>CP136056.1:514492666-517060346 GCA_032464435.1 Aegilops umbellulata
AGGAAGGGGTGGGAGAGGGTGTCGCGGTAGAGCGCGAGACGGGGCGGCAGACGACGGCGTCACGGAGAGGGAGGCGAGGACAACACACATGTATAACCCTCGCCATTTGGTTAATTATCAAATTTTACGGTTTTTTGTTAATTATCAAGTTTTAAGTTACTTTTTTTCTTCTTCCTTTTTCTTTCTTCTTTCTTTTGGTTTTCATTTGGTTTTCATTTGGTTTTCATTTGGTTTTCATTTTTTTTCTTCCTTTTTCTTTCTTGTTTTTTCTTCTTCCTTTTTCTTTCTTCTTTCTTTCTTCTTTCTTCTTCTTCCTCTTTCTTCTTTCTTCTTTCTTCTTTCTTCTTCTTCCTTTTTCCTTTCTTCTTCTTTCTTTCTTCTTCTTCCTTTCTTCTTCTTTCTTTCTTCTTTCCTTTCTTCTTTCTTTCTTCTTCTTCCTTTTCTTCTTATTCCTTTCTATTCTTTCTTTCTTCTTCTTTCCTTTTTCTTTTTTCTTTCTTTCTTCTTCTTCCTTTCTTCTTCCTTTCTTCTTCTTTTTTTCTTCTTCCTTTTTCTTTCTTCTTTCTTTGGGTTTTCATTTGGTTTTTATTTGGTTTTCATTTTTTTTCTTCCTTTTTCTTTCTTGTTTTTTCTTCTTCATTTTTCTTTCTTCTTTCTTTCTTCTTTCTTTTTTTCTTCTTCCTTTTTCTTCTTTCTTTTTTTCTTCTTCCTTTGTTTTTCTTCTTCCTTTCTTTTTTCTTCTTTCTTTTTCTTTCTTGTTTTTTTTCTTCTTCCTTTTTCTTTCTTCTTCCTTTGTTTTTCTTCTGTTTTTTTGTTTTCTTTTGTTTTTTCTTCTGTTTAATTTGTTTTTTTTTTGTGTTTTCCTTTTTCCTTTTTCTTTTTCTTCTTCTTCTTTTTCCTTTGCTTTTTCGGCCGGCGCGGGTAAAATAAGCAGGGCCGGCCGGCGCCGGCCAGCAGGCGGACGGCAGGGCGACGGGCGGCGGGCGGCAGGGCGTCGGACGGCGGGCGGCAGGGCGGCGGGCGGCAGGGCGTCGGACGGCGGGCGGCAGGGCGGCGGGCGGCGGGCAAGGGCGTGTCGCGCGCGCGGGCAAGGGCGGCGGCGCGCAGGCGCGGGCAAGGAAGCGGCGCTCACTGGGGACGAGGGCGGCGGCGCTCACTGGGGACGGGGGCGGCGGCGCGCAGGGCTTCGGCGCCGGCGTCGGCGTCGGGGCAGGGCTTCGGCGTCGATCGGCGTCGGGGCGGCAGCGCTTCGCGGTGCGTCGAGAGAGAGGAGATGGAGTGGCAAAACTGCAGAGTGAAGTATATATAGAAAACCCTTTAGTCGCGGTTGGGGAGGCGGACCGCGACTGTACCCTTTAGTCGCGGTCCGCCTCCCCAACCGCGACTAAAGGGTTTTGGCGCCGCTTCCTTTCCCGCGCAGGAAGAACCTTTAGTCGCGGTTGGGGAGGCGGACCGCGACTAAAGGGCACCTTTAGTCGCGGTCCGCCTCCCCAACCGCGACTAAAGGTTCTGTGCTGAACTGGCGCGTTGCGGTGGGAAGTTTAGTCCCACCTCGCTAGCCGAGAGGCTCCGACAGTGGTTTATAAGCGCGGCCAAATTCAGTTCATCGACCAAATACAAAGTTTGGTACAATAAATTATTACACATCAATTCTTACCTTGTGTCCCTGCTTGCTTACGATTGTGCCGTATCCATGGAGCATCCTCATCATTTAACTTAATGCTTGGGTCGGTGTTCACTTTGAAGGGCGGAATTTCAGCAAACATATTATAATCTTCTGACATGTCTGTCTTGTCCTCCACTCCCATGATGTTTCTTTTCCCTGAAAGAACAATGTGGCGCTTTGGATCATCGCATGATGTACTGATCGTTTTCTTATCTTTCCGTTTTCTCGGTTTGCTACTCATGTCCTTCACATAGAAAACCTGAGCGACATCTTTCGCTAGGACGAATGGTTCGTCAAGGTAACCAAGATTGTTGAAATCCACCATTGTCATTCCGTATTGCTGGTCCACCTTTACCCCACCTCATGTTAGCTTGAACCATTTGCACCGGAACAAAGGGACCTTAAAGGAGGGTCCATAGTCAAGTTCCCATATCTCCTCTATGTAACCATAATATGTGACCTTTTGCCCATTCTCGGTTGCTGCATCAAAGCGGACACCACTGTTTTGGTTGGTGCTCTTTTTATCTTGGGCGATCGTGTAAAATGTATTCCCATTTATCTCGTACCCTTGGAAAGTCGTTATAGTCGAAGATGGTGTCTTGGCCAACATGTACAGCTGATCTACAACATCATTGTCATTCATTAAATGTTTTCTCAACCAACTGCCGAAAGTCTCCATGTGGGCCTTCCTAATCCAGGATTCAGGCTTCTCCGGGTTGTCCGAGCGTAAAATATTCTTGTGTTTCTCAAAGTACGGAGCCACCAAGCTGGAATTGGTCAGTACAGTGTGGTGTGCTTTAGTCAGAGAATGGCCGTCCATACATATCGTTGATTTCCTTCCGATCGTGTCTTTTCCACTTAGTCTCCCCTCGTGCCGCGATCGAGGAAGGCCAATCGGCTTAAGGTCAGGAACAAAGTCAACACAAAACTCAATTACCTCCTCATTTCCATAGCCCTTGGCGATGCTTCCTTCTGGCCTAGCACGGTTACGAACATATTTCTTTAATACTCCCATGAACCTCTCGAAGGGGAACATATTGTGTAGAAATACAGGACCGAGAATGAAAATCTCTTCGACTAGGTGAACCAGGAGGTGCGTCATAATATTGAAGAAGGATGGCGGGAACACCAACTCGAAACTGACAAGACATTGGATCACATCGTTCTGTAACCGTGGTAGAACTTCTGGATTGATTACCTTCTGAGAGATTGCATTGAGGAATGCACATAGCTTCACAATGGCTACTCGAACATTTTCCGGCAGGAGCCCCCTCAAAGCAATCGGAAGCAATTGCGTCATAATCACGTGGCAGTTGTGAGACTTCAGGTTTTGGAACTTTTTCTCTGCCATGTTTATTATTCCCTTTATATTGGACGAGAATCCAGACGGGACCTTCATACTGCTCAGGCATTCAAAAAAGATGACCTTCTCTTCTTTGGTCAGAGCGTAGCTGGCACGACCTTGAAACCATTCCGGATGCCGGTCATCAGGGTCTTTCAAACGTTGCTGGTCCTGCCGTGATTCCTTTGTATCATTTGTCTTCCCATACACGCCCAAGAAGCTTAGGAGGTTCACGCAAATATTCTTCGTAACGTGCATCACGTCGATTGCAGAGCGGACTTCTAGGACTTTCCAATATTCTAGCTCCCAGAATATAGATTTCTTCTTCCACATGGCTGCGTGCCCGTCAGCTCCCTTCGGAACTGATTGTCCGCCAGGACCCTTTCCAAAGATGACTTTCAAATCCTTGACCATATCAAATACCTCAGCACCAGTGCGTTCTGCAGGCTTCGGCCGGTGATCTGCCTTGCCGTTGTAATGCTTGCCTTTCTTTCTTACTGGATGAATTTTCGGAAGAAATCGACGATGCCCAAGGTACACGTTCTTCTTACAATTTGGCAAATGTACACTTTCAGTCTCATGTAAGCAGTGCGTGCATGCATTGTATCCTTTATTTGACAGTCCCGAAAGGTTACTAAGAGCAGGCCAATCGTTGATGGTTACGAAAAGCAACGCTCGTAGGTCAAATTCCTCTTGTTTGTGCTCATCCCACACACGGACACCAGGTCTGCCCCACAGCTGTAAAAGTTCATCAACTAATGGCCTTAGGTACACATCGATGTCGTTGCCGGGTTGCTTAGGACCTTGGATGAGCACTGGCATCATAATGAACTTCCGCTTCATGCACAACCAAGGAGGAAGGTTGTAGATGCATAGAGTCACGGGCCAGGTGCTATGGCTGGAGCTCTGCTCGCCAAAAGGATTCATGCCATCTGTACTTAGACCAAATCTTATGTTCCTTGCGTCAGCTGCAAAATCTTTGAACTCTCTGTCGATCTTTCTCCATTGCGTTCCATCTGCGGTGTGTCTCAACTCCCCGTCCGACTTACGGTCCTCTTTGTGCCATCGCAACAACTTGGCATGCTCTTTGTTCCTGAACAGACGTTTCAACCGTGGTATTATAGGAGCATACCACATCACCTTGGCGGGAACCCTCTTCCTGGGTTTCTCGCCCTCAACATCGTCACCAGGGTCATCGCCTCTGATCTTATAACGCAATGCAGTGCATACCGGGCATTCATTCAAATTCTCGTATTCACCGCGGTAGAGGATGCAGTCGTTGATGCATGCATGTATCTTCAGAACCTCTAAACCTAGAGGGCAGACAACCTTCTTTGCTTCGTACGTACTGGCGGGCAACTCGTTATTCTTTGGAAACATATTCTTCAACATTTTCAGCAAGTTTTCAAATGCCGAGTCAGCTACACCTGCCTGTGCCTTCCATTTCAGCAAATCCAGTGTGCAGCCCAGCTTTTTCAGACCATCATCGCATCCGGGGTACAACGACTTTCTGTGATCCTCTAACATGCGATCCAAATTCTCCCTCTCCTTTTTAGTTTCGCAGCGTCTCCGTGCATCAGCAATGGTCCGACCAAGATCATCAACGGTCTCATCACGTGCCTCTTCTTCACCTTCACCTTCCCCTTCACCTTCCCCTTCACCTTCCCCTTCACCTTCAGCATCCTCCATGAAAGTATCACCGAAATCAGCAAGATAGCTTTCATCGATGAAATCATCCCCTTCTTCATCTTCTTCCATTATAACCCCTCTTTCTCCATGCTTGGTCCAACAATTATAGCTTGGCATGAAACCGTGCCGAAGCAGGTGCAGGTGAACTTCTCTTGAGGAAGAGTAACCCTTCTGATTCTTACAGTCAACACATGGACAGATAACAAAACCCTTCTGCTTGTTCGCATTAGCCACTACGAGGAAATCTTTCAAACCCGTAGTGAACTCGCGGGAGAGTCGGTTACCGTACATCCATTGCCGATTCATCTGCATTATTATAATATAAAATATATAATTAACCATCATGCATTTGTTAAAATAACTAGCTATAAACAATAGAAATTAAACAATGAACAACACACATGCATATTTTATCAATGACACACATGCATAAAAGGTTCAAGTTGCTAACCGCGATCGAGGAGGAAAAAATGAATGAGGAACCTCAAGTGTGGCTCTTGGGGCATTTCATCAAACACCTTATGTGCATAAGAGGAACCAAAAGCAAACATACACCCCCTTGTGAAGCTTGTGAAGAGAAGTGGCACCAAATGGCTAAGTGAGTGCGCTGAACTGGTATATATAGGGGAGGAGCTTTAGTCGCGGTTGGCCTGGCCAACCGCGACTAAAGGCCTTTGGGCACCTTTAGTCGCGGTTGGCCTGGCCAACCGCGACTAAAGCCCCTCACGTGCACCAGCTGGCCACCGAGCGCCCTGGGCGCAGGCCTTTGGTCGCGGTTCGTCTGCCGAACCGGGACTAAAGACTTCATTAGTCGCGGTTCCTACAGTTCCGCGACTAATGGGGCTGGACGGAAGCCTCTTTTTCTACCAGTGCCTGCCCATAATTTCCATCAACAAATGCTATCTAAATAAGTGGTTAAGTGCTTAATAGTGGATAATAATTGTGTTGTTATTTCCATTTGGGATATAACAAAATTGAAGTCTAGGCCATTACACAAACTTTCCACTGCTTACATAATATGCTCAAATTTATAAGCTGAAAAGAATAGAAAACAGAAAAACTTAGGCTTCGTCTCGCTCGAGCTTATTTCAGAAATTAAGCTTAAATAAGCTGAAGCTCAACAAAAGTGGGTATGTAGTGAGCTGAAATAGAGAAATGTGATTCTAACATGCTCCTGTGAGTGAATGAGCCATTGAACCCATTGGAGATTCGTGCACCATATGTATTCATTCTGTGTAGTATCTTCTTGTATTCCTATTGCATCACATCCATCCGACAACTTTTCCCTTTTGCAAGGGATACCTGAGATGCTATGCTCCACCCACCAAGATATGCAATGCTTCATCTACCCACCATGGTATGCAATGCCCCCTACTTTTTCACGTGATCTCCAAGCTTGAATATGTTTTATCCTTTTGACTGATTGTCCAATTTATAATACGTTTGCACATTTTATCTTTGTCTCACCATGATTCAGAATTCAAAATTTAAAACTTGTCAAGATAGGTTCTAGAGTTGTCTTATTTCAAAGTCTTAATTTCAAGCTCTCGCAAAAAAAGAAGTCCTAATTCTCAAGAACACAAATATGCAAACACAAAGTTTCTTTGTAGCTCAGGCTACATGAAACCTCTTATCCTCAACCCTCCAACCTTGCTTTGAGATCCGTACTCCAACTAACTAACAACAAGAAGATTTCTCTTTTTTGTTTCTCGAAAACAAAACAACATATGAAGTTCAAACTTTGCAGATCGAACAAACATTAGAACATCAATGTGTGAAAAAACTTTCAGATTTTTTGGTCTGATATAAATATACAAAATGAGATTTTCTTTAAATAAAAATATTATTTAAAGTATTTAAAATGCATGAAAAAATCTGAAAGTTTTTTCCTAGATTGTAGTTAGAATGTATTGTTGTTCTGCAAAAGTTAAAGTTCATATGTTGTGTCGTTTGAGAGAAACAAAAAAGATAAATATTTCAGCACGGATCTTGATGCATAAATGGATGGCAAAGATAAGGGGTACCGTGTAGCCTGAGCTACAGAAAACCACACTCATATGCAAAGGAAGTATAGACTGGACAATTGGTTCAAAAATAGAATCATGTTCTTTTAAAGAAGCCAGAAACATTATTGTAAGCTTCAAAGTTTGCCGCACTTGTCTCCAAATTAAACATCTGACTTTCCACCCAGGCGACACATGAAGAAGGCGGGCCAATCGATCTCCACTGGGAACGCCGTCTTGCAGCCGTCGAGACCACGGCAAAACTGCTTGTCGGTCGTCTCCTCCATGGCGCCACTTTCCAGATCGGCGATGTACATGCACCGGTGGAGGTCCTTGATCAGCAACGTGCCGCTCCTCTCCCCCAAGCACATGCACACCGGCATGACGATTTGCTTCTGCCCGGGTGGTCGCAGCTCCACCACCCCAGCTTGGCACCAGTCTCGCGCGCAGTGCCCATCGCCCTCCTCGCCGCCGTCCCCCCTCGTCCAGGTCTCTACTCGGAGGGGCTCCCTGAACAGGCAGAGCGACGACAGCGCCGTCTCGTCGGCCGCGACGCTCAGGCGTGGCGTGTCGTAGAGGTGGTATTCCATGTCGCGCGGCCTCGGGGCCGGGAGCTTCTGCAGGGACACGCCGCCGGTCTCGGCGTCCACGTCGATGGCGTGGAAGTCCACCAGGTCCCAGATGAGCCAGTGCACCGTCCCGTGGCGCACCACGGCGCCGCGCTGCTTCAACGGCCCGAAGATGCCGTGCTCTATCGGGTTGAAGAGCTTGCTGGGCGCGCTCCAGCTCGGCTCGCCGCCGGACGAGAACGTCCGGAGGTCGTACTGCCGGCTGCCCTCGTTGTTGTAGCCGACGATCAGCACCTTGAAGGACGCCGGCCCCTGGCTCACGACGGCGTACGCGCTCGCGTCCACGTAGTCGAAGAACCAGCCGCGCTCGAGCGGCGGGAGCACGTCGCACGCGCCGGAGTGCAGGTTGCACACGGCCAGGTGGTCCACGTCGGCGCTCGGGTCCGCGCCGCCGGCTGGGATGAAGCGCACGAGGAGGAGGCCAAGATGCGAGGCGAGCGGCACCGCGCGGTCGAACATGCCGGCGGCGCCGGGCACGAAGGAGCCCAGGAAGGGGCGTTCGGACCCGAGGACCGACCCCGGCGCGCGGACGAAGCCCGGCAAATCAGGGACGTCCCCGTGACCCTCTCCGCCAGGGCGGCGGCACCACTCCTGGCCGAAGAAGCCGAGGAGCGAGGAGGTGTGGCGCGCGCCGTCCGGCCAGCGGCGGCGGAGGAAGGACGGGTCGGCCACCAGCGTCCTCCAGCGCCTGCACGCCGCGGCGCAGCGGAAGAGGCCCGCGGCGTCCGGCACGCGCGCGAGGATCTCCAGCGCCACGTCCTCCGGGAGCGCGGCCGGCGGCGACGCCATGGCCTTCTGATCTCTCACCATCGATCGATCCCCGCACGTACCTATGGTAATTGGACGTCGCGAAAGATCGAGATGCGAGATTAGCTGCTGCTATCTTGGATGATTCGTTGCTGATCGATCAGATGGCGCCGCATTATATAGTGAACAAGATTTGGTCTGCGTAATCGCCGGTCCGGGTCCGACTGCCCCGGCATGTCACGGTTCATAAAGTGTACTACTTTCGTAATTAATCTTGCGGCTTAGTACTATTCCGACTCGTCTCAGGTTAATCCTGGGATTATATTACTGCACGCAAGTCATGAGCACGGAGAGCCAATTTTTTCACTTAAGCAAATGTAAGCTCGTAAATTCGTACATGGGTCATATGTTGCAGAAGAATAGTACTCTCTCCGTCTCATAATGTAAGACGTCTTGTGTCAAAAAACGTCTTATATTATGGGACGGAGGAAGTAAATTCAAATAAAATAGCAAAAATATCAAAAGGATTTGAAATTTTTGTACATCAAAGACGATCAACTCTTCTACTGTACATGCTTGCAAAATTTCGTGCATAGATGAGAGGAGCTCGGTACAAAAAAAACTAAGGTTCCAAAATTTAGGTGGTGTGAAAAAATTTCGAGCTCCGATTTTGTTTTTCTTTCTACCGAGGTCATCCCGTCACAAAATTTGGCAAGCACCTACAAATGTCTAACATATGACGAAAACGAGTACCCTCCCTCCCCCCCCCCCCCCCCCCGCGCCCCGCTCTTTAGATTATAAAGCAATGGCCAACTAGAAGGTTTGTACGACATATGAAGAGTTCAAGTTGCGAGAAAATAAGACAAACAAACAAAGTCTTGCTAGGGGCTCGGCATAACACAACCCCTGAATACAAACTAAGCAACTAATCCGGCTCGGGCGGAGGCGGATGAAGTGGTGGTGCAAGACGCACGAGGATGGAGCAAATGTCCGCGGTGATGTGGTCGATGTCGTCTCGAGCATGCCGCTTGCTAAGCGGCTTTCAAAGCTGCAGAAATCTGCATATTTTGCAAATAGCATCAGTAGCCGGACGATTGACCACAAGTTCAATCACAAGTTTATTATGAATATTCTATACAGTCGAGGTAAACACCCCCAACTACCACCATAGCGCTAGCCGTATGGAAGTGTGGTAGGTTTGAATCTTCAGAAACATGTCTGGAAGGTTACCATCGCACCACCTTCCACCCACCACCCCACAGTGTCAGCTACAAAAACACCGAGTTGAGGGACATGTGAAGAAAATGTGGTTGGAGTCCTCGTCGACCTCACACAATGGGCATCGGCCATCACCTGGACCATTACGTTTTAGAACTTGAACTCCCAAGTGTAAATGGCCCCGGATTAACTGCCATAGGAAGATATGAACCTTGAGGGGCAACTTAATATCTCCCAAAGAAGGTTCAATTCTCCTGGTCCTGGAAGCAAAAAAATTAGATGTTTTGAATTACTTTACTTTTTTCAATTTTACTGTTCACAAGGAGCAACTACAATTGGGCACCTAAACGTCGTCCTCGTATAAGCTTTACTTTTCTCTATGGTCACCGGCTCAGGATTAAGGGCTTTACTTTTCTCTATGGTCACCGAATGAGATTTAGGGCACACAAGTGCAGGGGCACGCAGGTCCTGGAGCCGGCTTTTTATTTTGGCTTCCGATTATTAAAGTTCTACATCTTTTATATAAAAGATTCGAATTAAGTTTTGTTTTTATATTCGTGTTTCTCGTGGCCAGTGCTTTCAAATAAGATCCATTTTAAATATAATTTGACCACTTTAAAAAAAGTCAAGTTTTAGTGTTGAAACTTAATACGAGCGGGCGGTAAAAATCAATTATTTTGTGTCCACGTCCGACAGAAAAAATGCTCAAAATTATATCTCAAAAACTTGGCAGTTTTAGATGCATAACCAGTAAGTTTTATCGTTGAAACTTAAAATTTACTGTGCCGTGTGGATCCAATTACTTCACGAATCGCGAAGCAAATCGAGCGGACGGCACTCACGTGTCCCTATGAATTTCCGTATGTCACCCTATGTTTTATCAAGATGAATTTTATAGCTAGGGCGGAGGCTTGTGGTTAAATTACTTGTGATGTAAGCAAAGACACTGGGCTCATGTACGTAGCCGCCTCGTCCCCTAAGGAAAAACCTAGGGTTCCTTTGCCTCTCGCCGTCGCCGGCGCAGGTCCTCCTCGTCTCCGATGGCCTTAGGTTCATGGTGGCGCGGTGGATCACGACCCTTCCCGGCGGGAGGGCTCTGTTTTCAGATGTTCCTTCGAGTTTTCTTAGGGTTTGTGTCCTGCTCAGGAAAACGAGACGACGGCGGCTCCCTGAAGATGGAATAAGGTTTTCCCCGCCTAACCCCAATGCCGGTGGTGTGTCTAGCATCGCCGGTGGGCGTGTGGAGGTGTGTCTTCGGCAGATCTGTCCTTGATGAGTTTGCTTGGATCTGGTCGTAGTTTTGTCTACGTTCGTGTGTCTCAGGTTGGATCTTTTTGATCTACGCTACTCTTCATCAGCGGCGGTTGTTGTTCTGCTGCGCTGGTCCTATGAGGCCTTAGCACGACGACTTTCCGACTGTCTAGTACAATAAGTTTTTCCTGGCTCCGGCGAGGGAGAGGTGATGACAGCGACGCGCCTTTGGCTCGCTCAAGTGCTTGTAGTCGTCGCTAGGTGGTCTACGAATCTGGATGTAGTTTTTATTATTTCTAGTGTTCGTTGTACTATAATGATTGAAAATGAATTGATTGAAAGTTTTCTATAAAAAATTTACTTGTGATTTTTTTACTACGTTACAATTGATGAATAGATCCAAAGTTTTCATGAAAAATATAAAAAATTCACATAAGGCCACGGTGAAAAATCATGGGGAGGTTGGTGGGGACGTGGACACTTAATCCCCCCGTAAGCTACTTTCAGGTGGGTTTAACATTCTTTTACCATATTCCCTAAAAAAACACTCTTTTACCATGCATACTTGTATAGCTGTAAGAGGGTCTCCTCACCATATTAAATCGTTCGGCCGTATATTTTGATGTGTTGCTTTACATATAAAGCGGGAAGAAAGACTGTTTCGAGAGAATTTAATTACAGCTGAGGTGAAGGCTCGCGGTTAAATTCACAGTAGGCCACAGTCAAAATCATGGGGAGGTTGGTGGTGATGTGGACACTTAATCCCCCCGTAAGCTACTTTCAGGTGGGTTTAACATTTTTACCATGCATACGTGTACACTCCACCAACTGCGTTTTTACCTTTTACGTGCTTAATTCTGCTGTAAGCTACTTTCACGGGGAGTAACTGTGTACGTACAATCTAACTGCGCTTTGTCCTTTCTACTTACTTAACTTAGCGCTGCAATTACCGTGTGATTAATCATGCATGATGCAAGAATCCACTGCCGCTTTTCGGCCACCTCCCGTCGCGCTCATCCTTTCTGATCCGCCAAACAACACGTTGCCTTTCTACCAATTTTCCCATTCTTTTCCGCGAGTGGGCGGACGAATATATGTGTACGTGGAGCGGCTCAGCGGTCAGGGTCGACTCGACAAGGTATCTGTGCTGCCTGCCTCATGACTATGCGATGCGCAGACAGGGTCAGGCGATAGCGTTAGGCCAGCAATAACCTGTCCGATCGCGATGAGTCGACGATACGCACGATCTTGGAGAGATCAGTTTGATGCTAGCTTGCCAAATACTCGGTGCTCTGTACAGAAAAAACATGTACTACTGTGCATGACTAATGGACGCTTAAGTCGTTGTCCCAGCTTGATCTTTTTTACGTCTCAGATGCGCGGTCACGCTCATCCGAGTCATGGGCGTCAAGTGGGCATCATGCTCCGCCTACGACTGTCTTTGGACCTCCCGCGACCGCACTTGGCAATGGTAAGTGTCATATTTTATTTTTTAGGTGTAATTTGGAGGTATATATGTGGTTAAAACTTAATCCGGTTTTTTCAAGCATGACAAACCTTGACCGCGGCCGCGAGTCCGCGACACATCCCGGCGGTGACCATGCCGCAGCGGCTCTGAGGGCAGCGCGGCAGCCGGTAGTAGAGTCATCGACGTCGGCGGTGAAGACTTCCCATTCCTTGATTACGAATAAGGGGTTTAGCCCCGCTTTATATATAAAGCAACATCGCAGTACAACCAAGAGAACGGTAGAAACACACATCACCCAACACCACACACAACACAAATCCAAGGCTATATACAAGGGCGCAGGGCACCCACACACCACTCCAACGACTACAAGGTACACAAAGGATGAACAAAGGAGTACCACCTCGAGTCGACCAAGATCACCAAGAGCGAACTATCTAGGAGAAGTGAGAGGCCAACGGCGGAGGGAGGACTCCAAAACGGTGCCTTCAAGAAGGGCGCGGCCATAGCCGCCACCGTCCGATCACGCAGATCAAGTTTTCACCCAGAGTAACCCAAAGGGAGTGGGAGCAACACGACGGAGCCTGCAAGGAGGAAACGACGTTCACGGACGCCGCCACCATCGGCCAGTACAGGGACTAGGCAGGTGATGTACCCCGGCGCACCAATCCTCCGACGCAACCCAGCTTCGCCAACCCTCCGCAACCATGCCCCCCGAGCGACCATGCCTGCCCGCCAGCACCCGAGCCGCGCAATCCGCCCAAGATCAGCACGTCTCCCACCGCCAGGGCCGCCGCCCTGCATCCAGACAGCCCCGGGAACCTCAAAGGAGCAGGCTTTGACCAGTACAAACCCCAACCACCGCCAGAAGCAGCAACAACCATCCCGCCTCAGGCAACACCGAGTCAGCGACCAACAAGCACCAGGATGAGGAAGCGGGAAGGGAGGAGCAACACATGCCTGTGCCGAAGACGGGGGCTCGAAGGCCCCATCCCTCCTACTGGCCTTCCCACCTGAAGCAACTCAGCTTTGCCTCACCACTGCCGCTGGCACAGATCGGCGAGAGGCCACCGACGGCCGCCCGTCTGGCGAAGATAGGGAAAAGGACCGCCGCCACTGTAGCCAAGGAAGGACCCACTGACCATCCGCCCGCCCCACATGTCGTCGCCAAGCCAGGACGGAGGCCCGACCGGACCCCAGGCCACGTACACACCGCCACCACCGCAACCACGCCACCAACATCGCCATCCCTAAGCATGGCAACGTCGGCCGCCCGCGGCCCAAGCCACCCACGGCTCGCGCCATCTCAGGGCAGAGCAAGCGAGCAAGCCGCCACCCACCCGCCTCGATGCGCTCCACCCACGGCCCGCGCCATCCCAGGCAGCACGCTGCCCTCGCCGCACGACGAGCCGCCGGAGCCAAATCCGCCAGATTTGGCCGGGGCCGTCCCGCGCGTCACCACCAGAAGCAGCCACATTGCAGCCGCCGCACGCCGTTCTTACCCTCGCCTCAGTTATGCGAATTGTAAGCGGCACCACGAATAAACACAGAGAAATAGGGGTAGACCACAAACCCTAATTGAATTTCTAACAATTAACAAGGTTAACGAGGAGATGTTCTATAATTGGTACTTCAAAATTCATAGGGCCAGAGAAAAATACAAAACAGTGGATCAATCGTGCAGCCGTTGTCTAACAGTGGATCACTACAAACTGCGCTTCTGGTCGTGTCAAAGGACGGACCAACCACCTCCACAACTATAAAGGCTTCCTGGCAAACAAAAAAAAAATTGGAACAATTACACTGAATAGCAGATCTCTCTGGGTGCCAACTTCTACTATTTTCAGGTACAAGCAATAGAGCATGCACCATTGGCTCTACTTCCAACGGTCAATCAACCATTAGTGGCAGATATTGCACAATCTTCTTCTGTTCAATCCCAACACCAGACGAAATGTTAACAACAGTCCGTTGTAACTGCGCCATTTGCTGGCCACAATCGCCATGAAAATGAAGCATTAGAACGACAACTGACAAGGTATACAAAATTAAACTGTTTATTTACTCGATCTAAACGCTCTTATATTAGTTTACGGAGGGAGTATTATGTTGTGCACATTCAGACTTTTCTGTATGCTCATAAAGCTGATGGACTATTTTCAGAATTTGTAGTTTGTACACGTGAACAAGGTTACAAGGGTGCAATTCAGATTCTGAATTCTAATCAGCAGGGTTTCAGTTGTCTACTATAAAAAATGTTCGATGTATATTATGTGAATTAAAGGGTCAACCAAATGATCATATATGTATTTAATTTATACACGTGTCTTTGTTGATTTAAAAGTGTACACAAAGACTTGCGTGGAACCGCTTGATAAATAATACTACTCCCTGATTTCTTCCTCTCATTCTCTGTTCCATTTTATAACACCAAGTGCTCACACGGGCTCTCTCACCGGCGCGGCGTGCCGTACTTCATACTTCCGTTTAAAATGACACTTCCTCCATCCCACAATATAAGACATTTTTTGCAAGCTGACCTGGCTTTAAGTAACGTCATATAGTTTTGGACAGAGGAAGTACTCTATTTCTAATATATTGGCCATTTTTATATAAATTGCTCATTATATGATACTAAAAAATATTCTCTATCCTTTTTACTGTTTTCCACTCTAAAACGGTTAATTGGCTATATAATGTGCAGCTGCAGTGCGTGGAAGTGAAACAACTGCTGTGTTGTTGCACAATGTGTTTGGTAGCGAAAGTAAGTGTATAAATATATGTTCATGTTTAGATATCAAAACTTAGCTCACGGTATAGAGTGATAAAAGATACTTATAACAAAATAATAAAGCAGTATTACACCCGAATTTCTCTTCTGGTCAATCCAACATAATCAGCAATGATTCATCCATAAATATATAATTATATAAAGCATGTGTTCATCTATCCCATCTTATTGCATCTCATAGCTTCCAGCTGGTAGGTGAAATAGGTATGACAGCCAATCTATCTCGTAGAGCACATGACTCTGGTCTCTCCACATTTCGTAACCATTATATGAATAAAACAGGTTCATATTGCTGTCTTCCTCTATCACTTGCTCCATTTTCTTGCTCACGAGGTTAAGACTGAATATGCTACGACACCCTTTTTGCACCATGAATATCACACATGAGCTCTCTGCAAAGGACACGATCTCAACTCCCTTGACCTTTAGGGGCATCAGCTCAGAGTGCACCCATCCTTCCTTACTCTCACAACTATGATCATTGTCTTGTTCTTGCTTGGTCCAAAGTTCAAGGACATCTTTATCTCCGATATTAACAAATGAGAGCTTTCCTTCCTCAAGTATGCACGGGAACGGTGCTGACAAGCCACCTTTGACTTGAATAGGGATCTTGGTTAAGGAGACATGTGTTGCGTCAACGCTTATGTTGAGGGTGTAGAAGTTTGCATTGTCCTTATACAACCAATGAACAATGCCATCATTCACCACGCCAGCGCGCGGCCCAGACCTGGTGAGGCTGAAAGTTTGGGAGCACTTGATAGGTGCACTCCAACTGTCCATGGCGGAGGAGTACGAGAAGACGTACACCAGTTTGTCATCGTAGCATTCAACGGTGAAGAGCACTTGGAAGACCAGCCGCAGGTGGTCTGACGCCGTGACAAGGGCATAGCCGGTCATATAATACCCGATGTCGATGCGGTTCAGATCCTGCGGAGGCGGTGGGAGAAGACGCGTGCTCCGCTCGCCGATCAGGGGGTGGCACACAGCCAGATGGAGCTTCCGCCAGTCATGGGTCCGGCGATGCATCAAAAGAAGGCCGCGATGCGACGCCAGGGGCCTCGCGTAGTTGAAGATTCCATCGTTGTTGGGGAAGAACTTGGTGAAGGTGAGGCGGTCGCCGCCGGTCTGCTGCGTACCAAGCCTGAAGAATCGCGGTGGCAAGTAGGATTTTGTTCTCTTGCCCAGTTTCGGTATTTTAATGGGTGTCGCTTCCGGTATGTAGAAAGCACCAAGGAGGAAGGAGGACCGGTGGCGCGCGTTCTCCGACGAGATGCCGACGCGCCGGAGGAAGGCCGGGCAGCTGATGAGGCGGAACCAGCGCGTGCACGTGCCTGCGCAGCGTACGAGGTCGAGAACGCCTGGCGCCACGAGCGCGAAGATCTCGCGCATGAGGTCGTCCGACAGCACGCCGGCGGCGTCCACCGCACGTCTCTTCCTCTTGGCCATCGATCGATCTTCACCACTGTGGCTAGGTCTCGATGGATCTGTGGCTCCACGCGATCTCTATAGTAGAAGCAGACGCGCAGAGGCCGGCGCGGGACGTTGGGCCGGTGATTGGGCCCAATAAGCTATTCTGCAGATTATTAATAAAGTAGAACAACAAATATGGTGCGCGCCTATACTTGCCTTGTCTTGTTTCCCTCCAAAAAAAAAATCAGGAAAAAACAAGTCTGTATTTGCCTTGTGCGAGTCGGGCGGAGCACTCGCCCACGTAGATATCCATCCAAGATTGTGCGGCAACTGTCATCAAACTTCTCACAAGCGCCGAAGATGTCCTAGTACTGGTCAGGGCCTATAACAAACTCCATAGATACTTCCCTTATCACAAATAACAGTTTATTCAGTTGTACAATGCATATGAAATCATTACCGATATAATTCTTTTTGCGGGAAAATCATTACCAACATATGAAGTCTGACATATTGTTGCTTATTGTTACCTTTATATAAAATCTCATATTATTGATTCAAATTGTTATCTTATTTGCTACATAAATGTTACTCAGAAAACGAACAACAAATTCCCGCGGCAATGCGCGGGGTATCATCTAGTTAAAACAATGATTGGCTATCAAAGTGTGTGAAAGAACTGGCATGTTGTTGCACAATTTATTCGTTAATTACCAAAAGTTGGTGATAGAAAAAACTGTTATTTGTGATATAGCTCACAATTATTGAATGGCAAAAAGTATTGACAAAATAACAAAATTACCATGAAATAGTTTTACACTATATTTTGTTTTCTGGTCAATCAAACACCATCAACAACCATTCATTCATTACTACACAATAATATCATGTGTTCAACTCTCTCATCTTATTTCTATTGCACGTCTTAGCTTCTAGCTGAGAGGTGAAATAGGTATGACGGCCAATCAATCTCGTAGAGCACATGGTTCTTGCATCTTCACATTTCAACACCGTTATATGAATAAAACATTGCCATGTTACGGTTTTCCCTTATCACCGGCTGTATTTCCTTGCTCACGAGATCAAGAGTGAATATGGTAGGACACTTTTTTTGCACCATGAGTATCACACATGACCTCTCTGCAAAGGACAAGATTTCAATTCCCTTGACCTCTAAGGGCATCAACTCGGACTGCACCCATCCTTCCTTACCCTTAGCACTTTGATCATTGTCTTGTTCTCGCTTTGTCCAAAGTTCTAGGACATGTTCGGCGCTTGTATTAACAAATGAGAGCTTTCGTTCCCCGACGACGCACGGGAACGGTGACAAGCCACTTTTGACTTCGATAGGGATCTCGGTTAAGGAGACGTGTGTTGCGTCAGCGGATATGTTGAGGGTGTAGAAGTTTGTATTATTTGTGTACAACCAATGCACGATGCCGCCGCAGACCACACCAGCCAGCGGCCCAGACCTAGTGAGGCCGAAAGTTTGGGAGCACTTGATAGGTGCACTCCAACTATTCATGGCGGAGGAGTAAGAGAAGACGTACACCAGTTTTCTTTGGAAGCATACAGTGGTGAAAAGCACTTGGAACAGTGGCTGCCTGCGGTGGTCTAGATCACCGGCGGCGCGGTGGTCTGCCGCCGTAATAAGGGCATAGCCGGTCATATCATACCAAACGCCTATGGTGTCCGAATCCTGCGGAGGCGGTGGGAGGAGACGCGTGCTCCGAGCTCCCAACAAGGGGTGGCACACGGCCAGATGGATCTTCCCCCGGTCACGAGGCGTGCGGCGGCGCATGAGGAGAAGGCCACGACGCGACACCAAGGGCGTCGCGTAGTTGAAGGTTCCATCGTCGTTGGGGATGAACGAGGTGAAGGTGAGACGCTTGGCGGCGGTCTGCTGCCCACAAAGTCTGAAGAATCCCGGAGGCGAGTGGGATTTCCTTTTCCCGGGCACGTTCAGGTGCACCACGGGCATCGCTTCCGGCCCGAAGAAGGCGCCAATGAGGAAGGAGGACCGGCGGCGCGCGTTCTCCGGCGAGATGCCGACCCGCCGGAGGAAAGCCGGGCGGCTGATGAGGCAGAACCAACGCGCGCACGTGCCCGCGCAGCGGATGAGGTCGAGGACGCCCGGCGCCACGCGCGCGAAGATGTCGTGCAGGAGGTCGTGGGGGAGCAGGTCGGCGGCATCCACCGCACGTCGCTTGGCGATCGATCTAGGTTGCATGGCTGCGCCTGGGCTAGACGGCTAGCTAGGTCTCGATGGATATGTGGCTCTGTGCTTCGGTGGCTCTCTCGATGTTTTGTTGCTTGGATTGGATGCGATCTCTCTCGATGCACAAAGGAAGCAGCGTACGTACGACGGTACGTACGTGCACACACGCGCCGCGGGGTATTGTGCCGGTACGTAGAGCGGGCCTGCGTTACAAGAGCAGATGCGCCTGAACGGCAGAAAAAAAATAGAAAGAAAGGACGCGCGCGTCGAGTGGCACGAATCAATCAATCAATCAGGTGCGAATCAACCAGTGGTTGAGTTGGTTAGGTGGACAATGGTATCCCCAACCCATCAGGGTTCAAATCCTGGTGCTAGCATTATTTCAGGATTTCCGGCGATGCGCTTTCAGTGGGAGGAGACGTTCCCGTCGACGACGAGGCGCCTACGGTTCTCTCGGAGGTGCTCATAGGGGTAGGGTGTGCGTGTGTGCGTTCATAGGGATGAGTGTATGCGCGTGTACATGAGCGCTTGTGTCTGTACTGATGCTAAAAAAAGACGCATGATTAACTTGATCTATTCTTCGCTCGTTAAGAAAATTAGATATCTTATTATGTCTCTCCGTGCTTCTCGTATTATTCATGTAAATCATACTCAAAATAAAGTTAATGAAGTTTAGCTAAGTCTGCTCGTTTAGAAGGCATAACCATGACTTGGATAGGTTCGGGGCCTACAGTTGCTGTGAAGTTTGCTGTGGTTGATTGTATGAACCTTATGATTTGAGTAATACAAGTATTTCACCCGCAAAAGAAAAAAAAAGTTAGATGACCATAAATCCGTATTTTTTAAGTTTTAGTACTAAACCGAACATCCAACCCAAGTCCTATGACTTCTAGTGACATTGCCTCAAACATTAAATATGCAATGTTTTTTTAGGACCCTAATAAGTGCCACACGTGTGGTATAAACTATGAACACATGGGCACTCGGAACTTTTTTGTGACAGGTTTAGTGACACGAGGATTGCAGTTTTTTTTGTCAAGGATGGAAACTTCTTTTTGAACCCTCATAAGTTTAACGATTGAGAATCACTTTTTATACTGTTCACTGACAGTTGAGTCCCACCTAGGTTTTTCTGCATTACTAAAAAAATTAGCAAGTTATTGAATCAGAGACATGTGAGCCACTACCACGCAGGTAGAGCATACACCGCGATATATGGTAGAGAGCACCGTATTTACACAAGACAACAAATTAGATGACCATAAATCCGTATTTTAAAGTTCTAGTACTAAACTGAGATTCAGCGCAAGTCCTATGACTTCTAGTGACATTAATTACCTCAATGTTTAAATGTGCAACCTTTTTTTAGGACACTGATAAGTGACACACGTGTGGTGTGAAGTATGAACACATGACAACTCTGAACATTTTTTATGACAAGTTTAGTGACGCGAGGATTGCAATTTTAGTTGTCATGCATGGAAACTTCTTTTTGATGGCAAGTTTCAAAAAAATTTGTTCTTTTTTCAGATGACAACTTTAGTTTTAAAAAAACTTCAGGACCAGAGTGTTTCATGCCACACGTGTGACACTTATCATTTAGGTTTTCGTGAGAATATCATGTGATACCTCCATAAATGCTCCCAT
The DNA here is from genome assembly GCA_032464435.1 of Aegilops umbellulata. Lineage (NCBI taxonomy): Eukaryota > Viridiplantae > Streptophyta > Magnoliopsida > Poales > Poaceae > Aegilops > Aegilops umbellulata. Next base: position 514,512,746 of record CP136056.1, read on the forward strand.
GACACCAATTCGAAAAAACCAAATTTAAATTATTCAAAAAAATCCAAAAAAATCATTGATACAAACTCTAAAAAAATTAGATCAAAATTCAAATTGTACATTGAGAAACAAAAAAGAAGAATTCAACATGAATAGTCTCAATAAAGACAAAAACATGAATAGTGGGAAAAACTACACTATTCACAACAGATTTGTCTTTTTTGTTTCTCAATGTGTATATCGAATTTGGATCTGGATTTTTTAGAGTTTGTAGACACATATGTTGAGAACATCCATGATTTTTTTCAGAATTTTTTAACATTTAAATTTGATATGTTTTTGAATTGGTATCATGGGAGCATATCAGTGTTGGTATCACCTGATATTTTTCCTGGGTTTTCTTAAGGGGAGTTTAAACGTACAACCTTGTTTGAGTTTAAAACAAAAATCAAACTCGGGGTTCAATTCTAGAGGAGGTGGTGGAACAAGAATCATGCTCAACTCGCCGATGAGGAGGTGACACACGGCCAGATGTAGCTTCCGGCGGTCGAGAGGCGTGGGCATGATTCGCAGGAGGAGGACGCCTCGCCGCGCCGTTACAGGGACGGCGTAGTTGAAGAGCCCATCATCGTTGGGGATGAACGAGGTGAAGATGAGGGACGCGATAGCATTCTTACTTTCTCCCCCCTTCCACCGATTGCTCCCGCGACCGCGTCACCCCCGCGGGCGGCCGGCCGCGACCAACCTCCTCCTCCGCGCGCCTCTCCCTTCCCCTTCCTCCCTGCCGCCGGCGCCGGCGCCCGCTGCGGGCCTGGCCTGGGCGACGCTGGTGGCGGCGGCCCCCTAGTCTTTCCCCTCTCGGGTGTCAGCCGGCGTGGGACGGGGCGACCCCGGGCGGTGCTTCTATGCAGCGGGGGTTCCTGGCGCGAGCGGGGGCGGACTTCTGGACGGTTGTGTCGCCGTTGGCGGCGGGGCGACGTGGCGGCGCAGTCTGGCAGCGACCGCTCGGCCCAGATCTGGGCCCTTCCGGCCCCATCTGGGCCTGGGCAGGCCGGCGGCGGGGTGGGACTGCTTCGTGGTTTTCGGGAGGCGGGGGAGAGGCGATGAGCGCCAGGGTGCTGGGGGCGCCATAGCCGGCTTGTTGCAGCGTGGCGGCGGTGCTTAGCGGGCCCGTTTCGGGCCTAGCCGGGCCAGGGGTGGCCTGGCATGCCCTGCTGCCGCGTCCGGACGGCTACCGCGACGGTGCCGGACGTTCTGGCCTCCCGCACGACGGCGGTGGAGGTGGTTCCCTCCCGTTCGGCTTTGGTGCTTCTTCTCCATCTGCGGGACGCTTCTCTCCGGTCCTCTTGGCCTTGTGTTGGTGTTCGCAGTGGCGGCGCAACCGCGATGGCGCATGGTGGTGGGCGGCGGTCTGGCTGGTCGGCTCCGGTCCGTTGGGCGGTGGGGTTGGAGTGCGGGAGAAATCCTTGCCGGTTCTTCGGCTCCGATGCGGTTACACCCGCGGGTGCCACCATTCCTTCCTGGAGGGTGTCGATGATGTTCATCCCCCACCTCCCTCTGCATGCTGGGGGAAACCCTAGGACATGTCCGGGCAGCAGCATCGTCGACGTCGCTTTTCTTCTTGAGCTGCTGCTTGATACGCGGCGGTTCGGAGCCTCGGGTTGTGGTGGTTCGTTTCTAGAAGGCGTAGCGGTGGCGGATCATCCGCGCTTTGTCGAGCTGCCGTTGTAGGCATATTTTTTTTTGAACTTGTTGTGTTGTTCGCCCCAGCAATCCTTATATCGATGTTAGTTGCTTTGAAATTCAAAGCGGGGAAACCTTTTTGGGTAAGGTGACGGACGCGCCGCCAAACGGGCAGTGTATCAAGGCCATAGAACTGCGGCGGACCCTGAGATTTCCTCAGCCCGGGCTCCACCGACGAGATGAGATCAGTGTTCTGCCAGAAGGCACCGACGAAGAAGGAAGTGTTCCGCCCCTCGTTCTCCGGCAAGAGGCGGACTCGTCGGGGGAAGGCTGGGCGGAACCACTTGCTGCACGTGCCGGCGCACCGGAGGAGGTCGAGGACGTCCCGCACGCGCGCGAAGATCTCGAGGAGGAGGTCGTCCGCTGCACGCGCCTTTGCCATCGATCTTCGCTGCCTGGATTCCTAGGTCTCGATGTGCGATCTGCAGCGTACGTTTTTTTCGAGGGGTAGGGACGTAGCGTACGTGCACTACTGGGCCGGTAATAGAGCAGGCCCTGCGGTACAAGAGCCGGGATATTAGGCCGATGGTCGCAAATTCTGATAAAAATTACCTGACAGAAATACCTACTCGGAAATTAAGAATAGATCTATATCTACATATAACCGCAAAAAAAGTCTATATCTACATAGATTTTTTTCTGCGGGAAAAACTTTCGATCTATTCATCTTCAATCATGATAGTACAACGAACACTAGAAATAATAAAAAATACATCCAGATCCGTAGACCACGTAGCAACGACTACAAGCACTGAAGCGAGCCGAAGGCGCGCCGCTGTCATCACCCCTCCCTCGCCGGAGCCGGGCAAACGTTGTTGTAGTAGACATTCGGGAAGTCGTCGTGCTAAGGCCCCATAGAACCAACACACCAGAACAGCAACCGCCGCAGATGAAGAGTGTAGATCAAGAGGATCCAACCTGAAGACACATGAACGAACACGAACGACGAACAGATCCGAGCAAATCCATCAAAGATAGATCCTTCGAGACACACCTCCACACGCCCACCGATGATGCTAGACGCATCACCAGAACGGGGCTAGGCGTTGAGACCTTTATTCCATCTTCAGGAAGCCACCGCCGAGCAAGATAAAAACCCTAACAGAGCTTGAAAAAAGATCTAAAAACGGAGCCCTCGCGCCGGCAATGGCCGAGATCCACTCCGTCTCCATGGCCCTAAGGCCACCGAAGACAGGACGGATCGGCGTCGGCGCCGGCGGGAGGCAGAAAACCTTAGTTTTTTGGAGGCGGCGGCTGCCTAGGTCAAAGGTGGATGGGGTTACTTGGATTTGTTTAATTAACCAGCACTATATAGATAACTGTACTTTTTTTTTTTACTATTGCTAATACCAGCAAAACGAGCAATGGGTACAAAACAATAAATATATGCTTAGAAACCTGAAAAATAATTTAGCTCACGGATAATTTTGCAAGTAGAACAACAATATTGAAAGTGCTCGAAAGTAGCTGCACATCAACTCCAGAACCAACCCTTCCAAAAGATCATTTCTATAATTTAGCACAAAAGCTACTTGCAAATTGGGGAATGCCGTTTGGCACTCTGGTGTATATACACATATATGGCAAAAATGTAATTATGAAAAGATAAAAAAACCAATTTTATTTTAAATGTACCTTCTTTGTACTCATATAAAAGTTTTGCAAAGGAAAAACTCCCATTCATTTCCGGGCCAAAAAAATACAAGGACAAAAAGTGTGAATAGTAACTTGTATATAGTGTTAATTTTGTTTTTACACCAAGAATACCATGATTGTTATTCCTTGGTTAATTTAGACGCGAAGCTAGTGTCAAATAGCGCTCGTGTGCTGTATCGGTTTGTCCCAATTTTCCTTTAATTAACTGGACAATTCTTTTTAATTAATCGACGAGGCAAATCTTTTACCTCCGTTTCAACAAATGAAAAACTGAATCCATCACTTTGCTGGTGGTAGGGCGGGTAACGTCATAGCGGCGGGTTCACATGATTGAATCCCGCTTAATGCAAGCTTGCTTTTTTTATGTGTTCTAGTGTTATTTATTTTTTCTAAAGAAAATGGACAAGATGCGGGACAGGTGATCGAACTCGCGAGCTCCTAAAGAAAGAAGGCCGACCTGATCACTCGAACAGGTAGTACGTTGTCAACAAAAGCTGTTAAACTTAGGGCGACGCTACGCGTCCATCGGCGGATCCGCGCGATACGTCTGCCACCTCGATGGCCGTCCGATCTACGCGCGCGCAGCCATCCGATCGTTCTTCTGGCACGCGACTCGGTCGCCTCCCCACTCATTAATTCCTGAAACAACGGCCGAGTTGCAGAAACAAGTGCTTTGTCCCGACCCCAACAGGCCCGCGCCCAGCGCGGCGCCGCCCCAACCACTACAAAATCAGCCGCCGCCGGCGTGGTGGACCTCCATGGCGCACCACATCGCGCGCCAGATGGTGGGATCGGCCGCCAATCTAGCTCACCGAGGACCCCTGCTTGGAGAACGGGCGCGGCCATCTTTCTCAGCTCCAAGTGCCGCCGGGGGCTTCCGCCGCGAGCTGGATTGTAACGCCCCGGATCCGATGCGCCAGATGTCTTCTAGTTATTCGCTGTTGTCGCTTTGTCATTCGCTTGCGTGTTGCATCTTGCCATGTCATCATCCGCATTGCATCATCATGTTTTCGAAATTTGCATCCGTCCCGGTCTTATTGTTCTCTCCGTTGTCTGTTCTGAGCCCAGACACACTTGCACGCGCCCGCGGCATGTCCGAAATATTATTTTATATGTGGCCGCAAAATGTTCGCGGAATGGGTTGAAAGTTGGCATGTGGTGTTGTTATGTTGTAGGTAGGCCGCCTGCCAAGTTTCATCGCATTCGGAGTTCGTCTGATAGCCCAACGGATAACTTTAGCGGCATTATAGTCGGTCTAACGTCGGACGTTTTCGGTCTCCGGAAACAGATGCCGGGCCCTCCCTCTCTCTTCTCCCCCTCGCAGTCTCACCACAGCCCACCTAGTCCATCCTCCTTCCCCTCTTCGCTTCCGGAGTTGTTCTATGTGACCGCACGGCCCGAACCCTCTCTGCACAGTGCATCGAACCCCTCACGTGCGCGTCCGAAATTCTTCCGGACCCGACCCGGGCAGTCGCCACTGTTGTGTCCAGATCATCCCAAACGTCTGCAAAACATTACCGTTTTCTTATTTGGACTCTCCTAGTATATTTTTTCTCGATCGTCCGATTTAAATCGGAGGGCCCAAATAGCCCCTAACCAAAATCCACTTGCTATATAAAGATCAACCCTAAAAACTAGGGATGCTGTCCCATCCAGCCACCCAATCCCGAGTTGCGCCGCCACCCCACTACTCTCCCCTTGAAATCCGCGCCTGCCCGATCCCCTGCCTCCCTCGGATCCACTCCACCAACCACCGCAGCCACCTCCCACTCGATCTGGACCGCCAGATCTCTGATCCGACGGCCCAGGAGGCTCCCAGCGCCCCAGCCTCGCCCCCCGCATCCTCCCGCAGAGGCAACTGCCTCCTCACCTCGGCCCCGAGTGCCACCACCCGTCGACGGCCTCGCCAGAGCAGCGCCGCCGGACCAGGCCAGCTCCTCGCGCCCTGCTTCCCTTCTATCTCCCGATGTTTGTCTTCCCCTGCTCTTTCTCATGTCTCTCTCTCTCTGACTTGCCACAGCAGGAAACCGCCGCCGCCCGAAGCGTCCTCGACCCCGTCGCCGACCAGATCCGCGGCTGCCCTGCGCCGCCTGGCCTCCCCCGCCTAACCTTGCGCCGCGCCAAGTTCCTCTGCCTCGCCTGCAAGCCCCTGGCGCTTCATCCTCTGCTTCCATCGACGGAGCATACGCCCGCGTTGACCTCTCCCCTCGCCAAGCCGCTGAGCCGCCCGAGCACCTCCTCCAGCTCGTCGCCTCAGTCGCCGGCTTGCCAAGCTTCGCTCGCTGCCGGCCATCGCCGGGAGACGCCAGCGCCAAGTCCCGCTCCGTGCGTCCTCTGCATCGCAGCCGCGACGAGGCATCTACTTCTTCTGCGTTGACCGCGCCTCCCCCACCTGCCCGTTTGATCCAGCTGCATTGCCTCGAGCGGCCTCCTCTGCGCGTGGGCCGCATCCCGCGCCAAGCCCAGCCGAAGCCTGCCAGCCTTGCCTCCCACCAACCGGGCCTTGGCCCATGGGTGAGCTCCCCGCAGCCCCTCCTCTCTGTTGGCCCAGTTCAGCAGATTCGGCCCTATAGTGTTTTTTTTCCTCTGGACGGATTTAATCAATTATCCCAGGATTTACAGTTTTACAGAAAAACCCTTGCTGTTCATGCATATAAATACTCCACAACCGTGCATCATATGTAAAAACTTCATATAAGAAAAATGCTTAGATTTCTGTCTAGTTTCATAATATGCCACTTTCTTCCATGTTAAAAATGTTTAAAATGTTGTTTGCATTAAATTTACTCATATGCCATGCTAAAATGATTTATTTCATAACTTAATAACCGTAACTCCAAATTTAATGTTCTTTATATGTAAATGGGGTAGAAAAATGCATAGAATAACTTGGTGCACTTTATTTTGCTGTTTAACAACTCTAAAATTATGTTTAGGGCAGAACAGTACCAAACCTAATATATGCATATGAGGAGTTTCCGGACTTGTTATTCTGCTGTTCCAGCCTCATTTAAACTTGCCTAAATAGTTAGTTTAATTATGCTTCACCTCTTGCCATGTTTAACAACATTTAATTTTGATGAGAACATAACCGAGAGAGAACTAAATAAGTCATGTGGTGTTTCGTCAATATGCAACTCATTGCATATTGAGCTCCACTTAATTTGTAGTATTGATTGTGCACTTTGCCATGTCATGCTCATTTAAACCGGACATGCATCATACTTGTTTGTGCATCATGCCATGTGTATGTGGTGGTTGTTTACTATGTTGTTTGTTTCTTTCCGGGTCGCTTCTCTCGTTAGCTTCGGTTTCGTTCCGGAGTTGTGAGGATTCATTCGACTGCGTCCGTTTGTCTTCTTCATGGACTCGTTATTCTTCCTTGCGGGATTTCAGGCAAGATGACCATACCCTCGAAATCACTTCTATCTTTGCTTGCTAGATGCTCGCTCTTTTGCTATGCCTATGTTGCGATACCTACCACTTGCTTATCATGCCTCCCATATTGTCAAACCAAGCCTCTAACCCACCTTGTCCTAGCAAACCATTGTTTGGCTATGTTACCGCTTTGCTCAGCCCCTCTTATAGCGTTGTTAGTTGCAGGTGAAGATGAAGTTTGTTCCTTGTTGGAACATGGAGATGTTGTTCCTTGTTGGAACATGTTTACTTGTTGGGATATCACAATATATCTTATCTAATTAATGCATCTATATACTTGGTAAAGGGTGGAAGGCTCGGCCTTATGCCTGGTGTTTTGTTCCACTCTTGCCGCCCTAGTTTCCGTCATATCGGTATTATGTTCCCGAATTTTGCGTCCCTAACGCGGTCAGGTGATTTATGGGACCCCCTTGACAGTTCGCTTTGAATAAGACTCCTCCAGCAAGGCCCAACCTTGGTTTTACCATTTGCCTCGCCACCACCTATTTTCCCTTGGGAGTAATTAACCCAAGGGTCATCTTTATTTTAGCCCCCCGGGCCAATGCTTGTCTAAGTGTTGGTCCAAACTAGAGCACCGTGCGGGACCGTCCCTTGGCAACTTGGGTTATGTTGGTACCTGTACGCTTAGCTTATCCGGTGTTGCCCTGAGAACGAGATATGTGCAGCTCCTATCGGTATGTCGGCGCATCGGGCGGTCTTGCTGGTCTTGTTTTATTACTGTCGAAATGTCTTGTAGCCGGGATTCCGAGACTGATCGGGTCTTCCCGGGGAGAAGGAATATCCTTCGTTGATCGCGAGAGCTTATCATGGGCTAAGTTGGGACACCCCTGCAGGGTTTGAACTTTCGAAAGCCGTGCCCGCGGTTATGTGGCAGATGGGAATTTGTTAATGTTCGGTTGTAGAAAACCCGAAGTTGATCTTAATTAAAATACACCAACCGCGTGTGTAACCGTGATGGTCTCTTCTCGGCGGGGTCCGGGAAGTGAACACGGTGTTGGAGTTATGCTTGACGTAAGTAGTTTCAGGATCACTTCTTGATCATAGTTGTTCGACCGTGCTTTTGCCTTCTCTTCTCGCTCTCATTTGCGTATGTTAGACACTAGATACGCTAGTCGCTTGCTGCAGCTCCACCTCACTACCCTGTCCTACCCATAAGCTTAAATAGTCTTGATCTCGCGGGTGTGAGATTGCAGAGTCCCCGTGACTCACAGATACTTCCAAAACCAGTTTGCAGGTGCCGATGAAACCGTGCAGGTGTCGCACCCGAGCTCAAGGAGGAGTTCGATGAAGATCTTGTTCATTGTGTTGTTTCATTTCAGTTGATCAGTAGTGGAGCCCAGTTGGGGTCGATCAGGGATCTGTGTAGCATTTGGGGTAGTCTTCTTTATTTTGGTTCCGTAGTCGGACCTTGATTGTATTTGTATGATGTAATGCTTTACTCATGTATTGTGTGAAGTGGCGATTGTAAGCCAACTATGTATCTCTTTCCCTTATGTATTACATGGGTTGTGTGAAGATTACCTCACTTGCGACATTGCTTTCAATGCGGTTATGCCTCTAAGTCGTGCTTCGACACGTAGGAGATATAGCCGCATCGAGAGCGTTACATGGATCTTCGACTTGGTTCACAAATCCCTCGGTGGTGTTTCCTGAAGCTCCATCAAGGAGATCCCATAAAAAATCTTCGATGAGATCCTGTTTCTGAAACACTAACTCTATTCCACTCTGAAACATGAACACCTGTGTGAAACAGAGCAATGAGCCTCCCAAATTTTAGTTGCACATGAGCCTCCATATTTCCTGAAACATTAGCTCTGTTCAACATGTCCTGCATGTTTGTATCTATGAAACATGAGACTCAGAAAAACTTAGTTGCATTGGTTGATGCCTCTGGTAAATGCCCCTGGTTCCATTGGTTAGTTGCCCTACTCCAATTTTAAGAAACTTGTTAATGCATCTGGTTTGATTTCATTGTGTATGTTGTTTCAGTAAAAAAACACATTTCATGTTTCTGTTAATGCCCAACTCCCATTGTGTGATTTGATTGTGCATGTTGCATGTTCATGAGACCCCTGAAAATGTAGAATTTCTGTTGGTTTGGTTATGTTGCATGTTTCTGTTGGGTACCTGAAATTTTGAAACAAGAAAAAAATTGCTGATTTCATGGAGAGATGAAATGACTGTTGCACAACAACTCTGTTGCAGGAACATGTAACTGAAGGGAAGGGAGCTATGTCCAAGGCGATTTTTCTGTTGTTGGTGGTGAAGATTCAGAAGGGTTGTTGTTTGCTGAAGATGCAATCCAAGATGATTCAGATGATGGAGATGTTTCGTCGCAGCCACTGCCGTCCTATGTTGGGATGGTGTTTGACACAATCGAGGATTCTCGGAAATTCTGCAACGATACTATGCCTTCAAGTTGGGGTTCGGGACACATATATCTACTTCAAAATTCACCTAGAAGATAGGTCGGAAGAAAGAGGATGCAACATTGATAAAGAGGGTCTTTGAGTGTGTGCATGATAGAAAGCCCGTTAAAATGGAAACAAGTAGCACATCAGAGAGCATTGCAATGGAAAACAGCAACTCTAGTAGGCAGCATGATGTTGTGACATGCATTTTCATCTAGGTTTTGTTTCCAGTACACCCAATTTTTCATTTGGCTTGGTGTATTAAGGTTAATAGCTTGTTTCCTGTTCATGTTAATGTTACAGGGAAAATAGCTTGTTCATATTACAGGGACATGATGTTTCAGGGATGCATCCATGGAAAAATAGCTAATGTATTATGGTTACAGGAAAAACATAAATCTTACATGAAGGACCTTTCACTTGGTGATTTTACAGGAACATGTATTCATATGTTGATTTTGCTAGAGTATAATATAAATCAAAAGGGTCATGTTACAGAGACACAATGGATATAGAATATTTTGTTGCCACTGAAAGATTTGTCATGCAACAAGTGCTCCCATACACCAAAATGATACACTAGTGTGCAACAAAAAACTTGATATGAAACACACATCAGGAACAGGTAACTACCATTTTATTTATCATGTCTACACTGTATACATCTGTGCAACACCGGAACATTAGCGACAAATGGTTGCATCGATAAAGCTCCAACATACAAAAAAGAAGAGGGAAAAGGAGGCATGCCCCAACATGACACATTCTTCTCCAAAAAGCTTTAGTTCCATCGATTACTAGAGAGCTCGGTTACAAACATGTTGCACACACATGCACCAAACAAAAAAGAGGCCTAAACTACAAGCTAGGTCTTGTTGCGGTCAATGGTTGACTTCAATCTATGACTTTTTTCAGCAGGGATTGGAACTCATCCTCTTAGCTGAGGGTGTTTTGAGGGTGTTTGAAAAGCTTCGCCGCAATGTACTTCCGGAAGTTGAGCAATGAGATTGTGTCCTGAGCATACACAACAAGAAAAACACATAATTAGAAACTACTAGCAAAGGGAAAAGGCACTGTTGCAGAAAAATATGATTTCACAAAGAAATGATTCTAGTGTTGCTGGGTGTTTCTTTACTACTAGTGTTGGAGAGTCTTTCTGTACTACAAATGTTGCATAGGTTGAAAAAAAATGAGTCAGAGTCATACTGTACTAAATGGTTTCAACCCCTTGGAAGTTAAATTCTCCATGTATAGAATAGCAAAGATGCCACAATCAAATCTGCCAGAAAAAAATAGGAAGGAAAAATGAGAACACAAAAGTCAGATGAAGTTGCGAAAAAATGTAGAGTTGCGGACAAATAAAAGGAGGTTGATACGGGAATGAAGGGTTGTACCGGAAACATTGGTAGAAAACCGCCAATCAGGAATTTCAGTTTACCATCATTCCTCTTATCCTGTTATCTTTTAACTTCCCTTATCACATCAAGCAGAATATGCTCGTCCCACTCGAACTCATGGACAACACTCATGTCTCGTAACGTGTGGAGATATTCTAGAGGCACCATGTTTCCTGTCCCAGGAGCTAGGACCAATGATAGGCAGAGCAAAACCCATGACCTATCAATGGTCTCCTCATCGTTGTCATCCGCTTTTGACAGAACAACTACTGTAGTGGCTATCAAAGCCCTATCACCATTCAAATACACATCTCTGAAATCTGCTTTGCCCCTCTTGCCGGATTTTAACGGCCTGCTACCAGATGGAACATTGAAAATCTTCTTAACCATGTCTTTTGTGAAGTGTATTTTCTTGCGATCATTAATCTTGGGTAAAAACATATAAAAAATAGAAAATCAGTAGATGTTGCGAGGAAAGAAAAGTGCTATCCAAGAGATAGAAAACAGAAAAGACATGGTTAAAAGAAGGTACTCAAAAGAAACATACTTGAGCAGACACTTCTTAGTGTCAATCCTCATAACTATGAAATTGACAAGCCCTTCTGGGGGAGGAAGCAAAGGAGAGATGTGCAACAAATCCCCAAAGCTAGACTTGCTTAGTACATCTCTTTTCTTCCCTGGATGGAATTGGCTATGTCGCGCAGCCGCTTTGCTGACCATCGAGATTGGTAGATGGGCATGCTGTGAAACAAAAACAAAGGGTAAGCTATGAACATTCATATATATGCAAAAAAGAGGCTCTGAGCATGCATATATCCTATTAGTTGCCACATAAAAAGCTATGAAGCTACAGGAAAACAAGTACAAAAGTTCAGAAGAATAAAATCATGAAGCTACAGGCAATCTACTACAAAATTCAGATGAAAGAGCTATGAGCTCCAGGAAAACCAAGTACAACTTTAACCCTGCAACTCCCACAGCTCATGCGTCCATTTGAAAACAAACAAACTATAATGAACTCAAAAAAATGCAACACCAACAAGCTCTCAAAACTCTCACCCATGTTGTTCTTCATAGACAGTGGCAGAAACAATGTAACTCAAACAATGATTCAAAATAATGCTACAAAATGTTACAAAATCCTGAATGAAACACATCTGCTGAACATTGTTTACAGCAAAAATGGTTCTGACATTTCTGAAATTCACTACCAAACATGACGCTACAGGCAATCCACTAACATTTCTGAAACACATCTGCTAATCTATGATGCTACAGGCAATCCACTACCAAAAATTCAGATAAACATGGAGGTATACACACAAAAATCAACTACATAAATCAGACATTGCTATGCGTCGTTAAGAAGGTACAACAATGTTACCAGCTGCATAAATTTCAGAAACAAAAAATGAACTCTGCAACACCGGCGACCACCTCGTCTCCTACTACGCCGGCGACCACCTCTTCCTATTACACCGGCGACCTCCTCTCCTAGTACAAACTACCACACCTCCTCCTACCACAGCCGCGGAGCACCACCACCAAAGCCGGGGAGCACGACGACAAAACACATGGCGGAGCACAAAAATCGCCACCGCGACGGGGCACCACCACCACCCCCTACCACCGCAGGGGGAACACCAACCAGTCACTGCCCTACCACCGCAGTGGAAGCACCAAACCACCGCATCCTCGATTCATCACTACAGGAAATGGGGGGAAATCTGTGGATCGAGTGGGGAAAGGATGCATACCTGCCTGAGTAGACGTCAGCCGCCGCGGATCCAATCGCCAGCGCGATTGGTCTGCCGCGGTCGCCTATCTGTCGTCGACCTCCCGCCGTCGCCCTCCCCGCTGCAGGATTTAGCCACACCTCCTCGCTTTGAAACAGCCCGTCAGTTGCAAAAGCCGTTTCTGAAACAAAACGCTCGAATAGTTCAGCTTCAGAAACGTGGCGTGGGTGAGGGTGCTCTCGTCCGTCTGATCAAAAGCCATCCGACGGACACGGAGCCGGCGGACGCGCGCGAGAGATGAGCCGGCTGAAGGTAAGCTTTTCCTTAAACTTAATATATTTTTGAAGCAAAAACATTTTAATTTCAAAATTCAATTTTAATACTTGGGCGAAAACCCCCTTGAAATTTCTGGCATTTTCCAAAAACCAGATATTCCGTCCACCTCACCGAAAAAAACCAGGATGAAAAAAACTTGGATATCATTGCAAGAACGCACCCACAAGGAAGGAGGGTGCCGAGTGTTCTCCTGCAAGAGACCGACGCGCCGGAGGAAGGCCGGGCAACTGAGGCCTTGTACAATGGCCAGTGCGTACAGACCGGTGCTTCAAGAGCGAGAGCAGCGTGGCGTCTTGAAATATTTTCGCCCCGCAATGGTGACTGCTTCCTACTTCCTTCGTTCCAAAATAGATGACCCAATTTTATACTAAAGTTAGTACAAAGTTGAGTCATCTATTTTGAAACGGAGGGAGTACGTGTGCTTAGACTAGTTTAACTAGGTGATACCCATTCTCAAAACAAAAAAAATTAGGTGATACTCCGCGCGTTGCTGCGGGCCCGAAATGCATAGATCCATATTCGTAGAATTAGAGACAGAACACTATAGAATATTGAGCAACATGGTAATATAAAGAGAAATATTTTCTAGGTGCCTCTTGGATTGCTGGAGACGCAAAATGAATCCCATACATAAGAGCAACTCCAGCCGCGCCCCAAACAGGCTCTTCATAGGCGTTTTTGCCGTGCCGGCGCCCAAAAATCGACCCAGTCGCGCCCCCAGGAGTCCGTTTTTCGCCGGTTTGGGCCGAAACTGGCGCCGGCAGACCCAGGGCGAACCCGGCGCGCTGAGGGGCGCCCGAGGGCGCCGAGGCGAGACGTTTTGGCGTGAAAGCGGATGGGCCGCCGAGTCAGCGACACGCCTCTTCGTCGCCCTCATCGCCTCGGTTCCCGCGGAAATCAATACGAAGGCTGCCGCGCCGGTCAACCTCCATTGATGCCTCACGGGCGGCGCAGTGAACGCGCCGCCACGCGCGTCGCCCGGCAAGCAGACCGACGCCGCCCAGCTACGGCTATAAAAGACGACCTCCTCGCCGGTGGACGCCATAGCTCTCATTTCCCCCTTCTCCGGCGCAGAAAGCAGCACTCTCCCCTGCTTCCTGGCGACAAGAAAGATGGCCGAGAGGTACCCAGGCGACGGCGCAGCGACGAACGGCTTCGGCCGTCGCCACCTCCAAGAGGCGGAGGCGCGGCTGCTGTACGAGGCGGAGTACCTGGCGCCCCCGGACATGCGGGTGCCGGGGACGTGGAGGCTGAGCGCCGCTGGCGTCCTGGTGCCACCGGTGCCCGAAGGGGCGGCGCGGCGCGCCGAGATCGCCCGCATTCGCTCGTCCATGACGGTGGAGCAGCGGAACGAGCCCCACCACCTCTGGACGATGTACTTCGAGTGCCGCCGCGAGGAGCAGATCGCCTCCACCAACGGCAACATCCCGCAGGGCCGCCACAACGCCGACGGGCGGCGCGAGTGGTGGGGCGTCCCGGGCCGCACCCTCGAGGCCGTCCTCGACCACATCGAGACCGGTAACACGCCACGCCTCGAGTACCCGCCGGGGCCGTCCTTCTCTTGCCGCCGTGGTAGCTCCTGGACGCCGCGGTGGATGGAGCCGGGGTCATCCTTGTCGTCGGGCTCCGGCTCGCCGGCCGCGCTCCGCCCCGTCAGACCCGAGCCGGAGGAGACACCGCTCCGATGCCGCACCCGCAGCGGCGCCCACGTCATCAACGAGGCCGCCCGATCCTCCCCGCGTGGATCCTACCGCCTAGTCCGGCCGAAGTCGCAGCCGGGGCTGCTCCTGGTGAAGCCGGAGCACGTCGAGATGGTGGCCCCCGACGACGAGTCCGCCCTCAAGTGGGCGAAGGAGGACTACGTTCGGGAGCAGGTATGCCGCCAGCGCCGGGCGTACGAGGAGCTCCAGGCCCGTTGCCACAGTCGCGAGGAAGGCGGCGTCGTCGTCACCGACAGCGATGATGAGGGCGAGACCGGGTCGTCCAGCGCACCACTGCGCCTCGGCGACCCGGGCCAGGGCTGCAGCAGGGACGGCGCCGGCCCAAGCCAGCCACGCGGCGGCGACGATGGCGGCGACTACACCCGCTTCTACATGCTCCTCGGCATGTAGACGACGGCGACAGCGACGGCGATGGCGGCTAGTTGTAGTTTGGCGTAGTTTGCATTTTTCATATTTTTGTACAAATTTCAATGAAGTTTCGCCGAGTTCGTACAAAAAAACGCTGAGTTTTCGTATATTTCGTACAGATGTCGCCGAACCGGGTTCGACCTGTGGGCCGGAGCTAGGTCGCCCCCAGGGGCCGATCTAGCGCTGGCTCGCCCCCAAGCAGCTCTTTTTCGGCGCCTGGGGGCCGAACGGCTGGAGATGCTCTAAGCCTCCTATACATAGGAAACGACACTAAGAATCCAGATAAACAAAGTGGTTCAAAGACTGAAATGTGTCTCGGTTTATCCCTGGAACTTCATATCAAAACTCATTCTCATCAACTTAAAGTTTTCTGTTATCTATAAAGAAAATAAAATTTGGTTACAAGCTTGGAGTTGATACAACTAACGACAATAACTAATTTGAAAAACTGAATAATTGCTGGAAGCAGAAAAAAAATCATATGTATAAGAATTTCTTCCTCAATCTAAAACGAAGGGCAAGGTGAAATAATATATCATCCTTGTCAATGTGAAAGTTTTTTTTATTATGTACTATAAAAAATAAAAGTTCATATAGAAACTTGGAATCGACATAGCTAATCACACCAATTAACTTGGAACTGCATTACCCAAAAAATGATTGTGTTTAAGTTTGCAAATGCATATTTCACACCACGTGGAATTGACTTAATAACAACAATCATGCAAATATTATATGTAAGTATTATCACAAAACTATGTAAAACTAACTGAACCGTGTTTCAGCTGCGAAGCACGACGTTTCCTAAAGCATCAATTAGTTACATTTAACCATCGATTAAAATCGCGGGAGAAACGATTTCGCGGCGGCCTCTCCCAGCAGCTATAGCGGCTGCCATAGCGGGCAATAGCGGCAAATAGCAGAAAATTTTCTGGTGGGAGAGATGATTTCTAGATTTTTTTGCTGATTTTTCTGCCATTTAGAGGGATATGTTGAGGTTTTCGCGGCAACAGCCATAGCTTAGCGGCGAGACTCCCGGGCAGCTTCGCGGGCTATTTAAATCTATGCATTTAACACCAAAATTGCACATAGAATCTCCAACAAATCAGTAAGAAAAAATCTTAAGTCAGTTATGGGGTCTCACAAAGAAATAATGACTGGGTAGCCATGTTGATTGCATGGACTGCTTGCAAAATAATCCCTCTGCTACAAAATTCAGAGACATAGTATTACAAATAGCAATGAACACTTGTGTAAGCCAAATGTTTTTTTTTTCAAAGTCACACTGTATAATCTAAATTATTTATGCTACCTTATGTCCAAGTGAAAGAGCATCTCCATTGCTGAAAAGGCATGAGATATTCAGAGACGTATATTAGTAATCAAAATCACATGTATAATCTAAACTGATATCTGCTACCTTTTCTCTAAGTTAAAGAGCATCTCCATGAAATCCATGTGGGCAAGAGCGAGCGTACGGAGCTGATAGCCTGTGTAGACTAGATGGATTTTGAGAATATGATTCACATGTATTGCAGCCCATAGGGCGCATATATATAGAGGTACAAAAGCAATCCTATACTTGTACTCCAAGATCTAATCCTAGTTAAAAGGAAAGGATAGATGTGGAGATGGAGATAGGAAGGTAAAGAGTACATCACGTATATGTGCTAATACATGCTAACTTATTCTTACACCCCCCCGCAGTCGAAGCGTCGTTAGAGGAGATGCCAAGACTTGATCGAAAAGCTTCGAATGAAGACGAAGGAAGCCCCTTAGTCATGATGTCTGCAAGTTGATGTGTCGTTGGGACGTGAACAACACGAAACTGTCCCAAAGCCACCTTCTCGCGTACAAAATGAATGTCCAACTCAATATGCTTCGTCCGACGATGATGAACGGGGTTAGCAGAGAGGTATACCGCAGAGATATTATCACAGAACACCACGGAAGCCTTGTCAACGACACAATGGAGCTCGACAAGAAGTTGACGAAGCAGCAACATTCAGCCACGGCATTAGCCACCGCACGGTATTCGGCCTCAGCACTCGAGCGAGAGACAGTAGGTTGGCGTTTGGAGGACCAAGACACCAAAGTGTCGCCGAGGTAAATGCAATATCCCGAAGTAGACCGGCGAGTGTCTGGACAGCCAGCCCAATCAGCATCCGAATAAGCAGCAATCGCAATGGAGGAACTGCCGGCGATCCTGAGCTCGTGAGAAGTAGTGCCGCGAAGATAGCGAAGCAAGCGCTTGATCAGTCCCCAATGAGTGTCACGCGGAGCATGCATATGTAAGCAAATCTGTTGGACAGCATACGCGATGTCTGGACGTGTCAAGGTGAGGTATTGAAGAGCACCAGCAATACTTCTGTAGAAGGTGGCATCGGACACAAGTTCACCAGCGGAAGAGGAGACCTTGGGTTTCGTGTCAACAGGCGTGGAGACAGGCTTACAATTGGACATAGCAGCACGATCAAGAAGCTCCTCCGCATATCTTTCCTGAGAAAGAAAGAAACCAGAGGCCGTGCGACGAACTGCGACGCCGAGAAAAAAATGAAGAGGCCCGAGATCCTTCATCTTGAATTCAGTGCTGAGGGAAGTGATGATCAACCGAAGAAACGTTGTCGAGGAAGCCGTGAGTACAATGTCATCGACATAAAGTAGCAAGTAGGCCATGTCTGAACCACGACGGAGCACAAAGAGCGAGGTGTCCGAAAGAGCCGAAGTGAAACCAAGGCGCCGAAGGAAATCACCAATGCGCGTGTACCAAGCGCGAGGAGCCTGTTTCAACCCATAGAGTGACTTGGACAGCAAGCAAACATGCTCAGGATAGTTGGCGTCGATGAAACCCGTCGGCTGAGCACAATAAACACGCTCATGCAAAACTCCATGAAGAAAGGCATTAGATACATCCAACTGATGGACCGGCCAATGTCTAGAAGCAGCAAGGTGCAAAACTGTGCGAACTGTGGCAGGTTTAACGACCGGACTGAAAGTCTCACCAAAGTCAATGTCGGCACGCTGTGTGAATCCTCGAACAACCCAACGAGCTTTATAGCGATCCAAGGAACCATCTGGTTTGAGTTTTTGTCGAAACACCCATTTACCGGTGACGATGTTGGCACCCCGAGGACGAGGGACAAGAGTCCATGTGTGATTAGCCTGGAGAGCATCATATTCCTCTTGCATGGCAGAATGCCACGCGGGATCACGAAGCGCCGTACGAGCAGACGTGGGAAGAGGCGAGGGCACAACTGCGGCCGTGTGAGCATCCTCAAATCGCCGGTGAGGTTGGAAGACACCTTGGCGCGCACGCGTAGTCATCGTGTGTATGGACACATCAGAGGGGCGGAGCCATGGGGCAGCACGTGAAGGTGCCGTCGGAACCGGGACCGGCGATGGCGAAGGCATGGCGAACTCAACAGCAGGGCCGGAGGACACCACGGGTGGCGAAGGCGCTGCGAACTCAACGGCAGGGCCGGAGGACACCACGGGTGGCGAAGGCGCGGCGAACTCAACGGCAGGGCCGGAGGACACCACGGGTGGCGAAGGCGCGGCGAACTCAACGGCAGGGCCGGAGGACACCACGGGTGGCGAAGGCGCGGCGAACTCAACGGCAGGGCCGGAGGACACCACGGGTGACGATGACGTGCTGATGGAGGCTGTTGTAGAGTTGCTGGAGGCAGCAGCCGCGTCACTAGGGAGCGGTGTCGGGGCTGCCGACATGGATGGCCCAGGGGCGTCACTGGGAGAGGCAGCTGCTGCCGTGACACGACCATTCGCTGCCATGGCAGCCGACGTGGTTGGCATGGCAACCAAGCTGGGCGGCCTGGAAGAAGAGGCAGCCGCCGTGGCGGCCGCGGATGGTGATGCAGGGGCGGCCACGGCTGGACTCCCGGCGACCCGAGGAGCGGCCGGAGGGCTACGGCGTCGAGCGGCCGGTGGTGCAGGGACCACGACGGGTTCGGGCCGAGAGGGCCCAACTGATGCAGACTCCGGCAGCATGTTCCTGAAAGGAAAAACGCACTCGTCGAAAACAACATGGCGTGATGTTAGCACACGGCGACTGACCGGATCATAGCAGCGGTATCCACGGTGATCAGGAGGGTATCCGAAGAAAACACAAGCTATGGAGCGAGGTGAGAGTTTATGAGGAGCAGTAGCGGTGGTATTTGGGTAGCATAGACATCCAAAAACTCGAAGATGAGAGTAGTCAGGTGGGAGACCGAAGAGAAGTTGATGGGGAGGAAGATTATTGCGTGGACGACAAGGTCGGAAATTGAGAAGATAGGTCGCAGTATTGAGTGCTTCAGCCCAAAACCTAGGAGGCATATGAGCATGAAATAATAGAGTACGGACACTATCATTTAATGTGCGAAGTATGCGTTCTGAGCGGCCGTTTTGTTGCGAGGTATATGGGCATGTGAGACGAAGGTGGATGCCGTGTTGTGCAAAAAAGGTGCGAGAAGCATGGTTATCAAATTCTCGACCATTGTCGGTTTGAAAGGCTAAGATGTAACGTTGAAATTGGGTGGCGACAAAGGCATGAAAGCGAGAGATAATGGAGAACACATCCGACTTGCGACGCAAAGGAAAAGTCCAAACATAGTGCGAGTAGTCATCTAGTAGAACAAAATAATATTGAAACCCCGAAACACTTGTGATAGGAGATGTCCAAACATCGCAATGAACAAGAGCAAAAGGAAAACTAGCTTGACTATCAGACTGTTTGAAAGGTAAACGAACGTGCTTCCTCAATCTACAAGCATGACACGTTGTAGTGGGTGATTTATTACAAGTAAAATCAAAAGAAGAAAGTGTCCTAGAGAGAGCAGCATGTCCTGGATGGCCAAGGCGTTGATGCCAAAGGTCGGTGGTGCCGGCGAGAAAGGCTTGAGGTCCGGTGACAACAGGGTATAGGTCGTCGGGACTATCACATCGGAGAATCACCGCGCGGGTACGACGATCCTTGACAGAAAAACCAAGTTCATCAAACTCAACATTAACAGGGTTTGTACGAGTTAAAAGACGAACATAAATTAGATTTTTAATGAGATTCGGAGTGATAACAACATCACGTAATGAAAGTGGAAAAGAAGAAGTAGGGAGAGAAGCAGTGCCGATGTGAGTAATAGGTAGAGAGTCTCCGTTTCTGAAGATAACAGAAGAAAAGGTGGAGGAAGGGGAGAAAGAAGAGAGGATACCGGGATCGCTGGCCATGTGGGCAGTCGCGCCTGTGTCAAAAAACCAGTTGGATCCGCCACCGCCAGTGCCACCCTGCTGCAAAGAGAGATTGTTGAGGGCGGCATGCAGCTGCGTTTGATCCCACGCAGGGGGCTGGTGCGGCGGAGGCGACGGAGCATAGCCGTTGTAGACGGGTGGAGCACCGTAGGCCGGTGGAGCGCCGTAGCCCGGATGCCCTAGATGGGCAGTATAGGCCTGGGGCGTGGAGGCGCCGGGGCGTGGGCCAAGGAGACCAGCGCCGGGAGCACGCCAGTTGGGGGGCCACGCCTGGAACATGCCAGACAACGGGTAGTTGCCAATGGGCCAGAACGGCGCAGCAGGATCCCGAACAGCAGGGGCGCCGGGGGCGCCATGGCCCTGCTGTTGCTGCGGCTTCTTGCGTCCCTTGCCGCGACCCTTGCCGCCGGAAGAGGGTGCAACAGGCGGTGAAGGCGCGGTGGAGCGAGGAGCCGAGGACGCCGGTGGTGCAGGTGCGGGGGAGAAGCGGTTGGCGACGAGGGCGGTCGCCTGGACCTGCTGGGCATGGCGCGCAAGACGTCGTTCCTCCTGCAAAAGAGCGCCACGAGCACGGGCGAAAGTCAGTCCAGCAGGGTTGATGGAGAGGGTGGCGATGCAGTGGCCGAACTCGCCGTTCAGCCCGTTGAGGAAGGTCGTGAGCATGTCCTGGTCCGTGACCGGAGTGCCCACGTCGCGAAGAGTGTCGGAGATGCACTTGAGGCGGCTCGCGAAGGCGGTGACGGAGAGGTCGCCTTGGACAAGGTTGAGGAAGTCACGCTTGGCGAACATGGACCGTTGAAGACGATTGTCGCGGAAGAGGTCGGTGATGACGGTCCAAGCGTTGGCGGCGGTGTCGGAGGGCTGGATGATGATCTCGAGGATGTCTTTAGAGACCGTGGTGTAGAGCCAAGAGACGATGCATTGGTCTATTTGGGTCCACTCGACATCGCCGAGAGCCATGAGGGCATCAACGGAGCCATCGATATGATCAAGAAGACCTAGCTTGCGGAAGGTGAGATTGAAGAAAGTCTGCCAGATGCAAAAGTTAGACTCGTCGAAGTCGAGGATGACAGTGACGTGGTTGCGGATGTTGATGAGCTGGACGGCGGTGGCGCTAGGGGCAGCGGGGTTGGCGGAGCTAGCGGCAAAGGGGTTGGACCCGGAGGAGGCGAGGGAGGAGTTGGGGGTGGAGGCGAACTCGCCGAAGTCCATGGCAGCAGCAGCGTGGAGGACGTGGCGGCTGTAGCTAGGCTTCGGCGGCTAGGGTGCAGCGGAAGCAAGGCAAGGAACTAGAAAACTGATACCATGTAGACTAGATGAATTTTGAGAATATGATTTGCATGTATTGCAGCCCATAGGACGCATATATATAGAGATAAAAAAACAATCCTATACTTGTACTCCAAGATCTAATCCTAGTTAAAAGGAAAGGATAGATGTGGAGATAGAGATAGGAAGGTAAAGAGTACATCACGTATATGTGCTAATACATGCTAACTTATTCTTACAGCCTGAACCCGAGAGTGTATGATGCAGTGACGCATGTGAAGCGGATGAACACATGTTGCAGCCTGCAAAGTAGGGACTGGGAAGTGACCGGAAAGGTAGAATCAGAACGACCGACCACACAGGAACAGTTCAATCACAGAAACAGTTCAATGATGTTACTCGAATGTAAGCGCGGAGGTGCTGACCTGATAAGCTGATATGCTGGTCCCAGTGGTGGAGTCTGTTGAAGTCTTCTTTGGTTGAGTCGGATTCCCCACCTCTAGTTGCCGCCGATGGCGGCCGCGGGAGCATAGCGACAACGCCCGGAGTCCTCAACGGGTGTGCGTTCTTCGACGATCTGGGCTTCTGGGTGTCCAGCAACGTCGGCGGCGGCGGCCCGTCCCTGTCTTCCCACAATCAAAGATGCATCGGATGTGAGGCTAGGCCAACCAGCCTGCGTGCGGTGAGTGGCGTCGGAAAGAGGCAAACCAGCGATTGTGTGGGAGGATCTAGCACACAGGTTTGTAGATGCGGGGCGCAGGGATGGTGGCGCACTAGCCTTTTCTTCCGGTAACGGAGGGCAAGGTAATGAGGCCGATCAATGCTGCGGTTTCATGTGCAATTGCGCTCGGGAGAGCTTCGGTCGAGGCAGCGGAAGAGATAACGGCGGCGATGAGAGTTTTTTTTTATGGTAATACGTGTCTCATTCATATCATAAAAAACAAAGTACAAATCACGTAAAGACTGACATGATAGAACTGAAAAGATAGTAGAACATCTCTAAGCTTGACACCAACGCTCGTCAACTGCTTCCGGCACCACCACAGCAGCCACCGAAGAAAAGAATGATGAATCACCACCTCACACGAGCTCGACGCGGCTCCATCGCTGATATGCAGCTTTGCGGACCTCCAAAGTGGCTCACCAAAAGTGAAGCCCTTGCCGTTGAACGAATCAGACCGGGGCAACACCCCGAACACACCATCGAACTCCAGATCTGGCACTCCATCACGACTAAGATGTCGAAGGAGGAAATCATACCTGCCATCCACAAACCACGAACCCAGTAGATATTCCGTCTTCCAGATGTCGTCGATGCAGACCACAATCTGCATCCGCTCTTGGACTACCTCCCAAGCTTCGCGTCGACGCTGGAGCAAACGTCGTCGCAACGGCGGAGCCCGAGGACACATGTCCACCATGAGGATGCCGCCGCCGCCACACCATCCTTACTTGAACAGACTGGTTTCCAAATCCATCCCCAACCATAGGACCGATGGCCTCGTCCGGGAAGGATCCGAAGATTCATTATTCAGCGCCGCCATCGTCATCACCGAAGCAAAGACGATGGACAACCTAAAACCCTAAACTATAAAGGAGAAAAATCGATCCACACGCGTGGATCCGGCGGGCCCCTCACCACCGACGACCGAGGTCGCCGGCGGAGGGGAGCCGCCGGAGAACGGCGTTGGGAGATTGGCCCTGGCGGCGGCTAGGGTTGCAGCCGCCAGGGACGAGAGGAAAACTGGCGAAGCGTTTTTTGCGTAGGCACGTAGTCGATGGTCGGCGGCGATGAGAGTCACAACGGAGAAGATCACTGTGCGGGTGCTCTAACGGAGAAGTATCGGGTGCTCTAATCCTTGGGGTACTTCCGGTGCTCAAAATTTAAAAAATCATTTCTAAATGATTCAAAATTTTGCAAAAAAAAAAGTGAATGTTCAGAAGGAATGTGACTACAACTTCTAAAAATTTCAGACCAAACTTGAAATGCACATGAAGAAACAAAAAAGTTAAATCCAGATGTGAGTAGTGTCAATGTTGCATTTGTCTTTTTTTCTTACACTATTCATGCTAGATTTCACATTTTTATTTCTCAATGTGCTTTTCAAGTTTGGACCTGAAATTTGTAGGGGCTATAGTCACATTCCTTGTAAACATTCACATTTTTTCCGTAATATTTTTGTTACATTTAAGAATGAGTTTTTGAATCTGGAGAACCGGGAGTATCCTAAGGATGGGAGTACCTGATACTTTCCCCTACGGCTTCGTGCTTTGCAAAAATAAAATTGAGGGGGATACATGTGAAGTGGATGTGCAGTCAACGGGGGACATTGGTTTGTGTCAAATAGGTTGGCGACGCAGCTCCGACTGGGCCGGCCCATTGGCAGCGTTGCAGCGAGCACGCTAGTTTGCAGTGTGCTAGTACAGTGCGATGTAAAAATTTATCAAAAAAAGGATGACCCTGCAAGGAATCAAATTCCTGACCACTCGCTGGTGAACTCATGGTGTTAGCTAGTGTAACTGATAAATGAACAGCATGAAAGTTTAAGAATTAATTGCGACGGGCGGATCTGAACACTTTCGAAACATTTTTGAACATTGCAAACTGTGGATAATTTTTGTAAAGGAAAATAATGTTTGAAAAATCCGATGAAAAACACAAATAAAAATTGAAAATTAGATTTTTTTTTGAAAACATGAAAAATAATTAAAATTCTCATACATTTTCAAGACACAAACATCTTTTCAATTTCGGAACAAAATTTGAAAACAGTAAGACTTTTTGAAATTCTGACTATTTTAAAAAAAACAAGCATTTTTTGGTAAGTTCTGAATTTTGTTTAAAACCAACATTTTTTGAATTTACGCCAATATTAAAAAGGAAGTGAATTTCAGTTTTTTTAACACAAACAGTTTTGGGATTCATGAGGAAAATTTGATAATACTAGCAAAAAGGCCCGTGCATTGCAACGGGAGAAAAAAATCATAATGTCCAATGACGATGACCACATTTTGTTCACAACCCATCGCATGATTTTGAAAATTTGTTCACAAATGCATGAAAATGTTTCTTTTTTCTAAATTTATTCTCAAATCGAAGCAATGTGCACATTTCGAAATAATATCGTGGTTGTCAAAAAACTTGGTAATTCAAAGAATTATTCTGAATTTCAAGAAACATACTCCCTCTGTCCCAAATTTTTTGTCTTAGATTTGTCTAAATACGGATGTATCAAGTCATATTAGATTCATCCGTATCTAGACAAATCTAAGACAATAATTTTGGGACGGAGGGAGTATTTAAAAAACATACTATAATATTTCAATCCACCCCGGCAGTTAATTCTTCAAAATTTACGCGGGTATATAGTCACAAACATTTAGAAGCATTACTGTTTAACTACATATCGTCGATCATTCATGAACATTTTTATGAATTTGGGAATATTTTTAAAAATCGTGAACATTTTTTACTATTTACAAACATTATTTTATATTGCGGATGGTTTTTAAGCATTTTCTTTTGAATCGGCGAACAATTTTAGAATAGAGGAACATTTTTTTAAATTCATGAACGTTTTCTAAATCAACAAACATTTTATGAATCAGTAAACTCTATTATAATTCACAAACTGTTTCGCTAATCCCATTTCATAAGCTCACTGTTTATTTCCCAAGGCGGTTGATGGCAATCGTTTGAGAAAGTTTATAAACTGATTGTAATCAGTTTAACTAAGCAAGGTGGGACTATTGACAAAAAAGAAGCATCATATACAGACCTACGCTAGCTGAGATGATTTTTGATTCCTTTGAAAAAGCTGAGACGTGTCTGCTGGCCCATAAGGCCCAGCCGGACCACTGATATTTTGTTTAGAAAAAAGAACTGAAACAACAACTTATGGGAGGGCATAGGAAACAGGAGGAGCTCGATCGCCTGCTCGATCCCTTGCGGGAGAAGATAGGATTCTTAAAAAAACTGAAACAACTTTTTTTTTTAGAAGCAAAACTGAAACAACCTGAGGGGCTTGATCACAACGTACGTGTGGAAGGCCCAAGTAGAGGAACGCAGGCCCAACTCAGCTGATACGAACCTTTTTTAATAGCCGATACGAGACTTTGCTCTACAAATTAGTACCACCTCACGTATTTCATGTAACATAGGATCAGATGTGGGACAAAACCAAGAATATCACCTTGCTTTAATAGTAGGTATAGAAGAACATTTTTTTAATTTTAGAAAACATGAACATTTTTATGAATATCCAAACATTTTCTAAATTTGTAATATAATATTAAAAAATTAGAACTTTTTTTTCAATACTGAACATTTATTTAAATTCCTGAACTTTTTGTTTTAGAATTTTTCAACCCTTTCTGAAAAAGTACACATTTTTTAAAACATGAAAAAAAATATGAACGAATTTGAAAATCGGGAACATTTTTTGTAAACATAAATAATTTCAATGTATAAACAAAATTTGAAAACCAGAATATTTTTTGAAATTCTGAATATGTTTTCAATTTCGAACATTACTTGAAAATAAAAAAATAAAATAGAAGAAACAGAAAAAGGAAAAAGGGGAAAGGAAAAACTAAAAGAACGATACAACAAGTAAAAAACGGTTTAGGGACCTTCTACAAGGTACCCAAAATCGGTTGTAAACCTTCTAGAAGGTTCCAAAACCCAGTTTGGAACCAGAAAGTTCTCAAAATCAGATTCTAAAGAACGCACGCACCACTCGCTGCTAGGTCTAGTTCGATCGCTAGCTCGATCAGTTGTGCAAAACGACGACAATCTATCGCATTGAGCTTATGTTAGGAAATTGCTTGGTTTTCCAGTTTTCCTCATATTAAAGTTCATGGAAAATGGCATCCATGCGTAGTAGAGCTCAACACGGTAATCCGATTAAGTGGTTGGGTTTATAGTACCATTTGAGACAAAAAAAGACCGAAAGAAGGTGCAGAGCTAGAGTGAGATTTGTAGGTAAAATGATTGTAAGACAATTTTTTATGTGCTTTACATTTATACGAATTCTTCAATTTTCAATATTTATTAGATGATTTCCTATCTTGTAATCACCTTTTTTTTCCCTTTATGGTGATGATTCCCATGTCACATCTATTTGCTTTAGAAAGCAAGTGATATGCCGTTATTTTTCGTGTGGTGAAACTAGCCCATCAGGGTTCAAACCTTAGACTTGACATTGGTGCTAGGATAATTCCTGGATTTATTTTAGATTTTCCGGCGATGTTCGTTCTGTGGGAGGAGGCATTCCATATATGTGTGTATATGAGCATTTATGATTGAACTATGATGAAAAAGAGTAAGTGATCTTAACATGTACTAGATGACTTGCCACACGATTTATGAACAACATATTTTATGAACGATCTGCAAGGGGGCAAAAAAGAATGCAATCAAGAAATCAGACATCCTATTTTAAGGATGTTTTTTGTAATTGTATGCAAATGATTATGTTTGTATTGCGTCTGCATTAACTTGTATTTACTAAAAACGGACAACGATGATCGATGCTCATGTCTTTTTTTGGCAGTACATAAGCCGTTTGCTTGAGCAGGTGAATTGAATATAAGGAAAAAATTCATACTCCAGTCGGGCCGATAAAAAACCCACCCGCATCCCCACGGCAAATGACCTAAACAGTTGGAACCGGACACTCCCGCCCGGAACAACAACCATACTATGAAGAGGGGCAAAAGAAAAGATTTTGGTTTGAATTCCAAGAACGGGTCCAGAGTCAAATCAATTCCAATTTTCTATAAGCGTCTTGACTTCTAAAGATTTTCTTCTGGTACTACAGAGCTACTTAGAGTTATTCGTGCTCAAATATAAAACGAAGATTTAACTGGTTAGAAGCACCGATATTTTTGTTCTAGAACTACTAGCTCAAAATTCCACTTACTAAAACCTTTTGTTTGTTCGACACTTTCGAGCATCAAATTTCATCGGCACTTTTGAGTCATCTCGACATGCTTATCTTTCTCGCAGTATAAGCCTAGTACATCCACTTGTTTTTTACGATACTTCAGAGATGTGACTTAACTATTTTTTTGCGTATTTTCTCAAATCTTGCAGTGGTTCCTTTTTGTGCGGTACTACCGAGCTATCTATTTTACTGGCACTTCTGAGTAGTTCTATCCAATAGAAAAGGTGTTAACCTTTTGTGTTCGCAGCCACCAGTCATTTTCAATCGGTACTACCGAGTACTATATATGATTTATCTCCACTATCCTGGACATTCAAATTTATTTATTTTGGATCGATAGTTTTGTTGGTTTTCTACCAGTGCTTTCAAGCCTATGTTACTTTATGTATAATGGTTAGATTTTGGATCTCCTCTCCTCTATATATTCTCTACCATACCCCTTCGAGTTGGTAACCCCCAACAACCACCTCATCTATTTCATCTCACCCATTTCACTCCTTGCCAACTACTTTAGTCCACCTCATCCATTGCACGGTTCATCTATCGACCACATGGAGAAAAGGAGATCCAAGGCAAGAATAGGAAAAGGAAGCATTGGGTGATTCCATGATTGACTTCTTAATTCTTTGCCAGGCAAGAACTCCCCCTTTCTTGAATCCATTCTCCTCAAGATCATCTCTTTCACTACATCCTGATCCTTTGTGTTTGTGAGAGAGTGTTCCTTTGGATTCTTGACATACGCTTTGATTGCAACTATTTCAAGGAGTTTTTTCCAAGTGACTTTGCCTTGCTTATTACTCTAAACCCTACCTCCTTCTTACTTGCAAGATTATTGCTTTCTGTCATGTCCAAGAAACAGAGCGTGTGATTTCATTCTAAGTGTACTTACTCTGTACATAAAATTATGTTTTCCATTGTAACGCATGAGCTACTTACCAGTATACAATTATTTCTTAATTGCAATTTCAACCATCTCACATGTACAACTATTTTGCAATTGCAATTTTGACCATCTCACATGTACAACTATTTTGCAATTGCAATTTTGACCATCTCAAGATATACATGTTGTTTTCATATGCAAATAAATATTAAAATTTGCAAATAAAACGTCTTGACCGCTGGTTCAACAACTTTTGTGTGAGGTCGATATCGCGCTGAGGAGCTGTTGTGACAACGAGAAGCGGGACATAGAGACGAGAGGAATCGCGATGACATGGACGCAACTAGTAGGCAGGCGGTAGGGAGTCAAGGAAGCAGAAGGCGTAGGTGGGCAAGCGAGGACTAGGAGACATGAGGCATGTGGCGGAGGGTGGTGCCATGGAGGGCAGTGAAACCAAGGACGTGATGGAGGGCGGTGAAGGTGGGAGCCATTGTGGGCAGCCCAACAATGAGGCGGATAGGGGGTGGGGGAGTAGAGTGGGAGGTCTACTAGACAAGAGGAGGAAGCCAGCGTCAGGCATGGAGCAGTCGAGAGTCGAAACAAGGGAGGGCTGAGAGTTGAAATTTCCCTCTTAGTTGTTTGGGTTTTTTGTGATGGGTTGGAGGCCTCTAAAATTAGGTTCCATGGGAGGAAGTTTGGATGTCCAAGAGTTGTAGGTAGTGAGATAGGTCCCTCTTCTGGAGCATGCTTTGGGAGTGCATAATTTGTTATTTTTCACAGGGAAGTGTATGGTTTATCATTATAGTGTTGGATTAGGCTAGTCGAGTTCAATATGGTCGTTCGTGATTAAAGTTGCCTTTTTGGGTTCGTGGTAGAATGTGGGCTGGACTAACTCTGCGGGCACACCAACAGACTTATAGCGCGGGTAATACAGGAAAAATCGCCGAAATGATTAGTAATGGGCCCACTCATATGCAACTCAACAATACACAAACATTTTTATAACAATATTGTCTGAAAAATATGTTCGTTTCACTAGTTTAATATATCCAATGAGCGGAAAAACGTTATGTGTTGCCAAAAGAAGCTCACATACTACATGAAACTGTCATATAATTTCAAAATGTGTTTTCGTATTTTTATTCTATATGTGAAGAGAAGTGTTCAATAGTGGCAAAGAAAAATGTCCAGGCATATAAATATAAATGCTCGTGCATTTAAAATAATAATTGCACATACAAAGAAAAGTATTCATGAGTCGATATATTTTTCATGTTTTGAGAAAGTGTTCACATGGTAATGAAAATCGTCCATGTATCTCTCAAAACCATTGATGTATTTTACCCAAAAAAAAGAGAAGAAAAATGAGAAAGAAAGAAACAGCAAAAAGGAAAATGATAAAAAAGAAAGATAACGATAATGCTCCCGGCCCATGTGGGGCGCGCGTGGGCGATTTGTCCCTTATATGGCGCTATAAGTGTTTGCCCGTTTGGGGTCGATTCCCTCCCGGGTCCCGGTCACTTGCCCGTCCGCTTTCAAAAAAAGTTGTGGCGCCAAGTCCGGCCTTATCAGTTACCACTTACCAAGGCCACAGGAGTACGTGAGAGTGAGCACTGCGGCCACAATCTACCACGAATGTGTGCGTCAAATGGCCGCCGGGGTGGATAAGGGTGATCCTCAGCACTGTGGTCCAGCAGATATTATCTTGGAGAGGATGGCAACAGTTCTTGTTTGAAAGCTACGCAGGTTGTACTATAAAGATCGATCGTCAGGGTTAAGAAGAAACATAGTACGGTACCTCAGTAGTGCAGAGAAGGTAGGTGATCGAATCGATCTGGTTGCAGCAGCAATGGCTGCCATTGCCGTCTTCTCCCTGCTGTTGCTCCTCTCTTCCACTTCTCCTGTTGCTGGCTTCACGAGGAGCGACTTCCCGCCGGAGTTCGTCTTTGGAGCCGCCACCTCCGCATACCAGGTAAAAAATGACCCAAATTAGTTCCAACTTAAATTAATTTTTTTGCGCATATTTTCTAGGAAAGGCTGTGGACCCTGCCTCTCATGTAATAAGCAAAACAAACGAACAAACAGTTGTTCGCCCGGGTCCACCTGCTCTCACAGGGAAGCCTAACAAGATAACAACCACACAAGCAAATCTTTTTTTTCCTTGCTCATTTTAGTTAGTTAGTATGTGCGACAATGATGTTTGTATGATATTCGTATATGCAAAATCGATCTTCATTTTGTTTGACTTACATTTCAAGATGTTTGAAAATCGACACCCTCAAAAAAAATATAAGCTAAAGGGACTAAACTGAAAATAACTGGATAACTTACTCCTTTTTTTTTTTTTTGCTCAAGGTGGGGAAACGGTTGCTTTCTCCTCGTCCTCGAACCTTCGAGCGCCTCTCGCATTCCGTAGAGAAAGTGAAAAACTATTTTTACAGCTCACCTAGAGAGATATCTACTGCGTACCTTGCTGATATTGCGGCTCACCTTACAGCTAGCTACTGCCTCCAGTAGTATTAATTAGTAGGATTAGGCACTTGTAAACACAAGATTATCCCAATAGGGTGAGTCGGTGATCCGTGAAGGGTCGATCAGGCACCACCCCGTCCCTGTCTCGCCCGTCTGGTTCAACCGTTCAGTGTTAATGGACCAGCCTCGTGACACACGTGGTTTGTTCATTCGTTGCTCTCAAAAAAGTAATGACCCATCGGTCATCACTGTTCCATCATGCATGATGAGCGAGGCCCTCCTATAAGCTACCATGGCCACGAAAGCACATAGCATCAGTACAGCCCGCTGCCATGGCCTTCTTCTTCCAGTTCCTCCTGCTCCTGCTTCTAGCCGCCGCCCATGGCGCGGCCCCTGTTCTTGGCTTCACGAGGAGCGACTTCCCGCCGGAATTCGTCTTCGGAGCCGCCACCTCGGCGTACCAGGTAACGAACGATCCAGCTCAGTTCGGGCTCCAACTGAATTTTGTTTTCTTGCGCATATTTTAGACCAAAGGCTCTGGGCCCTGCTTCTCATCTGAACAGAGCAAACAAACCAACGAAAGCAAGTGTTCGCTAGCATCCAATCCACCAGCTCTCACAGCGAAGCCCAACAAGTTAACAACCACACAGGCAGATTTTTGTTTTCTGCATGTTTTAGTTAGTTTTATTTATGTGGCTCTGGTTATTTTTTTTTTCGACTCGTATGTGTGGGTCTGGTTTACCTCTTGCGCATTTTAGCTAGCCTCTCTTGCTCTGCTCCTCTGGTTAATTTGCTCTGTTTTTCTTTTATGCAGTATGAGGGTGCTGTGGCTGAGGATGGCAGGAGCCCAAGCGTCTGGGACACCTTCACTCAAGCAGGTAACACACTAATTAACCTGTTAGTTCTGCCTAAAAAAAGCCTTATTGTCAGTATTCTGACCAAATTCAGCGTCATGGTAAAACTTGGTTTGACAATATTCTCCTACTGATGCCAGGGAAAATGTCGGATAAAAGCACAGGCGATGTCGCTGCTGATGGGTACCACAAGTACAAGGTAATTACGGTTAAATTTACCTGGTGTGACTTGAATTTCTTCTCCCTATTAATTTGATCTTACAGAATCCCACAAAAAATTGATATCAGAAAAACAAACATATTATACTCTGTTTTCTTGTGGTTGAAGTTTCTCAATATTCCATAGATGGAGAGGATTAGGTTGTTGTTCCTTTGTTGTACACTAATAATGGCATCACCTGATGTTTCAGGATGATGTCAAGCTCATGGTTGACACTAACCTAGAGGCTTACAGATTCTCTATCTCCTGGTCAAGGCTTATACCAAGTATGAAAGCATTCCACAATATTTCTATCCCAGTAGTCAAAACATCTACATAAATGTTTGATCTTTGGTTTCAAAATTGACAATTGCAGATGGGAGGGGAGCTGTCAACCCAAAAGGCTTGGAGTACTACAACAACCTTATAAATGAGCTAGTGCAACATGGTATGGTTATTTGTACTAATCTGCATAAATTATCATGCACCGACACAAAAAACCATCTTTCAACAACTATATCGTATATGCACAACAATGACAAATATGTCATAGTTGACAATTTCTTTATTGTTCTTCTTCATTATCTTGAGTTCTGAATCTGTGTAGCCTTCACTATTCTTTAGGGATTCAAGTCCATGTTATGCTTTCCCATCTCGATTTCCCACAAGTTTTGGACGATGAGTATGCCGGATGGTTAAGCCCTAAAATTGTGTAAGCTCCCGCAACTTTCCATTTGTAATGGTGAAATTGCTCAAAAGCTAAAAATAAGCAGCCTTTCTTTAATAGATAATGGAGGTGGCTTATGCAAAATGCCCTGACAATGTTTAGTTGATTTCTACTTTCCATTTCCTCACCAGTGGCATTGAAAAATGCAGGGAAGATTTCACAGCATTTGCGGACGTGTGCTTTAGGGAGTTCGGAGACAGGGTTTCATACTGGACAACGATAGATGAACCTAATGTCAGCGCACTAGGGTCTTACGACAATGCACTATTTGCCCCCGGACGTTGCTCCAACCCATTTGGAATAACAAATTGTACAGTGGGAAACTCAACTGTGGAACCATACATAGCAGCTCATAACATGATACTGGCTCATGCATCAGCTACCAGACTTTACCGAGAAAAATATCAAGTGAGTCATCTTGTGTCCAAAACTAAAAGTGAAGCCTTTTTCCGACATGTTTACTCTGTTTTCTTTAAGGAATAAACTATTAACCTTTCTGTTCTAATCTAAGATTCATTAATCATTATCTGTTTAATATTTGTGAAGAAAGTACTGGTTCACTATACACTGTTTTCAGTGTCTCCATGATTACAATTTGTGTGTACAAGATTATTATGTTCTAGGAAGTTTCGACACATTAATCTCATGGACAATAAAAAGACTGCTCTTTTAATTCTGCTTCTTGATGTATTTTCACATGCTAACTTTTATGTGTACATAAAAATACTCTTGCAAGTAGGCTGCCCAAAAGGGAGGTGTTGGCATAAATGTTTACTCTTCTTGGAGTTATCCTATGACGAACTCTGATGTGGATGTAGAAGCAGCTAAAAGATACTTAGACTTCGTGTTCGGATGGTAACATTATTTGGACTCTTATGTTTATTTCCATGTTCTAGAGAGTTCACAATAAGTATGCAGCTAACCAGCTTGTGATGCTTTTCTAGGATACTAGAGCCCCTGGTGTCTGGAGATTACCCAGATGTGATGAAGAAAAATGTTGGGTCTCGACTTCCATCCTTCACAAAATCTCAATCTCAAGTTGTCAGGGGAACTGTTGATTTCATAGGAATAAACCACTACTATTCCATGTATGTTAATGATCGTCCTTTAGACAAAGGCACTCGCGACTATTCAGCAGACATGTCTCTTTACCAAAGAGGTAAACAAACTATATGCATTGTTCATTAATTGTAGGCAGAAGGAGTGGGCAATGCAATTCATTTATCTCGTATAACATAGTGATGATGTTTTTTTTTCTTCTAAAAAGCAGACTATTTATGTATATATTCACCAAATAATTTGTTGCCACTTCTCAAAATACACACAAATTTGAGTAACCCATTGGCCGGGTGCTAACATAATATTTGTTCTTGTGATGCAGCTTCTAAAACAATCCCAGGAAGTAGCAAGGTAATTTTTTCAACAATGCTTGTTAGAGAAACCACTAGCCTGAACTATTTTTAGACATGATTTCTTCATATTACAAATTCTAATCTAACAAGATACTAAAAATATATAACTACACTTAGAGTTCAAATTATTTGGCAAGATATTGTCCAACTTATGAGTTGTGATAAATATATACAATAATTTCTTTTGATTGCAGAATGTCCCATCATCTTCTCGAAGTGACCCGGAAGGATTGCAATATGTGTTGCAGTACCTTACGAAAGCCTATGGGAACCTTCCTATCTATGTGCAAGAGAATGGCAAGTCGATCTAGTCTGGTTGCAACGACCTCCAATTTTCCGTTCTACAGATCTAGATAAAATTGTGTCAAAATGTTTATGCAGACATCACAGCTCCTAGTTCATTGTAATTTCAATAATATCCTCTGCCTTGCCCTTCATCTCCCCAGGTGTTGCATCTAACGACACTCTCGATGACACCGAAAGGATCGAATACTTGAAGAGCTACATGGGTAGCACACTGAGGGCACTAAGGTCAGCCATTCAACAGAAGTCACCAAGAATGTAGTTCAAGTTAACAGCACTGCCTTTTCGCAAAATTTCCAGGATACAAACATTTTTATCCTGACGTAGTTTTGCTCTTCAGGAATGGAGCAAACGTAAAAGGCTACTTTGTGTGGTCCTTCCTAGACGTCTTCGAGTTCTTTGCAGGGCCCAAGTCACGGTACGGCCTATACCGTGTTGATTTTAGCGATGAGGCGCGGCCACGACAAGCCAAACTCTCTGCTCGCTGGTACTCTGGCTTCCTGAAGAACAATGGCATCTATGTTCAGAACGAGCTCAACAATACAGGATCGCGTGCTCTGCAATGAGCCGTAAACAGATAGTGGAAATGTCGAGTTATCCTATGTAAATAAATGTTGGATGTAAATATAGTGGTTTATTACATATACATCATGTAGTACCTTATGTACCTACAAGAGTGGCCGGTAGTGCCCTATGCATGGCCATGTCTCATGATGGCGGTTTAGGTGTGTTGTAACAGGTTTTGCTCGGTTTTCCGCTAATTAACCGGACAATTCTCTTCTGCTTTAATCAATAGACTGAGCCCTTCATGCCCCGTTTAAAAAAAAAAATCTTTAGTGACCTATTTGCTTCAAGAATTTTCATACGAAATTTGGAAGATTACAACTCTTTGAATTTTTCCTCGTGTTGGTTATTTGATATGTAGAATTGAATGAATAGTATTTTTCCCCCTAAGGATTTCTTCTCTCTACATTTAATCCAGCATGTTCCTTTTTGTACCTTTTGGAATCTTATACGAATGAAACAGAGCCTACCAAAACTATTGTTGGAAGTATATTAACTCCATCTCTTGTTTATAAGAAAGCGACGGACGGAGAACCAACCTGTGGTTGGATGGTTAGGAGGACGGTGTTATCCCCAGCCCATCAGAGTTCAACTCCTAGACTTTGACATTGATGCTCGCATTTTCCTGGATTTATTTCAGGTCTTCCGGCGATGTTGGTTCAGTGGGAAAAAAAGCTATTTAAGCCGGTCGACTTGCTCATCATGCGGTGAGCGGACGTGATGATTGACTTGCATGTTATAGCTATTTTGAAAATAAGATATGTGGTTGCAAATGGTAGAATATGAGGACTGCCCGGTCACTGTCCGCGGACACGTCAAGCACGTCCGCGGACGTTTGAGAGCCCAAATTTACCAAGTCTAGCTGTAGAGATGCTCTTATGAGGTCTCTAGGAACCCATGGGCAGAGGTGATAATGAAGAGGATGTGCCAGTAAGAACAATCTTCTTCGTGCTGAAGTCTACTATCAGCAAATATACACAACCTTCAATATCTAGCAAAACAAAGAAGAACCATGTGACTGAATTCCCTCTGGAAATTGGCAATAAACTAGAAAATAGTTCCTCTCTTTTATTATTTGGGTCCCATCTTCTAAAACTCCTATACCATTGTAGATTTGCTTGAAAAAAATCTGGATTAAGAGTCACTAGTAGATTTGAACCTTTACATGGTTCTGTGCATCATATGAAGCAGAGCCCGGGGTTAACCCCCTTTCGAAAAAAGATTTGAACCTTTACACCATAAAAATCTTCACTTTCCTCCTTATTTAAGCAAGGGAAACCTTCTAAATCGCCCGAAGGCCACGTTCTCCGCCGACCGCCTCACGTGTGTGTCCTCCACCTCTCCTTGCGCACGACACATAGCCAGGGGCCCACAGGGGAAGGATGAACTACAAGGGAGTTGGGGCCAGGGGTGGGGAGTGACCGGGGCCACTAATGTCGAGTGCCAAAGTTGCACAAGTGAGGGGAGCCGCAGTTGTGCGAGCTGCCGGATCTATTGTGATGCCGATACGCCCGTGCGGAGGAGGGTGTAGGCGCCTCCGCGTGGTACTACTACCACCTAGATCCGTACTTGGGATCGGAAACCACACGGTGCTGGGACCGACAACTGTATATGCTGCATCCAACGAGGAGGATGCTGCATTTTTTGACAAATCTGGCCCCTTTGAGGGGCTTGAGACACATCTAGCCCTTTGGGCAAAACAAATTCGAAATCTGGCCCTTGGGGTCGGCCCCACATAGCATGGCGTCGAATTTGTACATGTCGGCGCCACACTACATGGCGCCGAGATGTACAAGTTCGGCGCCATGCTATGTGGAGCCGAGCAAATCTATCCCTTAGGGTTTCTGTGGGCCCATCTAAGGTTGGGTCCACGTAGCACGGCGCCGAGCTTGTACAGGTCGGCTCCGTGTAGTGTGGCACCGAGATGTACAACTTCGGCTCCATGGTATTGAAGGAAATATGCCCTAGAGGCAATAATAAAGTTATTATTTATTTCCTTATATCATGATAAATGTTTATTATTCATGCTAGAATTTTATTAACCGGAAACATGATACATGTGTGAATACATAGAGAAACAGAGTGTCACTAGTATGCCTCTACTTGACTAACTCGTTGATCAAAGATGGTTATGTTTCCTAGCCATAGACAAAGAGTTGTCATTTGATTAACGAGATCACATCATTAGGAGAATGATGTGATTGACTTGACCCATTCCGTTAGCTTAGCACTCGATTGTATAGTATGTTGTTATTGCTTTCTTCGTGACTTATACATGTTCCTATGACTATGAGATTATGCAACTCTCGTTTACCGGAGGAACACTTTGTGTGCTACCAAACGTCACAATGTAACTTGGTGATTATAAAGGTGCTCTACAGGTGTCTCTGAAGGTACTTGTTGGGTTGGCATATTTCGAGATTAGGATTTATCACTCCGATTGTCGAAGAGGTATCTCCGGGCCCACTCAGTAATGCACATCACTTAAGCCTTGCAAGCATTGCAACTAATGAGTTAGTTGCGGGATGATGTATTACGGAATGAGTAAAGAGACTTGCCGGTAACGAGATTGAACTAGGTATTGAGATACCGACGATCGAATCTCGGGCAAGTAACATACCGATGACAAAGGGAATAACGTATGTTGTTATATTGGGCATCAAGATCTATAGAGATAGATCGAGACGCTTAATTGGACTTTCACAAAGCACATACCTTGACAAAGTTTTGAAGAAGTTTAAAATGGATCAAGCAAAGAAAGGGTTCTTGCCTATGTTACAAGGTGTGAAGTTGAGTAAGACTCAATGCCCGACCACTGCAGAAGATAGAGAGAAAATGAAAGATGTTCCCTATGCTTCAGCCATAGGCTCTATCATGTATGCAATGTTGTGTACCAGACCTGATGTGTGCCTTGCTATTAGTTTAGCAAGGAGGTACCAAAGTAATCCAAGAGTGGATCACTGGACAGCGGTCAAGAACATCCTGAAATACCTGAAAAGGACTAAGGATATGTTTCTCCTTTATGGAGGTGACAAAGATCTCATCGTAAATGGTTACGTCGATGCAATCTTTGACACTGATCCGGACAATTCTAAATCGCAAACCGGATACGTGTTTTTATTGAACGGTGGAGCTGTCAGTTGGTGCAGTTCTAAACAAAGCATCGTAGCGGGATCTACATGTGAAGCGGAGTACATAGCTGCTTCGGAAGCAGCAAACGAAGGAGTCTGGATGAAGGAGTTCATATCCGATCTAGGTGTCATACCTAGTGCATCGGGTCCAATGAAATTTTTTTGTGACAATACTAGTGCAATTGCTTTAGCAAAGGAATCTAGATTTCACAAGAGAACCAAACACATCAAGAGATGCTTCAACTCCATCCGGGATCAGGTCCAGGTGGGAGACATAGAGATTTGCAAGATACATACGGATATGAATGTTGCAGACCCGTTGACTAAGCCTCTTCCACGAGCAAAACATGATCAGCACCAAGGCTCCATGGGTGTTGGAATCATTACTGTGTAATCTAGATTATTGACTCTAGTGCAAGTGGGAGACTGAAGTAAATATGCCCTAGAGGCAATAATAAAGTTATTATTTATTTCCTAATATCATGATAAATGTTTATTATTCATGCTAGAATTGTATTAACCGGAAACATGATACATGTGTGAATACATAGACAAACAGAGTGTCACTAGTATGCCTCTACTTGACTAGCTCGTTGATCAAAGCTGGTTATGTTGCCTAGCCATAGACAAAGAGTTGTCATTTGATTAACGGGATCACATCATTAGGAGAATGATGTGATTGACTTGATCCATTCCGTTAGCTTAGCACTCGATCGTATAGTTTGTTGCTATTGCTTTCTTCATGACTTATACATGTTCCTATGACTATGAGATTATGCAACTCCCGTTTACCGGAGGAACACTTTGTGTGCTACCAAATGTCACAACGTAACTGGGTGATTATAAAGGTGCTCTACAGGTGTCTCCGAAGGTACTTGTTGGGTTGGCGTATTTCGAGATTAGGATTTGTCACTCCGATTGTCGGAGAGGTATCTCTGGGCCCACTCGGTAATGCACATCACTTAAGCCTTGCAAGCATTGCAACTAATGAGTTAGTTGCGGGATGATGTATTACGGAATGAGTAAAGAGGCTTGCCGGTAACGAGATTGAACTAGGTATTGAGATACTGACAATCGAATCTCGGGCAAGTAACATACCGATGACAAAGGGAACAACGTATGTTGTTATGCGGTTTGACCGATAAAGATCTTTGTAGAATATGTGGGAGCCAATATGAGCATCCAGGTTCCGCTATTGGTTATTGACCGGAGACGTGTCTCGGTCATGTCTACATAGTTCTTGAACCCGTAAGGTCCGCATGCTTAAAGTTCGATGACGGTTATATTATGAGTTTATGTGTTTTGATGTACCGAAGGTTGGTCGGAGTCCCGGATGTGATCACGGACATGACGAGGAGTCTTGAAATGGTCGAGATGTAAAGATCGATATATTGGACGACTGTATTTGGATACCGGAATGGTTCCGGGTAAGATCGGGATAATACCGGAGCACCGGGAGGTTATCGAAACCCCCAGGGAGGTATATGGGCCTTAATGGGCTTTAGTGGAAAGGAGGGGAAAGGAGCAAGGGAGGGGGCGCCCCCCCAAAGCCCAATCCGAATTGGGAGGGGGGCTAGCCCCCCTTTCCTTCCTCCCTCCTTCCTCTTCCTTCCCTCTCCCTCTCCAAATAGGAAAAGGAGGAGTCCTACTCCCGGTGGGAGTAGGACTCCCCCCTTGGGCGCGCCTCCTCCCCTTGGCCGGCCCACTCCTCCCCCCTTTATATACGGAGGAGAGGGGCACCCCATAGACACAACAATTGATCTCTTGGATCTTTTAGCCGTGTGCGGTGCCCCTCTCCACCATAGTCCACCTCGATAATATCGTAGAGGTGCTTAGGCGAAGCCCTGCGTCGGTAGAACATCATCATCGTCACGACGCCGTCGTGCTGACGAAACTCTCCCTCAAAGCTCGGCTGGATCGGAGTTCGAGGGACGTCATCGAGTTGAACGTGTGCAGAGCTCGGAGGTGTCGTGCGTTCGGTACTTGATCGGCCGGATCGTGAAGACGTACGACTACATCAACTGCGTTGTGCTAACGCTTCTGCTTTCGGTCTACGAGGGTACGTGGACACACTCTCCCCTCTCATTGCTATGCATCACCATGATCTTGCGTGTGCGTAGGAAATATTTTGAAATTACTACGTTCCCCAACAGTGGCATCCGAGCCAGGTTTTATGCGTTGATGTTATTTGCACGAGTAGAACACAAGTGAGTTGTGGGCAATACAAGTCATACTGCTTACCAGCATGTCATACCACTACAAAAAAATACACTTCCGTGATGATACGTGTTTGTCATAGTAGGTCGCTTTTTTGTCATGCATGTACATCCATGACAAATTTATGAAAGAATCAAGATAGTCATACCTGTGCTGTCGTAGAAGTGTTCCATGACATTACCAAAATTATCATCACGGAAGTCTCCACTTCCATGACGATAAATCGCCGTCACAGAAGTGCTTTCGTCAAGGGTGACCGACACGTGGCATCCACCGTAACGGATCCGATAACCCGTTAAATAGCCCCGACCAATGGGAAATTTCCACGTGTAAAATTCTTATTGGCCGGAGGAAACACGTGTCAGCTCGTCAGTGGGTCAGATAGGCGCCTATGATACGTCGACATGTGGCATGGCCCAACAGAGGCCCATTCCTGTGTAAAGGCCGACCCGTTTGACTTGGTCAAAAGCTGGCGGGCCGGCCCATGGAAAGCATGTTAACGGCCTGTTCGAATATAGCCCATTTACAGCCCGCTAACCCAAGGCCCGTTACGCCCTATCCGAATTAGGCCCAGTTGCGTCATCTGGGCCATCCAATATGATTCCAGACCGTTTTCACTTCTGGCCCATGTATGGCCCATGACGTCTTTCGGCCCATATGAGGCCCTATGTAACTCTTGGCCTACTAACGACCCATGGTGAAACTGGCCCGTAATGAACAGTGTATCACTTTACACCCATTAATGGCCCGTGGTGAAACTGGCCCGTGATGAACAGTGTATCACTTTATACACATTAACGGCTTGTTATTCCGTTGGGCCGTTTACAGCCCATGTTATCTTTCAGCCTTCTCAGAGCCCATTTATTCTTGGGCTCATTTGCAGCATTCGGTTACTTTCGGCGTTACTGTCATTTTCTGCTTGTGGGCCAAATTCAGCCCGTCGTTACAGTCGGCCCGTTTGTGGACCGTTAGTCTGTTGGGCCAATTTCATAGCATCACCAAATACGGCCTATTAACGGCCCGTTATGGTCAGCCCATACAACGTATGATTTCCATTGAAGGCCCGTCTACGGCCCATTAAAGGCCCGTACAAGACCCATAAATGAGCCGGCGGCCATGGATCCTACGAGACGTACAAGGCCCATGGATCCTACGAGACGTAGAAGGCTCATGGATCCTACGAGACATAGAAGGCCCATGGATCCGACGGCCCGTGAAGGGCCATGGTCGGGGGAATTGGCCCCTGTTTGAATGATATAGCATATTCAAAGAATTATCCTACTCAATACTATCACCTCTAAAAAGCCAACACTATTACAACAAAGAGTTCAAGGCATAGAAAGGTAGAATAATCCTACACTATACAATAAAGAAATTACAGCCGATTCTACCCAGTAGGCATTATGGTTCGGCACTGGTGATAATAAAGCATACACAAACAACAAATTACATACACTGGACAAATACAGCTCATACATCATGGATGCAGATCAACTTAACTCCATTTGAACTATAATCTCTTCAAAAAATAGGATTGGCCGGATTCAGATAGCACAAATTTCAGTTTGCAAAATCTCCAATTCCTTCATGGTTACCTCAGTGTCTTGTTTCATTTTTTTAACTCCTGCATCTAATACCTGCATGTCCAGTCTCAACTTGTTGGTTATATGTTGACAATCATGTACACGTTGTCTTGCCACCTCTAGTTGATGCTCGAGAACATCAGCACATTCCAATTCCAATCCATAATCATTCGGTAACTGCCATGCCGCACTGCTCGTAGATCTTTGTGTTGATGTCACTTCATCCTGAAATGTTTCTGTAAGTACACATGACTAGGGCAAATATATAGTTACAACAGTGAAGCGAACAAGACACTATTTTGTACTACATGGCAAAACAGGACTAACAATAATGTTACACGTCACTTTAAAAAAATGTTACACGTCATGAAGCATAAGCAGGTGATATTTTAAAAATTATAAAAAAGATAGTCTGTGCAGCCTGCATACAGAAATCCCTCTTAGCTCACCAGTGGAGCATGATGTTGGGGCCAAATCGAAAACACAGACAAGTTACAAATTTAGACAGCACGTTGCGTATAAGTAAGCAAGCTGTTGGCCATTCTGTGCCTCAATTAAAGTCTTAGGGAGCATAATGAACAGCAGAGGGTTTCATACAAACATACTACAGCAGGCAAAACTATGCAATCATTAGCGTAGTATAAACTAGATTGTGAGCCTCATGCAATAATAGTTGGTTAATAGACTTCAAAGCTTCAGGCACACTTCGGCAGAGTAATTAAATGGTAAGGCCTTTAATTATGTCAACTAATAGTGATACAAGTACCGAACATCAGGCATGATTATTTGGGCATCTCATTAACTGAGGACAAATAAAGCAATTGAAAAGAGAAAATTAACTATGCCTGAAACAAACAAGGAATTGAACTGTTGAGTTGCATACAGTGACTTACCTTAGCAGGTTGAAGAGGCTCAGCGCAGCTCCTACTTCTCTTGCAAGGCTCCTTCCTAACATCTTTTACTTAGAAATCCTCAATCTTATCTTCATTGCACCCCCTCTGCAAGGTGACACAAACTAGTTAGTCGTCTCCTTGGAAGATAAATATGCATACTTTCGAGTCTGTGAACACAAAAGGATGAGATTATAACAAAACAACACCACATAATGAAGCATGTCGCATCTCTTGCACTTGCACACAATGAAATGAGCATTTACTATGTCTGCACTATGTAAAAACTAGGCATACCTTTGAACTGGATCTCCAGGTACTCTTGGAGAGCCTAATGTAGTGTACAGCCAAACCTTTATGTCACCTACGAGTTAGACAAGGCCCCACTACAGCAGCCCTTAGTGTTTAAATCATTGACAAGCTCTGTTAGAGTGTTAGGTCAAGAACAACAAGTAATCAAAGTAAACAGTCCTAGTATGGCTGGCTGATGCAAACAAGTAATTGAACAGAAGTGTGAGCAAATCTTACATATGAAGAAAAGAAGCAAATAAGGAGGCTTAAAGACCATCACTTGACTGACCATATTTAAGGGGCATTTAAACATCATGTGCAACGTATGAACTAACATAAACATTGCATATTCTAGATTCTACAATGGAATGCACATGTATTAGGTTATGCCATGTATGATGATGCCTAAATGTACAGATAGTAGGCAGGAGTGATTCATCATTGCACGCACAATTGAATTCCAGGTTAAGGGCCAGTTCGATTCTGCCTTTTCAGGGCATATTGTCAAAATAAGCCATAAAAGATGTAAAGAAGTCATTTTTGAGTTAGGGCTTGGGCTTAACTAATTTCTCTTTAGAGGGGGGGGGGTGTTTCGGGTAGAACCTCACTAAAAATTGAAGGGAAGGGGAATAGTGAAATAACTCTGTTGTCTGCCTATATTACACTCAAAATGCAACTGCTGACGCCCGTGTCACACCTGACCATCAAGTAAAAACAAACACGCAAGCATTCATTGCCCTGCCCTCTTGCATCTCCTCTCCCCTTTCCCTCTACCTCGATCCCCTGCCTGCAGCACTAGGGTTCCTCCAGCGAGCCGTCGCCACTGGTCCCATCTGGCCTTGTCCTCGACGATTCTATGTACAGCTAGGCTACATGGCCGGCAGGTAGGGGCAAATCTCCCTGGCTTCTCCTCCCTCTGGCGCCCCTCATTCTCATGGTCTCCAGCAGCTGCTCCATTGTGGTTTGTCCAACGCACGACTCCAGCGGGCGCTGCACAACTACGGCGGTTCCACACTGCGGCAGAAGGTACCTTATTCCCCCTCCCCTCCTCCCAGGCCATGGCCTTGAGGTGCTGTTGAAGGATGAGCTCATCCAACAAGGTGAGGATCTCCTATGATTTTTTTGCCAAATTTTCATTCTGATCCACTATACGATGAATTGCTATGAGCTGCTTCTGCTGCTGCTATATGATGCATTGCTATGAGCTGCTCCTGCTGCTGCTATATGATGAATTGCTACGAGT
Source organism: Aegilops umbellulata (assembly GCA_032464435.1). Taxonomy (NCBI): domain Eukaryota; kingdom Viridiplantae; phylum Streptophyta; class Magnoliopsida; order Poales; family Poaceae; genus Aegilops; species Aegilops umbellulata. The sequence goes on from CP136056.1 coordinate 514,556,798, forward strand.
TGCTGCTGCTGTATGATGAGTTGCTATGAGCTGATGCTGCTGCTATATGATGAATTGCTATGAGCTGCTGCTGCTGCTATATGATGAGTTGCTACAAGCTGCTCCTGCTGCTGCTATATGATGAATTGCTATGAGCTGCTCCTGCCGCTGCTATATGAATTGCTATGAGCTGCTCCTGCTGCTGCTATATGATGAATTGCTATGAGCTGCTCCTGCTGCTGCTATATGATGAATTGCTATGAGCTGCTACTGGTATATGATGAATTGCAAACAGCTGCTACTGTATGATGAATTGCTATGAGCTGCTGCTGCTGCTATATGATGCTTTCAGGTGGTGCTGCTATACGATAATAACCAGCCACTTGGACCATCGAATTTCAATAAATAATTGTTCTTCATTTAAATGTGGGTCATGCGTTCTTCGTTAAATTAGGCAATGGGATCTCTATGGAAAACATTGACCAAAGTAGATTGTGCCAAGTAGATGGTATCTTTGTATTTGCATTTTGAGCAAATAGTGATGGTCTGTTTTCCTATCATATTAATTACTGCACTGGGTTCAATTTGTGATGTTTGCAAGTCAAATTAATTTCCATATGGGCAGCAAAATGAAAAAATATATAATGCAATCTAGACTTTCCACTGATCATACCAAAGATAAGCTGAAAACGCAATGAAAAGAACTGGTTGGCTTATTACATGGAGCTTATATTCACAGGTGCTTATTTTCTTAGGATAACTCGTAATAACTGTCCCTAAGAAACTTGGCTAATAGAACTGTCATACAAATAACATGTCACGATGATTGCAATGGAGGAGTGACATACCATAGCACACTGTATAGGCTCACCGCTGCCTCTCCTTTTTTTGCGATGTTCCATGAAATTGCCACATACATCTTGTACTTTTTCATTGTGTAACCCTATCTGCAAGTTGACACGGCTAATTTCAGACATCTCTACATGATACTACATTGCATATCCCTTGCGCATATTTAAACCACCAATTAACGATTGTGTGCGTACCATAAACTAGCCATGACTCTGTATGCTGGACTAGCAGGCACTCTAAGGGAGCCTAATGTAGTGCACTGGAATTCCTACATGCCACCTACGATTTTGTGTAATGTACTGCGCCTGTTCCTAAATATATGTCTTTGTAGAGATTCCAGTATGGACCACATACAGATGTATATAGATGCATTTTCGAGCGTAGATTCACTCATTTTGCTCCGTATGTAGCCTATAGTGGAATCTCTAGAAAGACTTATATTTAGGAACGGAGGTACGAGGTAGTATCATGTATGACATCTACATATCTAATTTAGCAGCCAGTAGTAGAAATCATTGTCTGCACAAAAGGATTACTGGTTGAGAATCCTAGCAAAGCACGCAGGCAGGCACAGAACAATACAAGAGAGAGAGAGACGCGCTTACAAGATCATAGCAATGCCTCAGTCCAGGATCTTGGTTGGCCAAGCTGTTAGATCCAGAAGAAACACCGTCCTTGTAGTTTTTGCCAGCTGCATAACAGGTAACAGCGACCGGTTAGTATATTTGAAATACATCGGGCAGGTGATGCTGGACGTGTTTAAAGGTGACAAGTACCTAGGCCGTGGCGGGTGCTTGGCATCTCTCCAGACTGTGGGAATCAGGTTAGAAACGTCGAGGGTGATGACGCTGCGCTGGCTGTCGGGGTCCGGTAAGGAGATCTAGAACTGTCGAGTAGGGTGTTTGTGGAGCGGCTCTAGTAGGGTGGACTACGGTGTGGGCGAAGCGGATCTATGGCCGTGGACGAGGGCGTAGGTGAAGCTGCTCCGGTGGTTGGGTTAAGGATGGTGTCGACGATGCGGATCTGCGGCCGTGGACGAGGCATCATAAGCTGCTCCGGTGGTTGGGTTACGGTTGGTGTCGACGATGCGGATCTGCGGCGGTGGATGGGGCGTCAGAAGCTGCTCCGGTAGGTTGGATGAGGGTGCGAGGAAGCGGATCTGAGGCGTGGACTTGTGAGTTGGCAAAGCGGCCCCGGTAGGGTTGAGAATGGTATAGGCGAAGCTACTCCGATGGGGTTGAGGAAGGTGTCGGCGAAGCGGCTCCGGTAGGGTTGAGGAAGGTGTCGGCGAAGAGGATCAGAAGCCGTCGACAGGGGCGTCGGTGGGGCGGCTCCGGGGGGTGTGGACGAAGCGTCTCTGGTGGGGAGTATGAATGAGCTGCTGCAGATGCGCGACGGTTGACGAGAGTACCGGCGAAGCAGATCCGGCGCCGTGGACAAGGCCGACACTGAATGGGCTATGGTACAGTGGTGGATGAGCAGTCTACTTGTTTCTAGGGGAGGTGGGAGGGGTAGATGCGGCCGCAAAAGCAGATCCGGCGAGGTGGACGCCGCTGGCAGTGAATGGGCTATGGTATGCCTTTGGATGAGCTGTCTAGGTTTCGAGAGGGGAGGGGAGAAAGGGCGATGAAGTACGGACGGCGTGCCGTGTAGTTAGTCGTTTTTGCGGGAGGGGGAGAGGAAATGGGGGTGCCGTGTAGTGGGGGAACCGGAAGTTACCAAAGCAGCCCCGACCTATCATGTAGATGAGGGCGGTATTGTAACTGTTGGTCTCCGTGCACCAAGGACAAAAGGGGGATTTCGCATGCTAAAGACTAAGGTGGCGGAAATTTTAGAAGGAGGCGGGAGATTTTGCCGCCCGCGAGATCGTTCGTATCCAGTTTCAACTAATTTTGGACCGTGCTAGCGGGAAGGTCATGCTAGACTGTGTACACGGGGCACGTGTTGGGGATATTGCTATTTGGGGTAAACCGGCCTACAGGGCCCGGGTTAGCTCCGTCAATGGACCCAAGATGTTAAAGCCCAAGGAGAAATTGAAGGGCCCAAGGCCTATAATCGGTTTAAAGGTTTATGGCCGTAAACCGGCCTGAGGTAAACTTGCATTGTAAGTTAGGCATAGAGAGACCAACCCGGGCACGTTTATGAACCGGAGTTTGGGATTTTGTAGACCGACGGGCGTCACCCGTGTATATAAGGGGACGACCCGACGACGGTTTAGGGACAGACAATAACAACTCGAGGTTTAGGCGAAGCTTATCGCTCCCTAGCCCTCGAAACACATCAATCCCATCACAACTAGACGTAGGCTTTTACCTTCATCGAAGGGGCCGAACTAGTATAACACTGTGTCCTTGCGTCCGTTTTAACCCCTTCAAGTTAACCCGTTGCGATGGCTCCACGACTAAGTCCTTTCGCTTGGACATCTGCCGTGACAAATCCACGACAGTTGGCACCCACCGTGGGGCCATCGCGAGATGGTTTCAAGTTCTTGGAGGGCCGCTTTGAAGGACTCGAGGGCTACGCTGTGGGCCGGATGACCAAAAGTCGTCGCGGAAAACTCTACATCGACAGCACAGGCTAGGGCCCCGACGCCGGCTCGATCGAGTACGGGTACCGGGTCCCCTTTGGCGGCATCCATGTTTTCATCGGCAAGATCGGTGAACCGGGCCCCGAGCTGGGCGTCTGCACCGACCTCGTCGAGACAGCTCAGTGCACGAGATCGACCCTGGCTAAACCGACCAGGAAGCGCGCCTTCGTGGGAGTCATCCACGGAGGAAGCTACGAGGAAGGATCCGAATCCGGTGGCGAAACCGCCATCTACTCCGGCGATGAAACGTCAACCGGGGAAACCGAGTCTCTATACTAGCTGCAAGATGATCGGCTTGGGGGCAGCTCCGATGGCGACAGTATTCCGGACCCCTCTGGTCTGCCCAATCGAGTTGGGATCTTCATGGCTGGAACACAGGCGGCGCCACATTCATCAACTGCGGCAGCAGTGATCTCCGGATCGGCAGCGGCAACAGCTGCGCGGGCAGGGGGCCCTGCGGACTCACCAGCCCAAGTGTTGTCAGATCTGTTTGACGCACTGGCAGTGCTCATGGCGGAAGCCAACCCGGTAGATCAGGAGGTTCACAATGCCGAGATTGCCAAAGTGAGAGAACAGATCACTCAAGCTAAAGCGGGGCTGGCAGCAGAAGAGGCCAGGATGACGGCAGAGCGTGCCGCTTTAGATGCACAGGCTTACAGGCTCATGATGGACCAGAATGCATCTCAGGAAGTCCTGAAGAGGAAATTCCGATCTCGATTGCCCGCAGCCCTCGATGCCAGAAATCTCTTCAACACCCCGGGGGTAAACCGTGCGGAAGCGACAGTTGGCGCCCCGGTTCAGCACCGTATAATAAGCCTGCCTCGTCACAACGCTGGTACACCACAGGCCGTGCCAACACCATCGGGCCATTATTCCAACCCGATGGATAACCTCGTTGCGGCGGCAGCTCGGTTGGAAGCCATTCCGATCGAAGGCGATTCACCGCAGGATGTAGAGACACGCCGAGTCAAGGAGCTCCTTAGGACCGCTTTGGCCCAACAAGAAGCATATTCGCAAAGCCGTGATCGGATTCACTCCACCCCTCGCCCCAGCAGGAGCTATAGTAGGCGCATGGAGGAGCCGGCTGTTTCAAGTAATGCCAGGCGTGAAGCGCTCCGCGGCAACAATCCGGCGGGCGTCGACAATGCTCAGGAGAATGCGGATCGCGCCCGTGCGCAGGAGGCCGGATTAGCAGCGCAGCATCAGGCTCGTCAGCTTGCACCTATCTTCCCGACTGCTACGATTGAACCGGGGGTGGTTTCTAGTTCTTTGGGAGTACCGTGCCTTGTTCCCGCTTTGCGCAACGTACGCCTGCCTAAAGACTTCAAAGGCCCCCGCAAGGTACCAAACTACACGGCAGATCAGCCTCCGGAGACATGGGTGGAGATCTATGAGATGGCTATGGAGATGCTGGATGTGGATGACACGGCGTGTGCGAAGTATTTTACCATGATGTTAGAAGGGACGGCCCGGACTTGGCTAAAGAGCCTACCGCCTAATTCCATTAATTCGTGGGCCCAGTTGCGAGCCCGGTTTATCAAGAATTTCAAGGACACGTGCAAACAGCCAATGTCGATAGTTGACCTAGCAGCTTGCGTTCAGCAAGAAGGGGAGTCAACTACCCATTGGGTACGCCGGGTATCAGAAGTTTTGCACTCGTCAGATCGCATCAACGCAGACACCGCCGTGGTGCTGTTGGAAGGCAACTGTCCGTTTGGCCCTTTGAAGCTAAAGTTAGGTCGGATGAAGCGTGATTGCATGGATATGGGAACGCTCATGACCGCTTTAGTGAAGTATGCGGATTCTGACAGTACCAAGGATCCTGACTCTGGTGACGACAAAGTAGGGAAGGGAAAGAAGAATAGCAACACCAAAGGCCAGCAGCATCAACCAACAGGCAATGGAGGCGGAGGTAAGCGTAAACCGGATGGGAGCGTGGATTTTGTGGCCAACACCAGTGCACAGAATAAGGGCCAGCGACGTAAGGGGAAACAGCCAGGTTTTCGCGGAAATCCCGGTCCTAATCCGGAGCGTTTGAACTTTTTCTTAAACCAGCCCTGTCCGAAGCACGGAACAAAAGAGGAGCCAGCAACCCATCTTTGGAAGGATTGTTACATCATGAAGGAGTTCAAAAGCTCAAACATTTTCCAATATGATCACGGCTCTGGCGGCGGTTCAGGTTTCGGATCAGGGTACGGCGGCGGAAATTCCGGTCCAGGGTTCCATGGTAATCCGGGCGGACAGAACAGCCAAAATAATCAAGGTAATCAAAGTGGTTACAGCCAGCAGCAACAGCAGCAATCAGGTTATCAGAGCAACCCGAAACAGTTGAGTGGTGGACAGTATCATGTTTTTACTACAAGCTTGGATAAACGGGATAGAAAGCTTCAGAGGCGGGCAGTTAGTGCTGTTGAACCGGCCATGCCTCACTATCTGCGCTGGTCGGAACAACCAATCATATGGAGCCGAGAAGATCATCCTCCCAGGGTTTATAATCCGGGTCAGTTAGCATTGGTGGTGGCGCCTCAGGTGGGAGGTTATAAGCTCACCAAGGTACTCATGGACGGAGGGAGCAGCATTAACATCTTGTATTATGAGACCTTCCGTCGCATGGGACTAGTGGATAAGGATCTCAAACCGACCAATACAGTATTCCACGGGGTGGTGCCTGGCAAGTCTGCGTACCCTGTTGGTAAGATAGCCCTTGAAGTGGTCTTCGGCGATAGTCATGATTCCAGATCAGAGACGCTGACATTTGAAGTGGTTAAAATCCAAAGTCCATACCACGCTTTGTTCGGACGACCGGCCTATGCAAAATTTATGGCACGGCCCTGCTATGTATATCTGCAACTCAAGATGCCGGGTTACAAGGGCACTATAACGGTTCATGGGAGCCGTCGAATCGCTTTGGAATGCGAGGAAGGAGATGCGACTTATGCAGAATCGGTTTGTGCTACGGAGGAGCTAAAGCAGTACAAAGACAATGTTGATCCGGAGGACATGACTTCATTAAAGAAGCCAACTACGGACCACGATCCGGCCTTGAAGTTCAAATCAGCTGCCGAAACTAAGCTTGTTGACTTCGTACCTGGCGATTCGTCCAAGCAGTTCAGCATCAGTACAAACTTGGATCCAAAATAGGAAAGCGCGCTCATCGAGTTCATCCGTGAGAATCGGGACATCTTTGCATGGAAGCCGTCTGACATGCCTGGTGTACCGAGGCGACTCGCTGAGCACACCCTTAATGTGGATCCTAAGTATAAACCGGTAAAACAGTTCCTACGCCGGTTTAACGAAGAAAGATGTAAAGCGATTGGTGAGGAGGTAGCCAGGCTCCTGGCGGCTGGTTTTATTATTGAGGTTTTTCATCCCGAGTGGCTTGCTAATCCGGTGCTGGTTCTTAAGAAAAATGGCACCTGGCGCATGTGTGTGGATTACACAGACTTGAATAAAGCCTGTCCAGCGGATCCTTTTGCTCTCCCCCGTATTGATCAAATCATTGATGCTACGGCAGGTTGCGAGCGTTTGAGTTTTTTGGATGCCTATTCGGGTTATCATCAGATCAAGATGGCAGTTAAGGACCAGGAGAAGACGGCGTTCATTACTCCCTTTGGAGCCTTCTGCTATGTTTCTATGCCCTTCGGGCTTAAGAGTGCGCAGGCTACTTATCAACGGTGTGTGCAAAATTGCCTCCACGAACAGATTGGTCGTAATGTACATGCCTATGTGGATGACATTGTGGTCAAGTCACGAAAGAAGGAGACCCTGGTTGACGATCTGAAGGAAACCTTCGATAACTTGAGAGTGTACCAAATGATGCTCAACCCAGCTAAATGTGTTTTCGGCGTACCTGCAGGCAAATTGTTGGGATTCTTAGTGTCCCATAGAGGAATTGAGGCCAATCCGGAAAAGATCACAGCCATCACCTCCCTGGCCAAACCGAAATGCGTCAATGATGTTCAGCGCGTGGCCGGGCGGATTGCTGCGTTAAGCCGGTTTATCAGCCGCCTCAGTGAAAAGGCGATCCCCTTGTATCAAATGCTCAAGAAGACAGATCAATTTGTCTGGAGTCCGGAGGCTGATAAAGCGTTTGAGGACTTGAAGCGACAGTTAGTCAATCCGCCAGTGTTGGCAGCCCCCGTAGATAAAGAGCCACTCCTGTTATATGTTGCTGCGAACGCCAGAGCGGTCAGTGTGGCGATTGTGGTAGAACGCAAGGAGGCTGGGAAGGAGCATCCGGTTCAGCGTCCGGTTTACTATATCAGCGAAGTGCTTATCGAGTCCAAGCAAAGGTATCCGCATTGGCAGAAGCTGGTATATGGTGTTTTTATGGCAAGCCGGAAGCTGAAGCAATATTTTCAAGGGCACCCCATCACGGTGGTCAGTTCTGCTCCTTTGGGTGACATCATACAGAACCGGGAGGCGACCGGTCGGATTGCCAAGTGGGCTATCGAGCTTGGGCCGCACGGTTTAAGATACGTACCCCGGACGGCCATAAAGTCACAAGCACTTGTCGACTTCATAAACGATTGGACAGAGTTACAAGCACCTGAGGAGAAGCCAGATAACACATATTGGACTATTAATTTTGACGGATCCAGACAATTGGAAGGCTCGGGGGCTGGAGTCGTTTTAACTTCTCCATGAGGAGACAAGTTTTGTTATGTCCTCCGTTTAATGTTCCCCTGTACAAACAATGCGGCTGAGTATGAAGCTTTGCTTCATGGTCTTCAGATGGCTAAAGAGAATAATCTGAGCCGAGTTAGGTGCTTTGGTGATTCGGATCTAGTGGCTCAGCAAGTATCTGGCACCTGGGATTCTAAGGACCCGCTCATGGCTGCATACCGTTGTGAAGTAGATATGGTGGCTGGGCATTTCAAAGGCTATCAAGTGGACCATGTGGACCGCAGAAAGAATGAGTCAGCGGACGCTTTAAGCCGCTTGGGCTCTCAGCGTAAACCGGTCCCACCCAATGCTTTCTTGGATGTATTGTATCACCCATCGGTACAGCTCCCCGGGGAATTGGAGTTGGCTATTCCTGATCCGGAGGCTCAATTAGTGGCGGCTCTTCACGTCATCCCGGATTGGACGCTTCCTTATCTGGCATATATGAACCGGGGTGAGTTGCCAGAAGACGAAATCTTGGCTCGGCAGATAGTACGGCGGTCCAAGTCTATGACCATTCTCAAAGGGGAGCTACATCATCGCAGCGTGTCAGGAGCGCTGCAACGGTGCGTATCCCCTGAGGAGGGGTGCGAAATATTATGTGAAATACATGAAGGGGATTGCGGCCACCACGCCGGTTCAAAATCATTGGTGGCTAAAGCGTTCCTCCACGGTTTCTACTGGTTAACTGCTCATGCTGATGCAGAAGACCTGGTCAGGCTATGTGATGGTTGCCAGAAATTTTCTAGACGAGCGCACATACCGGCTCAAGAATTGAGGATGATTCCAATTACTTGGCCGTTTGCGACTTGGGGGCTCGATATGGTTGGGCCCTTTAAACGTTCCAAAGATAAGAAGACCCACCTATTGGTGGCGGTCGACAAATTTACAAAGTGGGTGGAGGCAGAACCTGTCAGTAAATGTGATGCGGCCACGGCGGTTCGGTTTATAAAGAAGGTGATCTTCCGGTTTGGTTTTCCACACAGCATCATCACAGATAATGGTACCAATCTATCCAAAGGTGCCATGAAAGAGTTCTGCGCACGTGAGCATATACGGCTTGATGTTTCTTCGGTAGCTCACCCACAATCTAATGGTCAAGCAGAACGAGCGAATCAAGAGATCTTGAGAGGTATCAAACCCCGGCTTCTGGTCCCTTTGCAGAGGACGCCGGGTTGTTGGGTTGAGGAGCTACCGTCTGTATTATGGAGCATCAACACCACGCCTAATAGATCCACGGGGTTTACGCCGTTTTTTATGGTCTATGGAGCAGAGGCGGTTCTCCCAAGTGATATACGACATGATTCACCTCGTGTGGCAGCTTATGTTGAAGCGGACAACGAGCAGGCACGGCAGAACGCTCTTGACTTGTTGGATGAGGAACGTGACTTAGCAGCTGCCCGTTCAGCGATTTACCAGCAAGATCTTCGCCGTTACCACAGCCGTCGGGTTAGAACCAGAACCTTTCAGGAGGGGGATTTGGTGCTCCGGCTCATCCAGGATCAGTCTGATATACATAAATTATCCCCGCCTTGGGAAGGACCTTTTGTGGTCAGCAAGAACCTGAATAATGGGTCATACTACCTGATTGATATTCGAGAGCGCAAAGATTCACGCACATCAGAGGAGAAGACCAGCAGGCCGTGGAACATAGCTGATCTTCGACCTTATTATACATGAGCCTTGGGCTCTGTTTATGTACATATCATGACCATGTATATATTATGATCAATATAATTAACCGGAGCCTCGAGTAAAGCGGGGTCTCTGCTTTTCTTCACATCATGCGTGGTTACATGGAGTTGATTCGCTTTAGGGCAGCCTCCGGTTTACCCCTTGAGGTCGCTTCACAGAAGATCAACAAAGTCAGTTGGGGACCTAGTCGACCTGAACCGTAGCTACACCTCCGGGGAGCTTGGTCATGTCTTGACGACGGTAATGCCTTGTGGCTGGCACATTTGCCACTAAGTCAGTTGGGGACCTAATCGACTTGAACCGTAGTTACACCTTATGGGATCTCGGTCATGTCTTGATGATGGTAATGCCTTCTGATCGGCTTTTAAACAGCCAATAAGTCATTTGGGGGCTTGGTCGTGTCCGAACCAATGCAATGCCACTTGATCGGCCCTAGGCCACTGAGTCACTTGGGGGCTTGGTCGAATCCGAACCAATGCAATGCCATTTGACCGACATATTTGCCACGATTCAGTTAGGAACCTAGTCGACTTAAACCGTAGCTACACCCCTTGGGGGCTTGGTTTTTTTTGTCTTGACGATAGTAACGCCTTCTGAACGGTTCATAGCAACCACCATTTGCATGCGTTTTACTATCGCGTTTCCTCTCGTATTTGGTTTTTTGTTATCTTCCTTCTTGTGGTGTTTTTGTTCTTCGGAACGACAAATACTTTTAAAACCGATTCAGCTGACACAGCCTGGTCCGTTTTTTAACCCGGAGGCAAGTTGCCCGGTTTGGCAAAGGCGCAGCACGGTTCGTATGGTCGAAAGACCGTCCTTTGTACCCAGTAAAGACAGGAAACACAAGTTGGAAAAAGTCATGGCAAGGGCATCAGTACCCGTGCACAAAGGCGCATTCAACGGCAGAGGTATTAACTATCTTATTACAAGGCAGCGTAGTGCCTGAATATATTGTTTTTTGACGGATTAACGTCACCAATTAAGGTGAGCCGGAGCTTTGATTACGCCTGTTCGCCGCCTCGGTTCGAAGGTTGTGGAGCATCTTGCGCCGCTTCAGCCTTCTCATGGCTACCCATTGGCTGGAAATCAGCAGTGGTCCAGTCGATTCCCATTAACGCTTGAAAGACAGCTTCTTCATGAATCAGCAAAGACGGTTCAATGTCAGGGGCGTAGGTATGCTTACGGATTGGAGGAATAAGGTTTTCCGCTTCAGGGATCGGGGCAGCTACTCGCTTGTTCTGGTTATCATATTGGGCCTGATAATGTGTCAGATCTGCTTCTTCAGCCAATTGACAAGCTAGGGGGCGCACCGCCCGGTTTATCGCCCTCAAGTCATTTTCGCCGAAATCTGAACCGTCTTCTTTCAAGCTGGGATATCCTTGTGCCGCTTCGACAGGATCAAAGTCTGGTACCCACGCTTTGGCCCGGATCAAGGCAGTGATGGCTCCGGTTCGAGCAGCTGATCTTTTTAACTCTTCAATCCGGGCAGGAAGCATGGATAACCTTTTTAACGTGTCTTGAATCAGAGACGGTGCGGGGTTGTTATGCGATGCAGTGGTGATAACTCTCTGTGCTCCGGTATACAACTGTTCAATCAAAGTATAAGCAGCTTTGAGTTTCATCCGCACATCAGAACCCAAGTGTCCAATACGTGTGCCTGCAGTGTTTCAAGATGGATTACAAACCGGACATAGGATATAGCAGACAAAGTGCAAATTGGAGGAAGGGCATCAAAAGAAATTTACCAAAGACGGCAGAGGTCATGGAGTGTATTTGTTGCTTTACGGTGGATAATTCGTCAACCACCGGTTTGAGAGCAGCTTCGGCATTTTCAGCCCTTTTAATCAAAAGAGCTTTTTCAGTAGCCCAATCAGCTTGTTCCTTTTTGCGGTTTTCTTTCAGCTGTCCCATAACGGTTAAGGCATTGGTCAATTCTTCCTTCGCTTTTGCAGTTTCAGCCTGCTGGGTTTTTAGGATTTCCTGAAGGTCCGAGACTTGTTTCTCTTTGATCTTCAGATCCCCCTGCAGCAGGTCATCAGCAGTGTTCAAAAAATATTGCACGGTTTGGAAGTATCAACCACACAAGCAAGTTATGTGCTCGATACTTGGGGGCTAATGCGTACTTGATCTTAACGCATGTTTTACATTACAAAAGTCCCAAGATTAATACAAGTATTTACACTTGGCACTTGGGGGCTAATGGTTATTTGATGATGTTTTCTGGTTACGACCTATGTTGAAGCCCTGTTTCTTTCAAACCGGACCTTGGTTGTCAAGGCAGCATGATTCGGATTACCATCTCGGATTGGAAGAAATTGAGAAGCTAAGTTGCAATAGAATGAAGCACAAGAGAGTTACCTCAAGTTTTTCTTTCATCATCCTGATCATGCCAGCTTCATAATCGCGACTGGTGTACAGTCGGTTCAGGTACCCAGAATAAAGATCTTGGGCGCTTAAAGCGGCATACGTTGAGGAATCAACGTCCCATTTGCCCTTTATGGCCGAGATTTCTTCCTTAGCAGTATGCTTGGCTAAGGTAGCAGAGTTCCCCGGTTCAGAGCGACCAATGCTGGTAATCACAACATCATCATCTTTGGAATCGCTGCTCTGCATTGGCATTGTCGGTTTATCAACAGTTCCAGAAGGGTGGATGGATTCCTCAACCCGAACAGGACTGGCAGGCTGATCGGTATGGCTGGCAGGATTGGTAGGCCTTTCTTCAGCATAGGCGTCATCTTGTGGAGGTAGATAATTCTGAATGTCTTCACGAACTAGAGCATCAGCACCAGGAGCTTTCTCCGGTCCAGGAGCGGCAATTCCTTCGGCCGGATTATCCAGACGAGCCTTCTTGCTCGGTCTAGGTTTAGCCCTGGGAGAGACCCAAAGATTGAAAGAACGGTGTAAGATGGATTAAGAAACCCATATGGAAATATGTTGTGATCGGTCCAACTTACCCAATAACTGTCTTTAGCGGTGGCAGTTGAGTGGCTGAAGATTCACCAGAAGATGAATGGGAAGTGACCTAATAATCGGAGTCAGATGGATTAAGAGGCTGACGAATTAAACCTACTTTAGGAGGAAAACTAGCGCATAAATCGGAGACCTCTGAGCGGCGTTTCCGAACCGGGCTGTTCGGTAAACCGGCGGAGGTAACTACCTGGCCACTATGCCGGGTGGTGCGACGAGCTTCATGTTGCTGGGTCTTCACAAGAAATTTGGGATCCAAGTAAGCAAGAGGATGAGAAAATTTAACTTTCCGGCTTGCTTGGCGAGGTTTTTTCAAAGGCAAAGGAACTGTATCAGAAGAAAGAATAGTTACCTCTGGGCCTTCAGCATTACTCGCTTCAGCGTCGTCCTGACAAATATCATCATCAATAAGACGTATAAAAAGCAAGCCAACTGAATCGAGGTCTACCTCAAGGTCCGGATTACCCACATCATCCTCATCTAATTCCGGGGTAGAGGAAGCGGTGTTCCTTTTCTTCTGAGCAGGCTTCTTCACCCTTGTTTTGGGTCGGGTTACCTTTTCTGTTGGCTCTTGAAGCTTCTTGCTCCAAAACGGATCATCTCCCTGTTTCAGAAAGGACTGGAGTTAACAGTATACATATAAGGAGATCATAAATTCTATAACAAACAGAGGTGAGATGCTTACAGCAGGTGGTTTATTTGTAGCACAAAAGGGAAGCAGGCCGGTTCGGGCGCAAACATATTCCGGTTCATTCAGCATCTTTTTCACAGCTTCAGTAACTTCGTCTTCCGTCAGCTGAATGTTGCAGTGCCTCAAAGGATCATTAACCCGGCCCGTGTATTTGCACATTAAACCGGAGCGAATACTAAGGGGCAGGATGCTCCATGAAATCCAGCAACGGGCAAGATCTACTCCTGTTAAACCGTTAGCCATGAAGGCTCTGAGCTTGGACAGTTGAGGGGCATACTTACTCCTCTCTTTGGCGGTTAGCCTTGGGGGGAAGGGGTGTGTATTGCTAAGTCTCTCTGGAAGGAAGCCAGGCAGAGGATTTTCTTCAGCAGGGGAAGTATCCTTGCAATAGAACCAAGTGTGATTCCATTCTTGCGGATGACTATGTAGCTTGGCGTGAGGATAAGTCACTTCTTTCCTCTTTTGAATCGCCATACCACCCAGTTCCATATTAGGGCCGTCGGTGAATTTAGTACGTCGGTTCAAATGAAAACAGTCTCGGAACAACTCTATAGTAGGTTCCTCCTGGAAGTACACCTCACAAAGCACTTGAAAATGGCAGATATTCGTGACTGAGTTTGGGCCAACATCTTGTGGGCGCAACTTAAAATTAGCCAGGACGTCCCGGTAAAATTTTGAACCGGGTGGATTAAAGCCCCGGGCCAGGTGATCCGCAAACACAACAACTTCTCCTTCCTGTGGGGTAGGAGGACATTCATTCCCTGGAACCCTCCAATGGATGGCATTTTTGCTACTCAAGGCGCCAGTCAGAACTAAGTTGTTTAATTGGGTCTCGGTGATGCGAGAGGGAACCCAGTTGCATTCGTATACCTGTTTTGCCATGAGGAAATCTACAAGACAAAGGTATTCCGGTTTGAGAACAGGTGTGATTGTAAACCGAAGATGCTCTTATATAGACCGGAGTTATCTAGAATGATATCATCTGGCGGTTCATCAAGGGGACTAATGGATATATAGTTTGGGTTGTTCGTTCTGCTAAAAGTTAAACCGACTAGATCTAACAGTTATGTATATGAAAGCAGAAACAGATCCCGTACGGATTCTTTCAAAACAATGGATCTACAGCTAGGGCAAAAAAAGAAGTGAAAATATGAGGTTTGGCTCGCAGCAGAACATCACAAGTTCGACAAGCAGGGAAATGAGTGGGATCTAAGGAGATGAGTACAGATTTATGGCGAATACTGAGAGTGACTACAAATCACAATATAAGCATCATAATCTGTTCACAAAAACTTGCTATGGAGATGAACAATGAACAGTGGCAGGAGAAGGATAACAAACCCTAGAACAGATCTAAAGCAAGAAGAATAGGAGCCTTACCGGGATCCAAACGGATGCGGAGGGTCGCCGCGGTACTCTGGTCCGGTCAGGTTGATGCAGCGGCCTGAGTTGATGTAGTAGCTGACGGCGGCGGCGGAGCTCCGAAGTCTGAGTCGTGAGGAAGACGAAGAAGGGGACGAAAGGGAGGAAAGGAAGATGGCCTTCTAGTCCTATTTATAAGGCACGGCGCGCGTGCCAGGCGCGCAAATCCAGGAGCCGGTGATTTCGGGAGCCCAGTCGTCGCCTTGATTATTGCGGATTTAGCAAAAAGAAACGGTAACTTTGTGCTGACGTCATATCGGTTTACAGCAGCAAGAGGAGACGACGAAACGGCGGTTTAACAGTTACTGGAAGACATTTGAAGACAGAAATTCTTATTAAGGATTGACATGAACCTGTTCAAATCAATCTGGGGCCTAATGTTGGGGATATTGCTATTTGGGGTAAACCGGCCTACAGGGCCCGGGTTAGCTCCGTCAATGGACCCAAGATGTTAAAGCCCAAGGAGAAATAGAAGGGCCCAAGGCCTATAATCGGTTTAAAGGTTTATGGCCGTAAACCGGCCTGAGGTAAACTTGCATTGTAAGTTAGGAATAGAGAGACCAACCCGGGCACGTTTATGAACCGGAGGTTGGGATTTTGTAGACCGACGGGCGTCACCCGTGTATATAAGGGGACGACCCGATGACGGTTTAGGGACAGACAACAACAACTCGAGGTTTAGGCGAAGCTTATCGCTCCCTAGCCCTCGAAACACATCAATCCCATCACAACTAGACGTAGGCTTTTACCTTCATCGAAGGGGCCGAACTAGTATAACACTGTGTCCTTGCGTCCGTTTTAACCCCTTCAAGTTAACCCATTGCGATGGCTCCACGACTAAGTCCTTTCGCTAGGACATCTGCCGTGACAAATCCACGACAGCACGCGTCAGCAGTTAATAACTGGTGTGAAGTCCACCCCAGAAAAAAGACAATAACTCGGGATGATGCGCCGATAACTTGGACGTTCACACATGCGCGACCAATCGTATGGGTGTAGTGGCGCGTTCACAAAAAAAGGGATCAAACGCTCAGCCTATGTATTTCTCGTGTAAATAGATAATTTAGTGTCATTGGTTATTTACTTTAAACATAATGCATTGACATGTTAGTGTAGAGGCGCGCAAAAAGAAATGGATATTGTAGTCAGCTACTTAAAAGTGTTACCTCATATGATTACATAGCCTCTATCACATAAATTGTGTACCCATTGAATTCATATATGAATATTACATATATTACTTCAAAATAGAAACTTAAATCATCCAAGACTAATGAATTTGAATGCAAAAGTAACAATGGTGCATGTTCATGATAGCTACATTGGTTGTTTGAAGAAACATCACTATAACTTTGGCATGCACAACTAAAAAGGCTTATTTAAATAGAAAAAATGTGATATGTGAGTGTCCAATCTTTATAGCGTTGAATCGATATTGTACCTTTGGCCACGATACAAAGTAGATATTGACTCATGTTCAAGCGATGCACGTCCACGATCGCTAGATAGTGATACATGAATGAATTGTGCAATCTCTCTCACACGCATACATATCTCATTTCCCTGTGGGCATCGGAATCTCACACGTGCACTTCGTGTATTTCTCTCCCTCTGTCAGGGTTAAATTTGTCTTTCTACCCCGTCCTACAAGTCTCTCACACAGAAACACACACGCTCTCTATGTCTAACACGCCCACCCCTTTAATTCCGCCCACCCACAGCCACTAATGTCTCTCACAGATATGCTATCTACCTATCCCTTAATATAGCTAGATATGTGTCACACAAACTCCTTCTCCCTACTAGCAAGATGCCCATGCGTTGCACGGAACATCATGATGCATTTGTATGAGAAGTTTATCTTGTGGGAGAAAATGATGAACGAGGGAATGCCTTATTTGCAAATGCGGAGAGGGGTGTGGGTATCTTTTTGCAAAATTGCCATAGTTTCCTTCCCGTCCGTCGGATATAAATCAGATGGCCTATATTGCAGGATGGCAGGAACACCATCATCACCAACTCTGTTTTTTATAAGAGTATAGATATGTGAGTGTCACTGCCCCCCCCCCACACCCATACTTCCCAACACCGAAGGAGTAGGGTGACACCTCGATCTTGATACTAATCTGTCGACTGGCTTCTCTCTCAAACATACACACACACACACTACCCAGCACCGAAGGAGTAGGGTGGCACATCGATCTTGATAATAATCTATCTACTCCTCTTTCAAACACACACACACACACACTCGCTAGTTGTGCCTCTGTGCCTACCGCGCACACTCTCAATACGTCTTTCTCTCCCTCCCCCCCCCAACAATGACAGCAGAAGGGTGACAACTCGATCTGATCATAATCTGTCAATTGGTTTCTCTCTCAAACATTGTGTCTCGGTGCCTCGCTCGGTAGCCCCCTCGATATGTAGATTTCTCGCGCGCGCACATCTGTAGTGACGATGACGCTGAACCCAGTGTTCCTTGTTTTTACCGGTCTCTTGTGATAGTTTTCACCCTGTTTTCTGTTAATTAACAAGGCAACCTTTTCTTTGTTACTACTAGTGAATCTGAAGTCATTCGGGGCAGACATAAAATATATCACTTCAACCCAATTATCGCAGCAACTATTTTAAAAGAAATTAGCTAGCTGCCCGTGCGTTGCACGGAACATCAAGATGCATTTGTATGAGTAGTTTATCTTGTGAGAGAAAAGGTTGAACAAGGGAAGGCCTTATTTGCGAACGTGGAGAGACGTGTGGGTATATTTTTGCAGAATTGCCATAGTTTCTTTCCTATCCGTTAGATATAAATCCGACGGCCTATATTGCAGGATGGCACGCACACCATCATCACCAACTCTTTTTCTACTCCCTCCGTCCGAAAATACTAGTCATCAAAATGGATAGAAAGAGATGTATCTAAAACTAAAATACGTCTAGATACATTTCCTTTTATCCATTTCGATGACAAGTATTTCTGGACGGAGGGAGTATTTGTCTTTTTAGAGATTTCAACAAGTGACTATGACCGGACCTTACCAACATACTCAAAAAAGTAGTCCATAATTTTGATGTTACCCTATTTTCTTGGTGGTGCAGTGCCATCTGGATACCTCGTAAATAAATCAAGGACAAATCTGACCCCTTCCTGAAAAGACATACGGAGCAAAATGAGTGAAACTACACTCTAAAATATGTCTACATACACATCCGTATGTGCTAGTCCATTTGAAATCTGAAAAAGACAAATATTTAGGAATGAATGGAGTATATATAAGAGTAGATATGGAGATATATCTCCAGCATGGTCTACAACAAAAATGTGCTGGGCTGGTTAGCGCGGATGCTCGCAACGCGATGACATGAGTTCGTATTCTGTCTTTTAACTTTATATTTTTATATTATATATTACTCTATTTATTTGATATATACTTCTTTCGCCACTGTACTGACAGTGGAACCCACAGAGTACTTAGAATACAAGATTAAGGATGGACTTGTTTCTTTTTAACTTTCTGTACGAAGCTGTAGCCACCCTGCAAGTCACGTGTACACTGTGCATGCAATTAACTTTTTATAGAGGGACAATCATACAGGCAATTAACTCAAATGGATTGGATGTCACTCTATTATTTCCAGCATAAAGAGCATCTCCAACGGCAGCCGGCAAATTTCCTCTCGCTTCCTTAAGCGGAGGACGACATCAAACGCCAGCGGCATACATTTTTACAACTCTAACCAACCAGATGAAATTCGTGCAAACACGGACTGATTTCATATAAGCATGAAGGATTTTGTATAAAAAAGCCGGATCTTCATATAAACATCATGGATTTCATTACATTTACATGAACTAAGAGGTGCCAATCCGGCTCTCTTGTATAATTAATACTCCCTCCGTCCGGAAATACTTGTCCTAGAAATGGATGTATCTAGACTTATTTTAGTTATAGATACATAAAATTTATCCATTCTTAGAACAAAAATTCCCCGCCAGCTGGAGAGGGAGTACATATCTAAATGGCCGCCCGCGGATCCCTTTGTCTTCCTCATGTCCATCAGACACTTGCGGGGTCGACGAAGGTCCTCGGAAGAGACGAAGCAGCAAAGAAACCACCTGAATCCGCGATCGTCGCCTCGGCGGTGGCCTTCATGGGTCCCAAGTGGTGGCGGCCTCCCGTGTTCTACTTCTCCTCGATGATGGCGGCGGACACGGAGAAGCTGGCCACCGACTCGTCGCTCTCCACGCACCCGGCTTCTGTCTCTGCCTGCATGGCGCTGCCGCAGGCACGGGAGGCGCGCCCACAGACACGGGAGGCGCGCCCACCGTAGACACTGGTGGCGCGGTACAACACGGCAGCGACGGCGCCCGTACCGGCGTGCTCACCGCCGTGCCGGCGTGGAGCAACTCGCCACTCCTCATCGAGCTGAACTGGAGCGGCGATTTGCTAAACCACGCGCCTGCTTGGGACGACAACTAGCTCCGTCGGGCCAAGCGAGGTTGGTGAAGCACCGAGCGGCCTCGCCCGTATCCGGAGGGCTCGGCGGGCCACCCAGCCGCGTAATATGCCGGAGAACGGCTCATCGGAAGCCATCGGAGGAGTGGAGAAAATGGTGAAGGAGGAGATGGGGGAGCGGCGGAGGGGTGCGATTCTTGCCCGTTGTCTGTCTGGCCTCGTGTAAATACAGGGCGGACGGTAGGAGCTTGGCCGGTGTCTGGCCTCGTTTAAACTGAGGGCGGACGGGAGGAGCTCGGCCGGTGTTGCGTTTAATTCCAGCCCGCTCATGAACGGACGTGTGGCCGGAGTAGGATTCTCGGTTTGCATTCGGGTTTAACGGAGGGGTTTAATGGAGGCGCCGGGCGTGCAGCGGGCGGCGCAGTACTATTCGATTTGACAACAGTAATGAGCCGTCAAATCACAAAGGCCCTCGCCTCTCGTGAAACCGACCGAGCTAGACTGCCCCGGCCTCTAGCCTTTCAAAAAATGTATATACTCCACTTTTGTATACAGTAATAGTATCGATGGATTGCGCCATGGAGCAAAACTTGAAATTAAAAAAAAGGTGGTACATATAGAGAGCGCTTGTCACCAAATTATGCATATAGTACTATTAAAAAGGCTTGTCACAATAATGGTGTCCAGCACAAGTGCACAACCCACCCCTCAAATAAAACTAAGCACCCTGGAATTCTTTGACAAAACTAAGCACCCTGAAATTCTTTGACAACTAAACTGCTGGCTATATGATGTTGGCCATATATAATGTACGTATATAATGTGAAGAAACGAGTGGTAGTACTGTACCAACTAAAAGATGAAATGTAAGAAATACTTGTATGTACGTACTGAAGAGTTAAAGTAACAACAAGAAACATAACATAGTTCTGCTGGGGGCTCAGCACAACACACCCCTCAAATTAAATTAAGCACACCCGAAATTAAACTTTGCAACTATTCCGGTAGACACTGCATTAGAACCACCATGAGCAACAACACTGCCACCTTACTCGAAGTCCTCATCCACGTCCTCGACTTCGTCCTTGTCCCTCTTCCTCTTGGCCGATACTTCTTTGCTTGAACCGCACACTTGGTTGTTGCTCTTCATCCAACCCTTGTAGATATTGAAGCAAAGGTAGCCATCCATTGCAGCGTAGTGGATGTGGTCTATATCTAGTACATTCCGCTACCATGCATGACGATGAAACGTGTATAGAGGTTTCTCCAGTTTACCGTACGAAGGATGAACCATGCCTCTCCTGCCAGGGTCAGCATTGAAGGCTGAAGAGAGGACACCAGCCAATTCTTCTGCAGGTCGAAGATGTTGCCTACAACGAGGCCTACCTGACGCAGGACTTCTTTGTCGTTACCAAAGTCTAAAGTAACGAATTTGACTAGGTTGCTCCCGAGGAAGTCCTTAAAATCCTGGCACTCAACGTCGGCATGGCATATGTGGTAGACCAAGCATAAGTCATGCACGCAAACCTGGATCATGGCGGGCTTCTTCCTCTCTTCGTCCTTTAGATCCTTCTCTCGTCCCAGGACTGTGGTGTACTCAACATCTAGCCCAGTGACCCACTCATCATCTGAGTTTTCGAACATGCGTCTGAAGCGAGAAAGGCATCCTTTCACCGTCGCGGAAGAACGGGTGTAGATGACATCGAACTCATCGCCGGTGATGGTTCTAACCTTGTACTCACCACCGATCATGGAGATTTGGGACGCCATGGATTTGGGAGGAGGGTTAGGATTAGTGGAACTGCCGTAATGTGAATGGACGGGACGACTAGGAGTGAACCACCGTAGTATTGAAGGGTGTGCGGGGACGAGTAGGAGCGAACTGCCAGCATGCGAACGGCAGGGTAGTGGCTTTCCATTCTCCCATGATACGGGCTTCCGAGAGCGCTTGGATCTGAGATCGAACGGTTGCATGGCGTGATTCTAGACCTATGGGTGAATATCCTATCCTGGAGGGTTATTCTACAAATTTTCAGCAACTTAGCATGCGGCCGTTTGATCTCAGATCCAAGGGCTGCCAGCAGCCCGTATCGTGGTCGCGCCTACCACGACCATCGCGTCGCTCATGCGGTCGCGCCCTTGGAGATTTAACACGGTGCGTTAGGCTATCTGATGCTTGGCATGTTATACATAGTCATCACTTAGTCACTCATACTACAACAAGGTTGGCTATAAGTGTATATTTTTACTCCTCTCTATCTCTTTCTTCGTACTCCCTCCGTCCCATAATACAAGAACGTTTTGACACTAGTGTAGTGCCAAAAACATTCTTATATTATGGGACACAGGGAGTACTAGTATTTATTGCATTTGCCAAGGAGTGACCTCTTCCAACAAAATGGTGTTGCTAAGTTTGCTTCATTTAATTAGCTATAGAATCAAAATTGTCTTTTCACCTAGGTACACGCGCTTAGCACCGTTTCTTCCTTGGGTCACCAAACTAGTCTCTCTCTTCTTGAATAACTTG
This sequence comes from Aegilops umbellulata, assembly GCA_032464435.1. NCBI lineage: Eukaryota > Viridiplantae > Streptophyta > Magnoliopsida > Poales > Poaceae > Aegilops > Aegilops umbellulata. Next base: position 514,578,637 of record CP136056.1, read on the forward strand.
CCACATCAGACTTTATGCCTATGTGGCAAGCTTATGCACCTGTAGGAGCAAGTAAAAGTAAGTACAATAGTGCGCTTTACATGGCATTTTTGCATATGTGGAGGAAAGAGAGGTAAGGAAAAAGTGGAGAAGTGGGCTCTCATGCAAGAGCCAGCCTCTACTACATGGTGGAGCATTGGGAGAGGCACCTGTATGGAGGTGGTCAGGAATCTGGGAGACTCACGCCGGTCGTAGCGCCGCAGTTAAAATGATAATGGCAAGTCAAATCACGGGGCCCCACCTGTCCAGTAGTAACTCGCTGTCAAATCACACAACCCTACGTTTGCAGCAGCCTACTCCCTCATCTTCTCGCGTCTCTGTCGAAGGGCTATGTTACAGTAACATACTCCCTCCTTTCCGGTTTATAGGGCTTATCTCAAAATTTTAGTTTTCCCATTTTATAAGGCTCAATTTGGTTGTTTCCCATCACATGTTCAGATTCCAAGGTGCATTAAATCATTGCATGCAAGTATTAAGAGAAAATTGACCAATGCATGTAATTTATGCATGCATGCATTGCAATTAATGCATTGGTAAACATACTTTTTTGAGGAAAACAAGAGCATTAATTGGGTGCTTTTGCAAACTACAAAAAGTATTCCACCACTCACCATCTACCTTGGTTGGTGAGATTTTTGAATTGAGCCTTATAAACCGGAAAGGAGGGAGTATTATGTTACCACAAGCACCTCTTTCCTCATTAAATAGTTGCCACATAAGCAAAATTGTCTTGGGATGTGTTAAGTTACTACCTAAGTTACTCCCACTATGGCTAGCCTAAGAAACAACGTGAGAGTTAATGCACCACGCCTATGTGTTTACTATTTGCTTTTCATAAGATGACTTAATACTCACCTAGACGGAGGGAGTATTCGATTTGAAAGCGGGCGACGCAGTTCCCGATACGGCTTTAATGCAGACGAGGGAGGGAGTAGCGGTTCCTGATATGTTGAACGGCCAATGCATCCTCCTTCAATTAATGCATGAGGGAAGTAATGGGAGGAGGTCCGGGAAAAGAGGCTGCACGATGTGAATGCAACGCAGTTTGCCCTCATTTCCCTCATATAAAGGCGGCCCTCCATTCCAATGCATCTACCACATCGTACGCACCTAAGCATTTGCCTAAGCACCTACACTAAGCACAAAATAGCTCACTCCAGACCCATGGCGGCAATGCGCATGAGTGGCCAGCGGCTGCGCCAGATGGTCCACGACGCCGGCCTGCGGCATGGCGCCGAGGATCGTCTCCGGATGGTGTTGGAGACCGGCTGGTGGATGGCCGCCGTCGACGCCAACTACGACTCTCGGTTGGACCAGATGATCGTTGACACCAGCAACAAGTTCACCGTCATGAAGAAGCTCACGGACGACATTGCCGTACTCCTCCACCCCGCGCGCCCGGGCTCCTCATTGCCTGCCACCCTAATCGGCCTCCATGGCCGGAACCTCTTTCATGCACTGGTGGCCCTGCGACTGCCCGCCAACGCCATGAAGAATGTCCACCTGGAGGTCGCGCGAGCCGCGAGGCGCCTCGCCCTGCAAGAATTCGTCGACCTACACACCCACGTGTACGAGCAAATCGTGTACATAGGTATCTACAATGCCAGTGAGGACGCTACGAGGCTGGCCTTCCTCAACCGGCTGGAAGCCTTGGATGCCTTTGTTGAGAAGCACCTCGACCTCGCCACAAAAGTCGCCGCTCCTTAGCCGCCGGTCGGTGGCCCGGTGCACTAAGTTGAGGAGGAGGAGGTCGTACGTTCGTGGATCCATCTTTCTTCTTGCCTTCTGTAACCACCACTGTGATCGCATCATCGTGGCCTTAATTCTTATTGTGCTGTTGCATTCTCGTTCCAGTCAATACCGACATGTGCGATCCCTTTGCTTAATTGTATGCATCACTGTAACTAGTACTCGATCCGTCAATTTATAAGTTGTGCTTACCTTTTCCATCAACTTCGTGCAACGCGCGGGCATCTTGCTAGAAACACTTGAATATGTCTATATAATCCGTATGTGATAGTCCATTTGAAATCTCAAAAAAGACAAATATTTAGGTAAGGAGTAATATATTAGGAGTATATCATGCACACAAAGGCAGAGGAGCGGTGGGGCCGAGAGGGATGAGGGGCACGTCGGGGGGATGAGGATCCCCTGACGCGAACAATCCTACCATTCTGTCACTGACATGTGGGACCCATAAGCGTGCGTTCCACCTGTCAGCGAAGGAAAGACAGGGCAAGGCAGTGATAGCCACGTCAGAGGATCCATGTCCACGTCGGGGGACGTCGTGCCGTGGGTTGGAGCGGAGTTGTGGGAATCGCGTATGGGTGTGGGTGTGGCAGTGGTAGAAATAAGAAATGTGATGGTCGCCGTGGTTCAACTTCCATGGACAAGCTGTCATGTCTGCTGACACATGTATATCAAAACTAGAGTGTTTATATTTCAAGCACGTGAACAAGTATTATTCTACTACTTTGGATCCATTGCAACGCACGAGCCAGCACATTGGTAGTAGTAGTGTCCATCTCTATCTCTAGAGGCCTTCCCTCGTTCATCCTTTTCTCTCACAAGATAAACTACTCATACAAATGCATCTTGATGTTCCGTGGAATGCACGAGGATGTTTCCTTGGGGGTCTCTCCAGCGCGGCATGGCAGTAGTTGCATGTTGACGCCCCTTGAGATGCCGACGTTGAGGGGCACTCAGATTTCCTCCGATGAGCAGGTAGGATGAGTTTGATCACGTAGTAAATGCATTCTAAAGACTACTTATGTGTCCATTTCCTAATTCTCCCCCTGCCCACTATTTCACAGGTTAGGCTCGGTGCGAGTGGAGATTGGCTTGCATATGTACGGGAGGGTACCAACATCAACTTGCACAACATTTACAACGATGACACCGTTCCCGTAGAACCTTTGTCCAACATTGGGATCAGCCATGCAATGGGCCACCGCATGAATTGGTACGATGGAACCACGGTGAGATTGAATAAGATAGCACGAACCTTGCACATGGCGGTCAAAGGCGGACCATGCTGTCTGCGGCCGATTCGTTGCCGTACGAGTAGGAAGACGATGTGCTCCTTTCTAACCGCATCTTCACGGTGACAAACCAGGGGACTTATTTTGTATGGGACACATCCTACGATATACTCCCTCTCTCCCAGTTTATTTGTTTTGAATCTTTTCGTTTTATAAGTTTCAAATTCAAATTTAGAGCTCCTCATCGCATGTTGAGATCACAATGTCCATTAAATCGTTGCGTGCATGTATAGTAAAGAAACAAATCTCGAGTTTGGCACGAGTTCGTGCTGCGGGAGCACCACAAGCCCTGGCGCAGGAGTTACATTTCCCTCTCAGGGCCGTCGGGACTGAGCTTGAGCGCCTTACTACACCCACCTTTGAGTTAATAACATGTGGACCCGATAGGTGACTGGTCCACATGTAATTCTCCCGTAGGCAGAGGGGCAGTGGGGCCAAGAGGGGTGAGCCGAAGGTCGGGGGACGTGTGGTTTCATGGGTTCGAGCGGCGTCGTGGGAATCGCGGGTGGCTGTGGTAGAAACTTGATGCTCGCCGCATTTTAGGTGGCCCACATGTCATGCACACAAAGGCCAAGGGGCGGTGCGGCCGAGAGGGGTGAGGCGCACGTCGGGTGGTGTGGTGTCGTGGGTTGGAGAGGCGTCGTGGGAATCGCGAGATGAAACGTGATGGTCGCCGTAGTTGAACTTCCATGGACAAGCTGTCATGTCTACGGACACATGCACTGCATACCGATCACTGGAAGGAGTAGCAGAGAAAGCTATATATGCGGATAAATAGTTCCTTATAGTCAAGCGGACCCATGCTACTACTCTGTTCCAAAGACATGCACACCATCGAAATAGTCCATCTATATCAATATACACCGAGAGGGAATAATTTTTTTACAAGAGAGGAAATAGTTCATCCATCCACAATGCCCTCCTGCTGGTGCAGCCTTTTCTTCTTCTTCTTCTTCTTCTTCTTCTTCTTCTTCTTCTTCTTCTTCTTCTTCTCATTCTCTATGGGAGACGGCTTCGCAACAAGCTCTTTGGACCTTGCAACTATCTCGAAACTCACACGGGCATCGAGGGCAGCATATTTTATCTTCTCGTACGTCAAGGGATAATTCTCCCATCCAGACGACCTTAATGCCACCGTCTCGTCACCCTTCTGAATATTTGGACCGAGCAAATAATTTGCTACGTCGAATAGGGATGGTGTCTGTTTATCACAAACTTCTACAGGAATTTTGATTCTGGTTTGTAGGTCAGTGATGCTTTCCAAATCAAGGTTGTACGGCTCCAGCTTCTGTTTGTCCCCTTCGATGGCTGCCCCACAGAAGTATACGTCCTCCCGAGACAAGAAATCGTGAAGCTCACCTGGTATGGAGGACGAGTGTATGATATGGTACACCAAAACATCATCTTCGAGGCACAGCTGAAGGACGGCGGCGCGCTAGATCTTCCCAGGGGCACGCTCCATGTACTTTGCGTCGAGACCGATGACCCTCGTCTCTACCTTTTCGAGGGAGTTGGATACATTGTTGATCCACTGCCGAACAACCCTTGGGTGGACGATGACGGTGGCAACTATGCACATCGAGCCTTCGACGAGGACATGTTGGACGCTAAAAACCTGCATCTCGATCTCTTTCGCCATTTGGAACCGCTGGAACGGAGGGCTATGGTTTGGAGAATTAGGATTAGATGGATAGTCTAACTGAAGTAGTAGATGATTATTTAAAGAGGTTAAAACAATGTGAACGCAGTGGGGTTTGGAACGTAGTAGTAGTAGTAGTAGTAGTAGTAGTAGTAGTAGTAGTAGTAGTAGTAGTAGTAGTAGTAGTAGTAGTAGTAGTAGTAGTAGTAGTAGTAGTAGTAGTAGTAGTAGTAGTAGTAGTAGTAGTAGTAGTAGTTGGTCCAAATACTATTCATCCGGTCCTCACAGTGAAGTGACAACACCCTGCGCCTGACACTAGTCCAGGCGGCGTGTTCGGCTTACCAAAGTCAGCCTCACCCTATGCATAGTGCAGTCTGTCACTGCCGCTCTACAGCACATTGGCGCCTCGCCTCGTCTCCCTCTCCGCTCCCATAGCACCACTCCATCTCCATCTCCTTCTCCGTCTCCATGTCACTGTGCCCCCGTGTACCGTCTCCTCACTCGCCTCCCCCAGTACCACTATTCCCTCGCTAGCCGCTCCAGCACCGACATCCTTCTCCCCCGTAAATCAAGCCCCTTCCAAACTCCACCATGGCCGAACACGAACCGCACAACATCCATATGAGCCGCGATTGGAGCAATCTCCCCAGTGACATCCTTGACCTCTGTTGTTCGTGTATGGATATGTTGAGCGCCCTGCGGCTGTCTGCATGCTCGAGGTACATGCACACGGCCATCGTCGAAGCGAGGCCTAAGCTTTTCAAGACACCCTGCTTGCTGCTATCTGGTCTTGCGAGATTGGCTCACCATGATACGGAGGCGTGCATGATGGCCCTCGACTTCAATCCGATCTCCATTAGCCGAAATTTCTTTGCAAGTATGTAGTGGGTCGCCGTACATCATTTCCCTCGACATCGATCCGATCACCATCGCCCGAAACTTCTTGGCAGGTATGTACTGGGTCGGCATGAACTCCCACTGGATGGCTGCCTTCAGAGAAGACGGTAAAAAGTTGGTGCTCGTGAACTTCCAGACCTCCCATGAGATTATCCTTCCTCCGTTGGATTATATAGAGTATTACCATCGCGGTCCAAGTCATCTAGATTACCACGTCAGTTGGACGGACCTTGTTTTGCAGAAGATTGTAATCTGCCAAGTGCCCACACGACATGCGAATTACGCAGACTTCAAGCTAATTGCCTTGTTCGACCGCGGACTCGCCTATCTTTACGCCGGTGCCTTCTTTAGCTGGAGACAACTCGGCTCACACTGGATCATCGTCAAAGCTGATACACACTTCTGTGATGCTATTGAACACAATGGCATCATCTACGCGATCGACAAAGCAGATGGCACCACGTATTGCTGGGACGGCGCGTGTAAGTTGTTTCCTCTCATGTTAATGATGACGCCATGACACTGTTTGAACTTTTTGTGATGATTGGCATATCTCTGTTTGAGCAGAATTTGAGTAGAACTATGGCACTGTATTAGATACGCTGTAAATCAGCTGTATTTGGAATGAGTTAATTCATGCGATAGTGACCATGTCATTACAGCCAATTTGTACCCTGAATAATCAAACGGTTAGGAATATATGGATATTATCCTTATTTTACAGTAATCTATATACTACTACTAAATATATATTTTTTGACCAGAGAACAGTAGGGTAAATCCCCTACTGTGAGTCATTTTCATTTATATATAAAATTGTCCAAAGTACATAACCAAATGGTTGTTGGGGGGACAACCAGGAAAAAAAATATACAATCAAGAAGGATTAGTACTTATTGAAAAATTAAATATTATCTATCCAAGAGGACATGCCCTCTTTTAGAGTGGGCTTAGCCCTCAGCATGGTCATTTTGAAATATCTAACAAAGTCCATCTTGCAGTTGTATATTGAGCAGGGAATCCCTTCAAAAATCAGCCCATTCCTTTGGTTCCATATGCTCCAACAACCAAGTATCATAATTTCCATGAAGTGGTCAATTTTATATCTGTATTTAGCATCAATAATCATATTGTTGACCTCCATATCCGAGTTCCATTCAAATCCAATATCCCACCAGAAGCCTTGACTAAATGGACAAGAGAATAGTAAATGGGTCCTGTCTTCATTGTCTTCATTATTGCATAGCACACATATAGTGGAATCTAGATGCATGCCTTTTCTGGTCAAAAGATCACATGTATTTATCCTGTCATTAAGCATGAGCCAGCAGAAAAATTTATGTCTTGGTAGACAACATGATTTCCATATCCATTTAAATGTGTCAGCAGCCTCTTCACCATTCATAAGGTATCCATAGATTTTTTTTGTGATATTCTTAGTGTTCCCCCAGTTGAATATCCATGTATCATTTTCTTCTATATCTCTGATACTGTTTAGTTCCCCTGACAAGGAATGAAGTTGTTGATGGGCTTGAATGGAAAGTGGAAGTTGGAACAGACTATAAATATTATCCAGGTTCTTGGCTTCTTTGATTGATATGCTTTCCATTTGGGTGAAAGAGTGAAGCTCGGGGTATTTGATCTTCCTAATGTCCCCATTCCATATGTCATCCCATAATAAATTAGTGCAACCAGATTTGATGTCACAGGATGTCATTTCCCTGAAATATTCATACATTTTCATGCAATCTTTTCACCAAAAGGATCCTTTGCTTCTGTTGTAATGGGGGACCTCTTTGTTGTGGTAATGAGCCTCCCATATTAATTTTACCCATGGGATATCCACTTTGTTATAGAATTTGAATAGGTGCTTTATGAGTAGAGCTTTATTTTGTTCTCTCAAATTTAGAACCCCTAGTCCTCCTTGCTGTTTGGGTTTGCATATCATCTCCCAGCTGGCCAGGCATTTACCACCATTATTTATTTCATTTCCATACCAGAGAAAGTTTCTGCTTGATTTATCCACATGGTCCAATATGGTGACATGGACTTTAAGCGAACACATAGCAAATATAGGCATTGATGCAACAACAGAGTTTATATAAGTGAGTCTACCAGAATGGTTCATGAATCTTGCAATCCCTGATAGTCTCTTATCAATTCTGGATATAACTGGAATTAGGTCATGAACATATGGTTTAGTGGTGCCCATGGGCAGTCCAAGGTAAGTGAAAGGAAGACTTTCAACTTTACAACCAAAAGAACTTGCAAGATTGCTGATAGATTGTTGATCCATATTAATTGGAATCATGGATGATTTGCTGTAATTAACAAATAGCCCAGTAGACATACTGAATAGGTTAAGCAGGTATTTGAGATGGCTGAGTTGCTCTTCATCAGCAGGCATGATCAAAAGTGTATCATCAGCATATTGAATAATAGGGTAGTCAAGACCATATGCCTGGTTTGTGGGTAGTGAGATTTCCCCATTTGCCCATGCAGCATTAATAATAGACTGAAGAAGATCAGCAGCAATGATATATAGAAGTGGAGAGTGAGGATCTCCTTGTCTGACTCCTCTTTTGCAAGAATTTTTTTTCCAGCAACACTATTTAATAGGACAGATGTTGATGCAGTATTGAGAATATTGGTTACCCATTTAATCCATCTTGGACCAAAACCCTTAGCTTTCAGCATGGCAATAATGGCATTGTATTCAATCTTGTCAAATGCTTTCTCAAAATCAAGTTTGAGGATGACAATAGGCTTTCTAGATTGATGACATAGATGAATGTATTCAAATGCAAATCCCAAGCAGTCCTGGATGTTTCTCCCTTTGATCAAGCCATATTAATTTTGATGAATGACAAAAGTAATGATTTTCTGAGCTCTGTTGGCCATAAGTTTTGTGATGATTTTAAGAGGAAGGCTGACCAAGGAAATGGGTCTGAAGTCATTCATGCCAATAGGATTAGTAATCTTTGGGATGAGAGTAATATATGCTGTATTGATGCTCTGAATATCAATGTTTCCTTCAAAAAAATCCCATATCATAGTGTAAATATCTTGTTTGATAATATCCCAACATTTCTTTAGAAATAGGCCATTAAAACCATCAGGCCCTGGAGCTCTGTCAGAGTGGATGTCTTTAACAACTTGGTCAATTTCATCCATGGTAAAAGGTGCCTCAAGATCAGATAAATCTTTAGTCTAAATAAGTTCCTAAAGGTTGAATAACATAGGGGGGTTGATAGCTTTTCCCAATCTTTCTTTGTATGATTTCCAGATAATGGCAGCCTTATGATCATGATTTTGGAAAGGAGTCCCATCTTCATCTTGTAAAGAAGTTATGAAATTCTTCCTGTAATTTTGAGTAGCCATGGCATGAAAAAATTCAGTATTTTCATCATCAAGTTGAATACTCCTCATCTTAAACCTGGATTTCCAATATATCCTTTTTACTTCCAGTAACTTGGCTATGTGTTTCTTGATAATAGTTCTGAAATTTGCTTCAATAGTGCTCAGATTCCTTTGATCCTCAATGCCATCAATCATAGATAGAACATAATTGCAAGCAGAAATATTGGTATTAAGTTTTGAAAGATTTTTGCTCCATTTTTTTAAACCCATTCTGAGACATTTAAACCTGGCAGCAGTATCTTTGGCAGAATTTGCCAGTTGTTGATTTCTGTTCCAACACTGAATAACTGTCTCATAGAAACCATCAAATTCAAGCCAATAATTTTCAAATCTGAATATAGAGGATTTTGGAATATCACTGCCTATCTGGATATGTATTGGAATATGATCTGATGTTACTCTAGCAAGTGGGTATGCTAGGGTATTTGGAAATGTCAGGGTCCAGTTGGCAGAGGTAAAAATCCAGTCAAGCTTTTCATGAGTGTGTATCAATGGCCATGTTAGTTTCCTCATTTTCATGATGTAGAAACATGCACCACGCTGTTGGTTTCATCTAACCATACATTAGGGAAGTAAATGTGCATATGGAGAACTCTATATTTGGAAGTAGTGAAATCCTGCAATGCTTACCATGTGTACATACCTATATTCGCCCTTCAGCAATCAATGGCTAGAATAATATCCTCACAAAGTTTTTGCCCACAGAACACGAGTATATAACAATGCATGGTCTGTTAGTTACCTTGAAGAATTTGTTTGTGAGGACAGAACATGATTACATAACATGCATGACATGGTAGTTTCCTGTGAAGAATCGATTGCGAGATAACATGAGTATAACCATGCATGGCACTTCTATATTTTCGAACCCAGTATACATTTCCCTATATTTTCATCCCAGTTCCAACAGGGACATATCAATGTTGTTTCTTGCATTATCCTACTCATACTCTGAACAATGCTAATCTTACATTAACAATGCATGTCCTTTTTGATATGATGAAGTGTCCCTATAGTTACTGCCCTTTGTAATCACACCACCTTTGCCAAAAACAGGGAAGCACAACTGGTTTCTCGCTCGATCAGGCGACGACAAAAGACTGATGATCATTCGGACAAATGAATCGGAAAAGTTATATTGCAAAAACCCCACTGGACAAGATCCGTGTAATACGTGAGTATCCGGACAATGGTTGTTACATCTATGAGCAGGATACCAGCTTGTTGGGGCCTTTAGGATTTTGTAGTTGGAGGCGGGTAAACAGCCTTGGTTCACACTCTCTGTTTCTCCGACTCAATTATCGGATTAACCAGGAGATCACCGTTGGCAAGGACCTTGATGGCAGAGAGGCTCTGTTTGCTATGGAAAACTGTGTCTACACGGCGAGCCCTAGGAGTTCGGGAGCAAACTCCCCTGATTGTCAACGATATAGCCTGCAGCCAAAAGAAGGTGAGAATGACAAAGGCATCCGGATTAACTTTGATCCTTGGATGTCTCAATTACGACAGGCAGTGATGTGGTTCAAGCCTTTAGGTTGATAGGTAATTGGGTTGTTGCATCAAAAGGGTGGAGTACTGGTGTCTCCGGATCACTGGTCGCTGAAGCGGGGCTGCAAATTATGATGGTGTTGGATCATCTCTTCGAATGACTTTGTTGTCTTTGCTGTTGGTTCTGGATGGGTAGTTCTTTCTTTTGTTATGCATATTCCTTGTCATTTGGTCATCCTCGTCTATGTCACTCTTACTATGTAATAGTTGCTTCTGTTTAGAATGTCATTCTCATCTGGATCACGAGAGTCTGAGCGATGCAGATGGGTGCGTTTTGGTGGTGTAGCAAGACTTCTTATGAACTATCATGCCTTGCTGTTTATGTCAGCAGTAGTCACTAGTAAGTGTTTGAATGTTGTATATATCATTGTTTCAAACTGTTTATTGTCTCGAACTATTGGTGGGCTAAATGAGGGCATCACCATTCTCCAGTGTTCAGTGTATATCTCCTTTTTTCAAGTTATATAATTTGAGCTCAGTGTCTTTTCGATGATGTACACTTGTTTGGGCCAGTGAGGTGTCGTTGAATATGGGCCGAGTAGTAACGCAATGCCAAACAGGTCAATTATGACTCTCAGGCTGGGCTCTCAAAAGATCCTGAAAAAAAAGGTCGGGCTCTTCAAAAAAGAAAGAATAAGGACTCTTAGGCCGACATGTGGGCGCCACCGGTGTTTTCATGCGCTTGCGCGCCGAGAGCATATTGGCGCGTGCTCGAAATTCGTGCTACCTTTTCATCCCCAGTCTCCCGCCCCTCCCCCACCTCTGGAATCTCGATTCCTACTCCAGTTCCCCCAAATCCCCCTCCCGTACTCCCTGTACTCAAGCGCACTATCATGTCGCCGGTCAATGCGGATCTTCGAGCCGGAGATCCTGAGGTCCGTCCTGCCTTCGGTCGCTGCGTGCTGTCGCTCAAAAGTGGCATGGCGGTGCTTGACGACCAGTTTGCCGGCAAAGTGCTGATGGTAACCATCAACGGCGACCGGCCTCCCGTCTCGCCGGATGACCTTGTCAAAGCTCTTGGCATTGCGCACGGCATCCAAATAAGTGACTTGCTCGTCGAAGTCTGTCTGCCACCGGCTGATTTCTTCGTCAGGTTCCGGACAACTTTCCACTGCAGTCGTGTGTTCGAATCTTCCCGGCGTTTGTTCTGCGATGGCGCACTGATGAGATTTGATCGGTGGCACCCAGGATGGGGCTCGGTGCCCTCTGAGGTTGAGTTTTTAACAAAGCTTACCTTCCATGGCATGCCTCGACGTGCTTGGAACAGCGAGTCCATGAACGAGCTTATCAACGACCTTGGAGGTGAGCTCGTAAGTATGTTTGTTCCTCCAGACAGCTGGGCTCTGACGGTTCTGGCATGGATCAAGAAGCCGTCCACCATACCGAAGGTGATTGGTGTTGAGATACCGGTGCAGGAACCAGGGTTGTACTATTCGTCGCCACCAAGGCCGCCGCGGACCACGTTAGGGATGTACCTGTATCGAGTGTTCGTGCATGTCGAAGAAGTGGTCAATCCATCAATCGAAGTCCTGCCGACGCCGCTAGTGCTAGGGTCCGTCGATGACGTCCATTAAAGCAGTCAACGTCAGACTTTCCCCGTGTTGCTCGAAACGATGGATGGCACAGGGCCTACTTCATCGCGCGGCGGAGGCCACTGCTTCTTTGGGAGAAGAGGCAGGGCTGGCTGCCTGGATGTGCTCTAATTTGAGGTAACAACTAAATCTTGTCAGATACTAGTTAAATCTGAGCTATGGGTGTGAAGCACTGATATGCCAGTACATTTGATTGTGACATGTTTTAATTTTGTACCTGAACTTTTTTTAGAAAGGGTTGTACGTCAACTTAATGTGCTAGCAAAACTTATTGTGTTGTTTGTCTGTTTTCTTTGCACAACATTCAAGATATTTCCCCGTCATTGATAAAGACGATGAACCATTATGTACGACTTCGTTGGTTTCAACATAGCCCTTCCCGTAGCGATCCACTGCTTCCATCCTGATTGTGCCGCCTGCGTGAAATTTTTGTATGCAAGTTCAGTGTACTAAGATGTTCTATATGATTGTGTCAACTATATAAGTTTTTACTGAGCATCAGCAATGCATATGGCTGAAAGATGTATTTACGAGCATCCGCCGATGAGTCTTTCTCTCTCTCTCTCTCTCTCTCTCTCACACACACACACACACACGCACACACGCACAGGAGGGACCCGTTGAATTATTTATTTGCTCGTGACAGCTTTTAATTAGGTTCCACTATAATCTAACTTTTTTCTTAAATTATTAATTGAGCTCAGTGACTTCAAAAAGTTATACAAAAGCCTTGTTTGGGCCTTTCCGGCGTCGCTGAATGTGGGCTGAGTAACCATATTAGGTTGTACTGTACTACACAGGCCTTTCTTCGCTATTTTTTAAATAATACATTTTTTATTAATTTTCATAAATATTACGCTGGGTAATTTTTTAAAAAATAATACACCATCGGCCCGCTGCAGGCCGACTGGGCCTAGTCGGCCCATAGCCGGCCGATTGGATTCCAGTCGGCCTACAGCTGGCCGACTGGCCCCTGTCGGCCCACTGCGGGCTGATTGGGTCCTGTCGGCCCACTGTGGGCCGACTAGAGCTAATTGGCTCGCTGTGGGCTAATTGTTTTTGCAAAAGTATTAATCATGTATTTAAGAAACATGTGTATTGTGACCTCCTCCGCTCGCTGTGGCCCACTATTGAATAAAAAATATGTTTTAAAAAGTGTTAATCATGTATTTAAAAAATATGTGTATTGTGACCTCCTCCGCTCGTTGTGGGCCCACTGTTGACTAAAAAGTATGTTTTAAAAAGTTTTAATCATGTATTTTAAAATTGTTAAATGTGTGTATAAAAAATGTTCCTTATCTATACAATTTTTTTTAATGTGTGTATAAAAATAGCTTTTTTTTCAACATCAGCAATGCAACTGGGCCGACAGTTGTACACAATATACGGGTCAACTTGTTATTCTCCGCCCGCTGGGCTGCAAACTTTCCTAGGAGGTATGCATTAGGCTCAACAAGAAAATGGACTTTAAGAAATAATAAATGGGATATAATTATAATAACTAGACAATTACTATGCACCAAACACGTAATTAGTTTGAAAAATATATTATTTTTGGAATTTGAAAATTTTAATTTCATTACTTGTTGCGCGTGCAATATTTCGTTGGATTTTAACGTAATACAACTTTATTTTGAAATTATATTTAACCTGACTAGAAATTTCGGATAAAAATATTTCGGATCCCATCAAAATGTGGGAATTTTTTTAAATTCTGTTTTGAGCGTTTGTTTGAAATTATTAATCGTTGTCCTAGCTAGAAGTTGGGTTGTACTTTTAACAAACTGTCAATGGTATGTAGTAAATTTCATTAGAATTACAAAATGGGCTATACATTCTTACACATCGCAAATGGGCTATATGTTCTCTGCCAAATCCGAGCTGTGGGCCTACTAAGTTGACACGTACCAAGGGCTTTGTCAACTTAGTCAATATAAACGATTCTAGCTGCAGTGATCGTACGATGTCCATCCAACGGCCGTAGTGCTTCTTCAACCCCTGGTCTTCTTACTCCAGCCTCCCAAAGCAGCGCCGGTTGTGTCGCGTGCTCCTGCCTCCCGTGGCCGGCTGTGATGCCACGAAGGCCTCACCGCCCCGTACTACTCCCACCACTGGCTAGGTCATCCCTCTACTCACCCACACCCCCTGTTATTCTGCCGCGACGGCAGCCTCACACCGCAGCCGAACCAGTGAACCCTCATACTCCTCTCCGTGCGGGCTTCCACTGCTACGTCTTCCCCGGCTCCGCGTCGTCCCCTTCCTAGGCCTCACCGTCGTCCAGACCACCGTCCTGGTGCTCTCCGCGCCGTGGTCAACGTGGTCAACGACCGACTTCCATCAGAAGAGTATTGTACGTGGAGAGGCTGACAGCTGGGTCCAGGCGGCCGCAAGGAAGTGCCTCCTTATTACGCTCAAAATAATTATTCCTCCACCTTACAGCAGGGACCCACCGGACGGGCCACCTTATTTTGCGAAAAAAACGTTTCCCCCCTGACTGCTCGGACCCACCGGACGGGCCAGCGTATTTCGTGAAAAAAAAACATTCTCCCCGCTGTCAGCTCGGACCCACCGGAAGTGCCTCCTTATTACGCACAAAAAAAATGAATACTCCCCCTGCTAGCTGGGACCCACCATGCTGGGAGGCTGACTTGTGGGCCTACTAAGTTGACTGGGACGGGGGCCTTTGTCAACTTTAGTGAATATGAACGATTCTAGCTCCAGTGATCGTACGATGTCCATCCAACGGCCGTAGTGCTTCTTCAACCTCTGGTCTTCTTGCTCCAGCCGCCCAAAGCAGCGCTGGTCGTACCGCATGCTCCTGCCTCCCGTGGTCGGATGTGCTGCCGCGGAGGCCTCACCGCCCCCTACTATTCCCACCGCTGGCCAGGCCCTGCGGCGACGGCAGCCTCACACCGCAGCCGAACCAGTGAACCCTCGTACTCCTCTCCACGCGCGCGGGCTTCCACTGCCGCGTCTTCCCCGGCTCCTCATCGTCCCCTTCCTAGGCCTCGCCGTCGTCCACCGCCCTGGTGCTCTCGGCGCGGCGTGGTCAACGTGGTCAAGGAACGATTTCCATCGGACGTGGACTGTACGTGGAGAGGCTGACAGCTGGGTCCACGGCGGCAGCAAGGAAGTGCCTCCTTGTTACGCGGAAAATAATGATTCCTCCACCTGACAGCAGGGACCCACCGGACGGGCCACCGTATTTCGCAAAAAAATGTTTCCCCCTGACTGCTGGGACCCACCAGCTACACCTTCGCACGCAAGGAAGTGCGTCCGAGAAAAAAAAATGATTCGCCCCCCTGACTGCTGGGACCCACCAGCTACATCTTCGCACGCAAGGAAGTGCGTCCGGGCAAAAAAAAGAAAACCAAAATGATTCGCCCCCCTGACTGCTGGGACCCACCGGCCCCCCAACTCTTGGGACCCACCAGCTACATCTTCACACGCAAGGAAGTGCGTCCGGGCAAAACAATTCGCCCCCTGACTGCTGGGACCCACCAGCTACATCTTCGCAGGCAAGGAAGTGTCTGACAGTCGGGACCCACCTGGTCGAAGCATACGTAGCGTTGTCATTCTGGTCGCGAACGTGTACGTACATACTGGTCGATGTATAGGCATGCACGTGTCGTAGTAGAGGCGCATACGTAGCATGTACATGTACGTACAGCGGCCAGGGTGCAAGAAAGAAAATACGGCCACGTATGTGTACATACGTGCGAGGTCTCGAACGCCTACTCGTGCATACGTACGGCGAGGACTTATGTACATGGCTGGGTCGGAACAGAGAAACAGCGTCGTCGTCGTGTTCATGGGGGGGGCAACGGAATGCGTCGTGTTCATGGGGAGGCAACGGAATGCGTCGTGTTCATCGGGAGGGCTTGGACGGAACAGGCGATGGAAACAAGGCCTGGCGTACCGCAGAAGGAGGAAACGGCCTTGTGTTCAACCGGCCACGTTCAAAACGGGATCCTGTTCAACCACCCCTCCACGGGCACCCCTCCACCATCTACTGTTCATCCAGCCCTCCACACCACGGGGTCCTGTTCAACCACCCCTCCACGGGCACCCCTCCACCGTCTACTGTTCATCCTGCCCTCCACACCACGGGGTCCTGTTCATCCACCCCTCCACGGGGTCCTGTTCATCCAGCCCCAATCGGCTCGATCGATCGGGGTCCTGTTCATCCAGAGGCAACACCACGGGGTCCTGTTCATCCACCCCCACCGGGAACTGTTCATCCAAACCCCTCCCTCCCCTGCAACACTCACTGTTCATCCAGAGGCAGCATCGATCGGCTTCAGTTAGCAGTAGTAGCCAAGGAATCGCTCGATCGGGTTCAGTTAACAGCCATCGATCGATCGCTTGGGTTCAGTAACGCGTAGCCTGCAATGCAATCGCTCGGGTTCAGTTAGAGTCCAGCGCCTCGCTGGGGTTCAGTTAGAGCCAACGCCTCGCACACACGCACATACGTGTACAAGAGAAACGCACATCGCTCGGCCCCCGACCTCCCACCGTAACCGGGAACTCCCCGAAATTTTCCTCCCCCTTTCTTCTACCACGGTTTTTTCCGTCATGGACGGCCCAAAGAATGTCATGCAGCTGCGTCTCCGGCCCGCCCAGGTTGAAAAGCCCATTTTCTGTCATGATTTTTTGTCATAGAAGTAGGAGCCCACCACATCTATGATGATACTGGGTTTTGTCACAATTATCTTCATAGAAGTGTCATGTGTATGACAGGAAAAAAATTCGTTCGGCCCAAAATGTCACGGATGTGTCTTTTTTTGTAGTGTACTTTGGTTCGGCGGTATTGTTGGATGAAGCGGCCCGGACCGACATTACGCGTATGCTTACGTGAGACTGGTTCTACCGACGTGCTTTGCACACAGGTGGCTGGCGGGTGTCAGTTTCTCCAACTTTAGTTGAGCCAAGTGTGGCTACGCCCGGTCCTTGAGAAGGTTAAAACAACACTAACTTGATGAACTATCGTTGTGGTTTTGATGCGTAGGTAAGAACGGTTCTTGCTCAGCCCGTAGCAGCCACGTAAAACTTGCAACAACAAAGTAGAGGACGTCTAACTTGTTTTGCAGGTCATGTTGTGATGTGATATGGTCAATACATGATGCTATATTTTATTGTATGATATGATCATGTTTTGTAATCGAGTTATCGGCAACTGGCAGGAGCCATATGGTTGTCGCTTTATTGTATGCAATGCAATCGCTCTGTAATTGCTTTACTTTATCACTAAGCGGTAGCGATAGTCGTAGAAGCAATAGTTGGCGAGACGACAACGATTCTACGATGGAGATCAAGGTGTCGCGCCGGTGACGATGGTGATCATGACGGTGCTTCGGAGATGGAGATCACAAGCACAAGATGATGATGGCCATATCATATCACTTATATTGATTGCATGTGATGTTTATCTTTTATGCATCTTATTTTGCTTTGATTGACGGTAGCATTATAAGATGATCTCTCACTAAATTTCAAGATAAAAGTGTTCTTCCTGAGTATGCACCGTTGCCAAAGTTCGTCGTGCCCAGACACCACGTGATGATCGGGTGTGATAAGCTCTACGTCCATCTAAAACGGGTGCAAGCCAGTTTTGTACACGCAGAATACTCAGGTTAAACTTGACGAGCCTAGCATATGCAGATATGGCCTCGGAACACTGAGACCGAAAGGTCGAGCATGAATCATATAGTAGATATGATCAACATAGTGATGTTCACCATTGAAAACTACTCCATTTCACGTGATGATCGGTTATGGTTTAGTTGATTTGGATCACATGATCACTTAGATGATTAGAGGGATGTCTATCTAAGTGGGAGTTCTTAATATGATTAATTGAACTTAAATTTATCATGAACTTAGTACCTGATAGTATTTTGCATGTCTATGTTTGTTGTAGATAGATGGCTCGTGATGTTGTTCCGTTGAATTTTAATGCGTTCCTTGAGAAAGCAAAGTTGAAAGATGATGGTAGCAATTACACGGACTGGATCAGTAACTTGAGGATTATCCTCATTGCTACACAGAAGAATTACGTCCTGGAAGCACCGCTAGGTGCCAAACCTGCTGCAGGAGCAACACGAGATGTTATGAACGTCTGGCAGAGCAAAGCTGATGACTACTCGATAGTTCAGTGTGCCATGCTTTACGGCTTAGAACAGGGACTTCAACAATGTTTTGAACGTCATGGAGCATATGAGATGTTCCAGGAGTTGAAGTTAATATTTCAAGCAACTGCCCGGATTGAGAGATATGAAGTCTCCAATAAGTTCTACAACTGCAAGATGAAGGAGAATAGTTCTGTCAGTGAGCATATACTCAGAATGTCTGGGTATAACAATCACTTGATTCAACTGGGAGTTAATCTTCCGGATGATAGCGTCATTGACAGAATTCTTCAATCACTGCCACCAAGCTACAAGAGCTTCGTGATGAACTATAACATGCAAGGGATGGATAAGATGATTCGCGAGCTCTTCGCAATGCTAAAGGCTGCGGAGGTAGAAATCAAGAAGGAGCATCAAGTGTTGATGGTCAATAAGACCACCAGTTTCAAGAAAAAGGGCAAAGGGAAGAAGAAGGGGAACTTCAAGAAGAACAACAAACAAGTTACTACTCAAGAGAAGAAACCCAAGTCTGGACCTAAGCCTGAGACTGAGTGCTTCTACTGCAAGCAGACTGGTCACTGGAAGCGGAACTTCCCCAAGTATTTTGCGGATAAGAAGGATGGCAAGGTGAACAAAGGTATATGTGATATACATGTTATTGATGTGTACCTTACCAGAGCTCGCAGTAGCACCTAGGTATTTGATATTGGTTCTGTTGCAAATATTTGCAACTCAAAACAGGGACTACGGATTAAGCGAACACTGGCCAAGGACGAGGTGACCATGCGCGTGGGAAATGGTTCCAAAGTCGATGTGATCGCCGTCGGCACACTACCTCTACATCTACCTTCGGGATTAGTATTAGACCTAAATAATTGTTATTTGGTGCCAGCGTTGAGCATGAACATCATATCTGGATCTTGTTTGATGCGAGACGGTTATTCATTTAAATCTGAGAATAATGGTTGATCTATTTATATGAGTAATATTTTTTATGGTCATGCACCCTTGAAGAGTGGTCTATTTTTGATAAATCTCGATAGTAGTGATACACATATTCATAATGTTGAAGCCAAAAGATGCAGAGTTAATAATGATAGTGCAACTTATTTGTGGCACTGCCGTTTGGGTCATATTGGTGTAAAGAGCATGAAGAAACTCCATATTGATGGACTTTTGGAATCACTTGATTATGAATCACTTGGTACATGCGAACCATGCCTCATGGGCAAGATGACTAAAACGCCGTTCTCCGGAACTATGGAGCGAGCAACTGATTTATTGGAGATCATACATACTGATATATGTGGTCAAATGAATGTTGAGGCTCGCGGCGGGTATCGTTATTTTCTCACCTTCACAGATGATTTAAGCAGATATGGGTATATCTACTTAATGAAACATAAGTCTGAAACATTTGAAAAGTTCAAAGAATTTCAGAGTGAAGTTGAAAATCATCGTAACAAGAAAATAAAGTTTCTACGATCTGATCGTGGAGGAGAATATTTGAGTTACGAGTTTGGTCTACATTTGAAAGAATGTGGAATAGTTTCGCAACTCACGCCACCCGGAACACCACAGCGTAATGGTGTGTCTGAACGTCGTAATCATACTTTACTAGATATGGTGCGATCTATGATGTCTCTTACTGATTTACCACTATCATTTTGGGGTTATTCTTTAGAGACGACCGCATTCACATTAAATAGGGCACCATCAAAATCCGTTGAGACGACGCCTTATGAACTGTGGTTTGGCAAGAAACCAAAGTTGTCGTTTCTTAAAGTTTGGTGCTGCGATGCTTATGTGAAAAAGCTTCAACCTGATAAGCTCGAACCCAAATTGGAGAAATGTGTCTTCATAGGATAACCAAAGGAAACTGTTAGGTACACCTTCTATCACAGATCCGAAGGCAAGACATTCTTTGCAAAGAATGGATCCTTTATAGAGAAGAAGCTTCTCTCGAAAGAAGTGAGTGGGAGGAAAGTAGAACTTGATTAGGTAACAGTACCCGCTCCATTATTGGAAAATAGTTCATCACAGAAACCGGTTCCTGCGACGTCTACACCAATTAGTGAGGAAGTTAATGATGATGATCATGAAACTTCAGATCAAGTTGTTACTGAACCTGTAGGTCAACCAGAGTAAGATCCGCACCAGAGTGGTACAGTAATCCTGTTCTGGAGGTCATGTTACTAGACCATGACGAACCTACGAACTATGAAGAATCGATGGTGAGCTCGGATTCCGCAAAATGGCTTGAGGCCATGAAATCTGAGATGGGATCCATGTATGAGAACAAAGTATGGACTTTCGTTGACTTGCCTGATGATCGGGAAGCGAAGACTGGCGTTGACAGTAATATTACTGTCTATAAAGGTCGACTTGTTGCAAAAGGTTTTCGACAAGTTTAAGGGATTGACTACGATGAGACCTTCTCACCCGTAGCGATACTTAAGTCTGTCTGAATCATGTTAGCAATTGCCGCATTTTATGATTATGAAATTTGGCAAATGGATGTCAAAACTGCATTCCTGAATGGATTTCTGGAAGAAGAGTTGTATATGATGCAACCGGAAGGTTTTGTCGATCCAAAGGGGGCTAAAAAAATGTGCAAGCTCAAGCGATCCATTTATGGACTAGTGCAAGCCTCTCAGAGTTGGAATAAATGTTTTGATAGTGTGATCAAAGCATATGGTTTTATACAAACTTTTGGAGAAGCCTGTATTTACAAGAAAGTGAGTGGGAGCTCTGTAGCATTTTTGATATTATATGTGGATGACATATTGTTGATTGGAAACGATATAGAATTTCTGGATAGCATAAAAGGATATTTGAATAAGAGTTTTTCAATGAAGGACCTCGATGAAGCTGCTTATATATTGGGCATCAAGATCTATAGAGATAGATCGAGACGCTTAATTGGACTTTCACAAAGCACATACCTTGACAAAGTTTTGAAGAAGTTCAAAATGGATAAAGCAAAGAAAGGGTTCTTGCCTGTGTTACAAGGTGTGAAGTTGAGTAAGACTCAATGCCTGACCACTGCAAAAGATAGAGAGAAAATGAAAGATGTTCCCTATGCTTCAGCCATAGGCTCTATCATGTATGCAATGTTGTGTACCAGACCTGATGTGTGCCTTGCTATTAGTTTAGCAGGGAGGTACCAAAGTAATCCAAGAGTGGATCACTGGACAGCAGTCAAGAACATCCTGAAATACCTGAAAAGGACTAAGGATATGTTTCTCCTTTATGGAGGTGACAAAGATCTCGTCGTAAATGGTTACGTCGATGCAATATTTGACACTGATCCGGACGATTCTAAATCGCAAACTGGATACGTGTTTTTATTGAACGGTGGAGCTGTCAGTTGGTGCAGTTCTAAACAAAGCATCATAGCGGGATCTAAATGTGAAGCGGAGTACATAGCTGCTTCGGAAGCAGCAAACGAAGGAGTCTGGATGAAGGAGTTCATATCCGATCTAGGTGTCATACCTAGTGCATCGGGTCCAATGAAAATATTTTGTGACAATACTGGTGCAATTGCTTTAGCAAAGGAATCCAGATTTCACAAGAGAACCAAACACATCAAGAGATGCTTCAACTCCATCCGGAATCAGGTCCAGGTGGGAGACATAGAGATTTGCAAGATACATTCGGATCTGAATGTTGCAGACCCGTTGACTAAGCCTCTTCCACGAGCAAAACATGACCAGCACCAAGGCTCCATGGGTGTTAGAATCATTACTGTGTAATCTAGATTATTGACTCTAGTGCAAGTGGGAGACTAAAGTAAATATGCCCTAGAGGCAATAATAAAGTTATTATTTATTTCCTTATATCATGATAAATGTTTATTATTCATGCTAGAATTGTATTAACCGGAAACATGATACATGTGTGAATACATAGACAAAAAGAGTGTCACTAGTATGCCTCTACTTGACTAGCTCGTTGATCAAAGATGGTTATGTTGCCTAGCCATAGACAAAGAGTTGTCATTTGATTAACGGGATCACATCATTAGGAGAATGATGTGATTGACTTGACCCATTCCGTTAGCTTAGCACTCGATCGTATAGTTTGTTGCTATTGCTTTCTTCATGACTTATACATGTTCCTATGACTATGAGATTATGCAACTCCCGTTTACCGGAGGAACACTTTGTGTGCTACCAAACGTCACAACGTAACTGGGTGATTATAAAGGTGCTCTACGGGTGTCTCCGAAGGTACTTGTTGGGTTGGCGTATTTCGAGATTAGGATTTGTCACTCCGATTGTCGGAGAGGTATCTCTGGGCCCACTCGGTAATGCACATCACTTAAGCCTTGCAAGCATTGCAACTAATGAGTTAGTTGCGGGATGATGTATTACGGAATGAGTAAAGAGACTTGCCGGTAACGAGATTGAACTAGGTATTGAGATACCGACAATCGAATCTCGGGCAAGTAACATACCGATGACAAAGGGAACAATGTATGTTGTTATGCGGTTTGATCGATAAAGATCTTTGTAGAATATGTGCGAGCCAATATGAGCATCCAGGTTCCGCTATTGGTTATTGACCGGAGACGTGTCTCGGTCATGTCTACATAGTTCTTTAACCCGTAAGGTCCGCATGCTTAAAGTTCGATGGCAGTTATATTATGAGTTTATGTGTTTTGATGTACCGAAGGTTGTTCGGAGTCCCGGATGTGATCACCGACATGACGAGGAGTCTCGAAATGGTCGAGACGTAAAGATCAATATATTGGACGACTATATTGGGATACCGGGATGGTTCTGGGTAAGATCGGGATAATACCGGAGCACCGGGAGGTTATCGGAACCCCCCGGGAGGTATATGGGCCTTAATGGGCTTTAGTGGAAAGGAGGGGAAAGGAGCAAGGGAGGGCCCCCCTCCCCAAGCCCAATCTGAATTGGGAGGAGGGCCGGCCCCCCATTTCCTTCCTCCCGCCTTCCTCTTCCTTCCCTCTCCCTTCCCCAATAGGAAAAGGTGGAGTCCTACTCCTGGTGGGAGTAGGACTCCCCCCTTGGGCGCGCCTCCTCCCCTTGGCCGGCCCTCTCCTCCCCCTTTATATATGGAGGAGAGGGGCACCCCATAGACACAACAATTGATCTCTTGGATCTTTTAGCCATGTGCGGTGCCCGTCTCCACCATACTCCACCTCGATAATATCGTAGCAGTGCTTAGGCGAAGCCCTGCGTCGGTAGAACATCATTATCGTCACCACGTCGTCGTGCTGACAAAACTCTCCCTCAAAGCTCGGCTGGATCAGAGTTCAAGGGACGTCATCGAGTTGAACGTGTGCAGAACTCGGAGGTGCCGTGCGTTCGGTACTTGATCGGTCGGATCATGAAGACGTACGACTACATCAACCGCGTTGTGCTAACGCTTCCGCTCTCGGTCTACGAGGGTACGTGGACACACTCTTCCCTCTCATTGCTATGCATCAGCATGATCTTGCCTGTGCGTAGGATTTTTTTGAAATTACTACGTTCTCCAACAGGTATGTGGCGCCGACCCCAGGGGCCATATTTCAAATTAGTTTTGCTCAAGGGTCGGACGTGCCTCAAGTGGTGCAAAGGGGCCAGATTTGTCAAAAAATACGCAAACGTCGAACAAGGTGCTGTGACGACATGGTGGGGGTGCTAGAACCACCCAACAAAGGTGCTGAAACCGCCATACAATGGTGTTCAGATTGCTGGGACGATGCTACAACGACATGGCAGAGGTGTTGCAGCCACCCGGAAGGCGGTGCTGCGCCCACTGCATCCGTTGTTAGTGAAGTTGCATCTGTTGCGGACAGAGCTGCAGCCGTGGATATGCAATTGCAATCATTCACAGCGAGGAAGCCGTGGTGACTATGACGGGAGTGTTGGGGATCGTTGCAGAAATTAAAAAAAATTCTACGCATCACCAAGATCAATCTATGGAGAGACTAGCAACGAGAGAGAGGGGAGTGCATCTTCATACCTCAAGATGCGGAAGCATTACAAGAACGCAGATGAAGGAGTCGTACTCGCAGCGATTCATATCGCGGTTGATTCCGATCTAAGCGCCGAACAACGGTGCCTCCGCGTTCAACACACTTACAGACTGGTGACGTCTCCTCCTTCTTGATCTAGCAAGGGGAGAGGAGAAGTTGAGGGAGAGCTCCGGCAGCATGACGGCGTGGTGGTGGAGCTTGCAGTTCTCTAGCAGGGCTTCGCCAAGCACTACAGAGGAGGAGGAGGTGTTGGGGAGGGAGAGGGCTGCGCCAGGGGAAGGGGTGCAGCTACCATGCGCCTCCCCATTATATATAGGGGTGAAGGGGGCTGGTTTCTTGCCCTCCAAGTCCATTGGGGCGTTGGCAAAGGTGGGGGAAAGAAATCCCATCATTTCCCTTCCCCACCGATTGTTATCCCTGATACGTCTCAAACGTATCTATAATTTTTGATTGCTCCACGCTATATTATCTACTGTTTTGGACTATATTGGGCTTTATTTTCCACTTTTATATTACTTTTGGGACTAACCTATTAAACAGAGGCCCAGCCCAGAATTGCTTTTTTTTTGCCTATTTCAGTGTTTCGAAGAAACAGAATATCAAACGGAGTCCAAACGGAATGAAACCTTCGGGAACGCGATTTTCTCATCAGATATGATCCAGGAGACTTGGGCCCTCCGTCAAGAAAGCCACGAGGCGGTCACGAGGGTGGAGGGCGCGTCCCCCTGCCTCATGGGCCCCTCGAAGCTCCACCGACGTACTCCTTCCTCCTATATATACCTACGTACCCCCAAACGATCAGATACGGAGCCAAAAACCTAATTCCACCGTCGCAACTTTCTGTATCCACGAGATCCCATCTTTGGGCCTGTTCCGGAGCTCTGCCGGAAGGGGAATCCACCACGGAGGGCTTCTACATCATCACCATAGCCTCTCCGATGAAGTGTGAGTAGTTTACCTCAGACCTTCGGGTCCATAGTTAGTAGCTAGATGGCTTATTCTCTCTTTTTGGATCGCACTACAATGTTCTCCCCCTCTCTCGTGGAGATCTATTCGATGTAATCTTCTTTTTGCGGTGTGTTTGTTGAGACCGATGAATTGTGGGTTTATGATCAAGATTGTCTATGAACAATATTTGAATCTTCTCTGAATTCTTTTATGTATGATTGGTTATCTTTGCAATTCTCTTCGAATTATCAGTTTGGTTTGGCCTACTAGATTGGTTTTTCTTGCAATGGGAGAAGTGCTTAGCTTTGGGTTCAATCTTGCGGTGTCCTTTCGCAGTGACAGTAGGGGCAGCAAGGCACATATTGTATTGTTGCCATCGAGGCTAACACGATGGGGTATTTATCATATTGCATGAATTTATTCCTCTACATCATGTCATCTTGCTTAAGGCGTTACTCTGTTTTCATTAACTTAATACTCTAGATGCATGCTGGATAGCGGTCGATGAGTGGAGTAATAGTAGTAGATGCAGGCAGGAGTCGGTCTACTTGTCTCGGACGTGATGCCTATATACATGATCATGCCTAGATATTCTCATAACTATGCTCAATTCTGTCAATTGCTCAACAGTAATTTGTCCACCCATCGTAGAAATACTTATGCTCTTGAGAGAAGCCACTAGTGAAACCTATGGCCCCCGGGTCTATTCTCATCATATCAATCTCCAATCACTTTATTATTTGCTTTGCTTTTACTTTTGCCTTTTATTTTACCTTGCATCTTTATACCAAAAATACCAAAAATATTATCTATCATCTCTATCAGATCTCACTCTCGTAAGTGACCGTGAAGGGATTGACAACCCCTAATCGCGTTGGTTGCGTTGAGCTATTGTTTTGTGTAGGTACGAGGGACTCACGCGTGGCCTCCTAATGGATTGATACCTTGGTTCTCAAAAACTGAGGGAAATACTTACGCTACTTTGCTGCATCATCCTCTCCTCTTCGGGGAAATCCAACGCAGTGCTCAAGAGGTAGCAATCCCCCTTTTTTAGGGATTTTGATCTTATCCCTTTGGGATATGATCTTATTCCTTCTAAGGGGGGATCTTGGTGCGCCTTGACCAGGGGTGTGGGGCCTTTCCCCCACTACCCATGTTCATGTGGGCCCCCCATGCAGGTGAGCCCCACTCCGGAACCTTCTAGAACCTTCCCGGTATAATATCGAAAAATCCCGAACATTTTCCCGTGGCCAAAATAGGACTTCCCATATATAAATCTTTACCTCCGGACCATTCCGGAACTCCTCGTGATGTCCGGGATCTCATCTAGGACTCCGAACAACATTCGGTAACTGCACACTAATTCCCATAACAACTCTAGCGTCACCGAACCTTAAGTGTGTAGACCCTACGGGCTCGGGAATCATGCAGACATGACCGAGACAGCTCTCTGGCTAATAACCAACAGCGGGATCTAGATACCCATGTTGGCTCCCACATGTTCCACGATGATCTCATCGGATGAACCACGATGTCGGGGATTCAATCAATCCTGTATACAATTCCCTTTGTCAATCGGTACGTTACTTGCCCGAGATTCGATCGTCGGTATCCCAATACCTCGTTCAATCTCGTTACCGGCAAGTCACTTTACTCGTTTCGTAATGCATGATCCCGTGACTAACTAGTTAGTCACATTGAGCTAATTATGATGATGCATTACCGAGTGGTCCCAGAGATACCTCTCCGTCATATGGAGTGACAAATCCCAGTCTCGATTCGTGCCAACCCAACAGACACTTTCAGAGATACCTGTAGTGTACCTTTATAGCCACCCAGTTACGTTGTGACGTTTGGCACACCCAAAGCATTCCTACGGTATCCAGGAGTTGCACAATCTCATGGTCTAAGAAAATAATACTTGACATTATAAAAGGTTTGGCAGACGAACTACACGATCTTGTGCTATGCTTAGGATTGGGCCTTGTCCATCACATCATTCTCCTAATGATGTGATCCCGTTATCAACGACATCCAATGTCCATGGTCAGAAAACCGTAACCATCTATTTATCAACGAGCTAGTCAACTAGAGGCTCACTAGGGGCATGTTGTGGTCTATGTATTCACACATGTATTACGATTTCCAGATAACACAATTATAGCATGAACAATAGACAATTATCATGAACAAGGAAATACAATAATAACCATTTTATTATTGCCTCTAGGGCATATTTCCAACAGGGAGCTGCGACCGACAAGTGACAAAGCTGCAACCGCAACCCAACGGAGCTGATGATCGTGACCGCCAACGACTCTACTATAATAGCAAATTTGTATCATTAGATCTATCATGAAACTCCTCAAAAAAAGATCTATCATGAAAAGGCATTTTCATATTTTATTTGTTTTGTATTGTGAATGTCGATGTTTTATTCTATAATCTTGTTTAAACATATTGTGGAGTATATATGTTTGACTGTCATAAAAATTGATGCACCTTATATTCTAAAATGAAGAGAGTACGAAGTAATTACATCATCCCCCCAAGTGTCACCCATTGTCCAACCAGAATGAGGAGAGCAGCGCTATTCACAAGGAAATTAATCCCACGCAGCAGAGTGAGTTTACAAATGGAAATCAACCAATTCTAGAGCTAAGCCTAAAATAAAATGGAAAAAAGAAAGTAATTTTCTTTAGATGTTGGTAGGAGAGCTACCAAATTTATTGATTGGAAAGGGGTATTACAAGATCATCCTCAAAGGAGGAATGCATCGCATAAGACAGGTGCTAAAAAAAGAAGAAAGGGAAAAACAGTCGTTCAGTAAACCAGGCAAAAACCTGAACAACGACAAGCCACATATAGCTAAACTAGGTTTAAAGCATCACATGACATACAAGATGCCAGTAAAGCCGACAGTTCACAACACACATAGCCAGGCACTCGAGTGTCACTCGCTAACAGAGCGCATACGAAAAACTATCGCATCAATACGGTCTGCCATGAGCATATTCGTCAACCTCGTCGACACCAAAGAGGGGCGACATACCCTTTCGGAGGAAGACATATGTTGCTCTGATCCCATGAGAAACGACCAATATGATTGATCTGACGCTTCTCACATGTGAAGAGTGCTCATGCTGCACAACCTTGATGTCTGGCGCACATCCACTCCACCCACAAGCCATGAGTCCTTCTGACCATGTAACTCTATGACGACGCCCTCAAGAGGGAGCGCATCACCAAGCATAGCCATTAACGCCATCATCATCCGATCTAGTAGACCAGATCTAGGGTTTCCCTGGAGCACGAGGGAAGAAAGGTAAGGATTGCACATCGAGCTTGTAACAAGGGGACGATGCGTATAGGCACCGCCGTCCATGACTCCAGCCACAACCGAAGGACAGTTTTCACCGGTAGCCTTAATCGCCGAAATCCAAGGCCGGCCACATCAACATCCGAACTTCTTGTCGTCAGCACCGCGCCATCTTCAGGTTTGCGTGAGCCCAGTTAGCAGTGCCGACGGATTCTTCATGCTGACCAGCCCGCACTATTTGCAAAAAAAAAAAACAGCGCCCCGCACACCAAGCCACGAGCCCCCCTTCCCCGGCCACAGGCCTGCAGGAGCCCAGAACGGAGCCGGTCGTAGTAGAGAGCTTGCTGGCGTGAGGAGGAGCTGATTGCGTTGTGTTTTCCCCTTGAAAGCAGAGTGTGTACTTTGCCAACAGCCCGGTAACGCGCATAGCGTGTCACGGCCTCTTGCGCACTACTACCTCCGTCTTGGTTTATGGATTCTCATTATATTCAGTGCTAAATTTTGACTATAAATTTAAATAACAACATGTTCACGCATATCACCAAAACTTATATCATTGAAAGCTATGTTCAAATACGAATCCAACAATATAATTTTTGTTAACATGCATTATCATTTTGTTAATTAATTCCTTAGTCAAAATTTAACATAGACTATAAATGGGGCCAATAAATCAGGACGGAGGTAGTACTAATAGGCCGTACAATGATTTCTCGGAATCTTTAAAGGCGGAAAAAGGAAAAAGCGGCAAAAAATGCCCAAAAATCAAAGATATTTCCCGAGAGGAAGGTGCCTTCGGAGAAGAAGCACAGCTCAGCTACGGACCTGCCCTGCAGCTAGTCCGCTGCATCATCCTCAAAGTCAAGGTCTCCTCCTCCTCCTCCTCAGGCCAGCGAGCTCCATTGCGACCGACAGGCAGGTGCGTACACGCTCTTCCTTAGATCCTCTTCTTCGTCCTGCTTTGATTCCGCGCTCTGCCCGGAGGTCTCCCCCTCCCTCTCTCTGGCCGCCCGGGCTTGCTCGTCGGACTGCGCCGGCGCGGCGGAGCAGGCGGCGGTTTCTGCTTCCGGATCTGGCAGCCGGACCTAGGTTGTCGCGCCGAGATGGCGAATCCAATCCCCTTATTATCAGACTGTGATACGGGCTTCTGATTTGATCCCATTCTTTCCCTCCTTTCAGCAGTTCCCCCCATTCTGCTCCTAACCTTTCTTGACCGCAGATATGCTCATTCTTCATTCCTTCTTTGATGCTGCAGCACCGAAGCCTTCGGCAAACTCTGATGTGAATCATCAGCATGTGAGGGCGGCTTTCAAGCTATCCTGCATTCCTGCTTCGCCCGATTACTAGTTTCGTGGTCAATCAGGTAACCATTTTTCTCTTTGAGTATGTATCTAGTCAGACTAGCTCTTTCACAGCTTGCAAAGTGATTTTCACAACAACAACCAAAATCACATGTTGGAAGAACGAAAAACATGTGTTCCAATCCCATATATCAGGTTTAATCCTCATGTGCGGCAGCAAAGTTAGACACCAGTGTCACCGTGGCCATGACATGTTGACATATGGGGCTGCACGCAATGCCTGTCACATGTTGGCTTAGGGGCATATCAAAGTTTTGATATTTCTGTACCGGCATATGAGGTTCGACATCTTTGTGACATGTTTAATCAACATAGCCCTTTAAGGTGTTCTCTTGTGGCGGTGTATTTAGCACTCCTTCCTTCTTAGAAGAACATTTCATTTTGCTGACTTTTGTAACAATTGCAGCTATTTATTCCATCATAAGCATTAAAGTTCCATAGCGGACACAACTATATTTAAGCGATTAAGTCAAGTCACACAAATGTACTGCGTTTAGTTCTGTATTATGTATTAACATGACTTAAATTTTCCTTCATTCATAACGCCATTTACCAGGCCCATGAGCACAACGCTATATCTTTTTCCTTATATGTAATATACGGACCCGATTAGTAGTTCTATCAGATTATCTCAGTGTCATTAATGAACTACACATTCCATCCATGCATGAAACCAGTGGAGTTAAGTGTCAACAACGCTAGAAATTTTGAGTTGGAAAATTAGTGGAAATAAACCAAGCATTAGAGAAATTTTCTCTCTGAACATATATATAAGCTAGCTTGCGACCTAATTTTTTTGGGATGAAATCGGTTATCGTCCCATTTAACACGTGATCTATGTTTATTTTATTCAGCACAAATGGCGGAGGCTGTGCTCCTTGCTCTTGGAAAGATTGGGAATGTTTTAGCTGACGAGGTTGCCAAGGCCTTGGTGGCCAAGGTGTTAGCAAAAGTTGGTAACCTGATTGATCTGAATGACAAGATTCAGCAAATAGAGATTCAGTTAAAAGCCATGAACAACGTCATACGGGAGATTGGCACAATGTACCTCACCAACGAATTCATGAAGGGTTGGATTGGGGAGGTGAGGAAGTTGGCCTACCGCGTTGAGGATGTACTGGACAAATACTCATATCACTCTCTTCAAATGGCGGAAGAAGGTTTTCTGAAGAAGCGTTTCCTCAAAGGATCACATTATCTCCTGGTTTTCACTCAAATTACTGATGAGGTAGTCAAGATAGAGAAGGACATCAAGCAAGTTATCGAGCTCAAGGGGTGGTCACAACCAGCCCAGTATGTTCATGACCCGCTTAGTGAGATAGAAAGACAACGGTCCCAAGATCGCTTCCCTGAACTTGTGAAAGATGAAGATCTGATTGGAATTGAAGATAACAGGAGAATGCTGACTGAATGGCTGTACTCGGATGAGATGGACGGTAGGGTGATAACAGTGTCAGGTATGGGTGGCTTGGGAAAAACAACCCTCGTCACAAATGTATATGAACGTGAAAAGGCCAACTTCCAAGCTCATGCATGGATGGTTGTGTCTCAGACCTACACCGTTGAAGCTCTGTTGAGGAAGTTACTCAGGAAGGTTGGTTACACTGAACAACCATCATCATCTAACATTGACCGGATGGATGTGTATGACTTGAAGGAAGAAATAAAGCGAACACTTCAAGATAGGAAATGTTTGTTCGTCTTGGATGATGTCTGGAACCAGGACGTGTACTATCAACTGCGAGATGCACTCCAGAATTCTCGTGAAAGTCGCATCATCATCACAACGCGGAATAACCATGTTGCTGCTGTTGCTCACTCGTCACGTCGTATCGATCTCAAGCCTTTGGGGGACAATGACGCATTTGAACTCTTCTGCAGAAGGGTCTTTTATAGCAAAAAGGACCAGCAGTGTCCTGATTATCTTTTGGAAACTGCTAAATCTATAGTTCATAGGTGTCGGGGACTGCCACTAGCAATTTTATCGGTTGGCGGCCTCTTGTCTTCGAGGCCACAGGCACAGTATGATTGGGAGCAATTATACAATCAGCTTCCAACTGAGCTGTCGAACAATGATCATGTCCGGGCAGTTTTAAATCTGAGCTACCATGACCTATCTGGAGACCTCAGAAACTGCTTCTTGTACTGTAGCTTATTCTCGGAAGACTACCCAATGTCACGTGAGACCCTTGTGAGGCTCTGGGTTGCAGAAGGCTTTGTGTTGAGAAAAGGAAATAGCACCCCAGAGGAGGTGGCCGAGGAAAACCTAAGAAAACTGATCCACCGCAATATGCTTGAAGTCATGGATAGAGATGAACTGGGAAGGGTGAACACCTGTACGATGCATGATATTGTGCGAGAGCTGGCTCTTTGTATTGCAAGGGAGGAGCGGTTTGTATCCACAAACGACTATGGCACAATGCAACAGATGGATATGGATGCTCGTCGTCTGTCATCATGTGGATGGAAAGAGAATACTGCACGGAAAATTGAACTTCCACGCCTTCGAACTCTAGTGTCGCTGGGAGCAACACCTGCCATGCTATCCTCAGTTTTGTCGAAATCCAGCTATCTGACTGTCCTCGAGCTACAAGACTCTGAAATCACTGAAGTACCGGCACTGATAGGGACACTCTTCAATTTACGTTACATTGGCTTACGCCGCACTAAGGTCAGGTCACTCCCGGGCTCTGTTGAGAAACTTTCTAACCTGCAAACTCTGGACATCAAGCAAACTAAAATAGAGAAACTGCCAAGTGGGATTGTCAAGCTCAAGAATCTACGGCACCTATTTGCTGATAGATTTGCTGATGAGAAGCAGACGGAGTTTCGGTACTTTATCGGAGTTCAAGCACCTAAAGAACTGTCCAGTATTGAAGAGCTGCAGACTCTTGAGACCATCCAAGCCAGCA
This sequence comes from Aegilops umbellulata, assembly GCA_032464435.1. Lineage (NCBI taxonomy): Eukaryota > Viridiplantae > Streptophyta > Magnoliopsida > Poales > Poaceae > Aegilops > Aegilops umbellulata. Next base: position 514,611,473 of record CP136056.1, read on the forward strand.
AGGACTTGGCCGAGCAGCTGAAGACAATGATGCAACTTAGAACTCTGTGGATTGACAACATAAGTTCTGCTGATTGCGCAAATATTTTTGCCACCCTGTCAAATATGCAACATCTTTCCAGCTTGCTTCTTTCTGGGAAGGATGAGAATGAGGCACTTAGTTTTGAGGCTCTCAAGCCAAGGTCTACACATCTCCACAAGTTGATCATCAGAGGGAAATGGGCAAAGGGAACACTGGACTGCCCGATATTTCGCAGCCATGGGGAAAATCTCAAGTATCTAGCACTAAGCTGGTGTCACCTTGGGGAAGATGAAGATCCACTAGGGATGCTTGCACCACACCTGCGGAACCTCACATATCTGAAACTTAACAACATGCGAAGTGCAAATGTCTTGGTTCTTTCTGCAGATTCCTTTCCTCTGCTGAAGACGCTTGTGTTAAAGGACATGCCTCATGTCAATGAGCTAAAGATCATGGATGGTGCCCTTCCATGCATTGATGGTCTGTATGTTGTTTCGTTGTCGAAGCTTGACAAGGTCCCTCAGGGCATCGAATCCCTTGGTTCCCTGAAGAAGCTCTGGCTGCTGCGCTTGCACAGGGACTTCAAAACTCAGTGGGACATCAACGGGATGCACCAGAAGATGACGCGTGTTCCAGAGGTTCGTGTCTGAATGCGGCATAGCGGTTCTTTCTTCTGCAGAGGCATCCTGGTATGGTGGCATCCACGGCATTCTAGAATTAATAATTCTGGCATGTTATAATTCTTAAGACACCATTTGCGAGTCTTGTACTTCCATATCATGATACGATTTCTGTTCCGACAGTGTCGGTGTTCGTTGCCTTCAGGAGGCCCTGTACTTCTCTTTTGGGGTATAATTTCAGTTTCATGCTGTAATACTGATTTCAGGGAACAGTCGCATTGAACATGTGAGAAAACAATGTTGTAAAATTTGTTTACCTTCTTGTTTGTATCTACCCGCCCGATCTATGCTTCTACTTCATCCTGGTTGTCGTTCTCGAAGAGGCGTGTCCTCGATCGAGACTGATTTCCGTGTCCAAGTGAAGCCCCTGCTTGAGTTGAGAAGCAGGATTTGGTAGGAGCTCAATAGTCGTATCGAACATGTGAGAATATGTTGTGTTTTAATGACAGTAGTTTTGATTCTGCTTTAGGCCGCTGCTGGAGTTTGTGCAGCTTTACTGATCTGTACTGTTTGAGTAGATCTGGTACTACCGTTAGAGAAATGCTGCTGGCTTTCCATTCCCTTGTACAACTGCTGCACGTACACAATTCATTTTGTGTATGGTGGGAATACCATGATGGGCATTTCATCAAGTATCATATGGAGGTCGCTGAGGGTCCCCTTCTTCCGCGTCTCCGGCCTCGGCCGGGGGCTCGCCAAGGGGGCAGGCGCGCCGTCCTCGTCTTCATCCCACAGGTGGGCTCTTTTCTCGGGTTCGCCGAGCGTATAGAGGGTAGCAGGAGCAGGCATAGGTCGGCTTGCAGGAGAAGGAGGAAGAAGAAAGAAGCAGAGAAGCGCAGCGCAGATGAGAGTTGTTTTTTTCTGAGTGGAACGCACAGGAGGAGATCACCTGGTTGCTGGGCTCCCGGGTTTTTGTGGGCCGTGGGAGGCACGGCCCAGCAAGGATTGCTGCCCCGCTCCTAATGAATCGAGTGGGCTTGTTTTGCTCCGTGCAGGTTTATCTTAGTTTTGTACCACATCGGCCGTGGAGGAAAGAGTGTCAGGGGTGGGGCGAGAGGTTAGAGGCATCTTTGCGTTTGGGGCAATGATGCAGCTAGTGAGGTTATACCGAGACGCGTCAATTGCTGGTTGAAAACTATTTCCAGACCCCCCCCTTTGGCCCTCCGGGGTCACCGAGAATCTCTGGAGGGTAAAGCCTACAAATATGAAGAGGAAAGTATCTTGTTCAGTTTTTTTGATTCACGCCGGTTGTGATTTCGGTGTCCTAAAGGAGGGGCCCTAGTACTAGTTGCTTCTTAAACTGGAATTAGTACTGGTTTTTTTCTCTCAGATCTGCGGATACTTACTCAAGATAATGAAATTTTCAAAGACTTGAGAGCACGATTGATGCTGCCGTTGCATAGAAATGTCCGGCGTCAATTGTCCTTACAGAAATGCACAAATGTGAGATATTACAGTCCAGATAATGCTGCCGCGGATATGTGTTTTACTAACATCAGTAGCACAAATGCAAAGCCTGATCACCGAGTCTGGAGTTAAGCTCTAGCCAGAAACGAAAATCAAAATAATGTCCACCTTAATTTCGTATAGTCCCCCCCCCCCCTCTCATGTTGATTTTTTTTTGAGCATCAGTACAGACGCAAGCGCTCATATACACGCGCATACACTCACCCCTATGAACGCACACACGCACACCCTACTCCTATGAGCACCTCCGAGAGACTGAGCCGGCATATCATCTTGAAATTTACGAAGTCACCGTAGGCGCCTCGTCGTCGACGGGAACGTCTCCTCCCACTGAAAGCGCATCGCCGGAAATACTGAAATAAATCCAAGAATAATGCGAGCACCAGGATTTGAACCCTGATGGGTTGGGGATACCACTGTCCACCTAACCAACTCAACCACAGGTTGATTCGCCCATGTTGATTGAAAATGGTGGGGAAGAGGTCCATGGCGTAGCTCGCTGTTCTTTGACGTAATGCTGAAAAAAAAAGAGTTCCATATAAATATTGTTCGTTGTGGTAATATAAAAGATAATTTAGAACACACCCACTAATTAATTCAACGGTGAAGATTAAAACATACCCTTTATATATTGTAGGTCCACTGCCGACGTGCATGTAGGATTATTAGACACCTGTAAGCACAGGATTATAGTATATCACACCACCCGTCGTTGTCTCGCCCATCTGCTTCAACCGTTCGGAGTTGATGGACACACGTGGTTTGTTCACCTGTTGCTATCAAAAGAGTAATGGAGAGCCCGGGACCAGGCGGTAGAACCGTTTGAGCAGGCAGGATGAGCGAGGTCCTCTTAGAGCATCTCCAATAGAAAATGTAAATTTGAAGATATAAATTTTTGCATCTTAAAACAGAAGATGCAAAATTTATATCTTCAAAAAAATGCCAACTCTAAGAGAAGATGTATATTGGAGATATAAAATAGCAACTTCAATAAAAGATGCAAATGAAGATGTAAAACTATACTTCAACTATTACTTCATTTGGAGCCTATACTTTATACATAGCAAATTCGACTACTACTTCATTTCAAACATAATAATTAAACATAGTTCTAATTTAGAACATAGCAAACTAAATTACTACTAGTTTGAGGTATTACATTCATCAAGTTACTATTCTACTAGTTCGAACTGCTACTTGAACTACACCGAAGATAAAACTACTCGTTCATCGGAGCTCTCAAACTGCTCCGAGAACTCATCCTTGTCCGGGTCGTCGCACCCCTCGTCCTCCTCCTCAGAGTTGCCCCAGTCCTCCTCCAAGGACTCAACGAGGATCACCGTCGAGGGGCCGGTCTCGCCGTCCTCCTCCTTCTTCTTATTCTACTTGACGTCGCACTTCCAGAAGAACTCCTGCTCGGCCTGCACATACTCTGGATGCTATACTCTGGATGCTCACGCGCGAACCTCGCCATCGCCGCCTCGTCGCTCTCGTCGGGACTAACGACAATGCCTCCTTTTCATCTTCTTCCTTGTGATCTCCTCCATGCGAATGCTCCCCGACACGAGCAACTCCGCATCCGCCTGGGTCTCGATCTCCGGGAAGTTGAGGTGCCGAGCCAAAAGCGGTGGCCGGCGTCACTGAACTCCACCCTGAAGTTGCCCAAGGGCTTCGCCCTCACGCTGAAGAACCCCGTCTTGCTCTTCGGGGTTTTCCTCGGCGGCATGGCAACGACGGGGCGGGGTGGTGCAGGGGAGGTTGAGGCGACATCGGAGGCTGCGGCGACGGTGGAGACGGCTGCGTAGTCGATTCGACCAGCGGGCAGCGACGAATCGAGCGGCAGGCGCGGCCTAATCGTGGGGCGGCGGCGGGTGGAAAATCGCCCGATTCACGACGGGGGACGGCGGGCGGCGGGCGAATCATAGCGAGATTGGCAGCGGGGGTGAAGGAGATGGCAGATATGTTGCGGGGCGACGGCGGCGCGCTGCATGGGCCGCGGCCGAAGCGCGGCCGGCGGCAGGGCGGCTAGAGGAAGAAGAAAGGGTGGGGGAAACGAAATGAATAACTGTTGACGGTTGGTGCGCGGCCGCGATTTTTATATTGATTGGGGAAAAATGGTGGGGAAGAGCTGCATGGCGTAATGCAAAAGAAAAAGGAGTTTCATAATTATTAATCGTCATGGTAATACAAAAGATATTTTAGAACATACCCCTTATATTGTAGGTCCACTGCCGATGTGCATGTAGGATTATTAGGTACTTGTAAGCACAAGATTATGACACCACCCGCCCTTGTCTCGCCCATCTGGTTGTACCGTTGGGAGTTCATTGACCCACGTGGTTTGTTCACTCGTTGCTCTCAAAAAAAGTAATGAGAGTTGTGGACCAGGCGGTGGAACCGTTTGAGCAGGCGGGATGAGCGAGGCCACAAAAGCACATATCATCAGTACAGCCCGCTGCCATGGCCTTATCCTCCCTCTTGCTCCTCCTGCTCCTCTCCGCCGCCCATGGCGCCGCGGCTCCTCCCGCTCTCGGCTTCACGCGGAGCGACTTCCCGCCGGACTTCGTCTTCGGCGCCGCCACCTCTGCGTACCAGGTAGTAACTGGATATTGGTTTGGCTTTATCAGCTAGCATTGGTCTCTTACAAATTCCACTCTCTTTCTCCTGCCCTCAGTGCCCCTGCTCTGTTTAATTTGCTCTGTTTTTTAACGCAGTACGAGGGCGCTGTTGCGGAGGATGGCAGGAGCCCAAGCATCTGGGACACCTTCACTCACTCAGGTAACTAACCAATTAACCTGTCAGTTCCGCGCTGATTTGTCAAGAGCTGGACGCTGGTGACTGGTCGATGTTGATCAGGAGCTAAATGCCTGCAGAGTCCTATGTCCTTGTTTTTTTTTTGCGGAAATTATGTTCTTGCTTATGACGGCAGGGAAAATGCGGGGTAAAAGCACAGGTGATGTCGCTGCCGACGGGTACCACAAGTACAAGGTGTCGTACAAGCTTCTAAATCTGGCCGTTTTTTGGGGGTCCGCAAGGCCCATCAGGAGTTGCACCTTCATATTTGCTTCACACTCTCTTTGCAATCTTCACTACTCCCTCTGTAAAGAAATATAAGAGTGTTTAGATCACTACTTTAGTGATCTAAATGCTCTTACATTTCTTTACGGAGGGAGTATTTGTGAAAAAAGATTAGCCTTGTTATCGACCATTTTCTTTTCTGGTGCAGAATTGAAATGTTGTTTCATCCCATGTTTCAGGATGATGTGAATCTCATGGCTGACACGAACCTAGAGGCTTATAGATTCTCCATCTCCTGGTCAAGGCTTATCCCATGTATAACTTTTCATGATTATTTTCATTGCAGAACGCTAGAAATCACAGGGGGAAAACATATCTGATTATTTATTTTAAATTGGGATTTACAGATGGGAGGGGGACTGTCAATCCAAAAGGTCTAGAGTACTACAACAACGTTATAGATGAGCTAGTGCAACGCGGTATGTTAATTTTCTGTAGTTTATAATTGTATCATAATTACAAAACAAAACAGGGTATCCGTCAAAAGAAAACAGAGTTATGTCTCAGTGATCTATTAAGTGACCAAGACAATAAAATATCTCCATTGTCTTTCCTCAGGAATTCAAGTCCATATTATGCTTCTCCAGCTTGATTTCCCACAAGTGCTGGAAGATGAGTATGGAGGATGGTTAAGCCCTAGAATTGTGTAAGAACCCAAAATTTCTCTCTTTTATTGATCAAATTGCTCAAAATGTTAAATTCTCCGGAGGGTTCCTACTTTCCTCGTCATATTTCCTCACGGGTGATACTGCAAAATGCAGGGAGGATTTCACAGCATTCGCAGAAATTTGCTTTAGGGAGTTTGGAGACAGGGTCACACACTGGACTACGATAGACGAACCTAATATTGGTGCGATCGGATCTTACGATACCGGATCGATCGCACCTGGACATTGCTCCGATCCTTTTGGAGTAACAAAATGTAGCGTGGGTGACTCAACTGTGGAACCATATATAGCAGTGCATAACATGATATTGGCGCATGCATCAGCTGCTAGACTTTACAGAGAAAAGTATCAAGTGAGTAATCTTTAGCCCAAAATTAGAAGCAGCACCTTTCCGCCTACACATTTCTTCATTTTTGTGGAAATAACGAGCTATAGATTGATATTACCATCTACGATGGTCCATTCAGAAACATCAATATTGTCCAACTATATATCTTTCGGAAAGAAATTTTTTTAGGAGAAAGCATTGCCTGATCATATATATACTGATATTTGGGGTTCGAACTTTATCAGACTACAGTTTGCTGGATATGATGAAATGTTCGGATTTCTTGATATAAGATCTGATTAACTGCACAAACAATCTACCTTTACTTTATCATGACCTATATTTATCTAGGCCATGCAAAAGGGGATTATTGGCCTAAATATTGACTCGCGTTGGCCTTATCCTTTGACGAACTCTACTGTGGATTTAGAAGCAACGAAAAGATGTATGGACTTCAAGTTTGGCTGGTATGTTACTTTTACTCTACCTTAGCTTCAGAAATGCAGAACTAACCAACTTGTGGTTCCTTTTAGGATACTAGAGCCCCTCATGTCCGGAGATTATCCAGAAACAATGAAGAAAATTGTTGGTTCTCGTCTTCCATCCTTCACAAGAATCCAGTCTGAAGCTATAATTGGTACTGCAGATTTCATCGGGATAAATTACCACTATTCTATCTATGTGAGCAATTGCCCTTCAGACAAAGGCGTGCGCGACTATACTGCAGACATGTCAATTAGCTCCAAAAGTAAGCATCATTGCTTTACTGTTCACAAATATATAGCAGCAGTAGTGGGTAATGTGATCTACTTATCTGCTGACAACAGAAAGTTCACACTGCTAACATATAAACTGACAAGACAATTCATTATGCTTCTGCAAAAAAAATTACAACTCTGAGATTTGTGATTCAAATGGCACATCTAAAAATATACATGTTTCTTTGATGCAGCTTCTAAAACAGACCCACCAGCTGGAAAGGTAAACTTTTTCATCAATGTGATTGTCAGATACAAAGACTGGGTTAAGCTATTCTCTAGATGAAATATCAAAGAGCTAGAATTCTAAGCTAACACGACATATTAGAAATTAATGAAATGCGCATAGGTCGCATTGTTGAACAAGATGCTGGGATTGTGTCTATCTTGCAAGTTTTGACATACAGAATAACTTCTGAATGCAGGCTCCCACGACGTCTTTTCCAAGTGACCCCGAAGGGTTGAGGCATGTACTACTGTACTTGAAAGAAGCATGGGGAGACATTCCCATTTATATCCAAGAGAACGGCAAGTTGATCTAGTTCCTCTTTACAATGTTCCCGAAAAAAGGGGGAAAAAATTCAAACATCCTTGGGAAAACCACGTCCATGTTTACGGGCATCATTATTAATAGTTACAGTTCATACATATTTGACGATATGTTTTGCCCGCTCTCCTTTCTCTCTTCAGGCCATGCATCTAGCAATGGCACTCTCGATGACACCGATAGGGTAGATTACCTGAAGAGCTACATAGGGAGCGCATTGGCTGCACTAAGGTCAGTAATTCAACAACAAAATTCCTCAAAGTCTTCAGACTTCAGTTACCATGATGATGTGTTTGCTCTGCAGGAATGGGGCTAATGTGAAAGGCTACTTCGTCTGGTCTTTCGTGGACGTTTTTGAGTACCTGTCAGGGTATCAGTCACAGTATGGCCTGTACCGTGTTGATTTCGACGACGAGGCGCGGCCACGGCAAGCCAGGCTCTCTGCTCGCTGGTACTCTGCCTTCCTGAAGAACAATAACAATGGCATCCATGTTCAGAACGAGCTCAACCATACAGGATTGCTTGCTGAACAATGAGTTGCAATATCGGGCACGCTCACCGTTATACCTTAGGGTCAAGGCATACCACATATGTATAGATACGGGCAATTTAGTTTTCTCTAATTCCTTTCTAGGGACAGAGATAGCACTAAATACATCACTTAATAAAAGAGGAGACCGCGGCGGCGATGGAGAGGGTTGATGTGTTGTGCGTTCACTAGTATCCTTTGATGTCATCAACTGAATAAACCGAGTCAATTGCAAGAAACCACCACATTTGTAGCTAGGTTTGCAGGAAACCACCAAGTCGTTAATCTGTTGCAAAAAACACCGTAAAATCTCTTAACCCGTTGCAAAAAGCACTGAACAGCCATTTAGCCTCGTTTGATCTCTTTTCCGACAGGTGGGCCCCGAAAACGCGGACATGGCTTGACGGACAGGCAAACGGCGTCGTTAGGAACAAAACGGTCAAGACGCCGCGCCGGTCGGTCCTGTCGGTGCTCGCCAGACAGATCCCCGCGCCTCTCTCTCTCTCTCTCTCTCTCTCTCTCTCTCGCCCCTCTCCTCTGTCTCCTCTCTCTGGCTCTGGTCGCCGTCGGTGAGAAGCCAGCTCGCCGCCGTCCGCCATGGTTTCGTGGAGCGACGACAGCGAGGAATCGGGCTACGAGTACTCTTCAGGCCGCTCCCCTATCAAGGTCTGCTAGGGATCTCTGAGCTAGGGTTTCGGTTTGGGGATTTTATTTTTCCTGCTCATTTTGAACCCATGAGATGGATTTTGTGCGTTTCTTTTGTTGATGTAGATCCCGGCTACAATCGAGGACCCGAACTACTCTGGTGTTGACGATGAGGTGATGGTGATGTGTGACCATGGCCAGCCAGCAAAGAGGCATGCTTGCTTCTCAGGCATTAGCACTGGGAGGAGGTTCCTTACCTGTGGACTTGATGTGAGTGCTAGCAAAAATCTGTAGTTTGCTTATTTTGTTAAGAAACTACAAATTGTTCATATGCACTGTTCATTGTTCATGTTCACTGTTCATTGTTCATGTTCACTGTTCACCTAGTAGTTTAGTTAAAGGTACTGTCATGTACCATACCATAGTGAGTGAGTGAAATAAATGAATTGTTCATACATATAAATGAACAACACCACAGTGATATAAATGAAGTAAATGAATTAAATTGTGCTGTTAAAAATTAAGTACATAGATATAAAATTAAGGTATCCCTAGTGACAGAGTGAAGTAAATTGTGTTGTTAAAAAGTATCACAGTGCATTGTTCATAGATATAAATGAAGTAAATGAATTAAGGTATATATGAATTGAAGTGAATTGTATTGTGCTGTTAAATGAATTAAGGTATAAATGAAGTAAATTCAGTGTAGTATGCTGTTAAAATTTCAGATATAAATGCAGAATTGTGCATGTGCAGTATACAATAGTTGTTTTGAATTGGACTGAATAGAAGTGAAGTGAAAAAGGAAGTAAATGCATTTGTACTTGTTGTTTTGCAGGAAGGAAGCAGCTGTGGTGTTGTTCAGTGGGTAGATGAGGAGTGGCCAGAGCATCTGCATAATGCTCTTCACAAACTATGGCTTTTGTATGAGGATTGCCAGCGTGCTAATAGGATGGCATGTCTGGAACATGCATCACTTGTTCACAATCTCACATCACAGAAGAACAAGCTACATGAGACTTATGAGAAGCTTGTTGAGGATGTGAACAACCTACTTGATACCCAGGATACCCAGGACAATATTCCCAATGCAAATGAAGTCCAACAAGGTGAACATGAGGAGATCACTCCTCCTTTGGACAACAATATTTCAGCTATGAAGGAACAGCTGGGTGCAATGGATGCTGAGAACAAAGAACTGAAGCAAAAGGTTGACCAGTTGAGGAGCATTCAGGTTGCCCAAGGTAATGTGATTAGGAATCTGAAGTTTGCTCATTTGAAGGAGAAGGAAAAGTTGAGCACTGATGTAACGCCCTCGATGCGGCTATATTTCCCACGTGTCGAAGCACGACTTAGAGGCATAACCGCATTGAAAGCAATGTTGCAAGTGAGGTAATCTTCACACAACCCATGTAATAAATAAGGGAAAGAGATACATAGTTGGCTTACAGTCGCCACTTCACACAATGCATAAATAAACATACATCATTCAAGTTACACTCACGGTCCGACTACGGAACCAAAATAAAAGAAGAATACCTCAAATGCTACACAGATCCCTGGATCAACCCGACTAGACTCCACTACTGATCATCTGGGAAGGACACATAGTAACGGCCACGCTCCTCGTCGAACTCCCACGTGAGCTCGGTTGCATCATCTGAACTGGCATCGGTGGCACCTGAAACTGTTGTGATAGAATCTGTGAGTCACGGGGACTCAGCAATCTCACACCCGCGAGATCAAGACTATTTAAGCTTATAGGAAGGATGGTGTAATGAGGTGGAGCTGCAGCAAGCGACTAGCATGTATGGTGGCTACAACGCAAAAGAGAGCGAGAAGAGAAGCAAAGCACGGTCGTGAAACTAGTAGTGATCAAGAAGTGATCCTGAAACTACTTACGTCATGCATAACTCCAACACCGTGTTCACTTCCCGGACCCCGCCGAGAAGAGACCATCACGGTTACACACGCGGTTGATGTGTTTTAATTAAGGTCAACTTCGGGTTTTCTACAACCGGACATTAACAAATTCCCATCTGCCTCATAACCGCGGGCACGGCTTTCAAAAGATAAAACCCTGCAGGGGTGTCCCAACTTAGCCCATGATAAGCTCTCACGGTCAACGAAGGATATTTCTTCTACCGGGAAGACCCGATCAATCTCGGAATCCCGGACTACAAGACATTTCGACAGCAATAAAACAAGTCCAGCAAAGCCGCCCGATTGTGCCGACAAATCCTGATAGGAGCTGCACATATCTCGGTCTCAGGGCACATCCGGATAAGTCAAGCTACGAGTAAAACCAAGCCTCGAGTTTCCACGAGGGGGCCCCGCAGGCTGCTCGGTTCGGACCAGCACTTAGAGAAGCACTGGCCCGGGGGGGGGGGGGCTAAAATAAAGATGACCCTTGGGCTCGCGAAAACCCAAGGGAAAAAGGTGGTAGGTGGTGGCGAATGGTAAAACCAATGTTGGGCCTTGCTGGAAAAGTCTTATTCAAAGCGAACTGTCAAGGGGGTCCCATAAATCACCCAACCGTGTAAGGAACGCAAAATCCGGGAACATAACACCGGTATGACGGAAACTAGGGTGGCAAGAGTGGAACAAAACACCAGGCATAAGGCCGAGCCTTCCACCCTTTACCAAGTATATAGATGCATTAATTAAAATAAGAGATATTGTGATATCCCAAAGTAATCATGTTCCAACAAGGAACAACATCTCCATGTTCAAACAAGGAACAAACTTCAGCTTCACCTGCAACTAACAACGCTATAAGAAGGGCTGAGCAAAGCGGTAACATAGCCAATCAACGGTTTGCTAGGACATGGATGGTTAGGGGCTGACATGGCAATATGGGTGGCATGATATAGCAAGTGGTAGGTATCGCAGCATAGGCATAGCAAAAGAGCGAGCATCTAGCAAGTAAAGATAGAAGTGATTTCGAGGGTATGGTCATCTTGCCTGCAAGGTTCTCAGAGTTGTCGAAAGCTTGATCCTCGTAAGCGTTCTCAACAGGTTCCTCGTTCACGTACTCGTCTCCCGGCTCTACCCAAGGCAAGAACAACAAGCAAAGGAGACAAACATCAATCACGATGCAATGCGCAAGCAACATGATGCAAAACATGGCATGATATGCGAGATGTGGTATGCAATGCATATGCGTGCTCCGGAAGGAAAAAGATGAACCAGGCATAATCTTGGCAAACCAAGTATGCCACTGGATAGATGAGATGATTTCGGTTGAAATCGATATAAAGATCACCGGAATCGGATGCACAGTTTGCAAGTGACAAGCAAAACAAGAATGACTAGAATCTGCCATTAACAGCATGATGCTACTTAGCAAGCAACAAGAAATTAAGCTACTGCACCCAAACATAGCCACAAAACATATGACAGTGATCTACTCAAGATTCTTGACAAAAGATTAACACTGAGCTACGGCTAAATCACAACACAATAGGTTCAAACAAGCATGGCAAAAGTGCATATAATAACAGGTTCCCAGACTTAGTGAAATAACTAACATGTCAGGAATTGACATCAGGATGGCATGTTCAGAGCAAGATAACTACATGTTACAGAATCAGAACATAGCAAATTATGGCATGGCATGAATCTATTCAAAGCACTTGACAAAAGTCTCTTACTGACCATAAGCCAAAAAGGACCAGAAAATACAATAACAAGCAAGTCAAATAAGCAAGTTTCGTTACAGATTTCAGACTTAGCAGAAATCTGGACATGTCATAAACAGATATCAAGTAGGCATGTTCGTGAGCTCGATGCACTCACTACAGAGACTTGCATGAAAAACTAAGCATACCTGCATCAAGAAGACATGGCATAGAAGCTATAAATGGCAAGAATAACATCATAGCATGCAAGGATCAACTACAACAAGCTTGGCAAAATTGAATAACAAGTAGACAATCTGCCAGGAAACAATTTCAAGCAAAAGTAGAGCTGGATTGACTCAAGCTAATGCACTCCAAAATTACCAACAAAGGCATTGATGGATAGAGGACATCCATGTGCCCAAAACATCCTTACTGATCATGACCAAAATATGCATAGATCTCTCGGAAACTACATGAACATATGGCATGAAAATATCATCAGGGAAAGACTTAGTAAATTAGCCAAGTCCCTGGAATCAGCAACATCAACATCCCTAGTTTGCATGCTTGTGCTAGTCACCACAAAGATCACAAAAATACATGGCATAATTCTCTGGAAAGGTAACATGGCATATTACAAAACCCATGTAGGACTCAACTTCATAGGAGGCACACATCAATCATGGCAAAAATGACAAAAGTGCAAGATCTGATAAATAACAGGAAATAACATCACATAGCACTCTTCCAACGGCATTTCGGGCATCAAGATGAGCTCAAATGAATTTGATGCAATGGAATGAAATGATGTACTCCTCGAGACGAACAATTTGACATATTATACGCACGAAACGGAGCAACGGATATCGAGTTATGGCATGATGAACAGGTGCTAAAATTATACCAGAAAAAGACTCAGTGGAATCGGGGGGAGGAGAAAATGTCAACCTCCGTGGATCTTGAGATCCGGCGGCGGATCCGGCCGGAGTGGTGGGCCGCGGCGGCTGGAGCAAAGGGGGGAGGAGGACGCCGGCGGGTCGGGGCGCGGGATCCGAGGTGGTCGGCGCGGAGGAGGACGGTGGCGAGGTCGCGGGCGGCGGAGGCGGAGACGAGCGGGGCGCGGGACGGCGGTGCGGCGGCCGGCGAACGCGACGGGCGGCGGAGGCGGCGCCGACCGGCGATGGCGCGCACGACGGGACGGCGGCCGGACGCGGGGGCGGCGCGGCTGACGGGGAAGCGGGCCGCAGGGGCCCGGGGCGGGCTCCGCGGGCCGGCGGCGAGGGGCGGCGGCGGGGCGCCACGTGGCGTGCCCGGATTGGTCCGGCGGCGGCGGGCGGACGTGTCCGGCGGCGGGCAGAGGAGCGGGGCTAGGATTTAGGGGGGAATTGATCCGCAATTTCGGAGGGGAGGTATATTTGTTGGGGATATTACTACTGGGCCTAAACCGGCCTATCTGGGCCGGGTTAATTTCATCAGTAGCTCAAGATGTTAAAGCCCAAGAGGCTATGTAAAGGCCCGAGGCCGTAGTCGGTTTAACATCTGTAGCCGTAAACCGGCCTGTGTACAACTTGTATTGTAAGTTAGGAATAAGCAAGAGACCAACCCGGGTACGAGTATAAACCGGAGATTAGGACTCTATGAACCGACGGGCGTCACCCGTGTATATAAGGGGACGACCCGATATCGGTTCAGGAGAGAACCAACAACTCGAAGCCTAGGAGAAGCGATTGCTCCCTAGTCGTCGAGACTTCATCAATTCCAACACCAACTAGACGTAGGCTTTTACCTTCATCAAGGGGTCGAACTAGTATAATTCTCTGTGTCTTCGTGTCCGCTTTAACCCCTTCGAGTTAACCCGTTTGATGGCTCCACGACTAAGTCCTTTGGATAGGACATCTGCCGTGACAAACCCACGACAGTTGGCGCCCACCGTGGGGCTGTCGCACGATGGTTTCAAGTTCTTGGAGGGCCGCTTTGAAGGACTCAAGGGATATGCCGTGGGCCGGATGACCAAGAGTCGCCGCGGTTAGGTTTACATCGACGACGAAGGCTGGGGCCCCGAGGCCGGCTCAGTTGAGTACGGGTACCGGGTCCCCTTTGGCAGTATACACGTTTTTATCGGCAAGATTGGCGAACCGGGCCCTGAGCTGGACACCTGCACCGACCTCATCGAGACAGCTCAGTGTGCGCGACCTGCCCGGGTTAAGCCAGCCGTAAAGCGTGCCTTTGTGGGAGTCATCCACGGAGGAAATTATGAGGACGGATCAGAATCTGGTGGCGAAACCGTCGTTTGTTCCGGCGATGAGTCGTCAACCGGGGAAACTGAGTCCCTGTATCAAGTGCATGATGGTCGGATTGGGGGCTGTTCCGACGGCAACAGTATTCCGGACCCCTCCGATCTGCCTAGCCGGGTCGGCATATTCATGGCCGGCACCCAAGCAGCGCCTCATTCATCGACGGCCGCAGCAATGGTTTCCGGTTCAACGGCTGCCGGAGCAGGAGGTTTTGTGCGCCCACCGGCGCAAGTATTATCCGATCTGTTCGACGCACTGGCGGCGCTCTTGACAGAGGCTAATCCGGCGGATCGGGATGCTCATAACGCAGAGATTGCAAAGGTGAGAGAACAGATTAGCCAGGCCAAGGCGGATCTGGCGGCCGAGGAGGTCAAGATGACTGCGGAACGGGCCGCTTTGGACGCACAAGCCTATAAGTTCATGCTGGATCAGAACGCTTCGCAGGAGGTCATGAGGAGGAAATATCGGTCCCGCCTGCCACCGGTTTTTGAAGGAAGGGATCTTTTCAATACTCCTGGAGCAGGGACCAGTAATCAACCAGTGGTAAACCGAGCAGAGGCGCCCGGGACAGGCGCGCCGGTTCTGCCCCGCATAATAGATCTGCCCCGTTGTAACCCGGAGCCACGGATTGTGACCACACCCGCGGATCACTACTCCAACCCGCTGGATAATCTTGTTGCTGCAGCAGCGCGTCTAGAGGCTATTCCGGTCGAGGGAGATTCGTTACAGGCAATAGAGACGCGCCGGGTCAGGGAGCTCCTCAGAACGGCGCTGGTCCAACAGGAGGCGTATTCATACAGCCGCGAGCGGATTCATTCTACTCCACGTCCAACCCGGAGTTATAGCAGGCACATGGAAGAACAAGCTGAGTCCAGCAATGCACGGCATGGAGGGCCCCGCGGCAACAATCCGGCTCCTGATGCTCAGGAGTTGGTAGACCGGGCCCGTGCACACAGAGAAGCCGAATTGGCAGCACATCAGACCCGCCAGCTTACGCCGGTTCGTCCCACCACTTCGGTCGAACCAGGGCTTGCTTCTAGTGCTTTGGGGGTGCCTTGCCTTATACCTGCTTTGCGCAATGTGCGCCTGCCTAAGGACTTCAAGGGGCCGCGCAAGGTACCGAATTATACAGCGGATCAACCCCCGGAGGCGTGGGTGGAGAGTTACGAGATGGCCATGGAGATGCTTGACGTAGATGAAGCTGCATGTGCAAAATATTTTACCATGATGCTTGAAGGAACAGCCCGCACTTGGTTAAAAAGCCTGCCGCCCAATACCATCGGTTCATGGGCTCAATTGCGAGCTCGGTTTATCGGTAATTTCAAAGATACGTGCAGGCAGCCCATGTCGATAGTGGACTTAGCCGCCTGCGTCCAGACGGAAGGAGAGTCAACCACTCATTGGGTGTGTCGCGTTTCGCAAATCTTGCATTCATCAGACCGCATCAATGCTGACATTGCAGTTGTGACTTTGGAAAGCAATTGCCGGTTTGGGCCCTTGAAATCGAAATTAGGACGAATGAAGCGCCATTGCACTGACATAGGGACTCTCATGGTTGCTTTGGTAAAGTATGCTGATTCTGATAGTACCAAGGATCCCAAGTATGATGATGGAAAGGCAGGGAAGGGAAAGAAGAACGACAACTCCAGAGGACAGCAGCATCACCCAGGGAGCAGCGTCGGCGGCAAGCGTAAAGCGGATGGTTCCATGGATTTTGTGGCTAACACCAATGTGCAGAACAGGGGCCGGCAGCGTAGGGGCAAAGGCCGCGGTGGCGGACCCAGCCCCAATCCAGAGCGCTTAAATAGTTTGTTGAATCAGCCCTGCCCAAAGCATGGGACGACGGAGGAACCAGCAAACCATCTGTGGAAGGATTGTTACATCATGCGAGAGTTCAAGAATTCCAACGCCTTCCGGTATGATCACAATCCTAGTGGCGGTTCAGGATCCGGGCCAAGCCACGGTGGAGGAAACTCCGGTTCAGGGTTTAATGGTAATCCGAGCGGGAATAGCAATCCGGGCGGACATGGTAATCAGCATAACCGAAATGATCAAGGGGGCTATAATCAGCAGCAGTCGGGGTACCAGAGCAATCCAAAGCATCTAAACAGTGGCCAATATCATGTATTCACCACTAGCTTGGACAAGCAAGACCAGAAGGTCCGGAAGAGGGCAGTTAACTCTGTTGAACCGGCCGTGCCCCGATACCTACGATGGTCAGAGCAGCCGATCATCTGGAGTAGAGAGGATCACCCTCCTCGGGTGGATAATCCGGGTTAGCTGGCTTTAGTGGTGGCGCCTCAGGTAGGAGGTTATAAGTTCACCAAGGTGCTCATGGATGGGGGTAGCAGTATTAACATCCTATACTATGAGACCTTTCGACGTATGGGGCTCAAGGATAAGGATTTACGGCCTTCAAACACGGTTTTTCATGGCGTGGTGCCAGGCAAGTCTGCGTACCCCGTGGGCAAGATAGCATTGGAGGTGGCTTTCGGAGATGATCACGATTCCCGATCAGAAACACTGACTTTTGAGGTGGTGAAGATTCAAAGCCCGTACCATGCCCTGTTTGGTCGGCCGGCTTATGCCAAATTCATGGCACGACCCTGTTATGTATATCTGCAGCTCAAGATGCCGGGCTACAAGGGAACCATCACGGTTCACGGGAGTCGCAGGATCGCTTTGGAGTGTGAAGAAGGAGATGCCGCTTATGCAGAATCGGTTTGTGCTACTGAGGAGCTCAAATACTACAAAGATAATGTTGATCCGACGGATATGACTCCTTTAAAGAAGCCTACCACAGAGCATGATCCGGCTTTAAAATTCACGTCAGCCGCGGAGACCAAGCTTGTTGATTTCGTAGCTGGTGATTCATCCAAGCAATTCAGCATCAGTACCAATCTGGATCCAAAATAGAAAAGCGCACTCATCGAGTTCCTCCGTGAGAATCGGGACATCTTCGCATGGAAACCTTCTGACATGCCAGGTGTACCGAGGCGACTCGCTGAGCACACCCTTAATGTGGATCCTAAATACAAACCGGTGAAACAGTTCCTCCGTCGGTTCAACGAGGAGAGAAGAAAGGCTATTGGAGAAGAGGTGGCCAGGCTCTTAGCAGCTGGCTTCATCGTTGAAGTTTTTCACCCTGAATGGCTTGCTAATCCGGTGCTGGTCCTTAAGAAAAACGGCACTTGGCGTATGTGTGTGGACTATACAGATCTTAATAAGGCCTGCCCTGCAGATCCTTTTGCCCTCCCCCGTATTGATCAAATCATTGATGCTACGGCGGGTTGCGAGCGTTTATGTTTTCTGGATGCATACTCCGGTTATCATCAGATTAAGATGGCGGTTAAGGACCAGGAGAAGACGGTGTTCATTACTCCCTTTGGAGCCTTCTGCTATGTATCTATGCCTTTTGGGCTCAAAAGTGCCCAGGCAACTTATCAACGATGTGTGCAAAATTGTCTCCACAAGCAGATTGGCCGTAATGTGCATGCTTATGTGGATGATATTGTGGTCAAGTCAAGGAAGAAGGAAACGTTGGTCGATGATTTGAAGGAGACCTTTGATAACTTAAGGACATACAAGATGATGCTCAATCCGGCCAAATGTGTCTTTGGTGTACCAGCTGGCAAGCTATTGGGTTTCCTGGTGTCCAACAGGGGAATCGAGGCTAATCCGGAAAAAATTACGGCTATCACCTCTCTAGCTAAACCGAAATGCATCAATGACGTCCAACGTCTGGCAGGCAGAATTGCTGCGTTGAGCCGGTTTATCAGCCGCCTCGGAGAGAAAGCAATTCCTCTGTATCAAATGTTGAAGAAGACGGATCAGTTCGTCTGGAACTTTGCCGCTAATCAGGCGTTCGAGGATTTAAAGCGACAGTTGGTCAATCCGCCCGTACTCGCTGCTCCCACTGATAAGGAACCATTGCTGTTGTATGTAGCTGCTAACGCTCGTGCGGTCAGTGTGGCTATTGTGGTAGAGCGGAAGGAGGCAGGCAAAGAATACCCGGTTCAGCGTCCGGTTTATTATATCAGCGAGGTGCTTATTGAATCCAAACAACGATATCCGCATTGGCAAAAGCTAGTATATGGAGTTTTTATGGCAAGTCGGAAGCTGAAGCAGTATTTCCAAGGCCACCCTATCACGGTGGTCAGTTCTGCTCCTTTGGGTGATATCATCCAGAACCGAGAAGCGACTGGTCGGATTGCCAAGTGGGCTATTGAGCTTGGACCGCACGGTTTAAAGTATGTGCCTCGCACTGTGATAAAGTCTCAGGCATTGGTGGATTTCATCAATGATTGGACGGAGTTGCAAGTCCCTGAAGAGAAGCCGGATCACACTTACTGGACCATTCATTTTGACGGATCACGTCAATTGGAAGGATCGGGGGCTGGAGTCATATTAACTTCCCCACGAGGTGATAAGTTTTGTTATGTTCTCCGTTTAATGTTCCCTTGTACTAACAATGCAGCAGAATATGAGGCCTTGCTCCATGGCCTCCGGATGGCTAAGGAGATGAATTTAAGCCGGGTTAGGTGCTTTGGCGACTCTGATTTGGTGGCCCAGCAGGTGTCTGGTACATGGGATTCTAAAGATCCACTCATGGCTGCTTATCGTCGTGAGGTTGATGTGGTCGCAGGTCACTTCAAAGGTTATCAGGTGGACCATGTGGACCGACGAAAGAACGAGGCGGCAGACGCTTTAAGTCGGCTAGGTTCACAGCGTAAACCGGTACCACCTAATGTGTTCCTTGATGTGCTTTACAACCCGTCGGTTCAACTGCCTGGCGAAGCAGATTTGGCGGTTCCTGACCCAGAGGCTCAATTGGTGGCGGCATTACATGTCATCCCGGATTGGACGCTTCCTTACCTGGCGTACATGAACCGAGGGGAGTTGCCAGAGGATGAGACTCTGTCCAGGCAGATAGTACGGCGGTCCAAGTCCATGGTAGTTGAAAACGGCGAACTACATCATGGCAGTGTGACAGGAGCGTTTCAACGGTGTGTATCTCCTGAGGAAGGCCGTGAAATTTTGCGTGAGATCCACGAAGGAGATTGTGGTCACCATGCCGGTTCAAAGTCTTTAGTGGCAAAAGCTTTTCGTCACGGTTTCTATTGGCTGACTGCTCATGCTGATGCGGAGGATCTGGTCAGGCGGTGTGATGGTTGTCAAAAATTCTCAAGACGCGCTCATGTTCCGGCTCAAGAATTGAGGATGATTCCAATTACTTGGCCGTTTGCAACCTGGGGGCTGGACATGGTTGGGCCTTTCAAAAGGTCCAAGGACAAGAAGACCCACCTTCTGGTGGCGGTGGACAAATTTACAAAGTGGGTAGAGGCAGAGCCCGCTAGCAAGTGTGATGCGGCCACCGCGGTTCGATTCATCAAAAAAGTGATTTTCCGGTTTGGTTTTCCACACAGTATCATCACAGACAATGGTACCTATTTATCTAAAGGTGCCATGAAAGAGTTCTGCGAAGGAGAGCACATCCGCCTTGATGTGTCATCAGTAGCGCACCCCAGTCCAATGGTCAAGCAGAAAGAGCTAATCAGGAGATCTTGAGAGGCATCAAACCCAGGCTTACGGTTCCTTTGCGGCGGACGCCGGGTTGTTGGGTCGAAGAGTTACCCTCTGTGTTATGCAGTATCAACACCACGCCTAACAGGTCAACTGGGTATACGCCGTTCTTCATGGTTTATGGGGCAGAGGCAGTTCTTCCTAGCGACATCCGTCACGATTCACCTCGTGTGGCGGCTTACGTTGAAGCAGACAACGAAAGTTCTAGACAGGACGCTTTGGACCGGCTAGAAGAAGAGCAAGACATAGCAGCTGCCCGCTCAGCGATCTACCAACAGGATCTTCGTTGCTATCACAGTTGTCGGATCAGGACCAGAACCTTTCAAGAGGGAGATTTGGTGCTTCGACTTATTCAAGATCAAACTGAGATGCATAAATTGTCTCCACCTTGGGAAGGGCCTTTCGTGGTCAGCAAGAATCTACACAATGGTTCATACTACCTGATAGATGTTCGAGAGCACAAAGACTCACGCAAATCAGGACAAGAGACCGACAGGCCGTGGAATATAGCTCAGCTTCGGCCTTACTATACTTGAGCCATGGGCTCTGCTTATGTACATATCATGACTATGTATATATTATAATAAACCGGATCCTCAGCTAAAGCGGGGTATCTGTTCTTTTATATCATGTGTGGTTACACGGGGTTGTCTTTAAGCAACATCCGGTTTACCCCTTGCAAGTCTTAACAAGATCACTTGAGGCTTCCTGTTCAAACATAGGTCATATTCGAACCAAAGAGAACATAGCTATCCTTATGAGGTCATTTGGGGGCTCGGTCGTGTCCGAACCGATGCAATACCTCTTGGCCGGCGAAAGCCACCAGAATCATTTGGGGACACGGTCACGTCTGAACCGGTCACGCCTCTTGATCGGCCTACGGGCCTTAGAGTCATTTGGGGGCTTGGTCGAACCCGAACCATAGCAATGCCACTTGGCCGGCGTAATGCCACGCGTCATTTTGGGGTCCTGGCTGACTGGCACCATCGCTACACCTTCGGGGGGCTCGGTTGCGTCTGACCATGGTAATTCCGTCTGACCAAGCTCAATAGAGCTCTTCTTTTGCAAAAGGTTTTTGTCACCGTTTCTTTCCTTTTTTCTTTAAGGGTTGATGGTTTATTGCCTTTCTCTTAAACCGACAATATTTTGCATCGGTTCTACATAGCCAATTTGGCGGAACACGGCCTTTCTTTTTTCAACAATCTGAGATTGTTGGTTCGGTTTGAGTTTTTCTGCTAAACATCCTTTTTCGAGCAACAAAAGATTGTTATCAGTAAAGGACGGTGAACAGGTGTTATATACACAGGAGCTCGGTTCTCCCACGACGGTTTAAAAGATATCAACTACCGTTTTAACATTGGCCACAAACGCCTATTTCAGGCCTACTATATGGCAGGAGATATAAGCTGGCAAAAATAATTTTTCAAAGGAGAAAATCAGTACTGAATGCGCGAAGGCATCTCATAAAGCATAAAGTACGGTCTATCCTATTACAAGGCAACATGGTGCCTAAATAAGATGATTCTTTCTTGACAAAGTATCAAAAGGAAACCGATTAAAGTTGCCCTCGGTTCACGCCTGTGTGTCATCCCGGTTTGATGATTGTGGATCATCCTGCGCCGCTTCCGCTTCCTCCTCCCTACCCAGCGGCTGGAGGTCAACAGTGGTCCAATCAATCCCCATTAAAGCTTGAAAGACAGCTTCCTCATGTATCAGGGATGACGGTTCAATATCAGGGGCATAGGTGTGTTTCCGGATTGGAGGAATTAAGTTTTCCGCTTCAGGGATTGGCGCTGCTACTCGTTTGTTCTGGTTATTATACTGGGCTTGATAATGAGACAAGTTTGCCTCTTCTACCAATTGACAGGCCAGAGGGCGCACTGCCCGGTTTATCTTTCTTAATTCTTCTTCATCGAATTCGGAGCCATCCTCCTTTAAGCTAGGATAACCTTGAGCCGCTTCAACGGGATCAAAATCAGGCACCCATGCTTTGGCCCGGATTAAGGCATTAATGGCTCCGGTTCGAGCAGCGGATCTTTTTAACTCTTCAATCCGAGCGGGAAGCATCGACAACCTCTTCAGCGTGTCCTGGATCGATGTGGGAGCCGGATTGTTGTGTGAAGCAGTAGTGATAACCCGCTGTGCGCCGGTGTACAGCTGCTCGACTAAAGTATAGGCCGCTTTCAGCTTCATACGCACATCTGATCCCAGGTGGTTGATGCGAGTACCTGTAATACGATCAGCAGGTCATAAACCGAGCTGTTTTATAGAAGAATCGGGATTATTACACAAGTCACGCGAGGCTTACCAAAGATGGCGGTAGTCATTGCGTGCACCTGTCGCTTCACGCTGGTCAATTCGTCTGTTACCGGTTTAAGGGCGGATTCTGCATTTTCAATCTCTTTGATTAAAGCGGCCTTTTCTGTGACCCAGTCAGCCCGCTCCTTCTGAAAACCTTCCTTCAATTGTTCCATGCTGCCTAAAGCGCTGGTTAGTTCCTCTTTGGCTTTGGAAGTTTCTGCTTGCTGGGATTTTATATTCTCTTGAAGATCGGCAATTTGGCTTTCTTTGACCTTCAGTTCAGTCTGCAGTCCGACAGTTGTACGGTTTAAATAAAGGAAGTACCAAGCACATGACAAGTTAGGTACTTTGTACTTGGGGGCTAATGCTTATTTGATCTCAAGTTATCAGTTAATCATCAAAGTCCCAAGCACAATACAAGTATTCAGCTCGGCACTTGGGGGCTAATGGCTATTTGTTCTAATGATATTTCGGATGCTACGGTATGATGATTACAAGTGTCGATTCAATTATGATAAAAGTTAAACCGACCCTTGGGGGCTACGGTGATAAGAAGCAGGAGTGAGGGCATGGAAGTTACCTCGAATTTGTCTTTCATCATCTTCACAAGATTGGCTTCATAGTCACGGCTAGTATATAGCCGGTTTAAGTAGCCAGAATGAATGTCTTGAGCACCAAGAGCGGAGTACGTTGCCAGATCAACATCCCATTTACCTTTACTTAAAGCAGAAATTTCTTCTTTACCAGTGTGCTTGGCTAAAGCGATGGGATTTCCCGGTTCAGTACGACCTATGCCAGTAATCATGACTTCGTCATCTTTGTGGTCGCCGGTCTGGACTGGCACGGTCGGTTTTCCGACAGGCTTTGAGGAACTAATGGTTTTTTCAGCACGAATTGGACTGGTTGGTTGATCCGTTGGGCCGGAGGGGTTAACAGAGCCTTCTTCGGGAACAACGACTTCATCTCGGACTAATGGGTCATCAATTACATCTTCAGGGATAGTCGCTTCAACGTTCGGGGCAGTGTCCGGTTCAGGAGGAGCGTTTTCTTCTCCTGTTTTGTCTTGGCGAGCTTTTTTGCTCGGCCTCGGTTTAGCTCTGAAAGAAGCAGCAAAGTTAAGGACAACATATGTTGAAGATTATAACAATGGACAACCTGATGAGAAAAACAAAGTTTACCCTAGCACGGTTTTGAGTGGAGGCAGCTGAGTACCAGTTGACTCGCCAGAGGATGAGTGCGAGGTGACCTGATAATCGGAGTCAGACGGATTAAGTGGTTGACGAAAGCAGCCCGCTTTAGGACAAAATTTGACAAGCAAATTAGAGACCTCTGAACGACGTCTCCGAACCGGACTGTTCGGTAAACCGGCAGAGGTAACTACCTGACCGCTGTGTCGGGTTGTACGACGCACCTCGTGCTGACGGGTCTTCATAAGAAAGTTGGGATCCAAGTAAGCAAGAGGATGGGAAAATTTAACTTTGCGGTTCGCCTGACGGATTTTGTGGGAAGGCAGAAGGCTTGAATCAGAAGAAATAGTAATTACCTCTGCATCATCAGCATGGCTCGCTTCGGCATCATCTTGACAAATTGCATCGTCAATAAACTACACAAACAATAAACCGAGGGAGTCAAGTTAACTTCAAAACCCGGATTACCTACCTCATCATCGGCAGGATCGGAAGAGGCCGTGGTTTTCCTCTTGTGAGCAGACTTTTTGACGACTCTCGTCTTAGGCCGGGTCGATTTCTCCGGTTTATCCGCCTTTCCTTGAGGGAGTTTTTTGCTCCAAAACGGGTCATCACCCTGCGTCAACAGATATTGGAATCAATCATACGCACACAAGATAACATCAAACTTAACGAGAAGAAATTTTGATTTACCGCTGGTGGTTTATTGATGGCACAGAAGGGAAGAAGGCCAGTTCGTGCACAGACGCGTTCCGGTTCATTTAGAATCTTCTTTACGGCTTCGGTGACCTCTTCATCCGTAAGCTGGATGTTTACATGACGTAACGGATCATCAACACTGCCTGTGTATTCGCACATCAAACCGGAGCGTTGACTGAGTGGTAGTATACTCCAAGATATCCAGCAACGAGCGAGGTCGACTCCTGTTAAACCTTTGGCCATGAAGGCTCTGAGTTTGGACAGTTGGGGAGCGTATTTACTCCTCTCTTTAGCAGTCAACCTCTGAGGAAAGGGGTGAGTGTTGCTGAGCCGTTCTGGACGAAAACCGGGCAGGATATTCTCGTTCTCTGGGGAGGTGTCTTTACAGTAAAACCAGGAGTTATTCCACTCTTGGGGGTGACTATGCAGTTTCGCATGAGGGTAAGTGACCTCTTTCCTCTTCTGGATTGACACGCCACCCAGTTCCATGTTGGAGCCATCAGTAAATTCTGTGCGGCGGTTTAAGTGAAAGCAATCTCGGAACAACTCAACTGTAGGTTCCTCTTGAAAGAACACCTCATAGAGCACTTGGAAGTGGCATATGTTAGTGACAGAATTGGGGCCAATATCTTGTGGATGGAGTTGGAAATTAGCCAAAACGTCGCGATAAAATTTTGAACCGGGCGGGTTGAAACCGCGGGCTAAGTGATCCGCGAACACAACGACTTCTCCATCTCGGGGTGTAGGGGGGCACTCTTTGCCTGGCACCCTCCAATGAATCGCGTTTTTGCTGCTCAAAGCACCGGTCAGGACCAGATTATTCAGTTGAGTTTCCGTGACCCGGGAAGGAGCCCAGTTGCACTCATACACTTGCTTAGCCATGGGGAAGTCTACAAAATGAAAATGATTCTAGTTCAGGACTTATGTTCTGCACAGATTTTTTCATGTTGATGCTATCAATGTTAAACCGGAGGAAATCAATTACAATCTGACATTGGTAAAGCGGTGCGGTCTATCAAAGGATTACTGGCGGTTCAACAAGGGGACTAATGGTATGCACCGATTTGGTGATCTTCTACAACAAGGTTAAACCGCTGGATCTAAGACCGTGGAACAGTTGGAAATGCAAAAGAGCAGGTGTGCGGAAACAGGTTTCACATTGTCTCAGTGTGATATTGGATCTGAGGCGATCTCATAAAAGGGGTAAAAACTCATGAGCTTTTGAAGATTGTGCAAGAACAGCAAGGTCAAACTGTGGATCAGATCTACGATCTAAGTATATTACCCTGAAAACAGAGGCGGAAAACTGCTACTGAACGGAGCAAAAGTCGCGGGGTCATCTGAAGGTATATCCCAGTTTGAATGCGAAGAACTCGAGGAACGGGAAGAACACAGTAAACCCTAGAGGCGGGTCTGAGTTGAGAAGGTGGGGATCTCACCGGAGCTCCGAGGGGTGCGGAAGAACGCCGCAGTTTCTCTGGTCCAGTCAGGTTGATGCAGCGGCCCGAGGTGGTGCAGAGGTCAGCGACAGCGGCGGAGCTTCGAGGCTGGCGGCGCGGAGAAGACGGAGAGGAAAGGGATGAAGGGGAGAAAGAAATGACCTTTCACCCCTATTTATAAGGCAAGGCACGTGTGTCGGGCGCGCGAATCCAGGAGCCACGGGTTTCGGAAGCAGAGCTGTCGCCTTGATTATTGCGAATTGGTTAAACAAAGAAGGCACCATAAAAGCTAGCTTCATGATGATGTCATGCCGGTTTACGGCCACTAGAGAAAATGACGACATATCGGTTTAGCAATGAAGGGAAGATGCTGAATATGAAGGTTTATGCTAAGGGTTGACATGAAATCATTCAAATCAACCTGGGGCCTAATGTTGGGGATATTACTACTGGGCCTAAACCGGCCTATCTGGGCCGGGTTAATTTCATCAGTAGCTCAAGATGTTAAAGCCCAAGAGGCTATGTAAAGGCCCGAGGCCGTAGTCGGTTTAACATCTGTAGCCGTAAACCGGCCTGTGTACAACTTGTATTATAAGTTAGGAATAAGCAAGAGACCAACCCGGGTACGAGTATAAACCGGAGATTGGGACTCTATGAACCGACGGGCGTCACCCGTGTATATAAGGGGACGACCCGATATCGGTTCAGGAGAGAACCAACAACTCGAAGCCTAGGAGAAGCGATTGCTCCCTAGTCGTCGAGACTTCATCAATTCCAACACCAACTAGACGTAGGCTTTTACCTTCATCGAAGGGGCCGAACTAGTATAATTCTCTATGTCTTTGTGTCCGCTTTAACCCCTTCGAGTTAACCCGTTGTGATGGCTCCACGACTAAGTCCTTTGGATAGGACATCTGCCGTGACAAACCCACGACAATATTTATAGGTAGAAGGAGCTAGGAGGCTCCAAATGGAGAGCGGTTTGCGGCCAGACGATCGTGATCGAACGGCGATGGACATGGGAATGAGTTAGATGGGTTATTGGGCTGTTTTGAGGGGGCGTTGGGCTGCAACACACACGAGGCCTTCACGGTTACCCGGTTAACCGTTGGAGTACCAAACGACCTCCGATTGACCCGAAACTTGACAGGCGGTCTACCGGTGCTATACCAAGGCCGCATGACAAACCTCGGTCCATTCCGAGAAGGTTTAATACCCGCACACGGAAAAAGGTAAAAGGGGACGCCGGGGGACATAGAAGCGCCGGATTGCAAAACGGACAACGGGGAAAATGCTCGGATGCCTGAGATGAACATGTATGCGAATGCAATGCACATGAAGACATGATATGAAATGCATGACATGACCAAAATACAACAAGAGGGAAAACCCAACCACGGAGGGAATATTATATCACAATGCCGAAAATGGCAAGAGTTGGAGTTACAATATGGCAAGTTACATCGGGGGCGTTACAACACTCCACCACTACGAGAGGATCTCGTTCTGAGATCTAGGACTAAAAGAACTCCGGATATTCGGAACGGAGGTGGTCCTCACGCTCCCAGGTGGCTTCTCGGTCTAAATGGTGAGACCACTTCACTTTCAGGAATTTGATTGACTTGTTGCGAGTCTTGCGCTCAGTTTCTTCAAGAATAGCAACGGGATGCTCATGATAAGACAAATCTTCTTGAAGATCAATCTCTTCGAAGTTGATAGTGCGCTTAGGTGTCTTGAAGCACTTGCGAAGCTGTGACACGTGGAACACATCGTGCACATTTGCAAAGTTGGGGGGAAGCTCAAGTTGATAGGCGAGATCGCCTCTTTTGCCAATTATCTTGAAAGGACCCACGTATCTAGGGGCAAGTTTCCCTTTGATACCGAAGCGACGAGTGCCTTTCATTGGAGAGACGCGGAGGTAGACATGGTCTCCGATCTCGAATGCCAAATCACGGTGTTTGCTATCATAATAGCTCTTCTGGCGCGATTGCGCGGCTTCGAGGTTCTCACGAATGACCTTGCACATTGCCTCAGCCTCTGAGATTAAATCGTTGCCAAGAAATTGACGTTCACCGGTTTCTAACCAATTGAGAGGAGTACGACACTTTCTGCCATAGAGAATCTCGAATGGGGCTTTGCCCGAGCTGGCTTGAAAGCTGTTGTTGTAAGAGAACTCAGCATATGGAAGACAATCCTCCCACTTCATGCCGAAAGAGATAACACAAGCCCTGAGCATATCTTCAAGAATTTGGTTGACACGCTCGACTTGTCCACTAGTTTGAGGATGGAAAGCTGTGCTGAAGCGAATATTCGTGCCCATGGCCTGCTGAAAAGAATCCCAAAACTTGGAGGTAAAGATGCTGCCACGGTCTGAAGAGATCAATTGTGGAATGCCGTGCAAGGAGACAATTCTGGAGGTGTAGAACTCTGCCAGCTGCGCTGCTGTGATAGACTCTTTGATAGGAAGAAAATGAGCCACTTTAGTGAGCTTGTCGATGACGACGAAGATAGCATCATTTCCACGCTTGGACTTAGGAAATCTAGTCACGAAGTCCATTTCAATATGATCAAACTTCCATTCTGGAATAGCAAGAGGTTGGAGTAGACCAGCTGGTCGTTGGTGTTCTACTTTCACCCTTCTGCAGACATCACATTCATTCACGAATTGAGCAATTTCTCGCTTCATTCGAGTCCACCAATAAGACTGCTTGAGGTCATGGTACATCTTCGTACTTCCAGGATGAATGGATAGAAGAGAGTTGTGTGCCTTGTTCATAATGACTTTACGTAGATCACCCTTAGGTACATTTTCGGCATTGTGATATAATATTCCCTCCGTGGTTGGGTTTTCCCTCTTGTTGTATTTTGGTCATGTCATGCATTTCATATCATGTCTTCATGTGCATTGCATTCGCATACATGTTCGTCTCAGGCATCCGAGCATTTTCCCCGTTGTCCGTTTTGCAATCCGGCGCTTCTATGTCCCCCGGCGTCCCCTTTTACCTTTTTCCGTGTGCGGGTATTAAACCTTCTCGGAATGGACCGAGGTTTGTCATGCGGCCTTGGTATAGCACCGGTAGACCGCCTGCCAAGTTTCGGGTCAATCGGAGGTCGTTTGGTACTCCAACGGTTAACCGGGTAACCGTGAAGGCCTCGTGTGTGTTGCAGCCCAACGCCCCCTCAAAACAGCCCAATAACCCATCTAACTCATTCCCATGTCCATCGCCGTTCGATCACGATCGTGTGGCCGCAAACCGCTCTCCATTTGGAGCCTTCTAGCTCCTTCTACCTATAAATATACCTCCCCCTCCGAAATTGCGGATCAATTCCCCCCTAAACCCTAGCCCCGCTCCTCTGCCCGCCGCCGGACATGTCCGGTCCGGCCGGACACGTCCGCCCGCCGCCACCGGACCAATCCGGGCACGCCACGTGGCGCCCCGCCGCCGCCCCTCGCCGCCGGCCCGCGGAGCCCGCCCCGGGCCCCCGCGGCCCGCTTCCCCGTCAGCCGCGCCGCCCCCGCGTCCGGCCGCCGCCCCGCCGTGCGCGCCATCGCCGGTCGGCGCCGCCTCCGCCGCCCGTCGCGTTCGCCGGCCGCCGCACCGCCGTCCCGCGCCCCGCTCGTCTCCGCCTCCTCCGCCCGCGACCTCGCCGCCGTCCTCCTCCGCGCCGACCCCCTCGGATCCCGCGCCCCGACCCGCCGGCGTCCTCCTCCCCCCTTTGCTCCGGCCGCCGCGGCCCACCACTCCGGCCAGATCCGCCGCCGGATCTCAAGATCCACGGAGGTTGACTTTTTCTCCTCCCCCCGATTCCACTAAGTCTTTTTCTGGTATAATTGTAGCACCTGTTCATCATGCCATAACTCTACATCCGTAGCTCCGATTCATGCGTATAATACGTCAAATTGTTCGACTCGAGGAGTACATCATTTCATTCCATTGCGTCAAATTCATTTGAGCTCATCTTGGTGCCCGAAATGCCATTGGAAGAGTGCTATGTGATGTTATTTCCTGTTATTTATCAGATCTTGCACTTTTGTCATTTTTGCCATGACTGATGTGTGCCTCCTATGAAGTTGAGTCCTACATGGGTTTTGTAATATGACATGTTACCTTTCCATAGAATTATGCCATGTATTTTTTTGATCTTTGTGGTGACTAGCACAAGCATGCAAACTAGGGATGTTGATGTTGCTGATTCCAGGGACAGCTAATTTACGAAGTCTTTCCCTGATGATATTTTCATGCCATATGTTCATGTTGTTTCCGAGAGATCTATGCATATTTTGGGCATGATCATTAAGGATGTTTTGGGCACATGGATGTCCTCTATCCATCCATGTCTTTGTTGGTAATTTTGGGGTGCATTAGCTTGAGTCAATCGAGCTCTACTTTTGCTTGAAATTGTTTCCTGGCAGATTGTCTACTTGTTATTCAATTTTGCCAAGCTTGTTGTAGTTGATCCTTGCATGCTATGATGTTATTATTGCCATTTATAGCTTCTATGACATGTCTTCTTGATGTAGGTATGCTTATTTTTTCATGCAAGTCTCTGTAGTGAGCGCATCGAGCTCACGAACATGCCTACTTGATATCTGTTTATGACATGTCCAGATTTATGCTAAGTCTGAAATCTGTAACAAAACTTGCTTATTTGACTTGCTTGTTATTGTATTTTCTGATCCTTTCTGGCTTATGGTCAGTAAGAGACTTTTGTCAAGTGCTTTGAATAGATTCATGCCATGCCATAATTTGCTAGGTTCTGATCCTGTAGCATGTAGTTATCTTGCTCTGAACATGCCATCCTGATGTCAATTCCTGACATGTTAGTTATTTCACTAAGTCTGGGAACCTGTTATTATATGCACTTTTTCCATGCTTGTTTGAACCTGTTGTGGTGTGATTTAGCCATAGCTCAGTGTTCATCTTTTGTCAAGAATCTTGAGTAGATCACTGTCATATACTTTGTGGCTATGTTTGGGTGCAGTAGCTTAATTTCTTGTTGCTTGCTAAGTAGCATCATGCTGTTAATGGCAGATTCTAGTCATTCTTGTTTTGCTTGTCACTTGTAAACTGTGCATCCGATTCCGGTGATCTTTATATCGATTTCAACCGAAATCATCTCATCTATCCAGTGGCATACTTGGTTTGCCAAGATTATGCCTGGTTCATCTTTTTCCTTCCGGAGCACGCATATGCATTGCATACCACATCTCGCATATCATGCCATGTTTTGCATCATGTTGCTTGCGCATTGCATCGTGATTGATGTTTGTCTCCTATGCTTGTTGTTCTTGCCTTGGGTAGAGCCGGGAGACGAGTACGTGAACGAGGAACTTGTTGAGAACGCTTACGAGGATCAAGCTTTCGACAACTCTGAGAACCTTGCAGGCAAGATGACCATACCCTCGAAATCACTTCTATCTTTGCTTGCTAGATGCTCGCTCTTTTGCTATGCCTATGCTGCGATACCTACCACTTGCTATATCATGCCACCCATATTGCCATGTCAGCCCCTAACCATCCATGTCCTAGCAAACCGTTGATTGGCTATGTTACCGCTTTGCTCAGCCCTTCTTATAGCGTTGTTAGTTGCAGGTGAAGCTGAAGTTTGTTCCTTGTTGGAACATGGAGATGTTGTTCCTTGTTGGAACATGATTACTTTGGGATATCACAATATCTCTTATTTTAATTAATGCATCTATATACTTGGTAAAGGGTGGAAGGCTCGGCCTTATGCCTGGTGTTTTGTTCCACTCTTGCCACCCTAGTTTCCGTCATACCAGTGTTATGTTCCCGGATTTTGCGTTCCTTACACGGTTGGGTGATTTATGGGACCCCCTTGACAGTTCGCTTTGAATAAGACTTTTCCAGCAAGGCCCAACATTGGTTTTACCATTCGCCACCACCTACCACCTTTTCCCTTGGGTTTTCGCGAGCCCAAGGGTCATCTTTATTTTAGCCCCCCCCCGGGCCAGTGCTTCTCTAAGTGCTGGTCCGAACCGAGCAGCCTGCGGGGCCCCCTCGTGGAAACTCGAGGCTTGGTTTTACTCGTAGCTTGACTTATCCGGATGTGCCCTGAGACCGAGATATGTGCAGCTCCTATCAGGATTTGTCGGCACAATCGGGCGGCTTTGCTGGACTTGTTTTATTGCTGTCGAAATGTCTTGTAGTCCGGGATTCCGAGATTGATCGGGTCTTCCCGGTAGAAGGAATATCCTTCGTTGACCGTGAGAGCTTATCATGGGCTAAGTTGGGACACCCCTGCAGGGTTTTATCTTTCGAAAGTCGTGCCCGCGGTTATGAGGCAGATGGGAATTTGTTAATGTCCGGTTGTAGAAAACCCGAAGTTGACCTTAATTAAAACACATCAACCGCGTGTGTAACCGTGATGGTCTCTTCTCGGCGGGGTCCGGGAAGTGAACACGGTGTTGGAGTTATGCATGACGTAAGTAGTTTCAGGATCACTTCTTGATCACTACTAGTTTCACGACCGTGCTTTGCTTCTCTTCTCGCTCTCTTTTGCGTTGTAGCCACCATACATGCTAGTCGCTTGCTGCAGCTCCACCTCATTACACCATCCTTCCTATAAGCTTAAATAGTCTTGATCTCGCGGGTGTGAGATTGCTGAGTCCCCGTGACTCACAGATTCTATCACAACAGTTTCAGGTGCCACCGATGCCAGTTCAGATGATGCAACCGAGCTCACGTGGGAGTTCGACGAGGAGCGTGGCCGTTACTATGTGTCCTTCCCAGATGATCAGTAGTGGAGTCTAGTCGGGTTGATCCAGGGATCTGTGTAGCATTTGGGGTATTCTTCTTTTATTTTGGTTCCGTAGTCGGACCGTGAGTGTAACTTGAATGATGTATGTTTATTTATGCATTGTGTGAAGTGGCGACTGTAAGCCAACTATGTATCTCTTTCCCTTATTTATTACATGGGTTGTGTGAAGATTACCTCACTTGTAACATTGCTTTCAATGCGGTTATGCCTCTAAGTCGTGCTTCGACACGTGGGAGATATAGCCGCATCGAGGGCGTTACAACTGAGAGGAGGAATTTGGAGTTTCACATTGCTGATCTTGTCAAAGCTAGTGACAAGAACAAGAGAAACCTAAAGGACATCAAGGGTATTTGTGATGAAGAGTGATTTGTAATCTGACCATGTGGGTCATTATCTTAAGTTTCAAGCATTGAACTATGGCTTGTAATGTGTGAACTAGTGGCAGTTTGCAGTATTTGAAGTAGGGTGTAGCCTTGAACTATGTCTTGTAAGCTTTGAACTATGGTGTCATGATGTTAACTATGTTGTTGACTAGAGTTGTTAAGTATGATGTTAACTATGGTATCATGATGTTAACTATGTTAGTGACTAGAGTTGTGAAGTATGATCTTAACTATGTTAGTGACTAGAGTTGTTAAGTATGATGTTAAATATGTCAGTTAACTATGGCACCCTAAATGATGGAATGAGGATATGTTGGATATCGTCGACGTCGAGGCACCGTAGATGATCAAATAAGGTTATCTTGGATGCCGTCGACGTCGAGGCACCGTAGATGATCAAATTAGGTTATCTTGGATGCCGTCGACGTCGAGGCACCGTAGATGATCAAATTAGCTTATTCTGGATGCCGTCGACGTCGAGGCACCCTAGATGATCAAATTAGCTTATCTTGGATGCCGTCGACGTCGAGGCACCCTAGATGATCAAATTAGCTTATCTTGGATGCCGTCGACGTCGAGGCACCCTAGATGATCAAATTAGCTTATCTTGGATGCCGTCGACATCGAGGCACCCTAGATGATCAAATTAGCTTATCTTGGATCACAGTAGTAGCCACATTCATCACACTTATTAGCAAACAATAAGAAAATTAGGAGCCACAACTAACCAGAAGCAACACCAAGTTTGGAACATCAACAGCTAACCAGAAGCAACACAAGTTTTCATCATAGCCCAACAATTCCACTAGGTACCTTACATGAAAGTACTCATGACAACCAGAATAAAGATGTTTTGAACATCAACAGCTAACCAGAAGCAACACAAGTTTTCATCACAGCCCAACAAGTCCACTAAAATGAAAGTACTCATGACAAGTTTAGAACATCACAACCAAAATGCAAATGTTTTGAACATCATCAGCTCAACACAACTTCACCTGCTCCCTTGAGAACAGTTGAACCACTCAGACATCTTAAAGGATGGCTTCCTCACTCTTCCACTACCTGCAACTCTTGGGGGATGAACTTGTTTCTTCCTCTTGGCCCAGCAGCAGTAGAGGAACTTGGACCAACACCAGCAGTAGAAGAACTTGGACCAGCACCAGCAGTAGAAGTTGCAGTCCTTGTAGTTTTAGCTTTCTTTGTTGCCCTTGTAGCAGGAGGAGCAACAGCTGCAGCAGGAGCAGAAGGAGCTCTCCTTGGTGCACTGGGAGCTGAAGCAGGAGCAGAAGGAGCTCTCATTGGTGCACTGGGAGCTGAAGCAGGAGCAGAAGGAGCTCTCCTTGCTACCCTTGGAGCCCTTGGAGCTGGTGGTGCTGGAGCTGCAGTTTGAGCAGCAGTAGGAGCAGAAGGAGCAGATACAGTTCTGGGTGTATCATCTCTCCTGTTTTCCTGAAATTACAGCATACAAATGTTAGAAACTGGTATGTGAAATTGTACAAAAACCTACTACAATAGTTACCTGGTGCTGGTTCATTCTCATAGCTAGGGATGGTTTCAGAGCCTGCTTGCAACTAGTGTATCTATGCCCAGTCCTATTGCAATTGCTACAAGTGATAGTTGCCATCCTAGATGTATCCTTTGGAGCTAGCTTTTCAAACTTGCTCTTTCTCCTCTTCGTCTCTTTGTTTCCTGGCTTTTCTTTGAACACTGGTGGTTCAATGTCAGGGGTTCTAGTCTTTGGCCACAAATCAGGCCCAGGCACAGGGAAAACTATTGGACTATAAGCTGCCTTATACATTGGTTTCTTGAAGAAATCATGAACAAAATCTTCTGGCACAAGTTTTGCCTTGTTGATTGCAGAAACAACATGATTGCAAGGTACTCCACACATGTCCCACTTCCTACAACCATATGTATGATGCAACAAGTTAACTGCATATGTGCTTTCCCCACTTGTCACCTGGAAGAGATCAGGTCCAGCTTTGATAGACTGACAAAACCTAGAATGATGTTTTGCTTCCTCTAGCTTCTCAGCATATGTTGGGCATATCTGCCACTTAGCAGTCTCAGTCTTTGTCCTATTTGCTTTGAACTTCACTAACAACTTTGTCCTGATCCCATCTACCATGGTTCTAATGGGTTTGGCTCTGACATCAAGTATCATCTTGTTAAAAACTTCACTTATATTGTTAACTACCAAGTCAGTTTTGCAATTGTTGTCCATGGCATGCCTAGCCCATGTATGTTTTGGTATCCTAGATAGCTATTTCCAAGCTGGCTCACACTCCTTTTTCATGCCTTCCATTGCTGTTACATAACCATGCTCAGTATAGGAATAACTTGCCTGATACATGTATTTCTTCAACTCTTCCCCTCTAAACCCAGCTGTTTGAAAGTTCTGATAAATATGTCTAAGGCAAAATCTTTGTTTGCAATTGGGGAATACATTGTTTATGGCTGTAAGAAGGCCCTATTTGAATGAACTACAGTTTGAGAATACTACAACAATGCCATGTATGAAATTAATAAACAAAGACAATTAATAAGCAATGCAAGCAATGATTGGAGTAGAGATAGTAGTACCTTTTGCCTGTCAGATATAATAGTGTAGTAGCCAAACTTGCCTGACTCACCACCAATGGCATATTTTAATTGAGTAAGAAACCAAGACCAGCTTGCTGTGTTTTCCTTGTCCACTATTGCAAAAGCAATGGGAAATATGTTATTGTTTCCATCTCTTCCAGTGGCAGCCAAGATTTGCTGCCCTGTGGTCAACTTTATGAAGCAACCATCCACACCTATCATACAAGATCACAAGTAGATTACCAACAAATTATTGGGTGTGCACATATAAATGTAGAGTCACTAGTTAATTAGTAGGTGTGCACATACCTATGAATGGTCTGCAACCATTAAGGAAACCCTCTTTGCAAGCATTAAGGCAGATGAACAAGCCATGGAATCTTGGGTTTTTGCTTGGATGTAGTTTCAGATGCTTTGTTGTGACAATGCATCTACTTACTGGATTGGTTTCTAGCACAGCTTCTAGGTAATCCCTTATCCTATGATATTGTGCCTTCTGATCTCCTAGGACTACATTTTTGGCTAGCTTTCTTTCCCTATAGGCCATATGTATAGATACCTCTATTCCATGCTTTTGCTTCAAGTTTGAAATTATAGTCTGGACAGGTGTGTTGGGGTCTGTCCTCAACTGTTGCTCACATTCATGTGCCAACCACCTAGCAGTAACTTTTGTGCTCTCTCCTACTACTGGGCAGCTATGGTGCAAGTTCAGTTTCTTTATACAGAATGTCTTCTCATGTGCTATCTGAGAAGCTGCAATGAAAAATGGACAATTCTCAAATTTGCAGACAGCTATAATCCTGTCTGGACAGTTCCTGTGGAAGGCATGATTCCTATTTTGTGCGATGTGAAAATTAAGAAGTGCCCTCCTGAACTGGGTCACATCTAGGAAACAAAGCTTCTTCATAAATTGCTCTTCTGGGTTCTCCCTTTGCTCATCATACCAAACTCTGGGCTTCTTCCTTTTAGCCCTGCTCTTCCTATCAGCTGGAAGCTTCACAAATGGTATTTGAGCCCCATCATTATCCTCCTGACTTAGGTCACCAGGGTTGCTCTCCTCATCAGATGAAGGAAACCAATCTTCCTCAATAATCTCATCCAAACTAGCATGAGATCTTGTAGTTGGCCCCTTTCTTTTACTTCCTCTGCTACTTCCTCCTATGCTGCTCCCTTCCTCCTCCTCCTCCTCCTCCTCCTCCTCTGGTGCCCTCTCCTCCTCCTCCTCCTCCTCATCTGCTTCATATGGCTCATCCACATCAGTGTCCCCTTCAATATGATGAAGTGGATCATCTCTATGCTTCTTCATTGCCTCAAGCTTAGCAATTATATCCTCATCTGCTAGTAAATCTGTGTCACTGTCACTATCAGTGAAATCTTCAGCCATTAGCTTTGGAAGTTTTCTTTTAGCTGCCTTGTATTTCTCTTTTTCTTTCCCCTTTTTCCTGAACTTCTCAATCTCTTCATTCCTCTTCTGCTCCATCAGTTGCTCAATTTGCTCTTGATCTGGGTCTTGCTCCATGAAATACTAATGCCTCTCTTCACCAATCTCCATTGCAAATTCTGGTACTGGTGCACACTTCTGCTTCAAAAATGAACTCTCCTGTGTGCTAATGACCTGCACTGGCACTGGTTGTGGCTTTGTTGGGCTAGGAAACAGTACTCCTGCTGTATTTATCTCATACACCACTGGCACACCTATTTTAGATAATGGAACCTGCTCCTCACAAACTGGTCCAATGTTCAAATCACTAGGTCTTGGAGCATCACTTCTTATGACTGTTATGTTCACCACCTTCTGACCTTTGATAACTAGGTCATCCAACATTTCCTCCACCTTATCATCATTTGTCAGTTCTTCCATACCTGAAACCCCAACACCTGGATCTCTGACATAATACATAAAGTCTGTCATCCCATAACCTTCAAGCTCTGTTAGTGCAATCAGATTGTAAAATGTGATATCATCCACATTTAGGATTCTTTCAAGATTATCTCTGTCATGGAAATGGAATCTGACTTCCCACACTTCATCATTCAATCTACAGTTCAAGTAAAGCAATTCAGTTCAAGTAAACAATTCAGTTAAAAATACAGTTTAAGTTAAAATTACAGTTTCAGTTAAAAATTCAGTTAAAAGTTAAAGATTCAGTTATATATTCAGTTAGTACAAACAATTCAGTTAATGTTTCACTTAAAGATTTAACTAAAGTTTCAGTTAAAAATACAGTTTAAGTTAAAATTGCAGTTTCAGTTAAAAATTCAGTTAAAAGTTAAAGATTCAGTTATATATTCAGTTAGTACAAACAATTCAGTTAATGTTTCACTTAAAGATTTAACTAAAGTTTCAGTTAAAAATACAGTTTAAGTTAAAATTACAGTTTCAGTTAAAATTTCAGTTAAAAGTTAAAGATTCAGTTATATATTTAGTTAGTACAAACAATTCAGTTAATGTTTCACTTAAAGATTTAACTAAAGTTTCAGTTAAAAATACAGTTTAAGTACAGGATTCAGTTATAAATTCAGTAACATTTTCATTTAAATATTCAGTTGTAAATTCAGTAATTGAGTAGGTTGAAATTGAGTTTAACATTCAGTAATTTCATGTAATTGAGTAGGTTCAAATTGAGTTTAACATTCAGTAATTTTAGTTAATGTTTAGGTGCCTACTACATACACTTAGAACGCTAGAACTACATAAACACTTCACTTACATGTTTGACCACATAAAAAACCTACAACAATAATCCTATAACACTAGAATCACAAACACTTAGAACCCTAACCCTAGAACCCTAACCCTAGAAACCAAATCCGGGTACGGAAAGAGAAAACTTACGAGACACCGCCGAAGGAGGATGCGTAGTGATGGCTCCCCTCTGGATCTTCCTTCACGGCCTTGGCGAACGCCCTCACCGCCGCGTACTCAACACAGTAAGACGACGACGGCGGCTGTGGAAGAGGTGGAGCTTGAGATGGGTTTGAACTGCCGCAAACCTCTGTTGGATCTGCAGGACCACCACTGCCACCAGATGCATCGCCAGCACCACCGCCACCGCCATCATCACCGCCACGCGAGGTGGCCATCACCGGCGGCGAGCAAGGGCGAGAGAGGAGAGGGGAGCGGGGCGAGAGAGAGGACAGGGGCGCGGGGGGGACTGTCTGACAAGGACCGACCGGCGCGGTGTCTTGACCGTTTTGTTCCTAACGACGCCGTTTGCCTGTCCGTCAAGCCACGTCCGCGTTTTCGGGGCCCACCTGTCGAAAAAGAGATCAAACGAGGCTAAATGGCTGTTCAGTGCTTTTTGCAACGGGTTAAGAGATTTTACGGTGTTTTTTGTAACAGATTAACGACTTGGTAGTTTCCTGCAAACCTAGCCACAAATGTGGTGGTTTCTTGCAATTGACTCGAATAAACCGTAAAGACCCATCTCGACTGTCCATGTTGCTTTTTACTTGCCGAATATTTCAGGGAGATGTTTGATTGGCATAGCAACATTGCTGGTGGTTGCTATGGTTTTTTCTTCCTTTTTTCTAACAAACTAATGAAATCCACATCGCAGGAAAGAAATCTTGTTGCAAGTGCGGCTAGAAATTACCATAGGGTTGGGACAAAACAGTTCCTCCATTCCAAAAAAATTGACGTGGTTTTAGTTTAGTTCCCTCTGTTTGAAAATAAGTGAGATGGTTTTAGGTTGAATGGAGGGAGTAATTTATATGGGCCCCCCTATTATAATCAGTTAACTGAAGAAGTTTTCAGTTTCAGTCCATCTAAAATGAGCAGTTAGATGATTTTTCTTCTCCCTCCGACCGTTATCCTCTTGGCGCTGTTCATTTTCTTCTTTTTTGTAAAATAACCCATCAATCTACTAAATGTTTCAACAGTAAAACCCCTATAAAATAGAAATTACCACAAGGTCCCTGTAGAACAGACCAACTTCACCCTCCCGAGCAGGCTGGTGGCACACCGTTGTCGCCGTTCCATGGCCATCGCTGCCTAAGCCAACCACTCCTTACATGATGTGGCAAGCGGGAAGACACTGTGTCTAGGCCCTGGAGGTAGGACCAACGCCCTTGAAGAGAAGTCGTCGCCTGAAAGAAAATAGATCTCAGAGCCGATGCAATGGCCAATCCAGCACAACAACACCACTTGCACAACACCCTGGTAGCTCTGCAACTGCGGCGAGCTCCGCTACAACAAGGAAGGAGCCAGGGGACAAAAGTCCACTGCACTAGCGCCATCCCTGCCTTCACGGCTACATCTGGAACCACCAAATCCACTGCCCCCTAGGACCGCAACCAACCATGCTCCCGTCCTCCTCCACGCCATCGACGAAACCGCCGCTGGCGCAAAGGACAAGGAGCCGAGAGAACCTTATTCCACTCGGTGACATCATCTCCCCATCGCTGAAGAAACCTATAGCTCAACCCTAGATGACCTATTTACAACCGCAAAACATAGATCCAGGCCCCCCACCCCTCCGTCACTTGGCCGGCTGACAGAGGAGACAGGGACCCACACACTCGCCCACAACGAGCAGGTGGAGTGAGGGAAACTCCCATATCGCGAGAGAGACAAAGATAGCACTTGACCGGTTAGTATAAGGCTACTTGTGCATTTTCTTCCTCGGTATGGCCTCCAACCCTGGTCAAACCACCTTCTGCCATCGCCCGCGGACTGACACAAGGAATATATTATCAAAATTGAATTACGTAGCATGAGCAAAATCAAATTTATGTACTCCCTCCAATCCAAATACTTGATGTCGGTGTCAAAACCGGCCGATCTCGGGTAGGGGGTCCCGAACTGTGCGTCTGAGAATCAAAGGTAACAGGAGACAAAGGGGAGACGATGTTTACCCAGGTTCGGGCCCTCTTAATGGAGGTATTACCCTACTTCCTGCTTGATTGACTTTGATGAGTATAGGGGTTACAAGAGTCGATCTACCTCGAGATCGTAATGGCTAAACCCTAGATGTCTAGCCTATGTAAATTCTGTTAGCCTCTACGGACTAAACCCTCCGGTTTATTTAGACCCCGGAGGGGCCTAGGATTGTACAGAGTCGGTTTACAGAGAAAGGAAACTACACGTCCGGACGTCAAGCTTGCCATCCACGCAAAGGAGAGTCCCATCCGGACATGGCGGAAGGCCTTTTGCCTTGTATCTTCACGGCCCACCAGTCCGGCACATGTCACATAGCCCGGACACTCGAGGACCCCTTAATCCAGGACTCTCTCAACTTGTCGCTGAAAAGTATGACCTAGAGGAGTGTGTCCTGTGGCATTTTAGTTAAGAGAGAAGGTGTGGAACCAGTCTTCAATGGCGATGTATTAGGCATGCATATTGTCTTCGGCATTGCAAGGCGGGTTCTTCCTCCGAATACTTTAAAGCAGTCTTCTGAGTAGGAGAACTGTATCCGGCTCTGTATAACAGTCACAACCTTCGACCACAAGGGCACAATACTTAACCAAAATAAGGTCTGTCTACTGACAACTTTTTCGGCGAAATGTTACGTCTGGCCTCTTTATTATTTCAAACCATTTGTTGGCCCCCCGCTTCGCATTTCGAGGCATAGCCTCCATTGATCCTCCCATGTCACTGCCATGGCCTTCTTCTCCCTCTTGCTCCTCCCTGCTTCTCGCCGTCCATGGTGTGTCTCCCCTTCTTGGCTTCACGCGAAGCGACTTCCCACCGGACTTCGTCTTCGGCGCCGCCACCTCTGCATACCAGGTAACTGAATATTGGTTTGGCTTTATCAGCTACTCCCTCCGTCCCAGACTCCTAGTACAATATAAGAATGTTTTGCAAGCCACTGGTGTCAAAAAACGTCTTGCATTATGGGACGGAGGGAGTAGAAAGGAGTAGCACTGATCTCTTACAAATTTCACTCTATTTCTCCTGCCCTTAGTGCCCTGCTCTGGTTAATTTGCTCTGTTTTTTAATGCAGTACGAGGGCGCTGTTGATGAGGATGGCAGGAGCCCAGGAATTTGATCTGGGACACCTTCACTCACGCTGGTAATCAACCAACTTGTCAGTTTCTGCCAGTTTTCAAAACAAAACAAAACTTGTCGGAATAATGAGGTTAGGGTTACTTGTCATGCGTACACGATGGCAAGATTTGTAGTCAGGTTTTTCAGATCGATTCAAGGGTTCAACGACAACGACTGTGGCTCCGGGGGGCTGGTCCTAGGGCCACATGCATAAAGGCTTCCTGACTGTCATCGACATGGTCAGTCCAGCTTCGGTCTGAGAGGGCCAT
The DNA here is from genome assembly GCA_032464435.1 of Aegilops umbellulata. Classification (NCBI taxonomy): domain Eukaryota; kingdom Viridiplantae; phylum Streptophyta; class Magnoliopsida; order Poales; family Poaceae; genus Aegilops; species Aegilops umbellulata. The sequence continues at coordinate 514,653,327 of CP136056.1, forward strand.
TGAGGCACGTCAGCAGAAGGTGATCCAGGAATATCGATGTACTTTTCTATTATTACTATATTTGAAGTGCTTTATACTTCTGGTAAACTTTTATAATAGATTCTAATGTTTTTTTTTTGCAAAAATAATTAGATGGTGGAGTTTGAAAGCAGAGTGTGCTTTGCCAACAACCTATCCGATAACTTGTTGACGTCTGCATAACGCGTCACGATATCTTTAAAGGCAAGAAGCAGAAAGAAGGTTTCTCAAAATTAAAATGAAAAATAATTGAAAAGGAAGACAGGACAATAACCCAAGACTTGACTTCCCCAACCCCAAGGAAGGTGCCTTCGGATAAGAAACAAGGCTACGGACCTGCAGCGAGTCAAGGTCTCCTCCTCCTCCCTCCTCACACCAGCGACAGCGAGCGAGCTCCATTGCGACCAACAGGTGCACACACGCTCTTCCTTAGCTGCTTTTCCCCATCTTAGCTTAGATTCCGTCACTGCCGGGAGACGTGTGTCTCTCTCTGGCCGCCCGGGCTTGCTCGTCGGACTGCGCCGGCGCGGCGGAGGAGGCGGCGGTTTCTGTCTGCTTTTGGATCTGGCAGCCGGACCTAGGCTGTCGCGTCGCGTGGAAATGGCAAATCCACCACCCCATATCAGGGTGTGATATGCCCTTCTGATTTGATCCCATCCTTCCCCCAACTCTGCTCCTGAGCATATATACTCATCCCCTCTTCTTTGATGTTGCAGAGTCAACTGCCAGGACGTGCGAGCGGAGCCTCCGGCCAACTTTGATGTGAATCGTGTCGGCTCCCAAGCTATCCTACTTGACTGAACAGTAATTGCGTCAACAGGTAATGGCTTTTCCTCAACATGTACCATGTCAGATTGGTTGGTTCACAGTTTGCAAGTTTCACACAACACAACTAAAAACTAAAAACTGCACGTTGAACAACGAGCCGCCTCTTGTGTATGTGTGCGGCCATGTGGGGAACACCAGAAAACCACATACGCACTCTTGTTGTTATAACTATTATTAGTACTCCCTCCCACCGAGAAGAACACTTCCATTTTTCTGACATATATACAACTGCGACTATTTTGTTCCATCATAAGCATTAGAGTTGTATAGCGGATACAACTATATCCAAGTCAGTTCAGGCAAATGTTCATTTAACTCTGTAGTATGCATTGACATGACTTGGATCTTTCCTTCATTCATGATACAGTTTATCAGGCCCATGAGACTCTATTTTCTTATCATGGACCCTGTTGCTGTTAGTACTTGCGTCTGATTATCTCAGTGTTCAGACGACAAAAGTGATGATTATATATTTATCTAGTACTGGCACATTGACACAAGGTACCTTCTCTCATGATACATTAATTAAAAAAAAACCTTGAATATCAGTAGAGCTACTCATTCCATCCATGCATGAAACCAGTGGAGTAAGTGTCAACAAACCTATAAATTTTCAGTTTGAAAACTAGTGGAAGTAAAACAACCATTGGAGAAAGTTTCTCTCTGTTCATGCAAACTAACACTCGACTTAATTTTCTTGGATGAAATTGGTTATTGCCCTATTTAACACATTGATCCATGTTTATTTTGTTCAGCACAAATGGCTGAGGCGGTGCTCGTTGCTCTTGGAAAGATTGGAAATGTCTTAGCTGATGAAGCTACCAAGGCTTTGCTGGCCAAGCTGTCAGAAAAAGTTAGTAATCTGATTGATCTGGATGACAAGATTGAGGGAATAGCTAAGCAATTAAATACAATGAAGAACGTCATACAGCAGATAGGCACGCCGTACCTCGCTGACAAAGTCGTAAAGGGTTGGATTGGGGAGGTGAGGAAGTTGGCCTACCATGTTGAGGATGTGATGGACAAATACTCATATCACTCTCTTCATGTGGGAAAAGGGTTTCTGAAGAAGTGCCTCAAAGGATCACATTATGTCCGGGTTTTCAGTCAAATTGCCGATGAGGTAGTCAAGATAGAGAAGGAGATAAAGCAAGTTATCGAACTCAAGGAGCAATGGCTGCAACCATCCCAGCTTGTTCATGACCCGCGCACTGAGATGGAAAGACAACGGTCCCAAGATAGCTTCCCTGAACTTGTGAAAGATGAAGATCTTATTGGAATTGAAGATAACAGGCGAATGATGACTGAATGGTTGTACTCGGATGAGATGGAGGCTACGGTGATAACGGTGTCGGGTATGGGTGGGTTGGGAAAAACAACCCTCGTCACAAATGTGTATGAACGTGAAAAGGCCAACTTCCAAACTAGTGCGTGGATGGTTGAGTGCGGCTAATCTGCACCCGGGTTCAGCTGCACCCACGCTTAGAAAAAAATTCAAAAAAATACTAGAAAAATTCAAAAAATTCCAATTTTTTTTGTGGTGGTAGATAATTTGACACGTGAGGTGCGTCCCAAAATTCAACTCATTTGAGCATCTGAGAAGCCCTCGGCAAAAAAGATAAAATCAGGGTTTGTAAAAATGTTTACTGTTCATGCACTGTTTTGACCCCGATTTGTCTTTTTTGCCAAGAGCTACTCAGATGTCCAAATAAGTTGAATTTTGGGGCGCACCTCACGCGTCAAATTATCTACCACCACAAAAAAATTTGGAATTTTTTGAATTTTTCTAGTATTTTTTTTGAATTTTTTGCTGAGAGGGAGCAGATGAGCCCGGGCACCGTTTTAAGTTTTCGGTGGATGGTTGTGTCTCAGACCTACACTGTTGAAGCTCTGTTGAGGAAGTTACTCGAGAAGGTTACTGAACAACCATCATCACCTAACATTGACAGGATGGATGTGCATGACTTGAAGGAAGAAATAAAGCGAAAGCTTAAAGATAGGAAATGTTTAATTGTATTGGATGACGTCTGGAACAAGGAAGTGTACTCTCAAATGCGAGATGCATTCCAGAATTCTCATGCAAGTCGCATCATCATCACAACGTGGAACAATCATGTTGCTGCTGTTGCTCACTTGGCACGCCGTATCGATCTCAAGCCTTTGGGGGCTTCAAAGCTCAGTGGGACAAGAACGGAATGCAGCAGAAGATGGTGCATGTTCAGGAGGTTCGTGTCTGAATGCGGCACACTGGTTCTTTCTGCAGTGGCATTCTGGTATGGCGCAAGAAGCCACGGCGTCTAGGATCATTCTAGCTTTAATCATTCTCGTATGTTATACGTAATTATTAAGACATCGTTTGCGAGTCTAGTACTTGTGTATCGTGTTACGATTTCTGTTCTTAAAATATCGTGTTTGTTGCCTTCAGGAGACCCTGTACCTTTTACGTTGTTTCAGTTGCATGCTGTAATATTAGTTTCAGGAAACAATTGTATTGAACATGGGAGAAAATAATGTTGTAAAACTTGTTTACCTTGTTTGTAGTTGTAGATACCGCTCAATCTATGTTTCTACCGCATCCTGGTTCTCGTTCTGGAAAAGTCGCATCCTCGATTGAGACGTGATTACATTATCTTTTCAACCACTGCCGATGAGCATGTAAGATTATTATACACTTGTAAGAAGCAGATTATCACACCACCCGTCCTTGTCTCGCCCATCTGGTTGCACGGTTGGGAGTTGATGGACGCACGTGGTTTGTTCACTGGTTGCTCTCAGAAAAAGTAATGAGAATTGGGGACCAGGCGGTCCAACAGTTTGAGCAGGCAGGATGAGCGAGGCCTTCCTATTATAAGCTAACCTGCCATGGCCACAAAAGCACATATCATCAGCACAGCCCGCTGCCATGGCCTTATCCTCCCTCTTGCTCCTCCTGCTTCTTCTCGCCGCCGCCCATGGCGCGGCCCCTGCTCTCGGCTTCACGCGGAGCGACTTCCCGCCGGAATTCGTCTTCGGCGCCGCCACCTCCGCGTACCAGGTAACTGGATATTGGTTTGGCTTTATCAGCTAGCATTGGTCTCTTACAAATTTCACTCTGTTTCTATTGCCCTCAGTTCCCTGCTCCGGTTAATTTGCTCTGCTTTCTGATGTAGTATGAGGGTGCCGTGGCTGAGGACGGCAGGAGCCCAAGCATCTGGGACACCTTCACTCACGCAGGTAATCAACCAACTTGTCGGTTTTGTGCAGGTGTTGATCAAATACACCTGTCTCTCTGCCAGTTTTCAAAAGAAAACAAAAATCTGTTTGCCTCTGAATGACAGGGAAAATGGCGGACAAAAGCACAGGGGATGTCGCTTCTGACGGGTACCACAAGTACAAGGTAAGCACGGTCAAAATTTACAGGGCCGACATTGATGGTACCCTGAACATTCTGCGGAAGGAAAAAAAAAGTCCGATTGTTGTTTGTTTCTTCTATACTAACACTGGGAAGCATCACCTCATGTTTTAGAATGATGTCAAGCTCATGGCTGACACTAACCTAGAGGCTTACAGATTCTCCATCTCCTGGCCAAGGCTTATTCCAAGTATATAAAAGCTTTCCACAATGTCTCTACTGCTGTATAAAATGAATTTGCACAGACAATAATAACTGATCTTTGGTTTGCAGATGGGAGGGGAGCTGTCAATCCAAAGGGGTTAGAGTACTACAACAACCTTATAAATGAGCTGGTGAAACATGGTAAGCTTATTTATGAGTAATAACTTATAAATTCCATTGTAATGACAAACTATTTCATCTTTCATCAATATACTATTCCTCTGTAACATTTTATAAGACGTTTTTAAAGTTTATGATTGTGTGAAAAAACTTCTTATATTAAGCTGCAGAGGGAGCACATGAGAAGCTGTGGAAATCTACCATAGCTGTCTAACAAATATTCGTCCCTTTATTCTTCACTATCTGAACCACAATATCCTTGTTGTTTAGGGATTCAAATCCATGTGATGCTTTACCATCTCGATTTCCCGCAAGTTTTGGATGATGAATACGGAGGATGGTTAAGCCCTAGAGTTGTGTAAGATCCTGTAATTTCTCCATTGCGGTGATGAAATTTCTCAAAATCTGAAATTGATCAACCTTTTTTAGAATTTAAGATCATGGAGGTCATCTATGCAAAATTATGTGCAAATAATTGAATGACCCCTACTTTCTCAGTTATATATTTCCTAACAGGTGGCACTGCAAAATGCAGGGAGGATTTCACGGCATTTGCAGATGTATGCTTTAGAGAGTTTGGAGACAGGGTTTCCTTCTGGACTACGATGAACGAACCTAATGTCGTCCCAGCCGACTCGTATGGTAGTGGAACATTTCCACCCGGGCGTTGCTCGGATCCTTTTGGGCGAACAAAATGTACCGCGGGGAACTCAACCGTGGAACCATACATAGCAGCTCATAACATGATATTGGCACATGCATCTGCTATTAGACTTTACAGAGAAAAATATCAAGTGAGTGTGCCCAAAATTAACAACTCTTGTCTTTCGGCAGATTTAAATTGTAATCTAAGATTAATTAAGAAACACTAGTATTGTCAAACCAGTCAAGAATAAAGTACTCCCTCCGTCCCAAAATAAGTGTGACTGATCTAGTGCAATGTTGTACTTGTTAACTTCATAATTTACACTTAGTCTTCATGATTACAACTTATTTGTATAATATCATATTTTATAATTTTTAGAAACAATATTTGTATGCTAAAAAAATATTCTTGGATGTAGGCCGTGCAAATGGGAGTTGTTGGCATAAATGTTTACTCCCATTGGACTTATCCTTTGACGAACACTACTCTGGATTTAGCAGCAAATAAGAGATATCAGGACTTCCTGTTCGGTTGGTATGTTGTGGTGACTCTTACCTTTGCTTCTAGATTCTGCAATCGAATGTGTAACAAACATAGAGCTAACCAATGAATTTGTGTTGTTTCGTAGGATACTAGAACCCTTGGTGTTCGGAGATTACCCCCAAGTGATGAAGACGAATGTTGGTTCTCGCCTTCCGTCCTTCACAGAACCCCAATCTGAATTTGTTAAGGGTGCTTTCGATTTCATAGGAATAAATCACTACTATTCTGTATATGTGAGTGATCGTCCTTTAAAGAAAGGTGTTCGCGACTTTGTAGCAGACATGTCAGTTTACAAGAGGCGTAAGCAAATTTTATATTTTCATTGGCATATTGCCCATTGTTCACAAGTTTAGCAGCTAAAAGTTAATTTGGTTCATTTATCTAACACAACTTGTTGAGGCAAATAGAAATGTGTCAACACTCAACATATATACTGGCCAAATGGTGCGTCGAAGCTTTTGAAATATATACTAACAAGATATTTGCTTCTGTGATGCAGCTTCTAGAACAGAGCCGGCAGTAAGTGAGGTAAAATTTAACAATATTGTCTGTCAAATATGCTACGGCCTTCAGCTGTTTTGGACATAAAGTAGTTGAATTAGGAATTCTGACTAATACAGTGAGTAATCAATCATATTTGTGTCCAGTTTGCAAGCTGTGTTAAAAAGATTGCAACTTTTATTTTGAGTGCAGGATGCGCCAACAGCATTTCCAAACGACCCAGAGGGATTACAATTTGTGCTGCAGTACCTGACAGAAGCTTATGGTGACTTGCCCATTTATATCCAAGAGAATGGCAAGTCCATCTAGTTTCTGATCACAAGTTCACATCAATCTCTATATTTTTGATTCTGCTATCATCTACTCCCTCCAATCTATATTAATTGTCACTGCTAAGTAATTTTTTTGATTCAGTAGAATTTGATAAAATTATGTCTATGTGTGATGCACATGAATACATCACTGTTGCTTCCCCTGCAAAAAAAAAAAAAAAAAACATCACTGTTGCTTCTAGTCCATTCTGTGATGAAATCTCTCTTCTGCCATGTGTTTCGTCTCTACAGGTAAGGCATCTACCAACGACACTCTCGATGACACTGACAGGGTCAAATACTTGAAGAGCTACATAGGGAGCACACTGGCGGCATTAAGGTTAGTCATTCAAACAAACCCACGAGAAATGCAGTTGCAGGCACTGTAGAATTTTCAGAGCTCAGTTACCATGATGCGGTTTTCGCTCTGCAGAACCGGAGTCAATGTGAAAGGTTACTTTGCGTGGAACTTCGTGGACATGTTCGAGTTCCTGGCAGGGTACCATACACGGTACGGCCTGTACCGTGTTGACTTTGACGATGAGGCGCGGCCACGGGAAGCTAGGCTGTCTGCTCGCTGGTACTCCAGCTTTCTGGAAAACAATGGCATCCATTTTCAGAGTGAGGTCGATAATAAAGGATACTATGCTCAACAGTGAGTTATATAATCAGATGCATTGAGCTGTTCATTAATCTAGGCCCATAGGGAAACACTGGATTCATCTGGGTGAAACGAATTGGTGTAATTAAATAATTTGATTTTTCTATATGTACGATATGGAGTTTTTTTTTGAAACATATGTACGATATGGAGTTAATTGCAGAAAACAACCATATTATGGGCTAGGATTGCAAGAAACACATGTTTACAGATTTGGGACAAAACCCCCTAATTCTCAGTCTATTTTTTTGTTGTTGCAAAAAACACTGGTTGATGGCTTTGGCTCATTTGATGACGATTATGACGTGGGTTCTACACAAGCCGACGTGGCGTAACGCGCGTTAGACGGGGTTTGGTCTAATATTACAGACTAGTTCCTAGAATTTTACACAGACACCACTCAATCATAAAGCAATAACGCAATTAGCCCCATGGCGAGATACATGAAGTCTCTGGAAGCCTTGACGTTCAGTTGCCCCATGGCGAGATACATGAAGACTCTGGAAGCCTTGACGTTCAAGATAAGGACTCCGTATCCGTGGAGGATTCCTCTCCATCGACGTAGCCGACTAGGACTCTTGTAACCCTAGACTTCTGGTATCTTATGTAGACAGGGGGCTGGGCTCGTAGATAGAACACGCCTGTTAAAGTATGACTTTGTATAGCTAACAGCGCGTATTCCCGTTTGCATACGGTTGTACATATACGCGTATAGGTTCTTTCTTGGTCTCCAAGACTTGTAATCTTGCTATAAATATATGAGCCGATCGCCCCTTGAGAGGCGTCTTTCCTCAAACCAATTCTCGTTTATATGGTATCAGCCCTTCTTTCTTAAAAACCCTAGCTTCCGCCGCTCCAACCCCATCCGCCGCCGCCCTAAACCCTAGGCGCCGCCGCGGTTTCCCCTCCCCTCCCAGATTGCCGCCATGTCCACCTCCGCCTCCTCGTTGTCCATGCCCGGGGCGCAGACGTCCGGAACCCTCACCACCTCCACCACCGCCGCCACATCGCCCGCCCTCACGTCGCCGGCATCCCAGGCCGTCCACGTGGCCAGCGTCAAGACGCACGTTCCCGTCGTCCTCGACCTGCAACAGTCCAACTTCGCCAAGTGGCGCATGCTCATCACCGTCCTCCTCGGCAAGTATGAGCTCATGGATCACATCTCCGCCGTCACGCCGCCGGACGCTCGCACGGCCGAGTGGCAGCGCCAGGACTACGTCGTCCGCTCGTGGCTCTACGGCTCCATCAGCGACGACATCCTGGACACCATCATGGCCCAAGATCAGACCGCGTATGACGCCTACACACTGATCCGGAACCTCTTCCTTGACAATCAGCTCACCCGGGCCGTCTACCTCGAGGCACAGTTCCAAGCCCTCGTCCAGGGCGACCTCACCATCACCGCCTACTGCCACCGCCTGAAGGCCCTCTCTGACGCGCTGGCGGATGTGGGGCAGCCCGTGACCGACCAGACCTTGGTCCTCACCTGCCTTCGGGGTCTGAACCCACGCTTCTCCGACATCACGACCCTCGTCACGATGCAAGTTCCGGCTCCCACCTTCCTGCAGACACGCTCCATCCTCCTTCTGCGCGAGAACCAGCTCGCCAACGCCGCTCCCAGTGGCTCCCTATCGTCTCAAGTCGCCCTCTATGGCAACACCGCCGGATCCTCCACCGGCGGCAACCCGGGCGGCCACGGCAACTCGGGCGGCAACTCGGGCGGCAACGACGACCGCTAGTCGAAGAAGAAGAAGAACGCCGGCGGGGGTGCAGCCAACTCCAACACCACCCAACCCCCCGCGGCACCCGGCCCGTGGATCTGCTTCAACCCGTACACCGGCCAGACCCAGCAGATGCAGCCCGCCTGGCGCCCCTACGCCGCGCCGGTTCCTACTGCCGGAGGTGCTGGTCTACTCGGACCGGCCCCGCGGTCCACCTCTTCAGCGCCGCCGCCCCGTCAGTCTACCTGGGTGCCCCCAGGTCAGGTCGCCTACACGACCCAACTGGCACCGCTGCACGGCCAGGCCTGGGGCACTAACCCGCCTCCACCTGCGGTGCCCTACACCCCCGGCCCGGCCTGGGACTGCTCCGCCCTCGTCGCTGCCCTGAACGCCACTGCCGGCCCTCCAGCCGCCGGCAGTTCCACACCGGGCGCATGGGTCATGGACTCCGGCGCAACCTCGCACATGGTCTCCGACCCTGGTATACTCTCCACTTCCTCCCATCCTCCTCCTTCTCTTTGTGTCACCGTTGGCAATGGCGATCCACTTCCCATCACCGCCACCGGCCACGTCACTCTTCGCACACCTAGCCACACTTTCCACCTTAACAATGTTCTAGTTGTTCCAGATATCATCAAAAATCTTCTTTCTACTCGTCAGTTTACCATTGATAATTCAGTTTCTGTTGAATATGACCCGTGTGGCTTTTCTATAAAGGATCTTCACACTCAGCACGAGATTATTCGCTGCAGTAGCCCCGGTCCACTCTACGAGTTCTTCGCCAACACCAACACCACCACCTCGCCGTTTGGACTCGTCGCCACCACCACCGCATCGGAGCTATGGCATCGTCGCTTAGGACATCAGGGTCGTGACTCTATGTCACATTTATCTTCAGAATTTGATATTCCATGTAATAAAAGCACTCAAGTGTGTCATGCATGCCAACTTGGCAAGCACGTGCGTCTACCGTTTTCTAGATCATCCACAGTTTGTGTCGTTCCGTTCCAATTGCTTCATTGTGATTTGTGGACATCACCTGTTGCTAGTAACTCTGGCTTCAAATATTACTTGGTTATTGTTGATGATTTTTCTCATTTTATGTGGACCTTCCCACTACGTCGGAAATCCGACACATGTGATATCCTCGTTAACTTTGTAGCATACGCACGTTCACAATTCAATCTCCCGGTCGTGTCCTTCCAAACCGACAATGGCACTGAGTTCGTTAACTCCACATTTGTCGAGTTCCTTGCCCGCCACGGCATCCACCTACGTATGTCTTGTCCGTACACTTCTCCTCAAAACGGCAAGGCTGAGCGTGCTCTTCGCACACTTAACGATATCACTCGCGCCCTCCTCTTCCAGGCTTACATGCCTCCGCCCTACTGGGCCGAGGCTCTCGCCGTCGCCACCTTCTTACTAAATCGCCGCCCCAGCCAAGCCTTGCACTTCCGTATCCCATATACCCTTCTCTACCAACAAAAACCCTCCTTCTCTGACCTTCGTGTCTTCGGGTGTTTGTGCTACCCGAATCAATCCGCCACGACACCTCACAAACTCGCTCCGCGATCCATCGCGTGCGTGTTCCTCGGCTACCCCACCTCGCATCGCGGCTATAGATGTCTTGACTTATCCACCCGTCGTGTCATCATCTCTCGCCACATCATATTTGACGAACACACCTTTCCCTTCGCCACAAATCGCACTGCTTCTTCTCCGGATGACCTCGATTTTCTCCTCAACCTGGCCGCCACGCACCCGGCTCCCGTGATCATACCACCCTTGGTAGGCCAGCCCAGCATGGCTCCGGCCTCATCGGCCCAGCCCGCTATGCATGGCACTGCCTCCGCGCCCCCCACGCCCACCCGCGACGCACCCGCCTCGCCTGCGCCGACTCCACCTGCGTCTTCCGGCCGGTCTCCTCCTCCTTCCCCACCACCACCACCACCGCCCCCCTCCCCCCCCGTCGCTCTCGTAGCAACACAGCTCCCGCCACCAACACCCACACACCATGCTCACACGCGCCAAGCGTGGCATCGTCCAGCCGATTGACAGACTAAATCTCTCGGCCGAACACTCCCACATCTCTCCCATTCCCAAAACCTTTCGCTCCGCTCTTCAGGACCCTCTTTGGCGTGCCGCCATGTCTGAGGAGTACGGTGCCATCATTCAGAACCGCACTTGGTCTCTGGTTCCTTGCCCGGTTGGCGCTAATGTTGTTTCAGGCAAGTGGATCTTCAAGCACAAGTTTGGCGCTGATGGCGGACTTGCTCGGTACAAGGCCAGGTGGGTCGTACGTGGATTCTCCCAGCAGCCTGGTATTGACTACGACGAGACTTTTAGTCCTGTTGGCAAACCGGCTACGATCCGCGTTGTACTCAGCATCGCCGTCTCCCACGCTTGGCCGGTTCATCAGCTGGATGTCAAGAACGCCTTTCTTCATGGTGACCTTGACGAGGTGGTTCATTGTGAGAAGCCACCCGGCTTCATCGACCCTACGCGCCCCCACCACGTTTGTCTGCTTCACAAGTCCCTCTATGGACTTAAGTAGGCACCTCGCACATGGTACCAGCGGTTCGCTCATCATGCTCATCGCCTTGGGTTCGTGGCGTCCCAGAGTGACGTATCTCTCTTCGTGCTTCGGCGCGGTACCGAGATGGCCTACCTGCTCCTCTATGTTGACGACATCATCCTCACCGCCTCCAGCACCGGGCTTCTTCAACACATCACCGACCAGCTCCACCGTGAGTTCTCCATGACCGATCTCGGGGACTTGTCCTACTTCCTCGGGATCTGGGTTTCCCGCTCTACTTCGGGGATGCTTCTCTCGTAGCGCCAGTACGCCCTCGACCTTCTTCAGCTCGCCGGTATGATGGACTGCAACCCGTGTGTGACGCCCATCGACACACGTTGCAAGCTTTCTGCCGATGAGGGACCACTCGTCACCGATGCTACTGAGTACCGGAGCTTTGCCGGGGCACTTCAGTACCTGACGCTCACCCGCCCCGACATTGCTCATGCCGTTCAGCAGGCGTGCCTCTACATGCACGCCTCTCGGGGGCCTCATCTCCACCTCGTCAAGCGGATCCTCCGCTACATTCGTGGCACCCTCGACCTCGGTCTTCAGCTCCACTCCACGCCGACCACCTCGCTCACTGCCTACTCCGATGCGGATTGGGCCGGCTGCCCCGACACACGCCGCTCCACATCTGGATACTGTGTCTATCTCGGCGACAACTTGGTGTCTTGGTCCTCCAAACGCCAGGCCACAGTGTCTCGCTCCAGTGCCGAGGCAGAGTACAGAGTGGTGGCGCATGCCGTGGCCGAGTGCTGTTGGCTTCGATAGCTTCTTCTTGAGCTTCATCGTCCCCTTTCATCAGCGACCGTTGTTTTCTGTGATAACGTCAGTGCTGTTTACATGGCGTGTAACCCGGTCCAGCATCGCCGCATGAAGCACATCGAGATCGACATCCACTTCGTTCGGGAGAAGATGTCTCTTGGTCAGATTCGGGTTCTTCACGTGCCATCTTCACAGCAGTTTGCCGATATCATGACGAAGGGGTTGCCGTCGCACCTCTTCAAGGATTTTCGGTACAGTTTATGCGTTCGACCGACGCACAAACTGCAGGGGGATGTTAAAGTATGACTTTGTATAGCTAACAACGCGTATTCCCGTTTGCATACGATTGTACATATACGCGTATAGGTTCTTTCTTGGTCTCCAAGACTTGTAATCTTGCTATAAATATATGAGCCGATCGCCCCTTGAGAGGCGTCTTCCCTCAAACCAATTCTCGTTTATAACACCTAGACACAACATACAATCTCTTGGTAGATTACATGGACTGTGTGCACACTCCATCGCAATAAAACACAAGCAGGATGTAGGGTTTTATCTCTTCGAGAAGCCTGGACTCAGGTAAACCTTATATCCTTGTTACCATCTTCCAGGGCGTTTAGCTTAGAATCCCGTACCAAGAGATCTGCCGGATTTAGCTCCAACAGCTGGCAAGCTTAACCTACCAAACTACCAAAACAACACCACTAGAATCTGATCTACCACATCTATACACAACATCATGAAGAACACTTGCATAACCTACCATAGTACATGCGTATCTGCTCTAATCTATCATATGCTCACAAATCTAAGCTACAATGAGTAGGAAGTGATGCTTTTTTTTTGCGGGTGGAGTAGGAAGTGATGCTACCTACAACTATCGGAGTACCGGGAGGAGGTAGGGAACAACTCGAAGAAGAGGAGGAAGAAAGATTGCTGCCACCGACCACCGCCGACCTAGGTAAACACCGTGTCCCCTCTTCGTCCTATTACCATCATGGCAAGGCTACCATCTTGGGTGTCCCTACCCGAGATCTGCTGGATTCTACTCCGTCCCTTGGAATTCGGATGCAATTTGTATTAGGCTCGGGATGGATAAATAGAAGGAAGACACGTGTAACAGAAATATAGGTAAGATATATTGCAATCCACCCTTTATTTATTTCTTGTAAGGACCCACATTCACAAATTGAAGTTTGAATTCATATGACAATTTAAACATAGCCCTGGATGTTCGGTACACACAATCAATTCTTTCCAAATAACTCTCCTGTCCAACATGGTGTGTATGGAAAAGAATCTCCTACACTTTGTAGACGTAACTCGCCCAAATCTTGAACATTTGAGCTACACCAATGATAAGCAACCACTCTTGTTCGTGATACCCACAAGAAGGCAATCTCTTTGTATGGATGGAACCCAAGAAAATAAATATCTCCATGCATATACTCACTTTCAGCATTATCTACGGCCTCGAGAACAGTAGCCTTGTCAAAGTCCCATTCAAGTTTCTTCACCATCTCTATTGCAATTCCCTTCATGCAAGATCCACGGCCCAGAGTTTTCAACACGGGAGATCAAAGAAAATTTTGCTACCACCGGCAAAAGGCTTATGTCAATCTTCACTCGCCACTTCATTTTACCACATACTTCGGTAAGCAACCAAACACGAAGTCGGTATGACCTGCAATTACGAACTAAAGCGCAATAAAGCCCCTTCCTTGATTTCCCTAGATAAAGATCAGCACGCTTGGTTTTACTGCCTGTTGGCGATTTAATCACTTCATACTCTCCATGGGACAAGGTTATGCTGCAATTATCAAATGGAAAAGAGAACATATTACGATGGGTAATACGATCGATGAGTTTCAAAGTAAAACCAAAATTAAGTGAACATGCATGTTTAAGGTGGTGAACTCATACCGCATGATGGAGTCATCTTGACAATGCACATAAAGCGCTCCTTGCCAGTAGACGGTGTAGCAATGCTCTGGTTGCCAATCCGACTGCATGTCGGCAATGGTCCCAGCAGCCTCCCCTCTCCGGACCAACAACTTCTCCTCCCACTTCCATGTCCTTGAAGAGAAGACACGTATTGCATAGGGAGAGGGCGGCCATGCCGATTCCTTGGTGAACATTGCCGTGCTGTAACGTAGGGAAGGAGGAGCACCTCATAGTGCGGCGAGACGGTGGGGTCAAAAGCAAGGCACATGTCGACGCCCAAGCTCTCCATCCCGGCGCACGGGGGAGGGGGAGGTGGCAGACGCACCCATTGCCGTGTCGCCGGATTAACGACGAGTTGATCCCAGAGCAAGAGTAGGCCGTTACAGTGGTCCTTGATGGACAAATAGCCGACAAAGTCCGTGTCCAAGTAGTCAAGCTTGGCGGCGATCTTGCGCTGTATCAACGGGCTTCCGAAGAATTTTGGGGGAGTCGGATTGAGCTGCTCCATGAAGAGGATCCCATGGAGCGAGAGCGGGAGGAGGTCTGCCCGCAGCAGGCCGCGGTCGTCGATGACTGCGCGCCAGCTTTTGCAGACGCAACGGAACGCGGCGAGGCTGCGCGGCGCGAGGCGGCGGAGGACGCATGCCAGGATGTCGTCGGGTACTAGCAGCAGCTGCGCCGCCGCAGCAAGGGCCATCAAGGACGACGACTATTTTCCTTGTAAAACAGGCAGAAACGGGCTGATGGCGGAGATGCAGATCGATGGAGGGGGTGGCTCTTTCAGGCAGGGATATTTAGTCTACAAGACATGGAAATCGACTCGGTCTTGAGATCCGAGTTCGTAGTCGTTAGTAGTCAAGTGCGTCTGGCTGATGGTGCCTCGCGTTAATCCGTTTTGTACGCGTACGTATTGCTGGTTCCCTGTTGAGTGTGTTGTGACAATGCAGCAGGGAGCTTCTCGTCCACAATATCCAAGGAGGCATGTTTCGGAAAGGTGCTCTCCTTCATGTTGATTGGTGCTTTTTCCCTGCGTGCTGGAAAATAGTGTTGTGTGATTGTAAAAAATGTTGTGTTATTACGTCATCACTAAAGCTTTCTTTCTCTGTTAAAAAGGCATAAAACAGCAAAGGTTGACGCCGTTAGCTAGCTACATCAATAATAAAAACTGCAAGGTTCATCGAGTGCGCTCATCTTAAAAGTTCAAATATGAGACCTCTGCATTTTTGTTAGCTTGTTCTTCGGTTGCAAGATTAATATGGAGCGCTCGATGCTACATTTTGAGTTAATAAAAGCGCCCTTTATCGAAAAAAGATAAATATGGAGCGCTGATATGATTCTGCCACTAGTATGTACTCCCTCCGTTCCATAATACATGCCTTCCATTTATCAGTGCACCCAACGAAGATTATAAGAGCATCTCCAACAGTGACCGTAAAAAACGCGTGCACACGGCAAAAATGGGTTTTACCGCGGGAAACTTAGGCGCGTGTTATAAAATCCAACGCCTCCGCGCGTCCTCCCACCGCTTTGTACCTGGCCGCCGCTCTCTCCTTGCTCTCTCTCGCCTCGCTGCCGCCGCGCCGCCGGGAAGCTTCAGGCTACCGCGGCGTCCGCGCGCGCCCCTCCGGTGCCTTCTCTGCCAAGATCTGGACCGGTGAGATGCGCCTCGACCTTGACATTTTCGACACCGCCCGCGAGGCTGCCCGCGCGTACGACATGGCGGCGTGGCGCCTCCGGCGGCCTCGTCGGGAGATGACCTTCCCCGACGTGCCGACGCGGGAGCGGGCACAGGCAGGGGCGGATCCAGATTGAAAATTACCCGGTGTCCATATAGAAGAATGCATGCCTATATGTCAAATAATTCAATGATCTACACACTAAATTAATGGATTACATTAAGCAAGTTCAAATTGGACTCGGTGCCGGTGACACCGGCTAGCTCTACATAGCTACGCCCCTTGGCGCAGGAGCTCGCGCCTCCCCCACGGCTTATCACCAACGAGGATCGTCACGACAACCGAAGGCGGGAGCGCCGTCTCGACATCGATGGACGAGGAAGCCATGGCGATGTGGTGCTAACGCTTCTCGCAGGGCATCATCAACGAGTGCGAGTTCTACGCGCAAAGGAGGGCGGAGCGAGTCACCTATCGCGAAGACAGGCGTACACGGAAGGCGGCCACTCAATTCAACATCGACCTAGGAGCAGCGTCGTCCTGGGACTCCAACGATGATGGGTATCTTAACGCCTTCATTGAAACGTCAGAGGAGGACATCACCGAGACGGAGTCGGAGTTGGAAGAGGACAACGAGGAGTAGTTGAATTATCATTTTTTTTTTATCTATCTATGCTAAACTATCTATGCTATGAACTATCTATGTATCGTTTTTATCTATCTATGCCTATCTATGAGTATCGAGTCGGAGTCGAATGTGTATCAAGTCGGAGTAGAAGGAGGATACGACGAGTAGTAAAAAAATATAGCGCGTATACTGGAGCGGCACGCGCATTTTTTTTTGCAGCGGTTGCTGGAGTCAGCGCTCCGGGCGCGCTAAAACTTGCTATTCCGATGCTGTAAACGATTTTTTAGCACGCCGCATATTGCACACGTGTTGGAGATGCTCTAATGTGTAGCAAGGTTCATTGAGCTTGTATGTCACATGCTCCGCAAAACTATGCCTAAGGGCCGAGATGATCATGACCTTTCTTTTTCTTGGAATGAGGGTAAAAAAAATCTGACATCGTATCCGTCTGTGGACTCGTATGGATCAGTCTGCAGACAGTGGTGTGAGAGCCGGCCATCTAATCGTGCTCGCATACATTTCTAACCAGACTGCAATAAATCGGACAAATTATATACAAACCTGATGATTTTCATCTAAACCAAGGAGCGCATTTATTATATTTTTGACATATTTTATTTAGCAAAAGCGCCCCGACGTAAACCTAGTATAAATCTACAGTGCCGCCCATCTTCCAAATCCTTGTTGTTCCGCTCCGGATAGAACATTATTGTTCCAGACAAAATTAAACGAATAGTTGTGCTTCGATGGTAAAAAAACAAAACTAAATGTACCATTTGTCGTTTGACTTTTTTTTTTGCACAGGTCAGCATGCTTAAGCTTTCGCCCTAAAAATTTGCAGGTAGCATTTTAAGTGTGACAATGAACACATCTTTTTCTTTTCAACCTTTTGTGACCTTGGCAAAGTACATTTTTGGCGCGCAGGGGCATATACTCCCTAGAGTCAAAAGCAATATCTGGATACTCTGCTTGTTGCTGCTGCGATGTTTTGCAATACATTTTTTTAATGAGATTTGGTTATATTGAACATAAATATTTGGAATAATAATATGAGAACTAAAAGTGAAAATATGTATGATCCTATTGTATTTAACTATTGTATCGTTGTAAGATATTGATGACAATAAATAGCATAATAAAGTGTAAATTATCGTGCATTTTTGTACGTTGAGTTGGAATTTTTCCTCTGCATGATTGTAGTTAAGGTGAGCCTTTTTGTATGCATGCTTCTTTTTTGCAGATTTGTTTTTATGCACGGTTTTTTGTTGTTGAGAAAAAGATGTTAATACTAGAAGCCAACTATTTAGATATACAAGATATATAGGACAAGATAAGTTACGAGATGTGAGGTGAGATTCTGTCTTTCTAGCGAAGTGACTAGGGCAATATCGTCGTCGGGTCGATTTGTGGTTTTTCGTTGCACCGTGAGGCTCGATTTGTGGTTGCTGGACCGTGTGGAAAAACAGGCACCCTGCTTTCCAAACGGCTAGTCTACAAAATCGTTGGGTAGTGCGTTTGTTTCTTGTGTTCCTACAAAGCGAGAAAGGGACCCAACACAAGTACCAAACGGAGCACGACTTGTAGTACTATCAAGGTGTCGACGAAGCAGGGGCTGGACCAAGCAGAAAGCATCGGCCATTTGATTCCGGGAGACGAAGCTGTGGACGATGCAGTTGGAACAGTTTGACACGCAGGTACAGTAAAGATAAAAGGTGAGAAGGCACGTAGTGGTCGCGATTTGCATGTGCGATGTCTGCCACTGCCATGGCCTTATCCTCCCTCTTGCTCCTCCTGCTTCTCGCCGCCCATGGCCCGGCCCCTGCTCTTGGCTACAAACGGAGCGACTTCCCGCCGGACTTCGTCTTCGGCGCCGCCACCTCCGCGTACCAGGTAACCGTGCATTTGTTTTCCTTGGTGCTGCTTTCTCTTGCTCTGCTTCTCGGGTTAATTTGCTCTGTTTCTTCCTGTAGTACGAGGGCGCCGTTGCGGAGGACGGCAGGAGCCCAAGCATCTGGGACACCTTCACTCACGCTGGTAACTGACGAACTTTTGAGTTTTTGTGCAGGCCTTGAGAAAATATATCCTTGCCCTTAAGTTTTCATTTTCTTTTCCTTTTTTCCTGACAATTTCCTGTCTCTGTTTGATAGGGAAAATGCCAGACAAAAGCACGGGCGACATCGCTTCTGACGGATACCACAAGTACAAGGTAATCACCGTCATAGTTTACATTGTTCCCCTCTCGTAGAAAAACCATGGTTGAATTGCTTCTACGTTTTTTCTTTGATCCCAGGAGAGAATAACACGTTATCCTTCTTGTTTCTCGTTGAATTATCTGAACGTATTTGTGGAAGGAAATTCAGGGTTGTTTGTTTTGGCTTACACTAATGACATCACCTGATGTTTCAGGACGACGTCAAGCTCATGGCTGACACAAACTTAGAGGCTTACAGATTCTCCATCTCCTGGTCAAGGCTTGTTCCAAGTAAAAGCTTTCCACAATATTTCTCGTTGCGGTATAGTTTCTAGTTTCTACAATAATAATGACTCATCTTTGGTTTTAAAAAAACTGAAATTTGCAGACGGGAGGGGAGCTGTCAATCCAAAGGGGTTAGAGTACTACAATAACCTCATAGATGAGCTAGTGAAACATGGTAAGCGTATTTGTAGAAGTCTCTAAATTATGTTGTACCGACAAGATATTTCATCTTCAAAAGTAATACATGACAAGATGTGAAATCTATCATAGTTGGCTAAAGGTTATTGCTGTTTAATGCTTCACTATCTAAACCACTGCGGCCTTCTTGTTTCGTTAGGAATTCAAATCCATGTCATGCTTTACCATCTCGATTTCCCGCAACTTTTGGAAGATGAGTATGGAGGATGGTTAAGCCCTAGAATTGTGTAAGATCCTTTGCCTTTTCCTTGGTGGATGAAATTGCTCCAAAGCTGAGAATAACCAACCTTTTTTTTATAGAAATTGGATAAAGGAGGTGCCCTCTGCAAAATGTTGTCAAAATGATTATTCCTACTTTACTAGTGATATTTCCTCACCGATGGCACTGCAAAATGCAGGGAGGATTTCACAGCATTTGCAGATGTGTGCTTCAGAGAGTTTGGAGACAGGGTTTCGTACTGGACCACGATAGACGAACCTAATGTCGGCCCAATCGGATCTTACGATAGTGGAATATTTGCACCTGGACGTTGTTCCGATCCTTTTGGATCAACAAAATGTACCGTTGGGAACTCAACCGTGGAACCATACATAGCCGCTCATAACATGATATTGGCACATGCATCAGCTACTAGACTTTACAGAGAACAATATCAAGTGAGTTATCGTGTGCCCAAAATTAACAATAGCTCTTTTTGTCAGCACATTCGCCAACCTTTTATCAATGAGTAATGTATTAAGATTTAAGTTTTCATCTAATATTAATTCAGAAACATCAGTATTATCAAACCAATAAAGAAAATAGTATTTGCTAACATTACAATTTTGATGGTGTCTTCATAATTGCAATCTTTCCATACAAGATCTTCCAATTTTTAGACAAAAGATCTCATGAATTATACAAACAGACTTATTTTAAAGGTTCAAAGAAATAAAAACAGACTTATTTTAGTTCGGCAGAATGCGAGAATCTGTGTTCTAACAAAAATTGTCTTGGGTGTAGGCTGTGCAAAAGGGAGTTGTTGGCATAAATGTTTACTCATTTTGGACTTATCCCTTGACGAATTCTACTGCGGATTTAGAAGCAACTAAAAGATATCAAGACTTCATGTTTGGCTGGTGTGTTATTTAGACTCTCAGCTTTGCTTCTGGATTCTGCAATGAATGTGAGGCAAACATGGAGCTAAGCAACCAACTTTTGTTGTTGTATAGGACACTAGGACCTTTGGTATTTGGATATTATCCGCAAGTGATGAAGAAGAATGTTGGTTCTCGCCTCCCATCCTTCACAAAATCCCAATCTGAATTTGTTAAGGGTGCTATTGATTTCATAGGAATAAATCATTACTATTCTGTCTATGTGAACGATCGCCCTTTAAAGGAAGGTGTTCGTGACTATGCAGCAGACATGTCAGTTTACCAGAGAGGTAATCAAATTTTGTATCTGCATCGGCATATTGCTGCATTGTTCATCAGTTCAGTGGGAATTTGATTCATTAACCATATATATTGACCAACTAGTTTGTCGAAGCTTCCGAAACATATACTTACGGGATATATGCTTCCGTGATGCAGGTTCTAGAACAGACCCAGCAACAAGCGAGGTAAACGTTTCCACTATGTTTGTCAAAGATGCCACTTGCTTCAGTTGTTTTGAACATGAAGTAGTTCAACTGGGAATTCTGTTTCATGCAACTTTTTTCTCTTGAGTGCAGTACGTCCCAACGGTTTATCCAGACGACCCACAAGGATTACGATGTGTGTTGCAGTACCTGACAGAAGCCTATGGGGGCCTCCCCATTTATGTCCAAGAGAATGGCAAGTCGAACTACTTTCTGGTCACACTGATCTCCAAACTTTGATTCAGTTTTCATCTAAATTAATCGATTCCGTAAACCTGATGAATTTTGGCCATGATCTCTCTTCAGGCAAGGCATCCGCGAATGACATTCTCAATGACACCGACAGGGTGGAATACTTGAAGACCTACATAGGGAGCACACTGGATGCATTAAGGTCAGTCGTCCAAAAAAATTCCACCAGGAATTTTTGTGAAACCTTCAGAGTTCAGTTACCATGGTGCAGTTTTTGCTCTGCAGAAACGGAGCTAATGTGAAAGGTTACTTCGTGTGGAACTTCCTGGACATCTTCGAGTTCCTTGCAGGGTACAAGATAGGGTTCGGCATGTATCGTGTCGATTTTGAAGACGAAGCGCGGCCACGAGTAGCCAGGCTCTCCGCTCGCTGGTACTCCGGGTTTCTGAAAAACAATGGCATTAGTGCTCAGAGTGAGGTCGACGATACAGGACACCATGCTCAACAGTGAGTTGTATAGTCAGATGCACTGAGTTTGTGCGTGACCTTATCTTAGGTATATATGGGAAATGATAAATTTATACTGGGTGAAAGAAATTAATGTTAGTAAATAAATTGTTTTTCTGTATGTGCAACGTGTAGTACTACAAGTATGTACAGTTTATGCCAAAAACTTATCATTCTCCTAGAAGAAATAGATTAGAGTCATCTTTCTATTGGTCATCCAACTAGGCGACAAAACACATGTGAGGCTTCACTCTTACAATGCAGATGGTTTAAATTAAAAAATCACGATATTAATTTCGCCGGTGTTGTTTTACGCCCGTGATTTACTTGCTCCTGCGAATACAGGTGTGACCCCATTCCCATGTTTGGACGCTGTTTGGATAGAATACAGAGATGAACTGAGCCGGCATATTAGTAGTCACTGGTCAGAGTAGTTGTATGACTGAACCTAACACAGGGTTAACATTCTTTTTGGCCAAACTAGCAAAGCTGCAAGGGCGTCATTTCAAAATTGCATAGAACTACATTTGTATAGTTTCAGTGTAACTTTCTCGTGTCATATGCTCTTCAGTTTAGTTCAGTGCTGGTTGCTTCACGCTGTTTCACTCTCTCAATTTTTCAGTTTTAGTGCAGTTTGTATGCTGTAGTTAATATACAACACATGAGGTTGCCAGCAAAAAAAAGGCCCAAATACATGGTAGATGCTGGTTCAGTTTCACTGTTTTTGTTAGTTCAGGAAAATAGGTGTGAGTGAGTGTTGCAGTTGATGTTCATTTGAAGCTCTAGTTCAGTAAAACACTCTATTTATGCTTGCCACGGTTCGACAACACATCCTGCTTATGCAAATTCTAAACAAAATCTAGTTTATGTACATACTACAGCTGGTTCAGTTACTCTGGTTCAATTAGTTCTAGCTGGTCATGCAAAATAATAATGCTTGTGTTTGTATGAGTGTTCCAGTTCAAGTACTTTTGTGGCGCTGGTTCAATTAATTCGCCCTCTCTTAGATTATGAACTTGCATCAATCTTTATGCTTTTGCCGCAGTTCAACAGCACCTTCAACAATGGTTCATATATGCATTCTGCCTATGCAAGTTCTAACCAAAAAAAATATTTTTTTGTATTTCATGGTTCATGGTATATATGTGACAATTCGATGTTATATTCGGTAAGGTACAAAACATAATAAATTACGCTTGTTTATGATATAAAATGCCATTCCCAGGAGCGTGCAAGGCGTCAGCCTCAAGTGGTTGACAACGAGCCGATCCAATTTTCTGCTCTTGCTACTAGTTGGACAACAACGGAGAACCCCCCTTGTTACTTTGTTACAACACGCAGACTCGAATTTAGACCAAATTTAGTGGATACAAGATCAGGCTCCGCTCCCGGCCCAACACCCATGACCAATATTTCAGCAGTTGGTCTCTAGTAAGAGTAGAGAGGCGCATGATCCTGCACCGCTGAGATACTACTCACCCCGTACGACAAGAATGCCAAGACAACAAGGTTGAAGATGGTAGAGGGTGGAGGAGATCTGATAGTCGGCCTCCACAAGAGAGGATGAAACGATGGCGTGGTGAGGAATGAGGATGCCCTAGGGTAGTTCGTGACCCTGGTGTACATTTTTTTCTTTTTATTTAGGACGAGACAAACTAATTGAGGGCAATTGGTGGGTATTTTAATGAACTTTAGTATTCATAGACTATCTGAGATAGTGAGATATACATTGGTTGTGATCGACTTTTTAACTTAACTGATGGCTAGATGTTTTTGATTTTTCTGGGAATTTCTAGGTTAATTCTCCTTTTCTAGTTATCTCATAATGCATTTTTTATATACCTACCCGTCGATTTTTGTTCACTCGACATTCTAATTGGAGAGATCCGCAAAAAGAAAAGACATTATAATTGGAGAGATATATACAGGACATATGCTTTTTTAAGGAAAACGTTTCATGTCAGTGCGCCGGCCGAAACCACTAGTAGAAAAGGGGGCAAAGGTCCAGGCCGGGTCAGCCCATTAGTCCCGGTTCAGTCCAGAGCTGGGACCAATGGGGGCATTGGACCCGGTTCGTGAGCCCAGGGGGCCGGCCGGGCCACGTGGGCCATTGGTCCCGGCTCATCTGGACCTTTGGTCCCGATTGGTGGGACGAATCGGGACCAATGGGCCTCGCTCCTGGCCCACCACCATTGGTCCCGGTTGGTGGCATGAACCGGAACCAACCCTTTAGTCCCGGTTCATGCCACCAACCGGGACCAATGAGGTGCCTATATATACCCCTTCGCGTAAGAGCAGAGTACACTGCTCTGTTTTTTCTGGCCAAGGGGGAGAGGGCTTGGTGGTGCTCTAGCTCACCTCCTATGCACACAAGGTGTTCGATGGAATGCCCGAGCCACAGTACTTAAGCTTTCTCCTCTCCAAGCTCGACCTCCAAGCTCCATTTTCCTCAATATTTGCCTAGGTTTAGCGGTCCATCACGCCCCGTCCCCGTCTTCACCGCCGTCGATCACCCGCGCCGAGCTCATCGCCGGCACCACCGTGGTGAGCCTCTTATTCTTATCTTCTTTCTGAAAGGAAAAATATTCTTACTTGTATGTTTACATAAATAATTGTATTATTTTCTTACTTTTATTATTGCATCTTATATAGTGCGATGGTTTTGGCATCCGCCCCCGTCGGCCCTCGTCCTGTCTATGATTCGGATGTGGTATATATTATCTTTATAACTATTGGTTCATTTATTGTTTATGAAAATTATGCCGACCAACGTGACATAGATTTTATTTATCTAGGATGTATGTGAACCGGAAATTCCAACCGACCCTATTGTCGAGATGTTAAATTTAGTTGAAGAAGAAAACAATTTCTTGAAGGAAAAAATAAAAAAAATTGAGGAGGAGAAGATGATATTGGAGTTGCATGTTGCGGATGTCGTCGATGATCACAAGATCAAGATGGATGCAATGCGCTTGAACATTAGAAAGATTAGAAAATATGCCATTCATACCGAGGCTTGGTATCATTATGCCGTTGGATCAATTGTTATCTTGGTTGCGATTATGATCGCATTTGTTTTCGCATTAAAATGCTTTTACATAGTTTCAATGTATGGTTTAATTAATTAGATGCTCTGGAGAGCTATATGTTGTTAGATGAGAATTATGTATGTACTTTGGTTTTAATGTGATGATGGACTTCTATTAATTTGGACACTTAATTATATTTAATGCACGCAGATGAACCGGCAATGGATGTACGGTGACAGACACACCTCCGAGTATATTAAGGGCATGCATGAGTTTCTCGATGCGGCTGAGGCAAACAAGCATAATGGTTTTATGTGTTGTCCATGCACTAAATGTGGGAATGCGATGTCTTACTCTAACCGGAAAATCCTTCACTCCCACCTGCTTTACAAGGGTTTCATGCCACACTATAATGTTTGGACGAGGCACGGAGAAATAGGGATTATGATGGAAGACGGCGAATAAGAAGAGTACGATGACAACTATGTGCTCCCTGAATATGGTGATGCTGCAACGGGGGGAGCTGGTGAAGATCAAAAGGAACCAGACGATGTGCCCAATGATGCTGCAACGGGTGAAGCTGTTGAAGATCAAGAGGAACCAGACGATGTGCCCGATGTTGATGATCTCCGCCGGGTCATTGTCTATGCAAGGACGCAATGCAAAAGTCAAAAGGAGAAGCTGAAGTTCGATCGCATGTTAGAGGATCACAAAAAGGGTTGTACCCCAATTACGAAGATGGCAACACAAAGCTCGGTACCGTACTGGAATTGCTGCAGTGGAAGGCAGAGAATGTTGTGCCTGACAAAGGATTTAAGAAGCTACTGAAAATATTGAAGAAGAAGCTTCCAAAGGATAACGAATTGCCCGACAGTACATACGCAGCAAAGAAGGTCGTATGCCCTCTAGGATTGGAGGTGGAGAAGATACATGCATGCCCTAATGACTGCATCCTCTACCGCGGTGCATGCAAAGATCTGAACGCATGCCCGGTATGCGGTGCATTGCGGTATAAGATCAGACGAGATGACCCTGGTGATGTTGACGGCGAGTCCCCCAGGAAGAGGGTTCCTGCGAAGGTGATGTGGTATGCTCCTATAATACCACGGTTGAAACGTCTGTTCAGAAACGGAGAGCATGCCAAGTTGATGCGATGGCACAGTGAGGACCGTAAGAAAGACGGGAAGTTGAGAGCACCCGCTGATGGGTCGTAGTGGAGAAAAATCGAGAGAAAGTACTGGGATGAGTTTGCAAAGGACCCAAGGAACGTATGGTTTGCTTTAAGCGCGGATGGCATTAATCCTTTCAGGGAGCAGAGCAGCAATCACAGCACCTGGCCCGTGACTCTATGTATGTATAACCTTCCTCCTTGGATGTGCATGATGCGGAAGTTCATTATGATGCCAATTCTCATCCAAGGCCCTAAGCAACCCGGCAACGACATTGATGTGTACCTAAGGCCATTAGTTGAAGAACTCTTACAGCTGTGGAATGGAAACGGTGTACGTATGTGGGATGATCACAGACAGGAGGAATTTAACCTAAAGACGTTGCTGTTCGTGACCATCAACGATTGGCCCGCTCTTAGTAACCTTTCAGGACAGACAAACAAAGGATACCACGCATGCACGCACTGTTTAGATGACACTGAAAGTATATACCTGGACAAATGCAGGAAGAATGTGTACCCGGGCCATCGTCGATTTCTTCTGACCAACCATCAATGTCGAAAGAAAGGCAAGCATTTCAAAGGCGAGGCAAATCACTGAAAGAAGCCTGCCATGCATACCGGTGATCACGTACTTGCTATAGTCAATGATTTACACATAATCTTTGGAAAGGGTCCCGGCGCACTAGCTATTCCGAATGACGCTGAGGGACACACACCCATGTGGAAGAAGAAATCTATATTTTGGGACCTACCCTACTGGAAAGACCTAGAGGTCCGCTCTTCAATCGACATGATGCACGTGACGAAGAACCTTTGCGTGAACCTGCTAGGCTTCTTGGGCATGTATGGAAAGACAAAAGATACACCTGAGGCACGGGAGGACCAGCAACGTTTACACGAAAAAGACGGCATGCCTCCGAAGCAGTATGAAGGTCCTGCCAGCTACGCTCTTACAAAAAAGAGAAAGAAATCTTCTTTGAATGCCTGCTCAGTATGAAGGTCCCGACTGGCTTCTCGTCGAATATAAAGGGAATAATAAATATACCAGAGAAAAAGTTCCTGAACCTAAAGTCTCATGACTGCCACGTGATTATGACGCAACTGCTTCCGGTTGCATTGAGGGGGCTTCTACCAGAAAACATCCGATTAGCCATTGTGAAGCTATGTGCATTCCTCAATGCAATCTCTCAGAAGGTGATTGATCCAAAAATCATACCAAGGCTAAGGAGTGATGTGGCGCAATGTCTTGTCAGTTTCGAGCTGGTGTTCCCACCATCCTTCTTCAATATCATGACGCACGTCCTAGTTCATCTAGTCGACGAGATTGTCATTCTGGGGCCCGTATTTCTACACAATATGTTCCCCTTTAAGAGGTTCATGGGAGTCCTAAAGAAATATGTCCATAACCGCGCTAGGCCAGAAGGAAGCATCTCCATGGGCCATCAAACAGAGGATGTCATCGGGTTTTGTGTTGACTTCATTCCTGGCCTTAAGAAGATAGGTCTCCCTAAATCGCGGTATGAGGGGAGACTGACTGGAAAAGGCACACTTGGAAGGGACTCAATAATATGCAGGGACGGATATTCTTTGTCTCAAGCACACTACACAGTTCTACAGAACTCTACCTTGGTGACCCCGTATGTCGACGAACACAAGAACAGTCTGTGCTCCAAACACCCGGAGCAGTGCGAGGACTGGATTACATGTGAACACATCAGGACTTTCAGCAGTTGGTTGGAAACACGTCTCAGAGGTCACAACACTGTTTTTGATGAGCTGTACTTGTTGTCCAGGGGACCATCTTTGACTGTATTGATTTACAAAGGATACGAGATAAATGAGAATACATTTAACACGATTGACCAAGATCAAAAGAGCACCAACCAAAACAGCGGTGTCCGTTTTGATGCACCAACCGAGAGGGGAAAGGACACATATTATGGTTACATAGTGGACATATGGGAACTTGACTACGGACATGATTTTAAGGTCCCTTTGTTTAAGTGCAAATGGGTCAATCTATCAGGAGGCGGGGTACAAGTAGACCCATAGTACGGAATGATAACAGTGGATCGGAAAAATGTTGGGTACACTGACGAACCGTTCGTCCTAGCCAATGATGTGGCACAGGTTATCTATGTGAAGGACATGTCTACCAAACCGAGAAAAAGAAAAGATAAGGAAGCGAATACATCATACGATGAGCCAAAGCGCCACATAGTTCTTTCAGGAAAAAGGGACATCCTGGGAGTGGAGGGCAAGACAGACATGTCTGAAGATTATGAAAAGTTTCATGAAATTCCTCCCTTCAAAGTCAAGGCTGACCCAAGCATCCTGATAAACGATGAAGATTATCCATGATTACGGCGCAATAAGCAAATGACACAAGCGAAGAAAAAGTGAAGACTTTCTCCCGCAACTATTATGATGATACCATGCCAACTTTGTAATAGACGAGTATGATACCATTGTCCGTTTTGTACATGCACATGCTATGCCAACTTTTTCAGAGTTCATTTGAAAACTATGAATTTAGGTTGAATTTTCTCTATAGGTGCATCTATGTTCATTTTTCTAGTAAAGTCAATCACAAACTTGTGATTCACACAAATTTCAAAGAATTGAAATTTTAACTATTCAAATTTGAAAACTAATGGCACTAAGAGAAAGTTTATAATTTTTCTAAAACTAATGGCACTAACAGAAAGTTTATCATTTTGCTGACCTAAAAGCAAAAAGAATTAAAAAATAAAGCAAAAAACAAAAGAAAATAAATAATGCAGAAAACAAAACAAAAAAACTGGAAAAAAAATAAAAATAGCAACAATAAGTATTTTGTTGTAAGTAGAAACAAAATAAAATAAATAAAGCAACAAGGAAAACAAAAAACTAAAAAAGTGTTTTCAAATTTGAAAACTAATGGCACTAACAGAAAGTTTATATTTTTCTAAAACTAAAAGCAAAAAGAATTAAAAAATAAAGCAAAAAATAAAAGAAAATAAATAATGGAGAAAACAAAACAAAAAAACTGAAAAAAAATAAAAACAGTAACAATAAGTATTTTGTTGTAAGTAGAAACAAAATAAAATAAATAAAGCAACAAAGAAAACAAAAAAACTAAAAAAGTGTTTTCAAATTTGAAAACTAATGGCACTAACAGAAAATTTATAATTTTTCTAAAACTAAAAGCAAAAAGAATTAAAAAATAATGCAAAAAACAAAAGAAAATAAATAATGCAGAAAACAAAACAAAAAAACTAGAAAAAAATAGCAACAAAAAGTATTTTGTTGTAAGTAGAAACAAAATAAAATAGATAAAGCAGCAAAGAAAAAAAAGTGCCACCTACTCGGCCCCCACGGCCTAAATACGACTAGAAACCCTACCATGGGCCAGGATTCAGGCCCACAGGAGGCCCAGTAGGCCCACAGGCACACAGCGCAGGGTTAGGCCCGAAAGCCTGCATTTGAGAGGAGCTCGAGAGGGAAGGCGCAGCAGCGCTTATAAACCACTCTCGAGCTCTCTCAGCTAGCGAGGTGGGACTAAAGTTTTGGCGAGGGGCAGCACAAGGCCTTTGGTCCTGGTTGGTGCCACCAACCGGGACTAAAGGGGGGCTTTGGTCCCGGTTCGTGGCACCAACCGGGACCAATGCCCCCCTTTAGTCCCGGTTGGTGCCACCAACCGGGACCAAAGGCCGCCGCTTCCCGCCCTTTGGGCTGCTGAAAAGAGGCCTTTGGTCCCGGTTGATGGCACGAACCGGGACTAAAGGGGGAATTGGTCCCGGTTTGTGCCACGAACCGGGACTAAAGCTTGGACTATATAACAAACACTTGTGAAAATTTCCAGTTTGCATCGCCAGTTCCCCCTCCCCCGCCGACGACGCCGTCAGGCTGCTCCACCTCGCCGTCTACGCCGCCGTCGCCAACGCCGTCGCCTCCCCGAGCCCGAGCCGTCTTCATCGCCGGCATCCCCGAGCCCGCCGTCCTCGTCGTCCCCGTCGCTGCGTGCCTCCCCGAGCCCACCCCTCCTCGTCCTTGTCGCCGGCCGCATGCCATCCCGAGACCGCCGTTACCGTCACCGCGTGCCGCCCCGAGCCCGTCGTCCTCGTCGCCGAACTCCTGCCATCGCCGCCCCCCTCGAAGTGAGCCCCCCCTTTCCCATGGTCCCGATCGAGTGCTGCTCTTGCGCCCGAGCGCCCCTTGCTCTCTGCCCCTGCTCCATGGTCGCCGCCGGCCCCGATACATTGAAGAGCAGAAGGAGAGGAGAAGGAGAGGAGCGGAGAAGGAGTGGAGCAGCAGCAAACTTTTCTGAAATTTCTGATTTTTTTTACAGATATGAACAGTGCATATAGAGGGTGTTTGATCAAATGCTAGATGCCTTTGGGCATTTTTAGTACTTATGATATTTTTTGTGGTGAGGTACTGATCCAAGACAAAGGTGATGGCAAAATTTCAGAATTTTTGGATTGGTTTAGAATAGGTTTTCAACAAGGAATTTGAATCTGGTTCAAATTTCATTTGAATGAAATTTAAAAAATTTGAACTATGGATCAGAAGGTTTTTGGTGAAATGGAGTGTGGGTACTGTCATGAAGTTGGAGTAATTTTTGTGGTTGTAAAAGAGTTAGGAAAATTTAGAATGTGCTAAATATGTCAAAAATGTTTTTTTGTTCATACAAAGTTTTTTGTTCATAGAAAGTTTTTTGTTCATATACAGAAAGTTTTTATATATGACTATGGATATATGAGCAATGATGATCCATGGATGTATGCATTGATATATATGAGAAACGATGTTTCATAGAATATTTACCAAGTATATATGTATTTTTGTTCATAGCATTTTTTCCATTTATATATGTATGTGGCTATAGATGGGTATATATGATTAATGATGATCCATGGAAAAGTTTTATATATGCAAAAGTTATATTTTTAGAAAAGTTTTATATATCTAGCTAGGAAAGGAAGAAGAAAGAAAAAGGAGAGGAAAAACGAAAATAAGAAGAGGAAGAAAGGAGAAGAAGTGGAGAGGAAGAAGAGGAGAAATAAATAAGAAGAGGAAAAAAGAAGAAAGAGAAGAGGAGAAGAAGAAAGGAACAGAGGAGAAGAAGAAAATAATATTTTCTATTTTTTTTCTTCTTCTCCTCTATTCCTTTCTTCTTCTCCTCTCTTTTTTCTTCTTTTTTTTTCTTCAATCTTCTCCTCTATTCCTTTCTTCTTCTCCTCTTTTTATTTCTTCTTCGTTTTCTTATGTTTTTATCGGGTCTATCGTCGTCGATATACCCCTCCCGATAACTTCAACACGAGGGGGGGGGGGTCGATATACCCCCTCCCCGATAATATTATTTTCCCATGTACGTATGTCGTGTCGATATAAACTCCCGATAACTTCAACGCGTGGGGGGGTCTATATACCCCCTCCCGATAACTTCAACACGTGGGGGGGGGGTCGATATACCTCCTCCCCGATAACTTCAACACGTGGGGGGGGGGGTCGATATACCCCCTCCCCGATAACTTCAACACGCGCAGGGGGGGGGTGTCAATATACCCCCTCCCCAATAACATTATTTTCCTGTGTATGTATCTCGTCATTGTCGATATTACCCCCTCCTTGAAGCGTTCTCGAGGCCACCCCAAACCCTTGAAGCATTGTCGAGGCCACCCGAAACCCTAGAGAAGCAGCGTCGAGGCCACTAATTAATATGATTCCTTACTGTGATTAGCTAGCTAGTTCTACGTTTGCCACTAATATATCCATCTGTCATGTTTGAATAATAATTGCCATGTTGTAAATATTTGTAGAAACTATGGACACACCCCGAGACGAAGCACAAGAAGCGTTGTTGGGGGACATAATCGCACAAGGAAGTGATGCCATCTGCTCGTTGTTTCTCAACGACACCGATGGTCTGGAAGGAGAGGGTGAAGAAGCAGCTGGCTATGATTATGATGGCTCCGGTGACCTAATGCCGGTGCAAGAAGGAGATCGTGAGGACGGCTCCGGTGACCGAACCGAGTCCGGACAGGTATATATATTAGTTAAGCCTGTGCTGACTAGCTAATTGATGCATTCATTGTTTTGGTATGTACACATATTAATTAACTCTCGCCTTTGTTCTTTTTTCTAGCCCTCCGGATCGAGCACAACTTCGGTAAAGAGACGAGGCCCGAAGAAAAAGTTGAGCTCGGATGAAAGGTTTGAGATCATAGCAATCGCGCCTGACGGCCAACCGATTGAACCCATCCGGACAAAGAACGCTTTTGTTGCTCAGTGTGGGGTCTTGGTTAGGGACAAGATCCCGATCAGCATCCAGCAATGGTTAAAGCCAGCTAAAGAAGATTCTGAGGTGTCTTATGTCAATGATATGCAGAAAAATGATCTTTGGACTGAGCTGAAGTCAAATTTCACCCTACCGCCAGAGGATGATCAGGAGAAGCCAGTTAAAGAGCAATTAATCAAGTCTTTTTCTCTTAAGAAGATGGCAGACCTATTCAGGAGGTGGAAGAAAGACCTGAATAGGTTTGTCGACAAAGGAGAGACACCAGGATTCAAGGGCAAATATGAGAAGATCAGAGATGACTGGCCCGCATTTGTGGCCCACAAGACATCGGAAAAGAGTAAGAAGATGTCGGCGACAAACAAGCAAAATGCTGTGAAGAAGAAGCATCACCATCGCACGGGGTCAGGTGGCTACCTCGTAGCCCGGCCTAAGTGGGCCATGGCTGAGAATGATCTGGTTGATGAAGGGATCGAACCAGAGACAATGAACTGGCCAGACCGTTGCCGGACTTGGTTCTTCGGGGCTGGCGGAACCTTGGACCCTGTATCAGGGAAGTGCATTTGGACGGACGAGCAAATGGAAATACCAGTCAAGAGACTTCAACACTATATTGATGCAGCGCAGCAAGGGACGTTCGTTCTAGACAGAGAGAACGACGAGCTCACAATGGCCCTTGGGAATCCTGAGCACCCTGGACGGACACGAGGCACGCCAGGCTCCGTTCCGTGGAAGGTTGGGTTTCCGGACGCAAGCGGTTACAAATGCCAGGAGAGGAGAAAGAAAGTGGAGCAGACCCAACTGCAGGCGCTGCACGCAAGGGTACAAGCGATAGAGGAACGAGAAGCAAATCGCAGCAAACGAACTACCAAAGCTTCCCCCGAAGCTACCCCGCCATCTCAGGGGAGAAGCAGCGTGGCTTCCACCAAGCTGCTTCAGCCGAAGCATGTCTTGACGGCTCCTGCCAGCTATCCCGTGGATGCTATCACGGAGTCTCAAAATTGCCACCTTATGACGTAATGGATTAATATGAAGGTCAAGGCGGCTGTTGGCTCTGTTTTTCCTACTGAACCCGGCGCAACTTTTCACTGCCGGCCGATTCCAGAAGGATATGCTAGGGTGATGGTGGATGAAATAACGGAGGGATTTGAGGACCTCCAGCTTGACCACCCTACCGGTGAAGGGGAGACTCGGCTGGTTTCTGCTCTGAAGACTCCATGCCTATGGCGGAAGGAGCTCATCAACCTTCCGAACTGGACGCCTCCGCCTCCTCCTCCTCCTCCAGCGAGTCAGGGCACTCCGCCTCCTCCACCGCCTCCTCCTCCGGCGAGTGACGATCAGGGCACTCGGGCTCCTTCTCCGGCGCGTGGCGGCACTCCACCTCATTCTCCGCCTGCGCCGGCGCGCCCGAGCAGCCAGCCTCCTCCTTCTCCGCCTCGCCAGCAAGGGCGGAAGAGACCCGCCGCCGCTCCAGCTGCTCTGGCGCGTCGTAGTCCTTCTCCCCCGCCTCGTAAGAAGATAGCCGCTCCGTCTGCTCTGCCGACGTCTAGCAGTACAGCCAGAGGTGGGAGGACATACAGATTCGGTCCTTCTCTGAAGAATCCAGAGAAGTTACCATACAAGATGACCCCGGAGGAGAACGCGAAGATCGCGCGAACCGAAGGGAAGGACTGGTTTCAAGGGTTGAAAGCACAGAGACATCCACCTCCGGTGGAGAAGGTAGATCTGGTGAAAGCGAAGCGCACTCTGGCTGCCCTGACAAAACCACTGTAGAACCTTGAAGTATGTCTAGAGGGGGGGGGGTGATTAGACTACTTGACCAATAAAAACTTAACCTTAGTATATAGGCAGCGGAAAGTAAAGCATGCAACTTGCAAGAATGTAAAGGGAAGGGTTTAGAGAATTCAAACGCAATTGGAGACACGGATGCTTTTGGCGTGGTTCGGATAGGTGGTGCTATCGTACATCCACGTTGATGGAGACTTCAACCCAGGAAGGGTAACGGTTGCGCAAGTCCACGGAGGGCTCCACCCACGAAGGGTCCACGAAGAAGCAACCTTGTCTATCCCACCATGGCCATCGCCCACGAAGGACTTGCCTCACTAGCGGTAGATCTTCGCGAAGTAGGCGATATCCTTGCCCTTACAAACTCCTTGGTTCAACTCCACAATCTTGTCGGAGGCTCCCAAGTGACACCTAGCCAATCTAGGAGACACCACTCTCCAAGAAGTAACAAATGGTGTGTTGATGATGAACTCCTTGCTCTTGTGCTTCAAATGATAGTCTCCCCAACACTCAACTCTCTCTCATAGGATTTGGATATGGTGGAAAGAAGATTTGAGTGGAAAGCAACTTGGGGAAGGCTAGAGATCAAGATTCATATGGTAGGAATGGAATATCTTGAGCTCAACACAAGGGTAGGTAGTTCTCTCTCAGAACTTATGAGTTGGAAGTGTAGATGTGTTCTGATGGCTCTCTCCACTAATGAAGAGGAGGTGGAGGGGTATATAAGCCTCCACATGAAATCTAACCGTTACACACAATTTACCAATCTCGGTGGGACCGAATCAACAAACTCGTTCGGACCGATTTAGTAAACCTAGTGACCGTTAGTGATTTTCGGTGGGACCGACATACAACTCGGTAGGACCGATATGGTTAGGGTTAGGGCATAACGTAATCTCGGTGAGACCGATTACACAAACTCGGTGAGACTGATTTGGTAATAAGCTAACTAGAGGGTTTGTCAGGTAAACTCGGTGGGACCCATTTGCTCTTTCGGTGAGACAGAAAAGTTACAAAAAGGAAACAGAGAGTTTACATTGCAATCCCGGTGGGACCGATCCGCTCTTTTGGTGAGACCGAAAAGTTACGAAAAGGAAACAGAGAGTTTGCAATCCCATCTCGGTGAGACCGAGATCCCTATCGGTAGAACCGATTTGCTTAGGATTTGGCAGTGGCTATGACAAGTGAAACTCGGTGGCGCCGGGTTGAAAGAATCGGTAGGACCGAGTTTGGCTTTGAGTTTAGGTCAAGTGTGGATATGGGAAAGTAGCTGAGGGTTTTGGAGCATATCACTAAGCACATAAAGCAAGAGGCTCATTAAGCAACACCTCATCCCTCCTTGATAGTATTGGCTTTTCCTAAAGACTCAATGTGATCTTGGATCACTAAAATATAAAATGAAGAGTCTTGAGCTTTTGAGCTTGAGCCAATCCTTTGTCCTTAGCATTTTGAGGGATCCACTTTCATCATCCATGCCATGCCAATCATTGAGCTTTCCTGAAATAATCATCTTGGAATAGCATTAGCTCAATGAGCTATATGTTGTTATGAATTACCAAAACCACCTAGGGATAGTTGCACTTTTAATCTCCCCCTTTTTGGTAATTGATGACAACATACAACATATAGATCAAAGCTTTGATAAATGATAATAAGTTTTAGAACATCGTCGCTTTGAGAAGTATGTGAAAAGCAACAGCTCCCCCTAAATTTGTGCATATTTTTAAAATTTGCTTTGGACTGCAAATGCACAAAGAGTTAGAATCATAGGTCACTCTTCCATGTCACATACATCTTGGTGGAGCGCTCAAAGTGATAAGAAATGAATACATGCACTCATCACCAAGAAAAGTGAATGATCACATAAGATAGATAGGATAATATCAAGCATGCATAAGTGTAGCTTATGATCAAACACATGATCATCAATGTCTCACAAGCATATCATAGTATCTCAACCAAAAGCAAACAAAGTTTGAAAAACCACAAAATAAAGCAAGAGAGAATAAATGCAACACACTCTCTCTCGAAGCCTATGATCTATACATTTTTCTCCCCCTTTGGCAACAAGTTACCAAAAAGTTCCTAGAAAATGCATAGTGCTAGATCGACTCTCAGGATTGATCTTCTGGTGCTGGTGGAGTCCGAATCACTCCAAGGACGAAGGCTTCTGTAGAAGTGGTTGGAGCTGGAGCTGAGGTGGATGTTGGAGCTGGTTGGGCTGGTGCTGTAGCTGGAGCTGATGTGGTGGCTCTGGTGTCAGGAACTGGCACTGCAGTTGACCTCTGAGCTCGTGGCACTCTGGTAAATGCATCAGTTGTAGTCTTCCCTTTCCTCTCCTGCATGTCATCTTGAAGTTTCTCCACTGCAGACTGAATCTCTGTTACTTTTACATCCAAGTCATAGAACTTTTGTTCCACGATTCTCTCTAAGCTCTCCTGATTCTGAGTGAGGGTGGCCAGTCCTTTCTCAATCCTTAGTGTAGATGCAATCAAGTAACTAAGCTGCTCCTGCTTGGTTTTCAAGAAATACTCAGATGCCTCCTCTTGAGTTGGCATCCTGGCAGCTTTCTCCTTCCTTGCCTTCTCCTTCTTTGCTTGTGCTTGAGCTGATGATGGTTCATTCTCATTCATCACAACTTGATTGTCCTCGAAATCTGGATGAATAGGCAAGTGTTCCTTGTCCAACAAGTAAGTGCCTGTGCCCATTTTTGAGTTAATCAACTCTTGGATCTGAGGGGCATAACCACAGCTCCTCTTCTGATATGCTGCAGTCCTCTTGATAGTCTCTACTATGAGGCTCATGACCTTGAATTTCTGAGGCACATCAAATATGTGTATCAAGTTAATGGCATGACCTCTGATCATTCTGTGATCTCCAGACTTGGGCAAGAGTGTGTGCCTAAGGATCCAGTTGATCGTAGGCAGTCCTAACAACAAGTGTTTCACGGACCCAAGCTGGTGAGTGTCAAGATCATCTGCTGGAATCTCCTTGTACGTATTTGCCATTGTGTTATGATCCATCTTTTTCTTGGCATAGACATCCAAGTCATCTTCATTTTCCTCCGGGGCATTGATCAACTTTGCCCATTCCTCAATAGTGGATTGGTACCTTGTACCTTCAGACATCCATGTTATCCTTCCATCTGGGTAGAAGTGTGCTGTGGAGTAGAATTGCATAATGAGCTCCTCGTTCCACTTTGTGAGCTTCTGCCCAACAAAGTCAGCAACTCCACAAGCACTGAAGCTATCTTGCACTCCAGGATAGTGCTCTTCATTTTCCTTGATGTAGGTCCAGTCGACCCACCTCATGTCATAGACGATAAGCTTCTTATCCAACAAAACTGTCTCATAGAAGTCCTGCTGTTCCTTAGTGTGGAACCTGTAGTCAACAGCAGTTCTTCTCCTTGAAGCATATGGATCTTCTTCTCTCCACTTCCTCAGCCCTGAATCCCTTCTATTTTTCATGTTCTCAGCCACAGGATGAGCATCGTTGTGGTCTGGAATCTTGGGCTTGAGTTTTCTCAGAACTTGTCCTTCTTCATATTCTCCAACAGCTTCAGGCACTGGGGCCTTGTTCTTCTCAGCAGTTGGTATGCTCCTTGTATTTCTCTTTGGTTTTGGCTTTGGAGCTGGCTTGGCCTTGGAGGCAGCTTTGGGTGCTTCTTTGGGCTTGGATGCAGTAGCCCCTGATTTTATAGCATCACCCATAAGCTTTGGTGCCTTAGGTGCTGGTGCAGCAACCTCTTCTTCTTCTTCTTCTTCTTCTTCTTCTTCTTCTTCTTCTTCTTCTTCTTCTTCTTCTTCTTCTTCTTCTTCTTCTTCTTCTTCTTCTTCTTCTTCTTCTTCTTCTTCTTCTTCTTCTTCTTCTTCTTCTTCTTCTTCTTCTTCTTCTTCTTCTTCTTCTTCTTCTTCTTCTTCTTCTTCTTCTTCTTCTTCTTCTTCTTCTTCTTCTTCTTCTTCTTCTTCTTCTTCTTCTTCTTCTTCTTCTTCTTCTTCTTTAGAAGAATGCTTTTCAAACTCAGCCATTGGATCAACTTTCTTGCACCATCTGCCCCTTTTCCTTTCCTTCTTTCCTTCAGCAGCAACTAGCCCTTTGGGTGCAGGCTTTTAAGGAATTTTAGTTGAAGCTCTGGCCTTTGGCATAGGCTGCCTACCTGCTGTCCTTTTGACTTTCAAGCCTGGCTTTGTGCTCTGGGCTGAGCCATACTCCTTCTTGAGCACTACTCTCTTGGAAGTAGCTTCCTCTTCCTCTGCCACATAATCCTCATCCTCTGAGTCTGAGGTTCTCTTCTTCTTTTGTCTGGTGGCAGCTTTTGGCAAATTGCTAGGAGTGCTCCTGCTGCCTTCATCTGAAGAACTGGAGGGACTAGTGCCCTCACTCATGTGCACTTGCTCTTCTGACATGTTCTGGCTATCACTCTGATCAGACATGATGTAAAAGCTGACCGCTGACCCTGTGAAGAGTTTATAGATGAGGTAGAGTGGATGAGCATCACAAAATGTAGAGATTTTTGCAAAAGAATGATTCAAAATCTTAGTTTTAGTTTCCCACAGAAATCATTTCGGATCTACCGATTTTTAAACTCGGTGATACCGAAGCAGTTTTGGAACCTAAACTAGTGAAGTCGGTCAGACTGAGTCACAGTTCGGTGGCACCGAGACTGCTAGGGTTTCACAAAGTTCCAAAGTTGGTCACACCGATTAGTAATTCTCGGTCAGACCGAGTCTCACTTGTGCAATGGCATGAGCCAAATCGGTGGGACCGAGTTTTTCAACTCGGTGGGTCTGAGATGGTTTCAGCGGAAACCTAACCCTAAATTTTTTGAATCAAACCTATTCTACGAATTACATTGACTGGATAGGAGTATTTCAATCGTGGCTAGAATTAATAAGATCACAATGTGCTAGGAATCAGATGGGGAATAGCACAAAGATCGAGTCCATACCCTAGTTCGGCAGAGACTCGCTACGGCGGCAACGGCGGGGTTGAATTCCGTTGACGGTGATGGAGACCAGCGACAGGAGGCGGCTGGCGGCGAGAAGACGATCCGGAGACCACGTAGGCAGAGCGAGCTATTGCGCGGGCAAAGGGGTTCGGAGAAATTTCCAAATTTTTGCCCGTGTCTATATATAGCCCGACCCTGTCGGTGTGACCGAGTGGAACAACTCGGTGTGACCGAATGGTTCAAGTCGGTTGCACCGAGATCGAAAACATAGATCGACTTGATGATCTCGGTAGGACCGAAAATAAGGTATCGGTCAGACCGAGAATCACAAAGAAGTTTTGGAAGTTTAAGTCTATGACGAATCGGGGACTCCGAGTGCTCCTCACACAGAGTGGTTCGAATCTGACTTGATCAAATTTTGTGATGTAGCATGAATAGAGTTTGAGACGAGAAAAGCATAGATAGCTAGAGGAGTTTCTTAGGCATTCTTGTCCATCCACTTGGCAAGAGAAAAGAAAACCAATCAATCAAAACAACCAGTGGATGTCCTCGAATGAGTAAAATATGCAACCAACATGCTCACACAATAAAATGGCAATTGAAATATGTGGCAAAGCATGCACAACCAATTCTAGCATCTATCAAGCAATTGGCGATGACTAGGTCATCTATATATGAGTATATTGACTTAGGAGTCAAATGAGAACATTTGATCATAGGTCATACTCATCGTTTAAGCACAAGTGGGGTTACCACTTTTACATAAAGCATTGTTGTGTTCACATCATTAGAGTTGCTTTAGCTCAAGTCTTAGAGTAAAGCTCCCCCTAGATGTGATATCCCCCCTAAGAGGGATGAACTAACCTTGGGTTTTGTCGATGATGACTTCATGTAGATGTTGAAGATGTGGATGCTCAATGTTGATGTAGAACAATTTGAGCTATCCATTGGAGTGAATTGCACTTTCAATACCTACATGGGTTAGTCCCTCAAGGAACAAACAAGTATATCCATAGACATAGAGTGATTCACACACAAGATGATGTCCATGAAAGCTTTAGGTTACCTTGTCCCTTGACTTACCAACAAGAGGGTTTGTGACTCCTTGAACTAGTGCAAGATGTGGAAGTTGATTGCACTTGTTCTTGCCAAAATGATAAGAGTGAAGTATGTTCGCGGAGTCACCCTCAAGAACTTTCTAGATCTTCTTCTTTTGGATCCACACCATCTTGATGGGAATCCTTGGAGTTGTAGTCGTACTTGATGAAGTGGAACCTGAAGTAGTCTTGGGAATCCACTTGACTAAGGTCTTAGGAGCTTCTTCAAATGCATCAATTTCCTCTTGAAGCGTGTCCTTGCCTTTTTGCTTGTAGTCTTGTGGTGGAAGATCATCTTGAGCTTGTGTCCCCTTGAAGGAAGTAGGATCATACTTCTCTTGTTGAGGAATAAACTTCGTCTTGGGGTATTGATCTTCTTCCCACTCAACTCCATTGGCGTTGAACTTTCGTTCAAAACCAACACCTTGATTCTTCCGGTGCCTTCCTTGCTTGCGTACAATTTCCTCGAATTGCTTACTTCCGGCAAGGCTCTTGTAGACTCCTTTCTCTATGATTCCCTTCAATAAGCTATTTTCTTGCTCAAGTGTAACTTGGCTAAGAGAATCATTAGTGGAATCAAGAGAACTACTAGAAGCAACAACATTGGATTTAGCATGATCATTGTTACTACTAGAGGAAGAATCTTTCTTACTATTGTTACTAGATTTGACTTGAGGCATGTAAGTGGATAAGAGTAAACGCTTGGCAATGTAAGAAGAACTTTTCTTGCGGAGATCATCATTGATTGCCTTTAAAAACTCATGCTCTTTGAGGGAGTCCTGGATTAGGGGGTGTTCGGATAGCCGAACTATACCTTCAGCCGGACTCCAGGACTATGAAGATACAAAGTTGAAGACTTCGTCCCGTGTCCGGAAGGATCTTTTCTTGGCGTGGAAGGCAAGCTAGGTGTGCGGATATTCAAGATCTCCTACCATTGTAACCGACTCTGTGTAACCCTAACCCTATCCGGTGTCTATATAAACCGGAGGGTTGTAGTCCGTAGGACAACCATCATCATACACAATCATACCGTAGGCTAGCTTCTAGGGTTTAGCCTCCTTGATCTCGTGGTAGATCCACTCTTGTACTACCCATATCATCAATATTAATCTAGCAGGAGTAGGGTTTTACCTCCATATAGAGGGCCCGAACCTGGGTAAAATAAAGTGTCCCTTGTCTCCTGTTACCATCCGACCTTGACGCACAGTTCGGGACCCCCTACCCGAGATCCGCCGGTTTTGACACCGACATTGGTGCTTTCACTGAGAGTTCCTATGTGTCGTCGCTTTTAGGCCCGATGGCTCCTTTGATCATCAACAACGATGAGGTCCAGGGTGAGACTTTCCTCCCCAGACAAATCTTCGTCTTCGGCGGCTTCGCTCTGCAGGCCAATTCGCTTGGTCATCTGGAGCAGATCGAAAGCTACGCCCTTGGCCATCAAGTCAGGTTTGGAAGCTTAAACTACACGGCTGATATCCGCGGAGACTTGATCTTCGACGGGTTCGAGCCACAGCCAAGCGCGCCGCGCTATTCCGAGGGGCATGATATAGCTCTACCTCCGAATAGCACCCTGGAGGCCGCACACGCTCCGGCCCCGATCTTTGACTCGGAGCCCGCTGCGTTCTCTGAGGATGAACGGTTGGACGTCACCTCGGGGGCTGCGATCTCAAAGGCGATCGAGCCGAACGCCAGCCCTGTACTCCGCACGGCCCAGGACTCCAAGGACCCAGACTCTTCTCCGAACTCCGAGCCTTCCGCGCCCCCGCCGATCGAATCTGATTGGGCGCCTGTAATGGAGTTCACCGCCGCGGACATCTTTCAGTGCTCACCTTTTGGTGATATCCTGAATTCCCTCAAGTCTCTCTCTTTATCCGGAGAGCCCAGGCCGGACTATGGTCTGCGAGGTTGGGATTCGGGCGACGGCGAAATTCAAAGCCCACCCACCACCCACTTAATAGCCACTGTCGACGATTTAACCGACATGCTTGACTTCGGCTCCGAAGACTTCGACGGTATGGACGACGAAGGAGGAGACGAACAAGAACTAGCACCTGTAGGGCGCTGGACCGCCACCTCGTCATATGACATATACATGGTTGATGCTCCAAAGGATGCGGATGGCGATGGAACAGCGGAAGACAACAACTCAAAAAAACCGCAAAACGACGGCGCCAACGGCGCCGCTCTAAATCCCGCCACAGCAGAAACGGTGATTCCGGCACGGGAGATAATGCTACCCCGGACAGCGCCGAAGAACACCAGAACCAGCAAGATTCGGCGCAGGAAGATGGAAAAGCCAGCCCTCAGGAGAGAGCGGCAGAGCAAGAGGTTGAGGATGATAACTACATGCCTCCCTCCGAAGACGAGGCAAGCCTCGACGACGACGAATTCGTCGTACCATCAGACCCCGCCGAACAAGAGCGTTTTCAATGCAGGCTTCTAGCCATGGCCAACAACCTAAAGAAAAAGCAGCAACAGCTTAGAGCTGATCAAGATCTGCTAGCTGATAGATGGACGAAAGTCCTTGCAGCCGAAGAGTATGAACTCGTGCGCCCCTCCAAAAATTATCCTAAGCGCGGGCCGCTACCCCAATCAGAGGGGGAAGCATATGACATGGCAGACCGGCCACCCCGTGGCCTCGACAGAGAGGCCTGTCGAGCCTCTCAGCAAGCCATGCCCCGGTGCCGCTCGAACAAGGCACGGGAAAACGAGCCAGACCTGCGAGACGTACTGGAGGATAAAGCAAAGCAAACAAGGTCGATCTATGGATCGCGCGGATGCCCGACGACACGTGATGATCGTCACTCCGGACACAATAAATCCGGCCGGGCCGAACACAGCAGGCACAACTCTTCCGGACTGCGTCGCGACATAGCCCAGTACAGGGCGCCACACACCCACTATGCTTCACAGACGAAGTAATTGATCATAAAATCCCAGAGGGATTTAAACCCGTCAATATCGAGTCATATGATGGTACGAGAGATCCGGCAGTATGGATTGAGGATTATCTCCTTCACATCCACATGGCACGTGGCGATGATCTGCACGCCATCAAATACCTACCCCTCAAGCTTAAAGGACCAGCCCGGCACTGGCTTAACAACCTACCAGCGGACTCAATCGGTTCTTGGGAGGACCTGGAA
This sequence comes from Aegilops umbellulata, assembly GCA_032464435.1. Lineage (NCBI taxonomy): Eukaryota > Viridiplantae > Streptophyta > Magnoliopsida > Poales > Poaceae > Aegilops > Aegilops umbellulata. The sequence continues at coordinate 514,696,310 of CP136056.1, forward strand.
GCCGCATTCCTCGACAACTTTCAGGGGACCTATGTGCGGCCACCGGATGCCGACGACCTAAGCCACATAATTCAGCAGCCAGAAGAATCGGCCAGGCAATTCTGGACACGGTTCCTAACAAAGAAAAATCAGATAGTCGATTGTTCGGGCGCAGAGGCCCTAGCGGCCTTCAAACATAACATCCGTGACGAGTGGCTTGCCCGGCACCTGGGACAGGAGAAGCCGAAAACCATGGCAGCCCTCACGACACTCATGACCCGCTTTTGCGTGGGCGAAGACAGCTGGCTGGCTCGCAGCAACAACTTATCAAAGAAGCCCGGTAATTCGGATACCAAGGACAAAAGTGGCAGGTCACGTCGAAATAATCAAAAGCGTCGCGTTAGCAGCGACAACAATGAGGATACGGCAGTCAATGCCGGATTCAGAGGCTATAATTCCGGTCAGCGGAAAAAGCCATTTAAGAAGAATACCCAGGGCCCGTCCAGTTTGGACCGGATACTTGATTGCTCGTGCCAGATTCACGGCACCCCCAAAAAGCCAGCCAATCACACCAACAGGGATTGTTGGGTGTTCAAGCAGGCAGGCAAGTTAAGAGCCGAACACAAGGACAAGGGGCTGAACAGTGACGACGAGGAGGAGCCCAGGCCGCCGAACAACAATGGATAGAAAGGGTTTCCCCCACAAGTGCGGACGGCGAACATGATATACGCGACCCACATCCCCAAGCGGGAGAGGAAGCGTGCGCTACGGGACGTATACGCGATGGAGCCAGTCGCCCCAAAGTTCAACCCATGGTCCTCCTGTCCGATCACTTTCGATCGAAGGGACCACCCCACTAGCATCCGTCACGGCGGTTTTGCCGCACTGGTCCTCGACCCAATCGTGGACGGATTTCATCTCACAAGAGTCCTCATGGACGGCGGTAGTAGCCTGAACCTGCTTTATCAGGATACAGTGCGGAAAATGGGCATAGATCCATCAAGGATCAAGCCCACAAGGACGACCTTTAAAGGCGTCATACCAGGTGTAGAGGCCAATTGTACAGGCTCGATAACAATTGATGTGGTCTTCCGATCTCCGGATAACTTCCGAAGCGAAGAGTTAATCTTCGATATAGTGCCGTTCCGCAGTGGCTATCAGGCCCTGCTCGGACGAACCGAATTCGCTAAATTCAATGCGGTGCCGCACTACGCATATCTCAAGATCAAGATGCTAGGCCCTCGAGGAGAAATTACGGTCAGCGAAACACAGAACGCTCCATCCGTACGGAAGAGCACACGGCGGCCCTCGCAGCGGAAGTACAAAGCAGCCTTTCAAGGCAACTCTCCAGTTCGGCCGTTAAAAAACCAGACAATGCAAAGCGCGCCCGGAGTAACCTGCAACAAGACCACCTGGCACGATCAGAGCAAGCGTAGGAATACGGCCCCGACCCCATCCATCGCAACATAGCGGAGCAAGTACCTCGAGTACACAACTACGCCCTTAAAATTCCATGGGCACGGGGGGAGGGGCACATTAACGGCATGCCAACAACACGGCGTCAAACGTACTAGGGGCTGCCGGATTTTTCTTTTTTACTTTTTTTTACTTTCAGGGCTCCATACTCTGGATAACCTGTCCGGCATTGTTGCCGCACAGACGATGCAAGATCTAGGAAAACAGACAAAGCTACGCCGCATTCCGGAATTCTCAGGTGGTCTCTATTTCGAGCGATATATCTGTTTCTAAATTCCGCGGCCTGTGCCTGGTCAGGACATGTTAAATAGTCTAATATCTTTTTGCTTATCGCACTACTTGTATCGTTCGGCCTTGATAAATAGCCTCTTTATAAAACAATGCATAGCGTTTTATCTATTTTTCGCATTGTCCCCTTTGAATATATGTGTTTATTACATAACATGATCGCACCCGTACACCATGGTACGGCAAACCACGCCAGGGGCTTGATTACCCTTTTATCTGGTGTGAGAAGTCCGCACACTTTCACAAAGTGCGGCACCCCGAACTTATAGCACTATATGCATCGGCTCCGAGTCATGATTTTGGTCACATGTTGGGTTTGCCCGGCTCCTATGTTTTGGTACCTTACGTTCCGCTCTATCGGCTAAGGTAGCACTAGGAGAACCACTGCGATTGTGCCCCAGATCAGGTGGGTTGAGCACCTCAGTGGAGAAAGCTAAAACAGACTGTCATGATAAGGCGTGAGACCGGTCGCTGTTCGAGAGGTTTTCCGAGTCCTTAAAGGCTTATGCCGCTTCGAGCGAGGAGCTGGCTATGTCTGGCCAAAGGCGTGGATAGCGCCCCGAATTCGGCCTTCCGAACTAGGGGCTTCATCGAAATTTAAAATTATAACGTTCTATGGCTAAGTGAGAGTGTTCAAGCATTATAGTCCGATTGCCTGGTTCGTTGTGCTGAGCGCCTCCCTCGAAGGACCCAACTATGGGAACAAGAGCCCTAAGGTTTATCCCGAACACCCCAGCACTAGTGGCATGGGGGCAGAAGCCGACGACTCGCCATCTCTCAATTTTTGATAAATGGCCGCATAGAAAATAATATTTTAAATTAAAACAAGCATTGCTTTGCGCATATGAACAAGTTTTCAGCGCACAGGATACAAACGAGCGAGGTCATTCAAATATTACATCTTTAGTACATTCATCCGCGACAAGGCGGGCTCCGGCAAGAACTTCCTTGTAGTAGTTCTCGGGCTTGCGATGCTCCTTCCCCTGCGGCGGCCCGTCCTTCACCAGCTTCTCTCCGTCCAGCTTACCCCAGTGTACCCTTACACGGGCAAGGGCCCTCCGAGCACCTTCAATGCAGACGGAGCGCTTGATGACCTCAAGCCGTGGACAGGCCTCCACCAGCCGCCGCACCAGCCCGAAATAGCTCCCAGGCAGGGCCTCTCCAGGCCACAGCCGAACTAGTAAGCCCTTCATGGCCTGTTCGGCCGCCTTGTGGAGCTCGACCAGCTGTTTCAGCTGATCGCTTAATGGCACAGGGTGTCCGGGCTCAGAATACTGAGACCAGAACACACTCTCCGTCGAGCTGTCCTCTTCAGCTCGGTAGAACGCGGCGGCGTCGGATACGCTGCGGGGAAGATCGGCGAACGCCCCTGGAGAACTCCAGATTCGGGTAAGTAATAGGTAGTTTACTTTTATATTCCTACTCTGCATTGAGAATGCCTTACCCGTTGCTATCTTTTTCACCTCCTCTAACTCTTGGAGGGCCTTTTGGGCTTCGGCCTTGGCACTCTTGGCGGTCTCGATGGCCGACGCGAGCTCGGATGCTTGCGTTTTTTACTCAAGCTCCAAACCCTCATGTTTTGTCATGAGAGCTTGCAGCTCTTGCTACACCTCGCCGACCTGAACCCCAAGCCTTTCTCGCTCGGCGCGCTCTTCGGCCGTTTTCTTTTTGGCCTCAGCCAACGCCTGCTTCAGGGTTGTCACCTCGGTTGTGGCCCCTACAACAAGCAGTACAATCCTGTTATTTCTTTCTGCAATCAAGCCTCTCCATAGGCACCCTTTTTCTTTTTTTAGGTATTTCTTACCTTCCTTCTCCTCGAGCTGCCGTTTGGCAAGGCCGAGCTCTTGCTCGGTCCGCCCGAGGTCCTTTTTAAGGACATCCACCTGCGCAGTCAGTGCGGCGGTGGACAGCAGTGAAGCCTGCATACGCATATTTGACCTTTTTTGTTAGACTCCTGCGAAAATTACTAGATCCTCTATCCAGCTTTTCTTTTCGAACACCGAACAGAGCATCAGGGGCTACTGTCTATGCGGTAAATAATTTGACATATTTTTACTTACCTCGAAGCCTGTTAGAAGGCTAGCGCAAGCTTCATTCAGTCCGCTCTTGGCGGACTGAACCCTTTGGATCACCATACTCATAACAGTACGGTGCTCCTCATCGATGGCGGCGCCCTTAAGCACCGCCTGCAGATTGTCCGGCGCCTCCGGTTGGACGGAGGCCGCCGGCTCAGAAGGCTTACTCCTCTTGGAAGGAGTTCGCCCACCGCGGACCGGGACTGTCGAGTCCGGCGCGGTGTCCGGCACAAAGCCGTACTTGGAGCCCTGGGGGGTTTCATCCCCTTTACTCCTGGGGTCCGGAGGATTGCCTTGTGGCTCCTCCAGGACCATCTCCTTCTGTCCCGAAGCTTGGCGGGGCACCACTTCGGTGTCGTCCACCCCGCAGGGGGAGACCGCGGGTGGAACAGAGTTCACGTCCGATGAATCCAGGGAGCCGCTCGACGAATCGTCGAGTCCGGCCCGGGGCGGGCTGCATAAATTACGTTCGATATTAGGGAAAGCCGCACACTAAAAGGATATCATGAATCACCCTGGTATATAAATACTTACGATTTCGCCGGACGCTTGGTTCTGTCCGGCCACTCCTCTCCACCCTCTTCGGCGTCGTGGGAGTAGTCCGGCGGAGGGGTCTTCCTTTTCTTTGACCCCTCGGCCTCCCCCTTTGGGGCGGCCTTCTTCTTCTTTGCTCCCCTCGCTGGAGGGGGAGAGCTTCCTTGTTCCTCCTCCTCGTTTTCACGAGAGGAGGGCGTTGCAGACTCGTCAGATGACGAGTCCGACACCACCATGTTGCGGGAACTTTTTCGAGTCCCGGTGGTTTTCTTCTTCTTGGCCTTCCTCTCCGGCACCACGTAAGGTGCCGGAGCCATCAGCTTCACCAAGAGAGCTGGGGCCGGGTCTTCGGGCAAAGGAGCCGGACAGTTAATTGGTCCGGATACCTCCTGCCAAGCCTGTCAAAGGTAAAGGGAGTTTAGATCCCGCATAAAGTTAATCTATGTAGAAGAGCTTAACGAACCTGTCAAAGGTATAGATAGCTTACCTCGCTAGCGTTGCGCTGCGAGCTGTATCCGCGATCCTCGGAGGCGGATGTGGGGGACTCGGCGCCTTTGGTCAGCACCTTCCAGACGTCTTCATACGTCGTGTCGAATAGCCTACTGAGGGTTTGGTGTTGCGCCGGGTCGAATTCCCACAAAGTAAAATCCCGTTCTTGGCACGGGAGGATCAGGCGAACGAGCATGACCTGGACTATATTGGCAAGCCGGATTGGCTTGTCCACCAGGGACTGGATGCATGTTTGCAACCCAGTCACTTCTTCCTCGTTGCCCCATGACAGGCCCGTCTCTTTCCAGGACATGAGCCGCGTGGGGGGTATGGATCTGAACTCAGGGGCCGCGACCCATTTTGGATCGCGGGGCTCGGTGATGTAAAACCACCCAGCCTGCCACCCCTTTAGGGACTCCACGAGGGAGCCATCGAACCAGAGGACATTGGCTATCTTGCCAACCATAGCGCCTCCGCACTCCGCCTGGGTGCCGGACACCACCTTGGGCTTGACGTTGAAGGTCTTGAGCCAGAGGCCGAAGTGGGGGCGGACGCGGAGAAAGGCCTCACACACGACGATAAATGCCGAGATGTTGAGAACGAAGTTCGGGGCCAGATCATGGAAATCCAGGCCATAGTAGAACATGAGCCCCCGGACAAATGGGTGAAGTGGAAAGCCCAGTCCGCGGAGGAAGTGGGGAAGAAAAACTACCCTCTCATGGGGACTTGGGGTAGGAAGACGCTGCCCCTTACCAGGAAGCCGATGCGGGATGTCCTTGGACAAGTATCCGGCTTTCCTTAGCCTTTTTACTTGAGCCTCCATGACGGAGGAGACCATCCACTTGCCTCCCGCTCCGGACATTGTTGGAGAAGGTTGAGGAAGGAAGAGCGGACTTGGGCGCTGGAGCTTGAGTGCGCGAGAGATGGATTGGCAAAGGAGGAAGAAGGCGTAGGTTGAAAAGGTGAATCCTTATCCCTTTATATAAGCAGGTACGGTTAGGCATCCTCACCTACCTAATAAAACTCGCTTGCCTCCCAAACGCCGCGGTAAATGTCGTGGTTGGTTTACCCACGTCCGTATTAATGAGAATCCCGCTAAATGTGACACCCCAAAAATCTTGACCTTGTTTTAATGGATTAAAAATTTTGCCAGGATTTAAAACCTTGATTTTTAGCTCCTTTTTGAATTTTTTAATTGGTTTTTCAAGGTTAATTGGCCATATTTGAACTACAACCATTTGATAAATTCATTTAAAATTCCAACCAAAATTTGGAGATGTCAGGTGATGTTTTTAAATCACTTATATGCAAAAATAACTTTGATTCATAAAATATTTTGAGCTCTACACCCTATTTCCTTCTCTGGTCCAGAGTGCAAATTTGCACTACAACCCATTTAAATATTTCTTTCTAGCCTTCACCAAAATTATGGGATGTTGGAAATAGCCTATAATTCAACTTTATGCAAAAACCCAATGATGTTATTTGAAAAAATTGAGTGTATCAACCTCATCTTCATTCTGGCCCAACTTGATGGTTTGTACAGCAACCACATTTTTAGTTGCTCCTTTACCCATGATTTCTTTTTCTACTCGTAGCCAACCCTACCAAACCCCTATGTCCAGGAGCATGCACCCTTTGGAACATTTCTGGTCCATGTTGTGATGCCATTTGCTTCCTGCCCAGAAGTGTAGTTTTGCAAAACTTGCACTAGCAAGTTTCTCCTTTTTGAAAACTAACTACACCACCCTCTCATACTTCCATTAAGACCCCACTTTGGAAGTTTTGGCCACCCCAAGAGGTGCCTAGGTGCCTCTGGCATTTTGTCGAACACCCTGAGTGCTTAGCCAGATTTGGCATGATTTCAAGTTTACATTGTGAACTTGACCACCTGCCCAAACCACCTTGTCCATTAGTCTCCTCACTACTCCTAACCTGGATCTGCTAATTCCCAGTCTCACCCAAGACCTCTAGTGCGCCCTGGCATTTCGTCGAACAGGTCCTGCGCGTGCACTGGGCGCGCCCAGAGCGCGCCAACTACAGACGCGCACCGAGCCGCCGCGTCGCGCACCCCTGGCTTGAACCGCATGGCAGAACCTCGCCTCGCACTCCCCTCCTCGCCGCGTCACGCCAAAAGGCCCCGACCGCTCCCTGGCGCCCTACAGCGCCGCCGTCAGAGGCCATTTGGCGGCACGCCCGCGGCCGCACCCGCCGCCCGACCACGCCTGCGCTAGCCAGCGACGCCCAAGCTCCCAGCGCTTGCCACCTGCCTCCTGGAGCAGTGCATGCTCATCCACAACTTCGTCCCCTAGCATTCGTCGCCGCCACGTTGCCCTGCAAGCACAGAGAGGCCTTTCGCCGCCGTTCTTATCTCCGGCCACCTCGGACCAACCTCCACCGCCTATATAAGGACCCCGGAGCTCACTCGAGACCTAGAGCAACTTCATATGATCCTTCTAGTGCTGCCTTGGCCAGCAGACGAGAGAGGGAAGGCCTTCTTCCCCGAGTCCGGCCGGTTCGGCCGCCGCCATTGCCCCGGCCAGTGCGGCGCCACTAGAGCCTCCCCCTCTCCACTCTCTTCACCAGGAACACCCTCTCCCTCCCGTGAATCTTTCCCCCTACTCAATTTCGATCGGGAGCCACCGCAGCCCCAAATTCACTTTGTCCCCGGAGCCTCCTCCGCCGCGGAGCTCGTCGCCGACGGCTCCCTCAGTCCCCATCACTCCCTCGACCACCGAGGGGACCGCCTAGGAGTGGCGGATCCATCCCTGCACTCGGATGCCCGCGAAGGACCGCCGTTCGCCGGCGGCAATCGCCGGACGCCCCGCCTCTGCTCGAGCAAAGAAGAGGAGGGAGTGGGGACTGGTCAAACCTGACCAGTGGGCCCCTGGACCCACTGTCAGAGACCCAGCCCCGCGTCCACGTGTTTAAGTGGAAGCGCAAAACCCCGAGTACGTCTCCCCTGTTCGAAGGCGTATTCTTCCCGAAACGTTTTGTTTTCTATTTTGTTTTAAATAACAGATTTTGTCCAAACTTTGACCAGCTGTATCTTTTTAAATACAGCTCCAAATAAATTAATTCTTTTTCCTACCTCTCTCAAATATTGTCTAGTTTATTTTAAGATTTATTTGAAAAAATTTCAAAAAAAAATTTCGTGCTGTTTTTATTTTGTGTGTTAATTCATACATATTCCTTTAAATAGGATTTTGGGAGATTTCAAGATGTTTTGGATGCACCCTTCTTTTCCATGACCTAAAGGCAAGCATTCTGAACCCCGGCATAATATTTATGTGTGTTCGATAACACGTTTATAACACCACCTTAATTCGGAATGTTGTTATTCCATGTGATATGATCATTTGCATGGATGCATTATTGTGATTTCCTTGCTGTTGGAAATGGACAGGTTGGTAACGATGATCACCCTCGTATGCCGTTCATGCTTACCGGAAGGAAAACGGGAAAGTCTCGGTCTTGGGTAGACCCGAGCTTGTCCCTAGTTCCTCGTCGAGACGAGTGTGTCCGGTATGGCATGAAGGATACGATGAGTGGTGAGTCTGTCTGTATAATGCAATATTTTCGTTATGCTAATCATGCAGGGAATACCTAAAACCTCCTGAGTCGGCCGTAGATCGAGTCTTGTGCCAGTAACCCCCATACTTGTTTCGTACTGCCACAGGTCCCTACCGTAGGTGGGGTATGGTTCAGTAAGTTGTTAACCCTTGTCTAGGCACACACCGTACAGAGAGGCCATGGTGGAAGATACCGGCTGCATCCGGTAGGCATGCCACCTAGTCCGGGGGCATGGGTGTTTCAGTTGTAGCCGAGGGGGTAGCTCCCCTAGTTTGCGCGCGGTATAAATTTTGTGATCCCATGCTACGTCGAGGTTGTAGCCTCCCCACTTAGTGTTTGCTTGACAGGTGTCGTGGGTGATTCCAGATACCGGTGAGTTAAGCTGGTGTGTGCAAGTCAGGTGTGTTTCAATTAAAAGACCGTAGACGGAATTAGTCCCGATGGACTAAAGGAATCCGTTACTCGTGGGTAAAGAGTACACCCTCTGCAGAGATTAAACCTATTCGAATAGCCGTGTCCATGGTTAAGGATTACAGACTGGGATGGGTCAAGTGTCGGTCTTAGTGTCGGTCTTCGGAGGTGAAACTGTTAAACCAGAACGGGAATTACTACTTGTGACTTGTGATGATTATTACTATTGTTGACTAACCCGTGATATTATTGTTATCATCGAATATATCTGGGATGGTTCTACCTCCGGGATATTCACTATGATTTCTTTTAAAAGCCCTTTCTGTGGTGTCGCTCAGACGCCCGGCTGTGGCATTTCTTTTAAAAGCCCTTTCTGTGGTGTCGCTCAGACGCCCGACTGTGGCATTTCTTTTAAAAGCCCTTTCTGTGGTGTCGCTCAGACGCCCGGCTGTGGCATTTCTTTTAAAAGCCCTTTCTGTGGTGTCGCTCAGACGCCCGGCTGTGGCATTTCTTTTAAAAGCCCTTTCTGTGGTGTCGCTCAGACGCCCGGCTGTGGCATTTCTTTTAAAAGCCCTTTCTGTGATATCGCTCAGATGCCCGGCTGTGGCTTTTCTTTTAAAGCCCTTTCTGTGGTGTCGCTCAGACGCTCGGCTGTGGCATTTCTTTTAAATCCCTTTCCGTGGTGTCGCTAAGACGCCCGTCTGAGGCATGCTTGTTGATTATTTTATAAATATTACTACTGCTATACTATTACTTATTCATAAACAACATGTTTGCATGCATCATAGTCTCATTGATCTTGTGTGGCTAACGTCATGAGCATGAGACATTTCCAGCACATCATTGTTATATTATACGTACGTTCATAATGTTTGCGAGTACATTCAAAGTACTCACTGGCTTGTCCCTGGCTATTGTCTTGGCCAGATTGCTTGCTTGGAGAGGAGCGTTGCGATGACAGCCCCGGAGCTAAGCAACGGTGATAGCAGCCTCGCGAAGATAGGAGTTAACCTGGTCAGCTGTTCCCGTGGGAAATGGAGTCCCACAGACCGTGGTGATCCACGAACTGCTTCCGCCCTCAACCACTAGAAACCATTTGATGTACTCATAGGCCACAATGGTCTTGTACTACATATTCTGTAATTTTGCTTGGAATATCTGTATCAAGTTGATGCCTCATCAGCTAACAGTTATCCTGGGGCTGATGAGCTCGACGGCCATTTTTCTGGAAATTATGTCCGGAAAACCGGTCGCGACAGACTTGGTATAAGAGCCAGGCTGACCATTGGCTAATCCTATCTTAGCCAGGTCAATAACTTAGGCAGACCAACCCACCAAGCCATAACTGAACCCCAACCAAGCTTCTCATGCAAGATAGCCCCACAGTGACCCGACACCTTTTGGCAGTCGGTGCCCGACCTACCAGCCTAGCCATCGATCACACGCCAGTGACCGGCCCCCAGATGGTCCTTTTCGCAAGCGTGCGGAGGAAGACTCCGTCCCCTTTTCCTATAAAAAGGGGCACGCTAGCCCCAACCCAGCACAACACAGCCACCATCCTAAACCAAGCCATAATGCCTGGTCCTGTCGTGCACACTGAGACCACAGCAACCAACCTTGGAGGTTTTGTGACCATACTCGCAAACCTCACCCGCTGTGCCTATGCGTTAGAAGAGCCTCCAGAGTATGTTGTGTACCAAGGACCCTTGAGCGGTGAAAGCCGTCAATTTTGGGCCACTGTACACATCTACGGTAGGGGTCTAGCACTCGAGCGCCCCTACAGGTTCACTAGAAGGACGACTTCCTTTGAGCCACAAGCCATTCAACTAGCTGCCCGAGAGGCTATAGTTCATCTCCGGCACTTGTCGCCTAGAGTTGACTGTCGCTCGTTCCACTACTACCCCAGTCGTGAAGGATATGGTAGACCACCCCAAGTTGCCAACGGAGACAACGAAACAGATCCTGCGTTGTTGCACCTAGTGCGCTACGTAAGTGCACTAGAGGAACTGTGCAATCAGATCACCATTGATCTAATCGCAGCTCGTGGAGAGCTGATTCGTCGAGCCCCAACGAGAGAAGAGGACGAGCCCAGCACCGACAACCCAGTCGTGTTGTTTGGTCAACCAATCGAGTCCCTGAGATCCGCCCCAACCGTCGGCCAAGGTGTTGCAATAACCCCAGAAGTGCTTCGTCGCATTTTGGGAACACACTCCAACAGAGTCGTGGCCAGCAATCCCCGAGATGGTCATCATCGCTACCCCGAGCCTGCAGCCCCTCAACCTACTCCGATTAATTCCGATGGCGAGACCCGTGGAGAAGCCTCAACATCCACAAGGCACGTCCGCATGGATGTAAACGAGGTAGACTAAGTAACCCGAGTTGTATCGAGTCCCAGTGTACCCTCGCTTTGTAATCTTTTGGCTTTGTAAGTTAGCGCTGCCTGTTATCGTGCCTCTGTTTATACGGTAGTCTTGCCTGGATACGCCAGTATGCAGTATAAGATTTCTATCGCTGGCACATTTACCAAAAACCTCCCCGACAACTCCCACAGTAACACGTCACCTCGGTGAAGTATGTGTATCTGTGGCATTGACTTCGACCCGCAGAGCAGAGCTAGAAATATCTTTACCATTCCCCGGTAAAAATAACCCAGCTCCGGTGCTATAAGAGGCCACCGCATGACCTTGCCAAACACCTCTCACCTTGTGCACCACCCTCACAACCATTTCCTAGCCATGCCGACCCCCAGCTTTTACCTGAGAACCCCAGATGCAACCCCGGGTAGTTTTGTCAAGATATTGTGGGATTTCACCTGCAGTACCATGGGCGCTACCCAGCCACCCCAGTACGAGCTATTCAAATCGAGGATCACCTCTTCCACCTCGAGGTATTGGGCAGCAGTGCACATCCCTCCCGTAAACTCAGACCAAGACCCAACAGAGGTCTCCTTCGTGGGGAAATCTATGCCAACCCCACCAATGGCCATAGAAGCTGCGGCATACGAAGCGCTCGCTCGCCTTCGATTCGCGGTACCTTACGCCAGCGAACGAGGGTATTATTACTTTCCGAGCCGTGTAGCGCCCGGAGGAGTAACGTCTTTCCCCGGTGTACGAATTGAGAGAGACCCAGTCCTGGCCAATCTTGTCCAGTACGTCATCGCACAAGAGCTTTTAACCCAACGCGTGATGGGCTATCTCCAGAGCCTTGCAGATTTGAATCCTCAGATCGCCATAGGCAGAACACTAAGGCCCGACCAGGAGAGGCATGTGCATCGTCTGGTCAACCCACTTTCTCCGATAGAAGAAGAATGTGTCTCAGTGCCAGAGACATTTTCTCAGGACCCCGTCCAGTTACCCTTTGCATTCTAGACGACGCTGCTACGTTTGTTGTTGCAACTTTTATTTATCCGATGTAACTTAGGCATGTGCGCTCTGTATAAATCTTTAGTTTTGATTAATGTGAGTGATTCTGTTGCATTACTGTTTTCCTCCACTTATAATCCTGGAGTGAGTTTTCTTTTCCCTGAATTGCTGCATCTGCACCTTCTCACGGCATGGATTATTTTATTTCTCACAGCACAGCGGCCGCAGACTCACAACCATAATCATCCGAGCACATACACTGTTTGCAAAAGCTTTGCAACGATGTTACACCTAGCTAACCACCCTCTAACAGCAGTTAACACCTGGCACACCCCACCTACTCCTCGTGATCAGCGCCACCGCGGAGAGCCAACACTCGAGCAGCAGCATCGCGACGATCATCGAAGATCATCGCGCACAGGAGCACGGAGAGCCCCAGCAGTGTCGCCAGCCCTCCGCATACCAGGATCGCGAACCAGTCCGGCATCGCCTCCGCCATTAGAGCCTCACCCAAGCTTCGGTAGGCAGAAATGGAGGAAGAAAGAGGAGGAGGAGCAAGGGCAGGTGTGTGGGAGAAGAGAGAAAACACCCCGGCCGCTTTATAACTCGAGCTCGGTGTACGGTGGGCGAAGTCCACCAACGCCGCTCGTCGCCCGATCGCCGGTGTTCAGAGTCGAATCCGCAAGCAGTGCCGGCAGCACGCTGGCCCGCGAGGTGAGTACTCGCTGCCCTGGCAGCTGGCATGCCGCGCACTACCTTGGTACGGCCTAGATGCCCTACGCGCTAGGCGTCGCCGGTGGAGAAAAGCGGGGGAAAGCGCTCGGGAGAGAGGAAGAAGAAGAGCCAGAGGGAGAAGAAGAGGCTGACTGTGGGCCCCGGGTCCACTTGTCAGCCAGAGAGGGCACCGTGCTCTCGGGTACGACCAGCGTATATCTAAGTATAGAATTTTTTTTAAAATTTATATCCAGCATGGAATCTCACGTTTTTATCCCGAACCGTAGATTTTTCCACGCAACGCCAGTATCCCCACTGTGGTTTTACACCACTTATTGCCCTCTCACTGTAGCCACATTTTCATTGCATATTTTTAAAAAAAAACAGCTTTTAACAAATCTCGAGGACGAGATTTTTCTTAAGGGGGGTAGTTCTGTGACACCCCAAAAATCTTGACCTTATTTTAATGGATTAAAATTTTTGCCAGGATTTAAAACCTTGATTTTTAGCTCCGTTTTGAATTTTTTATTGGTTTTTCAAGGTTAATTGGCCATATTTGAACTACAACATTTGATAAATTCATTTAAAATTCCAACCAAAATTTGGAGATGTCAGGTGATGTTTTTAAATCACTTATATGCAAAAATAACTTTGATTCATAAAATATTTTGAGCTCTACACCCTATTTCCTTATCTGGTCCAGAGTGCAAATTTGCACTACAACCCATTTAAATATTTCTTTCTAGCCTTCACCAAAATTATGGGATGTTAGAAATAGCCTATAATTCAACTTTATGCAAAAACCCAATGATGTTATTTGAAAAATTTGAGTGTATCAACCTCATCTTCATTCTGGCCCAACTTGCTGGTTTGTACAGCAACCACATTTTTAGTTGCTCCTTTACCCATGATTTCTTTTTCTACTCGTAGCCAACCCTACCAAACCCCTATGTCCAGGAGCATGCACCCTTTGAAACATTTCTGGTCCATGTTGTGATGCCATTTGCTTCCTGCCCAGAAGTGTAGTTTTGCAAAACTTGCACTAGCAAGTTTCTCCTTTTTGAAAACTAACTACACCACCCTCTCATACTTCCATTAAGACCCCACTTTGGAAGTTTTGGCCACCCCAAGAGGTGCCTAGGTGCCTCTGGCATTTTGTCGAACACCCTGAGTGCTTAGCCAGATTTGGCATGATTTCAAGTTTACATTGTGAACTTGACCACCTGCCCAAACCACCTTGTCCATTAGTCTCCTCACAACTCCTAACATGGATCTGCTAATTCCCAGTTTCACCCAAGACCTCTAGCGCGCCCTGGCATTTCGTCGAACAGGTCCTGCGCGTGCACTGGGCGCGCCCAGAGCGCGCCAACTGCAGTCGCGCACCGAGCCGCCGCGTCGCGCGCCCCTGGCTTGAACCGCACGGCAGAACCTCGCCTCGCACTCCCCTCCTCGCCGCGTCACGCCAAAAGGCCCCGACCGCTCCCTGGCGCCCTACAGCGCCGCCGTCAGAGGCCATTTGGCGGCACGCCCGCGGCCACGCCCGCCGCCCGACCACGCCTGCACTAGCCAGCGCCGCCCAAGCTCCCAGCGCTTGCCACCTGCCTCCTGGAGCAGTGCGTGCTCATCCACAACTTCGTCCCCAAGCATTCGTCGCCACCACGTTGCCCTGCAAGCACAGAGAGGCGGTTCACCGCCGTTCTTATCTCCGGCCACCTCGGACCGACCTCCACCGCCTATATAAGGACCCCGAAGCTCACTCGAGACCTAGAGCAACTTCATATGATCCTTCTAGTGCTGCCTTGGCCAGCAGACGAGAGAGGGAAGGCCTTCTTCCCCGAGTCCGACCGGTTCGGCCGCCGCCATTGCCCCGGCCAGTGCGGCGCCACCAGAGCCTCCCCCTCTCCACTCTCTTCACCAGGAACACCCTCTCCCTCCCGTGAATCTTCCCCCCTACTCAATTTCGATCGGGAGCCACCGCAGCCCCAAATTCACTTTGTCCCCGGAGCCTCCTCCGCCGCGGAGCTCGTCGTCGATGGCTCCCTCCGTCCCCATCACTCCCTCGACCACCGAGGGGACCGCCTAGGAGTGGCGGATCCATCCCTGCACTCGGATGCCCGCGAAGGACCGCCATTCGCCGGCGGCGATCGCCGGACGCCCCGCCTCTGCTCGGGCAGAGAAGAGGAGGGAGTGGGGACTGGTCAAACCTGACCAGTGGGCCCCTAGACCCACTGTCAGAGACCCAGCCCCGCCTCCACGTGTTTAAGTGGAAGCGCAAAACCCCGAGTACGTCTCCCCTGTTCGAAGGCGTATTCTTCCCGAAACGTTTTGTTTTCTATTTTGTTTTAAATAACAGATTTTGACCAAACTTTGACCAGCTGTATCTTTTTAAATACAGCTCCAAATAAATTAATTCTTTTTCCTACCTCTCTCAAATATTTTATAGTTTATTTTAAGATTTATTTGAAAAAATTTCAAAACAATTTTTCGCGCTGTTTTTATTTTGTGTGTTAATTCATACATATTCCTTTAAATAGGATTTTGGGAGATTTCAAGATGTTTTGGATGCACCCTTCTTTTCCATGACCTAAAGGCAAGCATTCTGAACCCCGGCATAATATTTATGTGTGTTTGATAACACGTTTATAACACCACCTTAATTCGGAATGTTGTTATTCCATGTGATATGATCATTTGCATGGATGCATTATTGTGATTTCCTTGCTGTTGGAAATGGACAGGTTGGTAACGATGATCACCCTCGTATGCCGTTCATGCTTACCGGAAGGAAAACGGGAAAGTCTCGGTCTTGGGTAGACCCGAGCTTGTCCCTAGTTCCTCGTCGAGACGAGTGTGTCCGGTATGGCATGAAGGATACGATGAGTGGTGAGTCTGTCTGTATAATGCAATATTTTCGTTATGCTAATCATGCAGGGAATACCTAAAACCTCCTGAGTCGGCCGTAGATCGAGTCTTGTGCCAGTAACCCCCATACTTGTTTCGTACTGCCACAGGTCCCTACCGTAGGTGGGGTATGGTTCAGTAAGTTGTTAACCCTTGTCTAGGCACACACCGTACAGAGAGGCCATGGTGGAAGATACCGGCTGCATCCGGTAGGCATGCCACCTGGTCCGGGGGCATGGGTGTTTCAGTTGTAGCCGAGGGGGTAGCTCCCCTAGTTTGCGCGCGGTATAAATTTTGTGATCCCATGCTACGTCGAGGTTGTAGCCTCCCCACTTAGTGTTTGCTTGACATGTGTCGTGGGTGATTCCAGATACCGGTGAGTTAAGCTGGTGTGTGCAAGTCAGGTGTGTTTCAATTAAAAGACCGTAGACGGAATTAGTCCCGATGGACTAAAGGAATCCGTTACTCGTGGGTAAAGAGTACACCCTCTGCAGAGATTAAACCTATTCGAATAGCCGTGTCCATGGTTAAGGATTACAGACTGGGATGGGTCAAGTGTCGGTCTTAGTGTCGGTCTTCGGAGGTGAAACTGTTAAAGCAGAACGGGAATTACTACTTGTGACTTGTGATGATTATTACTATTGTTGACTAACCCGTGATATTATTGTTATCATCGAATATATCTGGGATGGTTCTACCTCCGGGATATTCACTATGATTTCTTTTAAAAGCCCTTTATCTGGTGTCGCTCAGACGCCCGGCTATGGCATTTCTTTTAAAAGCCCTTTCTGTGGTGTCGCTCAGACGCCCGACTGTGGCATTTCTTTTAAAAGCCCTTTCTGTGGTGTCGCTCAGACGCCCGGCTGTGGCATTTCTTTTAAAAGCCCTTTCTGTGGTGTCGCTCAGACGCCCGGCTGTGGCATTTCTTTTAAAAGCCCTTTCTGTGGTGTCGCTCAGACGCCCGGCTGTGGCATTTCTTTTAAAAGCCCTTTCTGTGGTGTCGCTCAGACGCCCGGCTGTGGCTTTTCTTTTAAAGCCCTTTCTGTGGTGTCGCTCAGACGCCCGGCTGTGGCATTTCTTTTAAATCCCTTTCCGTGGTGTCGCTAAGACACCCGTCTGCGGCATGCTTGTTGATTATTTTATAAATATTACTACTGCTATACTATTACTTATTCATAAACAACATGTTTGCATGCATCATAGTCTCATTGATCTTGTGTGGCTAACGTCATGAGCATGAGACATTTCCAGCACATCATTGTTATATTATACCTACGTTCATAATGTTTGCGAGTACATTCAAAGTACTCACTGGCTTGTCCCTGGCTATTGTCTTGGCCAGATTGCTTGCTTGGAGAGGAGCGTTGCGATGACAGCCCCGGAGCTAAGCAACAGTGATAGCAGCCTCGCGAAGATAGGAGTTAACCTGGTCAGCTGTTCCCGTGGGAAATGGAGTCCCACAGACCGTGGTGATCCACGAACCGCTTCCGCCCTCAACCACTAGAAACCATTTGATGTACTCATAGGCCACAATGGTCTTGTACTACATATTCTGTAATTTTGCTTGGAATATCTGTATCAAGTTGATGCCTCATCAGCTAACAGTTATCCTGGGGCTGATGAGCTCGACGGCCATTTTTCTGGAAATTATGTCCGGAAAACCGGTCGTGACACTAAAGGGGGGCACATGATCTCTGCTTCGACAAGACGTGACAAGGAAACCGCCTCGCTAAACGAGCTGAGGTGGAACAATGAAAACAATTTATGTAGAAGGCTTGGCCGCAGTGTTATGACGCACTGCGGGATACGTCAGCAGATTTGATTTGTGTTAATATAATTCTTTGTATGTCAATATGTGGAAACTTATTTTGTAGAGCCGGACACTATTTTGTGGTGTTTATAATCTTCTTGAAGAACTTGGAGGAGGAACCCGCCTTGCAATGCCGAAGACAATCTGCGCGCCGGACTCGTCGTCATTGAAGCCTGGTTCAGGGGCTACTGAGGGAGTCCTTGATTAGGGGGTGTTCGGATAGCCGAACTATACCTTCAGCCGGACTCCAGGACTATGAAGATACAAAGTTGAAGACTTCGTCCCGTGTCCGGAAGGATATTTTCTTGGCGTGGAAGGCAAGCTAGGTGTGCGGATATTCAAGATCTCCTACCATTGTAACCGACTCTGTGTAACCCTAACCCTATCCGGTGTCTATATAAACCGGAGGGTTGTAGTCCGTAGGACAACCATCATCATACACAATCATACCATAGGCTAGCTTCTAGGGTTTAGCCTCCTTGATCTCGTGTTAGATCCACTCTTGTACTACCCATATCATCAATATTAATCTAGCAGGAGTAGGGTTTTACCTCCATCGAGAGGGCCCGAACCTGGGTAAAATAAAGTGTCCCTTGTCTCCTGTTACCATCCGACCTTGACGCACAGTTCGGGACCCCCTACCCGAGATCCGCCGGTTTTGACACCGACACTCTTGCTCAAGATTGAGCTTTTCAAAGCGTAACTTCTCATGAGCTCTTAAAAGTTCTCGATGATCTTCGAAGATAGTTTCATGAGCTAACTTAAGAGTGTTTAGTTCTTTAGTTAGAGCCTCAATCTTCTCCTTATCATTGTCATTCGTTTTATCTTGATTAGCATGATTAATTGACGTTTCATCATAGTATTCATCACTAGAGTTGTCAACAAGTAAATCATCATCACCTAACAAGTCATCTTCATCACTATTGAAATCAACATACTCGGGGTGTGTTACCTTAGGACCTTTGGCCATGAAGCATCTTCCAACTCCTTCATTTGGTGAGTCAAATATGTCGTAGGAGTCGGTTGACACAAGTGCTAGACCGGCAACACCTTCATCTTGAGTATATTCGGAATCGGAGTGATAACTTCTCTCGGAGTGGTTGTCGGAGTCGGAGCCGGATACCCATTCACCAACATGAGCTTGATGTCTTCGTTTTGTGTAGCTCCTTGATGACTTTTCCTTTCTTTCCGAATCCTTGCTTCTCCGTGAGTATCTTCGTTCATGACGATCATCTCTACTCCTTCTCTCTCTAGATGGTGATTCTTCTCTTTTGCTTCTTCTTTTTGGAGAATCTTCTCTTCTTTTGTAGGGTGCCGTACACTCATTAGAAAAGTGTCCGGGTCTTCCACAATTGTAGTAGTTTCGCTCTCGACTAGAAGATCTTTTGTCATTGTAGGACCTTGACTTGGAGCTTCTATCTTTGCTTCTACTCTTGTAGAACTTGTTGAAGTTCTTCACCATTAAGCTCAATTCCTCATTGAAGGTTTGTTTCTCACTTGATGATGTGGGGGCTTCACATGAGGCTTTGTAAGCTCCACTTGATTTGTTGTGAAGTTCCTCTTTATCTTTGAGTGACATCTCATGAGCAACAATTCTTCCAATGACCTCCGTTCGCTTGAGATCTTTGTAATTGGGCATCATTTGGATCAATGTGCACACGGTATCATATTTTCCATCCAAGGCTCTTAGGATCTTCTTGATGATGAATCTATCGGTCATCTCTTCACTCCCCAAGCAGGCAATCTCATTTGTGATGAGAGCAAGCCTAGAGTACATTTCAGCGACACCTTCACCATCCTTCATTTTGAACTTGTCAAGTTGACTTTGAAGAACATCCAATTTGGATTCCTTGACGGAGTCGGTACCTTCGTGCATATCAATCAAAGTATCCCAAATTTCCTTTGCATTCTCAAGACGTCTGATTTTGTAGAATTCTTCGGGGCACAATCCGTTGAAGAGAATATCACAAGCTTGAGCGTTGTATGGCAGCATCTTCAACTCTTCCGCGGTAGCTTCACGGTTTGGTTCTTTCCCATCAAAGAAGTCACCTTGCAAACCAACACACACAATACCCCAAACGGCGGGGTTATGTCCGAGAATATGCATTTTCATCTTATACTTCCAACTAGCAAAATTAGTACCATCAAAGTAAGGAACTCTTCGGTGATAATTTCCCTCGCTAGACGCCATACTCTCCTAGGTTGTGAAACCAAGGCTATGACCACCAAAAGCTATGAAAATCAAAGCAAATGGGGACCAAAGCTCTGATACCACTTGTAGGACCTTGAAGTATGTCTAGAGGGGGGGTGATTAGACTACTTGACCAATAAAAACTTAACATTTTCCCAATTTTAGAGTTTGGCAGATTTTAGCTACTTTAGGACAAGTCAAGCAATCATCACACAATTCAAGCAAGCATGCAAAGAGTATATAGGTAGCGGAAAGTAAAGCATGCAACTTGCAGGAATGTAAAGGGAAGGGTTTAGAGAATTCAAACGCAATTGGAGACACGGATGTTTTTGGCGTGGTTTGGATAGGTGGTGCTATCCTACATCCACGTTGATGGACACTTCAACCCACGAAGGGTAACGGTTGCGCGAGTCCACGGAGGGCTCCGCCCACGAAGGGTCCACGAAGAAGCAACCTTGTATATCCCACCATGGCCATCGCCCACGAAGGACTTGCCTCACTAGCGGTAGATCTTCACGAAGTAGGCGATCTCCTTGCCCTTACAAACTCCTTGGTTCAACTCCACAATCTTGTCGGAGGCTCGTAAGTGACACCTAGCCAATCTAGGAGACACCACTCTCCAAGAAGTAACAAATGGTGTGTTGATGATGAACTCCTTGCTCTTGTGCTTCCAATGATAGTCTCCCCAACACTCAACTCTCTCTCATAGGATTTGGATCTGGTGGAAAGAAGATTTGAGTGGAAAGCAACTTGGGGAAGGCTAGAGATCAAGATTCATATGGTAGGAATGGAATATCTTGAGCTCAACACAAGGGTAGGTAGTTCTCTCTCAGAACATATGAGTTGGAAGTGTAGATGTGTTCTGATGGCTCTCTCCGCGAATGAAGAGGAGGTGGAGGGGTATATATAGCCTCCACACGAAATCTAACCGTTACACACAATTTACCAATCTCGGTGGGACCGAATCAACAAACTCAGTCGGACCGATTTAGTAAACCTAGTGACCGTTAGTGATTTTCGGTGGGACCGACATACAACTCGGTAGGACCGATATGGTTAGGGTTAGGGCATAACGTAATCTCGGTGAGACCGATTACACAAACTCGGTGAGACCGATTTGGTAATAAGCTAACCAGAGGGTTGGTCAGGTAAACTCGGTGGGACCGATTTGCTCTTTCGGTGAGACCGAAAAGTTACAAAAAGGAAACAGAGAATTTACATTGCAATCTCAGTGGGACCGATCCGCTCTTTCGGTGAGACCGAAAAGTTATGAAAAGGAAACAGAGAGTTTGCAATCCCATCTCGGTGAGACCGAGATCCCTATCGGTAGAACCGATTTGCTTAGGGTTTGGCAGTGGCTATGACAAGTGAAACTCGGTGGTGCCGGGTTGAAATAATCGGTAGAACCGAGTTTGGCTTTGAGTTTAGGTTAAGTGTGGATATGGGAAAGTAGCTGAGGGTTTTGGAGCATATCACTAAGCACATGAAGCAAGAGGCTCATTAAGCAACACCTCATCCCTCCTTGATAGTATTGGCTTTTCCTAAAGACTCAATGTGATCTTGGATCACTAAAATATAAAATGAAGAGTCTTGAGCTTTTGAGCTTGAGCCAATCCTTTGTCCTTATCATTTTGAGGGATCCACTTTCATCATCCATGCCATGCCAATCATTGAGCTTTCCTGAAATAATCATCTTGGAATAGCATTAGCTCAATGAGCTATATGTTGTTATGAATTAGAAAAACCACCTAGGGATAGTTGCACTTTCAACCACCCAAGTCTCCGCCGAAAGGCAACTATGAGCGCACTATTGGAAAGACATTCGCCGAAGTGGAGCGGTCGGGAAGTACTGTCATTGATCAAAGGATGAAGGAACGACGAGCTGGGAAACAAATTGCACAGCTCGGCGAACAAGCGAAGCAATCGTGCCCCCCGCTCAAGGTGCCTAGCGACATCGTCTCTAATGATCCGAGGATGGTGCCCGGTTATAGCAATCTTGGAGATTACCTGCCCAACGATGTACATTATGATTTCTTGGAGGTGCAGATAGACAGATACGAGTACGGGAAGCCTCTCGTCAAAGATGAAAGATCTCTAACAACGATGATGCGAAGATTGCATGATTAGTACATGAAAACCTGCAGAGAGTCTGGGGGGAGGAATACTTTGTATGTGAGAGTTAAAAAGGAGCATGACCTCGTTGGAATTGAAGTGTTGCCTGTTCCATTTGAGGAGTTCTTTCAGTTTTTCAATCAATTGGCCCTCGATAAAGCAACGGTCACCTGCTACTGCCTGTAAGTAGTACTACTTCTATCATTAAGTCTCTCTATATAGCTCAGCTCTTTCATTGCATGTATTTATAATTATCCTCACTATATTATGCAGATTGAAGATCGTCGAATTGAAGAAAAGACAAGTCGGTGATATTGGGTTCATTAACACAAATCTCATAGATGCAACTGAGGTTAAATTTCATGCCGAAGATAGCGAGGCCAACTTGCTACGATCGTTGGTAATAAATGAAAACAAAGATATAATACTCTTTCCTTACAACTTCAAGTGAGTGTTACTGTCTTGTGCATATTCGGTTTCTCTTATATATTAGTCAAGGTTATAGTAATGTAATTGATGAGTTATGCATGCGTGCGCAAGTTCCACTATATTCTCCTAGAGATTAAGCTTGAGCAAGGAGTAGTAACTGTCTTAGACTTGAAACGAAAAGATCCCCAGGAGTATGCGGACATGACTCAAATGTTCGAGAAGTAAGTTAAATCGATCATTATCCACCATATCAGCAACTTTGTTAATTTCTGATATCAAGTAATTGTTTTCTTTGTCTGGCAGGGTTTGGAGAAAATTCACCAAAAAAGCTCCGGGACTGCCGAAGAAGCTGGAATTTAGACACCCGAAAGTAAGTACTATAGTAGAATGTTCCGCACATCTCCTAGTGATTCAAGTGCTAGTTTCATCAATACCATTTTGCATTCTTGCTTATCAGTTTGATTGACCTCTATTTCTTGTAAAGTGGTTGTGACAGGAATAAGGGAATGATTTCTGTGGATACTACGTTTGCGAGTCCATCCGCCACACGACCTGTGAGCGGGGCTACTCTAACGAATAATATGAAGTGCGTAAATAACAATATTCACAATTTTATTTTATTATCATCATTTGTGTTGAGTTTCATCCATTCATATATATATATGTATTGACCCCCTTCTTCAAATTAGATGTTTCGGATGCGGGATGAACTCCTAGCACCAGATCGCATGCGAGAAATTCAAGAGGAATTGGCGGCATTCTTTCTTGACCACGTGATCGCTGAAGACGGAGAATACTATGTGGACCATGCGTCCGTATGTTAGGAGATTATATTTGTAAGAGATAATTATTGTATATATGTAGCCGGTAGTGTCGGATAGATATATATACGAGAACTTGTTGTTCGACCAATCTCTCGGAGAAGGAGAGGTGGTCGATATCACTTCTCTCTGTATGCATATATGTTCATGACGATCTTCTGTTTTCTTCGTTTGCTTACCAGCTAGCTAGCGTGTCTAGTCCTCTCTATACGTATGTATAGTACGTAGTGTCGACCAAGCACGGACATAAGAGAGGACACTTCTCTCTATTAATTAGCTAGCTAACACAATATATGAGACACCTAAATTAACCCCCCAAACCCCCCCCCCCTTCAAAAAAAACAAAAACCCCAGCCACAGAAATGCTGACGCGTGGATGCCTATTGGTCCCGGTTGGTGCCACCAACCGGGACCAAAGGCCCTCCTGCCTGGGCTCAGCGCACAGGCCACATGGAGGCCCATCTGTCCTGGTTCTGGACTGAAACGGGACTAAAGGGACAGGGGACAGGGCATTAGTAACGACCGTTTAGTCTGGACAAAAGGCCCTTACCAACTGGGACAAATGGGCCGTTTTCTACTAGTGAACGTTCGGCCGGTCGCATCGCTCACGTTCGATCCACATAGATCCAGCGTCTGCCGCGCATCCTCCTCCTAGATTTTTTTCTTTTGCCGTACCTTCTTCTTCCTTCCACCACTCGACCTCCCTCCTCCTTTCATCCCCCTCCCCTGCCCCCCCCCTCCCCGCACGACCTCAGGCGCTGTCGACGAGCACTGTGGCTTCTCCGGCGAGGCCTCCACCAGCAGACCCCATATATTCCTCTTTTGCGTCACTCTCCGATGGCTTGTTGCCCCTTTTCTTCTGGCTCTGCGACTCCACAGAGGAGGAAGCACGCCGGGGGAGTTGAAATTGATGGACGGAAAAGCTACATTCGGGTACGCGGGAGCTGCAACCGGCGGATGGAGGAGCTGCAAACGGCAGGGCAGCGAGGGTGGATGAAACCACGACCGGCAGGTGAGGTTGCTGCACGAGGACCTGTCGACGATGGTGTCGTGAATGCTACAACCACGTACCACAAAGCTACAATCAACTTGCGAAGATGCTACAACATGCGCACAACGGAGCTACAACCGGCAAGGTGTGTTGACAAATGTTACAACCGTTTACCAAAAAAGCTACAACCATGTTCGTCTGCAACCCGAGTTAGTCGGACTTGTAGCCACGGTCATCCAAGGATTTTTGCTACAACTGGTGTTGAAATTTGCTACAACCAGTGTCTCATTTTGCTACATTGGACATGCCGGCGTTGGGATTTTTTTGCTACAAACGCTGTCACGCTGTGCTACAACCAACACTTCAAATTGCTACAGCCGGCACACGAGGAACTTGCCACCGGTGAGAAAAAAAGCTCCAACCAGATACATGAAAGCTGAGGTGGGGCACCATGGAAGCTGCAATCGGCACCTGAGAAGCTACAATTGTTAATGGGAAAAGCTCCAACTGGCAAACAAAAAAGCTTCAACCGGAGGTGACAGAAACTACGGACGGACCGCAAAAGCTGCAACCGGCTATGGCAAAGTTACAACCGGCGTTTGCAGAAGCTTCCACCATGTATGATGGTGATCATGGCAAGATTTCGACTCGACAAGCCGGCGGGCTACAACTGATGCTGCCGATGACCGTGACAGCGACGACCTGAGGTACCCCGGTGAGCGTCGACCACCAGCGCTGCGAGCGCGAAGCGCGAGTGATGGTGTCATGGCCATGGAGGGCGAGAGCTGCGGGGACGGGGGGGGGGGGGGTTGCGGTGCTTCGGCTGTAGCAGTGCATCCAGCAACGATGGCAAAGGCGCTGACGAGCTGTCAAGAGGCCGGGGGACGGGGGCAGGGGGCATTTTTACGTAGATCCGACGGTCTATACAGCTGGCATCCGGCGGCCCGCGTGCGACAGACCGAAACTTTGGGCCGGCGCCGGCACCTATTAATGCCTTTTTTTAATGGGTATACAGGGCATATACTGCGGCCTGTTTAGAAAGAAAAAACTCGATAGCCAATTAGCCACTCATGCGTGCGGCCCGTTTAGAAAGAGAAAATCGCTAGCCACCCATGCGTGCGGCCCGTTTAGAAAGCAACCGCTAGCTACTCGGAGTCAGCGGCCGCCGCACGGATCAGATGTCCGATCGCAGTCCTAGTGTTCATCGGAGAAGTCCCTAGTTTATTTCTCCGCAACAACGGTTTCCGATCCACAACACAAGACGACTCCCGTATCCTGTATAAAATCTTGGCGATCGAGGGTACGTCTCCTCGTCTCGTCCAATACTCCAATAGAATACATCCATCGATCGATCGATCAGGCCTAGCCAGGAGAGTATGTCGCATCGGCCGCCGCCGCCGCCGCATGCTGAAGCCGCCGCAGGCATGGGCAAGGCGCGAGTGGTGGAGGTCTGGGCCCACAACCAGGAGGCAGAGCTGGCTCGCATGTCGGACATGTTCCCGGACTTCCCCATCGCCGTCGTGGCCACGTCCTACGACGTCCCTCCCCGCCCCGTCCCAGGCTGCGCCCGCGAACTCGCGGCAGACGCCGACGGCGTCTATCACATTACTGGCCTCATGCCGTACTACCGCAACATGGACGCCAACTGCGAGCACATCTACAACAGGGTCAGAGGCGTGAGGTTTCTGCAGATCGCCTTGGCGCTGGTCAACCGCGATGGCGACCTCACCCGTGTCTGGCGGTTCCACGTGGGCGTGCCGTCGGCCAAGGAGGAGCGATTTATGTTGAAGCTGGGTGTAGAGCCCTGCGTAGGCCGCGTCGACCGCGCCCGCTTCGCCAACGCTCTCAGGGCCTGCCGTGCCGTCATGATAACCGATGTCACCTGGGTGACCTCGGACGGCGCTGAGGATATCGCCCACTTGGTGGACTGCTTATCGAACCCTCTTCAGATCTATCCCAAACATAATCACGGCCGCTACGGGCTCATCCGCCTGATACGGATTCACTTTCCGAATCTTTATGACCTCAAATTTCTCGCAGAGTGGCAAACTCTGGGTGGGGAGGAGCCTCCGCTGTTTGCAGCCGCCAGGGCCGCCAAATCACCCGATGACCTCCTCCACGGATTCCTTGCGCTAATGAGGGAGCCCAACTTTAGAGAGCGGATGATGGAATACAATGGGATCTTGTGCGGCCTCGGACACTGGAGCAGCCCCGAACTCGATTCGTTCAGGTTGAGCTATGAGGAGCAAGAGAGGCAATTCAAGGTGGCACTCGCTGAGATAAACGGCCTCGACGTGTCTGATCTCGAACACGTCCACATGCACTAGCTGAAAAGGATCGATGGCGCAACACACAACATTTGAAAAATTAGCAGGTTTCCGCAGGAAAGCATGCATTGTTCTATGCAACATTTGTTATTTTCAATAGTGACTAAAGCACATTTTTCTTTTGAAGCGGAAGATTACTTGTTATTAAATGATTGTAATCAACCGGCCGATCTGGCGCGAGGCATCTGCCACCTCGCGTGGCCTGCTTGACCACGCACGTCTCTCCTCCATCCTTTTTTGCAACAACAATGTTGTTTCAGAATGATGATGACTGCACAAGTACGCGACGTGGCCGGAGATGTGTTGTAATTTTTGCAACATGTGTCTTGTTGCAGAAAATTAGATGCGGCAAAGATATTGCTGAAATTTTTGTAATAAGGGTTTGTTGCAGTAAATTAGAGAAGAAGAGATTACACAGTATGGATCTTCTTGCAGAAAATTAAAGAAAAGAAAGTTTTGCAACAGGACCCTTGTTGCAGAAAATTATACAAAAGAAGATTTTTGCAACAAAGGGCTTGTTGCAAGAGGAATGGACACGTGTCTCACGTAACATGTGCCCCTGACTCGTCATGACTCCCTTCAAATTTTTCTGGAACAACATCAATGTTGCAGAACTTTCTCCCGTAACATTAGCTATGTTGCAAAAAAGTGAAGACAATTTTTTAAACAAACCTCAATTGTAAAAAAAATCTGCAACAAAACCCCAGTTGCAAAAAGATTTCTTCGACACAGACAGTGTTTCAGAAAGTTAAATAGCGGTCCCGATGTTTTGCAACAAGCTTCCTGTTGCGGGATATGTTTTGCAACACCGCTCTTGTTGCGAAAGGGAGGTAGCGCTGGTGGGTGGGTAGATCGGATGGACATCCTCGCGTCCATCCAACGGCCGGTGAGGCGGTGGATGTTTACTAGTCATCCGCCGGCGGACGCGTAGCATGGCCCTATTTTTTGGGATTACTTGTTATTTGTTGGGATCACTATTGAATATTTTTTTTGAGGTAAGGATCACTATTGAATATTTGGGGGAGCTAGTTGCGGATTTTGGGCAATTTGATGTACCCAAGCACCTACTTTTTTTTTCAGATGCCATCTTAATATTTTTATTATTGGTGAAGCTGCGCAATGCAGATGTGTTTTTCCTCTGAGTATAGATGCTCCGATTCTGCCCAGCTGTGTACTGACTCGATACTTTTGAGGTAATTTAGGTAAAACCGGGAGATTAAATTTTGTGAATTTGCACTCCTTCATGCGCATGCATCACTAGTAGAAAAGAGGGCTTTGGTTCAGGCCGGGTCAGCCCATTAGTTCCGGGTCAGTCCAGAACTGGGACCCATGGGGCATTGGTCCTGGTTCGTGAGGCCAGGGGCCTGCCGGGCCTCGTGGGGGCATTGGTCCCGGTTCGTTTGGCCCCTTTGGTCCCGGTTGGTGGGACGAACCGGGAGGAATGGGCCTCACTCCTGGCCCACCATCATTGGTCCCGGTTGGTGGCTTGAACCAGGACAACAGGCTTCCCTTTAGTCCCGGTTCGTGCCACGAACCGGGACCAATGAGGTGCCTATATATACCCCTTGCCCGCGAGCAGAGCACTCCAGTGCTCTGTTTTTCTCTGGCCGGCGAGGGGAGGGTTTTGTGGTGCTCTAGCTCACCTCCTATGCACATGAGGTGTTTGATGAAATGCCCGAGCCACACTAGTTAAGCTTTCTCCTCTCGAAGCTCGACCTCAAAGCTCCATTTTCCTCGAGATTTGTCTAGGTTTAGCGGCCTGTCACGTCTCATTCCCGTCTTCACCACCGTCGATCGCCCGCGCCGATCTCGTCGCCGGCACCACCGTGGTGAGCCTCTTGTTCTTATCTTGTTTCTGATAGAAAAAAAATTCTTACTTTAGATAGATATTTGTCTAATTTTCTTACTTTTATTATTGCTTGTTATTATATAGTGCGATGGTTTTGGTATCCGCCCCCGTCGGCCCTCGTCCTGGCTATGATTCGGATGTGGTATATATTATCTTTTTATAACTATTTGGTTCATTTATTGTTTATGACAATTATGCCGACCAACGTGACATAGATTTTATTTATGTAGGAGGTAGTTGAACCGGAAATTCCAACCGACCCTATTGTCGAGAGGTTAAATTTAGTTGAAGAAGAAAACAATTACTTGAAGGAAAAAATAAAAAAATTAAGGAGGAGAAGATGACATTGGAGTTGCATGTTGCGGATGTCGTCGATTATCACAAGATCAAGATGGATGCAATGCGGTTGAAGATGAGAAAGATTAGAAAATATGCCATTCATACCGAGGCTTGGTATCGTTATGCCGTTGAATCAATTGTTACCTTGGTTGCGATTATGATCGCATTTTGTTTTCGCATTGAAATGTTTTACATAGTTTCAATGTGTGGTTTAATTAATTAGATGCTCTGGAGAGCTATATATTAGATGAGAACTATGTATGTACTTTGGTTTTAAAATGATGATGAACTTCTATTAATTTGGTCACTTAATTATCTATTCATAATGTTCTGTAATGATTTTTGACACACTTTATTATATATAATGCACGCAGATGAACCGACAATGGATGTACGGTGACAGACACACCTCCAAGTACATTAAGGGCGTGCATGATTTTCTCGAAGTGGCTGAGGCAAACAAGCAGAATGGTTTTATGTGTTGTCCATGCCCTAAATGTGGGAATACGAAGTCTTACTCTGACCGGAAAATCCTTCACACCCACCTGCTTTACAATGGTTTCATGCCACACTATAATGTTTGGACGAGGCACGGAGAAATAGGGGTTATGATGGAAGACGGCGAAGAACAAGAGGACGATGACAACTATGTGCCCCCTGAATACGGTGATGCTGCAACGGGGGAAGCTGCTGAAGATCAAGAGGAACCAGACGATGTGCCCAATGATGCTGCAACAGGGGAAGTTGTTGAAGATCAAGAGGAGCCAGACGATGTGCCCGATGATGATGATCTCCGCCGGGTCATTGTCGATGCAAGGACGCAATGCGAAAGTCAAAAGGAGAAGCTGAAGTTCGATCGCATGTTAGAGGATCACAAAAAAGGGATGTACCCCAATTGCGAAGATGGCAACACAAAGCTCGGTACCGTACTGGAATTGCTGCAGTGGAAGGCAGAGAATGTTGTGCCTGACAAAGGATTTGAGAAGCTACTGAAAATAGTGGAGAAGAAGCTTCCAAAGGATAACGAATTGCCCGACAGTACATACGCAGCAAAGAAGGTCGTATGCCCTCTAGGATTGGAGGTGCAGAAGATACATGCATGCCCTAATGACTGCATCCTCTACCGCGGTGCGTACAAGGATCTGAACGCATGCCCGGTATGCGATGCATTGCGGTATAAGATCAGACGAGATGACCCTAGTGATGTTGACGGCGAGCCCCCCAGGAAGAGGGTTCCTGCGAAGGTGATGTGGTATGCAACTAGAATACCACGGTTGAAACGTCTGTTCAGAAACGAAGAGCATGCCAAGTTGATGAGGTGGCACAGTTAGGACCGTAAGAAAGACGGGAAGTTGAGAGCACCCGCTGACGGGTCGCGGTGGAGAAAAATCGAGAGAAAGTACTGGCCTGAGTTTGCAAGTGACCCAAGGAACGTATGGTTTGGTTTAAGCGCGGATGGCATTAATCCTTTCGGGGAGCAGAGCAGCAATCACAACACCTAGCCCATGACTCTATGTATGTATAACCTTCCTCCTTGGATGTGCATGAAGCGGAAGTTCATTATGATGCCAGTTCTCATCCAAGGCCCTAGTCAACCCGGCAACGACATTGATGTGTTCCTAAGGCCATTAGTTGAAGAACTTTTACAGCTGTGGAATTTAAACGGTGTACGTACGTGGGATGAGCACAAACAGGAGGAATTTAACCTGCACGCGTTGCTGTTTGTAACCATCAATGATTGACCCGCTCTCAGTAACCTTTCAGGACAGACAAACAAGGGATACCACGCATGCACGGACTGTTTAGATCAAACTGAAAGTATATACCTGGACAAATGCAGGAAGAATGTGTACCTGGGCCATCGTCGATTTCTTCCGACCAACCATCAATGTCGAAAGAAAGGCAAGCATTTCAAAGGCGAGGCAGATCACCGGAAGAAGCCCGCCATGCGTACCGGTGATCACGTACTTGCTATGGTCAATGATTTACACATAATCTTTGGAAAGGGTCCCGGCGCACTAGCTATTCCGAATGACGCTGAGGGACACACACATGTGGAAGAAGAAATCTATATTTTGGGACCTACCCTACTGGAAAGACCTAGAGATCCGCTCTTCAATTGACGTGATGCACGTGGCGAAGAACCTTTGTGTGAACCTGCTAGGCTTCTTGGGCGTGTATGGGAAAACAAAAGATACACCTGAGGCACGGGAGGACCTGCAACATTTGCACAAAAAAGACGGCATGCCTCCGAAGCAGTATGAAGGTCCTGCCAGCTATGCTCTTATGAAAGAAGAGAAAGAAATCTTCTTTGAATGCCTTCTCAGTATGAAGGTCACGACTGGCTTCTCGTCGAATATAAAGGGAATAATAAATATGCCAGAGAAGAAGTTCCAGAACCTAAAGTCTCATGACTACCATGTGATTATGACGCAACTGCTTCCGGTTGCATTGAGGGGGCTTCTACCGGAAAACGTCCGATTAGCCATTGTGAAGCTATGTGCATTCCTCGATGCAATCTCTCAGAAGGTGATCGATCCAGAAATCGTACCAAGGCTAAGGAGTGATGTGACGCAATGTCTTGTCAGTTTCGAGCCGGTGTTCCCACCATCCTTCTTCAATATCATGACGCACGTCCTAGTTCCTCTAGTCGACGAGATTGTCATTCTGGGGCCCGTATTTCTACACAATATGTTCCCCTTTGAGAGGTTCATGTGGGTCCTAAATAAATATGTGCGTAACTGCGTTAGGCCAGAAGGAAGCATCTCCATGGGCCATCAAACAGAGGATGTCATTGGGTTTTGTGTTGACTTCATTCCTGGCCTTAAGAAGATATGTCTCCCTAAATCACGGTATGAGGGGAGACTGACTGGAAAAGGCACGCTGGGAGGGGACTCAATAATATGCAGGGACGGATATTCTTGGTCTCAAGCACACTACACAGTTCTACAGAACTCTACCTTGGTGACCCCGTATGTCGATGAACACAAGAACAGTCTGCGCTCCAAACACCCGGAGCAGTGCGACGACTGGATTACATGTGAACACATCAGGACTTTCAGCAGTTGGTTGGAAACACGTCTCAAAGGTGACAACACTTTTTGTGATGAGTTGTACTTGTTGTTCAGGGGACCATCTTTGACTGTATTTACTTACAAAGGATACGAGATAAATGGTAATACATTTTACACGATCGCCCAAGATCAAAAGAGCACCAACCAAAATAGCGGTGTCCGCTTTGATGCAGCAACCGAGAGGGGAAAGGACACATATTATGGTTACATAGTGGACATATGGGAACTTGACTACGGACATGATTTTAAGGTCCCATTGTTTAAGTGCAAATGGGTCAATCTGTCAGGAGGCGGGGTACAGATAGACCCACAGTACGGAATGACAATAGTGGATCAGAAAAATCTTGGGTACACTAATGAACCGTTTGTCCTAGCCAATGATGTGGCACAGGTTATCTATGTGAAGGACATGTCTACCAAATCGAGAAAAAGAAAAGATAAGGAAGCGAATACATCATACGATGAGCCAAAGCGCCACATAGTTCTTTCAGGAAAAAGGGACATCATGGGAGTGGAGGGCAATACAGACATGTCTGAAGATTATGAAAAGTTTCTTGAAATTCCTCCCTTCAAAGTCAAGGCTGACCCAAGCATCCTGATAAACGATGAATATTATCCATGGTTACGGCGCAATAAGCAAATGACACAAGCGAAGAAAAAGTGAAGACTTTCTCCCGCAACTATTATGATGATACCATGCCAACTTTGTAACAGACGAGTGATACGTCCATTTTGCATCATGCTTTTATATCGATATTTATTGCATTATGGACTGTTATTTCACTTTATGTCACAATACTTATGGCTATTCTCTCTTATTTTACAAGGTTTACATAAGGAGGGAGAATGCCGGCAGCTGGAATTCTGGTCTGGATAAGGAGCAAATATTAGAGACCTATTCTGCTAAACTCCAAAAGTCCTCAAAGTCCACGGAACGTCTTAGAAGAAATAAAGAAAAATCCACGCCAAAGATGAAGGCCAGGGGGCCCACACCCTACTCATGAGGGTGGGGGCGCCCCCCCTAGGGCGCGCCCCCTACCTCGTGAGCCCCCTGGTGGCTCTCCGATGCCCATCGTCTCCTATATGAGGTCTTTTGATGAGAAAAAAAATAAGAGGGAACTTTTCAGGACGAGACTCCGCCGCTACGAGGCGGAACCTTGGCGGATCCAATCTAGAGCTCCGGCAGAGCTGTTCTGCCGGGGATACTTCCCTCCCGGAGGGGGAAATCATCACCATCGTGATCACCAACGCTCCTCTCATCGGGAGAGGTCAATCTCCATCAACATCTTCACCAGCACCATCTCATCTCCAAACCCTAGTTCATCTCTTGTATCCAATTCTTGTCTCAAAGTCCGGGATTGGTGCTAGTAGGTTGCTAGTAGTGTTGATTACTCCTTGTAGTTGATGCTAGTTGGTTTAGTTGGTGGAAGATTATATGTTCAGATCCTATATGCATATTATTACCCCTCTGATTATGACAATGGATATGCTTTGTGAGTAATTACGTTCGTTCCTGAGGACAAGGGAGAAGTCTTGCTATGAGTAGTCATGTGAATTTGGTATTCGTTTGATATTTTGATAAGATGTATGTTGTCTAGCCTCTAGTTGTGTTATGTGAACGTCGACTACATGACACTTCACCATTATTTGGGCCTAGAGAAAGGCATTGGGAAGTAATAAGTAGATGATGGGTTGCTAGAGTGACAGAAGCTTAAACCCTAGTTTATGCGTTGCTTCGTAAGGGGCTGATTTGGATCCATATGTTTCATGCTATGGTTAGGTTTACCTTAATACTTTTGTTGTAGTTGCAGATGCTTGCAATAGAGGTTAATCATAAGTGGGATGCTTGTTCAAGTAAGAACAACACCCAAGCACCGGTCCACCCACATATCAAATTATCAAAGTATCGAACGTGAATCATATGAACGTGATGAAAACTAGCTTGACGATATTCCCATGTGTCCTCGGGAGCGCTTTTCCTATTATAAGAGTTTGTTCCGGCTTGTCATTTGCTACAAAAGGATTGGGCCACCTTGCTGCACTTTATTTAATTTTGTTACTTGTTGCTCGTTACAATTTATCCCGTCACAAAACTATCTGTTACCACTTATTTCAGTACTTGCACAGAATACCTTGCTGAAAACCGCTTATCATTTCCTTCTACTCCTCGTTGGGTTCGACACTCTTACTTATCGGAAGGACTACGATAGATCCCCTATACTTGTGGGTCACCAAGACTCTTTTCTGGCGCCGTTGCTGGGGAGTGTAGCACCTTTGGTAGGTGGAATTTGGTAAGGAAAAATTTATATAGTGTGCTGAAATTTACTGTCACTTGTTACTATGGAAAGTAATTCTCTGAGGGGCTTGTTCGGGGTATCTTCACCCTGTCCAGTAGAGCAAAGAGTTGCTCCTCACCCTACTGAACCTATTGAAAATGATACTCCTTTTGAATTTCCTACGACTATGATGAAAAAACTGCTAGCTAATCCTTTTACAGGAGATGGAACAAAGCATCCTGATGAGCACTTAATATATGTGGATGAAGTTTGTGGATTATTTAAGATTGCAGGTATACCCAATGATGTTGCTAAGAAGAAGGTCTTCCCTTTATCTTTGAAGGGAGACGCATTGACATGGTATAGGCTATGTGATGATATGAGATCATGGGACTATAAAAGATTGAAGCTGGAATTTCATCAAAAGTATTACCCTATGCATCTTGTTCATCGTGATCACAATTATATATATAATTTCTGGCCTCGCGAAGGAGAAAGCATCACTCAAGCTTGGGGGAGGCTTAAATCAATGTTATATTCATGCCCCAATCATGAGCTCCAGAGAGAAATAATTATGCAAAGTTTTTATGCTCGGCTTTCTGAAAACAATCGCAACATGCTCGATACTTCTTGTGCTGGCTCTTTTATGATGAAGACTATTGAATTCAGAATTAAATGCAACTCTGAAGATTGGGACCTCGACGAAGGTAAGGAGTCAGGTATGACACCTAAGTTTGATTGTGTTAAATCTTTTATGGATACCGATATTTGCCGTAAGTTTAGCACTAAATATGGACTTGATTCTGAGATAGTAGCTTCTTTCTGTGAATCTTTTGCTACTTATGTTGATCTCCCTAAGGAGAAGTGGTTTAAATATCATCCTCCCATAGAAGTAAAAGTAGCTGCACCTATTAAAGTTGAAGAAAATACTGTCACTTATAATGATCCTATTGTTCCTTCTTCTTATGTCGAGAAACCACCCTTCCCTGTTAGAATAAAGGATCATGCTAAAGCTTCAATTGTTGTTCGTAAAAGCAATATTAAAACATATACACCTCCTGAGCAAGTTAAAGTAGAACCTAATATTGCTATTGTTAAAGATCTCTTGTCTGATAATATTGATGGGCATGTTATTCAGTTCGAAGGTGAAACTGCTAGAATTGCTAAACCTTGTGCTAAAGATAAACATAGACCTTTGGTGGGCGTGCCTGTTATTTCTGTTAAAATAGGAGATCATTGTTATCATGGCTTATGTGATATGGATGCTAGTGCTAGTGTTATACCTCATGACTTATACAAAGAAATTATGCATGATATTGCACCTGTTGAGTTAGAAGATATTGATGTCACAATTAAACTTGCTAATAGAGATACTATTTCACCAATTGGAATTGTTAGAGATGTTGAAGTCTTATGTGGGAAAACTAAATATCCTGCTTATTTTCTTGTTCTTACTTCCCCACAAGATAGCTTTTGTCCTATTATATTTGGTAGACCCTTCTTGAACAATGTTAATGCTAAGATAGATTGTGAAAAGAATGTTGCTACTGTTGGCTTGGATGATATGGTTCATGAGTTTAATTTCTCTAAATTTAGTAAAAAACATCGTGAGGGAGAATTACCTAGTAAGGATGAAATTATTGGTCTTGCTTCTATTGCCGTACCTCCTAGTGACCCTTTAGAACACTATTTGCTAGACCATGAAAATGATATGTTCATGAATGAAAGAAGGGAAATAGATGAAGTATTCTTTAAACAGGAACCTCTACTGCAACACAACTTGCCTGTTGAAATTTTAGGGGATCCTCCTCCACCCAAGGGTGATCCCGTGTTTGAGCTTAAACCGTTGCCTGATAATCTTAAATATGCTTATCTTGATGAAAAGAAGATATATCCTATTATTATTAGTGCTAACCTTTCAGAGCATGAAGAAGAAAGATTATTGAAAACTCTGAAGAAGCATCGTGCTGCTATTGGATATACTCTTGATGATCTTAAGGGCATTAGTCCCACTCTATGTCAACATAAAATAAATTTGGAAGCAGATGCCAAACCAGTTCGTGATCCTCAACGACGTCTGAATCCTAAAATGAAAGAAGTGGTAAGAAAAGAAATACTCAAGCTTCTGGAGGCAGGTATAATTTATCCCGTTGCTCATAGTGAGTGGGTAAGTCCTGTCCATTGTGTCCCTAAGAAGGGAGGTATTACTGTTGTTCCTAATGATAAAGATGAATTGATTCCACAAAGAATTATCACAGGTTATACGATGGTAATTGATTTCCGCAAATTAAATAAAGATACTAAGAAAGATCATTACCCCTTACCTTTTATTGATCAAATGCTAGAAAGATTATGCAAACACACACATTATTGCTTTCTAGATGGTTATTCTGGTTTCTCTCAAATACCTGTATCGGCTAAAGATCAATCAAAGACTACTTTTACTTGCCCTTTTGGTACTTTTGCTTATAGACGTATGCCTTTTGGTTTATGTAATGCACCTGCTACCTTTCAAAGATGCATGATGGCTATATTCTATGACTTTTGTGAAAAGATTTGTGAGGTTTTCATGGACGACTTTTCTGTCTATGGTTTCTCTTTTGACGATTGTTTGAGCAATCTTGATCGAGTTTTGCAGAGACGTGAAGAAACTAATCTTGTCTTGAATTGGGAAAAGTGCCACTTTATGGTTAATGAAGGTATTGTCTTGGGGCACAAAGTTTCTGAAAGAGGTATTGAAGTTGATAAAGCCAAGTTTGATGCTATTGAAAAGATGCCATGTCCCAAGGACATCAAAGGTATAAGAAGTTTCCTTGGTCACGCCGGATTTTATAGGAGGTTCCACTACTAGGGAAAAGCCTAGCAGCAGCGAGGGTTTTGGGCCTCTCAGTAGCACGGGTGCCGGCGCTACTAATAAGGCGCTACAGCTAACGTATAGCAGTAGCGCATGTTGTCCCACGCTACTGCTATACATGAATAGCTGTAGCGCTCTTTGGGAAAGGGCGCTACTGATATTATTTGCAGCGCTGTTTGCTGGGACGCGCTACTGGTAAGGAGGCGCTACTGCTAAATTTCCCCCCTCGCTACAACTAGTTTATTTATTAGTTTTTTTCCTGCATATTTGTTTTGTATTTGTTTTGTATTTGAATAGGCTTTATACAATAATCTTTAGCATATCATACACATACAAATGTAATCATAGCATAAACATACAATTAGTCTCATCAAATCATGTCATCATCATAATCATCATCCAACACAAAGTGGTCTCTCGTCATCATCTCGAAAACAGCGATACAAGTCTCGATTGTTTGCAAATACATCGTCATCCATCTAAACAATGATATACGCGAGAAGAGCTATCACTTTGAGAACATGAGTTCGTATCCCTCTCTCGCATTAGCGTGAACCTAAACTAACTACTGCCTTTCGCTCAGAAACCGGAAACCGGTACACCTGGGCGGCCTGACACTCTGGCCACTTGTCGTATATATACTCCTGGCGTAGCACTTCTTCGCCATCTATGATCTATGCACCTGCATCATCACATCAGTGGATGACATGCAACATATATAGTTGAGCAACAGAAAGAGACAGACTTGGCAAAAATAGAAACAACATATCATAAGCATAAATAACAAAGTTCATCATACGCCAAAATGCCCTAACTAGAGTGATTTTCGCTAGTCGAGGAGGAGGATAGTTTAATTACATCACAAATAAAGTTTCACCGTGCATAACTCAAAGTTTTGTCATACAGAAAGTATGGACTAAACGGACACATTGTCATATATCAACAATCACTCCAATATGTCGTTCCATCCATCCAAGTCAGGGAGATAGTCCCCGAGCCTAGTGAAAGGCTTCAGGTCGAGACGCTGAGAGGCTATCCTTGTTCGGACGTCTTCCCGCGACATTTTTCCTTCTCCGTAGAACATCCCTGTTTTTCTGATGACCTCCTTCATGATGATTTGGGCAAGTTCGCGCTGGATGTTATAGAACTCAGCTCGAAGTCGATGATCCTCGATATCTCCTATGTCCTTTGCCCATTGCAGAATATGGGCATCGCCGGAAGAAGGTGCCATGCGAAGGTTCTGGTGATCCCGTCTATACTCCAGCGTGTGGTGTAGGACATAGAATCCATCATTAAGAGAATCGTTCGGTTGCTGGATGCAACAGAAGTCGGTCTTATGGCCGAAGGCGACCCTGCCGCCCCTTATCTTGTTGTCCCTGACCTCTCCACCCATTGATTGGTAGTAATACATAGCACTGTCGAGAACATCCTTGATGTGGGTGTAATCCTTTTTGTGAATGTTCTTCGACGAGTCCAAGTAAAGAGCGTGGGAGAATCGGGGGTAGAGGATGATGAGGACGGCGCGCCCACCGCTGCGCAAAATAAGTCCTCAAATTAATTAGCCTCCACCGTGCAAATGAATGATTGAAATCGAAAGAAGGATAGCAACGCGGATGACTTACACGGGATGATAAGGCACAATAATCGCCCCCTTGTCCTTATTGGCGAGCATGAAGCTGGTGATGTAATCCCTCGCGTATTCACGGTGCTTGGTGCAGACTCCCAAGAAGCCCTCGTGCATGTAGTACGGGTCAGCGACAAAGATATGAGATATCTGCTCAACCCCGATGATGTACTTCATGTGGAAGGCATAAAGGTGGACAAACGTAAAATCGAGCTTCTTCACGTGAAACATGTCGAATATGTAATCGAATCGGAGGAAGAACTTATCCGCGGGGAAGCTGTCGATGTGCGACATTTGCCGCGGAACGTTAACCACGTAGAGTGGGTAACCTGGATCTTTCGAGGCGATGAGGTCTTTCTCTACCCGCAGCACATCGTCATGAAGTCTCTTTAGATCGCCGAATCTGGCTCGTAGCGCTGTTGCAGGTAGGATTGGTTGACCGGGGATATGCCATTTATCTGCATCGGGGATATCTATACGGTACTGAAGCCGAGGCTGCTGAGGCGGCTGGATCATAGAAACAGCTTTTTTGCCTTTCCTCGCACTCTTCCTAAACTTCTTTACTACCGGAGGGTCGTCCATAATACGTTGAGACGGCAATTCAGGCACCGACTCATGAAGCTCAAACCCTGAGGAGGCGCCAGTATAGACATACTTTTCAGCAGCGCCATCGTCGTCCTCATCCTCATCCATGGCGACGTCATCAGTGACTAATGGAGCCTCCTCCTTACCCCGTCCGCTATCACCCAACCCAACACCCGACGCTAATTGGGTAGGTGGGGTGTTGATGTTCATACCTTGCTGAGGCTGCGTGCTCGTGGGTGTGCGCCCGGCCGCCTCCAGACAAATAGACTCTTTGGCCACAACAGGACCCACCCAACATTGCAACAATCACCAAGCCACCGTAGTGTCTCGTCGTCATCCCCCAGTAGTACTGGAGGAGGCAAATTCTCGTGGCCCGGTTTGAAACTGGCCACGGAAACCTTGAAGACGTTCGGGGGGATCGGCCGGCAGTGGAACAATGGTTCCTTCGGCTCCATTATCGTTGCCTTCCCCACGTCCACCTTCTGGTCGCCGATGGTGTACAATATGGTGCACGGCGTTTCGTCGGCTTGCAAAGAGAAGTCTGTGACGTGAGACATCCGAAAGGCAACGAAAACGGGAGATTATACATTTATATTGAAGGGGGCCGGTGTGACAGATACCGTGAGGGCGTCGAGCTCAGCCAAATACGAAGCACCGCCTAGCACGTCCGGTGCGGGAGCCGGTGCGGGAGCAGGTGCAGCTGCAGGTGCTGGTGCAATGCTAGTGGAGCTGCTCCCCGCCAAGAAGTCAGCAAGGGGAAAGTCCGCTGCATTTTTTTTCTGGATTTTGCCTGGTCCAATTGAAAACGGCCGGGGCCAAGGTAGTAGAAATATCTACAGCCACCTGTTTTGCGGCAGCTACCGCTTTTGTGACTGTCTGCGTTGATTTCTTCTCAACCGCAAGCTCAACCCTCTTGTCGATGTTTTCTTCATTTAACCTCCTTCTTTCCTTTCTCTCCTCCGTGGTCTCACCGTAGTACTTCTTCCACGTGGCGCCATCTCCGACACCGTGCACGCATCCATACGACGGTCGAGTATCCACCGGTTGTTGTTTCAATGTGTTCAGTGCCCGGTTGAATGGAGTGTCCCACTTGGGCCTCGCGAATTCCTCAGACGGCGAGTCGCTTTCGGCCGCAATCCTGTGCTGCTCTCTCTACAAAAGGCACAAGGATCGTTTACAAATATGAATAAAGTGTGCAGTCGGATTGATCAGAAACTAAAACTACCAGCAGTCTCATGAACTCCGTAATGACCGGTGTTGTCTCGTAAACCTTCTTCACTGGGTCCCAATGGTGCAGGGCCCTGAGGACGTCACGCTCCTACGGGACGGTGAACTCCGCCAAGGGGTCTGGGATGCCCAGACTCGTGGCTTCCGTGTCCTCCTTGGCCCATTTGGACATCTTTCCATCGTAACCACGGCTTTCGAGGTGGTGGCTCCCAAAGTTCCTCTATTGAAGCCCCTTCATGTACTTAGACTTTTTTTTGGCATCTTCGGCCTCGCAAGCCTCCCTGAATATTTGAAACTGCTCTTCCGTGATTGTCAGATTATCCTTTACAATCTCGGAGTGGGGTTCCTTCTTGTCGATGATCCTTGCTTTCACTCGATTTTTCCAGGCGGCCAACGCGTCGCTAAACTTGGTCATGCCGTGTTTGTTTATCTTCTTCATTGCCGGGTCCTCATCTGGATCTTTATAATCCTTC
This sequence comes from Aegilops umbellulata, assembly GCA_032464435.1. Taxonomy (NCBI): domain Eukaryota; kingdom Viridiplantae; phylum Streptophyta; class Magnoliopsida; order Poales; family Poaceae; genus Aegilops; species Aegilops umbellulata. Next base: position 514,737,094 of record CP136056.1, read on the forward strand.
TCATTCCGGCCCGGGAACAAGAATATCTGGTGAAACTTCTTTAGGAGGGAGCTCCTCATATTTTCTATCTTCTGTAGTTTCTCATCGTTGATGCTGGCGGTTGTCCGTACGATGCAGCCTATTTGATTGCCGTAGCATCGACGCGCTTCCTCGGGCGTCGTTGGCTCAAAATTGTCGTCGTCCACCTCCGTGACCACCACTCTAGTAGTACTGAGTTTGTTAGGAACCCGTTGCCTCTTTGCTTTCGGTTCTACACCGGCTCCGCTCCCCGAGGCAGCGTCGATCTCAGTCTCAGCGCCGGTCTTGATGCCGGTCTGAGTCTGAGCGCCGGTCTCAGTCTCAGCACCGGTCTGCGTGTCGGTCTCAGTCCCCGATGCCATCGATGGGCCCAGCAATAACATCGGTTGATCGTCGGTAAGGCTAAAAAATTCGTCTGCCGCCCGGTAGGCGTCGTCGCAATCACCAGAACCCTGTCCTTCATGGTTGCTAGCCATGTTTCCTATGATTAAATGTAGTTAATTAATTCTAGACCTAATAAAATGAATAATGACATAGAAAGGCAAATTGTTTTGCAGGAATGTTGACTCCTTCCTGGTGCGGCAAATCACGGGCACTCGATATGTCCTAGTTTGTAGCACAAGTCATGCCGAAATTCACGGAAAATTTCGGCATGACCTTTGCTAAAAAGTGGACAAATCGAGAACCTGAAATTTGCCGGAACAGAAATGAATCAACATTCCGGCAAAACATAGGCCACTCAGCATCATTCCCTGGAAACAGTGTTCAAATATCCCTCTTCGACACCGCAACACATGTCCAAATATACACGAGCAACCACATGTCCAAATTTCACAAGCTAATTCAAAAACAAAGTGTAGAAGAAAGTCCATTTAACTACTCATAGAACAAAATTCAGTTAACTTTAGTGCTCTATAATGATGAAAGGAAAAAAATTCAGTTAACTACTAATTTCATTCATTTAGGTTATTCATTTAACATCACCTAATTAACCTATTCTACCACTACTACTAGCAGCACTACTAACCTAATTAACCTAGCAAAACTCTAGTGCCCTAACTGAAAAACATCTAATTAACATCTACTAGTACCACTATTTCCCTAACCTAATTAACATCTACTAGTATCACTATATACTATACAAGCAACATCTACCCTAATTAAACCCTACTGCCCTAACTAACTTTTGTTGTAAACCAAATTTTTTGCTCTAAACTAATTTTTGCTCTAACATCTACTACTTAACATCCTTTGCTCTAAACTATTTTTTTTGCTATAAACAAACTTTTGCTCTACTAATTTTTTTCTCTAAAATGCAGAGAGAGATGAGTGGGGGGAGGGGTGGGGGACTTACAGAGAGGGGAGAGACGGTGGGCGGGAGGTGCTCGGTGACGGAGGCAGGGGCGGAGAGGGCGGGCTCGGGCGGCGGTGAGGTGGAGGGCGCCGACGGTGACGTCGAGGGCGGTCTCGGGCAACGGCGGTGAGGCTGAGGGCGGCCTCGGGCGTTGGCGGTGAGGATGACGGCAGCCTCGGGGGGAGACGGTGAGGTTGCGGGCGTCCACGCCGGCAGGAGACGGCGGCGAAGTGGGGTGACGGCGAATTGGGGAGACGGCGGCGAGGGCGAGGGATTTGGGGAAGAAGTGCTGGCCGGTGGGCCGGGGGACCGCTGTTTAAGTGAAACGTAACGGTAGCGCGTTTCCTAAAACCCGCTACTGCTATTCCTTTTTCCTTTTTTTCTTTTATTTTTCTTTACATTTTATTTTTTTTCTTTCTCCTTTTTCAATTTCTTTCATTTTCATTTACTTTTCTACTTGTTTTTCACTTTATTTTATTTCCGGTAGCAGCAGCGCCTTACACGTAAGCGCGCTACAGCTAAGGAGAGTAGCAGTAGCGCTGGGCCAGTATACACGCTACTGCTAGGTTGGGCTAGCCATGCGCGCCCAGTTCAAACATAGCAGCAGCGCTTTTCGCTAGTACGCGCTACTGCAAAAGTCATAGCAGTAGCGCGGTTTATTTACGTGCGCTGCTACTAAGTAGCAGTAGCGTTTGATTTTGTACAGCGCTACTGGTAAGATTCTGTGTATAGGCTTTTCCCTTTTAGTGTTCATTAAGGACTTCTCAAAAATTTCTCGGCCTCTGACTAATTTATTGCAAAAAGATATACCATTTTTCTTTGATGATGATTGTGTAGAAGCATTTGAAATACTTAAGAAAGCATTAGTCTCTGCACCTATTGTTCAGCCACCTGATTGGAATTTGCCCTTTGAAATTATGTGCGATGCTAGTGATTATGCTGTAGGTGCTGTTCTAGGGCAAAGAGTTGATAAGAAATTAAATGTTATTCATTATGCTAGTAAGACTCTAGACAATGCTCAAGGAAATTATGCTACTACTGAAAAAGAGCTTTTAGTAGTTGTATTTGCTTGTGATAAGTTCAGACCTTATATTGTTGATTCTAAAGTAACTATTCACACTGATCATGCTGCTATTAAATACCTTATGGAAAAGAAAGATGCTAAACCTAGACTTATTAGATGGGTTCTCTTGCTACAAGAATTTGATTTGCATATTGTTGATAGAAAGGGAGCTGAGAACCCCGTTGCAGACAACTTATCTAGGTTAGAAAATATTCTTGATGACCCACCACCTATTAATGATGACTTTCCTCATGAACAATTAAATGTTATAAGTACTTCTCGTAGCACTCCATGGTATGCGGATTATGCTAATTATATTGTTGCTAAGTTTGTACCACCTAGCTTCACATACCAGCAAAAGAAAAAGTTTTTCTATGACTTGAGACATTACTTTTGGGATGACCCACATCTTTATAAAGAAGGAGTAGATGGTGTTATTAGACGTTGTGTACCTGAGCATGAACAGGAACAGATCCTACGCAAGTGTCATTCCGAGTCTTATGGAGGACACCACGCTAGAGATAGAACTGCACATAAGGTATTGCAATCTGGTTTTTATTGGCCTACTCTCTTCAAGGATGCCCGTAAGTTTGTCTTGTCATGTGATGAATGTTCAAGAATTGGTAATATTAGTAGACGTCAAGAAATGCCTATGAATTATTCTCTTGTTATTGAACCGTTTGATGTTTGGGGCTTTGATTATATGGGACCTTTTCCTGCCTCTAATGGATACACACATATTCTAGTTGCTGTTGATTACGTTACTAAGTGGGTAGAAGCTATTCCAACTAGTAGTGCTGATCATAACACTTCTATTAAAATGCTTAAGGAAGTTATTTTTTCGAGGTTTGGAGTCCCTAGATATTTATTGACTGATGGTGGTTAACACTTTATTCATGGTGCCTTCCGTAAAATGCTTGCTAAATATGATGTTAATCATAGAATTGCATCTCCTTATCACCCACAGTCTAGTGGTCAAGTAGAGTTGAGCAATAGAGAGCTCAAATTAATTTTGCAAAATACTGTTAATAGGTCTAGAAAGAATTGGTCTAAGAAACTTGATGATGCATTATGGGCCTATAGAACTGCATATAAAAATCCTATGGGTATGTCTCCGTATAAAATGGTTTATGGAAAAGCATGTCACTTACCTCTCGAACTAGAACATAAGGCATACTGGGCTATTAAAGAACTCAACTATGATTTTAAACTTGCCGGTGAGAAGAGGTTATTCGATATTAGCTCACTTGACGAATGGAGAACCCAAGCTTATGAAAATGCCAAGTTGTTTAAAGAAAAAGTTAAAAGATAGCATGACAAAAGGATACAAAAGCGTTAATTTAATGTAGGTGATTATGTATTGCTATACAACTCTCGTTTAAGATTTTTTGCAGGAAAACTTCTCTCTAAATGGGAAGGCCCCTACGTTATCGAGGAGCTTTATCGTTTCGGTGCCATAAAAATCAACAACTTCGAGGGCATAAATCCGAAGGTGGTAAATGGTCAAAGAATTAAACATTATATCTCAGGTAATCCCATAAATGTTGAAACCAATATTATTGAAACCATAACCCCGGAGGAATACATAAGAGACACTTTCCGGAATGCTTCAGACTCCGAAAAGGAATAGGTATGCAGTACGGTAAGTAAACCGACTCCAAAACAAATTTTAAGGCAATATTTCTCCGTTTTGGAATATTTAGAAAAATAGAAAAATAAGTAGCAGTCCGGGAAGGACACAAGGGCCCCACGAGGGTGGTGGGCGCGCCCTACCCCCCTGGGCGCGCCCCCCTACCTCGTGAGCGCCTCGTGTGCCTTCCGGACTCCGTTTTCTTGCATGTTACGTATTTTGGTCGGTAAAAATTCATTATATATTCTCCCGAAGGTTTTGACTCCTGTATCACGGAAACCTCCTCTGTTCTTGTTTCGAGTTGTTTTCTGTCAGGGTTTTCCAGGCTAGGCATCATGTCGTCTCCCTCCTCCAACAATGGTGACAACGATGCTGGGCTAATGAAGATAGATCTGAAGAGGGAAGAACCCACAAGGGTCAACAAGGATGAAAGGATCAAGAAGGCCACGGAGGATCAAGCTCCAGCAGCAAAAGACATCCTTGAACTAGATCATAACCTTCTTACCCCAACTGAGATCAAAGCTTTCAAGATGATTGAGTTAGCTCATATAGAAAACAAGTATCTCACACAAGAAAATATTTTGTTGAAGGACCACATTGTCACACTCAAGGGCATTATTCGCAAGCTGGAGGACCTCTTACGCTCGATGTGCGATTATCTGTCACCTCCACCGTCTCCTCCAACAAAGAAGAATTGATTATCTGGGTATGGGCACTCCCCTTGGCAACTGCCAAGCTTGGGGGAGGTGCCCCGGTATCGTATCACAATCACAACTCCTATCTTTACCGTTTTTCTTAGTTCGATCCTATTAGTAGTATGTTGATCTAGTAGAATAAAGTTTATGGCATGATCTAGTTTTGAGTTTTGCTTTATGGTCTCTCTATGTAATCGAGTCCGTGAGTTATATATAATAAAGATTAGTGTTGAGTCAAGGGCTTGATTATTTTGCCATGATCTTGGGTAAATAAAAGAAAGAAGAAAAGAATAAAAAGAAACAAAAAGTTCATATTGATCTTATTGAGAGTAATGACTTCACACAGAAAGAGTATGATGATTAAAAGTTGTTGGGAGTTGGCAGACATAGCTTTGGTCATTGTTGCAATTAATAAGAAGTAATAAGGAAAGAGAGGTCTTCATATATAAATATATTATCATTGACATCTTTTATGATTGTGAGCACTCATTAAAATATGACATGCTAAAGAGTTGATGTTGGACAAGGAAGACAACGTAATGAGTTGTGTCTTTCTTATATCTGAGATAAAGTATGTTGTCATGGTTCCTCTAACTTGTTGAGCTTGCCTTTCCCCGTCATGCTAACCAAATCCTCAGCACTAAGTAGAAATACTACTTGTGCTTCCAAATATCCCTAAACCAGTTTTGCCATGAGAGTCCACCATATCTACCTATGGATTGAGTAAGATCCTTCAAGTAAGTTGTCATCGGTGCAAAGCAATAAAAATTGCTCTAAATATGTATGATTGATTGGTGTGGGAGAACTAAGCTTTATACGATCTTGTGATGTGGAAGTAATAAAAGCGACAGACTGCATAATAAAGGTTCATATCACAAGTGGCAATATAAAGTGATGTTCTTTCGCATTGAGATTTTATATATCCAACCATAAAAGTGCATGGCAACCTCTGCTTCCCTCTGCGAAGGGCCTATCCTTTATTATTATATTCTACCTTATGCAAGAGTCATGGTGATCTTCACCTTTTCTTTTTCATTTTATCCTTTGGCAAGCTCAGCATGCTGGAAAGAACATGATATATATATATATATATATATATATATATATATATATATATATATGTGTGTGTGTGTGTGTGTGTGTGTGTGTGTGTGTGTGTGTGTGTGTGTGTATAATTGGATGTAGGGGAGCATGAACCATTATTGTTGACATTACCCTTGAGGTAAAAGGTTGTGGGGCAAAACTATAAGCCCCTATCTTTCTCTGTGTCCGATTAAAACTCTGTAACCACAAGTATCGCGTGAGTGTTAGCAATTATGGGGGACTAAATGATAGTTGAGTATGTGGATTTGCTTTTTAGCTCTGACATAGACTCTTTCCGATGTTATGATAAATTGCAATTGCTTCAATGACTGAGATTATAGTTTGTCGGAGCCCAATAAGGTTTATGATTTATAATTTTGCATTGTGAATAGATCATCACTTGAACATAAGTAATCATATGACAAAATCTATATAAGTTGTTGTTATGAGAATAATCATGATGCCATCATGTTCGTATTTTATTTATATCGACGCCTCTACCTCTAAACATGAGGACATATTTATTGTTATTGGGTTTTCTCTTGAGGACAAGCGCGGTCTAAGCTTGGGGGAATTGATACGTCCATTTTGCATCATGCTTTTATATCGATATTTATTGCATTATGGACTGTTATTTCACTTTATGTCACAATACTTATGGCTATTCTCTCTTATTTTACAAGGTTTACATAAAGAGGGAGAATGCCGGCAGCTGGAATTCTGGTCTGGATAAGGAGCAAATATTAGAGACCTATTCTACGCAACTCAAAAGTCCTGAAACTCCACGGAACGTCTTAGAAGAAATAAATAAAAATTCACGCCAAAGATGAAGGCCAGGGGGCCCACACCCTGCTCACGAGGGTGGGGGCGCCCCCCCTAGGGCGCGCCCCCTACCTCGTGAGCACCCTGATGGCTCTCTGATGCCCATCTTCTCCTATATGAGGTCTTTCGATGAGAAAAAAAATAAGAGGGAACTTTTCGGGACGAGACTCCGCCGCCCCGAGGCGGAACCTTGGTGGATCCAATCTAGAGCTCCAGCAGAGCTGTTCTGCCGGGGATACTTCCTCCCGGAGGGGGAAATCATCACCAACGCTCCTCTCATCGGGAGAGGGCAATCTCCATCAACATCTTCACCAGCACCATCTCATCTCCAAACCCTAGTTCATCTCTTGTATCCAATTCTTGTCTCAAAGTCCGGGATTGGTGCTAGTAGGTTGCTAGTATTGTTGATTACTCCTTGTAGTTGATGCTAGTTGGTTTAATTGGTGGAAGATTATATGTTCAGATCCTATATGCATATTATTTCCCCTCTGATTATGAACATGAATATGCTTTGTGAGTAATTACGTTCGTTCCTAAGGACAAGGGAGAAGTCTTGCTATGAGTAGTCATGTGAATTTGGTATTCGTTTGATAAGATGTATGTTGTCTAGCCTCTAGTGGTGTTATGTGAGCGTCGACTACATAACACTTCACCATTATTTGGGAATAGAGGAAGGAATTGGGAAGTAATAAGTAGATGATGGGTTGCTAGAGTGACAGAAGCTTAAACCCTAGTTTATGCGTTTCTTCGTAAGGGGCTGATTTGGATCCATATGTTTCATGCTATGGTTAGGTTTACCTTAATACTTTTGTTGTAGTTGCGGATGCTTGCAATAGAGGTTAATCATAAGTGGGATGCTTGTTCAAGTAAGAACAACACCCAAGCACCGGTCCACCCACATATCAAATTATCAAAGTATCGAACGCGAATCATATGAACGTGATGAAAACTAGCTTGACGATATTCCCATGTGTCCTCGGGAGCGCTTTTCCTATTATAAGAGTTTGTTCCGGCTTGTCCTTTGCTACAAAAGGATTGGGCCACCTTGCTGCACTTTATTTACTTTTGTTACTTGTTGCTCGTTACAATTTATCCCGTCACAAAACTATCTGTTACCACTTATTTCAGTACTTGCAGAGAATACCTTGCTGAAAACCGCTTATCATTTCCTTCTGCTCCTCGTTGGGTTCGACACTCTTACTTTTCTAAAGGACTATAATAGATCCCCTATACTTGTGGGTCATCAACGAGTATGATACCATTGTCCATTTTGTACATGCACATGCTATGTGGGTGAAATTATGATACCATGCCAACTTTCAACTTTTTCAGAGTTCATTTGAAATGCTTTAATGTCTTAGGGTTCGGCCCTCGTAATACCATTATTCAAATTTTAACTATTCAAATTTGAAAACTAATGGCATTAATAGAAAGTTTGTAATTTTTCTAAAACTAATGGCACTAACAGAAAGTTTATAATTTTTCTAAAACTGATGGCACTAACAGAAAGTTTATAATTTTTCTAAAACTAATGGCACTAACAGAAAGTTTATAATTTTTCTGACCTGAAAGCAAAAAGAATTAAAAAATAAAGAAAAAAATAAAAGAAAATAAATAATACAAAAAAAGCTGGAAAAAAACTATTTTTATAGTAAAGTTAAAACTTGTGATTCACACAAATTTCAAAGAATTCAAATTTTAACTACTCAAATTTGAAACCTAATGGCACTAACAAAAAGTTTATAATTTTTCTAAAACTAATGGCACTAACAGAAAGTTTATAATTTTTTTGACCTAAAAGCAAAAAGTATTAAAAAATGAAGCAAAAAATAAAAGAAAATAAATAATGCAAAAAACAAAACAAAATACTGGAAAAAAAACTATGTTTATAGTAAAGTTAATCACAAACTTTTGATTCACACAAATATCAAAGAATTCATATTTGAACTATTCAAATTTGAAAACTAATGGCACTAACAAAAAGTTTATAATTTTTGTAACCTAAAAGAAAAATAATTAAAAATAAACTTTAATAAAATAAATAAAAATAGAAACAATAAGTATTTTGTTGTCAGTAGAAACAAAATAAAATAAATAAAGCAACAAAGAAAACAAAAAAAGTGCCACCTACTGGGCCCCCACGTCCTGAATACGACTAGAAACCCTACCATGGGCCAGGATTCAGGCCCGCAGGTGGCCCAGTAGGCCCATAGGCACATAGCGTATGGTTAGGCCCGAAAGCCTACAATTGAGAGGAGCTCGAGAGGGTTGGCCCAGCAGCGCTTATAAACCACTCTCGAACTCTCTCAGCTAGCGAGGTGGTACTAAACTTTTGACGCGGGGCAGCACAAGGCCTTTGGCCCCGGTTGGTACCACCAACCGGGACTAAAGGGGGCATTGGTCCCGGTTCGTGGCAGCAACCGGGACCAATGCGCCTCGCCCTTGGCCCATTATCATTAGTCCCGGTTTGTGCCACAAACCGGGACTAAAGGGTTGGTCCTCGTTGCGGTCAGAGTTTAGTCCCACCTCGCCAACCGAAGGGCGCTCACACCGGTTTATAAGCCCTTCCCTCTCTGCCTTGTTGAGCTCATCTCAAAGTTAAAATAGATGCCCTTATACAGGAAATTTGACCTAAATTCAGAGTGAATTTCTCTGAAATTCATAGAAATTTACTATGAATTTAGGATGAATTTTCTCTATAAGCGCATCTATGCTCATTTTTTTAGTAAAGTTAATCACAAACTTGTAATTCACACAAATTTCAAAGAATTCAAATTTTAACTATTCAAATTTGAAAACTAATGGCACTAACAGAAAGTTTATAATTTTTCTAAAACTAATGGCACTAACAGAAAGTTTATAATTTTTCTGACCTAAAAGCAAAAAGAATTTAAAAATAAAGCAAAAATAAAAGAAAGTAAATAATGCAAAAAACAAAACAAAAAAAATGGAAAAACCTATTTTTATAGTAAAGTTAATCACAAACTTGTGATTCACACAAATTTCAAAGAATTCCAATTTTAACTATTCAAATTTGAAAACTAATGGCACTAACAGAAAGTTTATAATTATTCGGACCTAAAAGCAAAAATAATTAAAAATAAACTTTAATAAAATAAATGTAAATAGCAATAATAAATATTTGGTTGTAAGAAGAAAAAAAATAAAGCAACAAAGAAAGCAAAAAAACATATTTGAAAACTAATGGCACTAACAGAAAGTATATAATTTTTGTGACCTAAAAGAAAACCAATTAAAAATAAACTTTAATAAAAATAAATAAAAATAGCAACAGTAAATATTTTTTTGTAAGTAGAAAAAAATAAAGAAACAAAGAAAACAAAAAAACAAATTTGAAAACTAATGGCACTAACAGAACGTTTATAATTTTTGTGACCAAAAAGAAAAATAATTAAAAATAAAATTTATTAAAATAAATAAAAATAACAACAATAAGTATTTTATTGTAAGTAGAAACAAAATAAAATAAATAAAGCAACAAAGAAAACAAAAAAAGTGTCACCTACTTGGCCCCCACGGCCTGAATACGACTAGAAACCCTACCATGGGCCAGGATTCAGGAGCGTAGGTGGCCCAGTAGGCCCATAGGCACACAGCGTATGGTTAGGCCCGAATGGCTACAATTGAGAGGAGCTTGAGAGGGTGGGCGCAGCAGCGCTTATAAACCACTCTCGAGCTCTCTCAGCTAGCGAGGTGGTACTAAACTTTTGACGCGGGGCAGCACAAGGCCTTTGGACCCGGTTGGTACCACCAACCGGGACTAAAGGGGGCATTGGTCCCGGTTCGTGGCACCAACCGGGACCAATGCGCCTCGCCCCTGGCCCATGATCATTAGTCCCGGTTTGTGCCACAAATCGGGACTAAAGGGTTGGTCCTCGTTGCGGTGAGAGTTTAGTCTCACCTCGCCAACCGAAGGGCGCTCACACCGGTTTATAAGCCCTTCCCTCTTTGCCTTGTTGAGCTCCTTTCAAAGTGAAAATAGATGCCCATATACAGGAAAATTGACTAAATTCAGAGTGAATTTCTCTGAAATTCATAGAAATTTACTATGATTTTAGGTTGAGTTTTCTCTATAAGCGCATCTATGCTCATCTTTTTAGTAAAGTTAATCACAAACTTGTGATTCACACAAATTTCAAAGAATTCAAATTTGAAAACTAATGGCACTAACAGAAAGTTTATAATTTTTCTGACCTAAAAGCAAAAAGAATTAAAAAATTAAAGCAAAAAATAAAAGAAAATAAATAATAGAAAAAACAAAACAAAAAATGGAAAAAACAATTTTTATAGTAACGTTAATCGCAAACTTGTGATTCACACAAATTTCAAAGAATTCAAATTTTAACTATTCAAATTTGAAAACTAATGGCACTAACAGAAAGTTTATAATTTTTCTGACCTAAAAGCAAAAGAATTAAAAATAAACTTTAATAAAATAAATAAAAATAGCAACAATAAGTTTTTTTTGTAAGTAGAAACAAAATAAAATAAATAAAGCAACAAAGAAAACAAACAAACAAATTTAAAAACTAATGGAACTAACAGAAAGTTTATAATTTTTGTGACCTAAAAGAAAAATAATTAAAAATAAACTTTAATAAAATAAATAAATATAGCAACAATAAGTATTTTGTTGTAAGTAGAAAAAAATAAAAAAATAAAGCAACAAAGAAAACAAAAAAACAAATTTGAAAACTAATGGCACTAACACAAAGTTTATAATTTTTGTGACCTAAAAGAAAAATAATTAAAAATAAACTTTAATAAAATAAATAAAAATAGAAACAATAAGTATTTTGTTGTAAGTAGAAACAAAAAAATAAATAAAGCAACAAAGAAAACAAAAAAAAGTGCCACCTACTGGGCCCCCACGGCCTGAATACGAGTGGAAACCCTACCATGGGCCAGGATTCAAGCCCGTAGGTGGCCCAGTAGGCCCGTAGGCACGCAGCGTATGTTTAGGCCCGAAAGCCTACAATTGAGATGAGCTCGAGAGGGTGGGCGCAATAGCGTTTATAAACCACTCTCGAGCTCTCCCAGCTAGCGAGGTGGTACTAAACTTTTGACGCGGGGCAACACAAGGCCTTTGGTCCTGGTTGGTACCACAAACCGGGACTAAAGGGGGCATTGGTCCCGGTTCGTGGCACCAACCGGGACCAATGCGCCTCGCCCCTGGCCCATGATCATTAGTCCCGGTTTGTGCCACAAATCAGGACTAAAGGGTTGGTCCTCGTTGCGGTCAGAGTTTAGTCCCACCTCGCCAACCGAAGGGCGCTCACACCGGTTTATAAGCCTTTCCCTCTCTGCCTTGTTGATCTCCTCTCAAAGTGAAAATAGATGCCCTTATACATGAAATTTGACCTAAATTCAGAGTGAATTTCTCTGAAATTCATAGAAATTTACTATGAATTTAGGTTGAATTTTCTCTATAAGCGCATCTATGCTCATTTTTTTAGTAAAGTTAATCACAAACTTGTGATTCACACAAATTTCAAAGAATTCAAATTTTAACTATTCAAATTCGAAAACTAATGGCACTATCACAAAGTTTATAATTTTTCTAAAACTAATGACACTAATAGAAAGTTTACAATTTTTCTGACCTAAAAGCAAAATGAATTTAAAAATAAAGCAAAGAATGAAAGAAAATAAATAATGCAAAAAACAAAACAAAAATTGAAAAAAAATTATAGTAAAGTTAATCACAAACTTGTGATTCACACAAATTTTAAAGAATTCAAATTTTAACTATTCAAATTTGAAAACTAATGGCACTAACAGTAAGTTTATAATTTTTCTGACCTAAAAGCAAATAAGAATTAAAAATAAAATTGAATAAAATAAATAAAAATAGCAACAATAAGTATTTTGTTGTAAGTAGAAAAAAATAAAAAAATAAAGCAACAAAGAAAACAAAAAAAACTAATTTGAAAACTAATGGCACTAACAGAACGTTTATAATTTTTGTGACCTAAAAGAAAAATAATTAAAAATAAACTTTAATAAAATAAATAAAAATAGTAAGAATAATTATTTTGTTGTAAGTAGAAACAAAATAAAATAAATAAAGCAACAAAGAAAACAAAAAAAGTGCCACCTACCGGGCCCCCACGGCCTGAATACGAGTAGAAAACCTACCATGGGCCAGGATTCAGGCCCGCAGGAGGCCCAGTAGGCCCACAGGCACACAGCGTACGGTTAGGCCCGAAAGCCTACAATTGAGAGGAGCTCGAGAGGGTGGGCGCAGCAGCGCTTATAAACCACCCTCGAGCTCTCTCAGCTAGCGAGGTGGTACTAAACTTTTGACGCGGGGCAGCACAAGGCCTTTGGTCCCGGTTGGTGCCACCAACCGGGACTAAAGGGGTGCATTGATCCCGATTCGTGGCACAAACCGGGACCAATGCCCCCCTTTAGTCCTGGTTGGTGCCACCAACCGGGACCAAAGGCCTCTGCTTCCCGCCCTTTGGGCTGCTGAAAAGAGACCTTTGGTCCCGGTTGATGCCACCAACCGGGACTAAAGGGGGGCATTGGTCCCGGTTTGTGCCACGAACTGGGACCAATGCTCTCAGTATATAAGAAACCACTTAGGGTTTTTTAGATTCATCTATGCATCAGTTCCCCCGTCCCGACGCCGCCCGCCGCCCAGACGCCGTCTGCGCGCCGCCCCGACGCCGTCCACGCGCCCCCGTCGCCGCCCATGCCCCGTCGCCGCTAGGATGCCCCGACGCCGCCCACCGCCCCCGCCAACTCCGTCGTCGTCGCCCGCGCCCGTCGTCGCCGTCGTTGTGGGGAAGCACCACGCCGGCTCCCGCGACCTGTTCATCCCCGAGGCCGTTCATCCGCTGCCGCACCGATTCCGGCCGGCGATCTCGACCCCTCCCTGCACTGTGAGCCCCTGCCTCCTCCCCTTTCCTTCTCATTGTCGTCCCCGCACGCCATCCGTAAGCACGCGCCACCGCCAACCATCGTCGTCGTCGCCGTATAATGCTCTGTATATGCTCACTGTCTTTATGTATGTATGTATGTATGTATGTATGTATGTATGTATGTATGTATGTATGTTCACTGTATAATGCTCTGTATATGCTGTATAATGCTCGTTTTTGCATTTTTTTGTTACCAAGAAAAAGGTATATTTTTTGGTGATAAGTATGTTCATATGCTCATTAATATTTAAGAAAATGTTCATATGCTCATTTAAGAAAATGTTCATATGTAACATTTAAGAAAAAAAGTAAATGTATGTATGTTCATATGCAAATAATTATTTTTGGATGAAATGAGATGAGATGAGATGTGTTTTGTGTTGGAGAAGAAAAGAGGAAGAAGGAAGAAGGAAGAAGAAGGAAAAGAGGGTCGGGGTCGGGGGATCGATATACCCCCTCCCCGATAACATTTTTCCATGTATATATGCAAAAGTTACATTTTTAGAAAAGTTTTATATATCTAGCTAGGAAAGGAAGAAGAAGAAAAAGAATGAGAGGAAAAAGGAAAATAAGAAGAGGAAGAAAGGAGAAGAAGAGGAGAAATAAATAAGAAGAAGAAAAAAGAAGAAAAAGAAGAGGAGAAGAAGAAAGGAATAGAGGAGAAGAAGAGAAAATAGAATATCTTCTTCTCCTCTTTTTTCTTCTTCATTTTTTTCTTCAATCTTCTCCTCTATTAATATCTTCTTCTCCTCTTTTTATTTCTTCTTCATCTTCTTATCTTTTATCGGATATGTCGTTGTCGATATACCCCGTGACCCGATAACTTCAACATGAGGGGGGCGGGTTCGACCTACCCCCTCCCCGATAACATTATTTTCCCATGTATGTATGTTGTCGTTGTCGATATAACCCCCTCCCGGATAACTTCAACCGTGATAACTTATACCACGGGAGCACCCCCCGGCCCTCTCGCTCGACCAAAACTGTCGAGGACACCCAAACCCTAGAAAAAAACGATGTCGGTCTCCTACCCCCTCCCGCCGCGCCCCTACCCTTGAAGCGTTGTCGAGGCCACCCCAAACCCGGAATAAGCTAGGTCTACGTTTGCCACTAATATATCCACCTGCTGTCATGTTTATGTAATAATTGCCATGTTGTAATATTTGCAGAAACAATGGAGCACGAACGAGACGAGGAAGCGGAAGAGGTGTTGGGGGACATAATCTTAGCCGAAGGTGATGTCTTGTCGTATCTTAACGACAATGATGGTCTGGAAGAACAGGGTGAAGAAGAAGCAGGCTACGGTGATCGAAGAATGGAGGAGGAAAGACATGATTATGATGGCTCCGGTGACCCAATGCTGGTGCAAGAAGGATCCTGTGGTGACGGCTCCAGTGACCGAACAGAGTCCGGCCAGGTAAATATATTAGTTAAGCCTGTGATGACTAGCTAATTGATGCATTCATTGTTTTGGTATGTACACATATTAACTAATTCTTATTTTTTCTAGCCCTCCGGATCGAGCACAATTTCGGTAAAGAGACGAGGCCCAAAGAAAAAATTGCGCTTGGATGAAAGGTTTGAGATCATCGCAATCGCGCGCGATTGCATGCCGATTGAACCCATCCGGACAAAGGAAGCATTTGCTGCTCATTGCGGGGTTCTTGTTAGGGACAAGATCCCGATCAGCATCCAGCAATGGTATAAGCCTAAGAACGAAGACCCTGAGGTGTCTTATGTCAATGATATGCAGAAAGATGATCTTTGGACTGAGCTGAAGGCAAATTTCACCCTACTGCCAGAGGAGGATCCGGAGAAGACGGTTAAAGAGCAATTAATCAAGTCTCATGCTCTTAGGAAGATGGCAGACCTATTTAGGAGGTGGAAGAATGAGCTGAAAACGTTTGTCGACAAAGAAGAGACACCAGAATTCATCGGCAGATATGAGAAGATCAGATATCACTGGCCCGCATTTATGGCCTACAAGACATCGGAAAAGAGTAAGAAGATGTCAGCGACAAACAAGAAAAATGCTCCGAAGAAGAAGCTTCACCATCGCACAGGGTCAAGTGGCTACCTCAAAGCCCGGCCTAAGTGGGCCACGGCTGAGAATGATCTACTTGATAAAGGGATCGAACCAGAGACAATGAACGGGCCAGACCGTTGCCGGACTTGGTTCTTCAGGGCTGGCGGAACCTTGGACCCTGTATCAGGGAAATGCGTTTGGACGGACGAGCAAATGAACATACCAGTCAAGAGGCTTAAGCACTATATCGATGCAGCGCAGCAAGGGACGTTCGTTCCAGACAGAGAGAACGACGAGCTCACAATGGCCCTCGGGAATCCTGAGCACCCTGGACGGACACGAGGCACGCCAGGCTCCGTTCCTTGGAAGGCTGGTTTTCCAGACGCAGGCAGTTACAAAAGCCAGGAGAGGAGGAAAAAAGTGGAGCATGCCCAAATTCAGATGATGCACGAAAGGGTTCAAGCGCTAGAGGAACGAGAAGTAGCTCGCAGCAAGCGACCTGCCGAAACTACCCCCGAAGCTACCCCGCCATCTCAGCGGAGAAGCAGCATGGCTTCCACTAAGTTGCTTCAGCCGGAGCATGTCTTGACGGCTCCTGCTAGCTACCCCGTGGATGCTATCACGAAGTCTCAACATTGCCACCTTATGACGCAATGGCAGAACTTCAAAGTCAAGGCGGCTGTCGGCTCTGTTCGACCTCCTGAATCCGGCACAACTTTTCACTGTAGTCCGATTCCAGAAGGATATGCCAGGGTGATGGTGGACGAAATAACGGAGGGATTTGAGGACCTCCAGCTTGACTACCCTACCGGTGAAGGGGAGACTCGGCTGGGTTCTTGTCTATTGACTCCATGCCTATGGCGGAAGGAGCTCATCAAGCTTCTGAACTGGATGCCTCCGCCTCCTCCTCCTCCGGCGAGTCAGGGCACTCCGCCTCCTCCTCCTCCGGCGAGTGATCAGGGCACTCAGCCTCCTTCTCCGGCGCGTGGCGGCACTCCGTCTCGTTCTCTGCCTGCGCCGGCGCACCCGAGCAGCCAACCTCCTCCTTCGCCTCGTCAGCAAGGGCGGAAGAGACCCACTCCGGCGCATCGTAGTCCTTCTCCTCCGCCTCGTAAGCAAGGAAAGAAGACAGTCTTAGCCGCTCCGTCTGCTCTGCCGGCGTCTAGCAGTACAGCCAGAGGCGGGAGGCAATAAAGATTCAGTCCTTCTCTGAAGACTCCAGAGAAGTTATCATACGAGAGGACCCCGGAGGAGAACGCGAAGATCGCGCGAGTCGAAGTGACGAACTTCTTTCAAGGGGTGAAATCAAAGAAAAATCCACCTTCGGAGGAGAAGGTAGATCCGGTGAAAGCGAAGCGCACTCTGGCTGCCCTCAAAAAACCACCAAAGTCTCCGCCGAAAGGCAACTATGAGCACATTATTGCAAAGAAATTTGTCGAAGCGGAGTGGTCGGGAAGTACTGTCAGTGATCAAAGGATAAAAGAACGATGAGCTGGGAAAAAAATTGCCCAGCTCGGCGAACAAGCAAACCAATCGTGCCCCCCGCTCAAGGTGTCTAGCGACATCGTCGCTAATGATCCGAGGATGGTGCCTGGTTATAGCAATCTTGGAGATTACCTGCCCGAGGATGTACATTATGATTTCTTGAAGGTGGAGGAACACAAATACGAGTACGGGAAGCCTCTCGTCAAAGATGAAAGATCTCTAACAACGATGATGCGAGGATTCCATGATTGGTACATGAAAACCTGCAGAGAGTCTGGGGGGAGGAATACTTTGACGCTGGAAGTTAGAAAGGAGCAAGACCTCGTTGGAATTGAACTGTTGAATGTTCCATTTGAGGAGTTCTTCAAGTTTTCAATCAAAAGGCCCTCGATAAAGCAACGATCACTTGCTATTGTTTGTAAGTAGTACTACTTCTGTCATTAAGTCTCTGTATATAGGTCAGCTCTTTCATTGCACGTATTTATAATTATCCTCACTATATTATGCAGACTGAAGATCGCCGAATTGAAGAAAAGACAAATCGGTGATATTGGGTTCATTAACACAAATCTCATAGACGCAACTGAGGTTAAATATCCTGCCGAAGATACCGAGGCCAACTTGCTACGATAGTTGGTCATAAATGAAAACAAAGATATAATACTCTTTCCTTAGAACTTCAAGTGAGTTTTACTGTCTTGTGCATATTCGGTTTCCCGTATTAGTCCAGATTATAGTAATGTAACTGATGAGTTATGCATGCGTGCGCAGCTTCCACTATATTCTCCTAGAGATTAAGCTTGAGCAGAGACTAGTAACCATCTTAGACTCGAGACAAAAAGATCCCCAGGACTATGCAAACATGACTCAAATGCTCGAGAAGTAAGTTAAATCGATCATTATCCACCTTATCAGCAACTTTGTTCATATATATATATATATATATATATATATATATATATATATATATATATATATATATATATATATATATGTATATATATATATATACATATGTATATCTATATATATACATATGTATATATATACATATATATATATATATGTGTGTGTGTGTGTGTATTTACCCCCTTGTTCAAATTAGATGTTTCGGATGCGGGATGAACTCCTAGCACCAGATCATATGCGAGCAATTCAAGAGGAATTGGCGGCATTCTTCTTTGACCACGTGATCGCTGAAGACGGAGAATACTATGTGGACCTTGTGTTCATATGTAATTAGGAGATTACATTGTAAGAGATAATTATTGTATATATGTAGCCGGTAGTGTCGGATAGATATACGAGAACTTGTTGTTCGACAAATCTCTCGGAGAAGGAGAGGTGGTCGATATCACTTCCC
Source organism: Aegilops umbellulata (assembly GCA_032464435.1). Classification (NCBI taxonomy): domain Eukaryota; kingdom Viridiplantae; phylum Streptophyta; class Magnoliopsida; order Poales; family Poaceae; genus Aegilops; species Aegilops umbellulata. The sequence continues at coordinate 514,755,580 of CP136056.1, forward strand.
TCTGTATGCATATGTTCATGACGATCTTCTGTTTCCTTCATTTGCTTACTAGCTAGCGTGTCTAGTCCTCTCTCTATATACGTATATATAGCGTCGACGAAGCACGGACATAAGAGAGGACACTTCTCTCTATTAATTAGCTAGCTAACACAATATATGAAACACCTAAATTAAACCCCCAAAAACCCCAACCCCCTTTTCAATCGATGCCTATTGGTCCCGGTTGGTGCCACCAACCGGGACCAAAGGCCCTCCTGCCTGGGCTTGGCGCACCGGCCACGTGGAGGCCCATCTGTCCCGGTTCGTGTAAGAACCGGGACTAAAGAGCTAGGGCATTAGTAACAACCCTTTAGTCCCGGTTCACAAACCGGGACAAAAGGCCCTTACCAACCGGGACGAATGGGTTTTTTTCTACTAGTGCATATACTGTTTATGTGCTTATAATTGACTCCTGCGGGTTCATCCCTTGCTAGGTAAAGTTTGGCGACCAGACACTAATCATTGCGGCTTTCATGAGTCATGGGAATGGCAATGCGGCACTAAAGTTTTGACGGTGCTCTCTGCCATGCTGGTGGCGCTAATTGTTAGGACGGTACTTGAAAATACAGCTTTTGCAGCACCTGATTGTTTGGCAAAATAGGATTGCAATTTTTAATTACCCGGCCTCTATGTTCTATGCTGGTTTAGGTACTGTCAACTGGGCTTGGCGGGATTGTTACGAACTTGATATGGAGGAAGCACACTAACAGCAAAACAGCTGGTATGACTGATCTGATTGTTTGCTTGCTGTCCATTGATTGCTCAAGCTGGTATGAGGATATAGGAGTAGGAGATTTAGATTGTTATGCATGGACATCCATGACATTGGAGAATACTGCTCGAATCATTAAAAGAAATGTCACAGTATGATCATAACAGTTCCAAAAGAAATGACAAACGTTTTAGCATCAAATATTGATGAATATTAATACCTGCAAGTACCTGAAATATGCATTAGTTCGCCAACATTATCGAAAAACCGAATGGTTTGGTACTTCGGTTTAGCATATTATCAGATAGAAGTTAAGATGTTAGATACTTGCAAATCCTTCAGAATTAGTGTATACAAATACAAGTTGTGCAGATTCCTGTAATGTTATAATTGTAATAATGCATTTCCCCAGTGCACATTTTGAGTTATTACTCCCCGAATTGAAGCAAGCCTCTAAATTAGAATAGAAAAGTTGCATAAGCAACAAACTTCTAGATACGCCACACCCTTCAGGTAATCAATCTGCACGTTTAATTTTTCTGTGCTTTTCTTTTGCTTCACCTTTTCTTAGTGTTTTATACCTTTTAAGTGATTAGGTAGAAACAACTTCACTAGGAATTAGATGTGTCTTATATATGTGTGGAACTTTTTGCTACTACTGCTTGGCTTGCTAAAAGAAAGAAATTAAATATTGTTGTTCTCATGGAACAGGCAAAGAGCTCCATTGGAATGTATATTTTTGATCTATTCGTATAATTTCTTTCCGGAACTTGTTATGTCTATGGGGACCTATTTTATATAGATTACGATGTAATTGGTAATAAACTGTCGAGGCCCACGGCCACCGCCATGGACTTCATGGCTGGCCTGCTTATCCCTGAAGTGGCGACAATGCGTGACCCAATGTCCGACTTTGGACGTCGACATGGACGACGACGTCAAGTGCTCCACCATCTTCTATGCAGACCGTGAGACCGGCACCACTGAGGGCTTAGCCAAGCTGCTTTTTTAAACCTATTTAACAACTAGGCTGCTGGAGAGGAGATTACTTTTTTTGAACTTTGCTGGAGAGGAGATTAAAATATGGAAGATAGAATTGAGCAAGAGTTCCAGATCCAGGTGCATTTAGAATTGAGTTGTTTGCAAGACCAGTGCTACATGGTTCTACTCTGTGTCTCTCTACTTATTTGGCTGAAGGTGTGCAAGAGTTTGAGCTATTTTTTTTTATTTTTTAGTTTTAGCTTTAGAACGTGGAAGTTGACCCTTTTTCATAAATAACTTCATGTGGAAAAGTATTCTTTCGAGGGAAACAAGATCAAGAATTCGCATTAGTAGTTGGCAGTGATAATATAATAAGTTTGTATTTTATACCAGATGGCAGGACTTCCAGAAATTAGTTAGAGGAACTGCGACAGCCTTAACAAATATTATTTTTCTTATTCCTTTCTGGTTTTCGACAACAATAGTAGAGAATCTCAATCCTTCTACTGTCGCAGTACCTGTAGTAGATCAACCGCTCCCTCAAACTTCAGAGAAGATGGAAATGAATGGCTGTTTTGGTTGCAGGTTACTCCAAGAACAATTGTTTCATACCAGAAGGGAGGGCGCGCCTTGCTGCACCCGCTCCATTATAAATGGCAAAGAACAAAAGTTTGGTTGGTGGAGAAATCAGAAACATATTCAACCTCAAAGGCTTCCAAGGAAATCAGAAACATATTCAACCGTCAATGTCTTCGGAGTCAAAGTCGAGCATGTCGGTTAAATCGTCGACAGTAGCTACTAAGTGGGTGGTGGGTGGGCGGCGAATTTCTTCGTCATCCGCATCCCAATCCTGCCGGCCATAGTTTGGCCAGGACTCTCCTGACAAGGAGAGAGGCCTTAATAAGTTCAGTATGTCGCCAAAGGGCAAGTGCTGAAAGATATCCGAGGAGGTGAACTCCATGATCGGCGCCCAGTTGGATTCGACAGGCACGGGCGTAGGCGGTTCGGAGTCCGTGGCCGGGGAAGAGTCCGGCAGTTTGGCGTCACGGCTCTCGTGAAGGGTAAGGTCGATACTCGGATCGATCGCCGCTGAGAATGCGGCCTCCATGGGGGGGTCTATCCACCCGTCCATGGATGACGCAATTGGCTCCGAATTGAGGGTCGGAGCGGTTGCCGGTGCGGTCTCCTGAACACTGTCCGATGGTAGAGCTAAATCATGCTCATCGTGACCGTGCGACACACTTGGCAGGGGCTCGAATCCGTCGAAGATCAAGTCTCCGCGGATGTCGGTTGTGTAGTTTAAGCTTCCAAACCTGACCTGGTGGCCAGGGGTGTAACTCTCGATCTGCTCCAGATGGCCAAGCGAGTTGGCCCACAGTGCGAAGCCGCCAAATACGAAGATCTGTCTGGGGAGAAAAGTCTCACCCTGGACTGCATCGCTATCGATGATTGAAGGGGCCATCCAGCCTAACGATGACGACACAGACGAACTCTCAATGAAAGCACCAATGTCGGTGTCAAAACCGGCGGATCTCAGGTAGGGGGTCCCGAACTGTGCGTCTAGGCGGATGGTAACAGGAGGCAGGGGATACGATGTTTACCCAGGTTCAGGCCCTCTTGATGGAGGTAATACCCTACGTCCTGCTTGATTGTTCTTGATAATATGAGTAGTACAAGAGTTGATCTACCATGAGATCAGAGAGGCTAAACCCTAGAAGCTAGCCTATGGTATGATTGTATGTTCTTGGTCCTACGGACTAAACCCTCCGGTTTATATAGACACCGGAGGGGGCTAGGGTTACACAGAGTCGGTTACAAGGAAGGAGATCTACATATCCGTACTGCCAAGCTTGCCTTCCACGCCAAGGAGAGTCCCATCCGGACACGGGACGGAGTCTTCAATCTTGTATCTTCATAGTCCAACAGTCCGACCAAAGGATATAGTCCGGCTGTCCGGATACCCCCTAATCCAGGACTCCCTCAGCCATCATCATCTTGTGCTTGTGGTCTCCATCTCCGAAGCACCGTCATGATCACCATCGTCACAAGCGCGACACCTTGATCTCCATCGTAGCATCGTTGTCATCTCGCCAATCTTATGCTTCCACGACAATCGCTACCGCTTAATGATAAAGTAAAGCATTACAGGGCGATTGCATAGCATACAATAAAGCGACAACCATATGGCTCCTGCCAGTTGCCGATAACTCGGTTACAAAACATGATCATCTCATACAATAAAATTTAGCATCATGTCTTGACCATATCACATCACAACATGCCCTGCAAAAACAAGTTAGACGTCCTCTACTTTGTTGTTGCAAATTTTACGTGGCTGCTACGGGCTTAGCAAGAACCGTTCTTACCTACGCATCAAAACCACAACGATAGTTCATCAAGTTGGTGTTGTTTTAACCTTCTCAAGGACCGGGCGTAGCCACACTCGGTTCAACTAAAGTTGGAGAAACTGACACCCACCAGCCATCTGTTTGCAAAGCACGCCGGTAGAACCAGTCTCGCGTAAGCATACACGTAATGTCGGTCCGGGCCGCTTCATCCAACAATACCGCCGAACCAAAGTATGACATGCTGGAAAGTAGTATGACTTGTATCGCCCACAACTCACTTGTGTTCTACTCGTGCATATAACATCTACGCATAAAACCAGGCTCTGATGCCACTGTTGGGGAACGTAGTAATTTCAAAAAAAATCCTACGCACATGCAAGATCATGGTGATGCATAGCAACAAGAGGGGAGAGTGTTGTCCACGTACCCTCGTAGACCGAAAGCAGAAGCGTTAGCACAACGCGGTTGATGTAGTCGTACGTCTTCACGATCCGACCGATCAAGTACCGAACGTACGGCACCTCCGAGTTCAGCACACGTTCAGCCCGATGACATCCCTCCGAGTTTCATCAGCACGACGGCGTGGTGACGATGATGATGTTCTACCGACGCAGGGCTTCGCCTAAGCACCGCTACAGTATTATCGAGGTGGACTATGGTGGAGGGGGGACACCGCACACGGCTAAAAGATCAAATGATCAATTGTTGTGTCTCTGGGGTGCCCCCCTGCCCCCGTATATAAAGGAGCAAGGGGGGTGCGGCCGGCCTAGAGAGGGACGCGCCAGGGGGAGTCCTACTCCTACCGGTAGTAGGACTCCCCCCTTTTCCTTGTTGGACTAGGAGAGAGAGGGGAAAGAGGTGGAGGAGAAGAAGGAAGGGGGGAGCCGCACCCCTCTCCTTGTTCTATTCGGACTAGGGGGGAGGGGGTGCGGCCCATGCCCTGGCCGCCTCTCCTCTCTTTCCACCAAGGCCCATTAAGTCCCCGGGGGTTCCGGTAACCTCCCGGTACTTCGGTAAAATCCCGATTTCACCCGGAACACTTCGGATATCCAAACATAGGCTTCCAATATATCAATCTTCATGGCTCAACCATTTTGAGACTCCTCATCATGTCCATGATGACATCTGGGACTCCGAACAACATTCGATACATCAAAACATATAAACTCATAATATAACTGTCATCGAAATGTTAAGCGTGCGGACCCTACGGGTTCGAGAACTATGTAGACATGACCGAGACACGTCTCCGGTCAATAACCAATAGCGGAACCTGGATGTTCATATTGGCTCCCACATATTCTACGAAGATCTTTATCGGTCAGACCGCATAACAACATACGTTGTTCCCTTTGTCATCCGTATGTTACTTGCCCGAGATTCGATCGTCGGTATCTCGATACCTAGTTCAATCTCGTTACCGGCAAGTCTCTTCACTCGTTATGTAATACATCATCCCGCAACTAACTCATTAGTTGCAATGCTTGCAAGGCTTAAGTGATGTGCATTACCGAGAGGGCCCAGAGATACCTCTCCGATAATCGGAGTGACAAATCCTAATCTCGAAATACGCCAACCCAACAAGTACCTTCGGAGACACCTGTAGAGCACCTTTATAATCACCCAGTTAGGTTGTGACGTTTGGTAGCACACAAAGTGTTCCTCCAGTAAACCGGAGTTCCATAATCTCATAGTCATAGGAACATGTATAAGTCATGAATAAAGCAATAGCAACATACTAAACGATTGTGTGCTAAGCTAACGGAATGGGTCAAGTCAATCACATCATTCTCTTAATGATGTGATCTCATTAATCAAACGACAACTCTTTGTCTATGGTTAGGAAACTTAACCATCTCTGATCAACGAGCTACTCAAGTAGAGGCATACTAGTGACATACTTTTTGTCTATGTATTAACACATGTATTATGTTTCCGGTTAATACAATTCTAGCATGAATAATAAAATTTTATCATGATATAAGGAGATAAATAATAACTTTATTATTGCCTCTAGGGTATATTTCCTTCAAATATAGTAGGTTTAACACCAATATAAATAAAGAATGAGTTCATTACAGTACCTTGAAGTGGTGATTTGTTTTCTTTCGCTAACGAAGCTCACGAGTTTTCTGTTAAGTTTTGTGTTGTGAAGTTTTCAAGTTTTGGGTAAAGATTCGATGGACTATGGAATAAAGAGTGGCAAGAGCCTAAGCTTGGGGATGCTCAAGGCACCCCAAGGTAATATCCAAGGACAAGCAAGAGCCTAAGCTTGGGGATGCCCCGGAAGGCATCCCCTCTTTCGTCTTCGTTCATCGGTAACTTTACTTGGAGCTATATTTTTGTTTACCACATGATATGTGTTTTGCTTGGAGCGTCATTTTAGTTTATTTAGTTTTGTTTGTTGTTTGAATAAAATACCAAGATATGAAATTCTTAAATGTTAGAGATTCTTCACATAGTTGCATAATTATTCGAATACTCATTGATCTTCACTTATATATTCGTAGTTTTTCATTTGCTCTAGTGCTTCACTTATATCCTTTTAGAGCACGGTGGTGGTTTTATTTTATAGAAATAGATGAACTCTCATGCTTCACTTATATTATTTTGAGAGTCTTTAGAACAGCATGGTAGTTTTCTTTGGTTATGAATTTAGTCCTAATATGATGGGCATCCAAGTGGGATATAATAAAAACTTTCATATGAAGTGCATTGAATACTAAGAGAAGTTTGATACTTGATAATTGTTTTGAGATATGGAGATGGTGATATTAGATTCATGCTAGTTGAGTAATTGTGAATTTGAGAAATACTTGTGTTGAAGTTTGTGATTCCTGTAGCATGCACATATGGTGAACCGTTATGTGATGAAGTCCGAGCATGATTTGTTTATTGATTATCCTCCTTATGAGTGGCGGTCGGGGACGAGCGATGGTCTTTTCCTACCAATCTATCCCCCTAGGAGCATGCGCGTAGTACTTTGTTTCGATAACTAATAGATTTTTGCAATAAGTATGTGAGTTCTCTATGACTAATGTTGAGTCCATGGATTATACGCACTCTCACCATTCCACCATTGCTAGCCTCTCTAGTACCGCGCAACTTTCGCCGGTACCATAAACCCACCATATACCTTCCTCAAAACAGCCACCATACCTACCTATTATGGCATTTCCATAGTCATTCCGAGATATATTGCCATGCAAATTTCCACCGTTCCGTTTATTATGACAAGCTCCATCATTGTCATATTGCTTTGCATGATCATGTAGTTGACATCGTATTTGTGGCGAAGCCACCGTTCATAATTCTTTCATACATGTCACTCATGAGTCATTGCACATCCCGGTACACCGCCGGAGGCATTCATATAGATTCATACTTTGTTCTAGTATCGAGTTGTAATCATTGAGTTGTAAATAAATAGAAGTGTGATGATCATCATTAATAGAGCATTGTCCCAAAAAAAGAGAAAGGCCAAACAAATAAAACTTGGCTTGTATATTCCAACTCTAGTGCATCCGCGATCTGCATGATAGAGTCTCTTGTTTTGTCACTTTCATATACTAGTGGGAAATTTTCATTATAGAACTTGGCTTGTATATTCCAACAATGGGCTTCCTCAAATGCCCTAGGTCTTCGTGAGCAAGCAAGTTGGATGCACACCCACTTAGTTTCTTTTTGAGTTTCATACACTTATAGCTCTAGTGCATCCGTTGCATGGCAATCCCTACTCACTCACATTGATATCTATTAATGGGCATCTCTATAGCCCGTTGATACGCCTAGTTGATGTGAGACTATCTTCTCCTTTTTGTCTTCTGCACAACCACCATTCTATTCCACCTATAGTGCTATATACATGGCTCACGCTCATATATTGCGTGAAGATTGAAAAAGTTTGTGAACATTAAAAGTATGAAACAATTGCTTGGCTTGTCATCGGGGTTGTGCATTATTTAAATACGTTGTGTGGTGAAGATGGAGCATAGCCAGACTATATGATTTTGTAGGGATAGCTTTCTTTGGCCATGTTATTTTGAGAATACATAATTGCTTAGTTAGTATGCTTGAAGTATTATTATTTTTTACGTCAATATTAAACTTTTGTCTTGAATCTTATAGACCAGAACATTCATGCCAAAATGAAGAGAATTACTTAGAGAAATATGTTAGGTAGCATTCCACATCAAAAATTCTGTTTTTATCATTTACCTACTCGAGGACGAGCAGGAATTAAGCTTGGGGATGCTGATACGTCTCCAAGGTATCTATAATTTTGATTGTTCCATGCTATTATATTATCTGTTTTGGATGTTTATGGGCTTTATTATGCACTTTTATATTATTTTTGGGACTAACCTATTAACCCAGAGCCCAGTGCCAGTTTCTGTTTTTTCCTTGTTTTAGAGTATCGCAGAAAAGGAAAATCAAACGGAGTCCAATTGACCTGAAACTTCACGGAACTTATTTTTGGAACAGAAGCAATCCAGAAGACTTGGGTGTACGTAAGGGAAGCAACGAGGTGGCCCCCTCGCCCTCCACCCTCGTGGGCCCCTCGTGGCCCCCCTGACGTATTTCTTCCTCCTATATATATCCATATACCCTAAAAACTGTGAGGAGCAGAATAGATCGGGAGTTCCTCCGCCAGAAGCCTCCGTAGCCACCGAAAACCAATCTAGACCCGTTCCGGCACCCTGTCGGAGGGGGAACCCTTCACTGGTGGCCATCTTCATCATCCCGACGCTCTGCATGACGAGGAGGGAGTAGTTCTCCCTCGGGGCTGAGGGTATGTACCAGTAGCTATGTGTTTGATCTCTCTCTCTCTCTCTCTCTCTCTCTCTCTCTCGTGTTCTTGAGGTGGTACGATCTTGATGTATCGCAAGCTTTGCTATTATAGTTGGATCCTATGATGTTTATCCCCTCTACTCTCTTGTAATGGATTGAGTTTTCCCTTTGAAGTTATCTTATCGGATCGAGTCTTTAAGGATTTGAGAACACTTGATGTATGCCTTGCTGTGCTTATCTGTGGTGACAATGGGATATCACGTGATCCACTTGATGTATGTTTTGGTGATCAACTTGCGGGTTCCGCCCATGAACCTATGCATAGGGGTTGGCACACGTTTTCGTCTTGACTCTCCGGTAGAATCTTTGGGGCACTCTTTGAAGTACTTTGTGTTGGTTTGAATAGATTAATTTGAGATTGTGTGCTGCATATTGTATAATTATACGCACAGATACTTCAGGTGGCATTGGAGTATCTAGGTGACATTAGGGTTTTGGTTGATTTGTGTCTTAAGGTGTTATTCTAGTATGAACTCTAGGATAGATTGAACAAAAAGAATAGCTTCGTGTTATTTTACTACGGACTCCTGAATAGATCGATCAGAAAGAATAACTTTGAGGTGGTTTCGTACCCTACCATATTCTCTTTGTTTGTTCTCCGCTATTAGTGACTTTGGAGTGACTCTTTGTTGCATGTTGAGGGATAGTTATGTGATCCAACTATGTTATTATTGTTGAGAGAACTTGCACTAGTGAAAGTGTGAACCCTAGGCCTTGTTTCAACGCATTGCAATATCGTTTGTGCTCACTTTTATCATTAGTTACCTTGCTGTTTTTATATTTTCAGATTACAAAAACCTTTATCTACCATACATATACCACATGTATCACCATCTCTTTGCCGAACTAGCGCACCTATACAATTTACCATTGTATTGGGTGTGTTGGGGACACAAGAGACTCTTTGTGATTTGGTCGCAGGGTTGTTTGAGAGAGACCATCTTCATCCTACGCCTCCTACGGATTGATAAACCTTAGGTCATCCACTTGAGGGAAATTTGCTACTGTCCTACAAACCTCTGCACTTGGAGGCTCAACAACGTCTACAAGAAGAAGGTTGTGTAGTAGACATCAGAGGTCAAGGGCAACGCCTAGCTCGACGTGTGATGAAATATGAGTTTTTATTTGTTGAACTATATATTTTTTTTATTGAACTATTTGATTTCTATTAATTTTCTGTGATGAACTATGTGATAAAAAATAGCTTATGTTGAATTTGCGCTGAAGCACGGCGAATATGGGCCAACATTGGTCAATTTGCGCTGATAGCGGGCCAATTTTGCGCCGAAAGTGGGCTGAAAAGTGGGCAAATTTGCGCCAAAAGTGGGTCAAAATCAGCGCCTGGGGCGGCGGTTGGGAACCCAATTTCCCCCATGCCGATTTTAGCGCTGGTTCGGCCCTAGGCGGCAATATTTCAGTCCCCGGGGAGGCGAACGGCTGGAGATGCCTTGAGTCGTGTGTTGCACGGTGGATTTAACTGCCACCCACCCAATCCATCTTTATCTATTCTCTTTTCCTCGATCTACCGCTACGTCTGCTTCGTCATCAACTAGAGCTACACATATACCAGGGCATGCCATCATCCACATAATCGGCTATAGAAGACATACGCCACAATGACCACCATGATCAAAAGCCCACCAAGGTGGAACATTTTCATGTGGCAGAACAAGAGCAGCCATTATAAATAAGTGCGCCACTACTCAACAAGTTCTGAATTTTTTAACTGCAAGGTGAACACAAATTGCAACAAATCAATTTTGTCTGCAAGGTGATCTTATATTGCAAGGATATTATTTTCAAGTGTAGCAAGTTATTTGTGATGTGCAGATCAAGCGATGAGTGAGATTTATCTATCATGCATGTTTATTTATAACAACATAACTTAAAAAACTACATTTTTGTTGGAAAAGGATTCTGATGGGGTTACTCTCTAGAGACATTTCATTCACGTTCTTTCAGTCCGTTTTAGGCCGATGAATGTGTGCACATTTCTCTGGAAACAGAGAATTTTGTACCAATTTTTATATTCTAATAGTTTTTTGTCCTAATTAATCCTTACAGAGATGCAGTAGCCCAATGAATTTCCTGATCCACGTCATTCATGTTAAAGAGTAATAACTACATTCCTCATCTATAATATCTAACACTCATTCTTAAATATTTGGCATGTGGTTCCTTCTAAGCGTTTCTTGAAAATCCATATTTTATTTCTACTCTCCAGTCTTATTGTCTCATAGTGTTATTCATATTTCTATTGTGTATAATGATTAGTTCGGAGATATTCAAAGTTGCATTCCAAGTTCTAATATATTTCGAACTCCTACTATATTTAGCATAGAAAGATCTTCAATTATTTTCATATTCGTGTTTTCAAAATCACTAGACCATGCGGAAGCACGGGTTGATGACTAGTAATCCATAATCCCAGTAAGATAGTCTGAGGAATGAACACTGCTTGTCAATGGATCACCGCTACAAAAAAATACACTTCCGTTATGATACGTGTTTGTCACAGTAGGTCGCTTTTTTTGTCATGCATGTACATCCATGACAAATTTATGATAGAATCAAGATAGTCATACCTGTGATGTCGTAGAAGTGTTCCATGACATTACCAAAATTATCATCACGGAAGTGTCCACTTCCATGACGATAAATCGCGCGTCACAGAAGTGCTTTCGTCAAGGGTGACCGACACGTGGCATCCACCGTAACGGAACGCCGTTAAGCTATCGCGTCGGATTTTGGATCCGATAACCCGTTAACAGCCCCGACCAATGGGGATTTTCCACGTGTAAAATCATCATTGGCTAGAGGAAACACGTGTCGGCTCATCGTCGGGACAGATGTCATCCACTCACTGGACAGCAGGCGCCTATGATACGTCGACACGTGGCATGGCCCAACAAGTTTAAATGGGTCGGCCCAGCTAAAGGCCCATGAGATTTTGCAGACCATAATGGGCTGGCCCAGCTAAAGGCCCACAAGATTTTGCGGGCCATAATGGGCCGGCCCAGGTACAGGCCCACAAGATTTTTGTGTGCCATAATAGGCCGACCCAGTTAAAGGCCCACAAAATTCTTGCGGATCATAATGGGCCGTCCCAGCTAAAGGCCCACAAGATTTCGCCGACATTAATGGGCCAGCCCAGCTGTAGGCCCACAAGATTTTGAGGACCCTAGTAGGCCGGCCCGTTAACTGGCTGCCATGTTTTGGGCTAAATGCCGGCCCATATTTGATACGGTCTATTAATGGCCTGCCACGCTCCGGGCCTAATAGTGGCCCATATGAGATCCGGCCCGTTAAAAGCCTACCACGTTCTGGGACAAATTACGGCCCAGATCAGGTCCGGCCCTTTAAGGGGTTTTGGGCCTAATTATGGCCTATATCAGATTCGGCCCGTCAAGTGGACACTATGCTTTTGGGCCCACTTGCTAAAGGCCCACTTAGTAATTCGGCCTGATATTAGTTTTGGCCTGTTAAGGGCCTGTTTAACATTTCGGTCCTATATTAATTTCAGCCTATTAAAAGCCCGTCATATAGTTGGGCCTAACTATGGCCCGGTTTGCATCCGGCCTGCTCGCAACCAATATCTGATTGGGCCAAACAAGGACCGAGACAATTTTTTGGCCTATTAAAAGCCCGTGATTTGATTCGCACAATCATGGGCCGGGGTTCATTTTGGGCTGCTGCCGGCCCGTGAGCTGATCGGCACGTTTCAGGCCCAACCTACATCGTGATTGCATGACAGCCCGATTATGTACCGTAATTTTACGGTTTGGCCGGTTTACTGCGAAGACAGGATATATATAGTAAAATAACTTCAACATCGTGAATAAGAAAAAACCTATACTGTACAATAAAGAAATTATGGCATATTACATCCACTGGGCATCAAAGTTCGCCACTATGATAACGAAGCACAAGCAGACAGCAGATTACATACACTGGGCATCAAAGATCGCCACCAGTGCAATTAAACACGCCGACAAAATAATATACAAAACCGACAGCACTTCAATAGAGTTCAAGAAGGGTTAGCCCTGCTAGGGAGCTGCAGCGCAAGCAGCTGAGCAAGATGATGAGACTGCGCTTGTTCAACACTTATATCTTCCTCACTCTGAAAGATAAACAAGCAGACAGATGACAGGTTTTGCACATAAAAGTATCAGTGCTGACAATTCATCACATTTCTTACTGATGAATAAAGTGACACAGTTTAAATTTGCATTAACACAATATGGTATTGTTCTGGTCAAGACATGGCAGGAAATGACATTGTGAAGGAGTTGGCAGCTTCACGACACCACTGGATTACAGATCAAGCACTCATAAGTATCAATGGTTAGTGTGCTGTCAATTTATACCATTTCAGATTGGAAAATAAAGAGACGGTTTAAATAATAGTAGAATGATATGACATTTTTCATAGTTAAGACATTGCAGAATATGACATTGTGCTGTAGTGGGTAGGTTCACCACACCACTGGATTACAGATGAATAACAGAAGCATACATGCAGTGCAAAAGAAGATCACTTGCTCTGTATAGTTTAATTTACATGTATGAAGAAGGAACTTGGTTGTACAACTGAAAACTTAAATTGAGAAAGGACGAACTTTTGTTTATGAACTACATATAATAAACTTTAAACAAGCAATTGGATGCAAACACCAAAAATAAACAGCCGTTGCAGTCATGCCTAACCAAATATATACAACAAAGTTTGAAGGCTTGAGATGGACAAACTTACATTATTGGTGAAGACAGGCTCTATAAAGGCCTTGTCCATGCTGATGGGGGGCAATTCAAGAAGTTTACAACAGAATCTTCTTCAAAAGCATTGCCTTTATTCTACATTTTGTTAAGAGTAAATATAGATGTGATAATATACGAAAAATGGAGAATATTTAAGATAATATGAAGAGTGATGCTACATAACCAAGTAGCTATAAATGTAAGTGCAGCGATACAGGCAAAAGGTACAGCCAAGAGCAATGCACAGCTAAACTTCTTCAGTACCAACCTTATGGTAAGAGTAAATATAGATCTGATGTGTAGAAAATGGAGGGCAAAAGAAAATAAGCTGCAGAGTGATGGTACATGAACAACTACCTGTCATTATAAGTACACTGATAAAGGACAACATGTACTTACAAGAACAATGCAGAGCTAAAAAAACATTGGCATTGGACATATTCTACACTAATGTAACCATTCATACATATCAGATAATTTGGAGCGAACAATTGATAAGCAAGCTATCATGCATACTGCTGTCACATAATGAACCAGGTATGTATGCAAGTATAGTGATACAGGACAATAGGTACTAACAAGAGCAAAGCAGCGGGCAGCATATTTGAGATATCATGTCGTTCTTGTCAAACCGGAATTCTTCTTCGAGCAGATTTCCTGCAAAAAAGATCCGTAAGGCACATGCGGAAAAGTAGAAGTTCAAATTGTCATGTGATTTCATAGACAGTACCTCATCATGGGAACGAGACCAGTGCATAACAAGGTTTTTCCATTCAATGTCTTCTAAATTTAGCACATGAGACTTCACCAGAAATTCGTTTATAGACTTGCCATCAAAGTGTGATTTCCTCAGGTAACACCGATACTGCTGCAATGCTTCCTTGAAAAGCACAAGCAAGCTTTGCTCGTCATGACTATCCAGATTGACCCTCGCCTAGTTACAACAATGTAATGTAAATCATTGATGTGTTCAATCAGCAGAAAACAGGAAAATAATAGCCATGAATAATAGCACTTACATGTAAGTTGGACAGGAAGATGTGAAAATGGTGTTTGTCTTCACAATAATCTTCCCATGATGGGAATATATGAACATAGTCCCTAACAACATTGAAAGAATTGTCTTTTAAACTGGGAATAAATGGAATGGGGTTCCAATCTGCAGGAATTGGTTGTCTCTGCAGTTGGGATAGGTCTTCGGCCGGTGGACTTGCTGTACTTTTTGCTGGAGTGGGATTTTTCTGTGGTACAGCTGGTGCTATGGCAAATGAAATCGGTATACCTTTTGCTGGAGTGCAGGTCCTGTGTGGTGGGGCTAGTGGTGTGGCCAGTGAAGTATGGGTACAGTCTGCTGGATACGGTCCTACGTATTGTGTCACTAGTTGTACAACCAATATAAGTGGGATGCTGTCTGATTTCTCCGGCACCACCACGTTTTTCAAGGACTTTGCTGGTGCTCCTTCAGGTTCGGCAATCACCCTCTTCCTTTTTGATGTCTGATGCACAAGAACAGCATTTGAGTGGAAAAACATGGTATGATGACAGATGGAATATGTATTGATAATGGATGGGCATGGCATCTCGACATATATGATGAGTAAACTAAGCAGATGGCGGTGCAACAAAGTAGAAGAAATGCAAGACAATATATGCAAGATACACGCAATCAATAAAACATTGCCAAATTAGAACAGGCACCTTGATGGGTGAACAGGACATGCCATCTACCTTTGACTCCTCGAGGTTAGAATAGTCATTAGGATCACATTCTAAACAAGAATCAACAGGTGGGGAGCGTATGAGTTTCATTGCATCCAGAATGGCACTCAATGCCTTGGTGCCAATTTTGTCAGTCATTGCAGTGTTTAGCTTCAAGAGTGGACTGCTGCTAGTGCGACACAAAGCAGCTACACAGATCATAGTGTAGATATAACGGGAAAACCTTAAGCATCAGAGTAAAATCAGCAAAGTGGAACTTGCTGGAATATATGTGCTAGTATTGCCGATACGGCTAGAAAGGCTTCGGATACTAGCTCTCTTCAGGTGAAGGTGCAGTACTGTTAATATCAATGTAACTCTCAAAGGCGACATAGCTCCCTGCATTTCCTTGCTATTCTTATAGGATTCAAGTGGGCATGCCACTACAAATCCTATTCCTATGTTCACAAGATCCTACGAATCAAAGAGGCTCAAAGTGTCCATCACAACCGACCGTATAGACCTCTACACTGCAAATGTCCCTGCTCATCTTTAGTACAAGGAACATACTGTATTACTATCATACTCCCTCCGTCCCAAAATATAAGTCTTGGTAGAGATTTCCACTATGGATCACATGCAGATGTATCTAGGTACATTTTAGAGTGTAGATTCACTCATTTCGCTCCATATGTAGTCCATGGTGGAATCTATACAAAGACTTGTATTTAGGAACGGAGAGAGTACATATTAAAGAAGAACGGAAGAGGAACATGGTAAAGAAGAGCAAGCAGAATTTGGATAATAAAATGTTGGTTGCGCAGTGCCCACACATGATGAACCAGAGCGCATTAAGAATGCAACTCCTAGCTATCTCTCGACCATTTCAGGCGGTTGGATGAAGATCCTACGTCTCCTAACCCTTCTTCTTCCTTGTCTCTGATTCTTCCCATACAGAACACCGCACGGGCCGCCGGCCGGACCACCGGCCCCCACCGCCTGTGTTCCTCCGCCACCCCCACCCCCCACCCCCACCCCAACCCCCACCCACATCGAGTTTTCTTCGTTCGGCAAGGCCCCACAACAACCCGAGCCCCTTCGATCGCACCGGCGAACTCCGGCGAGCTCTGAAAAATCGGCTGACCCAATTTTGAAATTTAGTCTACTGTGATTTAACTAGTGTGGAATATAAAAGGGGAAAACCATAAGCATTGCGAGTATGGTGTTGAGCGTGCCATGGCGGATCTGAAGGTGCAAATCGGACAAAGGCAACTTCGCAACCAAGACAAGAAATCAGAGTAAAGCAGTGGCGATCTATTTTCTTGCTACGATAAATAAGTTGAGCAGATACGAAAGAGTACCGCCTCTGGTGCGGCGCCATGTACGCATCTGCTAAGAATTTGACGGTGCTGCGGTAGCGATGGCTGTCGGCGGCGTGGAAGCAGATCTAGGAGGGTAGACGGTGGCGGCGGGGCACGATGGACGAGACCGTCGTAGGAGCGGCGCCGGCAAGGTGGACGGCGACGGGGATGAAGCGAGAGGACGGGATGCAAGGATCCCGGTCTGAAGCCGTGTATGAGAGAGGTCGATCTCTTGTAATGGACGGCGGCGTCGGGGTATCAGCTCCGGCATGGTGGAGGAGGACGGTGGTGGATGGGGTGGCGGACAGCGGCGGACGGAGGAGGGTGGGGTGGAGAGGGTGTTTTGGCGCCCATGGAGTACGAATGGGGAAAAGGGAGGTAGAGAGGAAAGGGGAACCATGTATTCAGGGCGCGCTTGTCACAAATGCGAGGAAATTTACAAACTTAGCCCCCGTTTCAAATTTCTACTACATCACAGCAACACTAGTCGATTGGGGATATGACGGTAATCTCGCATACACTGAATATTTGCCGACGGGAGTTTGTTTTTGGCGCCCACCGTGTATGAATATGAATCGGGGAGGGAGTCGATTTCGGCCGAGGACACACTGTGTTTTGGCACCCACTGTGTATGAATCCGGGTGAGAGGTGGTTACGTCACGTTTGGGTGAAATTACAAACCTACCCCTATCCAAACCTATAGAAACCCAGCATATAGGCTTTGCGTGGCAGGGATAGGCAGTAGTGATTTCCATCTCACAGATTTTGGTTTCGCGCGGTTACTGCTACTTTCCCCGCTTCGTTCAAATTTTGCAGAGTGCACGTTTACCGTGCCAACTCAATTCGAATCCCGTTTGTATTCTATTTTTTTTGGGCGGGATCCATTTTCAATTGGAATTACATTCTATATACATCATTTTATATATATATATACTTTCAAAAGCACAACAAAGAATTCTGCTCCTTTATATGTATAATATGATCTACAAATACATCGATCTCGAAATCTTAAGGTTGAATTCGAAAAAATTTAACCAAATTATGTTCTAATAAAATGTATAGATCAGTAATATCTACATATTAAATAACATAGATGTGCGTGAATTCATATGAGTATGCATGTTTGATAGATCAATTTTTGTTCGAGCATGGATTACATGTATCATCATGTCGAATTCAAATATTTGAATCCCTTTTTTGTTCACTCCTTTCACGCCCATCTCTCTCGCATGCATGCTCATTTAGGTAGCTATCACTCTCTTTTCTCCAGCTCACCCGCACGCTCACTTCATGTTTCTCCTATCCTCGCAAACATGGTCTCTCGACGTCTCCCTTGAGAAGTGTCACACTCTCCCTATCATTATAAATTACACGGTTTTCATTATCTCTCACGTCTCTACTGTTCTCTCGTATCACTCGGTACCTAAGATTTCTTTTTCACCGCCAAACACACAGTCTCCACTCGTCTTTCACTTTGTCTTTCTCTCTATGGGATTCTCTCACACACCCTATATGTCTCTACATATGACTCATACCACTAAAATTACTCTCTCTATCTCTCCTGTAGACGCAACATTTGTTGCGGTCTCCTTTTCGTCTCCATCCTAGACTGACATTATTCATTTGTTTACCGATCAGACAACCCCGACTACCGTCTCCTCTCTCTCTCACACAGACACACACGCACAACTCCTACCACTAAAATGTGAATGGAAAACGAGATTTTGTTATACCCAAACAAAAAAGGACAGGAGGGAGTGATTGATCTGACACGGATGCGACCTCTCATAGCGCAGGCATTGAACCAGCACGCCGGCCAAGAGGGCCGCACTCGCTGCAGGCCCGGCTGAGCACGCCTCCTCGCCGCGTGCAACCAGCTTAAGACTGCCCCGCCTGCCTTCATTGAATCCGCGCGTGTGCCGGCAACACGTCCTTCCGCGAGCCGGCAGGCATTTTAGAACACAAAAAATGACTATAGTATAATTAATTTACGCATGGTCTTGACTTGTTGTGCTCGCACTGGTAGCAGGAACTAGTAGAGGATTTTCTTTATTTATAACTCTCCTCACATTTTTTGGCTTTGAAGTGAATCATGGTTGTGGACATTATGTATGAATGTGCAGATATCTGTGAACATGAGTTTGATGTGGAAGTTGAACTTGGAATGCCGGGCTTGCGCGTGAACTATACCATGTCCAATGCTTCGTCTGTTATTGTTTGGAAAGTAATTGTTGTCATTACATGACCCAAAAAAAACTTTTTGTGCCACATCAGTAGATGCACGGACATCACAACAGGAATGCTGACTGGATAAACATTTGAACCTAGCTATTATGAAGGAAATTTTGTATTGACAACAGTTTTAGATAGCAGGAGACGCCTAGCCTTCTCTGCCTCTGCTAGCTTATTTCTGGCTTCTTCCATCTCTTCTTTGGCTTGGGTGAAGAGAGCATCTGATTGCTCTTTTTGCTTCTTCAGGAACTCCTACATTCTCAAGGGCTGCTGCACGCTTTCTTTCAGCCTTTACTAATGCCACGAGGACACGAACAGCTGACGACTCCACCTGGCTTGTGTGTAATCCAGCATCATCTGGGAATTTGCACCTTGTGTCTAATCCATCATCATTAGGGAACTGGCACCTTGTGTGTAATCCAGCCTCATTTTGGAAACATGATCTCGAGGTTGACCATACTTCCCTCCTCGCAGGAACTGCATCCTGACATGAAGTTACTTCTTTTTTAGATCAATGCTCACAGCAACCTAGATCCATTTAGTAGAAGCCAGATAAACAAAACTCGGAGAAGCGAATTCAAAAGGAATAAATAAATAAAAACAGACTACAAGGTGAGAACACCCACTTCCTACATGAAGCTAAAAACGAAAGCATTAGGACGATTAAGACTCTTCTTATTACACATCGAAGAACACCACGCTTAAGAGAAACAGAAGCTACAACATATACACATCGAAGAACACAAGGCTACACGAAAGTAATTGAAAGGGTGTTACTTACCAAAGATCGTTTTACAGGTTCGGTTCAGCTCCTCTTTAACTTGCCACGCTCCTTGAAGATGTCCCGAATATCCCGTGTTTGATCTTCATTGCTCATCTGCATGTTCGCACTCGTGGTTTTAAAATCTCAACATGGCAAGAAAAATATACTACTAGTAATACTCATGCATCTTGTGGGCAACATTAAAGCACTCGTCTGCCATGTTAGAGCATCTCCAACAAGATAAACTACTCTACAAATGCATCTTGATGCGTGCAACGCATGGGCATTTTGCTAGTTCTAAAAAGTTTTCCATCATTTGCCACACTACTGGTTGCAGATGAAAAACCTACCCAAGCACAGCGATACAGGAGCGACGCACAATTACAAGCTGATATTTTGTTGGACAATGGAGGCTATAACCAATTACTTTTACGGGAACAATAGCACCCAGGAAATTTGAAGGGTAGGTATGAACAAAATTGGAACTGCACATGTACTGCTAAGTGATTCAATACACACATTACCAATCGAGGAGGAGAACGATGGTCGCGGAGGCCTCTGTGAGTCATGGTCGGCAACGGGAGTCCGTTCATTGTCCATGACGGTGATACTTCTGCACTTGGCGTCGGCTTCCGGGAAGCAGATACGAGACCGTGGAAGACGATGCCGGGGAAGAGGCTCCGTGTACGATGACGATGGTGGACCGGCTCCTGTGCGACGTACGAGGTCGTGGATTAGGCAGATGCGCTACGGTGGACGAGTGCGCCGATGTAAAGGGGAGGAGCACGAAGGCTGTGGTGCCGTGGAGAAGTCTATTTTGCAGTGGGGATAGAAATTGGGGAGTATTCAGGTGTACTACTCTGGGTGTCGGGGTGGGGTTGGCTGGGTAGGGTGAACCTGAAGTTACGAAAACAGCCCCCTACCAAGCGTCATCTGTAGGCCTGTTCCGAAGGCTATGATGGTAACTTCCCACTACTCAAATCAGGGTCGCGGTAGATTTTCCCGCCGACCTCAAAATTTTGTGACACTGGACTCCCCGTGTGGCGTGTTGAGTGATTCGGCTAAGCAACTAGCGAGTAGTAGTAGTAAACTCTGCATATTAGGTTTGACCGAAGTCAAACTTCCTAAAGTTTGACCAAGTTTATAGAAAAATATAAACATTTACCATAACGAATATGTATGATGTGAAAGTACATTCAATAATGAATCTAATGGTATTTATTTCTTATTGTATATGTTAATATTTTTTGTTATAAGCTTTCTGAGAGTTTACAAAACTTGACTTTGACCGATGCTAATACGCGGACTTAAATAAAAACGGAGGGAGTACACATTTGTTTTCTTAGTTTGTAGTGAACTAATCATTTGTTGAAATTGTGAAATAAATATATTAGGCTATTGACTTCGAATGTAATGGTCTATACAATTCAATAGTTACAATCAATGTCGAATCCCAAGATGTATACAAGGTCTATAGTACTTCACAACATGCACAAACTCACATAATCCCAGTCAAATGAGAATCTAAATGCATTTCATAGTTATTACTTTGTAGGATGCAACAAGAACAACCATAACTCTACATCAGCCATTATAGAAGCAACATTTTGACATATCCCAATGTGTGAATGAAACGTGCAGAGAGAGCTTTTGAAGATGGAGCAGATAGGGCGGGAAAGATTGTATGTATGTGGACAAGAGAGTAGGAGACAAACCTAACGAGACAGAGAGAGAGATAGAGAGAGAAAGAGAGAGGAAGAAGTTAGGTCTATGAGAAAGATGCATACATGTAATATACATGAGATGCGTGTGCATCTGGATTCTGTATACGTGGAAGGAGAAGAGACAACATGTTTGATGAGAGAGCAGGAAAAACATGGACGAGAGGGGAAGGATCTCGTGGGTTGAGGGATTGACAATTTTGTAAGGGGGAGAGAGGGATTGGTAATTTTGTACAAGAGAGAGAGAGGGTGGGGGAGGAGTCAGTTAGCCGTCATCACATCACCCTGCTTCCAAATGACCCCGCATTCTCTAGCGCGGTGCGGCCGACGTCTTCGATCTGCTCGTTGCCCTCTTTGAAGATTGAGGTGTTGTGCATGTTGGGGTGCAAAGAAGCACAAGCGAGAGTGGTCGCCGTATAACCTTGGATGGGGATGAATTGTGTGCTCGGGGGAGTGTGTGTTGTGCGGCGTGTGTCTGTGTGTGTGTGTGTTTGTGTGTGTGTGTGTGTGAGAGAGAGAGAGAGAGAGATATTGAGAGAAAACAAACCTAAGGAGAGAAATGGGTATTCACGAAGAGATTGTGCGGGCCTTGAGGTGGGCAGGGGCCGGGTGAGGGTGTCAAAATATGCGCGTTGATGCATGTGTTGCATGCGGCCGTGCGAGGGACGGACGAATCAAGAGAGATGGTTGTTGTGTTACGGATGCTCCTCTCTCTCTCTCTCTCTCTCTCTCTCTCTCTCTCTCTCTCTCTCTCTCTCTCTCTCTCTCTCACACACACACACACACACACACAAGTAAACTAGAAGACCGTTCTCTCATGTATACACAACATATCGGCATTTGTCTATGTCTCACTCATGCACGATCATTTGCACATTCACACCTCTCCATGTCTGTATCACACGCACACCTTCTCCACATTGCCCTTTCGCCACAACACACATATGGACACATACACACGTTCTCTCTCAGTGACACACACAAAATCAGTATTAAAAAAACTAAGGCGCACCTAAAATGTCCAAATACAAATAAACACGAACTGGAGCTAAATTCAAATATATGGAAATATTGCAGCGTTAAGAACTTTCACAGGAAAAAAAGTTGAGTAATATTCGAGGATTGTTTTCACACACACAAAAAGGTTCGGTGGATGTCCTTCGAGCGCGACACGGTGACACACCGTTCGATCGACCGCGCGGCCGCGGTTCACGCGCTTGCACATGATTCCGTATCGTGGCCGTGGTACTAAGGCTGGTCACAATGGGCAAGAACATAAGCTAGTAACTAATAAAAGCGCTGCCTAAGTCTAATGTTTACGTGTACTAGTATGGTTTTCTTTTAAGTTTGACCAACCTTATATATAAAACTAAAGTAAGCTCCCACACGCGCACTCATCAATATGCCGCCGCCGCCGTTGCGCATGTCGGTGCCCGCCTGCTCTGGCCAACAATTTCTCGCCCATCACCGCCGTGTCGCCGCCATCCCTGTGCCATGAAGACGAAGGCTCGCCCGCTTACGTCGTCTGCAGTCCCTCCTCGCGATGCCGCTATGCTGCCAAGCACGCGAGCAGCTGGTGGAGCCGCGTCTATGCACGCAACGTACGAAGAGGAGGATGAGCGCATGCTCCAGCACGCCGGCGAGGAGTAACTAGCGTGTCATTGTCGTCTCCGCCTGCGTGGAGGAGGCGCGCATGGTGGCTGTCGCGGCGGAAGCCGGTCGCGCGCGCGTCGAGCCCACAAACCGGGTGCGGACGCGGAATCTACCTTCGAGACCTTGAATGCCACGTGGATCCTGCAATCTGAAGGAGCAATTTGGGTCAGTCGACTCATGTGAGTCATTTGATGCAACATGGATGGCTAGAAGGGCTTCTTCCACCTCTTCTGTCGTCTTCTTCCTTCGCTCCATCGAACTTCTTTCACAAATCGACTGACCCAAATTATACTACTAGTACGAGCGTATTAATTACAGTAGGAACACGAAGATACGAGCAGTAGTACCAACTGCAAGAAGAACAGTAGTAAGACATAGTACTAGTACTACTATACGTACTAAAGAGTTCAAATAACGAGAAAGAACATAAACATAGTTCTGCTGGGGCCTCAGCACAACACACCCTTGAAAATAAACTAATAAGCAACTAGTCCGCTTGACACTGCAGTAGAACCAGCATGAGCGACGACACTGCCACCTACTTGGAGTCCGAGTCCACGTCCCCGACTTCGTCCTCGTCCCTCTTCCTCTTCCTCTTCGCCGACGCTTCTTTGCTTGAACCGGACATTGGGCTCTGCTTCTTCATCCAACCCTTGTAGATCATTTAAACAAAGGTAGGCATCCATTGCTGCGTACAGGATGTGATCTTCATCTAATGTCTTCGACTCCCATGCATGATGAAACTTGTGATGAGGTTTCTTCAGTTTAGCGTACGAAGGATCAATCATGGCTGTTGCCAAGGTCAGCATTGAAGTTTGAGAGGAGGACACCAGGCTTGCCTTCTGGAGATCGAAGGGTTGGCCTACAACGAGACCTATCCAACGCAGGACGTCACTGTCGTTCTTAAAGCCTACAATAACGAATTTCACTCTTTTGTCCTTAAGGAAGTTCTTAAAATCCTAGCACTCAACGTCGGCATGGCATATGTGGTAGACCAAGCAAACATTATGTACGCAAACCTGGATCACGGCGGGCTTCTTCATCTCTTCGTCCTTTAGATCCTTCTCTCGTCCCAGGATTGTGGTGTACTCAACATCTAGCCCAGCGACCCACTCATCCGTTGAACTGTTGAACATGCGTAGGAAGCGAGCAAGCCATGCTTTCACCGTCTCGGATCCACGTGTGTATATCACGATGAACTGATCGCCGGTGATGGCTCTAACCTGGTACTCAGTGGTGACCATGGAGATTTGGGAGGCCATGGATTTTGGAGGAGGGTTAGGAGAAGTTGAACTGTTGTACCCCGCAAAAAACTGGGAGCGAACTAATGTGAAAGGACGGGACGGCTGGGAGCGAACTGTTGTAAGGTAGAAGACGGGGACAAGTAGGGCGTGCGAACGGCGTGGGGTTGCTGGCTTGGCCGGTGGATAAACGGCTGCAAGCCCCCAAAGAGTTCTCGAGAACTATGCAGGACCCACTAGATGTCATGTCTACTAGACCCATATCGTAGGCCTGACAGTATAGCTTCTGCCTGTTCGCACGCCATGCCGGCGCGTGGATGTAACTTCACTTAATCCGTCAAACGTCGCGCCTCCCACGACCTTCGCCTCCCTCGCGTGGTCACGCCCTTTGAGACTTCGACCGGCTATAAATGAGCAATTTTTTTGCCTTTTTTTAGACAAGCAATTATTTTTGCCTACTCCGCATGCATGATACTCCATCTGGTCCTTTTTACTCCCGTCAACCGTTTGCAAAGTGTTTGACCAAATTTATACTTTTTTTAACACCACCTTATATTAATTAACCAGCCACACCAGTACACTCATTCGATACAATATTCACCACATAGGGCGGTACGTTATTTACGAGAATACCATCTAATCTATTGTCAAAGCTATACTTAGTGGTTAAGTGTGCCACCTTATTGGCCGAACGGCTAATCTTTGACAATTGAAGATTGTTGATCAACTTCGAGATGCTCAACGCTTTCATCTTCAGGTCACGCATAGCAGACCTGTGAACGCTTTGACAGGCATCAATGAAATCCCATGACCAAATTTATACTAAAAATATCAATATCTACAATACTCCCAGAACACTTAGGCGCGGTGCATTAACTTCTACCTCGTTTCTTGTTTCTTGACATATCAACCAATAGGAGATGTGGGTGTGCATGCTTTTAATGACTTGAGACTACCAAACACGACATGCAGTGGTTAGTTCATTGCATGCAATGTTATTAATTAGCAAATAAACATTAAGCTCTCATTTTCCCTTCCTCCTTGGTCACAGTGCACAATCTAGGATGACTTGTTCACCTAGACGGAGGGAGTACTGATTATAATGAGTACTCCCTCCTTCCATCTATATAGGGCCTAATGCATTTTTCAAGACTGCCTTTGACTATTGATAAAATTAATACTACATGACATGCATAATGTGAAAATTATATCATTGAAAGCTCCTTTCACATACGAATTTGATGATGTGCTTTGTGTAAGTTGCATGTCATATATTATTGCTCTAACATTTGGTCAAACTTAGCCTCGAAAAACGCATTAGGCCCTATATAGATGGAAGGAGGGAGTATAAGAACTACGTTTTATAATGAGTGTAAAAATATTGATTTGACATTGTGAATGTTGACACATTGTGGAATAGTTTTTGAAGTATGCAAAAGTACTCAACTAGTGCTGTCGTTCTCCACAAAAAAATGTGTTTACCAATGCATGCATGAACTCTAGTTACTCTAACCCCCCCCCCCTCTTCTTTAATTCTTTGCCACATCAGCATGTTTGATATTCTCGTGTGCATGATACCAGCTAAGATACCACCATTATGGCCAGCCTTAATCATCGCATGCAATAATTTAGTGCACCTTGAAATATGAACATGTGTGGGGCGTGTTTGTTTTTAATGACTTGAGACTATACCTAGCCCGGCATGCAAGATTACTTATTATGCACCGTTCCCCATACCTGCAGGAGGCCCGTTCGTCTCCAAAATTTTTCCTCTGCATGTGTGGAAACAATATGCCTGCCAAACTCTCCTTCTCCCTCCGGCAGTCCCACCACTCCACCCCGTGTGAAAAAATTTGCATGCATGACTCTCCTCCCCCCACGCTCGTCCAATCCGTTGTGACCAGCAATATTTCCACCCCTTCGCTCCCCCGTAATTTACTCCAACAAATATGCCCACGTAGCTGTTACTTAACTGCAGGTGCATTCGGTCACTAACATATGGGCCCAACAGGGGTCTGGCCCACATGTCAGTGACTCAACTGGACCGGCAGTTAAGTCAGTGCAGCTTAGTCCATATCTTACGTAGGTGTGCCATTGCTCGCTATAAATACTGCGCCTCCCAAGACATCGCTATCTCCTCCCCCTCACGTTCACGTTCATCGCTATCTCCTCCCCCTCCCTCTCACGTCGACCACCATGGCATCGCCCCTCCCAAGCCCTAGGAGCCCCTCGCTGCACCGCGCGGACGGTCACGTGTCGCCGTTCCGTTCCTCGCCGCCACTAGTCGAGGAGGACACGTCGGTGTTCCGCTCCTCGCCACTACGTGACGCATCGCCGTTCCGTTCCTCGCCGCCACTAGTCGACGAGGACGCGTCAGTGTTCCGCTCCTCGCCGCGACGCGTCGAGGTGGACACGTCGGCGTTCCCAATCTCGCCAGCATGCGCGCCGGAGGACGCGTCGGCTCCCCGCTATGAGGAGAACGCCGCGCCGCCCGCCGAGCCCCCCCAGCCTTGAGGAGCTTTGGAAAGAAATGGATGTCGCCTTGTGGGAGGATTTGCCTCCAGCAGAGCGCGCCAAAATAGAGGCGGAGAAGAAGGCCGAGGAAGAGAAGCGCACCGCGGAACAAGCTGCCTGGGAGGCCTATGTCGCGTCCGAGAGAGTCAGGCACTTGGCTCTTTGGCAGAAGGCTCGTGCGAGGGCCGTGAGGGTGGCGGACGACGCCCGTGCCGACGCCCTGAGTGCAGTCGGGCCCAAGCGCCTCATCTACGCTTGGCGGTACGTGGACCGGGTGCACGCTTACAGCGAGGAGGAGTACCTGTTGGCGCCGGATCACCACACCGGTGAGATCGAGCTCGCCCGCCGGCAAGCCGCCAATCAGCACCTCGCGAGTTGCAAGGCTGAGGAAGAGGCGTTGTGCCGGCGCGCTGGGAAACGGCCGCACACCAGGGCACTCGTGGCGTGCCGCAAGCGCTCCTACGAACGTCGTGGCTTTTAGGAGGAGTATAATTTTTGTTTCGTAAGGCGATCTCATAATTTTGGGACGCAAATGATAAATCCCGAACGTTCAGGAATTTTTAGCGTCCTTAATTAAGTATGTACAAGGTAAAGTTTGGAAACCTTGTGTATTCGTATGCATTTTGCAAGTACGTGCATATAGCACAAACTTTACTATATACTATCGCAGGAAAAGAATTCTATGAGACCAGGTCTCACGCGAGACCCATCTTGATGGATGACACGTGGCATTCACAAATCACAAAGTATCCCCCACCCCCACTTAAAAGCCACGTGTCATCCATCAGGACGGGTCTCACCTGCTAACCATGAGACCTGGTCTCATATACGAGTAATTTTTTTCCCACTATCGCACTACACGTCTCTCTCGATATATGCTTGCAGACTATGCTAGTCCCTCCGTCTAGGTCAATAAGTCATCTTCAGTTGTGCACCGTGACCAAGAAGGAGGGAAGACTTATACACCTAGACGGATGGAGTACTACTATTACTTATGTACGTGCAAATGCACGTTTTAACATTACGATGCGGTTTTTGTAAAAGTAGAAAAACAGCACTAGTCAAGCTTGTGAAACGATTCAATGCAAAACAAATGCAAAAATGCTCGTTTGATTGTTTACTTTTAGCTTCCTTCTCTGTGGTTATTTCTCTGTCGTACTTTGTATGGAGTATCTCACTGGTTGGAAAGGCATGCAAATTCCCAAACCTCTTCCTACACCCTGTATCTCACTGGTTGCCGACGTTGACGTTGTCGGCCATGTCGTCGAGGATGAGGTTGC
The DNA here is from genome assembly GCA_032464435.1 of Aegilops umbellulata. NCBI lineage: Eukaryota > Viridiplantae > Streptophyta > Magnoliopsida > Poales > Poaceae > Aegilops > Aegilops umbellulata. The sequence continues at coordinate 514,783,735 of CP136056.1, forward strand.
CGAGGTCGGGGAAGAAGTCATTGTTCGCAACTAATCATGTGGACTAGCATAGTAGTAGGATACAGAGTAGAAACATGAATTTTACCACGATTTCGAACAGGAAGGACAGAAACACATACGGTGCAACGGGAGCAGCACCGTTGGCGTTGAGGTTGTCGCCCATGTCCAAACACCACGTAGACACGGTCTTTGAGCATGGTTTGTAGTCGTTCCATGCTCGGGCATTGAAGTTTGTAACTATTTTAGATTAGAATATACTAATCCTCCGGTGCTAGTAGTAGAGCAGAGTCCTACTCTACTACTCTACTCAAGCAAGTTAGGGCATAGCATTGTAGGTAGTACCAGTACTGTGATCACTCAAGCAAGTTGTCTGGCATCGACATGACCCTCTGCTGAACAGATCACATCTAGGGCACATACTAGAAACATGAATTCTACCACGATCTCGAACAGGAAGGATAGAATCACATACGGTGCAGCGGGAGCAGCACCGTCGGCGTTGACGTTGTCGTCCATGTCGTCGAGGATGAGGTTGCCGAGGTCGGGGAAGAAGTCGTCGTTCGCGAAGTCATCGCTGCCAGCAGTTGCGCGAGTGCGCTCCCCAAAAACCTGATCGCCCCTCTCCCGTACAGGATTACGAGAGGCGGGGTTCCGGAGGCCTGCTGTCCCTTCTCCCGGTGCACGCCGAAAGGAGGAATGGAGAAGACTTGCTTGGCGGCACAATGATCTGGAACGGTGGTGAGAAACCATACGAAACGGCGGCGGCTAGGGTAGACCGTCTGCCTGACTATATATAGTGCGGGCCGGGCAGGTCGTGGGAGTAAACCCCACGTCCGAGTCGTCACGATCCAAAAGAATCGAAAACGGTTCAGTAATTAATGCGCCCATTAATTATTAATTAATGACTCATTATTTTTTCCCGAGCAGCAAAAATATAGACAACGTGCATAGCTCTATCCTCGGCTCGGCTCAATCCCGCAACCCGCGGCGCGTCGTGACGAGGCAAGCGAGGAGGAGCGCGCATGTAGGTCTCCTCTTCTCATGCTCATACAAGTGGTAGAAGAGATCACCTTATAAAGAGGTGCAACTCTCTCTCAACTTATGAGGTGGGACTAAACTTTAGCTTCACTCACTCCACTCACATGTGTGCATGAATGGGCCAAGAGAATTTCAGAATTCTAGTTGGGCTTTGGGACAAAGGCCTACTAGCAAAATTCCAATAAGATGGAAACTCACCGGACCACAATGCAATCTGGTCCTCCAGCCAACGGATCCAGACCTGACTGCAGTTCCTTAATCGTTGCACGCAACCGGCACTTCCACACGTGGCGGCGGCAGCACCAGAGGGACCAGCTCTGGCTGCTCCAAGCTGTCCGTGAAATCCTCCCAGAGTGGGAACCTTGAAAACCACAACAGAGTAAGCAGCAGCAGCAGGCAATCAGGGTATCCATCGAAGCACGAAAACCCATAGGCGAGCATGCGGTATAGAAACTCACCGGTCACCCCATCGGCATCCATCGCCGCTCCGCTACAAGAAGTCGCTTCCGCCGTGCCCGCCGTTACCTCGATGTCCCTCCCCACCATGGCCAGGTCTCACTGCTCGTCAAACCACCCTTCCCGATCCCTCAACAAGTTTCCCACAGCGGATCCCATAAGAAGGCGTGCTGTATAGTCACGGCTCAGTTTGGCCCCTCACGTCCTGGACTAGCATCGTATAATTTCCGAGCCACGGCTCAGACACCCGCAATCACGGATCGACGCCCCTAGCTACACAACTGGCCCACCCGTGTGCACTGTGTCATACAGTATATAGCCCATATCCGGCAAATTTGACTATTTTGACCTGTGGACGAAATCAATTCACAAAATGAACTGCTCGTGAAACAATTCACAGCCCTAACCTTTTTGTGTGGTGCCCGCCACGACGGCGCCACACCCTACCGTGCAGCGCCCAGCTCGGGGGCGTTGCACTTGAGTCCACCGTGGCAGCTCCTGGGCCCGCACCCAGTAGTGCAGCGCCTCCGAGCTAGGCGCCACACATGTAATGTGCAGCGCCCGGCCCGTAGGCGCTGCACTATGACTTAGATGCCTGCCACCCGCTGCCCCTCCCCCCACCCCACCCATTCGATCTAGAGGAGTTACAGAACAAAGAACAGGCGGCCGGCGCCTTCCTCCTCTCCCCCTCTAAATCCCCTCTTCAAAAATCTTCAGATCTGACGATTTGGCCCATGGATTCCTTCAACAATCCATCCTAGAAGGTACTTTTCTCCGATCCCCTTCTTTCTATCCATAGAATGTATGCTATTTCGGAGATTTGAGGAACCCTTGTTTGAATCTTGTGTGTATTAGATTTGGGGAATTTTTGTTTGAATCTTGCATGTATTAGATTTGGGGAACCCTTGTTAGACTAGAATGTGGTTTGGATATATAGGTTGACATGTTATTTATATAGTTAGGATACATAGGTTGACATTTTATTTATATGGAAAAGATATTTGTATTGAATCTTGCATGAGGTAGGCTTAGTTTAGTTTATTGAAATTACATTTGTATTGGCAAGAATGGTTTGGATACATATGCTTTGTATTTTGCATCTAGTAGCCGTACTTTAATTTTTTTGTATTCAAAAGATAATCGTGTTGACAAGAAAGCTTTCTTTCAAATTGTTAGGATGGTTTGGCTTATCAATGATCACTGGGACCAATAACACCGGTCGCATGCTATGTCGGTGGAGCAGCGGGTAATAATGAAAGTTGTCGGTGTTATGAATTTCGTGTTTTTTTTCAAACACATACCCCCCCATATGTAATGATTTGTTTGTTTGTTTGTAGGAGCTTGCACCTCTGAAGCTTCGGGCTCACGGGGTCAACCTTGGGTGGATGCGCTATGACGAGCGGTACACACGGTATGTTAGGGAGACAGGACTTCTCCCTTTTATTCAGTTGGTCAGCCGGTCGACGCCACCCAACAATGCTCCAGCACTCACCGCGCTTATTGATCATTGGAGGCCGGAGACACACACTTTCCATCTTCGGACCGGGGAGATGACCGTGACGCTCCAGGATATAGCTATGATCACCGGTCTTCCTATTGATGGGAATCCACTATGTATGAGCACCGATTCTGATGTGTGGCGCGAGCAGATGTTTGCCCTTATTGGTAATGTTCCTCCATTGCCTCGCGAACCAGAAGAAGAAGGCAAGAAGAAGGTTAGAGTCGCAGCCGGTGCTACTTTCACGTGGATTGTATTGAACTTCAGTATTTGCCCTGAGGATGCTGATGAGGGCACGGTGAAGACATATGCTCGTGTCTACATGTGGTACGTGATATCCAGGACTATGTTTGCTGATGGCACAGGCAAGAATGCTCCATGGATGTGGCTCAAGGCGTTGACCGTCTTCGATAGCAAATGGAGTTGGGGTTCAGCGACACTGGCTTACTTGTATAGACAGGTATGAAGTTGTTTCTGTTTCAATTCATTGGTACATTATGAATCCAATCTTGCTGTTAATTCAACCAAGTTCTTTTGTATGTGCAGTTGGATGAAGCCTCTTGTAGGCTATCTGGAGGTATTGGTGGTTGTTTGCTCGCACTCTCCATATGGAGCTGGGAGCGTTTGCCGATTGGACAACCGAAGATCGTGAAGTTCGAGGATTGGGATGACAAAGGCGACCCACTACTGCTCCCCACTTGGGCTTACAAGTGGGATGTGTTAAATGAGATGACGGATGATCCCTCGGTCATGTATAAGCTGTACAGGAGCAAGATGGACGCGATCACGCCTGAGCAGGTGAATCGACATTCCATAAGTGATTTTGATGCTTCTATCGTAACTCGATATCAATTTTGCATGCTATCCCATTTTGTAGGTTGAATGGGAACCGTATGGAAAAGGAGATAGCTTTGGGAACCCTCTAGAGTTCAAGCTGAATCTGATGTGCCTTAGAGATAGGGATCTCTGGCATATGCGGTGTCCACTCATATGCAACTGGGCGGTTGAGATTCACCAGCCACATCGGGTGTTCCGCCAGTTTGGTTTGTTCCAGCCACACTCGCCAGAGTGGGAGGACACAGACATAGTGCTACACGCGTAAGATATAATCAACCTTGAGCACTTAGCGGCTTCTCGGCGGTTTCGATGATGCTAATATTCTGTTTCTAACTTGCAGGTTGGATAAGAAAAAGCAGCGGAAGATCAAGGATTGGTCCAAGCATCACAGCAAGTATATCATACAGTTCAAGTACGTTGTGGAGCAAGCTCGGGCTGGAAAACGAGCCCAGCTTCGTCAGCACTGCCCAATCGCGTTCAACAACTATCTCACATGGTTTCTTGCAAGCACCCGTGTGGAGGTATGCAAGCCGACGTATGCCGAGGAGATTTTGGAAGAACCCACCATTTTTGATGAGGTTGCCCAGCACCAGTACAACTCATTGATCAGGAAAGGCAACTCAGTGATCCCTTCAGCTCCAATGATGAACTTTGTAGTATTTGCCCTTTTTGCTTTTCCATTCGCACTATTCACATCTTCACTTGCATAACACGTTAACACCGTTTCTGTTCATAGCGTGCCCAGATCAAGAAAGCAGGTGATGAGACCGACACTATTATGGAAACAACCCCGGCTGGCAAAAGCGATGGGGAAGGTGCACTTCGAGCTTTCATTAAGGTTCACATCTCCTTCAAACAAGCACTTAACATGTGTTGCTACGTTCGATGTCTCATTCACTTGTTCATGTTGCAGCGCCAGGGCCAAAAGTTAAGGCGGCTATCAAATCTTTTCGGTTGTCGTGACCCCGAGTATGTATCACCAGAACGTTCTAGGTCGGCGACACCATCAGATCCAACTTTTGGCAACGCTGATCCTTTGGAGGATGAGGATGTGGGTGTGGTCACCCAAGAGGTATGGCATGAGGATATATCCAATTGTTGATGCATTGCTAACTATATCCTCACACACGGTCTTTCCATATCTTTTGTGCATGCGTAGGTTCCTGATGATATAGTCTTGGGGACCTACAAGGTTCGGTCTGCATACGAGCTAAAGCCTAGGAAGGGAATCAACAAATACACACCTGAGGACTTCACTCAAAGAGGCAAAAAGGGATGGATTGGTCCATTGTCTCTTGCAAATGATATTTGTCGAGATCACCCACATTGTTGTCATGGAGATCAACTTCATTGTCATCGTCCGCATACTCATCATTGTCCTCTTGCAAAACTTCATCTTGGTTGTTTGTAAACGGCCTCAATGTTGGCCTCACTTCTTGGGTCAAAAGAGGTTCAACAATTTCATCTCGCTTCGGTTCAACAATTTCATCTCGCTTCAAGGGTGGGGGGCTACTAGCAACCAAAGGGGAGGGGTTCCGGTTCAAGTCCAAATGCAAGCTTGAATCAACCTTCTTCGTTGCAAATAACTCAAGAGCCTTGTCTAGTGATTCAGCCACCATCTCCTTGTATGCAACCGAACGTTGCTCCGAGTTGACACGCATTGTCTTCCAACGGACGTGCATTCCAAGACCAACATTATGCCTTCCCTCCAACTCAATGATATCATTAGGGTCCATCCAATTCAAATCTTTCCTAACTTGTTGCAAAAGCTCCGCATAGCTAGGACTACTATCAAACACCATGTCAAGCTCATCCGGGTCCGGTTCTATATTGCCTCTCAAAAAGGCGTCTTTGTCCCCATGATGAACAAACACACATATTCTTCCCATCCCTATAAGCATTCCAAGAAACACAAGGTAACATTGCTTCCATGACTACTAATCCAAGGATTAACACGGAATAGAAACCCTAATATATATATATCAAACAACAACCCTAACCCTATTCATAACCCTAACCCTAACCATAACCATAACCATAACCATAACCCTAGCCCTAAACCTAACCCTAGCACCAACATAAGAACACCCATAAGAGTAACCCTAGCATACTAACAAAGCCTAATCATAGAAATTGGCAAACAAACATCTCACATCTCCATGCAAATCTCTAGATCCAAACAAAACTAGGGTTTCCCCAAACTAGCAAGAAATGAGCAATGGGAGAACTTTACTTGGATCAAAACAAGGGGATCGGAGAAGATTACCTTGAGGGAGGGTTTGACTTCGAAATCCACGAAAAAATTCTTCGAATATGCAAGATTTGGGAGAGGATTTGAGAGGGGGAGAGAGTAGGAGAGGGGGCAAAGCTCGGGTTGGGTGTGTGGTGTGGGGGGGTGGGGGAGGGGGGCAGCCAAGTGGCTGGATAAGTCACAGTGCAGCGCCCCCGCGCTGGGCGTTGCACTTTAATTGTGTGGCGCCTACTTCGGAGGCGCTGCACATTACATGTGTGGCGCCTAGCTCGGACGCGCTGCATTGCTGGGTGCGGGCCCAGGGGCTGCCACGGTGGACTCAAGTGCAACGCCCCCGAGCTGGGCGCTGCACCGTAGGGTGTGGCGCCGTCGTGGCGGGCGCCACACAAAAAGGTTAGGGCTGTGAAATTGTTTCACGAGCAGTTCATTTTGTGAATTGATTTCGTCCACAGGTCAAAATAGTCAAATTTGCCCCCATATCCTTATTTTCCCACGGTTCACTTATGTGCATCTGACACACTTTTCACCATCCCAATGCACCAGCCAAAGGCTCAGATTTCAGGTGCAGCTGAGCCCAAGCACCAAATCGACTTATCCCAGATATGTTCAACATTTCTTTTCCGGTGCAGGAATGATATTATTGCCTGAGTCCTCGAAACATGTTATTTAGTTTCTTTAACTGATATAAAGATGCCAATTGTACATGAATTGTGCTGCTCTTGCTTTCATGATAATGTGCTTCAACACTTATTATTGTTTCCAAATACTGATTTCCTGTCATCTTTTGTAGAATGTCCAAGAGACGAATGATATGGGCACAGAAAGTGCAGCTGCTCTCAAAGCACATGCAAGATGTTACGGTAGTATTCCCTATGTTTATTTGTATATTGTGCCCATGAAATTTGGGGCCGTTTCTAATGTTTGACCAAATAGACAATCAAACAATATAAATGTTTGGTGAAATATGACCCACATTAAATTGAATAGAAGCCTTCTGATGTGAAATTCAAATCCAAGCTAGACTAAGACTTGCCAAGACTGTGTGTGAGAGCTAATGATCATTCTGTTAAGACTTTCTATTGCTTGCACCATTTATGTCTCTATAGATAGCATAGCCAAGGCCATCAATGAACTTCAAAGTCCCTATTTCTTGTACAATTCCTGTTTTTGTAAACAAAGCGGCTAAATCCACTGATATAAAATAACTCATTTCCACGAGGCTGTGAAAGTGTGCTCATGTGGCTGTGAAAGTGGGCTCATATTGTAAAATACACAGACTGAAAAAAGGGATGCAGCCTTGGACCTGGTATATATTATTGTATCGAACAATTTTCAAAGTGTTCACAGTTTAAAATGGGACTGATCATCAAAAACAAAATTTAAAATGAGACTCCACGTCTAAGTGGTTGCTAAAACCTATTTTTATCGAGAAAGACAAACCTTTTCAAAACACTCACTAAACCTATTTTTATCAAGAAAGACAAACCTTTTCAAAACACCCATTGTATAGATTTTGAAAGACAACTCTATCTTAATATTTCATACCATGGCATGTTTTTTTGTTTTAAATTAGACTCTATACTATTAAGTTACACTACTAGGGAAAACCTTATACATAGAATCTTAGCAGCAGTGTGGTTTAAAAACAAACGCTACTGCTAATTAGCAGTAGCGAGTTCCTGGAAACCGCGCTACTAACATTCCGGTAGCAGTAGCACCCTAGGTGAAACAAATGCTACTACTATAATTGCCACGGCATTGCCTCCAGGATAGATATAGTGGTAGCGCCCTTCTCCTGGACGCGCTACTGTTAAAGTACTCAGTAGTAGTGTTTTCCTTCAAAACTCGCTGCTGCTAAGTATCACCGCAACTAATTAAGTTTAGTCCCATACTGCTAAGCGAACAAGATGTTTACCACCTTAAATATGTTACTTCTGGCCCACCCACCCGCCGCCCCCCTAACCCTAGCCACCCACCGCCGGCGATCTCCACGTTCCATCGTGGGTGTTGCCATCTGATCGGGCCATTCTCTCCGGCGTCCTCTCTTCCCTACGCAGGTTATTCTCTTCCTCATGGCGGTCCATGCGGCGATCTCCATGGGCTTGGACTTCACCCCGGGTATGAAGTTGTCACAAGAGATCCAGCGCACCTTCGGCAGATCTGTTCATCCATCGAAGGATACGGGACACTTCACCATGGTGGTCTCCTTTGCCAGGCATTCTTTTCGTCTGGATGAGGAGAATGTTGGCTTGGCTCTGGAATCTGCTCTCGGAGGTTACTGTTCTCAGCTCAAGGTATCTTCCCTTTGCAATGGTGTTTTCTCCTTCAATGTGTCATGCAAAGAGGTGGGATTTTTTATTCTGCATCAACGAAGCTTTGTTTGCCCTCAATTCAAATGCTATTTTCACCTTTGGGGCCATGGGGGTCCGGATTGGGAGAAAGAGTTTAGATCCTGGCAATCTGAGTGTCAGCAGGAATGGATCTTAGTGAGCCCTTCCAAGCGTACGGTTGCCATGGGTATGAAAGCTATGCATCATCGTCCTAGTAAATCTTCACTACGATCCGGCCATCCACCCAGTGATCCCAAGAAGAGGTTGCGTTTTGCGACTTTCATTAATTATCCAGCTCACAAAGGTTATAATTATAATCCTACACGCATCGAGGTCCAGACGATCCGTGAAGCCGGTTACGTTGTTGGGTCACATGAGTCTGGTTCGCTTAGCCCCCCAGGGGTACCCGCCACCTCGCCGGAATGTTCATCGGCGGCGGCGGTGAGTCCTATAATTCAGTTTGGGTCAATCCCGTCATCTCCGAATAGGATCACTTCTGTTGGCGGCAACTCCGGATCCTCAGGAATCTTCAAATTTGTTGGACCAGACTTTGGGGAATCGTCCCCCCCCCCCGGCCCAAGCCAGCCCCTTCACACCGCCTCGGCAAATGGGCTCCCTTTTGCGGCCCATTGTTCTTTCTGATGATGAGAACGAAGCCTCTCCACTGGATTTCTTTGAGTCTCCCTCTCCACAAGATATTACCAAAGGATTGCAAAGTTTTGATGAGATGATTGAAGAGATGGCTGCAAGTTACTGGGACTGTCAGAACTGTTTGGGCATGGGCCACAAGTCAGAGGCTTGCAGAAATAAGGTGAGGTGCAGGTTATGTTTTCGCTCTGGTCACGTTAAAAAGAATTGTTCGGGTCAGCCGCCTGACACGTCCATCTGTGTGCCCAAAATCCCATCGAGCGGCTTTGGAGCTCGCGCCAACAAGGAAGACTTGCTTGCCTCTTCGGTTTCCAATACAACTGCAGCACCGCAGCAAAAAACCCAATCGTCTCCCTGCCTCTCTCCGAAACCCAGCTCCCCTGCTTTGCAGACTCAATCTGACGCTCCGTCGCCCTCATCGCCTTCCACCACCTCGCCGCTTCCAGCTTCCCCAATGGCGGTGTATGCCATTGACCCCCATCGCTTCCTCCCGGCGGGCTTTGATGTGGTCGATGGTGGGGAGGACAGGCTACCACGCACATACTACTCGCCTGCGGTCCCGCCTCCACGGAGACATGAGCAGTTCATGGTGGCGATCGTTGAGCCCCTTCCTCCGGCTCATTTCGTGGCAACCCGACGTGAGCAGGTTCTGAATTTCCTGACTCAAAACATGCAAGTGCCTGTCATATCTGCTCAGACTTGGTTCCAGGGAGTGGGTTTATTTGAGATGGAAGATCCGGTGGTGCGTGCCTCCTTCACGCAACATCCACCTTTCCCGCTGGGTCTAGATGCAGAGGGCAATGAGTTTTTTGTCAGATTTATTCCACATAATCAGGGGGAAGGTTTTCGAGCTATCCAGGGCCATAGGACTGGCTGGTTGATGTTCATTGGAGTGCCATTGGATTATAGGAATTCCACCAACCTAGCGGAGATTGTTGGCACGTTTGGACAGTTTCATTACTGGAACGACACTGATCGTCGCAAGGTCCGGTCTGTAGTCAGATGCTCTTTTCCTGACAATGCCCTTGTTCCACGCTCGGTTGTTTTCAGAGATTTTGCCACTTGGGGAGGGGCCGTAGTTTCCTGGACAGCAGGCTGTTATATCTTAACTGGAGAGTTTGCAGAGGCAATCATACCTGCGGATGAGGACCCAATGCCATTGGATGGAAACCCTCATCCCATGCCAGGGGTAAATCCACCGCAGCCGTTCTGGGCGATGCCACCTTACCCTGCTTTGGGCTGGAACGCAGTGCCTCACAATCATCCGCATCCTTTTGATGGAAATATAAACGGAGGACATGCAGAGCAGCAGGCAGATGGCTGGGGGGCCTGGGAACAGCCTGAGGAGCCGCAACAGCCGCAGGGGAACGTGCAGGCCCAGGATCAAAACTCTATGATCCTCATCCCTTCTTTGGACTCTGATGATGATGCAGTGGATATGGAGGACGTGCAGCAGCCTCACCCGGTTATGCCAATGGATCCCATTCACTTAGGAATCGTCAGAATTGTGTATGGCCCGGTCCTGCCACCTGAGATGATCTGGGCAAGATCGTTTTCGTCACTGTTGCCGAATTTCCTCATCCAGAAGGTGCCATCTGCTATACCTGGTTTTTCCTTACCGCCATCGGTTATTTCTCTGGGTCCGTTAATGCCAGATCAAGAGATACGGTTGACAACCCTCCTCCAGGGGCCGCCTAGGCCTGCGACTATTTCTTCGGTCATTATTGAGGAAATTGCGGATGTTGATTCATCCCTGCTATCTCCACCTCTACCTGACACAGTTTCATCCGAAGGTAACGGTATTCCAGACTCTGATGTTCTGTTCTCAGCCACTAAAACTCCTGCAGCATCTGTGCTTGGGAAGAGGCAACATGGGGGGAAGCGTGCTCGTTGTGTCGCACAAATTACTGCTACTCCAGACTTCTCCACGAGGAGAATGACGAGGAGCTACGCTAAATCTTCAGGGTACAAACCTACCTCCGCAATCCTGGTCAAACCATCAACCAAAAGGAGGCCACGAGGAAAGAAGCTGAAGATGTCTGAAGAGGAGTCCACGGAGCAGGCTCAGATGCCACCGGAAACCCCAATTCCGGTTATGCAGGCGGTTGGCCAGGCTTTGGGCATCCCAGCTGACGATCTGACAGAGGAGAAGCTTATGGCTACCTCGAAGAAGTCTGATGAAGATGCATTTTCCAATGATGAATGATCGTCAGCACTTCCCGACGATGTGGTGGGGATGTTTCGTGGGTTTATTTGAACTTGCATTTTGTGGCCCACAGTTATCTCTTTTAGGTTTTTTTATATCTAAGTACTGCCGGCAGTTTTTGGGTTTATCGTGTATGCATGATTTGAACCTTGTGGTTACTGGAGCCGCACTGTTAAGCAGTGGGCTGGATTATCCCCGCTATATAGTTCTTAATGGCTAGTACATCATTTCGTAACTGGCGTGTTTTGTGCTGGAATGTACGTGGACTCAATTCTGCGGATAGACAGAGAGATGTTCGATCGAAAATCGAAGAGAGTAAGTGCTCAATTGTGTGCCTCCAGGAAACCAAATGTGAGGAGTTTGACATTAGGACGATTAGAGCTTTCTGCCCACGGCGGTTTGATCGTTTTGCGTTTGCTCCCTCACTTGGTGCATTTGGTGGTATTCTTGTCATCTGGAATTCTGGGGTCTTCACTGGCAAACTAATTGAGATTCAGAGATTTGGGGTTGTGGTCTCATTTACCTCGGTGCACAATGCTGAGACCTGGACCCTAGTGTCTGTTTATGGTCCTTGTGATGGGCCTCTTCGCGATGATTTTGTGCATTGGCTTTACCATCTGACGATCCCTCCCAATGAACATTGGCTTCTGCTAGGGGACTTCAATTTTATAAGATCTATGGATAACAGGAACCTACCAGGGGGAAATGTTAATGACATCTTCCTTTTTAACGAGATAATTGGCCATTTGGGCCTCTTGGAGTTGCCCTTGAAAGGGAGAAGTTACACGTGGTCAAATATGCAGGAAAACCCGCTGCTCGAGCAATTGGATTGGTTCTTCACAACCCCAGATTGGATTTCCATTTATCCAAATACTGTAGTCCTTCCTTTAGCGAAAACTTCGTCTGATCATGTGCCATGCGTGGTTTCAATTGACACCAATATTCCAAAAGCAAGGGTTTTTCGTTTTGAGAATTATTGGGTTGACATGCCAGGTTTTATGGATTGCGTTAAGAAGTCTTGGGAGGTGCCGGTTTTTAGTGATCTGTCTGCGGCTGCAATCATCTCTCGAAAGTTCAAACGCTTGCGAAGGGATCTCAAAATGTGGAGCAAAAACATATCCCACATTAAAAGGTTGATCTTAAACTGTGCCAAAGTAATTCTACATTTTGATGGGCTTGAGGAATGGAGGCCACTCACAAATCCGGAGTTTAACTTCAGGAAGATAGTCAAGTTACACCATGAGAACTTGCTGCATATCCATTACATTTATTGGAAGCAGAGGTGTACAATTAGATATATCAAGGTGGGGGAGGAGAACTCTAAATTCTTTCATGCAATGGCTTCAGAAAGATTGAGGAAAAATACAATTGCTAGTCTTAGAGTGGATGGGAATGATCCGGTCTCTGATCATGCACAAATGGCTGGAATTTTGTGGTCCTCCTTTAAGAACAGGATGGGGCAGGCTCAGGGTATTAACATGGGATTTGACCTCCCATAGTTGATACAACCAGTGGAGGGGCTTGAAGTACTCTCAGCCCCATTCACACAGGAGTAAATAAACAAGGTTCTAGCGGAGCTACCCACTGACAGAGCACCTGGACCGGATGGCTTTAACGGCATGTTTATCAAGAAATGCTGGCCTATCATTGAACAGGACTTTTTGCACCTAATACAGGCTTTTTATGATGGACAGATATCTTTGGAGAACATCAGTGGTTCTCTCATCACCCTTATCCCTAAGATGATTTCTCCTCAAGGGCCGGAGGATTTCAGACCCATTTCCCTTACAAACAGCTGTCTGAAGTTTCTAACCAAGCTGTTGGCAAACAGATTACAGAAAGTAATTTTGCAATGTATTCATAAGAATCAGTATGGTTTTTTGAAAAGCAGGTCCATTCAGGATTGTCTGGCATGGGCATTTGAGTATATTCATCAATGCAAGCAGTCAAAGCGACCAATCATAATTCTGAAGCTGGATTTTGCCAAGGCTTTTGACACAGTGGAGCATGAGGTAATCTTACAAATCCTTCATCATAAAGGTTTTGATAGTAAGTGGATTGCTTGGATTAGAGAGATATTGTCATCTGGGACATCTTCTATTATGCTTAATGGCATTCCAGGGAAGCAATTCAAATGTAAGTGTGGGGTCAGACAGGGTGATCCTTTGTCACCCCTTCTCTTTGTTATTGCTGCTGATCTGTTGCAATTGGTGGTTAACCAAATGAGGGCTCAAGGTACCCTGTCACTCCCAATCCCATCCCATGATCCTAACTACCCAATTATCCAGTATGCTGATGACACCATCATCATTTTGCCAGCTGTGGATGAGCAACTGCTGGCCCTTAAGAATATGTTGGCTGTTTTCCAACAGTCGACTGGTCTGAAGGTGAATTTTGCCAAGTCCTCTATGATACCTTTAAACATATCTAATGAGGAAGCTCTCAGGTTGGCTACCCTCCTGGGTTGTAAGTTAGGTGAACTCCCCCTAACTTATCTTGGTCTACCTCTTGGCACAACCAGGCCCAGAATTGTGGATGTCCTCCCCCTTGTGGATAATATTGAAAGAAGGCTATCTGCTAGCTCTGCCATGCTTAATCAGGGTTCTAGGTTGCAGCTATTGACTTCAGTCTTAACCTCCATGCCAATCTATTTCCTCTGCACCTTACATATACCTCTTGGTATAATTAAACAGCTGGATAGGATCTTCAGGCAGTGTCTTTGGAGAGGAAATACAGATACACCTAAACAATCTCTAGCAGCTTGGGATCTAGTTTGCAGGCCCAAAGAAAAGGGTGGTCTGGGTATTCTCAATCTCAATATTCAGAATCAGGGACTGCTTATGAAACATCTACATAAATTCTTCAATAAACATGATGTTCCTTGGGTCTCTTTAATATGGGACTCCTATTATGATAACATTGTCCCTCAGGCAACTGTTTTGACTGGTTCTTTCTGGTGGAGGGATGTATTCAAACTAAATGATTCTTACAGGGCCATTGCTTCGGTTCACATTAACATGGGAGACACTGCATTATTCTGGCATGATGCATGGCATGTCGCTGGTTCGTCCTTGCCCTTAGTAAGGAGATTACCTAGATTGTTCTCTTTTGTGATCGATGATAAGGTCTCAGTCAGGGATGTGCTTCAGACCCATGACCTCTTTTCCATGTTCTACCTGCCCATTTCACAAGAGGCTGCTGCTGAGCTAACAATTCTAGAAGGTTGGCTGCTAAACTTACAAAGAGATCCGCTGCTTCCTGACCAGTGGGTCTGGCCTTCCAAAGCTGGGTCCTTTTCGGCCAAAGGGTTCTATACCATTATGCATTCCCATATGCCCACTATTATGCCATGCAAATGGTTATGGAAGAGCAGATGCACCATGAAGATTAAAGTCTTTGGTTGGTTATTATTCTTTGATAGGCTCAACACCAAAGACATGCTCGTAAGAAGACATTGGAGGTCTCAAGCTGAGGATAATCTTTGTGTTATATGTAATGCTTATGTACATGAGGACAGAACCCATTTGTTCTTCCAGTGCAATTTCAGCTCAAGAGTGTGGAACTACCTTCAGATTGACTGGTCCCAGGGTGCTAATGTTCAGGAGTGTGTTGCCAGTGCCAGATCAAATTTTCGCCAACCCTTTTTTTTCGAGGTCATGCTGACTGCAGCATGGAATATTTGGATTCTCAGGAATGGGAGGATCTTCAGGGGAGAGCAGGCTCCTTTTGCTACCTGGCGATGCAATTTTGTACATGATATCCTCCTCCTCTCCCACAGACTTAACAGTTCTCTTAGAGCACAACTGTTAGCCTGGGTTAATGCCCTTCTGTAAATCTTCTAGGATAGCTTCTTCTTAACTTATATCTTCTAACTCTAGGTAAGTTGTATATATGACTCATTTTTGCTTTGGCACTTTCCCAGTGCTTTGTAATTTCCTGGACTTTTTGTTTTTATAATAAATGGGCTGTGGGGTCTTACCCCACAGTAAATAGTCAAAAAAAAATATGTTACTTCTCAAACTATCTCGAGCACTTGGTCTTCATTGAACTATATGTGTAGGATTTATGGCTGCAATATGAATCTTCACCAGTACCTATACAGGTACTGTGAGGATTCATGTTGACTATTTAGATTCTACACAAAAAGATCAATGATGACCAATGTATATTTTTGATGTTTTTACATGCTTAGACTTATAGCGTTTTTCCAGGACAAAGCGCTACTGATATTGGGATGAACAAAAGAAATAATTGCTTCCTTTAGCAGTACCGTTTTTCTCTAAAACGCGCTATAGATAAATTAGCTATAGCGTGCTTCCTTAAGAGCGCTACTACTACTTCGACTTTACCATCCGTGCGGCCTCAAAATTTTGCTAAGTCCTCCCCCCTGTTCCCCTACTCCTATATTGCCGCCGCCCGAGCCCGATCCTGCCCTCACCACCGCCGCCCGAGACCGCCCTCAACCTCACCGCCGCCGCTCTCGACCTCACCGCCGCCGCCCGAGCCCGCCCAGGACCGCCGCCTCCCAATCCCGAGCCCGCCCTCGCCGCCCTACCTCCGTCGCCGAGCACCTCCCTGCCACCGTCTCTCCCCTCTCTGTAAGCCCCCCACCCCTCCCCCACCCCCTCTCTCTCTCTGCTTAGTTAGTAGATGCTTTTTAGTAGTAGTAGTAGATGTTAGTTTAGGGTTCATAGATAATGATTTTTAGTAGTAGTAGATGTTAATTATCAGTAGTGATGGTATTAGTTAACTAGGGCAGTATGGTTAATAGTAGATGTTTTTTACTATTGTATAATGTAGTTTTTTTTACTGTTTTTAGTAAGTGTTTAAAATAATTAGTAAGTAAATTAATAAACTAGTTGAACTAGTTTAGTTTTAGTTGAACTAGTTTAATAAGTAAATTAATAAACTAGTTGAATTAATAGAACTAATGTATTTTAAGTAAGAAAATTAATATAACTAGTTGAACTACTTTGTTTTTAGAAAGAACTAGTTTTTTTCTATTTATAGTAAGTTTATATTTAGTAAGAACTAGTTGAATTAATAGAACTAGTTGAACATGTCATATTTGTTGTTATTTTTTTATTTTAAGCAATTATTCTGGATGTATTAGTCATAACTTATAGGGTTTTTGTTTTTGCAGAAATCAAGGAGCCCCTCCATCATCCCCGTCGTCGTCCCCGTCACCAATCCCCTCCGACCTCGAGGTGAGACCAGCCAAATCTTCATGTCAATATGAGTCCTATAAGATATGATGTAGACAAAAACATGTGTATATCTTGTGTTGCTCAAATAGGATATGTGGTTGCCGAAGTGGCCGGTCATGTTCAGGTTACACCTCCGAGTGACCTATGTTTTGCCGGAGTATTGATTAATTTCTGTTCCGGCAAATTTCAGGCGCTCGATATGTCCTTTTTTAGCAAAGGTCATGCCGGATTTTTCCATGAATTCTGGCATGACTTGTGCTAGAATATGTAGGAAATATCGAGTGGCCTGGATTTTCTCGAAAAATAATTAAACGACATTTCGACAGACCGATAGTCAACCCTGATGAATAATAATGATCTAATTTAGGTTTTTTAGTACATATATTTAATTGTACAAGTTTAATCTTTGAATTACGAACATAGGAAATGTCGTACTCGGACGACGAAAGTCTCCCGGGAGAGTGCGACTGGTGCCACGACGACCGAGGTATGTGCGACAGGTTCCTTGACCTGGACGAAGATCGGCGCTTCAGCATTAAGCTCGAGGAGACCTTTGATGTGGAAACGGTACGCAACGACGACAAGTGTTTTTTTGTAATTAAGCACGACTTTAACTATTTTAATCGTGTACTTTTCATGTTTGGCAATTCGACTAGCTTATCCCATGTTACGCAAGACGATATGTCTTGGAGAGGATGGGTTTTGAAGACCATGAAAGTTTCGAAACAAAGAAAATACACCTAAGGACCCATCATGATATGGATTTTGAAGTAAATCTGTACAATTCCCAGAGCGTAACCCATTTTGGTTGCCAAAATCAGTAAGCACTTTGCAAGATGTATGGTTTTTATGAGGGTATGCTTGTCACCATGGGTCTTGGTGATCCTGACATCGAGCAAAACAATATGGACATTTGGGTCCTTTTTGATACGCTTCCGATTCTACCGCTATGCGAGTTTCTCAAACATAGTTATTAACTAATTTATATTGTTTATTTCAAAATAGTTGACCGCTTGTTTTCATTCTTCAAAGAATGTGCGTGAAAGAACCACGAATTATGATGTAATAACTCATAATGATGTAAAAGCTAGTCTACGGTTCTTTCACCCAGTGATGTAATAACTCATTATGATGTAAAAACAATCTCTAAACTGTTGATCTATGAAAACGTGTATAAAGGTGTATGAATACAACATGAAGTAAAAAAGAAATAAAATACGGAATAATAGTAGTAGCGCGGGCTGGGAGAAGCGCTACCAGTAATTACCAGTAGCGCTGTTTGGAGAAAGCGCTACTACTAAGTCGGTATAGCAGTAGCGTGGGTTAACCCTCGCTACTGGTAACCTTTAGCTGTAGCGTCGTACCAGTAGCGCCCCTGCCCGCGCTACTGATAGGCCTAAAACCCACGTTGTTGTTAGGATTTTCCCTAGTAGTGTTAAGCCATGTATATTCATATCATTATACACACCATTCCACCATGTTTCCTATTAGACGGGATTAAACCATGGAGTTGTTTTCATCACCGACATGGTTTTAGCGTGCCTTTGCGCCATTTGGCGCAACAGGTCCACTAGTACAACAAATAGTCAACTATACGACAAACATACAACATCAAACTAGTTTTGTCGCTCATTCCATGACCACCACTCCTTGATTAGATCATTTTGAAGGTCATCATGCCTTTCGGCACGTAGAATGGCATGATATGAGGAAACAAAGTGGGCCACCCTCACAGCCCTCCTTCGCAGTCGCACGGGATGTCCCATTAACTCATACCGAGGATAGTCTAAATTTTGTCCACGCTCATTCTCGATGATCATGTTATGCATGATCACACAACCGTTCATGATGTACCAAAGGATCTTTTGATCCCAAAATCTAGTCGGTCCTCTCACAATAGCAAATTGGGCTTGCAAAATTCCAAAAGCTCTCTCCACATCTTTCCTAGCCGCCGCCTGAGCATTGTGGAAATAAAGATTTTTCTTACCTTGCGGTCCCGTCAACGGCTTCACAAATGTTTGCCACCTTGGGTAGATGCCATTCGCAAGATAGTAGCCATAGTGGTATGTATAGTCATTTGCTACAAACTCCACTAGTAGAGTTTCACCAGTTGCAATCCTATTCATGAGTGGTGACCATTGAAGAACATTGATGTCATTGCAAGATCCATTCCGAAAAAAGCACGACAAATCCAAGTCTCATGATCGGCCACCGCTTTAAGGATTATAGTGGAACCCTTTTTCTGGTCGTGGAATTGTCCATGCCATGCCTTAGGATAGTTCTTCCAACTCCAATGCATGCAATCTATTGGGCCAAGCATACCAGAGAACCCCGCGAGCTTTGTTCATCTCTGAAAGCCTTGCGGTGTCTTCGTCATTGCGAGCTCTCAAATATTCCGGACCAAACACTTGCACAATTCCTATTGCGAAGTGCTTGACACATATGATGGCTTGACTCTCACCCATGGCCAAGTGGTCATCAATAGGGATGGCAATGGGTCGGGCTTGGAGCGGGTGGAGCTGGTCCAAATCCAACCCATGACCCATCTTCCTACCCTCTACCCATCCACCAAATTATCCATGGGCACAACTTGTACCCATGCCCAAACCCGCTGGATACCCACATACCCATGGAGCTCCATGGATATAGAAAAGTCAGCATGAAGCCTTCCCAAAGATCAAATTAACTCATCATCATTCACTCAAAAATGTCAACATAAGCTACATGCATAAGTAGGTAACAAGTAATACGATGAGTCCTTAAGTGTGACATACCAGATGTTGGATTATGCAACATGTAGCTTATGGCACCAGTTGCATATTGCCTGCCATTTCCCATTGATTCGTTCTTTCTACTATCACTGGCATATGGCCCCACATGTCATACGGGTATCCATTGGATATCCATGGAGCACAAACTATAATCATGCCCAACCCGGCTGTTCGTGGGTATCCATATCCACGGACCCATGGGCAGAAATGTGCTCTATACCCTTGCCCAACCGGGTCGGGTATCCATGGGTATCCACATCCATGGATAAAATTGCCATCCCTAGTCATCAACTAGATCCGCCAGAATACCGTATGCCAACATACGCAAAGCGGCGGTCACCTTTTGAAAGGTGATATGCCTGAGTTCTCCGGCCGCATTCCTCCTTTGCTGAAAAAACCGATCATGGCTCGCCAGCTTATCCGCAATGTGTTTGAACAACTCGATGATCATCCTAAAATGACGCCGAAAGTAGGACTCGGGGTACGTGGGATTCTCCACAAAATAGTTCCTCATCAATCTGTTGTGGACATCGATCCTTTCCCTCCACATTTCTGACGACCGAAAACCGAACCACCGTGCTTCGGCTTTTTATTGACGTGCATAGCTAGGATCATTGCGACGTCCTCCTCCTCTTGAAGATCAAATTCTTCATTGAAAGAATCGTAGGACGAACTCATCTACAAACTTGAATTTAAACTAATTTGAAACTACAAACAACATGCATCAAATTCATCTACAAATATAAAGTTAGAATCAATATATACCTTACAAGTGTCTTGGCAAACACCTTTTCCGCCGGGCGCTATTCGCCTGAGGAACAATGCGCTCGAGCGGCGGCGGCGAGGAGAGAAGGTGGAGAAGCAGGGGAAGCGACAACGCTGGGGATAGGCGGGGGAAGATTCGGCGGGTCGCAGAAACGAATAGGGGAAGGTGCGGGCAGATGCATCAGCGCCTGGAGGTTTCACCCGATGGTTGGTGAGATTCGCGCGCACGATTGGCTTGTCTAGCACGCGCGAGTGGGCGCACCAAATAAGCAACGCGCGATGCAGTTTTCCCCAGCATGTTGAGCCTTGTTTACCGCGTGCGGGTTATAGCGCGGCTGCTGGAGCGCTACTTTCAGTCTCGCGCGCGTTATATAGCCGTTTTAACCAGTGCGCGGCTTATTTAGCGCGTTTGTTTTTAGGGGTATTTAGCATGTCTGTTGAAAATGCTCTTAGGTCGACAGTCATCAGCGAGTTTCTCTGGGCAGGCCGTAAGGCGGCTAATGGAGGCCAATGCCGTGTCGATTGGGCTAAGATTAGCCGGCCTATCTCTCTTGGAGGCCTGGGCGTGCAGGACCTGCACCGGGCTGGGATCGCCCTTTGATCCCCTCACGCCCTTGGGGCATCTACATCTTCCCACGGACGCCCAGGCGGAAAACCCTATTTGACGCTCTATGCGTCAAACGGTCGACCGACACAAGGGGCGCTGTAAAGTGGGAACTTTCTAGAAGAGATATTTGATTTTCTAAAATTTCGTTAGATTTTTTTGAATATTTAGCGTGTCAAAAATTAATTAGTTCCTTAGAAAAATCGTGTTTGAATTTTCATAACACGTTCGATCTTATAATACTGCCTTATTAAAGCCCCGAGCTAAGAATTTAACGGCAAGCCACTTCAGGTGCGCTGGTTACTAGCCCACGTGCAGTATGTGCGGTCGTGTGTTCGAACCTGACCAACTGCTTGCGATGGCACGCAGATAACCAGTCCACTGCACTAGTTTTGTTGAAGCTAAAGCAGCACATAACTTTAAGAACTAACTTCAACCGGCCTACTGTAGCGAATCAGAATATTGTTTTTTTTTCTCTCGAATACGCCTAGAAGGCCTATCATTGCATTGATAGGGGAAAGAAAGTACAGGGAAGTCACCACAATGACGTACACAAGATTGGCGACCCTATGGTGACGCGAGGAGCAGAAGACAGAGGGTTGCTCAGCCCCCAAAGATCAAGTTCAGGTTACGAATAGGAATATTGTAGCAAACCAGAAATAGTTATTGTAGTGAACCGGCGACCACCTGCACATACGCCCCAGCTTTTACCACCGCAACCAGCTCACACCAGTGACATATTTGCAGCCTGACATTTTAAGAAACGAGCGACAGGGATAAAACTTAAAAAGGAAATCGAAAAAACAGTGCGTGAACAGGAGGGGTCGAACACACGACCTCCATCGAGTCAACCGCGTCGCTAGCTACTGTAGTTTCTGCAATTTGTTCTCTATAAATAACAACCCAATTTAAATAATTATAAGCCACAGATTTTTTTGAAAATCTGAACCTGATTTTACTTTTGACAAAAGTACATGTTTTTTGGAATTTATAAATGCAAACATTTTCGGAATTTATGAAATACATTTTTAAAGTATCAAATAAAAACTATAATTATAATTTTTTTGAAATTTCTGAACCAAATTCGAAATAAGTAACATTTTAAAAAAATTAATAATAGCTTGAAAAAAAGAAAATAAAAGTGAACAGGAAGAATTTTGAAACTACTTTTGCACGCGAACAAATTTCGAATTTCCCTAACATCTTTTCTAAACATGAAGGTTTTGGAATTTGTGAACAATTTTAAAAGCACGAACATTTTGTGAATCTTGAGAACAAATTTTGAAAAGGAGAACATTTTCCAAAGGGCGAACAAAATTTGAAAGCACAAACATTTTTTGAATTTTAAGGAAATTTTTTGAAACGGATAACAATTTTAAAATATCCCGAACAAGTTTGGAATACGAGAACAGAAAAATTGAAATCCGGTACATTTTCTGAATTTCGAAAGTTTTGAACATTGTTGTGTAATGGGAACATTTTTTGCATTTTAAGAACATTTTTTTGAAACTGAACATTTTTTGAAAACATGAACGTTTTTGGATTTGTGAACAATTTTTTAAAGCACAAAAATATTTTTAAATCTTGAGAACAAATCTTGAAACGAAGAACAAACTTCGAAGCACGAATAAATTTTTAAAGCACGAACATTTTGTGAATCTTGAGAACAAATTTTGAAATGGAGAACAATTTTGTAAAATCCCTACAAATTTGGAAGTGTGAATTTTTAATACATGAACAAAAAATTAAAATCCAGTACATTTTTTGAATTTCAAAAGTTTTGAATTTTTTTGTGTAATGAGATTTTTTTTTGAATTGAACAACATTTTTTGGAAACATGAACAAAAGTTGAATATTTTGAAAAAAAGGGAAGAAAAGGAAAATAAATGAAAAACCAAAGAAATAAAATTTGTTGAAAAGAGAAATTAACTTGAAAAGGAAAGCTCAAAGAAGAAACAGAAAACAAAAAAAGAAAAGGAAAACAGAAACAGAAACAGAAAAAAAGCAAAAAGAAAAAAAGCGGTAAAAAACGAAAAAACCGGTTCAGGGAGCCTCCTAGAAGGTTCCCAAAAACGGTGGTAATGGCAACTGGGCCAGCCCAAATCGTCAGGGGGGGGGGGCATATGCCCAGGCCTCACCGACCAGGCTTGGGTACGCGACATCCACGGTGGACTTGGCCCAGCCGCGCTGGTCCAGTAGGTTGAGCTATGGAGGCGGGTTCGCAACATTCATCTGACCTAGGACCCGGATACCTTACGATGGTGTTGGACCGATTCTGGACGCTACACAGCTAGGTCATGTTGTCCTCCTCTCTTTCGAGGAACAATTCAAGACCGACATTGGTGCATCACTTGGAGAATTTGGGCGCCGCTCCACATCGAAGTCTTCACATGGCTTGCCCTCCAAGATAGGTGTTGGACTGCAGATCGCCTCGCCTAACGCGGTCTCCCGCCTAACGATGAATGCAAGAACGGTAGAGCAGGCCATGATTGGAGAAAGATGGATTCATGATGTGCCACCGCAATACTCCATGGGTGCCCTGCTGCAAACTGCGCATCTTAGGCACGCAATTGCCACGATGCAAAGAGACGAGCTGGCTAATGACAAGTTCATTTGGCCTCATGACAAATCAGGAGAATACACTGCAAAATCCACCTATAAGCAACTATGCCAAGGTGGGATCCGTGCCCCGATGGCTGAGGCGATTTGGAGGAGTTGGGCACCCCTGAAATGTAAGATCTTTGCTTGGTTGGCCGAACAGCATCGGTTGTGGACCTCTGACAGACGTGCGCGACACGGCTTACAGGACAAGACGTCCGAGTGCTTTCTTTGTTCGCAGGAGGAGGATAACGTTGAGCACATCTTGGTGCAATGCGTATATGCGAGGGAAGTATGGCATACTTGCTTCGACACACTACGACTAAACAGCCATGCACCGGAAGCACAAGACACCTGGAGGCTTGGTGGGGCACTACAAGAACAAATTACCAGGGGAAGGATAGGAGAGGGTTCGATTCTCTTGTCATTGGAGTGGCTTGGTCCTTATGGAAGCAAAGGAACGCGAGAGTGTTCAACCGGCCAGAGCAATGCAAAGGACCAAGGGGACTAGTCAGCTGGATCTTAGAGGACATTTTCGATTGGAGACAAGCTGGTGTAGGAGTAGGAGGACTAGATAGATTTGTGAGACATTGAACAATGTGTAATGGTTGGTGTGGGAGTTCCGGAGGTTGATGTTCGCATCGACCAACGGTTTCTTGTAAATATTTTACTCTCTTCTATAAAAATATGGTATGCCATTGGCGTACTCTCGAAAAAAATAAGGATCGATGCATCCTCTGCGATCAAGTACCCGAAGATTTTCAGCATCTCCTCGCTAGGTGTTCCTTCTCTCGCCATGTCTGGCATGGGGTCTTGTCTTGGTGTCGTTCTACGGCATCGCTACCCGCCCCGACATTGAGTCTCTCTGAGTGGTGGGAGGATACATGCCGTGATGCCCCCAATGCCCACCGGCGCGGCCTCTCTTCTCTCATCATGTTGACGGCCTGGAGCATATGATGTCACCGCAACGTGTGCATCTTCAATGGCTTCCGGCCCTCCACTGCTCGCGTTTTGCAGGACATCAAGGACCTTGCACGGCTCTCGGCGCAGGCCGGTGGGGTTGGCACTCACACTTCCCGACATGTAGTCCCTCCAAGTCTTTTGGGGCTAAGCATCCCCTTTCCATGCTTTGGACACCGTGATACGCCTTTGCGCTTGTAACATGTGATGTATCGTCACTATATACTCTCTCTTTCTTCTATCAATGGAAAGATACGCAATCTTTGCATACTCACCAAAAAACCAGTAGGGGTAAGCTTCCTTTTCAAACATTTAAGTTTCTGAAAAACAACAAGAGAAAGATAAATAAACATCAAGCTACAGTTGATGCTCACATAAGTACGATTCATCAGTAGATCTTCATGAAGTTAGTCTGAAAATACTGAACAGCTCAAACAAGGCTATGTAAAACTGTAATCAGGATCTTTGCCACCGTAAAAATGGTCAAATTAGTATGACTTGCAGTTCAAATTACTGTGACCTTGTAGGAATGACAGGAATTGAGAAGGCTATGGTTCAAAATTGCTGTAGCATGGAGAATTACTGTAAAATAATACAGAAAAACACTGTAAAACACTTGGAGAGTATGGTCCAAAATTACATAACTTTGCAGGAGAATTACATTTCTTACACTGAATAATACAGAAAAACACTATAACTTGGAGCAGCAAACAGCTTTGAGGCTATGTTTCAAAATTACTATAACTTGGCAACAGAATTACATTTCTTGTTGAGCTGTAAATAATACAGAAGAGGCACTGTAAACAAACAACAATGGTGTAGTATCGAACTGCAATCTGCAAACAACTTGGAGACTATTTCAAAGTTACTATAACTTTGCATGAGAATTGCATTTCTTGTTACACTAAAAATAATACAGAAGATGCACTGTAATAAAACAGTAGTTTAGTTCCAACTGGAAGCAGAAACAGACTCATGTAAAACACTAGGGAAAAAACAACTGAACTAAAGGCTATGGTTCAAAGTTACTACAGCTTTGCGGGAGAATTACATTTTTTTGACACTGTAAATAATACACAAAATGACTGCAAAATACAAATAGTTGTTTAGATCAACTGGGAGCAGCAAACAAAATTCAGGGAGAAAACAGTCTGGAAGAACTATGGTTCAAAAATTACTGTGGCCTTGCTTAGGAATTACATATATTTTACACTGTAAATGATACAGAAAATGCACTGTAACAAAAAGAAAGTTAAACCTTCAAGGAGCATTGGGAATTGTAACAAAGAACAGTTAAACCTTGGTGGAATCTTGAAAATTACAGTAGCCTTGCTGGAAAAATATAATAATGTGATAGTGTAATTATGCTTAATGTAAGAAAAGTAGTTATTAAACAACCAATTAGAACATGCACAGGTAATGCAAGCAATAACCACTACTCACAAAACAAAGTAACACTAAGTAACCACCTAATTTATCAAGGATTAAAGAGATACTGTCAGACTGAAATTCCTTCATCAGGTACAACAAAATAACTTTAAAATGGTGTGGACATTGACCTAAACATAACTTACAGAGACAGCTCACCAAATTTACAGCAGAATAACTGAAACAAATTGCAGAGCAGTAACCACTAAAAATTTCAAGACATGAAGCAAGATATAAGGATGGGTACAGACAATTCACTATAATTGCCCCAACATTGCACATGCTCAAGCACAAAGTCTGATGCAAAACAGAAGGATGGGTACAGAAAAACGCAACAACAACGTAGAATTGGAGGACCATAGCTCACAGATTCAACAAAGCACATCCACCAGCGTGCTCACAGAATTGGAGGGCCATAGCTGATAGCTCACAGATCTAGAAAATAAAGTAATGGATGAAGAAGAACAACAACATCAGATCGCTGGAAGAGAAAATTCCAACCACCAGCGAGCAGAGCACAGATATCTTCAAGCAAGGGATCCTTCCAGCAGATTCACAAAACAAGGCTTAAACATGAACAACCTAGGATAGGACAGGTGAGAGCTCACAAAATCCACAAATCACATCCGTCGAGATCTAGAAAAAAGACTAACAAATGGAGTGGGGAGAACAACAGATGCAAACCACTTGGAAGAGCTCCTCTAACCACCAGTGGGCCCATAGCAGCAACCGAATGCTCAAGCAACGAGAGAAGGAGAACTCTGAATGGAAATCACTACTATCTCTCTCTCCCCTACTTCTGCTTGAACAATCACTGATGAAAGGGGGGAACGGGCACCGACATGGGTTAACGGGCAGACTACAAACAAAACAGCGCGCGCTATAAACAAATAACCAAAGGAGCACGCACAAATCGCTGCGCAATGATCAGACGGACACAAAATCCGACTGAAACGAATTGTTTTCAGTCGGATGAAAATTAGCAAAACCGTATGTTAAACCTATACGCTACGTGATGTGTACTGAAAAAAAATGTGACAAGCAACTAAGTATTCAAAAAATGAAGCGTATACTTGTTTGATTCAACAGTATGAGAGCAATACTTGTACATTTGTGTCGCAACAAGCAGGACATTTGATCCACTGTACACCTACATGGCTCCAGCTTCTTAAATCTGTAGCAGTTAAGATCATCAGGGCAAAGCGGTTGCGCTACCTCAAGCACATGGAGCGGCTACAACAGCCTGCAAGCAAATTCCCGGCAAACGTCAAGGACATACGCCCGTCCATGACCAGACGAAGGAAGCTTTTCAAGGTTAAAATTGCTTCCCAACCGATGCCAGCTTCCTCTGGTTGCTCAATCATCAAACTTGTTGCAATTTGGCGCAGACTCAGTGAGCTGCCTCTGGAAGCTACAATGCCGACATCATACATAACGGGAAACATGCCCGTTCTGCTCACCTTGTAGTCACTGAACATGGTGGGAATCCAGAATTGGAAACTATGATAAACCATGTCATATATGAAAGCGACGGATTCCGCCCCTAGGAAGGTGACCCAAGTCAGGTATGGGTTGCTTAGCACTCCTTGCTCATGCAACATCCTAGCAAACTGCACTGGCTGAATATACTCCCCGCCGGAAAAGCAGATGTGAAACACAAAGGATGTCGAATTTGCCACTTGTCCTTGGCCAGTGGCGAAGACCATAGCAATGGTGCATCTTATCTTTTCATCGAGCCTTAGTTGCATGTTTGAATAGCAGAACTGAGGATCACGATTGAACGGACCCTTTCGAAGAGGCGGGTCAAACAGGACTTTGAGAGTAATGACAGTGAAGTTGTTCTCGATCAACCTTCCAAATTGGCTGGCAACCTCATCAAAGTTTTTACCCCAGACATGCAAAATGCTGATTGAAGGATCCCAGGCTAGTCTTGCAGTGCACAGTGATGGTTCGCTTTGAAACAAGCCGCAAAGTACTCCCCTGAGCACCTTCTTATCTCCTAGCAACCTTCGCATTGGAAAGTAGCACCTGAGGGTCAGCGCCGCATCTGACCCTGCATGGTGTCTTGTTCCACTTCTTGAGAGGCCCAACATGTCAGCAAGGTTATCTAACTTCCAACAGAAATCTGATGCCCAGAGCATGGCAAGAACTCTCGTGTCGACCAAGGCAGGAAATGTGTTGCTGATATCCACAAGAAAGTCGAGCCGCCTTGCAGGCATTGGAGCACCTTGGTAGATTAGGAGTGCGACGTCGGCATCTCCCTGGTACGTGACAACAGTCACAGATCGCCTTGCAAATATGCTGCGGAGCTCATAGACCCACTGGAAGAAGTCAGTTGGCATAATACCATACTGCCTGTGCTTTTCAAGGTCATGCCTGCACTTCTTCTCCAAAAACAGCAGAGTGCTCGGATTATACCGGTTTGATTTGGAGTCAAAAAATAGATTGAACTCCCATACCCTGATTAGTTCTATGTTCTCCGCGTCGGCGTCGGCGAACGTCACCGCGACCCCGACCTGTACCAAATCCGCAGTCCCTGCAGTAGCCTGGAGCTGGCTGTACCACTCGTCACCGTTCTGTGGCTGTTCCAATCTAAGTAGGCACTTGGTTGCATACTCTGTGTCTATAGCAATGGTCATGGTACCTGGGAGATCCAAGAAGCCGCTGGTACTCTGCAAGCTCTCCTCCCAATTCTCCCTCCACACGGAGCAAACATCCGTAGCCGCGCACGGCATCTCCTCCGCATTGGCAACCTTGAAGTCCTGGCCGAGCGCGATCGCTTTGCTCGTCCCGCCTGCGTCGCTGCCGCGCGGCAGCACCTTCTCCTCCGCATTGGCAACCTTGAAGTCCTGGCCGAGCGCGATCGCTTTGCTCGTCCCGCCTGCGTCGCTGCCGCGCGGCAGCACCTTCTCCGTATCGAGGGCCTTGATGTCGTGGCCGGGCGCGACAGCATTGCTCGTCTTGCCTGCTTCGCTGGCGCGCGGCAGCTCCTTCTCCGCGTCATGGCGGGGCGCCTCCGCCTTGCTCGTCTTGCGGGCGTTGATGGCGCCCGAAATCCCCTCCGTATCGCTGGCCTTGGCGTCATGGCGGGGCGCCTCCGCCTTGCTCGTCTTGCGGGCGTTGATGGCGCCCGAAATCCCCTCCGTATCGCTGGCCTTGGCGTCATGGCGGGGCGCCTCCGCCTTGCTCGTCTTGCGGGCGTTGATGGCGCCCGAAATCCCCTCCGTATCGCTGGCCTTGGCGTCATGGCGGGGCGCCTCCGCCTTGCTCGTCTTGCGGGCGTTGATGGCGCCCGGCATCTCCGTATCGCCGGCCTTGGCGTCATGGCGGGGCGCCTCCGCCTTGCTCGTCTTGCCGGCGCTGATGGCGCCCGACATCTCCTCCGTATCGGAGGTCTTGGCGTCATGGCGGGGCGCCTCCGCCTTGCTCGTCTCGCGGGCGTTGATGGCGCCCGACATCTCCGTATCGCCGGCCTTGGCGTCATGGCGGGGCGCCTCCGCCTTGCTCGTCTTGCCGGCGTTGATGACGCACGACATCTCCTCCGTATCGGAGGTCTCGGCGTCATGACCAGGCGCGTTCCGGTTGGTCATCTCGCCGGCGCCGCTGGTGCGCACGCCCGTGCCGCGCCTGACAGCACCACCCTCGACAATCACTTCGCCCTGGGGCCCCCCGTCGCCGTCACGCCCGGCCGGCTCGCCAAGATCGCCGGCGGCGAGCCCGGCAGGCTCCATACGAAGCTAGGTAGGCAAGATTGGTACTGGCGGTTGGAAAACGGCAGTTGGGAAGGCGGGAACCTACGGCTAGGCAAACAGCCGAATCGGTCTCGTTGCCCTTTATAGTTCCTCTGTTCTGGACTCTGTAGGCGGTGCGTCCCGGAACTGTTAACTGTGATCATTGTGTTGCTGCGAAACATTGTGAATTAAGGACAGATGTATTCTCTTGGTATCAGATGTCTTCCCTATGGCCGAACACGAAGGCCTCCGGTTCCGCCACTTCTGCTGCAGGCTTCTGAGGAAGTGACACTGAAATATGTACACAAGGGAAAAAGTTACTCCCTCTGCTCCAAATTCTAAGAAGTTTTAACATTCTTTCTGATTCAGATGTATACAGACACATTTTGGTGTGTCAGTTCACTCATTCCACTCCTTACGTAGCCCATATTGAAATATCCAAAACATCCTACAATTCTGAACAGAGGGAGTAGACATGATGTGCAGTGCAATGGTGCATTTTACTTTTCTGAAAAAAAAAGGGTGAAACCTCACCTATCCGCACTTTGTGAGAATCTCCGCTTGCTGTTGAACCAGACCTGCCAAACAGAATGTTTTAGAGGATCAGAGCTACTTAGTTTGGATGTTTGTTGCTTAGGAATTTTGAAAGTATCCACACCACGCTGGCATTCCATCTGCAACAACTTCTTGGTTTGCATTTAACAGAACAAAAGAACAACATGATTTCTCTGTTTAAACCATTGATAAATTGTTGTCAGATTTACTTGATTGACGTAGAATGTGAAACAAAGGCCACAAATCTTACTAAAGGACTGCAAAACATTTTTTCCTATCCCCAAAACCGTACAAGAGCAGGATCATGAGGTACAGTTGTTTCATGCACGATTTACCAAAAGACAAAAATCCACAATGACAACGAACAAGCAAGGCATACAATGAACTCTACACTGGACAATCACAGAAAGCATGAATGCACACAGTGAAGAAAATAAAAATGCTCAAGATATTCACATAGGAAAGGTATACAGGAAATGGTAAAACACTGTATGCGTAGGGAGATAGACAAACCTTCAGGTTTCCTTTTTTAATATAAGAGTTACCGGCTTCTCTTAAGAAACAATATCCTTTGTTTGCACAGAGGAATCCTTGGCAACAGTATCAAAGAGGACACCTCTTTTACCTCCTCGTGGTCTGAGGTAACTGCAGTCTTTCATCCAAGATCATCAGATCTGACATTGGGATCAACTTGCTTACTTTCCATCACATCCTCTCTCGATTCGTTACCCGAGCTCCTGTCTAAATTTAGTTTTTCACATCAGGAGAAGCGCTGTCAGGACTGTCCTCTTTCTTGTCCAAGTTCATATTGGTGTTAGAATCTATTTCTTGCAATGGGGTCCCGTTCTTAGGCAACTCTTTATCATCATGCAATGCCTGCAAACCATCACCTATGGAGAGAATGTTGCATGGTGGTTTGACCATATCCCTCTTAACCTCTGTCAGGGTCACCCTTAACCTCTGTCATGCAATGCCTGCAAACCATCACCTATGGAGAGAATGTTGCATGTTGATATATTGCCAGGATTCAGGTGGTCCTTCACTACATTACTGTCACCTGGAGAAATTTTATCAGCTGTTGCCACATTAACTCGAGGAACATCACTAACTTCTGTAGCAGCAGTAAGAGTTGTCTGGCTAACTTCTTTGGAATCAAGTACAGCATCCTGACTAACGTGTCCAGTAGCATCTGCACATTCCTTACTGGCTTTGGTAATAGAAATAACAGGGTCTCCACCAAGATGCAACCTGAAGAGTTGCAACCTGAAGATGCAACCTGAAGAGATGCAACCTGAAGAGTTAAAAAAAAAGGCTCATTATCATACTGTTGAATCAACGAAGCATACGCTTCTTATTCGCTTGTCAGATTTTTTTTTCAGTACAACCTGAGGTGGCAAATGAGATGCGGACCCCACATGTCAGTGACTACATGATCATCTTCTTCCTACCTGTATTTCTATGGGACATTACATCGAGCAGCTTGTGGGCGGCCAGAGTCAAGCGACTAGAGGCACCGGCGATTCAGCGGCGAGCACCATGGTGGTGGTGATGGTGGGGGCTGGGGCAGGCGCCGTGAGTCCTCGAAGGCCGATGCTGCTCCCATCGGCGTGGATGCCCGAGCCATCTGCGCCCGTGCGAGCCGAGTGCTCCATGGCCACCATGGCCATGGCAGCCGAGCCCCTGCTCGAGCTAGCCCCTGGCCGCCTCGGCCTGTTGCCCGCACACCTAGCCGCAGCGAGCACACACGCATCTAGACGCGCCCTACACAACTCCGGCGAGATCCGGCAGCCGCTCGTCCCGCTCATGCCCGAGGCCGTCAGCCATGGCTAACCTCGGCCGCACGCACGCACGCCTATAGTCGTGCCCGCGCACCTCGCCGCTGTCGAGCGCCACCTCTGGAAGCCAGACCAGTCACTCCGGCGAGCTCCCTCCTACAGCTCGCCGGCGCGACACGACACCTCAGCTCCCTCCCATGTCTGCATCTAGCCAAGTGACTAGCACCTCTCGACGGAGCAGCACGACACCGCATCTGCCAAAGCAGGGGGAGGCAGTGGGACAAGCACACGGAGAACCTCGTACTCCCTCCTACAGCTCGTAGGCGAAGGACCTGGCCGACCACCACATGGCCATGGGGCAAAGAAAAAGAGGATTTGGGGCAGAAAGAGAGGGGATGAGGAGAGTGGAACAGATGAGAGGCCGACGGGTGGGGCCTTGGCCACCTCAGCAAATTATCCATGTAGACATGCCAGGTCGGCCTGGCCAATGGGCCCGACCTGTCAGTTTCTATGTTTTCGCGAGTAAACGAGACAATCGGTACTCCGTGTTACTAGTCGTTAGGCGCAAATTTGGTGGCTCTTTGTGCCCTGCCTCACATGTGGTACCGAGTTGTTATCTTAGCCCAAGTGTGATGGTTTTGGATAAATAATTCACGAATTGACAATGTTTCTTCAGTGGTCAAGTTG
The DNA here is from genome assembly GCA_032464435.1 of Aegilops umbellulata. NCBI lineage: Eukaryota > Viridiplantae > Streptophyta > Magnoliopsida > Poales > Poaceae > Aegilops > Aegilops umbellulata. The sequence continues at coordinate 514,816,080 of CP136056.1, forward strand.
CATGAGCTTCGATGCCCTTCTTCAGTGGTCAAGATTTGTCCTTTGGGCATCCCCAAGCCAGACACACACTCAAATGCTGTCAGCAACAGATTTTTTAGTAGATTTGCCCCTTGCTATATAATTTAATGGCATCAATAAATTTGAAAGATGAATTGTTTGCTAGCTAAACACTCCTAAAGTTGATCGACGGGACCCAGTAAACCTTCCACACCCATAACCACTCACTCCTCTACCCCTATGCCAGCTTCGGAGTTCTGCAACAACACTACTTGCCGCAAATAAACTATGCACAGAAAATAATCGAGACTTGAGTAAAACCACATAACAATGCTGAATATGTTTCACAACATTCAGTTGGATACAGTGTTTGCAGTGAAACAGATCTCCATGTCAAAGTTCTGTAATTAAACGTAAGCAACTGAAGCAAAGATGATACAAAACAAAAATCATGATAAGAAAAACAAGTAATTGTGCAAGGAGGAGGTGGGGAATAAAGTGAAGTTCCTGGGCTCGGTGAGCAGGAGAAGAACAAGGCGCGGAGGTGCGGCGTGGATCAGGGACCGGAGGTGGGGAGTGGGGGCGCCGCCGGGGGTAGAAGATGGATGGAGCGGCGGGGAGCAGGAGCGCGCCGCAGGCGGCGGCGCCGGGATTCGTCCAGGCGGAGCGGGCAAGGGAGTGGGGGCGGTGGGAGGTTCCAGGTAGTGGGTTTTTTAGAAGAGGTGCCAGTTGGCTGCGAGAGGAGGAAGGTGAAGTGAGAGCGGTAGGCGTACGGGAGTTCTTTTCTTTCCTTCTTTTCATCCCAACTGCTAATTTGCGGGAGCCACAAATTTGAAATCGTTGTTGACTCTTAACACAAATGGTAAAGTAAATATGAGCAGATAGAGTAGAAATTAGGGGTTTCGACTAAGAATAACCGCTTCACGGGTGTACCCTCCCTCCTGTGTCGCCCACGTAGGCGATGGGGATGGAGCCCTAGCCGCCATTGGGCGTCTTCCCCTCCCGCCCCTCCTCCCGTCATGTTGCCGCCAGAGGGCACGACCGAGAGAAGCCTGGCCGGCGCCAGCGACGACGGCCTTCTAGCCTCTTCGTGCGTGTGATCCAACTCGGTCCGGGGTGTTACGATTTGGTGGGTCACGACGGCGTGATGATGGCACCTCCCAGCAGCGACGTTTGGTGGCTTCGGAGGCACCGATGGTCTCTAGGCGGGGGGCGTGCGGGTTGCAGCCGCGATGGCGACCTAGGCTTCTCTCGGATCTGACGCCCAGTGGTGTCTGGCAGCGCAGGCCGGTGGTTTATGATATGCCTTGGGCGGCAGTGGCAAGTGACGGTGGTGGTCCTGCTCGGTCATGGCCACATGGTGGCCGGTGGTTGTCGGGTCTCCGTTTTCTCTCTGCGGACACGTGGGTCGTTGGTTCATTGCGATATGCATGGATGATCTCGACGGTGGGGGCTCAAAGGTGGTTGCGGTTGACGCTGTTGAGGATGCCTGGCGACCAGATGCGACGGTTCCTAGGAGGCTCCCCATTGAGATCTGGAGGAGGCAGATTCGATGGGATGCTGACTGTTGCTCCTTCCGGAGGTGCTGTCGGCGGGTGGATGAGGGTGCGAGCCTGAGTGCAAGGGTGGGGCTTTCACTTCCTTCCACGAAAGATTTTCCCGCATGTCGCCCAATGCTTGCTCGTTGGCTGCCATGACGGCGGTGTTGTCGTGCTATAGTCCCCTTCGGTCGACCGAGTGGTGGGACCCTGAGGGTAGGTGGGGAGGTCTATGCCTTCCCTCTGGTCGTTGGCATTCGTGTGTTGCAGCATCAGTGAGAGGTTCAGAGTGGGATGTTGGGGCGGCTACCTCAGGTGGCGGGCTACTCGGTTGGCTCTCCGGGCGGCAATGGTGGTTGTTCTTCTTGGTCGTGTGGACGACGAGATGTGTCGCAGTGGGTGGGCCTGGTTGCTTCTCTGTTGTGGCAGCAAAGGGCCTGTGTCAGGTTCTGGAGGTCCCAGCTTTGTCGCGACGGTTGACTGTGATGTTCCTTTATGGCATGGGAAAACAACCGGGCGAAAGCTCTGCACTTGGCGCTGACGGAGACCATGCCCAGGAGTGCCGCTCTCCTCTTGAGGATGTTGTCACGGATGTGATCCCCCTGTCACGGTTTCAGATGAAGACCTTTGTCCATTTCATCAGATGTGGCTACGGCAACGCTTTGCGGGAACTCAGGTGTCATCAGTCGTGTTGTGGGTCTAGTCTTTAGGACCTCCTATTTTTGCTTGGTGGCGTTGTCGTTCTAATGTTTGTTGTTGATCGTTTCTATGTTCTGCTTTCTTGAGGGCTTTCTCACCACCATGTATTGTTCGACATGTACTTGTGGTTTATGCTTTATCTCTAAAACGGGGCGAAAGCCTTTTTAGTGCATAACCTTCTTCATGGTCCCAACAACTTAATCTCCCATGAATTGTAGGCTTAGTGCCTCGGGGTTGAGGGGCACTTTTTTTGTTTATGTAACTAGTTTTTGAAAATTTTCCTCATGTCACTCTTAAATTTGACATTTTAATTTACCTTTGACAATACGTCACAATTATCAGTATATTAGATGTCTGTAAGTTGACGATTCCTTTTAGCGAGTTGACTAGAGAAACCCCTAGAAGTGTTTGTAAAAATGACCTAAGCTACCCCTACTGGCTTGTGGGGCTACCTTGCAAGTGATCCGTCCCAAATGTAAAACCCAAACCCATGCACATCTAGAGAACAATCCAGACTCATGCACCCATCCATCTCCTAACCTGGTACGTGCGTTATCGGCGTCGCGATGAGGATGCTCCTCTTTCGCCTCTCCGACCAAAAGGAGTAGTAGGTATCATTTTGAAGAGCATATGTGGAAGTTGGTAACAAATATTTAAAGGGAAATTTCTTTTGTTGAATCAAAATGCTTTAAATGAGATGAACTCATGTTGTGTTCCTTCTCCTTTCGTCTCATTTTGCATATTTGGAAATTCACACATGCCAAGGAGGAGCTAAGAAATTGTTTTTTTTTTGTTTTTTTCGAAAAGGGGATCTCCCCGGCCTCTGCATCAGAACGATGTATACGGCCATCTTATTAACCAAAAAGCAAAAAGTGCCAACAAGGTTCCACAGTCTCCAGCCTAAACAAAAAGCAAAGGAAAAATGCAGCTCACACAGAGCGACAGACGGCTAAATACACAAACTAGCCCAAAAAGATGCCACAACCGGCAGGCTAAAAATAGATAGGGAAACTAATTGCCTATCCCATGACCGTCATCCAAACCGGTTGAAGATATCCCGAGCTACCATCTTCCAACGGATAGATCCAGTAACCAAATGCTCCCTTGCCTCCATCCGAGTGAGTAGCGACCACGAACGGATCAGTGCCGTAGCTCGGAAAATAACCTGCAAAAAATGAATCCGTGATGTTCTGTTAAAAACCAAATCATTTCTGCAATTCCAGATAGTCCATAACAAGGCGCAAACTCTAACCCGAATATGTCTTGCTAATTCAGGCTGAACCAAGCCATGTCCCAAATAAAGCATTGACCATAGTCGGTGGAGTAATATTAAAAGCAATATGGACCGTCCGCCAAAGAACTTTGGCCAACGGGCAATCAAAGAATAAATGCTTAATCGTCTCATCCCGATCATAGAAACTACACCTAGTAGGTCCTGTCCAATTGCGTTTAATCAAGTTGTCCTTTGTTAAAATAACTTGTTTATGGACAAACCACATAAACACTTTAATTTTTAAAGGAACTTTGACAGCCCAAACATACTTGGAAGTTGGAATAGCATTCGAATTAATAACATCAATATACATTGATTTAATTGTAAATACTCCAGAGCTAGTCAACATCCAGCGCAATATATCGGGTTGGTGAGAAAGTTGAACCTCCATCAGTCTCCTAACTAGATGGAGCCATTCTTCCCAACGATTGCCCGCTAGCGACCGTCGAAACTGAATATTAAGGGGGACAGATTGGAATACCGTTGCCACGAACACCTCACGTCGTTGAGCAATTCGATACAAAGACGGATATTGAATGGCTAAAGGTGATTCGCCAAGCCAAGTATCCTCCCAGAAACGTGTACTTGTACTGTTTCCAATAACAAATCTCATCCTATTGAACATGGATTGTTTGACTTTCATTAGTCCTTTCCAGAAAGGTGAATCAGTCGGCCTGACTACGACCTGGGACAATGTTTTAGTCTGGAGGTACTTGTTGCGGAGGATCTGCGCCCACATGGCCTCAGTCCCGGAAGACAACTTCCACAACCACTTACTAAGAAGACATCTGTTCTTAACTTCAAGATTTTCAATCCCAAGACCCCCTTGGTCTTTCGGTCTACAGATGATGTCCCATTTAGCAAGCCGGTATTTTTTTTTAAGTTCATCACCCTGCCAAAAGAAACGTGACCGATAGAAGTCCAGTCTTTTCCTAACACCAACTGGGACCTCAAAGAAAGATAAGAGAAACATAGGCATACTCGTGAGCACCAGATTAATCAATATCAAACGGCCTCCGTATGACATGAGCTTACCCTTCCAACAGCTCAGTTTTTTCTCAAATCGATCCTCGATGCACTTCCATTCTCTGTTTGTTAGCCTACGATGGTGAATCAAAATACCCAGGTAAGAGAAGGGTAAACTCCCCAACTCGCACCCTAACAATTGCCTATAAGACTCCTGGTCGTCTTTGGCTCTACCAAAGCAGAACAACTCGCTCTTATGCAAGTTAATCTTTAACCCGGTCAATTGTTCAAACAGGCATAACACTAGCTTCATATTTCTCGCCTTGGCCAAATCATGCTCCATAAAGATGATTGTATCATCGGCGTACTGAAGGATGGAAACACCTCCCTCAACAAGATGAGGTACCAACCCACCCACTTGACCATTCTCCTTAGCCCTTTCTATCAAAATTGCTAACATATCCACCACAATGTTAAACAGGACAGGGAACATCGGATCTCCTTGTCTTAGGCCTTTATGTGTCTGGAAGTAATGACCTATGTCGTCATTCACTTTAATTCCCACACTCCCTTTTTGCGTAAATGATTCGACCTGTCGGCGCCAGGCCTCATCAAAACCTTTCATACGCAATGCCTGTTGGAGGAATGGCCACTTAACCTTATCGTACGCTTTTTCGAAATCCACTTTAAAAATTACTCCATCGAATTTTTTGGAATGGATTTCATGAAGCGTTTCATGAAGAACAACCACCCCTTCAAGGATGTTCCTGTCCGGCATGAAAGCAGTTTGGGATTGCTGCACCACAGACTGCGCAATCTATGTGAGCCTATTAGTCCCGACCTTGGTGAAGATTTTGAAACTAACATTGAGGAGGCAGATCGGTCTGAACTGCTCAATCCTCACAGCATCCGTTTTCTTCGGGAGCAATGTGATAGTTCCAAAATTCAAGTGAAATAATTGAAGCTGACCAGAGAATAAATCATGAAACATAGGTAGTAAATCCCCCTTAATAATGTGCCAGCACTTTTTATAGAACTCAGTCGGGAACCCATCCGGACCGGGAGCCTTATTATTTTTCATTTGTGCAATAGCATCGAACACCTCCTTTTCTGAGAACGGGGCAACCAGGATATCATTATCAGCAACAGACAATTGAGGCACATCCTCAATCCTGGACTCATCGAGGGACACACAATTGTCCTCCGGCGGTCCAAATAACTGTCTATAGTATTCGGTAATATAGGTTTTGAGATTATCCTGACCTAAAATAGTGCCCTCATCCTGCTCTAGCTGAAAGATCCGCTTCTTCCTGTGCTTACCATTAGCAATGAGGTGAAAGAATTGAGTATTCGCGTCCCCTTGGACTACTTTGCGGACCTTTGCACGCAAAGCCCACTTCAATTCTTCTTCGCGGAGAAGTTCTTTCAGCCTCTTCTCCACCTCATTTTTAACCTGGAGCTCGGCGGGCAGCAACATCGCGGATTCGGCTTTTACGTCCAAGGCCTGTACAAGAGAGAGGAGCCTATCCTTCTCAATCTTATACACCCCACTGAGGTGCTTAGCCCAACCCCGTAAGAAACTTCTCAAATGCCTAATTTTATTCTGCCAGCGCTCGACCGCCGTCCTTCCTCCAACACCCTTGGCCCACTCCCTGGCTATGATGTCTAAGAACCCCTCGCGTTCGAACCAGGCCATCTCAAATGAGAAGGTGTTTTTGTTTCCCATATGGTTCGGCTCCCCTGAGTCGACGAACAATGGTGTGTGATCGGAAATTCCCGGCATGAGAGCTTGCACCGTAACAAGAGGGAACTTCTGTTCCCACTCCACGCTGGCGAGAACCCGATCAAGCTTTTCATACGTCGGGTTTGGCATAGCATTAGCCCAGGTAAACTGTCTACCAGAAAGCTCGATCTCCCTTAGATCTAAGCTTTCAATAATAGTATTGAACATGAACGACCACCTGCCGTCAAAGTTATCATTATTTTTCTCCTCTCTCCTCCTAATGATATTGAAATCACCCCCGACCAAAATCGGAAGCTGTTCGGACCCACAGATCCGAACAAGATCCGCCAAAAACTCCGGTTTAAACTCGGGTTGTGTGGCACCATAGACCGCTACCAAAGCCCAGTTGAACCCATCAACTTTAGACCTAACTCGAAACTTTACCGCGAAGTCACCCATTACAACACTCCGGACTTCAAGGGAATCGCATCTCACACCCAGTAAGATACCTCCCGATCTATCTCGTGGCGGGAGACAATGCCAGTCGAAATCAATACCACCCACAAGAGAGGAAAGGAACTGCGGCGCAAAATTCTCTCTACCGGTTTCCGATAAAGCAATGAAATCTAACCGATGTTCCAGAGAAGCTTCAGCAAGAAACCTTCTTTTAGCCAAGTCCTTCATACCTCTGCTATTTCAAAAGATTCCTTTTATAGTTCATCATGGAATTTTTTAGCAGTTTGAATCCTAGCACTCCTACGAACTGCAGAATCGGGATAAATCTTTCGTTTCCACTTACGCTTTGGCTTAGTGGGCTCCGTCACACGGTCCTCATAACCGGGCTGAACGGAACCGACAGCTACATCATCTAAGGGCGCCTCATCACCCTCAGACTCCTGATTAGACGGTGCTAGATCCGCACATAAATTATTTAGCACTCTAACCCCTAACGCATCAATTTCCTCATCATTCATGGGTTTGACCGCAGCAAGATTACGAATAGTCTCTAAGGCCCGCTCCGCCTCTAAATCTAACATATCATTCACCGAATTGGAAATTTCATTATCAGTAGCGCCTAGTGAAACTCCTAATTGGTTTGCATTATTAATAATCTCCTCAGTAGCAAAATGCAATAAAGAATGAGATATGTTAACGGACATACCAGAAATTGTTTAGACTTCATGAATTGACTCGTGAAGCCGCTACTCAGAAATGGCCGTGCATAAATTGGCTGGTTGTGTCTCTTTTTTCTTGCAAATCAAGAGCTTCATTGATTAATAAATGTGGTTATACTCTGTCTGCAGCCATTCAACTACAAATTAGGAACAAAATTAATTCAAAGGCATCTCTAGTTTTTATTTGGAAGAATAACAAACTTTATTAATTGTGAATAACAGTTACATGGTTTATAAGAAGAGATACAAGATCATCCAAGGGATCCTCAAACCAATCCCTTGCCGCGGAAAATTTAGCTAATCTAGCAACTTAATGGATGACATTATTCGCTTCACTATTACCATATTCAAAATTAGTGAGAGAAAAATCACATGCTAGAAAATAGCAATCATCAAAATTTGTCATTCCCGCACGCCGTCCTTCATTTTTCATTCTATCAATAACTTTCATGTTATCAGAGTTAATAACAAGATGATTGCAACTCGCATTTTGTGCAAGAGACAAGCTAAACCTTTTGCCGTCAGAACATATCAACACCAATCAATCTTCCAATTTTCACCCACAATGAAATTTCCTTTGTTGTCTCTGAGTACAACACCTGCTATTCCCCTAAGAAGATCATGATCAAAAGATGCATCCGCATTTTTTTTGCGAGAAAACTTTCGATCTATTCATCAACTGTCAAGATAGTACAAAGAACACTAGAAGTAAAATTTACATTCAGGTCCATAGACCACCTAGCGACAACAACAACCACTGGAGCGAGCCGAAGGCGCTGCCGTCATCGCCCCTCCCTCGTCGGAACCAGGCAAACATTATTGTAGTAGACAGTCGGGAAGTCGTCGTGCTAAGGTCCCATAGGACCAACGCACCAGAACAACAACCGCCGCCGATGAAGAGAAGCATATACCGGAAGGATCCAACCTGCAGACACACAGACATAGATGAACGAAAATCGGATCCTAGTCGGATCCACCGAAGACAAACGCTGACCAGATCCCACGAGATCCACCGGAGGTAAACCTCCACACTCCTTCCGACGATGCTTGAAACATCACCGGGACGGGGGCTAGGCGGGGAGGACCTTATTTCATCTTCAAGAAGCCGCCGCCGCCTCATCTTCTTGAGTATGGCACAAACCCGAATAAAACTCAGAAAAAGCATCTAAAAACGAAGCTCTCCCGCTGGCAAGGGCCGGGATCCACCGTGCCTCCATGTTCCAAGGACCATAGAAGATGAGGCGGACCAGCGGCTTCGGCGAGAGGCAAGAAAGCCCTAGATGGGAGTTCGCACGTGGGCAGGAGTGAAGAGTTACGTGGATGAGGAAACTAAGGCTTGGTAGATGCATCACATTTAACTTAACAAAAGCCGTTGGAGGTCTACTCCACCCCTTTTTTTGCACGAACCGTTGTTGAAGTCTGGTTCGCATCTTGAAGCTTTCCCTCATGAACCAACTTAGGTCGATCCCAGCATAAGGACCAAGTGGTTATGACAATCAACTCACGAACATTCTGGATACCTAAAATAGATAAATCCTGGTCCGGCATAAGAAGTAAGAACTCAAGGTGGGACTACCTCACCTGCGCCATCAATAGCACAAGATTTGATAATCACCTCGTGCATTCCCAACCTCCTTAGTTGCACTCTGTTTTGCGCATAACTGAGCCAATTCAGCGACTCGCGAAGCCGCTGGTCATATATGCTGGTGCATGCATTGGTTGGTTGAATGCGTCTCAATTTTATCTTGCAAATCAAGAGCTTCGTCGATTAAACGACGTGACTAAAGTCTGTATGTGTACATTCAGTTGCGAAACTAGGAACAAAATTAATCCAAAGGCATCGCCCCCTAGTTGCAATAGACTGCTTTGTGCACAATTGAGCCAATTCATTCAGCCTCAGTAGTCAGAGGCGGACAAATCACTGAAAAAGGCCGACCCCGCCACTCCAGCCCCGGCTCCCCCGCATCGCCGCCAAGGAAGGGGCCGCGGGCAAAGCCTGCGCTTGCCCCAGGGCCAGGGAAGGTGGTGGCCGGGCGTTTCCCTGTCTGTGGCGCTGCGATGTGGAGACTGCGACCTGCAAGTTGATGTGGGCGCGTCGGCTTCGTTCGCGGTGGCGCCGACTCTGGCGCTGGGCGCCCCTCACTCTTGTCGACAGCCGCCTGCTCCCGGACGGCGGGGAGGACGGGCAGTTCATCATGGGCGCTCCCTCTCCCCGCGCCGTCACCGCCGCGGTGTCCCGCGTCCTCTCGGCGCACCCGGGGCCTTTCCGCTGCGTTCACCTCACCCGGACCATAACGGAGGAGCACGATCTGGCATTCATGCTCGAAAGAAGCCCCGTCCTGTGGAGTTCCTCCTCCGCATGGTCTGCACAACTTTATATATATATATATATATATATATATATATATATATATATATATATATATATATATATATATATATGGTCAGAACTGATTATATATCTAGCACGGTCAGAACTGGTTATATATCTAGCATGGTCAGAACTGTGAATCTGATTAATTATGTGATTGCTGGCCTGCTGCTGCTGCATGGTATGTTCTCATAGATAATTAAGGTACCTGAAGTATGTATTTGCTGATCGATTTTATTCGCAGTCCCGCCGCATACCTGAAGAGTCCACTGGCAAGGTTAATCTCAAGTTCCGGCAGGAGGGCGGTCCCATCAAATGTGTCCTGCAGAGCTTAGAAGGTGTTTTTTTACGAGTTCCAAGGGTTGAGAAGCGAGATCGCTTTCCTCAAGTTCATCGCGGAGAGGGGTCTTGTGCTGGAGCATATATGGTGGTTGTGCTGACCAGCGACTGTTTCTCCTTGGGTGATAATGTGAATGTCAAGCTGAAGCCTCTGATCGGTGCAAAACTAGAGCTCTTCAAGAGCCCACACGACGACGTGGGAGGTCCAGCTTACTGCCACGAAATAGCTTCTGATTTTGGGTTTGCTGACCCTGTTCACCTCAGCCTCAAGTACTACTACAAAGCTCCCCCAAAAAAAGTACTAGTACTACAAAGCAGAAAGGACCCTTGTAAGTTAGTCTGCCACCTGCGTGCTTCTGATTTTGAGATGTGCCAGATCGAATTAGATATATTTTTCGTTTTACTAGTCAATTGCGAGCAGAGCTGTCTAGTCTTTTCTCGTTCGTCCAACTGCAATTCACATAAAACTATGCATTAGTACGTTGTTGTTGTCAGCACGAATGAATTTACTATCTTGTTGTGCAGTTGTTGTTGTCAGCACGAATGAATTTGTTGTCAGCATGAATGGATTTGCTATGCATTATGATTTTCTTTTTTTCCTATTCATTATGTTGGTCTCAGCTGGATTGTTACCAAATTTATTTATTTTTCGAAACGGAGAATTTTTTTTACCTCATCGATTAATTAAGAAGAAGATAATTGCCCAATTAATTATGAAAAATCGGGCGAAAACCATTACAAACGTACCATAGACGAACTACTCACATGGCATGAAACCCCGCAACGACACATACGCCCCTCCAAACTAACAACAACCAACCCCGACATTGCTACCACGCCAAGTGACCCAAGAAGAACACCTCGACACAAGACATCATGCTCCTCCCAAACCACAAAGGCAACCCAGTCCAAGAGGACGAGCCGAGCGATCGGAGATCATCCATCAAGCAAGCACATTCATCTTGCCTATGGCACCACTCTTGTCTTTGCCGACCTTCTTTGATTTGCCCCTTATTGGCGTCCCAGTCAGGAGGCAAGCAATTGACCTACCCAAACAAGGTCTAGCAACCTCCACACTGGCAAGCAAGTCACAAAGCTCCTTTGCGAAGAGAGCATTAGAATTTGGAGCAGGTGTCGACACACTTGACTCGATGGTCATGCCACTCACAGGCACCACTTGCTCGATGTTCACAGGCGAGGAAAGGGCAGCAACACCTAAAACTCCATGCTCCACGACGCTGAGTGATAGGCCGTCTGGCACTTGACAAGGCTCCACGGGGGATGGTGAGGGCCACCTCTGAAGCCTAGAGAGATCCCAACTTGAGCTGCTCCGTCGGCAGAGGCGAAGCAGGTTGCCCACACAATATCTGTAGCTCGGGCATGATCTGCAGCACCGGAGACACAGCCTCGGCACATGCCTCACCCTCAAAGCCCGTCAACACAGGGGGCGTCGAACTGGACCCAGCATGAGGCGAGAAGCTACCGAAGAGCTCTACATCTGCCTCATCCACGAAGCCAACAACAGACTCAACCATGGGAGCCGGTGAAACACGGAACCTTTGCAGAGCAGCCTCCGCACGCTCTAAAAAGCTCCCAACACGCACTAACCAGCCCTGCAAAGAGTCAGCGACCTCACGAAGCGGCTTAATTGCCTCTTCCACCTGTGAGGAAGACATGCAGCGAAGATCAGAGCCCAATAACTCCGCTTGCACTGCAAGAGCAGGCTGGATCATCACATCCTTCGGGGTGGAAGTCGAAGCAATCAACGAGGAAGGCAATGAATCCGGACAAATAGTCTTCATGTTGCATAGTGCCTCATGGATCCCTGATGTTGGTGGAGACGCAACAACTGAAGCCCAAGAATGGGCCGGCGGCCGAGCAGAACATGAAGCATGCAGCGATGGTGCCGGCTTGCAGCCATCCCGTGGTGCACGGTGTCCCGAGCGGAAGCATTGATAACACCGGATCGGACTCGTGCATCCGGCTGCCCGATGGCCTTTTGCGAAGCAACAAAAACATCTGTTTCTGAGCTACTCAGGTGTCTGGGGACGTTGTTGAGGCATGAAAGTCAAAGGTGGCGGAGGCTCCAGCCGCACACGGCGGGACTGGACGAGCTTCCGGCCTGCAGCCTCCTCCACGCAAGTTGAATCTGGCCTGGCGAGCAAGTCAGCATCGGCAGCGGGGACAAGGGTGCTGGAGCTCAACACGACAGCAGGTGGGCGGCCGCCGTCATGGTAGGGCAGCGCTGCTGGCGGCCCGTGAGTTGTCTCCGGCACCTCAACAGCGACGTCCTCAGGGCCCAAGCTTGGCTGCGACGGCGGGGAGACATGTCCTGCTGGGTCCGCCATGCAGGCGAGCACAGGAGGTGCACGAGGCAGTTGGGTGCTCGGCGACGAGCAGAGGAGGCCGGAAGGTGCCGTCGTCCAGCCGGAAGTGCAACAGGCAACGAGGACGGGGACGTTTGGCGGCGGGGGTTGACTTGCCGTCACCGTTGGCGTGCAGGGGAGCTTGCGCGAGGCGAGACGTCCTTGAACGAACGGATCTGCCTTGCGGGCGGCGAGGGAGGCCGCGGCGAGCGCAATGGCCGGAGCAGGAGATAGCGCGGGTGTCGCGAGCATTGGAGCATCACGGACACGGGAGCAACCAGCGACGCAGCTGATGCGAGGGGCGGACCTTCGAGGGGCGGAAGAGAGAGGACGCCGTGCTGATTGCAGATCTGGTCCCGGCGGCAACAGGGGAGGCCGGGGGAAGGAGATCGGGCGGCGCCGCCGGGGACGCTCACCCGACGGTGGAGTCCATGAGCAAGCGCCTCAGACTTCCGCGTAACCCTCAACCCAGCAGCAGTTGTTACCAAATTATGAGTAAATTGCAAAAACCATAACAATTATGGACCCTAAATAAAAAAACACAATGTTTCGTTTTTCTTGTTGCTATAAAACCCACCGGTTTGTGCTGACAGTTTGCCGAAAGCACTGATCGATTGATTAGAGCCGTTTTGACGCTGAATCTGATAGGTGGGTCCCATTGTCAGGTCGACGTGGCATTGGCCAAACAGAGCGCGATGAGACGGACGTTAGGTGACCCAGTTAACCTCTCCTCCGCCTTAGTGATTTCCGCAAACACCTAGCAGGCATCCCGCCGGCCGCCCAGCTCGCCTGTGGCAGGAGCACAACGCCGCTGCCGGCGGTGCAGGAATGCGTCCTAGGCGACCTAGTTTGAAGTGGCGCGGCCGAGCTATGGAGGTCGAGCAGAGAGGAGGCGCCGGACCAGGGCGCGCACGGGGCAGTCGGGGCGCGGGGCGGAGCTCGAGCCCGTGCTCTCGGCCATGGCGCCAGGGAGGTCTCGAGGCGACCAATAGAGGAAGCAGGCAATGGGGAAAGTAGGGGAGAGGAGGTGGCCCTCATGTGGGAGCTCGGCGCCGAGGTAGGAGGAATCAGAGAAGCAGCAGCAGCAGAAAATTTTGTCAACGACGGCGTCCAGTCGGAGAGGAAGAAAGGAGAGCGTCATCCTGGAGTCGCTTTGCTCCGATTACTTCGGTGAACGATTTCAGCGCGAGATGGGGAGGACGAAGGACATGGTGGCCTCTTGAGGATGCTCCGGTGGCCGCGTGGACGAGTGTCAGCGCACGCTCGGGCTCGAGTGGCCGGCTTGGAGCAGGCTGACTGGAGCGGCACCGTGAATGGAGTCGAGGTAGGCGAGGGTCAGCGACGCGCTGGCACAGGTGGTGGATGGCTTCCTAGCGGCAGCGCCCATGGCGCGGTGGTGGACGGCTTCTTCCCGGCGGCGGCGCGCATGGCACGATGGTCGCTAAGCTCAGGCTCGCGAGACGGCCGGTGGTGCGTCGGTCGGATTGGCAGCGCTCATGGCCTTATGGGGAAGGAAGAACTATAGAGGCTGACTTGTGGGTCCTGTGTGCAGCTTATTGTACAGGCCGAACACCGTGAGATTTTGATGCCACGTCAGCACTGACGACGGGACCCACCTGTCAGATTTAGCGTCAACAAGTGCTGCTTATCTGACCGATTAGTGCTTTCTACAAACTGTCACCTAACTGGATGTTTTTTGAAAGAAAAACGAAGCGTGGTTGTTTTTTGATTTATGGTACACAATTATGATGGTTTATTGCAATTTACTTCCAAATTAAATGGCCGCCTGCAATTGTGGTGGTTGTTGCCTCAGGCTCGCCGCGACGTTGACACCCATGCATCGCGCCGTGGTTCCATCGGTCGTCGACCTGCCGGCGTGACTTTATGGAGTTCTTGAGCTTTGTTAGATCGGCGTAGCCCTAGCAGTTCACAGGTGAAGTAGCCTGATATATACTCTGATAGACAGACGGGGTTGTGTTGTGCGCTTTATAGATTTCTTAGCCGAAGACAAGCAGTTCATCTATAGATTCTGTTGCCAAAAGGGTAATAGTTTGGCTGTAGGGTGTATCAGAATTCAGAGCACCCATCAGTTCTGTTAAACTGTGTTGACTAGCAACCAAGCAGTTCATACTACTAAAAGTAAACCTGCTCGTTAATTAATCACATACTACTACTTGTAATTAATCAGCAGTGCTGCTATTGTAACCAACCAGATGTCTTCCAGTTCTAGAAGCTGGAACTGCTCACCCGCGCGCTGTCAGGGCGTGCTGGAGAAAGCGCACCTGTGGAGAGATTTTTTGAAACGGGGGCAAAAGATTTGCCTCTTCAATTAAATAAGGGAGAGAAGAGTTTAGAGTTTTACAACGCACTCACAAATAAGCGGCATGACAATTACTCGTACAATATGATGTTCCCTAGCTTTCTTGCGCCAGCAGTAACCCAAAGTTTAGCATCTTCTAAAATGCTGGTTAGAAGGACCGGCGGTGGTGCGCTTTTTCGACGGAATACGCGGGCGTTTCTCTCATTCCAAATGGTCCAAGAAACGAGCATGGTGAGGGAAGCCATTGCGTGGCGGTAAGGGTTGCGGTCGTCGGTTCTTTTTTGCCACCACTCCGTGACGGTTGCTTCTAACTGCCAATCGGAGGTGTCCATGTGCGTGAGCCCAAGCTTCTCGATGATTGATCTCCAGAGCCTAAGTGTGTAGCAACACTTGACAAAGAGGTGTATTCCCGTTTCTTGTTCCCTTTTGCAAAGCGGGCAAGGGCCACAGTTTGGCCAACCACGCTTCTCCAAACGATCGGCAGTCCAAATCCTATCTTGCAAAGCCAACCAAGCAAAGAATTTAACCTTTGGAGGTGCCCAAGCCTTCCACACCATGCGGTCCATGGGGGACAGAGTCAGGCCTAAAAATTGCGCTTTGTAGGCGGTGCTCGCCGTGTAGATCCCATTGTTCGCGTGCTTCCAAATGATGTTGTCTTCGGCTTGCTCATCAAGGTGGAAGTCATGCACAAGCATCCAAAGGTTAAAGAATTCCGAAATGTGGTTGACGGAGATGGCAGTGTCATGCTTGATCTTGAGGATCCAAGCGTTCCCCTTCAGAGCCTCACGCACCTTCCAATTCTTTCTCTTCGATGCCTCATAGATTAGTGGTGCAATGTCCTTGGGCTTGCGCCCCAAGAGCCAAGGGGAGTCCCAGAAAGGTGTTTTGGCGCCGTCGCCGACAGTGATAGTCGTAGATGCATAGAAGAACTGGAGGTCCTCTTCAGTGCAAGGGTTGCCAGAGCCAACCCATAATCTGCGGGGCTCCTTCCATTCATACCATAGCCAACGAAGCCGCAACGCCCGTGCAAACTTGTCGGTATCGAGCATCCCAAGGCCACCATAATCTTTTGGTCTACACACCATTTTCCAGTTGACCTTGCATTTGGCTCCCGTGGTCTTCTCCGCACCCGACCAAAGGAAGGCCCTCTCAATCTTGTTGAGTGTATCCAGAATGCCCTGCGGCACAATGAGAGGCGTGATAGAGAAAACCGCTTGGGAGGAGATGACGGACTTGACGAGAGTCGTGCGTCCGATAGCAGTGATGTTTTGCCCATCCCAAGTGGTTAATTTTCCGGCTGCCTTGTCCACCAGGTATTGGAAATCCACCGTCTTTAGCTGCCAAACCGAGAGAGGTAAGCCTAGGTATTTCATCGGGAAGGAAGCACGGATCACCGGCATATTCCGAAGAATGCGCTCAAGGTCAAGATGGTTGCAACGAATTGGCACGACCGAGCTTTTTTGGAAGTTGGTGCAGAGGCCCGTCACATCACCAAAGCCTCGTAAGATCGCAGCTAGGTTGTCAATGTCCCTCTTGATGGGCACCACAAAGACCACAGCATCATCCGCATACAAAGAGGTTCTCATCACAGCTCCCCGGCCACGAAGCTTATGGAGGAGCCCTTTCTGCGTGGCGAGGTCCAAAATCTTATGCAAAGGGTCAATCGCAAGGACAAACAGGAGGGGGGAAAGGGGGTCCCCCTGCCTGAACCCGCTCCCGTGCTTGATCGGAGGGCCGAGCACCCCGTTTAGCATGATTCTCGATGAAGATGAGGAAAGAAGTGCCGCAATCCATGCCCGAAATTTAGGCGGGAACCCTAGCCGTTGCAGGACCTCAAGAAAGTATCCCCACTTGACCGAATCAAAGGCCTTCTTTATGTCAAGCTTGAGAAGGAGGGCAGAGGTTCTCCTCTTGTGTAGGCGTCGGGCAAAATTCCGAACGTACATGAAATTGTCATGGATGCTTCTTCCCTTGATGAAGGCGCTTTGAGCATTGGAGACAAGTTCATCCATGTGGGGAGCAAGCCTGAACGAGAGAACTTTGGCAATGATTTTGGCGATAGCGTGAATAAGGCTAATGGGTCTGTAGTCAGGAATGCCTTCTGCACCATCCTTTTTCGGTAGGAGGATAACATTGGCGGAGTTGACCCACTGCAAATTGGAGGTGTGCAAAGAGTCAAAATGCTGCACAACCCTCATGACTGTATGCTTGATGATTCCCCAACATTTCTTGAAAAACATCCCCGTGAAGCCATCCGGTCCAGGCGCCTTATCATTAGGCATCTCTTTAATGGCAATCCAGACCTCGTCTTCTGTGATGCTATCATCAAGGTCTTGCAAATCATGAGGCTCGGTGCGAAGCTCCTCCCAATTGAAATCTTTGTTGCTCGTACCTCTCCTCCCCATAACCTCAGAGAAGTGGTCATGTACTATCTTCTCTTTTTCTTCATGCTCAGTCACCCAGCCATTAGCGTGCTTAATCCGGTGAATGTGATTCTTTCGTCTGCGGGCATTAATACGCCGATGAAAGAACTTGGTGTTGGCATCCCCGTCCCTCAAGTTGGTAATCCTGGCACATTGACTTTTTCTTGCCCGCTCAAGCACAGCCAAGCTAATCACCCTGCGCTTGAGCCTAGAGCGTAGGTCACGCTCCTCCGGGGATAGAGATCTTTGCTCTTGTGCAGTATCTAACCGGAGGATGACGAGAAGTGCTGCATGAAGTTGTATGCTGGCATTGGAGAATAGCTTCTTGCTCCATTCGGACAGACGGAGCGCTGTTTTTTTGAGTTTACTGTGCAAAATGAGAAACGGCTCTGTGTGGCTCACGCGCTCGTCCCACGCCTTTTGGACCACTTCGCTGAAACCAGGTAGAGATACCCAGAAGTTCTCGAATTTGAAGGACCGTGGTCTCCTAGGCCCCTTGGCGTCGGCAAGCAGAAGAGGGCAATGGTTGGAGAGGGAAGACGATAAGGCATGCAACACATGTGTGTTGAAGGTCGTGTCCCACTCGGCGTTACAGAAAAAGGAGTCTAGTTTGCACAGAGTTGGGTTGTTCCGCTCATTACTCCAAGTGAAGCGCCTGTTCTGAAGGTGAATTTCCTTGAGTTCACACGATTGCAGGGTTGCGCGGAAACGGTTGATTCTACTCCGATTTACATTTCTCTTGTTTTTGTCACACGCCCGGTAGATTTGGTTGAAGTCCCCAATGGCGAGCCAAGCAAGGCCCGACATAGGCTTGTGGGAGGCAAGCTCGGCGAAGAAGGAATCTTTGCTCGCGGAGTCAGTGGGGCCGTAGACGGTTGTTAACTTGAAGTACACATCGGTTGCACGGATTCGGACCTTGCCAGAGAGGCAGAAGGCCGAAATTGTGATGTCAGTGATCTCGAGAATGTTGTCATCCCAGAGCAGAAGAATCCCTCCCCTGGTTCCCGTCGCCGGGCGCTGCGCAAATTTTTTGAGTCTGTTACCACCCAGGGAGGAGGCGACAAACATATCTACATTATCAAGCTTTGTCTCTTGTAAACACACAATTTGGCACGATGAGGTAGCAATTGTTGCACTCACAGTAGCCCTCCTATCAGGGCAATTTAAGCCCCGCACATTCCAGCTTAGGGTGTTGACGGGTTGCATTGTCATGGAGCACAACGAACAGCACGTTGCTTAGTACAGAAGCCGAAAGAGGGCAAAACAACATGGCCATGAAGACACCTCACAGAGGCGTGAAAGCACTGGAGGGAAACTACCCAAAAGCATAAACACGTACTGAAGACATAACCCACACGCCCTACACGGACGGCACAAGCGCCATCCAACCACAGACTAGGTAGTTTGCTTAACATCTGAAACTGAAACAGCCCTTACAAACTAGTCTGGCGTTCAAGCCTCTGACGGCTGCGATCCTTGGTTGTCCTGAGCCGCAGCACCATCCTGGGCCAACTCCAGAGCCCCCGCACCACCATGATCAATTAGAGCATCTTCGACGTCGTTGACGGCCGAGTCGTCGAGGTGGAAGAACTCTCTCATTGCCAGAATCACTTCAGGGGCTAGCTGCTCCTTGAACTTGGCCGTGAACTCATCAAGAATGGCTTCAGTAACGTCCTCTCCATTTTTGGTGATTCCCATCGTCCGGCAAACAAGCTTCTCTGCAGCCTTAGACGCCATGGCCACAGCAGGGGGTCCAGTCCGCTTGACCTTCTGCAGGGTGAGGCCACCTCTGGTCGAAATCTTGACACCGGCCAGGGTCTTTCGGCGAGCCGCTGGTGGCCTGGGAGGGGGCGACTCAGGTGTGGCAAGGACGCCCATCTGCCGCTCCACGAAGATTGACGCGAGGGCATCAGTGGAGACGCCAGCCGCACCAGCACGCACAGGTGAAGGGGTACGGCGCAGGGGGCCGACGCATGCGAGCGGCGGCGTGGGCGACGATTGGAACCCCGGGGGCCTCGAGGGTGACACCAGCGGCCGAGCGAGCGTTGTGGGAGAGCAGAGCTCGCTCATGGCATGGCTTGCAGCGACCAGAGTCAGAGGGGAGGACCTGGCCTCGGCACGCTTGGATATTGGGCTCGGCGGCAGCACTGTTGTTGGAGAAAGAGGGGGTGATGCCGGTGGAGTTCTCTCCTCCAGAGAGCGGCGCCTGGAGGCCCGTGGCGACGCCTGGCGCATTGGACTACGCCCACGAGCGTCAACGAGCACCGGCTCATGGGCGTCCAGGAGCTCGAGGGCGCGGACCGATTCATCACTGCCCGAGCCCGATCCCCGCAGAATGGCAGCACACGCCAGAGGGGTGGCCACAACAGCAGCGCTGGTGCTGTCATGGCGTCGTCCACCGGACCTGTCTCTGGTGCGGTCTTGGCCCCCCTCGCGCTGGCGCTCGCGCGGGTTGCGGGAAAGCGAGCGTCGTACCCTGGCGCCCCAGCCTTCCCGAGGGCGACCTCCATCACGCCCGCGCCTCCCGTCGCGGTCGCCGTCGTCTTCGCGTCTGTCCGCACGGCGCTCAGTGCACCCCTGAGCTGGACGGCGCTCCCGCGGAACATAGGTGCCATCGACCACCTTTCTGTACCAGGTGAACTCATGCACGTCTGGTGGCGGTGGGTTGTCGTCGTCGTCGCCGGCCTTGGAGTGGTCCTCATGGAGGTCGAGGTGGATGAGGACGCGATGGCGGAGGCCCCGTCGTCCACGGCGGCGGTGACCGCGGGCCGGGAGCGTGAGCCACTTAACCTTGGGGATGGCGTTGGGGTTCGCCGTCCAAGCCCAGAGCGCCAGGTCTCTGGTGTCCTCCTTGCGAAGCGACCGCTGCTCGATGTAGTCAAGCGAGCATCCGCGGCCGATGAGGAAGGTGGCGATGTAGTTGTTCCAGCCGTGGAGAGGGACACCTTCCAAGCAGAGGCGAACATGGTGGAGCTGGTCTTCGTTGTCTGCATGAGCCTCGAGCCTCCACTCGCGCACGTAGATGCGATGGCCGGCGCCCCGAAGGTGGCCGCGGGACACAGCGTCGACGCAGTGGTGTTGGTACACGAAGCGAACAAGGAACTGCTCGGGGTAGTGCTTGACCACCTCGACGTCGGCCAGTCTTGCGCCCAGCTCCGTGGCGAGCTCAGCCGCCACCTGCTGGCAGGGGATGTCCTGCCGCGCCCCATCGAGCCATGCGACGGCACAGTTGGTGGAGAGGATGGCTGCCTCGGCCTGCATCTCCGGCGTCGCAGGGACAACCACGAAGTCCTCCTCCGGCCTTAGCGCAGGGTCGCCAAGGCGTGGCACCTCGGGCCCGGGGTCGTCCCGGCGTGGCATCGTGGCTGGGCCGGCCTGAAGTTGCAGCAGGGGAGGCGAGCAAGGGATCTCCCAGCCCCGGCCAGGACGAGGCGGCACCTCTAGACAAGCAGTAGACGAAACAGGGCGGGGGAGCGGAGGAGGAGGCACAGCAGGGCCGTCGAGGGAGCTTAATGGCTTCCAGTTGTTGCTGCAACCACGCGACTTGTGCCCATTTTGAAGGCAGCGGGAGCAGCGGATGGGATCCCTGCACAGCTCAGCGCGGTGACCCCGGTGTAGGCATCGGCAGCAGCGGCCTAGGAGCCAACGAGGGATGGGCGCCGGCTTGAATGCAGGGGCAGGGGCGGCCAAAGCCGGGCGGCGCGGGCCTTTGGTTGACACGATGAGCTGCCAGCCGCCGGTCACATCGGCATCGCGCCCCGCGCCAGTCCTCGCCACCGGCATTGAAGGCACAGCAGGAGCTGGGGGGGAGGAGGCTAGCTGCCGCGCATCCACGCAGTTATGGCCGCCACCTAGATCTTGAATGCTCGAGACCGCAGCAGCAGGAACGGCACGCCCCGGACCTGGCCTTGCCTGGCACGACGACGTCGCGACCGGCTGCGAGACGGGGACGAACTCCACGGAAGAGGTCGAACCACCCCGGCCCGCCGGCGGGATTGGATCTGACGAGGTTGGGGCTAGCGAGCACAGTTGCAGCGCGAGACGGGAAGGGGCGCCAGCAGGGCCACCAACAGGCGGCGGAGGAAGGGGCATGAACCAGGAGGCGAAGCCTAGGTCCGAGCAGGGAGGCGCAGCCGGCGCCGGCGGCGTGGCCGCGGCGCGGGAGGAGCGCGCGTCCGCCATAGGGGCTTTTTTCTTCTGCCCCTGTGGAGAGATTCAGTTAACCAACGTTTGGCACTCGCTCGGCTCAAGGGAGCAAACCCCAGAGAACATATAGATACATACACTGGATACCTCGTACCATTATTAATTATGCTGTAGACCATCGTTCGTTGAGATGCCTATAATTGTGAGAATTCTTGTGTTAATTCGTGTTGCAGGAGTTGCCCCACAGACTGTTGCAGCGTGCATGTATCTGCAGTTTACACGTACTACATCTGCGGTTTACAAAAAAAAAGAATTAAAATGCAAACAACAATCCACAGATATTTTTCGATAAAGGGCACTTTTATTATCTCAAAATGTAGCATCAAAGTGATACAAAGCATTAAGAGTATCACCCGGCCTCTGCATAACTAGGATGCACACAGCCAAACACCAGTAGTCTGATAAACAGAAAGATAAAAGACCGACAATTCCGCAACAGTAGAGTCCATAGACCGACACTATGCCTATGTCGAAAAATATGGTGGACCGAGCCGGAGATTATGTTGCCATCCATGTTGGGTAAAAACCTCCGTAGCCACCTGCTCCAACAGCGTAAGTACTATATCTGCAGTTTAAGGGTAAAAAAACTGAATTCAAATGCAAACAGTTCCACCATTATGCGTCAGCACTGCTGAAGATGTGGAGTGGAGCCATGGAGGCTACACTCAAGATTCATCAAACCTGCTGCCTCTCATACAACAATATGCCAATAATATAACAACACATCCATCTCCCTAATTTCACATATATATATATATATATATATATATATATATATATATAGAGAGAGAGAGAGAGAGAGAGAGAGAGAGAGAGAGAGGCCCTTTTTCTGAAATGCTACTTCTCGCAAATTGCACAACCAGTGCAATCACAACATGCAGCGGAATACAGCAAGAACAACCAACGTTGAAAGGAACTAGAGGGTGGCGCCTCTTGGGTGCGCGCGCACTTATCTTGTCTCGGCACATTCAACTGCCATATTTGGTTCTCAGTCTCACTCATGTGCATCAATATGGAAGTATGTTATAACATTAGAATCTATTAGTAGCACATCGATCAAACATACATGCAGTTATTAACGTGTTGACAATGCAGATAAGAGATGATGATTTTGAACCTAGCACCACCTCATATTATAGAAATATACATATCACACAACCAAAACGACCATTACATAATTTAACAAACGCTGGACCGGTAATAATATCTAAAGGTCTTCTAGATAGTTCTGAAGTAAAGAGGGCACTACATACATCGGACTGAAGGCCCGCAGAACACCAATGTCTGATGTTCCAACAATTAAAAGGAACCACATTGAGATGATTGGAGCAAAGGAGTACCCGAACTTGTCAGTCCTGAAGCGATGGGCTGAGAAGAGCATGACCAGAATCACCACCGAGATGAGGACCACTTGTGTTGTACAAAGAACAAACGATGTGATGGACACAGGGTAAAAGAAACCCGGAGAGAGTACATGTGAAGAGGGAGAGAGGAAAAGAGCTGGGGATGCAAGGAAGCATGTTTCTAATAATACAGAGCCATCAAGCAAAGCTATCTTGTAGCGGGATATGAAAGCGAACTGGAAACGCTGTTTGTACGAATGAACGGAGAACAATTGAAATAAAGATGTTTTTGTTTCTAGAACAAACCTGAGCATGTTGTTATGCACGCTTGTTCTCAGTAGAAGAAGTTGTACCTGAGCTAAACCGGTTGTAGATCTCTCCTATGTCATCTGCTCCCTTCAGCAACAATTACTTAGAATGGTAAAGAAAAATTGTTGGGCAGTAGACACTAATATAACATGGTCAACAAATTTTTTTAAGCTAGATACATACATAGTGGCGTTACTTTTTTAAACGGAGACAAAAGTTTTGCCTCATCGATTAATTAAAAAGAAGAGAATTGCCCAGTTAATTAAAGGAAAACCGGGCGAAAATCAACACAAACGGAGCACGGACTAACTACTCACATGGCAAGAAAACCCCACAACCGCATAGGCAGCCCCCGCCAGACTCTCTGATTACACAACATCCACAAACCTCGACATTGCTATTACGCCATGTGACCCCCGACAAGAACACCTCGACATAAGACATCAAACACCTTCGAACCCACAACGACGACCCAATCCAAGAGGATGGGCCAAGAGAATGAAGATCATCCATCAAGTAGCCAGAGACGCCTTGCCTATGGCGCCACTCTTGCCCTTTCCCACCTTCTTTTGTTTGCTTCTTATTGGTGTCCCCGTCAGAAGGCAAGCAGTTGACCTGCCCAAACCAGGTCTAGCAACCTCCACACTGGCGAGCAAGTCACAAAGTTCTTTCGCGAAAAGAGCATCTGGGTTTTGAGTAGGTGCAACCACACTTGGCTCACTGGGCATGTCACTCACAGGCATCACATGCTCAGTGGTCGTAGACGAGGGAATGGCAGAGACTGCAACATCCAAATCACCACACCCCTTGGCATCAGGTATCGGTCTAGACTCCAGGGGTGATGATGGCGGTAAAGCCACAATCAAGGTTTGGGGGGTGGGGGGTCTACCTTTAGTTGTCCGACGGACAGAGGCAGAACCGGGCCCTCACACAACTCCCGCAACTCAGGCATGATCTGCAGCACCGGAGTCACAACCACATCATTGTCCAGTCCCTGAGAGGCTGACGACGGCGAACATGCTCTAGCACGAGGGAAGAAACGACTATGGAGCTCGGCACGCATCCCGACCTCGAAGTTGTCAACAGGCACAACCAAAGGACGCAATACATGAGCAGTTTGCAACACAGGCGGTGCCATGGAGAGCTCGCCAAGTGCATCCTCAACACGCTCCATGAAGCTCTCCATCTGCAACATCCAACCTTGCATGGAGTCAATGACGTCACACAGAGGCTGGACCGTCTCCTGAAGCTGAAGGGAAGTCATACCAAGGAGCTCAGAGCGCAGCAGCTTGGCCTTCTGCTCCAAGGCAGGCTGCACAGTATGTATCTAGTGATGCACGAACATTGGCCATCAACCGAATTAAATTTATTCTGCAACAATTTTTCTTGTAAACAAAACAAAGCATTATATCTTCATGGATAAATGGAGAACAACTGAAAGACCGGGTCTTTTAGCGATAGAAGTAACCTGAGTAGGATGTTCCTGAGGTTGGTTATTAGTAGAAGATTCTTCACCTGGGGAAAGCTGATTAAATGTTTTATTTCATATCCATTGTTCCTTGCTGTAACAGAAGCTCAAAACGGTTGTCAGGCACTCAGACGAGGGTGTGGGTGAAAGGAAGGGACAAGTAGCGGTCGAGGGGAAAAAAGGAGACCGGGAGAGGATTTCATAGGAGCGGGGGTGTTGGAGTCCCGCAAAGCCCCCCTCCCTCCCAAGTTTGCCTCTGGTTTGCTAGAGAAAAAAAGCGTCCGAATCGACCGATGAACGGATACAGACCTACGTAGGACGACAAAACATGTCCAGACCATCCGATCCAGACAGATGCGGACGGTTTAAGAGTCCATGTTAAAGCAAATTTTCTCCCGTATCCGTCCGCGGACCACCGTGTTAAACATATATTGTGCAAGTTGGCATGTCCTTGAGGCTCACGGCATAGTAGTTAGGAGATTTACTCTTTTTATGTTTATCTCTCTTATCTTCTAAAACCTTTCTGTAATATCTCTTGGTGGTTAGCCTCGACGCTGCCATCTCCTGTACCGATCAATATATACACTGCGGGTCTCCATGTATGGAGATTGAGACGCTTCCATAATTTCTACATGGTATACAGAGCAGGCCTCTTCCACGACATCTAGCTCATCTTCCTCCATCTGTTCCTCCCCAGAACCACCACGTCGCAACCATGTCCTCCTCCTCCGCAGTCCCCTCTTCTAGCCTCAACTACAACACCTCAGAACCCCTTAGCCGGACGAACTATGTTCTCTGGCGAGCCCAAGCACGATCCCAGATATTGGGCACCGAATTATTTGGCTATATAGATCGGACTATAGAGGAGCCTCCAAAAACAATCATCAGCAAAGATAAAGATGGCAAAGATCAGGTAGTTTCAACCCTGCTCATAACCCTTGGCTAGTTCAAGATCAGCAAATCGTAGCATATCTTCTCCGAAACCTGTCCAAGGAGGTGCTTGTCCAAGTATCCTCGCTTGAATCATCACATGCGATTTGGACCGCGCTAGCAAATATGTTTTCTGCGGTCTCTCTGTCTCGTGTCAATAACATCAGATCGGCCCTCACGAACGCCCATAAGGGGTCACAGTCGGCCTCCACCTTCTTCGGGCGGATGCGTGCCCTCTCCGACGAGTTTGCGGCGGTAGGCAAACTGATCGGGGAGGACGAACTCATCTCCTTCCTCGTCGCCGGGCTTGATATGGAGTATCAGCCCATCATCTCTGCACTCGACGTCCGCACCGAGCCCATCACCGTCGACGCGCTCTTCTCAATGGTGGCAAACTTCGATCAACGCGCTGAGATGTTCAACGGCGCTGGTGGCTTCAAGTCATCAGCGAACGCCGCCTCCAGGGGTCGATCGGTTGGCGGCAGAGGCGGCTACCGCAACCAGAAGCAAGGTGGTCGCGGCGGCGGCTACTCTGCTGGTGGCGGCCAAAACCCTAGCAGCGACTATCCTGGCACGGGCAGCGGTGGCTACAACCATGTCGGCGGTGGTTACAACAACCACGGCAGCGGCGACTATAACAACCACAGCACCGGTGATGGCCAAGGCAGCGACCACCATGGCGGCGGCGGCGGGGGCTACTACAACAATAATGGCCCTCCGCGCCACTACTACAACAACAACCAAGGGGGCCATTTCGCCGGGTATGAGGAGTATGAAAACAAATGCCAGATCTACAAGAAAACTAACCATATTGCAAAAGAATGTAAGTGGCGCTATGCAGAGGACAGTTCTAGAAGAAGGCGTGTTGCAGCTGCAGCAGATGCTTCATACGGAGTTGACTCCAATTGGTATCTTGACTCCGGCTCGAATGAGAACATCACCTCTGAACTCAAGAAGATGACCATGCACGGGAAGCATCACGGCCAAGATCAAGTTCACACCGTTGAAAACGGTCCAGGTATGATGATTAGTCATGTTGGAGAGTCTATTATTCAAGCCCCACACCGTGATATTCTTGTAGATGATGTGCTTCACATTCCCATTGCATCCAAAAATCTTTTGTCAGTACATCGCATTACTCTTGATAATGGTGTTTTCATAGAGTTTCACCCCTTCTTCTTTTTAACCAAGGATCAGGTCACGAGGAGGGTGCTTTATCGCGGTAGATGTGTGCAAGGCCTCTACCCACTGATCCCCAAAATTTCCAAGTTCAATAAGCAAGCCTATGGAGTCTTCAAAGTGTCTTCAGAATGATGGCATAATCGTTTAGGCCACCCATCTTTTTTCCATTGTTTATCAGATTCTTAGCAAAAATAAGCTCGCATTTGTTGATGAGCATGATCGTGAAACTATTTGTGACTCTTGCCAAAGAGCAAAAAGCCACCAGTTACCATATCCTATATCCACCAGTGTGTCCACAAAACCTTTGCAACTTGTGTTTTCAGACGTTTGGGGACCGACCCCCTCCTCTGTTGGCCGCCACACCTATTACGTGAGTTTCATCGATGATTTTAGCGAGTATACCTGGACATACCTTCTTAAAAAAATGCTCCAAAGTTTTTCAAGTTTTCCTTAACTTTCAGGCTCTTGTAGAACGACAATTTGATTGCAAAATACTTGCTATGCAGTCAGACTGGGGAGGTGAGTACGAAAAACTCAACTCCTTTTTCCAACGAATAGGAATCTCTCATCATGTTTCTTGCCCTCACGCTCACCAACAAAACGGTTCAGCGGAGTGCAAGCACAGACACATTGTTGATATTGGCTTCTCCCTTCTTGTTGCCGCATCTATGCCACTAAAGTTTTGGGATGAGGCTTTTCTCACAACAGTACACCTCATAAATATTCTGCCTAGCCGTGTCATCAATCACGAAACACCCACCGAACGTCTACTTCACACCAAACCCGACTATTCACATATTCGCGTGTTTGGCTGCGCATGTTGGCCAAACCTCCGTCCCTATAACAACAAGAAGCTCATGTTTAGTTCGACACAATGTGTTTTTATAGGCTACAGTGCACAACACAAAGGCATCAAGTGTCTTGGCGTAGCCACGCGATGTGTGTATATCTCTCGAGGAGATGTAGTCTTTGATGAAACGGTTTTTCCTTTTGCCAAACTCCACCCAAATGCCGGCGCATTGCTTCGCAAAGAAATTCTTCTCTTGCCCTCTTATCCGGCGTTGATCATGGGGGAGAGAATAATAGTACTAATCAACTTGCATCTAATCCTCACATTATGCCTGAGATTACTGCTGTAGAAATTAGTTCCGATGGTGAAAATCCGAGGCAAAACGGGCAAGATTTCATGTGCCCCCCAGCTGGAGACACGGACGCGCACCGAGGAGGATCTGCCTTGGGATCCTCACGATAGGAGGCAACATCCCCTCGGGATCCGGGCGGATAGCACCTGGTCGCGCCTCGGGCCCCGAGCATGTGCGCGGTCGCGAAAGCGACGTCGTCGCCCCGCACCAGCCGGCTGATGACGCATGGCGGGAGGTCACTCGTGCGGTCGGGCCTCGCTCGCCTGATTGGCCCGCGCCAGATTCGTCGAGGCCCGCCACTTCCGATCGGCCGCATGCGCTAGACTCGCCTGGGCCCGCCACCTCGCCTCGGTCGCGGCCGCCAGTAGGCGCGATATAATCCCCCTCGGGATTGCCTCGGTCGCGGTCGCCAGCAGGAGCGACGAAATCCTCCTCGGGATCCGATTCGCCAGCACCTGACGCAGATGATGGATCTCCTGTGGCTCCGCCTCCTGAGGTTTCCCCTGTGGCGCCGCGCACAAGGCTACAGAAGGGAGTCACTACTCGCTTAAATTACAAAAATTTCTCTAAGATTGGTATTACTTGCACAACTGGTGAGCCTAACAGTTTAATGACAACACTTGATGATCTGAGGGGGAAGGCAACCATGGAAGATGAAATCATGACATTGCGCAAAAATAAAACATGGCACCTAGTGCCCCCACGACCAGGCAGAAATCTGATTGACTGTAAGTGGGTCTATAGAATCAAGAAAAAGTCTGATGGTACCATAGACAGATACAAGGCAAGACTTGTAGCAAAGGGATTCAAGCAAAGGTATGGCATAGATTATGAGGATACGTTTAGTCCTGTTGTTAAAGCTGCAACAATCCGTCTTGTGTTATCAATAGTTGTGTCCAGGGGATGGAGTGTGAGACAGTTACATGTCCAGAACGCGTTCCTCCATGGTGTTCTGGAAGAGGAAGTGTACATGAAACAGCCTCCTAGGTTTGAGGATAAGAGTGCACCATCATATGTCTGCAAGCTTGATAAAGCCCTGTATGGTTTGAAACAGGCGCCCAGAGCACGGTATTCATGGTTAAGTATGAAACTCCAGTCACTTGGCTTTGTTCCATCAAAATCTGACACCTCCCTGTTCATTTATAACAAACATAAAACATCCATATTTGTTTTGATATATGTTGATGATATCATTGTCACTAGCCTTCTGATGGAGCCGTGACAGCTTTGCTAAGGATTTAGGCTCTGAGTTTGCTCTCAAGGATTTGGGAGATCTGCATTTCTTCTTGGGTATTGAAGTCAAGAAACATAGCAATGGTATTCATCTATCTCAAGCAAAGTATGCCACTGAACAGCTAAGTAGAATTGGTATGCAGAATTGTAAATCGTCACCAACACCCTTGTCTAGTTCAGAACCCTTGTCCTTGACAGAAGGAGAACTGTTGCACCAAGAAGACATCACTGGTTACAGAAGTCTAGTTGGCTGACTTCAGTACTTGACTCTTCCTCGACCTGACATCTCTTTTGCAGTTAATAAGGTGTGTCAGTATCTTCATGCACCTACCACAGCCCACTGGAGAGCTGCAAAACGAATTCTCAGGTATATAAGCAACACTATACACTTGGGTCTCACACTCAGCAAGTCACCTTCCACACTTGTTAGTGCATTCTCAGATGCAGACTGGGCTGGTTGTTTGGATGATAGAAGGTCAACAGGTGGTTTTGCCATTTTCTATGGATCTAACTTAATATCATGGTGTGCAAGAAAGCAAGCCACTGTTTCCAGGTCAAGTACAGAAGCAGAATATAAAGCACTAGCAAATGCAACAACAGAAATCATTTGGGTTCAATCCATGCTCAGAGAACTTGGGGTAATTCAGACTCAGCCACCGTGCTTAAGGTGTGATAATCTTGATGCCACATACTTGTCTGCAAATCCAGTTTTTCATGCCAGGACAAAGCACATTGAAATAGATTTTCATTTTGTGAGAGAACGTGTTGCCAATAAACAGCTTGACATCAGATTTATACCATCCAAAAATCAGCTTGCAGATGGTACAAACTGGACAATCTCTTTCAAAGTATCAGGGCCGATTTCGGATGAAAACTCATCTGTTACACTGGCACTTCATTTTTTTAAACTTATTATAACTCCAGACTTTTTGTGCATTCAGTATGCACCATTCAAAGCCACGCCATCAACTTTCAACCATTTCTGCCTTCATTTGCTATTTTTATGCATTTAATGATTTGTTTTGAGAGCTAAATGACCTTGAAATTGTAAAGCACTACAAATGAACTCTGAAAAAGTCAAAACTTGGCATGCTATATAAAAATAAATGAATAGAAGAACAGAAAAAAAACTATATAAAAAAACTACTCAGAAATAAATAGAAGAAAATAAATAAAGCAGAAAAGAATATATATATATATATAAAAACTACTCAAAAATAAATAGAAGAAAATAAATAAAGCAGAAAAGAAAAAAATATATAAAAAAACTACTCAGAAATAAATAGAAGAAAATAAATATAGCAGAAAAGAAAAAACTATATAAAAACTACTAAAAAATAAATAGAAGAAAAATAAAGCAGAAAAGAAAAAAACTATATAAGAAAATTTGGGCGCTGCCTTGTGGGCCTGCTAGACCACGGGCGTGCAATTTCAGGCCCACAAGGCCCAGCAGGCTCACAGGGCAGCGCGCCGTAGTAAGGCCCAGAAGCCTGCTTTAAAGAGGAGTTCAAAAGGGCAGCCGCAGCTGGGTTTATAAACCAGTGCGGCTGCCCTTCGCCAGGCGAGGTGGGACTAAACTTTGTGCATAGCGGGTGGCAGCACATCACCATTAGTATCGGTTGGTGGCTCCAAGCGATACTAAAGGGTGGTCTTTAGTACCGGTTGGAGCCACCAACCGGTACTAATGGCCTGCCCTTCCCGCCTCTTGGCCTGGCCAAAGTTGGCCTTTAGTACCTACTACTGTCCCGGGGTTGAACTAAACTGCGAGGAGATAAGTCATTATGTCTCATGGCTTGAGGATCTTCATACTGTCAAGACAAATTTTCTTCGTGCACTTAGAAATGTTAGTACTTAAAACGTGCGACCAATAGTGATCGTATTGAACTATGGTCACATCTATAATGGAAAGATGGTAAGATTTTTACTATTTGTCCTTAATGCATCTTTTGCATACATTATTTTTGCAGCTAAACTTTCATTGCTAAGTATATTAATTACTATACGATGTTCTTCAACAGGGACTCCCGATGACAGTTGTGCCTCAGTGGATCGAGACTAAAGGTCGCATGTCAATGGTTAGCTTACGACCAAGATATCCTACATTGCACATGAGTGCATTTAGGATTTCTGAAAGCGATGAATGCTTAATAGTGAAAGATTGGAGCAAAATTGTTAATGATCCCAGAGAAGTACTAGGGGGCAGCAAGGAGAAGTGCATCCCATGATTAGGAGACAGATTCATCTGCATGCTCCAGTATGATGAATCAGGAGAGCTATACATGTTCTATGCTATTTTACCTGAGAGGGAGCAGCAGGAGTGATTTAGCTAGTTCATGCTCTTAGTACTTGTCCTCTCGTGTCCGTATTCTTCGTCCTGAACTTAATCTCAAAGAGTGATTTGCTTGTTATAAACGCTTAATTATAATATCATGACCATGTTGAACTCGATGATATCTTTGCTTCTGGTACAAGTGAATGTTTCTTCTTTAAGCTAGTGTTGGTGGTGATTAAATAGCGGCAATGACTATGATGATTAAATAGTGGTAATGACAACTACGATGATTTTTAGCTAGCTAGTATACCATTCTTGGTGATGATATGATGCAAGAGTTTATATATTAATATGTGATGATGGTGATGATGGTGATGATGATGATGATGATGATGAGTTATTATATATATCATTTATGAAAGAAACCGCAAATTAGTTTGAACTGGATAGATCCTAGCTAACTGATCAAGTATATGCCATATCCATATTACTTGATCACTTAGGTGATCAAGTAATATGGATATATGGCATATACTTGATCACTCAGCTAGCTATAGGATCCACATGCATCCAGTCGAAACTAATCTGCGGTACTTTCACCTAATGATTTAACATCTCATTATAACATAAAACAATCCTATAAATTGATAACACAAATTTAAAGGAAAAATAAAAAATAAAACCAAAACCCACAAACATTTAGTACCGGTTAGTGTTACCAACCGGTACTAATGATCTACTGCACCCGCGGCCTGGCTCGTGCCACGTGGTGGCACTTTAGCGCCGGTTCGTGCCGAACCGGTACTAAAGGGGGAGGCCTTTAGTGCCCACCCTTTAGTGCCGGTTATGGAACCGGCACTAAAGGCCTTTATGAACCGGGACTAAAGTCCGGTTTTGCACTAGTGCATGTATGGAGATTGAGACGCTTCCATAATTTCTACACACCGGACCGACGAACGGATACAGACCTACGTAGGACGACAAAACATGTCCAGACCATCCGATCCAGACAGATGTAGACGGTTTAAGAGTCCATGTTAAAGCAAATTTTCTCCCGCATCCGTCCGCGGACCGCCGGAGGGGGGGCTGTCCGCCGACACGAATGCGGGAGACCGCCATCCAACGCTGCCCGCATACATTTCAACCAACATTTAAACAAACCGGACGAAATCATTGCAAATTTGCCGATATTCATCAAAGTTCGGATAGAAAATAACACAAATGATCCGTACATAGCATGCAAATTAAGTCTAGTACAACAATGTCTCAAATTCGACTAGATTCCGGATGTGCAACAAGTTCTGCATCAACGGATCATGTCGTTTCAGGCATACTCTCCCTTTAATTTCATCCAATAGTGTGTGCACGCAAATGGTTGTCCCTCTGTCCTGTGGTACACCACGACAGCGCGTGCGGGATAACATATAATGTGTAGACCAACATTGAATGGACGAATCAATAAGAAAGTTGAGTAAGAGGAAGCAAAACTTACCTCGTCCTCTGTCGCGTGCAATGGCCACCTTGCCTCGAGCTGACGAACTGCGTCGCAAAATTTGGTGACGCTGGTCTGGCTAGTGTACCAGCGATACGATAATGACCTCATGTTGAATTGTTGAATGATGCACATGTAGTAGGGCACAATGTGCTTTCTTGCGTGAAACCCTTTTTGCATTTGCTGCCAGAAGGCCACCCCTCTGCTCCTGCCTACGAAATCCACGGATACGACCAACCACGTATTGCACAACAACTCATCCTCCATGGTCGAGTAGCTCACCATCCTTCGTACTCTAAAAAATGATATAGCATTTGAAAATAAGATTAATGGCATTTAACCGAACACCTGCCGGGTGTGGTGTCCGCCATGGAGGTCGTCGACAGGACGACGGAGTGTACCTGGGTACAAACGGCTTCAGGGTGGATAGCTCCGTCGTAAAGGCGAGCGGGCACGTCGGTGCTGGTTGCAAGCGTTCGACAATGCCTTTGTGGCAGTCGGAGACGTAAAACAACGACGGTGGAGGTGAAGGGTGCAGATGCAAAGTAAGGGGGAGAAGGATTTGAGTGGAAGGAAAAGGGACCGGGTTGGGTGGGCCGGGGTGTTGGAGTCCTACGTGTCTGCTATCCGGACTCCCGCAACCCCACGTTGTCTCCAATTTGCGAGAGAAAACACGTCTGAATCACGCCGCGGACCGATACTGACCCGCGTTGGATGGCTTTCATAGTTGATCCGAATGGATGCGGGTGGTTTGCAGAGATGCCCTTAACACCTTTGCTAGACCTTGGTGTTTCATACATTCAAGATCTGTTTGTCGAGCATGTTGCCGATGATAACACTGAAGGAAATATGCCCTAGAGGCAATAATAAAGTTATTATTTATTTCCTTATTTCATGATAAATGTTTATTATTCATGCTAGAATTGTATCAACCGGAAACATGATACATGTGTGAATACATAGACAAACAGAGTGTCACTAGTATGCCTCTACTTGACTAGCTCGTTGATTAAAGATGGTTATGTTTCCTAGCCATAGACATGAGTTGTCATTTGATTAACGGGATCACATCATTAGGAGAATGATGTGATTGACATGACCCATTCCGTTAGCTTAGCACCCGATCGTTTAGTATGTTGCTATTGCTTTCTTCATGACTTATACATGTTCCTATGACTATGAGATTATGCAACTCCCGTTTGCCGGAGGAACACTTTGTGTGCTACCAAACGTCACAACGTAACTGGGTGATTATAAAGGTGCTCTACAGGTGTCTCCAAAGGTACATGTTAGGTTGGCGTATTTTGAGATTAGGATTTGTCACTCCGAATGTCGGAGAGGTATCTCTGGGCCCTCTCGGTAATGCACATCACATAAGCCTTGCAAGCATTGCAACTAATGAGTTAGTTGCGAGATGATGTATTACAGAACGAGTAAAGAGACTTGCCGGTAACGAGATTGAACTAGGTATTAAGATACCGACGATCGAATCTCGGGCAAGTAACATACCGATGACAAAGGGAACAACGTATGTTGTTATGCGGTCTGACCAATAAAGATCTTCGTAGAATATGTAGGAACCAATATGGGCATCTAGGTCCCGCTATTGGTTATTGACCGGAGACGTGTCTCGGTCATGTCTACATTGTTCTCGAACCGTAGGGTCCGCACGCTTAAGGTTTCGATGACAGTTATATTATGAGTTTATGAGTTTTGATGTACCGAAGGAGTTCGGAGTCCCGGATGAGATCGGGAACATGACGAGGAGTCTCGAAATGGTCGAGACGTCAAGATAGATATATTGGACGACTATATTCGGACTTCGGAGAGGTTCTGAGTGGTTCGGGTATTTTTCGGAGTACCGGGGAGTTACGGGAATACGGGGGAGAAGTATTGGGCCTTATTGGGCCATACGGGAAAGAGAGAGGGGCTGCCTAGGGCAGGCCGTGCGCCCCCCAAGGCCTAGTCCGAATTGGACTAGGGGGAGGGGCTGCGCCCCCTCCTTCCTTCCCTTCTCTTTTCCCCTTCCTTGTCTCCTACTCCTAATACTTGGAAGAACTCCTAGTTGGACTAGGAAAGGGGAAATCCTACTCCCGGTGGGAGTAGGACTCCCCTAGGGCGCGCCATAGAGAGGGCCGGCCCTCCCCTCCTCCACTCCTTTATATACGGGGGCAGGGGGCACCCCATAGACACACAAGTTGATCTTCGTGATCGTTCCTTAGCCGTGTGCGGTGCCCCCCTCCACCATATTCCACCTCGGTCATATTGTTGCAGTGCTTAGGCGAAGCCCTGCGTCGGTAGAACATCATCGTCGTCATCACGCCGTCGTGCTGACGGAACTCATCCCCGAAGCTTTGCTGGATCGGAGCCCGGGGAGCGTCATCGAGCTGAACGTGTGCTAAGAACTCGGAGGTGCCGGAGTAACGGTGCTTGGATCGGTCGGATCGGGAAGACGTACGACTACTTCCTCTGCGTTGCGTCAACGCTTCCGCTTCGGTCTACGAGGGTACGTAGACAACACTCTCCCCTCTCGTTGCTATGCATCACCATGATCTTGCGTGTGCGTAGGAATTTTTTTGAAATTACTACGTTCCCCAACAGTGGCATCCGAGCCTAGGTTTTTATGGTTTGATGTTATATGCACGAGTAGAACACAAGTGAGTTGTGGACGATATAAGTCATACTACCTACCAGCATGTCATACTTTGGTTCGGCGGTATTGTTGGATGAAGCGGCCCGGACCGACATTACGCGTACGCTTACGCGAGACTGGTTCTACCGACGTGCTTTGCACACAGGTGGCTGGCGGGTGTCAGTTTCTCCAACTTTAGTTGAACCGAGTATGGCTACGCCCGGTCCTTGCGAAGGTTAAAATGGAGTCTATTTGACAAACTATCGTTGTGGTTTTGATGCGTAGGTGAGATTAGTTCTTGCTTAAGCCCGTAGCAGCCATGTAAAACTTGCAACAAACAAAGTAGAGGACGTCTAACTTGTTTTTGCAGGGCATGTTGTGATGTGATATGGTCAAGACATGATGCTAAATTTTATTGTATGAGATGATCATGTTTTGTAACCGAATTATCGGCAACTGGCAGGAGCCATATGGTTGTCGCATTATTGTATGCAATGCAATCGCCCTGTAATGCTTTACTTTATCACTAAGCGGTAGCGATAGTCGTAGAAGCATAAGATAGGCGAGACGACAACGATGCTACGATGGAGATCAAGTTGTCGCGCCGGTGACGATGGTGATCATGACGGTCCTTCGGAGATGGAGATCACAAGCACAAGATGATGATGGCCATATCATATCACTTATATTGATTGCATGTGATGTTTATCTTTTTATGCATCTTATCTTGCTTTGATTGACGGTAGCATTATAAGATGATCTCTCACTAAATTATCAAGAAGTGTTCTCCCTGAGTATGCACCGTTGCCAAAGTTCGTCGTGCCCAGACACCACGTGATGATCGGGTGTGATAAGCTCTACGTCCATCTACAACGGGTGCAAGCCAGTTTTGCACACGCAGAATACTCGGGTTATACTTGACGAGCCTAGCATATGCAAATATGGCCTCGGAACACGGAGACCGAAAGGTCGAGCGTGAATCATATAGTAGATATGATCAACATAAAGATGTTCACCATTGAAAACTAATCCATTTCACGTGATGATCGGTTATGGTTTAGTTGATTTGGATCACGTGATCACTTAGAGGATTAGAGGGATATCTATCTAAGTGGGAGTTCTTAAGTAATATGATTAATTGAACTTTAATTTATCATGAACTTAGTCCTGGTAGTATTAGCATATCTATGTTGTAGATCAATAGCTCGCGTTGTTGCTTTCATATGTTTATTTTGATATGTTCCTAGAGAAAATTGTGTTGAAAAATGTTAGTAGCAATGATGCGGATTGGATCCGTATTCTGAGGTTTATCCTCATTGCTGCACAGAAGAATTATGTCCTTGATGCACCGCTAGGTGACGGACCTATTGCAGGAGCAGATGCAAACGTTATGAACGTTTGGCTAGCTCAATATGATGACTACTTAATAGTTTAAGTGCACCATGCTTAACGGCTTAGAATCGGGACTTCAAAGACGTTTTGAACGTCATGGACCATATGAGATGTTCCAGGAGTTGAAGTTAATATTTCAAGCAAATACCCGAGTTGAGAGATATGAAATCTCCAACAAGTTCTATAGCTAAAAGATGGAGGAGAATCGCTCAACTAGTGAGCATGTGCTCAGATTGTCTGGGTACTACAATCGCTTGAATCAAGTGGGAGTTAATCTTCCAGATAAAATAGTGATTAACAGAATTCTCTAGTCACCATCACCAAGTTAGTAGAACTTCGTGATGAACTATAATATGCAAGGGATAACGGAAACAATTCCCAAGCTCTTCATGATGCTGAAATCGACGAAGGTAGAAATCAAGAAAAACATCAAGTGTTGATGGTTAACAAGACCACTAGTTTCAAGAAAAGGGCAAAGGGAAGAAGGGGAACTTCAAGAAGAACGGCAAACAAGTTGTTGCTCAAGTGAAGAAGCCCAAGTCTGGACCTAAGCCTAAGACTGAGTGCGTTTACTGCAAAGGGACTGGTCACTGGAAGCAGAACTGCCCCAAGTATTTGGCGGATAAGAAGGATGGCAAAGTGAACAAAGGTATATTTGATATACAGATTATTGATGTGTATTTTACTAGTGTTCATAGCAACCCCTCAGTATTTGATACTGGTTCAGTTGCTAAGAGTAGTAACTCGAAATGGGAGTTGCAGAATGAACAAAGACTAGTTAAGAGTGAAGTGACGATGTGTGTTGGAAGTGGTTCCAAGATTGATATGATCAACATCGCACACTCACTATACTTTCGGGATTAGTGTTGAACCTAAATAAGTGTTATTTGGTATTTGCGTTGAGCATAAATATGATTTGATCATGTTTATTGCAATACGGTTATTCATTTAAGTTAGAGAACAATTGTTGTTCTGCTTACGTGAATGGAACCTTTGATGGTCATACACCCAATGAAAATAGTTCGTTGGATCTCGATCGTAGTGATACACATATTCATATTATTGAAGCCAAAAGATGCAAAGTTAATAATGATAGTGCAACTTATTTGTGGCACTGCCGTTTAGGTCATATTGGTGTAAAGCGCATGAAGAAACTCCATGCTGATGGGATTTTGGAATCACTTGATTATGAATCACTTGATGCTTGCGTACCATGCCTTATGGGCAAGATGACTAAAACTCCGTTCTCCGGAACAATGAAGCGAGAAACTGACTTGTTGGAAATAATACATACTGATGTATGCGATCCGATGAGTGTTAAGGCTCGCGGCGGGTATCATTATTTTCTGACCTTCACAGATGATTTGAGCAGATATGAGTATATCTACTTAATGAAACACTAGTCTGAAACATTTGAAAAGTTCAAAGAATTTCAGAGTGAAGTAGAGAATCATCGTAACAAAAATAAAAGTTTCTACGATATGATCGCAGAGGTAA
The DNA here is from genome assembly GCA_032464435.1 of Aegilops umbellulata. Taxonomy (NCBI): domain Eukaryota; kingdom Viridiplantae; phylum Streptophyta; class Magnoliopsida; order Poales; family Poaceae; genus Aegilops; species Aegilops umbellulata. The sequence goes on from CP136056.1 coordinate 514,854,368, forward strand.
AATATTTGAGTTACGAGTTTGGCCTTCAATTAAAACAATGTGGAATAGTTTCACAAACTCATGCCACCTGGAACACCACAGCATAATGGTGTGTCTAAACGTCATAACCGTACTTTATTGGATATAGTGCAATCTATGATGTTTCTTACCGATCTACCACTATCGTTTTGGGGTTATGCATTAGAGAAAGCTGCATTCATGTTAAATAGGGCACCATCTAAATCTATTGAGACGACACTATATGAACTGTGGTTTAGCAAGAAACCAAAGTTGTCGTTTCTTAAAGTTTGGGGTTGTGATGCTTATGTGAAAAGTTTCATCCTGATAAGCTCAAACCCAAATCGTAGAAATATGTCTTCATAGGATACCCAAAGGATACAGTTGGGTACACCTTCTATCACAGATCCGGAGGCAAGACATTCGTTGCTGTGAATGGATACTTTCTAGAGAAGAAGTTTCTCTCGAAAGAAGTGAGTGGGAGGAAAGTAGAACTTGATAAGGTAATTGTACCTTCTCCCTTATTGGAAAGTAGTTCATCACAGAAATCTGTTCCTGTGACTACTACACCAATTAGTGAGGAAGCTAATGATGATGATCATGTAACTTCAGATCAAGTTACTACCGAATCTCGTAGGTAAACCAGAGTGAGATCCACACCAGAGTGGTACGGTAATCCTGTTCTGGAAGTCATGTTACTAGAACATGACGAACTTGCGAACTATGAGGAAGCGATGATGAGCCCAGATTCCGCGAAATGGTTTGAGGCCATGAAATCTGAGATATGATCCATGTATAAAAACAAAGTATGGACTTTGATGGATTTGCCCGATGATCGGCAAGCCATAGAAAATAAATGGATCCTCAAGAGGAAGACGGACGCTGATAGTAGCGTTACTATCTACAAAGCTAGAATTGTCGCAAAAGGTTTTCGACAAGTTCAAGGTGTTGACTACGATGAGAGTTTCTCACTTGTATCTATGCTTAAGTCTGTCCGAATCATGTTAGCAATTGCCGCATTTTATGAAATCTGGCAAATGGATAAAACAAAACTGCATTCCTTAATGGATTTATTAAAGAAGAGTTGCATATGATGCAACCAGAAGGTTTTGTCAATCCTAAAGGTGTTAACAAAATATGCAAGCTCCAGCGATCCATCTATGGACTGGTGCAAGCATCTCGGAGTAGGAATATACGCTTTGATAAGTTGATCAAAGCATATAGTTTTATACAGACTTGCGGTGAAGCCTGTATTTACAAGAAAGTGAGTGGGAGCACTACAACATTTCTGATAAATATATGTGAATGACATATTGTTGATTGGAAATAATGTAGAATTATTCTGCAAAGCATAAAGGAGTGTTTGAAAGGAGTTTTTCAAAGAAAGACCTCGGTGAAGCTGCTTACATATTGAGTATCAAGATCTATAGAGATAGATCAAGACGCTTGATAAGTTTTTCCAATGAGTACATACCTTGACAAGATTTTGAAGTAGTTCAAAATGTAACAGTCAAAGAAAGAGTTCTTGCCTGTGTTACAAGGTGTGAAATTGAGTAAGACTCAAAACCCGACCACGGCAGAAGATAGAAAGAGAATGAAAGTCATCCCTATGCCTTGGCCGTAGGTTCTATAAAACATGCCATGCTGTGTACCAGATCCATTGTATACCCTACACTGATTTTGGCAAGGGAGTACAATAGTGATCTAGGAGTAGATCACTGAACAGCGGTCAAAATTATCCTTAGTGAAATAAGGATATGTTTCTCGATTATGGAGGTGACAAAAAGGTTCGTCGTAAAGGGTTATGTCGATGCAAGTTTTGACACCAATCTAGATGACTCTAAGTCTCAATATAGATACATATTGAAAGTGGGAGCAATTAGCTAGAGTAGCTCCGAGCAGAGTATTATTGACATAAAAATTTGCAAAATACATACGGATCTGAATGTGACAGACCCGTTGACTAAGATTCTCTCACAAGCAAAACATGATCACACCTTAGTACTCTTTGGGTTTTAATCACATAGCGATGTGAACTAGATTATTGACTCTAGTAAACCCTTTGGGTGTTGGTCACATGATGATGTGAACTATGGGTATTAATCACATGGTGATGTGAACTATTGCTGTTAAATCACATGCCGATGTGAACTAGATTATTGACTCTAGTGCAAGTGGGAGACTGAAGGAAATATGCCCTAGAGGCAATAATAAAGTTATTATTTATTTCCTTATTTCATGATAAATGTTTATTATTCATGCTAGAATTGTATCAACCGGAAACATGATACATGTGTGAATACATAGACAAACAGAGTGTCACTAGTATGCCTCTACTTGACTAGCTCGTTGATCAAAGATGGTTATGTTTCCTAGCCATAGACATGAGTTGTCATTTGATTAACGGGATCACATCATTAGGAGAATGATGTGATTGACATGACCCATTCCGTTAGCTTAGCACCCGATCGTTTAGTATGTTGCTATTGCTTTCTTCATGACTTATACATGTTCCTATGACTATGAGATTATGCAACTCCCGTTTGCCGGAGGAACACTTTGTGTGCTACCAAACGTCACAACATAACTGGGTGATTATAAAGGTGCTCTACAGGTGTCTCCAAAGGTACATGTTGGGTTGGCGTATTTTGAGATTAGGATTTGTCACTCCGAATGTCGGAGAGGTATCTCTGGGCCCTCTCGGTAATGCACATCACATAATCCTTGCAAGCATTGCAACTAATGAGTTAGTTGCGAGATGATGTATTACAGAACGAGTAAAGAGACTTGCCGGTAACGAGATTGAACTAGGTATTAAGATACCGACGATCGAATCTCGGGCAAGTAACATACCGATGACAAAGGGAACAACGTATGTTGTTATGCGGTCTGACCAATAAAGATCTTCGTAGAATATGTAGGAACCAATATGGACATCTAGGTCCCGCTATTGGTTATTGACCGGAGACGTGTATCGGTCATGTCTACATTGTTCTCGAACCGTAGGGTCCGCACGCTTAAGGTTTCGATGACAGTTATATTATGAGTTTATGAGTTTTGATGTACCGAAGGAGTTCGGAGTCTCGGATGAGATCGGGAACATGACGAGGAGTCTCGAAATGGTCGAGACATAAAGATCGATATATTGGACGACTATATTCGGACTTCGGAAAGGTTCTGAGTGGTTCGGGTATTTTTCGGAGTACCGGGGAGTTACGGGAATACGGGGGAGAAGTATTGGGCCTTATTGGGCCATACGGGAAAGAGAGAGGGGCTGCCTAGGGCAGGCCGCGCGCAGGTGATCTTCGTGATCGTTCCTTAGCCGTGTGTGGTGCCCCCCTCCACCATATTCCACCTCGGTCATATTGTTGCAGTGCTTAGGCGAAGCCCTGCGCCGGTAGAACATCATCATCGTTATCACGCCGTCGTGCTGACGGAACTCATCCCCGAAGCTTTGCTGGATCAGAGCCCGGGGAGCGTTATCGAGCTGAACGTGTGCTAAAAACTCGGAGGTGCCGGAGTAAAGGTGCTTGGATCGGTCGGATCGGGAAGACGTACGACTACTTTCTCTATGTTGCGTCAACACTTCCGCTTCGGTCTACGAGGGTACGTAGACAACACTCTCCCCTCTCATTGCTATGCATCACCATAATCTTGCGTGTGCGTAGGAATTTTTTTAAAATTAATACGTTCCCCAACAAACACAACTCCAGAACCAGAGGCAACGATGCACGCTTTAATTAGAGGCTTGCACAATGAGAAGTGCATCGCTGCACGCAGCGGCAGCTGCACGCACGGCATCTACGGTGCGCGTCCCTTCACGATTCGCATCAGCCAACGTGCTAGTTAGAGTATAGCGGGACGTTGGACTTTGGTTTGCATCGTATATGCGTATTCGAAGGATCAATCTGACAGTACGATCTGACACAAGGCTGGTACGCGCTCCTGACGCACCATGCACCCTGATCAATCACGCTCACACGTAGTAGGACACCATTGACCCGTTCCACTAGCTGTTTCAATTGCACACAAGTGGCCCGTTTGTTCTAATCTACCGTGGTTGTGCCAGGATGCCAGAGAGTTCGTCCTCTGCTCGCCATCTCCGGACAGCTCCACCACGGCTGCCATTGATCTTGTGGCCAAGGTACCCTGGGACCAAGAGAAGGTGGTTTCTGTCTGGGACAGACCGGAACGTTGGCGTCCTGTTTTACAAATGCGTGAACCAGAAGTTGCACTGAACAAGCATCCGATTTCCACAAAAGCCTGATCCAAGCAAAAAGGTTTTAGTTTAAAATAGAGGGAATAGCACTGCAGGTCCCTGAACTTGCATGTCAGGTGATGGTTTGGTCCCTGAACTTGAAAAAGCTAACTATTTCATCCTTAAACTTGTCATGGATGTGCAATTTTAGTCCACAACCAACCAGAACTCGCCAAGTGGAGCCAGGTGACCTGGGCTGGTCAGCGCGCCGCTTTTTGCACATAGGCCCCTGCCTTAATCACCAATCAACCCGCAGGACTTCACCTGAGGAGTTAACTTGTCGGCTGAAAGGTATATTCCTTTGGCATATCCTATCCTCTGTCGGCTCTCTCCTCTCCACTCACCTATCTTCTTCTTCTTCTTCAGCTCGTCTGCTCCAGATCGCCGCCGCCGTCCATCTCGACGCCGCCTTCCAGCTCGCGGCCATGGTTTCTTGGAGTGAAGGATCCAGCTCGTTGTCGGACGGCTACTCTGTGACAAGTGAGGTTAGTTCGCCACCTCCAGTACATACTCACTGGCAGTTAGGGTTAGGGCTCCTGCTGCTAAGAAATGGGCAATGTTGTGCTGACAAGAATTTGTTCTAGGCTCCTGCTGCTGCCACTATCTTCTGCTCAGATTGGAGTGGCCTTGCTCCAGATCTTTCCGCTAGATGTGAACACCAATGCGTCTGTGAGAAGTTGGTGTCCTTTGAATCTGTTGACAGTGGTAGAAGGTATCTTGCTTGTGCACAGAAGGTTAGTAGATTTACAGTTATTGGAATGTGTCATGTCACTGTGAACTGTATAAGAGTGCAGCAATATAGTTAACTGAAGAAATCTGCAGTTAGTTAACTGAATTTTTCATTTGACTGTAGATAACTGCAGCTATATCCAAATTTAGTTTACTGAAGAAAACTGCAGTCTGTTAACTGAACTTTTCAATTAACAACATCTTTTTTTGTTTAACAGCATTTAAATTAACGGAATTTCTCAGTTAACAGCATGTTGTTTGTGAACTTAACTGAATGTAAATGAACAAACTGAACTTATCTCAATTTAAATAGTGCTCCAAGCATTTTCATTTATCTAAAGTTGTATTTTTTCTTATTTGGTAGGATATACCTAAATGCAACTTTGTGGAGTGGATTGACCCTGAATGGCCTGCCACTCTAAAGATGAGTTTAGCTAGGGTTTGGGGCATGTATGATGATGAGAAGAAGCTAAGGCTCAGGGAAAGTGTAGTTCTTACTGAAGAAAATTTTAGGGTTGTGAAAGAGAAGGAAAAGATGGAAAATGATCTAAGGTTTTTTAAGCTAGATTTTGCTAAGATGGTGGGTGACAAGGAGCAGGCAGTTACTGAATCGGGCAATGCAAGACTTGCTCTTTCTGACCTAAAGGAAGAGCTTGAGAAGAAGAAGATGTCTGATAAATCTACCACTAGCATTCATCAGGTTGTTAGGGCCAAGGCAAAGAAAGAGAGGGATGAGATGAAGCAACAGATGGACAACATGAAGGAGGAGTTGGACAAAGTTGTGTCACAGAGGGATGAGCTGAAGAAGGAGAAGAAGAAACTAGAGTACATGATTGGTGATCTATTCAGGCACAAGGAGGAGACCAAGAGCAAGATAAGGAGGCTGAAGGAGATCTTACATGAATTTGAGTAATTCATTCAAGAAGATCTATTAATTAGTTGTATTGATTTGTTGGTTTAATGCCAGTATTGTGTAATGCGTTGAATTTGTATGAATGCTTTAAGTTAACTAAATCTGTATGACTGCTTTTGTTGTTACTAGTTATCTGAATGTCTCCAGATAAGTGCAATTTTTACAGTGTGAATTAACTTAGTTTGAAGTTAACTGAAGTTCAGTTATCTGAAGATTCATTTAAACACAAATAGAGTTAACTGAATGTAAATGATATATCTTCAGTTAAACACAAATTGAGTTAACTGAATGTAAATGATATATCTTCAGTTAACTGAAGTTTAGTTTGAAGTTATCTAAAGATTCAGTTAACTGGATTTAAAAGAGAAATCTTAAGTTAACTACAAATTGAGTTATCTGAAGAATTTAGTTAACTGAATTTTAATGAGAAATCTTTAGTTCACTACAAATTGAGTTATCTGAAGAATTTAGTTAACTGAATTTTAATGAGAAATCTTTAGTTCACTACAAATTGAGTTATCTGAAGATCACAACTTAACTGAATTTTAATGAGTTAACTACAAATTCAGTTATCTATATCTTCAGTTAACTGAATTTAAATCAGATATCTTCAGTTAACCACAATTTCAGTTAACTGAATCTTCAGTTAACTGAATTTAAATGAGTTATATTCAATTAGAATTGCAAAGCAACAACAGCTGCAGTAGCATTGCAAAGTAACAACAGCAGCAGCATTGCAAAGCAGCAGCAGAATGCCCTACATAACTGTTGCATTCTTTCTTTGCAAAGTTGTAGCTACAGACCACATTAAAACAGAGCAGCTCCAGCAAATCAAAGCATGATAACAAGATAGGCATAGCAAAGCAGATTAACTATATAGATAGCATGCAGATGTCCTAAACATTGCAGGATTGTTCAGACAATATAGCAGAAGAGCAACATTACAATTAACTTATGTGCTCTGCATATATAGAGCACACCTAACATAAACTAACCAAAATATCTCTAACTTATATGCTGAATTTTCTTGCTAGTCAGCATACCTAACCACTGCATTATCTTCTTGTCCATCATCTTCAGTTCAGTTCTTCAGGTGCTTGAGGCGCTCCGAGTGGCGCACCTCCCCTGCAAATGGCCTTTTCTTCGTCTTCTCCGGCTTCTGTGGTGCCGCTGCCACCGTCTCCTCTTCTGCCTCATCCATCACCTCCTGTTTGACGATGTCTGGCACATCTGGGAGCACCTCCACGTCAATTGGGAGGTCTCTGTCGCCCTCATTTGCACCAAGTTTTCCACTCTAGTCTTTCAGTCCAGTAGAAAGCAGCTGAACTGTGATCATCCGTTTTCTGACAGTTTTCTCTCCATTTCACTTTGTTTGGAGATCTTGCAATTGCCCGCAAGTCTTGCTTCAGTACCTCTCCTTTATGCTTCTCATTGAAATTCTGGTAAATATGTCTGACACAAAACCTGTGTTCTGAATCTGGACAAACTTTGTGCACTGCATTTATTAAGCCTTTCTGTTTGTCACTCATGATTGTGAAAGGAGCAGTGTTAGTGATGTTGAGATCATCTCTGAGTGTGGTGAGAAACCACTCCCATGAACATGTGCATTCAACTTCCACCCATCCCATTGCTATTGGGAATATGCAGTCATTGGGATCAATACCAACAGCACTAAGTAGCACTCCTTTGAACCTTGTTTTCATGTGACAACCATCAATGAAGATGATTGGCTTGCAGCCCTTTAGCCACCCTCTCTTACATGCATCATATGACCAGTACAATGTTTTCAAACATTTCCTACCCAATGGAAACTTTGTATCTTTCACCAGTGAGGTTGTGACCAGAAATGTAGACCCAGGGTTTTAGGACCTTAATTCTTGTCCATAGTCCCAAAGCCTACTGAATTGCTCTTCCTCATCACCATGAATCTCATTAAGCGCTTGCTTTCTAGCCCTAGCAAGCTTCCATCTGTTAGGAGTAACATTGAATTCCTTAGTAATTTTCCTTGAAAATGTTGCAAGTGACATCTTCTGGTCATCTCTGAACTCATCCAAGAAAAACTGGCAAAGAAACTTAGCTGTCAAATCCTTCAACTTCCACTTTTTCTGACAGAGATGCTCTCCTGAGTATGCCTTGATGACAAATCCTCCAGTCCTGTTGTCCTTGCTAGCTTTAAGCAGCCATGGGCAACCTCTCTGACAAACAACCTCTAATCTCATCTTATCATTCTTCACCTTCTTTATTTGCACTCTATTCCTTATAGAATAAGCAGTAAGAGCTTTCCTCAGCTCAACAACATCAGAAAATACCATCCCTAATTTAAATATAGGGGATTTCATGTCCACCTTGGAATTGAAAGCTTTGAACTTGTATTTCAGTAGCTCTTGCTCTTCAACAGAGAGGTTTAGGTCTTCATCCTCAAGTAAATAGTCTGGCTCCACCTCTTCCTCAACTTGCTCAGCTTCTTCATCAACATCAAAATCAATGTTGTATTCATATAAATCATCATCTCCATCATCTATGTCATAATCACTATCACTGAACTCTGAATCATCATCTCCACCATCTGTCAGCAAGTTATCTGCTGTTGCACCATCAGTTAGCAAAGTCTCTGTTTCTGTTCCATCAGCAACCAAGTTGTCTGCTTCTATGTTATCTGCTGCCACCTCTAAAATGGGCTCTTCAACATTTACTGAAATGAGGCTGTGAGAAGATGCTGCACTGGCCATCAAGACAGAACTGTGAACTGTTGGCACTGTCAATACCAAATCTTCCCTGCAATTACTGATGAAATCTGCATGGTCCATTAGTGCAAGCACCTTATGCTGACTACTAGCTCTGATCATGTGTTGCACATCCTCATCACCTCTAATTCTGAACATACCATCTGAAATCATTTTGTCAGGCATGCACCAATAAATTATGTGCTCGGCCACAGGATATCCCAACCATAGCAAGTGCTCTTCAATAGCTGAATATGAGAATGTGCCAGCATCAACATAGTCAATCACCTCCACAGAAGGATTATAGTAATCCATGTTATTTCTTGGTCCACAGAAAATCCCACCATGCTCAAGTTCCAGTGTAAAGAAAGGGGTGTCCACAATCTGTCCCATTGCTGAATCACAAACTGCAGCAAGAAAGTGCATTATGTAAGCCAAAACATATCACATCTCAAACAACCTCTAAGTAGATAACTGAACATTAAATAACTGCAACTCAACTTAATAAATTCATATTACTAAATTGTGTAACCTGCAACTTAACTCCAAGCAGCAAGTTCAGTGAGGACATTCAGTTATGCATTCTTTTTGCAAGAAACAGGGTAAGCACAATCTTCAACCAAACTCAAACAACAACAGTCAACAATAGTATCTTCAAGACTAAATTCAGTTAACTGACCAAATTCAGATAACTGACTAAATTCAGTTAACTGACTAAATTCAATTAACTGACTAAATTCAGTTAGCTGACTACATTCAGATAACTGATCTAGCAAAATAAAACAACAAAAAGGCATTCTAATGATGTACTGGCACTACTAAACTACTGACCAACTACTACACTGCAGCACTACACCTACAAGTTTCATGTTTTTAAAAGTACAAACATGCGCCCCTGCTGTTCAATGTCAACCCTAGCTTCTCGGCGACATTTCGCACCAATGTGCTCTGCTGGTCAATGTTACCTTGTCAAAATAATACATTGTGCCCGAAAGAACATGAAACACAAGAACCCTAGCTTCTTGGCGAAATCCTAAATTTCACAGCCGAAACCCTAGCTTTAAATCAACTACCAGCTTCGCAGCGGCGGAAGCTGTATAGACAAAGAAATCGACCCTAAATAACCGCGACGCTATCCAAAGGGGGTGATTCGCCGGTGCTCCGAACGACACGACAGGACGATCAAACCAGAGGAGGAGGGAGGAACAGAGCAGAGAGGGGAGGAGGACGCACCATAGTCTGGAGGAACGACGCCATGCTCGCGAACTTGATGCGCGGTCGGAGGAGGGACGACACCGGCGGCGTAGTCCGGCGACGCCGCCGCCATGGTTGCTGACGTCAGCCAGCCCCGGCGCACGCGGTCGACTCGAGCAAGACAGCAAGCCAAGCCAAGTGGATGAATGATTGGGGTGGGGAGGGGGACAAAATAAATTCAGGTGTTTTTTGCTTCCATGGGAACGAGGAGTACTGCGGGTTGATTGGTGATTAAGGCAGGGGCCTATGTGCAAAAAGCGGCGCGCTGACCAGCCCAGGCCACCTGGCTCCACTTGGCGAGTTTTGGTTGGCTGTGGACTAAAATTGCACATCCATGACAAGTTTAAGGATGAAATAGTTAGCCTTTTCAAATTCAAGGACCAAACCATCACCTGACATGCAAGTTCAGGGACCTGCAGTGCTATTCCCTCTTTAAAATATGAGAATGGTGTGCACTCAGTAGGCAGCGATTAGCTTTTTGTATTGTTGGGCAAGAGGACGAATGTAATCCCATTTGAGAAATAGCTTTTCAATCAATAAATCTATCTACATGTTGTCATACATCAATCACCGACGAGCTGTGAGACATGCACTGGCGCCTTGGCAGTGGACACGCGGTCAAAAAGCCCCACGACAGTGTGTCAGAACAGCAGCTTTCACATGCACGTTCTGCGCTGACCGGCCCCTACGTACGTCAAATCTGTACCCGGGCGAGCCCACCAGGCCGACGTGGGCGATGTATTAACTGGTATCGAGCTATGTAAGTATGTCTGCTTTACTCGCTTTGACAAAATCTTTTGCGCGGATCGCCTCCCGCAGCACGGCAGTCGATGCGCTGCGTGCAGGACGTCCGCTCTCCTTGCACAATGGAACCAGAGAGCGGTGGGCGAGGCGTGCAGAACAGCCTCGCGTCGGCACGCTCTATGCCCATCGCCGTATACGCGAGGAGCAGCGCCGCCGCCGCCGCCGCACAGCACAGCACGGCTCCGCTCCGGCAACGGGCGCGTCATCCCATGCATCTGCGCAAGATGCGAATAATACGAGCGATTAATTAGAGAACAAATGTCTGATGCTCAAAAAAATAAAATAAAAAATTAGAGAACAAATGTACCACAACTAGCCCATCGTCAGACAAATAGGAAATTACCGAACTATCCTTGAGCCAAATTTTTAGTCCAACCATACAAACCATTGGATCAATTATTATGTACTACTACTCCTTGAAAGTTTACACACCTTAAAATCTGTAAATAACTCGTACTAGTTTAAACGAGCGAGATAATATATAGGCCTAGGCGGCTACGGTACGGCCGCCATCGACGCAGATGACCTGCCCGGTGATGTAGGAAGCAGCCGGCATGCAGAGGAACCCCACGAGCGACGCCACCTCCTCCGGCTCGCCTAGGCGGCCCAAAGCGGTGCGCGCGCTCTCCGCCTCCCACATCCTCCCTGCCGCCTCTGACTCCATCTCAATGCCGCTGCTGTCCAGGAGGTCCGTCCGGACGCCTCCCGGCGCGACGCAGTTGACCCGGATGCCGTCGCGCGCCCACTCGACGGCGAGGCTACGGGTGAGCTGGTTCAGAGCCGCCTTGGTCGCCGAGTACAACGACAGCATCGGGTATCCAAGGAGCCCGCCGATGGATGAGACGTTCACCACGTTGCCGCCGCTGCCGGCGAGGAGGAGCGGGTGCGCGAGCTGCGCGAGGTGGAAGCAGGACTCGAGGTTGGTGGCCATGAGACGGGCGTACTCCTCCGCCGTGCACGCCGTGGCCGCCCCGAAGAAGGTCTGCCCGGCGTTGTTCACAAGGATGTCCAGCTTGCCCCCCAGCTCGCCGCTGGCCGTTGCCATGAGCGCCTCCCGGTCGCCGCGCACGGAGACGTCGCATGCCGAGCCCGTGACGCGCGCGCTCAGGCGGCCCGCGTTGGCGTCGGCGGTCCACACGCGCAGCCGCTCCTGCACGTCGGCGTCGCTCCGGGCGCAGGTGTGCACCCGGACGCCGAACCCCGCGAGCTCCTCCACGATCGCGCGCCTGAGCATGGTACTACGCACGTGAGTGTGTGTGTGTGATCAGTCGCAGAATAGAATGAGAGAAAAGCGTACCCTATTCCTTTGGTTCCGCCGGTGACGAGGGCCGTCTTGCCGGCGAGGCTCCACCGCTCCTCTCGGCTTGCTGCTGCTGCTGCTGCCATCTTGGGTCGACCGATGCGTGTATCTCACTGCGTAGACTTGTAGTATATATACGACGATGATGGTATTAGCTCTCGCGAGAACTACGAGGTGTATAGATGCTTTGCTCGGGGAACTTTTGTCTCGTACGATGAGTACGCTAGCAAGGTGACGATAACCAACAAATCCGGGCAAATTAAGGTTTCTTTCAGGATCCAATCAAGAGTTGGTTTTTAAAAAAGGAGCCATATATGTATAACCAATGGAAACGACTACGTAACACTAGTAGTTGATTAATGTCTCATTTTGGCGGTGTTAGGCGATCCATCAAAAATTCATGATTGATCAGTTTGTATTTGTGTTTGCCGCCTTGGCTTTTATTGTGCAATTTTGTTATTTCAGGATTGGGGCAAGTGCAAAAGATGACACAATCTTGATCCGGCGGCTATCAGTGGTTTACAAGCAATAACGTTTTTTAAGAGAGTACAAGAATAACGTTTTGTTTAGGGAAGAGTACAAGAGATAAATATTCGTATGTATACCGGGTCATGGTCATTTTTTATTGAAGGCGGACTTTGTTTGCTTGTAAAAAACAACATGGGACCGAGCCCAATAATACCCTTTTCTTTCAAAAAGAGGGTTGAAGCCACCCGCAAAAAAAAAAAAAGATGGTTGAAGCCGGAAAGGAATTTGTGGTACACCGGGACGGAGGCATCGACCCCCCTTTTTTCTTGATTTTGATTTTTAATCTCTTGTATCTTATGAACCAAAATTCTAAATTAAGTTCCGTTTTCGTATTCATGTTTCTTCTGATAAGCACTTTCAAACAAGACCCATTTTGCATATGTTTTAACAAGTTTTTGAAATTGCGTTAAGTTTCATCTGCTGAAACTAGTTACAAAGAACGACAAAAATCACAAGTTTCAGAAACGGAAACTTAAAATTAGATGTGCCTTCATGCCGAATTCAACAAACTTCACGGATCACGAGACTATCCTGCGTCCGATCACGGCTGGGCAGGTGTGTGCCCCCCGCAAGTTTCTTGCTTGAAGCCCTCGGGCTATGCTAGCTCGACAGTACATGATCACTCATGTTCCATTGACATGGAGATAATACGAAAACTTTGTGAATTCTAAAGCTCAACGGCTATGTCCTTTAATAGATGATATGTTAGTGTTGATGTGTTAGATTATATGTGAGAGTGCATATGTGTATGTCTACATTTAACTCCGTTTCACGTTTTTGACGCAAACGAGCATGGAGGCATTGGTGGTCGGTGATTTGCTTTCACTGACTTGTTTCTTTTATGTGCAAAGAACAAATGTCATATTTAAGTTCACCAAACTCTTGCAAAAAGCATCCTTATAGAAATTAAAAAACATACATTTTTGTGTCCTCAATTTAGATCAAGGCACCAGCGGACACGATGTCTGTAGAAAATCATCACTTTGGAGCGAAAACACCGGAGAGGGCATGTAACATGAGACCTTTTACGGTACATCAAGTCAATTTGGGCCGTTTATTTTTGTGGTTGGATGGCTCAGATACGGCAATACTACATCAAATTTCTGGTAGTATATTGGGTGGTTAGGGGTATTTTAGGTAGTTTTTTGTTCTATCAATCTTAGACTTCCGGTAGATGGGGATTTTTTTTTTCACATAATGATTGGCACGAGCTGGTGATTCCATGCCCGTTCCCGCCTGAGTGGCGGATGCACTTGATACATGAGTTGCCGCTGCACTTACAGACCGGCTCTGGTCGAGAGCTGGGGCGCCGCCTGCGTCGTCCCGTTCAGCGATTGGCCTGAGCTCTGGCCCGTCGAGCGGCCTGTTGGCGTACGCCATGACCTCGACGATGTTGTCCAATAGTTTTCGGCAATACATGCGTACGTACTACTCCTAGTTAGCTCGATCAGCTCAGTCAGGATCAGCTCATGCAGGTGGATGCTTCGTGCAGAGGCCAGCTAACACGTACCAAACAATCGCTGCTGGCTACTTGATCGATCTGAGCTAGCTTAATACGGAGGAACACACAGGCAATACACATGACAAGGGAACAATATTGAAGCAGCTTGTTAGCACCGGCACATGGAGTCAGCGCCGGCAGGCTGCGCTACTGGAGATCGACCAGTTACATTTCAGATCCTTCACGGTTCACGCTCAACGACGAGAGAGGACGCTGGACGCTGGAGCACTCCAATCTTTGGCTGAATGGTAGAGATGCCTTTGACTGCTGTCATCGACCCACTCAACACTAACGCGAGGGCGTGCGCCGGGTGGCTGGTGAGCGCAGTCGGACTGCCGGCCTCGAATGGCGGACGACCTGCACGCAGCGCCCAGCGAGGGCGTGTATCGTGCGACTGGCTGTATGAGGCGAGCTGACGGCAGCAGATGACGGATGACCTGTGAGCGGTGTGTGCCGTCGAGGAGATGGCTTGTCTTTCCCCTTTGTCTGTGTATCTTTTTTAGGGATTGTTTGTGTATATCATTATGACTCAAACATGGAAATAAATCTATCCAATATAGGAAATTACCAATCTGCACTTAGCCAAATTCCGAGTGAACCCGTATTAACCGTTGGATCAATTATATACTACCCATTATTTCCGGTAGTATCATGTACCGTAAAAACTCTCTGTAACATACCCCAGGCCCAGCCAAACAAAGCGGGGAAACAAAAATTTCACATGCTCCCCGACGAGGCTGAGGGCAACTAGCTGCCGTTTGTCGGAACTGGAGCCAGATGATCATGGTGCACAATGAGGTTGTGCGCTTTGTAGGACAACATGATCGAAACAAACCCGCTGAAGAAAAGGTCGGGCCAAAATAACTAGATTTGAGACACATCATCATTCGTACACCTCCAGCGATACAAAAAAGTATCATCGGAAACAAACAAGGGCAAGGCAACAATATCTTATTCTATGCCGATGGCAACCCATCGACTTCGTAGCACCGAACATAGACATGTTCTGTTTGTCATTTCTTCTAAAGCTAGAGTAGATAGCTTTACACAAGACCTGATCATATACGTTTGATAGAGATATATACCTGCCACTCTTAGTTTGACAAGTTTGCATACTCGTAATCAGGTTACTAATTAACACACAACCCAAGCAGAGTAGTCAGCATGTACACTAATTATTTATTGGGGGAGCCATCATATAAGTCTACGAAATTGAAAGGCGGCGGCTATGAAGGTTTTTGTTCCATGATGATTACATAGAGGAACTTGGCAAATAGAAGCATGCACAACGGTCCATGAAAATGAAAGGCACAAGTGTCGGCAAGATCGAATGGAGCAGACAAGTATGATAATTGCTATATGTACTACGTCAATCTAGATCTATCAGCACGAATAACGGTTTTGGAGCACGCGCATATTGCGCCCGTTATTTTGAAGGTAAAATATAGGCGACTGCTAGGCGCCGGCGCACCGGCCCAAATTTGGGCCGGTCGCCAGGCAGCCGTGCGATTCAGCAGCCAGCATCCGTTCGATATGCCTCCAAAAAACATCGTTTTCCTTCCGCAAGTCAACGCAAGCATGGAAAAAGCTTGATCTGGTTGTGCCCCGTCCATCGCGCCCTCCGGCGAGGGCAGCAGCACCTTCGCTTCCCCCCTCACGCCACCGCTCGTCGTAGCTCCACCGCATCACCACGACCCTGTTCTAGCACGCAGTCTAGCCCCCGTCTCCTTTCCACGACAGGCCGTCGTAGGATCACATGGCCACGGCATGCTGTGCAGCTGTGCCTCTCCCAACGACGGTTGCCCCGGATGCATCTCCTCCAGCCGCCGGTCGGCTTGTCTCTCCCCCCTGTGCCAGCATCTTGTGCTGCTCACCATTGTGGTAGCCCTGCATGGATGTAGCAAAATCTTCGGGGGACGTAGCAAAAAACAAAGATAGTTGCAGCAAAAATACCATCACCGTTGATGCATGTGGAAGCACCGCCGGCCATGCTGCCTCTCTGCCATCCAAAATGGATGTAACAAATTTCTTGCATGGTCGTAGCAAAACTGATGGTGGTTGCAGCAAAAAACGCCGTCGCCGTCGTCGCAGGTCGTTGTTGTGCCCTCATGGATGTAGCAAAACATCTTGGCAGTTGTAGCAAAATCTGACATGGTTGCAGCAAAATGTCCTCGCCATCGTGCGGGTCACAGCTCCGCCATGAATCTAGGTAGCAAATTTACTTGTCGGTCGTAGCAAAATTCAGCAATGGTTCCAGCAAAACATCGCCACCGCCTCGCTGGTCCCAGCTCCGCCGAGAATGCATGTAGCAAAAGGCCAACATGGTTCCAATATCTGGGCGTCGCGGTTCCAGCATTTGGATGCCATGGTTGTAGCACTCCTGAAAGTGCAACTATCCCTGGATGGTTTTGGTAATTCCTAACAACATATAGCTCATTAAGCTAACATTATTCCAAGATCAATATTTCAGGAAAAGCTCAATGAATGGCATGGCATGGATGAGGAAAGTGGATCCCTTAAAATTCTAAGGACAAAGGATTGGCTCAAGCTTCAAGATCAAGACTCTACATTTTACATTTTTAGTGATCCAAAATCACATTGAGTCCATAGGAAAAGTCAATACTATCAAGGAGGGATGAGATGTTGCTTAATGAGCCTCTTGCTTCATGTGCTTAGTGATATGCTCCAAAATCCACAACTATCTTCCTACATCCACATTTGACCTAAACCAAAAGTCAAACACGGCCCCACCGATTCTTTCTATCCGGCGCCACCGAGTTTCAGATGTCATAGCCACTGCCACAAACCCTAGCCAAATCGGTCTCACTGATAGGGATCTCGGTCTCACCGAGATGGAATTGTAATCTCTCTGTTTCCCTTCGTAATGTTTCAGTCTAATCGAAGTGAGCGATCGGTCCCACCGAGATTGCAATGTAAACTCTCTGTTTCCCTTTCGTAACATTTTGGTCTCACCGAAGTGAGCGAACCGGTCCCACCGAGTTTACCTGACCAACTCTCTGGTTAGCTTATTACCAAAATCGGTCCTACCGAGTTTGTGTAATCGGTCACACCGAGATTACGTTATGCCCGAACCCTAACCATATCGGTCCTACCAAGTTGCATCTCAGTCCCACCGAAAATCCTAACGGTCACTAGGTTTGCTGAATCGGTCCGACCGAGTTTAACCATTCGGTCCCACCGAGTTTGGCAAATTGTGTGTAACGGTTAGATTTTGTGTGGAGGCTATATATACCACTCCACCCACTCTTCATTCGTGGAGAAAGCCATCAGAACACATCTACACTTCCAATACACATGTTCTAAGAGAGAACCACCTACACTTGTGTTGAGGTCAAGATATTCCATTCCTACCATATGAATCTTGATCTCTAGCCTTCCCAAGTTGCTTTCCACTCAAATCTTCTTTCCACCAAATCCAAATCCTGTGAGACAGAGTTGAGTGTTGGGGAGACTATCATTTGAAGCACAAGAGCAAGGAGTTCATCATCAACACACCATTTGTTACTTCTTGGAGAGTAGTGTCTCCTAGATTGGCTAGCTAGGTGTCACTTGGGAGCCACCGACAAGATTGTGGAGTTGAACCAAGGAGTTTGTAAGGGCAAGGAGATCGCCTACTTCGTGAAGATCTACCGCTAGTGTCGCGGAATTGTCACGGCAGATGTCCTCTTGCAAGGACTTAGTCGTGGAGCCATCGCAACTAGGAAGCTTAAAGGGGTTAATCGGGACAAAGGACACGAGAGGTTTATACTAGTTCAGCCCCTTACGGTGAAGGAAGGCCTACGTCTAGTTGGGTTGGTATTGCTTGAGGTTTCGATGACCAGTGAGCGAGATACGCTATGCCTGGTTCTCGATGTGTTGTTTCTTGCCCTAAGCCGCCGGCGGGTCGTCCCCTATATACACGGGTTGACGCCCTGCGGCTTACAGAGTTCCGGTCGGCTTATAAACAGTGTCTGGCTCAGTGACTAGTTAATTCCACCTTATAATACAAGTCATGCCGTCATGGCGGGTTAACCACTATGGGCCTTAAATCGCCTATGGGCCTTAGACCCTTTATTGAACCGCCATCCTCATGCTGGGTCTTGGGCTTCCTTCACGATGAGTACTCTTTGCGTAACCCGGCCCCTCCTGGGCCGGCTTACTCAAATAGTTATATCCCCGACAGCTAGTGAGGCAAGCCCTTCGTGGGCGACGACCGTGATGGAATAGATAAGGTTGCTTCTTTGTGGACCCTTCGTGGGTGGAGCCCTCCGTAGACTCGCGCAACCGTTACCCTCCGTGGGTTGAAGTGTCCATTAACGTGGATGTACGATAGCACCACCTATCGGAACCACGCCAAAAACATCCATGTCTCCAATTGCGTTTGAATACTCCAAACCCTTCCCTTTACATTCTTGCAAGTTGCATGCTTTACATTCCGCTGCTCATATACTCTTTTGCATGCTTGCTTGAATTGTGTGGAGATTGCTTGACTTGTGCTAAAATAGCTAAAATCTGTCAAGAACTAAAATTGGGAAAAGTCTAGATTTTTATTTGGTCAAGTAGTCTAATCACCCCCCCTCTAGACATACTTCCGATCCTACAACTCCCCCGTCTCGTGTGGTCACCACCAACAGCTGCCAGCTTCCAGCATCTGTTCACCGTGGTTCCAGCACTTGGACGCCACGGTTGCAGCATCTGGACGCCGTGGGTTGTACAAAACTGACTGTAGTGGCGACGGTGGTCGCCTCCATTTAACTCCGGCCATCACCGGTCGCAACATCCATGCACAGCTCTCAGATTTTGAGGTTGCAGCTTCTGCGGGGGCGTTTGCAGCTTTTTGGCTTGGTGGACGCAACATCCAATGAGTTGCGGCAGGGCGCGGCGGTGATATTTGCTGATCCGGTGGCGGCTGGGCGGTGATGGTGGTCATTGTAGCTACAGGAGAGAGAGGATTGGGGGGAAGAAAGCAAAGGAGGAAGAAGAAAAGCAGAACGAACGACTGAGAAAAAAGAGAAACGAAAGAAGATAAGGTACCGAGTGGGTTTGCATGGGGTCACTGCTCCCTTCGTACACGCGTGGGAAAGCGACCGGCTGAGTTTTCGGCCGGCGCACCTGTTACAAACGATTCCCTAAAAAATATGGTCTTTTGCGGACTTGGAAAATTAAAGCCGAACATTTATGTGCGTGCATGTACACTGGTGTAGCATAAATGTGCCAGCTACTTCGACTTCTATTAGTTTCTTTTCTTCTTTAATGCAATAGCTATAGTTTGATATAAGAATCCATTTCTCAAAGTAATGGAAACCATTCTTTTATAGGAAATGGTTCGAAAATCGCTATTCCACCTTTTAGGTATCGTGAAAAGTGATACCTGTAAAGATCGCGCATTTCCAAGGTAAAAGAGCACCCGACCAATTCGAAACAAAAATAAAAAGGAACATAGTTCCAATAAAGGGAACCCAGGGACCATATTCTTCTCCAATCTGAGTTTTGCTCAAGTCTCGAATAAACTCAAGGACATATTCAAAAAAAATCTGTTTCATCAATATAATAAAAGAAAAGCATAGATACATGGAAAAAATGGGCTTGTTTTTTGTTGATTTTGGGCTAGAATTTTATCTTTTTTGTGTAGGATATAACACTACATATCACCTCCACCCCAAAAAACTTGTCTTAGATTTATCTATATACGGACGTATCTAACATTAAAATGTGTCTATATACATTTATGTTTAGGCAAATGTAAGACAAACTTTTCGGGAAGGAGGGAGTATTATTTTGGGCCGAAACTTAACGTGTACTTAGACCATATCACACGTATTCAATATTCATGTTAAAAGAATCGAAACTTTTAATGACCATATTTAAGGGGTTAAAAAACGTACTTCAGTGCCCCGTACTCCAAAATTCCATTTTACAGTTAGCCCCAATACTAAACATCAACTGATAAAACATGAGCAAACCAACCTACATGGTTGTACGGTTAGAAGGACAGTGGTATCCCCAGCCCACCAGGGTTTAAGTCACTGTGTTCGCATTTTCTTGGATTTATTTCGAGATTTCTGGCAATGTGCATTCAAAACACAAGGGCAAAATGCTTGTGTGCTGGAGCACTTGCGCCCGTTATTTTGAAGGTCAAAATACTTTTTTTTCAGACAGAAAAAAATCCAAAAATTTATGTGCATGCATGACGCACCAAGAGTATCATTTTGGGCCGAAATTTAACACGTACTTCGGCCACATCATACGTATTCTATATTCATTTCCTCAAACAAAAAACATATTCTATATTCATGTAACAAAAATTGAAACTTTTAAGCACCATTTTTAAGGGGTTAAAAAACATACTTCAGCGCCCCCGTTCTCCAAAAGTCCACTTTACAGTCAGCCCCATACTAAACAACAGCTGAAAACCATGAAGAGCGGAAAAACTAAACAGCCCCCTGGTACACGACCCTGCCAACAACACGCCCGGAAAAGTTGGATCGCAGGAGGCGATCGAGGAGGCGACTAGGGTCCCTTGCGCGCCGCCGGTGACGCCGCCGGTTCCCTCTCTCTCCGTCGACCGCTCCGGCGGTGGGAGGGAGGGGGAACCTCGGGTTTGTTCACTAGGTGGGTGTGTGGTAGGGTTAGGGCTGAGGGAGACGCTACCGAGGCCGTTGCGGTGGTGTCGCGTCGGAATAAGTTTCTCCGGGCTCCGTTCGCGGTCAGGCGAGGCTTTTGCCTTTGTCTAGGAGCCAGCGGTGTTGGGGATCCCCGGATCTCGTCATGTAACAAAAAACGTATTCTATATTCATGTAACAAAAATTGAAACTTTTAAGCACCATTTTTAAGGGGTTAAAAAACATACTTCAGCGCCCCCGTTCTCCAAAAGTCCACTTTACAGTCAGCCCCATACTAAACAACAGCTGAAAACCATGAAGAGCGGAAAAACTAAACAGCCCCCTGGTACACGACCCTGCCAACAACACGCCCGGAAAAGTTGGATCGCAGGAGGCGATCGAGGAGGCGACTAGGGTCCCTTGCGTGCCGTCGGTGACGCCGCCGGTTCCCTCTCTCTCCGTCGACCGCTCCGGCGGTGGGAGGGAGGGGGAACCTCGGGTTTGTTCACTAGGTGGGTGTGTGGTAGGGTTAGGGCTGAGGGAGACGCTACCGAGGCCGTTGCGGTGGTGTCGCGTCGGAATAACTTTTTTCGGGCTCCGTTCGCGGTCAGGCGAGGCTTTTGCCTTTGTCTAGGAGCCAGCGGTGTTGGGGATCCCCGGATCTCGTCGAGGTCGCGGGCTATGGTGGTTGGAGATCCATCGGCACTGGCCGTTTGGATCCTCAGATGGACGATGGAGGCAGGGAGACGAAGACCTTTCTTCTTCCTTGTTGGTATGATTTGTTGCTGCTGTTCTTCTCTTTCCTCTGCGCTGATGCTGGTGGGAGTTCCTGCTTTGCTCGGGCGGATGGCCCGGCCGCGGTGCTAGACTGGTCGGATGACTCGAGTTCTCTTCCTTCCGGAAGGGACACTTTTCGCGGTACTCAAAGCCAAAGATGGCGACGGCTGTTGCAGGTGTGTTGGATTGATGTCCATGTCCTCTCAGCATTGGTGTCAACAAAGGAGAAAACAGCATGGCGGCAATTGTACCATGATCGAAGATGATGACCTGTTTGCGACTGGTTGCAGATCCTTCTGCTGCAGGGGTCTTCTCTCAAGATTCAGGGATGATGACACAGGGCTCCGGAGATCTTCTTATGTTATGGTTGTCTTAGGGTACTTTAGGTGTTCATGGTCCTTTGTGTTTGCGTTTCAGTGTGCTTGTAAGGGTCACCTACTTTGTACTGGTTCGTGATTTGAATGAAGATTTTCTAAAAAAAAAAAACCCATGAAGAGCGGAAACAGATATCGGGTAAGAAAAAGATATGGGGTAATATCCAGGGATTTGATCTGATCACAATAAAGTTCGTGTGAAACACCGGCGTGGCGTGTACGGCCGGCGCAGCCAAGGGAGGAGCAAGCTTGGACTAGGCGGCTATGGTGCGGCCACCGTCGACGCAGACGACCTGACCGGTGATGTAGGACGCCGCCGGCATGCACAGGAACACGACGAGCGATGCGATCTCCTCGGGCTCGCCCATGCGGCCCAAAGGGATGCGCGCGCTCTCCGCCTCCCCCATCTTCTGCGCCGTCTCCGGGTCAAGCTGTATTCCGCTGCTACTGGCGAGCTCGGTCCGGGTGCCCCCCGGCGACACGCAGTTGACGCGGATGCCGTCGCCCGCCCACTCCACGGCGAGGCTCCGGGTGAGCTGGTTCACGGCCGCCTTGCTCGCCGAGTACACCGACATGTGCGAGTTGGCCATGAGCCCGCAGGTGGAGGAGATATTCAGCACGCTGCCGCCGCCCGCCGCGCGGAGGAGGAGCGGGTGCGCGAGCTGGGCGAAGTGGAAGCAGGATTCGAGGTTGGTGGCCATGAGGCGGGCGTAGTCCTCCGCCGTGCTCTCCGTGGCCGCCCCGTAGAAGGACTGGCCGGCGTTGTTGACGAGGATGTCCAGCTTGCCCCCCAGCTCGGCGCTGGCCGTTGCCATGAGCATCTCCCGGTCGCCGCGCACGGAGACGTCGCATGCCGAGCCCGTGACGCGGCCGCGCAGGCGGCCCGCCTCGGCCTCGGCCTCGGCCTGCCAACCGCGTAGGCGCTCCTGCACGTCGGCGTCGCTCCGGGCGCAGGTATGCACCCGGACGCCAAACCCCGCGAGCTCCTTCACGATCGCGCGCCTGAGCCATGCATGCATGCTGCGCAAGTGAGCGAGTGTGTGTGTATGATCAGTCACAAAACAAGCGGCATGAAAGAAAGATGCATGCAGGGGCAGGGGGCGTACCCGATTCCTTTGGTTCCGCCGGTGACGAGGGCCGTCTTGCCGGCGAGGCTCCACCGCTCCTCTCTGCTGGCTGCTGCTGCTGCTGCCATCTTGGGTCGACCGATGCGCGTATCTCACTGAGTAGACTTGTATATATATACGACGATGATGGTATTAGCTCTCGCGAGAGACTACGACGTGTATAGATGCTTTGCTCGGAGAACTTTTGTCTTGTACGTACGATGAGTACGCTAGCAAGGTGACGATAACTAACAAATCTATCGGCGCAGTCGCGCGCTGCTCGGCCGGGCAAATTAAGGTTTCTTTCAGGATCCAATCAAGAGTTGGTTTTAAAAAAAGAGCTATATATGTATAACCAACGGAAACGACTACGTAACACTAGTAGTTGATTAATGTCTCATTTTTGCCGGTGTTAGGCGATCGATCAAGAATTCATGATTGATCAGTTTGTATTTGTGTTTGCCGCCTTGACTTTTTTGTGCAATTTTGTTAATTTCAGGATTCAGGATTGGTGCAAGTGCAAAAGATGACACAATCTTGATCCGGCGGCTATCAGTAGTTTAGAGTACAAGAGATAACTATTGATATGTATACCGGGTCATGGTCATTTTTTATTGAAGGCAGATTTTGTTTGCTTCTAAAAAACAACATGGGATCGAGCACAATAATACCTTTTTCTTTCAAAAGGAGGGTTGAAGCCGGAATAGGATTTGTGGTACACCGGGGCGGACACTGCTTCGGTACCGTAGGTGCCTTTGCCTCTGTGACATGTGGGCCAGCCACCTGTTGGGCCTAATGTCACTGACCCAAAGACACCCGCAGTTACGGCACCGAAGCTCAGTCCCATAGGGGTAGGGGCATCGACCCCTATTTTTGGATTTTTATTTTCTATCTCTTTTATCTTATGAACTAAAAGTCCAAATTAAGTTCCGTTTTCATATTCATGTTTCTTGTGACGAGGACTTTCAAATAAGACCCATTTGCATAAGTTTTGACGAGTTTTCAAAATTGCGTTAAGTTTCATCTGCTAAAACTTGATACAAAGAACGACAAAATCACAAGTTTCACAAACTGGAACTTAAAATTTGATGTGCCCTCATGCCGAATTCAACAACTTTGCTGATCACAAGACGATCGTGTGTCCGGTCATGGCTAGGCAGGTGTGTGCCCCTGCGAATTTCCTGCTTGAAGCCCTCGGGCTATGCTAGCTTGACAATACATGATCACTCATGTTCCATTGACATGGAGATAATACGACAACTTTGTGAATTCTAAAGCTCAACGGCTCTGTCCTTGAGTAGATGATATGTTAGTGTTGATATGTTAGATTATATGCGAGAGTGCATATGTGTATGTCTATATTGAACTCCGTTTCACATTTTTGTCGCAAACAAGCATGGATGCATTGGTGGTCGGTGATTTACTCTCACCGACTTGTTTTTTTGTGTGCAAAGAACAAAGGTCATATTTAAATAGACCAAACTCTTACAAAAAACATACTTATAGATATTAAAAAAAAAATACATTTTTGTGTCCTCAATTTTGATCAAGGTACCGGCGGACATGATCTCCGTAGAAGATCATCACTTCGGAGCAAAAACGCGGAAGAGGGCATGTAAAATACCACACGCCTAGCCAGACAAAGCGGGGAAGCACAAATTTCACATGCTCCGCGATGAGGCTGAGGACAGCCAACTTTCGTTTGTGGGAACTGAAGCTAGGGGACCATGGTGCACAATGGCGTTGTGCACTTTGTAGGACAACATGATCAAAACAAACCTGCTGGAAAAAAAAGTCGGGCCCAAAGAACCAGATTTGAGACACATCATCTTTGGCACACCTCCAACGGTACAAAAAAAGTATCACGGGAAACAAACAAGGGCAAGGCAAGAATTATTATGCTTGAAGTATTATTATTTTTATATCAATATTAAACTTTTATCTTGAATCTTTCGGATCTGAACATTCATGCCATAATAAAGAAGATTACATTGAGAAATATGTTAGGAAGCATTCCACATCAAAAATTCTGTTTTTATCATTTACCTACTCGAGGCCGAGCAGGAATTAATGGAGATGCTTGATACGTCTTCAACGTATCTATAATTTTTTATTGTTCCATGCTATTATATATATTATGTTTTGAATGTTTAATGGGCTTTATTATATATTTTTATATTATTTTTGGGACTAACATATTAACCCAAGGCCCAGTGCAAATTGCTGTTTTTTGCCTATTTGAGTGTTTCGCAGAAAAAGAATATCAAATGGAGTCCAAACGGAATGAAACCTTCGGGAGCGTGATTTTTGGAACAAACGTGATCCTGAGGACTTGGAGTGGACGTCAAGAAACGAACGAGGAGGCCACGAGGCAGGGAGGCGCGCCCCCACCCTCGTGGGCTCCTCGTGGCTCCGTCGACCTACTTCTTCCTCCTATATATACCTACGTACCCCAAAAACATCCAGGAGCACCACGAAACACTATTTCCACCGCCGCAACCTTCTGTACCCATGAGATCCCATCTTGGGGCCTTTTCCGGCGCTCCGCCGGAGGGCGAATCGATCACGGAGGGCTTCTACATCAACACCATAGCCTCTCCGATGATGTGTGAGTAGTTTACCACAGACCTTCGGGTCCATAGTTATTAGCTAGATGGCTTCCTCTCTCTCTTTGGATCTCAATACAAAGTTCTCCTCGATCTTCTTGAAGATCTATTCGATGTAACTCTTTTTGCGGTGTGTTTGTCGAGATCCGATGAATTGTGGGTTTATGATCAAGATTATCTATGAATAATAGTTGAATCTTCTCTGAATTCTTTTGTGTATGATTGGTTATCTTTGCAAGTCTTTTTGAATTATCAGTTTGGTTTGGCCTACTAGATTGATCTTTCTTGCAATGGGAGAAGTGCTTAGCTTTGGGTTCAATCTTAGCTTCCGGTTCTTTTCATGAAAAAAAGTTCACCGAAACCGAATGGTGAAAACGGTTTGATATTTGGATGCATGGTTTAAGAGATAAAACGTTTTGAATAAATAAATCTATATAAAAAAGGAAAACTCTCAGGTTGCGGCAAGTGACGCACATGCAGTGTGACACTTGTCGTAACTTGAGGGATGTGAGTGTTCTAGGCCAGTGGTACTTCTTAATTTTAGTGATTTCGGGCCTATGGTTGTTGAAGTAGGATAAACAAAACTCTATCGGGCTCCTGTGCAAGCCTCGCCCACTATAACGATCAAATATAGCTATCACTTGTGCGAAATCATTAATTGAGGAGTACTCTTTTCAAAGATTACTTCCACCTCTCTAGTTTGCGACAAGTGGCGCGCGCTGCATGTGCGCCACTTGTTGCAACCTTTGAGTTTTCTCTTTTTTCGTATATCTCTTAAACCATGCGTTCAAATTTTGAACGTTTTCACCGATGCATTCCTCGCGGATCTTTATAATTAGATCTCATGTTGATAGGTTTTCACGAACTTCTTTTTTCACAAAAAGCCGGACAAAAAAACGCCGGGAGCATGTTTTTTCCTTTCAGAATGGCACGGCCGTCCCTCTTGCGGAAGAAGAACCGTGCCTCTCACGAAAGAAAAAACATATATATTTTTTGATTTCGAGAGGCATGACCGTGCCTCTAGCGAAAGGAAAAGAAGAATACGTGTTTTTTTTCGTTTTCAAGAGGCACGGTTGTGCCTCCGCGGAAGCAAATCCTGGAGGTACGGATTTGTTTCCCCGAGAGGCATCGTCGTGTCTCTCGAAAAAAAAAGTGCTCCCAGTTCGGATTTTTCAATCCGGTTCTTTTCGTGAAAGATAAGTTCATCGAAACCTATCAACGTGAAATCTAGTTTTGAAGATCTCGACCCAAGTAGTTCAACGGTAAAACGGTTCAAGATTTGGACGCAAGGTTTAAGAGATAAAAAGTTTGAAATAAACTAATCTATAAAAAAATCTCTCAAGTTGGGACAAGTGACGCACATGCAATGTCATACTTGTTGTAACTTGAGGGATGTGAGTGTATTATTCAAGGACTACTTCTTAATTAGTGATTTTGGACCTATAGTTGTTCAAAAAGGAAAAACAAAACTCTATCGGCCTCCCATGCAAGCCTAGCCCACTTGTAGCGATCAAATATAGCTATCCCTCGTGGTAGACCATAGTAAAAAAAAATTGGACGTGGCTAGCGAGCGCACAGGCGCTCGTTCGCGAGATCCAGGGCCCTTATTATACTAGACAATTCCCCGCGCGTTGCTGCGGGAATTGGTGGCAATACATTAAGATGATACTTGCATGGAACGGGAATATTCCAATTAACAATATGAGCATGAAAGTACAAATATAAGAGATTTATGGCACTTGATTAGTTTATTGTTGCATAGTTTAGGAACATAAGTAGCATAATGTGGGTTTATAATTCCTTGAAGTAGTCAATGCTCTTGTCTTCTTCATCGAGGACAATTTGGACATGTTTAAATCCTTTCGTCATGTACTCAAAGATGTATTTGGTGGACCTTAATGGACGTTCCTAGAGTAGCTTTCTGGTGTTGTCTTCACATGCGTGGTCTTTCAAAGTGATCCATGTTGGGGATTTAGTGGATTTTTTCATGTCTGCAATAGTCTCCTTGTACTTCTTATGAGTTTTTCTTGATGCTTGAGCTGATGAAGAGGGTAGAGCATTCTTTGTTGCATAAGGTTGCATCCTGTAGAAAAGTAGGCGTGGATGTTGTGAAATATCATAGACATTAAACTGGTGAAAGAACTTTGTGTGTAATAGATATACCTTTTGCCTTCTTGCTGCTTGTCAATGTATTTGACAGTGGCGAATTTTTAGGGGTAGGAAAGATTTGCTTGTAGTTGTAGGTTGTATCAAGGGTATTATATAGGTGGCCTGCAATGGTAAGAATGTCTAACTGAAAGATGTTGTTTTAGAAATCTTCAATACACAATTAAGTGGGCAACAAATTTTCAAAAACTGGCAAATGTTACATACATTGTGATTCTAATAACAGCCATGTAAGGTGATAGTGTAGGAATCAGTATTTGACATGCATGCACGATTCTACAGTGCAAGAAAATCGGAAGTCGCTTGCATGAAACGAAAAGTACCTTTGAGAACACATCTCGGTTACAATATAAAAGTAATGGGTATGAGAGCATTCTCAGTTACAAATAGAAGTTGATCAACATAGAAAATTATTGTTGGTCTGCTGGCAGTGTGAAAGCATTGTGGAAGTTGAACATTCTCGGTTACAATAGAAGTTGATCATTCTCGATTATTTGTCGCTTGGAGCACTGTGGAAGTTGCCTGCATGAGCATTGTGGAAGTTGCCTACATGAAGTGTGATATGTACCATTGTTAAAAATGCAACATAAATAAGTACTTAAGGTTTGAATAAAAAAACTTGATGTATATAATATACAATACCTATTTTGTGTGCACATTTGGTTTAGTCCGTCTTTTCATAGTTATTTGCTGCATTTTTATTGTCTGCATTGGTGAGTAAAGATAATATGGAGAACTGTAAATATTTGAACATAAAAACTCATATTGGCCATATTCTCAACTATAGGTCATGGGAAGTAATACATACTCTTGCTTTTCTTTTGCATTTTTGGAGGACTATTTTCCGGGCAGTTTGACCTACATTGAGAATTTCGATTGCATCGAGAATGAAAAAAAAAGAAAGTTCCATTTATAGTGGTTGTGAGTGTTGTGATACCTGTTAGAGTTGTTGGCATCATCCTTGTGAAATTAATCCTTGTTTTTACTCTAGAACTGATTTGAAATGCACATTATAAATAAGAAAGTACATTTATCAGATGAATTCAATAGGAATGGAAGTTCATGAAGCATTACACACATGAACATACGAAACAGAGGAGGTTCGTGAAGTATTACACACATGAACATACAAAACAGAGGAGGTTCATGAAGCATTACACATGAACATACAAACAGAGGAGGTTGAAGTTTATGTGGCTTAGTTTACTTGAATTCACTTTCTTTTGTAGTGATAGGTGTGTGGTTATCACTTGGAGGTGTATTGTTGCAGGAGGTCTCTGGCTGCTGTGCAATTGTACTGAAAAAATATAGATAATATCAATCAGAAAATCTGCACGTAATGTAGATAATTTCGTCCAACTGGATTATGCGAAGAACTTTCTGCACCATCCATGTTGGAACTCTACCAAACGCAAGGTCATACAAACAGATGAATGGCGCAAAGATACCAAAGCAAACTGGCATGAAACCTATGTAAGCGGGTGAAATGCAAGGTGTATGCCATACATGTTCAATTGGCAAAAGTAATTTCAGATTTGGACAAATATTCAGAATTAGTGATGGATGGAATAGTATGTACCTATAGAATGGGATTTCTGGGTATGCAGCAAGCGTAGAACAACCAAGAGCACTACCCGGGTCTCCAAATCGTCCAACATCTGAGGAATCCCAGATTTTTATTCAACCAATATATGTCATGAGGCAAAACTAATCAAGCATACCAAAATTCAGAAAAATAGCAGTTAATTTCAGATAGTAATCTAGCACATAAAAATTCAGAATTAGCAATAGATGGCAACAGAATGTACCTATAGGTGTTGTAAATTCGAGGCTCTTGGGTATGCAGCAGGGGAAGAAGAACCAAGTTGGGGGGGCCTTGGCGTTCAATTCGTCCAGTACCTGAGGAAGTCCAGCATTGCGATTAAACTTGCAGTATGTGATCGGGAATGTGAAGAAGGACGGCAGGACAGGGGAGGGAGTTGCTCACCAGTGGTATTGGTATGAGCAGTATGGTAGACGCCCACCCGTGTGGAGGATGATTGGTACAACGTGAGTTCAGGTGGATCACCGAATTTAAAGAGGAATCCATCAGTTTCTTGTGCAGAGATCGTGGGGAGAGGAAGTGAAGCGGCGATCATTGAAGACCTGCAGCGGAAGGGTTTAAGTGATGGCAACGGAGAAGATAAACAACGTGGGCCATTTGGAGCATCGGGCTGCAGAGGCGTCAGCGAAGTGGGCTGTGTGGTTTGGTGTCAGCAAACGGAAAAAATTGAGGACCGCGAGCAGCAGTGAAGTTAATGCGGCGGTGTTCACCTCGCCATGGAACTGGGCTCCCCGCCATCGACACCACGGAGCAGAGAAAGGCGCACAGAGGGTCCATTCTAGGTGGCCGGTCGGAGCAGAGGAAATTGTGATGTGAGGTGGGGCGATACGCGAGAGAGGGGGGGCGGCTAATGGCGCGGCTAGCAGTGCTGGTGGCTTGGAGGTGGTGCCGGGAGTCAGCCCGGTGGCAGAGGAGGCGTACAGGGGCGGCGACGCGCATGGTGGGCTCCGACAGGCGGCTCCGTGGTCGGTAGCCGGGGGAGACGGCGCGAGATGCGGGGCTGGCAGTGGCGGCTTGCATCGTCCGGCGCGGCCAGCGGCGAGGTGTGGGAAGGCACTGGGGTGGTGATGGCGGTAGTCAATATGGCCTCGCGTGGAGCCGTCGCCTTCCTCGCCCAACACCTCCAGTCGCTGCGAGCACGAAAAGTTGGTTGGCCGGTGGCGCACCTGCGCAGCTTGTACCGGGAGAAGGAGGAGAGGTGGAAGTGCGGAGGGGCTCCGGTGGTGGCGGGCGCAGCGCGCAGCAAGGAGACCGGAAGGAGTAGGGTAGTCCGGCGGGATGGGCGGAGAGATTGGGTTTCAGTTGGGGCCGCCGGGCGTGCGGGAGATTGGGATGAGCGGCTGTTGTGGTTCAGGCCTTCAAGGAAAAAACAGTTTCTTTCCACCGCAGTCACCGTAGTGGGAATCCGACGATTGTCCGGTTTTGCAAACTGAATGATGACGTGGCAAATAGCTGATGTGGACAGTGTGCATGTTGAGATAATAGGTTGTAGTGGGGATCAACTTCTTAAGAATGTTAGATATGGAAAATACAACCAGTCCCTTCACACGTGCTTTCAAAAAAGGAAACATCCAGGTCCCTGCCACCACCTTACCCGCGCCCACGCGATTGTGTTACAGTAACAAAGAAATCAGTCTAAATCTTGTCCCACATGCATTTATCTAGGGCAAAAAAGTGTTAAAAGCCGTAACTTTTGATTCAAGCGTCAAATCAACATGGCAAAAATTCAAAAAAGTTTCTAAAACATGGCAAATTTGCCATCCTTCAAATAATTTGCCACCATTTTCTTCAAATGTATATTATTTTTTATTTCTCTAACATGGCGAACTTACTATATGGACCATGACAAAATTAATTTATGGACCATGGCAAGTTTTTTTTTTGAACATCAATATAGACACAAGCGCTCATTCAAGTACCATGGCAAAAGTTTCGACATCTCTACATTTGCTATGACAAACAAATAATTTGCTGAGTTTAACTCATAGCATCTTTTCTGCATTTTGCAACAATTTAAAGATGTGACGTCTAAACCATCGCATGTTTCCAACTTCACATGGCAGATGCGGACATTATGAATTTGCCATCATTTTCATTTGAACTTAGCATATGTCTGTCCGGGTTGAAATTTCGTGACCGGGCGGCCCGCCCGAGCGTATGAAGCGGGTTGGGGCGCCCGGCTGCAGATGCTCTAACCCTGCCTTTTTTCGCTTTCTACCTTGGGCTTTTCTCACATGCCCGGTAGCTTAGTCTGCCTGCGGCCCGTTTAGAAAGGAAAAAGAGTCACTAGCCACTCATGCTCCGTTTAGAAAGGAAAAAATCGCTAGCCACTCGTGTGCAGCCCGTTAGGCACTCAGAGTCAGCGGCCGCCGCACGAAGACGTCCGAGCCTAGCTCAAAAAAGAAAAAAAAAGGACATCCGAGCCTTGTGTTCGTCGGAGAAGTCCCAGTCATGCAGTTTATTTCTCGGCAACAACGGTTTCCGATCCACAACACAAGACGACTCCCGTATCCTCTATAAAATCCGTGCGATCGAGGGGACGTCTCCACGTCTCGTTCAATAGAATAGATCGGTCG
This sequence comes from Aegilops umbellulata, assembly GCA_032464435.1. Classification (NCBI taxonomy): domain Eukaryota; kingdom Viridiplantae; phylum Streptophyta; class Magnoliopsida; order Poales; family Poaceae; genus Aegilops; species Aegilops umbellulata. The sequence continues at coordinate 514,886,185 of CP136056.1, forward strand.
ATCGATCAATCAGGCCTAGCTAGGAGATCATGTCGCATCGGCCGACGTCGACGCCGCCGCCGCATGCTGAAGCCGCCGCAGGCATGGGCATGGGCATGGGCAAGGCGCGAGTGGTGGAGGTCTGGGCGCATAACCAGGAGGCAGAGCTGGCTCGGATGTCGGACATGTGCCGGGACTTCCCCATCGCCGTCGTGGCCACGTCCTACGACATCCCTCCCCGCCCCGTCCCAGCCTGCACCCGCGAACTCACGGCCGACGCCGACGGCGTCTACCACATTACTGGCCTCATGCCGTACCACCGCAACATGGACGCCAACTGCGAGCACATCTCCAATAGGGTCCGAGGCGTGCGGTTTCTGCAGATCGCCCTGGCGCTGGTCAACCGTGACGGCGACCTCGCCCGCGTCTGGAGGTTCCACCTGGACGTGCCGTCGGCCAAGGAGAAGCGATTCATGCTGAAGCTGGGTGTGGAGCCCTGTGTAGGCCGCGTCGACCGCGCCCGCTTCGGCAACGCTCTCAGGGCCTGCCGCGCCGTGATGGTAACCGATGTCACCTGGGTGACCTCGGACGGCGCCGAGGATATCGCCCACTTGGTGGATTGCTTATTGAACGGTGCCCGAATCTATCCAAAAGAAAACCAAGACCGTTACGGGCTCATCCGCCTGATCCGGATTCATTTTCAGGAACTTTACGACCTCAAATTTCTCGCGGAGTGGCGAACTCTGGCTGGGGAGGAGCCTCCGCTGTTTGCAGCCGCCAAATCGCCTGATGACCTCCTCCACGGCTTCCTCGCGCTAATGAGGGAGCCCAAGTTCAGAGAGCGGATGATGGAATACAATGGGATCTTGTGCGGGCTCGGAGACTGGTCCAGCGACGAACTCGATGACTTGAGGTTGAGCTACGAGGAGCAAGAGAGGCAATTCAAGGTCAGATTCGCTGAGATAAATGGCCTTGATGTGTCTGATCTCGAACATGTCCATATGCACTAATGGAATTGGATCAATGATGCAACATGTAACCATATGCATGACCACAGATTAGTTTATCCTTGCCAAGGCGAAGATTATTTTTTAATTCTTGGGATTTCTTCTACTTTTTCCTCTTTCTGATGTATCTTTTTATGTAAAAGTAATTGTAATATGGTGTGTCTTGGAGTTGGAGTAATTCGCACCTTTGCTCTGGAAGGCATCCCCTAACAAATGTGATATGTTCCATTGCTGGTGTAGCTCATTTTTTAGCGCAAATTCGCAGGGGCACGCACGTGTTGGAAGGGTTGCAGCCGTCGATCTGCACCAATGTCCGGACACATGTTTCCATGAAATTGGTCGAAAAAAGGATGGAAATTCTGAACTGCATGAGTACGACATAGTACACATGTTCTTTTTGTACAAATACTTGTGCGGGCCCTTCTTATACACCTTCCTATCCGTGTGTATGCTACGTCCCCGTTCTGTTACATACTCTGTCACATGTTCTCTGCATTGTTCATCTTTTTCTTTCTTCATCCCAGTCCTATTTCCTCCTCTTCTGTTCGCCATGCTGGTCTTATCTTCGAGTTATGTTTCCTCCTCTTCTTTTTATATTTGTTTCCTTTCCGTCCAATTACTCCCCTTACGTTATATCCATTCATCCCTTGCTATCCATTCGCTAATTCATGCAACGTTCTTCCATGAAAAATTGCTACACTTGTTTTCCCAAATTTTCCCTTTTCCTGTCTCAAATACGCATGGTCCTTCTATTCTTCAACAGTTCCATCATTGTACTGTTAAATATTCATTAGTCGAAAGACTTCAATGCATTCCTTATGAAATTTCCCCTACCAGATACCATTTGCATTTCGTTCTTCAATCTGCACTGATTTTTCTTTGATTTTATATCATATCCAGTCTTAGCATGTTTTCTCTTGTTGTTCTAAGTTACAGTATATGAAACGGACCAGTTGTGTCATGAAACTTACTCTGTACATTCCGTTTTCTCAGTAGGAACTTGTGTCGATTCAATTTATTACCGCGCACAGCCAACAAGTCGTGCGCCCAACTTAGCTTCTTTTTTCTCTTAAGGGGAGCGCCCAACTTAACTAACATTAAATAAATATTTTCGGTGCGCAGACCGCAGACGAATCATCTTGTTTCTAGCTTCTCTTTCCCCATCATCTTCTCTCTTTCTACTCCCATCCTTTAGATCTTCTCTGTTCAGACTTCTACCGGAGGTTACTTTCACTGTTTGCCAGATGTCGACGGCGACAATCATCAACGACGATGACTCCGTTGTTCATGTATGGTTTTTTAGGTTGCCCTTCAAGAAGAGCCATGAAAAAGACCCGGCCAACCCCAATGATGTCATGGTAAATCATGATGTATACTTCTTAATCTCGTCCAAATCATATCAAACTATTTTCTGTACTAAATTGCATGTTAGTACTTTTCTAGTGCCCAGTTTGCAACGACCGCAGAGGCTTGTGCAAAAAATACAACATTCCAAAGAACCACTCCTTCTCTCTCCTTTTTCGACATGGCTGCAGAGAAAGAACGACAAGTTTCAAATAGTTCTTTGAATCTTGTTGATCAGATGTCTGATTTAATTGTTACGTAGTTCATTGCAGGTATTGCATAATTATGTGTTTGCTTATTGATTGAACAAAATGTACATCCAACATTCTTTCAATCGTCTTTGTTTATTCCATCATGTTTACAAAAATTTGCCTAATTTCAATTACCTGAGATGTTGTTTTCCTCATTTGACACACAATCCAACTTAGAAACTCATACCAACATTCTACCTACTGTTGGACCACTACCTAAGCATATACATAAGTTTTGTTTAGATATCAATTTTGATATTTATATCTATGTATCCATAATTTTCACATTCTGTCACATGACACTTCTTAGATTTAAATATTAACACAACTCGTTGTTCTCTATAATACATTCCTTAAACAAAATTATATCACGAACATAGTCTTTTTTTCATAATAATATTCACTGCAAAATTTTCTGTAACAATATTTTTTATTTCCATTATCCTTAGGTCATCCTTTGCTTTACAAATCATGATTTTATAAAATATATCAACATTAAAGTATCTGTTTGAACTCAAGTTACAGTTTTGCTTCACACAAAATAAGGGTTCAGTTTTTTTATCCATATCACCAATAATTAAAAAAACTCATTTCACTATCAATAACCGGAGACAATTCTTATATGTGTACCACCTCCACCTATGTCACAAATCCTCTCTCATAGCACTTCTGTCACATTTAACTATTGCTGGACCACTATCTAAGCATACATAAGTTTTGCTTGGATATCAGTTTTGATATTCATGTGTATGTATCTATAATTTTCACACTACAAGAAAACTGAGATACTGTGACGAAAATCCTCGTGACAATGGTGGACAACGTCACACAAATACATAATGTGTGATGTTTTCATAGGTGGCGTCACTGATTACTACAAATTGGTGACAATAGACGTCACTTAATCGCTTTGGCCCATGAGTGCACCTTGCTACCAATTTCTATGACAATTTGGTAAATTTCCAAGCCTAACCTACTAGAGTCACCGAATATGAATGTGAGGATCACTTTTTTGTGTCTAGCAATGGGACCTGCCGTAGTGCTTGACATGTTAACAAGCAGTATGACCCGCGTAATAGTGTTGGCAGTAGGATCCATCATAGTTTTTTCACAGTCTACCGACCAATGTAATTATTTTGTTCTATCTAATATAGATAGGTAATGGCAAGGGGAAAACTTATTTTGTTCCATCTAGCATAAATAGGTAGTGGTTGAGGAAAAAACATGAATCGTGCATTCGTGAGCTCATATTTCGTTCTGTGAGAAAAAAGGTGAAATATGAGTTGACGGAAAAAAATTTGGTACATATCATTATGGTCTCAAATAACAGCGTTGCTAATAAGCTACTCCCTCTGTAAACTTTTGTAAGAGAGTGAGCTAAACGCTCTTATATTTGTTTACAAAAGGAGTAGAGTTTAGTTTTTTTTTGCGAAAAGGGCGTAGAGTTTAGATGCTACCGTAAATTGTGCTAAAATACATTTATTATGTTCTTTTTTGTACATATATTTATTATATCCTCCCTTTTTGTACAGATATTTATTTTGTTCTTCGTTTTGTGAAACTATATCTATTTTGTTCTTGGACTATATTCATTTAGCAAGTTAGTTATTTGTTTGCTGGGGCGTGTGTGACTCGATCTGTAGGTTAGTTATTTCTTGCCGAGCCGTATATGTGATCATCGATCTGTTCGTTTAGTAACTTCGTATGTGACGGGCATATCGCAGCATGTGGCCTGGTGCCAACCGAGCAAAAAACCCTTTCTTTAGAGTTTTCTACGTGGGCTGAAGCCCGCTCAACCCCGCCTATAAGAAGCGAAATTATTTCCCCTCGGCCACCTCCTCCTCCCCGAGCGAAACCCTACCTATCCAATCTCGCTTCTCTCGCTCGTGTGGCGGCAGCGGTAGATAGGAGGCAACAAAGCGCGACGACGGCGGGCGGAGTAGCTGCTCTCTTCTCCTTCTCCCGTCGGGTTCCTTCAGGGCGTCCCGCTGCGGAAGTTGCTCGTTGCGTCAGGGCCAGACATGGCGCACGGCGGCAGACCCAGCGTGCGCCGCGGCCAGACTAGACTGGTTGCGCGGCGGCGGCCCAACCAGTGTGCGTGACGTCCGTTCCCAGTGTGAGTGCTTGCGTGCGTCCTATGATCCCTATTGCAGGATTGAATTCTCTGTCTCTGGTGCCATTGGTCTATACACTCCTCAGTTCCATCCGTGCAAGTGAGGGAGAGGAGGCATGGTGATATGGGTATTTGGTTATGGTTTCCTGGTGTGAAACCGCCGGTTCGCCTGCGGTACCCTTGCCAGCCCCTTATCAGTGGCTACCCCCGCCGGGTAAATTTAACTAATGAGTCGGGCCGCTGTTGTCTGACCTTCCGCACTACTGAGATTCATCTTGTTGACCCTCTGTTTTTTCATCTTCTTGGGTTTTGTCCATCAGATTGACATGGAGCACAGACCACAGGGGCATGCCGGAGTTCCGAAGAGGACCGTCAAGCTCGACAGCAACCTGGGCTAACATGTGTACGACGCCCAACTCTCTGCTCTCAGTTTAGATGAACCGCTCACATGCGTGGATTGATTCAGATTTCCGTTTTGTTCTGTTCCTCAATGTTATTGAGTTCTTATTGGTTTATACATCTCACTAAGTTTATACAACTCGCAGTTAGTTTATACATCTCACTAAGTTGAACATTGTAAACTGAATTGTACCTGTTCTTATTTATCTTTTAGAGAAATTATTAAGAGAACCTAGAAAGTACATGTGAAATGGGTTAGTAAATAATGAGTTAGCTGCAGCAAAATATTTTCATTATGCTGATTCTCCCCCAGTATTGCTATGTTAATTTGTAGTTCATTCGCAAAAAAAATGTTAATTTGTAGTTCTGAGCTCGTGGCAACTTTGTTTAAGTGAGTATGAGTAGATTTGCAAGTGAATTAATGTTGTAGAACTGTAGTGGGAGTTTTATGAGAGATTCAACATGGCTCTGGCAAATTACTAATGGAGAACTAATTGACTGAACTCGTTTGTCGCAATCAGAAGTGATACTGACTATATGGTAATGCAGATTACTGTCCAAGCATGCTGAGAATACATCTAAAGATGAAAGCCTAAATGAGCTCTTTTACCATAGCGTAATTGTAAGTAATTTATATTCACATGGAACTGTCTTATTGATCACACTTCTAATCAGTGTGTGCCAAAGACAACAGCTATGTTATGCAAAGTTCTTCATGCTTTCTTCCCTGTTCTAGGCTGCTTGAAGGTTTCTTTCTTCGAGGCTTTGTTGAATATTCTGTTTTTTCGCACCATTTTAATTTGTGAAGGAGCACCTACTACAAATGCTAATTTGTTCCTCTTGGGATTTCGAACTTTGAGTTGTTCTACTATTTATGTATTTCCTCTTAATTCCAATACTTCTCTTACTTTCTGATGTATTGATACACGTTTGTTCGAATCTAATATTCCAGACCTTTGTTGCTCACAAATACGACATGTTTAATAGAAAAGTACCAATATGTCTTTTTTTGTTAAGATTCCAACCTAGAGCTCCCAGTTATAATTTGCAGATTGTTCTTTGTTGCAATAGTAGATGGTTTTCTGTAACTCATTCAAACTAATAATTTTTGTCTTTGTTTCTAATAGGCTGATACACAAGTCATGTTTCAAGAAGTTGATATGAACATCGAAGGATCAGAACAATTCTGGCCGCTTTCAAGAAGTCACGAGAAGTGGCATCCAACAATGGTGGGAGAGTGTCACACCAACAAAGTCTCTATTTATGACCACCAAAATTAGGAAGGATGTTGTATCAAATGATTATGTAGCTTGGGTTATTTTGGATGGCACATATGTACGTGTGATGTGTAATGTGCATGCTGTTTAGAGATTAGTTGGCTTGTAATGTGATGACAAAATTGGTCAATGGAAAGATGTGCTTAAATTGCCACAAGCATACAGTGCGTTTTGAGTCAGACCAGGCCAAAGTAATATTAGAGGAAAAACCTATAAAGAAAATAGTTCTTAAAAGGCTAGCGAAAAAAGGCAATAAAAAAGTGTGGGCTGGATCAACCACTATTGCGTTGCAAATTGGCTACGGCCCATCGAAAAGTTATATTAAAAAATAGAAAATGGGCTGAATTATTGGGCTTGGCCCATTTGGAAACCAAGTGCGCACTAGCCCACCAAAAATCTAGTGACGACACCTTCGTCACCGAAGGTCCCATATCCGGTGACGTTTGTTGCGTGCCGCGTCATTAGGAATAATCTGTGACGGGGATTCTATGATGTTGCTCGTGACGCCTAAAAAACGTCACACGTGAGTATTTTGTGACATTTTTAGCTATTACGTGACATTTGTGAGCTTGTCACAGTAGGTCTAATCTCTTGTAGTGTCATATTACATCACATGAAACTTCTTAGATTTTAATATTAACCCTACACATCGTTCTTTATAAATATAGTATTTAAACAAAATAATATCACCAACATATAATTGTTTTCATAAAAATATTTAGTTAATAATTGTCAATAAATCAATTTATCTCCTGCTTTAAAAGGAATGATTTTTTAAAACATATTGACAGTTGTTGTCATACCAACAAACTGAAGTTGGATTGATTACTTACTAGCCGTACCAAGAGCTCCATATAATAATTATTTTTTATGCTAAACTTTTATACTTGTTTTAAACTAAGTGTACAATATTATATCTTTAATTAATAAAATTTTCTATTCAAATAAGAATGTTTCTATAAATAATAGTTATATTATTCATTATTACACAATCATAATGTGTATCATTGAAAATTTTGGTTCTACAAAATTTAAATTGTATGATTACGAAAAAATCTCTTGTTAAAAAATCTTCAAATTAATTTTCTAATATTGCTTAAATTATTTAGTGTATACACATATATTTCCATATCTATGTGTTTGTTCATATATCTTTTGGTATTACTAGCAAAAAAGCCCGTGCGTTGCAACCAGACAGAAAAAACACACGCTCTTAACCCAATAACCACGACTCGAGACCCTGATAGGTAGACGTTCTTTATTTAAAATGGCATCACATTTGTGTTCCCGACGGTGGTCTCACTGCTCACACAATGAAAACGCATTTGAATGTGGTCAGTCCTAAGGCGTCTCTCTCTCTCACACACACGCGCGCGCGCTCGCACGCACATAATTGCTCAGAATAAGATGAGAAAAGTGTTGTTTTTTCCCGCGAGGTTTTTCAGAGTTGTGCATGCGTGGTTATCAATGTTTTTTCCCACTCAATCTGGTTTTAATGTGTGTTTATTTGCAATTTGGATCGCCGCCAATGCGAAAGAAAAACAGATCGTGCACTATAGATTAAGTTTGCACCCAAATTAATAGTTTAGAAATATTTAACAGCTAAAAGTAACAGCATATTTAGATTCTACACATTTTTCTAATCAAATTTCATATGTAATAGGGCTTATTCCATCTGTGCCCCTGGTTCCTTAGTTGTGCTCACTTTTTCCCACGCTTCAAACTTGTGCTCACTTTTCCCCATTCCCTTAGCTAAAACTCTCACAAATGTTCATAACAGACGTTTGCCGTCTTGGCCATTAACTGACTTGTGGGGCCACGTTGGACTCTGTTTTTTTAGGGGCTCATTGGACTCTGTTTTTTTTCTGTTGACTGTGGCTGTGGCTTCACTGGTTGGGCCGTGTTTGTGTTCATAGGACGGGCCCGATGGATGCAGCCTGCTATGCATGCCCGGCTTTGGCATCGATGTAGCCTGCTATGCATGCGAACACCGCCACGCACGCATCTAGTGACCTAGACCTAATCGCATGCATGCACGCCGACACGCACGCATCGATCCTTGCCGCACGGTTGCGGGTGGATTAAATCGCTCCGCATCGTCGTTTCAAGCGTCGCAGACTCGCAGGCATACGTGCCGGTGGCAGAAGGGGCAGGCTGCATGCATGGTCGCGTCCATATGTCGAGGCATTGGTTCACGCCGCAGGCTGCACGCACGCTCGTGAACGGGAGGCAGGCAGCCGCCAACGCAGAGCACGCACAAGGGGGAGGCAGGCAGCCGCCAACGCAGAGCACGCAGAAGGGGGAGGCAGGCAGCCGCCAACGCAGAGCACGCAAAGCACGCTCGCATCGATTCTCGTTTACACATTGATGATCGCATCGGTTCACGCACGCACCGAGTCACGATCTACGCCCGCCGTTTGCGCGTGTACCCACTTCGTCTCCCCCGGCTATTTAAACTGCCCTCCATTGCCTCTTCTTCTACAGATCCATCTGCGCCTCCAACTTCTTCTCTTCTTCCCCCAAAAGCCAAAGCGATTCCACTCAGCGAAGCAAGCAAGATGCAGTACAACGGGCCGACGTTCCAAGCGCCGCCCACCGTGCCGGAACGGCGGTACCCCGCCCACGTCATCGTCGAGGAATCCCTCCGCGTGTGGGAGTTCTCCCGCTGGAGGGGAAGCACTGAGCTTGCACGGGGGTTCCTCCGTGCGGGCTTCCACCACCTCCCGGCGGGCTCGCCGCCCATGTTCAACCTCGTGGAGCAGCGTCCCCACGCCAACGCTCCAGTGGTAGGGCTCATCGTCCACTTCACCAACAGGTTCGATGCCTACTACCTGCTCGGCAAGGTGTATTGGTGTGGGTGCGAGTTCATCGCATTCACGACCTATAACATCTTCACCGACTTCGAGAGCATCTTCCCCGCTCGCAACCGCATGCACAGCCTCCCGTACTACCTCGGCGACAACGGCCGTGAGGAGGAGGAGTACTGAAGCCGGCGGCGAAGAAGACGGTGAAGCCGGCGGTTAAGGTGAAGACATGGCGGTGTTGCCCTAGCTACCCTATCTATCTATCTAGTTTGTTGTGTGTGTTGCCCGAGCTATCTATGTAACGTTAACTATTATCTATGGTGTGTATGTAAGAACTTATGTTGCCCTAGCAACCGTACCCTATCTAAGTTAAGTTATGTGTGTTATATTAATGCTTTGTTATGTTTGTATTTTGTTTGTCCCAAGTTTAGACATGGCTAATTGGCATGGGAAAAATTAACCAAACAAACTAAAAATGATGTGTTTATAGATGCCTTCTAAAAATAAGAACATATTGTACATTTGTACACGGCTTTGGTTTGAGAGCTCTGTAATTTTTAGGTATTCAAAGAATACTTTGGTTTTCAAAAATATTGAAGTATCAAATACTTTGAGATATTTGGCTTTAGTCAAAAGTGTAGTTTTAACTACACTATGTTTGAAGTAAAGGAAAGCCAAAAAAATTCTGCCCCATGGCCTATGTAAATAATTTTTTTCTAAAACCCACCTCCCTACTTTGGGTCAAGCCAAGCAACAATTTCCAGCAAGTTTCAACTGCCCCTAAATTTTATTTCTATTTATTTTATCTCAAAATCTTTTCTGTTATTTATTTTGGACCTTAGAGTTTCCAAAGGAACTGCCAGATTTCCTTTGAGTTTTGACTCCAAGTAAATTCCTCTGACTAGTCCTTAGCACCCTCAACCAAGATCCATCAAGATCCACTGGTCCACAATTCAAATTTTTCAAAATGTGCTTGCTGCAAGTTTGGACCAGATTTGCCATTTTTGGTGAAATTCATTTCTTTTCTTTTCCTAAAAATCTGAGAAAAATCAGGCAGCCTTTGGATGCATCAAAAGACCACCTCACCAAAGATCAGCTCCAGAAAAATTTTCCACATGCCAAAATCATTTCATCGAACAATTGGTGTGCACTATTTCTATTAGTTTCAGAGTTCAGTGTTCAGTTGCAGTTGGCAGTGTCGTTTTCTTCAGAGCACGGCGTCGATCTCGCCAGTAACTGCAGTGGCGCCTTGCTCCCTGTTCCCCCTCCTTGTCCAGTGCGCTGTATGATCCTATACTCGAGGTTATTAGCTAACAAAATAATCCTATCACTGAACTGGTAGTTGTTTTCTGCCGAAACTGAAAGTGTCGAAACTTAACAGTAAACTGCATACATTCAGTGATCGACAGTTGCACAAACATCTCTAACGAGAGATGGCCATCAAGTAAAAAATTCCTAGAGCAAGTATTCCTAAAGCTATCAGATTGGATTGCTTCTTCAACTCAATCAGATGCTTGAAGTTCTTGTTCATCTTCTTCAATTCCGTCTTCAGTTCAACATCTACCACCGTCGGGTATTCTGGACGCGCAGCTGCTGCCGGAGCGGCACTGTCATGGGGCAGATTGGACTCGCTGATTGCATTCCCCCTCGAATCCAGCAAGCCCGACCCTTGAAGCCTTTGGATGTAATCATCCATCCACTCGAAATGGTGGCATTTCTTCATGATCTGAAAATCAAATCATGTAACCTAAATCCAAATCTGACAGATTTTTTGAGAAATTAGAGATAAAGGATGCGAGGAAAACTCAGATCTAACCTGCCCCTCCGGCTTGCTCTCGCATTTGACGAACTCGCGCCCAAAGTTCCCATTCTTCTCCTCCTTCGAAGTCAACCGCTTCAGTGGCGCAGTCCGTGGGCAGTCAGTGCATCGAGTCATCGGCACTGGACCATACACCGGCCACGTGGAACGGGGGGCTGACGAGGAGGTCGACATATCGCCCGAGAGGAAGAAACAGAGGAATTGCTCGAGAGGAAGAAGAACGAGAAGATGGGGAAAGAAACAGAGGAATTGCTCGATCTGCTCGATGCCTTTGTTTGTCAGATGGAGAAGAGGAGAAGGGGAAGCTATATTGACGATTTGCCACATTGTATTTTGCAGTTTCAATATTTGAACCAACTCTTAACACTGACATGTGGTGGTCATGTGCGAAAAATACAATTTCATTTGTAAAGTGGGGCAGATCGTAAAAAACCCGAGAAGGACAGTGCAGTAGCCAATCAGGATGCATCACGCAGATCGCGCATGCCTGCCCCACATCTGACGGGTGGTGTTTGGCGCTTGGTAGGATCCGACGGCGCACGTTCAACGCTAGGGTTTGGAGCATTTCTGCGGGGTTATGAGCGAGTCAACGGGGTTATTAGGGTTTGACCAGATTTCAAATGGCCATAACTAAATTAGAAAAAATCGCAAAAATATAAAACAAACGTAGTTCGTCCGTTTATGAGACCTAGTTACCATAAAAAAATATAAACTCGGTATAGGGGCGTTTTTTTTGAAAAATCATTTTTTGAAGTGATTTGTCCAAATCAAGTTCAAATGTTTTTAAAAAAATAAAAAAAAAATCAAAATGTTGTAATTCTTGCGCACATAGCCGTCATATGTGACAAGGTTATGAGAAAAAAAATATAAACTTGGTGTAGGTCATTTTCATGAAAAAAGTCTTCACACAAATGAGCTATCACCTATGAACATTTTCAGAGTTCGTAGAATAGGGAGAGAGGGTTTAGGGTTTGAAAAAAAATCAAAATAATTTTAAAAAATACGAAAAATCTCCATAGCTTCATTTTGGAGTGAGTAAGAAGGATGTGAACTTACTTTTTCATTTTCATATCTAAAACGTGTTATTTGACGGTTTTGAATTAAAAGCATATTCTTTTCAAAAAAATGTAGTAATATGAATATTAATCAATAAATAGTGAGACTTCGTTTTTACCCTATATATATGGAACAAGTGTTAATAAAAAAATATATGCCTCATTTAGGCAAGGTCAAAAAAAAAACTTGATTTCAAATAGGGCTGTTTACCCTTGTTTTCGAGCTCGTTTCTAGCACATTTCTCATTCGGACTGTTCACCTACGAATATTGGACTTCAAATGCTCGATCAAATACACCGCATAGAGCAATGAACCTCCAATGTTCAACTTCAACTTTGACTCGAATCCAAATTTTGGCCCAAATTCAAATATTGATTTAAATTAAAATTTTGATGGAAATTTGAATTATGACTCAAATAAGAAACCAAATTAGAAGCAACATTATTACAACTGATAAGTTTTCATAGTAGCTCAAATCTACCAAGTTTTAAGCGATCCACTCGCCCTCAAATTGACAACACAAACATTTCCCAACAACTTAATTCAAATTTTCGACTTGCTCCTTGTGTTTGCAGCTGGCTTCACCGTCTTGCTCCTGGTTTCCCTAGTTGAGATGCTCTTTTCTTTCAGACTCTTGTTCCTTTTGATCTTGGGATTTACTTGGGGTTTTCCTCGTGGAGGTGCTGATGGAGTAGTTGCACTCGCCGAGCACTTGACGACCATTTGACGGTCATCTATGGGTTCAGTAATCTTTAAAGGCACAATTGGAATAATTACGCCCTCCTCTTCCTCTCTTATAGATTCAAAACCATCAAAGGCCATGGTTTCAAAATCTTCTGCTTCTTCATCTCTTGGCCTTTTCTCCCTAGACCTGGTAAATAAAAGGGCCCTAAATAAAATTATAAGCCATAGGCAAAAAAGAGAACAAATGCAAACAAAAGGGTAGCTGCATTCTACAAAGGGTGCAAACACATACCAAGATGCTTCATTTGCTGCTGCATTCTCCACTGCTTCATTTGCTGTTGCATTCTCCACTGCATCTTCAGTCTCCATTGCTGCTGCATTCTCCTCAGCATTGGCTGCTGTCCATCTTTCCTCCTCTCCAAATGATGCATCCACTGCATTGGTACAAAGCCTAGCAATATGCCCCAGAACTCCACATTTTTTGCAAGCACGCTTCTTTGGTAGACGACCCTCCTCACCTGCTCTAATCCTCTGGTTCCTTGGTCTTCCTGGTGGTCTACTAATGACAGGAGCGTGGAGTTTGAACCCTGGATCTACTATGTTCCATTGATCTTTCCCCAATAGTGCAGGCACATTGTCAGCATAAGCAGCCATAAATTTGGCAACAGAGAAATACTCAGAGCAATATTGATCAACTTCACCATCTGCACCCCCGATAACGGTCATCAGATGTAGGGCATGTATGCATGGCTTCCCACGGATCTGCCATTGCCTACAAGTACATTCTCTAGTACTTAGGTTCACAGGATACCTCCATAACCTATTTTTAGTGTCAGTATAGGTAACCTCTCCCTCATATGTACCAGATCGAATACATTTCATCTTCATTCCTCTTGCCTTCATGTGCAATGCCTTAATCAGTGATGGGAGCATTTGATGACCAACATATTGTGTTTCTGCAATTCTTTTGCGAAGAGCCATCTTTATCGTGATCATTTGCCTCATCTTGTCAAATGCTTGCCACAACAAGAGCCCTTTCACTGACTTGAACTTTGAATTGAAGCATTCTGCAAGGTTACTGGTCACATAATCTACTTTGCAGATTTCATTGAATTTGCTTCTTGACCACACCTTGCCATGATGTGCATCCATGTACTCCTTCACAAGAGGATTTTGAGCATACAACACTCTCAAATGGTGTTCATGCTTCCTTTTGCTGCATGTGTATGATGATGGCCATAAGTTCTCATCATAAACTTTACCTTTGAACTTCTTTTTGAAATTATGCGCTAGGTGTCGCATACATTCCCTATGCTCCACTCCAGGGAATACAATTTCCACTGCACTCTCTAAACCCTTGCAAGCATCTGTGTGTATAGCTAAACCTGTGGGTGTGCCTATAATGTTGCGCAACTGCTACTGAAACCAGACCCAACTTTCCTCAGACTCTGCCTCCACCACACCAAATGCAACTGGGAATGCCAGTTGTGTCCATCAACTGCAGAAGCTGCTACTAGCTGTCCTCTCCATCTTCCAGTCAAATGTGTAGCATCTACGGCCAAATAGGGCCTGCAACCATCTAGAAACCCCTGCCAGCAAGCCTTGAAACAAACAAAAGCCCTTTTGAAGCACTCCTTCTGAAATGACTTCCCTTTTATTTTGAATGGAACTGTATGCTTGTCAATCTCTACAACACTCCCTGGACTTGCCATCTCCACTTCAGCTTTGAAAGTGTAAAGCAGCTGAAAACTGTCATTCCATTTACCATTAATTCTGTCAAGAGCCTTTTCCCTAGCATTGAAAATTCTCATGTAAGGAATTTCTATCTTGTACTTCTCAAAAAGCTTCCCATGGAGTGCTGTTGGACCAAGTCCAGGTTCTTCTCTCAGCCAATCCAATATAGCATCTGCCACCCACCTAGTTTTTGCTAGCTTGGTTTTGGCCTTCCCCCCTCCCCCTCCAGGTGGACAGGTGTGCTTGTGTGGGTTTTTCTTTATCTGAAACAAAACAAAAGGGTAAAGAACAGTTAAGAAACCTTACTCAACGATCTGAAACTAAATTACTAACTGAACTTGGATTACCTAAATATATTTGCTCTCTCTCATACGAGATGCATGCAACTTCCACCTACACCTAGGATATGGACAAAAAACTGTGAACCTTGCTGGCTCACTCCTTTTAATCCTATAGGTGTTTTCAGATATAATGCACCATGTTGTCACTGCATTCCGACAGTCCACCATTGATTGGAAAATGGTACCTACACTAAGCTCAGGGTTTTCCCTGTTCCACTCAATTATTGGCATGTCATCACCATCGTATTCATCCTCGATTAAGCTGTCCGTGTTCTCCACCTTCTCTTCATCGTCAGTGTCATCAAACCTAGCTTGGCTGATGGGCTCCTCCATATATTCGTCATCCACTGCTTGCTGACTGGCTACATCGACCAGTTCAGGAAACATCATCTCATCTTCATCATCATTTGTAGGCACTGCCTCATCAGGTTCTGCATCTTCTTCTACACCAACTGCAGAAGGTACACGAGAAGCAGCAGCTGAATCGGAACCAGAATTGGCAGCAGGCATGTTGTGGCTCCATGAACCACTTGCTTTACTTGGTGTCGACCTACAAGGAGTGCCGGGGTGCTGGCTATTAGCACAGACAGATGATGTCTGAACTCCCTTCCCCTTTGCCCGTTCTGCGCGTGGCTGAAGCACATCGATTTGGAGTTTACCGAATCGGCAGCCAGCAATCCCAGAAAAAAGCAACGGCATATGATCGTCGCAAGTTAGTGGGAGAAATCTTTGCTCGTCACTGCTGAAGTAATTCAGTTCAACAGCATCGGCATCACTCCAGGGATAGGTGTTTCGGAGCTCGGCTCGCAAATCTTTGAAAGATATGCTGGTTTCTACCACTTTGGGATAGAAAAATGATGAAATCAAATGCGGTTTAGTACCACGCAACACACTAGTTTCCATTCTAATCGCCAGCCGGAAAGCCAGCGCGGGATCAATCCTACAATACGACTTCAGTTAGCTGGGTAAAATCGAGTACAAATTCGAACGATTCAACCAAACAGAAGTCAAATACGGCCTACAATACGACTTAGAACGTCAATTTGAGAGGAAACAATGCTTACCCAGGTTTAATCCATGAATTATCTCCCGCGGATTCGACCCAATCCTCTCCACGATCGACTGCATTCCGGGCGTCCTCACTCAACATCGCTATGTAATCTCAGATGGGGGTGGGGGTGGGCTATATCTGGCGGAGACCCGGCGTCACCGACGAACGGACGAGGGCATAGGGTGGAGGAAACAACTGCTGTGGACGCCGGCGGAGGGGGCGGGGCGGCGCTGTGCAGTGCGGCCTGTCAAGATCTGTTTCAGATTCAGACAAGCTGCCCAATACGTGTCTCCTTGCGGTCCCACCCGTCAGCAAGCAATAGTCAGACAAAGACTCGGCCCCACTCGTCAGCAATTAACGGTCAATGGACGGTCAAGACGGCAAACGCCCGCTATGAGCATTTGTGAGAGTTTCAGCTAAGGAAGAGGGGAAAAGTGAGCAAATGTTTGGAGCGTGGGGAAAAGTGAGCACAACTAAGGAACCAGGGGCATAGAATTAATAATCCCTATGTAATATGTTAAATTCGGAGTTACGGTTTAAAAGATATGGATAATTTTGTTTTAGATAAACTGCGGATTGATTAACCGAAAGGTTCGGGGGTTTTCTGTTATAACACAAAAACCCGATTCGTATGACTTAAATATGGACGACGGGTTGATTACCTGAAACTTCAGGGGGTTTTCTGAGAAAGTTAAAAAACGGTTTGTTATGACTTATAGATGGACTGCGGGTTGATTTCAACAAACTGCAGGGACTTTTTTTTGCAAATAGGGATGACGGACGGCCGAAACCCACCGTGCTTTATTATTAGGTAGAGATTGAATAACTTGGTGGATATTTCTAAATTTTACATATAAACAAAAATTACTAATAGTGGTTTCTAGTATATATTAGGCAACCATGTTCGTAGGAACTTCTAGGGTATATCAAATGTGACTTGCAAGTTGAGTTCGGTAATAGAATAATTGAAAAACCAAAAAAGTTGTTGATAGTACTTTTGCGCATGATTTGGTTATCTGACATGCTCATCTAGTTTCACTTGTCTTCATTTGGTGCAAAAGAGATTGCCTGTGAGTTTCTCAAATGAAAAATTGTACATTGTTTTAAACATTGAAATCTTGTTATCATAAATTTCATTACAATAGTAAGACATCCATCATAAAGGGAGACTAACATATTTAAACTCAACTTTGCAAGTTAGGTTGGTTTGCTTCCGCGTGGTATAAGCAATCTCAAATGATGTAGGCACTCTCGATGGTGATGTGTCACATCACTAGTAGAAAAACGACTTTACGTGAGCCCCATTAGTCCCGGTTTAATAACGTCCCGGTACTAATGTGACCATTAATCCCGATTCTAACGCTAGGGGGCGGGCATCATTAGTCCCGGTTCGTGGCGTGCCTCTAGTCCCGGTTCGTGTCACAAACCGGGACTAAAGGAGTGGTGGTAGGCTTGGGCCCTCACGAGCACATTTAGTTCCGGTTCGTGTCACAAACCGAGACTAGAGGTAGATCTTTAGTCCCGGTTTGTATAACGAACCGAGACTAAAGAGATCGATATATAGTGCTTCGTCCAGCCTGAGCCGAAACTCTCTGTCCCCCCTCGTCTCTGTTTCTTCCCCTCTTGCTCGAGCTCACCTCCATTTTTGCCAAAATTCATCAAGATTTGAAGGCACCCCATCCATCCAAATGTTCACAAAGGTTAGCAACTTTGTCCTTTCATCTCTCATTTCTAGATTAGCTCTTGCAATGCTCTATAAGTATAGTGATTTGTGGTTTTTAGTTTGGGAATAATTATATGTGGTAGTTTATTTGATTTATATGCAATTTGAGCTCAAATTAACTTCTTAGTTTGCATATGTAGGTGTGGCTTACTTAGTGCCTTCCCGTCCCCGTCCTGACCACTGTTGATCGCCCGCACCGTCCCATCGCGAGCACCACCTTGGCGAGCCTCTTGTTCTTATCATGTTTGTGTGATTTAGATAGTTACTTGTATAATTTTCTTACATGTACGTTGTTTATTATACATAGTGGCATGGTTTTGATATCCGTCCCCATCGGCGCTCGTCCGGTTTATGATTCATATGTGGTATATTCTCTTTTATAACTATTTGTTGCATCTCATGTATATGACAATTATGCCCATTAAGTTGACATAGATATTTTTATCTAGAAGGTATGTGAACCGAAAATTGCAACTGACCCTCTTGTCTAGAAGTTAAATTTAGTTGAAAAAGAAAACGAGTATTTGAAAGAAAATTTGAAAAGAATTGAAGAAGAGAAGATGAAACTGGAGTTGTATGTTGCCGATGTCGTCGATGATCACAAGATCAAGATGGATGCAATGCGCTTGAAGATTAGAAAGATTAGAAAATATGCCATTGATAATGAGGCTTGGTATCATTATGATGTTGGATCAATTGTTACCTTAGTTGTGATCTTGATTGCATTTGTTGTTGCATTTAAATGCTTTAGCTAGAGAGTTTTTATGTTGTTTTATGAGAATAAGTGTGTATGAAATTTATGTATGAACTTGTATTAATTTGGTCTTTTCGGTGTTCTGTAATGAAGATGAGCCGGCAATGGATGTACGATGACCAATGCTCTCCCAGTTCATTAATGGTGTGCATACTTTTCTGCTTGCGGCTGAGGCAAACAAGCGGCCGGATGGTTTTATGCGTTGTCCATGTGCTGTCTGTAAGAATGATCACAATTACTCTAACTCAAGAACCATTCACGTCCACCTATTTACGTCCGGTTTCATGTCCGGCTATAACTGTTGGACCAAGCACGGAGAAAGAGGGGTTATAATGGAAGAGAATGAAGAAGAAGAGGATGATGACAACTATCTTGGCAATGTTTTCCCTGGATACGATGGTACTACAATGGGGGAAGAAGCTGAGCCGGCAATGTGGGAAGAAGCTGAAGAAGAGGCATCAGATGAGCCCGCTGATGATATTGGTCGGTGAAGGAAATATGCCCTAGAGGCAATAATAAAGTTGTTATTTATATTTCCTTATATCATGATAAATGTTTATTATTCATGCTAGAATTGTATTAACCGGAAACTTAGTACATGTGTGAATACATAGACAAACAAAGTGTCCCTAGTATGCCTCTACTAGACTAGCTCGTTAATCAAAGATGGTTAAGTTTTCTAGCCATAGACATGAGTTGTCATTTGATGAACGGGATCACATCATTAGAGAATGATGTGATGGACAAGACCCATCCGTTAGCTTAGCACTATGATCGTTTAGTTTATTGCTATTGCTTTCTTCATGACTTATACATGTGCATATGACTATGAGATTATGCAACTCCCGAATACCGGAGGAACACTTAGTGTGCTATCAAACGTCACAACATAACTGAGTGATTATAAAGATGCTCTACAGGTGTCTCCGATGGTGTTTGTTGAGTTGGCATGGATCGAGATTAGGATTTGTCACTCCGATTGTCGGAGAGGTATCTCTGGGCCCTCTCGGTAATGCACATCACTATAAGCCTTGCAAGCAATGTGACTAATGAGTTAGTTGCGGGATGATGCATTGCGGAATGAGTAAAGAGACTTGCCCGTAGCGAGATTGAACTAGGTATGAAGATGCCGACGATCGAATCTCGGGCAAGTAACATACCGATGACAAAGGGAACAACGTATGTTGTTGTGCGGTTTGACCAATAAAGATCTTCATAGAATATGTAGGAGCCAATATGAGCATCCAGGTTCCTCTATTGGTTATTGAACGGAGATGTGTCTCGGTCCTGTCTACATAGTTCTGGAACCCGTAGGGTCCGCACGCTTAACATTTGATGACGATTTCTATTATGAGTTTTTGTGATTTGATAACCGAACGTTGTTCGGAGTCCCCGATGAGATCACGGACGTGACGAGGAGTCTTGAAATGGTCGAGACATAAAGATTGATATATTGGACCATGTTATTTGGACACCGGACGTGTTCGGGTTGGTTTCGGATAAAACCGGAGTGTTGGAGGGTTACCGGAACCCCCTAGGAAAGTAATGGGCCTTAGTGGGCCTTAGGGGAGAGAGAGGGCAGCAGCCAGGAGGTGGCGCCCCCCCAAGGGGAGTCCGTGAAGGAAATATGCCCTAGAGGCAATAATAAAGTTATTATTTATTTCCTCATATATCATGATAAATGTTTATTATTCATGCTAGAATTGTATTAACCGGAAACATAATACATGTGTGAATATATAAACAAACAGAGTGTCACTAGTATGCCTCTACTTAACTAGCTCGTTAATCAAAGATGGTTATGTTTCCTAACCATGAACAACGAGTTGCTATTTGATTAACGAGGTCACATCATTAGTTGAATGATCTGATTGACATGACCCATTCCATTAGCTTAGCACCCGATCGTTTAGTATGTTGCTATTGCTTTCTTCATGACTTATACACGTTCCTATGACTATGAGATTAGGCAACTCCCATTTACCGGAGGAACACTTTGTGTGCTACCAAACGTCACAACGTAACTGGGTGATTATAAAGGTGCTCTACAGGTGTCTCCGAAGGTACTTGTTGGGTTGGCGTATTTCGAGATTAGGATTTGTCACTTCGATTGTCGGAGAGGTATCTCTGGGCCCTCTCGGTAATGCACATCACTATAAGCCTTGCAAGCAATGTGACTAATGAGTTAGTTGCGGGATGATGCATTGCAGAACGAATAAAGAGACTTGCCCGTAGCGAGATTGAACTAGGTATTGGATACCGACGATCGAATCTCGGGCAAGTAACATACCGATGACAAAGGGAACAACGTATGCTGTTATGCCGTTTGACCGATAAAGATCTTCGTAGAATATGTAGGAGCCAATATGGGCATCCAGGTTCCTCTATTGGTTATTGAACGGAGACGTGTCTCGGTCATGTCTACATTGTTCTTGAACCGTAGGGTCCGCACGCTTAACGTTACGATGACAGTTATTATGAGTTTATGCATTTTGATGTACCGAAGGTTGTTCGGAGTCCCGGATGTGATCACGGACGTGACGAGGAGTCTCGAAATGGTGGAGACATAAAGATCGATATATTGGAAGCCTATATTTGGACATCGGAATTGTTCCGGGTGAAATCGGCATTTTACCGGAGTACCGGGGGGTTACCGGAACCCCCCCGATGGTTAATGGGCCTTTATAGGCCATAAGGGAGGGGCACTA
This sequence comes from Aegilops umbellulata, assembly GCA_032464435.1. Lineage (NCBI taxonomy): Eukaryota > Viridiplantae > Streptophyta > Magnoliopsida > Poales > Poaceae > Aegilops > Aegilops umbellulata. Next base: position 514,907,229 of record CP136056.1, read on the forward strand.
GTAGAAAACAGGCCTATTGTCCCGGTTCGTAAGGGCCTTTAGTCCCGGTTCCTGAACCGGGACTAAAGGGTCGTTACTAATACCCTCACCCTTTAGTTCCGGTTCAAACCAGAACCGGGACAGATGGGCCTCCATGTGGCCTGTGCGCCGAGCCCAGGCAGGAGGGCCTTTGGTCCTGGTTGGTAGCACCAACCGGGACCAATAGGCATCCACGCGTCAGCATTTCTGTGGCTGGGGTTTTTGGTTTTTTTTGAAAGGGGGGGGGAGGGGGTTTGGGGATTTTGGGGGGTTAATTTAGGTATTTCATATATTGTGTTAGCTAGATAGCTAATTAATAGACAGAAGTGTCCTCTCTTATGTCCGTGCTTGGTCGACGTTACGTACTAAACATACGTAGAGAGAAGACTAGGCATATGCTAGCTAGTAAGCAAACGAAGGAAACAGAAGATCGTCATGAACATATATGCATACAGAGAGAAGTGATATCGACCACATCTCCTTCTCCGAGAGATTGGTCGAACAACAAGTTCTCGTATATCTATCGTCCGACACTACCGGCTACATATATACAATAATTATCTTTTACAAATATAATCTCTTAAGTTACGGACGCATGGTCCACATAGTATTCTCCGTCTTCAGCGATCACGTGGTCAAGAAAGAATGCCGCCAATTCCTCTTGAATTGCTCGCATGCGATCTGGTCCTAGGAGTTCATTCCGCTGCCGAAACATCTAATTTGAAGAAGGGGGTCAATACACACACACACATATATATATGAATGAATGAAACTCAACACAAATGATGGTAATAAACAAAAATTGTGAACATTATTTCTTACGCACTTCATATTGTTTCTCAGAGTACCCGCCCCGCTCACAGGTCGTGTGGCGGATGGACTCGCAGACGTAGTATCCACAGAAATCATTCCCTTGTTCCTGCCACAACCACTTTACAAGAAATAGAGGTCAATTAAACAGATAAGCAAGAATGCCAAATGGTATTGATGAAACTAGCGCTTGAATCAATAGCTAGGAGACGCGCGGAACATGGTACTATAGTACTTACTTTCGGGTATCTAAATTCCAGCTCCTTCGGGAGTCCCGGGGAATTTGTGCAGAATTTTCTCCAAACACTGCCAGACAAAAGAAAAAAATTACTTGATATCAGGAAATGAACAAATTTGCTGATATGGTGGATAATGATCGATTTAACTTACTTCTTGAGGATTTCAGTCATGTCCGCATACTCCTGGGGATCTTTTCGTCTCGAGTCCAAGACAGTTACTACTCCCTTCTCAAGCCTAATCTCCAGGAGAATATAGTGGAAACTGCGCACGCATGCATAACTCATCAATTACATTACTATAACCTGGACTAATATATAAGGGAAACCGAATATGCACAAGACAACACTCACTTGAAGTTGTAAGGAAAGAGTATTATATTTTTGTGTTCATTTATTTTGAATGATCGTAGCAAGCTGGCCTCGGTATCTGCGGCATGATCTTTAACCTGAAATTCATCTATGAGATTTGTGTTAATGAACCCAATATCACCGATTTGTCTTTTCTTCAATTCGGCGATCTTCAATCTGCATAATATAGTGAGGATAATTATAAATACATGCAATGAAAGAGCCGAGCTATGTAGAGAGACTTAATGACAGAAGTAGTAGTACTTACAGACAGTAGCAGGTGACCGTTGCTTTATCGGGGGCCAATTGATTGAAAAACTGATAGAACTCCTCAAATGGAACATGCAACAGTTCAATTCCAACGAGGTCATGCTCCGGTTTAACTCTCATATACAAAGTATTCCTCCCCCCAGACTCTCTGCAGGTTTTCATGTACCAATCATGCAATCTTCGCATCATCGTTGTTAGAGATCTTTCATCTTTGACGAGAGGCTTCCCGTACTCGTATCTGTGTATCTGCACGTCCAGGAAACCATAATCTACATCGTCGGGCAGATAATCGTCAAGATTGGTATAACCGGGCGCCATCCTCGGATCGACGCTAGGCACCTTGAGCGGGGGGCACGATTGCTTTGCTTGTTCGCCGAGCTGGGCAATTTGTTTCCCAGCTCCTCGTCGTTCTTTCAGCCTTTGATCACTGACTGTACTTCTCGACCTCGACACTTCGGCCCATGTCTTTGCAATAATGCGCTCATAGTTGCCTTTCGGCGGAGACTTGGGTGGTTTTGCCAGGGCAGCCAGAGTGCGCTTCACTTTCACCGAATCTACCTTCTCCTTCGGAGGTGGATGTCTCTGTGCTTTCAATCCTTCAAACCAGTCATCCTTCTCGGTTCGCGCGATCCTCGCGTTCTCCTCCGGGCTCATCTCATATGGTAACTTCTCTGGAGATTTCAGAGAAGGACCGAATCTGTATTTGCTCCTGCCTGTGGCTGTACTGCTAGACGCCGGCAGAGCAGACGGAGCGGCAGTCTTCTTTACTGCTTGCTTTTTGCGAGGCGGAGAAGGACTACGACGCGCCGGAGCAGCTGCCGGAGCGGCGGCGGGTCTCTTCCGCCCTTGCTGATGAGGCGAAGAAGTAGGAGGCTGGCTGCTCGGGCGCGTCGGCGCAGGCGAAGGAGGCGGAGTGCCGCCATGCGCCGGAGAAGGAGCCGGCCGAGGGCCCTGGTCGTCACTCGCCGGAGGAGGAGGCGGTGGAGGAGGCGGAGTGCCCTGACTCGCCGGAGGAGGAGGAGGAGGTGGAGGCGTCCAGTTCGGAAGGTTGATGAGCTCCTTCCGCCATAGGCATGGAGTCTTCAGAGCAGAACCCAGCCGAGTCTCCCCTTCTCCGGTAGGGTGGTCAAGCGAGAGGTCCTCAAATCCCTCCGTTATTTCATCCACCATCACCTTAGCATATCCTTCTGGAATCGGCCGGGAGTGAAAAGATGCGCCAGGTTCAGTAGGAAAAACAGAGCAAACAGCCGCCTTGACCTTCATATTAATCCATTGCGTCATAAGGTGGCAAATTTGAGCCTCCGTGATAGCATCCACGGGATAGCTGGCAGGAGCCGTCAAGACAAGCTCCGGCTGAAGCAGCTCGGTGGAAGCCACGCTGCTTCTCCGCTGAGATGGCGGGGTAGCTTCAGGGGAAGCTTCGGCAGTTCGGTTGCTGCGATTTGCTTCTCGTTCCTCTATCCCGAGTACCCTTGCTTTAAGCGCCTGCAGTTCGGACTGTTGCACTTGCTTCCTCCTCTCCTGGCTTTTGTAACCACCTGCGTCCGGAAACCCAACCTTCCACGGAATGGAGCCTGGCGTGCCTCGTGTCCGTCCAGGGTGCTCAGGATTCCCAAGGGCCTTTGTGAGCTCGTCGTTCTCTCTGTCTGGAAGGAACGTCCCTTCCTGCGCTGATTTGATATAGTACCGAAGCTTCTTCAAGGGTATGTCAGCTTGCTCGTCCGTCCAAATGCACTTCCCTGTTACAGGGTCCAAGGTTCCGCCAGCCCCGAAGAACCAAGTCCGGCAATGGTCTGGCCAGCTCATTGTCTCTGGTTCGATCCCTTTTGCAAGCAGATCATTCTCAGCCTTGGCCCACTTAGGCCGGGCTACGAGGTAGCCACCTGACCCCGTGCGATGGTGAAGCTTCTTCTTCGCAGCATTTTTCTTGTTTGTCGCCGACATCTTCTTACTCTTTTCCGATGTCTTGTGGGCCACAAATGCAGGCCAGTCATCTCTGATTTCTCATATATGCCCTTGAATTCTGGTGTCTCTTTTTTCTCGACAAACCTATTCAGGTCTTTCTTCCACCTCCTGAATAGGTCTGCCATCCTCTTAAGAGCAAAAGACTTGATTAATTCCTCTTTAACTGGCTTCTCCGGATCATCCTTTGGCGGTAGGGTGAAATTTGTCTTCAGCTCAGTCCAAAGATCATTTTTCTGCATATCATTGACGTAAGACACCTCAGGGTCTTCAGTAGCCGGCTTGAACCATTGTTGGATGCTGATCGGGATCTTGTCCCTAACCAGAACCCCGCACTGAGCAACAAATGCCTTCTTTGTTCGGATGGGTTCAGTAGGTTGGCCGTCGGGCGCGATTGCTATGATCTCAAACCTTTCATCCGACCTCAACTTTCTCTTCGGGCCTCGTCTCTTTACCTCAGTTGTGCTCGATCCGGAGGGCTAGAAAAAAGAACAAAGACTTAATTAATATGTGTACATACCAAAACAATGAATGCATCAATTAGCTAGTAAGCACAGGCTTAACTAATATATATACCTGGCCGGACTCGGTTCGGTCACCGGACTCGTTTCGGTCACCGGAGCCGTCCTCACGTTCTTCTTCTTGCACCGGCATTAGGTCACCAGAGCCAGCTTCTTCACCCTCTCCTTCCAGAGTACCATCGGTGTCGTTGAGATACAACGAGACGGCATCACTTCCTTCTGCGATTATGTCCCTCAACATCGCTTCTCTTGCTTCATCTCGGGCAATAGTGTCCATAGTTTCTACAAATATTTACAACATGGCAATTATTATTCAAACATGACAAATGGATATATTAGTGGCAAACGTAGAACTAGCTAGCTAATCATAGTAAGGAATCATATATATCGGAAACGAGGGTCGTCGAGGGTCGCCGAATGGTAGAGGAAACCCTAAATAGCAAGTATCGTGGGTGTGAGATACAAGTGGCCGTCGGTGTCGGACACTACATCCACGTCCCACAAGTGACGTGGGCGTCGAAGCCCGCGTCACTTGTGGGAAGTGGATGTAGTGTCCGACACCGACGGCCACATGTATCTCACACTGACGATACTTGCTATTTAATTAGGGTTTCCTCTACCGCTCGGCGACCCTCGTTCACGATAAAAAAAGAGGAAGAAGAAGAAAAAAAAGAGGAGAAGAAAAAAAAAGAGGAGAAGAAAGAATAGAGGATAAGAACTCCTCTATTCTTTCTTCTCCTCTTTTTTTCTTCTTCTTCCTCTTCTTTTTTTTATCGGAAACGAGGGTCGTCGAGGGTCGCCGAACGGTAGAGGAAACCCTAAATAGCAAGTATCGTGGGTGTGAGATACAAGTGGCCGTCGGTGTCGGACACTACATCCACGTCCCACAAGTGACGTGGGCGTCGAAGCCCGCGTCACTTGTGGGAAGTGGATGTAGTGTCCGACACCGACGGCCACATGTATCTCACACTGACGATACTTGCTATTTAATTAGGGTTTCCTCTACCGCTCGGCGACCCTCGTTCACGATAAAAAAAGAGGAAGAAGAAGAAAAAAAAAGAGGAGAAGAAAAAAAAAGAGGAGAAGAAAGAATAGAGGAGAAGAACTCCTCTATTCTTTCTTCTCCTCTTTTTTTCTTCTTCTTCCTCTTCTTTTTTTATCCTCTTCTTCCTGTCATGTTCGACGACCCTCGTTCACGATAAAAATTAAGAAGAAGAAGAAAAAAAGGAGAAGAAAAAAAAGGAGAAGAAGCTCCTCTATTCCTTCTTCTTCTCCTCTTTTTTTCTTCTTCTTCCTCTTCTTCCTCTCCTTCTTCTTCTCCTTCTTTCTCTACTTATTTTCCTTTTCTTCCTCTCCACTATCCTTCTTTTTCTAAAATTGTAACTTTTGCATATATAAAACTTTTCTAAAATTGTAACTTTCTATATATGAACAAAAAACTTTCTATGAACAAAAAACTTTCTATGAACAAAAAACTTTTCTAAAATTGTAACTTTTGCATATATAAAACTTTTCTATTTTCTTTTCCTCTCCTCTTCTTCTTTTCTATCCATCTTTTTCTAAAACTTTTGCATATATATTTATCAAATTCTAGCCACATACATCACATACACATATACATTATAGCCACATACACACATACATCACATATGAACAAAAAAAATAAACTAATAAAAACAAAAAAAAACATATTGCAACATATGAAAAAAAAACATGGTGGCGCCGGCGGGGCAGAGGGGCATGGCGGCAGGTGCTCACAGAGGGGAGCGGCGCCGGCGTCGGGGCAGACGGCATCGAGGGCGGCGGCGACGGCGTCGGGGCGGCGCGGGGCAGCGACGGCGTCGGGGTGACGCGGGGCACGGGCGGCGACGGGGCGACGACGACGGGCGCGGGCGACGGCGACGAGGAGCAGGGCGTCAGGGCAGATGGCGTCGAGGGCGGCGGCGGCGGCGTCGGGGCGACGTGGGGCGCGGGCGGCGACGGGGCGACGACGACGGGCGCGGGCGACGGCGACGAGGAGAAGGGCGTCGGGGCAGATGGCGTCGAGGGCGACGGCGACGGCGTCGGGGCGATGCGGGGTGCGGGCCGCGACGAGGCGACGACGACGAGGAGCAGGGCATCGGGGCAGAGGGCGGCGTCTGCGGCGGGGATGAGGAACTGAATGAAATTTTCGCAAAGTCCTGTATATATAGAAAGCGCATTGGTCCCGGTTCGTGGCACCAACCGGGACCAATGCCCCCCTTTAGTCCCGGTTGGTGCCACCAACCGGGACCAAAGGCTTCTTTTCAGCAGCCCAAAGGGCGGGAAGCGGCGGCCTTTGGTCCCGATTGGTGGCACCAACCGGGACTAAAGAGGGGGCATTGGTCCCGGTTGGTGCTACGAACCGGGACCAATGCCCCCTTTGTCCCGGTTCGTCCCTCCAACCGGGACCAAAGGCCTGTGCTGCCCCGAACCCAAATAGTTAGTCCCATCTCGCTAGTTGAGAGGGAGGCGCACCTGTTTATAAGGTGCGGTGCGCCATCCCTCTCGAGCTCCTCTCTAAAGCAGGCTTTCGGGCCTAACACTGCAATCTGTGCCTGTGGGCCTACTGGGCCTCCCTCGGGCCTGAATCCTGGCCCATGGTAGGGTTTCTAGTCGTATTCAGGCCGTGGGGCCCAGTAGGTGGCATTTTTGTTGTTTTTTTTGTTTCTACTTAGAACTAAATACTTATAGTTTTGTAGTGATTTCTTTTTTATTTTAGGTCACAAAAATTATAAACTTTCTCTTAGTGCCATTAGTTTTAAAATTTGAATAGTTTAACTTTGAATTTTTAAAAATTTGTGTGAATCACTAGTTTATGAATAACTTTACTATAGAAAATTCCTGCTATTTAATATTACTGTGTTTTATCATTATTCGTCTTGCTTTATTTTTTAATTCTTTTAGCTTTTAAACTTTTTTAGTTTTAGAAAAATTATAAACTTTTAAACTTTCTTGCTTTATAGTTTTAGAAAAATTATAAACTTTCTATTAGTGCCATTAGTTTTCAAATTTGAAAACACTTTTTTAGTTTTTTTGTTTTCTTTGTTGCTTTATTTTGTTTTTGCTATATTTTTTAATTCTTTTTGCTTTTAGGTCAGCAAAATTATGAACTTTCTGTTAGTGCTATTAGTTTTCAAATTTGAATATTTAAAATTTGAATTCTTTGAAATTTGTGTGAATCACAAGTTTGTGATTAACTTTAATTAAAAAAATTAACATAGATGCACCTACTCGTCTGTTTTCAAATGAACTCTAAAATACTTGGCATAATATACTCGTCTGTTACAAATTGGGCATGGTATCATCATAATAGTTGCGGGAGAAAGTCTTCACTTTTTCTTCGCTTGTGTCATTTGCTTATTGCGCCGTAACCATGGATAATCTTCAGCGTTTATCAGGATGCTTGGGTCAGCCTTCACATTGAAGGGAGGAATTTCATGAAACCTTTCATAATCTTCAGACATGTCTGTCTTGCCATCCACTCCCAGGATATCCCTTTTTCCTGAAAGAACTATGTGGCGCTTTGGCTCATCGTATGATGTACCCGTTTCCTTATCTTTCCTTTTTCTCGGTCTGGTAGACATGTCCTTCACATAGATAACCTGTGCCACATCATTGGCTAGGACGAACGGTTCATCAGTGTACCCAAGATTTTTCAGATCCACTGTTGTCATTCCGTACTGTGGGTCTACATGTACCCCGCCTCATGACAGATTGACCCATTTGCACTTAAACAAAGGGACCTTAAAATCTTGTCCGTAGTCAAGTTCCCATATGTCCACTATGTAACCATAATATGTGTCCTTTCCCTTCTCGGTTGTTGCATCAAAGCGGACACCGCTGTTTTGGTTGGTGCTCTTCTGATCTTGGTCAATCGTGTAAAATGTATTCCCATTTATCTCGTATCCTTTGTAAATCAATACAGTCAAAGATGGTCCCCTGGACAACAAGTACAACTCATCACAAACAGTGTTGTCACCTTTGAGACGTGCTTCCAACCAACTGCTGAAAGTCCTGATGTGTTCACATGTAATCCAGTCGTCGCACTGCTCCGGGTGTTTGGAGCGCAGACTGTTCTTGTGTTCATCGACATACGGGGTCACCAAGGTAGAGTTCTGTAGAACTGTGTAGTGTGCTTGAGACCAAGAATGCCCGTCCCTGCATATTATTGAGTCCGCTCCTAGCGTGCCTTTTCCAGTCAGTCTCCCCTCATACCGTGATTTAGGGAGACCTATCTTCTTAAGGCCAGGAATGAAGTCAACACAAAACCCGATGACATCCTCTGTTTGATGGCCCATGGAGATGCTTCCTTCTGGCCTAGCGCGGTTACGGACATATTTCTTTAGGACTCCCATGAACCTCTCAAAGGGGAACATATTGTGTAGAAATACGGGCCCCAGAACGACAATCTCATCGACTAGATGAACTAGGACATGCGTCATGATATTGAAGAAGGATGGTGGGAACACCAGCTCGAAACTGACAAGACATTGCGCCACATCACTCCTTAGCCTTGGTACCATTTCTGGATCGATCACCTTCTGAGAGATTGCATTGAGAAATGCACATAGCTTCACAATGGCTAATCGGACGTTTTCCGGTAGAAGCCCCCTCAATGCAACCGGAAGCAGTTGCGTCATAATCACGTGGCAGTCATGAGACTTTAGGTTCTGGAAGTTTTTCTCTGGAATATTTATTATTCCCTTTATATTCGACGAGAAGCCAGTCGGGACCTTCATACTGAGCAGGCATTCAAAGAAGATTTCTTTCTCATCTTTCGTAAGAGCGTAGCTGGCAGGACCTTCATACTGCTTCGGAGGCATGCCGTCTTTTTGGTGCAAACGTTGGAGGTTCTCCCGTGCCTCGGGTGTATCTTTTGTCTTTCCATACACGCCCAAGAAGCCTAGCAGGTTCACGCAAAGGTTCTTCGTCACGTGCATCACGTCGATTGAAGAGCGGACCTCTAGGTCTTTCCAGTAGGGTAGGTCCCAAAATATAGATTTCTTCTTCCACATGGGTGCGTGTCCCTCAGCGTCATTCAGAACAGCTAGTGCGCCGGCACCCTTTCCAAAGATTACGTGTAAATCATTGACCATAGCAAGTACGTGACCACCGGTACGCATGGCGGGCTTCTTCCAGTGATCTGCCTCGCCTTTGAAATGCTTGCCTTTCTTTCGACATTGATGGTTGGTCGGAAGAAATCGACGATGGCCCAGGTACACATTCTTCCTGCATTTGTCCAGGTATATACTTTCAGTGTCATGTAAACAGTGTGTGCATGCGTGGTATCCTTTGTTTGTCTGTCCTGAAAGGTTACTGAGAACGGGCCAATCGTTGATGGTCACGAACAGCAATGCCTTTAGGTTAAATTCCTCCTGTCTGTGCTCATCCCACGTACGTACACCATTTCCATTCCACAGCTTCTAAAGTTCTTCAACTAATGGCCTTAGGTACACATCAATGTCGTTGCCGGGTTGCTTAGGGCCTTGGATGAGAATTGGCATCATAATGAACTTCCGCTTCATGCACATCCAAGGAGGAAGGTTATATATACATAGAGTGACCGGCCAGGTGCTATGATTGCTGCTCTGCTCCCCGAAAGGATTAACGCCATCCGCGCTTAAAGCAAACCATACGTTCCTTGGGTCCTTTGCAAACTCATCCCAGTACTTTCTCATGATTTTTCTCCACTGCGACCCGTCAGCGGGTGCTCTCAACTTCCCGTCTTTCTTACGGTCCTCACTGTGCCATCGCATCGACTTGGCATGCTCTCCGTTTCTGAACAGACGTTTCAACCGTGGTATTATAGGAGCATACCACATCACCTTCGCAGGAACCCTCTTCCTGCGGGGATCGCCGTGAACATCACCAGGGTCATCTCGTCTGATCTTATACCGCAATGCACCGCATACCGGGCATGCGTTCAGATCCTTGTATGCACCGCGGTATAGGATGCAGTCATTAGGGCATGCATGTATCTTCTCCACCTCCAATCCTAGAGGGCATACGACCTTCTTTGCTGCGTATGTACTGTCGGGCAATTCGTTATCCTTTGGAAGCTTCTTCTTCAATATTTTCAGTAGCTTCTCAAATCCTTTGTCAGGCACAGCATTCTCTGCCTTCCACTGCAGCAATTCCAGTACGGTACCGAGCTTTGTGTTGCCATCTTTGCAATTGGGGTACAACCCTTTTTTGTGATCCTCTAACATGCGATCGAACTTCAGCTTCTCCTTTTGACTTTCGCATTGCGTCCTTGCATCGACAATGACCCAGCGGAGATCACCATCATCGTGCACATCGTCTGGTTCCTCTTCATCTTCAGCACCTTCACCCGTTGCAGCATCATTGGGCACATCGTCTGGTTCCTCTTGATCTTCACCGGCTCCCCCCGTTGCAGCATCACGGTATTCAGGGGGAACGTAGTTGTCATCGTACTCTTCTTCTTCATCGTCTTCCATCATAACCCCTATTTCTCCGTGCCTCGTCCAAACATTATAGTGTGGCATGAAACCCTTGTAGAACAGGTGGGTGTGAAGGATTTTCCGGTCAGAGTAAGACTTCGTATTCCCACAATCAGGGCATGGACAACACATATAACCATTCTGCTTGTTTGCCTGAGCCGCATCGAGAAACTCATGCACGCCCTTAATGTACTCGGAGGTGTGTCTGTCACCGTACATCCATTGCCGGTTCATCTGCGTGCATTATATATAATTAAGTGTCCAAATTAATAGAAGTTCATCATCACATGCATTAAAAGCAAAGTACATACATAGTTCTCATCTAACAACATATAGCTCTCCAGAGCATCTAATTAATTAAACCATACATTAATTAAAACAAAGGCGATCATAATCGCAACCAAGGTAACAATTGATCCAACGGCATAATGATACCAAGCCTCGGAATGAATGGCATATTTTCTAATCTTTCTAATCTTCAAGCGCATTGCATCCATCTTGATCTTGTGATCATCGACGAAATCCGCAACATGCAACTCCAATATCATCTTCTCCTCCTCAATTTTTTTTATTTTTTCCTGCAAGAAATTGTTTTCTTCTTCAACTAAATTTAACCTCTCGACAATAGGGCGGTTGGAATTTCCGGTTCACATACATCCTAGATAAATAAAATCTATGTCACGTTGGTCCGCATAATTATCATAAACAATAAATGAACCAATAGTTATAAATATTAATATATATACCACATCCGAATCATAGACAGGACGAGGGCCGACGGGGGCGGATACCAAAACCATCGCACTATATAAGATGCAATAATAAAAGTAAGAAAATGATACAAGTATTTATCTAAACATACAAGTAAGAATATTTTTCCTTTCAGAAAGAAGATAAGAGCAAGAGGCTCACCACGGTGGTGTCGGTGATGAGATCGGCGCGGGTGATCGACGGCGGTGAAGACAGGGGTGGGGCGTGACGGACCGCTAAATCTAGACAAATCTCGAGGAAAATGGAGCTTTGAGGTCGAGCTTCGAGAGGAGAAAGCTTAACTAGTGTGGCTCGGGCATTTCATCGAACACCTCATGTGCATATGAGGTGAGCTAGAGCACCTAAAGCCCCTCCTCTCGCCGGCCCAGAAAAACAGAGCACTCAGTGCTCTGCTCCGGCGCGAGGGGTATATATAGGCTGCACCACTGGTCCCGGTTCGTGGCATGAACCGGGACTAAATGGGTACCTTTGGTACCGGTTCATGCCACCAACCAGGACCAATGGTGGTGGGCCAGGAGCGAGGCCCATTGGTCCCGGTTCATCCCACCAACCGGGACCAAAAGGTCCAGACGAACCGGGACCAATGGTCCACGTGGCCCGGCCGGCCCCCTGGGCTCACGAACCGGGTCCAATGCCCCCATTGGTCCCGGTTCTAGATTGAACCGGGACTAATGGGCTAACCCACCCTGGACCATTGCCCCCTTTTCTACTAGTGGGGCCAGCCAGGGCAGGCCGCGCGCCCCCTCCCCCCTATTCCGAATAGGACAAGGAAGGGGGGGGGGGCGCCCCCCCTTTCCTCTTCTCCCTCCCCCTTTCCTTCTCTAATAAGGCAAGAGAGGGGGGAGTCCTACTCCCGGTGGGAGTAGGACTCCTCCAGGCGCACCCCTTGGGGCCGGCCGCACCTCCCCCTCCCTCCTTTATATACGGGGGCAAGGGGCCACCCTAGAACACACAAGTTGATCTTCGTGATCGTTCCTTAGCCGTGTGCGGTGCCCCTCCACCACATTCCACCTCGGTCATATCGTTGCAGTGCTTAGGCGAAGCCCTGCGCCGGTAGAACATCATCATCGTCACCACGCCGTCATGCTGACGGAACTCCTCCCTGAAGCTTTGCTGGATCGGAGCTCGGGGTGCGTCATCGAGCTGAACGTGTGCCAAGAACTCGGAGGTGCCGGAGTAACGGTGCTTGGATCGGTTGGACAGGGAAGACGTACGACTACTTCCTCTATGTTGCGTCAACGCTTCCGCTTCGGTCTACAAGGGTACGTAGACAACACTCTCCCCTCTCGTTGCTATGCATCACCATGATCTTGCGTGTGCGTAGGAAATTTTTTGAAATTACTACGTTCCCCAACAGTGGCATCCGAGCCTAGTTTTTTATGGTTTGATGTTATATGCACGAGTAGAACACAAGTGAGTTGTGGACGATATAAGTCATACTGCCTACCAGCATGTCATACTTTGGTTTGGCGGTATTGTTGGATGAAGCGGCCCGGACCGACATTACGCGTACGCTTACGCGAGACTGGTTCTACCGCCGTGCTTTGCACACAGGTGGCTGGCGGGTGTCAGTTTCTCCAACTTTAGTTGAACTGAGTGTGGCTACGCCCAGTCCTTGCGAAGGTTAAAATGGCATCAACTTGACAAACTATCGTTGTGGTTTTGATGTGTAGGTAAGATTGGTTCTTGCTTAAGCCCGTAGCAGCCACGTAAAACTTGCAACAAACAAAGTAGAGGACGTCTAACTTGTTTTTGCAGGGCATGTTGTGACGTGATATGGTCAAGACATGATGCTAAATTTTATTGTATGAGATGATCATGTTTTGTAACCAAGTTATCGGCAACTGGCAGGAGCCATATGGTTGTCGCTTTATTGTATGCAATGCAATCGCCCTGTAATGCTTTACTTTATCATTAAGCGGTAGCGATAGTCGTAGAAGCATAAGATTGGCGAGACGACAACGATGCTACGATGGAGATCAAGGTGTCGCGCCGGTGACGATGGTGATCATGACGGTGCTTCGGAGATGGAGATCACAAGCACGAAGATGATGGTGGCCATATCATATCACTTATATTGATTGCATGTGATGTTTATCTTTTTATGCATCTTATCTTGCTTTGATTGACGGTAGCATTATAAGATGATCTCTCACTAAATTATCAAGAAGTGTTCTCCCTGAGTATGCACCGTTGCCAAAGTTCGTCGTGCCCAGACACCACGTGATGATCGGGTGTGATAAGCTCTACGTCCATCTACAACAGGTGCAAGCCAGTTTTGCACACGCAGAATACTCGGGTTATACTTGACGAGCCTAGCATATGCAGATATGGCCTCGGAACACGGAGACCGAAAGGTCGAGCGTGAATCATATAGTAGATATGATCAACATAATGATGTTAACCATTGAAGACTAATCCATTTCACGTGATGATCGGTTATGGTTTAGTTGATTTGGATCACGTGATCACTTAGAAGATTAGAGGGATGTCTATCTAAGTGGGAGTTCTTAAGTAATATGATTAATTGAACTTAAATTTATCATGAACTTAGTCCCTGATAGTATCTTGCTTGTTTATGTTGATTGTAGATAGATGGCCCGTGCTGTTGTTCCGTTAAATTTTAATGCATTCCTTGAGAAAGCAAAGTTGAAAGATGATGGTAGCAATTACACGGACTGGGTCCCTAACTTGAGGATTATCCTCATTGCTGCACAGAAGAATTACGTCCTGGAAGAACCGCTGGGTGCCAGGCCTGCTGCAGGAGCAACACCAGATGTTATGAACGTCTGGCAGAGCAAAGCTGATGACTACTCGATAGTTCAGTGTGCCATGCTTTACGGCTTAGAACCGGGACTTCAACGACGTTTTGAACGTCATGGGGCATATGAGATGTTCCAGGAGTTGAAGTTAATATTCCAACAGAATGCCCGAATTGAGAGATATGAAGTCTCCAATAAGTTCTATAGCTGCAAGATGGAGGAGAATAGTTCTGTCAGTGAGCATATACTCAAAATGTCTGGGTATTGTAATCACTTGATTCAACTGGGAGTTAAACTTCCGGATGATTGCGTCATTGACAGAATTCTCCAATCACTTCCACCAAGCTACAAGGGCTTCGTGATGAACTATAATATGCAAGGGATGGATAAGACAATTCCCGAGCTCTTCGCAATGCTAAAGGCTGCGGAGGTAGAAATCAAGAAGGAGCATCAAGTGTTGATGGTCAACAAGACCACTAGTTTCAAGAAAAAGGGCAAAGGGAAGAAGAAGGGGAACTTCAAGAAGAACAGCAAGCAAGTTGCTGCTCAGGAGAAGAAACCCAAGTCTGGACCTAAGCCTGAAACTGGGTGCTTTTACTGCAAGCAGACTGGTCACTGGAAGCGGAACTGCCCCAAGTATTTGGCGGATAAGAAGGATGGCAAGGTGAACAAAGGTATATGTGATATACATGTTATTGATGTGTACCTTACTAGAGCTCGTAGTAGCACCTGGGTATTTGATACTTGTTCTGTTGCTAATATTTGCAACTCGAAACAGGGTCTACGGATTAAGCGAACACTGGCAAAGGACAAGGTGACGATGCGCGTGGGAAATGGTTCTAAAGTTGATGTGATCGCGGTCGGCACGCTACCTCTACATCTACCTTCGGGATTAGTATTAGACCTAAATAATTGTTATTTGGTGCCAGCGTTGAGCATGAACATTATATCTGGATCTTGTTTGATGCGAGACGGTTATTCATTTAAATCAGAGAATAATGGTTGTTCTATTTATATGAGTAATATCTTTTATGGTCATGCACCCTTGAAGAGTGGTCTATTTTTGATGAATCTCGATAGTAGTGATACACACATTCATAATGTTGAAGCCAAAAGATGCAGAGTTGATAATGATAGTGCAACTTATTTGTGGCACTGCCGTTTAGGTCATATCGGTGTAAAGCGCATGAAGAAACTCCATACTGATGGACTTTTGGAACCACTTGATTATGAATCACTTGGTACTTGCGAACCGTGCCTCATGGGCAAGATGACTAAAACACCGTTCTCCGGTACTATGGAGAGAGCAACAGATTTGTTGGAAATCATACATACAGATGTATGTGGTCCGATGAATGTTGAAGCTCATGGCGGATATCGTTATTTTCTCACCTTCACAGATGATTTAAGCAGATATGGGTATATCTACTTAATGAAGCATAAGTCTAAAACATTTGAAAAGTTCAAAGAATTTCAGAGTGAAGTTGAAAATCATCGTAACAAGAAAATAAAGTTTCTACGATCTGATCGTGGAGGAGAATATTTGAGTTACGAGTTTGGTCTACATTTGAAACAATGCGAAATAGTTTCGCAACTCACGCCACCCGGAACACCACAACGTAATGGTGTGTCCGAACGTCGTAATCGTACTTTACTTGATATGGTGCGATCTATGATGTCTCTTACAGATTTACCGCTATCGTTTTGGGGTTATGATTTAGAGACGGCCGCATTCACGTTAAATAGAGCACCATCAAAATCCGTTGAGACGACACCTTATGAACTATGGTTTGACAAGAAACCAAAGTTGTCGTTTCTTAAAGTTTGGGGCTGCGATGCTTATGTGAAAAAACTTCAACCTGATAAGCTCGAACCCAAATCGGAGAAATGTGTCTTCATAGGATACCCAAAGGAAACTGTTGGGTACACCTTCTATCACATATCCGAAGGCAAGATATTCGTTGCTAAAAATGGATCCTTTCTAGAGAAGGAGTTTCTCTCGAAATAAGTGAGTGGGAGGAAAGTAGAACTTGATGAGGTAACTGTACCTGCTCCCTTATTGGGAAATAGCACATCACAGGAACCGGTTTCTGTGACGTCTAAACCAATTAGTGAGGAAGTTAATGATAATGATCATGGAACTTCAGATCCAGTTACTACAGAACCTCATAGATCAACCAGAGTAAGATCCGCACCAGAGTGGTATGGTAATCCTGTTCTGGAAGTCATGCTACTAGATCATGATGAACCTACGAACTATGAAGAAGCGATGGTGAGCCCAGATTCCGCAAAATGGCTTGAAGCTACGAAATCTGAGATGGGATCCATGTATGAGAACAAAGTGTGGACTTTGGTTGACTTGCCTGATGGTCGGCAAGCAATTGAGAATAAATGGATCTTCGAGAAGAAGACTGACGCCGACGGTAATGTTACTGTCTACAAAGCTCGACTTGTTGCAAAAGGTTTTCGACAAGTTCAAGGGATTGACTACGATGAGACCTTCTCACCCGTAGCGATGCTTAAGTCTGTCCGAATCATGTTAGCAATTGCCGCATTTTATGATTATGAAATTTGGCAGATGGATGTAAAAACTGCATTCCTGAATGGATTTCTGGAAGAAGAGTTGTATATGATGCAACCAGAAGGTTTTATCGATCCAAAGGGAGCTAACAAAGTGTGCAAGCTCCAGCGATCCATTTATGGACTGGTGCAAGCCTCTCGGAGTTGGAATAAACGCTTTGATAGTGTGATCAAAGCATTTGGGTTTGTACAGACTTTTGGAGAAGCCTGTATTTACAAGAAAGTGAGTGGGGGCTCTGTAGCATTTCTGATATTATATGTGGATGACATATTACTAATCGGAAATGATATAGAATTTCTGGATAGCATAAAGGGATACTTGAATAAAAGTTTTTCAATGAAAGACCTCGGTGAAGCTGCTTATATATTGGGCATTAAGATCTATAGAGATAGATCAAGACGCTTGATAGGACTTTCACAAAGCACATACCTTGACAAAGTTTTGAAGAAGTTCAAAATGCATCAAGCAAAGAAAGGGTTCTTGCCTATGTTACAAGGTGTGAAGTTGAGTAAGACTCAATGCCCGACCACTGCAGAAGATAGAGAGAAAATGAAAGATGTTCCCTATGCTTCTGCCATAGGCTCTATCATGTATGCAATGCTGTGTACCAGACCTGATGTGTGCCTTGCTATAAGTTTAGCAGGGAGGTACCAAAGTAATCCAGGATTGGATCACTGGACAGCGGTCAAGAACATCCTGAAGTACCTGAAAAGGACTAAGGACATGTTTCTCGTATATGGAGGTGACAAAGAGCTCATCGTAAACGGTTACGTTGATGCAAGCTTTGACACTGATCCGGACGATTCTAAATCGCAAACCGGATACGTGTTTACATTAAACGGTGGAGCTGTCAGTTGGTACAGTTCTAAACAAAGCGTCGTGGCGGGATCTACATGTGATGCGGAGTACATAGCTGCTTCGGAAGCAGCAAACGAAGGAGTCTGGATGAAGGAGTTCATATCCGATCTAGGTGTAATACCTAGTGCATCGGGTCCAATGAAAATCTTTTGTGACAATACTGGTGCAATTGCCTTGGCAAAGGAATCCAGATTTCACAAGAGAACCAAGCACATCAAGAGACGCTTCAATTCCATCCGGGATCTAGTCCAGGTGGGGGACATAGAGATTATACGGATCTGAATGTAGCAGACCCGTTGACTAAGCCTCTTCCACGAGCAAAACATGATCAGCACCAAAGCTCCATGGGTGTTAGAATCATTACTGTGTAATCTAGATTATTGACTCTAGTGCAAGTGGGAGACTGAAGGAAATATGCCCTAGAGGCAATAATAAAGTTATTATTTATTTCCTCATATATCATGATAAATGTGTATTATTCATGCTAGAATTGTATTAACCGGAAACATAATACATGTGTGAATATATAAACAAACAGAGTGTCACTAGTATGCCTCTACTTAACTAGCTCGTTAATCAAAGATAGTTATGTTTCCTAACCATGACCAAAGAGTTGTTATTTGATTAACGAGGTCACATCATTAGTTGAATGATCTGATTGACATGACCCATTCCATTAGCTTAGCACCCGATCGTTTAGTATGTTGCTATTGCTTTCTTCATGACTTATACATGTTCCTATGACTATGAGATTATGCAACTCCCGTTTACCGGAGGAACACTTTGTGTGCTACCAAACGTCACAACGTAACTGGGTGATTATAAAGGTGCTCTACAGGTGTCTCCGAAGGTACTTGTTGGGTTGGCGTATTTCGAGATTAGGATTTGTCACCCCGATTGTCGGAGAGGTATCTCTGGACCCTCTCGGTAATGCACATCACTTAAGACTTGCAAGCATTGCAACTAATGAGTTAGTTGCGAGATGATGTATTACGGAATGAGTAAAGAGACTTGCCGGTAACGAGATTGAACTAGGTATTGGATACCGACGATCGAATCTCAGGCAAGTAACATACCGATGACAAAGGGAACAACGTATACTGTTATGCGGTCTGACCGATAAAGATCCTCGTAGAATATGTAGGAGCCAATATGGGCATCCAGGTCCCGCTATTGGTTATTGACCGGAGACGTGTCTCAGTCATGTCTACATTGTTCTCGAACCGTAGGGTCCGCACGCTTAACCTTACGATGACAGTTATTTTGAGTTTATGCATTTTGATGTACCGAAGGTTGTTCGGAGTCCTGGATGTGATCACCGATGTGACGAGGAGTCTCGAAATGGTCGAGACATAAAGATCGATATATTGGAAGCCTATATTTGGACATCGGAATTGTTTCGGGTGAAATCAGCATTTTACCGGAGTACCGGGGGGTTACCGGAACCCCCCGGGGGTTAATGGGCCTTCATGGGCCATAAGGGAGAAGAGAGGGGCCAGCCAGGGCAGTCCGCGCGCCCCCTCCCCCTAGTACGAATAGGACAATGAAGGAGGGGGGGGGGCGGCGCCCCCCTTTCCTCTTCTCCCTCCCCCTTTCCTTCTCCAACAAGGCAAGAAAGGGGGGAGTCCTACTCCTGGTGGGAGTAGGGCTCCTCCAGGCGCAACCCTTGGGGCCGGCCGCACCTCCCCCTCCCTCCTTTATATACGGGGGCAAGGGGCACCCTAGAACACACAAGTTGATCTTCGTGATCGTTCCTTAGCCGTGTGCGATGCCTCCCTGCACCATATTCCACCTCGGTCATATCGTTGTAGTGCTTAGGCGAAGCCCTGCGCCGGTAGAACATCATCATCGTCACCACGCTGTCGTGCTGACGGAACTCCTCCCTGAAGCTTTGCCGGATCAGAGCTCGGGGTGCGTCATCGAGCTGAACGTGTGCCAAGAACTCGGAGGTGCCGGAGTAACGGTGCTTGGATCGGTTGGACCGGGAAGACGTACGACTACTTCCTCTACGTTGCGTCAACGCTTCCGCTTCGGTCTAGGAGGGTACGTAGACAACACTCTCCCCTCTCGTTGCTATGCATCACCATGATCTTGCGGGTGCGTAGGATTTTTTTTTTGAAATTACTACGTTCCCCAACAGTCCGAATAGGACTAGGGGAGGGGGGCGCGACCCCTATTTCCCTCTCCCTCTCCCTCTCCTTCCTTCTTCTCCTACTTGGACTAGGAAAAGAGGAAACCTACTCTGTGTGGCTACAAAGCCAAGGGAACACTTTTGGTGTATATTAATTTATACTGAACTCCAATACTTTACAAATACTCTACTCTTTTAAATTGGTTAATATATATGTGCTCGCTTTTCTAATCTTTGTTTTATTTTCTTTATACAGTAGAATAATGAGCCTACAGCCAACACAAAACCACCATAAGCACGTATTAGAGCAACTGAGTATCTCGGTTAAGTCTTTTGCCTGCGTGGTAGTATTCATATATGCATATGCGTGACACTGACTACATGAGCACTGCCAACACATGGCTTTATAAACCTATGGTAAACCGTAGTTAAAAATGGGACGCTGGTTCCATGCCATGTGTTTGGGGCTTGGGGTATATGTACTAATTTGGCCCGGGGTTGTACTTCGCGGAAAAGCAAAACAACCTTTGTTTTTTCTGTATAGCTTTGATTACTTCATGGACGGTAGATATAGGTTTGCCAACTATGTCTTACGCAACCAGATTGGTTGGTAGATGGAGTTTCCCACTTCCGACTGCCAGATCCACCGCAGACCTCGCCATGTCAGGCACTTGACATGCCTCCTCGACAACGAGGACCGCGGGCGCCGAGCGCGACTGCACCCTCTTCCCTTCCCCAGTTGCCTCGCCTTATGCATAAAGCCTTCCCGAAGATTTTGAGATTGATCTCACCAGTTCCGCAGGGAGTGCTCATGGTGACTGGGGCTCGGGGTTGGAGGGAGAGGGCGATAAGGATTCGCGACGCCACCGCATCGTGGATCTGGCGAGTTCAGGAGTGGAAGGCGGCGGATCGGGCGGCGGCGGCGGCGACAGACCTGAGCACGAGATGTATGGCACTGCAACATGCGGATACCTGTCGATGGAGGGCGGATCTGGAGCAGCAGATCCAGGCGAAAGTGATCCACGACGAGGCTACAATGGAGGAGAGGGCAAGGATGCCCGACTTTCGCCAATCCCCGCCAGCTACGTTTGTGGTGTGGGCACGGGAAGAGGCGAAGTCAGTGGATCCTTGGAGGGCGCGGCGGTGGGAGTGCATGCTGGGGGTGATACCATCAGGTGCATCTCCGCAGCGTGCCACCTCGTTGACGGCGACCAGTCGAGATTGAGCGCGGAGTCCCAAGCAGGGGTGAGAGTGCGGGAGGGGATTTCTACCCACAATTTCCAATCCACACCTACTGGCTCTTCGATCCAACTGGCAAGCAAACGTGCGAATCGGAGGGCGACGTCACCGCCGGTGTTGGTTACTTCTTCTCCGGCGAGGAAAAAGCAGGGGGACGCCCTGTCGCTGCACGGAGGGTCCTGCTTGTCGGGTGTGGGGTGTAGGTGAGGCCCAAGCTAGAGACACTTGGCGAACGCTGGTTGGCTGGCACTTGAAAAGGGGAAACACCCAAGCGGAAGACGCTTCCTGCAAATCCTATAAGAGAGAGCAAGGCCCAGGCTATTTCCCAAGCTAGGGTTCATCTCCGCCGCCGCCGCGGGGCTCCTCCAGGCTTGCAAGTGTGAGCCAGGAAAGATCTGTTTCAGCGTGGTGAGTTCTCGGCCAAAGACTGCCAT
Organism: Aegilops umbellulata; assembly: GCA_032464435.1. Classification (NCBI taxonomy): domain Eukaryota; kingdom Viridiplantae; phylum Streptophyta; class Magnoliopsida; order Poales; family Poaceae; genus Aegilops; species Aegilops umbellulata. Next base: position 514,928,655 of record CP136056.1, read on the forward strand.
ACGGTTGGAGCGGCTGATCACCTGCCCCTTCCGAAGCAGTTCAGTTACTCTAGAGATTGTTGGGCTAGAGAGCACGGGAGAATTCCATTTGCTGCTGTGGTCAAAAGGATGGCCGGAGCTGGAAGAGAGGGTTCTCGAGGAGGAGGGAGATATGCAGCAAGGAGGGGGAGGAACGAGACAGGGCGTGGTGGGTCTACTAACCCCAAATCATTAGGAGGAGGGGAGACACAACACCAGACTGCTCGTCCTCCTGCGCCCAAGATGCCTCCCATCTCTATCTACTCCAGGCCACCGATTGTTCCTCTGCCTCAACCGAATCCTATGTTTTCGCAGGGCTAGATGTATTTTCAGGATTCCCCCCAGGAGGATATGCTCAATTCCAGGGGTGAGTCAGTGGCCTATGCAACAACAACAAATCCCATATCAGTTCCCTTTGCAGCCAGGCATGATGCCATACCAACAGCAAATACCTTTCAACTCTGGGAGCTCGTCTGGTGGCAATGGCCCAGCCATACCCTCTGGATCCAGCAAAAACAACAAGAAGAAAACCCCCAAAGGGGGGCTGGGATCAACAATGCTGATCAGACTCAGAGCAACAGTGATGTGGAGGGGAGTGCATCTTATAATGTTGATCCAAAGTTCATTGGAGCCGTATGCTATAACTATGAACTGCCTGGACACTTTGCGGGGATGTGCTCTCTGCCTAGGATCTGTTTCATTTCTAAAACTGCTGGCCATCATATGGATGTGTGCCCCACCTAGTATAAGCCATACCCTTCTGCACACTATTGGGGGAGTGCTAACACAAGGCTGGGGTTTCTTCCATGTTGAAGCTGGAGATGCTAGTGATAACAATTGGCTTAATTTTGGAAATGTAGGCTTAGTGGTTGTGGAGGAAGGGAATATCACAGGAGATGAGCTTGGGCAATGTTTCACTGAGATGAGGAAAACCAACTGGCCATGGCAGATAAGACCATATGATAAAAACAAATTCCTGGTGAGGTTCCCCCCAAATAAAAGAATTGTTGAGCTTGCTGAGTACCCATCTATGAATCTAAAAAAAAGAAAGCAACTATATCTTTCATGAAATGGGGAGGAGAAATGCCAGAATATGACTCCTTGACAGAAACTTGGATAGTAATGGAAGGATTGCCCCCAAAGTGGATAAGCTGGAGTGTGATAGCTCAAGTGGCCACCATTTTAGGGGTCCTGGTGAATGTTGAATGGCACATGATATTCAGAAGCTTTTATGAGAAAGTGAGGATTCAAGTTGCAGTCAGAGACCCCAGCAAAATACCTACTGATAGAGTGGTGGAAATTCAACATGAGTTGTTTTTGGTGAGGTTTGAAGTGGAAAAAGATGCTGAAGAGAGCTCCAACTCTGACAATCCATCTAACCCTGCTAGTAACAAGATTGTGGACACCAATGTCAACAGCGATGATGATCTACTGGGAGAACAAATGGAAACTGAGATGGAAAAGTCTGGGAAAAATAATACTCCAAGACCCTCTACTGCTCCTAGAGGATCCAAATCAAATAGCTACAAAACTCTTGGGGCTACTGTTGAGATTACTACATGATCAAAAAATCAGAGAGCTCCACTAACCAAAAGCTATTTGGAAGTGGTTCAGAAGAGAACTAGAGATGATGTTGGAGAAAAGTTGCTACCTAGCTTTGAAGCTGTGGTAAATCAAAACCAGGACATGGCTGTTGGTCTGATAGAAGCCACCAGAATGAGTGACATAATCAAAAGAGATGGGAAACCTACTCTGACCAAGGCCCAAGAATTAAAGTAGAAGAGAAACTTGGAGATTCCAAAAGGTAATAAAGGGAATCCTAATTCTTTTACCTGCTTAGATAATGAGCTCTTAATTAATATTGCTAAATCTTCTAGTATTAGTATGGGAGATGACTACCTGACAGCTGCTCAAAATGTTGAGATAATTAAACATATTGAGCTAGACATGTTAGCTAAGCTCCAGGATAATAACCCAGAGATTTTTCTCCCTCCTGATATTAATATAACAGGAGAGGAGTTTAATTGTGTTGAGCCTGATCCCACTGGCAGAGATAATAATGAGAATGATGCACAGAATAATGTACATGACACCTCAGATGTGCCATGGGTTGAGGTGACTTCCCATAGGAAGAGTAAAAGTAGGAGGAGACTAAAAATTTCATCATGAAAGGTGTCTTTTGGAATGTCAAAGGACTAAATGGATCCTCCAAAAGCACTAGGGTGCAGGAGCTCATTAGAGCACATCACCCTGATTTTATCTGCCTTTCTGAACCAAAAAGGAAAATTTTACCAGTTCCCAGCTAGAGGCCATAGATGTTGGCCTTGAATTTGTGTAGAACTGGCTTCCAGCGGTGAATACTGCTGGAGGGGTGTTGGTGGGTGTGAAAGATGATGTGTTCGAAATTATAAGTTGTGATATTCACATCTTTAGTGTTACCCTTATGCTGAGAAATAAAAATGACAACAACATTTGGAGACTAATCTCTTTCTATGGGTCTGCTTATGATGCTTTTAAATTAGATTTTATTCAAGAACTGCATAGGGTTTTTGCTATGTGGGATGGCCCTACTATGATAGGTGGGGATTTTATTCTAGTTAGAGAGGCATGTGACAAAAATACTGGTGAGATAAACCAGCATTGGGCAGATCTCTTTAATGACTGGATTAATAAATTTGGTCTTGTTGAACACAAGAACTCAAGGAGGAAATTTACTTGGGGTAACAACCAGGACTCTGTGATTATGGCCACTTTAGATAGGGTCTTCATCACTGTGGAGTGGGAGAGCTTACATCCTAATATACAGGTGAAAGCTCTACCTAGAGTGGCTAGCGATCACACCCCCTGGTGGTTGATACATGTGCCATTAAGATCCCTAAAAACAAAATGTTCGGGTTTGAGAAATGGTGTCTTGAGGTAGAGGGCTTCAGGGAAGTGGTGATCAAAGCTTGGAATACTGAGTGCCATTTAGTTAAAGTCATTGATATTTGTCATTTCAAGATTAGGATTACTAGAAATGCTATTAAAGGGTGGTGCATCAATTATGAGGCTGCTCAAAATAGACAGAAGCAAGCTCTAATTGCTGAATATAACTGTCTGGATATTCTTGCAGAATCCCAACCTCTTTCCCCTAACTCCAGGAACAAAATTAAATCTATTTCAGGTGAGCTGAATGATATCTGGACTAGGGAGGAGATCGAAGCCAGGCAGAGGTCCATAGAGAGGGACATCCTGGAGGGAGAACATAATACTGGATACTTCAAGGCCATTCCTAACCAGAAAAGGAGAAAGAAGCAAGTACAGATGCTGGAAGGAGAAGATGGTCCTGTGAATGATCCCAAAGGTATTCATGTTGCTGTTAAATTTTATAAGAAGTTATTTGGGTACCAAGATAAAATTAACATCACCCTAGAAGATGACTTTTGGGGAGATGATAGTAAGGTTACTAATGCTCAAAATGATATTCTTAACACCCCTTTTACTGAGCAAGAAATTAAAGAGGCAGTCTTTGGCTCTTATGCTGAGGGGGCTCCTGGGCCTGATGGGTTCCCTTTCTTGTTTTACCAGCAATTTTGGGATGTTATTAAAAATGATATTTTTGCGCTGTTTAGAGACTGGGAGAAAGGTGAGCTAGATTTGTTTAGACTCAACTTCTCCCTACTTACCGTAGTTCCTAAGGAGGTGGATGCTGTCAAACTTGAAAAGTTTAGACCCTTGGCAATGACTAATTGTAGCTTTAAAATCTTTTCCAAGTGTGCCACCAATAAGTTTGGTCCCATCTGCAATGAATTGATTTCACCTAATCAAACTGCCCTTATAAAAGGCAGGTTTATTGTGCAAAGCATTGTGGCTGCACATGAAATAATTCATGCTGTTCATGCTAGGAAAATGTCTATTTTTTTTTCAAACTGGACTATGAGAAAGCTTATGACATGGTAAATGGAGAGTTTCTAGTAGATATGATGTCCACAAGGGGCTTTAGCCCTGGCTGGATCAATAGAATTAAGTCTTTATTATACAATGGATCTGTTGGTGTCAGGCTAAATGACATGAATAATGACTTTTTCTTGACTGGTAAGGGTGTAAGGTAGGGAGACCCTGCCTCACCCCTTCTGTTCAATATTATAGCTGATGTCTTCACTAGAATACTAGACACGACATCTTCTAATAACTTTATTGAGGAGTTTTTTCCTCCCTCAAATCCTGCTGGAGTAATCAGCCTGCAATATGCAGATGATACTCTTCTCTTTTTAGGCAATAGTTTAGACCATGCTAAGAACTTGAAGTGGCTATTATCTTGTTTTGAACATATCTCTGGCTTGAGGATCAACCTCCATAAATGTGATCTGGTTCCCATTAATATTGATCCTGATAGGGTTAATATTTTTGGGCAAATCATGGGTTGTAAGCTGGGGAGTTTTCCCATTAGATACCTTGGAGCTCCTCTTCACTACAATAAACTTAGGAAAGAGGACCTGTAGCCTGTGGTTGACAAAATTATTAAAAGAGGGGCAGGTTGGAGAGGGAGACTCCTGTCTTTTGGCAAGAGATTAATTCTAGTGCAATCTTGCCTAGCTAGTATCCCTTCATATTTGATGGGGATAATTAAATTCCCTAAGTGAGCTATAGCCCTGATTAATTCCCAACTGGCTCACTGCTTCTGGGATGATTATGAGGGACATTTTAAATACCACCTTGCTAATTGGGGGTCTCTAGCTACCAAGAAGAAGTTTGGTGGCCTGGGGATAAATACCACCTTGCTAATCTGTGCCTACTTGCTTCCTGGGGCAAGAGATATATCTTGGAAGAGGGTAAGATTTGGAAGAAAATAGTGGACCTTAAATATAATATGCATAATCCTAATATTTTTCTTGCTCCAGTGTGGGAGCCTCACCCTTCTGGAAAGGAATACTCTGGGCCATTAAGGCCACTAAATTTGGGTATGCTTGGAAGGTGGGCAATGGCAAGAGTATTAGATTTTGCGAAAATTGCTGGTGTGGAGCGACTAATCTTACTACTAAGTATTGGGGGCTGTACTCCATTGCGGTGGACCAGCATGCTACCATTGAGGAGGTTTGGGATGGGACCAACCTCAAGATTAATTTCAGGAGATGTTTATGCCCAAACATGATGATTGACTGGAATAGCCTTTTTGAGGAGATTAAACCTATAGTTCTGATAGACAGACCGGGTACTCTTTTTGGAAATACGAGACAAAGGGGCTGTCCACGGTGAAATCCTTTTACAATGTTGTTAATTTTAGGGTGATTGTTGGGGATACAACTATTGAGTATAAACCACCTAGGAGGGGGCGGATTATACTCATGACGAGTTACTAGTATTGAAGCCCATGAAGACATAGAAGATGGCGACTTACGAAGGAGACTTAGTAAGATGGCCCAGAGCCCAGAGGCGGGTTAGGGCCCATAGATGTAAACCGCCATAGGTGTATGAGTTGTATTGTAAGATAGGAAAGAGTAGATACCGAGCCGGACACGTTTATGAGCCGGCCGGGAATCTGTGAACCGCGGGGCGTCAACTTGTGTAAATAAAGGGACGACCCAGCGGCAGTTTAGGGACAAGAGACAACAGATCGAGAGCCAGGTTAAGCATAGGTCATCGAAACCCTAGCAATATCACCTCAAACTGGATTAGGCTTTTACCTTCACCGCAGGGCCGAACCAGTATAAACTCCTCGTGTCCTGTGTCCTGGTTAACCCCTTTAAGCTAATCTCGTTGCGATGGCTCCATGACTAAGTCCTCACACTAGGACATCTGCCGTGACAATTCCATGACAGTTGGCACCCACCGTGGGGCTATCGCACGATGGTTTCAAGTTCTTAGAGGGAAACTTCGAGGGGATCAAGGGATACACCATGGGCTAGATGACCAAGAGTCGTCGTGGCAAGCTCTACATCGACGACGCAGGGTGGGGCCCCGAGGCCGACTCAATTGAGTACGGGTACCGGTCCCCTTCGACGGAATTCACGTTTTCATCGACAAGATAGGCGAATCGGGCCTTGAGCCGGACATCTGCACCGACATCATCGAGATGGCTCAGCATGCAAGACCCGCCCGAGTTCAGCCCGCCATGAATCGTTCCTTCGTGGGGTTCATCCATGGAGCGGAATCTGAGGTTAAATCGGCATCTGGTGGTGAGACGGTCGTTTACTCTGATGATGAGTCGTCCACCAGTGAGACCGAGTCATTGTATCAACTGCAAGATGGCCGGCTTGGGGGCTGTTCCGATGGCGACAGTATTCCGGACCCCTGCGAGCTGCCGAACTAGGTTGCAATCTTCATGGCCGGTACGCAGCCCATGCAACACTCGTCGACTGCATCAGAGTTGATTTCTGGGTCAGCGGCGGTGACGGCCGCCGGGGCAGGAGGCCCTGTGCGCCCGCCGGCTCAGGTCTTAACTGACTTGTTGGATAAGCTGACAGCGTTGTTGACAACAGTTGTTAATCCGGCGGATCAGGATCAGCATAATGCGGCGGTTGCAAAATTGCATGATGAGATAGCACAGGCCAAGGTGGAACTAAGCGCAGAAAACACGAGGAATGGCCGAGGAGCGGGCTGCTTTGGATGCTCAGGCACAGCGGATTCAGTCGGAGTCTTACCGGCTCATGCGAGATCAGAACGCTTCAAACGATGTCATGAGGAGGAGGCATCAGAGTCGTTTGCCCCCGGTTTACGAGGCAAGAAATCTCTAACATTCCAGGAGCAGGAACCAATAACCCGGCAGTTGTAAACCGGGTCGAAGAACTTGGGATGGGTACGCCGGTTCAGCCACGCACAACGGACCCGCCTCGTCAGAACAATAACCCACTGCAGCACGTGCCGACGCCACCGGGTCATTACACTAACCCTTTGGATAACATGATCGCTGCGGCGTCACGGTTGGCAGCTCTCCCGGTTGAAGGCGAGTCTTCGACGGAGGTTGAAACACGGAGGGCTAGAGAGCTCCTTCAGACAGCTTTGGTTCAGCAGCAGGCTTATTCTTACAGTCATGACAGGATTCATTCCACCCCTCGCCCAAGTCCGAGTTACAACAGACATATCGATGAACTGGCTGTGTCAAGCAGTGGATGGAACCATAACCCGCCCCGTGGACATAACCCTGTGGGCAATGGTGCTGATGCTCAGAATGTAGTGGATCAGGGTAGAGCACGTCAAGAGGCCGAACTAGCGGCACAGTATGCGGCCCGTCAACCTACTCCGGTTCGTCCGACAACTTCGGTGGAGCCCGGTGTAACCTTTAGGAATTTGGGCGTGCCATGTTTCGTGCCCGCTCTACGTAATGAGCGTCTGCCCAAAGATTTCAAAGGTCCTCGCAAGGTACCTAACTATACAGCCGACTTACCTCCTAAGGCATGGATCGAGAGTTATGAGATGGCCATGGAATTGCTGAATGTTAGCGATGCTGCGTGTGCTAAATATTTCCCCTTGATGTTGGAGGGGACGGCCCGCACTTGGTTGAAGGGGCTCCCTGCCAACTCCATCGGGTCAGGGGCCGAGTTAAAGGCCCGATTTATCTAGAATTTTAAAGACACATGCAAGTAGCCCATGTTAATTGTGGATTTAGCTGCCTGTGTCCAAGAAGAAGGTGAATCGACGACTCATTGGGTGCGCCGGGTCTCAACAATCCTACACTCGTCGGATCGTATCAATGACGATTCAGCAGTTTTAATGTTGGAAAGCAATTGTCGTTTCACACCCCTGAAGCAGAAATTGGGACGGCTCAAACGCCACTACAATGACATGGGGACACTCATGGCGGCTTTGGCTAAGTATGCTAACTCTGATGGTACAAAGGACCCCGAGTCTGATGACGAAAAGCCGGGAAAGGGAAAGAAGAGCAGCAACACCAAGGGGCAGCAGCATAACCCGGCGAACCAGGGAGGCAACGGTAAGCGCAAAGCTAATAATAGTTTTGACTTTGTGGCTAACACCAATGCGCAGAATAATGGTCAGCGACGTAAGGGTAAACTGCCCCCACGGACCGGAGGATCCGACTTCAATCTTGAACAGATGCTAAATCAGCCTTGCCGAAGACATGGTACACGAGAAAGACCGTTCGGGCACCTTTGGAAGGATTGTTACATTATGAAGGAGTACAAGAATTCCAATCTTTTTCAAGACAGTCATGGGCCAGGTGGCGGTTCAGGATCCGGATCTCACGGACCAGGTTATGGCGGTGGCAGCTCTAACTCTGGATTCCAAGGAAATCAAGGTAATCAATGCAACCAGGGTGGTTACAATCAGCAGAGTAATCAGGGAGTCAACATCAGCAACAGTCTGGTTATCAGAGCAACCCAAAACAGTTGAATAGTGGGCAGTACCACGTTTTCACCACAAGTGTATGTAAACGGGATCAGAAGCTTCATAAGACGGCGGTGAACGCTGTTGAACTAGCAGTTCCCCGTTACTTGCGCTGGTCTGAGCAGCCCATTGTGTGGAGTCGGGAAGATCGCACGCCCCGGGTTGATAATCCGGGTCACCTAGCATTGGTGGTTGCACCTCAGGTCGGATGATATAAGTTCAGCAAGGTACTCATGGACGGAGGGAGCAGCATCAATATCCTTTATTATGAAAATTTCCGTCACATGGGGTTGACAGATAAAAATCATAAACCGTCGAACATTGTTTTCCATGGTGTGGTACCTGGTAAATCGGCATGCCCAGTTGGTAAGATAGCTCTAGAAGTCGCTTTTGGAGATGATCATGACTCTAGGTCGGAGACGCTGACCTTTGAAGTGGTGAAAATCAAGATCCCTTATCATGCTCTGTTTGGACGGCCGGCTTATGCTAAGTTCATGGCCAGGCCTTGTTATGTTTATCTACAGCTCAAGATGCCGGGTTACAAGGGGACCATCACAGTGCATGGGAGCCGAAAGATAGCTTTGGAATGCGAAGAAGGTGATGCAGCTTATGCTGAGTCGTTTTGTGCAATGGAGGAGTTAAAATTTTATAAGGACAATGTTCATCCGGCGGATATGACATCTTTGAAAAAACCAACTACAGAGCATGATCCGGTCCTGAAGTTTAAATCGGCAGATGATACCAAGATGGTTGATTTCGTTCCTGGCGATTCATCCAAGCAGTTCAGCATCAGTGCTAATCTGGATCCAAAATAGGAAAGCGCGATCATCGAGTTCATCCGTGAGAACCGGGACATCTTTGCATGGAAACCTTCTAACATGCTAGGTGTACCGAGGGAACTCGCTGAGCGCACTCTTAATATTGATCCCAAGTTTAAACCGGTCAAGCAGTTTCTTCGTCGCTTTAACGAAGAGAGGCGTAAGGCCATTGGTGAAGAGGTAGCCCGGCTCTTGGCGGCTGGGTTTATTGTTGAGGTTTTTCATCCTGAGTGGTTGGCTAACCCTGTGCTGGTACTTAAGAAGAATGGCACTTGGAGTATGTGTGTGGACTACACAGATTTAAACAAGGCTTGTCCGGTTGATCCTTTTGCTCTCCCTCGTATTGATCAGATTATTGATGCTACGGCGGGTTGTGAGCATTTGAGTTTTTTGGATGCTTATTCTGGTTATCATTAGATCAAGATGGCAGTTAAGGACTAGGAGAAGACAACTTTCATAACTTCCTTTGGAGCCTTCTGCTATGTATCTATGCCTTTTGGGCTCAAGAGTGCCCAGGCGACTTACCAGCGATGTGTGTAGAATTTTCTTCATAATCAGATTGGGCACAATGTTCATGCTTATGTTGATGATATTGTGGTGAAATCCATAAAGAAGGAAACATTGATAGACGATTTGAAGGAAGACTTTGGTAATCTCCGGGTTTATAAGATGATGCTTAACCCGGCCAATTGTGTTTTTGGTGTACCGGCATTCAAGCTCTTGGGCTTTCTGGTGTCTAACAGGGGAATTGAAGCTAATCCGGAAAAGATCAAAGCCATTACTTTCTCTGGCTAAACTGGCGTGTGTCAATGATGTGCAACATCTGGCGGGTCGTATTGCGGCATTAAGCCGGTTCATAAGCCGGTTGGTAGAGAAGGCTATCCCTCTGTATCAGATGATGAAAAATACAGATAATTTTGTTTGGAGTGATGCCGCTAATGCAGCGTTTGAGGACTTGAAGAAGTAGCTGGCTGAGCCACCTGTTCTGGCTGCTCCTGTTGATAACGAGCCATTGTTGTTGTACGTGGCTGACAATGCCCGGGCTGTCAGCGTGGCTATTGTGGTGGAACGAAAGGAGGCAGGCAAGGAATATCCGGTTCAAAGGCCAGTTTACTACATCAGCGAGGTGCTTATTGAGTCCAAACAGAGATATCCACACTGGCAGAAACTTGTATATGAGGTGTTCATGGCCAGTCGGAAGCTTAAGCAATATTTCTTTGGGTCATCCCATCACTGTGGTTAGTTCTGCTCCTTTAGGGGATATTATTCAGAACAGAGAAGCCACAGGCCGGATAGCCAAGTGGGCCATTTGTTGGGGAACGTAGTAATTTCAAAGAATTTCCTACGCACACGCAAGATCATGGTGATGCATAGCAATCAGAGGGGAGAGTGTTGTCTACGTACCCTCGTAGACCGACAGCGGAAGCGTTATGACAACGCAGTTGATGTAGTCGTACGTCTTCATGGCCCGACCGATCAAGCACCGAAACTACGGCACCTCCGAGTTCTAGCACACGTTCAGCTCGATGACGATCCCCGGACTCCGATCCAGCAAAGTGTCGGGGAAGAGTTCCGTTAGCACGACGGCGTGGTGACGATCTTGATGTTCTACCGTCGCAGGGCTTCGCCTAAGCACCGCTACAATATTATCGAGGATTATGGTGGAGGGGGGCACCGCACACGGCTAAGAGAACGATCACGAAGATCAACTTGTGTGTCTAGAGGTGCCCCCTGCCCCCGTATATAAAGGAGCAAGGGGGGAGGCCGGCCGGCCCTTGTGGGCGTGCCAAGGAGGAGGAGTCCTCCTCCTAGTAGGAGTACCTCTTTCTTACTCCTACTAGGAGGGGGAAAGGAAGGGGAAGAGGGAGAAGGAAAGGGGGGCGCCGCCCCCCTCTCCTAGTCCAATTCGGACCAGAGGGGTAGGGGGCATGCGGCCCACCCTGGCCGCCCTTCTCTCTCTCCACTAGGGCCCATAAGGCCCATTACTCCTCCGAGGGGGTTCCGGTAACCCTCCGGCACTCCGGTTTTCTCCGAAATCACCCAGAACACTTCCGGTGTCCGAATATAGCCGTCCAATATATCAATGTTTATGTCTCGACCATTTCGAGACTCCTCTTCATGTCCGTGATCACATCCGGGACTCCGAACAAACTTCGGTACATCAAAATATAGAAACTCATAGTGAAACTGTCATCGTAATGTTAAGCGTGCGGACCCTACGGGTTCGAGAACAATGTAGACATGACCGAGACATGTCTCCAGTAAATGACCAATAGCGTAACCTGGATGCTCATATTGCCTCCCACATATTCTATGAAGATCTTTATCGGTCGGACTGCATAGCAACATACTTTGTTCCCTTTGTCATCGGTATGTTACTTGCCTGAGATTCGATCGTCGGTATCTCAATACCTAGTTTAATCTCGTTACCGGCAAGTCTCTTTACTCGTTTCGTAATACATCATCTCACAACTAACTCATTAGTTGCAATTCTTGCAAGGCTTATGTGATGTGCATTACCGAGAGGGCCTAGAGATACCTCTCCGACAATCGGAGTGACAAATCCTAATCTCGAAATACGCCAACCCAACATGTACCTTTGGAGACACCTGTAGAGCTCCTTTATAATCACCCAGTTACGTTGTGATGTTTGGTAGCACACAAAGTGTTCCTCCGGCAAACGGGAGTTGCATAATCTCATAGTCATAGGAACATGTATAAGTCATGAACAAAGCAATAGCAACATACTAAACGATCGGGTGCTAAGCTAATGGAATGGGTCATGTCAATCACATCATTCTCCTAATGATGTGATCCCGTTAATCAAATGACAACACATGTCTATGGTTAGGAAACATAACCATCTTCATTAACGATCTAGTCAAGTAGAGGCACACTAGTGACGTTTAGTTTGTCTATGTATTCACACAAGTATTATGTTTCCGGATAATACAATTCTAGCATGAATAATAAACATTTATCATGATATAAGGAAATAAATAATAACTTTATTATTGCCTCTAGGGCATATTTCCTTCAGTCTCCCACTTGCACTAGAGTCAATAATCTAGCTCACATCACCATGTGATTTAACACCAATAGTTCACATCATCATGTGATTAACACCCATAGTTCACATCGTTATGTGACCAACACTCAAAGGGTTTACTAGAGTCAATAATCTTGTTCACATCGCTATGTGATTAACACCCAAAGAGTACTAAGGTGTGATCATGTTTTGCTTGTGAGAGAAGTTTAGTCAACGGGTCTGCCACGTTTAGATCCGTATGTATTTTGCAAATTTCTATGTCAACAATACTCTACTCGGAGCTACTCTAGCTAATTGCTCCCACTTTCAATATGTATCTAGATTGAGACTTAGAGTCATCTAGATTAGTTTCAAAACTTGCATCGACGTAACCTTTTACGATGAACCTTTTAATCACGTCCATAATCGAGAAACATATCCTTATTCCACTAAGGATAATTTTGACCGCTATCCAGTGATCTACTCCTAGATCACTATTGTACTCCCTTGCCAAAATCAGTGTAGGGTATACAATAGATCTGGTACACAGCATGGCATACTTTATAGAACCTATGGCTGAGGCATAGGGAATGACTTTCATTCTCTTTCTATCTTCTGACGTGGTCGGGCTTGAGTCTTACTCAATTTCACACCTTATAACATAGGCAAGAAACTCTTTCTATGACTGTTCCATTTTGAACTATTTCAAAATCTTGTCAAGGTATGTACTCATTGAAAAAACTTATCAAGCGTCTTGATCTATCTCTATAGATCTTGATGCTCAATATGTAAGCAGCTTCAACGAGGTCTTTCTTTTGAAGAACTCCTTTCAAACACTCCTTTATGCTTTACAGAGAATTCTACATTATTTCCGATCAACAATATGTCATCCACATATACTTATCAGATATGTTGTAGTGCTCCCACTCACTTTCTTGTAAATACAGGCTTCACCGCAAGTCTGTATAAAACTATATGCTTTGATCAACTTATCAAAGCATATATTCCAACTCCGAGATGCTTGCACCAGTCCATAGATGGATCGCTGGAGCTTGCACATTTTGTTAACACCTTTAGGATTGACAAAACCTTCTGGTTGCATCATATACAACTCTTCTTTAAGAAATCCATTAAGGATTGCAGTTTTCTTATCCATTTGCCAGATTTCATAAAATGCGGCAATTGCTAACATGATTCGGACAGACTTTAAGCATCGATACGAGTGAGAAAATCTCATCGTAGTCAACACCTTGAACTTTGTCAAAAACCCTTTTCGACAAGTCTAGCTTTGTAGATAGTAACACTACTATCAGCATCCGTCTTCCTCTTGAAGATCCATTTATCTTAATGGCTCGCCGGTCAATGGACAAGTCAATCAAAGTCCATACTTTGTTCTCATACATGGATCTCATCTCAGATTTCATGGCTTCAAGCCATTTTGCGGAATCTGGGCTCACCATCGCTTCTTCATAGTTCGTAGGTTCATCATGATCTAGTAGCATGACTTCCAGAACAGGATTACCGTACCACTCTGGTGCGGATCTTACTCTGGTTGATCTATGAGGTTCAGTAGTAACTTGTTCTGAAGTTTCATGATCATCATCATTAGCTTCCTCACTAATTGGTGTAGGTGTCACAGAAACTGGTTTCTATGATGTACTACTTTCCAATAAGGGAGCAGGTACAGTTACCTCATCAAGTTCTACTTTCCTCCCACTCACTTCTTTCGAGAGAAACTCCTTCTCTAGAAAGTTTCCGAATTTAGCAACAAAAGTCTTGCCTTCGGATCTATGATAGAAGGTGTACCCAACAGTCTCCTTTGGGTATCCTATGAAGACATATTTCTCCGATCTGGGTTTGAGCTTATCAGGATGAAACTTTTTCATATAAGCATCACAACCCCAAACTTTAAGAAACAACAACTTTGGTTTCTTGCCAAACCACAGTTCAGATTGTACCGTCTCAACGGACATAGATGGTGCCCTTTTTAACGTGAATGCAGCTGTCTTTAATGCATAACCCAAAAATGATAGTGGTAAATCGGTAAGAAACATCATAGATTGCACTATATCCAATAAAGTACGGTTATGACGTTCGGACACACCATTATGCTGTGGTGTTCCAGGTGGCGTGAGTAGTGAAACTATTTCACATTGTTTTAACTGAAGACCAAAACTCGTAACTCAAATACTCTTCTCCACGATCAGATCGTAGAAACTTTATTTTCTTGTTATGATGATTTTCCACTTCACTCGGAAATTATATGAACTTTTCAAATGTTTCAGACTTCTTATTTCATTAAGTAGATATACCCATATGTGCTCAAATCATCTGTGAAGGTCAGAAAATAATGATACCTGCTGCAAGCCTTAATATTCATCGGACCACATACATCAGTATGTATGATTTCCAACAAATCTGTTCTTGCTCCTTTGTTCCAGAGAACGGCGTTTTAGTCATCTTGCCCAAGAGACATGGTTCGCAAGCATCAAGTGATTCATAATGAAGTGATTCCAAAATCCCATCAGCATGGAGTTTCTTCATGCGCTTTACACCAATATGACTTAAAATGGCAGTGCCACAAATAAGTTGCACTATCATTATTAACTTTGCATCTTTTGGCTTCAATATTATGAATATGTGTATCACTACGATCGATATCCAACAAACCATTTTCGTTGGTGTGTATGACCATAGACGGTTTTATTCATGTAAACAGAACAACAATTTATTCTCTTACTTAAATGAATAACCGTATTGCAATAAACATGATCAAATCATATTCATGCTCAATGCAAACACCAAATAACACTTATTTAGTTTCAACACTAATCCCGAAAGTATAGGGAGAGTGCGATGATGATAATATCAATCTTGGAACTACTTCCAACACACATCGTCACCTTGACTTTTACTAGTTTCTATTTATTCTGCAACTCCCGTTTCGAGTTACTACTCTTAGCAACTGAACCAGTATCAAATGCCGAGGGGTTGCTATAAACACTAGTAAAGTACACATCAATAACATGTATATCCAATATACCTTTGTTCACTTTGCCATCCTTCTTATCCACCAATTACTTGGGGTAGTTTCGCTTCTAGTGACCAGTCCCTTTGAAGTAGAAGCACTCGGTCTCAGGCTTAGGTCCAGACTTGGGCTTCTTCACTTGAGCAGCAACTTGCTTGTCGTTCTTCTTGAAGTTCCCCTTCTTCCCTTTGCCCTTTTTTTGAAACTAGTGGTCTTGTTAACCATCAACACTTGATGTTTTTCTTGATTTCTACCTTCGTCGATTTCAGCATCACGAAGAGCTTGGGAATTACTTTCGTCATCCCTTGCATATTATAATTCATCACAAAGTTCTACTAACTTGGTGATGGTGACTAGAGAATTTTGTAAATCACTAATTTATCTGCAAGATTAACTCCGACTTGATTCAAGCGATTGCAGTACCCAGACAATCTGAGCACATGCTCACTGCTTGAGCTATTCTCCTCCATCTTTTAGCTATAGAACTTGTTGGAGACTTCATATCTCTCAACTCGAGTATTTGCTTGAAATATTAACTTAAACTCCTGGAACATCTCATATGGTCCATGACGTTCAAAATGTCTTTGAAGTCCCCATTCTAAGCCGTTAAGCATGGTGCACTAAACTATCAAGTAGTCATCATATTGAGCTAGCCAAACGTTCATAATGTCTGAATTTGCTCCTGCAATAGGTTTGTCACCTAGCAGTGCATCAAGGACATAATTCTTCTGTGCAGCAATGAGGATAAACCTCAGATCACGGATCCAATCCGCATCATTGCTACTAACATAATTCAACTTAGTTTTCTCTAGGAACATATCAAAATAAACACAGGGAAGCAACAATTCGAGCTATTGATCTACAACATAATTTGCAAAATACTATCAGGACTAAGTTCATGATAAATTTAAGTTCAATTTAATCATATTACTTAAGAACTCCCACTTAGATAGACATCCCTCTAATCCTCTAAGTGATCACCTGATCCAAATCAACTAAACCATGTCCGATCATCACGTGAGATGGAGTAGTTTCAATGGTGAACATCACTATGTTGATCATATCTACTATACGATTCACGCTCGACCTTTCGGTCGCCGTGTTCCGAGGCCATATATGTATATGCTTGGCTCGTTAAGTATAACCTGAGTATTCCGCGTGTGCAACTGTTTTGCACCCGTTGTATTTGAACGTAGAGCCTATCACACTCGATCATCACGTGGTGTCTCAGCATGAAGAACTTTCGCAACGATGTATACTCAGGGAGAACACTTCTTGATAATTAGTGAGAGATCATCTAAAAAATGCTACCGTCAATCAAAGCAAGATAAGATGCATAAAAGATAAACATCACATGCAATCAATATAAGTGATATGATATGGCCATCATCATCTTGTGCTTGTGATCGCCATCTCCGAAGCATCGTCATGATCACCATGGTCACCGGCGCGACACCTTGATCTCTATCGTAGCATCGTTGTCGTCTCGCCAATCTTCTGCTTCTACGACTATCGCTATTGCTTAGTGATAAAGTAAAGCATTACAAGGCGATTGCATTGCATACAATAAAGCGACAACCATATGGCTCCTGCCAGTTGCCGATAACTCGGTTACAAAACATGATCATCTGATACAATAAAATTTAACATCATGCCTTGACCATATCACATCACAACATGCCCTGCAAAAACAAGTTAGACGTCCTCTACTTTGTTTGTTGCAAGTTTTACGTGGCTGCTACGGGCTTAAGCAAGAACCAATCTTACCTACGCATCAAAACCACAACGATAGTTTGTCAAGTTGGTGCTGTTTTAACCTTCGCAAGGACCGGGCGTAGCCACACTCGGTTCAACTAAAGTTGGAGAAACTGACACCTGCCAGCCACCTGTGTGCAAAGCACATCGGTAGAACCAGTCTCGCGTAAGCGTACGTGTAATGTCGGTCCGGGCTGCTTCATCCAACAATACCACCGAACCAAAGTATGACATGCTGGTAAGCAGTATGACTTATATCACCCACAACTCACTTGTGTTCCACTCGTGCATATAATATCAACACATAAAACCTAGGCTCGGATACCACTGTTGGGGAACGTAGTAATTTCAAAAATATTCCTACGCACACGCAAGATCATGGTGATGCATAGCAACGAGAGGGGAGAGTGTTGTCTACGTACCCTCGTAGACCGATAGCGGAAGCGTTCTGACAACGCGGTTGATGTAGTCGTACGTCTTCATGGCCCGACTGATCAAGCACCGAAACTACGGCACCTACGAGTTCTAGCACAAGTTCAGCTCGATGATGATCCCTGGAATCCGATCCAGCAAAGTGTCGGGGAAGAGTTCCGTCAGCATGACGGCGTGGTGACGATCTTGATGTTCTACCGTCGCAGGGTTTCGCCTAAGCACCGCTACAATATTATCGAGGATTATGGTGGATGGGGGCACCGCACACGGCTAAGAGAATGATCACGAAGATCAACTTGTGTGTCTAGAGGTGGCCCCCTGCCCCCGTATATAAAGGAGCAAGGGGGAGGCCGGCCGGCCCTTGTGGGCGCACCAAGGAGGAGGAGTCCTCCTCCTAGTAGGAGTAGGACTCCCCTCTTTCCTACTCCTACTAGGAGGGGGAAAGGAAGGGGAAGAGGGAGAAGGAAAGGGGGGCGCCGCCCCCTCTCCTAGTCCAATTTGGACCAGAGGGGGAGGGGGTGCGTGGTCCACCTGGCCGCCCCTCTCTCTCTCTCCACTAGGGCCCATAAGGCCCATTACTTCTCCGGGGGGGGGGGGGTTCCGGTAACCCTCCGGCACTCCGGTTTTCTCTGAAATCACCCGGGACACTGCCCGTGTTCGAATATAGCCGTCCAATATATCAATCTTTATGTCTCGACCATTTCGAGACTCCTCGACATGTCCGTGATCACATCCGGGACTCCGAACAAACTTCGGTACATCAAAATATATAAACTCATAGTGAAACGGTCATCGTAACGTTAAGTGTGCGGACCCTACGGGTTCGACAACAATGTAGACATGACCGAGACATGTCTCCAGTCAATAACCAATGGCGGAACCTGGATGCTCATATTGGCTCCCACATATTCTACGAAGATCTTTATCGGTTAGACCGCATAACAACATACTTTGTTCCCTTTGTCATCGGTATGTTACTTGCCCGAGATTCGATCGTCGGTATCTCAATACCTAGTTCAATCTCGTTACCGGCAAGTCTCTTTACTCATTTCGTAATACATCATCTCGCAACTAACTCATTAGTTGCAATGCTTGCAAGGCTTATGTGATGTGCATTACCAAGAGGACCTAGAGATACCTCTACGACAATCGGAGTGACGAATCCTAATCTCGAAATACGCCAACCCAACATGTACCTTTGGAGACACCTGTAGAGCTCCTTTATAATCACCCAGTTACGTTGTGACGTTTGGTAGCACACAAAGTGTTCCTCCAGCAAACGGGAGTTGCATAATCTCATAGTCATAGGAACATGTATAAGTCATGAAGAAAGCAATAGCAACATACTAAACGATCGGGTGCTAAGCTAATGGAATGGGTCATGTCAATCACATCATCATCCTAATGATGTGACCCCGTTAATCAAATGACAACACATGTCTATGGTTAGGAAACATAACTATCTTTGATTAACGAGCTAGTCAAGTAGAGGCACACTAGTGACATTTAGTTTGTCTATGTATTCACACAAGTATTATGTTTCTGGATAATAAAATTCTAGCATGAATAATAAACATTTATCATGATATAAGGAAATAAATAATAACTTTATTGTTGCCTCTAGGGCATATTTCCTTCACCATTGAGCTTTGTCCTCATGGTTTGAAATATGTGCCTCGCACGGTGAGGGAGTCCTGGATTAGGGGGTGTCCGGGTAGCCGGACTATACCTTCAGCCGGACTCTTGGACTATGAAGATACAAGATTGAAGACTTCGTCCCGTGTCCGGATGGGACTTTCCTTGGCGTGGAAGACAAGCTTGGCGATGTGGATATTCAGATCTCCTACCATTGTAACCGACTTTGTGTAACCCTAACCCTCTTCGGTGTCTATATAAACCGGAGGGTTTTAGTCCGTAGGACAACTCGAACATACGACAATCATACCATAGGCTAGCTTCTAGGGTTTAGCCTCCTTGATCTCGTGGTAGATCTACTCTTGTACCACCCATATCATCAATATTAATCAAGCAGGACGTAGGGTTTTACCTCCATCAAGAGGGCCCGAACCTGGGTAAAACATTGTGTCCCTTGTCTCCTCTTACCATCCGCCTAGACGCACAGTTTGGGACCCCCTACCCGAGATCCGCCGGTTTTGGCACTGACATTGGTGCTTTCATTGAGAGTTCCTCTGTGTCGTCGCTTTTAGGCCCGATGGCTCATTTCATCATCAACAACGATGCGGTCGAGGGTGAGACTTTTTTCCCCGGACAGATCTTCGTCTTCGGCGGCTTCGCACTGCGGGCCAATTCGCTTGGCCACCTGGAGCAGATCGAAAGCTACGCCCCTGGCCATCAGGTCAGATTTGGAAGTTTAAACTACACTACCGACATCCGCGGGGACTTTATCTTCGACAGATTCGAGCCACAACCAAGCGCGCCGCACTGTCTCGATGGGCATGATCTAGCTCTGCCGCCGAACAGTGTCCTGGAGGCCGCACACGCATTGGTTCCGTCCCTTAATTCGGAGCCTACTGCGCCGATCGAGGATGAGTGGTTGGACACCACCTCGGGGGCTACAATCTCAAAGGCGATCGAGCCGAACACCAGCCCCGCACTCCGCATAGCCTGTGACTCCGAGGAGCCGGATTCCTCTCCGGACTCCGAGCCCTCCGCGCGCCTGCCAATCAAATCCGATTGGGCGCCGATCATGGAGTTCACCGCCGCAAACATCTTTCAGCACTCGCCCTTCGGCGACATCCTGAAGTCACTAAAGTCTCTCTCTTTATCAGGAAAGCCCTGGCCGGACTACGGTCAGCAAGGATGGGATATGGATGATTAAGAAATTCAAAACCCACCCACCTCCCTTTTGGTAGCCACCGTCGATAATTTAAACGACGTGCTCAACTTTGACTCCGAAGACATCGACGGCATGGACGACGATGCAGGAGACGCATACGAACCAACGCTCATAGGGCATTGGACAGCCACCTCATCTCATGATGTGTACATGGTGGATACCCCTAAAGGAAGCGACAACGAGGAACACAGGGATGGAACGAGGGATCGATCTCTCGAAAAACAATCAAAGCATCGGTGTAAACGCCGCCCCAAGCCCCGCCTCAATACAGACCCAGCCATAGAGCAGGATGAGCCGGCAGACGACGAGCATGCCTTAGAGCAACCGTCCGAACAATGGCATTCCGAACGACCTTACGCCGGATAAGCCCACTGAGCAGAAGAACGTCCACAAAAGGCTCGCTGCAACTGCACGCAGCCTGAAAAAGCAGAAGTGGAAGCTAAAAACTGCGGAAGATGCACTCAGAATCAGATGGAGTAAAGTAATCAATACCGCAGACAAATACGGCGCCAGTCGCCACACTAAAAGCAATCCGAAGCGAAAGCTACTGCCCGAATTCGACGAAGAGGCCTTAGAACCCTCGCATTCAAAAAATAAGAAAGCCACCCGGTCGGATAGACGACCCCATGGCCAGCATAAAGCGGCAAGCAACACCGCACTTAAGCCGGCACGCGACCCACTTGAGGATTCGCATCAAAAAGATGGCCCAGCCAGGTCCATTTATGGGCCAAGAAAGCAAGCTCTCGTAAGCAATGCAATAAAGCCAGTATCCGGATCCGGCACACCCAAATACAAGGGCGCCGCACACCCCCTATGTTTCACCGATGAGGTCCTGGATTATGAATTTCCAGCGGGATTCAAACCCGTAAACATAGAGGCATATGATGGAACAACAGACCCTAGAGTCTGGATCGAGGATTATATCCTCCACACATACACATGGCTAGAGGAGATGACCTCCACGCCATCAAATACTTACCCCTCAAGCTTAAAGGGCCAGCCCGGCATTGGCTTAAAAGCCTTCCTGAAAAGACAATTGGAAGTTGGGAAGAGCTTGAGGACGCCTTGTGAGCAAATTTTCAAGGGACCTATGTCCGCCCTCCGGATGCAGACGATCTCAGTCACATAACCCAACAGCTCGGAGAGTCAGTTCGGCAGTTCTGGAATAGATTTCTTACTAAGAAGAATCAGATAGTCGACTGTCCGGACGCCGAAGCCCTAGCAGCTTTCAGGCACAATGTTCGAGACGAATGGCTCGCCAGACACCTTGGCCAAGAAAAGCCAAGAACAATGGCCGCATTGACAAGCCTCATGACCCGCTTTTGCGCAGGAGAGGACAGCTGGTTGGCAAGATGTAGCACCAGCGACCCAAGTACATCTGAAACTAGGGATGGAAACAGAAAACCGCGACGCAACAACGATCGTCGCCGGACCAACGAAAACAGTCCGAAAAGCACGGCAGTCAACGCCAGATTCAAAAGCTCACGGCAGAATCAGAAAAAGCCGCCCCTTCAGGATAATAGAGATGATTTATCCAACCTAAACAAAATCTTGGACATGGTATGTCAAATACACAGTACTCCCGGGAAGCCTGCTAACCATACCCACAGAGATTATTGGGTTTTCAAACAATCCGACAGACTCAACGCCGAACATAAGGGGCTCGACACACCAAGCGAAGACGATTACGAATCCCAAAAGCAGAGCACCAGGAAACAAAAGAATTTCCCACAAGAAGTAAAAAGAGTAAACTTACTTCACATTACAAAACGTGTGGCACCCATAAAGGTACGCGCCATACGGCCTATCCCAAAGGAGTCTCGCCACTGGTTGTCAAAACCAATCATCTTCGATCATCTGGACTATTCTAGAAGTATCAGGAATGCAGGCTGGACTGCCTTGGTACTCGATCCAATAACTGACGGACTCCAGTTTGCAAACGTCTTGATGGACGGTGGCAGTGGACTAAACCTGATATATCAGGACACAATCCGCCACATGGGGACAGACCCAACAAGAATTCGCCACAGCAAAACCTCCTTTCAAGGGGTAACGCCAGGCCCGGACTGTCATTGCATGGGTTTTCTCCGGCTCGAAGTTATATTCGTCTCTACCAATAACTTCCGCCGCGAAAAGCTGACTTTCCACATTGTCCCATTCTCAAGTCGCTATCAAGCACTGCTGGGACGGGAAGCTTTCGCCCGCTTTAACGCAATACCGCATTATGCATCTCTTACGCTTAAGATGCTCGGTCCACGAGGCATCATCTCTTTGAAGGGGAAGCATTGAGTGCATCTCCCCCGAGCGGAGGATTGTGCGGCCGCTTTAACAGCCCCACAATAAAATGGCTCCACCAGCCGAAACATCGGAACAGGTCATTAAGACCACGGACACGGATGGACGAGTCCGGCACAAAAGTATCATTGATAAAGGCTTAGTGGCCATATACCCCTGCCCTAGGGGCTCCGCACATATAAAATAAGAGACAATAAAGCTCAATTTTACATATTTTACTTTATACTTTGTTTATTTAATATAACTTTTGTTCGGCACGACCCTTTTTCCACTTAGTTCCTCTCTTTTACAGATGAATATCGTGCTGCGCCCGTCCAGGATACGGCACAACGGAGACACAGGCACAGACGTGCAGCAGGGACCCGTTACAAGGATTCTTTTCAGATTAAGACCCTGTGTAAACCTTTTTTACTGTCTCTTGTTGATACACATCCCCTGGTTCTCTGTAGTATAACCAAGGAGGAGGCTGGTGTCTTGGCATGTGGCCACGTCAGAATTTCTGCGCGTACCTGGACACTAGGGGCTTATACCTAAGAGCGTTGCCTCTCCCGCTCTCATAAAGACCGAATACCTTAGGGAGTGTTCGGCGTCGCGAGTTTGGCCTTATATGCATCAGCTCCGAATCATGTCTTTGGTCAAATGTTGGGTTGCCCGGCTCCTGTGTTCGGCTGCCTTACGTTCCGCTCTATCGGCTAAGGCGGCACCAGGAGAACTACTGCGATTATGCCCCGGTTCGGCCAGGAGAGCACCTCAGTAGAGAAAGCCGAAAACTGACTGTCATGATATAGCGTGAGACTGGTCAACCACTCGACGACTCTCCGGAATCTATAGGATTCCTCCGCATTAACGAAGGGTCGTTTCCCGGCCAAGCACACACGCGCCCCGAACTCGGGCGAGCGCAGTCGCCACCAGGGGCTATCTAAATAGTCCCACTGTCAAGCTCCTATGGCTAAGTGAAAGTGATAAAGCATTATAGTCCGATTGCCTAGTTCGCTGCGCTATCACCTCCTTTGTAGGACCAAGACGTTGGATCAAGTGTGAAAATGTGCCTTTTGCGAACACCCCCGCATTATCTGCGTGGGGGCTGAAGCCAACGACTGCCATCTTTCAGATTCTATATATTTTAAACGGTTGCACAGGAGGTGTTACAATACTTGCAGGCACAAGTATAAAAAGTTCCTACAATTTATCAAACTAACGCTTTACAATTGCACATCCTATTCGAACATAGCATCCTTCGAGCACTGCGACTCTATTATACGAGCGCCTTGCAGAAATTCCTGAAAATAGTGCTCGGCATGTACTCGGCTTCTGTCCGAATCTTGGGATGCAACAGTTGTGGTCTCCATTTCCGCCCAGTATGTCTTGACATGGGCAAGAGCCATCCGCGCACCCTCTATGCATGATGAGCTCTTCATTGCATTAATATGCGGCACCGCACCAAGGAACTGCTGCACCAAGCTGAAATAACTCTTCGGCTCCGATTTCCCCGGCCACAGGTGACTCATGACGCACCTCATGGCGAGTCCGGACAACCTATTCAGTTCGTCCCATCGAGCCAGACGATCGTCCACTGATAGTGGACGCTCTGGATTGTCGAACTGCGACCAGAAAAGTTTTTCCACTTCGCAATCTTCTTGATCTCAAAAGTGTTCGGTCGCATCAGCAGCACTCGCTGCCAAATCCAGATAGGTGTCTGCCACACTCCACATCCGGTCCAACGGAGCAAGCTTCGGATCACAAAACATCCTTCGCAGCATAAAGGGCTTTCCAGCCGCAATCTCTCTGGCGTGACGCAGCTCCTCCTTCACAGCTCTCATCGCAGAGCGAGCGTCCTTGGCATCAGCAACGGCCTTCTCTATGTCCGTCTGTCTCGCCCGGTCATCTTTCTCAAGAAGCTTGCAACGGTCAGCAGCGCTTTTTAGCTTCACGGCCATCTCGGCCATCTCTTTTTTGCTCCGGCAGTGAGCAGCATGTTCGGCTCTCAGCTCTTCAAGGGCCTTCTCGGCAGCCGCATCACTTTTTCTGGCTTGTTCCTTAGCTCGGGCAAGTTCTGCCTGAAGGCTCTCCACAGCGGCCGCACCATCTGCGTCAAAGAACACACATTGTAAGATACTGACATAAAGCTCCTCTTACCAGGTGCCGTCTGAGGAATTACATACCTTGAGCTTCATCAAGCCGCTTGTTGACGAGGGCAATGTCGGCATCTGCCACGTCAAGTTGCCGCTTTAGCTCGGCAAAATCATCAGTTTGGCTGGATTCCGGACACTTCGCCATCTACATTCAAAGGCGACGTTTTAGACCTGGGATTATGATCCTCTGCGCGCCGTCACTTCTGACAATGCACAGAGTCTCAGGGGCTACTATCTACACAGGCGCATCTTATTTATGCGCAACTGAAAAAAGTGTACATTATCTAACGTACATCAAAACCCGTCAGTAAACTTCTGATGGCCTCATGCAATCCGCTTTCCGCGGACGAAATCCTTTCAATCACCGTGCCCATCAATGCACGGTGATCCTCTGAGAGAGAAGCTCGCCCCAGCAGATTCTTCAGCTCCTCTGACCGAGCACCAGACGGTGCCGGACTTGTCCTATGGCCTCTTTTGAAGGCCGGACGCGGAGAACCTTGGGGGCCCACATAGCTATCTTCCGCCACTGCCGGATTCGGAGAAACCCTCCACGACGACACCTCAGGGTCGCCCGCCTCGCCAGGTGGTGCGGCAGGGGGAGGCGTTCTGCTCTCCATCATCTTTGGAAGAAGGTCCCCCGAAGACGAGCTCTGCTGAGAAGGGTCGAGGTCTGAGCTACAAGGTAAAATTTCGGTTAAACTTCTCAGATATATAGCAAGGGTTCCCCCCATCTCTCGAAAAGAAAATCTTTCTCCACTTACGGCTCGTTGGAGGACTGGTCCCCTTGAGGGCATAATTCGGCCGAGGTACCCCCCAGCGTAGGACCCTCTGACGAGGATCTTTTCCCCCGCTTTGAGGCCATGGTCTCCGGGTCTTCAGAGGCGGTCCTTTTCTTCCCCGGAGGAGAGGAATTTTTGTGTCCTTCCCTCTGAACAGCCTCCTTCGAGGAGGCCGTAGTTCCCTTGTCCCCTCCCTCACTTTCCTTTAAAGGCACAATCTTCAACATCCTGACTAGGACGGAATCCGGCCTGGTCTCAGGGAGGGTAGTCGGACACCTTATCAGCTTTGCTTTCGCTATCCACTCCTGTTTAAAGGGACAGCTCTTTTAGGGGCAAGTTTATGACAAATATATGGATAACGAGTCCGGGCACAAGGCTACTTACTTGAGTATCCGGGCGATTGCAGCTCAGACCTGTGTCCTCGGTCAAATCCGGACACATTGCTTGTGATCCGAAGAACAGTTTATACATCTCCGCGGGCGTTGCGCCCATAAAGTGCTGGAGAGCTCGTGGTCCCTCCGGATTAAACTCCCATAGACGAAGGGGGCGGCATTTGCCGGGCAGTGTTCGGCGGATCAGCATGACTTGCGTCACTTCGACCAGGCTGAGACCTCTTTCTAAGAGATCCCTGATGCGGCCCTGCAACAAAGGCACGTCCAGGGGTGGACCCCAATCTAGGCCTTTGTTGACCCACGACCCTAGCTGCTTTAGGGGACCCGAGCGAAAGGCAGGCGGCGCCACCCACTTGGTGCCCCTGGGGATGGTGATATAGAACCACTCTCGTTGCCATAAGCCGAGCTCCTCTTGAAAAGGGCCCTCGGGCCATGGAGCACCAGCATTCTTGCTTACAACAGCGCCTCCGCACTCTGCGTGCCGTCTCTCAATCATCTTCGGCTCTACCTTAAAGGTCTTGAGCCATAATCTGAAGTGAGGAGTAACACAGAGGAACGCTTCACACACGACAATGAATGAGGAAACATGGAGGAGGGACTCCGGAGCTAAGTCATGGAATTCCAGCCCATAATAGAACATCAGCCCTCTCACGAAGGGATCCATTGGGAAGCCTAACCGTCGAAGGAAGTGAGACACGAACACCACGCTCTCACCAGGCTGGGGACAGGGAACGGCCTGCCCTTGAGCAGGCAACCTGTGCAAATTTGGCCGGTCAAGAACTTGGCCTCTCTCAACTTTAGCACGTCCTCCTCCGTGACGGAGGAGGGCATCCATCGGCCTCGAAGGTCGGAACCGGACATTGTCGAAGGTCCGAAGCGCCTGGAATCTGGAGCCTAGGGTGTTGGAACTCGAAGCGATGGGCGAACTCGTTTGAGATTGACAAGGAGTAAGGCCTTGGTCTCTTTATAAGAGGTTGAATACCAAGGGCCCTCCCCATAACCGTTTGGGACTCGCCTTTAATTAAGAAAACATGCTAACGGGCACGATTGGGTTACCCACGTCCGTATTGATGAGAATCCCGTAAATAAAGGGGACACGATATCTGCTTTGACAAGACGTGCCAAGGAAACCGCCTCGCAAAATACGCTGAGGTGGGGAAGTAAAAATGATTCGAATAAAGGCTTGGTCGTAGTGTGATGTCACGCTATGGAATACGTCAGCAGATTAGATTTGTGTTAATATTATTCTCTGTATGGCAATATGTGGAAACTTATTTTGCAGAGCCGGACACTACCCTTAGTGTTTGCAAACTTTTATGAAGAACTTGGAGGAGGAACCCGCCTTGCAATGCTGAAGACAATCTGCGCGCCGAACTCGTCGTCATTGAAGCCTGGTTCAGGGGCTACTGAGGGAGTCCTGGATTAGGGGGTGTCCGGGTAGCCGGACTATACCTTCCACTGAACTCCTGGACTATGAAGATACAAGATTGAAGACTTCGTCCCGTGTCCGGATGGGACTTTCCTTGGCGTGGAAGACAAGCTTGGCGATGCGGATATTCAGATCTCCTAGCATTGTAACCGACTTTGTGTAACCCTAACCCTCTTCGGTGTCTATATAAACCGGAGGGTTTTAGTCCGTAGGACGACACCAACATACGACAATCATACCATAGGCTAGCTTCTAGGGTTTAGCCTCCTTGATCTCGTGGTAGATCTACTCTTGTACTACCCATATCATCAATATTAATCAAGCAGGACGTAGGGTTTTACCTCCATCAAGAGGGCCCGAACCTGGGTAAAACATTGTGTCCCTTGTCTCCTGTTACCATCCGCCTAGACGCACAGTTTGGGACCCCCTACCCGAGATCCGCCCGTTTTGACACCGACACACGGCCATCAAGTCTCAGGCACTAGTGCATTTCATCAATGACTGGACAGAGTTGCAGATGCCCGAGGAAAAGCCAGATAACACATATTAGACTATTCACTTTGATGGGTCCAGACAATTGGAGGGATCGGGGGCTGGAGTTGTGCTCGCTTCCCCTCGAGGTGATAAATTATGTTATGTTCTCCGTTTGATGTTCCCTTGCACTAAGAATGCAGCTGAATATGAGGCCTTTCTCCATGGTCTTGGGATGGCTAGGGATATGAACTTAAGCCAGGTAAGGTGCTTTGGTGACTCAGATTTGGTGGCTCAACAAGTTTCTGGCACTTGGGATTCCAAGGATCCACTCATGGCGGCTTATCGACGAGAAGTGGATATTATTGCTAGTCACTTCAAGGGTTATCAGGTTGAGAAGTGGAAAGAATGAAGCGGCTGATGCCTTAAGACGGTTGGGTTCTCAACATAAACCAGTGCCTCCTAATGTCTTTCTTGACGTTTTGCATAACCCGTCGGTCAAGTTACCCACACAAGAGGATTTAGCTATTCCTGACCCAGAAGCTTAGTTGGTGGCAGCTCTTCATGTAATCCCTGATTGGATGGTTCCATATTTGGCTTATATGACCCGGGGCGAGTTACCTGAAGATGAAACGTGGGACAGGCAGATAACCTGGCGGTCCAAGTCAATGGCTATTGTCAATGGGGATCTACATCATTGCAGTGTCACAGGGGCGTTTCAACATTGTGTTTCACCTGAAGAAGGCTGTGAGATTCTACGCGAGATTCATGAAGGAGATTGTGGCCGCCATGTTGGCTCTAAGTCTCTTGTGGCCAAAGCTTTTCGTCATGGATTTTATTGGCTAATGGCTCGTGCTGATGCTGAGGATCTGGTCAGTAAATGTGATGGATCTCAGAAATTTTCACGACGAGCTCATGTACTAGCTCAAGAATTGAGGATGATTCCAATTACTTGGCCGTTTGCAGTTTGGGGGCTTGATATGGTTGGACCTTTTAAGAGGTCCAAGGATAAGAAGACCCACCTTTTGGTGGCGGTTGATAAGTTCACTAAGTGGGTGGAGGCAGAGCCGGTTAGTAAGTGTGATGCAGCAACGGCGGTTCAATTCATGAAGAAGGTGATCTTCCGTGTTGGCTTTCCACACAACATTATAACGGACAATGGTACTAATCTCTCCAAGGGTGCTATGAAAGAATTTTGTCAATGTGAGCATATCCGGCTTGATGTGTCGTCAGTGGCTCACCCCCAATCTAATGGTCACGCTGAGGGAGCCTATCAAGAGATCCTGAGAGGCATCAAGCCCCGGCTTATGGTTCTCTTACAAAGGACGCCGGGTTGTTGGGTGGAGGAGTTACCTTCCGTGTTATGGAGCATTAATACCACCCCCAACAGATCTATGGGTTACACGCCTTTCTTCATGGTTTACGGAGCAAAGACGGTTCTCCCTAGTGACATCCGTCACGACTCACCTCGTGTGGCGGCTTATGTTGAAGCTAACAATGAAAAAGCATGTCAGGAAGCACTTGACCTGTTAGATGAGGAGTGTGACATAGCGGTGGCTCGTTCGGCGATCTATCAGCAAGATCTGTGCCGTTACCACAGCCGCCGGGTTAAAACCAGAACTTTCCAAGAAGGCGATCTAGTGCTCCGGCTTATCCAGGATCATACTGATATGAACAAGTTATCCCCACCTTGGGAAGGACCCTTTTGTGGTCAGCAAGAATTTGAACAATGGGTCATAATACCTTATCGATGTTCGAGAGCACAAAGACTCACGTAAATCGGAGGAGGAGACCCACCGGCCGTGGAATATTGCTCATCTTCGGCCTTACTACACTTGAGCCAATGGCTCTTTTGATGTACATATTTTTGACAATGTATATTATGATCAATATAATAAACCGGCATCCCTGCTAAAGTAGGTCCTCTGTCGTTTTTTCCTTAATAAGTCTTTGGTTACTTGGGGGCTTCTGCTTTATACAGCAAAGTTATGATTACCCTTTGATCCGGCTTATAGGCCGCACAAAAAAAAACTTGGGGGCTTGCTACCCAGGTTAAAGGGACCAAAGAGAGTCTGTTGCAAAAAACACGACTCAAACATAGGTACCCCTTGAGCACAACTCAAAATATTGCTTGGGGGCACTTTGTTCTAAAGAACAAAGAGTTTTTATAACCCTTGTAATAGGCTTAAAAGCCAGGCTTGGAAGCCAGGTGTATTCACCTAAAACCCCGGGTTATCCTACCTTTTTAAGTAAGCCACTCTGCCCAGGTAATCCTGGAATGACCCGCCAAACGTTTGACAAGTCAATCTTATGCAGACCCTGAACTTGTCCAAGTTAAAATGACGATTGGTTATGTGAGGTCCATCTTATAAGGTTTGTATATAGGTTTAACTCAGTGGTTGTGCGGCCCATGAAAGCACTCGATTTTCGGCGTGGCAGCCCATGAAAAGCCTCGTTTTTTCATTTGTTTTTATTCGACAGATCTTTTGAGGTTTATTTGATGAGGCTTATAATACTTTATGATTATAATTCACCGGTGTTTATTAACCTGGCCTGGATTTTTGACTATAAGTCGCCAGTATGAGATACGATAATATTCAGAGTTTATTAACCCGGCCTGGTTTTGTTCATAAACCAGCAATCTATGATAATTACCAGTGCTCAAATTTTGGGTTATCACCCTTACTACACTGGCTTGGTAAACCAATAGTGTGATCAAGTATCACATGTATGATATATTTTAAATTATATATGGATATCATTCAGTCCAGCCTGGGGTGTAAACTATGATTCCCATGAATTTGTATTAGGCATTATAACCCATCCAGCGGTAAACCGTCAGGACATCTTTTTAATCTGTTGTATGCAGGAATAGATTCACGTTGCTAATATTATAAGCATAAGTGGCATGTCTTAACATGGCGGATCAACAGTGTCATGCAAGGCAAATATGCGCGATGGCATAGCAGATCAAGAGTTTAAGCTAGCCTATTACAAGGCGTGTGATGCCCGAAAGAATAATTGTTTTAACAAGTCTTGCAGAGAGCAGATGTTCAGCCAGCCTCCGGTTTATGAATCTTGGCCTGGTGGATTTGAAGGTTGTGGATCATCCAGCGCCGGTTCATCTTGTTCTTCTCTACCCAATGGCTGAGTCAATGGTTGTCCAATCGATCCCAGCTAAGGCTTTGAATACAGCTTCATCACTTATAAGTAGGGAGGGGTCAACATCAGGGGCATAAGTATGCTTACGGATTGGAGGAGTAAGGCTTGGCACATCATACGTTGCCGCTTTAACTCTCTTATTATTGGCATCGTAAACTGACTGATAGTATGAAAGATCGGTCTCCTCAGCCAATTTACTAGTCAGTTAGCGCATCTCCCTCGTAAGGTCTCTGAGGTCATCAGTATTAAAATCTGATCCTTCCTCCTTTATGCTTGGGTAGCCGTTTGCAAAATCAGTCAGATCAAGATCAGGTATCCATGCTTTGGCCCGAGTTAGTGCGGTAAGAGCACCTGCCATTGCAGCTGATCTCTTTAGCTCTTCAAACTGGGCAGGCATCATAGACAACCTTTCCAATGTTTCCTTGATCAAAGTTGGGGGCGGCTTGTTATGGGAAGCTCTGCAGATGACCCGTTGTGCGCCGGTATATAATTGCTCTATAAGTGTATAGGCAGCCTTCAGCTTTTTCCACATATCCGAGCCAAGATGAGAAATGCGAGATCCTGCATCATAAAAAACGTCTGTAAACCGGCAGTTTATTGGATAATACATGTTTAAAGATTATGAAGAAGCTATTTACCAAAAATGGCAGCAGTCATGGCATTTATTTGCTGTTTCAAGCTAGTCAGCTCCTTTGTCACCGGATTAAGGGCTACTTCAGCGTCATCAGCCCTCTTTAACAGAGTTGTCTTTTCTGCATCCCAACCTGCCCGCTCGTTTTTGAAGCTTTCCTTCAATTTTTCCATTGCTGCTAAGGCACTGGTCAATTCATCCTTGGCCTTGGAGGTCTCTGCTTGTTGTGATTTAATATTTTCTTGGAGGTCGGCGATTTGGGATTCCTTCTTGCCTAGATCAGCCTGCAAGAGACAAGCAATTTATGAGATGACAGTGCGTATTCAATGTCCCAAGCACATAACAAGTATTATTCTTGGCACTTGGGGGCTAATGTCTATTGCTTCTTATCAAAGTTTTTACAAGTCCCAAGCTCAATACAAGTATTATTCTTGGCACTTGGGGGCTAATGCATGTTTGCTCCAATTAAAAGCTATGGATTTTTCTTCAACTATCAGCTCATTGGTCAACCGGTTTACATAAGATCCTAAACAAAAAATTTGAAGCCTTACAACATCAATAGTTCCGGTTCATCTTGAAAGTCTAAACCAGCCCTTGGGGGCTATACAGGCAAAATTGAAGAGTGGTTATTCTACAAGTCCTGGTTCATATTGGCAGTCTAAACCGGCCCTTGGGGGCTACTGGAGTTGATCTATATGGTTCTTGGAAGTTTACAGAACATTCTATTCTCTTATGTCCAATAAACTTGGCGGCTAAGGGAAGAATATTTATGCTGAGTTAACAACATTTACCTCATATCGCTCCTTCATCATATTTAGTAAACCGGCTTCATAGTCGCAGCTTGTGTACAAGCGGTTTAAAAACCTAGAATGGATATCATGGGCGCTGAGGTGGGCACAACTCTCCAAGTCTGCTTTCCACTTGCCTTTGTCAATAGCAGAAAGTTCTTCTTTGGCACTATGTTTTGACAGAGCAGTAGGGTTGCCTGCGGCTGTATAATTGACACCAGTGACCATAACATCGTCAGAGTGATCATCGGCAACTTTAGTTGGGCTTGGCGGTTTATCAGCATGGATTAAGACGGATTAAGAGGTTGTCGGAAATAACCCGCCTTAGGAGGACATTTGTCATAAGTATAAGAGACCTCTTGGCGGCATTTACGAACCGGCGTGTTTGGTATACCGGAAGAAGTTACCACATGGCCGCTATGCCGGGTTGTGCGGAGAGCATCATGTTGTTGTTTCTTCAAAAGAAAGTTTGGATCCAAGTGAGCTAGAGGGTGAGAAAATCTTACTTTCCGGTTTGCTTGTCGGGTTTTCTGTGTGGGCAGAGATTCTGAGCCGGATGAGAGAATAATTACCACTGCATCACTTGCACAGCTGGCTTCTGCATCATCCTGATAACAATTATTGTCAATGAGGTGTATGAAAAAGGAGCCAAGTGAATCAAGTTCTACCTCGATGTTTAACTCGACAGATTCGACAGCTTTCTTCTTGGCAGGCTTCTTGTGGACCTTGGTCTTGGGACAAGCTATCTTGGCCGGTTTATCTTGCGGTTTCCTCTTCCAGAATGGATCATCACCCTGTTAAAAATTGAAACAGTCATAAGGGAGTATTAAGAATATGTATTAAACAGGAGTTGGGCAATTCTTACAGCGGGCGGTTTATTTGTAGTGCAGAAAGGACTAAGCCATGTTTTCTTGCACTCAGCCACCGGTATATCGATGTGGCGTTAAGGATCTTTCACGTCCCCTGTGTATTCACACATTAAACCGGGGCGACGGATTAAGGGTAGAATGCTCTAAGACACCCAGCAACGGACGAAATCAACGCCTGTTAAACCGTTTGCCACAAAGGCTCTGAGCTTTGAAAGATGTGGTGCATACTTGGCCTGTTCCTTTGTGCTGAGTCTTTGGGGGAGTGGATGTGTACTGCTAAGCCGGTGAGCACGATAACCCGGAAGAGGATTCTCGTCGGCTGGAGATGTATCTCAACAATAGAACCAAGTTTTATTCCATCTTTGGGATGGCTATGATGGTTAGCGTGAGGGAAGCTGACATCTTTTCTCTTTTGGATTGACACCCCGCCAAGTTCAGTATTGGGCCCGTCCACAAATTATGTACGACGGTTTAAGTAGTAGAATTCTCTGAACAGTTTGACCGTGGGCTCTTCCTGCAGGTAAGCTTCACAGAACACTTGAAAATTGCAAATATTGGATACGGAGTTCGGTCTAATATCTTGAGGGTGAAGTTGGAGGAAATGAAGCACATCACGGAAAGTTTTTGATCCGGGAGGGCTGAATCCTCGACTCAGATGGTCAACAAAAACGATCACTTCCCCTTCCTTGGGTTTAGGAGGACATTCAGGACCAGCGACTCTCCAGTGGATGATTTCCTTTTTGGCTAAAGCTCCGGTAAGAACACACCCATTCAGTTTTTCTTCTGTAACTCGGGATTGAACCCAGTTGCAGGAATAAAAGGATTTGGCCATTTATTTGATAACCTGGAAGAAAGTTTGTGCCGATTTAAGATTCATGTTTAATCTGTTAAAGGTTAAAGGGCAGAAAGTATTGAAGCATGCAAAAGTGTTAAACCAGAGATTGGCATTATCAAGTCGCAGAGATGAGCAATTGGCGGTTTAAGAGGGGGACTAATCGTACCTGGCGGGTTATTATTTTCTGAGTTAAACCGCCTACACAGATATTGAAAGTATAGATCTGAAGTTGGAAAATAACTAAG
The DNA here is from genome assembly GCA_032464435.1 of Aegilops umbellulata. Classification (NCBI taxonomy): domain Eukaryota; kingdom Viridiplantae; phylum Streptophyta; class Magnoliopsida; order Poales; family Poaceae; genus Aegilops; species Aegilops umbellulata. Next base: position 514,962,941 of record CP136056.1, read on the forward strand.
TGATGAAAAACAGTTTTCACAGATTGATATCACAATTTTGGATCTACCGCATGTCAGAAAAAATATATTCAGACCTAAATATTGGTACTTGAACAGTTTATGAAGTTCCAGATTGGGTTTTCTACATAAAAGAGATGATCTGATGTGAAAAGAAGGACTATGGCTACTACCGCATAGGAAAATATCAAGTTGGAATCCGCCATTTATGCTACGGTGAAGAACAGCACCGAACCTCCATGAGCTCGTGCGAACCCTAATCAGATCTACGGAGGGAGGGGGAAGAACTTACTGAGGCTGTTGAATGGCGGAGGCGCGCGAGTGGAATCTGATCCGAACAGGTTGATGCAGCGGCCAACATTGAAACAGAGGTGGATCTTGACGGCGACGGCGGAGCTCGAGCGCTAGGGCGTCGCAAGGAAGACGACGAGACGAAGAGGCACAGGGGGGGGGGGCTGGGGGATGATAACCCACAAGTATAGGGGATCGCAACAGTTTTCGAGGGTAGAGTATTCAACCCGAATTTATTGATTCGACACAAGGGGAGCCAAAGAATATTCTCAAGTATCAGCAGTTGAGTTGTCAATTCAACCACACCTGGATAACTTAGTATCTCCAGCAAAGTAATTAGTAGCAAAGTAATATGGAAGTAACGGTAACGGTAGCAAAGTAATATTTTTGGGTTTTGTAGTGATTGTAACAATAGCAACAATAAAGTAAATAAGCGGAGAACAATATGTGAAAAGCTCGTAGGCATTGGATCGGTGATGGAGAATTATACCGGATGCGGTTCATCATGTAACAGTCATAACATAGGGTGACATAGAACTAGCTCCAATTCATCAATGTAATGTAGGCATGTATTCCGAATATAGTCATACGTGCTTATGGAAAAGAACTTGCATGACATCTTTTGTCCTACCCTCCCATGGCAGCGGGGTCCTAACGGAAACTAAGGGATATTAAGGCCTCCTTTTAATAGAGTACCGGACCAAAGCATTAACACATAGTGAATACATGAACTCCTCAAACTATGGTCATCACCGGGAGTGGTCCCGATTATTGTCACTTCGGGGTTGCCGGATCACAACACATAGTAGGTGACTATAGACTTGCAAGACAGGATCAAGAACTCACATATATTCATGAAAACATAATAGGTTCAGATCTGAAATCATGGACTCGGGCCCTAGTGACAAGCATTAAGCATAGCAAAGTCATAGCAATATCAATCTCAAAAAATAGTGGATACTAGGGATCAAACCCTAACAAAACTAACTCGATTACATGATAAATCTCATCCAACCCATCACCGTCCAGCAAGCCTACGATGGAATTACTCATGCACGGCGGTGAGCATCATGAAATTGGTGATGGAGGATGGTTGATGATAACGATGGCGACGGATTTCCCTCTCAGGAGCCCCGAACGGACTCCAGATCTGCCCTCCCGAGAGATTTTAGGGCTTGGCGGCGGCTCCGTATGGTAAAACGCGATGAATCCTTCTCTCTGTTTTTTTCTCCCCGAACACGAATATATAGAGTTGGGGTTGAGGTCGGTGGAGCTCCAGGGGGCCCACGAGGCAGGGGGGTGATACGTCTCCAACGTATCTATAATTTTTGATTGCTCCATGCTATATTATCTACTGTTTTGGACATTATTGGGCTTTATTATCCACTTTTATATTATTTTTGGGACTAACCTATTAACCGGAAGCCCAACCCAGAATTGTTGTTTTTTGCCTATTTCAGAGTTCCCCAAAAAAGGAAAATCAAACGGAGTCCAAACGGAATGAAACCTTTGGGAACATGATTTTTAGGAAGATTATGATCCGGGAGACTTCGACCCTATGTCAAGAAACAAAGGAGGAGGCCACGAGGTAGGGGGCGTGCCCTCGACCCTCGTGGGCCCCCTGTTGCTCCACCGACGTACTCCTTCCTCCTATATATACCTACGTACCCCCAAACGATCAAATACGGAGCCAAAAACCTAATTCCACCGCCGCAACCTTCTGTACCCACGAGATCCCATCTTGGGGCATGTTCCGGAGCTCTGCCGGAGGGGCATCCATCATGGAGGGCTTCTACATCAACACCATAGCCTCTCCGATGAAGTGTGAGTAGTTTACCTCAGACCTTCGGGTCCATAATTAGTAGCTAGATGGCTTCTTCTCTCTTTTTGGATCTCAATATAATGTTCTCCCCCTCTCTCGTGGAGATCTATTCGATGTAATCTTCTTTTGGCGGTGTGTTTGTTGAGATCGATGAATTGTGGGTTCATGATCAAGATTATCTATGAACAATATTTGAATTTTCTCTGAATTCTTTTATGTATGATTGGTTATCTTTGCAAGCCTCTTCGAATTATCAGTTTGGTTTGGCCTACTAGATTGATCTTTCTTGCAATGGGAGAAGTGCTTAGCTTTGGGTTCAATCTTGCGGTGTCCTTTCCCAGTGACAGTAGGGGCAGCAAGGCACGTATTTTATTGTTGCCATCGAGGATAACAAGATGGGGTTTTTATCATATTGCATGAATTTATCCCTCTACATCATGTCATATTGCTTAAGGCGTTACTCTGTTTTCATGAACTTGATACTCTAGATGCATGCTGGATAGCGGTCGATGAGTGGAGTAATATTAGTAGATGCAGGCAGGAGTCGGCCTACTTGTCTCAGACGTGATGCCTGTATACATGATCATACCTAGATATTCTCATAATTGTGCTCAATTCTGTCAATTGCTCAACAGTAATTCGTTCACCCACCGTAAAATATTTATGCTCTTGAGAGAAGCCACTAGTGAAACCTATGGCCCCCGGGTCTATCTTCATCATATTAATCTTCCAACACTTAGTTATTTCCTTTGCTTTTATTTTACTTTGCATCTTTATCACAAAAATACCAAAAATATTATCCTATCATATCTATCAGTTCTCGCTCTCGTAAGTGACCGTGAAGGGATTGACAACCCCTTATCATGTTGGTTGCGAGGAGTTATTTGTTTTGTGTAGGTACAAGGGACTCGCGCATAGTCTCCTACTGGATTGATAGCTTGGTTCTCAAAAATTGAGGGAAATACTTACGCTACTTTGCTGCATCACCCTTTCTTCTTCAAGGAAAAGCCAACGCAGTGCTCAAGAGGTAGCAAGAAGATTTCTGGCGCCGTTGCCGGGAAGGTCTACGCAAAAGTCAACATACCAAGTACCCATCACAAACCCTTATCTCCCACACTACATTATTTGCCATTTGCCTCCCGTTTTCCTCTCCCCCACTTCACCCTTGCCGTTTTATTCACCCTCTTTTTTCCGTTTGCCTCTTTTTTGCTTGCTTTTTGTTTGCTCATGTGTTGGATTGCTTGTTTGTCACGATGGCTCAAGATAATACCAAATTATGTGACTTTACCAATACCAACAATAATGATTTCCTTAGCACTCCGATTGCTCCTCTTACCAATACCGAATCTTGTGAAATCAATGCTGCTTTGTTCAATATTGTCATGAAAGATCAATTTGCCGGCCTTCCTAGTGAAGATGCCGCTACTCATATAAATAGCTTCGTTGATTTGTGTGATATGAAAAAGAAGAAAGATGTCGATAATGATATTGTTAAATTGAAGCTATTTCCTTTTTTGCTTAGAGATCGTGCTAAAGCTTGGTTTTCTTCTTTGCCTAAAAATAGTATTGATTCTTGGAACAAGTGCAAAGATGCTTTTATCTCTAAGTATTTTCCTCCCGCTAAGATCATCTCTCTTAGAAATGATATTATGAATTTTAAGCAACTTGATCATGAACATGTTGCAAAAGCTTGGGAGAGGATGAAATTAATGATGCGTAATTGCCCTACTCATGGTTTGAATTTGTGGATGATTATACAAAAAAATTATGCCGGATTGAATTTTGCTTCTATAAATCTTTTAGATTCGGCCGCGGGAGGCACTTTTATGGAAATCACTTTAGGACAAGCTACTAAACTCCTAGATAATATTATGGTTAATTATTCTCAATGGCACACTGAAAGATCTACTAATAAAAAAGTGCATGCAATAGAAGAAATTAATATTTTGAGTGGAAAGATGGATGAACTTATGAAATTATTTGCTACTAAGAGTGTTTCTTCTGATCCTAATTATATGCCTTTGTCTACTTTGATTGAGAATAATAATGAATCTATGGATGTGAATTTTGTTGGTAGGAATAATTTTGGTAACAACGCGTATAGAGTAAACTTTAATCCTAGGCCTTATCCTAGTAATTCCTCTAATAATTATGGAAATTCCTACAACAACTCTTATGGAAATTTTAATAAGATGCACTCTGAATTTGAGACTAGTGTTAAAGAGTTTATGAATTCGCAAAAGAATTTCATTGCTTTGCTTGAAGAGAAATTGCTTAAAGTTGATGAATTGGCTAGGAAACTTGATAGAATTTCTCTTGATGTTGAATCTTTAAAGCTTAGATCTATTCCTCCTAAGCATGACATCAATGAGTCTCTCAAAGTCATGATAATTTCCATTGATGAGTGCAAAGAAAGAACCACTAGGATGCGTGCTAAGAAAGATTGCTTTATAAAAGTGTGTTCTTCCAATTTCTATGAAAATAAAGATGAAGATCTAAAAGTTATTAATGTGTACCCTATTAAATCTTTGTTTTGCAATATGAATCTTGATAATGATGGGACTGAATATGATCCACCTTTACCTAGAAGGCGTTCCAAGAATTCAGAGTTTTTAGATCGTGATGCTAAAATTGATAAAAGTGGGATTGAAGAAATCAAAACCCTAGATGTTAATAAACCCACTATTTTGGATTTCAAGGAATTTAATTATGAAAATTGTTCTTTGATTGATTGTATTTCCTTGTTGCAATCTGTGCTAAATTCTCCTCATACTTATAGTCAAAATAAAGCGTTTACTAAAAATATCGTTGATGCCTTGATGCAATCTTATGAAGAAAAGCTTGAGTTGGAAGTTTCTATCCCTAGAAAAATTTATGATGAGTGGGAACCAACTATTAAAATTAAGATTAAGGATCATGAATTCTATGCTTTATGTGATTTGGGTGCTAGTGTTTCCACTATTCCCAAAACTTTGTGCAATTTGCTAGATTTCCGTGATTTTGATTATTGCTCTCTAAACTTGCACCTTGCGGATTCCACTATTAAGAAACCTATGGGAAGAATTAATGATGTTCTTATTGTTGCAAATAGGAACTATGTGCCCGTAGATTTTATCGTTCTTGATATAGATTGCAATCCTTCATGTCTTATTATTCTTGGTAGATCTTTCCTTAGAACGGTTGGTGCAATTATTGATATGAAGGAAGGGAATATTAGATTCCAATTTCCATCAAAGAAAGGCATGGAACACTTCCCTAGGAAGAAAATAAAATTACCATATGAATCTATTATGAGAGCCACGTATGGATTGCCTACCAAAGATGGCAATACCTAGATCTATCCTTGCTTTTATGCCTAGCTAGGGGCGTTAAACGCTAGCGCTTGTTGGGAGGCAACCCAATTTTATTTTTAGTTTTTTGCTTTTTGATTCTGTTTAGGAATAAATATTTGTTCTAGCCTCTGGTTAGATGTGTTTTCATGTTTTAATTAGTGTTTGTGCCAAGTTAAACCTATAGGATCTTCTTGGATGATAGTTATTTGATCTTGCTGTAATTTCCAGAAACTCTCTGTTCACGAAAACAATTGTTAAAAATCACCAGAACGTGATAAAATACTGATTCAAATTGCTGCTGATCAATAAACAAATTGCCTAGGTCTTCCTATTTTGGCTGATGTTTTTGAGTTCCAGAAGTTTGCGTTAGTTACAGATTACTACAGACTGTTCTGTTTTTGACAGATTCTGTTTTTCGTGTGTTGTTTGCTTATTTTGATGAATCTATGGCTAGTAAAATAGTTTATAACCCATAGAGAAGTTGGAATAAAGTAGGTTTAACACCAATATAAATAAATAATGAGTTCATTACAATACCTTGAAGTGGTCTTTTGTTTTTTTTCGCTAACGGAGCTCACGAGATTTCTGTTGAGTTTTGTGTTGTCAAGTTTTCAAGTTTTGGGTGAAATTTTTTTATGGATTATGGAACAAGGAGTGGCAAGAGCCTAAGCTGGGGGATGCCCATGGCACCCCAAGATAATCTAAGGACACCATAAAGCCAAAGCTTGGGGATGCCCCGGAAGGCATCCCCTCTTTCGTCTACTTCCATCAGTAACTTTACTTGGAGCTATATTTTTATTCACCACATGATATGTGTTTTGCTTGGAGCGTCTTGTATGATTTGAGTCTTTGTCTTTTAGTTTACCACAATCATCCTTGCTGTACACACCTTTTGAGAGAGCCTTACATGATTTGAAATTTGTTAGAATACTCTATGTGCTTCGCTTATATCTTTTGAGTTATATAGTTTTGCTCTAGTACTTCACTTATATCTTTTAGAGCACGGTGGTGGATTTGTTTTATAGAAACTATTGATCTCTCATGCTTCACTTAGATTATTTTGAGAGTCTTAAATAGCATGGTAATTTGCTTAAATAATCATAATATGCTTGGTATTCAAGAATAGTAAAAACTTTCTTATGAGTGTGTTGAATGCTAAGAAAAGTTTGATGCTTGATAATTGTTTTGAGATATGAAGATGGTGATATTAGAGTCATGCTAGTTGAGTAGTTGTGAATTTGAGAAATACTTGTGTTAAAGTTCCTAATTCCGTAGCATACACGTATGGTGAACCGTTATGTGATGAAGTCGGAGCATGATTTATTTATAGATTGTCTTCCTTATGAGTGGCGGTCGGGGATGAGCGATGGTCTTTTCCTACCAATCTATCCACCTAGGAGCATGCGCGTAATACTTTGCTTTGATAACTTGTAGATTTTTGCAATAAGTATATGAGTTCTCTATGACTAATGTTGAGTCCTTGGATTATACGCACTTTCTTCCTTCCACCGTTGCTAGCCTCTCTAATACCGCACACATTTCGCCGGTATCATACACCCACCATATACCTTCCTCAAAACAGCCACCATACCTACCTATCATGGCATTTCCATAGCCATTCCGAGATATATTGCCATGCAACTTTCCACCATTCCGTTTATAATGACACGCTCCATCATTGTCATATTGCTTACGATGATCATGTAGTTGACATCGTATTTTTGGCAAAGCCACCATTCATAATTCTTTCATACATGTCACTCTTGATTCATTGAATATCTCGGTACACCGCCGGAGGCATTCATATAGAGTCATATTTTGTTCTAAGTATCGAGTAATTGTTGAGTTGTAAGAAAATAAAAGTGTGATGATCTTCATTTTTAGAGCATTGTCCCAAGTGAGGAAAAGGATGATGGAGACTATGATTCTCCCACAAGTCGGGATGAGACTCCAGACGGAAAAAAGAGGCCATAAAAAAAGAGAAAAGGCCCAAATAAAAAAATGAGAGAGAAAGAGAGAAGGGACAATGTTACTATCCTTTTACCAAACGTGTGCTTCAAAGTAGCACCATGATCTTCATGATAGAGAGTCTCTGATTTTGTCACTTCCATATACTAGTGGGAAATTTTCATTATACAACTTCGCTTGTATATTCCAATGATGAGCTTCCTCAAAATGCCCTAGGTCTTCGTGAGAAAGCGAGTTGGATGCACACCCACTTAGTTTCTTTTGTTGAGCTTTCATATACTTATAGCTCTAGTGCATCTGTTGCATGGCAATCCCTACTCACTCACATTGATATCTATTTATGGGCATCTCCATAGCCCGTTGATACGCCTGGTTGATGTGAGACTATATTCTTCCTTTTTGTCTTCTCCACAACCACCATTCTATTCCACATATAGTGCTATATCCATGGCTCACGCTCATATATTGCGTGAAGATTGAAAAAGTTTTGAGAATGTCAAAAGTATGAAACAATTGCTTGGCTTGTCATCGGGGTTGTGCATGATCCAAATACTTTGTGTGGTGAAGATAGAGCATAGCTAGACTATATGATTTTGTAGGGATAACTTTCTTTGGCCATGTTATTTTGAGAAGACATGATTGCTTTGTTAGTATCAAAGTTTTAAATAGCGCGCTAAGCCTCTTAGCGGCGGACCTCTTCTAAATGCTATAGCGTGCTATAGCGATGCTATAGCGCGCTATTTAAAATGTTTGCTCATGTGTTTGAACAAATGACCCTTAGCGCAGGACCTCTGCTAAACGCTATAGCGGGCTATAGCGGAGCTATAGCGGGCTATTTAAAACCATGGTTAGTATGCTTGAAGTATTATTATTTTTATGTCAATATTGAACTTTTGTCTTGAATCTTTCAGATCTGAATAATTATACCACAATTAGGAAGAATTACATTAAAATTATGCCAAGTAGCACTCCGCATAAAAAATTCCGTTTTTATCATTTACCTACTCGAGGACGAGCAGGAATTAAGCTTGGGGATGCCTGATACGTCTCCAACGTATCTATAATTTTTTATTGCTCCATGAATCATCACGGAGGTCTTCTATATCAACACCATAGCCTCTCCGATGAAGTGTGAGTAGTTTACATCAGACCTTCGGGTCCATAGTTAGTAGCTAGATGGCTTCTTCTCGCTTTTTGGATCTCAATACAATGTTCTCCCCCTCTCTCGTGGAGATCTATTTGATGTAATCTTCTTTTTGCGGTGTGTTTGTTGAGATCGATGAATTGTGGGTTTATGATCAAGATTATCTACGAACAATATTTGAATCTTCTCTAAATTCTTTTATGTATGATTGGTTATCTTTGCAAGTCTCTTCGAATTATCAGTTTGGTTTGGCCTACTAGATTGATCTTTCTTGCAATGGGAGAAGTGCTTAGCTTTGGGTTCAATCTTGCAGTGTCCTTTCCCAGTGACAGTAGGGGCAGCAAGGCACATATTGCATGAATTTATCCCTCTACATCATGTCATCTTGCTTAAGGCGTTACTCTGTTTTCATGAACTTAATACTCTAGATGCATGCTGGATAGCGGTCGATGAGTGGAGTAATAGTAGTAGATGCAGGCAGGAGTCGGTCTACTTGTCTCGGACATGATGCCTATATACATGATCATACCTAGATATTCTCATAACTATGCTCAATTCTGTCAATTGCTCAACAGTAATTCGTTCACCCACCGTAAAATATTTATGCTCTTGAGAGAAGACACTAGTGAAACCTATGGCCCCTGGGTCTATCTTCATCATATTAATCTTCCAACACTTAGTTATTTCCTTTGCTTTTTACTTTGCTTTTATTTTACTTTGCATCTTTATCACAAAAATACCAATAAATTATCCTATCATATCTATCAGATCTCACTCTCGTAAGTGACCGTGAAGGGATTGACAACCCCTTATCACATTGGTTGCGAGGAGTTATTTGTTTTGTGTAGGTACGAGGGACTCGAGCGTAGCCTCCTACTAGATTGATACCTTGGTTCTCAAAAAATGAGGGAAATACTTATGCTACTTTGCTGCATCACCCTTTCCTCGTCAAGCAAAAACCAACGCAGTGCTCAAGAGGTAGCAGGGGGCGCACCTCCCACCCTCGTGGACAGGGCGTGTGCCCCTTGGCCTTGATTCTTTTGCCAATATATTTTTATTATTTCCAAAAATAATCTCTGTGAAGTTTTAGGTCATTCCGAGAACTTTTGTTTCTGCACAAAAAAATAACACCATGTCAATTCTGCTGAAAACAGCGTCAGTCCGGGTTAGTTCCATTCAAATCATGCAAGTTAGAGTCCAAAACAAGGGCAAAAGTGTTTGGAAAAGTAGATACGACGGAGACGTATCAACTCCCCAAAGCATAAACCTTTGTTTGTCCTCAAGAAATTTAGTTGATAAACTGAAAGTGATAAAGAAAAACTTTTTCAAACATTGTTTGCTCTTGTTGTTGTAAATATGTAAAGCCAGCATTCAATTTTTCAGCAAAGATTGTGAACTAACCATATTCACAATAAAATTTAGGTCTCATGTTTACTCATAGCAATGGCATAATCAACTAGCGAGCAATAATAATAAATCTCGAATGACAACACTTTCTCAAAACAATCATGATATGATATACCAAGATGGTATCTCGCTAGCCCTTTCTGAGACCGCAAAACATAAATGTAGAGCACCTTTAAAGATCAAGGACTGACTAAACATTGTAATTCATGGCAAAAGAGATCCAGTCATAGTCATACCGAATATAAGTTAATAGTAATGGATGCAAATGACAGCGGTGCTCTCTAGCTGGTGCTTTTTAACAAGAGGGTGATGACTCAACATAAAATTGAATAGATAGGCCCTTCGTAGAGGGAAGCAGGTGTTTGTAGAGGTGTCAGAGCTCGATTTTGAAATAGAGATAAATAATATTTTGAGCGGCATACTTTCATTGTCAACATAACAACCGAGAGATGGCGATATCTTCCATGCTACACACATTATAGGCAGTTCCCAAACAGAATGGTAAAGTTTATACTCCCCCTCCACCAACAAGAATCAATCCATGGCTTGCTCGAAACAACAAGGGCCTCCAACTAACAAGAGTCCCGGGGGAGTTTTGTTTGCAATTATTTTGATTTGATTTGCATAAGCATGGGACTGGGCATCCCGGTGACCAGCCATTTTCTCGTGAGTGAGGAGCGGAGTCCACCCCTCTTGAGAATAACCCGCCTAGCATGGAAGATACAGACAACCCTAGTTGATACGTGAGCTATTCGAGCATGCAAAACAAAATTTCATTTGAAGGTTTAGAGTTTGGCACATACAAATTTACTTGGAACGGCAGGTGGATACCGCATATTGGAAGGTACAGTGGACTCATATGGAATAACTTTGGGGTTTAAGGGATTGGATGCACAAGCAGTATTCCCGCTTAGTACAAGTGAAGGCTAGCAAAAGACTGGGAAGCGACCAACTAGAGATCGACAACAGTCATGAACATGCATTAAAATTAATAAACATTGACTGCAAGCATGAGTAGGATATAATCCACCATGAACATAAATATCATGAAGGCTATGTTGATTTTGTTTCAACTACATGCGTGAACATGTGCCAAGTCAAGTCACTCAAATCATTCAAAGGAGGATACCACCCTATCATACCACATCACAACCATTTTAATAGCATGTTGGCACACAAGGTAAACCATTATAAAATCCTAGCTAATTAAGCATGGCATAAGTAACTATAATCTCTAATTGCCATTGCAAACATGTTTATTCATAATAGGCTGAATCAGGAACGATGAACTAATCATATTTACAAAAACAAGAGAGGTCGAGTTCATACCAGCTTCTCTCATCTCAATCAGTCCATCATATATCGTCATAATTGCCTTTCACTTGCACGACTGAACGATGTGAATAATAATAATAGTGCATGTGCATTGGACTAAGCTGGAATCTGCGAGCATTCAATAAATAGGAGAAGACAAGGCAATATGGGCTCTTGGTTAAATCAACAATAATGCATATAAGAGCCACTTTAACAATTTCATTATGGTCTTCTCCTATCGACCCCCAAAGAAAAGAAAAGAAATAAAACTATTTACACGGGAAAGCTCCCAACAAGCAAAAGAAGAACAGGAAATCTTTTTGGGTTTTCTTTTAATTATTACTACTACAAGCAAGGAAAGTAAACTAATTAAAAGCTACAACTATTTTTTTGTTTTTCTTAAGGTTTTTCAAACACACAAGAAGAAAGCATAAAAAGAAAATAAACTAGCATGGATATTACAGTGAAAGAGTATGAGCACCGACAACTAGCATGAGTGTGTGAACATAAATGTAATGTCGGTGAGAAATACTTACTCCCCCAAGCTTACGCTTTTGGCCTAAGTTGGTCTATGGCCACGGCTGGCCTGGCGGATATCCAAAGTTGTAGTTGGGGTCGTACTGAGAAGCAGCGGCTATTGCATCGTGGGCTGCAGCTTGGAGGTGAGCTGCCCTCGTCCTCCTCTCATACTCATTTGCCTCCTCCCTGGTTATGACATATCTCCCCTTTGTCTGAAAATCAAAGAGAGTAGGAGCAGGGAGAACAATATTGATGGCGTGACGCCTGTCAAAGATTAGTCGGTACTGGAGAGGCGGTTCAATCCTCTCAACAAACCGATGGTGAACCATGGCATTAAAATCCAGATAAGGAGGCAATTCCATATCATAATCACGAATAGGTATACCTAGAAAATTAGCTAAACGGGTTGCATAAATTCCACCAAAGAAATCTCTATTAAATCTATTATTATGCAACCTACGTGCAACAATGGCTTCCAAATTTTAATGTTTATCTCCTAATACAGCGCTCCTGAGAACACTGAGATCAGGGACGCACATGTGACATGCTTCATCCTTACCATTTATGCACTTACCTATGAAGAGAGGAAAATAATGTATAGCAGGGAAATGAATGCTCCCTATGGTAGCTTGTGTTATGTCTCTAGATTCCCCTATAGTTATACTAGCGAGAAAATCTCTAAAGTCAGATTTGCGAGGCTCACTAGTGCTACCCCATTGTGGAAGTTTGCAAGCAGTGCTAAAATCCTCTAAGTCCATAGTATAAGAATTTTCATAAAGATCATACAGGACAGTTTGAGAATTGCGTGATGATAAAAATTCAAACCTCCTCACAAAGGAATCAGTGAGAGAGTGGTACTGACGGCACTTATCTGCCTCGAAACTCACAATATCAGTGTTACTGTGTCAAATTCTTCCTTCATTACTGCTCGATCCATAAAGTCCTCTGAAGGCCATTCACAAGCCCGCACTTGAGCTTCCCTTGGTGGTTCATCATCGGCATCGCATATTGCGGGCCTAGGCCCTTGCTTCCTTGAAGGACCACCTTGGTACATTTTCCTAAACATATTTCTTCCTCTGAAAAATTCCTGAATTTTTTAGTAACTTCAAATAAAAGTGAACCAAGCTCAACAAAATTGATAGCAACTACTCCCACAAGTGCCTAGAGACTATATCATGCATTAGAACTACTTGGGACCATATAAATTTGACATGCAAGCTCAAGAACAGGGTCACCTAGGCAGAAAGATTTTGCAATGAATAAAGCACTAGAACAAAAACTAATTGGACCATTGGAGGAGTTACATACCAAGGAATAATCCCCCAAAGCAGTTTTGTGAGTGGAGCTTTCAGCAAGGAGATCGAAAATTGCAGCAAAATGAGCTAGAACTCGTGCTTGAGCTGGTTGGTGATTTTTTTGGGAGGAAGAAGGAGTGTGTGGTGGCTGGAATATGTGGAGGGGAGCCACCATGGGCCCATGAGGCAGGGGGCGTGCCGTGTAGGGGTGGGCGCGCCCTGGACCCTCGTGGCCAAGTGCTTGCTCCCCTGATGTGTTCTCAGTGCCAGATATTCTCAAATAATCTAGAAAAAATCATATTTCATTTTCGGGACATTTGGAGAACTTTTATTTTCGGGGTATTTTTTATTGCATGGATAAATCAAAAAACAGACAGAAAATACTATTTTTTTTCTTTATTTAACCTAAATAACAGAAAGTAAAAATAGGGTACAGAAGGTTGTGCTTTCTAACTTCATCCATCTCATGCTCATCAAAAGGAATCCACTAACAAGGTTGATCAGGTCTTGTTAACAAACTCATTTCGAATAACATGGAACCGGAGAAATTTTGAATAACACTATGTTACCTCAACGGGGATATGCACGTCCCCAATAATAAGAATATCATATTTTTTCTTGACAGTAGGAAGAGGAAATTCAAAACCTCCAAAAATAATCGATGGAAAGTGTACCGTATGCTCATTACCATTAACATGAAAAGTGACATTGCCTTTGTTGCAATCAATAACAACCCCTGAAGTGTTCAAAAATGGTCTTCCAAGAATAATAGACATACTATCGTCCTCGGGAATATCAAGAATAACAAAGTCCGTTAAAATAGTAACGTTTGCAACCACAACAGGCACATCCTCACAAATAGCGACAGGTATAGCAGTTGATTTATCAGCCATTTGCAAAGATATTTCAGTAGGTGTCAACTTATTCAAATCAAGTCTACGATATAAACAGAGAGGCATAACGCTAACACCGGCTCCAAGATCACATAAAGCAGTTTTAACATAATTTCTTTTAATGGAGCATGGTATAGTGGGTACTCCTAGATCTCCTAACTTCTTTGGTATTCCACCCTTAAAAGTATAATTAGCAAGCATGGTGGAAATTTCAGCTTCCGGTATCTTTCTTTTATTAGTAACAATCTCTTTCATGTACTTAGCATTAGGATTCATTTTGAGTATATCAGTTAATCGCATACGCAAAAAGATAGGTCTAATCATTTCAGCAAAGCATTCAAAATCCTCATCATCCTTTTTCTTGGATGGTTTGGGAGGAAAGGGCATGGGTTTCTGAACCCATGGCTCTCTTTCTTTACCGTGCTTCCTAGAGACAAAGTCTCTCTTACCATAACGTTGATTCTTTGATTGTGGGTTATCAAGATCAACAGCGGGTTTAATTTCTACATCATTATCATTGCTAGGTTGAGCATCAACATGAACATCATCATTAACATTATCACTAGGTTCATGTTCATTACCAGATTGTGTTTCAGCATCAGAGATAGAAATATCATTGGGATTCTCAGGTGTCTACAACAGGTTCACTAGAAGCATGCAAAGTCTTATCATTTTTCTTTTTCTTCTTCTTAGAAGGACTAGGTGTATCAACATTATTTCTTTGAGAATCTTGCTCAATTCTCTTAGGGTGGCCCTCAGGATACAAAGGTTCCTGAGTCAGTTTACCCCCTCTAGTTGCAACTCTAACAACAAAGTCATTATTCTTACTATTCAATTCATTGAGCAAATCATTCTGAGCTTTAAGTACTTGTTCTACTTGAGTGGTAACCATAGAAGCATGTTTACTAATAAGTTTAAGTTCACCTTTAAATCTAGACATATAATCACTCAAGTGTTCAATCATAGAAGCATTGCGTTTTAGTTCCCTACCAAAATAAGCATTGAAGTCTTCTTGCTTAACCATAAAATTAGCAAACTCATCCAAACATTGGCTAGCAAACTTAATAGGCGGGATTTCAGCTTTATCATATCTATAGAGAGAATTTACCTTTACTACCTGTGTCGGGTTAGCAAGACCATGTGTTTCTTCAATAGGTGATGAATTAAGACCATATATTTTTTCAACAGGCGGTAAATTAGGACCATGTATTTCTTCAATAGGAGGTAAATTCTTAACATATTCAGCTTTAATGCCTTTTTCCTTCATAGATTTCTTTGCCTCTTGCATATCTTCAGGACTGAGAAATAGAACGCCCCTTTTCTTCGGAGTTGGCTTAGGAATTAGTTCAAGAAGTGTCCAATTATTTTCATTAGTCAACATATTATTCAATAGAATTTCAGCTTGATCGACAGTTCTTTCCCTGAAAACACAACCAGCACAACTATCCAGGTGGTCTTTGGAAGCATCGTTAGTCCATTATAAAAGATATCAAGTATTTCATTTTTCTTAAGAGGATGATCAGGCAAAGCATTAAGTAATTGGAGAAGCCTCCCCCAAGCTTGTGGGAGACTCTCTTTTTCAATTTGCACAAAATTATATATTTCCCTTAAAGCAACTTCTTTCTTATGAGCAGGGAAATATTTAGCAGAGAAATAATAAATCATATCCTGGGGACTTCGCACACAACCAGGATCAAGAGAATTGAACCATATCTTAGCATCAACTTTAATGAGAACGGAAATATTTTAAGGATATAATAGTAGCGAGTTTTCTCATCATTAGTGAATAGGGTGGCTATATCATTTAATTTAGTAAGATGTGCCACAACAGTTTCAAATTCATAACCATAAGAAGGATCATATTCAACCAAAGTAATTATATCAGGGTCGGCAGAGAATTCATAATCCTTATCAGTAACAAAGATAGGCGAAGTAGCATAAGCAGGATCATATTTCATTCTAGCATTCAGAGTTTTTTGTTTCAGCTTAGCCAGTAATTTCTTAAGATCACTTCTATCATTGCAAGCAAGAAAGTCTCTAGCAGTTTCTTCATCCATAACATAGCCCTCACGCACAATAGGCAATTCATATTTAGGGGGAGAATCTTCATCATCACTTTCATAAATATTATCAGTTTCAATAATTTCATTCTCTCTAGCCCTAGCAAGTTGTTCATCAAGAAACTCACCATGCGGCACCGTAGTATCAAGCATAGAAGTATTTTCATCATAAGTATCATGCATAGCAGAAGTGGCATCATCAATAACATGTGACAAGCATTAAGCATAGCAAAGTCATAGCAACATCAATCTCATAACATAGTGGATACTAGGGATCAAACCCTAACAAAACTAACTCAATTACATGATAAATCTCATCCAACCCATCACCATCCAGCAAGCCTATGATGGAATTACTCACGCACGGCGGTGAGCATCATGAAATTGGTGGAGGATGGTTTATGATGACAATGGCGACGGATTCCCCTCTCTAGAGCCCCGAATGGACTCCAGATCAGCCCTCCCGACGTGATGAATCCTTCTCTCTAATTTTTTTCTCCCCGAACACGAATATATAGAGTTGGAGTTGAGGTCGGTGGAGCTCCAGGGGGCCCACGAGGCAGGGGGCGCGCCCTAGGGGGCAGGCGCGCCTCCCACCCTTGTGGACAGGGTGTGGGCCCCCTGGACTTGATTCTTTCGCCAATATTTTTTTTATTTCCAAAAATAATCTCTGTGAAGTTTCAGGTCATTCCGAGAACTTTTGTTTCTGCACAAAAATAACACCATGGCAATTCTGCTGAAAACAGCGTCAGTCCATGTTAGTTCCATTCAAATCATGCAAGTTAGAGTCCAAAACAAGGGCAAAAGTGTGGGGAAAAGTATATACAACGGAGACGTATCAGGGGGGAAGTGAAAGGGACCCCTGGTCCTATTTATATGCCAGGCTCGTCAAGTTAAACCTGAGTATTCCGCGTGTGCAACTATTTTGCACCCGTTGTATTTGAACGTAGAGCCTATCACACCCGATCATCACGTGGTGTCTCAGCACGAAGAACTTTCGCAACAGTGCATACTCAGGGAGAACACTATTACTATGATAATTTAGTGAGAGATCATCTTATAATGCTACCGTCAATCAAAGCAAGATAAGATGCATAAAAGATAAACATCACATGCAATCAATATAAGTGATATGATATGGCCATCATCATCTTGTGCTTGTGATCTCCATCTCCGCAGCACCGTCATGATCACCATCGTCACCGGCGCGACACCTTCATCTCCATCGTAGCATCGTTGTCGTCTCGCCAATCTTATGCTTCTACGACTATCGCTAGTGCTTAGTGATAAAGTAAAGCATTACAGGGCGATTGCATTGCATACAATAAAGCGACAACCATACGGCTCCTGCCGGTTGCCGATAACTCGGTTACAAAACATGATCATCTCATACAATAAAATATAGCATCATGTCTTGACCATATCACATCACAACATGCCCTGCAAAAACAAGTTAGACGTCCTCTACTTTGTTTGTTGCAAGTTTTACGTGGCTGCTACGGGCTTAAGCAAGAACTCATCTTACCTACGCATCAAAACCACAACGATAGTTTGTCAAATAGACTCCGTTTTAACCTTCTCAAGGACCGGGCGTAGCCACACTTGGTTCAACTAAAGTTGGTGAGACAGTCTCCCGCAAGCCATCTGTGTGCAAAGCACGTCGAGGGAACCGGTCTCGCGTAAGCGTACGCGTAAGGTTGGTCCGGGTCGTCTCATCCAAAAATACCGCTGAACCAAAGTATGACATGCTGGTAGGCAGTATGACTTGTATCATCCACAACTCACTTGTGTTCTACTCGTGCAAATAACATCAAACCATAAAAACCTAGGCTCGGATGCCACTGTTGGGGAACGTAGTAATTTCAAAAAATTTCCTACGCACACGCAAGATCATGGTGATGCATAGCAACGAGAGGGGAGAGTGTTGTCTACGTACCCACGTAGACCGAAGCGGAAGCATTGACGCAACGTAGTGGAAGTAGTCGTACGTCTTCTCGATCCGACCGATCCAAGCACCGTTACTCCGGCACCTCCGAGTTCTTAGCACACGTTCAGCTCGATGACGATCCCCGGGCTTCGATCCAGCAAAGCTTCGGGGAGGAGTTCCGTCAGCACGACGGCGTGGTGACGATCTTGATGTACTACCGGCGCAGGGCTTCGCCTAAGCACTGCAACGATATGACCGAGGTGGAATATGGTGGAGGGGGGCACCGCACACGGCTAAGGAACGATCTCAAGGATCAACTTGTGTGTCTTAGGGTGCCCCCTGTCCCCGTATATAAAGGAGCAAGGGGGAGGGGCGGCCGGCCAGGGTTGGGCGCGCCAGGGGGGAGTCCTACTCCCACCGGGAGTAGGACTCCCTCCTTTCCTATTCGGAGTAGGAGAAGGGGGGAAAGAGGAGGAGGGGGAAAAGGAAAGGGGGGGCGCCGCCCCCCTTCCCTTGTCCTATTCGGACTAGGAGGGGGATGGGCGCGCGGCCCCTTCCTTCTCCTTTCTCCCTTCTCCCTTCAGGCCCATAGTGGCCCATTAAAACCACCGGGGGGTTCCGGTAACCCCCCCGGCACTCCGGTATTATCCGAAACCACTCGGAACCATTCCGATGTCCGAACATAGCCATCCAATATATCAATCTTTATGTCTCGGCCATTACGAGACTCCTCGTCATGTCCATGATCACATCCGGGACTCCGAACTCCTTCGGTACATCAAAATGCATAAACTCATAATAACTGTCATCGTAACCTTAAGCGTGCGGACCCTACGGTTCGAGAACAATGTAGACATGACCGAGACACGTCTCCGGTCAATAACCAATAGCGGGACCTGGATGCCCATATTGGCTCCTACATATTCTACGAAGATCTTTATCGGTCAGACCGCATAACAACATACGTTGTTCCCTTTGTCATTGGTATGTTACTTGCCCGAGATTCGATCGTCGGTATCCAATACCTAGTTCAATCTCGTTACCGGCAAGTCTCTTTACTCGTTCCGTAATACATCATTCCGCAACTAACTCATTAGTTGCAATGCTTGCAAAGCTTATGTGATGTGCATTACCGAGAAGGCCCTGAGATACCTCTCCGACATTCGGAGTGACAAATCCTAATCTTGAAATACGCCAACCCAACAAATACTTTCGGAGACACCTGTAGAGCACCTTTATAATCACCCAGTTACGTTGTGGCGTTTGGTAGCACACAAAGTGTTCCTACGGTAAACGGGAGTTGCATAATCTCATAGTCAAAGGAACATGTATAAGTCATGAACAAAAGCAATAGCAACATACTAAACGATCGGGTGCTAAGCTATTGGAGTGGGTCATGTCAATCAGATCATTCAACTAATGATGTGACCTTGTTAATCAAATGACAACTCCTTTGTCTATGGTTAGGAAACTTAACCATCTTTGATTAACAAGCTAGTCAAGTAGAGGCATACTAGTGACACTCTGTTTGTCTATATATCCACACATGTATTATGTTTCCGGTTAATACAATTCTAGCATGAATAATAAACATTTATCATGATATGTAAGGAAATAAATAATAACTATATTATTGCCTCTAGGGCATATTTCCTTCAGTCTCCCACTTGCACTAGAGTCAATAATCTAGATTACACAGTAATGATTCTAACACCCATGGAGTCTTGGTGCTGATCATGTTTTGCCCGTGGAAGAGGCTTAGTCAACGGGTCTGCTACATTCAGATCCGTATGTATCTTGCAAATCTCTATGTCTCCCACATGGACCAAGTCCCAGATGGAATTGAAGCGTCTCTTGATGTGCTTTGTTCTCTTGTGAAATCTGGATTCCTTCGCCAAGGCTATTGCTCCAGTATTGTCACAAAAGATTTTCATTGGACCCGATGCAGTAGGTATGACACCTAGATCGGATATGAACTCCTTCATCCAGACTCCTTCATTTGTTGCTTCCGAAGCAGCTATGTACTCCGCTTCACATGTAGATCCCGCTACGACGCTTTGTTTAGAACTGCACCAACTGACAGCTCCACCGTTTAATGTAAATACGTATCCGGTTTGCGATTTCGAATCGTCCGGATCAGTGTCAAAGCTTGCATCAACGTAACCCTTTACGATGAGTTCTTTGTCACCTCCATACACGAGAAAAATTTCCTTAGTCCTTTTCAGGTACTTCAGGATATTCTTGACCGTTGTCCAGTGATCCACTCCTGGATTACTTTGGTACCTCCCTGCTAAACTTATAGCAAGGCACACATCAGGTCTGGTACACAGCATTGCATACATGATAGAGCCTATGGCTGAAGCATAGGGAACATCTTTCATCTTCTCTCTATCTTCTGCAGTGGTCGGGCATTGAGTCTGACTCAACTTCACACCTTGCAATAAAGGCAAGAACCCCTTCTTTGCTTGATCCATTTTGAACTTCTTCAAAATCTTGTCAAGGTATGTGCTTTGTGAAAGTCCCATTAAGCGTCTTGATCTATCTCTATAGATCTTAATGCCTAATATGTAAGCAGCTTCACCGAGGTCTTTCATTGAAAAACTCTTATTCAAATGTCCCTTTATGCTATCCAGAAATTCTATATCATTTCCAATCAGTAATATGTCATCTACATATAATATCAGAAATGCTACAGAGCTCCCACTCACTTTCTTGTAAATACAGGCTTCTCCAAAAGTCTGTACAAACCCAAATGCTTTGATCACACTATCAAAACGTTTATTCCAACTCCAAGATGCTTGCACCAGTCCATAAATGGATCGCTGGAGCTTGCATACTTTGTTACCTCCCTTTGGATCGATAAAACCTTCTGGTTGCATCATATACAACTCTTCTTCCAGAAACCCATTCAGGAATGCAGTCTTTACATCCATTTGCCAAATTTCATAATCATAAAATGCGGCAATTGCTAACATGATTCGGACAGACTTAAGCATCGCTACGGGTGAGAAGGTCTCATCGTAGTCAATCCCTTGAACTTGTCGAAACCCCTTTGCGACAAGTCGAGCTTTGTAGACAGTAACGTTACCGTCGGCGTCAGTCTTCTTCTTAAAGATCCACTTGTTCTCTATTGCTTGCCGACCCTCGGGCAAGTCAACCAAAGTCCACACTTTGTTTTCATACATGGATCCCATCTCAGATTTCATGGCTTCCAGACATTTTGTGGAATCTGGGCTCACCATCGCTTCTTCATAGTTCGTAGGTTCGTCATGATCTAGTATCATGATTTCCAGAATAGGATTGCCGTACCACTCTGGTGCGGATCTTACTCTGGTTGATCTACGAGGTTCTGTAGTAACTTGATCTGAAGTTTCATGATCAATATCATTATCTTCCTCACTAATTGGTGTAGGTGCTACAGAAACAGATTTCTGTGATGTACTACTTTCCAACAAGGGAGCAGGTACAGTTACCTCATCAAGTTCTACTTTCCTCCCACTCACTTCTTTCGAGAGAAACTCCTTTTTTAGAAAGACTCCGAATTTAGCAACAAAAATCTTGCCTTCGGATTTGTGATAGAAGGTGTATCCAACAGTTTCTTTTGGATATCCTATGAAGACACATTTTTCCGATTTGGGTTCGAGCTTATCAGGTTGAAGCTTTTTCACATAAGCATCGCAGCCCCAAACTTTAAAAAAACGACAACTTTGGTTTCTTGCCAAACCATAGTTCATAAGGCGTCGTCTCAACGGATTTTGACGGTGTCCTATTTAATGTGAATGCGGTCGTCTCTAGAGCATAACCCCAAAACGATAGCGGTAAATCTGTAAGAGACATCATAGATCGCACCATATCTAGTAAAGTGCGATTACGACGTTCGGACACACCATTGCGCTGTGGTGTTCCGGGTGGCGTGAGTTGCGAAACTATTCCGCATTGTTTCAAATGTAGACCAAACTCGTAACTTAAATATTCTCCTCCACGATCAGATCGTAGAAAATTTTCTTGTTACGATGATTTTCAACTTCACTCTGAAATTCTTTGAACTTCTCAAATGTTTCAGACTTGTGTTTCATTAAGTAGATATACCCATATCTGCTTAAATCATCTGTGAAGGTGAGAAAATAACGATATCCGCCACGAGCCTCAACATTCATCGGACCACATACATCTGTATGTATGATTTCCAACAAATCTGTTGCTCTCTCCATAGTATCGAAGAACGGTGTTTTGGTCATCTTGCCCATGAGGCACGATTCGCAAGTGCCAAGTGATTCATACTCAAGTGGCTCCAAAAGTCCATCAGTATGGAGTTTCTTCATGCGCTTTATACCGATATGACCTAAACGGCAGTGCCACAAATAAGTTGCACTATCATTATCAACTCTGCATCTTTTGGCTTCAACACTATGAATATGTGTATCACTACTATCGAGATTCATCAAGACCATTCTTCAAGGGTGCATGACCACAAAAGATATTACTCATATAAATAGAACAACCATTATTCTCTGATTTAAATGAATAACCGTCTCGCATCAAACAAGATCCAGATATAATGTTCATGCTCAACCCTGGCACCAAATAACAATTATTTAGGTCTAATACTAATCCCGAAGGTGGATGTAGAGGTAGCGTGCCGACCGCGATCACATCGACTTTGGAACCATTTCCCACGCGCATTGTCACCTCGTCCTTAACCAATCTTCGCTTAATCCGTAGTCCCTGTTTCGAGTTGGAAATATTAGCAACAGAACCAGTATCAAATACCCAGGTGCTACTGCGAGCATTAGTAAGGTACACATCAATAACATGTATATCACATATACCTTTGTTCACCTTGCCATCCTTCTTATCCGCCAAATACTTGGGGCAGTTCCGCTTCCAGTGACCAGTCTGCTTGCAGTAGAAGCACTCAGTTTCAGGCTTAGGTCCAGACTTGGGTTTCTTCTCTTGAGCAGCAACTTGTTTGCTGTTCTTCTTAAAGTTCCCCTTCTTCCTCCCTTTGCCCTTCTTCTTGAAACTAGTGGTCTTATTGACCATCAACACTTGATGCTCCTTCTTGATTTCTACCTCCGCAGCCTTTAGCATTGCGAAGAGCTCGGGCATAGTCTTTTCTATCCCTTGCATATTATAGTTCATCACGAAGCCTTTGTAGCTTGGTGGCAGTGATTGAAGAATTCTGTCAATGACACAATCATCCGGAAGATTAACTCCCAGTTGACTCAAGTGATTGTAATACCCAGACATTCTGAGTATGTGCTCACTGACAGACCCATTCTCTTCCATCTTGCAGCTATAGAACTTATTGGAGACCTCATATCTCTCAATCCGGGCATTCTGTTGGAATATCAACTTCAACTCCTGGAACATCTCATATGCTCCATGGTTCTCAAACCGTCGTTGAAGTCCCGGTTCTAAGCCGTAAAGCATGGCACACTGAACTATCGAGTAGTCATCAGCTTTGCTCTGCCAGACGTTCACAACATCTGGTGTTGCTCCAGCAGCAGGCCTGGCACCTAGCGGTGCATCCAGGACGTAATTCTTCTGTGCAGCAATGAGGATAATCCTCAAGTTACGGACCCAGTCCGTGTAATTGCTACCATCATCTTTCAACTTTGCTTTCTCAAGGAACGCATTGAAATTCAACGGAACAACAGCACGAGCCATCTATCTACAATTAACATAAACAAGCAAGATACTATCAGGGACTAAGTTCATGATAAATTTAAATTCAATTAATAATATTACTTAAGAACTCCCACTTAGATAGATATCTCTCTAATCCTCTAAGTGATCATGTGATCCAAATCAACTAAACCATGTCCGATCATCACGTGAGATGGAGTAGTTTCAATGGTGAACATCACTATGTTGATCATATCTACTATATGATTCACGCTCGACCTTTCGGTCTCCGTGTTCCGAGGCCATATCTGTTATATGCCAGGCTCGTCAAGTTAAACCTGAGTATTCCGCGTGTGCAACTATTTTGCACCCGTTGTATTTGAACGTAGAGCCTATCACACCCGATCATCACGTGGTGTCTCAGCACGAAGAACTTTCGCAACGGTGCATACTCAGGGAGAACACTATTACTATGATAATTTAGTGAGAGATCATCTTATAATGCTACCGTCAATCAAAGCAAGATAAGATGCATAAAAGATAAACATCACATGCAATCAATATAAGTGATATGATATGGCCATCATCATCTTGTGCTTGTGATCTCCATCTCCGCAGCACCGTCATGATCACCATCGTCACCGGCGCGACACCTTGATCTCCATCGTAGCATCGTTGTCGTCTCGCCAATCTTATGTTTCTACGACTATCGCTACCGCTTAGTGATAAAGTAAAGCATTACAGGGCGATTGCATTGCATACAATAAAGCGACAACCATACGGCTCCTGCCGGTTGCCGATAACTCGGTTACAAAACATGATCATCTCATACAATAAAATATAGCATCATGTCTTGCCATATCACATCACAACATGCCCTGCAAAAACAAGTTAGACGTCCTCTACTTTGTTTGTTGCAAGTTTTACGTGGCTGCTACGGGCTTAAGCAAGAACTCATCTTACCTACGCATCAAAACCACAACGATAGTTTGTCAAATAGACTCCGTTTTAACCTTCTCAAGGACCGGGCGTAGCCACACTTGGTTCAACTAAAGTTGGTGAGACAGTCTCCCGCAAGCCATCTATGTGCAAAGCACGTCGAGGGAACCGGTCTCGCGTAAGCGTACGCGTAAGGTTGGTCCGGGTCGTCTCATCCAACAATACCGTTGAACCAAAGTATGACATGCTGGTAGGCAGTATGACTTGTATCGTCCACAACTCACTTGTGTTCTACTCGTGCAAATAACATCAAACCATAAAAACCTAGGCTCGGATGCCACTGTTGGGGAACGTAGTAATTTCAAAAAATTTCCTACGCACACGCAAGATCATGGTGATGCATAGCAACGAGAGGGGAGAGTGTTGTCTACGTACCCACGTAGACCGAAGCGGAAGCGTTGACGCAACGTAGTGGAAGTAGTCGTACGTCTTCTCGATCCGACCGATCCAAGCACCGTTACTCCGGCACCTCCGAGTTCTTAGCACACGTTCAGCTCGATGACGATCCCCGGGCTTCGATCCAGGAAAGCTTCGGGGAGGAGTTCCGTCAGCACGACGGCGTGGTGACGATCTTGATGTACTACCGGCGCAGGGCTTCTCCTAAGCACTGCAACGATATGACCGAGGTGGAATATGGTGGAGGGGGGCACCGCACACGGCTAAGGAACAATCTCAAGGATCAACTTGTGTGTCTTGGGGTGCCCCCCTGCCCCCGTATATAAAGAAGCAAGGGGGAGGGGCGGCCGGCCAGGGTTGGGCGCGCCAGGGGGGAGTCCTACTCCCACCGGGAGTAGGACTCCCTCCTTTCCTATTCGGAGTAGGAGAAGGGGGGGGGGGAAAGAGGAGGAGGGGAAAAGGAAAGGGGGGGCGCCGCCCCCCTTCCCTTGTCCTATTCGAACTAGGAGGGGGAGGGGCGCGCGGCCCCTTCCTTCTCCTTTCTCCCTTCTCCCTTAAGGCCCATAGTGGCCCATTAAAACCCCCGGGGGTTCCGGTAACCCCCCCCCCCCCGGCACTCCGGTATTATCCGAAACCACTCGGAACCATTCCGATGTCCGAACATAGCCATCCAATATATCAATCTTTATGTCTCGACCATTCCGAGACTCCTCGTCATGTCCATGATCACATCCGGGACTCCGAACTCCTTCGGTACATCAAAATGCATAAACTCATAATAACTATCATCGTAACCTTAAGCGTGCGGACCCTACGGTTCGAGAACAATGTAGACATGACCGAGACACGTCTCCGATCAATAACCAATAGCGGGACCTGGATGCCCATATTGGCTCCTACATATTCTACGAAGATCTTTATCGGTCAGACCGCATAACAACATACGTTGTTCCCTTTGTCATTGGTATGTTACTTGCCCGAGATTCGATCGTCGGTATCCAATACCTAGTTCAATCTCGTTACCGGCAAGTCTCTTTACTCATTCCGTAATACATCATTCCGCAACTAACTCATTAGTTGCAATGCTTGCAAGGCTTATGTGATGTGCATTACCGAGAAGGCCCTGAGATACCTCTCCGACATTCGGAGTGACAAATCCTAATCTTGAAATACGCCAACCCAACAAATACTTTCGGAGACACCTGTAGAGCACCTTTATAATCACCCGGTTATGTTGTGACGTTTGGTAGCACACAAAGTGTTCCTACAGTAAACGGGAGTTGCATAATCTCATAGTCAAAGGAACATGTATAACTCATGAACAAAAGCAATAGCAACATACTAAATGATCGGGTGCTAAGCTATTGGAGTGGGTCATGTCAATCAGATCATTCAACTAATGATGTGACCTTGTTAATCAAATGACAACTCCTTTGTCTATGGTTAGGAAACTTAACCATCTTTGATTAACAAGCTAGTAAAGTAGAGGCATACTAGTGACACTCTGTTTGTCTATATATCCACACATGTATTATGTTTCCGGTTAATACAATTCTAGCATGAATAATAAACATTTATCATGATATGTAAGGAAATAAATAATAACTATATTATTGCCTCTAGGGCATATTTCCTTCAATAACTATTGAGTATAAACCACCCAGGAGGGCCTGGATTATACTCATGATGAGTTACCAGTATTGAAGCCCATGAAGACATAGAAGATGGCGACTTATGAAGGACGCTTAGTAAGAAGGCCCAAAGCCCAGAGGCGGGTTAGGGCGTATAGATGTAAACCGCCATAGGTGTATGACTTGTATTGTAAGATAGGAAAGAGTAGATACCGAGCCGGACACGTTTATGAGCCGGTCGGGAATCTGTAAACTGCGGGGCGTCAACCTGTGTATATAAAGGGATGACCCGGCGGCGGTTTAGGGACAAGAGACAACAGATCGAGAGTCAGGTTGAGCGTATTCGCTCCTTGGTCATCGAAACCCTTGCAATATCACCTCAAAATGGATTAGGCTTTTACCTTCACCGCAAGGGGCCGAACCAGCATCAACTCCTCATGTCATTTGTCCTGTATAACCCCTTTAAACTAATCTCGTTGCGATGGCTCCATGACTAAGTCCTCACACTAGGACATCTGCCGTGACAATTCCACGACAGGGATCCTCCCTGGGAATACTCATGTGGTGTGGGAAATAAAAATTCCTCCCCGAATTCAAATTTTTCTCTGGTTGATTGTAAATAATAAACTCTTGACTAGAGACAACCTTTGCAAGAGACAACATGTTCCAGATATAACTTGCCTTTTTTGTTCTGAACATGAGACTTCTTGCCATTTATTCTTTTCTTGTGTGGTTGCTGCTGAACTGTGGAGAGTAGTCAGGGAAGTGGCCAATATTAGTATTTGTGATAATATACACAAATTGCTGACATGATGGGCCAGCAAACCTAACACAGCAGCTGCCTTTGTGCAAGCTGCGGCCCTGTGGGCTCTCTGAAAAAGCAGGAATGACATATGTTTTAATCGCGTGACTTGGATGGGTATGCAGGTGCTCGTGCGGAAAACTACGAAAAACCGGTCCTTATGGGAGGTGGTCTGGCCAGATGCTGCCAAGTCGGAGCTAAAAGAGATCATGCAGAAGCTGGAGCAAATGGCAAGAAATCCCCCACTCCTCCTATGACCGGATCCAGGTTGATGCAGGGAGATATGGGGGTGAAATCTCTGGGAGCGAGCTGATCATGCTTTGACTTACCCCCTGCGCCATGGCGATCTCCAAAAATGCATGAAGAGCGTGGAGAGGCGTCGAGAGGGCTGGAGCTCCCGTCCTGCCTTATCTTAGTTTCTTTTCAGATTTAGCTTTGTTTTTTCGTCAAGGGGAGTTTTCCCACGGCAGACATGTTGCTCTTTAGTTTCCCAAGCTCTTAAGCTTTGTAATACTTGATGGATACACGGTTGTGTACTGCTGGGTTTCATTGTTAATGCAATGGAGCCGGGGCTAGGCCCTTTTTCTCTTAAAAAACTATATGCTAGTAATTGGTTCTATATTTTTTAATCATCTTTTCTACTTATAAAGGTTTGAGTTGATGGTGAGTTCACTTATCATGCCCTTCTTACATATGGGACATACAGCAACAACAGTTGACATAAAAAATTGGCCAATGGGAGTCAAACCAAGCATGTCTCCTATTTCTTGTCGTCTAGGAAAATGTGAGAACTGTTTACACATATTAAAAATGTGGCAGCAGACTTGGGCCCTGTTTGGATCCATAGGTTAGAGTTAGTTTGGGTTAGTTTGGACTCAACTAACCAAAAAATATCCAAACAGAAGGGTTAGTTTGGGTTAGATGCATCTAACTCATCCAAAAAATCTAACCCACCGAAGAGGTGCTTATTTGGGTTAGTTCTTCTTGAGACCATTAAAAAACACATTTTTCTCTCGCTCTCCCTGCAGCAGATCTCTCCCCACTTCCTTGAAGCTTCCTGTCCTCTGCCTCCCTCCCTCTCGCACAGCCTGTGAAGGCGCCTCGCCGTATCCACGCTGCATCTAACTCTGTCATCCAAACACCTCTTTAGCTAGAGTTAGTTCAGGGTTAGTTCAAGGTTAGAATCTAACTCTAACCTCCAACTCAGTTAGAGTATCCAAATAGGGCCTTGGACACACAATCAACCACACCTGATAAAAAAAGGATGGCACTACTATTCACACATCGCACAGCGCCAGGGTTGCAAGCTCCATGCTTGCATGCCCTATGTTGTTCTTGTATCTTCATCATGTTCTTGATACTTCTCCCATTCCCCCAATTCTTCTCCCATTGATGTTTTTCTATATATATAACGCCTACAGCACGTCCGAGCGCCACTTCTGTGTGTAGCTGTCAGCTTGTGCGCCGTTCCTCATTGCCATAGCCGCACACTTGACCTTTGGCCGTGAGGACATTTCCTACTCCTATTACTTGTAATAATACCAAATTGGCATTGCAATGTTAGAATGAGGAGAAAGCTATGGCATTGAACAGCTAGCACGGTAAAGTATCTTGGGAGCATTGGACATTTTTTTAATCAAGCACAAAAAATGGAATTAAGCCCAACATGTCTTAATTAATGTTATCGTTATGTCTATAATCTTGCATCGTGCATGGTGGGTCGGCTGTGAAGTAGTTTCGTTTAATTAGTATGGCATCGTTGCTATACACACGACACTCCACGCACGATTTGTGCATGATGATTCACATCCAGCCATCGAATCAAGGAACAAGTGCATCACATCCATCAGATGGTCAATCCTTCATGCATCGTGCATGGTGGGTCGGCTGTGAAGTAGTTTCGTTTAATTATTATGGTGTAGTCTGGGACTCTAGGTTTCCTTTATGACATTTCACATAAGCAAATGATCGATAGTGCAAAACAAACATACATTTTTAGAAAAGGAGGAGGACCTCCGGGCTCTGTATCCGGATGATGCATGCACCCACTTTATTAATTATTCACAAAAGACATTACAAAGAAATACAGCAGTAAGTCTGAAGCCACCGTCTAGGCAACATCTGTCGCTACTTCTATCCAATTGATGAAGGGATGCTGATAGTCTGGGCCTAATACCACAGACCTTGCAGCCAAGCCTAACATCTAAGACCTCAGGCCTCAACTAAGCCACTTGCTGGGTATGGGGCACACACCGGTGCGGCGCACTCTCGGAGGCCGTCGCCGCCAACTGCGACCACTCCATCTTCAGAGTTGTACTTACGCATCATCCTTGCCCAGTCTAGTTGCCGTCGACGCCATCGCGGCGCCCAACGTCACCACCTCCCTATGCGTGAACTGCTGAGGACGTCACGGTCGCCGCCAGTAGACCTCAGCACCATGCCGCCAAGTACCACCAGCCGACACCGCTTGAAGTCTCTGAAAGATTTGTCATGCGTAGCACCTGCCGACCAGGCATGACAAAGCATAGCACCTGTCGGCCAAGCATGACTTGACATCTCCACCGAATCTCCGTGCAAGACGAAGCCGCTCCACCTCCTACCTTTGACTTCAAGCGCTGCTCCGTGGATGATGCTCCCAAGAGAGAAACGACACCGCAGTGCCGCCATCGTCCGATCTGGAAAACCAGATCCTATGATTTCCTCCGGAGCAGCACGAGTGGGCCGACAGTAGTTATATGATGATGCCTTCATCAAGGTAACGGCGGAAAACGCCGCCATCGTCCACCGTCGGCTCGGTTTTCACCGGCAACTATGTCTCCCCGACTCGCAACCAGGACTAGATTACAGATCTCGAGATCCGATTACCCAGCCTCAGGCCGACCACCTCCAACGTAGGAGATGACCACCACCGCCATAATCTTCGTGATGTGATGCAGACCTGGAGTGCTCCAGCGAGCTGTCGTCGAATCTGATGAGATGCAGCAATTTGAGGACGTAACAGCAGCCGCCCGCCTAGACCCGAAGGTCCTAGATCGAGCCCGGACGGGCCCTGGGCGCCGCTGCCCGCCATCCTCATCGCAAGGAGGTCCAAGTAAGGCCGCCGCCGCCTCAGATCCCGAGACGCCAGAGGAGGTCCGCCGCGCGCCACAGGGCCTTCGCCCAGCGACATTACCGGCGGCGGCAGAAGGAGGGAGATGCGCGGGGAGTTGAGGGGAGGTTGGGTGGTGGCTGCCCGGTGCGGCCCGGCGGCGGCCGCACGGGGTCGGGAGGGAGGGGTCGGCCGCAAAACAAACATACTTAACTAGGAAGTTATGTTCTTTCTTTTGTTTGTCCATAGGAAAGTACGGACGAGTTATGTTTTTATTTTTTCATAGTTCTCTAGTGTTGACATCAGATTTTGGCATGGTCAAAAACACAATTAAGATGGCCTCAAATGGAAAAGTGCACAAAGTGAGAAAGTTCTGTATTGTTAAAAGGAGAAACTTTGATATTTGGCCCATAGCCATCCGATCTCATCTCTAAAGCCGAAGTTGTGTTTGAAGTACTGAGATCTTGTATTCAGAACACTATTCGGCCGATTACGTCTCCAAAACGGCCTCATATAGAAAAATGATCTACATGAAAGTTGTTCGTATCATCAAAATGAGTAAATATGCTTTTGGGCACGTTTTCATCTGAGGTAGTTTACTACCACAAAAAAGACCTGCAAGATGCAGCCAATTTAAACTGAACAGTTTTGGAAAGTTCGGACGACCAATCCGAATTTGACTAGGGTTTTGGACGTGAATCCAAGCTTTTTCCTTGCACGGGAAGTTCAGCCGCCTCTTATGTACCTAAGGGGTGACGACTGATTAAACAACACACAATCGAACAAATCATATACCATTTTTTATCTTTTATCTTTTCTCCTTAACCCAAGTTCTTCTTCCTCGTTCTTCGTCTGTTCTTCTTGTTGCAGGGCGGCGATCCACGAGGCCCTAGGGGCGATCAAGTCAACCTAGGGCAGCCCATAGCCATCGAGCGCTCTGACGGGGTCCCTCCCGGGCGTGTAGGGTTTCAGTTCTGCAAAAGCACCCGCCGGATTACTTGCATATCGCGTTTCTGGACGGGTCTCCTTTGACATGAGCTGCGGTGCATCACCCCCGGTGTCAAGGGTACACGGTGACGTGTTTGTGTGAGAACACACTTTTTGGTGACTCCACTAGGGACGAAGCTTCGAACGGTCTCCGGTCTGTTATTGCTACGAAGAGATCGTCATCAAGTTGCTGCAATCCACAAAGGTAATATGAATACCCAATTCTCCTTTGTAGATGCAAATAATTCATATGTTGTTGCTAGATCGCCTAATGATCATAATGTATCGGCTAGCCCTAGTTTTATCAATCATGCATTTAATTATGTGCTAGAGCCGATGCAACAAAATTTCCATGCTTCTGCCTCATATAATTTTAGCAACATGCAACATATGTATTCCAACTCCCATGCATCGGCAACCCCACAAATTCTTATGCCGATGAACAACATGATGAATTTGGTTAATCAATTTGAAACACCTCATGTTAAAATTTCCAATAGCATACAAGAAAGTGTTTCGCCCTTTTATTCATCGGCAACTAATTTGCAATATGAGAATCCAACCTCACCGATGGATCGGAGAATTGGCCATGCTACTACTAGCTATTTGTCCAGTTACTCTCAACCATCATATGCTACACCTCATGTTAGTGATTTTTCAGCACCGTACGCAACTGTAGATGTTCATAATTTGGCCGCACACCTTCATGCTAATAGCCGAATAAGTGAAAATTTTGCAGGAACACACATGCCATCAGGTAATACTGTAGCATATAAGGCATGCTCTACGCAATTCAGGAATTTTGGCAACACTCATGAATCGTTGCCGAAAGAATCTGAAAGTATTATGGAGCACTCCCTTCCAGAAGCGGTTGTGACTGCGTTAAAAAAGAGCTTGGCACGAAACAAGAGGATTAGTGCTCTTTGCCTTGAATAATATGAAAAGGTGTTGTTTCCTGATTATGCTGCAACAAAGGCTAGAGTTTTGCAAGAAGATGAAACTTCGTCAATTGATAGAATTGGCGAGAGAGCATATGGTTATACAGCAGTGCATACACCTCCACCTAGTTCAGCAGCATATTATACACACCTTACACAGTTGCAAAATTTCGGCAACACTAACAGTTCATTGCCGAAAGATCCTAAAAGCATTGGGGGGGAACTGATCTAGAGCGGGCTGAAATTGAGAAGGGGGTTAAAGCTTTGCACGATAGGGTACAAGTGCTTCGCCAAGAGAGAATTAATAGGGAATTGGCCCAAAGAAAACAAGCCTTGCCAATTTGTAGAATCAATAAAAAGAAGGATGATTCAGAACATGAAAGTGATTCGGTTGAAAAAGCCAAATCAAGTAGTATATATTTCGAATCCATCAAATCCAAAGATGCAAGTATCATTGAGAAAGGTCATGGCAAGCATAGGAAAACAGGCGTCCTTGATTTTTCTGAAGTTAATGGAACCTACTTCCTACCCTATGAATTTCGTGGCGTAGAAATTGACAAGCCTCAAGGACAAGAGCAAGTAGCCGAACAAAGTTTGGCTGATAAGGATCTTCAAAGAAATGATGCATGGAATCAAGAAAAAGATGATGATAAGGCATTGGGGAGCCATCCAAAGATGGAGTAAGATATTGTTCAAGTCACACCACCAGCATGCTCTCCCAAAATATTTGAAGAGGTATGCCTAGCAATTAAATTTCCTATTTTCGGATTTGGTCGCAACTTCATAGTTGATGCATCTATTAGAAAAATCCTCATAATTAATTATGAAAGACCAATGAAGAAGGGTAATTTACTTGTTAGCAATAAATTTATTATTGAGCATATCGGTCAACCCATTGCGCCATTTATAAAGACCGATAGTGACTCTTATTGTTGCAGCCAAGGCTTTCTGTATTGTTTATCTAAATTTCATATCTAATTGGGTAGCTTTGCTTATTTATTACTTGGCTTGCATTTGATATCCATTGACACATGTATGCTCTAACTATTTTCGTCTCAGAAATTTAAAGCCAAGGTTAAATTCTTTTGACAAAACCGATGCTACTATGATATCTTATCGAAAGACATCGGATATAGAGTGCAAAACACATTTGCATAGCCGAATGGGGAGATTCCAAATCTAAGCCATTCGTTTGCTTACCTCCAAAGCCCTTCTCACAGCAAGACCGGCTAAGAAATAAGAAGTATATCTTCAATTCAAGTATGTGTGACCAAAATAAAATAGAGGCCGAAATAAGTGCAAGTGTAAGAGATCAACAATCACCTTTGCTGAACTATTGGATAAATATCAAAAGAAGAGTGAAGAGAAGAATGCTTATCGGCCAAATCATGCAAAGAAACCAAGGTCACCCCCAAGGCGCAAATATGAGAATCAGTATCGGCAAAGTGAGAATTTTAATGCAGCATATTCATATCATTATTTTGGTCCGCCAATGCCAATGTCGTGGATGCCTCCCCATGCTCATTTAAATAGATATTCATCATGGAACAGGTATGATACAAGGGCACATTCTCCATCTTATTTTAGACCATCTCACCAACACTATGCAGCTCCAAGAAGATCAACATTTGAACAATCACGCGTCAAAGACCGTTTCAATCATATGGAAACGGCCCAGAGCTTAAGGAAGAAGAAAGAAGTGGTCAAGCAAGTTTACCGCATGAAAAGAGATGGTCTTAAGTGTGCTACTTCAGATTTGATCTCAAATAACAAAGAGCCGATTAAAGTGTTCACATTGGCTACAAAAGGCAAGGAAGTGAAGCAATCAATTGATAAAAATCAGAGTGCCAAATCTGAACAAAAGAAGGTGAGGGTGCACAAGCCAAAAAAGAATTTCCATTGGTCAAAACAGAATCACAACCGAAATGCCCACTCGGCTTATCATATTGGCAAAAGAAGGAATTACAGAATCATAGTGCACAAGAGCTGAAAAAGAAGAACATGGCATGGGTTCCCAAGAGGATCAATCAAAAGAAAAATATTGTGCACGCTTCTATTGTAACAAGTACAACAAAAGTGAAGAAAGAGAAGGATGGAAGCAACAAACAATTAAGCTGAAGGTTTGCATCACAACATCAGAATCTTCGGTTAGCACATCATCTATTCTCTTCAACCATGCCATTGATGTCTTTGCCATGGAATTCATCCCTAGGTATGATCAATTACCCTCCATGGATTTATTTTGATCCATGGATGCAACACAATTTTGTATATCATGAGAGGGTATTACCAAATCACTATGCATTTGGTTAGTTACATTTTTGTTGCTAATACAAAGGGGCCGAAATATTTTATTGCTATTTCATTTGTTTATTTCGGCTATTCATGCTTTGGTGGGTGAATTCTACATGGACCTCATGGTAATGGCCGATATGTATCTATCGCCCTAAGAATATATCTAAGAATGGCCAGTGTGGTATTCTAACATTGTCCTTAGTTTGAGTAGAGATTGAGGCAAGTGCTTGCATAAAAATCTGTCAAACTGATGCCATTGAAGATATTATGCATAGACCAATTCACCAGAACTACAAAGTGGACTCACATTCTGATTGGGTGTGCTTTAGCTTATTAGTTTTCAGAATTTACGTAAAGCCAAATCATGGTTGATTTTATTATTGAGCATCATATTGACATCATGTATAATACTGATTTTAGCTTTATCTCTCTAGTACCATGGTGATTATATATTGATGGTTAAATTTGTAGCAATGGCCAAGGTGTTGGTGTTGTTTATATATATCCTCATGGTGCTGTTTTTGAAGCCTCGTGTCGTTTAGAGTATTTCTGCACAGATAATCAGGCCGAATATGAAGCATTGTTATTCGGCTTAGAGATGTTGTTTGCCATAGGTGCTACACATATTGAGGCTTTTGGTGATCCGTTATTAGTAGTGCAACAAATATCCAAAATCTTTCAATGTTTTGACGAATCACTTCATGTTTATCTTGATAAATGTCTAGATATAATGTCTACTTTGGATTATTTTAGCATTGCTCATATATCTTGTCGGTGTACTAAAGTAGGGGTAC
Source organism: Aegilops umbellulata (assembly GCA_032464435.1). Classification (NCBI taxonomy): domain Eukaryota; kingdom Viridiplantae; phylum Streptophyta; class Magnoliopsida; order Poales; family Poaceae; genus Aegilops; species Aegilops umbellulata. The sequence continues at coordinate 514,998,468 of CP136056.1, forward strand.
CTTAGTACCCCGAACTTGTGCACGGGCAGTAGTAGCACCCCGCGGCAAGGCTTGCCAGGGGAGCGGCAAGAGCCTCTTCGGCCCCTTCTGGGCCGAACGAAGGCCAAGTAATTGAGCCAAGAAGACAAGACCCCGGCAAGAGGAGCTTGCCGGGCCAAGAAGGCGAGGTCCGGCAAGAGGAGCTTGCCGGGCCAAGGAGACAAGGCCCCGGCAAGAGGAGCTTGCTGGGACGACCAAGCCGAAGCACCAAGGCCCCGACGGGAGGAGCTCGCCGGGACGGCCAAACCAAGGCACCCCAAGAGAAGCCCGCCGCGGCGCACCGCGCGCCCCGGCAAGGCCTGACGAGCGGCAAGCTCTCGGGCGTGGCAAGACAGCCACCGCGGCAAGCCACTTGCCGCGGCAAACCACCACCTCAGGCCTGCGCTCCAGCTCACCTGCCCACGCGTCACTCTGGAGCTCTCCCAGAGGCACGTGGCAGGGCGCCGCGCAACCTGAGGCGTGCGGTGGCATGCAACGTTGACAGGGTCGCCCCCGTGGCAAGCGAAGGCGCCCCTAACGGTCCACCTCGGCACTGTTCGGACGACCCAGACGGGCATTTAATGCCTTTGTCCCCCGCCGTCAGAATTAGGTGTGATAGCACTGTGCGGCCACTGTACGCACAGTTTCTTGCCATTTTTGCCCTCGCCTGCGTCGCTACCTGTGGGTAACCCCTTGAGCATATAAAAGGAGGCCCATGCGCACATAGGGGGAGGAGGAGACCCAGTAGACCTTCATCTACGTCCAGCTCCAAGCTTATTGTAGCTTCTTGCGCTTCCGAGCAAGAACCCAAAATCAACCAGACAAGCAGCAGTAGGGTTTTACGCATCCGTGCGGCCCGAAGCTGGGTAAAAATCGTTGTGTGTGCGTCGCCTCGACCTGCTCTTTGCGCAGCCTCCGCTCCCCGCCGAACCGAGAAGGGGCTCCGTCCCCATAGGTGTTCGAGGAGGCCGATTTCCCCCGACATCTTTGGCGCGCCAGGTAGGGGGTGCGTCGAGGATGTGCGAACCTGATTTGGCGACCACAGGTAAGCTCAGGTATGGCCAGGTACCTTTCCGCTCCAATCCGCGGGGCGGAGGCAATCCTCCTCACAGACTCGTGCACGGCCCTCCTCGAGTACCCGCTCGCACAGAGCTCGGGCAAGAGCAGCTGCTCCTTGAGGAGGGCGCCGCTCCTGTAGCCGCAGAAGTTAGCGCCAGAAGTTGCGAGAAAGGCGACCTCGTTCTTCGGCGCGCCCAGGCCGCCGAGATCTAAGCGAGTCGACGCCGACCGTGGGAGGGACCTTGCCAGCGCGGCTGTCGGGACCCGTCCCGTCGACCATCCTCTCTGTCCAAGTCTTGCCGCAGTTGCATGTAATCCTTGGTACAGAGACGAGCGCAGATCCCAAGCATAGCTTATGTGCCCCGCACATCTTGTCGAGTTTGCGCCCCTTTACTTTGCGCATGCATCATTTGACACGTTGTGCAGCACTTGACTCCGGGGAGCGATGGCGGGCCGCGAGGCCCCAAGCCCTCGTTTTCCCTTGCCCCTCTTTTCTCTCAAAAGTAAAAGAGGGGGACCCCTCTCCCACAAGTTTGCCGGGGAGGGGGGAAGGGGAGATAACAGGATGGGCTGGGCGTCGCCCGAGGAAGCTTCGCCTTGCCGGGCGGCAGACAACAGAAAAGCTAAGTTGCCAAAGTTTGAGCAATTAAGCTTCTTTTTAATCCTTAAGTTATCTTCCTCGAACGACCGAGCTTCGTATGGGAAACCTGTGCGCGGAGGGGCCGGCTCGTGGCTGGTTGCGCCCTTATTTCGTTTCGAGTCCGCTCAACGACTTAAGTGTGCTACATCCAGAGTAGCATCCTTACTTTGTTTCGAGCTCGCTCGGCAGCTTAAGTGTGCTGCGACTGCAGTCGCAACGCTTACTTTTCCCTGAGCCTGCTCAACAATCTAAGTGAGTTGCGACCAGCCGCGGCAAGGTTTCTTGCCGGTGGAGGCGCCGCCAGCGGGTTGCTGACGTCCCGCACTCGGCACCCGTGGCAAGGCGGAGGCTTGCGCCGGCGAGTTCCCAGAAGCGTAGGGCGCGAACATACGAAGCACAGAGTCGAATGAGGGAGATAACAGCGCAATAAACTGCCTTAGATAAAAGTCATATTACAAAATGACTTGCTGCTCTAATCAGCTGTTTCTATGGCATGCTCAGCAGCGACAAGGGAAGAAAAGAAAGAGGCGGGCGGCCTAATCCATGCGGTCGCCCTCGATCCTCTTGATCCCGGCCACCCTTTCCACAATGGGGGTGACGAGGGCCCTGATCTCCGACAGGTCAGCGTCCTCCGGCAGGTGCCTGAGGACGTTGGTAAGCCTGATGGTGGGGTTGCGGAAGACGATCTTCACCAGCACCTTCTCGAGGGCCCCGGAGATGGCTTCCCGCGTCTCCTCGGCCAGCTGCTCTGGGATCGTTTTCCGGAGATGCTGGAACACCTCCACCAAGCCCTTGAAGAAGGAAGTGAGCTTGGCGCTCGGCGAGACGTTCTCGCCGGAGGGGTACTCATGGCCCTCCATCCCCAGCAGCTTCAGCTCCTTGTCAATGGTGGTGGCGATGTCGACGAGGCCTTCGGTCCACCGCTCCACCGTCTCACAGAAGGTATTCTGGGTAACGGCGGCGCTCTTCAACAGCTCCTCGTTGTCAGCAACCTCCCTCCGCAAGGTCGCTTCTTGCCCTTTGGCGCTCTCCAGTGCCTTGGCCAGGGTGTCCAGCTTCAGCTCGAGGTCGGCGTTGGAATCCTTGGCGGCGTCGAGCTCCTGGATCTTCTCGGCAAAGCGGCCCTGTAGCTTGCCGAGGGTGTGAGCGCCCTTCTCGCGCTCCTGTTTGAGCGCGGCAAGCTCTTCGCCGCTCGCCTTGAGGTCGATGACGAGCTGTGCCACCCTCGCCTCCAGCTCCCCTTTGGCGGCCTCGGCGACCGCGGCAGCGTCCTGCGCCTTCTGCAGGGCCCCGCCAAGCGCCTGCTCGCGCGCGGCGACCTCCTCCTCATGGCTGGCAAGGCTGGCCTTCTGCTGCACCAGTTCGCTTTCCCGCGCGGATAGCCCCGCAGCGGCAAGCCTCTGTTGCTCTTTGGCCTCTGCCTTCTCGAGGAGGAAGGCCGTCCGCGCCTCGTCGAGCAGCCTCCGCTCCTCTGCCAGGGACTGGAGGGCCTCCTGGTTGAGCTCCCGGAGCTCCCCGGCACGCTTCTCCATGTCCGCGCCGGCCTTCGCGACGAGTGCCTCCTGGCGCTCCACCTTGGCCTGCCGGGCGCGGTAGAGCGACACAAGCTTTCGGAGCAGCCGCTCCTCCTCGGGCTCGCCGCTGCTGGTGCTTGGCGCGTCGACCACTGTCAGCCCGACAGAGGCGAGCACCTCTCCGTCCAAGACCTCTCCCTCGACCGGCGCCCTGGAGCTCGGCTCCCAGGGAAGCCTGATGAAGACGCCATCACCGTCCTTCAGGTAGGCACCCGCCGGGGGCTCCTCGGGGCCCGACGCGGCGGCAGCAGCAGGATCGCGGGACGGCGAAGTGCTTGACGTCCCCGTTGCCCCGGGGTCGTCGGCACGATCGCCGGTCCCCTCGCCATCTGCCGCCGCGGTGGCCTTGGTGGCCTCGGCTTCCCCGCCGCCTGCGGGGTCATCGGTGCCGTCCGCCTCCTCGGTGACGACGACGTCGTCGGCGTTGCCACGCGCGCTCTCCTCGACGACGACCTCGGTCTCCATTGGGTCCGCGACAGGTGGGTCTAATGGCCGGAAGAGGGGCGAAGGGTCAACCGAACGTCCGACAAAAAGGATCACAAGAAAGAAGGGCCAAGGGAAGTTTTCCGTGCGGGAGGGCTTACCGGTGGCAGGGTCTGTGGCCATGACCTCCGCTGCTGGGGGCTCATTGGCCGCGTCTCTCGCCGGAGATCCCCCCCTTGCCGGAGAGATCTCCCCTGCCGGGGGCTCCTCCCTTGCTGTAGATTTCTCCCTTGGCGGGGTAGTCGACACAGACGGCGCGGCGCGATTGCTCTCCGGGCGCGCCTGCTGGGGCTGCTCTGCTCCTACCCAAAAGCAACACCCACGTGTCAACAACGAAGAGAAGGGAAGCTCGCACGCGCGCCGAAGCAGCAAGAATGAGCCATGTACTCACGCTGGGGGCTGCGCTGTGGGCTGCCCTGAGGACCCGCTGCCATGTCCGGCAAGGTCGTCTCCAGCACCTCCCCAGTTGCCGGGGGAGATTCGTCCTCAAGGACGACCAGCGGGATCTTGGCCCTCTTCGCCCTCCTCTGGGCCAGACTCCTGAAAGGGAACGGTTTCGGAGGAGGATGAGTGGGCTACGAAACAAGACGAAGCGACGGAAATCGAGAAGATGCAAGCTCTATAAGGAACTTACTCTTCTTCCTCCTCTTCGTCGTCGGAGCTAAGCGCGGAATAGTCAAAAACCGGCTTGCTCCAGGCGCGGGGAGACAGGGGAGTGGGTTCCCAAGACCGCTTGGCGGGGGCGGTGGATGACCCCGCCCCCGTTGCCGCCGCGGTGCGGGGAGCAGCAGGAGCAGAAGCCGCGGCCCGTGAGGACCCCGCTCCCGCTGCTTCAGAGGCGCGAGTCATGCGGGGCTGCGGTTGCTGGCCCGCCTGACGCACCACCTCCCCGGCCTTGCGGAGACGCCTCCTCGGCTGGGCAGGGGGCTCCGCCTGCGACGAGCTGCCCGGGGGCTGCGAGGAGGATGCGTCAACCTCTGGCAAGCCGCTCGCATCCTGGGCGGGCTCTCCCGCGCCGCCGTGCTCGACTGGTTCCTCCTCGCCGGCGAACTCCATTTGATCGGCGAGGCTCTCCGCCTCCGCCGCGTCTGCTTCGGCCTGGGTGAAGCTAGATTCGCCCGCGGCCGCGGCGGCCGCCGCCTCCTCCATCCTGGAGGCGATGTATGCCAGCTCCTCGGGGGTGGTGTCTCGCGTGAGGCCTCTCTTCTCGTCGGGGTCGACTGGCACCTCCTCCAAGTTGTCGAAGAAGGCCTGCACGACGTCGTCCGCTGGCTCCTGCCAGGTCGCGTCGATCCCGTGCGAGTCGCACAGCGGCGTCATCGCGAGGATGCGGCTGAGCGACGAGTTGTTGCACAGGGGAACGACGCCCGACGGCAGCCTAAACCATTCTGGGTGCTCAGAGTCATACCTGAACAACTCCTTCAGCACTGCGACGAGCTCCAGGACGGTGAAATTGTAATTGAGACCCGGGCGCAGCCTCATGATCTCCGCCGCGTTCTGGAACTCCCAAGCCGGCTTCCCGCTCTCCTGTAGGGGGGCGATTCGGCGGCGGAGGAAGTCCGCGCCAACGGCGCCGACGGTGAGCCCGGCAAGCCTGAGGCGCAGGATCCGAGTGACGGCAATCTTCAGCTTGGCGTCGTCCCGGGCTACGTCGCTCCAGTCACGGCCGCGCACCACTGGAGTTCGGCGCACAGCGGTGAATGGCGGCGGCCTCTCCTCGACGATCAGGCACCACTCGGCCCTCCACTCCTCCCATCTGCCACGGAGTTCCCCCTCCAAGTAGACCTCTTTCTTGCCGGTCCGGGAGACCCAGGCGACTCCGCCGGACAACGGCTCCCCTTTCTCCACCCGAGGAGTAAAGAAGTGGCGGAAGAGGGCTACGTTGGGGCGGACTCCGACAAAGTTCTCGCAAAGGTGTGCGAAAACCGCCATTGTCAGAACGGCGTTGGGGGTGAAGTCAAGGAGGTGGAGGTTGTAGGTGTACATGATGTCGCAGAAGAACTCGGAAAAAGGCGGGCAGAGCCCACAATAGAAGAACACAGCGAAGAAAGGGTACCCGGTCGGATACTTCTTCTGGGCGATGGCGGGAAGAACTCGCGTGCGCGGATGCGCTCGCGTCATCGTCGACTAGAAGAGGCGGAATCTGTTCTTCAGCTCCAGCGCATCAAGCTGAGGAGGGAACGTCGCCGTCTCCTTCCGGAGCGCTTCAAGCCGCAGCGCCTCGGCCGACTTCACGGCCTTCCCCTTCGCCTTGTCGCTCTTCGGGGCCATGGCGGAGGCGGGGGAGAAGTCGTCGGCGTTGGCGGCGCCGGGGGGCTACGAAGGCGGATCGCTGCTTTCTCTGGTGAGAGGGAGGTGGCGGAGATTTTTGAGGAGTAGCAACCGGCGGAATAGCGAGCTGCCCCTGTTCCCCTCCGCTTATAAAGGGAGGGAGCGGGCGTTTCGCCTTTCCGAATAAAGAAATCGTGCTCGACGTGACGCGTGCCTGCGGGCCTCAGCCCCGCGCACGCCACCCACGTCACGCACGCCTCGCACGCCTCGCCCCCCACGACGCCGCGATAAGCGCGCGCCACTTGGGGAAGGCGCGACGGGCACGGAGTTAAGAAGCAACGCGACCCAGGCCACGCGTGCCCGTGCACTGTTAGGGCCTGGACCAACAACGCTCGGCACTGTGTATGGCCCAGCCCCGGGGGCTCCTGTCGGTGTACTAAAGTAGGGGTACCTTAGTACCCCGAACATGTGCACGGGCAGTAGTAGCACCCCGCGGCAAGGCTTGCCAGGGGAGCGGCAAGAGCCTCTTCGGCCCCTTCTGGGCCGAACGAAGGCCAAGTAATTGAGCCAAGAAGACAAGACCCCGGCAAGAGGAGCTTGCCGGGACAAGAAGGCGAGGTCCGGCAAGAGGAGCTTGCCGGGCCAAGGAGACAAGGCCCCGGCAAGAGGAGCTTGCCGGGCCAAGGAGACAAGGCCCCGGCAAGAGGAGCTTGCCGGGACGACCAAGCCGAAGCACCAGGGCCCCGGCGGGAGGAGCTCGCTGGGACGGCCAAGCCAAGGCACCCCAAGAGAAGCCCGCCGCGGCGCACCGCGCGCCCCGGCAAGGCCTGACGAGCGGCAAGCTCTCGGGCGCGGCAAGACAGACACCGCGGCAAGCCACTTTCCGCGGCAAACCACCACCTCAGGCCTGCGCTCCTGCTCACCTGCCCACGCGTCACTCTAGAGCTCTCCCAGAGGCACGTGGCGGGGCGCCGCGCAACCTGAGGCGTGCGGTGGCATGCAACGTTGACAGGGTCGCCCCCGTGGCAAGCGTAGGCGCCCCTAACGGTCCACCTCGGCACTGTTCGGACGACCCAGACGGGCATTTAATGCCTTTGTCCCCCGCCGTCAGAATTAGGTGTGATAGCACTGTGCGGCCACTATACGCACAGTTTCTTGCCATTTTTGCCCTCACCTGCGTCGCTACCTGTGGGTAACCCCTTGAGCATATAAAAGGAGGCCCATGCGCACGTAGGGGGAGGAGGAGACCCAGTAGACCTTCATCTACGTCCAGCTCCAAGCTTACTGTAGCTTCTTGCGCTTCCGAGCAAGAACCCAAAATCAACCAGACAAGCAGCAGTAGGGTTTTACGCATCCGTGCGGCCCGAAGCTGGGTAAAAATCGTTGTGTGTGCGTCGCCTCGACCTGCTCTTTGCGCAGCCTCCGCTCCCCGCCGAACCGAGAAGGGGCTCCGTCCCCATAGGTGTTCGAGGAGGCCGATTTCCCCCGACATATCTAGACATGAAAATTGGAGAGAGTCGTCATACTAAGCATCCGGCTACCATGTTGGTCATGGTGTGCTACCTCTTGAGCACTGCGTTGGTTTTCCTTGAAGAGGAAAGGGTGATGCAGCAAAGTAGCGTAAGTATTTCCCTCAGTTTTTGAGAACAAAGGTATCAATCTAGTAGGAGGCTACGCGCGAGTCCCTCGTACCTACACAAAACAAATAACTCCTCGCAACCAACGCGATAAGGGGTTGTCAATCCCTTCACGGTCACTTACGAGAGTGAGATCTGATAGATATGATAGGATAATATTTTTGGTATTTTTGTGATAAAGATGCAAAGTAAAATAAAAGCAAAGTAAAAAAGCAAAGGAAATAACTAAGTGTTGGAAGATTAATATGATGAAGATAGACCCGGGGGCCATAGGTTTCACTAGTGGCTTCTCTCAAGAGCATAAATATTTTATGGTGGGTGAACGAATTACTGTTGAGCAATTGATAGAATTGAGCATAGTTATGAGAATATCTAGGTATGATCATGTATATAGGCATCACGCACGAGACAAGTAGACCGACTCCTGCCTGCATCTACTACTATTACTCCACTTATCGACCGCTATCCAGCATGCATCTAGAGTAATAAGTTCATGAAAACAGAGTAACGCCTTGAGCAAGATGACATGATGTAGAGGGATAAATTCATGCAATATGGAAAACAAAACATCTTGTTATCCTCGATGGCAACAATACAATACGTGCCTTGTTGCCCCTACTGTCACTGGGAAAGGACACCACAAGATTGAACCCAAACCTAAGCACTTTTCCCATTGCAAGAAAGATCAATCTAGTAGGCCAAACCAAACTGGTAATTCGAAGAGACTTGCAAAGATAACCAATCATACATAAAAGAATTCAGAGAAGATTAAAATATTGTTCATAGATAATATTGCTCATAAACCCACAATTCATCGATCTCAACAAACACATCGCAAAAAGAAGATTACATCGAATAGATCTCCACGAGAGAGGGGGAGAACATTGTATTGAGATCCAAAAAGAGAGAAGAAGCCATCTAGCTAATAACTATGGACCCTAAGGTCTGAGGTAAACTACTCACACTTCATCGGAGAGGCTATGGTGTTGATGTAGAAGCCCTCCGTGATGGATGCCCCCTCCGGCGGAGCTCCAGAACAGGCCCCAAGATGGGATCTCGTGGGTATAGAAGGTTGCGGTGGTGGAATTAGGTTTTTGGCTCCGTATCTGATCATTTGGGGGTACGTAGGTATATATAGGAGGAAGGAGTACGTCGGTGGAGCAACAGGGGGCCCACGAGGGTGGAGGGCGCGCCCTGGGGGGGTGGGCACGCCCCCCTACCTCGTGGCCTCCTCTTTTGTTTCTTGATGTAGGGTCCAAGTCTCCTGGATCATATTCTTCCTAAAAATCATGTTCCCGAAGGTTTCATTCCGTTTGGACTCCGTTTGATATTCCTTTTCTGCAAAACTCTGAAATAGGCAAAAAAACAGCAATTCTGGGCTGGGCCTCCGGTTAATAGGTTAGTCCCAAAAATAATATAAAAGTGGATAGTAAAGCCCAATAATGTCCAAAACAGTAGATAATATAGCATGGAGCAATCAAAAATTATAGATACGTTGGAGACGTATCAAGCATCCCCAAGCTTAATTCCTGCCCGTCCTCAAGTAGGTAAATGATAAAAATAGAATTTTTTATGCGGAGTGCTACTTGGCATAGTTTCAATGTAATTCTTCTTAATTGTGGTATGAATATTCAGATCCGAAATATTCAAGATAAAAGTTCATATTGACATAAAAATAATAATACTTCAAGCATACTAACTAAGCAATTATGTCCTCTCAAAATAACATGGCCAAAGAAAGTTCATCCCTACAAAATCATATAGTTTAGTCATGCTCCATTTTCGTCACACAAGAATGCTCTCATCATGCACAACCCCGATGACAAGCCAAGCAATTGTTTTATACTTTAGTAATCTCAAAACTATAAACTTTCACGCAATATATGAGCGCGAGCCATGGACATAGCACTATGGGTGGAATAAAATATGATGATGGGGGTTATGTGGAGAAGACAAAAAAGGAGAAAATCTCACATCAACAAGGCTAATCAATGGGCTATGGAGATGCCCATCGATTGATTATAATGCAAGGAGTAGGGATTGCCATGCAACGGATGCACTAGAGCTATAAATGTATGAAAGCTCAACAAAAGAAACTGAATGGGTGTGCATCCAACTTGCTTGCTCACGAAGACCTAGGGCACTTGAGGAGGCCCATTGTTGGAATACACAAGCCAAGTTCTATAATGAAAAATTCCCACTAGTATATGAAAGTGACAAAACAAGAGGCTCTCTATCATGAATATTATGGTGCTACTTTGAAGCACAAGTGTGGCAAAGGATAGTAGCATTGTCCCTTATCTCTTTTTTCTCTCATTTTTTTTGGGCCTTCTCTTTTTTTTATGGCCTTTCTCTCTCTCTCTCTCTCTCTCTCTCTCTCTCTCTCTCTCTCTCTCTCTCTCTCATTCCTCCCTTGGGACAATGCTCTAGAAATCTAGAAAATGATGATCATCACACTTCTATTTATTTACAACTCAATGATTACAACTCGATACTAGAACAAAGTATGACTCTATATGAATGCCTCCGGCGGTGTACCGGGATATGCAATGAACCAAGAGTGACATGTATGAAAGAATTATGAACGGTGGCTTTGCCACAAATACTATGTCAACTACATGATCATGCTAAGCAATATGACAATGATGAATGTGTCATGATAAACGGAATGGTGGAAAGTTGCATGGCAATATATCTCGGAATGGCTATGGAAATGCCATAATAGGTAGGTATGGTGGCTGTTTTGAGGAAGATATAAGGAGGTTTATGTGTGAAAGAGCGTATCATATCACGGGGTTTGGATGCACCGGTGAAGTTTGCACCAACTCTCAATGTGAGAAAGGGCAATGCACGAATGATGAAGGGTGAGAGTGCGTATAATCCATGGACTTAACATTAGTCATAAAGAACTCACATACTTATTGCAAAAATCTACAAGTCATCAAAACCAAGCACTACGCGCATGCTCCTAGGGGGATAGATTGGTAGGAAAAGACCATCGCTCGTCCCCGACCGCCACTCATAAGGAGGACAATCAAAGAACACCCCATGTTTCAAATTTGTTACATAACGTTTACCATACGTGCATGCTACGGGACTTGCAAACTTCAACACAAGCATTTCTCAAATTCACAACTACTCAACTAGCACGACTTTAATATTATTACCTCCATATCTCAAAACAATCATCAAGCATCAAACTTCTCTTAGTATTCAACACACTTATAAGAAAGTTTTTACTATTCTTGAATACCTAGCATATTAGGATTATTTAAGCAAATTACCATGCTATTTAAGACTCTCAAAATAATCTAAGTGAAGAATGAGAGATCAATAGTTTCTATAAAACAAATCCACCACCATGCTCTAAAAGATATAAGTGAAGTACTAGAGCAAAACTATATAACTCAAAAGATATAAGTGAAGCACATAGAGTATTCTAACAAACTCCAAATCATGTATGGCTCTCTCAAAAGGTGTGTACAGAAAGGATGATTTTGGCAAACTAAAAATCAAAGACTCAAATCATACAAGACGCTCCAAGCAAAACACATATCATGTGGTGAATAAAAATATAGCTCCAAGTAAAGTTACCGATGGAAGTAGACGAAAGAGGGGATGCCTTCCAGGGCATCCCCAAGCTTTGTCTTTTTGGTGTCCTTAGATTATCTTGGGAGTGCCATGGGCATCCCCAAGCTTAGGCTCTTTCCACTCCTCGTCCCATAATCCATCAAAATCTTTCACCCAAAACTTGAAAACTTCACAACACAAAACTCAACAGAAATCTCGTGAGCTCCGTTAGCGAAAGAAAACAAAAGACCACTTCAAGGTACTGTAATGAACTCATTCTTTATTTATATTGGTGTTAAACCTACTTTATTCAAACTTCTATATGGTTTATAAACTATTTTACTAGCCATAGATTCATAAACATAAGCAAACAACACACGAAAAACAGAATCTGTCAAAAACAGAACAGTCTGTAGTAATCTGTAACTAACGCAAACTTATGGAACTCCAAAAATTCATCCAAAATAGGAAAACCTAGGAAATTTGTTTATTGATCAGAAGCAATTGTAATCAGTATATTATCACGTTCTAGTGATTTTTAACAATTGTTTTCGTGAACAGAAAGTTTCTGGAAATTACAGCAAGATCAAATTACTATCATCCAAGAAGATCCTATTGGTTTAACTTGGCAAAAACACTAATTAAAACATAAAAACACATCTAACCAGAGGCTAGATCAAAGATTTATTCCTAAACAGAAGCAAAAGCAAAAAAGACTAAAAATAAAATTGGGTTGCCTCCCAACAAGCGCTATCGTTTAACGCCCCTAGCTAGGCATAAAAGCAAGGATAGATCTAGGTATTGCCATCTTTGGTAGGCAATCCATAAGTGGCTCTCATGATAGATTCATATGGTAATTTTATTTTCTTCCTAGGGAAGTGTTCCATGCCCTTCTTTAATGGAAATTGGAATCTAATATTCCCTTTCTTCATATCAATAATTGCACCAACCGTTCTAAGGAAAGGTCTACCCAGAATGATAGGACATGAAGGATTGCAATCTATATCAAGAACGATAAAATCTACGGGCACATAGTTCCTATTTGAAACAATAATAAATTCATTAATTCTTCCCATAGGTTTCTTAATAGTGGAATCCGCAAGGTGCAAGTTTAGAGAGCAATCATGAACATCACGGAAATCTAGCAAATCACACAAAGTTTTGGGAATAGTGGAAACACTAGCACCCAAATCACATAAAGCATAGAATTCATGATCCTTAATCTTAATTCTAATAGTTGGTTCCCACTCATCATAAAGTTTTCTAGGGATAGAAACTTCCAACTCAAGCTTTTCTTCATAAGATTGCATCAAGGCATCAGTGATATGTTTAGTAAACGCTTTATTTTGACTATAAGCATGAGGAGAATTTAGCACGGATTGCAACAAGGAAATACAATCAATCAAAGAACAATTTTCATAATTAAATTCCTTGAAATCCAAAGTAGTGGGTTTATTAACATCTAGGGTTTTGATTTCTTCAATCCCACTTTTATCAATTTTACCATCAAGATCTGAAAACTCCGAATTTTTGGAACGCCTTCTAGGTAAAGGTGGATCATATTCATTCCCATCATTATCAAGATTCATATTGCAAAACAAAGATTTAATAGGGGACACATCAATAACTTTTAGATCGTCATCTTTATTTTCATAGAAATTGGAAGAACACGCTTTTATAAAGCAATCTTTCTTAGCACGCATCCTAGCGGTTCTTTCTTTGCACTGATCAATGGAAATTGTCATGGCTTTGAGAGACTCATTGATATCATGCTTAGGAGGAATAGATCTAAGCTTTAAAGAATCAACATCAAGATAAATTCTATCAACGTTACTAGCCAATTCATCAACTTTAAGCAATTTCTCTTCAAGCAAAGCATTGAAATTCTTTTGTGAATTCATAAACTCTTTAACACTAGTCTCAAGTTCAGAGGGCATATTATTAAAATTTCCATAAGAATTGTTGTAGGAATTACCATAATTATTAGAGGAATTACTAGGATAAGGCCTAGGATTAAAGTTTCCTCTATACGTGTTGTTACGAAAATTATTCCTACCAACAAAATTCACATCCATAGATTCATTATTATTCTCAATCAAAGTAGACAAAGGCATATCATTAGGATCAGAAGAAAAACTCTTAGTAGCAAATAATTTCATAAGTTCATCCATCTTTCCACTCAAAACATTAATTTCTTCTATCGCATGCACTTTTTTATTAGTAGATCTTTCAGTGTGCCATTGAGAGTAATTAACCATAATATTATCTAGGAGTTTAGTAGCTTCTCCTAAAGTGATTTCCATAAAATTGCCTCCCGCGGCCGAATCTAAAAGATTTCTAGAAGCAAAATTCAATCCGGCATAAAAAATTTGTATAATCATCCACAAATTCAAACCATGAGTAGGGCAATTATGTATCATTAATTTCATCCTCTCCCAAGATTGTGCAACATGTTCATGATCAAGTTGCTTAAAATTCATAATATCGTTTCTAAGAGAGATGATCTTAGCGGGAGGAAAATACTTAGAGATAAAAGTATCTTTGCACTTGTTATAAGAATCAATACTATTTTTAGGCAAAGACGAAAACCAAGCTTTAGCACGATCTCTAAGCGAAAAAGGAAATAGCTTCAATTTAACAATATCATTATCAATATCTTTCTTCTTTTGCATATCACACAAATCAACGAAGCTATTTAGATGAGTAGCGGCATCTTCACTAAGAAGGCCGGCGAATTGATCTTTCATGACAAGATTCAACAAAGCAGCATTGATTTCACAAGATTCAGCATTGGTAACAGGAGCAATCGGAGTGCTAAGGAAATAATTATTGTTGGTATTGGTAAAGTCACACAATTTGGTATTATCTTGAGCCATCATGACAAACAAGCAATCCAACACTCGAGCAAACAAAAAGCAAGAGAAAAAGAGGCAAACAGAAAAGAGAGGGCAAATAAAACGGCAAGGGTGAAGTGGGGGAGAGGAAAATGAGAGGCAAATGGCAAATAATGTAATGCGGGAGATAAGGGATTTGTGATGGGTACTTAGTATGTTGAATTTTGCGTAGGCTCCCCGGCAACGGCGCCAGAAATCTTCTTGCTACCTCTTGAGCACTGCGTTGGTTTTTTCCTTGAAGAGGAAAGGGTGATGCAGCAAAGTAGCGTAAGTATTTCCCTTGGTTTTTGAGAATCAATGTATCAATCCAGTAGGAAGCTACGCGCGAGTCCCTCGTACCTACACAAAACAAATAACTCCTCGCAACCAACACGATAAGGGGTTGTCAATCCCTTCACGGTCACTTATGAGAGTGACATATGATAGATATGATAGGATAATATTTTTGGTATTTTTGTGATAAAGATGCAAAGTAAAATAAAAGCAAAGTAAAAAAGCAAAGGAAATAACTAAGTGTTGGAAGATTAATATGATGAAGATAGACCCGCGGGCCATAGGTTTCACTAGTGGCTTCTCTCAAAAGCATAAATATTTTACGGTGGGTGAACGAATTACTGTTGAGCAATTGACAGAATTGAGCATAGTTATGAGAATATCTAGGTATGATCACGTATATAGGCATCATGTCTGAGACAAGTAGACCGACTCCTGCCTGCATCTACTACTATTACTCCACTCATCGACCGCTATCCACCATTCATCTAGAGTATTAAGTTCATGAAAACAGAGTAACGCCTTAAGCAAGATGACATGATGTAGAGGGATAAATTCATGCAATATGACAAAAACCCCATCTTGTTAATCTCGATGGCAACAATACAATGCGTGCCTTGCTGCCCCTACTGTCACTGGGAAAGGACACCGCAAGATTGAACACAAAGCTAAGCACTTCTCCCATTGCAAGATAGATCAATCTAGTAGGCCAAACCAAACTGATAATTCAAATAGTCTTGCAAAGATAACCAATCATACATAAAAGAATTCAGAGAAGATTCAAATATTGTACATAGATAATCTTGATCATAAACCCACAATTCATCGGTCTCAACATGTAGCGACCCGACCTCAGATGGTCAAGCCTCTGTGCTCCGGTGTCATCCCTCGATCAGTAATGCTGACACCACATAGTACTTCGAAGGATTTATAGCAGAGTAGCAATCACACACTTATTACATCGGTGTCTCAAAGAGAACTTATTACAATAAAAATGGCTTAAGGCCATCTAATATCGATAACAGCGGAAGGCTTGGAAGATAAGTGAGTCCATCAACTCCAACGGCATCACTGAGTATAGAACCACGACCTAAAAGCACCTTACTCGTCGTCTGAAAAGTCTGCAACATGAAAGTTGCAGCCCGAAAACGGGTCAGCACATGGAATATGCTGGCAATGTAACACATAGAGAGTAATGAATGATAAGCCTAGACCAGATGCATATATGGCTGGTGGAAAAGCTCTATGGTTACAGTTTTGCGTAAAGCCAATTTTTCCCTACTGCAAAGGAATAGATTTTATTTAACTATCATGGTAGTTGAAACATCGAGAATGGTTGACAGCATTCCGATCCCAATTAAGTGAACAATTAAAACCCAACAATATTAATTAGAAGTAACATGATGAGATTCACATGATATTCAAGTACTAGATACTCAAGATATCCATAACCGGGGACACGGCTAATCATGATTAGTTTGTACACTCTGCAGAGGTTTGCGCACTTTTCCCCACAAGACTCGATCGCCTTCGTTTGGTTTCTCGCACTACAGGGTGTTTGAGAGACGGATGACCGAGACATAGTCTTTCAGAAGCACTCACACCTTACGTTGTGATAGACCGTACCAACCTACATCCCCTACATCTGCTAGTCTACCACTGTAAGAGTTCGCACGACTTAGTCAGCTATGCCAGAGCCCATAATGGCTTGTGGCTGCACAAGGAAGTTACTAGCATGAATGATCTTATGATCCCTTTGAGCCTGGGTGGCGGTCCAAAGAAAAACAGACAAGTCCTGATAGAAACCAGGTGCCTCAATCCACCCAGATGTGTATTTAAGTTGCCACCTTAGATAAAACCATTAATCAACAATACTCGCATCTGTCATGGATATCACTCACCCAATCCACATCTACTAGCATAGCATGGCATAATAAGCAAACGTAGAACTAACTCCCAAAGGTTTCATAAGTAAAACAGGTAATAGGCACTACCTCAACTACTTCCCATCCCACAGTTTTAAACAGATCCTAATCATGCAATGTGTGAGGATTGGTCTAATGCAATAAAAACTGGGCAATGAGAAGGTATGATCAAAGTGTTACTTGCCTTGCTGAGGATCCGCGAAACCTAGAGCTTCGAAATAATAGGCGGCGCACTCCGGGTGATCTATCACAGACAAACAACAAGCATACAATAAGTACTCATCTAATGCATAGGTAAAACTCGAACAGAAGATCGAACCAGAAAGTTCAACTTAAGAACTCCGGTTGCAAAAGAATCGAATTCGAACAAAGCAACGGAAAACAAACGGCGGAAGAAAACAACACGGTTCTAGCAATTTGAAACTAGGTCAAATTTTACAGTAGCAAAAACTTGTTTAAGTTGATTAGTCGGAACGGCGGTTTCGAAACGAAACTCCAGGCGCTTGAATCACCTGATTCCGATAAACGAGCGAGAAGTTAAACTAAAACGAAGATCGGATCTGAAATCGCGATCAGAAAAATCGCAGGATAAATCCGACGAAAAAGAAAAACGACGAACAGTTAAACGAATGGACGTTCGTTAACCGAGACTAACCGGTGATCGCGTTGGTTAAAACGAACGGTCCGATGAACGCTCGCTAATTAACAAAACCGAAAAAAAACCGATCTAGGGTTTTGAAAAAAAAAACGAAACATCGAAAAATAAACCGGAACGGTTTTATTAGAAAACCGAAACGGGCGAGGGGAGGGTGGCGCGGCTCGGCTACCTCGTCGGGGCGGGGCTCCAGCGGGGCGGCGGCTTGGCGGCGGGGCGACGCGGGCGGCGGTGGGCGGCGGCGGCGATGCGGTGGCGGCGGGCGGTGGCGGCGACGCGCGGCGGCGGCGCGAGCGGTGGCGGCGCTGGCAGCGGGGCTGCGGCTGCGGGGTGCGGCGTCGGCTTGGGGTGAGGAGGAGAGGAGAGGGGGGTATATAAAGAGGGGGAGGGGGTTTCTTGGGAGAGGGGGCAAGAAAACGGAGTCCGAGTCGGCGCTGCGGGTTTTTTTTAATAATTTCGCGAGAAGAAAAACGAAGAAAAATAAAATCTAACGAGCTCCAAAATTTACGAAGTAAATTTTCCCCGACTCCTAAAAATGAGTCGAACAAAATGAACTTTTTCTTGGGGCCTAAATGCAATTTTTGAAAACACGCATTTTTCCCTAATTCAAATAAAATGCAAATAAACTTCGAAACATCCAAAATTTGATTTATTTATTGAATCTTCATTTTTTTTTCCTAAATTTGGGAAAGTCATATTATTCCCTTCTCATAATTTTGTTATTGGAAAAAAATAATTGAAGATAAAATAAATAAAATCAAATGATCCTCTTTTCAAAATTTGAGAAAACTCAAATAAGAAAATAACGAAATCTCCAGCTCTCTCCGAGGGTCCTTGAGTTGCGTGAAATTTCTAGGATCGACCAAAATGCAAGAAAATATGATATGCATGATGATCTAATGTATAACATTCCAAATTGAAAATTTGGGATGTTACAAACCTACCCCCCTTAAGATGAATCTCGTCCTCGAGATTCGGGTTGGCTAGAAAATAGGTGAGGGTGGTCCTTGAGCAAATCTTCTTCTCTCTCCCAGGTGGCTTCATCCTCCGAGTGGTGGTTCCACTGAACTTTGCAAAACTTGATAACCTTGCTGCGGGTAACTCTGCTGGCATACTCGAGAATCTTGAATGGCTTTTCTTCATATGTTAAGTCACTACTAGGAAAAGGGCTATAGATGAATTGAATACTAATGGCGCACCATGTATGTGGTGCGCCACTACTATATAGCAATGGCGCACCAGATATGGGTGCGCCATTAGTGGTCATATTACTAATGGCGCACCTGGTGTGTGATGCGCCATTACTAGTTTTGTCCTGGCACCACACCCCTCCCTAGATTTAGCAGTGGCGCACCAGTTAAAAAGTGCGCCATTACTAGTTTTAACTAGTAATGGCGCACCAGTAAGAGATGCGCCATTGCTATCTATACGTATGGCGCACCCCTACCAGTGCGCCATTGCTATCACCCCTTATCCCCACCCTCTAGTCACGTTCTCTCCCCTCCCCTTCCTCCTGACACACCCACCCACCTCCCGTGGGCGCCCTCCGACCCGTCCCTCGATCCGGCCAGCGTCTCCCGCCTCCTCGACCGCGGCGCGGGCCTCCCGCCTCTACCGCCGCCTCCTCCTCCCCGACTCCCCGCTCTGCCGCCGCCTCGCCTCGCTTGCCCCCGCCCGCCTCTCCCTCCTCGGCGTCGGCAGCTTCGAGTCCTCCCTGGCAGCGCGCCTCCAGCTCGCGCTCGCGGCCCTCCTCTGCCGGGACCTCCTCGCGGGCGCCTCCGCCAAGGCCGACCTCTTTGACCTCATCCTCTGCTCTGTTGAGTGCGCCGTCGCCGTCGCCCTCGGCTTCGCCATCCCGAGCCTCGACGACGGGTGCGGCCGCCGCGTGGAGGAGCCCACCCTCTTCTACATGCCCCATTGCGAGGCGTCGCTCTACGACGCGGTCCTCGCGGCCAACTGGGAGCCCCGTGCTCAGCTCCGCCGCATCCGCGTGCTCGGCAACAGCTTCCGGCGGTACGCCCTGCAGGCGGAAGAGAACCGCTCGGGACCCGCCGCCAAGGCCAATCTTGTCCTCAAGGTAGGGTTGTTCGTGTGGGAGCAGCGGATCGACGAGGCCGGGGATGTGGACGACGAGGACTGGTTCGCCCATGCGTTCAACAAGACGAGCTGGCATTTCTTCGAGGTGGACCAAGACGTCGACCAGAGGACGGAGATAAGTTCGCAAGCTTTGTCCTTCGAGAAATTATCACTATAACCCAATGTATTAGTACTTGATTCGAGATGCATTTGGAGATTCAGGGTTGGCATCTTCACAAAATTTATCACTGCAATTCTGTGGTTGTATACTAGTATTTGATTAGAGATGAATTCACACATTCAGAGTTAGCATCTGAGCATCATTTATCATTGTAATTCTATGATTGCATTACTTGATTGGAGATATATTCAAAGAATCAGAGTTGGCATCTTAACGAAATTCATCACTGTAATTCTTTGATTATATACTAGTACCTCTGTCCCACATTAGTTTTCCTAGATTTATTTAGACAAATCTAAGACAACTAATTTGGGATGGAGGGAGCACTTGATTGGAGACAAAATCATAGATCCAGAGTTGGCATTTAACACTGTAATTCTATGATCGTATTACTTGATTTGAGATGCATTCCAAGATTCAGAGTTGGCATCTAAACGAAATTTGGCCTATGTATGAACTATGAAGGCTATGTGCACTGCTGCTAAACACAAAGCTCAAGTTGATAGTTGAAATAATTTGCAGGGCTCACTGGATGCACTAAATGAGCTTCTTAAAGAACATGTACCAATCAATCGCTTCTGACCAAAGTAAGCAGCACACTGTACTTTCGGAACAACCTCTTTGCTGGCGGTTTATGTACTATGAATTATGAGAGCAGGTTCCTT
The DNA here is from genome assembly GCA_032464435.1 of Aegilops umbellulata. Lineage (NCBI taxonomy): Eukaryota > Viridiplantae > Streptophyta > Magnoliopsida > Poales > Poaceae > Aegilops > Aegilops umbellulata. The sequence goes on from CP136056.1 coordinate 515,018,389, forward strand.
AGTATTTTACCTTCTTACAGACATGGTTTGCTTTGACAGTATTTTAGTGGATGGATGCCACCCGTACGCAGAGGATCTGTGGAAAACCATAAAGATAAACAAGCTAACATTTGACGGCGTGAAGTTATGCGACCGTTGCAAGGTAAAATTCCTAGATCTGGAGCTGTGGTTGAGTATGCTTGCTACTATCCTATCTTGAAACTTAATTTCTGCAGTCATTTTCTGAAAAGAAACATCATACTAACAGATAGCAAATTGCTTGCTTCTTTTCTTTCCATCCTTTCCATAGCTACATAAGCGACATGCTAAAGTCTCGGGGTGTGAAATATCCTCCTTTGCTGCATATTTAACATACTTACAGTTACTTGAGTGCAAGTGAGTAACTGATATATGAGTTGTGTTAGTGTGCTGGCCTCCTGAGGTAAATCTTCATGACATTGAGGACTAACACAGGGCATGCAAGTAACAACGGGTGAATAATGGGGACAGTTCTTATAAAGCTGATACTTATGAACTTGTTCATTAGTTTCATATAAACTTTACAGCATCATAATTCAGTAGTGTGATGTGCAAACTTAACATTCACAAGGCAGTATAAATAGGAGTATATACTCAAAATTCATTTCCGTTATAATCTTACTCATACAATATTCACACCATGTAATTCTGGAAATATATGCTCATATCTAGTTCTGCATAAAAAATGACAGTATTGACATGTTATAAATAGTTTGTTTGTATTTTTGTTTATTTTGTTACATTTTGCAAGGATAAAGTGAAGAAAAAGAAGAAAAGATTACTAGAAGATTAGTTTTAGGATTTTCTTTTATTTCCTTGCAATTTTCCTTTTATTGGATACTTGTAAAGACATTGTAATATTCTTACTATAATAAAAAATATGATTCTATTTCATTTTTTGTTTTTAAATTATTTTCCTTATAGGTTGTTTTCTGTAAATTTGGATTTTTTTTTGTTTTCCAAATACATTACTAGTGGCGCATCATCAACTAGTGCGCCATTAGTAAGCCAGAGCACATGGGTAAATATGACCCCCTGGAAGGCATACTAATGGCGCACCATGGGATATACTAATGGCGCACTGCATGGTGCGCCATTAGTATACCAGATACTAATGGCGCACCATAGGTGCGCCATTAGTAAAAAATACTAATGGCGTGATACTAGTGGCGCACCTGTAGTGCGCCATTAGTAGGCAAAACAGGTGCGCCACTAGTAGGCCTTTTCCTAGTAGTGAGTCATCCTTCAACTGAATCACTTCAAGCGGCACTGTATTCTCTTAGCGGTACCTCCGCCATTTTGGCGTGACATTTCTTCAGCTGAGAAACATGGAATACATCATGAACTCCTGACAGTCCCTCTGGTAATTCCAACTTATAGGCAACTTCTCCCATATGTTGCAAAATCTTATACGGTCCAACGAATCGCGGTGCTAACTTTCCCTTGACTCCAAAGCGCTTAACTCCTCGAAGTGGGGATACTCGGAGATAAACTCTGTCTCCGGTTTCATAAACTGTCTCCTTGCGTTTAGAATCTATGTAGCTCTTCTGCCTTGATTGGGCTACCTTGAGCCTATCGCGAATCAACTTAACTTTCCGTTCAGACTCCTTAATCAAATCTGGTCCAAAGAACTGACGGTCTCCAACTTCGTCCCATGACAACGGTGTCCTGCACCTCCTTCCGTATAAAGCTTCGAAAGGTGCCATCTTCAAACTGGTTTGCTAACTGTTGTTATAAGAAAACTCCGCATACGGCAAGTTATCGTCCCAACTAGATCCATAATCTAGTGCACAGGCTCTCAGCATATCTTCCAAAATCTGATTGACTCTCTCAGTCTGTCCATCCGTCTGTGGGTGAAAAGCTGTGCTGAATTCTAGTCTGGTTCCCAAAGTTTCATGCAATTGATTCCAAAATTTTGAGGTAAATTGGGTTCCTCTATCTGATACGATACTCCTCAGAACTCCGTGCAAACAAATGATCCTGGTCATGTATATCTTTGCCAACTTAGCACTGGTGTAAGTGGTCTTAACTGGGATAAAATGTGCTACCTTCGTCAAACGATCAACTACTACCCATATCGAGTCATAGCCTGCCTTCGTCCTGGGTAGTCCTGTGATAAAATCCATGCCTATCTTATCCCACTTCCATTCGGGTATCGGCAATGGTTGTAACAATCCGGCTGGCTTCTGATGTTCTGCCTTCACTCTTTGACATACATCACAAACTGCTACATAAGCTGCAATATCCTTCTTCATTCCGGTCCACCAGAATGTTTCCTTCAAACCCAAATACATCTTGGTATTTCCTGGGTGAATCGAATAGGGTGAATCATGTGCCTCTTGCAGAATCAACTTCCTGATCTCCGGGTCATTGGGCACATAAACACGGTCCTCAAACCATAGGGTATCGTGCTCATCCGCACGAAATCCCTTTGATTTTCCTTCGCTCATTTTCTTCTTTATATCTGCAATCTCCTTGTCAGATTTCTGAGCCTCTCTGATTTTATCCATCAAGGTGGATTAAATCTCCAATGCTGCTATATAGCCTCTCGGAACTATTTCCAAACATAGCTCACGAAGATCATCGGCTAACTCCCTTGGTATTACTCCCGTCATTAGTGTATTGACATGGCTCTTACGGCTCAATGCGTCAGCTACTACATTAGCCTTTCCTGGGTGGTAATGCAACCTCATATCATAATCCTTGATGAGTTCCAACCATCTCCTTTGTCTGAGGTTCAACTCCTTCTGCGTGAAAATATACTTCAAACTCTTGTGATCCGTGTACACCTCACAGTGATTTCCAATGAGGAAATGTCTCCATGTCTTCAATGCATGCACTACGGCTGCTAACTCCAAATCATGCGTAGCATAATTTAATTCATGAGGTTTCAGTTGACGTGAGGCATACAAAACAACTCTTCCTTCTTGCATAAGCACTGCTCCAAGTCCTCGACGTGAAGCGTCGCAATACACCTCATAATCCTTGGTCTGATCTGGCAGAATCAACACTGGTGAGGAAACTAATCGCTTATTCAACTCCTGAAAAATGGCCTCACATTCCTCAGTCCAAATGAACTTGGTATCCTTCTTTAACAATTCAGTCATAGGCTTTGCGATCTTTGAGAAATTCGCAATAAATCTCCGGTAGTATCCTGCGAGTCCAAGAAAACTCCGGATCTCTCCAGCTGTCGTTCGCGCTTCCCATTCGGTTACGGTCTCAACCTTTGTGGATTCAACTGCTATACCTTCTCCAGATATAACATGTCCAAGAAATCCAACTTCCTTTAACCAAAACTCACATTTGCTGAATTTGGCATATAACTGATGTTCTCTTAGCTTCTCCAAAACCAAACGCAAATGTTCCTTATGCTCTTCTTCATTCTTCGAGAAAATCAAAATGTCATCAATGAACACTACGACGAACTTATCCAAGAACTCCATAAATACCTTGTTCATCAGGTTCATGAAATAGGCAGGTGCGTTAGTCAGTCCAAATGACATAACGGTATACTCATACAATCCGTATCTTGAGGTAAAAGCTGTCTTGGGTATGTCCTGCTCTCGAATCTTCAACTGATGGTACCCTGATCGCAAATCGATCTTGGAAAACACTTTAGCTCCCTGCAAACGATCAAACAGATCATTTATCATTGGTAGTGGGTACTTGTTCTTGATGGTTACTGCATTCAATCCACGGTAATCGACAACCATCCTTAACGATCCATCCTTCTTCTCCACTAGAAGTACTGGTGATCCCCAAGGCAAAGAACTTGGGTGAATGTAACCTTTATCCAATAACTCCTTAATCTGCTTCTTAATTTCTACCAAATCCTATGCTGGCATCCTGTATGGTCTCTTCAATATTGGCCCAGTGCCTGGCATAAGCTCAATCAAAAACTCAATGTCTCTATCCGGTGGCATGCCTGGCAACTCTTTTGGAAATACGTCAGGAAAATTCTTTACCACTGGTACTTCCTCCTGTACAACTCCTGATAAGGAATTCAATTGTGTCCTGTTGGGCGCGTGTCGAGATACATACTTGATTCTTCTTCCTTCGGGCGTCGTGAGCAAAATTGTCTTACTGGCACATTCAATGTTCCCTTCATACTGTGACAACCAATCCATGCCTAATATCACATCCAATCCTTGAGATTCCAATACTATTAGGTCTGAGGGAAACACATAGTTACCAATCCTTAATGGTAACCGATCACACCATCGACTAGCCATGTACTCTGCTCCAGGCGAGGTTACTAACATGGGTGACCTAAGGGCTTGGGTTGGCAGGTTATACTTATCCACAAATCCCCTTGATATGTATGAATGCGATGCACCAGTATCAAAAAGAACAACCGCAGTAAATGTCTTAACCAAAAACTTACTGATTACTACATCAGGTTGAGCTTGAACCTCCTCCACGCTAACGTGGTTCACCTATCCCCTATTGAAAGGGTTTGGCTTCTTCCCAGAGCTTCCATTGCCGTTCTGGCCTTCGGGACATTCATTGGCATAATGTCCGGTCTTGGAACACTTGAAACAGGTGACTTGACTCAGATCTCTCTTGGTTGGGGTTGATGGAGTGGTACGGTTCTGGCCGTTGCTTCCTCCATTCCCATTACCATTCTTGTGGCCATTATGGTTGTGCGAACCACTTCCTCCATAGGTATGTTGAAACTGAACTCCCGGCTTAGGGGTAAAACGGGGCTTCTGCTGGGCTCCAGAGTTATACTTCCCCTGTCCATACTTCCTCTTGCGGTTCTCAATCTGTTGTTGCTTCCCTTCAATCATGATGGCACGATCTACCAACTCCTGGTAGTTATTGAAACTTGCTACCATCAACTGCATGCTTAGCTCATCATTCAGTCCTTCTAGAAACTTCTCCTGCTTAGCTGCATCCATAGCAACGTCATCTGGGGCATAACGTGCTAACTTGCTGAAGTCGTCAACGTACTGGCCAACTGTCCTTCCTCCTTGGCGTAAGTTGCGAAACTCACGCTTCTTCATGGCCATAGCTCCTGTTGAAACATGGGCAGTGCGGAAAGCTTGCTGAAACTGATCCCATGTGACAGTGTCAACTGGGTACGTGGCTGTGAAATTCTCCCACCATGCTGCCGCGGGTCCGTCAAGCTGATGTGCGGCAAACTTCACCTTCTCAACATCTGTGCATCCTGCAGTGGTCAACTCCCTTCCTATCTTGCGGAGCCAATCGTCTGCTACTATTGGCTCGGTGCTACTGGAAAACACCGGCGGATTCAGCCTAAGGAAACGGGCTAGGTGATCAACTGGTGGCGGCGGCGGAGGGTTGTTGTTGTTGTTGTTCTGCTGATTCTGGACTAGCAATTGCATCAATTGGTTCTGCTGCTGGATCAACTGGGTGAGCTCTGGTGGAAATCCATTGTCACATCTCGGAGGCATCTGAGGGGTTTAGAAAAGATGAGAATTAAGAATAGAGTGAGGCCTAAGAGAAAACACTACCCAAATGCACATGAGACAAATTCACACAAAAATCACTTCATTCAATTCAAACAAGGGCTTACAAACGGTCTAGAACTATCGCAAAAGTGCTCGAACTATAATGTTTACATGGGGAAATGCTATTAATATTTGGTGGTCATCTAGAAATTTGAGTTGGTGGAAGACTCCATGATGTCTGCTCCAGCTTCGTCTTCAAAGTCGGGTTCACTTGGGTCCGAATCAGTGTCATCGATGATGATGTAGTTGTCCGGACATGCGACGTACTTGTCTTCCTTCTTGGATGCTAATCTCTCCTTGAGTTCTTTAATCTCCTGCTTAAGATCGACATTGTGCCTTGCTAGTGCTACGATCTCGTCCATGTAGTCCTTGCGTGTACCCTTTAGTTCTCCTTCTAGCTCTATGATCCTTGCCTTCGCATTCTTCAACTCTATCATGTCATTGCACATCTGGTTCTCTTGGCGTCGAATGTGCTGGTTTAACTCCTGGATGAAAGCTGCAATGGATCTATCCTTCTTGATGCTGACTATCTCCCATTCTTCATCTCGGCATCCGCAAATCTGGTAGATAGTGTCCTTGAGGTCTTCTTGATAAACTTCTCCAATGCGTCCCGTGGTGATATGAGCTGCCATGCTCTTTCCCAGACTCCAGGTTGGTGCGCTGAAAACACTATCTATGGGCTTCGTGATTGGCGCGAATGTCCTTCCCGGAACATGAGTTTGAATCTTCCAGCGCTCCTCTTCAGGCAGAGTGGCGTTGAAGGTCCCGGTGAAGCTTGGTAGTCCAATGTTCAGGTACTTGGTGACTTCCTTCAAGTGTAATCCAAAAGGTGTGCCTTCATCCGGTTGCGCGTACTTGATCTTCGCGTCCGTCATCCTAAAAGAGTAGAAAAGATGAGGAGTTAGAAAATGAGAGGAGAATAGTGATCTATGGCTTTAACTTAGTGGTCGTGTCCTACAGTCAGCGTGTGCTCTGATACCATCTCTGTAGCGACCCGACCTGAGATGGTCAAGTCTTTGTGCTCCGGTGTCATCCCTGGATCAGTAATGCTGACACCACACAGTACTTCGAAGGATTTATAGCAGAGTAGCAATCACACACTTATTACATCGGTGTCTCAAAGAGAACTTATTACAATAAAAATGGCTTAAGGCCATCTAATATCGATAACAGCGGAAGGCTTGGAAGATAAGTGAGTCCATCAACTCCAACGGCATCACTGAGTATAGAACCACGACCTAAAAGCACCTTACTCGTCATCTGAAAAGTCGGCAACATGAAAGTTGCAGCCCGAAAACGGGTCAGCACATGGAATATGCTGGCAATGTAACACATAGAGAGTAATGAATGATAAGCCTAGACTACATGCATATATGGCTGGTGGAAAAGCTCTATGGTTACAGTTTTGCGTAAAGCCAATTTTTCCCTACTGCAAAGGAATAGATTTTATTTAACTATCATGGTAGTTGAAACATCGAGAATGGTTGACAGCATTCCGATCCCAATTAAGTGAACAATTAAAACCCAACAATATTAATTAGAAGTAACATGATGAGATTCACATGATATTCAAGTACTAGATACTCAAGATGTCCATAACCGGGGGCACGGCTAATCATGATTAGTTTGTACACTCTGCAGAGGTTTGCGTACTTTTCCCCACAAGACTCGATCGCCTCCGTTTGGTTTCTCGCACTACAGGGTGTTTGAGAGACGGATGACCAAGACATAGTCTTTCAGAAGCACTCACACCTTACGTTGTGATAGACCGTACCAACCTACATCCCCTACATCTGCTAGTCTACCACTGTAAGAGTTCGCACGACTTAGTCAGCTATGCCAGAGCCCATAATGGCTTGTGGCTGCACACGGAAGTTACTAGCATGAATGATCTTATGATCCCTTTGAGCCTGGGTGGCGGTCCAAAGAAAAACAGGCAAGTCCTGATAGAAACCAGGTGCCTCAATCCACCCATATGTGTATTTAAGTTGCCACCTTAGATAAAACCATTAATTAACAATACTCACATCTGTCATGGATTTCACTCACCCAATCCACGTCTACTAGCATAGCATGGCATAATAAGCAAACGTAGAAGTAACTCCCAAAGGTTTCATAAGTAAAACAGGTAATAGGCACTACCTCAACTACTTCCCATCCCACAGTTTTAAACAGATCCTAATCATGCAATGTGTGAGGATTGGTCTAATGCAATAAAAACTGGGCAATGAGAAGGTATGATCAAAGTGTTACTTGCCTTGCTGAGGATCCGCGAAACCTAGAGCTTCGAAATAACAGGCGGCAGAATCCGGGTGATCTATCGCAGACAAACAACAAGCATACAATAAGTACTCATCTAATGCACAGGTAAAACTCGAACAGAAGATCGAACCAGAAAGTTCAACTTAAGAACTCCGGTTGCAGAAGAATCGAATTCGAACAAAGCAACGGAAAACAAACGGCGGAAGAAAACAACACGGTTCTAGCAATTTGAAACTAGGTCAAATTTTACAGTAGCGAAAACTTGTTTAAGTTGATTAGTCGGAACGGCGGTTTCGAAAAGAAACTCCAGGCGCTTGAATCACCTGATTCCGGTAAACGAGCGAGAAGTTAAACTAAAACGAAGATCGGATCTGAAATCGCGATCAGAAAAATCGCAGGATAAATCCGACGAAAAAGAAAAACGACGAACAGTTAAACGAACGGACGTTCGTTAACCGAGACTAACCGATGATCGCGTTCGTTAAAACGAACGGTCCGGTGAACGCTCGCTAATTAACAAAACCGAAAAAAACGATCTAGGGTTTCGAAAAAAAACCGAAACATCGAAAAATAAACCGGAACGGTTTTATTAGAAAACCGAACCGGGCGAGGGGAGGGTGGCGCGGCTCGGCTAACTCGTCGGGGCGGGGCTCCGGCGGGGCGGCGGTTTGGCGGCGGGGCGACGCGGGCGGCGGTGGGCGGCGGCGGCGACGCGGTGGCGGCGGGCGGCGACGCGCGGCGGCGGCGCGAGCGGCAGCGGCGCGAGCGGCGGCAGCGCTGGCGGCGGGGCTGTGGCTACGGCTGCTGCGGGGTGCGGCGGCGGCTTGGGGTGAGGAGGTGAGGAGAGGGGGGGTATATAAAGAGGGGGAGAGGGGTTGCTTGGGAGAGGGAGCAAGAAAACGGAGTCCGAGTCGGACTCGGCGACGGCGGCGGCGGCAGGCGCGGCGACGCGAGTGGTGCGCGCGCGCGAGAGGGCGGCGGGGCGGGCCGGCTGGCTGGGCCCTTGGCCCAGTCGGCGCTGCGGGTTTTTTTTAATAATTTCGCGAGCAGAAAAACGAAGAAAAATAAAATCTAACGAGCTCCAAAATCTAAAAATGAGTCGAACAAAATGAACTTTTTCTTGGGGCCTAAATGCAATTTTTGAAAACACGCATTTTTCCCTAATTCAAATAAAATGGAAATAAACTTCGAAACATCCAAAATTTGATTTATTTATTAAATCTTCATTTTTTCCTAAATTTGGGAAATTCATATTATTCCCTTCTCATAATTTTGTTATTGGAAAAAAAATAATTGAAGATAAAATAAATAAAATCAAATGATCCTCTTTTCAAAATTTGAGAAAACTCAAATAAGAAAATAACGAAATCTCCAGCTCTCTCCGAGGGTCCTTGAGTTGCGTGAAATTTCTAGGATCGACCAAAATGCAAGAAAATATGATATGCATGATGATCTAATGTATAACATTCCAAATTGAAAATTTGGGATGTTACACAACAAACACACCGTAAAAAGAAGATTACATCGAATAGATCTCCACGAGAGAGGGGGAGAACATTGTATTGAGATCCAAAAAGAGAGAAGAAGCCATCTAGATAATAACTATGGACCCGAAGGTCTGAGGTAAACTACTCACACTTCATCGGAGAGGCTATGGTGTTGATGTAGAAGCCCTCCATGATGGATGACCCCTCCGCCGGAGCTCCGGAACAGGCCCCAAGATGGGATCTCGTGGGTACAGAAGGTTGCAGCGGTGGAATTAGGTTTTTGGATCCGTCTCTGATCGTTTGGGGGTACGTAGGTATATATAGGAGGAAGGAGTACGTCGGTGGAGCAACAGGGGGCCCACGAGGGTGGAGGGCGCGCCCTGGGGGGTGGGCGCGCCCCCCTACCTCGTGGCCTCCTCTTTTGTTTCTTGACGTAGGGTCCAAGTCTCCTGGATCATATTCTTCCTAAAAATCCCATTCCAAAGGTTTCATTCCGTTTGGACTCCGTTTGATATTCCTTTTCTGCGAAACTCTGAAATAGGCAAAAAAACAGCAATTCTGGGTTGGGCTTCCGGTTAATAGGTTAGTCCCAAAAATAATATAAAAGTGGATAATAAAGCCCAATAATGTCCAAAACAGTAGATAATATAGCATGGAGCAATCAAAAATTATAGATACGTTGGAGACGTATCATGGTGTATTGCACAACTATCAATAGCCGATGCTTATTCTTACCAACATAGGTAAGGTCGAATTGGAGCTCACCACCTCGGCCACTAATGAAACTTTTATGCAGGTGAAGTAAGGATTGGAGGAAGTTCATTCTTGATTATCTTCAAAATCCTAGTGAAAGGGTGAACAATATGTGAAAGTTCTAGTTGTCGACTAGAGGGGGGTGAATAGGCGATTTTTATGGAAGTCTTCAAAACATGAGGGCTTTGAAGACAAATAGTACAAATGAACCTATTGATATGCAGCGGAAGGTAGACTACACTAGACAAGCCATAGTCAAGTAAGCAATAAAGTGAAAGCACGAAGACTATCAGCAGCTAGGTAGTAAAGATCAGGATGGAAGATAGTGTGAAGCCAAACAGTAAACAGTCTTCACTCAGTGAAGTCAATCAGATCATACAGGCAAGAAATGAATTCATGAAGACAAACCGAAAGTAAAGGGAAGCGAAGGATAGAACCAGTAGCTTGGTTAAGACAAGGATTTGGTAGACTAGTTCCAGTTGCTGTGACAACTGTACGTCTGGTTAGGGAGGCTGAGATTCAACTCAGAAGATCGCGTCTTCACCTTATTCCCCTTGAGCTAAGGACACACAGTCCTCGCCCAATCACTCTGGTAACTCTTCAAGGTAGACTTCCAAACCTTCACAGACTTCATTCACCGGCAATCCACAATGACTCTTGGATGCTCAGAACACGACGCCTAACCGGCTGGAGGATTCACAGTCCTCAAGTGTAACAAGTCTCCAGATCACACAGACAGAAAGACTTCAGTGATGCCTAACACTCTTTGGCTCTGGGTGTTTAGGGCTTTATCCTCGCAAGGATTTCTCTCTCAAATGCTTCGTAGGTGGGTTGCTCCCAAACGACAAAAGCCGTGCACTAACTCTGAGCAGCCACCAATTTATGGTGTAGGGGGTGGGCTATTTATAGCCAGGAGGCAACCCGACCTGATTTGTCCGAAATTACCTTGGGTCACTAAGGAACTGGCACGTGTCCAACGGTCAGATTTCAAACACACGCGGCAGCTTGACTTGGGCTACAAGTAAAGCTAACTCATCCAGCTCTGGATGAGATTTGCTCTCATTGTCTTCGCTTGAAGACATAGGATTTGGTTGAGCATCACATCAGTCACTCTGACTTTGTTCACTTGGACCCCACTTAACAGTACGGTGCATCCTATGACTCAACAAAGAAGAAAAGGAAACTACGAAACAACTATGTCTTCGTACTGCATAGTCTTCACATGAATGTCTTCTCAAGTCATAATCTTCGTTGTGAATATCTTCACAGACCACCATTGTCTTCAATGTCTTCACACATTTTTAGGGGTCATCTCTGGTAGGTAAACCGAATCAATGTGGGACTACTACCTGTGTTATCCCGCAATTCTGACAAACACATTAGTCCCTCAACCAAGTTTGTCGTCACTACTCCAAAAAAAACTAGGGGTGGCACTAGATGCACTTACAATCTCCCCCTTTTGGTGATTGATGACAAACTTGTTGAAGTTTTCAACTGGGATAAAAGTATGTGAAAGTTCGAGAATTACGGCATTGTCTTCATAAGAAGTGAAGGGCTCCCCCTGAAGATGTGCATATAGGGAGTTTGCTTCTAAATGCAAATGCGCATGACAAGTTTTAATTTGTGGAGATCCTCTTCAACTTATGAAGACAATACATCATGCATATAAAGATATAACAAAGATAATGACATGCATAATGAAAAATGGACGTCTGCAGAATGGCTTCATGCGGAATTTATCATCGCATCATAGAGTAGCAGAAAAAGTAGCAGACGACCACCGAGTTTAAGTGTCACAACCCAAAGAACCAAATGTATCAAAAGACGAGAGTTGTAAACACTTGGCACAAATAGTGCAACCACCCATAAGGACCCGCTTGAAGACTATCAACTCATATGCTTCTCCCCCTTTTGTCAGTAAGGACCAAAAAGGTTTGAAGACATAGAGTATCTACTCGTTCCCATCAGGAGTAGATGCAGGTGCAGGGTCGACGTTGGATTTGGTGGTGCTAAAGGGCCTGGTGCAGTGTTGAGATGCAGTGAAGCCATGGTTGGTGAAGTGGCATCGTCTTCTTCATCGACGATTCTCGCAACAACAGTTGCAGCCGAAGATGAATACTCTGAATCTTCTATTGAGGGAGTGCGACGCCAGCTTGCATTCTGGGGAGGACTAGCATCAAACTTGAAACCTTCAGCGAAGCCATCTTCGCAAAGATCTTCTTCAGGGCAGAAAAGGGTCAGACTCTTCCAGGACCTCCGACGGGCTTCATGGGCAACGAATGAGTTCTTGGTGGCCAAGTTTCTGATGTGATTGATGTCCACCATAATACTCTGCATCTGAAGCTTTAGCCAGTAATTTTTCTTGTCCTACTTCTGATGTAAGGCCAAAAGAAGCTCTCGGTCATTGAGTGCACGAGGACGCTTCCGAGGCCTTTGAACAATGGTACTATCAGTGGCTTCGGTGTTTGCACGATGGGGCACACGCATATTGCCAGCCAGGGGATAGGCAGGAGTTGCAGCATTGGGAACATGAATCCCCTCCATTGGTTGCGTGAAGCTTTGATGATCAGCATTTTGAAGACATAGAGGCGTCTTGGCAGGCTTGGGGTAGATGGATTCAATAGATAGATCAACATAAGGCAGAAATACAAGATGATTGCATGCTGAGGGCTGATAGTCAATAGTGGAGTGAAGCTTAATGAGACACATCACCCATGGAGCGTAAAACTTCAGGCCAAAAAGATCAATTCCAGACGCAGCTAACTTTCTGATGAAGAAATCTTGGGAATTGAATCAAATGCCATGGATGATGTAGAATACCAAAGTCTTCATGGTTCCTTCAAGTTTGGCATCAGAAGTATATCCCTTAATTGGCCATAGAGTACGCCTCAGAATATGATAAACTGTGCGGGGCAAGTACTCGAGGTATTTGGTGAAGAGAACTTGGGGGTATTCAGCATCTTGGGGCAGTGGCTTCATCATGCTGAGCATCTCGCTCATATTGGGTTCAGGCCTTTGGAAGATGCTTTGTAGTTCTTCGCGATTGCGCTGACAACCAGGCTCATAGAATTTGCCTGGAGTGGGCAGGGAAATAAGCTCAATGATGTCTTGAGCTTTGGCTTCATGATTCACATCTCCTGTCATCCACTCAAGAACCCATGTCTTCAGATCCCTGTTGTAGCCGCGAATATGAAGTGTGGCATAGAATTGCAGCAGCAGTTCTTCATTCCAGTGCTCCTGTCAGTGACAAAGGGCAGAAGATCAACCTCCCTGAAACAGTCAAGGGCTTCTTCAGGACAAGGCAGCCCAACAATAGCTTCACAATCAAGGCGCATGTGGGGAAAGATTCGCCCTTGATTGTATAGAATGCATGAATAGTAGATGCGCTGTTGATGGCTCCAAAATCGATCAGATGAGATCTTTGGCTTCGAGTAAGGATTCTTGGCGCTATCAAAGAAGGTGTTGTGGGCTCTGAAGCTACGGACGCTGAACGATCCAGGCGATGTAGCAGTACCTGGAAGCCTTGTCAGCCTTGGCTTTGGCTTCTGAACTTGTGGCCTCTGCTCCACATGATAGTCATATTGAGGTCCGAGAGCAGTGGGAGGCACCATGATGGGCCACCAAACTGTGACAAGTTCGCCACGATTGTAGGCTTGTTCAATTGTGTAGGGCCTTGGGGCTGGAACAGTGGCAGTGTTGAAGACAAATCAAATGCGAAGACTATGCAATTAGGACGCCATTGAAACACACCAAACAAGAATATGGTGGTGGTGTTACCCACCGTATAGGAAGTATTAGACCCAGACACGGCGCACAATTATCGTGGCGCTTCGAAGTCAAATTACGCACTAATGTATTCACAGAGTTTATGTCTTCATTGATTGAAGATATACGTTACTTTCTGTGTTGCACATCTAAGTCATCAACATGCATAAGCGTTAGGATGTGTGTCCAATTATAGGACATTCGAGGATTCTAAGATATTTAGCTCACACCGCAACTTGCAAAACTTTTTCTCATCCAAGGGCTTTATGAAGATATCTACCAATTGCTCTTCAGTGTTGACGTGAATGATATCAATATCTTCCTTCATGACATGATCTCTGAGAAAGTGATGATGGATCTGAATGTGCTTTTTCTTCGAGTGCTGGACTGGGTTCTTGGAAATCTTGATGGCGCTTTCATTGTCGCAGTAAAGTGGCACTTGCTTCAGGTGGATGCCATAGTCCTTTAGAGTTTGCTTCATCCATAGAAGCTGAGTGCAGCAAGATCCAGTAGCAATGTATTCAGATTCAGTAGTGGAGAGTGATACACAGTTCTGCTTCTTCGAAGACCAACAGACAAGAGATCGCCCAAGAAAGTGACATGTGCCTGATGTGGATTTGCGATCAACCTTATCACCAGCATAATCAGCATATGAGAATCCAACTAGATCAAACTCTGAGCCTTTGGATACCATAATCCTAGTGTTGGGGTGTAAGCCAAATATCGAAGAATTCGCTTCACAGCTAGGTGATGCGATTTCTTTGGTGCCGCTTGGAATCGGGCACACTTGCAAACGCTAAGCATTATATCTGGCCTAGATGCACATAAATAGAGTAAAGAACCAATCATGGAGCGGTATACCTTTTGATCGAACTCTTTACCATTGTCGTTGGGACCCAGATGACCTTTGGTTGGCATTGGCGTCGTATATCCTTTGCAGTCTTGCATTCCAAACTTCTTCAGGCAATCGTTGAGGTATTTTTCTTGTGATATGAAGATCCCGTTGCTCTATTAACGGATTTGAAGACCGAGGAAGTATTTCAGCTCACCCATCATGGACATCTGATATTGCTCTCGCATCATGTGTCCAGACTCATCACTGTATCTCTTGTCAGTGCAGCCGAAGATAATGTCACCCACATAGATCTGGCATACAAACAGTTCTCCATCATATGTCTTCGTGAAGAGCGTAGGATCCATAGAACCAGGTTTGAAGCCTTTTCTTTTCAGGAAGTCTTTGAGTGTGTCATACCAAGAGCGAGGGGCTTGTTTGAGGCCATACAGTGCCATGTTGAGCTTGTATACCATACCAGGACGTTTTGGGTCTTTAAAACCAGGTGGTTGTGCGACATACACTTCTTCTTCAATCTTGCCATTCAGAAAGGCACTCTTCACATCCATTTGATACAAGAGGATGTTGTGATGATTGGCATAGGCTAGCAGTATGTGAATGGCTTCAAGCCTAGCCACAGGAGCAAAGGTTTCATCGAAATCAATCCCTTCTACTTGAGTGTAACCTTGAGCAACAAGACGAGCCTTGTTTCTGACAACTTGACCATGCTCATCTTGTTTGTTGCGATAGATCCATTTTGTGCCAATGATGTTATGCTTCCGTGGGTCAGGACGCTTAACCAATTCCCACACATTGTTCAGCTCGAACTGTTGAAGCTCTTCTTGCATTACTTGAATCCATTCAGGTTCCATGAAGGCTTCTGCAAATTTCTTGGGTTCAGATATAGAGACAAATGCAAAGTGCCCACAGGAATTTGCTAGCTGTGTTGCTCTTGAACGAGTGAGTGGACCAGGTGCATTGATGCTATCAATTATCTTCTCAATCTGCACTTCATTTGCAACACGAGGATGTACTGGACGAAGACCTTGCTCTTGCCGATCATTATCTTCATCATTTGTATTGACTTCAGGCTGAGCAGTGTCTTCGGGTTGATTAGGTGCAGAAATGATGAGCTCTTCTTCAGCCTGAGCCTCTGAAGGTATGATTTCTCCAGTACCCATAATCTTGATGGATTCACTTGGTGAGACTTCATCTAGCACATTTGGCAGGTGCTCTCTTTGCGAGCCGTTAGTTTCATCGAACCGCACATCCATGATAATCCCCAAGTGCAGGGAATCATCGTAGCAATTTCGAAAGGTGGAAGTGATAAGTATGGAGTGTCGAACCCACAAGAAGCTAAAGGTAAGATCAATATTCTCTCAAGCCCTATCTGCCACTGATACGACTCTACGTGCACCGAACGTTTGCTTCCAACTAGCAACGAGAAATAAAACTACGTTGTGGGTATGAAGAGGGTAACTTTGTATGGTATCGAAGAGCTAAAACATAAAAGTAGGTGTTTTTATCATAAAGTTAGAATATATTACTAAGTATTATAAATAGCGAGTGTGGAATAATGATGGATCGGTGTGCGGAATTGTCCTAAGCAATTGTTAACAAGACCGATAGTCGTCATTGCAATTTCATATGAGGGAGAGGCATAAGCTAACATACTTTCTCTACTTGGATCATATGCACTTATGATTGGAACTCTAGCAAGCATCCGCAACTACTAAAGATCATTAAGGTAAAACCCAACCATAGCATTAAAGCATCAAGTCCTCTTTATTCCCATACGCAACAACCCCCTTCCTCGGGTTTGTGTTTCAGTCACTCACCAACCCACTATAAGCAAATCATGAACGTATTGCAACACCCTACAGAGGGAATCCCTCACGCTTGCGCGACACGGAGGGCACCATAGGACAGCACCAAAATAAAACATACAACTCATACCAATCTAGATCATCAATCAACCCAAAGACAAAGGATATCTACTCAAAACATCATAGGATGGCAACACATCATTGGATCATAATATGTGGCATAAAGCACCATGTTCGAGTAGGGATTACAGCGGGGTGCGAGAGAGTGGACCGCGTAAAAGAGATGAGGATGGTGATGATGGTGGTGATGACGTTGATAAAGACGATCACCGCGGCGATGATTCCCCTCTCGATGGCACTCTGGTGCCGTCAAGAGAAAGGAGGAGAGGTTCTCCCCCTTGTGCTTCCTCCTCCATGGCCTCCCCCCTGGATGGGGAAAGGTTCTCCCACTGGTCCTTGGCCTTCATGGCGATGATGGCCTCTCCGGGATACTCCTCCATGGCCACCGATGATGATGGCCCCATCCGGCAGGGTGCCGGAGAGGGCCTAGATTGATTTCTTGTGGCTACAGAGGCTTGCGGCGGTGGAACTTCTGATCTAGGTTTTTTTCTGGAAGTTTGGGTATATAAGAGAGGTGTTGGCGTCGAGAACAAGTCAGGAGGGTCTCCGGGCTGTCCACGAGGCAGGGAGGCGCGCCTAGGGGGGTGGGCGCCCCCCCCCCCACCCTCATGGGCAGCCCGGGACTCTTCTGGCCCAACTCTTTGACTCCGTGGCCTTCTTCTGGTCCAAAAATAAGCTCCATCAAGTTTCAGGTCAATTGGACTCTGTTTGGTTTTCCTTCTCTGCGATATTCTAAAACAAGGGAAAAAACAGAAGCTGGCACTGGGCTCTAGGTTAATAGGTTAGTCCCAAAAACCATATAAAATAGCATATAAATGCATATAAAACATCCAAGGTTGATAATATAATAGCATGAATACTTCATAAATTATAGATACGTTGGAGACGTATCAATCCACAGTTTCAACCACTTTATAGTGAAAGAGGTTCAAGAATATGTAGGAGTGCGAATCCTTTCTGTACCCAAGCATAAAACCTTCATGTGCTTTCGGTGCAAATTTTGAAGTGTGATGTGGATTCTTGATCCAGCACCTAGCACCAAATACTCTGAAGTAGCTTACATTTGGCTTCTTACCAGTTAGTAGCTCATATGATGTCTTCTTTAGAAGCTTGTGAAGATAAACATGGTTGATGACGTGGCATGCAGTATCAATGGCTTCAGGCCAGAACTTCCTTGGAGTCTTGTACTCGTCAAGCATCGTCCGAGCCATCACAATGAGGGTTCTATTCTTTCGCTCCATGATGCCATCCTGCTGAGGTGTGTATGGAGCTGAGAACTCATGAGTGATGCCCAACGTACCAAGATAGGTGTCGAGGCTGGTGTTCTTGAACTCTGTGCCGTTATCACTTCTGATGTGCTTGATCTTGATGCCATAGTTCGTCATGGCACGATTGGTGAATCGTCTAAAGACATCCTGCACTTCATTCTTGTTGAGAATCATATGCACCCAGGTATATCTTGAGTAGTCATCAACAATAACCAAGCCATAGAGACATGCAGTGGTAGTGAGAGTAGAGTAATGAGTAGGGCCGAATAAGTCCATGTGAAGCAGCTCGAAGGGATGTGATGTCGTCATGATTGTCTTCGAGGGATGCTTGGCCCTAGTCATCTTTCCAGCTACGCAGGCACCACACAGATGATCCTTCTTGAACTTGACGCCCTCGATTCCTACGACATACTTCTTCTTCGCGAGAGTGTACAAGTTCCTCATGCCAGCATGCCCTAGCCTCCGATGCCAGAGCCAGCACTCTGAAGCTTTTGCTAGAAGACATACGGACAATTGTGGTCTTGCTGAGAAATCTACCATGTACAAATCGTCTTTTCGATATCCTTCAAAGACTAGAGATTTGTCAGATTCCATTAGCACAAGGCAATGATATTTTCCAAATATCACAACCATGTTTAGATCACAAAGCATTGAGAGAGACATTAAGTTGAAACCAAGGGATTCAACAAGCATCACTTTATCCATGTGTTGATCCTTTGAGATTGCAACTCTACCTAGACTGAATACCTTGCTTTTACCAGTGTCAGCAAATGTGATGTGACTCTTGTCAGATGGTTGTAGGGTTGAGTCCGTGAGAAGACTTCGATCACCAATCATGTGGTTAGTGCATCCACTGTCCATAATCCACTCAGAAGCCTTTGGTGTCGTACACTATAGTGCAGTTTGGGGGATAGGCTTCACCAAGGGAAGTGTGAAGCATAAACATTTGTCGAACAAGCATATTATCAAAGTTCAGATCACGGTTAGGATAAGTAGGATGTATGTCAAGGAATCCTGGGACGAAATACATAATAAGACCATTTGGGCATTTTATTTTGCGCCCCACAAGATGTTTTAGGTCCCCAGCATAAGCATCAGATGCCTTTGATTTCTGGTTGGAGAGCTTTCTCTGCAAAATAAAGTTAATTTTCTTAGCCACCCACATCCTCAGGGGTGGCTTCGAAGCAATGAATCTAAGTGCATCATCTGACAACTTTGGCTATGGAGCCCTAGCAAATAGCCTTGCAGGAGGTGAATAATGCTCATAAGAATAGAAAGAATAGTTCTTGGTCTTATGAACATAGCGGTTTGATGAAACACGCTCATATTCATAAGTCTGAGTATGGCTTCCCTGCAAAACATTTGCGTTAGGGTGGCTCTGGTGAGTCCTCTATCTGTATGAAGCTTTTGAACCATATGAAGCCTTTGGTCTGGGATTTGTCTTCTTCCCAGGTGGTGTCATGATGACATTCACCTGAAGATTTTCAAGACAACTTTTGGGTACTCAGATCTTCTTCAAAGGTGGTCCATTCCTGCAGTTAGTACCAATATACCTGGCAAACACTTCACCATTCCGATTCTTAAACAGTTTATAGTTTGCATTAAAGGATTCATCAATGATAATCGGGTTAGCACATGTGAAGCCAGATAAGGTAGGTGGATCCACTGAAGGTCCCTTTGCAGCAACCCATGTGGTTTTGGGGTACTGCGCAGGCTTCCAGTAAGAACCATCAACATTCATTTTCCTCTCGAACCCAACACCCTCTTTTCTAGGGTTTTGGTTCAGAATCTATTTCTTGAGGACATCAAATAGTGTCTGATGCCCTTTGAGACTTTTGTACATTCCTGTCTCAAGCAATGTCTTCAACCTGGCATTCTCATCATCAATAGTAGAGGTATCCTCAACAGAGGGGTTAGTTACCACATCAGCAGTTGAAGATATTGCAATAGTAGCAGCAGTAGAACATTCAGCAATAGAGACAACATTATCACGCTCAAGACATTTTAGACATGGTGGTTCAAATCCTTCCTGAGCGGAACTGATCAATTGAGCGCGGAGTGACTCGTTCTCTTTTTGAAGATTTTCATGAGCCGATCTCAAGTTCTCAATCTCTTGCTTCCTTTGAAGATAATCATAGGAGAGCTTTTCATGAGTAGTTGATATCGTTTCATGACGACTTTCAAGTTCCTCGTGCTTAACATGAAGATTTTTAATGTCTTCAATTAAGGACTGAGATCGGGTCATTTCCGCGTCCAATAGGTCATCCGCTTTTGTCTAGCAATTTTTAAATGTGTTCCATAGCATTCTGTTGCTCAGTTGCAATTTTAGCAAGTGTTTTGTAGCTAGGTTTAGATTCCCATTCAGAGTCATCTTCACTTGATGTTTGAAAGTAAGCATCGCGTGAGTTTACCTTGGCCCCACGTTCCATGAAGCAGTAGGTGGGAGCAGAGTCATCCTCATCATTAGCATCAGCGTTGGTGTCGATGCCTTTGTAAGGGTTGAAGATGGACTTGGCGACGTATGTTGAAGCTAGAGCCAGGCTTGCCACGCCTGAATCAGATTCCCCTTCATACTCCACCTCCGCCTCCTCAGATGCAGACTCCTCCTCTGAATCCATCTCCTTGCCAACAAACGCACGAGCCTTGCTGGATGAGCTCTTCTTGTGTGATGAAGACTTCGACGAAGACTTGGAAGAAGACTTTGAGGATTTCTTCTTCTTCTTGTCATCAGAATCATATTCCTTGCTCTTCTTCTTGTTGTTGTTCTCATTGTCCCACTGTGGACATTCAGAGATGTAGTGACCAGGTTTCTTGCACTTGTGGTACGTTCTCTTCTTTTAGCCACGGGAGGAAGCTTCATCATTTTTTTAGCTGGATCTCGAAGACTATCTGAAGCCTTTCTTCTTGGTGAACCTTTGGAACTTCTTCACTAGCATGGCAAGTTCCTTTCCAATGTCTTCAGGATCCTCAGAACTGCAGTCAGATTCTTTTTCAGATGAGGAAACAGCCTTTGCCTTCAAAGCGCGAGTTCGGCCATAGTTGGGACCATAGATATCTCTTTTCTCATATTGCTGAAACTCATGTGTGTTGAGCCTCTCAAGTATGTCAGACGGATCGAGAGTCTTGAAGTCAGGGCGTTCTTGAATCATCAGTGCCAGGGTGTCGAATGAGCTGACAAGCGATCTAAAGTGATTTGACGATTTCGTGCTTGGTGATTTCAGTGGCGCCGAGTGCACAAAGCTCATTTATGATATCAACTAGATCATTGAATGCGCGCGTTGCCGCACCCGTCAATTTTGGCACTTGATTGTTGTTGATACAACTATTTGGAGCGGTAATATTTTTTATGTTAGTTATTGAAAAAGAAAATATTTGGAAAATTTTGTATTTATGTGTTGCTGGAACAAAATGTATGATTGTAAGGAATTTAGGACGTTTGCCAAAAAAGAGAGGTTATTATGTTTTTGTGAGATGCGTGAACTTTCATTTGGTTCCTCTCCACATAAGGACGTTTCCACGGCGTCTGTTCAACAATGGCGAGGCTAAGGTCGGTCACCTCATACGAATGGTTCTCCCACTTGCAAGTCCAGCTGGCAAGAATTGTTTTTCCCACTGTGAAGAGGAGATGACATTCACGGATCAACACCCGCGAATATTACGATTGCGGTTCGGAAACGATTCACCCAACTGCAAGGCCCTCGGTTATTTATGATGCTTTCTTCGGCTGCCGCTCACACACAACGGCCCGTTGAGTCCAAATAGCATAAGAGCTTTGATTTTGTTATGAGAGTAGCGGCCCAGCCTGTGTAGCATTCTGCGGTCAAGTAAAGCCCGGGTGGGATTGTGAGTTGATCAGAAGTCCACATCCGAGCACCCATCCATTAGTCCAATATTTTTTTTGGAATTTTCGTATATTAGAAGAAGGAAAATTAAGCTGTTTTGTGGATATGCCAAATTACGACATGGTGTACACGTTGAAGCAGATACTATAAGTACACAACTAACTGGGAATATATTAAAGTCAGAAAATTATATACATGGTGTACTTGTTGTATATTCAGAAAATCCTACATCTGTGTCATCCATCTTGGTTCCTGCTTTGTCTTTGGAGCGTTTTCCTTTGCTTTCAGATCAATACATTCCTCTAATAGAGAAAATTATCTTGTGCACTGTTCACATCTTCTCACCTGCCAACCAACCATAACCACAGCTAACTACGTATTGTTAGTTTCCTCGTCCCTTCCATTCTCCTATCCACCTAAGTCTAGCTAGCTAATGATTTGCCTGAACTATAAGACAAACAACACATATATAATTATGAAAAAAATCGATGAGAGTAAATCGGTGCACCAGCTTTGCCACACCTGACTGGCAACTCCATCATAAGATTTTCATGAATTTATTTTAGTACCAGTAAAAGATATATAGGCAGTAAATATGACGCCCTACCTTTACACTAAATTCTATCAAAATCATTAGCAAGCTGCAAAATCGAAGACCTAAATCTTGCATGAATGTAATCAACAATATGTGTACTACGTGTCAGAACTTTTGGTGGCGTCAACCCAAATAGTATTCTCTTCAAAAACATCAAACGTACTTTCTGTTAAAATTAGTAAGGCTAGTCATAGTGGGAGTAACTTAGCTAGTAACATAGCGCATTCCAAGAAATTTTTGCTTATGTGGCAAGTATTTAATGTGAGGTGGTAACATAATATGTTACTGTAACATAGCGCTTCCCAAGACAAGATGAGTCTACAAGCTAATAAATGAAGCTATCTATGACACTACTATCATGTTACTTTGCATTATGAAGGTAGTAATTTAGACTAGTATCATGCATATGACACTAGCCTACGTTACTCCTCACTATGACCAGCCTAATAAGGTGATACTTTGAAGCAATTCTATCAGTACGTTTCATGCATCTCTATTACAATTTACAATCAGTGGAGCAATAAAAGTCAGTGCTAAGTCCAAAATTTCTAGGCATTTGTTTCAGTAAATTCAGCAAGGAATGAAGCATCAACTTAATCCCCATATCTTCATCAGAATTATCTAACCAAGCTATCTCCTTGCGCTGCCTTTGCATGACCCGATGGAGCCGCTCCTGCTCCTCACTGGCCAGGTCGTGCTCCCGCCTCGGTTTGCCTGGCAGCTAGTTCGGTCCCGACGGCCTGCTCGTTGCGCCATGGACGGAGAGGGATCGAGGAGGAAAGGAACAGCCGTTGGCCCACGGCCTTGGTCGCAACCTAGCTAGCCAGATACGTGGTAGGAACGAGGGAATATATGGATGCGGCGTGGAGTACATGAAGAAGGACCGTCATGGTAACTGACCTGCAATTAACCTCAGACGGCCAGTGGTGCGCATCAATTGTCATTAAGTCCGTACAGGAACGGTGAATCACTCCCTCAATCACCGGCGAGTGGTGCCGAATCGACAGGTGACCAGCGAAAAAAAAATCGACAGGTGACGATTGGCCAGCGTCTCGGTCGGACACGAAGCGCAGTTTGCATGCGTTGCCATCGGTCGCATCAGTCAGAACCCATGGGAATCACTCCCGCCCAGCGTCGGCTGCGTCCGTGCGAACGGAAGGAGCGAGGGAACGACGCATGGCGGCTCGTACTTTTTTCTGGCTGCACGAATTGAGAACGGTAGAAGCCCATTAGGCCCAATTTCACATCAGACGCTCAAAAATGTTACCGGAGTAGCGGCCCAGCATACATACGGCTTGACCGTAGCGAACGAAGCGACCCTACATTGTATTAGACAAGGAGAAGAAATCGGACGGCCAAAACTCTCTAAAACTAAATATCCAATGGTTGTGAATGCTAATGGCCTGAGATGGCTGGAAAAGTGCTCGGTTATAATGTCTTTAAATGAGGCGATCAAATGTGAGCTGGACATTCTCATTGTCATTTCTCTTGAAACGGTTGAAGAGGTTGCGGAGAACACTAATCATTGAGTCTCTCTGGGTTGAGACGCCTTCGTTGACCTTGGAGAGCCAATCCCAGACTAGCTTAGCAGTTTCCAGAGTACTCACACGGCCATACTATCCTTTGGTCAGATGACCACAGATGATGTTCTTGGCGGTCGAGTCCAGTTGAATGAACCTCTTGACATCTGCAGCAGTGACAACTTCACCGACCTTGGGAACGCCGTTCTTGTTGACATACCAGAGGTCGATGTCAATGGCTTCAAGATGCATGCGCATCTTATTCTTTCAGTAGGGGTAATCAGTGCCATCGAAGACAGGGCACGCAGCGGAAACTTTGATTATCCCTGTAGTCGACATAGATAAAACTCCAAGTGGTTAAATCGAATCACACAGAACAAGGGAGCACCTAGCTCTGATACCTATTGAAAATGCCGGTTATCGACTAGAGGGGGGGTGAATAGGCGATTTTATGAAAGTCTTCAAAACACGAGAGCTTTGAAGACAAACAGTACAAATGAACCTATTGATGTGCAGCGGAACACTACTGCAGAATGCTGCTAACGCGACACTACGATCAGAGACCCTTCGAGAAATTGTGTGCGATGCCATAATCGCAAAAGGTGTTGTATGAAAACCGTCAAAAAGGTGAAAACGTTTGCGATGGAGGATGCATCAAACACGGTTCAGATTTAGTTGCGTGTGCGATCCAGGGCATACGGTTCAGTCCAATGAACTATTTGTGATGAGGCGGAACAAAAAAAAATGGGCAGCCTGATGAAGGCGTGTGCGGTATAGAGCATACGGTTCACTCGGATGAACTGTTTGTGATTAGGTAACACAAAAGAAACGGGCAGCCAGATGAAGGTGTGTGCGATATATAGCATACGGTTCACTCGGATGAACTATTTGTGATTAGGCAACACAAAAGAAACGGTCAGACAGATCAAGGTGTGTGTGATTGAGTGCATACACTTCAAAAGCATTAATTGTTTGCGATTAGGCAACAGAACAGAAACGGTAAGCCAGATTAAAGTGTCTGCGATTGATGGCATACACTTCACATGGATGAACTGTTTGCGATTAGCCACAACAAACTGAAACAGTTAGATAAATCAACGTTGTGCGCTAGACGGGCACACCCATTCTAATTAAAAGACGTGTGCTGACATTTTCTATTGCGGTGCACCCTATGGTGCAAACGCCACGTACACGGCCGAGAAGGCGTACGTACCCATGTTACGCCTTCCGGGAATAGTGCCGCACTTATAACCGTTAGTAAATTTTGAGCATGCATCCCGTCACGTTCCAAATTGCAAACCTGTTCACACCGATTAAAACCTAAACGGTTTCTCACTTAGGAGCGTATTACTACGCGGTTATAAATACTACTACTCCAAGATGACTGCACATTCCTCCTCAACTCCTCATCCACGAAAAGTCAAAAACAAACAAGTCATTCATCATCGTTCCCTTGCGTCCGCCATGGTCAGCGTGAGTTCTGGGTCGAGAGATTGCGACCAGGGAGAGGCGAGCCTGAAAGCAGGAGCACGAGAGATGTCCCGCCTCGCCGCGATAGCAGCCAACATGTCCCGCCGCACGGCCGTAGCAGCAGAGAGGTCCCGCCGCGCCACCGAAGCAGCACGGAGGACCCGCCGCGCCGTTGATGCAGCAGACTAGTCCGGCCGCGTCGCGGAAGCAGAAGAGATGTCCCGCCGCACCGCGAATGCAGCAGATGTCCTCCCTTGCCGCGGCGTCCTGGGAAAATGCCTCGCGGGCAAGCAAGGACTCTTACAGGTGCATGCGTGCCCTCGTCCATAGGCAGATGGATCAGATCTCCAGGTGGGCGAGGTTGCAGGATGACCTGCAAGCCTCGTTTGAATAGTCTACCAACGTCATCCGGCAAGTAAATGAGAGCAATGCGAAGCTTCGGGCCGAGCGCGACCTGCTGAGGGCGAAGATCGTCGGAAGTGCGGAGCAGCAGGAGCAGACCACTGCCTTGTTGAAGAGGATCGGCGTCATCGTTGAGAAACTTACGGACAAGAATAACAAGCTACGCATCGAGTGTAGAAGGCTGGTGGAGGAATCCGTGGATTCTCTCAAGCAGCATCTTGAGGACAAGAAAGAGCTCGTCGCCGCTTGCCGCGGAGACTAGTTCGCGCGGCCTGCAGCAACGCATCAAGAAAGTAGAGATCAGCGAGCCAGATCGTTGTCTTCCTTCTTCTTTTGCCCTTGTCTATTTCGGGCATTGCCGCATGTGGTTTTCTTAATTAGGTTTCTAAATATGTAAGACAATTATTATCCACTGTCATCGTTCTTATATTCATCATGCTTGCTATAAGTCGCAGTCGATGCTATATAAATCCGTCGGATCTTACATCAAGATCCGTGCAAAACTTTCTTTTCAGATTTTCATTTTTCTCTCTTAAATCTCAGTCCAGTGAGACATATAGCCACGCCGTAGAACAAGTGCTCGGGCGCCATTAATGGAGACGTTGGGAGGGAGGTGCGAGGCGGGTAGCGGTCAAAGGGCTCTCCTCCCGATGAGCACGCGCAG
The DNA here is from genome assembly GCA_032464435.1 of Aegilops umbellulata. Lineage (NCBI taxonomy): Eukaryota > Viridiplantae > Streptophyta > Magnoliopsida > Poales > Poaceae > Aegilops > Aegilops umbellulata. The sequence continues at coordinate 515,044,687 of CP136056.1, forward strand.
GGGTCTGATCGCATGCCTCTCGTACTTAAATAGCTACCCCGCACGACACCTCCTAGCCAATAAAAAAGGGGACGCGTGGCCGCACGTAATTGGTAAGTCAAACGCCCGCAGTTTCAATAATACTTGTGTTTCCGATTTGTAACGTGACAGCACTTGTTCCAAAATGACTTTGTTTTTTTTTGCGGTTGCCAAAATGACTTTGTTGATTGTTAATGTGTGGGCATTCGCAAATCGGACAGGAAAATTACCACAGCATGTTAGTGCCATGTCATGAGACCATGCCAAGTTTCATGATTTTAATGCGTGTTTTGAAATTACAGGAATTAAAAAACCAAGTTTCTCAATCTTTCCGGCCGAGCCACGACGCCCAGATGTTTGAATTTCACTCTCATCTCTTACAAGGGACCTAGGAATTCACCCAAGGACACACATGTATTTTTCAAACAACTTTGGTGCACTTGAGCATGTGCTTATAGTTCAAATTTGAATTATGCACATTAAACGCCCAGAAACTTAATTAATGTATAAAAAGGTGAAACAAGCCCGGAATAATTTGAAAATTTAGCATGGTACTTCTATTTGATCTAATCTGGCTGTGTAAAAAAATAAGGCGGGAGAAGACAGTGTATGTATGTCGTTTGACACACGGAGGTGACACACGTTCCCTCTCGGAACCACGAGCCTTCTTGAGGGAATCTCCGGTTTGCAAAAAGCTTACATCAAAGCTTGTCCCAATTCGGCCAAAAAAATTGCCGCAGCATGTTGGTGCCATGTCATGAGACCATGCCAAGTTTCATGATTTTCATGCGTGTTTTGGAATTACAGGAATTAAAAAACCAAGTTTCTCAATCTTTTCGGCCGAGCCACAACGCTCAGATGTTTGAATTTCACTCACATCTCTTGCATGGGACCTAGAAATTCACCCAAGGGCACACATGTGATTTTTCAAACAATTTTGGTGCACTGGAACATGTGCTTGTAGTTCAAATTTAAATTATGCACATTAAATGCCCAGAAAATTAATTAATGTATAAAAAGGCGAAACGATCCCGGAATAATTCCAAAATTTAGCACGGTACTTCTATTTGGTCTAATCTGCCTGTGTAAAAAAAATAAGGCGGGAGAAGGCAGTGTACGTATATCGTTTCACACACGGAGGTGACACGTTCCCTCTCGGAACCACGAGCATTCTTGAGGGAAGCTCTGGTTTGCAAGAACACCAAAGCTTGTCCCAATTCGGCCAAAAATATTACCGCAACATGTTGGTGCCATGTCATGACATCATGCCAAGTTTCATAATTTTCAGGCGTGTTTTGGAATTACAGGAATTAAAAAACCAAGTTTCTCAATATTTCCGGCCGAGCCACGACGCCCAGATGTTTGAATTTCACTCCCATCTCTTGCATGGGACCTAGAAATTCATCCAAGGACACACATGTGATTTTTCAAACAACTATGGTGCAGTGGAGCATGTGCTTATAGTTCAAATTTGAATTATGCACATTAAATGCCCAGAAACTCAATTAATGTATAAAAGAGGCCAAACGAACACGGAATAATTCCAAAATTTAGCACGATACTTCTATTTGGTCTAATATGCCCGTGTAAAAAAATTAAGGCGGGAGAAGGCAGTGTACGTATGTCGTTTCGCACACGGAGGTGACACGTTCCTCTCGGAACCAGGAGCCTTCTTGAGGGAAGCTCCGTTTTGCAAGAAGCTTACACCAAAGCTTGTCCCAATTCGGCCAAAAAAATTACCGCAGCATGTTGGTGCCATGTCATGACAGCATACCAAGTTTCATTATTTTCAGGCGTGTTTTGGATTACAGGAAGTAAAAAAACCAAGTTTCTCAATCATTCCGGCCGAGCCATGACACCCAGATGTTTGAATTTCACTCCTATCTCTTGCATGGGACCTATAAATTCACCCAAAGACACACATGTGATTTTTCAGCAAACTTTGGTGCACTGGAACATGTGCTTGTAGTTCAAATTTGAATTATGCACATTAAATGCCTAAAAACTCAATTAATTTACAAAAAAGGCCAGACAAACACGGAATAATTCCAAAGTTTAGCACGATGCTTCAATTTGGTCTAATATGCCTGTGTAAAAAAATTAAGGCGGGAGAAGGCAGTGTACGTATGTCGTTTCGCACACGGAGGTGACACGTTCCCTCTCGGAACCAGGAGCCTTCTTGAGGGAAGCTCCAGTTTGCAAGAAACTTACACCAAAGCTTATCCCAATTCGACCAAAAAATTTACTGCAGCATGTTGGTGCCATGTCATGACACCATGCCAAGTTTCATTATTTTCAGCCGTGTTTTGGATTTACAGGAATTAAAAAACCAAGTTTCTCAATCATTTCGGCTGAGCCACGACACCCAGATATTTGAATTTTATTCCCATTTCTTGCATGGGACCTATAAATTCACCCAAATACACACATGTGATTTTTCAGCAAACTTTGGTGCATTGGAGTATGTGCTTGTAGTTCAAATTTGAATTATGCACATGAAATATCCAGAAACTCAATTAATGCATAAAAATGCCAAACAAACCTGGAATAATTCCAAATTTAACACGACACTCATGTACTAGTTGCATGTTCACTGTACGTAAATGTTCTAGCAATTCAAACACCATCCTTTCCCTCCGTAACACCATTTTGTCTTTCAAAACATAATGAAAAAATCAGGTATACCACAAACAGTTTACTAGAAAGAATCGTGTGGGATGCGGTATAAAATATCTTGGCGCATCGTCTTGTCTGGCTTACGCAGGAAGCTTCGTCGTCTACAATCCATCGCCCCCGCTTGAACCACACTTGCGCGCCAGTTTCTCACGGCACCGAGCAAAAATTTTTTGCCACCGCGGAAATATCTATCTCCACACCCCTCCCTCCTACCAAAAGCCACATTTCCACTGTTCCTCCTTGGTTTCCAAGTTCAAACCTTCACTGCTGCTTACTGGCAGCTCAGCCTCCTCGCCCGCGACCCTTCTTCTTGCAGCACCGCCTCCTCGCCAGCTACCCTTCTTCTTGCAGTGTCGCCTCCTCGCCGGCGACCCTTCTTCTTGCAGCGCTGCCTCCTCGCTGGCGACCCTTCTTCTTGTTGCGCGGCCTCCTCGCCTCTGACCCTTCTTCTTGTTACGCGGCCTCGTTGGTATGGTCAGGTAATCCACACCCCACCCACACCATCCTCCTCCTTTCCCGTCCCACATGCCCCGACTGACTGAGCGACACCTTCTACCGAAATCACTGCCCACTCCTCCAATTAAGCGTCGCCACAATCATTTTACACGCAGTATAACGTGGAGCTGAGTAGCATGCAGCCGCACGCGCGAACGAGGTCGCTATGGCTGACATGCGTGTCGACCGCCAGATCTTGGAGGAGCACCTCGTCTTCGAGGCCACCGTCGACACTGCCGCGCGGTTGTCTACTTTAAAATACAGTTCGTGATGTTTTCTCGAGGCCACCGCCAGTGCCTTCTAGTGATTTGTCCTCTGTAATGTTAATATGCAATCTGATGTTCAGTTAACAGTTTGGTCCTCCGAAATGTAATATTCAGTTAACACTTTGGTCCAACAATTGCTACGTTTCGTAGTACTGTTCTCAAGCATTCTTTGTTTTGTTAACTGTCTTATCTTCTAGTACATGTTTCTATTCTGCAATGTCGTGCTCAGTTAACTATTTTGGTTCATTTGGTCTGCTGTCCATTTAACTGTTTGGTTCAGTTCTGCAATTTGATTTTCATTTATTGTGGGTACAATTATTGTTATGCATGTGACACCAATCGAATTTGGCTGTACTCAATACATATTTTACTGATAGTATGGCAACTCTCAGTTAACCTGATCAAGATCTTCCTTATGTGTGTTGCAGGGAAACAATGGGAGACACTGCGGTTTACAATCGAGGTTTGTTCAAGCAGGGTCCTTTGGCTAATAGCACATTATTGTGCAGTTGCAAGAATTATTCTAATATTTAGGTTTCTTACAATTTGGTCTTGCACATGTAGGTCCTGCTATCAGAGGCTTAGACCCACTGTTTGACCCATTTTGCATATGGGGAAATGAGATGTCCATGAATATCAGTCAAGTCAAGAAACTCGGAAAGATTGTTAGGATGAAGAAACTTGCGACGAATAACAGCAAGATCTTTGTTTGCACAATGAAGAACACATCAGTCAACTATAGGATGGTACCAACTCTTTTACCTTGTTTTTACCCCTTGCGCCATTTCAAAATTTACAACAGCGATTTATGCATAGCTTTGTTTTCAGTACTTTTCAAAGCAGTTCACCGATGATTACCTCTCAAACCACCTGCATGGTCAAGAGGCGAGGAGGTATTCATTCAACACCCACGGTACAATATTGAAGTCTTGCTGAAGAGGACGAAGGTTGGGCGGGCAATTATCCATAGCCACTGGCCTAAAGTTGCAAGGACATTCAACATCATTGAAGGCTCAATATTTGCCTTCCGCTTCTGCAGTTTCCCACATGAGATTCACCTGTCTATTTACCGTGTATGATGCTACTTTCCAAAGGTTTTTGATGTTGCATGTGAAACCTGGTGCTGTTGTGTAATGGCGTAACTGAGTGCCGGAGCTATCTGATGTAATTCGATTATGAAATCCTGGTTGCTTGTATACGGATATGAAATATCTGACGTGTTTTATAAGAAATATCAGTTTGATTAGTACATGGATTATCAATAATAGGCTAATTAGCCTGCTTATTGGGTTTTCTATTGCAAACGATTACTCAGACAGCACCGTGGGCGATGAACTCAAACAACTCGCACGGTTTCTAGAAAGTAGGCGTGTTCGATCAACTAACAATCACACACGGCTTCTGGCAGCAAACTGTTTGCGTTAGGCCACCCTGCACAAACGTTTCCACACAAAGAACTGTGTGGGATGTACATACCTACAGAAATGATTTTTTGGCATTCACCGTGTGGGATGTAAATACCTAAGGAAATGATTTCTGGGATTCACCGTGTGGGATGTACATACCTACAGAAATGATTTCTGGAATTCACCGTGTGGGATGTACATACCTATGGAAATGATTTCTGGGATTCACCGTGTGGGATGTACATACCTACGGAAATGATTTCTGGGATTCACCGTGTGGGATGTACATACCTACGGAAATGATTGGGTTTCCATGCCTCACCGATCGCACACGACCACAGCCTGGGTCCCACGAGGGCCTATCCCCGACGATTTTTGGGTCGTGTGGGAAGGACCCGTATCGCCCACACTCACTTGGCGATGGTTCCAAATGCCGTCGCGGAAAGGGGTTTTAAACCGTTTGTTTAGGACATCGCTGTACCACTGAAAGGTAGACTACACTAAACAAGCCATAGTCAAGTAAGCAATGAAGTGAAAGCATGAAGACTATCAGCAGCTAGATAGTAAAGATCAGGATGAAAGATAGTGCGAAGCCAAACAGTATACAGTCTTCACTCAGTGAAGTCACTCAAATCATACAGGCAAGCAATGACTTCATGAAGACAAACTGAAAGTAAAGGGAAGTGAAGGATAGAACCAGTAGCTTGGTGAAGACAAGGATTTGGTAGACCAATTCCAGTTGCTGTGACAACTGTACGTCTGGTTAGGAAGGCTGAGATTCAACTTAGAAGACCGCGTCTTTACCTTATTCCCCATGAGCTAAGGACACACAGTCCTCGCCCAATCACTCTGGTAAGTCTTCAAGGTAGACTTCCAAACCTTCACAGACTTCGTTCACCGACATCCACAGTGACTCTTAGATGCTCAGAACGCGACGCCTAACCGGCTGGAGGATTCACAGTCCTCAAGTGTAACAAGTCTTCAGATCACGCAGACAGAAAGACTTCAGTGATGCCTAACACTCTTTGGCTCTGAGTGTTTAGGGCTTTATCCTCGCAAGGATTTCTCTCTCAAATGCTTCGGAGGTGGGTTGCTCTCAAACGACAAAAGCCGTGCACTAACTCTGAGCAGCCACCAATTTATGGTGTAGGGGGTGGGCTACTTATAGCCAGGAGGCAACCCGGCCTGATTTGTCTGAAATGACCCTGGGTCACTAAGGAACTGACACGTGTCCAATGGTCAGATTTCAAACACACGCGTCAGCTTGACTTGGGCTACAAGTAAAGCTGACTCATCCATCTCTGGATGAGATTTGCTCTCATTGTCTTCGCTCGAAGACATAGGATTTGGTTGAGCATCACATCAGTCACTCTGACTTTATTCACTTGGACCCCACTTAATAGTATGGTGGTTCCTATGACTCAACAAAGAAGAAAAGGAAACTACAAAACAACTATGTCTTCGTACTCCATAGTCTTCACGTGAATGTCTTCTCAAGTCATAATCTTCGTTGTGAATATCTTCACAGACCACCATTGTCTTCAATGTCTTCACACATTTTTAGGGGTCATCTCCGGTAGGTAAACCGAATCAATGTGGGACTACTACGTGTGTTATCATGCAATTCTCACAAACACATTAGTCCATCAACCAAGTTTGTCGTCAATACTCCAAAACCAACTAGGGCTGGCACTAGATTCACTTACAATATGGTTCGGAGGATGATTTTGATGTATGAACCTTATCACTGGATTGTTATGGAAGTTGAGAAGTTTTCGCCCAAGTTTGCATGAAGAGGTTCAAACAAGCAATGTATAAATACTTATCATCCTAAGAACATGCAAAATGACCGATGGATTGTTGACATCATCCTTAGAATAAGCTATGTGCAATTTATTTTTGGCACACAAGTTTTGCCGAAAAAACAGGGGGGGCATGTGTTGACACCAGATTTTGGCATGGTCAAAAACACAATTAAGACTGCCTCAAATGGAAAAATTCTAAAATTTAGAAAGTTCTGTATTGTCAAAAGGAGAAACTTTGGTATTTGGGCCATAGCCATCCAACCTCATCTCTAAGGCCAAAGTTGTGTTTGAAGTATTGAGATTTTGTATTCAGAATACTATTCAACTGATTACGCCCCTAAGACAGCCTCATATGGAAAAATGGTCTACACGAGTTTTCTTTGTCTTGTCGAATCAATCGATTTCGATATGAAAATCGTCTCAATCCGAGTTTGCATACAAAAGTTAGAGCTATCGGAATGCAGCCCTGTCAGTAGGCCAAATATGGCGCGCCCACCAGACACATGTCTGATGGGTAGCGCGAGCAAACAGATGTTTTGCGTGACTGTTTTGGCCAAGAAGATGGCTTCGAATCAAAAAACGTTCAACATGAAAGTTGTTCGTCTTGTCAAAACGAGTAAATATGCTTTTGGACGCATTTTCATTCGAGGTGTTTTACTGCCACAAAAAACGCAAGGTGCAGTCAGTTTAAACTGAACACTTTTGGAAAGTTCGGACAAAACCAATCGGAATTTGACTAGGGTTTTGGACGTGAATCCAAGCCTTTTTCTTGTAGGGGAAGTCCAGCCGTCTCTTATATACCTACGGAAATACTAACGCCTACACGTGTGGGCGTTTGCATCTCGCCCATACGCATGGATCAACGTCCGTTATTTTTGCACGAATCTTGGCATGTTTTGCTAGATTTTTTATGCAACGTAGTACTGGGCTAGTGTGTGGGCATTCATCCGGTCGCCCACACGTTCGTTTTACCATGCGGAGGGGCTGGTGCATGGGCGTCAGCAGTTTTCACGCATGCAGAGAGGTTGATGTGTGGGCGTTTATCAGTTCGCCCACACGCCCGTCTTCTCTTTCACACCCAAAGTTGTCAGTTGCCATGTGTTTTTGCAGGATACATGGCAACTGCCCTAGCGTGGTTGTAAGCAGATGGCAACTCTCTCTCTCTCTACTCGAGTTGCCATGTGTTTTACAGGGTACATAACAACTGCTCTAGCGTGCTTGTAAGCAGATAGCAATTCTCTCTTTACTCGAACATGTTTCTTTGCCATGCCTTTTTTGTAGTCTACATGCCAACTACCTAGTGTTAGTAGGTGGCAACTCTTAAAGTTTTCAAATCATGGCAATTGTAGTAGACCAGATCATACATGGCAACAACTGCAGTTGTCCAAAAGTGGCATCTGGCACTTGACCTGAGATGGCAACTGCAGTTGAGCAACCATGGCAACTATAGTTGTCAGACATGGCAACTGTAGTTCAGCAACATGGCAACTGCAGTTAAGCGAATATGGAAGAGGGTCCGGACTATGGCAACTGTGGGGACACATGGTGACTGTCACGCGGAGCGTGCGGGGCCGTGAGTACGGGTGTGTGAGCGTTATCTTTTTTGTCCACACGTACGTAGGCGTGTGGGAGGGACCGCGAGACAAAAGACCAGACGTGTGGGCATTACTTGTTTTGACCACACGCAGACGTGTGAGGGACCGCGAGACAAAAGACCAGGCGTGTGGGCATTACTTGTTTTGCCCACACGCAGACGTGTGAAGTGGTTCTTTAGATACCACACAAGACGTGTGGCCAGACCCTTTAACGCCCACGCATGTGGGCGTTATCGGGACCCTATACCTAAGGGGTGACGGCCGATTAAACAACACACAATCGAACAAATCATATACCACTTTTTATCTTTTATCTTTTCTCCTTAACCATAGTTCTTCTTTTTCCTCCTCCTTCGTTTGTTCTTTTTGTCGCAGGGCGGCGATCCATGAGACCCTAGGGGCAATCAGGTCGACCTAGGGCAGCCCATAGCCGCCGCGCGCCCTGACAGGTACCTCCCAGACGTGTGGGGTTTCGGGTCTGTAAAAGCGCCTGCCGAATTGCTTGCGTACCGCGCTTCCGGACGGATCTTTTTTGACGTGAGCTGCAGTGCATCACCCCGGCGTCGAGGGTATATGGTGTCGTGTTCATGTGCGACGTAGCAAAGCACGGGATTGTGCTAGTATTGCTAAGTAACAAGAGGAACTCAACGAGTGAAATCACCAGGGCATTCGTTTCGTGTACGGCGTGTTGGAGCCTTTTGGTTGTCTTGGCGCGACACTGTGTGCGGCTACAAGTAAAGCGAACACTTCCAGTTTGTATTCCTTTAAACTGGCTCCATTAGTTTACACTTCTCTGAACTAGTTTTTCTGCAAGAAGCTTCTTTAAACTGGCTCGTATATTGCATTCTTTTCTTGCGGTAGAATCACAAGCCCCCAACCAAGATTAAACCACCATAACCACGTATTAAAGCAGCTGCATTTCCTGATTTTTTTATTGTGTAGTATTATTTATATTTGCATATGCGTGACAGTAACTACATGGGCATTACCAACTAGTATCTCAGTCCAGAACAAACAATTTGTTAGTATCTAGAAATATATTTGGTTTGTAATCGTATCACTAAGTTACAAGGGAACTCATGCAGTGAAATCAACACTATTGATTGAAAGCTTTTGGTTGTCTTGGTGCAACACTATATATGCGGCTACAAAGAAAAGCGAAATGCTTTTGGGTTTTATTCATTTATGTCGGCTTCATTATTATAACTATTTTGCTATTTTCAAATTGGTTAATATATAGTATTTTGTGCATTCTTGTTTTATATCATTTGTTGCCTTTTCTTCTTATAGTAGAATCATGAGTTGGGCTGGCCCATTGGTGCACACATGGATCGCTAGGGCCCCCCTAACACAGATTTTGCCTTTTGTTTCTTTTCCCACTACGCATGGTTTGAAAAATGTTCTCAAAGTAGAAAAATGTTAACAAGTTGAAAAGTTTCACAAATTTAAATTTTTTATGAATTTGAAACATGGTCACAAATAAAAATATTTGCGAATTTACAAAAGTTCATGATATTCAAAGCTTCTTCGCTGTTTTGAATAAATTTTCTTGACCTTAAAAAATGCTCACGGCATTCAGAAATTCTTGTCGATTCACAAAATATTCTTGGATTCAAAAAAGGTCCATGCATTAACAATATTCACAGATTTAGAAAATATTCATGAATTCAAACAATCTTCGCGGAATCAAGAATTGGATATGGATTCAAAAAAATGTTCATGAATTCAAAAAGTTTCAAGATTTCAAAAATGTTCATCAATTTGAAAATGTGTTCATTGATTCAAAAACTGTACACAAAATAAGGAAAATCAATTCATAAATCGGAAAACTATTAAACAATTAAAATTATTCATGAGTTCAAAAATTGTTCATGATTTTGAAAAATATTCACAAAATTTTAAAAATATTCATGAATTCATAAAATGTTAATGGCTTTGAAATTTTGTTCATGAATTCCAAAAAATAGCGCTCACCGTGTGCTGAAACATTGAGTTGGGCCCTTTATATTCGTTGTAAACGCACTATAGCACAAATTATCTAGGGTGATTCTAAAAAAACAATTATCTTGGGCCACCAGTACATGTTTTTCTCTGTTGAAGAAAAACAAACTCCAGATTTTTTACACATAATTTTTGGTTTAGCAGTTCATTGTAGTGACCCATGGTTGTATTATAGGGAAAGTCTATTTGGTGTGATTATGGTGCCAACTATAAACTTAATGGTAGATAGGGCATAATGTGAGAGTTATATCTCGTGTTATGCGAGACCGGAGGAACTATCGCCTGAAGAATCCGCAGAACGGCTCGGCCATTAGCGAACAATTAAAACAAATATAGAATAAAAGTGGAATGCCAGACCGAACTAAACACACCTAGATGCTGCGATGTGCCACAAGCCACTAGGACACTATCATGTTAGTTGTAAAACAGTAGCGCGCGGACCCGTTAAAGTAAGCAAGCTGGATTTTCTATTGTTTTTTAAGTTTTTTCTATTGTTTTTATTTTTCCACCAGTTTTCTCCGTTTTTTGCTGCTTTTTTTCCTTTTCTTTTATTCTTTCATTATTTTTCTTCGATTTCTTTCAATACATGGTCACCATTTTTTCTATACATATTTAACATTTTCTAAAGACAAGTTTAACATTCTTTGAATACATGGTCGACATGTTTTCTATACACATTTAGCATTTTCAAATACAAGACTAACATTTTTTGAACAAATAGTCAACACTTTTTCATTATTTTTTTCGCTTATTTCTTCTTTTATTTTTTTGTTTTCAGGTTATTTCTTTTGGTTTTCATTCTAAATATTTTTTATATGTCAAGAACATTTTCTAATTCACGTTTCACATTTTTCAAATACAGATTTAACATTTTTTAATACATAGTCAACATTTTTTCTATACACACTTTTAAGATTTTTCAAATACAAGATAAACATTTTTGGTATACATGGTCAACATTTTTCGTATACACACTTTATTTTTTTCAAATGTTTCATTGAAACATTTCAAATACAAGATTAAAAAAATTCTAATACATGGTCAAAAAGTTCTATGAACATTTAACTTTTTCAAATGCTTTATCAACATCTTTCAAATGCAAGATCAACACTTTTTTAATGCATGGTCAACATTTTCTATACACATGTAACATTCTCCCAATGCTTGATTAATTATTTTGAAATAGAACATTTATTAAATGCTTGATTAATATTTTCATATACATGATTAAAAGATTTCGTCATTTTTTTAATAAATGGTCAATATTTTTTCTATACACATTCAACATTTTTCAAATGCTTGATTAACATTTTTCAAATACTTGTAACATATTTTCAATACATGATCAAAAAAAAATCACACCCATTGTATATTTTTAGTATACATTTTCTGTATACATGGTCAACATTTTTTCTATACACATTTAACATTTTTCGAATGCAGGATTAACATTTTTCAAAACATTATGAAAATTTTCAGATATGTATGTTTAGTATTTTTGGAAGTGTAAACAAAAGTAGAATAAAATAAATACAAAAAATGAAAACAAAAGGTCAAAAAAATAGCAGTGGACTCGAACGAGCTGGGCCGGCTCAGTTATGCCGCTGCCTTCAGCCAGAGGGCTGAGCAAGCGAGACACGTTAGTTTATAATTAGGCCAGCCCATTAGGGATCACCCTCGCACGAGCTTCCAGACGGGTTTCTGGGGAAATGCCTATTTGCCGCGCGTTACGGCAAATTGTCGCCGTATCGCACAGAGGGAAGGGCACCAGCGAAGTTACTGCGCTGGCCCATTCGACCAGTTCGTTCGTTCCAGTTTGGAACCTTTTTTTTTCCTCCTCATTTTAGTTTCTCTCTTTTACTGTTTCGTTTTTCTTCTGTTCCCTTTTCGTTTCCTTTTTTCCATTTTCAAGTATATTTTAGTTTTTTTCAAAAAATGGTTGTAAATTTCAAATATTGTTCAGAATTCAAAATTTTGCTCCTATTTTCAAATTATGTTCACATTTTTTCAAATTATTTTCAAATTTGAAAAAATGCTTGTAATTTCTAAATAAACTGTAATTCCTGAAAATTTTGTTTGAGACTCACGGAAAACGTTCTTGTTCTTGTTCAAGAAATTTTACCATTATCAAATTGTTTTAATAAATTTAAAAAATGTTCTTGTTTTCAAATTTGGCTCACAAATTAAAAAAATGTTCTTGTTCTTAATTTTTTTGAAAAATGTTCGCATTTAGAGTATTTTTTCCCTTTCCACAAATTGTTCACAGATCTAAAGAAATGTTCACCTTTTCCCTTTCTCAAAAAATGTTCTTTTTTACAAAAAGTGTTCGCCTCTTACAAATTTTGTTCATTTTTACAATTGTTTTTTCCTTTTTTCATATTGTGTTCATAAATTGTTATAAAGTAATTTTAAAATTCGTTTCAGAAAAATGTTTGGTAAATCAAAACATGTTCGCTTCGTTTCAAAAAATTCCGGATAAATCAAGAAATGTTCGCCTTTTTAAATTTTGTTGCAAAGCAAAATATATTTGTTTTCAAATACTTCCCATTTTCCAACATTTCTTCAAAAAATCAAAAAATGTTTACATATTTAAATTTTGTTAAAATAAAAAATGTTCCTGTTTCCAATTTTGTTCACAAATTCAAAAATGTTCTGGAAATTCAAAAACTATTTCCAGTTTGAAAATTTGTTTGCAATTCAAAAACATATTTTCGTTTTCAAAATTTGTTGATAAATTCAAAATGTGTTCGCATGTTTAATTTTTGTTCACAAATTCTAAAATATTTGGAATTTCAAAAAATGTTCGCAAATTTGTTCGCATATTCTAAAAAAGCTACAGTTGTCAAAATTTGCTCAGAAATTTAAAAAAAATTCATGTTTTATCATGTTTTTTAAAAATAGTTTAGTTTAACAAAAATTATCACTTTGCTATTTTTTTATTTGTTTTGGAAAAGATGTTTTGCGTTTACGAAAAGTAGTTCATAATTTAGAAAATATTATCGTATTTAATTTTTTGTTCCTACTTGGTTTTAGTTTCTATTTAGTTCCCAAATATTTTTTGTGTTTCAAAAAGCTTTTCCTTTTTACGCTTGAAATTTTAATATGTAATTATATGCAATAAACCTCAGTTACTACAGTGGCTATGGACTCGTTCAGGTTCTTTAATGTTGACGTTGCATATTTGTAAGAGTAGCTCGCGTGTTGAAGTGGCAAGCGTGCGGTGTGCATCTACCGCAGTTCGCTGGTTCGATTGCTGGTGTTAGCGCTCTTTTAATCTTTGCGATTTTTCATTCTGTGGAGGAGAGCTAGTGGGCCGGGCCACGTGAGTCGTCTCCTATGCGAAACTGCAACTCCTTGCCGCAATAAGCGGCGCATAGGGGGTCCCTGCAGAACGGGTTTCTATTTTTTGGCCTATTTTTGTTTTTTCTTTTGAAAAAATAGTGAATAGTTTTTTATCTTTGCGAATATTTTTCAAATTATGACAACTTTTTTCAAATTCTGTGAACTAGTTTCAAATTCCACAGTTTTTCTCAATTTGCATGATTTTTTGTTAAATTTTGTTTTTTAAATCAGTGGCCATATCATCAAATCATGAACATTTTATTTTTTAATAAGAAAATCGACCGGTTTCGTAGGTAAGGGCGGTTTTTTCTAAGAACGAACAACTGAAGCAAATGAGAACTAAAAAACCCATCGGGCCGCGAGCAAGCGAGTCGGAGGCTAGCGGACGTTACTGAGTCGGGCCCATCCGGGATTGTGCCATTGTGGCCTATGCGCTGTTTTCACATCTGCTTTTGTCCCAGGACGTTTGATTACTGGTAATATCATCTCGCATATGTGTGTCAGCATTTCATGAAGCATGACAAAAGCTAAAAATAATAGGTTTTGTGCTCTCAAACTGGACATGATGAAGGCCTATGACAGAGTTGAGTAGGACTATCTGAAGGCCATTATGACTAAGTTGCAGTTTGCACTAGCTTGGATCACAATGATTATGGGGTTGGTAAGCTCTATAATTTCTTGGTGTTGTTTAATGATAATAAATTAGAGAGCTTTAAACCAACTCGAGGTATCCGCCATGGGGACCCTATCTCTCCATACTTGTTCTTATTGGCAGCCGAGGGCCTTTCGCGCCTCTTAAAAAGTAATAGCCAGTCATCGCACCTTAGTGGCATCATGGTGGCTTAGTCGGCTCCAACGGTGAGTGAGTTGCTTTTAGCGGATGACAACCCGCTGTTCTTCAAGGCTTGTAGTTATGGAGCTAGAGGGTTGTCCTCTCTATTGGATTGCTACTCGAAGGCATCGAGGCAGAAGATTAATTTGTCCAAATCCTCGACCTTTTTTAGTAAGAGATGTCCGGAGGCTTTGAGGACCAAGGTGAAACAAAAATCATTCATGCAAGCTCAAGTTGGCACCTCACCATCTCAGATTTGGTGGGCCATCATGGAAGCAAAGGAATTTCTTTATTAGGGTCTGATCCATAGAATTGGCAATGGTCAAATGATGACTGGATTCCAAGGGAATACAATGTGCGACCACTCACATGTATTTCTCGAGAATCGTCCCAACTTGGACGTGATCTTATCCTGGAAAGTGAGGCTGATTGGAACAGAGAATTAGTCTGCTACAATTCCATAGCCATTGATGCTGAAACCATTCTATCTATACCGCTTTGCACTAGATAGGTTGAGGATTTTTTTGGTCCTGGAACTTTGATCGAAAAAGGTATATTCTCCATGAAGCCGCAATAAGCGGCGCATAGGGGGTCCCTGCAGAACGGGTTTCTATTTTTTGGCCTATTTTTGTTTTTTCTTTTGAAAAAATAGTGAATAGTTTTTTATCTTTGCGAATATTTTTCAAATTATGACAACTTTTTTCAAATTCTGTGAACTAGTTTCAAATTCCACAGTTTTTCTCAATTTGCATGATTTTTTGTTAAATTTTGTTTTTTAAATCAGTGGCCATATCATCAAATCATGAACATTTTATTTTTTAATAAGAAAATCGACCGGTTTCGTAGGTAAGGGCGGTTTTTTCTAAGAACGAACAACTGAAGCAAATGAGAACTAAAAAACCCATCGGGCCGCGAGCAAGCGAGTCGGAGGCTAGCGGACGTTACTGAGTCGGGCCCATCCGGGATTGTGCCATTGTGGCCTATGCGCTGTTTTCACATCTGCTTTTGTCCCAGGACGTTTGATTACTGGTAATATCATCTCGCATATGTGTGTCAGCATTTCATGAAGCATGACAAAAGCTAAAAATAATAGGTTTTGTGCTCTCAAACTGGACATGATGAAGGCCTATGACAGAGTTGAGTAGGACTATCTGAAGGCCATTATGACTAAGTTGCAGTTTGCACTAGCTTGGATCACAATGATTATGGGGTTGGTAAGCTCTATAATTTCTTGGTGTTGTTTAATGATAATAAATTAGAGAGCTTTAAACCAACTCGAGGTATCCGCCATGGGGACCCTATCTCTCCATACTTGTTCTTATTGGCAGCCGAGGGCCTTTCGCGCCTCTTAAAAAGTAATAGCCAGTCATCGCACCTTAGTGGCATCATGGTGGCTTAGTCGGCTCCAACGGTGAGTGAGTTGCTTTTAGCGGATGACAACCCGCTGTTCTTCAAGGCTTGTAGTTATGGAGCTAGAGGGTTGTCCTCTCTATTGGATTGCTACTCGAAGGCATCGAGGCAGAAGATTAATTTGTCCAAATCCTCGACCTTTTTTAGTAAGAGATGTCCGGAGGCTTTGAGGACCAAGGTGAAACAAAAATCATTCATGCAAGCTCAAGTTGGCACCTCACCATCTCAGATTTGGTGGGCCATCATGGAAGCAAAGGAATTTCTTTATTAGGGTCTGATCCATAGAATTGGCAATGGTCAAATGATGACTGGATTCCAAGGGAATACAATGTGCGACCACTCACATGTATTTCTCGAGAATCGTCCCAACTTGGACGTGATCTTATCCTGGAAAGTGAGGCTGATTGGAACAGAGAATTAGTCTGCTACAATTCCATAGCCATTGATGCTGAAACCATTCTATCTATACCGCTTTGCACTAGATAGGTTGAGGATTTTTTTGGTCCTGGAACTTTGATCGAAAAAGGTATATTCTCCATGAAGTCTGCTTATAGGATATTAGTTTCGACTAAGCATCGGAGGGAGGCATGCACTAGTAGAAAACCGGCCTTTTGTCCCGGTTCGTAAGGGCCTTTAGTCCCGGTTCCCGAACCGGGACTAAAGGGTCGTTACTAATACCCTCACCCTTTAGTCCCGGTTCAAACCAGAACCGGGACAGATGGGCCTCCACGTGGTCTGTGCGCCGAGCCCAGGCAGGAGGGCCTTTGGTCCCGGTTGGTGGCACCAACCGAGACCAATAGACCTCCACGCGTCAGCATTTCTGTGGCTGGGGTGTTTGGTTTTTTTTGAAGGGGGGGGGGGGTTGGGGGTTTTGGGGGGTTAATTTAGGTATTTCATATATTGTGTTAGATAGCTAATTAATAGGGAGAAGTGTCCTCTCTTATGTCCGTGCTTGGTCGACGCTACGTACTATACATACGTATAGAGAGGACTAGGCACGCTAACTAGCTAGTAAGCAAACGAAGGAAACAGAAGATCGTCATGAACATATATGCATACAGAGAGAAGTGATATCGACCCCATCTCCTTCTCCGAGAGATTGGTCGAACAACAAATTCTCGTATATCTATCGTCCGACACTACCGGCTACATATATACAATAATTATCTTTTACAAATATAATCTCTTAAATTATGGACGCATGGTCCACATAGTATTCTCCGTCTTCAGCGATCACGTGGTCAAGAAAGAATGCCGCCAATTCCTCTTGAATTGCTCGCATGCGATCTGGTCCTAGGAGTTCATTCCGCTGCCGAAACATCTAATTTGAAGAAGGGGGTCAATACATACATATATGAATGAAACTCAACACAAATGATGGTAATAAACAAAAATTGTGAATATTATTTCTTACGCACTTCATATTGTTTCTCAGAGTACCCGCCCCGCTCACAGATCGTGTGGCGGATGGACTCGCAGACGTAGTATCCACAAAAATCATTTCCTTGTTCCTGCCACAACCACTTTACAAGAAATAGAGGTCAATCAAACAGATAAGCAAGAATGCCAAATGGTATTGATGAAACTAGCGCTTGAATCAATAGTTAGGAGAAGCGCAGATCATGGTACTATAGTACTTACTTTCGGATATATAAATTCCAGCTCCTTCGGCAGTCCCAGGGATTTTGTGCTGAATTTTCTCCAAACCCTGCCAGACAAAATAAAACAACTACATGATATCAGGAAATGAACAAATTTGCTGATATGGTGGATAATGATCGATTTAACTTACTTCTTGAGGATTTCAGTCATGTCCGCATACTCCTGGGGATCTTTTCGTCTCGAGTCCAAGACAGTTACTACTCCCTTCTCAAGCCTAATCTCCAGGAGAATATAGTGGAAATTGCGCACGCATGCATAACTCATCAATTACATTACTATAACCTGGACTAATATATAAGGGAAACCGAATATGCACAAGACAGTAACACTCACTTGAAGTTGTAAGGAAAGAGTATTATATCTTTGTGTTCATTTCTTTTGAATGATCGTAGCAAGTTGACCTCGGTATCTTCAGGCCTTTTTTCAACCTCAGTTGCATCTATGAGATATGTGTTAACGAACCCAATATCACCGATTTGTCTTTTCTTCAATTCGGCGATCTTCAATCTGCATAATATAGTGAGGATAATTATAAATACATGCAATGAAAGAGCTGAGCTATATAGAGAGACTTAATGACAGAAGTAGTAGTACTTATAGACAGTAGCAGGTGACCGTTGCTTTATCGAGGGCCAATTGATTGAAAAACTGATAGAACTCCTCAAAAGGAACATGCAACAGTTCAATTCCAACGAGGTCATGCTCCGGTTTAACTCTCACATACAAAGTATTCCTCCCCCAGACTCTCTGCAGGTTTTCATGTACCAATCATGCAATCTTCGCATCATCGTTGTTAGAGATCTTTCATCTTTGACGAGAGGCTTCCCGTACTCATATCTGTGTATCTGCACGTCTAGGAAATCATAATCTGGTACATCGTCGGGCAGGTAATCGTCAAGATTGGTATAACCGGGCGCCATCCTCGGATCGATGCTAGGCACCTTGAGCGGGGGGGGGGGGGGGGCAGGATTGCTTTGCTTGTTCGCCGAGCTGGGCAATTTGTTTCCCAGCTACTCGTCGTTTTTTCAGCCTTTGATCACTGACTGTACTTCCCGACCGCGACGCTTCGACCCATGTCTTTGAATAATGCGCTCATAGTTGCCTTTCGGCAGAGACTTGGGTGGTTTTGCCAGGGCAGCCAGAGTGCGCTTCACTTTCACCGAATCTACCTTCTCCTTTGGAGGTGGATGTCTCTGTGCTTTCAACCCTTGAAACCAGTCATCCTTCTCGGTTTACGCGATCCTCGCGTTCTCCTCCGGGCTCATCTCGTATGGTAACTTCTCTGGAGACATCAGAGAAGGACCGAATTTGTATTTTCTCCCGCCTCTGGCTGTACTGCTAGACGCCGGCAGAGCAGACGGAGCGGCAGTCTTCTTTACTGCTTGCTTTTTGCGAGGCGGAGGAGAAGGACTACAACGCGCAGGAGCAGCTGCCGGAGTGGCGGCGGGTCTTTTCCGCCCTTGCTGACGAGGCGGAGAAGGAGTAGGCTGGCTGCTCGGGCGCGCCGGCGCAGGCGGAGAAGGAGGCGGAGTGCCGCCACGCGCCGGAGAAGGAGCCGGCCGAGGGCCCTGATCGTCACTCGCCGGAGGAGGAGGCGGTGGAGGAGGCGGAGTCCCCTGACTCGCCGGAGGAGGAGGAGGAGGCGGAGGCGTCCAGTTTGGAAGGTTGATGAGCTCCTTCCGCCATAGGCATGGAGTCTTCAGAGCAGAACACAGCCGAGTCTCCCCTTCTCCGGTAGGGTGGTGAAGCGGGAGGTCCTTAAATCCCTCCGTTATTTCATCCACCATCACCTTAGCATATCCTTCTGGAATCGGCCGGCAGTGAAAAGTTGCGCCGGGTTCATTAGGATAAACAGAGCCAACAGCCGCCTTGACCTTCATATTCATCCACTGCGTCATAAGGTGGCAATTTTGAGCCTCCGTGATAGCATCCACGGGATAGCTGGCAGCAGCCGTCAAGACAAGCTCTGGCTGAAGCAGCTCGGTGGAAGCCACGCTGCTTCTCCGCTGAGATGGCGGGGTAGCTTCAGGGGAAGCTTCGGCAGTTCGTTTCTCCCGGTCTGCTTCTCGTTCCTCTATCCCGAGTACCCTTTCTTTAAGCGCCTGCAGTTCGGACTGTTGCACTTTCTTCCTCCTCTCCTGGCTTTTGGAAGCGCCTGCGTCCGGAAACCCAGCCTCCCACGGAATGGAGCCTGGCGTGCCTCATGTCCGTCTAGGGTGCTCAGGATTCCCGAGGGCCTTTGTGAGCTCGTCGTTCTCTTTGTCTGGTAGGAACGTCCCTTCCTGCGCTGCTTTGATATAGTACCGAAGCTTCTTCAAGGGAATGTCAAGTTGCTCGTCCATCCAAATGCACTTCCCTGTTACAGGGTCCAAGGTTCCGCCAGCCCCGAAGAACCAAGTCCGTCAACGGTCTGGCCAGCTCATTGTCTCTGATTCGATCCCTTTTTCAACCAGATCATTCTCAGCCTTGGCCCACTTAGGCCGGGCTACCAGGTAGCCACCTGACCCCGTGCGATGGTGAAGCTTCTTCTTTGCAGCATTTTTCTTGTTTGTCTCTGACATCTTCTTACTCTTTTCAGATGTCTTGTGGGCCACAAATGCAGGCCAGTCATCTCTGATCTTCTCATATATGCCCTTGAATTCTGGTGTCTCTTTTTTCTCGACAAACCTATTCAGGTCTTTCTTCCACCTCCTGAATAGGTCTGCCATCCTCTTAAGAGCAAAAGACTTGATTAATTGCTCTTTAACTGGCTTCTCCGGATCATCCTCTGGCGGTAGGGTGAAATTTGACTTCAGCTCAGTCCAAAGATCATTTATCTGCATATCATTGACGTAAGACACCTCAGGGTCTTCTTTAGCCAGCTTGAACCATTGGTGGATGCTGATCGGGATCTTGTCCCTAACCAGAACCCCGCACTGAGCAACAAATGCCTTCTTTGTTCGGTTGGGTTCAATAGGTTGGCCGTCGGGCGCG
This sequence comes from Aegilops umbellulata, assembly GCA_032464435.1. Lineage (NCBI taxonomy): Eukaryota > Viridiplantae > Streptophyta > Magnoliopsida > Poales > Poaceae > Aegilops > Aegilops umbellulata. The sequence goes on from CP136056.1 coordinate 515,065,168, forward strand.
ATTGCTATGATCTCAAACCTTTCATCCGAGCTCAACTTTCTCTTCGGGCCTCGTCTCTTTACCTCAGTTGTGCTCGATCCGGAGGGCTAGAAAAAAGAACAAAGACTTAATTAATATGTGTACATACCAAAACAATGAATGCATCAATTAGCTAGTCAGCACAGGCTTAACTAATATATATACCTGGCCGGACTCGGCTCGGTCGCCGGACTCATTTCGGTCACCGGACCTGTCCTCACGTTCTTCTTCTTGCACCGGCATTAGGTCACCAAAGCCAGCTTCTTCACCCTCTCCTTCCAGAGTACCATCGGTGTCGTTGAGATACAACGAGACGGCATCACTTCCTTCTGCGATTATGTCCCTCAACAATGCTTCTCTTGCTTCGTCTCGGGCGATAGTGTCCATAGTTTCTACAAACATTTACAACATGGCAATTATTATTCAAACATGACAAATGGACATATTAGTGGCAAACGTAGAACTAGCTAGCTAATCATAGTAAGGAATCATATATATTAATTAGTGGCCTCGGCGCAGCTTCTCTAGGGTTTGGGGTGGCCTCGACAATGCTTCAAGGGTTTGGGGTGGCCTCGACAACGCTTCAAGGAGGGGGTAATATCGACCCCCCCCCCCCACGTGTTGAAGCTATCGGGAGGGGGTATATCGACAACGACGACACTACATCTATGTCCCTCGACGACCCTCGTTCCTGATAAAAAAAAGAGGAAGAAGAAGAAAAAAAGAGGAAGAAGAAGAAAAAAAAGAACTCCTCTATTCTTTCTCCTCCTCTTTTTTTTTCTTCTTCCTCTTCTTTTTTTATCCTCTTCTTCCTCTCATGTTCGAGAGGATCGCCGAGTGGTCGGGAGGTTGCCCAGTGTCAAAGGATTCAACAAAACCATGTCTTCATCATTAGGCGAAAGTAACAGGTGCATGATGGTACGAAGCTCTCCAAAGTTATTTTGGAACGGAGTCCTAGATAGGATAATTCGCTTTTTGGTACAAAGTTCAGCAAGAACCTTCCAAATATCGTTATTTGGAAGGCCTTTGCTGAAATTCATACAAAAAGGCAAATTATCCTATCCGGGACACCATTCCAAAATAACTTTGGAGGACTTCGTACCATCATGCCCTGGTTACTTCCGGCTAATGATGAAGCCATGGATTTCTTCAATACTTTGACACTAGGATACCTCTCTCGACCCCTCAGCGATCCTCGACCCCTCGAACCCTCGACGACCCTGGAACCCTCGACCCCTAGACGACCCTGCTGGAACCCTCGACCCTGGAACCCTCGACCCCTCGACCCTGAAACCCTCGACCATTGACCCCTTAACGACCCTCGACCCTCTACCCTAGTTCCCGACCCTCGACCCCTCGGAGATCCTCGACACCCTCGTTCCCGATAAAAATTAAGAAGAAGAAGAAAAAAAGGAGAAAAAAAAGGAGAAGAAGCTCCTCTATTCCTTCTTCTTCTCCTCTTTTTTTTTCTTCTTCCTCTTCTTCCTCTCCTCGTCTTCTCCTTCTTCTTCTCCTTCTTCTTCTCCTTCTTTCTCTACTTATTTTCCTTTTCCTTATTTTACTTTTTCCTCTCCACTAACATAAAATGCACTAACCTAAAATGCAACAAACATAAAATGCACTAAATCGATCAACTAACCTAAAATCAGTGATAAAATGCACTAACCTAAAATCGATATCTACTAATAATCAATATCACCAAAAGAATCTATGAACAGAAAAAATAGTATTTTTTCTGAAAATCTATCTTTTGCATATATACATCAACATATATATACACAGAGAACATATATATACATACATATATACATTTTTATAAAAATGCAAAAAACAAAAAATCTAAAAAACTCACATATAAACAGATATACACACATACATATACTCATACATATACATTTGCAATATATATATATATATATATATATATATATATATATATATATATATTTGCAAAAAAAGGGGGAAGAGGGGGCGGTGCCGGCGCCCTGACCAAAGCGAGGAAGAGGCGACGGCGGCGCGGGGCAGCTGGGGCGCGGCGAGGCAGAGGCGACGGCTAGGCAGAGGCGGGGCGGCGACGGCGTCGGGGCATGACGCGGGGCGGCGACGGCGTCGGGGCGGCGCGGGGAGACCGCGACGGCGCGGGGTGGCGCGCGGCGACGGCGTCGGGGCGGCGCGGGGTGGCGACGGCGTCTGGGCGGCACGGGATGGCGTCGGAGGCAGGGCGACAACGGCGACGGCGAGGCGCAGAGGGGCAGCCTGGCGGCGTCGGGGCGGGATCGAAGAACTGAACGAAAATTTTCACAAGTGTTGTATATATAGACGGAGCATTGGTCCCGGTTCGTGGACCTTTGGTCCCGGTTGGTGGCACCAACCGGGACTAAAGAGGGGGCATTGGTCCCGGTTGGTGCTACGAACCGGGACCAATGCCCCCATTGGTCCCGGTTCGTCCCTCCAACCGGGACCAAAGGCCTGTGCTGCCCCGAACCCAAATATTTAGTCCCACCTTGCTAGTTGAGAGGGAGGCGCACCTGTTTATAAGGTGCGGTGCGCCATCCCTCTCGAGCTCCTCTCTAAAGCAGGCTTTCGGGCCTAACACTGCAATCTGTGCCTGTGGGCCTACTGGGCCTCCCTCGGGCCTGAATCCTGGCCATGGTAGGGTTTCTAGTCGTATTCAGTCCGTGGGGGCCCAGTAGGTGGCATTTTTTTTGTTTTTTTTGTTTCTACTTAGAACTAAATACTTATAGTTTTGTAGTGATTTCTTTTTTGTTTTAGGTCACAAAAATGATAAACTTTCTGTTAGTGCCATTAGTTTTAAAATTTGAATAGTTTAACTTTGAATTTTTTAAAATTTGAGTGAATCACTAGTTTATGAATAACTTTACTATAAAAAATTCCTGCTATTTTTTAATTATTTTAGCTTTTAAACTTTTTTAGTTTTAGAAAAATTATGAACTTTTAAACTTTCTTGCTTTATAGTTTTAGAAAAATTATAAACTTTCTGTTAGTGCCATTAGTTTTCAAATTTGAAAACACTTTTTTAGTTTTTTTGTTTTCATTATTGCTTTATTTTGTTTTTGCTATATTTTTTAATTCTTTTTGCTTTTAGGTCAGCAAAATTATGAACTTTCTGTTAGTGCCATTAGTTTTCAAATTTGAATAGTTAAAATTTGAATTCTTTGAAATTTGTGTGAATCACAAGTTTGTGGTTAACTTTAATAAAAAAAATTAACATAGATGCACCTACTCGTCTGTTTTCAAATGAACTCTAAAATACTTGGCATAACATACTCGTCTGTTATAAATTTGGCATGGTATCATCATAATAGTTGCGGGAGAAAGTCTTCACTTTTTCTTCGCTTGTGTCATTTGCTTATTGCGCCGTAACCATGGATAATCTTCATCGTTTATCATGATGCTTGGGTCAGCCTTGACATTGAAGGGAGGAATTTCATGAAACCTTTCATAATCTTCAGACATGTCTGTCTTGCCCTCCACTCCCAGGATGTCCCTTTTTCCTGAAAGAACTATGTGGCGCTTTGCCTCATCGTATGATGTATTCGTTTCCTTATCTTTTCTTTTTCTCGATCTGGTAGACATGTCCTTCACATAGATAACCTGTGCCACATCATTGGCTAGGACGAACGGTTCATCAGTGTACCCAAGATTTTTTAGATCGACTGTTGTCATTCTGTACTGTGGGTCTACATGTACCCCGCCTCCTGACAGATTGACCCATTTGCACTTAAACAAAGGGACCTTAAAATCTTGTCCGTAGTCAAGTTCCATATGTCCACTATGTAACCATAATATGTGTCATTTCCCTTATCGGTTGTTGCATCAAAGCGGACACCGCTATTTTGGTTGGTGCTCTTCTGATCTTGGTCAATCGTGTAAAATGTATTCCCATTTATCTCGTATCCTTTCCAAATCAATACAGTCAAAGATGGTCCCCTGGACAACAAGTACAACTCATCACAAACAGTGTTGTCACCTCTGATACGTGCTTCCAACCAACTGCTGAAAGTCCTGATGTGTCCGCATGTAATCCAGTCGCCGCGCTGCTCCGGGTGTTTGGAGCGCAGACTGTTCTTGTGTTCATCGACATACAGGGTCACCAAGGTAGAGTTCTATAGAACTGTGTAGTGTGCTTGAGACCAAGAATGCCCGTCCCTGCATATTATTGAGTCCGCTCCTAGCGTGCCTTTTCCAGTCAGTCTCCCCTTATACCGCGATTTAGGGAGACCTATCTTCTTAAGGCCAGGAATGAAGTCAACACAAAACCCGATGACATCCTCTGTTTGATGGCCCATGGAGATGCTTTTGTCGGTGTCAAAACCGGCGGATCTCGGGTAGGGGGTCCCGAACTGTGCGTCAAGGTCGGATGGTAACAGGAGACAGGGGACACTTTGTTTTACCCAGGTTCGGGCCCTCTCGATGGAGGTAAAACCCTACTCCTTCTTGATTAATATTGATGATATGGGTAGTACAAGAGTAGATCTACCACGAGATCAAGGAGGCTAAACCCTAGAAGCTAGCCTATGGTTGTGATGAATAATGAATGATTCTTGTCCTACGGACTAAAACCCTCCGGTTTATATAGACACCGGATAGGGTTAGGGTTACACAGAGTCGGTTGTCTTGGTAGGAGATCTTGAGTATCCGCACGCCTAGCTTGCCTTCTACGCCAAGGAAAGAACCTTCCGGACACGGTACGGAGTCTTCTAACTTGTATCTTCATAGTCCTCGAGTCCGGTTGAGAGTATAGTCCGGCTAGCCGAACACCCCCTAATCCAGGACTCCCTCAGTAGCCCCTGAACCAGGCTTCAATGACGACGAGTCCGGCGTGCAAATTGTCTTCGGCATTGCAAGGCGGGTTCCTCCTCCAAGTTTCTTCAAGAAGATAATGAACACCAAGAAATAGTGTCCGGCTCTGCAAAACAAATTTCCACGTATTGCCATATAGAGAATAATGTAAGCACAAATCAAATCTGCTGACGTATTCCGCAGTGCGTCATAACACTGCGTCCAAGCCTTCTGTATGGGTTATTTTTACTGTTCCACCGCAGCACGTTCAACGAGGCGGTTTCCTTGGCACGTCTTGTCGAAGCAGAGATCGTGTGCCCCCTTTAACGGGATTCTCATTAATACGGACGTGGGTAACCCAACCGCGCTATTTACCACGGCGTTTGAGCGGCAGGCGAGTTTTATGAGGCAGGTGGGGACGCATAACGGCATCAGCCTATATAAGGGGATAAAGATCCTCCTTTCTCACCTACGCCTTCTTCCTCCTCTGCCTATCCATCTCTTGCGCACTCAAGCTCCAACGCCCGAGTTCGCCCTCTAGCCCTCAATCAACTCCAGCGATGTCCGGAGCAGGGGGCAAGTGGATGGTTTCCTCCATTATGGAGAGGCAAATCACAAAGCTTAGGAAGGCCGGATATCTGTCCAACGACATCACGCACCAGCTCCCTGAGGCGGGGCAACTTATTCCCACCCCTGGGCCTAAGGAGAGGGTGGTCCTCCTCCCTCATTTCCTCCGCGGACTGGGCTTTCCGCTCCATTCTTTTGTCCGGGGGCTTATGTTCTACTATGGCCTAGATTTTCACGATCTCGCCCCGAACTTCGTCCTCAACATCTCGGCGTTTATCGTCGTGTGCGAGGCATTCCTCCGCGTCCGCCCCCACTTCGGCCTCTAGCTCAAGACCTTCAACGTCAAGTCCAAGGTGGTGTCCGGCACCCAGGCAGAGTGCGGAGGTGCGATGGTCGGCAAGATAGCCAACGTCCTCTGGCTTGATGGCTCCCTCGTGGAATCCCTAAAGGGGTGGCAGGCTGGGTGGTTTTACATCACCGAGCCCCGCGATCCGAAATGGGTCGCGGCCCCTGAGTTCAGATCCGGACCCCCCACACGGCTCATGTCCTGGAAAGAGACAGGCCTGTCGTGGGGCAACGAGGAGGAAGTGACTGGTTTGCAAACATGCATCCAGTCCCTGGTGGACAGGCCAATCCGGATTGCCAATATAGTCCAGGTCATGCTCGTTCGCCTGATCCTCCCGTGTCAAGAACGGGATTTTACTTTGTGGGAATACGACCCGGCGCAGCACCGAACCCTCAATAGGCTCTTCGATACGACGTATGAAGACGTCTGGAAGGTGCTGACCAAAGGCGCCGAGTCCCCCACATCCGCCTCCGAGGATCGCGGATACAGCTCGCAGCGCAACGCTAGCGAGGTAAGCTATCTATACCTTTGACAGGTTCATTTAAGCTCTTCTACATAGATTGACTCTATGCGGGATCCAAAAACTCCCTTTGCCTTTGACAGGCGTGGCTGAAGATAGCCGGACCAATTAACTGTCCGGCTCCTCTGCCCGAAGACCCGGCCCCAGCTCTCTTGGTGAAGCTAATGGCTCCGGCACCTTATGTGGTGCCGGAGAGGAAGGCCAAGAAGAAGAAAACCACCGGGACTCGAAAGAGTGCCCGCAACATGGTGGTGTCGGACTCGTCAACTGACGAGTCCGCGACGCCCTCCGCTCGTGAAAACGAGGAGGAGGATGAATAAATCCCTCCCCCTCCAACAGGGGAAGGTAAGAAGAAGAAGGCTGCCCCGGCGGGGGCAGCTAAAGGGTCCAAAAAGAGGAAGACCCCTCCGCCGGACTACTCCCCTGATGCCAACGAGGACGAGGAGGAGTGGCCGGAAAGGACCAAGCGTCCGGCGAAATCGTAAGTATTCGGATATCAGAGTAACTCATGATGTTTTCCATCACTTTCCCTTATGTTAAACATAATTATGCAGGCCGCCCCGGGACGCGCTCGACATTTCGTCGGGCGGTTCCCTGGATCCGTCGGGGATGGACTCCGTTCCTCCCGCGGTCTCCCCCCGCGAGGCGGATGATGCCGAAGTGGCGTCCCACCAAATGGAGCAGGAGGAGGTGGTCCTGGAGGAGCCGCAAGGCGATCCTCAGGACCCCAGGAGTACAGGGGATAAAACCCCCCAGGGCTCCCAGTCCGGCTTTAAGCCGGACACCGTGCCGGACTCCAACGTCCAAGCTCACGGTGGGCGAACTCCTTTTAAAGGGAGTAAGCTATCCGAGCCGGCGACCTCTGTCCAACCAGAGGCGCCGGACAATCTGCTGGATGCGCTTGAAGGCGCCACCATTGACGAGGAGCACCGTACTATTATGAGTACGTTGGTCCAGAAGGTTCAGTCCGCCAAGAGCGGGTTGAATGAAGCCTGCACCAGCCTTCTAACAGGCTTCCAGGTAAACAGAAAAGATTCTGAGTTAATTACCGCATAGACAGTAGCCTCTGATGCTTTGTTTGGTGTTCGGAAAGAAAAGCCGAATAGAGGATCTAATAATTCCGCAGGAATCTAACTATGAAAAGTCAAATATGCGTATGCAGGCTTCCCTACTATCCACCGCCGCATTGACTGCGCAGGTGGAGGTCCTGAAGAAGGACTTCGAGCGGTCCGAGCAGGAGCTCGGTCTTGCCAAGAGGCAGCTCGAGGAGAAGGAAGGTAAGATGACCCCTTCAATAATAAAATATGCCTATAGAGAGGCTTGATTGCAAAAAATTAGAGGATTAAACTGCCTATTGTAGGGGTCACCACAGAGGTGGAGACCCTAAAGCGGGCGCTCGCCAAGGCCGAGAAGAAGGCGGTCGAGGAGCGCACTGAACGAGAGAGGCTCGGCGGCCAATACGGAGAGGTGCAGCAGAAGCTGCAAGCTCTCATGGAAAAACATGAGGGTTTGGAGCTTGACGTGAAAGCGCAAGCCACCGAACTCGCCTCCGCCGTTGAGGCCACCAAGAGTGCCAAGGCCGAAGCCCAAAGGGCCCTCCAAGAGTTGGAGGAGATGAGAAAGATAGCAGCGGGTAAGACATTCTCAATGCAAAGTAGGAACATAAAAGTAAAATACCTGTTACTTACCCGGATCCGGAGTTCTACAGGGGCGTTCTTCGATCTACCCCGCAGTGCATCCGATGCCGCCGCATTCTTCCGGAGCGAAGGGAACAGCTCGACGGAGAGTGTGTTCTGGTCTCAGTATTCTGAGGCCGGACACCCTGTGCCCTTGAGCGACCAGCTGAAGCAGCTGGCCGAGCTCCACAAGGCGGCTGAACAGGCCATGAAGGACTTATTAGTTCGGTTGTGACCTGGAGAGGCCCTGCCAGGGAGCTACTTTGGGCTAGTGCGGCGGCTGGTGGAGGCCTGTCCGCAGCTTGAAGTCATCAAGTGCTCGTACTGCATCGAAGGTGCCCGGAGGGCCCTTGCCCGTGTAAGGGTACACTGGGGCAAGCTGGACGGCGAGAAGTTGGTGACGGACGGTCCGCCGCAGGGGAAAGAACATCGCAAGCCCGAGATGTATTATAAGGAAGTTCTTGCCGGATCCCGCCTTATTGCGGATGAATGTACCCATGATGTAATCTATCAATGAACTCGTTCGCTTTTATCCTGTACGCCGAAAACTTGTTCGTATGCGCTTTAAGCAATGCTTTGAATTTAAAATATTGTTTTCTGTGCGGCCGTTTATCAATAACTGAGAGATGGCGAGTCGTCGGCTTCTGCCCTCATGCAACTAGTGCTGAGGTGTTCGGGATAAACCTGCGGGCTCTTGTTCCCATAGTTGGGTCCTTCGAGGGAGGCCCGCAGCACAACGAACCAGGCAATCGGACTATAATGCTTGAACACTCTCACTTAGCCATAGAACGTTATAATTTTAAATTTCGGCGAAGCCCCTAGTTCGGAAGGCCGAATTCGGGGCACTATCCACGCCTTTTAGCCAGATTTAACCAGCTCTCCGTTCGAAAACGGCATAAGCCTTTAAGGACTCGAAAAAACCTCTCGAACAACGACCGGTCTCACGCCCTATCATGACAGTCTGTTTTAGCTTTCTCCACTGAGGCGCTCACCCACCTGATCTGGGACGCAAATCGCAGCGGTTCTCCTAGTGCTACCTTAGCCGATAGAGCGGAACGTAAGGTACCAAAACATAGGAGCCGGGCAAACCCAACATATGACCAAAATCATGACTCGGAGCCGATGCATATAGTGCTATAAGTTCGGGGTGCCGCACTGAGGGAAGTGTGCGGACTTCTCACGACTAGATGAGAAGGGTGATGAAGCACTTGGCGTGGTTTGCCATACCATAGTGTACGGGTGCCATCACGTTGTGAAATAAACATACGTATAAAAAAGATCACAATGCAAAAAATAGACTAAAGCTATGCATTATTTCTAAGAAGGCTGTTTACTCAAGCCGAACAATACAATTAGTGCAATAAGCGAAGAAAAAAGGTGCTAAGCCATATAACATGTCCAAGCCAGGCGCAGGCCGCGGAATTTAAATACAGTTATATTGCTCGAAATAGAGACCACCTGAAAGTTCCATAATGCGACGTTACTTTGTCTGCTGTCCTGGGTCTTGTATCGTCTGTGCGGCGTCCTCGCCGAACAGGTTGTCCAGAATGTGGAGTCCTGAAAGTAAGAAAAAGAATCCGGCAGCCCCTAGTGCGTTTGACGTCGTACTGTAGGCATGCCGTGAATATGCCCCTTACCCTGTGCCCATGGAATTTTAAGGGCGTAGTTATGTACTCTAGGTACTAGCTCTGCTATGCAGTTGTAGCCAGGGTTGGGGCTGCATTGCTACGCTTGCTCCGAACGCGCCAGTTGGTCTTGCTGCAGGTTGCCCCGGGCGCGCTTTGCATTGTCTGGCTTTTTAGCGGCCGGACTGGAGAGTTGCCTTAAAAGGCTGCTTTGAACCTCCGCTGCTAGTGCCGCCGTGTGCTCCTCCGTCCGGATGGAGCGTTCGGTGTTTCCGCTGACCGTGATTACGCCTTGAGGGCCTGGCATCTTGAGCTTGAGATATGCATAGTGCGGCACCGCATTGAATTTAGCGAATGCGGTTCGTCCGAGCAGGGCGTGATAGCCACTGCGGAACGGGACTATGTCGAAGATTAACTCTTCGCTTCAGAAGTTATCCGGAGACCCGAAGACCACGTCAAGTGTTATAGAGCATGTACAGTTGGCTTCTACACCTGGGATGACGCCTTTAAAGGTCGTCCTTGTTGGCTTGATCCTTGATGGATCTGTGTCCTGATAAAGCAGGTTCAGGCTGCTGCCGCCGTCCATGAGGACTCTTGTGAGATGAAATCCGTCAACTATTGGGTCGAGAACCAATGTGGCAAAACCGCCGTGACGGATGCTAGTGGGGTGGTACCTTCGATCGAAAGTGATCGGGCAGGAGGACCATGGGTTGAACTTTGGGGCGACTGGCTCCATCGCGTACACGTCCCGTAGTGCATGCTTCCTCTCCCTTTTGGGGATGTGGGTTGCGTATATCATGTTCACCGTCCGCACTTGCGGGTGAAACCCCTTCTGTCCTTTACTGTTCGGCGGCCCGGGCTCCTGCTCGTCGTCGCTGTCCAGCCCCTTGTCTTTTATGTTCGGCATTTATCTTGCCTGCCTGCTTGAACACCCAACAATCTCTGTTGGTGTGATTGGCTGGCCTTTCGGGGGTGCCATGAATCTGGCACGAGCGGTCGAGTATTCGGTCCAGACAGGACGGGCCCTGGTTATTCTTTTTGAATGGCTTCTTCCGCTGACCGGATTTATGGCCTCTGAATCCGGCATTTACTGCCGTATCCTCATTGCTGTCGCTGCTAACGCGGCGCTTTTGATTACTCCGGCGTGACCTACCACTTTGGTCCTTTTTATCCGGATTACCAGTTTTCTTCGATAGGTTGTTGCTACGAGCTAGCCAGCTGTCTTCGCCCGCACAAAAGCGGGTCATGAGTGTCATGAGGGCGGCCATGGATTTCGGCTTTTCCTGTCCTAGGTGCCGGGCCAGCCATTCGTCACGGATATTATGCTTGAAGGCCGCTAGGGCCTCTGCGTCCGGACAATCGACTATCTGATTTTTCTTTGTTAGGAACCGTGTCCCGAACTGCCTGGCCGATTCGTCTGGCTGCTGAATTATGTGGCTTAGGTCGTCGGCGTCCGGCGGTCGCACATAAGTGCCCTGGAAGTTGTCAAGGAATGCGGCTTCCAGGTCCTCCCAAGAACCGATCGAATCTGCAGGCAAGCTGTTAAGCCAATTCCTGGCTGGTCCCTTAAGCTTAAGTGGGAGGTATTTAATGGCGTGTAGTTCGTCGCCTCGTGCCATATGGATATGGAGGAGATAATCCTCGATCCAGACTGCCGGATCTGTCGTACCATCGTACGATTCTATATTGATGGGTTTGAAACCCTCTGGGATTTTATGATCCATCACTTCGTCTGTGAAGCATAGTGGGTGTGCGGCGCCCCTGTACTGGGCTATGTCATTACGCAGCTCGGCAGAGCCGTGCTTGTTGTTTTCGACCCGGCCGGATTTATGTTGTCCGGACTGAAAGTTTGGGCGTCCGCGCGATCCATAGATCGATCTTGTTTGCCTTGCCTTATCCTCCAGTACGCTTCGCAGGTCTGACTCGTTTTCCCATGCCTTGGTAAAGCGGCGGTGGGGCGTGGTTTGTTTGGTTGTTCGGCAGGTTTCATTGTCGCGGCCACGAGGTGGCCGATCTGCCATGTCTTGTGCTTCCTCCTCTGACAGGGGGAGCGGCCGGTGCTTAGGATAATTTTTGGAGGGGCGTCAGAGTTCATACTCCTCGGCCGCAAGGACTTCTGTCCATCTGTCAGCTAGCAAGTCTTGATCAGCTCGAAGCTGTTGCTGCTTTTTCTTTAGGCTATTTGCCGTGGTTATGAGCCTGCGTTGAAAACGCTCTTGTTCGGCTGGGTCTGATGGTACGACGAATTCATCGTCGCCGAGGCTTGCCTCGTCTTCGGAGGGAGGCATATAGTTATCGTCCTCAACCTCTTGTTCTGCCGCCCTCTCGTGGGGACTGGCTTCTCCATCTTCCTGTGCCGAATCTTGCTGGGGTTGGTGGTCTTCGGCGCTATCTGGGGTAGTGTTATCCCCTGTGCCGGAATCACCGTTTTTGCTTGGGCGGGACTTAGAGCGGCGCCGCTGACGCCGGCGTTTGGGAGGCTTTTTAGAGGTGCCATCCTCCGCTGTTCCATCGCCATCTCCGTCTTTCGGAGCGTCCACCATGTATATGTTGTATGACGAGGTGGCAGTCCAGCGCCCTACAGGTGCTGGCTCTTGTTCATCTCCTCCTTCCTCGTCCATACCATCGAAGTCTTCGGAGCCGAAGTCGAGCATGTCGGTTAGGTCGTCGACAGTGGCTATTAAGTGGGTGGTGGGCGGGCTTTGAATTTCTTCGTCGTCCGAATCCCAACCTCGCAGGCCATAGTTCGGCCTGGGCTCTCCTGACAAAGAGAGAGACTTGAGAGAGTTCAGTATATCACCAAAGGGTGAATGTTGAAAAATATCCGCGGCGGAGAACTCCAATATAGGCGCCCAATCCGATTCGATCGGCGGGGGCAAGGGAGTTTCGGGACTCGGGGAAGAGTCCGGCTCCTCGAAGTCATGGGCCATGCGGAGTGCGGGGCTGTCGTTCGGCTCGATCGCCTTTGAGATCGCAGCCCCTGAGGTGACGCCCAACCGTTCATCCTCAACGAATGCAACGGGCTCCGAATCGAGGGTCGGGGCCGGAGCGTGTGCGGCCTCCAGGGCACTATTCGGGGGCAGAGCTATATCATGTCCCTCGAGATGGTGCGGCACGCTTGGCTGTGGCTCGAATCCATCGAAGATCAAGTCTCCTCGGATGTCTGCCGTATAGTTTAAGCTTCCAAACCTGACCTGATGGCCAGGGGCGTAGCTTTCGATCTGCTCCAGATGGCCAAGGGAGTTGGCCCGCAGAGCGAAGCCGCCGAAGACGAAGATCTGTCCGGGGAGAAAAGTCTGACCCTGGACCTCGTCGTTGCTGATGATCAAAGGAGCCATCGAACCCGAAGGCGACGACACAGAGGAACTCTCAATGAAAGCACCAATGTCGGTGTCAAAACCGGCGGATCTCGGGTAGGGGGTCCCGAACTGTGCGTCAAGGTCGGATGGTAACAGGAGACAGGGGACACTTTGTTTTACCCAGGTTCGGGCCCTCTCGATGGAGGTAAAACCCTACTCCTGCTTGATTAATATTGATGATATGGGTAGTACAAGAGTAGATCTACCACGAGATCAAGGAGGCTAAACCCTAGAAGCTAGCCTATGGTTGTGATGAATAATGAATGATTCTTGTCCTACGGACTAAAACCCTCCGGTTTATATAGACACCGGATAGGGTTAGGGTTACACAGAGTCGGTTGTCTTGGTAGGAGATCTTGAGTATCCGCACGCCTAGCTTGCCTTCTACGCCAAGGAAAGAACCTTCCGGACACGGGACGGAGTCTTCTAACTTGTATCTTCATAGTCCTGGAGTCCGGCTGAGAGTATAGTCCGGCTAGCCGAACACCCCCTAATCCAGGACTCCCTCAGCTTCCTTCTGGCCTAGCGCGGTTACGGACATATTTCTTTAGGACTCCCATGAACCACTCAAAGGGGAACATATTGTGTAAAAATACGGGCCCCAGAATGACAATCTCGTCGACTAGATGAACTAGGACATGCGTCATGATATTGAAGAAGGATGGTGGGAACACCAGCTCAAAACTGACAAGACATTGCGCCACATCACTCCTTAGCCTTGGTACGATTTCTGGATCGATCACCTTCTGAGAGATTGCATTGAGGAATGCACATAGCTTCACAATGGCTAATCGGACGTTTTCCGGTAGAAGCCCCCTCAATGCAACCGGAAGCAGTTGCGTCATAATCACGTGGCAGTCATGAGACTTTAGGTTCTGGAACTTTTTCTCTAGGATATTTATTATTCCCTTTATATTCGACGAGAAGCCAGTCGGGACCTTCATACTGAGCAGGCATTCAAAGAAGATTTCTTTCTCTTCTTTCGTAAGAGCATAGCTAGCAGGACCTTCATACTGCTTCGGAGGCATGCCGTCTTTTTCGTGCAAACGTTGCAGGTCCTCCCGTGCCTCGGGTGTATCTTTTGTCTTTCCATACACGCCCAAGAAGCCTAGCAGGTTCACGCAAAGGTTCTTCGTCACGTGCATCACGTCGATTGAAGAGCGGACCTCTAGGTCTTTCAGTAGGGTAGGTCCCAAAATATAGATTTCTTCTTCCACATGGGTGCGTGTCCCTCAGTGTCATTCGGAACAGCTAGTGCGTCGGGACCCTTTCCAAAGATTACGTGTAAATCATTGACCATAGCAAGTACGTGATCACCGGTACGCATGGCGGGCTTCCTCCGATGATCTGCCTCGGCTTTAAAATGCTTGCCTTTCTTTCGACATTGATGGTTGGTCGGAAGAAATAGACGATGTCCCAGGTACACATTCTTCCTGCATTTGTCCAGGTATATACTTTCAGTGTCATCTAAACAGTGTGTGCATGCGTGGTATCTTTGTTTGTCTGTCCTGAAAGGTTACTGAGAGCGGGCCAATCATTGATGGTCACGAACAGCAACGCCTTTAGGTTAAATTCCTCTTTATTGTGCTCATCCCACGTACGTACACCATTTCCATTCCACAGCTGTAAAAGTTCTTAAACTAATGGCCTTAGGTACACATCAATGTCGTTGCCGGGTTGCTTAGGGCCTTGGATGAGAACTGGCATCATAATGAACTTCCGCTTCATGCACATCCAAGGAGGAAGGTTATACATACATAGAGTGACCGGCCAGGTGCTGTGATTGCTGCTCTGCTCCCCGAAAGGATTAATGCCATTCACGCTTAAAGCAAACCATACGTTCCTTGGGTCCTTTGCAAACTCATCCCAGTACTTTCTCATGATTTTTCTCCACTGCGACCCATCAGCGGGTGCTCTCAACTTCTCGTCTTTCTTACGGTCCTCACTGTGCCATCGCATTGACTTGGCATGCTCTCCGTTTCTGAACAGACGTTTCAACCATGGTATTATAGGAGCATACCACATCACCTTCGCAGGAACCCTCTTCCTGCGGGGTTCGCCGTGAACATCACCAGGGTCATCTCGTCTGATCTTATACCGCAATGCACCGCATACCAGGCATGCGTTCAGATCCTTGTATGCACCGCGGTATAGGATGCAGTCATTAGGGCATGCATGTATCTTCTCCACCTCCAATCCTAGAGGGCATACGACCTTCTTTGCTGCGTATGTACTATCGGGCAATTCGTTATCCTTTGGAAGCTTCTTCTTCAATATTTTCAGTAGTTTCTCAAATCCTTTGTCAGGCACAACATTCTCTGCCTTCCACTGCAGCAATTCCAGTACGGTACCGAGCTTTGTGTTGCCATCTTCGCAATTGGGGTACAACCCTTTTTTGTGATCCTCTAACATGCGATCGAACTTCAGCTTCTCCTTTTGACTTTCGCATTGCGTCCTTGCATCGACAATTACCCGGCGGAGATCATCATCATCGGGCACATCGTCTGGTTCCTCTTCATCTTCAGCAGCTTCACCCGTTGCAGCATCATTGGGCACATCGTCTGGTTCCTCTTGATCTTCACTAGCTCCCCCCGTTGCAGCATCACGGTATTCAGGGGGAACGTAGTTGTCATCGTACTCTTATTCTTCGTCGTCTTTCATCATAACCCCTATTTCTCCGTGCCTCGTCCAAACATTATAGTGTGGCATGAAACCCTTGTAAAGCAGGTGGGTGTGAAGGATTTCCCGGTTAGAGTAAGACATCGTATTCTCACAATCAGGGCATGGACAACACATAAAACCATTCTGCTTGTTTGCCTCAGCCGCATCGAGAAACTCATGCACGCCCTTAATGTACTCGGAGGTGTGTCTGTCACCGTACATCCATTGCCGGTTCATCTGCGTACATTATATATAATTAAGTGTCCAAATTAATAGAAGTTCATCATCACATTAAAACCAAAGTACATACATAGTTCTCATCTAACAACATATAGCTCTCCAGAGCATCTAATTAATTAAACCATACATTAATTAAAACAAAGGTGATCATAATCACAACCAAGGTAACAATTGATCCAACGACATAATGATACCAAGCCTCGGTATGAATGGCATATTTTCTAATCTTTATAATCTTCAAGCGCATTGCATCCATCTTGATCTTGTGATCATCGACGACATCCGCAACATGCAACTCCAATATCATCTTCTCCTCCTCAATTTTTTTATTTTTTCCTTCAAGAAATTGTTTTCTTCTTCAACTAAATTTAACCTCTCGACAATACGGTCGGTTGGAATTTCCGGTTCACTTACATCCTAGATAAATAAAATCTATGTCATTGGTCCGCATAATTATCATAAACAATAAATGAACCAATAGTTATAAAGATTAATATATATACCACATCCGAATCATAGACAGGACGAGGGCCGACGGGGGCGGATACCAAAACCATCGCACTATATAAGATGCAATAATAAAAGTAAGAAAATGATACAAGTATCTATCTAAACATACAAGTAAGAATATTTTTCCTTTCAGAAAGAAGATAAGAGCAAGAGGCTCACCACGGTGGTGTCGGTGATGAGATCAGCGCGGGTGATCGACGGCGGTGAAGACAGGGGTGGGGCGTGACGGACCGCTAAATCTAGACAAATCTCGAGGAAAATGGAGCTTTGAGGTCGAGCTTCGAGAGGAGAAAGCTTAACTAGTGTGGCTCGGGCATTTCATCGAACACCTCATGTGCATAGGAGGTGAGCTAGAGAACCACAAGCCCCTCCTCTCGCCGGCCCAGAAAAATAGAGCACTCAGTGCTCTGCTCCGGCGCGAGGGGTATATATAGGCGGCACCACTGGTCCGGTTCGTGGCATGAACCGGGACTAAATGGGAGCCTTTGGTCCCGGTTCATGCCACGAACCGGGACCAATGGTGGTGGGCCAGGAGCCAGGCACATTGGTCCCGGTTCGTCCCACCAACCGGGACCAAAAGGTCCAGACGAACCGGGACCAATGGCCCACGTGGCCCGGCCGACCCCCTGGGCTCACGAACCGGGTCCAATGCCCCCATTGGTCCCGGTTCTAGATTGAGCCGGGACTAATGGGCTAACCCACCCTGGACCGTTGCCCCCTTTTCTACTAGTGATGGTTGGAACGACGAGCTGACTCGTCCAATTCAGAGGTTGAGCAAAAATCATGATGCGGCTTATGGAAGGTGCATGTTATGTCAAATGTCGAGATATTTCTATGGCACCTTGCCTAGCAGTCCATACCATCGCAATATGTCTTGTACTAGTAGTTGCACTCTTTCCAGGGTAGAAGACTCGTGGAGGCACTCCCTCTTGTACTGCACCATGTCTCATTATATGTGGGCTGTACCAGACCCAGACCTAGTTGAAGCCATGAATCAAAGAAGGGAACCTGACACTAAGCATTGGATTTTCTCTCTTCTAGATTCTCTCCTACACTCAGATTTCATTAGTGTTCTAGTCTTTTTATGGGCAATATGGCACGCTCGATGGAAAACAATGCATGAGCAGAATTTTCAAAAGTCCCAGCAACACATACCAGTTGTTGAACGAATTCTAGGTGAGATAAATGCATGCAAAACAAGACCATGTTACTCAACATATGGTTGCCCGTCAGGGTGCTTCTAGTCGATGGATCCCTCCTCCCACTAGGGTTGCTAAACTTAAGGTCGATGGCATTGTGTATAGAACAACAAATAGAGGTATCGTCGGTGCAATATGCAGGAACATTAATGGTGATTACCTGGGCGCATCGGCCCTAGTGTTTTAGAGAGTCACTGCACCAACTTCCTTGGGGGCATTGGCGTGTCGGGAAGTTATGGCATTAGTAGCAGACCTTGTGAAAAATCATATTGTCATCGCATATGATTGCAAATAAGTGGTGTCGGACATAGAAGCATGTACTTGAGGGACATATGGACATACCATTCAAGAAATCAAGATGATGACTAGCGAGTTTTAAGATTGCTCTTTTATCTTTGAAGAAAGAGGTACGGATATTGAGGCGCATAGCCTCGCTATGCACACTCTAGGACTATTAGAACTTCACCATCTTTGGCACCTTCATCCTCCCAATCTAAATTGTATTCCCTTAGACATTGTTGATCAATAAAGCGGAGCATGATTTATCCTAAAAAAACACCTGGTGCTATAAGCACGGAAGAGGAGGTCTCGAGCATACCCTTGTTGAGTCATGGTTGTATTCTAGGATTCGTTTAGTAGTTTATGGTAGTGTCTTAGCAGTTTTCACATCTGTTTAATTTCATATTTTGCCAAAATATATACATAAATTTTGGAGATTCTAAATCGATCACAAGTAAGACTAGATTCCGAAGATGTGGAGATTTTGAATATTACTATCCAAATATAAGCATATGAGAGAAGACCTTTTTTAGCATATGAGAGAAGACCTTTTTTATCAAGAAAAAAGTTATTGATCTGGTAATGTGATTACAATAAATTTGGAGAAGCTCCTAGATGCACGAAGGTGATGCATTTATGCCTCCCAACTGCGGATTGCATGTTCGTTTGAGTGAGTTGAGCTAAAGTATAAGTGAGTCCATTACACTTTATCCTCCCCTTTGATAATCCAAAGTTGAGAACTAGTCACAAGAGGAATTTCATCTCATCGAAGACATGTCCTAGAATCGATATGTGCTCCCTAGTTCTATTTTAGCCAATGATGACCGATGCATGATACATTCAATGATCGCAGCATAAAATCCACACCTTAAGCAAGATGCCCTCAGATCAAGTTAGAGTTTCAGCTTCCTTCGCGCTATATGCCTAAATATTCCTATGACGACAATAGCACCTCACATTTGCAGCTTTAAATAATAATGCAAGCTCTAGAAATTCCTAACTCGTCACAGAAGGATGCATCAATGTTCGTTTTCACCAGGCTAGCTCTCAGGCGGCCCCTTCCGATATGGCCACTCGAGAAAAGGTGCGAATGAACCTGGGTGAACTGTACATATATACCCCCTTATTTAAACGTCCATTTTTGCATCTCAATCTGTGCATGACTTGGATTGTTACAATGACATCCATGGAGCTTTTCACTCGTTCCCCCCCATGTCAGCTTTGACTCGTCGCACCAATCCATGATTCCTTGCAATGAACCATTGAAAGACATTGGTTTTTGATGCAACAAGCGAGTGAAAAAGTTTCTTAATACGAGTTGAAACGATTGATGAAGTACATAAATTAGACTTCCTGAATTGGAGACTTAGGAGAAGAAGAGAAAATTAGAGAATTTGACCATCTCCCACGACGAGATGTGACAATCTTGAAGGGGAAATTATGTACCTCGCAAAGGTATCTCCGTAGGATAAAATATATGATAAGATTGCCATAAATTGTGATCGTCCATGATCAACAATGGCTCGATTGGTTCCTTGCCATTACCGAATATTATATCATTCCTTCAATGCCATGCATGCCGCAATAAGAACACCAACTGTCAGATCTCCCAATAGTGCAAGGCACACATCGGTAGGGGAGTCGGGTGGCGCTGGGTGGGCGGGGGCGGCTCGGGGGATAGAAGGTCATGGCTAGAAGGTTGGGGACAATGGGGGGAATATCTGGTGGTACCATCACTTACATGATCCCATGATACCAATTTGAAAAAGTCAAACTTAAATGTTCCAAATATATTCGAAAGAAATTGTGAATGTTCACAACACATATGTCTACAACCCCTAAAAATTTCATACTCAATTCAAATTATACATTGAGAAACAAAAAAAGGTACAAATTCAACATCAATAATGTCAATAAAGACAAAAACATGAGTAGTGTCAAAAACTGGATTGTTTACATCTGAATTTGTCTTTTTTGTTTTTATTTGTATACTTTGAATTGGGATCTGAAATTTTTAGAGGTTGTATACATATTTGTTGTGAACATTCACATTTTTTTGGAGTTTTTGAAATGTTTAGATTTGACTCTTTTGAATTGGTATCATGTGAGCATGAAAGTTGGTAATATCACATGGACACATTTTTTCTGATCCCAAGCTCATGTGAGATCGGATAAACAGTCAAATAAAAAATCAATTTTATTTAAAAAATTTGAATTTTTTTGGTGTCAAACATTTACAAACGTTTTAATATCCAAAATATTATTTTTGAAAACATATTGGAGCATCGATTTTTTTGCCATGTTTTACGTGAATGTCACCTCATGATGAAACTTTGCAACCAATGTGTATTTCTCAACAACATCGAGGCAGAAACGTACTAGTAGTATATACCGGGTGCTGCTGCGGGAAATACCCTTTGGCTTCTGCATGTATATATACACCCTATATGGGGTATTTTCTTCAAAATATTTAAACAAAAATTCAAAATAGTTCAGAAGTATTTTTAGATTAGATTGACTTACTCGCGCACTAGTATATAAATTTTTACAAAAAGAAAACCAACGTTGACTTCACAGCGAAAAAGAAAAATTTTATTTGCTATTATAGGTCACTATTCACGCTATTTTGACCGAAAATTTGTCTTTTTGGAAAAGAAGTCAAAGAGGAATTTTCTTTTTGTGAAACTTTTCTCGCTAGTACGATGAAAGGTCAGGTTTATTACAAAAATATTTTCAGAAATTTTCGAATTTTTGTTAAATTGCTATTTTTTCATATAGGGTACATATGTAAAATGTTCCCCTCCGTGAGGGAGAGGGTCCACCTTGGAAAAAACACGGAGAGGCGATTCGGGGGCGATTGCAAGGCGACTGCCCGCTGTCTCGCTAGGGTTAGGGTTTTGACCAGTGGTGGTGTGGATTCCGGTGGCTTGTGGGGGACGACGGCGCTCTCCTAACGGGCTGACTGGATTGGGTGCCTGCTCCGTGTGGTTTTCCATGGCGGAGAGAAGCGGTAGGAGAGGGGCGGAGACCCCTCTTTCGAGGGTGACTCCCCGTGCGATGGATAAGGGTAAAACCTCTGCGGCGGCGGCGATGAGTACACCGGTGCCAACGAAGACTCCAACGGGCCTGAGAGACAGTCCAGGGAAGACGTCGGACGCAGACAAGAATAGAAACCTTTCGTCCTCCCCAGCAGACGGTATGGAGTCAGCGAAGGCGGCGGGGCTATCAGATCGGATGGGAGGGCTAATTCTTATAGAGAAGGAAGCGGCGGGGTTTGTTTTCGGAGAAGCTAAGAAGGAGATACCTAGGGCAACAAAGTGGATGATCATCGGCAAAGCCTTCACTCCCAGGCCAGTGGACTTCAAAGCCCTAGAAAAGTCTATGCAGAGGGCCTGGGGCCTCCACAAAGAAGCAAAGTTCAGTGATATTGGGGGGAACAAATTTGTGGTGCACTTTGGCAGCGAAGGTGATTGGAAGCATGCCCTAAATGGAGGCCCATGGCAGTTTGACTTCAATGTTGTTGTGCTAAAAGAATACGAAGGCAAAGTCAGACCGTCGGAGATGGTATTTGATACTGTGGAGATTTGGGTAAGGATCATTGATCTTCCTCTGGACAATAGAACAGAGGCTTTTGGAAAGGCAATAGGGAATTGGATTGGCAAAGCAGTTAGGGTTGATGCGGAAAAAGATGGATCAGTTAAAGGAGTTCACCTTAGGGTGCGCACGAAGCTGTCAATTTTTGAACTTCTGGTGAGGGGTTTCAACCTGAAGGAGACGAAGGAAGATGATGAAGGAACATGGTATGGTTTTGCCTATGAAAAGATTCCCCATTTCTGTTTTGAATGTGGAAGGCTAGTTCATGGAGTAGAGGGGTGTGTGCCTCCAGTTAAGTCAGATATGCAATGGGGAGAGTGGCTACGTGCGTCACCTGGGAGATCTTCCTCATTCAAAGAGGGAATGCAGAAGGGAGGCGGCCAGAGCAGTCATAGTTTTAACAGCGCGCCCTCGAGCGACAGTAATGGAGGGAGAAGGACGGGTGCATATGTTCATGACATCCCTACAAAAACAAACCTCAATAGAGCTTTTGATGTGTCAGCTGACTCCCGCATTGGCGGCAGTTCCCGGAGGGATGGAGAGGAGGTAAACAGCCCAAATAAGCAATGGCACTGGCCGGCTGAGGAAAGGGGCAAGGGAGCAAGGGACTGGCAGGGAGAGAAAGGAAATAATAAACCACACCAAAAGGACCTGAGGGAAAACCTAGAGAGAAGAAAGGAGAAGGAAATGAGGAGTGAGTTAAAGAACAAACAGATGGATATGCATCAAGAATTACGGAAGAGATATGCGGCAAAGAGCTATGATGGTGCTGGGTGCTCGGGACAATATTTCCATAGAGAAAGGCGTCTGGGATACTATGTGCGGAGGTCGAGAGATGAGTACGAATATCAGCCAAAGCAGAATTATGACAATGGTCGTTCCAGTTCCAGGAAGAGGGCCCCAAAACAGATGTGGGTGGCCAAGAGTGATATAGACCAGCACAGCAGTCAGGACAACTTCGTTCGGGCTACCAGGCAGAAAACAGATTCGGTTTTTCATCGTATCTCTGAGAATGACCGCTCTGTATTTGACCGTATCTCGGCAGCTAAAGATAAATCGACGGACCCTGCAAGGATGCAGGGCCGCCGGGAGCAATGATCATCTTAGCCTGGAACTGCCAAGGATTGGGGTTCGACTCGGCAGTGGGCGAACTTCAAGACCTGATTAGGTCATACAACCCGGGGCTGGTGTTCTTATCAGAAACAAAAAAGAGGGCAGGGGCAATGGAGAGGCTCAAATGGAGCATGGGTTTTAGACATGGTGTAGCTGTTGATTGCAAAGGTAAAAGTGGAGGTCTAGCATTGTGGTGGAGGGACCAAGTAGATGTGACGGTGCGGCCGTGGTGCCAATATTACATAGATGCAAAAGTTGTGTATGAGGGCGTCTCTCGTAGATTCACTGGAATCTACGAAGAACCAAACATTGAAAAGAGAGCCAAGACGTAGGAGGTACTACGTTATCTCAAAGCACAAGACGATCTCCCGTGGCTATGCGCGGGAGACTTTAATGAGGCTCTTAGGCAGAATGAACAACAAGGGGGAAACCCTAGGTCTCTAAATCAGATGGCACGTTTGAGGACTGCTTGTCCGACTACGGACTAGCGGATTTGGGATTCTCAGGATATCCATTTACTTGGGATAACAAACGTGATGCAATTGACAATATCCAAGTGCGGCTTGACCGGGCGACGTGCAATGCGGAGTTTGCGCAAATTTTCCCAGCGGTAGAAGTGCATCATATTATGACAGAGGAGACTGTCCATCAGGCGCTACTAATCAAGGCGTTGTCAAGCTCTGTTGATGATAGGGCTCATGGGCGGCGACCGTTTCTATACGAGGCCGCGTGGGTGAGACACGAGGGGTACGATGACATGGTTGCTACTGCATGGGGTGAGGCCCAGGCGACCAACCAGCGAGACGGGGATCTCGAGAACGCATGCAGCCGGCTGAAGACAGCTTCAAAGGCCATGCAAGAGTGGAGCCGAAGAGTTTTTGATTCAATCAAAAAGCAGATTGTACACTTAAAAGGACAACTTGTAGAAGCAAAGGTGCGAGCGGCAAGTTCAGGTTACAGACAAGAGGCGAGGGAGATTGAAGCAAAGATCGAGGGTTGACTGGTTACCAGAAGGCGACCAAAACACACGGTATTTCCAAAACCGAGCCTCGCATCGAAAACGGAAGAATACGGTAAAAGCGTTAAGGAGGGATGATGGGACTAGGTGCACCGACAATGATGGTATGAGATCGATGGCTGCACACTTCTACGCAAACCTGTTCGCTGCCAAAGGGTCAAAAGAGAGCGACAGGGTGCTGCATCATATAGACAAAATTGTAACAGATGAGATGAATGGCAATCTTGACGCTCTGTTTACAGATGATGAGATCGAGGCGGCTCTCTTTCAGATGGGGCCAACTAAGGCCCCAGGACCGGATGGATTACCGGCCATGTTCTACCAAAGGCACTGGCTTTTGGTGAAGAATGATGTTTGTAGTGCGGTAAAGGAGTTTTTGGCTGGGAAGGCGGCACCAAATGGATTCAATGACACAATAATTGTGATGATACCGAAAGTAAACTCACCGGAGCTACTTGCATAGTTTCGTCCAATTAGTCTATGTAATGTTCTCTATAAGATTGCGGCTAAGGCACTGGCCAACCGCTTGAAAGTGGTGCTTCCGCTTATGATATCTGAAGAACAGAGCACCTTTGTGCCAGGAAGACTAATAACGGATAATGTTCTTGTGGCTTATGAATGTGTTCATGCGATTAGGAAGAGGAAGAGGAAAAAGCCAATGTGTGCAGTCAAATTGGATATGATGAAGGCGTATGATCGTGTGGAGTGGGATTTCTTGGAGAAAATGTTGATGAAGTTTGGCTTCTCTGATCACTGGACAGAGATGGTTATGCGTTGTGTGAAATCAGCAACCTTTTCTGTTAAGTTGACCGGTGGGCTCTCTCATCGATTCAACCTGTCTAGAGGACTTCGCCAGGGTGAACCCCTCTCCCCATATCTCTTTTTGTTCTGTGTTGAAGGTTTCTCGGCGTTACTAAAGTATGCACAGAGGGAGAAGGCGATCAAGGGCTTGGCGTTTGGGAGTGGTGGGCCAACGGTGACTCACCTCCTCTTTGCTGATGATAGTGTGGTGTTTGTGGAAGGTTCCCGAGACAATTTCGAGGCTTTGTGCTCTATCCTTAAGGAATATGAGGAGGCCTCGGGGCGGAAAGTAAACCTACACAAATCACCTATCTTTTTCGGGAAAGGAACTTCGGATGAGAGCAAGGAGGAGCTAAAACAAGCGCTAGGAGTTTCGGAGGAGGCTCTTAGTGAGAGATACTTAGGTTTACCCACAGTGGTGGGGAGATCTAAGGACGGAACCTTCAAGTATGTTAAGGAGTGTGCAAGGGGGAAGGTATCGGGATGGAAAGGGCAAGGACTGTCAAAGTGTCGGGACCCCGATCCTAAGTCACACCGATCTAGCATGTAACACATCATATCACTTTGCGGCCTCATGCACGGTATTCCCACGGGTGCCACCTTACCTGGCCCGGGACCGTTTGCGCCTTTTGGCTCACGTATATGACAGTGTCGCTAGCATCCATATGACAAAGAACCCGGGCCGACATGGCTAGTCGTGAACCCAAAGCGGCACTAACCCATGGGGACAGGCATACATGAATCAACTTCGAGCATGTCGGTCAACAGCGTGTGAATCCTGGCTGTAGCACTGGGCTAACAGGACTCCGGTAACCCGGGCTGTAGCAGGCTAGGCAGGACTCCGGATGTCACCGCGTGACATTTCCCCGAAGGGACAGACATAGGAACGAAGTGAAACACATGCCGGCCAGTCAAGTGTCCTGAGCAGTAGTGCTGGGCTAGCAGGACTCCGATGAACCGGGCTGTAGCGGACTACTATGGCTCAAGGAAGCACTAGACTACATTTCCCCATAAGAGAGGCTGCCAAGGATAAACAACTAGATTGCCGGATCCCACACATACCAAGCATTTCAATCATACACACAGTATGCCCGATATGTGTAAATACAACATGGCATCACAACATAACTCTACGACTCAAGTATTTATTCATTAGGCTCCGGGGAGCGAGATATTACAAACATGGGTCTCATGACCCAACATTCAGAGCATACAAGTCAAAGCACATGCGGAAGCTTAACACGTCTGAGTACAGACATCTACAAATGAAAAAGGCTGAGAAGCCTGGCTATCTACCAGATCCTGCCGAGGGCACAAGATCGTAGCTGAGGTATCAAGCTAAACGTCGAAGTCCACACAGAACTACTAGCGAGACTGACGTCTCTCTGCAAAAACATAAAATAGGCAAACGTGAGTACAAATGTACCCAGCAAGACTTACATCAGAACTAGCTACATATGCATCGGTATCAATAAAAGGGGTGGTGGAGTTTGACTGCAGCAAGCCAGCTTTGACTCGGTGGATATCTTGAACTACGACTGCAAGTAACTCTTTTGAGGTGGCGCACACGAGTCCACATATTCACCATATCAATACACCACTATGGATCCACTTCCGTCTCCCTACGAGAAGGCCATCCATAGCACTCACGCTTATCTTGCATATTTTAGAGTATCCACTTTCACTTGTCTATGAACTATGCAAGGGGTCCAAGTTTCCATATCCGAGGAACCCGGCTATTCGAATAGATAATGATAACCCTGCAGGGGTGTACTTCTTCACACACGCTCTCGCCACTTACCGCCCTGTACACGTCATGTACCTCGGCAACCTTCAAGCGGAAGCCGGGCAAGGGAGTCGGCCACGACCTGACTAACCACGCAAGTCTCTCGTCCAGGTTTATCGCCTATTCGGGTTCCATCCGCAAGGAGATCCGGCCGGGGTGTCGCTCACGGCCCCAAACGATGTGAGCAGGGTTCCCAAGCCCACCATCCGGGTGCCACATGGTACATCGTGCCACTGTGCCTAGTCTGTCCCAAGCCCACTTGTACCGGGTGCCACTTGGTAGACTACTAACACTACCTACAAACACCAGGAACTAGTTGCAACTCCTGGACAGAGATCAAGTTAATTAATAAGTTGAGAGAGCTTGGAGTGCTCGGAGCCCAATGTGTGGTAGTAACTGTTCATGGATCACAAACACAGAACTCAGTTCCTGAGGATGGCTGCAATGAGACAACCCACCATGTACTCCTACATGTCCTCTCACCGCTACCTTTACCAAATCGTGTTCACACACTTAGCTCTCCACAGTAGGACATGTTCACCACATTCCAATTCATTCCCGATGAATCAGACCCGACTCAACTCTAAGGATTAGCAGGCATGACAACAAGCATGAATGAGTAGGCACATCAGGGCTCAAACAAATCCTACTCACGCTAGTGGGTTTCATCTATTTACTGTGGCAATGACAGGTCATGCAGAGGATAAGGGGTTCAACTACCACAGCATGTAACAGTTGAATCGTTGTTGTCCTAATGCAGTAAAAGAGAGCAGAGCGAGAGAGTGGGGTTGTATCGGAATGAACAAGGGGGTTTTGCTTGCCTGGCACTTCTAAAGATATTATAGTTCTTCTTCGGTGTCATCAAACTCATCGTCGGAACATCGGCTACCGAGAGGGGACAAATACCGACAACAGAGAAGAAACACAATCAATGCAATGCAACAGTATGATGCATGAATGTGACATGGCCATATGCTGTTGATTGAGCTAATGCAACTAGCAACAAGTTGAATGGAGTTGGTTTGAACACTAGGTTCAAATTCAAACTCCATGTAACGCATTTCAAATGCCTTTTATTCAAATTGTCTTATACAGCAACTTTAAGTTGTTCAAACATGCATGGAAATAGTACAGATGGATAGATTGGATTTTTCTGATCATTTTTCATATATAAATTATTTCATTCTGAGCTACGGTTGAATTTATATGAATTTTAGAAATTTTGCACATTTTCTGGAATTTCCAATTTATTTAGAAATATGAATATCCCAGTAAATGTGTTTACGACGTCAGCACTGCGTCAGGGTGACGTCAGCGGTTGACCAAAGTCAAACTGACTGGTGGGGCCTACCTGTCATTGAACTAGTTAACTGGCAGGGTTAATTAAACTTAGACTATTTTAATGCGGGGTTTAATTAGGATGTGGGGCCCATGTTTCAGTTGCATGGGAGGGTTAATTAGCGGCTTGACCAGGGATTAGTCGGTGGCTAATCGTCGGCGTAAGCGGCTTGTCGGAGTTGCCCGTCCGGCCAACTCCGGCGACGAGGGGTCGTGCGGCTGGGCTTGTTGGAACCGGCGCAACGAGGCGCGTCGGTTGGTGGCCTCGGAAGGGCCTGGGCTGGCCGGATGCAGCGCGGGCGTTGAGGTTAGCGGCGGCCGGAGCTACGGGATCGACGGGTTCGGCGCTACAGCGCGTCTCAGATCAAGCTGGTGTGGTCTGTGGTCTCCTAGGAAGGCACTGAGCACGTTGGTGTGCTCGTACGCGAGCTGCAACGACTATGGCCATGACTGCGCCATTGCCGGCGGCGAGGAGCTCACGGCTCTGGTGCCTAGGCTAGTTAGTGGAAGAGATTCACTGCGAGGAGAAGGGGGAAATGCTCGGGAGCTCACAGGGAGGTCAATGAGTAGCTCAGCGTGCTCGGGGACGCTCGGAGGTCGGCGAATCGAGCGACGGCGTTTGTCGGAGCAGACGAGGAAGATGGCGATGTTCTAGGGCCTCCGGCGTCGTACAGCTTGGTGGAGAGGACGAGGGGAACGCGGCGGTGCTTCTGGGATCAGCAGCAGGGCGAGGGGAGTGCAGTAGCCGTGGCGGCCTCGGCCATGAGGTGGGGAGCGAGGGAGAGAGAGGGGGAAAGTGAGCAGAGGAAGAGGGAGAAAGTCCAGGGCGTCCAGGCGTTTCCACGACGAACGGCGAGGACGCAGGAGGCGTCGAGAGCGCGAAGCAGGAGGTGGCCGCTCGGCGCGTGCGCTCGCTGTCCTGCCTACTGGCGTGAGGAGGTAGACGACAGAGGGCTGCGGTGGGCTGGGCCAGGTGGCTGCACAGGTGAGTTGGCCCAGGTAAGTTTCTCTCTCTGCTCTATTTTCTGTTTTATTAAGGTTTTCTATTATTCCGTAAACTTTAGGGCTTTATTAAAAATTCCAGGGCATTACCAAAAATCATGAAACTGCTCCATGTCACTTTTTGGAATACTTCCAACAGTAAACATTTCAGTTTGTGATTATTTGAGCATTTAAAATATTATTATCAATTAAATGCCCAAATGCAAATACTATATAATTTAATTCAAAAATCCAGGAATAGCCTATAATTATGTTCATCATTTTTGGAAGAGGTTTTCACCTTTAACAGAAATCATGAACATTTCCAAAGGGCATTCTGGGTTATTGAAAATATTTTTATTGGACCTAGTTAAATTCATTTGGTGCTAGGGTTTCAACAATCCCCATTTCAAATTTCTTGAATTTAAACATGATGACATGAATGCTTTCATGCAACTAGTTACAAGCAGATCTAGGGTCGTGACAACTCACCCCCACTAAACAAGAATCTCGTCCTGAGATTCAAGACGTGAGGTAAGAAGTCAGAGAGGTCACGAGCTAACACGATCTTCATGATCCAGTTGCCCTCATTGAAGATGTTGATTCATTGCTTTAGATTGATCTTGTCGTCTTCGCTTTCGAGATCTTCATCCAACACGATGGCGACAGAAAGAAACTCTATAGGAAACGATCTCCTCGAAGATCGAGCACTCAAGATCAACTCGTGGAATGAGATGTTGGAACATCTCGAGTTGAGACACAAAACACACCGAGAGGGATGGAATAACAAACAACGAGGTTGATTCGGTGGGCAACAATTCCACGCTTAGAGAGATGGTGGATGGTGTCAAGGTGGCGAGGAAATAATTGCCATGATCCTGTAACGGGGCACCTTGGGAAAGGTGACTCGTAGAATTATTCCCTTAAGTGGCAAAAAGAATTACTTTTGACATAGAGATCATTGAAACTCTTTATACCAGCCTAAGGAAAAACACAATTGATCATTTGAATGAATTCGAAAGAATGGCATACTCAGTTTGGAGAGGAACTAGAGTTATAGGACAACTCGGCAACGGAAGGCACATTCCAATTGATACCAAGGATATAACCCAATGACTGAGCGTGCTCTCAAGAACTTGAGCATTTCCGTATTCATCAAGGTTTTACCAACATCCGTGCCGAGGATCCTGGCAACACATCATACTAC
Source organism: Aegilops umbellulata (assembly GCA_032464435.1). NCBI lineage: Eukaryota > Viridiplantae > Streptophyta > Magnoliopsida > Poales > Poaceae > Aegilops > Aegilops umbellulata. The sequence continues at coordinate 515,094,809 of CP136056.1, forward strand.
CATGATAAACGGTGATGGAGGATGCAGATGCAAAGGAGGACACCACTTTCTCAGATTTTTCCTTAGCAATGCCAAAGAAGCAAATCTGGATGATCGACCGAGAGACATTTATCACTCCGCTTCTAATGTTCTCCTTGATGTACTAGGTACCACGGTCAATGCTTAAAACATCAACATGGCCATCAAGTAAAGGTCGGACTTCAGAAGCACCAAAAATCCATAAGGAACAACTTGTGGAATAAGTCATACCAAATCCTCATGGAGAAGATGGTCGAATTGCTCGCTCAAGATACTACAATAATAGATCTTCCGGCTAGGTGTGTCGCCAGAACATCAACCTCGTCGGGTCCTACATCATAGATCTTGGAAATGTTCCGGCCATCATACCTGCCTGAGATTCAGATCTGGCTGGTAACAGGATTTTTCAGACAACATGTCTAGAAAAGAAAGGTTGCAACACAAGTCGACAAGATAACATTGCGAGACTCTCGGGAGATGAACTACGATAGCAAGCTCCAAAACATGAGCTGGTTCTGCTACACACATGTGAACATGTTGTCCCAGACAAGCATGACCACATAGTAGTCTTATAATAAAACACTACCGGGTTCAGGTGGGAAACCATCATTGCGGATAACGAAGTCCTTGATTAAGCCCGGGTTAGCTCTTAAAAAGGAACTTCTTCTCCTTGAACAAATCAATCAGTGGCTTGGTGTGCTAGGGATACATATAAAATGAAGGTTGCAAGTCTCCAAACCACAGAATACTTCGCATGTATGCATGACTGATTTGGGATGATTCCAGAGGAGGCAAAACAAAATTTCTCAAATCCACGGCGGCAACTTGCATCAAATGCACGTGATTCAAAGGAAGTCACTTCTTTCATCCAAGCGTATGCTTCATGAGCTAGCATGAAGAAATGCTTACAAAAGTTCCCAACACTAGCTTAATGTTCAACATGAATCATGGAGGAGATAAGATGTTACTGATGGGCTCAACAATAACTCATCGAGATTTCCATATCACTGGAATTCCACCATTATGCGAACAAGGTGATAGCACCGGCCAGACCCAAAGATATAATGGTGCATGCTTGAGGGGTCAACCACGAGTAAGACAACAATTACGAATATCGTTGGTTCTGATTTGATTTGATAATAGCCCATACTCAAATCAAGGTTTGGACAAGACAATAGATCCAATAACCGATCACGAGGACCAATCTATGAAGATATCATCTTTCTTCAACACACACAAGGATATCCCTTTGGGGTGAACTAAGTTAAGCAAAGCTTCTACCTTCCAACTCTCCAAGTTGTTGTCTAGCTCAACCAACTAGCTCAGGGATATCCAACACAGATTCTTGGAGAAGGGGTGATTTATAAGAAAACCAGTTTGATCACGAACTCAACATAGCGGTCAGGTGACATCCAGGTAATACTTCCGAGAAGATCTTCGGAAAATCACGAACCACCGATATGTTACTAAGCTCGGGAAAAGTCTTGCTTTTTCAGAGCAAGACGATATGATCAAATAAGCAAGGGTTGAATAATCGTCACTCATTGACCGAAAAGTGCACCAGAAACAAGGACTAGGTAGCACAATCAGTCCTAGTATGATGATTCAATAACCAACACACCTAGAATGGAATTATTGTCCTTTAACTACCAAGCAACGAGGCTGCTAGGAGTATTGATTTCACACATCACGGTTCACTTGTCGGCATTCCGGTCACAACAACACGGAGACCGAGGAATGAATAATGATGGCGAGAAGTATCACTGCGTCAAAAATTCATGAGAGATAGTGCAATTCTCATGACAATCCTGACATAAAGGGGGTAATACTCTGAGGTAGAACAGAACAAAAGCTGGATTGACATTTTGATCTGCAAAGTACAATTGCTTTGACCCAATCCTAGATATGGATGAGGTACTGGAGTTTGTTTCTCCTAGTCATTCTGAAATGGAATGACTTGACGGACCACTAGAGTAATAGGCATCGATAAACACGATGGCCAACTACTCCTTACTATCAATTGATAGATGAAGGCCGGAATATAACTGAAGGGGGACAACTCGAAGGAACATATAACTTTCTGAGTTGTGGATGCATAGATTAGTATGTCGAACGAGTTCAACATATTTCTTCCGGATAACCCATGCAGAAAGGTAGAACTGGCAGAGCCACAATATAGAATGGAGAACTCATCAAGAGCACTCTGGTTGTGATCCTTTGGTTCAAGAACTTCTGCCATAAGTGGTTCATAGTATTTGGAAGAGGGAAATACCACGGACCTCGAGGACTAATGAAAAGGTTACTAATATCCTAAAGGAACTAGCAACACTATAAACATGAGGTAAGTAGGGTGAATCTCGGGTTCAAGAACCCAGGAATAGAATACCTACATACTAAATGGCATCACAGGATGCTTTCGAGAATGGTGGCCAGAATTATCACACGGGAGCACAAAACATGGTAGATTACTAGGTGATCTTCTAAGACACCTGGGGTCATAATACTAACTCCAACATACACGTCAAGGCAATGGAGTACCTCAACACACCGATTAGTGTGCTTATTCTGACCAAAAGGACATCGGAAACGGAAAGAAAGGGTCTGCAAATGCATCAGATTGTTTAGAAACCTGGGATGACTCGGACAGCATAACGGCTGTAAATGCTCAAAAAGATTTGAGACATCCTGCAAAATGGTGGCATAACCACTCAGAAGCACAATATCAAGGTTCCGAGACCAACTATTATCACACGGAGGTAGTAAAAACTAAACAGAGGCTTGAATCCATCAATCTTATAAGTCTACAGGTTAGTAACACGTCATCCTTATAGATAGATGAGAAGGCCTAGTTCTTAATCCCCGTAGAGAAGAAGAGGTTGACTCAGATCAGAAGGGCATAAGGTAAAGGAGTAAAAAGAGCCTTACGTTCCCTTCCAAAATCAATTCCCCTATATAACTAAAGCATTTCTAGACTCAACTTCGACCAGTTTGGCTTGGTAAACCTACAGGCAGTCAGGCTCTGATACCAACGCTGTCGGGACCCCGATCCTAAGTCACACCGATCTAGCATGTAACACATCATATCACTTTGCGGCCTCACGCACGGTATTCCCACGGGTGCCACCTTACCTGGCCCGGGACCGTTTGCGCCTTTTGGCTCACGTATATGATAGTGTCGCTAGCACCCATATGACAAAGAACCCGGGCCGACATGGCTAGTCGTGAACCCAAAGAGGCACTAACCCATGGGGACAGGCATACATGAATCAACTTCGAGCATGTCGGTCAACAGCGTGTGAATCCGGGCTGTAGCACTGGGCTAACAGGACTCCGGTAACCCGGGCTGTAGCAGGCTAGGCAGGACTCCGGATGTCACCGCGTGACATTTCCCCGAAGGGACAGACACAGGAACGAAGTGAAACACATGTCGGCCAGTCAAGTGTCTTGAGCAGTAGTGCTAGGCTAGCAGGACTCCGGTGAACCGGGCTGTAGCGGACTACTATGGCTCAAGGAAGCACTAGACTACATTTCCCCATAAGAGAGGCTGCCAAGGATAAACAACTAGATTGTCGGATCCCACACATACCAAGCATTTCAATCATACACACAGTATGCCCGATATGTGTAAATACAACGTGGCATCACAACATAACTCTACGACTCAAGTATTTATTCATTAGGCTCCGGGGAGCGAGATATTACAAACATGGGTCTCATGACCCAACATTCAGAGCATACAAGTCAAAGCACATGCGGAAGCTTAACACGTCTGAGTACAGACATCTACAAATGAAAAAGGCTGAGAAGCCTGGCTATCTACCAGATCCTGCTGAGGGCACAAGATCGTAGCTGAGGTATCAAGCTAAACGTCGAAGTCCACACAGAACTACTAGCGAGACTGACGTCTCTCTGCAAAAACATAAAATAGGAAAACGTGAGTACAAATGTACCCAGCAAGACTTACATCAAAACTAGCTACATATGCATCGGTATCAATAAAAGGGGTGGTGGAGTTTGACTGCAGCAAGCCAGCTTTAACTCGGTGGCTATCTTGAACTACGACTGCAAGTAACTCTTTTGAGGTGGCGCACACGAGTCCACATATTCACCATATCAATACACCACTATGGATCCACTTCCGTCTCCCTACGAGAAGGCCATCCATAGCACTCACGCTTATCTTGCGTATTTTAGAGTATCCACTTTCACTTGTCTATGAACTATGCAAGGGATCCAAGTTTCCATATCCGAGGAATCCGGCTATTCGAATAGATAATGATAACCCTGCAGGGGTGTACTTCTTCACACACGCTCTCGCCACTTACCGCCATGTACACGTCATGTACCTCGGCAACCTTCAAGCGGAAGCCAGGCGAGGGAGTCGGCCACGACCTGACTAACCACGCAAGTCTCTCGTCAAGGTTTATCGCCTATTCGGGTTCCATCCGCAAGGAGATCCGGCCGGGGTGTCGCTCACGGCCCCAAACGATGTGAGCAGGGTTCCCAAGCTCACCATCCGGGTGCCACTTGGTACACCGTGCCACTGTGCCTAGTCTGTCACAAGCCCACCTGTACCGGGTGCCACTTGGTAGACTACTAACACTACCTACAAACACCAGGAACTAGTTGCAACTCCTGGACAGAGATCAAGTTGATTAATAAGTTGAGAGAGCTTGGAGTGCCCGGAGCCCAATGTGTGGTAGTAACTGTTCATGGATCACAAACACAGAACTCAGTTCCTGAGGATGGCTGCAATGAGACAACCCACCATGTACTCCTACATGTCCTCTCACCGCTACCTTTACCAAATCGTGTTCACACACTTAGCTCTCCACAGTAGGACATGTTCACCACATTCCAATTCATTCCCGATGAATCAGACCCGACTCAACTCTAAGGAGTAGCAGGCATGACAACAAGCATGAATGAGTAGGCACATCAGGGCTCAAACAAATCCTACTCACGCTAGTGGGTTTCATCTATTTACTGTGGCAATGACAGGTCATGCAGAGGATAAGGGGTTCAACTACCACAGCATGTAACAGTTGAATCGTTGTTGTCCTAATGCAGTAAAAGAGAGCAGAGCGAGAGAGTGGGTTTGTATCGGAATGAACAAGGGGGTTTTGCTTGCCTGGCACTTCTGAAGATATTATAGTTCTTCATCGGTGTCATCGAACTCATCGTCGGAACATCGGCTACTGAGAGGGGACAAATACCGGCAACAGAGAAGAAACAAAATCAATGCAATGCAACAGTATGATGCATGAATGTGACATGGCAATATGCTGTTGATTGAGCTAATGCAACTAGCAACAAGTTGAATGGAGTTGGTTTGAACACTAGGTTCAAATTCAAACTCCATGTAAGGCATTTCAAATGCCTTTATTCAAATTCTCTTATACAGCAACTTTAAGTTGTTCAAACATGCATGGAAATAGTACAGATGGATAGATTGGATTTTTCTGATCATTTTTCATATATAAATTATTTCATTCTGAGCTACGGTTGAATTTATATGAATTTTAGAAATATTGCACATTTTCTGGAATTTCCAATTTATTTAGAAATATGAATATTCCAGTAAATGTGTTTACGACGTCAGCACTGCGTCAGGGTGACGTCAGTGGTTGACCAAAGTCAAACTGACTGGTGGGGCCTACCTGTCATTGAGCTAGTTAACTGGCAGGGTTAATTAAACTTAGACTATTTTAATGCGGGGTTTAATTAGGATGTGGGGCCCATGTTTCAGTTGCATGGGAGGGTTAATTAGCGGCTTAACCAGGGATTAGTCGGTGGCTAATCGTCGGCGTAAGCGGGGCACGTCGGAGTTGCCCGTCCGGCCAACTCCGGCGATGAGGGGTCGTGCGGCTGGGCTTGTTGGAACCGGCACAACAAGGCGCGTCGGTTGGTGGCCTCGGGAGGGCCTGGGGTGGCCGGATGCAGCGCGAGCGTTGAGGTTAGCGGCGGCCGGAGCTACGGGATTGATGGGTTCGGCGCTACAGCGCGTCTCAGATCAAGCTGGTGTGGTCTGCGGCCTCCTAGGAAGGCACTGAGCATGTTGGTGTGCTCGTACGCGAGCTGCAATGACTATGGCCTTGACTGCGCCATTGCCAGCAGCGGGGAGCTCACGGCTCCGGTGGCTAGGCTAGTTAGTGGAAGAGATTCACTGCGGGGAGAAGGGGCAAATGCTCGGGAGCTCATAGGGAGGTCGATGAGTTTCTCAGCGTGCTCGGGGACGCTCGGAGGTCGGCGAATCGAGCGACGGCGTTTGTCGGAGCAGACGAGGAAGATGGCGACGTTCTAGGGCCTCCGGCGTCATACAGCTTGGTGGAGAGGACGAGGGGAACGCGGCGGTGCTTCTAGGATCAGCGGCAGGGCGAGGGGAGTGCAGTAGCCGTGGCGGCCTCGGCCATGAGGTGGGGAGCGAGGGAGAGAGAGGGGGAAAGTGAGCAGAGGAAGAGGGAGAAAGTCCAGGGCGTCCAGGCGTTTCCACGACGAACGGCGAGGACGCAGGAGGCGTCGAGAGCGCGAAGCAGGAGGTGGCCGCTCGGCGCGTGCGCTCGCTGTCCTGCCTACTGGCGTGAGGAGGAAGACGACAGAGGGCTGCGGTGGGCTGGGCCAGGTGGCTGCACAGGTGAGTTGGCCCAGGTAAGTTTCTCTCTCTGCTCTATTTTCTGTTTTATTAAGGTTTTCTATTATTCTTTAAACTTTAGGGCTTTATTAAAAATGCCAGGGCATTACCAAAAATCATGAAACTGCTCCATGTCACTGTTTGGAATATTTCCAACAGTAAACATTTCAGTTTGTGATTATTTGAGCATTTAAAATATTATTAGCAATTAAATGCCCAAATGGAAATACTATATATTTTAATTCAAAAATCCAGGAATAGCCTATAATTATGTTCATCATTTTTGGAAGAGGTTTTCACCTTTAACAGAAATCATGAACATTTCCAAAGGGCATTCTGGGTTATTGAAAATATTTTTATTGAACCTAGTTAAATTCATTTGGTGCTAGGGTTTCAACAATCCCCATTTCAAATTTCTTGAATTTAAACATGATGACATGAATGCTTTCATGCAACTAGTTACAAGCAGATCTAGGGTCGTGACACAAAGACCGCAAGGGAAGTTCTAGTCAAGTCCGGCCTCCAATCAACACCGAGTTTTACCATGAGCTGCTTTCAACTCACAAAGAAAATGTACGGGAACCTGTCTTTTATTTCTTCGAACTTCTGGTGGAGCGAAGCAAATGGTAAAAAGGGAGTGCATTGGATCGCTTGGGACAAAATGTGCACACGGAAGCACGAAGGGGGAATGGGTTTAGAGACCCGGAGGCGTTCAACCAAGCTATGCTTGCTAAACAAGCTTGGCGGTTGTTTCAGGAACCAAACTCGTTATGTGCTAGGGTCTTAAAAGCCAGGTACTATGTTGATGGATCCATCCTGAATGCGACGTGTCCAAGTGGTGGATCCTTCACTTTCAGGAGTATATTGCACGGACGTAATGTTCTGCTTGATGGTCTGATCTGGAGGATTGAAGACGGCTCCAAAATAAAGGTGCATCATGACAATTGGATTCCGAGGAAGGGTAGCTTGCGACCACTGGGTCAGAGCTATATTGAAGGGATTGTGCGAGTTAGTGACTTGCTGGAAGAAAGTGGCCATGCATGGGATATGAACAAGGTGGAGGCAATGTTCTCACCTGATGAGGCGAGAGAGATCACACAAATACCAGTAGGTGGACCGGCGATGGAGGATTACCAGGCTTGGAATTTTACGAAGAATGGGGAGTTCTCAGTCCGGTCTGCCTACCACTTGCGCATGAGCCAGAAACGGATGCACTCAGGTCGGCCAGAATCATCAATGTCGGTGGCTGATCACAAATCCTGGCTAAGCCTGTGGGCTACGGTGGCACCCAGCAAGGCCAAAATGCACATGTGGAGGTTGATTCGAAATGGACTAGCAGTAGGATCGGAGTTATTAAGGAGGAAGATCAAAGCGGGTGTTTTTTGCATGGCATGTGGCCGAGAGGAAACGATCCACCACAGATTCTGGAATTGCTACCATTCAACACAATTTTGGAAGATTCTGCACTCGGTATTGGGAGTACCGGTGGCGATCCCACCGGAGTCAGTTCGCTCTCAGAGTGCTTTGTCAAGATGGCTTATGTCCTGGTTCGCTGATGCATTAGATGATGAGCGAGCTGTCCTTGTACAGGGGGCGTACGCGCTCTGGTTGGCGAGGAACAATGCTCGTGATGGCCAGAAGATAGAGGAAGCTGACGCGATAGCAAGAAGAGTTGTCAAATTAATGGAAGAATGGCAGTCCATTCATGGGCGTAAACACAAACAACCAAGATCTATGGTGAAGGAGAAATGGTGTCCACCAGAAGAGGGGTGGGTGAAGGCAAATGTAGATGGAGCTACATCAAAGGCGGGGGCAGATGGCGGCGCAGGAGTGGTGCTCAGAGACCATGCTGGTGCGTATATGGGTGCAGTAAGTCGCTTCCTTCCAATGTGCAGCGATCCGGCAACAGTGGAGCTACGAGCGTGTAGGGAAGCGGCTCGACTGGCAGAAGAACTACATATACCTAGCATACATATTGAAACGGACTATCGTGAGATCGCTTGTAAGCTACAGAGTACAGAGAAAGACCTGTCCACTCTGGGACCGATCGTGGAAGAAGTCAAGCAGCTACTCACGAGGCCTGCTCCGGTGCTCCCCCCTAACCTAATTTCGGAGGGATATTTCTGTCCCCGTGAATTTGTTTTTTTCCTGGCCCGCCACAGCCCAGATCCAAGCCCTGTATAACCCAGACCGTATACGTACAGTACCCTGGTCCGAAAAAAAAACATCACACGACCCCACGCCCACGTAAGACCTGCCGATTCCAATCATTCACGCGAGCAGCTCCATCAATCTCGCGAGCATTGACGCAGCTCCATAAGTCACGTAGTAGATCTCCACCGGCGGCTATCTCGTCGCCGGCGATCTCGTCGGACAGCGGGCACGACAACGTCGTGAATCTCCAACGATCGCGCACAGGTACCGCATCCCGCGTCCCCCCTCTAGTCCCGCTCGCGGCAACATCGAACGAACTGCCGTCGCGCCAGTGGCAGTGGTTAACCTAGCGGAGCGGGTAACCTAGCTACCCGGCGGCGCATGCGATCGTGGATCTTGTTCTGGTAGTGCTGCTCCTCGTGATCTGGGTTCACGTAGCGTCGGTTGCCGTCGGCTGTGCGCACCACCAGTATCGTTATTTGATGTGGCGGCTAACGTAGGTATCCGGCGGCAGAGGTAATCATAGATCTAGCTAGGTTTTGAGATCGTGCAGTTCCTCGCGATTGAAAGTGATCACGACAGGTGCCGTGGCCATCTTCCTTACTAAGTTTGGCAGATCTGAATGGCCTCGGTTGCAGTTGTTTACATAACATCTGTGATCGTGTGCTATGTGTTTTATATTTCATCATTGATAATGTTTGCACATGTGATGATACATATTATTGGTTGTAGGAAATGGCGGAAGAGGAGTTAATTGATATCATGGTAGACATGGAGTTTGGAGAACTGATGAAAGACTGGATAGAAGATTGGTCAGATGATGAAAATTCAGATCGTGAAGATCGGTCAGAGAATGGGAACGAATGGGACGATCTTAATGTGAGTGGCATTGTCATGTTGTAATTTTTTGGTGGCATCCGACAACATTAAATCTTCGTGTTGAAAATTTATAGATCAATGAGCTTGATGATAATCAGGAAAACAACTCGGAGATCTCGAATGAAGATTACATTAGTCAGGTACGTAAGTGAAAAATTTTGTTGGCATGCAAATCGAGTTTCTTCTGGAATATTATATGATAGGTAATTATGTATTTGTGTTGTATTTTTCAGTTCATTTCCGAATGTCATAATGCGTACGACTATTACGGTGAATCCGACGCGGAGACAGGCCTTAGCGATGAATCATTAGATGCACCTGGTTCTGGGGAGTTCGAGTCGTCGGTCATCATGAGTGAGGTATGTGTGTAATCAATGTTCTATGGAAGTAAGTAATGTTAAACCATAGAAATCTGTTTTCAGGGCTGTGGTTTGATTGTGTAGGTGACACAAGATGATGGTGCAAAGAATGTCCAAGATACTGCCAGTGCAGATGATAAGAGGGATATGTTCATGCAGATAATGGAAATGACCTTTACGTCTCACGATGCTGCGTATGATTTCTACAACCGCTATGCTAGAGGTAATGGTTTCAGCATTAGAAAGAATAAGGTCAAGTATAGCAAAACAGAGTCACGTCATATGCGTTATAGGCGGTTTGTTTGTTCAAGACAAGGGAAACATGACAGCAAGTTGCTAACCGAGGAAGGACACAGCTGTAGGCTCAGAGCCGAGACACGCTGCTTTAGCGAAGCGCAACTGACCGTCAAGCTTGACCAAAAGCGTGGGGTTTGGTATGTTGAATGTTTTGAGGACAAGCATAGCCATATGTTGGTAGGACCAGACGAGGTACCTTTTCTTTGGTCCCACAGAAAAATCAAAGAGTACCAGAAGCATGAGATAATGTCCATGGGAGCTGCAGGGATTAGAATTCACGACATGATGGATTGCTTCATCAGCAAGCATGTATGGTACGACGGTGTTGGTTTTACTAGGCGTGAAATATACAACCTTTGCGCCAAGGAGAAGAGGAAGCTGCTTTCAAAAGGTGATGCTGCCACAGCCATAGGCATCATGGCCAGTAAGAAACAGAGGGATCCTAGCTTCTTTTTCGAGTACGGGCTAGATAAGGAAGGACATTTGAATAGGATGTTCTGGTGCGACTCCCAGTCTCGTCATGACTATGAGGACTTCGGCGACGTGCTTGTATTTGACAGCACGTACAAGATGAACCGCTATGGTATGCCATTCATACCTTTTGTTGGTCTTAACAATCACCGGAAGACCACTGTTTTTGGTTGTGCCATAGTTTCGGATGAGACCGAGGAGACATACGTGTGGCTTCTGCAGACGTTTTTGAGGTCCATGTGTCAAAAGATGCCTAAGAGTGTAATCACAGACGCCGACGCTGCGATGATCAAGGCAATTCGTGAAGTCTTGCCAGACGTGTGGCACCGTATATGTACGTGGCACATAGAGAAAAATATGAAGATTCACCTCAGTCACAAGTCCTTGAAGGAGTTCCGAACTCTTCTGTACTACAGCACGTCCACGGCAACGTTTGAGGAGAGATGGCACGCATTTTCCAAAAAATGGCAGTCGGAAAAAACTGTAACATGGTTGTTGGGGATATTGTTATCTGGGGTAAACCGGCCTGCAGGGCCCGGGTTACCTCCGTCAATAGACCCGAGATGTTAAAGCCCAAGGAGAAATAGAAGGGCCCAAGGCCTATAATCGGTTTAGAGATTTATGGGGTAAACCGGCCTGGGGCAAACTTGTATTGTAAGATAGGAATAGAGAGACCGACCCGGGCACGTTTATAAGCCGGAGGTCGAGACTTTGCAGACCGACGGGCGTCACCCGTGTATATAAGGGGACGACCCGACGGCGGTTTGAGGACAGAGAAGAAGAACTCGAGGTTTAGGCGAAGCTTATCGCTCCCTAAGCCCTCGAAACCCATCAATCCCATCACAACTAGACGTAGGCTTTTACCTTCATCGAAGGGGCCGAACTAGTATAAAAACCGTGTCCTTGTGTCCACTTTAACCCCTTCAAGCTAACCCGTTGCGATGGCTCCACGACTAAGTCCTCTTACTAGGACATCTGCCGTGACAAATCCACGACAGTTGGCGCCCACCGTGGGGCTGTCACGAGATGGTTTCAGGTTCTTGGAGGGCCGCTTTGAAGGACTCGAGGGTTACGCTGTGGGACGGATGACCAAGAGCCGCCGCGGAAAACTCTACATCGACGGCACAGGCTGGGGCCCCGACGCCGGCTCGATCGAGTACGGGCACCGGGTCCCCTTTGGCGGCATCCATGTTTTCATCGGCAAGATCGGAGAACCGGGCCCCGAGTTAGGCGTCTGCGCCGACCTCGTCGAGACAGCTCAGTGCACGAGATCGACCCTTGCTAAACCGACCAGGAAGCACGCCTTCGTGGGAGTCATCCACGGGGGAAGCTACGAGGAAGGATCCGAATCTGGTGACGAAACCGCCATCTACTCCGGCGATGAAACGTCGACCGGGGAGACCGAATCTCTTTACCAGCTACAAGATGATCGGGTTGGGGGCGGCTCCGATGGCAACAGTATTCCGGACCCCTCTGATCTGCCCTATCGGGTTGGGATCTTCATGGCTGGGACACAGGCGGCGCCACGATCATCAACTGCAGCAGCAGCGATCTCCGGATCGGCACCAGCAACGGCTGCGCGGGCAGGAGGCCCTACGGGTTCACCAGCCCAAGTTTTGTCAGACCTGTTTGACGCACTAGCAGCGCTCATGGCGGAAGCCAACCCGGTGGATCAGGAGGTTCACAATGCTGAGATTGCCAAAGTGAGAGAGCAGATCACTCGGGCTAAAGCGGAGCTAGCAGCAGAAGAGATCAGGATGACGGCGGAGCGCGCCGCTTTAGATGCACAGGCTTACAGGCTCATGATGGATCAGAAGGCGTCTCAGGAGGTCCTGAAGAGAAAATCCCGGTCTCGGTTGCCCGCCGCCCTCGACGCTCGAAATCTCTTCAACACCCCGGGGGTAAACCGTGCGGAGGCGACGGCCGGCGCCCCGGTTCAGCACCGGATTATAGACCTGCCTCGTCATAACACTGATACGCCACCGGCCATGCCAACGCCGTCAGGTCATTATTCCAACCCGATGGATAACCTCGTCGCGGCGGCGGCTCGGTTGGAAGCCATTCCGATCGAAGGAGATTCACCGCAGGATGAAGAGACACGCCGGGTCAAGGAGCTCCTTAGGACCGCGTTGGCCCAGCAAGAAGCGTATTCGCAAAGCCGTGATCGGATTCACTCCACCCCTCGCCCCAGCAGGAGCTATAGTAGGCGCGTGGAGGAGCCGGCCGTTTCAAGTAACGCCAGGCGTGAAGCGCTCCGCGGCAACAATCCGGCGGGCGTCGACAATACTCACGAGAATGTGGGTCGCACCCGTGCACGGGAGGCCGGATTAGCAGCGCAACATCAGGCTCGTCAACTTACACCTATCTTCCCAGCAGCTACGGTTGAACCGGGGGTGGTTTCCAGTTCTTTGGGAGTACCGTGCCTTGTTCCCGCTTTACGCAACGTACGCCTGCCCAAAGACTTCAAAGGCCCCCGCAAGGTACCAAACTACACGGCAGATCAGCCTCCGGAGACATGGGTGGAGAGCTATGAAATGGCTATGGAGATGCTGGATGTGGATGACACGGCGTGTGCCAAGTATTTCACTATGATGTTAGAAGGAACGGCCCGGACTTGGCTAAAGAGCTTACCGCCTAATTCAATTAGTTCATGGGCCCAATTGCGCGCCCGGTTTATCAAGAATTTCAAGGACACGTGCAAACAGCCAATGTCAATAGTTGACCTAGCAGCCTGCGTTCAGCAAGAAGGGGAATCAACTACCCATTGGGTACGGCGGGTATCAGAAGTTTTGCACTCGTCAGATCGCATCAACGCGGACACCGCCGTGGTGCTGTTGGAGAGCAACTGTCGGTTTGGCCCTTTGAAGCTAAAGCTGGGCCGGATGAAGCGTGATTGTACAGATATAGGAACGCTCATGACCGCTTTAGTGAAGTATGCGGATTCTGACAGTACCAAGGATCCTGACTCTGGTGATGACAAAGCAGGGAAGGGAAAGAAGAATAGCAACACCAAAGGCCAGCAACATCGGCCGGCAGGTAATGGAGGCGGAGGAAAGCGTAAACCGGACGGGAGCATGGACTTGGTGGCCAGCACAAGTGCACAGGATAAAGGCCAGCGGCGTAAGGGGAAACAGCCAAGTTTCCGCGCACACCCCGGTCCTAATCCGGAGCGTTTGAACTTTTTCTTAAACCAGCCCTGTCCGAAGCACGGAACAAAGGAGGAACCAGCAGCCCATCTTTGGAAGGATTGTTATATCATGAAGGAATTCAAAAGCTCAAACACTTTCCAATATGATCACAGCTCCGGCGGTGGTTCAGGTTCCGGATCAGGATACGGTGGCGGAAATTCCGGTCCAGGGTTCCAGGGTAATCCGGGCGGACAGGACAGCCGAAATAATCAAAGTAATCAAAGTGGTTACGAGCAGCAGCAGTCAGGTTATCAGAACAACCCGAAACAGTTGAGTGGTGGACAGTATCATGTCTTTACTACAAGCTTGGATAAACGAGATAGAAAGCTTCAGAGGCGGGCAGTCAGTGCTGTCGAACCGGCCACGCCTCACTATCTGCGTTGGTCGGAACAGCCTATCATATGGAGCCGAGAAGATCATCCTCCCAGGGTGTATAATCCGGGTCAGTTAGCACTGGTGGTAGCGCCTCAGGTGGGAGGTTATAAGCTCACCAAGGTGCTCATGGACGGAGGGAGCAGCATTAACATCTTGTATTATGAGACCTTTCGTCGTATGGGACTGGTAGATAAGGATCTCAAACCGACCAATACAGTGTTCCACGGGGTGGTGCCTGGCAAGTCTGCATATCCGGTTGGTAAGATAGCCCTTGAAGTGGTATTTGGCGATAGTCACGATTCCAGATCAGAGACGCTGACGTTCGAGGTGGTTAAAATCCAAAGTCCGTACCACGCTTTGTTCGGGCGGCCAGCTTATGCAAAATTTATGGCACGGCCCTGCTACGTGTATCTGCAACTTAAGATGCCAGGTTACAAGGGAACTATAACGGTTCATGGGAGCCGCCGAATCGCTTTGGAATGCGAGGAAGGAGATGCAACTTATGCTGAATCGGTTTGTGCTACGGAGGAGCTAAAGCAGTACAAGGACAGTGTTGATCCGGAGGATATGACTTCATTAAAAAAGCCAACTACGGACCATGATCCGGCCTTGAAGTTCAAGTCAGCGGCCGAAACTAAGCTTGTTGACTTCGTGCCTGGCGATTCATCCAAGCAGTTCAGCATCAGTGCAAACTTGGATCCAAAATAGGAAAGCGCGCTCATCGAGTTCATCCGTGAGAATCGGGACATCTTTGCATGGAAGCCGTCTGACATGCCTGGTGTACCGAGGCAACTCGCTGAGCACACCCTTAATGTGGATCCTAAGTACAAGCCGGTAAAGCAGTTCTTACGGCGGTTTAACGAAGAAAGACGTAAAGCGATTGGTGAGGAAGTAGCCAGGCTCCTGGCAGCTGGGTTTATCATTGAGGTTTTTCATCCCGAATGGCTTGCTAATCCGGTGCTAGTTCTTAAGAAAAACGGCACCTGGCGCATGTGTGTGGACTACACAGACTTGAATAAAGCTTGCCCAGCGGATCCTTTTGCCCTCCCCCGGATTGATCAGATCATTGATGCTACGGCAGGTTGCGAGCGTTTAAGTTTTTTGGATGCCTATTCGGGTTATCATCAGATCAAGATGGCAGTTAAGGACCAGGAGAAGACAGCGTTCATTACTCCCTTTGGAGCCTTCTGCTATGTGTCTATGCCCTTCGGGCTTAAGAGTGCGCAGGCTACTTATCAACGATGTGTGCAAAATTGCCTCCACGTGCAGATTGGTCGTAATGTGCACGCTTATGTGGATGATATTGTGGTCAAATCACGAAAGAAGGAGACCCTGGTTGACGATTTGAAGGAGACTTTCGATAACTTGAGAGTGTACCAAATGATGCTCAACCCAGCTAAATGTGTTTTTGGTGTACCTGCGGGCAAGTTGTTGGGATTTTTAGTGTCCCATAGAGGAATTGAGGCCAATCCGGAAAAGATCACAGCCATCACCGCCCTGGCCAAACCGAAATGCATCAATGATGTTCAGCGCATGGCCGGGCGGATTGCAGCGTTAAGCCGGTTTATCAGTCGCCTTGGTGAAAAAGCGATCCCCTTGTATCAAATGCTCAAGAAGATGGATCAATTTGTCTGGAGTCCGGAGGCTGATAAAGCGTTTGAGGACTTGAAGCGACAGCTAGTCAATCCGCCAGTATTGGCAGCCCCTGTAGATAAAGAGCCACTCCTGTTATATGTTGCAGCGAATGCCAGAGCAGTCAGTGTGGCGATGGTGGTAGAACGAAAGGAGGCTGGAAAGGAACATCCGGTTCAGCGACCGGTTTACTATATCAGTGAAGTACTTATCGAGTCCAAACAAAGGTATCCGCATTGGCAGAAGCTGGTATATGGCGTTTTTATGGCAAGCCGGAAGCTGAGGCAATATTTTCAAGGACACCCAATCACGGTGGTCAGTTCTGCTCCTTTGGGTGACATTATACAGAACCGGGAGGCGATCGGTCGGATTGCCAAGTGGGCTATCGAGCTCGGGCCGCACGATTTAAGGTACGTACCCCGGACGGCCATAAAGTCACAGGCACTTGTCGATTTCATAAACGATTGGACAGAGTTACAAGCACCTGAGGAGAAGCCAGATAACACCTATTGGACCGTTCATTTCGACGGGTCAAGACAATTGGAAGGCTCGGGGGCTGGAGTCGTTTTAACTTCCCCTCGAGGAGATAAGTTTTGTTATGTCCTCCGTTTAATGTTCCCCTGTACAAATAATGCGGCTGAGTATGAAGCTTTGCTTCATGGTCTTCGGGTGGCTAAAGAGATGAATCTGAGCAGAGTTAGGTGCTTTGGTGATTCGGATCTGGTGGCTCAGCAGGTATCTGGCACCTGGGATTCTAAGGATCCGCTTATGGCTGCATACCGACGTGAAGTAGATATGGTGGCTGGGCATTTCAAAGGTTATCAAGTGGATCATGTGGACCGCAGAAAGAATGAGGCAGCGGACGCTTTAAGTCGCTTGGGCTCTCAGCGTAAACCGGTCCCACCCAATGTTTTCTTGGATGTATTGTACCACCCATCGGTACAGCTGCCCGGTGAGCTGGAGTTGGCTGTTCCTGATCCGGAGGCTCAGTTAGTGGCGGCTCTTCACGCCACCCCGGATTGGACGCTCCCTTACCTGGCATATATGAACCGGGGTGAGTTGCCAGAAGATGAAAGCTTGGCTCGACAGATAGTACGACGGTCCAAGTCTATGACCATTTTCCAAGGAGAGTTACATCACCGCAGCGTGTCAGGAGCGCTGCAACGGTGCATATCCCCTAAGGAGGGGTGCGAGATACTACGAGAAATACATGAAGGGGATTGCGGCCACCACGCCGGTTCAAAATCATTGGTGGCTAAAGCGTTCCGCCACGGTTTCTACTGGTTAACTGCTCATGCTGATGCGGAAGACCTGGTCCGGTTATGTGATGGTTGCCAGAAATTTTCCAGACGAGCGCACATACCGGCTCAGGAATTGAGGATGATTCCAATCACTTGGCCGTTCGCGACTTGGGGGCTTGATATGGTTGGGCCTTTTAAGCGTTCCAAAGATAAGAAGACCCACCTACTGGTGGCGGTTGACAAATTTACAAAGTGGGTGGAGGCCGAACCTGTCAGTAAATGTGATGCTGCCACGGCGGTTCGGTTTATAAAGAAGGTGATCTTCCGGTTTGGTTTTCCACACAGCATCATCACAGATAATGGTACCAATCTATCCAAGGGGGCCATGAAAGAGTTCTGTGCACGGGAGCATATACGGCTTGATGTTTCTTCGGTAGCGCACCCACAGTCTAATGGTCAGGCAGAACGAGCGAACCAAGAGATCTTGAGAGGTATCAAACCCCGGCTTCTGGTCCCTTTGCAAAGGACGCCGGGTTGTTGGGTGGAGGAGCTACCATCTATGTTATGGAGCATCAATACCACGCCTAACAGATCCACGGGGTTTACGCCGTTTTTTATGGTCTATGGAGCAGAGGCGGTTCTCCCAAGTGATATACGACATGACTCACCTCGTGTGGCAGCATATGTTGAAGCGGACAATGAGCAGGCGCGGCAGAACACTCTTGACTTGTTGGATGAGGAGCGTGACTTGGCAGCTGCCCGTTCAGCGATTTACCAGCAAGATCTTCGTCGTTACCACAGCCGTCGGGTTAGGACCAGAACCTTTCAGGAGGGGGATTTGGTGCTTCGGCTCATCCAGGATCAGTCTGATCAGCATAAATTATCCCCGCCTTGGGAAGGACCTTTTGTGGTCAGCAAGAATCTGAATAATGGGTCATATTACCTGATTGATATTCGAGAGCGCAAGGATTCACGTACATCAGAGGAGGAGACCAGCAGGCCGTGGAACATAGCTCATCTTCGGCCTTATTATACATGAGCCTTGGGCTCTGTTTATGTACATATCATGACCATGTATATATTATGATTAATACAATAAACCGGAGCCTCGAGTAAAGCGGGGTCTTTGCTGTTCTTCACATCATGCGTGTTTACCCCTGGAGGTCGCTTCACAGAAGTTCAAATTATAGATTCCGGTTTAAAAGCCGGTTCAAGGGAAGATGTCTCCTACAAGGCTGTGAAGCTCTTAATATCCGGTTCAATATCCCGGTTCAAGCATGAGGCTTCCTGTTCAAACATAGGTCGTATTCGAACCAAAGAGAACATAGCTATTCAAACACGGGGCTTCCTGTTCAAACATAGGTCGTATTCGAACCAAAGAGAACATAGCTATTCAAACACGGGGCTTCCTGTTCAAACATAGGTCGTATTCGAACCAAAGAGAACATAGCTATTCAAACACGGGGCTTCCTGTTCAAACATAGGTCGTATTCGAACCAAAGAGAACATAGCTATCCCTATAAAGTCAGTTGGGGACCTAGTCGGCCTGAACCGTAGCTACACCTCCGGGGGGCTTGGTCATGTCTTGACGACGGTAATGCCTTCTGGCTGGCACATTTGCCACTGAATCAGTTGGGGACCTAATCGACTTGAACTGTAGATTACGCCTTATGGGAACTCGGTCATGTCTTGATGATGGTAATGCCTTCTGGTCGGCTTTCTAGCCAATGAATCATTTGGGGGCTTGGTCGTGTCCGAACCAACGCAATGCCACTTGATCGGCCCTTGGCCATTGAGTCACTTGGGGGCTTGGTTGACGAACCAATGCAATGCCATTTGGCCGGCATATTTGCCACGATTCAGTTAGGAACCTAGTCGACCTAAACCATAGCTACACCTCTTGGGGGCTCGGTTTTGTCTTGACGATGGTCACGCCTTCTGAACGGTTCATAGTAACCACTATTCGCATGCGTTTTACTATCGCGTTGCCTTTTCATATTTGGTTTTGTTTTCTGCCTTTATTGTGGTGTTTTTTGGTTCTTCGGAACGTCAAGTATCCTTAAACCGATTCAGCTGGCATAGCCTGGTCCGTTTTTTAAACCCGGAGGCAAATTGCCCGGTTTGGCAAAGGCGCAGCACGGTTCAGGTGGTCAAAAAATCACATTGTGTACCCAGTAAAGACAGGAAACATAAGTTGGAAACGTCATTGGAAAGAGCATCAGTACCCGTGCGCGAAGGCACATTCAAGTGCAGAGGTATTAAACTATCTTATTACAAGGCAACGTAGTGCCTGAATATATTGTTCGTTGACGGATTAAGACGTCACCAAGTAAGGTGAACCGGAGCGCTGATTATGCCTGTTCGCCGCCTCGGTTCGAAGGCTGGGGATCGTCTTGCGCCGCTTCAGCTCTATCTTGGTTACCCATTGGCTGGAAATCAGCAGTGGTCCAGTTGATTCCCATTAGCGCTTGAAAGACGGCCTCTTCGTGAATCAGCAAAGACGGTTCAATGTCAGGGGCGTAAGTATGCTTACGGATTGGAGGAATAAGATTTCCCGCTTCAGGGACCGGGGCAGCTACTCGTTTGTTCTGGTTGTCGTATTGGGCTTGGTAACGTGACAGATCTGCTTCCTCAGCCAATTGACAAGCTAGGGGACGCACCGCCCGATTTATCGCCCTCAAATCATCTTCACCAAAGTCTGAACCGTCTTCCTTCAAGCTGGGGTATCCTTGGGCCGCTTCGACAGGATCGAAATCTGGTACCCATGCTTTGGCCCGGATCAAGGCAGTAATGGCTCCAGTTCGAGCAGCTGATCTTTTCAATTCTTCAATCCGGGCTGGAAGCATGGACAGCCTCTTTAATGTGTCTTGAATCAGAGACGGCGCAGGGTTGTTATGCGACGCAGTGGTGATAGCCCTTTGTGCTCCGGTGTACAACTGTTCAATCAGAGTATAAGCAGCTTTGAGTTTCATTCGCACATCAGAACCCAAGTGTCCAATACGTGAGCCTGCAGTGTTTCAAGATGGATTACAAACCGGACATAGGATGTAACAGACAAGGTACAAATTGGCAGAATAGGGAATCGATAAACCGGGCATCGAAAAGCTTACCAAAGACAGCAGAGGTCATGGAGTGTATCTGTCGCTTCACGGCGGATAATTCATCGACCACCGGTTTAAGGGCAGCTTCGGCATTTTCAGCCCTCTTCGTCAAAAGAGCTCTCTCAGTAGCCCAATCAGCTTGTTCTTTCTGGTGGCTTTCTTTCAGCTGTTCCATAACGGTTAAGGCATGGGCCAATTCGTCCTTCGTTTTTTCAGTTTCAGCCTGTTGGGTTTTTAAGATTTCCTGAAGGTCCGAGACTTGTTTCACTTTGGTCTTCAGATCCCCCTGCAGCAGGTCGTCAAAACAGTGCTCAGAAAATATTGCACGGTTTGGAAGTATCAACCACACAAGCAAGTTATGTGCTCGATACTTGGGGGCTAATGCATATTTGATTTTAACGCAAGTTTCCCATTGCAAAAAGTCCCAAGATTGATACAAGTATTTAAACTTGGCACTTGGGGGCTAATGATTATCTGATGATGTTTTCTGGTTATGACCTATGTTGAAGCCTTGGGTTTTCTAAAACCGGACCTTAATTGTTAAAGCAGCCTGATCCAGTTTACCCTCTCGGTTTGGAAATATTGATAAGCTAAGTTGCAATGGAATGAAGCACAAGGGAATTACCTCAAGTTTCTCCTTCATCATCTTGATCATGCCAGCTTCATAATCCCGACTGGTGTACAGTCGGTTCAGGTACCCACAATAAAGATCCGGGGCGCTTAAAGCGGCGTACGTAGAGGAGTCAAGGTCCCATTTGCCCTTTATGGCCGAGATTTCGTCCTTGGCAGTATGCTTGGCCAAAGTAGCAGTGTTCCCCGGTTCAGAGCGGCCAATGCCGGTAATCACAACATCATCATCCTTGGAATCGCTGCTCTGCAGTGGCCCTGTCGGTTTATCAACAGTTCGAGAAGGGGGGATGGATTCCTCAACCCGAACAGGACTGGCAGGGCTGGCAGGTTCGATAGTCCTTTCTTCAACGCAGGTGTCATCTTGCGGAGATAGATAATTCTGAGTATCCTCACGACCCAGAGTGTCAGCACCAGGAGTTTTCTCCGGTTCAGGAGCGGCAGTCCCTTCAGCCGGGTTATCCAGACGAGCCTTCTTGCTCGGTCTAGGTTTAGCCCTGAAAAAAGCCCAAAGATTGTAAAAACGGTATAAGATGGATTAAGAGACCCGTACAGAGATATGTTGTGATCGGTCCAACTTACCCAATGACTGTCTTCAACGGTGGCAGTTGAGTGGCTGAAGATTCACCGGAAGATGAATGGGAAGTGACCTGATAATCGGAGTCAGATGGATTTAGAGGCTGACGAGTTAAACCTGCTTTAGGAGGAAAGCTAGCGCATAAATTGGAGACCTCTGAGCGGCGTTTCCGAACCGGGCTGTTCGGTAAACCGGCGGAGGTGACTACCTGGCCGCTATGCCGAGTGGTGCATCGAGCTTCATGTTGCTGGGTCTTCACAAGAAATTTGGGATCCAGATAAGCAAGAGGGTGAGAAAATTTAATTTTCCGGTTTGCTTGGCGAGGTTTTTTCAAAGGCAAAGGAACGGCATCAGAAGAAAGAATAGTTACCTCTGGGCCTTCAGCATTGCTCGCTTCAGCGTCGTCCTGACAAATATCATCATCAATAAGACGTACAAAAAGTAAGCCAACTGAATCGAGGTCTACCCCAAGGTCCGGATTACCCACATCATCCTCCTCTAAATCGGGGGTACAGGAAGCAGTGTTCCTTTTCTTCGTAGCAGGCTTCTTCACCCTTGTCTTGGGTCTGATTATCTTTTCGGTTGGCTCCTGAAGCTTCTTGCTCCAAAACGGATCATCTCCCTGTTTCGAAAAGGACTGGAAGTTAACAACATATATATAAGGAGATCAAAGATTCTATAAACAGAGGAGTTACTTACAGCAGGTGGTTTGTTTGTGGCACAAAATGGAAGCAGGCCGGTTCGAGCGCAAACATGTTCCGGTTCGTTCAGCATCTTTTTCACAGCTTCAGCGACTTCGTCCTCCGTCAGCTGAATGTTGCAGTGCCTCAAAGGATCGTCAACCCGACCCGTGTATTGGCACATTAAACCGGAGCGGATGCTAAGGGGCAGGATGCTCCATGAAATCCAGCAACGAGCAAGATCTACCCCCGTTAAACCGTTAGCCATGAAGGCTCTGAGCTTGGACAGCTGAGGGGCATACTTACTCCTCTCTTTGGCAGTTAGCCGTGGGGGGAAGGGGTGAGTATTGCTAAGTCTCTCTGGACGGAAACCGGGCAGTGGATTTTCTTCAGCAGGGGAAGTATCCTTGCAATAGAACCAAGTGCAATTCCATTCTTGCGGATGACTATGCAACTTGGCGTGAGGATAAGTCACCTCTTTCCTCTTCTGAATCGCCATACCACCCAGTTCCATATTAGGGCCATCGGTAAATTCAGTACGTCGGTTCAGATGGAAAAAGTCCCGGAACAGCTCTACAGTGGGTTCCTCTTGGAAGTACGCCTCGCAAAGTACTTGAAAATGACAGATGTTCGTGACTGAATTTGGACCAACATCTTGTGGGCGCAACCTAAAATTAGCCAAGACGTCCCGATAAAATTTTGAACCGGGTGGATTAAACCCCCGGGCCAGGTGATCCGCAAACACCACCACTTCTCCCTCCTGCGGGGTAGGAGGACATTCGTCTCCTGGAACCCTCCAATGGATGGTATTTTTGCTACTCAAAGCACCAGTCAGAACTAAGTTGTTTAGTTGGGTCTCAGTGATGCAAGAGGGAACCCAGTTGCATTCATACACCTGTTTCGCCATGAGGAAATCTACAAGATAAATGTATTCCGGTTTGAGAACAAGTGTGATTATAAACCGAAGATGATCTTATATAGAGTCAGGTTATCCACAATGATATCAACCAGCGGTTCATCAAGGGGACTAATGGATGTGTGAATCGGTTTGTTCACTTTGCTAAGAGTTAAACCGACCAGATCTAACAGCTGTGAGTATGAAAGCAGAAACAGATCCCGTACGGATTCTTTCAAAGCAATGGATCTACAGCTAGGGCGAAAAAGAAATAAAAATATGAAGTTTGGCTCACAGCAGAACAACATAAGTTCGATAAGCAGGAAATGAGCGAGATCTAAGAAGACGAATACAGATTTATGGCGAATACCGAGAGGAACTACAAATCCAGATACAGGTAT
Source organism: Aegilops umbellulata (assembly GCA_032464435.1). Lineage (NCBI taxonomy): Eukaryota > Viridiplantae > Streptophyta > Magnoliopsida > Poales > Poaceae > Aegilops > Aegilops umbellulata. Next base: position 515,118,335 of record CP136056.1, read on the forward strand.
CATCATCTGTTCGCAAAGGCTGCTATGGGGATGAGCAAGAAACAGTAGCAGGACGACGAACCCTAGAACAGATCTAAAGCAACAAGAACAGGGGCCTTACCGGGGTCCAAACAGATGTGGAAAGTCGCCGCGGTGTTCTGATCCGATCAGGGTGATGCAGCGGCCGGAGTTGATGCAGCAGCTGACGGCGGCGGCGGAGCTCTGAGGTCTGGGTCGCGAGGAAGACGAAGAAGGGGAGGAAAGGAAGATGGCCTTCAAGTCCTATTTATAAGGCGCGGTGCGCGTGTCAGGCGCGCGAATCCAGGGGCCGGAGATTTCGGGAGCCCAGCCGTCGCCCTAATTCTTGCGGGTTAGCAAAAGAAGACAATAACTTTGCACTGACGTCATATCGGTTCACCGCAGTAAAAGGAGACGAAGAAAACGGCGGTTCAACAGTTACTGGAAAACATTTGAAAGACAGAAATTTTTTAAGGATTGACATGAACCTGTTCAAATCAATCTGGGGCCTAATGTTGGGGATATTGTTATCTGGGGTAAACCGGCCTGCAGGGCCCGGGTTACCTCCGTCAATAGACCCGAGATGTTAAAGCCCAAGGAGAAATAGAAGGGCCCAAGGCCTATAATCGGTTTAGAGATTTATGGGGTAAACCGGCCTGGGGCAAACTTGTATTGTAAGATAGGAATAGAGAGACCGACCCGGGCACGTTTATAAGCCGGAGGTCGAGACTTTGCAGACCGACGGGCGTCACCCGTGTATATAAGGGGACGACCCGACGGCGGTTTGAGGACAGAGAAGAAGAACTCGAGGTTTAGGCGAAGCTTATCGCTCCCTAAGCCCTCGAAACCCATCAATCCCATCACAACTAGACGTAGGCTTTTACCTTCATCGAAGGGGCCGAACTAGTATAAAAACCGTGTCCTTGTGTCCACTTTAACCCCTTCAAGCTAACCCGTTGCGATGGCTCCACGACTAAGTCCTCTTACTAGGACATCTGCCGTGACAAATCCACGACAATGGTTGAGGCGGATGTATAAGAAGAGAAGACTGTGGGCCGCGGCATATCTAACAGAGGGGTTTTGGCTTGGCATGAAAAGCAACCAGCGGAGTGAAAGCCTGAACTCATGCCTTCACGTCCACCTAGATGGTGAAATGACCCTGGTGGATATGATTTTGCACTATGAGAATGCCGTTGTGCGTATCCGTGAAAACGAGGCGCGAGATGACTGCACGGCCTCACAGAGTTTACCGGTGCCAGTTACTAGCTCGAGGGAACTTGAGATAGCTGCTTCTCACATCTTCACTCTAGCAAACTTCTATATGTTGCAGGATGATCTTAGAAAAATTGACGGCATGGAGATTGTAGAAATTAAGCTGGGAGACAGATCACAGCAGTACATCGTGGCCTGGAAGAATAACCGGAAGCGCCGTTTTTGGGTGGAGTATACACCAGTAAATTCCGCAGAAACTATAAGGTGCAGCTGCAGAAGAATGATTCGAAAGGGTCTACCTTGCAAGCACATATTCCATGTACTGAAGCACTTGAGCATATCTGAAATACCAAAGTGTTTAGTTCTTATTCGGTTCACGAAAGAAGCAAGGTTGGGACTGCCCGCGAGGCGCACAAGCGATCTGTTGGGATTTGGTTGGACTGGGGCCGGGGAAAGAATGAAATATAGCCAGGTCAGTGTGTTAGCGTCTGACGCTATGCATGCGGCATGCAAACACCCTGCTTTGTGGGATCAGTTATAGGAGAGTTTGAAGGCTGTGATAGCTAAGAGTCATGAGTATGATCTGCTACAGGAAAATTTGTTGAAGCAAACAAATGACATCAGTAAGTGTGCAGTTGAATATGTGGACGATGGTGAAGGCAACATGATTGAGGTTAAAGATCCTATGAAAGTGTCAAGCAAAGGTGCAACAAAGGCAGATGAGAGCCGCCCTGTCTCGAAAAATGGTAGACCACTCTCTTTTGATGAGTTGAAAACCCGGTGCGGCGCTTGCAAATTGGTAGGACACACTAGACGTAGCAAGAAATGCAAACTAAATGAGAAGTAAGTGTTTCTATGCATTGTGGATTATTAAAGTTTGTATCATTCATTAACTTAGCTTGTCTTCTATCAGGTGCAGAAAAGTGGAGAAAGAACAAGAGTAGAACACTTGCTTCAAATATTTACTGTGTTAATCGATCGGCTCATACTTTGGCTAAGGTAGCTGTAGACGCTTGTGTTTCTTTGGTTTGGACTTGGAGGCTTTGGCCCCCTGATTGTATCCTTAGTATATTAGCAGACGAGATCCCAGTCTTTGTTTAAATAAAGTAAGATGTTTCCCTGTAAACAAAAATCAAAAAAATTCTTTACTGTGTAATGACCGGGGCGGGAGGTAGAAAGAATATTATTGTACGTTTCCCCTGCCCACGTCCTAAATGCCATTAAATAAGTAACTGTACCACTCTCTTCCCCACCACACACTCACCCACCTCCCACGGGCGCCGGTTCGAACTCCCCTCTTATCCCCACGTACAGTAGATCGAGAATACCCTCGCCGGCGACCGCTACAGCCGCCTCCATGGAGAGAAGCCTCGGATGGCAGAGAGCGATGATGGACCTCGCCGGCGATGACGAGGGGTGGCGCGCGTAGTTGGCGGAGGTGTGCGGCTGGTTCCCCAGCACGGAGATGTTGGTCAACCACGCGCGTGGCCTCGTCAAAGTCCTCACCGATGCCGAGAGGAAGCGCGCCTTCCCCTACGGCCGCGGCGTCCCGCCGGCTGTCCTACTCGTGTGGGCAATGCGAGAGGCCACGCTGAGCGACTCCCCTGTTCAGCGCGCAAGGTGGTGGATGTACCGCTCCACCACCATGACGTTGCGGCCAGATTCAGCACGCGTCGCGTCGAGGGCGGGCCGTGTCGACGTCGAGCTCGCTGTCCCTGCGCCCGTCAGCCCGGACTACCAGGTCCGCCATGTGTCGAAGCCAGTGCTTCCGTTCGGCTCTGACGTCGTGGAGGACGACGTGGAGGAGGTACTGGTCATCCCTGATGACCATGAGGAGGGCGAGGAGGACGCTGTGCAGATAGTAGCGCCGGTCGCCGTCGAGGGTGGCAAGACAATGCCCATCGACGTCGAGCTCCTTCCCCTCCTCCCTAACTTAGTGAAGGTGGAAGAAGAGGAGGTGGCTCAGGATCAGGTGGCGCAGCTGTCCAACAGAACGGTGGTCAAGAAGAAGGCTTCTCCATGTGTGGTGCGCCGCTCACGCCGCCTCAAATTTCTGAAGAAGTGACGATGGGCACATTTGCTGAAGGAGGAGGAAGCTGCTGGTTATCTTAAGTTACGTATGCTGTTATATGTTTCAGCATATAAGTTGACATTATTTTGGGTTTGATGTTGGTTAGGTATGCTTTTATATGTAAGCATATAAGTTATGCAATCGGTACGGTTTGATCGGGTTCTTTGTGGCTGAAGAACTGAATATCTACTGCTCACCCTAAGTGCCAAGTTCAGTTAAATTTCTGATTATTGAATATTTATTGTTGCTTTGCTTCAGTGTTGCATGGAAGCTGCTAGATGTTGCTCCTATGTTGCAACAAGACAATGAACTAGTCTGCTACATAAATCAGTAGTGTTGCTAGCTGATGTGCCCATGTGCAACACATACCAAATATAGAACATGCCAAAAGTGCATTGTCTGTCAAATATAGGACATGCCAAAAGTGCATTGTCTGCCAAATATAGAACATGCCAAAACTGCACTGTCTACCAATCATGATGGCCCCATGTTATTTATGCTGCAATCTCTGTTACACTTTGCCCATAAACTGAATAGCAAATAATTCAGCATCATTTCATCATGTCAATTACAGTGATGTCAATAACTTTATGAACAATCTACTTGCTAACTATGACAGCAATCATAATGGCAAGCAGGCCAAGATACAGAAGACCTCCAAATCCTAAAATCCTATCCCTATAGAGCAATACCTCCTTGTGCATCTTAACCATTGCCCTCTTTTCTTTCTCATTCCTTTTAATTTCAGCTTCATATTATGTAATCTTAGTCTCCAGTTTCTTGTTCTTCATGGCAAGAAACTTAATGACTGACTTTGCTTTGCTATCCCACTCCCCATCAACCCATTCAACATACTCAGAAGTGATATCATCCTAAATAAATCATGAGCAATTCAAGTCATTTTATAACTAAACTTGTCGCTGCAAGCGTTAAACACTGAACTTTTTTGCAGCTTGACCGCAATAGCAGTACTAGTTTCAAGATCATGGTCAGTGGACTAACCTGAAACACACATCCCCCGAGTGCGCTGCCAAAATTGTCTGCATCTATGCAGACACGGCCACTAGGAGTTTCCTGATGACCACATAGATGAAGCTTGTCATGGCCACAGGTGATGAATTATGGGCGATAATGCTGGGATGTAAAGAACAACGGTAAAGAACTTACCTTTTTGCCACCAAAGTGTAGCACTGAAGAAACCCTAGTCGTGGGTTCTCCCGGCCCGCCACCGCCCACGAAACCCCCGCCCCCTGTTCCACTAGATCCGCCGCCGCTGCCTCCTGTGCCACTTATTCCGGCCCACCTGCTTGCAGGACCCAGGTTTCGACCTAACTTGCGGTCGCCACCGCTCTTCTCGCCGCAGCCGCCGCCGCCCGACGCCCAGCTCGCTGTCATGCTTTCGCCGTCGAGATTTGGATGTGCAAATAGGGAGGGAGGGCTAGGGATTTGGAAAGCGAAACGAGAAAAGGGAAAGATCGATGTGAACCTGGCAAAATGGGCTGGTGTAGTGCTGCCGGGAACATAGCCCGCCTGTGGGGCCCCTCACGAGGTTAGACGGGTCGTGCCTGGCATTATGATTAGTACAGAAAAAGTTAATTTTGTCTCAAAAAAAGTTAATTATACATATAATTAAAAAACGACGGGTTTGTAAAACAAACTAGAAAAACATGATGCCTGATAACACGCGATAGAGCCAACGAGCTGACATGACTTTGATGAGTGTAATATTACATTATGGCTCGATATATTTACTTATCTACCATGACTACTTTTCATAATAATGTGATGAGGGGGAATTACTAGGAGATTATGCAAGATGATCACATGCAGATAGCTAAGGCAGAATGCTAAACTTGGTAGAGTATTAAAAAAAGTTAAGATTGTGAAAATTTTAATATGAAACTTACGAGAGCAGTTGAAGAGAAAAATAGACTATTATAAAAAATTGGAGAAGGAGAAAAATATTAATCAAGAACACTTGATAAGTGAAGCCGTGAAAAATACAATTATAAAAAATTGGAGAAGGAGAAAAATATTAAGCAAGAACAATTGATAAGTGAAGCCAAAACTTTATAGGTACGACCAAATTGTCTTCTCCGAGCGAATTTTATGACCGAATTGTCTTGTACGAGCGAATTGTCTGATAGACACAATACACATGCATGTGCCCTGTTTATTACATAAAAATGATAGAACCCCTAAGATAATCATGCCGTCGAAACCTTCGACCGGACTAAATCCAAACCACTAAAACTTCAATCTTGCATGCCGCATGAATTCTTCAGGCGCGCCTTTTGCTTGCGATTTCGCGAATTTTGTTCTTCACACACTCCATCGAGTTTGAAGGTGACATAATCAACTCTGCGACAAAACGTCTTCTCCTTGCGTTAACGGAGGCATGCAAAAAATGACATAAAGGTTACATTAACCGAAGTTGCTACACCACCATAGTAGCTACTCTACAAACGAAAATAACAGCATACGTGTGTAAATTTGCGGGTGATTTTGTCCCCGTCCCAATGTTCTAGACATTCTGTGACAAAAAGGCCACAAGAGTTCCTGGTACATATGCAAACATTAGCGGTGGGCAATACAAACATGTGTGTTGTTGTTTGATTATGCATGGTGTCCTATTAACTCACCCATCCTCTTGCTGGGGTATGTCATACTCCCTGATAGGCCACTTACTTACGTCCGGATAATTCCCTGGTGTAATAAGATTTGCCTGATGCATATCGTGTGCTATAGCCATTCGCTATAAAGAGGATAAGTGTTAAAGATCAATCATAAACAATATGTAAGAGAAATGGTACAAATCTTGGTTACATTACCAGTTAACTGTCCTCTCAGTCAGGTCCAGAGGATAGAGCGAATCGAGAGCTTGGAATTCTTTCTTGATCATGTGCATGACCACGGTCATCCAGTGGCTATTGTCGATATTCAACGCGATATACGTCTACAGTGCAAAAAAGCATTACGGATCAAAAGAAATACTTGATGAACTATCATGTAGTGATGAATCACAAACATTACGTACCTTATCACGCACAGTATACTCTTTCGTGACTCTATTAACTGCCCCAGCTTTGGTCAGAGCACTATCCATGTTGTAGCTCGATGGCAATGGATCGTCATGTGCGATAGCACGATCTACAAGGAATTTGGACCTCCACGCTGGACAGAGGTAACGATCATGACCAACACGCAGCTCCAAATGTCCCATATAAGCATCAATAATCTGCATAGAATATCAGCACATTACATGTTGAGAGTTGAGACATAGATTTTTGAGCATCTTATAAAGAGGACATGCAAGTAGTACTTACATCGTCCGACAACCATCTATGAGCTAGTACCGATAGAATCCTTTCGGAAGTCAGAGTTATGCCACGGCCTTCACTGTAGTAAATTTTTTTGTTCTTGTTCTTCTCAGTGCTAGCAGCTAACTCGACAAATGAAACAGCTGCATCAATTATTTCCGGCGTCAACTCATCTGCCACATCCTCCCGCACATTATTGTTTGAAAATAGAGCTACATGAAATAATATGAACGTCAACAATGGTGATCATATGCATTGGTAGTAAATAAAAAAAATTAAGAATGTTAGTTACGAGACCTCTAGTAGCAGTACTAGTACCAGAGGTTCTCAGACCACGGCTGGTACGCCTGCCGGGCTTGTCAAGTGCGTAGGGGGAATCAAATTTCTTGGGAACGGTCCGCTTCCGCTTACCGGACATAACCTCCTCATCCTTATCGATTGTTGCACCCTTTTTTCCATTCGCCTTAGCCATGAACTTGCCGACAGAAGATGGACAAATGTCTATGTCCGATGAAGGTGCTTGAGTAGAAGTACCAACCACCCAAGGGTTTTCCGGTGTACCCCCACATACATCATTATGCTTAATAGGTGAAGCTTCCTTGTGTCCTTTCAGCTTCGATGGGGTTTTCTGTTTCACAAACTAAATCGTGTGAACATTTCTGGACGAAAAAAATTAAACGAGAAAATTATAGACAGAAAGATAAATACATAGTACCTCAGGTACGGTTTTATGGTCGGGAAGCACTTTAGGCTGTGTCATGTCAATGATCGGCTCTCCATCACTGTCCATGTCTTCCTTGTACACGAATTCCTTCTTTTCATATGGACCATTCTCGTACGAATCCACTTCGTCCGGATCATTCTCCGCGGATGGCACGGCAGCAGCCGGCTTGTACATGACACCTTCTTTGTTCAACTTCTCCAACAACCTCTGCAATAGAAATATAAACTTAGTAATGGTAGGATGGTTTAAAACAGCAAACATACTGTAAAGTATAAAGTTTGGGTGTGATACCTCAGCTACTTGATCAGGGATTTGCCTCATCTCGGTGTGTATGAGGTCCATGCACCGCTTTATTAGAAGCTCCATCAAATCTTCCGACAATGTGGCTGTCGTCGACTTCTTTGCGTTTCCAGTTGCAGGCTTGGTTTTTGACTTCACGGTAGGCGCATTATTTGGGATGTTGGGCTCCTGAGCCCTATACTCTTGGGTGATATTATTTTCGATCTGCATGCGACATTGAAGTACATGTGATGAATAAAAAATAAATAGTATTAAGTTACAAAACATTTAATAAAGACGAAACACAATGACTTACCCTTACGTTACCACGGCCGCGCCCATTATCATAGTCGAACCTATCTCTCCTAGTGGTTGCGCCTTCTGTCCAGTTCCTCATAAGAGGTTGTATGGACAAGTTGGGATTATAGGCGCATTCGCCTTCGACCGGTTGCACCTTCTCCCAGTACAAGTACTACAAAAAAATATAAGGATTTAGAGTTAGTAAAATACATCACATAAAATTTGCAATGATATGATAATTGACATTATGCAACAGGTCTGATATGTGTACCTGCAAGAGAGCCAAATTGCCTTTCGGCCATTGGCGGAGGTGTTTGCCTTTCTTCACTATGCGAAGGCAATCAAGGAGAACACGCATGGTGAAGGCATTCCAGTTAATCTTTGAAATACGTTTCACGTCGTAGACCAAAGCGTAGTACTGCTTTGGCACAATCTTGCTCGACATGGGAGCAATAATTGTTCCTAACAGGACCAGCACTACTTTGCGTAGGAAATCGTCGTCGGTGGCTTTACTTTTAATTATGTCCTCAATGAGATTATGTATCACTATGTTTTCTGAAGTCTTACTGAGAAATTGTTCCGGCACCCGCTCCTTCATGTCCTCGCCTTCTTCAGTCAGAATGTCCGAAGCGGACAGTCCTTGATTCTCGAGGTTAAAGATGCACTCGACGTCGACCGCACCGAGAGTCACCTCCCCAACCTGCTCTTGCATAATGAATCTGCCCGTGGTGGCCTGAAAATTCTCAATCATATACCTAATCAGCAGGGTACGCATCTTAATAGATGGGATTTGCAGCATGCTGCGCAATGATGTATCAGCCACTCTAGCTCGTTGACCGCTCGACAGATCTGCAACAAGCTTGCACCATTTCTCAACTGCGCATACTATTTCTCCATTCAGCTCGTCCATCCTGTTGAAAGAAAAAATATAACTTCGTGACACATTAGCTAACACTAAAGCAAAAATAACAATAGGCATGCAAAAATATAAAACTTTCTGGCAGTAGCTAACACTAATACAAAAATAACACTAATGGAAATACAATACTATCACCATGTATACTGCAACATGCAGCCAAGTGTGTGCTGACATGAGGCAATTAAAAAATAACTACAATTGGTAATTGAATTTACTTGCATCTGATCAAGTTCTTTGAGTATCATTTAAATTATATAATCAATAAATTTAATATGGTAAACTGTTACTTAGTCATCTGGTTGTCTTACTAACAGGGTGACAAATTGTTCACCAGTAAATAAACTAGAGTCTATAGCAATGGTACCTATTTGAGGTTCATCAACAATTAATGTTAATAACTCTTTAATGTTCTGTGTGCACAACAATATAATTGGATCGTGTGACAAAAATATAATTGGATCTTGTGACAAAAAATGTATTGCATCATGCTTCTCGAGAAACAACATCTTATTCTACCATGCTATGAAAGAACCAAAGAATGTTTTCATCTACGCCATCTGGTCAGAACGCATCTACTCGAGTTCATACTAGTTGAAAATATGTGGTAAACCTAAGTCCATCAAAGCAACGAGACGGAGGAAGTAGCTTGCTATGAAAGCGCGAGGGAAGGAGGACAATTTACTTGATCGGTCGACGAAGATGAAAGAAGTTGGCGATGTGTTCTCGACGTAGTTCGTCGAGGTCGGCCTGCACGTGCAGATGCCCTTGATCTTCTCGGGGTTTTTGTGGCGTGTGGGATGCGGCGGACGGAGCTGTCGACGCCTCGCCGGCAGGAGTCGATCTAGTCGACGACATGTGCGAGGAGGAGTAGATTATATACGAGGTCGACGCCTAGGTCATCGTAACTTCCCTGTGGCCAATCTCGCGATCTATATTTTCCTCCGTTGAAGCGAGGCTGAACGTGCTCCTCAATCGTAGGGATTAGGAACATATGGATTAGCACGATCCCAGAATTATGTAACAGAACGGCAACTACTCCCGTGATCGACGTGCGTGTGATCGACGTGCATGGAAAGCGCAGCGTTGTGGGCTCCACAATATGGATCCGACACTTATTTGCGGTCTGCGCCGGCCCACTTACCTGCATTGTTCCCTCAAAATAAATATCATTCGTTCATCCCTAAAAAAAACTTGTTTTCACACGTTTTAGTTATTGTATACTTGTATATGTTCAACAAAATTTATAGTATCTCTATCATTTCTACAATATTATACATGCATCGAGTGTCGGAAATGAACGATACTTGTCATGCATGCATGCCATGGTCATCGTAGGTTACGGATTAAGTTTGGGATCATTTCGTGAGATCGTAGGTTACGCATAAAACTCTTTCAGACCTGGCCAACTTTTGGGAGCATGTTGGCTTGGCCAATGTGGTCCCCCAGGCAAGGTGTGCATGAATTCGGACGCAAAACGCACGTTGCGTCACGTGGCGGCAGTGTTGTAGGGTTTTCTCGCAAGAAAACCCTAGAAATTGCATCGAGTGTCGCAAATGAACGATACTTGTCATGCATGCAAGCCATGGTCATCGTAGGGTATGCATGTAGTTTGGGATTATTTGGTGGGACCATCAAGGAAAACCAATTTCAGACCTGACCTCCGGCAGACCCGAATGGTCCTGCTTGTACATGGTGCATGTGGAAGCATGCATGAGATGACCCCAACTTTTGGGAGCTTGTGGGCTTGGCCAATGTGGTCCCCCAGGCAAGGTGTGCACGAATTTGGACACAAAACGCACGTTGCGTCACGTGGGGGTAGTGTTGTAGGGTTTTGTCGTCGGAAAACCCTAGAAAATGCATCGAGTGTCGCAAATGAACGATACTTGTCACGCATGCATGCCATGGTCATCGTAGGGTATGCATGAAGTTTGGGACCATTTGTTGGTACCGTCAAGGAAAACCAATTTCAGACCTGATCTCCGGCAGACCCAAATGGTCCTACTTGTAGATAGTGCATGTGGGGGCATGCATGAGATGACCCCATCTTTTGGGAGCATGTGAGGATGGCCAATGTGCCCCCCTCCCCCCCCAGGCAAGGTGGGCACGAGTTCGAACACAAAACACACGTTGTGTCACATGGGGGCAGTGTTGTAGGGTTTTGTCAACGGAAAAACCCTAGAAAATGCATCCGGTTTTGGAAGAACAATACTCGTCATGCATGCTTGCCATGGTCGTCCTAGGGTTTTGCATACAGTTTGGTCTGAATTGGTGAGACCGAGAAGATAAATCTGCTCCTACTACATGGTGCATGTGGAGGTATGCATGCGACTGTCCCAACTACATTTGATTTAATAATATTTGAATTTTCAAAAGAAAATAAAATTTATAATTTGGAATGAAGAATTGAAATAATGAAGAAGTGCAATAGAACTTAACATATTATCAATTACATTTTGGAAATATTTCGAATATAAAGAAGAGCAAAAATATTAGAATGAAGAAGTGAAATAAAACAGAACATTTTATCTTACAAATTAAAAATATTTCAAAAATAATAAAGATAAGAAATATTAGAATTAACAATTAAAATAAAACACACCATTTTAGTTTATATTTTGTAAATATTATCAATATACAAAAGAGAACGAACAAATGAAATAAAACACAACAGAATTTGGCATATTTTTTAAATTTTAGTGAACACTGTTAGAAATAATATAGAAAAAAAGAGACTTGATTTTAAATATTACAAATATAAGAAAAGAAACAAAGAAAATTTAAAACGTATCAGCGAGCGGAGTAAGGCTGCCCTGGGCCAGCCCGCCCGAATTGGGCCCAAGGCGGAGCCGCGCAGGGCACATCGCAGCGCACAGCCGTTGGGTGGTGGGAGTTTAGTCCCACCTCGCCAAGCGAGGGAGCGCTGCACCGGTTTATATACCCGGCTGCGACTCCACTCTCAAGCTCCTATCAATTGCAGGCAGTACATTCCCTAACTCTTGTCCCCTCTGCCCCGTGGGGCCTACTAGCAGCAAAGATAATATGCACCACGGGCCTGGATCCTGGCCCATGCAACGCAGAGTTCCTAGTCGTATGCAGGCCGTGGTGTATGAAATCTCCTGCTCTGGTAGGCGGGCACTTTTTTTTGGCATATTGCCTTGTGTATTGATCTTTAAATCACACACTAAATTATACACATGCTCACTTGCATTCAATACACAACTTTTTTGTGCAAACATGACAAGTTAATGTTTTGTGCATACACAACTTTTTTGGCATACATGCGATTGTCCCAACTATATTTGATTTAATAATATTTCAAGTATGAAACAGAAAATAAAATTTATAATTAGGAAAGACAACCATGAAAAGTGAAATATAAGAGAATAATAAATTTGAATGAATAAGTGCAATAAAAGACAACATATTATCTTACATTTTGGAAATATTTCAAATATATAGAAGAGAACAAATATTTGAAAAACTGGCTTAAGTTAGACCAAATGGCCCCTTCGGAATGCGGTCATTTTTTCGACCACCTCCAAATGACCTCAACTTTGGCACACATTATCTATTGCACAAACAAATGTGGGTTCCAAAGGTTTTATATTTTTTTGAATTTTTATTAATTTATAATGCCCTCTAGACTGACCGGTCAAAACATCGATCTATACCTCAGGGGGGCATTGTAAAAAATACTTTTTCCAAATTTTCTTTCATAGCCATAATTGGCACATGTGGGTCACCATGTTCAAGAAAGTTTGTGTGATTTGGAGGTGGTGGGAAAAATCACATTTTTTCAAAAACGGGTCACCAAATGGCCCCTCCGGAATGCGGTCATTTTTTCGACCACCTCCAAATGACCTCAACGTTGGCACACATTATCTATTGCACAAACAAAGGTGGGTTCCAAAGGTTTTATATTTTTTTTTGAATTTTTTATTAATTTATAATGCCCTCTAGACTGACCGGTCAAAACATCGGTCTATACCTCAGGGGGGCATTGTAAAAAATACTTTTTCCAAATTTTCTTTCATAGCCATGATTGGCACATGTGGGTCACCATGTTCAAGAAAGTTTGTGTGATTTGGAGGTGGTGGGAAAAATCACATTTTTTTTCAAAAACTGGCTTAAGTTAGACCAAATGGCCCCTCCGGAATGCGGTCATTTTTTCGACCACCTCCAAATGACCTCAACTTTGGCACACATTATCTATTGCACAAACAAAGGTGGGTTCCAAAGGTTTTATATTTTTTTGAATTTTTTATTAATTTATAATGCCCTCTAGACTGACCGGTCAAAACATTGGTCTATACCTTAGGGGGGCATTGTAAAAAATACTTTTTCCAAATTTTCTTTCATAGCCATGATTGGCACATGTGGGTCACCATGTTCAAGAAAGTTTGTGTGATTTGGAGGTGGTGGGAAAAATCACATTTTTTTCAAAAACTGGCTTAAGTTAGACCAAATGGCCCCTCCGGAATGCGGTCATTTTTTCGACCACCTCCAAATGACCTCAACTTTGGCACACATTATCTATTGCACAAACAAAGGTGGGTTCCAAAGGTTTTATTTTTTTTTTGAATTTTTTATTAATTTATAATGCCCTCTAGACTGACCGGTCAAAACATTGGTCTATACCTCAGGGGGGCATTGTAAAAAATACTTTTTCCAAATTTTCTTTCATGGCCATGATTGGCACATGTGGGTCACCATGTTCAAGAAAGTTTGTGTGATTTGGAGGTGGTGGGAAAAATCACATTTTCTTCAAAAACTGGCTTAAGTTAGACCAAATGGCCCCTCCGGAATGCGGTCATTTTTTCGACCACCTCCAAATGACCTCAACTTTGTCACACATTATCTATTGCACAAACAAAGGTGGGTTCCAAAGGTTTTATATTTTTTTGAATTTTTTATTAATTTATAATGCCCTCTAGACTGAACGGTCAAAACATCGGTCTATACCTCAGGGGGGAATTGTAAAAAATACTTTCTATATTTTTGAAATTATTTGAATTTATAATGCCCTCTTAAATTTGTTTACCTTTTTAATGCCCTATTATTTTTTTTCAATTTTTTATTTACTAAACTAGGTTTACAAGATGCCTAGGATCGCCCATGCTTTTCCTTTTGATAATTTTTTCCCTTTTCCTTCACTTTACATAAAAATTACCTGAGCACTCCAAAAATAACATAAAAATTACATTACCCCTCAAATAATAACATACAAAAAATTCAAAAGGTATTTTTATAAACACATCTTCTTGAATATGTATATTTTCTTTTCTTCTAAATTTATATTTAATTCCTTCACACTTTGATGATGGAATATTTGCTCTGTAATTGCAACATAGGTTCAAATGATGGAAAATTTGATCTTTTTGCTTATTCAAATTATGCGTTGATGGAATGTGTGAGGATGAACAATTATCAGTAACTTTACTAAACCCCATGTACTATAATTCATGACAGCCATTTTGGAACATTGCGACATTCAATATTTGGTATAATTGGCACATGGGCGCAGCAAGTTGCACTTGCCCACAACATAGACAAGTGTTGCAGCATGTCTCAAGCAACACTGAAGCGCCATTTGTTTTTTTCGCACCATCGAGACAACAACTAAACATGAAGGAAGCATTCACCACAATTAAAGATAAGGCCACACATATATAGATAGCATTCTAATAGGTAGCAGGCAGTTCACAATAGATCCAGTTCAACCACACATTACATTACATTACATTAATATATCAAGTTTTCTCGCAGTTCATACCCAGATGCAGCTTTCCCAAAAGTAAAACATCATCAAATATACTGATGATGAGTACGGCTTGCAGCTTCCGATGATCAGCATGATGTACGACTACAGGTCAGGGTTTCTCAGGACCTTCAGGAGCGCCTTATGCTGACCAATGATCCTGTAGTCATGACTGGAGCTCGATGTAGCCCGGCAATGTTCCATCAGATGCTCCAATAACCCAAACCTGGGCTTGGGCTTGCTGCAATAGGGGCACTTGTACTTTTCATTCCTCCAGTTGTAGTACTTGGCAGGTCCTTGGGCCCTGATCTTCAACACCTCCTTCTCTTCAAAGGACTCGACGTTCCCCTCGTCCACATCATCTCCAGATTTATATTGCACACATTAATGACTGACATTAATACATTATGCATTCAAAACCTATAAACACATAATAATAACTCAATGCAGAAATAACATTTGAACTAGGCCTTACCTCGTACGGCTCATCTTCATCAGACTCATATGGGTAGAACCCAGTCTTGTCCCACTTCCTCTTGTTGCCCACAAGATCCTCCTCCTCCTGCTATATTGTGAATGTGAACCACATTGGTATGTTGCAAGTGACCAAATGCTTTCCTTATAAATACAGAATCTAAGCAATCAATCAACAGACAAATGATGTCCTCATAAATGCTAATGAAAATGCAAGCTGGATTCTTGACATTCCCTGGATAAACCTGTAAGTGCATCTAGTGCCCCTTAGTGATTTTGGTGTATTGAAGACTTATAGGTTAAGTATCTAATGCGTTTATGAGTGTACACAGGTCTATAAGTCTATGAGGAGTTTGATATTTACAGTGAAAGTCGACCCCTAAAAATAAAGTTCTTCGGCTGAAGACTTTGATATTCTGAAGACTTTATGAAGACTTTCTGAAGAATTTGAAAGTGAAGAAATTGGTGTAACCCTGAAGACTTGGTATTCATTCGAGGAATGTGAAGCGTGAAGACTTCTGTTTTCGTAGTTTCATTTTTCGCTTTCTTGAGTCATAGGAAACACCGTACTGTTAAAGGGGGTCGAGGAAATACTAAGGAGATATTTCCAAGTGATGCTCAACTCATATCCTACACCTACCAATCCCTTCGAGTGAAGCCATTGGAAATCTCATACAGTTCAGTCAAATTCTTCAGTGACAGAGACGCAGTTCTTCTGGTCACTGAGGACTTTGCTCTGACTGAGGAGCTAGGAATTCGCCAGTGCGAATTGCCTACACAGTGAGGAACATGATAGCCCTGAGGAATCTGTAATCCAAATTTCCGACCGTCGCTGTGCTACGCGCCAGCTGTCCCAAAATATCTTATCCATCCAACGGTCATATCATTGAAGGGCATTTATGTCTTATCATGTCGGGCTGCTCCCTAGGCTATAAATAGCCGCCCCCTACAACCACTAGCTGGTTGGCTGCTCCGCGAGAACTTGACACTTGTCATTTGAGAGCAACCCATCCTCCGAGGACTTTGAGCGAAAATCATCAAGTGAGGAAAATCCGAACCCAAACCCAAAACACCTACAAACCCAAAGTGATTGAGCATCACTGAAGAGATTGATCCTGCGTGGATCCGACGCTTGTTACCTTTGAAGACTGTGCTTCTTCCAGACGGTTAGGCGTCAAGTTCTAGAGCATCCAAGAGGAATTGTGGATCGCCGAGTGACCAAGTCTGTGAAGGTTTGGAAGTCACATGAAGACTTACCACGAGTGATTGGGCGAGGACTGTGTGTTCTTAGCTCAAGGAGAATACGGTGAGGACTTGGTGTCCTGAGCTGCGTGCTCAGCGACTGGGTGTCTGGGACTGTGTGTCCTCGAGTTTAAATACTCAGCCGCTCCAACCAGACGTACAACTGAGACAGCAGTTGGAACTGGTCTACCAAATCATTGTCTTCACCAAGCTTACTGGTCACATTTCCTCAACACTTTCATTTCCTCATTACTGTGTTGTCTGTTTGTTCATATCTGTGTTTGAAGACTTTGACTGAAGACTTTCACAAATTCCTCAGTTCAATTTCTTCAGTCTGTTTGTCTTCATCTAGAGTTATCCTGTGCATACGCTTTCTGTACTCTGTGTTTGTCTTCATTTCATCATGATGACCATGCATGTAATCCGTTATGTTTACTTCTGAGTACTTATTCCGCTGCTATTATTTCTTCGCTAAGGAATTTCCTCACGAGCAAATTCCTCAGTGAAGAATTTCATAAAAATCGCCTATTCACCCCCCCTCTAGTCGATATAACGCACTTTCAATTGGTATCAGAGCAAGGTACTCCCTTGTTCTGTGTGATTTTGGTTTAACCGCCTGGAGTTTTAGTTATGTCGACCGCAGATATGAAGAAAGTGCCGTGCCCCATCTTTGACGGTCATGAGTATCCCAAATGGAAGGCTATGATGAAGAAGCGTCTCATGGTGATGGACAGCGAGCTATGGACCATCACTGAGATTGGTCTGACCGATCTGTGCAAGATGGCGGAAGCTGATGACATTCGCAAGTACACTCAACTCAACCTCACAGCGAAGGCCGTCATCTGCTCCAGTCTGTCTCGAAACCGGTTCAGAAACATCATGCATCTCGATCAGGCGAAGCTTGTCTGGGACCGTCTCTCTGATGTCTATGAAGGCCATCGAACCCGTCATGATCCTTGGTTTGAGGATTTCAAGGAATCGCTCAAATCGATGACATTCGAACCAGAATCATCATCCTCCTCACCATGCCTCATGGCAGATGGTAAACAGGTAACTGAATGCTACCTATCTGAGTCTAGTGATGAAGAATCTGATGATGAATTTGGACCTAGTTATGTCAAACTTGCTTCCCTTGCTGCTAAACAACAAAGAGCTTTGAAAAATGCTAATGATATGCTTAGTAAGAGCAATGATATGTTGGGTGAAGAAATGGATCAGTCACAAGCCTTGGCTGAAAGTCTTCAGAGACTTCATTCTAAGTATGACTCCCTTCAAGATCAGCATAACTCTCTCTTGTCTGATTTTGAGAAGATAAGAGCGAATTATGAGGATCTTCAGAAGGAGCGCGATTCATTACTTGCTCAACAAATCAGCGCTGCTCAGGAAGAATTTATTCCTCCATGTTTAAAATGCATTGAACGAGAATCTACTAATTCTTCACCTGAATGTTCAAATGCTTCAAATGTTACAAATTCTTCACCTGTCTCTGCTATCACTAATTCCTCATCTGAGGACATTGCTAGTATCACTGACGATGCAGGGCTGAAGGAATTGTACATGACAGGCATGTACAAAAGCCTCAAAGGGCATCAGGCTCTTTGTGATGTGCTTAAAAAGCAGATCCTCAACAGGAACCCTAGGAAAGAGGGTATTGCCTTTGAGAGGAAACTCAATGCGGATGGTACTTATTGGAAGCCTGAGCAGTACCCCAAAACCTCATGGGTTGCTGCAAAGGGACCTCCAGTTGATCCATCTGATTTATCTGGCTATACATGTGAATCTTCTCATACTTCTGATGAGTCATTTGACTCCAACTATAAACTGTTCAAAGATCAGAATGGTGAAGTATTTGCTAGATATGTTGGCACTAACTGCAGGAACGGTTCCCCTATGAAGAAAATCTGGGTTCCCAAAGGTTGCCTTGAAAGTCTTCAGGTGAATGTCCTCATGACACCACCTGTGAAGAAAAGGAACCCCGGATCTAATTCTTCATATGGACCAAATTCGTCATATGGATCCAAGTCCTCATACAGACCAAATTCCTCAAGAGGATCAAATTCCTCACATGGATCAAAGTCCTCATATGAACATCATCATGCTAACAACTCTGTTTCGCAGGGAAGAGCCAAGGGCTATAACTATGAGCATTATTCTTCTAATCATTATGTTCACAAGTCCTCGAAGAATTTCTCTGCTTATGCATATGCTTACCCTAACCCCTCTTACGTGAAACGAAATGGTTTGGCTGCTTTGCCACCATTCTCATATGGAGCTCGCAGAGTGATGAACTCTTTGCCACCCCTTCAGATGTGGGTGGTGAAGAAAAAGAACTAATCTCTTCTGCAGGGTCAGGTCTCCAGACGTGCTGTAACGTCTGAAGAATTTGCTGGGGACCTGACAAAAATTTCCTGAAAGGACGCAGGCTAACCATGATGAAATGAACTTTCATTTCACACATCCTCCCTCTGTTTTATCTGTTCTACTGCTTGATGAAATTGATCTGATGAAATGTGATATCATATTCTTCACTGCTGAAGTATATGAGGTCGTAAGTTACACTAATTCATCTACAGGATGATCAACCCAAAGCCACTGAATGGGTACTTGATAGTGGATGTACAAATCACATGACTGGTGACAAGAATCTGTTGATGGATGCTCCCTTATCAGCGTCACACATGAAGCATATCATCTTCGCTGACAAAAGCAAAAGTCAGGTATTGGGTCTAGGTAAGGTTGCTATCACAAAGGATCGACACATGGACAAAGTCATGCTTGTTGAGTCCTTAGGATACAATCTTATGTCTGTCTCAATGCTTTGTGATCTTGATATGGTTGTTGTCTTCGGCAAGTATCGTTGTGTTGTGATTATGCAAGCTGAAAAATCCAAAGTCTTCGAAGGCTTTAGGAGAGGAGACTTGTATATTGTTGATTTCTCTGCAGATTCACAACCTACCGTGTGCCTACTTGCAAAAGCTTCAGAAGGATGGCTATGGCATCGACAACTTGGTCATGCAGGCATGAGGAATCTGCACACGCTTGCGAAGAAAAAGCATGTCATTGGCATTGAGAATGTCAAATTCCTCAAGGATCACTTATGCGGTGCCTGTGAAGCTAGAAAGATGACCAAGGCCAAGCATCCAGCGAAGACCATCATGACTACTACTCGTCCATTCGAATTGCTTCACATGGATCTCTTCGGTCCTAATCATTATTCTTCAGTCTCTAAAGAAGCATCTCAATATGGCTTTGTTATTGTTGATGATTACTCTCGTTACACATGGGTACACCTTGTCTCTTACAAAACTGAAGTGCAGGAAGTCTTCAAACGATTTTCCTCGAGGGCTTCAACCAACTTTGGTGTGAAGATCAAGCACATCAGAAGCGACAATGGCACTGAGTTCAAGAATTCGGGTCTCGATGACTATCTTGATGAACTTGGTATTACTCATGAATTATCTGCTCCTTATACTCCTCAATAGAACGGCGTCGTGGAGCACAAAAACAGGACTCTTGCTGAGATGGCTCGCACTATGCTCGATGAGTACAAAACCCCTCGTCGTTTCTGGGTTGATGCAATTGATACCGCGTGCCATATCATCAACAGAGTATATCTTCACAAATTCTTCAAGAAGACTGCCTATGAACTCCTCACTGACAAGAAACCCAATGTGAGTTATTTCAAAGTCTTCGGTGCTAAATGCTGGATTAGAGATCCTCATCACAACTCTAAATTTGCACCGAAAGCACATGAAGGTTTCATGCTTGGTTACGGAAAGGACTCGCACACCTACAGAGTCTTCAACAATGTTCTTCACAAGATTGTTGAAACTGTAGATGTGCGGTTCGATGAAACTAATGGCTCGCAAAGAGAGCACCTACCTTCTGTGTTAGATGAACCAGCACCTGAGGAATCGATCAAGCACAAGGCTACTGAAGATATCAATCCTACTAAAGAATCTGTTGAAGAATTCATTCCTGAACGTGAAGAACGTCGAGCTGATGCACCTGAAGAAAATGCTGAGGAAATTGATGCTGAAGAAAATACTGATCAAATTCCTCAACGGCAACCAACTCACCCTCGCGTTGCAAAAGAAGTGCAAGTGGAGAAGATCATCGATGACATTAGAGCACCAGGTCCTCTCACACGCTCAAAAGCTTCACATCTATCTAACTTTTGTGGGCACTTTGCTTTTGTCTCTATCACAGAGCCCACTAAGGTAGATGAAGCATTTCTGGAGCCTGAGTGGATTCAGGCCATGCAAGAAGAATTACATCAGTTAAAGCTCAACAACGTATGGGAACTAGTCAATCCTCCCGATCCTCGCAAGCATAACATCATTGGTACAAAGTGGATCTACCGCAACAAGCAAGATGAAAATGGTGTTGTGGTGAGGAATAAGGCACGACTTGTAGCTCAAGGCTACACACAGGTTGAAGGAATTGATTTCGATGAAACTTTTGCACCTGTTGCTAGACTTGAAGTTATTCGCATATTACTTGCTTATGCTAACCA
This sequence comes from Aegilops umbellulata, assembly GCA_032464435.1. Classification (NCBI taxonomy): domain Eukaryota; kingdom Viridiplantae; phylum Streptophyta; class Magnoliopsida; order Poales; family Poaceae; genus Aegilops; species Aegilops umbellulata. The sequence continues at coordinate 515,139,147 of CP136056.1, forward strand.
TCATGATATCATCTTATACCAAATGGATGTGAAAAGTGCATTCCTCAATGGTAAGATTGAGGAAGAAGTATATGTTGCTCAACCACCAGGTTTTGAAGATCCGAAACATCCTGACAAAGTCTTCAGACTTAACAAGGCCCTCTATGGCCTCAAGTAGGCCCCACGGGCGTGGTATGACACATTGAAGGAATTCTTCATGAAGAAAGGCTTCACACCCGGTTCACTCGATCCCACTCTTTTTACTAAATCATATGATGGTGAACTGTTTGTGTGCCAAATATATGTTGATGATATCATCTTTGGCTGTACTGACCAACGTTATAGTGATGAATTTGCCTATATGATGAGTGAAGAATATCAAATGTCTATGATGGGAGAATTGAAATTCTTCTTAGGTCTACAAATTCGTCAACAGCACAATGGGATATTCATATCTCAGGAGAAATACCTCAAGGATGTCCTGAAGAAATTCGGCATGCAAGATTGCAAAGGTCTCAAAATTCCTATGCCCACAAATGGTCATCTATGCACTGATGAAAATGGTACTGACTTCGATCACAAGGTATACCGCTCCATGATTGGCTCTTTATTGTACTTATGTGCATCTAGGCCAGATATAATGCTTAGTGTTTGCATGTGTGCACGATTTCAAGCTGCACCGAAGGAATCACACCATACGGCTGTGAAGCATATTCTTCGATATCTAGCTCACACACCAACACTAGGATTATGGTACCCCAAGGGCTCAGACTTTGACCTCATTGGATATTCTGATTCTGACTATGCCGGTGACCGTGTAGATCACAAGTGAACATCTGGTACTTGTCATTTCCTCTGACGATCCTTGGTCTGTTGGTCCTCGAAGAAACAGAACTGCGTATCACTGTCTACTGCTGAAGCTGAGTACATTGCTGCTGGTTCTTGCTGTGCTCAACTGCTATGGATGAAGCAAACACTCAAGGACTATGGTGTCAACGTGAAGAATGTGCCTCTCCTCTGTGACAATGAGAGTGCCATCAAGATTGCTCACAACCCAGTTCAGCACTCGAAGACAAAGCACATTCAGATTCGTCATCATTTTCTTCGTGATCATGTGTTGAAGGGCGATATTTCTATTGAGCATGTGAAGACTGAAGAACAGCTAGCCGATATCTTCACTAAGCCCTTGGATGAGAAGAGATTTAGCAAGTTGCGGTGTGAGCTAAATATCTTAGAATCTTCGAATGTACTTTGAAAATGCACTCATCCTAACACTTATGCATAATTGATGACTTAGATGTGCAACACATGAAGAAACGTTTTTCTTCAATCAATGAAGAATAACACTCTAAGTGTGAGGAAATTAATGAAGAATTTGATTCTCAGAACCCTACGACAATTGTACGCGGTGTCTGAAATCATCATTCTTATACGGTGGGTCACGCCACCACAAAAAGTTGAAAATCATCAATTTGAGTTTTTCCTCAAATTTTTGAAATTCTTCAACTTTACAAATTCTTCACTTTTGCCGTCGTTTTTCCTCATTGACTTATGAGTTCATGTCCTCTACAGCATTCACTTATAGCTATTTCTTCAAGTTGAATCTTTTCTGCTAAGTGAATGTGATCGGACCCTTCCCTTCTATGCTATACTCAATCCAGTCTATTCACAAATTCTTCATGTGCGTTCTATTTGAAACTCGTTCAAATTCTTCACTGTGTCTTTGTCAGCTGAAGAAATTGCGAACGGAACGTTAAAACTGATCTTATCCAAACTTTCGGTTTTGCCGCTCAATCCGTTCCACTTCCCACGATGGATTATTTTACTCACCCACGATCTGACACGATCTCCGCTACACAGTACGTGGGTGACACATGTCAAGTGAAGGAGAACGGCCAGGGGCATGTTAGTCCTAAATCTTCGGACGAGCAGTTTTTCACTGCGGCTATAAATACCCCTCCGTCGCCATCCTCACTTCTTTACCCCGCTCGATCTCACTCCCTCGCTCGAGCTCTCCAAACCCTAGCGTCGCCGCTACTCCATCGCCGCCGGTGAGGAAGAGCTTCACTGCCTCGACCTCGTCGCCGACGTACTCGCGCCGACAGCGGAAATCTTCACCTCCGCCGCCGCCGTAGACGTCTTCCTCCGCCAAGTTAGGGCGTGGAAGATCTGCATTGACGAACTTCACTGTTCCAACTCACAGTTCGTCGTGTTCTTCATTCAGGGTAATTAAAAAGCTATTTTTATTGCCCTCTTTGATTCGAAGTTTTTCTACAAAATCTTCAAAGGTGTTTTTATTCTTCAAATCCTCACACACAAAACACCTCACTTGTTCTCTGTTCTTGATTCATTTCCCTAAGTCTAAATTTCTTCAAGATTCCTCAATTGTGTGGATTCTCAATCTATACAACTCTGGAACCTAAGATATATATGGCGCTTAGTGAAATTCCTCAAGACAAATCTGGTCAAATTCCTCAAAACTTGTTCTTTATGAAAAACCCTCTGAGAACGCATATGACCTCTTCAAATTCCTCGCAACTATACTCTATTCACAGGTACACATGTCCGCTGCTGAATCCTTAGGTTCTCATCAACTTAACTCATTTGCGGCGTTCCTCGAAGAAAAGTTGCATACGTCTTCAGAGAATTCCATTGTTCAAATTCCTCATCTGAAGAAAATGGCTGAAGGTAAAAGGCCACGGAAAGGAGGAAAGAGACCAGAGGTCATGACTGCATTTGAAATCCCTGAAGACATTTATGCTGGGTATTGCACACCTCCTGAAGAAGATAGAAATCAGCGCAAGGTGCGCATACAGAAGATTGAAAGGAGATGGGCAAGAGAATGGAGGGAGTACAGATATGTTACTCCTAAGTACATGAAGAAATTCGCAGTAAACCCTCCATGTCAACGCCCTCCATTGGCACCTGGCCAAGTAGCTGGTCCCTCTAGCATCAGAAGAGGTGAGGAATTTCCTCAAGAATGGGCCAAGCGCCAGCGTAAACTGCAAAAGCAAGCAAAAGAAGCAGTGAGGAAATTTAATGAAGAATCTGTTGCTGCTGCTGCCACTGAGGCTTCTGCCAAGCCGAGGAAATCAATGATGAAGAAGCCTGCTCGTAAGCCAAGTGCTTCACCTTCAATGCCCTCACGGCCAGAATCTTCAAAATCTTCAAAGCAAATTCCTCATGCTGCTCCTGTCCTGACAAAGTCCTCAGCTCCTGTGCATCTGGCATCATGCCAAAGGACAACTGGCATCTCTATTGCCTCTGGTGTCTCAGCTAGTTCCTCAGCTGCACCAAAATCCTCAGCTGGACCGTCGTTGTTGAAGAAAAAGGCTACCGCTGGACGCGACACTCGCCCAAGTCCTAAGAAGCAAGTGGTCTTCTCTGTTCCATCTGATGATGATGATGCTGATGAAGAAGAACTCACCGAAATCATCAGGGACCGCCAAGAAAGGGCTGCTCAAGCCAAAGGCACACATGTGCCCCTGCTTTTGGATCCAAGGGCGATCCTAGACTATATTGATCTCTGGCACAAGGATCCCAACACTCCTATGCCTGATTTCAAACTTACGCCTGGCCAAAGTCACATGTTGACTATCTTCATCCAAGAGGAGAAGTGGAAATATGATAGGGCCAGAGAGATCAAGAAATCACAGTACCGCAAGGAGAAGCTACTGAAGAAAAATGTTCTCACAATGAAGCCTGAAGAACTCGTCAAGATGCAGGCTGACATCAAAGCCCTCAGCAACAAATTTGACTCCTACTATGCTGATTGGAAAGGAGCCAAGGTCAGATCTGTGAGACTGACTGATACCTTCACCAAGGGTACTGCCTCAAAGCAACAAATTCCTCAAGCTGAAGCATCTGCTCAGCAAACTGAAGAACATGCCAGCACCGCTGATGAAATTCAGGCTGCTGAAGAAAATGCTAGTTCGAAGGCTGATGACTCTGCTCCAGCCACTAACGAAATTGCCAGGGCAATGGTGCGCCTGAAGAAAATGAAGAGATCAGGGCAACTGCATCAGTTGTGCCTGAAGAAAATGAAGCAGATTCCTCAGCTCCACCTGCACCAACTCCAACTCCAATTCTTCCCTCTGCTTTAGATGTGAAGAAAACCAAGGCTGCAGAGTGAGCTGCTGTGAAGAAAAGGAAAGCATCACAAGCTTTAGAATCTTCAGCTCCCAAGAAGATGAAGCCAATGACAAGCTCTTTTGCAAATCCAATTGATGCCATTCCTATCTCCTCCATGCCATCAAAGGACCTTGTTCCTTTTGGTGAAGATTATGAGATCCCTAGTGGATCAGATGAAGAAACTCAATCTGCTGCTTCGTCAGAGCAGATTGATGAAGAAATTGAAGCGGATGCAATCCCTTCAACCCCAATGGTCTCATCACCAATGCCTCAGTTTGAAGAGGCTGGTGTTGAAGAAATTGATGATGAAGACGTGGATATTGGAAGCACAACTCCAGTGATGAATGACGACTTTTGGGAAAGCCAGCATCCAAATTCACCACTCTTCACTCCTCTGCAGCAAATTCCTCACTCCCTGCACAAACTGTTCAAATGGGCTCTGAAGAAACTCATCCCACTGCATCTATGAATGAAGAAATTCCAGCCACTAGAGCTGAAGAAACTGCTGCTGAAACAGAAAAAGTGACTGAACCTGAGGAACATCCTGAAATTCCTCAGCCTGAAGAACCTGAGCTTGTGATTCCTGAGGTTGTGATGCAACTCACTGACACTCCTCTGCCAAGGCCAAAGGATCCATTCTCAAGGAAACAGAAATTCAAGGCTGAAGACTTCTATGGCGAGAGCGTATTCTTCACTGACTACAATCCTTATGACTCTGCTCGCATAAGGAAGAGGCGTTTCTGGACAGCCAGCCAAGCAAATTTCTATTCCTTAGTACTTTTCAACAAAGACAAAGTCTTCGACCATGCACAGATTCCTCACGTGGATATGGAATCTATGTCATGCTTCACGCCAGTCCTCAGTGTTCTTCACGACGCTGGGCTGCTTAATTTCTGCACTGATATATGCGATTGGAATGAAGAACTCATTCTTCAGTTCTATGCTACACTGCACATCACTGGCAACTCTGAAGATGTCAATTCATGGGTTCTGGACTGGATGACTGAAAATACCCACTACAAGGCCCCAGCAACTGAATTGCTTCGCTGCCTTTCTCTTAGTCCACCCACTGAAGATGCGCGTTGCGTGTATAATGAACCTGAACTGTCAAATCACTATATGCAAGTACTCATGAAGCCTCTGAAGCCAGGGCAATCACCTCGTACCAAATTCCTCGTCAAGGAATTGCTGTATGTGCCTAGGACTGTCTATCGCATTCTGACTAAGACAATAAGTCCCATCAAAGGACACGATTCTTCTGATGAAGAAATTGTTGGCATCATGAAGAATATGCTTTTCAACATCATACATGGCGTTCCCATAAACTTCCATGATTTCTTCATGAGGACTCTGGCCAACGTTGCTATGTCACCATTTGAGCTGAAGCCTTATGCACCTTGGACTATGAGATTCATCAGGACAAGGTCTTCACTCAACTACAAGGCTTAAACTCTCAACCACTGCAGCTACTTGCCTCCTATTGAAGTCCTCAAAAGGACATTTTCCTCAGCTGATGAAAAGGGCAAGGCCACTGCTGTGATAGATGAAGGCATTCGTCCATTGGATGGTCAATTTCGCAAGGCTGCTTCTTATTCCACCAATGATGACTCTGCCACACATGACTCTGCTGCTAACACTGCCAAGCAAAATCCTCAAGCCACAGCACCCAGGGTGATGACTGATCGTGAGTTACTCCTCAGTCTTCATCAAAAGGTTGATCGCAATCACAAATGGGTCAAGCGTCAGTTTGGTTCAATTCTTCACAACATGACTGCCACACATAATGCAGTGAAGAAAAACCATTACTACCTTCATGAAACCTTCAACCGCACCTGGGCTGTTCTGTCTCAAGTATATAGTGCTGAAGATTTGGAGAACATGGGCCTCAAAGAAGAATTTGCCTGGTCGGCCCCTCCGCCGAAGAAATACAAGAAGGTCAAGGTTCCTTCTCTGGTGGCCAGTTCATATTCTTCATCGCGCGACACTGATGAAAATGAAGACTTGGACGACACTACAGCAGGCCCTACTTCAACCATCGACCCCAACAACACTGGCGCTCCTCCATCAACTTGAATATCTTCAGGGGCGTTAGTCCTCAGTTTCGATCCTTTTGGTCATTTGATGACAAAGGGGGAGAAATCTGAGTTAGTCTTCAAGCGGGTCTATAATAAGGGCATATTTTTTAAGTTGCAACTCTCGTTCTTCCGAAACTTTTATTGGATCGAGTTGTAATCTTAAACCCTATGGTGCTCGGTGCTCTGATACTTTGATACATGCATGAGCCCTGATACTTTTGATGCGCTATCCTGCATGCTTATTCCTCATTAATGTTATCGCACGCATGCTGAATTGCATCAAGCACCATATTTCATCATGCATTTCAAATTCTTCATATCATATATCAAATGCGTGTATGAATTACAAGATATAGGGGGAGATCTCCATGATTTAACTCTTCAAGTGTGCATTGCTTCAAAAGCAAATTCCTCACTATGCACAACTTCAGGGGGAGTTCTTCTATATCTTGCAATCAAATTCCTCAATATTAGTTTCTACACTTCATATATTTATCCCCGTTGAAGACTTAACCTATATTGTCATCAATCACCAAAAAGGGGGAGATTGTAAGTGCATCTAGTGCCCCTTAGTGATTTTGGTGTATTGAAGACTTATAGGTTAAGTATCTAATGCGTTTATGAGTGTACACAGGTCTATAAGTCTATGAGGAGTTTGATATTTACAGTGAAGGTCGACCCCTAAAAATAAAGTTCTTCGGCTGAAGACTTTGATATTCTGAAGACTTTATGAAGACTTTATGAAGACTTTCTGAAGAATTTGAAAGTGAAGAAATTGGTGTAACCCTGAAGACTTGGTATTCATTCGAGGAATGTGAAGCGTGAAGACTTCTGTTTTTGTAGTTTCATTTTTCGCTTTCTTGAGTCATAGGAAACACCGTACTGTTAAAGGGGGTCGAGGAAATACTAAGGAGATATTTCCAAGTGATGCTCAACTCAAATCCTACACCTACCAATCCCTTCGAGTGAAGCCATTGGAAATCTCATATAGTTCAGTCAAATTCTTCAGTGACAGAGACGCAGTTCTTCTGGTCACTGAGGACTTTGCTCTGACTGAGGAGTTAGGAATTCGCCAGTGCGAATTGCCTACACAGTGAGGAACATGATAGCCCTGAGGAATTTGTAATCCAAATTTCCGACTGTTGCTGTGCTACGCGCCAGCTGTCCCAAAATATCTTATCCATCCAACGGTCATATCATTGAAGGGCATTTATGTCTTATCATGTCGGGTTGCTCCCTAGGCTATAAATAGCCGCCCCCTACAACCACTAGCTGGTTGGCTGCTCCGCGAGAACTTGACACTTGTCATTTGAGAGCAACCCATCCTCCGAGGACTTTGAGCGAAAATCATCAAGTGAGGAAAATCCGAACCCAAACCCAAAACACCTACAAACCCAAAGTGATTGAGCATCACTGAAGAGATTGATCCTGCGTGGATCCGACGCTTGTTACCTTTGAAGACTGTGCTTCTTCTAGACGGTTAGGCGTCAAGGTCTAGAGCATCCAAGAGGAATTGTGGATCGCCGAGTGACCAAGTCTGTGAAGGTTTGGAAGTCACCTGAAGACTTACCACGAGTGATTGGGCGAGGACTGTGTGTTCTTAGCTCAAGGAGAATACGGTGAGGACTTGGTGTCCTGAGCTGCGTGCTCAGCGACTGGGTGTCCGAGACTGTGCGTCCTCGAGTTTAAATACTCAGCCGCTCCAACCAGACGTACAACTGAGACAGCAGTTGGAACTGGTCTACCAAATCATTGTCTTCACCAAGCTTACTGGTTCCATTTCCTCAACACTTTCATTTCCTCATTACTGTGTTGTCTGTTTGTTCATATCTGTGTTTGAAGACTTTGACTGAAGACTTTCACAAATTCCTCAGTTCAATTTCTTCAGTCTGTTTGTCTTCATCTAGAGTTATCCTGTGCATACGCTTTCTGTACTCTGTGTTTGTCTTCATTTCATCATGATGACCATGCATGTAATCTGTTATGTTTACTTCTGAGTACTTATTCCGCTGCTAGTATTTCTTCGCTAAGGAATTTCCTCACGAGCAAATTCCTCAGTGAAGAATTTCATAAAAATCGCCCATTCACCCCCCCCCCTCTAGTCGATATAACGCACTTTCAAAACCCAACACTTTACTTTTGAGGGAATTACCCCCCCCCCCTCCCCCACACTACTTAATGGAAACATATAGTATATTTTGTTGCTAGGATCCTGCGTTGGAATGTTTACTTCACACTTTACATATAGTATATACTAATTACAGAAGCCAACTACAAATTTTAATATGCACAAATTACTGTTTTTGGGACAATGCAGCAAAGCTCCTACACATATTAACATAATGCAGTAGTTAATTAGGTACAACCTCAACTATAAATGCATACATCTCCAACAAACATCTAAAATTTCATTACTTACCTAGACAACAACAAATTATACTATAGATGAATCTTGTATCATCTAAATCAATTCATTGGCACATCTTAATTAATGCATTCCAAATCAAATATGTTTCCATCCAGTATCATTGAACCACAGATCAAATCAAATAATCATAAATGTCAGCAACATTGAACTACAGATCTAATAATCATATGACATCTATCTGACCTTAAATTCCCCCTTAAATAAGGTAGTCATCCTCATACTAATTAAATTCTAACAAGCAAACTACTAATCTAATAAGCATCTGAAAAAACCCCAAGATGGTTTTATCTCTGAAGCAACGGCATTGCAGAGGATGTTCGATGCTGTCAACATCTCTGAAGCAACAACAAAATTCCTCTACTAACCCAAAGTAAATAAGCATAGACTGCCCCTTCCCCTTGACCACGCTTCCCCTCTCCTTTAGAAGCCCCAATCCAGCACAACAAAATCCAGCCCTTGAGAAGCTCTTGTTGATTAACATGACAACACCCAGTACATGAGCACATCCTTCACTATATTTACAACCAAACTAATGCACCATCTAATCACCTCACGTAGACAATTTCCAAAAACACAAGGCCGTGCACAACCCATCTCATAGCCTCTGCCTGACAGGCATCAATCAAGCAACAAATAACTGCAACTATGACAACATGCATCAATCAAGCATCTAAGAATTGCAACTATGACAGCCATAATCCCTAGAACTAAGCATCCATTTAATCAAGCCAAAGAACTAAAGCAGGCACCAACCCAAACCAATACAGAAGTATATATTTGACTCCAAACACCTAAAGAATTGCAAAAATTCCACTACTAATTTAATAAGCATCTGAAAAAACCCCATCCCTCAATCTGGCTACTTCTAACCTAATCTAATAATCATATGTGGTCCATCATTTTTGCACGAATCAAATACACGAAAACCCTAATGCAGAGAAAACCCTACCTCCAACAAATCTAACCAACCAAAGTTCTGGCCACAAACCCTACAATCTAAAAACTATCAACTAAAAGTTAGCCGCACATACCTTCTGCTCCGCTTCCTCCTCGCCGGAGCCGGCCTCCACCTTCTCCACCTCGTGCGCCTCGCCAGAGCCCGCCCCCACCTTCTGCGCCTCGCCAGAGCCCGCCTCCACCTTCTGCGCCTCGCCGGAGTTGGCCAGAGCGGGCGCATCTGGCTGGACCGCGCCGCTGCGGCCCGCCCCCGCCTTCTCCAGATCTCCAGCGGAGGGAGCACCGCGCTGGACGCCGGCACGCCCCTCACAAAGGGGCCCGCAGCGATCTGCCGCGCCTGCTCCACCAGATCTGCGCCCCAATCGGGGCGCTCGCCTCCTGCGTCCGCCATTGCGATGGAGAGGATGCGGTGAGGGAGACGAGGAGGTTGGAGAGGAGAGGGAGTGGGGCGTGCAGAGTGGAGAGAGGGAGACGATGCGGCGGGGGGAAATGGTGGGCGATGCGGCCGGAGGTGGTTGCCGTCCACATTTATATGATGGGACAGTTTTGGCAACTACCCGTGACACGTGCTGCCCCACGCGCGGGCGGCTTCTTTTTTTTTGCAGGGGGCGCGCGGGCGCGGGCGGCTGCACGCGTGCACGAAAGGCCGCCGTATACGGACGGGCATACGTATACGGCCGGGCATACGATCTAACCGGGCCCGTACAGGCCTCCCAGGGCTCGTCGACGGCTATACGCGGGGGCAACAAAGGCGATCGTGCCCCTCGTTATGAACCGTTTTTGGTTCATCCTGGCCGTCGATGTGTTTTTCCACCCCGCGTTCAGCCCAGGGGGGAGCACCGGAGCAGAAACGGCTACTCACATCCAGGGAACAATGGAAGGTGTCGTGGGTTCGTCGAGAGGCAAACAAGGCTGCTCATCTAGTAGCTAGAGAAGCGGTGTTAAATAAAGTAGATTCGGTGTGGCGTTTTGTGCCCCCAGATTCCATATTGCATGTAATTTCAGACGAGATCCCTACAGGGAATGTTTAAATAAAGGATGATCTTTAGTTTCAAAAAAAAATTCCCCGAAAGGCCTTTCTCACCACCAGGCGGCAGACATGAGCTTCTTCAGGTACCCGATGCTTCTTGGCGCCTGCCACGTCCATCTCGGAGAGCTTCTTCAGGTACCCGATGGCGCCCTGCGCGATCATCAGCTTCTTGCACCTCTTGCTCGCCGACAGCGACAGGAGGCACGAGATGGCGTACTTCTTGGCCGTACGTGTTCCCTGGGCTCGGGTCCAGCAGCTGCATCACCAGGTTCGGCACGCTCTTCTCGTCCTTCTTCACGCACATCGCGTTCGCCGGGCAGCCCATCAAGGTCGCCGTCCCCTGCGCCGCCACCTCCCACGCGCCGTTCGACTTGGCCTCCAGCAGCCGCATCAGCAGCGACATGCGCCCGTGCTCGCCCACCAGGCGCTTCATCTCCGGGGAGCTGGAAATCCTGCAGATGGCCGCCGCAGCCGCCTGCTGCGCGCCCACGGAGCACGTGCGCGAGCCGCGGGAGCACGCCGAGGGACACGAGGCTATCCGGTGAGACGGCGGACACGAGGTTGCGGAGCGCGCCCAGGGCGGACTCCTGCGGCAGCGGGCCGTCGAGGTAGGCGAGCAGGCTAGGCAGCGCGCCCTCGGACACCACGGCGCGCCGCAGGTTGTCGTTGCTCGACGTGGAGTTCTGCAGGCACTCCGCCGCGTACTCCTTGGAAGTTTGGAACCCAGCTGAGCACGATGCCGCGGTCGAGCAGGCTGATCATCACGCGCACGATGCCTTCCTCGGCGAGCGCTTGCCGGACCTCCGGCACCGCGGAGAGGTTCTTGAGCGTGCCCGCCGCCGCGGATTGTGAGACGGAGTCCCCGCTCTGGCAAATTTCGATGAGTGGACGGACGCTGTTGTGGCCGACGATTGCGCGGGCAATCTCGGGTGTCATGGACAGACGCTGCAGCGTGATGACGGCCTTCTCCCGGCCAACAAGGCTGCCGGACTCTGCCAGCCGGATGAGCGGCGGTGACGCGCCTTCCAACACCAGCAAGCCCTCGTAGCTGCCGGACTCGGCAAGCAAGCAGAGCACAGTGGCCGCGCTTCTCCACTGATCTTGGGCGCTGTCGCCGTCAGCAACTGCACCAGCGCGGCCACGTTGCCACGGCCGAGCGCCGACAACACGCTCGTCTCGTCCTCGCGCAGCGCATCAAGGAGCCCCTCCGCGGCCCGGTGCTTCGCCTCGGCGTGCCCGATTTGCAGCTCCCGCACGTCCGTCTGCGAGGCTGCTGCCGCCACCCGCTGGACAAGTTGGACAGGCACGTCGGCACCCTCTCCAGCGAACTACTCCTATTTTAGAATTCATGTCAAATTTTGAATTCAAGATTTTTGTTTTTCCCAAAGTCAACGGTTTACTGATCAACCATTTCGAGTCAGCAGCAAAACGACGTGACCGAGCCAGTCCAGCCTCGCCGCGATGGCCTTCCAACGCTCGCCAAAGCCGGTCGCCGTGCGCGCCGTGTCCAGCGCCGCCGGCGCCAGGCCCCGCGCTCACTCGAGCAGATCCTCTACCATCCCGGTCGGCGCGTCCCCGACTGCAACAGCTGTGCAAGCTCATTTCTCGGTCGCACCAACTACAACACACGAGAAGTTGAATCTTTTACCCCATTTTTCTTCTAATTTTGATCATTTGCCCCCTAAAATGACGGGTGAGACCAAAGCCACTTGCCATTGAGACAATTTTGTGGCAAATTATCAAACCCCTATGTAAGATGAGGCAAAAGATGCAACCCCTACAACACCCAGCCTTTTGATCTGAAAATTAATTCAGATAGGTTGTCCTTCAGGTTGAGTTGTAAAAACGACAGGGGGATGCAAAATGTGCGACGACAACGGGCTGGCGTCACGTGTCTCGCTTTTGATGCGCTCTGAACTAAATTGTGATATTGTGGGTAAGTTGTAGGACTAAGAGGATCTCCAGCAGACGCTGAAAAGCGCCCGACCCGTATAATTCCGGCATACAGGTTTGGCCCGTTTTTGGGCCAAACCAGACCCGTATAGTCGCCCCGGACATAAAACATTTACACCCCGCCGCCGCAATCTCCCCTTCCCCCTCCGATTTCTCGCCCGCCGGCAACCCAATCCGCTACCGCCGACAGATCCGCCAGCATGCGGCCCCGAGCGACAGCGCTGCGTCGCTGCCGACGCGGCGAGGAAGTGGTCCGCCCGGCGGTACACGAACCGGGGCCTTTAGCCGCCGCCGTCCCTCCTTCGTCGCAAGACGGAGGAGTACGACCGACGGCAGGCTCGGCTCTCCTCTGGAGCGGGCAGCTCCGCCGCATCGGCTAGCTCGCGTATGCTGCTCCCGCCGGTGAAGAGGAAGCCGAAGAAGCTTCCGCCGCTCCGCGCGATGAAGAGGGAGGCGGAGTGCCAGCGTCGTAGGGTCGGAGGATTTCCTCCCCCTTTCAATGCGGACGCCATCGAGGCGGCCATCCTCGGGCGAAGTGCGTGGGAGGAGGAGGAAGCAGCGCAACGCCGCCGCCGAAACGAGGAACTCGACGCCGTCCTGTACGAGCAGGGGCTCGTGAGGGTGCATGATTTTGACGACAACATGGTCACGTGGCGCCGCGAAGCCGCCGCGCAGGATGCCATCTTCGTCGACCTCACCTCTGATGACGACGATTGATAATCTTCGTTGCTGCAACGTCACCGCCGCACCCGGAGGGCTCCCGTGAGTCACATTATGGGTATTAGGGTTAGGGGTAGGCGGCCTCCCCCAATCTAGTATATGTAAATCAACTATGTATGGATGATCAAGTATGTATGGATGCACCTAGTTCCACTGCTTGTGTTCTGCTGCAGCTATTTTTGGCCCTTATCTAAGCGAAACCGTGAACTGTAAAGAGTTAGCTTTTGCAAGTTGTAGGACTAAATCATCATACTGTGTGCAAGTTCTAGGATATGTGGTGTTTTTACCTCGTGATTTTACCATATGTACACACGTCTGTAGATCCTTTGAGTTCTTGGTCAAAACATTTCATGTTTGAACTATGTGTAGTGTTGTGTTCTCCTACCAAAGAAAAACTTTTTTATGTGAAATTAATTTGTTCTAACATATGATTTTGTTTTAGTATTACAACCGGTGTTTGGTACAGATGCGCAACAAAGAAGTCGGCACAGCGAAACGTGCGGAACAGTTCTTAGGGCTAGTTCTTTTGGACGGCTTAAAAAATAAGCTGACTCTCCCCAGCTTAAAAAATAAGCCGCTCGTCAAATTTCTTGAGGCTTCTAAATTAGTTATCCCATAACTAGTTTAGAAGCGTCAGTGAATAAAAGAGACAGCTTATGGCATAAGCTAGGGAGGAGGCGGCTTATTTTTTAAGTTGCTTAAAGAACCGGCCCTTAGTATACTATATATGTGTAAATATTCGTTACTCATGGCTTACATATTACACTAGTGTTAAAAACGCTCTTATATTATGGGACAGAGGGAGTACATTTTACTTTTATACATGGCTTAGAAAAACAAATATGTATTTTATTTCAAATGGGCCGGAATTTTTTGTTTTGGGGACGAAATTTTGTTTTTTTACAGCTTACAAATTATATTTAAAAAAATAAAATTTCATGGATCCGTAGGAATACATACAAGTTTCCACAGAATTATTTTCGATTTTCTTAAACTTTAAATATGGTTTTTGATTTTTTTTTCTCTCTCGCTCGAACCCCTTCTTCTCTGGCTCTCCTAACTCTCTCTCAAATCACCGCCGCCGCCGCCACCTGCGATTCCTCCTGGGCACGGCTGTCTCCGGCGCCGCCATCAAGCGAGAGTCCTCCTCACCTCACTCTACCGATTGCCCGCCCTAGCCGCTGCTCTACGCCGCCGCTCGCGCTCCCACAGATAACCCTAGCCTCTCACAGGAGGGAGAGGAGGTCGTGGGGGAGGAATGAGAAGAGGACACGGAGCGGCAGAACTGGCAGAGCAGCGGCAACGCCGAGCGGGAGCACGGGCACGGTACAACCCCTACCCATGCGCGTGCGTGGTGGTCGAGCACGGCAGCGCTGATGGGTGCCGTCTCCGTCGACCGGAGAAGCGCAGGTCGCGGCTCACTCCGCTGCTCTGTTGGGGCCAGCAGCGGTCGTGCTTGCGTTGCGCGTGCGCTCAGAGGTACTACATCCCAGGTTCCTCTCTCACAGACGTCCATACACACAGTTGTGATCCCCTTTTTTCTGCTGCTCCATACAGTGAACCAACAGAGTCGTGGATGCAGTGGGAGTTGGGTGTCGTGTCCGTCGGCTGAGCGGCAAGCCGGAGCTGCAAGTCGTTGAACACGTGGTGCTACTGTGAGGATCATTGTATGTATAGGCTAAGTGTTCAAGTAAGGCTAAGTGCTGTGCTACTCTCTTTTTTTTTTGGTAGAATCTTAAGCATCGTCCACTCTGAATTTGAGTTAGCTAATTCGTGGAAATTATATAATTAAATGTAGACACGTTTAGGGGATCATTCGAGGTGTCAAAGCATGTGGGAATTTTAAATCTATCATCTATGGTGAGCAATGAGAATAGGTCATGCATTATTTCTGGAAAAGTTCTTTGTGTTTAGTTGGTCTAGGTTACATTTGGCTTTTCAATTAGGTTTTGGTGCAGTGTGTGGGTGGCATGTGAGTGGTATATCCCCTTGTTGGATTTCTGGTGTATATACCATGGACATGGATCAGTCTTCAGCTAAGTAAGTGTGAACATAATAGGATTCAGAGCAACATGGCAGTCACTGTTTGATCAGCTTCTGTTTTATATACCCTGCTTTGTTTTCTTTTTTTAACTTTCTGTTTGATTTCTTCTTCCAGTTTGTTGGTGACTTTGGGTCTCTGTGCACCTCTGGACCCTGCTAGGTACTGATCTTGCTATTTGGTTGACAAGGTAACACATATCTTGCTCTGTTTACTCTTGCTTGTCATGTATTTATTTGTTTATTTAGTATTCTTATGTGCTTGTCCCTTTGTCTGGCGTGCACAGCGCTGGTGTCTTTTGGGATAGGCACGTTTGTTCTATGTTCGTCCTGTGTGCCTCTGTTTGAGGCTGTTGCGAGCTACTGCCGACTGCCGTTTCATTCTTATGTTCGAGAAGTGGCACCTGATGTCTCTGTCCTTGGAGGGTTTGAGATCGATGTCTTCGTTAGTGATGGAGGCCTTCTGTCAGACACATTTTTTCTAGACGGTTCTTTCGATGGTTGCTGTTATTTGTATGACCAGGCTGCTTTCCAGGCGGTTCGCTTTTTACTGGGGATGTATGGATTTGTGATTGCAGACTATAATTATCAGAGCATGTTAGCTTACAAAGGCGTTGCACAGTCGGCTGTGCTACTTGCAGGCGGGCTTGCCCGGTCTGCCTGGCCCGTGACGCAGGTTGGGGGACAGGCGAATGTGGTAGGTGCAAATGCAAGTCTTCAGTTGCAGTTTTTGTATTCACAGTTGGTTAGAGTCTTAAAAATAGGGTGTGTGAGGGTCATTGTATTATGTCTTTAGAATATAAGATCATTTAGATCACTAAAGTAGTGATCTAAACAATCTTATATTTCTTTACAGAGGGAGTACTTTCAAATAATCACATCTGTTTATGAAAGGATGCTTGCTGTATATTTAATTTGTACGGCCGTTTCTAAGGCTCCTGATATATGCTCTACTCTCTCTCAATTCTGTTGTGTTTACCTACATTTTGTCTTCTTATGCAGTGTTTCTCCTTGTAAGTGGTAGTGCTGCGTGCCGATGGTACATCAATGATCTGTTGTTCCAGGTGCTTAGATTGACGCACCTCTTGGGCAACAACCGCGGTCTTCTGTGGTGTAACGAGCTTCAGGTGTGCCATCTGGATCAACTAGCTCCAGCTCCTTGCCTAATGACCCTCTCCCCCTCTCCGGCGGTATTACCTACGCCATCTAGCACTGTGGGAGGGTCTTCCTCCAGCCCCCTCGTTTCAGTTACTGCATCGCCAGAGGTAGACACCTTTCCCTTATGTCTCTGTTCAGGGTCGTACTCCTGTCCTTCCTGTCTTCACCTCGGCATCTATGGTTGGGTTGGTGCATCTCGACTTGTACTTATATATTATTATTGCATCATCTTCTTGACATGTTTCTTCTTTACAGTGGTTTAGCTTATGAAATTAAGCCAAAGTCTAAGCGGGTTCTCTTCAAGGATGGCCTGGCTGACACAGATGATGCTCAACTACTTGGGCCAACTGACGGTGAACTGGTTGACTCAACTGGCGAGGGCCTGGTAATTTCAGACTATCTCGCATCTGCAAGATTATTCTTTTTCTGTGTGCCTACTGTCTTACCTATGTTTGGTCACACAGGCTGGTAGAACACTGGGATCAACTGTCGGAGCTATCGCTAGGAAAGACAACCTGCCACAGCTTGATATCGTCGCTGAGAAGGCTGGTCCAGCACTGATTGATCAGACACCCAATGCAAAGAGATCTTTATTGTTGCCCTGCTCAGATGCAGATTTTCGACTATTGCACACATTTTCATATTTCTCTTTCCCTTGTCTGTTGCCTTCAGGTCTGAGCCATCCTTGTCCACCACTCTTTCAGGGAGTACGGGCAAGCGGGGTAGGAAGAAGGAGGCCCTTCCCCTAGGTATCTATGTTGTTTATCCCCCTGCGTCGTTTTTCATGAGTCATGTATCATCTTTTCCAGCTTTTGTTACTGTATGTTGATCATCGATTCTTCTCTCTTTTTATAAAAGAAGAAGTATCTTTTGATAATGCAAGCCTTTTGGAAAACATGGCTCTAAGTAGATGGTTTCTTATCAGTGCGCCTGTACTTGCGACTCCCCTGCCTGAGCTTGGGCTCGCAGGCACTTATTGTGAAACTTACTTGGTTGCTTCTGAGCGACAGTGGCTGTTATCATAGCCATATTGCTGTCCATCCGGACTATCAGGCTGCATGGATCTAGACTGTCTTTTTGTCAGGTATACACTATCTTTAATTCCTTTCTGTTATCCCATTTCTTGAGTCTAATTGGCAGATTGTTGTGGCCTAACTTCATCTCTATTTCCTGTGTTGAGCATTTGCAGCGCATATGTGCACATTCTGGAGTTTGTGCCTGCAAAATGAATGGGCAGGTCAGCCGGCTGCTCTGCGGCGTCGTTCAAAGCGCCTTCCGCCTTCGTGTTTCAGTTTTAATCACGGCGATATCCATGTGTGGAGGGTGATAGAGACTGTATGCCTCGTTTGTTTCCTCTGTAAATATGTGGACTGGACGGCATGTACAATCTGCTGGCACCTGGCAGCGCAGTTCCGATGCTCTGTAACCTAGCAACTTATGTACTCTGCTCTGGGGCTTGTTTCCAAATCAAACTGATGATTCAAACGTGTTGTCCATTTCAATTGCATGTCTTGTCCCTGATGGATTTTTATTTGCATGGATCATGTTGTTTTGCATCGATGGCTCTTTCCTGGAGTGCCCAATTTGATTTAGGGGGTGTTCGGAATCTCTCCCGCCAGGTAACTCCGCTCCGCGCGAGGAGCGCGGTCTGAGCCGCTCCCAGCAATAGTGCTGGCGCTCCGTCCGCTCCCGGAGCTGCTGTGGCGGAGCGGAGTGTCTCCGAACAGGGCCTTAGAGATGAGCATCGTCTTTATTTGTATTCCAGCTTCTCTTTGCATTGCTTTAGCTTCACGGAGGATATGTCTTAGCATTAGAGATGAGCGCATACATGTCCCTTGATATGACACTGTTACCACCGTTGCAGACTTGGGTTATTACCTGTTGTGCAGTGTCATCTCTACCTCTACGTTTCAGTACTTGGGTGATGGCTTGAGTCTAGGAGCCTCACCAGAATTAGGAATGAGGATTATTATTATACCTAACCTTTCGTGTTGTGCAGATAGATAGCCAGGTATAAATAAAATAAAATAAAATAAAATAAAATAAAAGCATTACTACAACAGTAGCAGCGAATAAAAAGCGTATGCTTGTTTCAAATCAACAGACCATTCATTTGCACTGCAAGAAACACACGAACCAATAATGGGTTGGTGCACGTGCAACCCAAGAGAATCCTGAATAAACTGCACATTTCACTTTCAGGACAATTTTTACAGATAACGAACCCAAGTGTTTATGTTTGCTCAGAGAGCTCTGTGTCTGTGGTGACAATTCTACCTGTATGTACACTCATTCGCGTGGCAGCTTGAGCTTCATGCATCCTATTCCTAGCAGTAGCAATTGAAGACGAGCAGGCACTACCTCAAGTACATTGAGCGACTGCAACAAGTTGCAAGGAGATGCCGGGCATCCCTCGATGACACCCGGCCGGTCATGAGCAGCTGAATAAAGCATCTCATGGTCAGAAGTGCGTCCCTGGCAATGCCAGCTTCTGGCATCTCCTCCGCATGCTCAATCCCAAGTCGTCTTGCGATCTGCCGCAGGTCCATCGAACCACCCCTCGGCACTAGAAGTCCCAGGTCGTGCACTGCGGGAAACATGACGCGTCGGCTCGTCAGATAGTCATGGAACGCAAAGGGGATCATGTACCCGGAGCTGCAGCTCACAATGTCATAAATCAAGGCCACGGACTCTGCTCCAATGAAGCTAACCCACTGGAGGCTCTGGTTTCTCAGCATCCCTTGATCGATCATCATCCTCGCAAACTGCTCCGGCTGAATGAGCTCTCCGCCTGACAAGCAAAGGTGGAACAGGAAACAGGTCGCACTTGCCACTTGGCCTTCCATGGTTGCAAACACCAGCGCAATGTCGTACGTCCTTCTCTCGCCGAGCCGCCGCTGCATGCCATCATAGCAGAGCTGCGCGTCCGGGCTGAATCCGCCGGGCCGAAGCGGTGGAACACATGACACTTTGAGAGAAATCAACGAGAAGTTGCTCTGGATGATCGTGCCGACTTGTCCGGCAACGTCCTGGAAGTTGTGTGCCCGGACGTGCAGCACCGTGATGGACAGGTCCCCTGCTGGGCACGCCGTGAAGACAGACACCTCGCTTTGATACAGACCGCAGAGCACCCTGTTGTGTCTTCTCACCACCTCATCACCCCCGAGCAAGCAGCGGACTGTGAAATAGCAGCGCATGGTGAGCACAGCATCCGAGCCGGCGTGGTGACTGGCTCCGGTCCGGGAGACGCCCAACATCCCGGCAAGATCATCTAACTTGCCTTGAAAGGATGGTTGCCAAAGTAGTGCAAGAACGCGGACGTCGATGCTTGCCGGGAAGCTGGCACTGAAGTCTAGAAGATACTGTAGCCGGCCCTGCGGCATCGGCATACCCAGCTGATACATTAGCAGCGCTGCGTCGTAGTCGCCCTGGTAGGTGAGGAGGGTCACCGCTGGTCTTCTGAATACCGTGCCTAGCTGAGAGAACCATCCGGCGAAGGATGAAGTCGCCCGGTGGTATGCCATCCACCCTGTGCCGATCCAAGTCATGCCCACAGTCCTTCAGATATTGGAGCGTGTCCCTGTTATAGTTGTGCGCAGTTGAATCAAAGTAAATGTTGAATTCCCAGACTCTAATCCGATCGCTGCTGAGTTCTGGAAAACATAGGGCAATGCCAATTTGCACCATGTCCGCCGTGCCGGCGAGCACCCTGACCCGATTATACCAGTCTTCGCCAGTTTGCGGCCTACCACGGGTGGTGGCGGCCCTCGTAGCAAATTCGGTGTCGATTGCCAATGTAATCTGCACTCGGAAATCCAACAGACTGTTGAGCGTTTCAACCTGCTCTCCCCAATTGTGCCTTCAAACCTCTCGCAAATCCGTGACCAAACCAAACCCCGGCAGTGCGCCTCCGGTGGTGGCGGCTCCCTGCTCGCTCGGCTCTCCCTGCTCGCTCGGCTCTCCCTGCTCGCTCGGCTCGCGGGCGACCTCGACGCTGCCCGTCTTCCCTTCCCGTGCCTCGCGCGACGGAAACTGGGCGTCAACCGCCGCCGCGACCTCGACGCTGCCCTTCTTCCCTTCCTCTGCCTCGCGAGACGGAAACTGGCCGTCAATCGCCGCCGCGACCTCGCCGGCAGCCTCGACGCTGCCCTTCTTCCCTTCCTTTGCCTCGCGCGACGGAAACTGCGCGTCAACCGCCGCCGCGACCTCGACGCTGCCCTTCTTCCCTTCCTCTGCCTCGCGCGACGGAAACTGGCCGTCAACCGCCGCCGCGACCTCGCCGGCAGCCTCGCCGGCGACCGAAGCAGCCGCTTCGATCTTGTGGTTCTTGGCTTCAATCTTGTCTTTCTTGGCAGAGCTTGCCTCGAGGAAGCTCGCCTCGCCCATTGCGTGTACGTCGGCGAACGCTGCTTCGATGACGGCGCGCACGACAACGCCCCCGCCCGTGACGGACACCACAGCTCCTCGACGGTTACGGCCCGCCGGCTGGCAGCAATCGCCGGTCGCTCGATGTTGGGTTGGTTGGTTATACTAGCCGTGGCAAGGGCTACCCGGCTATAAATACATCGGAGCCTGATGCATTGTTATGTATATATATAACGTAGAACTGTATTTTCTTTTCCTTTTCTTTTTACAATATATGTGTAGAGGTGCAACTAGTAGCTCGCATCAAGTACTCCCTGGGATTCCATATTAGTTATCACTTATCACTCAACGGAATGTTTCTAGCACTAAAATACGGCTAGATACATCAATTTCAAGAACAACTAATATGAAACGAAGTGAGTCATTAGCAAAGCTTTTCACAAAGGGTGTGGCTAAGAGCAACTCCAACGCGCGGTCCCAAACGAACAGCGGATTCGTTCGCTTTTTGTCCGTTTGAGTCGGCCACCCGCTCGGCGTCCGCCCTCTTTAAGATTTGGGTCGGCAGTGCGCCCAACAGCGGCAACCTATTTCATGTTCGCACGCAAATTTCGAAAAAGGCACATGGTCATAGATCATGTCAGCGGCCATGTCATCGCCTGAAGTTCATGCCGGCATCATGCCAGCGCCGACATACAATGCCAGCTACAAAAAACAACACGCAGTTCAGCTGACGCACTTGCCAGCGGCCGGCACACAAAAAAGGGGCGGGAGAGTTCGACCACGCCATCGCGGCCGTGGTCATGCCAGCACACTTGCTGGCATACAAAAAAGGATGGCGCTCGCTGCCATAGACCACTCGTCGTCAAACTTGAGCATGTCATCCTGCATCTTCTCGAACCACGACCTCTTCCTTGGCGACATGGTGTTGACATCCATCTTCATGATCTCCACCTTGTCATCATGCTCGCGAGAGAAACTTCTTTCGCCTTGGTCTTGGCGTTGGCGGCCTTGAGCTCTAGCATCTTGGCTTGCTTCTCCACCTCCATCTCAAGCATCTTTGCTTGCTTCTCCGCCTCCATGTCAAGCCTCCTTCTTTGGATCTCCATGAAGGAGTTCATTTGTTCTTCTTTGTATCGCCGGCGCTCCTCCTCCCTCGAGTCCTTCTTGGTCATCATGCCCTCTACGCTTGCGATCAAGGCGTTTGACGCCGCATCCCGCTTGCCCTTCTTCTTGGAGTTGGTCTTCCCCCGTGGCCGTGGCTTCTCGCCTTCCTCCTCCTCCATGGCCTTCTTTCCCCCACACGACTTGAGGGCGGCAATATTGCGCCTTGAACTTCTCCTCGTCTTTGATGACCCTCTAACAATGGGAGAGGTTGAAAAACTTGCCATCACGTTGGACCTTGAATGCCTCCAAAGTTTGGAATGCCTACAAATGAATTGCATGCAAGCATATTGGCAAATGAATATGAAAATGGACATACAAGTATAAACAGAATGACACAAAAGAGGGCCGCTTGCTAGCATACCATGTCTTGCATGCCGATGCCGCTCACGGGGCATGCCTTGATGCTCTCGAGAGTGGCACAAAACTTGTTGCACTCTTGTTGGATCACCTTCCAACGCTTCAAAATGGACACCCATCCGCGCGTGCTTTGCATTTGGTACGACAGAAACTTCTTGCGCTCTTGGAACTCATGATGGACACGAGTCCAAAAGGTTGATGCCTTTTGTTCTGTGCTGGTATTGGGGTCTTGCCCAATGTCCCTCCAACACTCACAAAGGAGCTTGTCCTCGGCCGCCGTGTATGCCTTGGCCCGCCTACTCTTGCGCTTCGTCTTCCCCCCGGCGGCTTGGTTGGCGAGGTCGTCCTCGAACAAAGGCTCCCCTTCGATGACCAACTCATCCTCTTCCTCTTGGCCGTAGTCCTCCGGAAACTCGTGGTCAAGTGGGAAGCCGTCCAGGTCCAGGCCGACCTGATCATGCATGAAGGCCACCTGATCTTGATCAAAGGTGGACGGCGTGAACGACTCTCGGCTGTCCTGGCTTTGTGTCTCTTCGGGATCGTAGCCGGCCCCGGCGGCACCGCCAGCGGCCGCTGTACCACCCTCAAAGATGATGTTTTGCATGTAGTCATCGTCGCCGGAGGCCGGCATTCCATCGAACAGGTTGCGTGCGCCCGACAGCACGCCGGCTGGCATGTGCCGCACGCGTTTCCTCGCGCCTCCGGATGACAAGCCATCGGCCACCGGTGTAGCGTTGAGGTCGATGGGCGCGGGTGCGGGCGTGGAAGGCGCCACCACGCTCACCTCGGACGAGCACTCCCCAGAGAATCGGGAGGCTTGCGGGTAGACGTGGAAGCCGGGCATCGGGGTGCAGGCCGACGCGCGGGGTGAGTCGGGCAGCACCTTTGAGGAAAGGCAGATGAGCCGGTGCTGGCCGCGGCCACGACGGCGTTGACGAGGCCGTGCTGGCCAGGGTTTAACCCTAGGTACATCGGCGCCTCCCTCGTTGCCGCCGCGACGCGGACGTTGGTGGCCTCCTGCAGCGTGGCGGCGGCGATGGCAGCCGCCGCGATGGCTTCCTCCCTCGCGTTCGCCGCGTGCCTCCGGCCCTTTCTCTTTGCTGACTCCCCTGCCCGCTCGTCGGCCGTCAGCTTCTTCTTCGGCTTGGGCGCGACGGCGGTCTTACGAGGGGCGCGAGGCTTGCCTTTGCCGAAGGGGGCGGCCGTGATGCTGGACGAGGCGAGGCCCGCGGCGGCATCGAGGTCGGTGTCCATGGCGAGCGACGGGAGCGCGCGGGCGGGAGGGTTTTTGGGGAAAATGGAGGGAAATGGTGGAGGGTGCCACTGATCAACTGCGGGCCAGGGGAGGGAGTAGGCGGGTGCGCGCGCGTCCGTCTCATGTCCGCGCCGACGCAAATCTGGCTAAAAAACGGGCCGGGAATGGGTCGGCAGGCGGACGTAAAGCGGACGCGCATCCGTTTGGGTTGGCGCGTTGGGCCGACTTTTCTGTCCACGCCGACCCAAAGGGACGCGCGCGGACGAAATGGGTCACCGCGTTGGAGTTGCTCTAAGTCTCAATCGACTGAGATTTAACCAAGTCTCGGTTAAGTGACATACCAAGTAAGAAAGAAAGAAGAAAACCCCAAAATAAATTTTTGCGACCGAGATATAACCAAGTTTAAGTAGACTCAGGATTAGCAAGACTGTTTCGCAAAGGTAAATGTTTCTGGCCGGGCGACCGGCGCTTGCCCAACGATTTGGCGAGATCGTACGCTTACTCCCCCTGCCGATCCACCATGGTCGAACGCCACTTTTGTGCCTCCTCTAGCCAGCCTCCCCGTCTTCCTCTCTCCGGCGGACCT
Organism: Aegilops umbellulata; assembly: GCA_032464435.1. Lineage (NCBI taxonomy): Eukaryota > Viridiplantae > Streptophyta > Magnoliopsida > Poales > Poaceae > Aegilops > Aegilops umbellulata. The sequence continues at coordinate 515,163,345 of CP136056.1, forward strand.
GCCCACCGGCCTCTGCCTACGACCTCTTCTCCCACAACTTTTTGCTTCCACAACGCACCTTTTTCTTCCCCCTAGCGATGCACGCTTTTGCTTCAAACTGTCGCAAGGCTGTTGTTCACACGCGACACAGGCAGGGACGGTGTGCTTCAAGAGCCGCACAACACGATGATGGTCTACAACCGGCGCCTGATGAAGCTGCATCCGGCACAATGACAAGCTACAACCGGTGCCCGACGGAGTTGCCAACGGCATGACGGCGAGCTGCAACCGTGACGCCAAGATGCTGGAACCACCATGGCTTGATGCCGGAACCGGGAATGACGGTTGTTGCGATCCACAAGCACGAAGGGGCTACATATTTTTTTCCTGGAATTGGCTTCCACTGGAGCTGCAACCGACATTTCGTTTTGCCGGAGATCAGCGGCGAAGCTGTTTTTGCTGGGACCGGCTACATGAGAGCTGCAACCGGCGATTTTCTTCTCTTCTAGAACTGGCTTCCACCCAAGCTGCAAACCAGCATTGTTTTTTGCTGGAATTGTCGTAGGAGAAGCTGCACAGAGCTGCAACCATTGTGAGTAGAAGTTGCAGCCCACCTGCAACCATGCTACAACCGGCAAAGGTGTGCTACAACCTGCTGGTGCTGCAGCGAGCGTGTGTGGTGGGATGACGGAGCTGCAACCAGTGACTTGTGTTGGAACCACGCTTTGCATATGTCATGGCAATCACAACGAGTCAGGGAGGAGGAAACTGGGAGAGGAGGGGCCACCCTGCTGCTAGCGCTGTCCCGACCCAGAGCAAAGCCGCCTCCTCCTTCGCCCCGGTGCATCGTCTCGTCCTCGTCCTTCTTCTCGGCCGCCGCCGCTAGCCGTACTCCACGGAGCTCCTCCTTCCAACGACGTCCTTGGCCTGACAAGAATTGACAATTGTTTCTTCAGTGGTCAGGCTGCATGGGATTCGATGCCCTGTTTCTTCAGAATTTAGTCTTGCTGACCGTGGACATTGTGGATGACAAGGAAGACGAAGAGGAAGGCAGAAGAGGACTACGTGAGGACTGAGCTGGAGTTGGCATATACTGTGAATGATCTAAGCTGGGAGAGAAGACAAGGAAGAACAAGGCCACTTCATTTCTGGCGAGGCTTACAGTAGCAGCATGTGTTTCTTTACTGAACTATGTTGTATCTTTTCACTACTCTTTGAAATACAAAGCTAGTGATGTTTATCATAGACTATGGTGGCTTGTACTTCCATCATATTTCCCAAACTTAATGTAGCCAGACAAATTGATAGGTCAACTATAGTGGGGGAAAAAAACAAGAGATGGTATGCAGTCAACTTAACAATATCTGTATCCTCCCTAGTTCTGAAAGGGAAGGCAGTCCATGAGTTTGACACTTGTACAAATCATGATGTCAAATCCACAACAAATTCTGAGGCAAAGATTAGTAAGGCATGAAGACGAGCCGAGTACCCCAAGTTACCAACACGCCTATTACAACAAACTGTCTTCTTCTATTACTAGTACATTCCATTCAGTTATTACAGAAGAACTACAGAACTGCAATGCAGATATGCAATATTCAGAGGTATTCCCCCGATGAAAATAAATCCCATCATTACCCGCCCAGGAAGGTTACGATCAAGCTTTCTTCCTTTTGGGGATGACAAAAATAACTGAACCATTTCGGCTCTCGCATACCTTGCAATCATCACCACCAGATACAATCATCCATAATCACTGCTTGTGACAACATTTTTCGAGTAGTTGTTCCAGCAAGGCAGCTGGGTACAGATCTAGTAGCCATTTGAACAACTGAACAGTGGACGTCTGATGGCGCGCTCATTAACGACCTAAGAAGTAGGACAAGTCAAATTTGAGTAATTGCAAATCCTTTTTACAGGCTGATGGGGAACAGAAGTACACTGGAAAAGTTTGCATACTGTAGAATGTTCAGAGACTTACGCTTCGAAACTCCAGCAGTAGCGAATAGCTCATCATCACGATCAGATTAGATACTTGAACATACTGTATGTTTTTTGTTCGATGTGATCCAGCAGCCTACCAGGTGTTACCGCTAAGATCTGAGTACCACCAGGGCAATAGCCAACAAGCTTGACAAGGAGGATGCAGCCTACCGTTTGGCTCGTGGTCATTTTGGTCATGGATGCGTCGTCGTCCACCGGGAGGACGCCCAGGGCCCAGCTCTCGTCGGGGACTGCCATGCGCGTCACCTGTAATACAGGAGCTACGGTGAGGGGTGGGATGGGGTGGGGGAGGGAATAAAGGGGCGGAGCGGCGGAGGTGCGGAGTCGGGGCGCTGCTGGCGGTAGAAGATGGATGGATGGAGCAGCGGGGAGCACGGGCGCGCCGGGGCTCGCCAGATTGGTCGAGGCAGGGACATAGTAGCCTGGTTCGCGGGTCGAGGGTGCGATCCCCGTTCCAGGGTCGCGGGTCATAGTATTAGTTTCCCACGTATGCGACGGGAGGAAGCCCTAGCCGCCACGGGGCGTCCCCCCCCCCCCCCCCTTCCCTGCCGCCGCCAGAGTGCGCGACCGATCGAAGTCTGACCGGCGCCGACGGGGCTTCCTGCCTCCTTGTGCGTGGGATCCGACTCGGGTCGGGTTCATGGGTTGGGGCACCACGATTTTGTGGGTTGTGGCGGCGCAACAAGGGTCCTTCCGAGGTTGACAACTGGTGGCTTCAGTGGTGCAACTGGCCTATGGGAGGTGGGGTGTGCGGGCGGTGGCTGTGGCGGCGACCTAGGCTCCGCCCAGATCTGAGGTCTGGTGGCGGCTCGCGGCGGGAGCCGGCGACTTCTGCTATGCCTTGGCCGATGGTGGCCCGAGGATAATCGGTCATGGCAGCATGGTGGCCGACGGCTGTTGGGTCTTCGCTTCTCTCTGCGGGCACGCAGGTCATGGGTTGACAACGAGATGTAGGACCTCGGTGGGTTATGGCGGGGCGTTAGCGCTTGTGTGGGGGGCTAGGAGGTAGCCGCGGGACGCTGCTAAGGATGCTCTGTGACCCGGAGGTGCCGGTTCTTGGGCAGCTCCCCGTTGAGATTTGGAGGGGTCATATCTGATGGAGCGCTAACTGTTGCTCCCTCGGAGGTGCTGACAACGCAAGCCCGGGTGTAGGGGCGGGGCATTCCCTCGCTTGCCCAGGACAAAAAATTCCCCACATGCGATCCAGTGCTTGCTTGTTGGCCAGCCGTGGCGGCGGTGCTGCCCCCCTCTGATCGATCAAGTGGCGGGACACTGAGGATAGGTGGGGACGTGTCTGCCTCCCCTCCGGTCCATGGAGTTCATGTGTTTTGGCATCAATGAGAGGTTCAAAGTGAGATGTTGGGGTGGCGGTCCTAGGTGGCGGGCTACTCGGTTGGCTCTCTGGCAGGTCTCTGGGTGGCGGTGGTGGTTGTGTTTGTTGGTCGTGTGGGAAATGAGATGTGTCGCGGTGGGTGGCGCTAGAGGTCTCGACTTCGTCGTGGAAGCTGACTGTGATGCTGCTTTTTTTGCGGGTGACTGTGATGCTGCTTGATGGCACGAGGAAGCAACCAAGCGAAAGCTCTATGATTGGCGACGATGCCCACGAAGGCCGCTCTCCTCCTGACGATATTTTTGCTGTTTCGCTTTCCCTGTGATGGTTCCAGGTGAGGACTTTTGTCCATTCCATCGGATGCGACAATGGTGACACTTTGCGCCGTGCCTTCGTGGAACTTAGGTGTCATCTGTCTTGGTGTGGTGTAGTCTTTAGGTCCTCATATTTTCACTCGGCGGCTTCGTCGTTCCAATGTATGTTGTCCTTTTTATATGTTCTGCTTCTTTGAGGGCTTTCTCACCACCATGCATTGTTCAACCTTGTACTTGTGGTTCATGCTTTAGCTATAAAGTGAAGCGGAAACCTTTTATGTGCATAACCCTCTTCATGGTCCTCACATCTTAATATATCATGGACTTTCGGGTTGGTACCTTAGGGTTAGGAGGCACCTTATTGTTTCTGCCACTCTAGTTTTTGTACATTTTCCCCATGACACTCTTAATTTTTCATTTCACTTTTGTCATTTTTACCTTTGACAATATATCACAATTGTCACTCCGCTCGATCTCTCTGAGTTGGCCGTTCCTTTTAGCGAGTTAACTAGAGAAAACCCTATCAATGTTTGTATAAATGACTTAAGTTACCCCTACTTGTGGGGCTACCTTGAAAGTGACTTGCCCCACATATGGATCGATGCGACTGCTCTGAAGATAACCTGCAAAAAGTTAATATAGCGAGACATGTTAAAAACACAATCATTGTGACAATTCCAAATTGCCCAAAGTAAAGCACAAACCCCCACATGGATATGGCCCTTAAGCCTTTTGTTAATACCAACCAACTAGTTTCCAAACAAATATGTGGTACTTGTTGGGGGTGGCAGATTATATCTAACATGAACCGTGCGTCAAATCAAAGCCCCAAAAGGGCATGAAATAAAATTTTGTTAAATTGTGTCTCCCTGATCACAGAAACAACACTTATTACATCCATTCCAGTTTCGTTTAGCCAAATTATCTTTGGTGAGGATCACCACCCTATGAAAAAACCACATAAAAATTTATCTTTAAAGGAACTTTGATTTTCCAAACATGCTTTGTATAGAACACATGCCTCGTATTGATCAGATATGCATACATAGACTTGACAACAAACACCCTATTTGTATTTAGTCTCCATCTAAAAATGCCAGGCACATGAGATAGGTTGACCAACATCAACCTCTGAACTAAATGGAGCCATACCATCCATTTATCGCCTACAAGGCCCTTCTGAATTGGATGCTGAGAGGTGTCGAACCAAGAACCGATTGAACTGTATCATCTTTCTTAGGCACTACATTATACGGTGATGGGTACTGAACCATAATTGATTTCCGACGATATTATCTCAAAATATAAGAAACAAGTTTGAGTCGATTTAATATGATTGTTCTTCTAACGTTATACTCTCAATGTTGTTTTAGGACTAACGTTACACTTAGCAATACCCTAAGATCCGTAAAACATGATCACCAACAACACTTGAGCCAGTCTTAGAGGCTAGGCTAGGAACATATTCTTTACCATTTATCATTCACACGTGTATATGAGTTTTCCATTGAACCGCATATTCCAGGATCATAGCAATTATAGCATAAAATATAAACTCTTAATTATGAACAAGAAAATATAATAATACAACATTATTGCTTCTAGGACATATTTCAAACACTCCTCCCCACCATTACCTCCTCCTGATCGAGCAGCACTTCCACCACACCATGGCGGCTCCTCCTCACCTACGACCAAAAAAGCTACCCCATGGATAGATCGTACCCTAGGCCACCGGGGATGGCTATGATCTACTATTTCTGCGGGTTGGATGCGAGAGTGGCCGAAAAACGAAGGAGATCGCCGAAAAATCACGAGAGAAAGGAGAGGGAGGTGAGAGAGGAACCAGTCGTCGGGAGGAAGAATAAGCTCGTCCTTATCCCCGACCTCTTCGGTCAGGGGCTGGTCGAAGAGTGCTCTTCGATCGCTGGTAGGCCGAGATATATGTCTTCGGTAGATGCCTCGCCGAGGTTAATGTTTTCGGCCCAAGGCCAACTGCCGACAACTTTTCAACCAGTTTCAGCCTCTCTTCGGCTTATTGTAGACCGAAGAGCTGTCTTCGGCTTAGCGAACACCGAAAAGTGCCTTTTAGGCCTCGGGTTGACCAAAAAGTCCCTCTTCGGCTTCAACAAGGCCGACTGCGTCATAGAATTGATTTTTTTTAACTAGGGCAACATTTTCATAATTTGTTATAATAAAATATTTTTTTTTAAAAAAAAATCCAAAACCAGAGGCAATAATGCACGCTTTAATTAGAGGCTTACACAATGGAACCAGAGAGCTATGGGGCGACATCTGCAGAACAGCGTTCCATCGGCACGCTCCATGGCCACTACCCTGTATGCGAGGAGCAGCATCGCCGATGCCGCCGCCGCACAGCACGGCTCTGCTTCGGCAACGGGCGCGCCATCCCATGCATCTGCGCAAGGTGCGAATAATACGAGCGACTAATTATAGTTTACTGCAGATTCATTAGCATTTTCGAGTGAAAGGGCAAATGTACCACAACTAGCCCATCGTCAGGCAAATAGGAAATTACGGAACTGTCCTTGAGCCAAATTTTCATTACAAACCTTCAAAACCATTGGATCAATTATGTACCCCTTCGTAAATTAATGTAAGAGCATTTAGATCAGTACTTTAATGATCTAAACACTCTTATATTAATTTACGGAGGAAGTACTACATTACTGATTTTCATTACAAACATCAAAACCATTGGATCAATTATGTACCCCTTCGTAAATTAATGTAAGTGCGTTTAGATCAGTATTTTAATGATCTAAATACTCTTATATTAATTTACGGAGGAAGTACTACATTACTCCTTACTCCGTGTGATGCTGGTACTGTAATTTTTCTAATGAAAAAGTTGAAATCTTTGCCACCACCACCACCACCATCCAAGCCACTGCGATGTTCGATACTACATGAGTATCAATATTCTAAAACCGGTGTACAGAATGATATATTTTGTGCACCTTGTGCCATATAAGGACCAGAGCACACTAGAAAAGAAAAATAAATCCACCCATGACATTGTCCCTGGGTGAATATCAGGTGATACAGAAAGTGATGTTTTGATCCCGAGCTCATGTGAGCTTGGGTGAACAGTAAAATAAAAAACAATTCAAAATAGCTGAAAAACATTGTGTCAAACTTTGACAAATGCTTTCATTGGTTGCAGGTTTCATCATGAGGTGACATTCGCTCAAAACGTGGCAAAAGAAAATCGATGCTCCAATATGTTTTTGAAAATAACATTTTGGAGACTTAAACATTTGTCAATGTTTGAGACAAAAAAAATTAGATTTTTTTAAATCAATTTTTTATTTTACCTTTTACCCGATCTCATATGAGCTCGGGATCAGAACAGCTGCGTCGAGGTGATACTACTAACTTTCATGCTAACATGATACAAATTCAAAAGTGTCAAATTTAAATATTTCAAAAAATTCCAAGAAAATTGTGAATGTTCACAACAAATATGTATACAACCTCTAAAATTTTCAGATCCGAATTCAAAGTATACAAATAGAACCAAAAAAGACAAATTCAGATGTGAACAATGCAATTTTTGAGACTACTCGTGTATTTTCTCTTATTCTCCTAAGTCTCCAATTCAGAAAGACTAGTTTTTGTACTTCATCAATCGTTGCAACTCGTATTAAGAAATTTTTTGACTCGCTTGTTGCACCAAAAACTAATGTCTTTCAATGGTTCACTACAAGGAATCTTGGATTGGTGCGACGAGTCAAAGCTGACCTCGGGGGGAAATGGGTGATCAGCTCCATGGATGTCAATGTAAAAATCCAAGGTCATGCACGGATTGAGATGCAAAAATGGTTGTTTAAATAAGGGGGTATATATGTACAGTTCACCCAGGTTCATTCACACATTTTCCCGAGTGGCCATATCGGAAGGGTGTAAGGGCATATTTATCCCAAAGGTGTTTTAGTGATTGATGACAATACTTTTACGGACTAATCGTGTGCCTTGAGTTTCTCAGACATTTCTTCACTAGGCACAAGATGGTTTGGTGCCCCTCGAAGACTATTGAAGGCGGCGTTTCTCTACGTTTCTTTTTGGTGGATTTGAGTCGTAGGAAAGCCGTACTATTAAGAGGGGGTCCGCGTCGGAAAGGTTTGGGTGGAATCTTCTCGTACACGTTCCCTTCCTTTTCTCCACCTTTCCCTTGCACTTGGGAGCATCCCCTGATTATCCCCTTTGCGATTGTCTGGGCTGCTGTTGCTGTGCTTGTGGTAGTACCGCTCCTCTGGAGCGGTAGTACCGCAGGCACCTGTGGTAGTACCGTGCCTAAGGCGCGGTAGTACCGCGGGAGCCCACGGTAGTACCGCTCCTCTGGAGCCGTACTACTGTGGCCCCCAGGCCAAGTACCGCTGCGTTGCGGTAGTAGGGGCGGATGTAATTTTTACATCCGCGCCTCCGCGGTAGTACCGCGCCTCGTGCGCGATAGTACTGTGCGCGGCCTGATCCAGCAGCCACGCGGTAGTACCGCTCTCCAGCGGTAGTACCATGTCGGATTTTTGCACCGTTTGTTTTCCAGCGGAAGTAGGCACGACGGATGTAATTTTATTCATCCGCGCCCTTCCCAGGCTAGGGCTTTCCTGCCTTGCGGTAGTACCGCAAGGGGGAGCGGTAGTACCGCGCTCGCGGTAGTACTGCCCCCTGTCAGGCTTGCTCTAGCCCCCGCTGCTGTCGCGGTAGTACTATGGTCGCCCACGGTAGTACCACGTGGCCTTGCGGCAGTACCGCGCCTCTGGAGCGGTTGTACCGCGTGTCGCGGGCTGGTTAAGTGGATAACGGTTGGATTTCGTCCACCACTATAAAAGGGTCGTCTCCTACCTCTAGTTGACCACCTCTTCCAACCCTAAGCTCCATTGTTGCTCCAAGCTCCATTTTCGCCCGATCTCACTCCCTAGCCAATCAAACTTGTTGATTTGCTCGGGAGTGGTTGAGAAGGCCCCGATCTACACTTCCACCAAGAGAAATTTGATTGACCCCACTAATCCCTTGCGGATCTTGTTACTCTTGGGTGTTTGAGTACCCTGGACGGTTGAGGTCACCGCGGAGCCATAGTCCATTGTGGTGAAGCTTCGTGGTGTCGTTGGGAGCCTCCAATTAAGTTGTGGAGATTGCCCCAACCTTGTTTGTAAAGGTTCGGTCGCCGCCTCCAAGGGCACCAATAGTGGATTCACGACATTTCGCATTGTGTGAGGGCGTGAGGAGAATGTGGTTGCCCTAGTGGCTTCTTGGGGAGCATTGTGCCTCCACACCACTCCAACGGAGACGTACTTCCCCTCAAAGGGAAGGAACTTCGGTAACACATCCTCATCTCCAACGGCTCCACTCTTGGTTATCTCGCGCATTTACTTGTGCAAGCTTATTTGTGTTGTATCTCTTACTTGCTTGTGTTCTTATCGTTGCTGCATCATATAGGTTGCTCACTTAGTTGCATATCTAGACAATCTACTTTGATGAAAAGTTTAAATTGTTAAAGAAAAGCTAAAAATCATTAGTTGCCTATTCACCCCCCTCTAGTCAACTATATCGATCCTTTCAATTGGTATCAGAGCTTCGTCTATTTTTAAAGACTTTACCGTCCGGAGAGTATGGTTGACGTCGAAGACGATGTGGGAGAGCACTCCGGTGCGAATCCAATATCGTCTACGAGAGATGGGGTAACTCGATCTCACGTGAGGAATTCAATGTGGCATTAGACACATTGAAAACCTCCATGACGACCAAGGTCAAAGACATTTTTAAGGAATTCTTAGAAGGGCTTAAACTTTCCGCCGCACCATCGAAAGTGGGTGATCCCGCCAACACGGTGACGGATGCTAACCCCGACAAGGGGGAAGCTACTAGTGAGAAAGCCCCTTTGTCTAGTGGTAAGAATGGCACCGGCATCTTTGCCCATGTGCAACCTCCACCCATCTATGGTGGACCGATTCCTTCTACTCACTTGAATCATGCCGGTCCACCCCCCAAGATTGACAAAACGGAGGATTTTGATTCTTGGGTCTATTGTTTTAAGCGTCATTTAAATCATGTGAACACTAACCTTTGGAGAATCATTGAAGAAGGTTTTTATCCACATGACCGAAGCAACTTCACTCCTAGAGAAGAAGTGGAGAATCAATTCAATGAGAATGCTCTCTTCATCATCCAAGAAGCAATCCTTCCCGAAGACCTCCCGCATCTCCGGCCCTACTCATTGGCCAAAGATGCTTGGCACAAAGTGGTTTCCCTCTATCGGGGAAGCGCAAGCATTCAATGTTCCAATTATGAAGTGGTACAAGTTGAAGCCGATGAGTTTGCAATGAAAGAAGATGAAGAACCTTGTGAGCTCTATCGGAGAGTTACCAAGCTCGCGGTCTCTCTCCGGGATCATGGAAGTAAGGACACAGATGACAATTGGATCAAGCGCAAATTCCTCAAGGCAATGATGCCCTACCACAAAGCCATGTCATCCGTCATCCGTCAAAGGCCGGACTTCCACACCTTGTCCTCAAGTGATGTGTTGGATGAGTTTGTGGCTATGAGCATATTGGACAAGACAGCCGACAATGCGGTGCTTCGCTTCCAAAGAGCAAAGAAGCCCAACCTTGCATTGAAGGCCAAGGTTTGTGTCGAAGAAGAAGAAGAGGAGGAAGAAGAGGAGAGCAACCTCGAAGATACGAAGTATGCCTGTCATGAACACATGGCCCTTGCTTCAAGGCAATTTTGGAGCAAGAAGAACTCAAGGCCCAACTTCAACAAGAGCAACTCAAGTGGCGCAAGGGGCAAGCAACGAGTGAAGACTTGCTTCAATTGTGGCAATGTGAGTCACTTTGTTGCGGGGTGCCCTTATGAGAAGAGGGAAGACAATGGTGGCAAGCTCATCCGTAAGGACAAGGCCAAGTATTTCCCCAACAAGAGCAACTTCACCAAGAAGACTCCTCACAAGGCATTGGTGGTACAAGAAGAGTACAATGAGGATGATGAAGATGGTGAGTCGGTTGCCATGGCCTCCGTTGCCATTGCGACGACTCCACGGGTGTCTCTCTTCGACCCACCCAATGAAAGCATCACCGCCAAGTGCCTCATGGCTAAAGCCACCAACAAGGTAACCCCCAACATCAAAACTACCATCATTAATCATCCTTCTTCGACAGATAGCATTGATGAACATGAGGGAACTAATGTGGAGGAGAATGAGTTTGAGGCCTTTATGGGCAAACTCAAGGGTAAATCCAAGAGGCACTTTGTTGCTCTCTTGGAACAACTTGGTGAAGAGGCTCATGAAGATACCATCTCTAAGATGGAGGGGCATAGTCGTGACTATGCCGATGAGACTTCAGATCTTTCCAATGCTCTTGAGGAAGAGCGTGGTCTTTGTTTGGCTCTTGAGGAGTCATACAACGATGATCATGCTAAATTAAAGAAAGATCTTGAGCATGCTCTTGTTGTGTCTCGTGTGCTAAGCTCCGAGAAGGCAAAGCTTGGGGTTGATCTTGCTAGACTCAAAGAGGAGTTTGACATTCTCGACAAGGCTCACAAAGTCTTGAAGGGTGTTCATGCTAGCCTCAAAGAGTCTCATGATCAACTCCAAGTGAAGCTAACCAAGGAGAAAGCCACTTTTCCTCATATTGTGTTGATTGATAATGCAAATGCTACTAACCCTTGTTGTGAGAATGTGCATCTTGTTGAGGAGAATTCTAAGTTGAAGGAGAAACTTGAGAAAGGCCTTGTTACATGCATACAAGGTGAGAAGAACCTCAACGACCTTTTGAGTAATCAAAAGGAAGTTGTGGCCAAGGAGGGGATTGGGTTCGCACCCAAGCCCAAGAACAAGAAGAAGAATGACAAGACCAAACGACCTCCTCCTCTCAAGAAAACTTTTGTGAAGGAGGGAGAGGGTGCTTCCAAGGAGAAGAAGAACAATGCGAAGGGTGGCGATGTCAAGAAGGGCAATGCCACCCCTCCCAACAAAGCCGGCGACTTTAATCCCTCTTATGTGTTATGTCGTGCTAGTGATGGGCATGTTTATGCCAAATTTGTTGGTTCTCCTCATGAATACATTGAATGGTCTATTTGGGTTCCTAAGACCCTTGTTACTAACATCAAAGGACCCATTACAAAATGGATACCTAAAACCAAGCATTGATCTCTTGTAGGTGTTTGCTTCTGGTGGGGGATCATGGTTGCTCGATAGTGGAGCTACAAATCATATGACCGGAAGCAAGGACTTGGTGGTGGACGTGCACAAGATTCCATCTATGCCCACCAATGTCGAGTGGGGTGATGCCTCGTCCTCTAAGGTATTGGGACTCAGCAAGGTTGTCATTTCTCATGATCTCACGATTGAGAAGGTCATGCTTGTAGAGTCCCTTGCATATAGTTTACTTTCCGTTCGTCAACTTGCAATCATGGGCTTTGCCACTTTCTTTGATATTGATACCGTGGCCCTCTTGTGGAGCAAGCCTCTTAAAGTAGCCTTTGTTGGGCATGTCGAGAACGGTCTATATGTGATTAACTTTTCAGAGCGACCCACTAAGACCGCGACATGCCTAATGGCTAAAGTTGACGTGGGATGGCTTTGGCATCGCCGTTTAGCCCATGTCAATATGAGATCTTTGCAAAGTCTTCTCAAGGGGGACCATGTCCGTGGACTAACGAAAGATCGTGCTTGCAGTGCTTGTATCGAAGGAAAGCTCCATGAGAAGGCTCACCCTCCCACGACTATCATCTACTCGAAGAGGCCTTTGGAGCTCCTTCACTTGGATATCTTTGGGCCTCCATCCTTTGATAGTCTTGGGGGTAGAAAGTATTGCTTGGTGATTGTGGATGATTACTCAAGATATACTTGGGTGTATTTCTTCAAGAGGAAGAGCGAGACCCAACAAACTGTCATTGACTTTGCAAATGAAGCACAACGTCAACACAATGCAAAGATCTTGACAATAAGAAGTGACAACGGCACCGAGTTCAAGAACTACACCTTGGATGAGTTTCTTAGTGATGAGGGGATCAAGCATCAATATTCCGCACCCTACACCCCTCAACAAAATGGTGTCGCAGAGAGGAAGAACCGGACGTTGATGGATGCGGCAAGGACCATGATGGCGGAGTTCAAGTCTCCATACAACTTTTGGGCCGAAGCCATCAACACCGCATGTCATGCATCCAATCGGCTCTACCTCCGCAAGGGCTTGAACAAGACTCCATATGAGATACTCACCGGTAACAAGCCCAACCTCAAGTACTTTCGGGTGTTCGGGTGTAAGTGTTTCATTCTCAAGAAAGGTGTTCGGTTGTCTAAATTTGAGGCTAGAGCTTATGAGGGCATATTTGTTTGGTTATGCTACAAACTCTCATGCTTACCGTGTCCTCAATAAATCCACGGGACTTATTGAGGAGACATGTAACGTAGAGTTTGATGAGAATAATGGCTCCCAAGTGGAGCAAAGTGGCACTTGTGATGTAGGTGATGAAATTCCTCCTCAAGCCATAAGAAGAATGGATGTTGGTTTTATCCTACCCATTGAAGAACCCCTTGTGGCTGAAGGAGAAGGACAATGCTCCACTCAAGTGGAGCCATCACCAACCCAAGGCCCACACGCTTCCGAAGAACAAAGTGAAGGCCCTCAACCTCATGAACAAGACCAAGGGCAAGATCATGCTCAAGAAGGTGTTGATGCACCAAGTGATGCCCAAGGTCAAGTTCTCTCCCCCGAGCAAGTTCAAGGTCAAGAACAAGCTCAAGACGGCGCTCAGGATGATCAAGTGACCGCTCCTCAACTCACCACCGAGGAGGAATTAGAGCGTCGTGCCGCCAAGATTGCTTCCAAGCTCTCCACCAAGGGTCATCTCATGAAGAATGTACTTGGAAGCATTCAAAAGGGGGTAAGCACTCGTAGACAATTGGCAAACTATTATGAACATCACGCGTTTGTCTCTTGTGTTGAACCCCAAAAGGTATATGAAGCACTCGAAGATCCGGATTGGCTTAATGCCATGCATGAAGAACTCAATAACTTCGAGTACAACAAGGTGTGGAGGTTGGTGCCAAGGCCAACGGGGAACCACAATGTCATTGGGACCAAGTGGATTTTCAAGAGCAAGCAAGATGCCCATGGGACCATCATTCGCAACAAGGCAAGATTGGTGGCACAAGGCTACTCCCAAGTCGAGGGTATTGACTATGGTGAAACCTTTGCTCCCATTGCACGTCTTGAATCCATTCGTTTGTTGATTGCTTATGCTTCTCATCACAACTTTAATTTGCAACAAATGGATGTGAAGAGTGCTTTTCTTAATGGTCCTATTAATGAGTTGGTTTACGTCAAACAACCCCCCGGGTTCGAGGATCCCTACTTTCCCGATCATGTGTATCAACTCGATAAGGCACTCTATGGCCTTAAACAAGCCCCACGTGTGTGGTATGACCACCTTACCGAGTTGCTACAAGATCATGGGTTTGAAGTTGGACTAATCGATCCCACTCTTTTTACTAAGAAGGTCAAAGGGGAGTTGTTTGTGTGCCAACTATATGTTGATGACATTATCTTTGGTTCCCCTAACAAAGCTTTCAATGAAGAATTTGCCGCACTAATGACCTCAAAGTTCAAGATGTCTTCCATGGGAGAGTTGAAGTTCTTTCTCGGTTTCGAAGTGAAGCAACGAAGAGAAGGTACCTTCATCAGCCAAGCCAAATACACTCAAGACATGCTCAAGAGATTCAAGCTAAGCGATGTCAAGCCGGCTTCTACTCCAATGCCTACCAAGTGCCAACTTGACATTGATCCCAATGGTAAAGCGGTGGATCAAAAGGTATATTGCTCCATGATTGGATCCTTGCTTTACCTTTGTGCATCTAGATTGGATATCATGTTGAGTGTGGGAATTTGTGCACAGTTTGAAGCCGCACCTAAGGAAAGCCACTTTGTGGCAGTCAAGCGAATCTTTCGATATTTGGCTCATACCCCAAACTTTGGCTTGTGGTACCCAAGAGGAGCAAACTTCAAGCTTGTAGGATATTCGGATTCCGATTCGGAGGGAGACAAAGTGGATAGGAAGTCCACTTCTGGAGGGTGCCAATTCCTTGGTTGCTCTTTGGTAAGTTGGTCTTCCAAAAAGCAAAGTTGTGTGTCTCTCTCATCCACCGAAGCAGAGTATGTAGCGGCCGGTAGTTGTTCTGCACAGCTCTTATGGATGAGGCAAACTTTAAAGGATTACGGTGTCATTTGTGACAAAGTGCCTCTTTGGTGTGACAATGAAAGTGCCATCAAGATTTCTCTCAACCCGGTGCAACACTTCAAGATGAAGCATATTGAGATTCGGTATCATTTCATCCGGGATCACATTAGGCGAGGGGAGATCGAGCTCAACTATGTTAACACTCATCATAACCTTGCAGATATCTCCACGAAGCCTTTGGATGAAGCAAGATTTCGCGAGTTAAGGCATGAGCTAAGTATCATTGATTCGAGCAATGTTGCTTGAACCCTTGCACACCCCACCATACTCAACTTGTTGTCTTGTTTAGGTGTAGGCATGGACATAGGGGGAGTGTTGTTCTCTCAATGAACTCTCCCTCCCCCATTATGCATAAATCGATCAACTCTTTCACATTAGCCATTTTTTATGGTACTTGTGCTTCAAAGACGAGTTTTGGTCATGGGCCCAAGGATAATTCTTCGCGGTGCCATACCAATTAACTCAAACATAGGTGGCTCCGGCCACCGCCCTCTCTTTGGAGAGGTGGTGTCTCGTGGTTGTTTTCATGTTGTCGTTTTCCGTTCAGTCTTCGTGTTCGCGTGTTCTTGTGGTGTCGTGTTGCCTCGAAGTTTTCGTGCAAAGACCTATTTTTCGTGTGCTTGAAACATGAAACTTCCTGAGTTCACGGTACTACCGCGGCTAGCCATGGTACTACTGCGTTGAGAGGGCACGTACTACCGCGCCTGCGCGGCAGTAATTTTTTACTGCCGCCCAGGAGAGCGGTACTACCGCTGATGTGCGGTACTTCCGCCGAGCGGTACTACCGCGATGATACACGGTACTACCATGACGCGAGTGGGCGTGGGGGTTATGACTCGGGCAGGGGAGTTCCAACTCCCCATACCCATTCACTTATCTCTCTCCCCACGTCTCTCTCTCTCTCTCTCTCTCTCTCCCTCTCTCTCTCTCTCTCTCTCTCTCTCTCTCTCTCTCTCTCTCTCTCTCTCTCTCTCTCTCTCTCTCTCTCTCTCTCTCTCGCTCACGAACGGCGCCGGAGGTCCTCGCCGGATCTCCGTCTCCGGCCACTCTCCTCCGATTCCGACCGGTGGGATCATTCCCCACCACTTCCTCTTGCCATGGAACAAGGTTTTTCCCCAAATCCCTCTCTTTCTTGGTTGTTCTTTCGCTTCTAGGTTTTTGGGGAGATGCATGTTGTTCTTGAGATTTTAGGCCAAATCTGTGCAAGAGTAGGATGTAGGAGAGTCGTGTTGCGTAGGAATTATACTTGATATATTGTCCTGTGATAGATTTGATCAACCGTAGTACCGCCGTGGTTTCGCGACTTTTTTCAGATTTGAACTGGTTCGAATCTGACGCGGTGCGGTACTACCGCGCCTCCTGTGTGGTACTACCGCCCGTCTCGTGCGGTACTACTGCACTAGCTGTGGCACTAGGATCCTACTACCGCTCCCAGACCCGGTACTACCGTGACTTCTCACGGTACTACCGCGACTAGGAGCGGTACTAAAATCTTAGTACTGCAGCACTTGGCAGTACTACCGTGGGGTCAAATCTTTCTCATGGCATTTAGCATGTATGCTTCCTAAGTGTTTCTTTTGCTTTGCCGAGGTCTTTACATTGATCCTCTTTTGCTTGTTGTGTGTGTTTTGCGCTTTGTGTCTCAGGTGGTGGCTCTCGCCGTTCCAATCCCAGTCGTGACACTGGCTCCAAGCGTTTGTGCAATCAAGGTGAAGCACCAGAGGGCTCCAATGCCCCCAAGCGTCATGTCAAGACCACCGCTAGCAAGAACAAGGAACCCACTAAGAGCATGGATGAGGTACCCCTTTCTGAGTACGTCCGTCTCAGGCAGATGAACCCTTATGTGAATCCTCGTGCTACCATCAGAGGCTGTGAGTTGTTCTGGACCAAGCAGCAGACTCTCACTTATCTGGATGTCATCAAGAACAAGCAGAATACCTACGTGGAGGTCAAGTGGATTGACATGAATCACATGAGGAAGGAAAAGTTTCGTGAGTACTTTGGAGAGGCTCTAGACTTGGTGGAGCAGTTTGGTATTGAGCATGTGATCTCCTTCCATCTGGACTTTGACCCTGAGCTTGTTTGTCAGTTCTTTGCCTCTGTGTACTTTCACCCTGGAGGAGTGGCGGATGACGTGGATGACCAACGGCCGTCAGTTGACCGCTACCTGGAAGGAGTTCATGGATCTATTGCATGTTCCAGATGACGGGCTCAACACTCCTGTTGATGTTCGTCCCCATGCCAATCCTAAGTCTGCTAACAAGAATAGGCTCCAGCATTACTATGTTGAGAAGGTGCTCGCCAATGGCAAGTCAGCTTGGGTGCTGAACTCCTTTCTGGATATCATGTCTCGCATCTTCCGCAACTCTCTGTTCCCGCGCATCGGCGACAAGGATAAGGTTCATGCATATATGGTGGATATGATGCTCATGTGCGAGGAGGCCCGGGTGTCTTAGACTCAGCCTCTTGATGTCTCACACATCATGTGGCATGAGCTTCGGTTTGCGGTGTTCAACCGCAAGGTGCCTATCTATGGACCATACTTGTTTCTACTGATCTCCAAGACTTGGGAGAAGCTGTACCCTGGGGATGAGTTCCTTGCACCAGACTGGTTTAGGCATGATCCCATCAGTCTCCGTGTCAAGCCCAACTGGGCCAACACTACTACTCGTGCTGAGGCGTCTGTTGCTAGGAGGGCTGTTGGTGAGGAGGAGACTGGAGCAGAGAATGTGGCTGAGTTCCATGCTGCTAGGTCTTCTCAGAGTTCCTCTAAGCCCTCATGGGCCAAGAAGCTGAAGGACAAGATGAAGACTCTCTTCTACATGCAAGCTAAGGGGCAGTACATGACTCACGTTGCCTCCAAGGAGGCTCGCCGCCGTGACTTGCACATCCTGAGGGTCTTTGGTGAGGCACAATCTAGCGGGTCAGAGAGGAACATCACTCCGGAGGCCGAGTGGATGGCGAAGCAGGGCTTCAAGTGGACCGATTCTGACGAGGACATCGAGGAGGACATCCCTGCAGCCGAGTCTGACGAGGAGCACTGGGATGATTTCTCAGCCTCAGCCACCCCGAGTGTGTAGGTGTCCTCTCTGCCTTTTTGGCGTCTCGATGCCAAAGGGGGAGAGAGTGTAGGGATTTGCTCGTGTGTCGTTGTGTTCGGTGTGTTTGCTTTCTCGTTTGAACTTCGTTTCGGTTGCTTTTGTTTGATTTGAGTCTAATCCTTCATATGGTGTAAGACATATGCACTTATCCAATCTGTTAGGGAACGTAGTAATTTCAAAAAAAATCCTACGCACACGCAAGATCATGGTGATGCATAGCAACGAGAGGGGAGAGTGTTGTCTACGTACCCTCGTAGACCGAAGCGGAAGCGTTGACACAACATAGAGGAAGTAGTCGTACGTCCTCCTCCCGATCCGACCGATCCAAGCGCCGTTACTCCGGCGCCTCCGAGTTCTTGACACACGTACAACTCGATGACGTTCTCCGGGCTCCGATCCAGCAAAGCACTCGGGGAAGAGTTTCGTCAGCACGATGGCGTGATGACGATCTTGATGAACTACCGACGCAGGGCTTCGCCTAAGCACCGCGACAATATGACCGAGGTGGAATATGGTGGAGGGGGGCACCGCACACGGCTGAGGAACGATCACGAAGATCAACTTGTGTGTTCTAGGGTGCCCCCCTGCCCCCGTATATAAAGGAGCAAGGGGGGAGGCCGGCCGGCCCTTGTGGCGCGCGCCAGGAGGAGGAGTCCTCCTCCTAGTAGGAGTAGGACTCCCCTCTTTCCTACTCCTACTAGGAGGGGGAAAGGAAGGGGGAGAGGGAGAGGGAAAGGGGGGCGCCGCCCTCCTCTCCTAGTCCAATTCGAACCAGAGGGGGAGGGGGCGCGCGGCCCACCCTGGCCGCCCCTCTCTCTCTCCACTAAGGCCCATGTAGCCCAATACTTCTCCCGGGGGGGTTCCGGTAACCCTACGACACTCCAGTTTTCTCCAAAACCACTCGGAACCATTCCGATGTCCGAATATAGTCGTCCAATATGTCAATCTTTACGTCTCGACCATTTCGAGACTCCTCGTCATGTTCGTTATCTCATCCGAGACTCCGAACAAACTTCGGTACATCAAAATGCATAAACTCATAATAACTGTCATCGTAACCTTAAGCGTGCGGACCCTACGGTTCGAGAACAGTGTAGACATGACTGAGACAAATCTCTGGTCAATAACCAATAGTGGGACCTGGATGCCCATATTGGCTCCTACACATTCTACGAAGATCTTTATCGGTCAGACCGCATAACAACATACGTTGTTCCCTTTGTCATCGGTATGTTACTTGCCCGAGATTCGATCGTCGGTATCCAATACCTAGTTCAATCTCGTTACCGGCAAGTCTCTTTACTCGTTCCGTAATACATCATCTTGCAACTATCTTATTGGTTGCAATGCTTGCAAGGCTTATGTGATGTGCATTACCGAGAAGGCCCTGAGATACCTCTCCGACATTCGGAGTGACAAATCCTAATCTCGAAATACGCCAACCCAACAAATACTTTCGGAGACACCTGTAGAGCTCATTTATAATCACCCAGTTACGTTGTGACGTTTGGTAGCACACAAAGTGTTCCTACGGTAAACGGGAGTTGCATAATCTCATAGTCAAAGGAACATGTATAAGTCATGGAGAAAGCAATAGCAACATACTAAACGATCGGGTGCTAAGCTAATGGAATGGGTCATGTCAATCAGATCATTCAACTAATGATGTGACCTTGTTAATCAAATGACAACTCCTTTGTCTATGGTTAGGAAACTTAACCATCTTTGATTAACAAGCTAGTCAAGTAGAGGCATACTAGTGACACTCTGTTTGTCTATGTATCCACACATGTATTATGTTTCCGGTTAATACAATTCTAGCATGAATAATAAACATTTATCATGATATATAAGGAAATAAATAATAACTTTATTATTGCCTCTAGGGCATATTTCCTTCAGTCTCCCACTTGCACTAGAGTCAATAATCTAGATTACACAGTAATGATTCTAACACCCATGGAGTCTTGGTGTTGATCATGTTTTGCTCGTGGAAGAGGCTTAGTCAACGGGTCTGCTACATTCAGATCCGTATGTATCTTGCAAATCTCTATGTCTCCCACCTGGACCAAATCCCGGATGGAATTGAAGCATCTCTTGATGTGCTTGGTTCTCTTGTGAAATCTGGATTCCTTTGCCAAGGCAATTGCACCAGTATTGTCACAAAAGATTTTCATTGGACCCGATGCACTAGGTATGACACCTAGATTGGATATGAACTCCTTCATCCAGACTCCTTCATTTGTTGCTTCCGAAGCAGCTATATACTCCGCTTCACATGTAGATCCCGCCACGACGCTTTGTTTAGAACTGCACCAACTGACAGCTCCACCGTTTAATGTAAATACGTATCCGGTTTGCGATTTAGAATCGTCCGGATCAGTGTCAAAGCTTGCATCAACGTAACCGTTTACGACGAGCTCTTTGTCACCTCCATATATGAGAAACATTTCCTTAGTCCTTTTCAGGTACTTCAGGATATTCTTGACCGCTGTCCAGTGATCCACTCCTAGATTACTTTGGTACCTCCCTGCTAAACTTATAGCAAGGCACACATCAGGTCTGGTACACAGCATTGCATACATGATAGAGCCTATGGCTGAAGCATAGGGAACATCTTTCATCTTCTCTCTATCTTCTGCAGTGGTCGGGCATTGAGTCTTACTCAACTTCACACCTTGTAACACAGGCAAGAACCCTTTCTTTGCTTGATCCATTTTGAACTTCTTCAAAACCTTGTCAAGGTATGTGCTTTGTGAAAGTCCAATTAAGCGTCTTGATCTATCTCTATAGATCTTGATGCCCAATATGTAAGCAGCTTCACCGAGGTCTTTCATTGAAAAACTCTTATTCAAGTATCCCTTTATGCTATCCAGAAATTCTATATCATTTCCAATCAGTAATATGTCATCTACATATAATATCAGAAATGCTACAGAGCTCCCACTCACTTTCTTGTAAATACTGGCTTCTCCAAAAGTCTGTACAAACCCAAATGCTTTGATCACACTGTCAAAGCGTTTATTCCAACTCCGAGATGCTTGCACCAGTCCATAAATGGATCGCTGGAGCTTGCACACTTTGTTAGCTCCCTTTGGATCGATAAAACCTTCTGGTTGCATCATATACAACTCTTCTTCCAGAAATCCATTCAGGAATGCAGTCTTTACATCCATTTGCCAAATTTCATAATCATAAAATGTGGCAATTGCTAACATGATTCGGACAGACTTAAGCATCGCTACGGGTGAGAAGGTCTCATCATAGTCAATCCCTTGAACTTGTCGAAAACCTTTCGTGACAAGTCGAGCTTTGTAGATAGTAACATTACCATCAGCGTCAGTCTTCTTCTTAAAGATCCACTTATTCTCTATTGCTTGCCGACCCTCGGGCAAGTCAACCAAAGTCCACACTTTGTTGTCATACATGGATCCCATCTCAGATTTCATGGCTTCTAGCCACTTTGCGGAATCTGGGCTCACCATCGCTTCTTCATAGTTCGTAGGTTCGTCATGATCTAGTAGCATGACTTCCAGAACGGGATTGCCGTACCACTCTGGTGCGGATCTTACTCTGGTTGATCTACGAGGTTCTGTAGTAACTTGATCTGAAGATTCATGATCAATATCATCAGCTTCCTCACTAATTGGTGTAGGTGCTACAGAAACAGATTTCTGTGATGTACTACTTTCCAATAAGGGAGCAGGTACAATTACCTCATCAAGTTCTACTTTCCTCCCACTCACTTCTTTCGAGAGAAACTCCTTTTCTAGGAAGACTCCGAATTTAGCAACAAAAATCTTGCCTTCGGATCTGTGATAGAAGGTGTATCCAACAGTTTCTTTTGGATATCCTATGAAGACACATTTTTCCGATTTGGGTTTGAGCTTATCAGGTTGAAGCTTTTTCACATAAGCATCGCAGCCCCAAACTTTAAGAAACGACAACTTTGGTATCTTGCTAAACCATAGTTCATAAGGTGTCGTCTCAACGGATTTTGACGGTGTCCTATTTAACGTGAATGCGGCCGTCTCTAAAGCATAACCCCAAAACGATAGCGGTAAATCTGTAAGAGACATCATAGATCGCACCATATCTAGTAAAGTACGATTACGACGTTCGGACACACCATTGCGTTGTGGTGTTCCGGGTGGAGTGAGTTGCGAAACTATTCCGCATTGTTTCAAATGTAGACCAAACTCGTAACTCAAATATTCTCCTCCACGATCAGATCGTAGAAACTTTATTTTCTTGTTATGATGATTTTCAACTTCACTCTGAAATTCTTTGAACTTTTCAAATGTTTCAGACTTGTGTTTCATTAAGTAGACATAACCATATCTGCTTAAATCATCTGTGAAGGTGAGAAAATAACGATATCCGCCACGAGCCTCAACATTCATTGGACCACCTACATCTGTATGTATGATCTCCAATAAATCTGTTGCTCTCTCCATAGTACCGGAGAACGGTGTTTTAGTCATCTTGCCCATGAGGCACGGTTCGCAAGTGCTAAGTGATTCATAATCAAGTGGCTCCAAAAGTCCATCAGCATGGAGTTTCTTCATGCATTTTACACCGATATGACCTAAATGGCAGTGCCACAAATAAGTTGCACTATCATTATCAACTCTGCATCTTTTGGCTTCAACACTATGAATATGTGTATCACTACTATCGAGATTCATCAAAAATAGACCACTCTTCAAGGGTGCATGACCATAAAAGATATTACTCATATAAATAGAACAACCATTATTCTCTGATTTAAATGAATAACCGTCTCGCATCAAACAAGATCCAGATATAATGTTCATGCTCAACGCTGGCACCAAATAACAATTATTCAGGTCTAATACTAATCCCGAAGGTAGATGTAGAGGTAGCGTGCCGACCGCGATCACATCGACTTTGGAACCGTTTCCCACGCGCATCGTCACCTCGTCCTTAACCAATCTTCGCTTAATCTGTAGTCCCTGTTTCAAGTTGCAAATATTAGCAACAGAACCAGTATCAAATACCCAGGTGCTACTGCGAGCATTAGTAAGGTACACATCGATAACATGTATATCACATATACCTTTGTTCACCTTGCCATCCTTCTTATCCGCCAAATACTTGGGGCAGTTCCGCTTCCAGTGACCAGTCTGCTTGCAGTAGAAGCACTCAGTTTCAGGCTTAGGTCCAGACTTGGGTTTCTTCTCTTGAGCAACAACTTGTTTGCTGTTCTTCTTGAAGTTCCCCTTCTTCTTCCCTTTGCCCTTTTTATTGAAACTAGTGGTCTTGTTGACCATCAACACTTGATGCTCCTTCTTGATTTCTACCTCCGCAGCTTTTAGCATTGCGAAGAGCTCGGGCATTGTCTTGTCTATCCCTTGCATATTATAGTTCATCACGAAGCCTTTGTAGCTTGGTGGCAGTGATTGGAGAATTTTGTCAATGACACAATCATCCGGAAGATTGACTCCCAGTTGATTCAAGTGATTATAATACCCAGACATTCTGAGTATATGCTCACTGACAGAACCATTCTCTTCCATCTTGCAGCTATAGAACTTATTGGAGACTTCATATCTCTCAATCCAGGCATTCTGTTGGAATATTAACTTCAACTCCTGGAACATCTCATATGCTCCATGATGTTCAAAACGTCGTTGAAGTCCCGGTTCTAAGCCGTAAAGCATGGCACACTGAACTATCGAGTAGTTATCAGGTTTGCTCTGCCAGACATTCATAACATCTGGCGCAGCTCCAGCAGCAGGCCTGGCACCCAGCGGTGCTTCCAGGACGTAACTCTTCTGTGCAGCAATGAGGATAATCCTCAAGTTACGGACCCAGTCCGTGTAATTGCTACCATCATCTTTCAACTTTGCTTTCTCAAGGAACGCATTAAAATTCAACGGAACAACAGCACGAGCCATCTATCTACAATCAACATAAACAAGCAAGATACTATCAGGGACTAAGTTCATGATAAATTTAAGTTCAATTAATCATATTACTTAAGAACTCCCACTTAGATAGACATCTCTCTAATCCTCTGAGTGATCACGTGATCCAAATCAACTAAACCATGTCCGATCATCACGTGAGATGGAGTAGTTTCAATGGTGAACATCACTATGTTGATCATATCTACTATATGATTCACGCTCGACCTTTCGGTCTCCGTGTTCCGAGGCCATATCTGTTATATGCTAGGCTCGTCAAGTTAAACCTGAGTATTCCGCGTGTGCAACTGTTTTGCACCCGTTGTATTTGAACGTAGAGCCTATCACACCCGATCATCACGTGGTGTCTCAGCACGAAGAACTTTCGCAACGGTGCATACTCAGGGAGAACACTATTACTATGATAATTTAGTGAGAGATCATCTTATAATGCTACCGTCAATCAAAGCAAGATAAGATGCATAAAAAGATAAACATCACATGCAATCAATATAAGTGATATGATATGGCCATCATCATCTTGTGCTTGTGATCTCCATCTCCGCAGCACCATCATGATCACCATCGTCACCGGCGCGACACCTTGATCTCCATCGTAGCATCGTTGTCGTCTCGCCAATCCTATGCTTCTACGACTATCGCTACCGCTTAGTGATAAAGTAAAGCATTACAGGGCGATTGCATTGCATACAATAAAGCGACAACCATACGGCTCCTGCCGGTTGCCGATAACTCGGTTACAAAACATGATCATCTCATACAATAAAATTTAGCATCATGTCTTGACCATATCACATCACAACATGCCCTGCAAAAACAAGTTAGACGTCCTCTACTTTGTTTGTTGCAAATTTTACGTGGCTGCTACGGGCTTAAGCAAGAACCAATCTCACCTACGCATCAAAACCACAATGATAGTTTGTCAAATAGACTCCGTTTTAACCTTCTCAAGGACCGGGCGTAGCCATACTCGGTTCAACTAAAGTTGGAGAAACTGACACCCGCCAGCCACCTGTGTGCAAAGCACGGCGGTAGAACCAGTCTCGCGTAAGCGTACGCGTAATGTCAGTCCGGGCCGCTTCATCCAACAATACTGCCGAACCAAAGTATGACATGCTAGTAGGCAGTAGGACTTATATCGTCCACAACTCACTTGTGTTCTACTCGTGCATAACATCAAACCATAAAAACCTAGGCTCTGATACCACTGTTAGGGAACGTAGTAATTTCAAAAAAATTCCTACGCACACGCAAGATCATGGTGATGCATAGCAACGAGAGGGGAGAGTGTTGTCTACGTACCCTCGTAGACCGAAGCGGAAGCGTTGACACAACATAGAGGAAGTAGTCGTACGTCCTCCTCCCGATCCGACCGATCTAAGCGCCGTTACTCCGGCGCCTCCGAGTTCTTGACACACGTACAGCTCGATGACGTTCTCCGGGCTCCGATCCAGCAAAGCACTCGGGGAAGAGTTTCGTCAGCACGACGGCGTGGTGACGATCTTGATGAACTACCGACGCAGGGCTTCGCCTAAGCACCGCGACAATATGACCGAGGTGGAATATGGTGGAGGGGGGCACCGCACACGGCTGAGGAACGATCACGAAGATCAACTTGTGTGTTCTAGGGTGCCCCTGCCCCCGTATATAAAGGAGCAAGGGGGGAGGCCGGCCGGCCCTTGTGGCGCGCGCCAGGAGGAGGAGTCCTCCTCCTAGTAGGAGTAGGACTCCCCTCTTTCCTACTCCTACTAGGAGGGGGAAAGGAAGGGGGAGAGGGAGAGGGAAAGGGGGGCGCCGCCCCCCTCTCCTAGTCCAATTCGGACCAGAAGGGGAGGGGGCGCGTGGCCCACCCTGGCCTCCCCTCTCTCTCTCCACTAAGGCCCATGTGGCCCAATACTTCTCCCGGGGGGGGGTTCCGGTAACCCTCCGACACTCCAGTTTTCTCCGAAACCACTCGGAACCATTCCGATGTCCGAATATAGTCGTCCAATATATCAATCTTTACGTATAGACCATTTCGAGACTCCTCGTCATGTCTGTGATCTCATCCGGGACTCCGAACAAACTTCGGTACATCAAAATGCATAAACTCATAATAACTGTCATCGTAACCTTAAGCGTGCGGACCCTACGGTTCGAGAACAGTGTAGACATGACTGAGACAAATCTCTGGTCAATAACCAATAGCGGGACCTGGATGCCCATATTGGCTCCTACACATTCTACGAAGATCTTTATCGGTCAGACCGCATAACGACATACGTTGTTCCCTTTGTCATCGGTATGTTACTTGCCCGAGATTCGATCGTCGGTATCCAATACCTAGTTCAATCTCGTTACCGGCAAGTCTCTTTACTCGTTCCGTAATACATCATCTTGCAACTATCTTATTGGTTGCAATGCTTGCAAGGCTTATGTGATGTGCATTACCGAGAAGGCCCTGAGATACCTCTCCGACATTCGGAGTGACAAATCCTAATCTCGAAATACGCCAACCCAACAAATACTTTCGGAGACACCTGTAGAGCTCCTTTATAATCACCCAGTTGCGTTGTGACGTTTGGTAGCACACAAAGTGTTCCTACGGTAAACGGGAGTTGCATATTCTCATAGTCAAAGGAACATGTATAAGTCATGGAGAAAGCAATAGCAACATACTAAACGATCGGGTGCTAAGCTAATGGAATGGGTCATGTCAATCAGATCATTCAACTAATGATGTGACCTTGTTAATCAAATGACAACTCCTTTGTCTATGGTTAGGAAACTTAACCATCTTTGATTAACAAGCTAGTCAAGTAGAGGCATACTAGTGACACTCTGTTTGTCTATGTATCCACACATGTATTATGTTTCCGGTTAATACAATTCTAGCATGAATAATAAACATTTATCATGATATATAAGGAAATAAATAATAACTTTATTATTGCCTCTAGGGCATATTTCCTTCAGTCTCCCACTTGCACTAGAGTCAATAATCTAGATTACACAGTAATGATTCTAACACCCATGGAGTCTTGGTGCTGATCATGTTTTGCTCGTGGAAGAGGCTTAGTCAACGGGTCTGCTACATTCAGATCCGTATGTATCTTGCAAATCTCTATGTCTCCCACCTGGACCAAATCCCGGATGGAATTGAAGCGTCTCTTGATGTGCTTGGTTCTCTTGTGAAATCTGGATTCCTTTGCCAAGGCAATTGCACCAGTATTGTCACAAAAGATTTTCATTGGACCCGATGCACTAGGTATGACACCTAGATCGGATATGAACTCCTTCATCCAGACTCCTTCATTTGCTGCTTCCGAAGCAGCTATATACTCCGCTTCACATGTAGATCCCGCCACGACGCTTTGTTTAGAACTGCACCAACTGACAGCTCCACCGTTTAATGTAAATACGTATCCGGTTTGCGATTTAGAATCGTCCGGATCAGTGTCAAAGCTTGCATCAACGTAACCGTTTACGACGAGCTCTTTGTCACCTCCATATACGAGAAACATTTCCTTAGTCCTTTTCAGGTACTTCAGGATATTCTTGACCGCTGTCCAGTGATCCACTCCTGGATTACTTTGGTACCTCCCTGCTAAACTTATAGCAAGGCACACATCAGGTCTGGTACACAGCATTGCATACATGATAGAGCCAATGGCTGAAGCATAGGGAACATCTTTCATCTTCTCTCTATCTTCTGCAGTGGTCGGGCATTGAGTCTTACTCAACTTCACACCTTGTAACATAGGCAAGAACCCTTTCTTTGCTTGATCCATTTTGAACTTCTTCAAAACCTTGTCAAGGTATGTGCTTTGTGAAAGTCCAATTAAGCGTCTTGATCTATCTCTATAGATCTTGATGCCCAATATGTAAGCAGCTTCACCGAGGTCTTTCATTGAAAAACTCTTATTCAAGTATCCCTTTATGCTATCCAGAAATTCTATATCATTTCCAATCATTAATATGTCATCTACATATAATATCAGAAATGCTACAGAGCTCCCACTCACTTTCTTGTAAATACAGGCTTCTCCAAAAGTCCGTACAAACCCAAATGCTTTGATCACACTGTCAAAGCGTTTATTCCAACTCCGAGATGCTTGCACCAGTCCATAAATGGATCGCTGGAGCTTGCACACTTTGTTAGCTCCCTTTGGATCGATAAAACCTTCTGGTTGCATCATATACAACTCTTCTTCCAGAAATCCATTCAGGAATGCAGTCTTTACATCCATTTGCCAAATTTCATAATCATAAAATGCGGCAATTGCTAACATGATTCGGACAGACTTAAGCATCGCTACGGGTGAGAAGGTCTCATCGTAGTCAATCCCTTGAACTTGTCGAAAACCTTTCGCGACAAGTCGAGCTTTGTAGATAGTAACATTACCATCAGCGTCAGTCTTCTTCTTAAAGATCCACTTATTCTCTATTGCTTGCCGACCCTCGGGCAAGTCAACCAAAGTCCACACTTTGTTGTCATACATGGATCCCATCTCAGATTTCATGGCTTCTAGCCACTTTGCGAAATCTGGGCTCACCATCGCTTCTTCATAGTTCGTAGGTTCGTCATGATCTAGTAGCATGACTTCCAGAACGGGATTGCCGTACCACTCTGGTGCGGATCTTACTCTGGTTGATCTACGAGGTTCTGTAGTAACTTGATCTGAAGATTCATGATCAATATCATCAGCTTCCTCACTAATTGGTGTAGGTGCTACAGAAACAAATTTCTGTGATGTACTACTTTCCAATAAGGGAGCAGGTACAATTACCTCATCAAGTTCTACTTTCTTCCCACTCACTTCTTTTGAGAGAAACTCCTTTTCTAGAAAGACTCCGAATTTAGCAACAAAAGTCTTGCCTTCGGATCTGTGATAGAAGGTGTATCCAACAGTTTCTTTTGGATATCCTATGAAGACACATTTTTCCGATTTGGGTTCGAGCTTATCAGGTTGAAGCTTTTTCACATAAGCATCGCAGCCCCAAACTTTAAGAAATGACAACTTTGGTTTCTTGCTAAACCATAGTTCATAAGGCGTCGTATCAACGGATTTTGACAGTGTCCTATTTAACGTGAATGCGACCGTCTCTAAAGCATAACCCCAAAACGATAGCGGTAAATCTGTAATAGACATCATAGATCGCACCATATCTAGTAAAGTACGATTACGACGTTCGGACACACCATTGCGTTGTGGTGTTCCGGGTGGCGTGAGTTGTGAAACTATTCCGCATTGTTTCAAATGTAGACCAAACTCGTAACTCAAATATTCTCCTCCACGATCAGATCGTAGAAACTTTATTTTCTTGTTACGATGATTTTCAGCTTCACTCTGAAATTCTTTGAACTTTTCAAATGTTTCAGACTTGTGTTTCATTAAGTAGACATAACCATATCTGCTTAAATCATCTGTGAAGGTGAGAAAATAACGATATCCGCCACGAGCCTCAACATTCATTGGACCACATACATCTGTATGTATGATCTCCAATAAATCTGTTGCTCTCTCCATAGTACCGGAGAACGGTGTTTTAGTCATCTTGCCCATGAGGCACGGTTCGCAAGTGCTAAGTGATTCATAATCAAGTGGCTCCAAAAGATGGTATGCAGCCTGTGCGTGCTTATCTTCTCCTACGTCCAGTAACCTTCCCTCTAATTTTGTTCTTCTTAGCCCCTTCTGATCTACACAACGATGCTTCGATTCGAGGTAAGCTCTACACGAAAAAGATGCACCTCGATGTTACGGTTCCATTCAGGTGATCGGTTCATAGTTTCGTCGGCCGTAAGTTCTTAATTTCGTCTTCCCGTTTGAACCTGTTCTTGATGAATTTTGTCAAATTCGTCGTGCACGATCGATCTTTTGAATTTTCCTTTGACCAGCGGCCTAATCTCGCAGTTCCTCACAACATTTGTGTTGTAAGTTTTTGGTTTCGACGATCATAGCTTCATCTCTCTTTGAGCAGCAGTCTACTGTGCTGACGCCGCCATGTCGAGCTCCTCTGTCCTCTGCTCAGAGCCTTCATATTCGTCCCTCTCGACGCCGAAGCCCTTCCCCTTGATCTCCTTGCCCACGTCCTACTACACTAGAGTCGTTTCCGGCGTCGCTCATCTCGGCCTACTCTTTGTCGTCCTCCTATTGCACTGACGCTGCAATGGCGTGCACACTGCTTTCTTGTGTCCTCTGCCTCCGTGCACACTTTAGTTCGCCGCGCCGCCGATGGGGTCGATCATCTTTGCCTCCTCTCTCTCGCCCTACTACACTGGAGCCATTTCCGATGTCGATCATCTCGGCCTCTCCACTGCACTGACGATACCATGGCGCGAGCACTGCATTCTACTCCTCTGTCGACTGTCTTTGTGCGAGCACTGCAACTAGTTTGCCGATGGTGTCGCTCGCCGTGCCGCCGACAGGGTCGCTCGTCCATGACTCCATGCTCGTCATGTCGGACACGGCGCCACGGCCACTATCCATCGCAGTCGCCATGGTCCAGCGCACACTGCATTTCTTCTCCCACTTCCTCTGCTATCTCTTAACCCTGTGTGCTAAGTGCAAGTGCTAGCTCTTAATCATATCCCATGCGGGCAACCAAACAGCGTGTAGTTGCATGCGCTGAGACAATGCAGGCAACCAAACAACGTGCCTAAGTTGAGCTCCTAATGCAGGCAGTCCATATGCAGGCAACCAAACAACTAGCAGATGGCGTATTAGGGCCTGTTTTTGCTCAACCAGGCTGGGTTGAGAAGCGCATGTGATGCAGGAACTGTTCACAACGACAACCAAACACGCCCTAAAGCTGCCAATGTGAGGTGCTATTGTCGCTGTGGGAATATTTAGGCATATAGCATGAAGGAAGCTACTAAAACTCTTAACTTGATCCGAGGGCATCTTGCTTAAGGTGTGGAGATTTTATGCCGTGATCATTGAATGTATCAGCCATCGGTCATCATTGGCTTAAAGAGAACTAGGGAGGACATATCGATTCTAGGACATGCCTTTGATGAGTTGAAATTCCTCCTGCGACTAGTTCTCGACTTTGGATTATCAGGGGGAGTGTAATGGACTCACTTATAAATTTAGCTCAACTCGCTCGAAAGAACATGCAATCCGCGGTTGGGAGGCTTAATTGCATCACCTTCATGCATCTAGGAGCTTCTCCAATTTGATTGTAATCACATTACCAGATCAATAATTTTTTTCTTAATCTAAAAAAATGTCTTCTCTCACATGCTTATATTTGGATAGTAATTTTCAAAATCTCCACATCTTTGGAATCTAGTCTTACTTATGATCGATTTAGCATCTCCAAAATTTATGTATATATTTTGGTAAAATATGAAATTAAAAAGATGTGAAAACTGCTAAAGCACCACCATGAATTACTAAAGGAATCCTAGAATACAACCATGACTCACAAGGGTGATATGTTCGAGACCTCCTCTTCCGCACTTATAGCACCAAAAAATTTAGGCTAAACCGAGCTCCACTTTATTGATCAACAATGTCTAAGGGAATACAATTTAGATCGGGAGGATGAAGGAACCAAATATGGCGGCATTCTAATAGTCCTAGAGCAAGCATAGCAAGGCTATGCGCCTCAATGTTCATAGCTCTGTCTTCAAAGATAAAAGAGCAATCTTAAAACTTGTTAGTCATCATATTGATTTCTGGAATGGTATGTCCATATATCCCTCAGGTACCTGCTTCTATGTCCGACACCACTTGTTTGCCATCAGCTGCGATGACAATACGATGTTGCACATGGTCTACTAACGCCATAGCTTCCCGACACACCAATGCCTCCAAGGAAGTTGGATCAGTGACTCCCTAAAACCATAGGGTCGATGCGCCCAGGTAATAACCATTAATGTTCCTTCATATTGCACTAATCGTACCTCTACTTGATGTTTTGTACACATCACCATTGATCTTAAGTTTAGCAATGCTAGTGGGAGGAGGGATCCATTGAGTAGAAGTACCCTGGCGGGGAACCATATGTTGAGCAACATGGGGTTGCTTTGCATGCATTTATCTCACCTACAATTCGTTGAACGAACTGGTATGTCCTGCTAGGACTTTGAAAATTTTGCTCATGCATTGCTTTTTTGTCGAGCGTGCCATATTGCCCATATAAAGATCAGAACACAAATGAAGTCTGAGTGTAGGAGAGAATCCACAAGAGAGATTCTTTGATTCATGGCTTCAACTAGATCTGGGTCTAGTAGAGCCCACACACAACGAGACATGGTGCGGTACAAGAGGGAGTGTCTCCACGAGTCTCATGCCCTATACCCGGCAAGTGGCTTGGTTGGGGCCTCAGGTTTTAGATGTTAGGTTTGGCTGCAAGGTCTGTTTGGTATTAGTCCCAGACTATTAACATCACTGCATCAACTGGATAGAAGTAGCGACAATTCTTGCCTAGACGGTGGCTTCAGACTTACTGTTGTATTTCTTTGTAAGGTCTTTGTGAATAATTAATAAAATGGCTGCATGCATCGCCCAGATGCAGAGGCCGGGGGTCCTCCTCCTTTTCTAAAAAAACGAGTCTCATGCCCTACAAAGAGTGCATTTACTAGTATGAGCCATATTGCGATGGTGGAGAAGATCAGCTAATGGTATGGACTGTAAGGCAACCCGCCATAGAAATATCTTGATTTTTGACAAATCCTACACCTTCCATAAGTTGCACCATTATTTTTGCTCAACGTTTGAATCGGACGAGTCAGCTCATCCTTCTAGCTAGCCTCCCTCCGGTGCTTAATCGAAACTAGCATCCGATAAGCATACTTCACGGAGAATATAACTTTTCGATCAAAGTTACAGGACCAAAAATCCTCAACCTATCTAGTGCAAAGCAGTATAGTTAGGATGGTTTCGGCATCAATGGCTATGGAAGTGTTGCAAATAATTCTCTCTCCCAATCAGCCTCACTATCCAGGATAAGATCACCTACAAGTTGGGGGCATTCTTGAGAAATACATGTGAGTGGTCGCACGTTGCATTCCCTTGGAATCTACTTGTTGTTTCACAGTTACCAATTCTATGGATCAGACCCTAATAAAGAACTTCCTTTGCTTCCATTGTAGCCGTCCAAATCTGAGATGGTGAGGTACCAACTTGAGCTTGCATGAAGGATTTGTTGGGGAACGTAGTATTTCAAAAAAATTCCTACGCACCCGCAAGATCATGGTGATGCATAGCAACGAGAGGGAAGAGTGTCATCTACGTACCCTTGTAGACCGTAAGTGGAAGCATTATAACAACGTGATTGATGTAGTCTTATGTCTTCACAATCGACCGATCCTCAGCACCGGACGTACGGCACTGCTACCTCTTGAGCACTGCGTTGGTTTTCCCTTGAAGAGGAAAGGATGATGCAACAAAGTAGCGTAAGTATTTCCCCCAGTTTTTGAGAACCAAGGTATCAATCCAGTAGGAGGCTACGTGCGAGTCCCTCGTACCTACACAAAACAAAAAACTCCTCGCAACCAACGTGATAAGGGGTTGTCAATCCCTTCACGGTCACTTATGAGAGTGAGATCTGATAGATATGATAGGATAATATTTTTGGTATTTTTGTGATAAAGATGCAAAGTAAAATAAAAAGCAAAGTAAAAAAGCAAACGAAATAACTAAGTGTTGGAAGATTAATATGATGAAGATAGACCCGGGGGCCATCGGTTTCACTAGTGGTTTCTCTCAAGAGCATAAGTATTTTACGGTGGGTGAACGAATTACTGTTGAGCAATTGACAGAATTGAGCATAGTTATGAGAATATCTAGGTATGATCATGTATATAGGCATCACGTCCGAGACAAGTAGTCCGACTCCTGCCTGCATCTACTACTATTACTCCACTCATCGACCACTATCCAGCATGCATCTAGAGTATTAAGTTCATGGAAACAGAGTAACGCCTTAAGCAAGATGACATGATGTAGAGGGATAAATTCATGCAATATGATAAAAACCCCATCTTGTTATCCTCGATGGCAACAATACAATATGTGCCTTGCTGCCGCTACTGTCACTGGGAAAGGACACCACAAGATTGAACCCAAAGCTAAGCACTTCTTCCATTGCAAGAAAGATCAATCTAGTAGGCCAAACCAAACTGATAATTCAAAGAGACTTGCAAAGATAACCAATCATACATAAAAGAATTCAGAGAAGATTCAAATATTGTTCATAGATAATCTTGATCATAAACCCACAATTCATTAGTCTCAACAAACACACCGCAAAAAGAAGGTTACATCGAATAGATCTCCACGAGAGAGGGGAAGAACATTGTATTGAGATCCAAAAAGAGAGAGGAAGCCATCTAGCTACTAACTATGGACCCGAAGGTCTGAGGTAAACTACTCACACTTCATCGGAGAGGCTATGGTGTTGATGTAGAAGCCCTCCGTGATGGATGCCCCCTCCGGCGGAGCTCCGGAACAGGCCCCAAGATGGGATCTCGTGGGTACAGAAGGTTGCGGTGGTGGAATTAGGTTTTTGGCTCCGTATCTGTTCGTTTGGGGGTACATAAGTATATATAGGAGGAAGGAGTATGTCGGTGGAGCAACAGGGAGCCCACGATGGTGGAGGGCGCGCCCTGGGGGGTGGGCGCGCCCCCTACCTTGTGGCCTCCTCTTTTGTTTCTTGACGTAGGGTCCAAGTCTCCTGGATCATAATCTTCCTAAAAATCACGTTCCCGAAGGTTTCATTCCGTTTGGACTATGTTTGATATTCCTTTTCTGCGAAACTCTGAAATAGGCAAAAAACAACAATTCTGGGCTGGGCCTCCGATTAATAGGTTAGTCCCAAAATAATATAAAAGTGGATAATAAAGTCCAATAATGTCCAAAATAGTAGATAATATAGCATGGAGCAATAAAAAATTATAGATACGTTGGAGACGTATCAGGCATCCCCAAGCTTAATTCCTGCTCGTCCTCGAGTAGGTAAATGATAAAAACAGAATTTTTGATGCGGAGTGCTACTTGGCATAATTTTAATGTAATTCTTCTTAATTGTGGTATGAATATTCAGATCCGAAAGATTCAAGACAAAAGTTTAATATTGACATAAAAATAATAATACTTCAAGCATACTAACAAAGCAATCATGTCTTCTCAAAATAACATGGCCAAAGAAAGTTATCCCTACAAAATCATATAGTCTGGCTATGCTCTATATTCGCCACACAAAGTATTTAAATCATGCACAACCCCTATGACAAGCCAAGCAATTGTTTCATACTTTTGACATTCTCAAACTTTTTCAATCTTCACACAATACATGAGCGCGAGCCATGGATATAGCACTATATGTGGAATAGAATGGTGGTTGTGGAGAAGACAAAAAGGGAGAAGATAGTCTCACATCGACTAGGTGTATCAACGGGCTATGGAGATGCCCATCAATAGATATTAATGTGAGTGACTAGGGATTGCCATGCAACGAATGCACTAGAGCTATAAGCATATGAAAGCTCAACAAAAGAAACTAAGTGGGTGTGCATCCAACTCGCTTGCTCACGAAGACCTAGGGCATTTTGAGGAAGCTCATCATTGGAATATCCAAGCCAAGTTCTATAATGAAAATTTCCCACTAGTATATGAAAGTGACAAAATGAGAGACTCTCTATCATGAAGATCATGGTGCTACTTTGAAGCAAAAGTGTGGTAAAAGGATAGTAACATTGTCCTTTCTCTCTTTTTCACTCATTTTTTATTTGGGCCTTTTCTCTTTTTTATGGCCTCTTTTCTCTTTCTTTTCGTCCGGAGTCTCATCCCGACTTGTGGGGGAATCATAGTCTCCATCATCCTTTTCCTCACTTGGGACAATGCTCTAAAAAATGAAGATCATCACACTTTTATTTTCTTACAACTCAACAATTACAACTCGATACTTAGAACAAAATATGACTCTATATGATTGCCTCCGGCGGTGTACCGGGATATGCAATGAATCAAGAGTGACATTTATGAAAGAATTATGAACGGTGGCTTTGCCACAAATACGATGTCAACTACATGATCATGCTAAGCAATATGACAATGATGGAGCGTGTCATAATAAACGAAACGGTTGAAAGTTGCATGGCAATATATCTCAGAATGGCTATGGAAATGCCATGATAGGTAGGTATGGTGGCTATTTTGAGGAAGGTATATGGTGGGTTTATGATAACGGCGAAAAGTGCGCGGTATTAGAGAGGCTAGCAATGGTGGAAGGAAGAAAAGTGCGTATAATCCATGGACTCAACATCAGTCATAAAGAACTCTTATACTTATTGCAAAAATCTACAAGTTATCAAAGCAAAGTATTACACACATGCTCCTAGGGGGATAGATTGGTAGTAAAATACCATCGCTCGTCCCCGACCGCCACTCATAAGGAAGACAATCAATAAATAAATCGTGCTCTGACTTCATCACATAACAGTTCACCATACGTGCATGCTACGGGAATCACAAACTTTAACACAAGTATTTCTTAAATTCACAACTACTCAACTAGCATGACTCTAATATCACCATCTTTATATCTCAGAACAATTATCAAGCATCATACTTTTCTTAGTATTCAACACACTCATGAGAAAGTTTTTACAAATCTTGAATACCAAGCATATTAGGACTGTTTAAGCGAATTACCATGCTATTTAAGACTCTCAAAATAATCTAAGTGAAGCATGAGAGATCAATAGTTTCTATAAAACAAATCCCCCACCGTGCTCTAAAAGATATAAGTGAAGTACTAGAGCAAAACTATATAACTCAAAAGATATAAGCGAAGCACATAGAGTATTCTAACAAATTCCAAATCATGTATGGCTCCCTTAAAAGGTGTGTACAGTAAGGATGATTGTGGTAAACTAAAAATAAAAGACTCAAATCATACAAGACTCTCCAAGCAAAACACATATAATGTGGTGAATAAAAAATATAGCTCCAAGTAAAGTTACCGATGGAAGTAGACGAAAGAGGGGATGCCTTCCGGGGCATCCCCAAGCTTTGGCTTTATGGTGTCCTTATATTATATTGGGGGTGCCATGGGAATCCCCAAGCTTAGGCTCTTGTCACTCCTTGTTCCATAATCCATCAAAATCTTTCACCCAAAACTTGAAAACTTCACAACACAAAACTCAACAAAAAATCTCGCGAGCTCCGTTAGCGAAAGAAAACAAAAGACCACTTCAAGGTACTGTAATGAACTCATTATTTATTTATATTGGTGTTAAACCTACTGTATTTCAACTTCTCTATGGTTTATAAACTATTTTACTAGCCATAGATTCATCAAAATAAGCAAACAACACACGAAAAACAGAATCTATCAAAAACAGAACAGTCTGTAGTAATCTGTAACTAACGCAAACTTCTGGAACTCCAAAAAATCAGACAAAATATTAAGAACTAGAAAATTTGTTTGTTGATCAGCAGCAATTGGAACCACTATTTTATCACGTTCTGGTGATTTTTAACAATTATTTTCGTGAACAGAAATTTTCTGGAAATTACAGCAAGATCAAATAACTATCATCCAAGAAGATCCTATAGGTTTAACTTGGCACAAACAATAATTAAAACATAAAAACACATCTAACCAGAGGCTAGAACAAAGATTTATTCCTGAACATAAGAAAAAGCAAAAAAACTAAAAATAAAATTGGGTTGCCTCCTAACAAGCGCTATCGTTTAACGCCCCTAGCTAGGCATAAAAGCAAGGATAGATCTAGGTATTGCCATCTTTGGTAGGCAATCCATAAGTGGCTCTCATGATAGATACATATGATAATTTTATTTTATTCCTAGGGAAGTGTTCCATGCCTTTCTTTAATGGAAATTGGAATATGATATTCCCTTCCTTCATATCAATAATTGCACCAACC
Source organism: Aegilops umbellulata (assembly GCA_032464435.1). Lineage (NCBI taxonomy): Eukaryota > Viridiplantae > Streptophyta > Magnoliopsida > Poales > Poaceae > Aegilops > Aegilops umbellulata. The sequence goes on from CP136056.1 coordinate 515,201,168, forward strand.
GTTCTAAGGAAAGGTCTACCAAGAATAATAGGACATGAAGGATTGCAATCTATATCAAGAACGATAAAATCTACGGGCACATAATTCTTATTTGCAACAATAAGAACATCATTAATTCTTCCCATAGGTTTCTTAATAGTGGAATGCGCAAGGTGCAAGTTTAGAGAGCAATCATCAAAATCACGGAAATCTAGCAAATCGCACAAGGTTTTGGGAATAGTGGAAACACTAGCACCCAAATCACATAAAGCATAGAATTCAGGATCCTTAATCTTAATTTTAATAGTTGGTTCCCACTCATCATAAAGTTTTCTAGGGATAGAAACTTCCAACTCAAGCTTTTGTTCATAAGATTGCATCAAGGCATCAACGATATGTTTAGTAAACACTTTATTTTGACTATAAGCATGAGGAGAATTTAGCACGGATTGCAACAAGGAAATACAATCAATCAAAGAGCAATTTTCATAATTAAATTCTTTGAAATCCAAAATAGTGGGTTTATTAACATCTAGGGTTTTGATTTCTTCAATCTCACTTTTATCAATTTTAGCATCAAGATCTAAAAACTCCAAATTTTTGGAACGCCTTCTAGGTAAAGGTGGATCATATTCAGTCCCATCATTATCAAGATTCATATTGCAAAACAAAGATTTAATAGGGGACACATCAATAACTTTTAGATCTTCATCTTTATTTTCATAGAAATCTGGTTTAGCGGCCATCTTATTAACTAAGGTAGCCTGCTTATCCGATATTTCAGCTATCAAATTTTCAAGACGAGCAATTTGGGATCTCAAACCATCAAATTCTTTAGACATATCATCGAGCTCTTTATTCATATAACTCATAAAGCTTTTTTGTTCCTTAAGCTCATTTCTGAAGAAATTATTATGCTCAAATTGCAAAACCATAAAACTCCCGACGTTGCTTTCCGTCTCTTCTAACCTTTTAAGGTGAAGATCACCAAATCTAGGTAGAGCCATCGTGACAGGCAAGCAACCCAACAAACGAGTAAATAAAAAGCAAGCGAGAAAGAGGCGAACGAAAAGAGAGGGTGAATAAAACGGCAAGGGTGAAGTGGGGGAGAGGAAAACGAGAGGCAAATGGCAAATAATGTAATGCGGGAGATAAGAGATTCGTGATGGGTACTTGGTATGTTGACTTTTGCGTAGACTCCCCGACAACGGTGCCAGAAATGGCTCATTGTCGGGAGTCCAAATCTTGACTTGACCTTGCGTAAGCCTCCCCGGCAACGGCGCCAGAAATCTTCTTGCTACCTCTTGAGCACTGCGTTGGTTTTCCCTTAAAGAGGAAAGGGTGATGCCGCAAAGTAGCGTAAGTATTTCCCTCAGTTATTGAGAACCAAGGTATCAATCCAGTAGGAGGCTACACGTGAGTCCCTCATACCTACATAAAACAAATAACTCCTGGCAACCAACGCGATAAGGGGTTGTCAATCCCTTCACGGTCAGTTACGAGAGTGAGATCTGATAGATATGATAGGATAATATTTTTGATATTTTTGTGATAAAGATGCAAAGTAAAATAAAAGCAAAGTAAAAAATCAAAGGAAATAACTAAGTGTCGGAAGATTAATATGATGAAGATAGACCCGGGGGCCATAGGTTTCACTAGTGGCTTCTCTCTAGAGCATAAGTATTTTACGGTGGGTGAACGAGAGCATAGTTATGAGAATATCTAGGTATGATCATGTATATAGGCATCATGTCCGAGACAAGTAGGCCGACTCCTGCCTGCATCTACTACTATTACTCCACTCATCGACCGCTATCCAGCATGCATCTAGAGTATTAAGTTCATGGAAACGGAGTAACGCCTTAAGCAAGATGACATGATGTAGAGGGATAAATTCATGCAATATGATAAAAACCCCATCTTGTTATCCTCGATGGCAACAATACAATACGTGCCTTGCTGCCCCTACTGTCATTGGGAAAGGACACCGCAAGATTGAACCCAAAGCTAAGCACTTCTCCCATTGCAAGAAAGATCAATCTAGTAGGCCAAACCAAACTGATAATTCGAAGAGACTTGCAAAGATAACCAATCATACATAAAAGAATTCAAGAAGATTCAAATATTGTTCATAGATAATCTTGATCATAAACCCACAATTCATTGGTCTCAATAAACACACTGCAAAAAGAAGATTACATCGAATAGATCTCCACGAGAGAGGGGGAGAACATTGTATTGAGATCCAAAAAGAGAGAGGAAACCATCTAGCTACTAACTATGGACCCGAAGGTCTGAGGTAAACTACTCACACTTCATCAGAGAGGCTATGGTGTTGATGTAGAAGCCCTCCGTGATGGATGCCCCCTCCAGCGGAGCTCCGAAACAAGCCCCAAGATGGGATCTCGTGGGTACAGAAGGTTGCGGCGGTGGAATTAGGTTTTTGGCTCCGTATCTGTTCGTTTGGGGGTACGTAGGTATATATAGGAGGAAGGAGTACGTCAATGGAGCAACAGGGGGACCACGAGGGTGGAGGGCGCGCCCTGGGGGGTGGGCGCACCCCCCTACCTCGTGGCCTCCTCTTTTGTTTCTTGATGTAGGGTCCAAGTCTCCTGGATCATAATCTTCCTAAAAATCACGTTCCCGAAGGTTTCATTCCGTTTGGACTTCGTTTGATTTTCTTTTTCTGCAAAACTATGAAATAGGCAAAAAAACAGCAATTCTGGGCTGGGCCTCCGGTTAATAGGTTAGTCCCAAAAATAATATAAAAGTGGATAATAAAGCCCAATAATGTCCAAAACAGTAGATAATATAGCATGGAGAAATCAAAAATTATAGATACGTTGGAGACGTATCAGGCACCTCCGCGTTCAGCACACATTCAGCTTGGTGATGTCCCGCGAACTCACGATCCAGTAGAGCTTCTGGGAAGAGCTTTGTCAGCACGACGGCATGGTGACGGTGATGATGATGCTACTGACACAGGGCTTCGCCTACGATATGACCGAGGTGGATTATGGTGGAGGGGGGCACCGCACACGGCTAAGAGATCAATGATCAATTGTTTTGTCTTGGGGTGCCCCTGCCCCCGTATATAAAGGAGCTAGGGGGAGGCGGCCAGCCAGGAGGAGGGCTTGCCAAGGGGGGAGTCCTACTCCCACCGGAAGTAGGACTCTTCCTTTCCTAGTAGGATTAGGAGAAGGGGGAAGGAGGAGAGAGAGAGGGAAGGAAAGGGGGCGCCGCCCCCTCCTTGTCCAATTCGGACTACATGGGGAGGGGGCGTGCGGCCTGCCCTGGCCACCCCTCCTCTTCTCCACTAATGCCCAATAGGCCCATTATACTCCCCGGGGAGTTCCAGTAATGCCCCGGTACTCCGGTATATGTCCGAAACCTCCCGAAACACTTCCGGTGTCCGAACATAGTCATCCAATATATCGATCTTTACATATTGACCATTTCGAGACTCCTCGTCATGCCGGTGATCATATCCGGGACTCCGAACTACCTATGGTACATCAAAACACAAAAACTCATAATACCGATCGTCACAGAACTTTAAGCGTGCGGACCCTACGGGTTCGAGAACTATGTAGACATGAACGAGACATGTCTCCGGTCAATAACCAATAGCGGAACCTGGATGCTCATATTGGTTCCTACATATTCTATGAAGATCTTTATCGGTCAAACCGCATAACAACATACGTTGTTCCCTTTGTCATCGGTATGTTACTTGCCCGAGATTCAATCGTCGGTATCTTAATACCTAGCTCAATCTCGCTACCAGCAAGTATCTTTACTCGTTCCGTAATGCACCATCCCGCAACTAACTCATTAGGCACATTGCTTTCAAGGCTTATTGTGATGTGCATTACTGAGAGGGCCCAGAGATACCTCTCCGACAATCGAAGTGACAAATCCTATTCTTGATCTATGCCAACTCCATGAACACCATCGGAGACACCTGTAGAGCACCTTTATAATCACCTAGTTATGTTGTGACGTTTGGTAGCACACAAAGTGTTCCTCCGGTATTCGGGAGTTGCATAATCTCATAGTGATAGGAACATGTATGAGTCATGAAGAAAGCAATAGCAGTAAACTAAACAATCAAGTGGTAAGCTAACGAAATGGGTCAAGTCAATCACATCATTCTCCTAATGATGTGATCCCGTTAATCAAATGAAAACTCATGTCTATGGCTAGGAAACTCAACCATCTTTGATCATCGAACTAGTCAAGTAAAGGCTTACTAGTGACACTATGTTTGTCTATGTATTCACACATGTATTATGTTTCCGGTTAATACAATTCTAGCATGAATAATAAACATTTATCATGATATGAGGAAATAAATAATAACTTTATTATTGCCTCTAGGGCATATTTCCTTTAGTCTCCCACTTGCACTAGAGTCAATAATCTAGATTACACAGTAATGATTCTAACACCCATGGAGTCTTGGTGCTGATCATGTTTTGCTCGTGGAAGAGGTTTAGTCAATGGGTCTGCAACATTCAGATCCGTATGTATCTTGCAAATCTCTATGTCTCCCACCTGGACTTGATCCCGGATGGAGTTGAAGCGTCTCTTGATGTGTTTGGTCTTCTTGTGAAATCTAGATTCCTTTGCCAAGGCAATTGCACCAGTATGTCACAAAAGATTTTCATTGGACCCAATGCACTAGGTATGACACCTAGATCGGATATGAACTCCTTCATCCAGACTCCTTCATTTGCTGCTTCTGAAGCAGCTATGTACTCTGCTTCACACGTAGATCCCGCCACGATGCTTTGTTTAGAACTGCACCAACTGACAGCTCCACCGTTCAATATAAACACATATCCGGTTTGCAATTTAGAATCGTCCAGATCAGTGTCAAAGCTTGCATTGACGTAACCATTTACGACGAGCTCTTTGTCACCTCCATAAACGAGAAACATATCCTTCGTCCTCTTTAGGTACTTCAGGATGTTCTTGACCTCTGTCCAGTGATCCACCCTGGATTACTTTGGTACCTCCCTGCTAAACTAACAGCAAGGCACACATCAGGTGTGGTACACAACATTGCATAGAGCCTATGGCTAAAGCATAGGGAACACTTTTCATTTTCTCTCTATCTTCTGCAGTGGTCGGGCATTGAGTCTGACTCAACTTCACACCTTGTAACACAGACAAGAACCTTTTCTTTGCTTGATCCATTTTGAACTTTTTCAAAACTTTGTCATGGTATGTGCTTTGTGAAAGTCCAATTAAGCGTATTGATCTATCTCTATAGATCTTGATGCCCAATATGTAAGCAGCTTCACCGAGGTCTTTCATTGAAAAACTCTTATTCAAGTATCCTTTTATGCTATCCAGAAATTCTATATCATTTCCAATCAACAATATGTCATCCACATATAATATTAGAAATGATACAGAGCTCTCACTCACTTTCTTGTAAATACAGGCTTCTCCAAAAGTCTGTATAAAACCATATGCTTTGATCACACTATCAAAACGTTTATTCCAACTCAGAGAGGCTTGCACCAGTCCATAAATGGATCGCTGGAGCTTGCACACTTTGTTAGCTCCCTTTGGATCGACAAAACCTTCTGGTTGCATCATATAGAACTCTTCTTCTAGAAATCCATTCAGGAATGCAGTTTTGACATTCATTTGCCAAATTTCATAATCATAAAATGCGACAATTGCTAACATGATTCGGACAGACTTAAGAACGCTACGGGTGAGAAAGTCTCATCGTAGTCAACCCCTTGAACTTGTCGAAAACCTTTCACAACAAGTCGAGCTTTGTAGACAGTAACATTACCATCAGCGTCAGTCTTCTTCTTGAAGATCCATTTATTCTCTATTGCTTGCTGATCATCGGGCAAGTCAACCAAAGTCCACACTTTGTTCTTATACATGGATCCCATCTCAGATTTCATGGCCTCAAGCCATTTTGCGGAATCTGGGCTCACCATCGCTTCTTCATAGTTCGTAGGTTTGCCTTGGTCAAGTAACATGACCTCCAGAATAGGATTACCGTACCACTCTGGTGCGAATCTTACTCTGGTTGACCTAGGAGGTTCGGTAGTAACTTGATCTGAAGTTTCACGATCAACATCATTAGCTTCCTCACTAATTGGTGTAGGTCTCACAGGAACCGGTTTCTGTGATGAACTACTTTCCAATAAGGGAGCAGGTACAGTTACCTCATCAAGTTCTACTTTCCTCCCACTCACTTCTTTCGAGAGAAACTCCTTCTCTAGAAAGGATCCATTTTTAGCAACAAATGTCTTGCCTTCGGATCTGTGATAGAAGGTGTACCCAACAGTTTCCTTTGGGTATCCTATGAAGATACATTTCTTCGATTTGGGTTCGAGCTTATCAGGTTGAAGCTTTTTCACATAAGCATCGCAGCCCCAAATTTTAAGAAACGACAACTTTGTTTCTTGCCAAACCACAGTTCATAAGGCGTTGTCTCAACGGATTTTGATGGTGCCCTATTTAACGTGAATGCAGCCGTCTCTAAAGCATAACCCCAAAACGATAGTGGTAAATCAGTAAGAGACATCATAGATCGCACCATATCTAGTAAAGTACGATTACGACGTTCGGACACACCATTACGTTGTGGTGTTCCGGGTGGCGTGAGTTGCGAAACTATTCCACATTGTTTCAAATGTGGACCAAACTCGTAACTCAAATATTCTCCTCCACGATCAGATCGTAGAAACTTTATTTTCTTGTTACGATGATTTTCCACTTCACTCTGAAATTCTTTGAACTTTTCAAATGTTTCAGACTTATGTTTCATTAAGTAGATATACCCATATCTGCTTAAATTATCTGTGAAGGTGAGAAAATAACGATACCCGCCGCGAGCCTCAATATTCATCGGACCACATACATCAGTATGTATGATTTCCAATAAATCTGTTGCTCGCTCCATTGTTTCGGAGAATGGCGTTTTAGTCATCTTGCCCATGAGGCATGGTTCACAAGTACCATGTGATTACACAAGTCCATTAGTATGGAGTTTCTTCATGCGCTTTACACCAATATGACCCAAATGGCACTGCCACAAATAAGTTGCACTATCATTATTAACTCTGTATCTTTTGGCTTCAACATTATGAATATGTGTATCACTACTATCGAGATTCAACACAAATAGACCACTCTTCAAGGGTGCATGACCGTAAAATATATTACTCATATAAATAGAACAACCATTATTATCAGATTTAAATGAATAACCGTCTCGCATCAAACAAGATCCAGATATAATGTTCATGCTTAACGTTGGCACCAAATAACAATTATTCAGGTCTAAAACTAATCCCGAAGGTAGATGTAGAGGTAGCGTGCCGACGGCGATCACATCGACTTTGGAACCATTTCCCACGCGCATCGTCACCTCGTCCTTAGCCAGTCTTTGCTTAATCCGTAGTCCCTGTTTCGAGTTGCAAATATTAGCAACAGAACCGGTATCAAATACCCAGGTGCTACTGCGAGCTCTAGTAAGGTACACATCAATAACATGTATATCACATATACCTTTGTTCACCTTGCCATCCTTCTTATCCGCCAAATACTTGGGGCAGTTCCGCTTCCAGTGACCAGTCTGTTTGCACTAGAAGCACTCAGTCTCAGGCTTAGGTCCAGACTTAGGTTTCTTCTCTTGAGCAGCAACTTGTTTGACGTTCTTCTTGAAGTTCCCCTTATTCTTCCCTTTACCATTTTTCTTGAAACTGGTGGTCTTGTTGACCATCAACACTTGATGCTCCTTTTTGATTTCTACCTCCGCAGCCTTTAGCATTGCGAAGAGGTCAGAAATTGTCTTATCCATCCCTTGCATATTATAGTTCATCATGAAGCTCTTGTAGCTTGGTGGCAGTGATTGAAGAATTCTGTCAATGACACTATCATCCGGAAGATTAACTCCCAGTTGAATCAAGTGATTGTTATACCCAGACATTTTGAGTATATGTTCACTGACAGAACTATTCTCCTCCATCTTGCAGCTGTAAAACTTATTGGAGACTTCATATCTCTCGATCCGGGCATTTGCTTGAAATATCAACTTCAACTCTTGGAACATCCCATATGCTCCATGACGTTCAAAACGTCGTTGAAGTCCCGGTTCTAAGACGTAAAGCATGACACACTGAACTATCAAGTAGTCATCAGCTTTGCTCTGCCAGACGTTCTTAACGTCGTCAGTTGCATCTGCAGCAGGCCTGGCACCCAGCAGTGCTTCCAGGACATAATTCTTCTGTGCAGCAATGAGGATAATCCTCAAGTTACGGACCCAGTCCGTGTAATTGCTACCATCATCTTTCAACTTTGCTTTCTCAAGGAACGCATTAAAATGCAATGGAACAACAGTACGGGCCATCTATCTACAACAACATAGACAAGCAAAATACTATCAGGTACTAAGTTCATGGTAAATTTAAGTTCAATTAATCGTATTACTTAAGAACTCCCACTTAGATAGACATCCCTCTAATCATCTAAGTGATCACGTGATCCATATTAACTAAACCATAACCGATCATCACGTGAGATGGAGTAGTTTTCAATGGTGAACATCACCATGTTGATCATATCTACTATATGATTCACGCTCGACCTTTCGGTCTCAGTGTTCCGAGGCCATATCTGCATATGCTAGGCTCTTCAAGTTTAACCCGAGTATTCTGCGTGTGCAAAACTGTCTTACACCCGTTGTAGATGAACGTTGATCTTATCACACCCGATCATCACGTGGTGTCTCGGCACGACGAACTTTGGCAACGGTGCATACTCAGGGAGAACACTTTTACCTTGAAATTTAGTGAGAGATCATCTTATAATGCTACCGTCAAACAAAGCAGAATAAGATGCATAAATGATAAACATCACATGCAATCAATATAAGTGATATGATACGGCCATCGTCATCTTGTGCCTTTGATCTCCATCTCCAAAGCACCATCATGATCACCATTGTCACCGGCCCGACACCTTGATCTCCATCGTAGCATCGTTGTCGTCTCGCCAACTATTGCTTCTACGACTATCGCTACCGCTTAGTGATAAAGTAAAGCAATTATAGGGCGATTGCATTGCATGCAATAAAGCGACAACCATATGGCTCCTGCCAGTTGCCTATAACTCTGTTACAAAACATGATCATCTCATACAATAAATATAGCATCATGCCTTGACCATATCATATCACAACATGCCTTGCAAAAACAAGTTAGACATCCTCTACTTTGTTGTTGCAAGTTTTACATGGCTGCTACAGTCTGAGCAAAAACCGTTCTTACCTATGCCTCAAAACCACAACGATATTTCGTCAAGTTAGTGTTGTTTTAACCTTCACAAGGACCAGGCGTAGCCACACTCGATTCATCTAAAGTTGGAGAAACTGACATCCGCCAGCCACCTGTGTGCAAAGCACTTCGGTAGAACCAGTCTCGCGTAAGCGTACGCCTAATGTCGGTCCGGGCCGCTTCATCCAACAATACCGCCGAACCAAAGTATGACATGCTAGTAAGCAGTATGACTTGTATCGCCCACAACTCACTTGTGTTCTACTCGTGCATATAACATCTACACATAAACCTGGCTCTGATACCACTGTTGGGGAACGTAGTAATTTCAAAAAAAATTCCTACGCACACGCAAGATCATGGTGATGGATAGCAACGAGAGGGAAGAGTGTCGTCTACGTACCCTCGTAGACCGTAAGCGGAAGCGTTATAACAACGCGATTGATAGTCGTCCAATATATCGATCTTTATGTCTCGACCATTTCGAGACTCCTCGTCATGTCCCTGATCATATCCGGGACTCCGAACTACCTTCGGAACATCAAAACACAAAAACTCATAATACCGATCGTCATAGAACTTTAAGCGTGCGGACCCTACGGGTTTGAGAACTATGTAGACATGACCGAGACATGTCTCCGGTCAATAACCAATAGCGGAACATGGATTCTCATATTGGTTCCTACATATTCTACGAAGATCTTTATTGGTCAAACCGCATAACAGCATACGTTGTTCCCTTTGTCATCGGTACTTGCCCGAGATTCAATCGTCGGTAGCTTAATACCTAGCTCAATCTCGTTACCGGCAAGTCTCTTTACTCGTTCCGTAATGCATCATCCCGCAACTAACTCATTAGGCACATTGCTTGCAAGGCTTATTGTGATGTGCATTACTGAGAGGGCCCAGAGATACCTCTCCAACAATCGAAGTGACAAATCCTATTCTTGATCTATGCCAACTCCACGAACACCATCGGAGACACCTGTAGAGCACCTTTATAATCACCTAGTTACGTTGTGACGTTTGGTAGCACACAAAGTGTTCCTCCGGTATTTGGGAGTTGCATAATCTCATAGTCATAGGAACATGTATGAGTCATGAAGAAAGCAATAGCAGTAAACTAAACGATCAAGTGCTAAGCTAACGAAATGGGTCAAGTCAATCACATCATTCTCCTAATGATGTGATCCCGTTAATCAAATGACAACTCATGTCTATGGCTAGGAAACTCAGCCATCTTTGATCAACGAGCTAGTCAAGTAGAGGCTTACTAGTGACACTATGTTTGTCTATGTATTCACACATGTATTATGTTTCCGGTTAATACAATTCTAGCATGAATAATAAACATTTATCATGATATGAGGAAAAAAATAATGATTTTATTATTGCCTCTAGGGCATATTTCCTTCAGGATTTGTTTCACATCGGTCCTTAAAGCCTCTGGACGTCTCTTACTAAAAAAGGTCGAGGATTTGGACAAATTAATCTTATGTCTCGATGCCTTCCAGTAGAAATCCAATAGAGAGGACTCTAGCTCCATAACCACAAGCCTTTAAGAACAACAGGTTGTCGTCCGCGAAAAGCAAGTCACTCACTGGCGGAGACGACTAAGCCACCATGATGCCACTGAGGTGCGATGACTGACTATTACTTTTTAAGAGGCGCAAAAGGCCCTCGGCTGCCAACAAGTATGGAGAGATAGGGTCCCCTTGGTTTAAAGCTCTCTAAATTATTATCATTAAACAACACCGAGAAATCTACAGAGCATACCAACCCCATAATCATAGTGATCCAAGCTGGTGCAAACCCCAACTTAGTCATAATGGTCTTCAGATAGTCCTACTCAACTCTATCACAGGCCCTCATCATATCCAGTTCGAGCGCACAAAACCTATTCCTATTAGCTTTGTTATGCTTCATGAAATACATACACAGATATGCTGAGATGGTATTATCACTAATCAAACGTCTTAGGACAAAAGCAGAGGTGTAAACAACGCATAGGCCATAGTGGTCCCAACTCAGTACTCCGCTCACTCGCTCACGGCCCGATGGTTTGTTCAGCTCTCATTTGCTGCACTTGTTCGTTGTTCTTAGAAAAAACCGCCTTCCCTACAAAACTGGCCAATTTTCTTATTAAAAATAAAATGTTCATGATTTTGAGGAAAAATCCATTGATTAAAAAACAACTAATTTTAAGAAGTTTACGCAGTTAACTTCACGAAATTTCAGAAAAAATGTGGAATTTGAAAGAAAATTGAAAAATATTGACAAAATAAAAAAATATTCACGATTTTTACAAAAGAAAAATGGGCCAAAAAAAGAGACCCGTTGTACAAGCTTCACAAACCCGGAAACTCCTATTCGACGCACCTTGCGTCAAACTGTTGGCCAATCGCACAGGTAAGACGACCTAGCGAACGACTTGGGCCGGCCCATCTGTAACGTACCTACAGTTTTCAGGTTCCGATTTTGGAACCTTCTAGAGGATTCCCAGCCGATTTTTACCGGTTTTAGGAACATTCTGGAAGGTTCCTGAACCGGTTATTTATTTTTCTTCTCTGTTTTATCTTTTCTGTCCTTTTTTCTCTTTCCTTTTTCTTTTCTCATTTCTTTTTTCTTTTCTTTTATTTTTCCCTTTCAGGCTAATCTCTTTTTTCAACAATTTTTCAGCAATTCATGGAAGATTTTGTTTCCATTTTCAAATTTTGTTCAGAAATATTAAAAAAGTTTGAGTATTTTAAAAAAATTCATTTCATTTCCAAATATGTAAATATATTCAAAAAAGTTTTAAAATTTCTAAAAATGTTCGTATTTCCTAATTTTGTTCACAAATACAAAAAATATCGGATTTCAGAAAATATTCCTGCTTTAAAAAATTGTTCAGAAATTCAAAAAAGTTCATGTTTCCAGTTTTTTTGCAAATTCAACAATGTTAGGGAAATTTCTTAAATTTCTCGTGTTTTGAATAAATTGTTCATTTTCATAAAAATGTTCCCATTTTTACAAAAAATGATTATGTTTCCAAAAAGTTGTTCACAAATCCAAAAATGTTAGGCCAATTTGATAAATTTTTCGCGTTTTCCAAATTTCAAAAAATGTCCATTGTTTTAAAAAAGTGTTATGGATGCTTTTGTTCATTGTTCTCACACCTATTCAAAAAATGTTCAGGCATTAAAAAAGTGTTCGCAAATTGCAAAATATGTTCACATTTTCATTTTTTCTGGAGTGTCGAAAAATGTCCCTGTTTCCTAAATTGTTTGCAATTTTCAGAAAATGTTTGTGGTTTCAAATTTTGCTTAGGCGTTTCAAAATATGTCCGCGTCCCCAAATTATGTTTTGGAATTTGGAAAAATGTTCCCGTTCCAAGAAATCTTCATGATTTTCAAAAAAGTTGCTGCTTTTTGAAAAATAATTTTTAAAAAATTGTTCATAAATTCGGAAAGAGTTTGTATTTCGTAGAACATTCCCTTTTTTTACTTGAAATGTAAGAAACGTCAAATTTTGTTAATTCTTTTGAAATACCTTCTTGGTTTCAAAATTAATTCCTTTTTGTTTAAAAATATAGATTTAAAACTTTGATCTAATATTTTGAAAATTGTTTCAAAGTAAAAATAACTCCTTCACTAATTTTGTTCTTGTTTTTCGAAGACTATTTTTGTCAAAATCTGTTTGAAATTCCAAATTTTCTTCTTTTTTTTGGAGTTTGAAATTGTGTTCACATTTCTTCAAAAAAAATCGTGTGTTTTTTAAATGTGTTCAACTTTTTAAAAATAAATAAGCTACTGTACATGTACAGAAAATTACATCCAACTGGGAATATCCCGCAAAGGTAAGTTCCTAAATACGTTTGCGATGCGTTTTTCTTGACATGTGGCCATTTACTCTAGTGTGTCTTAGTGGGCCGGTCCAGCGACACGGCTCCTGTGTGCGTCCCGCGGGGTGCTCCTAACCAGCGCTTTAGGCGCCGGCTGGCGATGCGGGCGCTCGCTAGCGACGCGTAGAAGGCTGGCCCACCAAACCGACTCTGCAAACAAACGCGAAGAAAAAAATAAAGAAAACTAATCGCAATTGAAAAAATAAGTATGCGATGGCAAGGAATCGAACCCAGAACCAACCCATTCGCATCGTAATGCATTGACCACTACACCAAGCTAGTTCTTCTGTTTAGTATTATAAAACAGTTCTATTTAACATTTTCTTTAGTAAGAACCAATGAATTCTCTTGAAAAAAGGAAAGGTAAATTTGAAAACAAGATCATCGATTTTTAGAAAGTTCATCGATTTTTTATGAAGTTCACTGATTTTGAAAAAAAAACATCAATTTTGAAAAAAGTTCATCGGTTTTGAAAAAAAGTTCATCGATTTTGAAAAGAGTTCATCAATTTTCAAAATAGGTTCCTTGATTTTCAAAGGAGTTTCATCATTTCGGAAAAGAGTTCATCGATTTCGAAAAAGAGTTCATCGATTTTCAAAAAAGTTCATCAATTTCGAAAAAGAGTTCATCAATTTTGAAAAATATTTCATCGATTTTCAAAAAAGAGTTCATCGATTTTGAAAAAGAGTTCATCGGTTTTGAAAAAAAGTTCATCAATTTGGAAAACAGTTCACGAATTTGAAAAAGGTTCATCGGATTTTGAAAAAAAATCAAGAAATTGAAAAACGTTCACGCATGTAACAAAGAAAAAGAAACTAAAAGACAAAAAAAAGAAAAAGAAACAAAAGAAATAAGAGGATCTAGATGAACACATACGATCCGGTTGTCCGGTTGGTTACTGGGACTTGGATGGAACGAAGAAGAAGTCGTGGGTTCGATTCCCGCCCACACGCTCATGCTTTTTTTGCGGGATGAAAGCAGAAAAAGAACGTAGACGGGCCGAGCCCAAGCCGCTGCGGGGTATGCGCCCGTTAGTGAAAAGAACTAAAACGGGCGCAGCGGGCGCGGTTAGCATTTGAGACCTCCTCCTTTGCGCCTTTAGCGCTCGTTAGCGATCGCAGCGCCCGCGCGTCGCTCGCATGGGCCTGGCCCAACAACGCTCGTTGCCTGTCGCGGCTGGCTCGCTAGCTGCCCGCTCGATCGTTCGCTCCCGCAGCTCGCTCGATATCTACCAGCTCGATCCTTGGCTCCCGCTCGATCACTTCTCTTTTCTTCACTCGAAAAATGCTACAGTGTGTATTGATTTTCTTGGAAAAAACAAACCGTTTTGCTACAGTATGTACTCTTGTCCTTTGAAAAAAGTTCATTGAATTTTAAAAAAGTCTATTGATTTCAAGAAAAAGTTCATTGAATTGGAAAATAGTTCACCGTATTCAAAAATAGTTCACTGAATTCGAAAAAAGTTCATCAATTTTCAAGAAAAGTTCATCGATTTTCAAGAAAAAAGTTCATCGATATTGAAAATAGTTCACCGAACTTGAATAAAGTTATAGAGTTTGAGAAAAAGATCATCGAATTCGAAAATAGTTCACCGAATTCGAAAATATTTCACTTAATTCAAAAAAAAGTTCATCGATTTTCAAGAAAAAAGTTCATTGATATTGAAAATAGATCGCCGAACTTGAAAAAAGTTCATAGAATTTGAGAAAAAGTTCATCGATTTTCAAATAAAGTTCACCAAATTTCAAAATAAGTTCATCAAATTTGATAAAAAGTTCATCGAATTTTTAAATGGTTCATCTGATTTGAAAAAAGTTCATCGGATTAGAAAAAAGGTTCACCTAATTAGAAAAAAGTTCACTGGTTTTTAAAAAATTTCATCGAATTTGAAAAAAGTTCATTGGTTTTGAAAAAAGTTCACCAAATTTCAAAATAAGTTCATCGAATTTGAGAAAAGTTCATCGAATTTTTAAATGGTTCGTCCAATTTGAAAAAAAGTTCATCGAGTTTTTCACAAACTCATCAAATTCGAGAAAAACTCCATTGATTTTGTAGAGGAAAAACTCATGAAGAAAGAAAAGTTTCACGAATTTGAAAAAAGAAAAAAAGAAAAGAAAAGAAGAAGAAAGAAAACCTGTACGTAATCACGCCAACTGAACTGCCATGTTGGTTGTTGCGTCGCGCTCGGAACTTGCCCGTCACGGTTCGAAACCCAGCTCTCGCGGAGTTTTTGCTGTTTAGAAAACAAAAACAAAATCGACAATGGGCCGGCCCAATGTGACAAGGGGTGGGGGGGGGGGGGGTGGGGGGCGGTATGCGCCCGTTAGTAGAAACAACTGTAGCGGGCGCTTAAGGCGCCGAATAGGAACCGGCTTAGCATTTGCCGCGTCCCGCTCCGTATTCGCCGCATAGGGTGATCCTTAATGGGCCAGACCAATAATAAACTAGGAGGGGTGTATGCTCTGTGCGACTATGTATAGTCGCACTACAAGCGAGAAAGGGGCATGTATACGAGAAAGGGGTGTCAAAAAACTTCTTCCTTTTTGACCCATGTATACGAAAATGTATATAAAAATATACAATGGGTGTAAAAAAAGTTGATCACGTGTTTAAAATATGTTACACGGATTTGAAAAATGTTGAATGCGTATAGAAAAAATGTTGACCGTGTATTAAAAAATGGTGAAATCTTTTGATCATGTATATGAAAATATTAATCAAGCATTTAAAAAATGTGAACACGTACTTCAAAAATGTTAATCAAGCATTTGAAAAATGTTACATTTGTATATTAAAATTATGACCATGCATTCAAAAAGATGTTAATCTTGCATTTGAAAAATGTTTTATAAAGCATTTGAAAAATGTTAAATGTTCACTGAAATTTTTTTGATTATGTATTATAATTTTTTAATCTTGTATTTGGAAAATATTAATCAAGCATTAGAATGTTTTTTAAAGTGTGTATAAGAAATGTTTTGACCATCTATAGAAAAAAATTAGTATTGTATTTGAAATTTGTTTAGCAAGCATTTCAAAAATGTTTAAAATTTGTTTATAATTTTCCTAACTGGTATTTTTTCTAATTTGTATTGGGAAAATATTAAATGTGTATTAGGAAAATGTTGGTGACATATACAAAAAATGTAGAATAAAAACCAACAGAAACAAAGGAAACCAAAAAAATGAAACCCGAAAATGAAACAAAATAAAACAAAATGAAAAATAATCTTAGAAATAAATATAAATTGAAAAGAAAAACAAAAAAGGTTGATCATGTGTTAGAAATGCTAATCTTATATCTGAAAAATGTTAAAAGTGTGTAGAAAAATGTTGACGATGTATTCAAAGAATGTTAAACTTGTCTTTAAAAAATGTTAAATATTTATAGAATTAATGTTGACTATGTATTCAAAGAAACAAAAAAATTAAAATAAAGAACGGGAAGAAGCAATGAATCGGAGAAAATTGGCGGAAAAACTAAACCAGGAAAAAAATATCAAAAACCAAGTAGAAAACGTGGCTCGTTTACTTTAAGGGGCCCGCACCCTTCTGTGTTACAACTAACATGATATTGTCAGAGTGGCTTGTGGCACATCAACATGCTTGAGTCCTTAGTATGATCCCTGGCATTCCACATTTTCCTCTATATTTATTTTAATTGTTAGCTAATGGCCGACCTATTTTGTGGGTTCTTCAGGCGATAGTTCCTTCGGTCTCGCATAACATGAGATATAGCTCTCACATTATGTCCTACCTATTATATTTGGCGCCATAAATACACTGAATAGACTTTCACTAGAAACCATGGGTCAGTAGCATGACCCACTAAACAAAAATTTATGTGTAAAAAATCTGGATTTTTTTTCTTCAGCGGAGAAAAACATGGACTGGTGACCCAAGATGATTGGATTTTTTTGAATCACCCAAGATAATTGGCACTATAGTTGCTTTACAATGAATATAAAGGGCCCAACTCAATGTGCCAACACATGGCAAATGCTACTTTTGGAATTCATGAACAATTTTTGAATTTGGGAACACAATTTCAAATCCATGAAGTTTTTTGAATTCATGAATATTTTTAATTTTTTTGGATGTTTTTCGAAATCATGAACATTTGTGAATTCACAGACAATTTTTGAATTTTGAATAGTTTTCCGATTTTGTAAAAAAAATTCAATTGATTTTTCTTAATTATGTACAATTTTTGAATCAACAATTTTTCAAATCCATGAGTTTTTTTTGAATTATTGAACCTTTTTGGATTCGTGACATTTTTGAATCCATGTCCATTTCTTGATTATGCAAAGATTATCCGAATTCATGTATATTATTTAATCTGCGAATATTGTTAATTCATGAATGTTTTTGAATCCACAAGAATTTTGTGAATGTTGCAGATTTTTTTTAATTCAAGAACATTTATTCGAATCTGCCATCAAGTTCTGAATATCATGAACTTTTTGTAAATATGCAAATATTTTTTATATGTGACAATTTTTGGGAACCCTCCCCCGCGTTGCCCGCTAGAGCGGCTCGGGCGGAACCCTACCCCCACCGCCGGCGGGCTCCATCAACCCCTCCCTTCCCCTCCCCTTCGCCACCGTTGGAGGACGTTGCCGGGCAAAGCCCCGGGCGGCTGACAGCGGCGGCGGAGGCCCCCTTCCCTACCGCGCTACTTTGGGTGAGGCGGGTCACCAGAGGCGCAAGGGCCCTCCTTGCAGATCTGAGTCGCCGTGGCGGCGCGGCCGATCTGATCCGCCGCCGGCGCAGTGGCGGCGTGGTGATGGGAGGAGGCGGCGGAGCTGCGGGCTTCTTGGAAGATTTGGTGGTGCCGTCTGCTCGGTGGGCTTGCATGGCCATGGCGGCGGAGGTCGCAGTGGCCGACGCCTTGGCCGGTCGGCGGCAGTGGAACATGGCCGGTGGCAGTGGCGATGTTCTATCTGGATCCCGGGGCGGCGGCCCTGGAGGGTGCCGGCTGGTGAAGCTAGGGCTTCCCGCGGCGGCATGGCGTGGTACAGTCCCACGGCAGTCCCTAGGCCGATCTGTGATGGCATGGTTCGGATCAGAGACGGTGACGAGCGTGCGGGATCCATCTCAGGGGCTCTCGCGGCTTGGCGAGGCAGGGTGGGAGCCCTCCTCCTAGGCTCCAGTGGTGGCACACCCAGGCAGTGGCCGATGCGCCAGGGCTCCTACGGTGGCACTGTTGTTGCAGTTGGTCGCCGGATCTAGGCGGCTAGATCTGGGGCTTTGAAGGCGGTCGAGACGGTGCATAGGTTGTCGGGTGGATTTCTTGGGACGGATCCGGGCGAAAACCTGGTCTTCGGTCGATGGCCGGAGCCAGTGATGACGATGCCCTTATCATCGTTTCCTTCATGAAGGCATCATCGAGGTGAAGCTCCCAACTCCACTCAATACCTCCGGGGGAAACCCTAGATCAACTGATCGGATGTTGGCGGCAATCATGTCTCATTACCCCCTTGGGGGCGGCATTCTTGGAGGTGCACTCGGCCTCGCGGGACCAGCGTACGGCATCTTTGGTGGAGCGGTGCTTCATCCTATACATTGATGGCGACGGATCTCGACGGCGTGGCGCAGTGCAGATTCGGAGTTCAATGGGCAAGGATGGACTCGTGCAGGAGGACGACCCTGTCTGACGTCGTGGTGGCATTGATGGCAGAGAGACCTGGCACAGTAGATGCAACAGTACATCTCTAAAGATGGATTGGTGGCAGGTGGCTGCGGCGGCCTCAATACCCGGCAGGGGTCCTGGTTGGGACCTGAGGTCTTAGATGTTTAGGTTTGGCTACGATGTCTGTTTGGTATTAGGCCCAGGCTATCAGCGCCCCTTCATTAACAGGATAGGAGTAGCGACAGTTGTTGTTTAGACGGTGGCTTTAGTCTTACTGTTGTATGACTTTGTAAGGTCTTGTGTGAATAATTAATAAAGTGGCTGCATGCATCGCCCAGATGCAGAGGCCGGAGGTCCTCCTCCTTTTCTAAAAAAAAATATATGACAATTTTTCAAATTCATGAAAAAAAATTCATGAAACTTTTAAACTCGTTAACATTTTTTCTACTTTGAGAACATTTTTCAAACCATGCGTAATGGGAAAAGAAACATAAGGCAAAATCCGTGCTAGAGGGAGCTAGCGATGCATGTGTGCACCAATGGGCCAGTCGAACTCATGATTGTACTATAAGAGGAAAAAACAACAAATGATTTAAATCAAGGGTGCACGAAATACTATATATTAACCAATTTGAGAATAGCAAAATAGTTATAAATAACGGTGCCGGCATAAATGAATAGAAGCCAAAGTGTTCCGCTTTTCTTTGTAGCCGCATAAGTGTTGCACCAAAACAACCAAAACTCCAACCAATAGTGTTGATTTCGACGATAAAGGGTTTCCCCGCTTTATATATAAAGCAAACATCCGATATATTCAGCCTGCTGGGGCCACAGCATAGAAAAGCCCAAAATAAAAAACAAGAAGAAAAAAAGAGAAATGAATGCCGACACCGGCAGATCAATGGAGAAAGGAAGCCCGGCAACCGCTGCACCCTCCGAAGAAGTACCACTACGCTCCCAGCATCCCAAAGCGCCGTGCACCAAGCAACACCTTCAAGAAGGGATGAGGCAGCATCGCCATTGTTGCCCGAACAAGTTCTAGGGTTTCCCCCGGTACACGGAGGATAATGGGGAAGGGATACACCTGACGCCCCTTAGGAAGGACCGACGACGCCCTCAGGCGTCACCGCGTCGGTGCTGGGTAAGCCGACAGGGATTTCTCCCGATCCACGACCATCACCACCATCCCAGGCACTTCGAAAGCACCACCCCATCAGTCGCCCACCAGCTTGTGCCACCACGGTTACCTGACAACCCTCGCCGCCTCACTGGAGCTGCCAACACGAGACCTGGAGAGGGAAAGACGACACCGGCCACGGGAGCGAGCACAACTCGACCGGAAGGAGAGGACAACCTCCACCGCCGCAACGTAGCCGACCGGACGCGGCGACGAGGACTTGCCGGGCCCCAACGGCCCGACCGGGTGCAAGTGGACCCGGATAGTCCTGCCACTACGCTGCAGCTCGCCGATCGACAAAGTCCTCACCGCCTGCAGACCGCCACCACCTGTCCACCACCAGGAAGCGTCGCCGCCGCATGCCGAGCTACCGGCCCGCCCCAACCCACATGGGGTCCAAATGGGCCCAGATATGGGCTGGGCGGGCGCCGCCAGCCACCAGCACCGCCACACGGCCAACGGCCGCGCCGTCACGTCGAGAGCACCGCGACACGCAGCAGCAGCACCGCCAGGCCACACCAACGCCGGCCGAAGCACACCGCCACCAGCCCGCATCGGCCGAGCAGGGGAGGCCGCAGTGATGCCCGGATAATTAAGCTACAGTGATCCCCCGCTAATGATGCCACGTCACCTCAGTTACCGTGGATAAACTCGCGTCAGTTCGAAACCCAGTTCAACTTTCAAATTTAAAACAAAGGCAAACAATAAAAATTTTCAAATATTAAAACCAAATTGTTCTCATTGTGTCAAATAATGCATAAGTAATAGTGGTGGAGAAACCAACATCTTTAAAAGTGTTTGAGTGTCTTAAAATAAATAAAACAGTAGCAAAAGAATTAATTGAACGCTTTTTCTAACTAATAAAATGTTAAACTATTTTTAATTGGAAGTTTAAACTTTTTGTAGTAGAGGTATAATTAGTGATACAAATTTAGGCACAACTGTTGTGATTTATAAAACTAAATAAAATAAAATAGTAAAAGAACAAAAATAGAAAACGAGACAAATAAAAATAAAAATAAAGAAATGGGGCAAAGCCACCCCCTCTACCTCGGCCAAATGGCCCATCTGGCCATCTAGGCCACCAGGAGGCCCACCCCGTCCCACCTTAACCCCTGAAACCCTAACCCCCTTCCCCACTCGCTCCCACTCCCCCCCACGTCTCCACTCACCACTCATGATCCGATCTGGATCGGGATCGATCCCGCGCCCTCGACGCCTGGCTCCGCCCCCGGCCCTCGACGCCGCCCGTCGCCCCTCTACTACCTCATCGGCACCGCTTCCCTGCCGAATCGCCCCGTCGCCGGACTGCCTCCCCTACGATGCGCCGTCCCCGACTCCTCCCCGAGCCGCACTTCCTCGAACCCTACACCCCCCCGTGAGCGCCCTCTTCTCCTGCGCACGACCATGCCGATGCGCGCCATCCGCCGCTCGCCCACGTCCCGTGCACGCGCGCGCCCGCGCCGTCCCACGCTCGCATGCCACCCGCTTCCCGCGCCGCGGCCATTGTCGGCTCCTGCTGCCACACCGCACTCCGCCCTGTCCACCCGCAGCTGCGACCGCTCCGGCTACTCGCCGCTCGCCCGCGCATGCGCGCTGCACCGCTGCTCGTCGACGCTGCTGCGTCCTCGCCGGCCCGCGCCGCCTCATCCCCTGCTCTTCCCGCTCCGGCCTCCCCGCGCGGCTGCCCCCACTCCGGCGTCGTCCTCGCGCTCGCCGTGGCCTCCTTCCCCACGTGCACCGCCGCTGCTGCGTCGGGCGCCCGCCCCTGCATTGCCTCACCTTCGCCTCACCGCCGGCGTTGACCTCGCCCCGCTCCCGCACCCCCCTGCGCCGGCGAAGACACCACGCCCGCGGCCACCTCCGGCGCTCCGGCGCCCTGCTCCTGCCCCTTGCCCTGCCCAGCCGTGGTGGCCTCGCCGCGCCGCGCCCCGGCGGCTGACGTCCGCGTGCCCGGGGTTCTGTCGGGCGCCTGGCGCCGCCCGCCCCGTAACCCGTTCGCCCGCGCCCGTTTGGCCCTAGGGGCCTATGACAAACGGGGCCCATGCCCAGAATGACAAAAAAGGAATTAATAAAGTAAATAAATAAATAGATAAGAATTAAAAATAATGAAAATATTAGTTAATTAATTAATTAACTTAATTAATCCTGATTAGATTAGCCTAATTAACTAATTAACCTAATTAACTATTGTTAATTAACTAACAGAGTATGACATGCGGGACCCACGTGTCAGTTTGACCCAGTCAACGCCATGTTGACTGCTGATGTCATGCTGACATCATGATGATGTCAGCATACACTATTCTGGATAATGTTGATTTAAAACAATTAAATAAATTCTAAAAATGATTAAATCTTTTAAAATTAATATAAAATAAACCGTACCTCGGATGAAAATACTTTGTACATGAAAATTGCTCAGAACGACGATATGAATTCGGATACACATCCCGTTTGTCCGCCACACATCCCTAGTATAGCGTACACGCAACTTTCTCCCTCCAGTTCATTTGTCCGAAAACGCTGAACACCGGGAATACTTTCTCGGATGTTTTCCCCCTTTGCCAGTATCACCTATCCCTGCGTTAGATCACCCTAGCACCGCGTATTGCCTTGTTATATTTTGTGATGCTTTGTTTGCTCTGTATTCATTGTTTCTTCCCCCTCTTCTCTCCGGTAGACTACGAGACGGACGTCGCTGCTGCCTTGATCGACTACGTTGTTGACGACCCGTCCTTCTTGCCAGAGCAACCAGACAAGCCCCCCCTTGATCACCAGATATCGCCTATTCCTTCTCTCTACTGCTTGCATTAGAGTAGTGTAGCATGTTACTGCTTTCGGTTAATCCTATTCTGTTTCATAGCCTGTCATTGTTGCTACAGTTGTTACCCTTACCTGCAATCATAAATGCTTATTATAGGATGCTAGTATTCCATCAGTGGCCCTACACTCTTGTCCGTCTACCATGCTATACTACTGGGCCGTGATGACTTCGGGAGGTGATCACGGGCATATGCTATATACTTTATACTACTACATTACTTATGATACTGTTCGGAGATGGGGGCTGAAGGGGCAGGTGGCTCCATCCCGGTAGAGGTGGGCCTGGGTTCTCGATGGCCCCCGAGTGTTACTTTGTGGCGGAGCGACAGGGCAGGTTGAGACCACCTAGGAGAGAGGTGGGCCTGGCCCTGGTCGGCGTTCGCGGATACTTCAATTAACACGCTTAACGAGATCTTGGTATTTGATCTGCGTCTGGCCACTAGCCTATACGCACTAACCAACTACATGGGAACAGTTATGGGCACTTGACGTCGTGGTATCAGGCGAAGCCTTCTTGACGTCAGCGACTGAGCGGCGCGTGCCGGATTGGACTGGAACTCCTGCTCTTGTATTAGGGAGGCTAGGTCTACTTCCGGCCGTCCTCGCAATGTGCAGGTGTGCAATGGGCGATGGGCCCAGACCCCTACGCCATAGGATTTAGACCGGCGTGCTGACCTCTCTGTTGTGCCTAGGTAGGGCTGTGACGTGTTGATCTTCCGAGGCCGGGCATGACCTAGGAAAGTGTGTCCGGCCAAAGGGGATCGAGTGTGTTGGGTAATGTGGTGCACCCCTGCAGGGAAGTTTATCTATTCGAATAGCCGTGATCTTCGGTAACAGGACGACCCGGAGTTGTACATTGACCTTATGACAACTAGAACCGGATACTTAATAAAACACACCCTTCCAAGTGCCAGATATAACCCGGTGATCGCTCTCCACAGGGCGATGAGGGGAGGATCGCCGGGTAGGATTATACTATCCGATGATACTTGGTGAACTTACCATCTACTCTCTTCTACATGCTGCAAGATGGAGGCTGCCAGAAGCGTAGTCTTCGATAGGACAAGCTATCCCTCTCTTATTCTGGCATTCTACAGTTCAGTCCACCGATATTGCCCCTTTACACAGATACTCATGCATATGTAGTGTAGATCCTTGCTTGCGAGTACTTTGGATGAGTACTCACGGTTGCTTTTCTCCCTCTTTTCCCCCTTACCATTCTTCTCGGTTATCACAACCAGATGCTCGAGCCCAGGAGCTAGACGCCACTGTTGACGACGACTCCTACTATCCCGGAGGTGCCTACTACTACGTGCAGGCCGCTGACGACGACCAGGAGTAGTTTAGGAGGATCCCAGGCAGGAGGCCTGCGCCTCTTTCGATCTACATCCCAGTTTGTGCTAGCCATCTTATGGGAACTTGTTTAACTTATGTCTGTACTCAGATATTGTTGCTTCCACTGACTCGTCTATGATCGAGCTCTTGTATTCAAGCCCTCGAGGCCCCTGGCTTGTAATATGATGCTTGTATGATATATTTTATTTTTAGAGTTGTGTTGTGATATCTTCCCGTGAGTCCCTGATCTTGATCGTACACGTTTGCGTGTATGATTAGTGTAGGATTGAATCGGGGGCGTCACAAGTTGGTATTAGAGCCGACTGCCTATAGTTATCCCCTTCCACACTCCTTGGCCGAAGTCGAGTCTAGACATTGCAAAACTTTTTACTAACATGGTTGTGTGTCTTACGGGCTCACGTCGCCATTTGGGTGGTATTAGTTATTTTATTCCTCGTTTACACTCTGGGACTCCGATCTCTCTTCTGTTCGGGTTAAATGAATTTGCTAAACTCTAACATTAGATTCTCGTAACAACTTTCTCCCAGAGAGCACCGTATTACATAGGATCGTCTGCTGCACCAGAAGAATCTGAAGATACTCTCCGATGTTCTCTCGAGACTTTATGGCGTCGCTTTTGCAATTCCCTTCCATCGATAAACCCCCATGGATAACCATGTATACTCGCCATTCATACAATGTTTCCCAGTTGATCTTATTATTACAAGATACCCCAAAATTCTCTTTGTTGTTCCGACAATCCTTTAAGCTTACTGCCTTGCTGCTTTTTGTCACCTGAATACCCCTACAGATAATTCTCGCACTTACCGAGTATCCGCTCATCCTCAGTTGATTCACGTATTTCACACAAGTCTCCAAAATACCCTTCGATCTTCCGAAAACCCTAAGCAGCCTATTGCTCTTGAAATTCTTGCTTGCTTGCATTATGAATAATCTCATAAGTCTGGTAATATTATGACATCCTTTTCCATTGTCATTTTGAGTCCGCCGATCCAATATGTTGTGAGTTCTCGCAATCCTCAATTAGGTCCTATAATTCATCCTTCTAGCTCAGACATTATTTTAAAGATGTGCTGGATCTCAAGCAATCAAATTGCCATCGATTGTACCCCTAAGACTACTCAACTTATCCATCCTTAATCGGAGCGTTTGCTTTTGGTCCCTTGATTTGGAAAATCTTAATTCCTTTACATTTGAGCTCTGAATTAGTCAGTTGTTTCTACAATCTGATCTCCTTGCATTCCTTCTTCTTCTGATTGAGTACCGATGCTCACATGAGATCCCTTGAGGACCACCGGATCCTTTATTGGATTTTATCCGACAGCTTCCTTCATATTCAATAACCTTGTGAGCCTTTCCTAGGGTAAATAATGCCTTTATTAAACTGTATCCTTTGCTTTGTCAACCATGCTGCACTTTCGAGCTGGTGATATTTACTCTTGAAGCTTGTGGTATATGCTTCTAAGATGCCACGATGGGTTGAACCTATGCCTTCCTTAACCTGTGTGAACCCGAAAGTTTTCACGGGTCATACTCCTCTGTTAATTCACCAGTTAGGTTTTCACACTCAATTCATTTTAATAGAGCAGTGAATGAATGGTTATGCATTGGAGAAGTGGGAGTCGACCTTGAACTTTGCGTTCATGCCCATGGACACGATGCTGATCTTTTCATGGAAGCTTCTCTTTAAATGAATTATTCCCTTGGTATAAGTCCATCTTATATCTGGGATAGGGTCTTTTGCAATCATGGTTCCGGCCATAAGTATATTCCTTGATTCTTTTACTCGGTCAAGTTAAGGTACTTGTATTCTGTAGATCAATACCCTGTCCAACCTTTGTTCTGTCCTACTTTTGAGTTTACGCCCTGTTATCTCGAGGATATCATGCTATTGCCCTACCTCTTTTGAACTTTTGGTGAAGTAGTACCCTTTTCATGTCATAGTCACTACACGGGTTCTGGGTTGTCGTCAATCGAGCACACCGATTTGTGAATCGAATCAACACTGTGATTCAATACTCCTAGTACTTTGTGGTTGAGACGTTTAATACTCCATCACGTCACTCCTAGCCTGATCGGTTACTTCATGATCGTGCTAATTTTAACTATGCTACCAGGTCCTTCCTAGAGCACAAATTTCGACGGTGAGCTAATCTTACATCGATCTTCCTCGTCATATCATTTCTCCTTGAACAGAAAACTTGATTTCGAGTTTGTGTCATACCCATGGTTCCAGTAACCTTTTACTTCACCATTCCCTTGGTGTGATGTCATCCCCGATCGATTACATCTTCTTGAAACCTCTAGATAAATGTGTCGTGATCATCGTCAACATTTTAACTTCTTCCGATACGTACATTGAGTTCCTGATGAGAAATTCCATGCTTGCCTCCTCGATGATTTGTGCTAACATCGACAAAATTCTTGATTTCCCTCCCAACACAAAACTTGTTCTAGTTTTGTGTTATAGCTTGAGTTCCTTGCTATCCAGCTTCTGTTGCTTTCTACCTTGGAGTACTACCATCTTTTATGTCAAGAATGTCGTGGGAATTTCATCACCTCTTTTGAATTCCTGGTACAAGTGATACTTCCTGCCAACTTCGTTCATTCCTTGGCCCCCGTGTTGTTTCTAACCAGAAAACCGACAATTGAACTATGGTGTGCGAAATCAAAACTTCTAGCAACCCTATTGCTTTTAAGTTAATGGTCGACATTTCATTCTTAGGCCATTGGTCATCGAATAACCATTCTAACATTGATTGTACTAGCTAAGCCCATATCTCGGGTGCACTTTTCAACCAATGTTTAATTGTGTATGTTTTCCTGGAGCATACCTCATTATATCATTTGATCCGACAAATGTTATCTCCTTGTTCACATAATTGTGGAAATCCATTTTTTTAAATCCCAATGAATTGTCGCTGAGATCATCAGCCACCTCCTCATCCTCTCCTTGGTTTACTGATGAACTCTTGTTTTGGAACTCACTTCCATAATTCATTCCTGAGAATCTTATAATGTCTTCTCGTCAATTTGTCGCACCTTTTCTTCTCAAGCGTCCCGAGTCTGAGGTATCCTGACACCAATCAGATCTGAATCTTCGTCAGATATGATGGTTGGAACATACTTTCAAGAGTTATAACATTGGTCCTCTTATGACTCGGTAAGGTGATGTCATGCCTAGCA
Organism: Aegilops umbellulata; assembly: GCA_032464435.1. Lineage (NCBI taxonomy): Eukaryota > Viridiplantae > Streptophyta > Magnoliopsida > Poales > Poaceae > Aegilops > Aegilops umbellulata. The sequence continues at coordinate 515,228,524 of CP136056.1, forward strand.
CACCTGGCCGGAGGACCTAGTGTTATAGTTTCTTTTTTTAACCAGGTTAACCATTCTTCCATGAGGAAATTGAATGACTTGTTTAATAAGTTTTTCCTGATGGATCCTTTGTGTATCCAAAGTTTGACCTTTGCTTGAAGAACATGTCAATGCTATCCTAAAGCATGTCTGTGGTAATCCGATTTTCAATAAGAACATTTGAAGCCCAATGCTAAATGTTTCTCGCTCAATTATCCAAACACCGTTGTATGGGTAATGTCATGAAATATCTCTCACCTTGCGTAAAGAGTTTTCTACATTATATCATGTCCTGGGTATCATGCTCTGCTTGTCCTTGGGAAGGATATACCCTTGAAATATGTGTTTAAACACATTTTCCTTTCCATTGTTCTGTTTAAATATGATAATCATATCTTCCTTTCCATTGTTTGGTTTAATCTTTCTTGTGATCTATATGATCTAAGCAGTAATACTTCACTGCTTATGTAAACACCTCGCTGTACTACTCTTTCAATAAGACCCTGTTACTATTGTTGATGATATTCAGTTAGCCACTGATGGACGAGAACTTTGCCTATTGGTCCGCCTCGTTCAATGAGCAGGAAAATGGTTCTCTTCGTCCCTCGGCCTTGGTACCGACGCTGTTGCCGACATAATCGACAGGCTACCCTCTGACATGCTTTGCTTGCATGATCACACAAGATGTCTCCGCCCTTCCTACTTTTAACACACATGGTGGGCCCATAACCCACAGTTCCACAGGATCGAAATCTGACTCTCTTGTAGATCCTATTGCCAAGGATATTCCTTGAGCTTGGCTTCGTATGCAACTCACAAGACACATTCCTAGTGATGTATTCTAGTATCAGACGCAATACTTATTCGCGTTGCCCTGAAACCTTTTCACCTTCTGACTAGGCATAGAACGATTGCCTGGCTGCTTGAAACTTCTTATTGTACATTCGAACTTTACTCTTGATGTGTTTTATTTGTTCAAACTCGAGAGGCACTACATGAATTAGCTACTTTGCCATCTGCCACGGCAGACGGCAAAGGCATGAACGGCGGACGGCAAAGGTCTTTTTCGTCTGCCTCGGACGGCAAAAGGCTCCAGCAAAGTAAGGCCCGGCAAAGAGCTACTTTGCCATCTGTTTTCGGCGGCTGATGGAAAAGGGCCTTTGCCATCAGCAGCAGACGGCAAAGAAAGCAGACGACAATAATTGCGTTGTTAGTCCGTTAGGTGGCTAACGGCAGGCCTTTGCCGTCCGCCGCTGACGGCAAAATTTGTCCTGCCTTTGCCGTCCACCGAATGATCTTAGCTAGACGGCACTACACGGCAGGACTTTGCCGTCTGCGGCTGTAGGCAAAGTGCATGGTCTTTGCCGTCAGCCACTGTAGGCAAACTGACCAAATGGGTCAGCTCCCAGGAAGCATAGTTTGCTGCCACGTTGCTTCTTTGCCGTCCGTCACGGACGGCAAAGAGCCCATTGCCGTCGGCGGCTGACGACAAAGACCCTGCATATTGGCTCTTTTTTTGTTTTTTAAATCCAACAATTCTCACAGCAAATATATATGACATATATAGATATATTTCACAGGGCTATTTAACAACAAACATATCACATATCCAGCACATAAGTTACGTCGTACATACATATATAGTTCCATCCATTCATGCATAAGCAAGTTCCATCAAGTTGCACATACACATTGTTCCATCCATACATATTACAATGCAAACTTTCATCAAGATAGAAAGTTCCATCATAACAAGCTAGAAGAATACTTGAAGAGAACGAAAGAAAAAACAAGCACTCCATCATAGCAAGCTAGCTTCCATGAAGTGAATGAAATCTACAAAATGGCAAATAAGAAAGTTAGAAATAGGTGACTAGAAGAAGAAGACTAGAACAAGAAGAAGACTAGAACAAGAAGTATATGTCATTTATGAGCTAACTTAGGTGAAATGGATCATATATGAGCTAACTAAGTTGAAATGGGTCGTTTATGAGCTAACTAAGGTGAAAAGGATCATTTATGAGCTAACTTAGTTGAAATGGATCGTTTAGGAGCTAACTTAGGTGAAATGGATCATTTAAGAGCTAATTTAGGTGAAATGGATCGTTTTTTAGCTAACTTATGTGAAATGGATCATTTATGAGCTAACTTGGTTGAAATGGGTCGTTTATGAGCTAACTTAGTAAAAAGCATCATTTTAGAGCTAACCTAGGTGTGATGGGTCATTTTGGAGCTAACCTAGGTAAGATGGGTCATTTTGGAGCTAACCTAGGTGAAATGGGTCATTTTAAAGCTAACTTGGATAAACTGGATCATTTATAAGCTAACTAAGGTAAAATGGGTCATTTTAGAGCTAACTTAGGTAAAATGGATGGTTTTGGAGGTAACTAAGCTAATTATGCAATTTTTGACATAAGTAAGCTAAGTACATATCGTTTTAGAGCTAACTTAGGTAAAATGGATGGTTTTGGAGGTTAGTAAGCTTATTAAGTCATTTTGGAGGAAAAGAAGCTAACTCTAGGTCATTATGGTAAGCATATTGGAGGAAATAAAGCTAAGTCTAGGTCTTTATGCATTTGTTAAGCAAAACACTAGAGAAACTTACCGTGATCATGGAGGTGTAGGAGCGGGCTGGCTCATGCCGGTAGCTGGAGAAGGATCGTGCGATGCTTGTCTGGAGTTATAGTGCACCAAAGATCATTTCCAATGTCTCGTTAGCATGATGACACTCAAATGTTAAGACTAGCAAGTAATGTCCATTCAAATTAAACTCACTGTGGTCCCAGGAGCAATCACTGTCATCGGCGGAGCGGTCTGACCGGACTTCTCGCACACAGACTGCACATTTGGTTTTGACAACATAGTCATACTAGTTAGGGCCAGTTCTTTTCAGCTATGCTGTGGAAATAAGCTCCTATGGAAATAAGCCCCAAATAAGCTCCGATGGAAATAAGCCCCGGATAATAAGCTAGTGAGTTCTTTTCAATGCAGCTTATCTCTGGTATAGCCAGTGAAAAGTCTGTAATGCCCTTGAAGTGTAATGTTGTCTGATTAATCGATATTCTTTGAAACAGATAATTTATTCATATTCATTGAAACAACCCCACTGTCAAATACAAATAATACTCACCTACCAGTGCATCAACGTCATCTAGCAGTTCAGAGGTACATCTAATCACTACTAGGAAAAGGGCTATAGATAGGATTGATACTAATGGCGCACCCGGTAAGCAGTGCGCCACTAGTATATACTAATGGCGCACCTGTTGGTGATACGCCATTAGTGTGGAAGACACTAATGGCGCACCGTAAACAGGGTGCGCCACTAGTATGAATTATTATTATTTTCCATTTTCCCATACATACTAATGGCGCATCTGGTCCATAATGCGCCATTACTAGTTATAACTACTAATGGCGCACCAAGCAGACAGTGCGCCATTACTGTAAATTTTGTTTTATTCTTTTTTTGCAAAACTACTAATGGCGCATCTTCTCATAGTGCGCCATTACTAGTTTAAACTAGTAATGGCGCACTCAGGGGAGATGCGCCATTAGTATATATACTTTTTTTTTACTTTTTTGCAAAACTACTAATGGCGCACCACCTGCTGGTGCGCCATTAGTAACCAGGGTTACTAATGGCGCATTTGCCTGTGGTGCGCCATTAGTAACCTGGGACCCCAACAAGATATTTTGGACAGCCCACACCTACCCACTCACTTTCCCCACTTCATTCCATCCACCTCCTTCTCCAAGCTTTCGGCCATCTCCTCCTCCTCACCTCATTTCCACCATAGATTCAACAAAATTAAGTGGTGAAATTACCTTTTTTTGATAGGTAAGTAAGGGAAAGCTATCTTCATGATGTAGATCTACTTTTTTTCTCCCTAGCTCGCTCCAACAACGTGCACATGCACTTTTTGTGGCCTAGCTAGATCTATGTATGTTTGTGGTGTTGCATGTGTTTGTGGTGTTGCATATATGTTTGTGTTTGAAGGTACCGGTATTTGAAATGCGATAGTTGCCAATATTTTGACGGAATGTTTTGATTCATTTCCGTTTCGGCGAGAATTTTGGCACTATGCATTCTTTTTGGTCCTATTTTTAGGGAAGGTCATACCAAATTTTTTCTTGGTTCTAACATATCGTTTTGCTCTACCCCGCAGGCGACCATGGTCCGCACGATGACTGAAGGCATCGTGAATAGGTTTTTGAGCTCCGCAAAGGCCGAGATGCTTCAAAAGAATGAGACGGAGATAAGATGTCCGTGTTGAAGATGCAAGCTGAAGATCCTTATTGCGGACCCGGATTCCAGGCAGGTGCGGGACCACCTGCTCTTGCGTGGTTTCATGGATGGCTATCGGTGGCAAGGTGATGAAGATGACTATCAAGTCGTCCATGGCCGGGGCCGGGCAAGAAATGAGGAAGGGCAACAAGACAAGTACCACCGCGGCGAGGGCGGGCGAGAAGACGAAGAATCTCCAGGACATGATCACGACGGTGATGCTGTACACAGTCATCATGTAGAAGATGTCGTACATGATGATGAGAAAGATCAAGACGAAGGGCATGATCATGAAGACGAAGATGCCGGAGCAGACGACGATGGAGGCTGGGTGCAGGACCCTCATATTCAAGAGCTGCTTCTCAAGCGGACAGATAACGCAAGAGCTGCCGCCCGAGAGAAAGCCAAGCTGGATCAACTGGAGATAGACGCGGTTACTCCATTGTATGAAGGATGCAGGCCCGAGGATACCCGCCTGAAAGTAACGCTCATGGCTCTGGAGATGAAGGTAAAACACAAAATGACCGACGCATGCTTCGACGAGAACATGTCATTCTGGCACGAACGTCTTCCCAAGGGGAACAAGTGCCCGACCAGTTTCGAGGAGGCGAAGAAAATCGTGTGTCCTCTGGATTTACCGCACGTGAAATACCATGTGTGCATGAACAATTGTATCATTTATCGGGACGAGCACGCGGAGTCTACCATATGTCCGGTGTGCGGTGTCACTTGATACAAGAAGAGGAAGAAAGCTCCTCGAAAATCGGTGTGGTACTTTCCGATCACTCCTCATCTGCAGCGGTATTTCACGGACCCTAAGGTAGCAAAGCTCCTGCGTTGGCACGCGGATAGGGAGGAGAAGAAGCGGGAAGATGACGGAAATGATCCGGAGATAAATAAAAAAGACAAGATGCTGAGTCACCCTAAGGATGCGAGCCAGTGGCAAGCGTTGAACTTCAAATACCCAGAATTTGGGAAGGATCCAAGGAACATCGTGCTGGGCGCGAGCACCGATGGAGTCAATCCGTTTGGCAGCCAGAGAAGCACACATAGCACCTGGCCTGTGTTTGTGTGGATGTACAACCTTCCCCCCTGGTTGTGCATGAAGAGGAAGTACATTCACATGAGTATGCTAATTGAAGGGCCGAAACAACCAGGGGACGACATCAATCTGTATCTGGGGCTGCTGAAGGAGGAGCTAGACACACTGTGGAAAACGCCAGCCAATACGTGGGACGCCGCAGAGAAAGAATATTTCCCTATGAGAGCCGCACCGCTCACGACGGTGCACGACTATCTCGGTTACGGATATCTCGCGGGGCAGGTAGTCCACGGATTTTCTGGATGCGTAAGGTGCATGGATGACACAACGTATCGCCAGCTAGATAGAGATCCCGGGTCTTCGAAAACGTATTCATGGGACATCGAAGGTGGCTTCGCGACGATGACCCGTGGAGGAAACGCAAGGATCTGTTCGATGGTGAAACCGAACCCCGAAAACGCCCGTGTACGAGGAGCGGCGAGGAAATAGACAAGCTGTTGAAAAATTGGAAAGACTGCCCACTGCCGGGAAAGAAGCGAAAGGCGCCAGAGCCGCTGCTGAAGGTATGGAAAACGAGGTCTGTTTTCTGGGACTTGCCGTACTGGAAGATCCACCGTGTGCCTCACAGCCTTGATGTCATGCATATCACGAAGAACGTGTGCGAGAGTCTGCTTGGTACCCTGCTCAACATGCCAGAGAGGACCAAAGATGGGCCGAAAGCAAGGGCAGACTTGAAATCAATGGGCATCAGGCAGGAGCTTCACGCTAATGATGATGATGATGATGATGATGATGAGGCGAAGCAGGACACAGAAAGTCATCGCAAAGGCAAAAAGGCCAAGAAGACCGGAAATGGCTACCCTCCCGCGTGCTTCACTCTAAGTCAGGAGGAGATCGAGCAGTTTTTCACCTGCCTCCTAGGAGTAAAACTTCCTTACGGTTACGCGGGGAAGATAAGCAGATACCTAGACCCAGCGAAGCAGAAGTTCAGCGGGATGAAGTCTCACGACTGTCACGTGCTGATGACGCAGATACTTCCAGTTGCAATCCGTGGGATCATGGGCGCGCACGTCCGTGAAACGCTATTTGGCCTATGCAACTTCTTCGACATCATCTCTCGGAAGTCGATTGGCGTGAGGCAACTCAGAAGGCTATAGGAAGAGATCGTGGTGATACTATGCGAGCTTGAGCTGTACTTCCCGCCCGCATTCTTCGACGTTATGGTGCATCTGCTGGTCCATATAGTGGAGGATATCATCCAACTCGGGCCGACGTTCCTGCACAGCATGATGCTGTTCGAAAGGATGAATGGTGTCATCAAAGGATACGTTCGCAACATGTCACGTCCAGAGGGAAGCATAGCCAGGGGCTTTCTGACCGAAGAGTGCATCTCCTACTGCACGAATTATCTAGGCATCGAGAACCTCGTTGGTCTGCTCGTCAACAGGCACCTCGGCAGGCTCGCTGGATGGGGTCACCGTGAGGGTCGCCGCGAAATGCATGTCGACTTCGAGGGTCGACTCACCGACTTTGAAAGAGCAAACCTAGTTGCGCTACAACACATAGACGTGGTCGATCCTTGGGTGGTAGAGCACAAAACCTTTATTAAGAAGACGTACAATGACCGAGGCCAACAGAGGACGGACGGAGATATACTCAAAGAGCACAACTCATGTTTCACGCGTTGGTTCAAGCAGAAGCTTCTGTCGTACCCTTTACATGAGGATTCTTCCGCGGAAGAACAACTCATATTCGCCTTGTCACAGGGCGCCGAGCACAACCTGATGACCTATGAGGCGTACGATATCAACGGCTACACATTCTACACCGAGGACAAGGACATGAAGAGCGATGGTTATCAGAACTCCGGGGTAACGATGGAATCCTACACCGGTAACGACAAGGACAGATACTACCGAAGGATCGAGGAGATGTGGGAGCTGAGCTACGCTGGAGAGAAGGTCCCGATGTTCCGTGTCAGATGGGCCAAAAACGTCATAAAAGAAGACCGGTATTTCACCACCATGGTTATACCCGAAGCCAAATCCAAGACCGCGGGCGCAAACGTCACCGCGAAAAATGAGCCATGGGTACTGGCTTCCCAAGTGGACCAATGCTTCTTCATTACCGACCCGCCAAAGCCCAGTCGTGTTGTCGTGAGGAGAGGCAAAAGGAAGATCATCGGAATGGATGGAGTAGCCAATGAGCAAGACTTCGACAAGTACGGCGACCCGAAGATCGAACATGATGACGACGATGAAGTAGCAGCACACACCACAAGAAGAAGCAGGACCACCCTACCTAAAGGACGTCCGTTCCACAGAAGAACTCCGTTTGCGAAAAAGAAGGGCAAGAAGATTGTGAACAGATAGCTAGCTAAGACCGGTTGTATTTAAATCGTAGTCTTCATTTCTTGATTGTATTTCATGGGCACTTTTTGATATCATGAATATTTTTAAATTTCATGGGCACTTTTTGAATTCATGAGGACACTTGATCTCGATTCCCCCTCCATCTCGACCTCGATCCCCCTCCATCTCGATCGCACCCGCACCCTCCCCCGCTAGCTCCACCCATCGCAACCCTCCCCCGCTCCACCGCCGGAGCACCCGGCCCCCCGCACCCGCACTTTTTGAACATATTTTTTAAATTTTTTTTACTATTTTTATAGAAAATATTACTATTATGATTTAAACAAGTTTGAACATATTTAAACACAAATAAATATAAAAAATAGCATTTAAAATGCATAAAAAATATTACTGTTATGATTTAAACAAGTTTGAACATATTTAAACACAAATAAATATAAAAAACACCATTTAAAATGCATAAAAAACACCACTTTTTGAATTCATGAGGACACTTGATCTCGATTCCCCCTCCATCTCGATCTCGATCCCCCTCCATCTCGATCGCACCCGCACCCTCCCCCGCTAGCTCCACCCATCGTAACCCTCCCCCGCTCCATCGCCGGAGCACCCGGCCGCCCGCACCCGCACTTTTTGAACATATTTTTTAATTTTTTTTACTATTTTTATAAAAAATATTACTGTTATGATTTAAACAAGTTTGAACATATTTAAACACAAATAAATATAAAAAACAGCATTTAAAATGCATAAAAAATATTACTGTTATGATTTAAACAAGTTTGAACATATTTAAACACAAATAAATATAAAAAACACCATTTAAAATGCATAAAAAAATATTGGGGATCCTGGGAATCGAACCCAAGACCTCCTGGTGTGTGTGCTGCGTGCTGACCAGTCGAGCTAGTGGGTGGGTTCTGTTGTAGATAGGGTTAGGTTGTAGATATGGCTGGTGGGCTAGATTAAAACAAAATTCTAATGGCGCACCGAGGGGTGGTGCGCCATTAGAATAGTCGTACTTATGGCGCACCGGGGGGTGGTGCGCCATTAGAAAGCTTCCCTCCACCTATTCCCCTCTGGCCTCTCTCCGTCCCTCGCCAGATCCCCCACTCGACCTAACCATACGCCGCCGCCCCGCCTTGCTCGCCGCCGCCCCGCCTTGCTCGCCGCCGCCCTGCCTTGCTCCGCCCCCTCTGTCCGCCGTGCCTGCACGCCGTCGGCGACGCCGCTGCCTCTCCTTCCCTGTCTTCTTCTCCCCTCTCCTTCCCTGCGACTGCGACTGCGACCAGACGCGAAGAAGCCGTACGTCCCCTCCCTCCCTTTCCCCTAGCTTCTCCTCCTCCTCCTCTCACCACCCGTGCCTTCTTCTGCTCGGAAGGTCAAGAAGGCGGCCCCTTCCTCCGGATCGCCGCCCACAGCCTCCTCGACGCCGGCACCCGAGAAGGCTGTGTTGGTGCCCCCTGCCGCCCTCGCGCCGGACTCGCCGCCCGTGCCCAAGCTCAGGCCCGCTCCCACGCCCTACGAGGCACACCACCGGCCGACCAAGTCCCAGACGTCCCCGTCCCCGCCGCTACCGGACTACGCGCCGCCCCCGCCGCCCAAGCCCAAGCCGGAGCCCAGGCTGTCCTAGCTCGAGGTATCCCCCTTTTCCTTCTCTCTAAATTTTCAAAATTAACAAATGTTCACAAATCTTTAGATTTAGCTCTCTAAATGTCAGTTAACAAATTCTTATTCTTATTGTCAAATCTTCTTTTCTTTTGGTATGTTAACCATGCATACTGTGTTATGTTAGTATATTTAGTGGCTAGTTTCTGCCACACCCGCATTCTAGATATGTCCAGCAGCACTTGCTCGTCTCCATCTGATAGAAAGCAAAAAACTGCCTTCAATTTGGTAGCATGATTTCCCTTTAGTTTGGTAGTTTCAGTGTCTAGCTAGCTTAGTGCATTTTGATCTTGGAGGTTTCTTTCAGTGTGTAGCTACTGCAGATGCTGAGGTTAGAAAATGTGTTATGTGTTCTCTGTTTTTGTTGAAGGAAGGCTAAATACTCCTTGTTCCCAAACTGTCAAGCTGCATTTTACTCCATCTCTCTCCAAACTGTCAACTGAATTTCGCTCACTGAAATTTGACAGTGGAGTACTGTCCAAACTTTGTTGTCAAACTAAAATGTGTTATGAAGTAGATATAGATAGGCTTTCTGCATTTTGTCACATTTGCTTCAAGTAGATAGGCTTTGCTTTGAATGCTTCTGATAATCTGAATGTTGCTGCTGGATAAGAAATATACAAGTTTGGAACTTCTCTCTCTTGTGAGCTTTGCTGTCAAACTAAATGTTGCTGAATAAGAAACAAACAACAAGTTTGGGACTTCCCTTATGAAACACAAGCTGCTTCATCTTTTGCTTTGGATCAGATGGAATAACATGATCACGATGTTTCTTTTTAATCAGTAAACCTAGGTGTTCGTCACCTGTGGCCTTAAGATCGATAGAAATATATGTTGCTATTTTCTGTTGATTCTTTCTGGCCAGTTCATTCATGATTTAGGGTTTGATGTATGGAGGCTTGTCTACTTGCTGCTAATACAACATAATATTTGATATGAGCAGGGTGAACAACCTTTAGGTCCCAGGAATCTACTCAAGGCTGCAGACACTTCTTGTCTCACTTCTTTTATCATCGGTATAATACTCGTATTAAGGAGTTTCTATAAGTTCATTGTTCTTATAAGCATCAGGACTTTTTTAATGGAAATTTACAGTATGTTTGAGGGTGAACATTAAGCAATGTTTGTTGTCAAACAAATTAAGAATCTTTTTAATTTATGTATTTACTATTTTTTTATTTTACTGATCAAGATGGTGTATTTGAGCTCGGGAGCAGAGACTCCATGTCCTGAACTCCTGATTTGTCCCTCTATGCATGTTGTGCATATACTATTTGCCTATTTGGTAAAAAAAAGTTTAGTTGCCTATTTGGTATGCTTGTCATGTCACTTGTAGTACAAGCTTAGTTAGGAGTACTCCATCTAGTAGTAATTAATTTGTGTGGCTGTGGAAGTCACTTGCTTTGGCATAGTAATGTTTTTATTCCAGTATTATTTTGTGGTGGTGTGGGTAGCAAGGTGCATGCTACTTGTGATGATGCTACTTGTGATCTTCTGAAATGTCGACCCATTGGGGACTTCATTACGCGGGGATAATGATTTTGCAGGTACCCCGAGAGGCCCTTGAGTTTGCCGAAATGTCGATGAACTTCCATTCCGGCAAATTCGGGTACTCCATATGTCCTATTTTCAGCAAAGGTCATGCTGAAATTTTCCGTGAATTTTAGCATGACTTTGCTAAAAATAGGACATATGGGGTACTTGCGACTAATGCATGGCCCGGGGTATCTTAGTACTTAGTTAAGTAGGATCAACTGCCCTGCCATTCTTGCTGCATTAAACCATAGGTGGCAATAGAGCCAAGTGATTAGGCCCAACTTAGAATTCTCCTTAGCATCGATAAACCCTAGATGATAAACCCAACATAGGTGGCAATAGAGCCAAGTGATTAGTGCCAAGTGATTAGGCCCAACCTAGGGTGCCTCGGCATCGATAAACCCTAAATGATGAAAACTTAACTTGGCTGCCCCGGATGCCTCGGTGTCGATGAGACACCGAGGTGATGTACACTTAGGCTTTTATAGGGTGCCTCGGTGTCGACAAACCCTAAATGATGAGACCATGATCTTGTTCCTTGACAATAACCAACTTTTTGACCAAACTTTTTTCCTATTTAGAGCAAAACATGGCCCACAACGATGAGGCCGGTGGTTCGGGCGGCAAGCAATTCTGGGAGCTGTCCCAAGAGCTGGAGGAACAACCTCACCGCTATGATGACGCCGTGGAAGACACCGATCCTGATTACACAACCCCTAGTGGCGTCGGGGATGACACCACTGATGGTGCCGCCGAGGATGCCACCACTGATGATGGCGGCGCACACACAGATGGCAGCCAACCGAAGAAGCAAAGGAAGGACCGGCGCCCGAATACGCTCCGCACCGTCAAGGAGGAATTCACTCAAGTGGACTCCGACGGGAATCCAACGGAGCCCAAACATATGGTCAAGGGGTACTCGGTTCAGCTCGGGTGCATTCTCCGGAGCACCGTCTCGATCAACACCGAGAACCTTAGGCATAAGGACCGAGGGAATTTGCGCAACCTCCTCTTCACGAAGCTGCACGAACGATACAAGTTCCCCGCCGAATTTGAAAACACACGCCTATCAGGGAATAAAGTGAACAGTGCCGCCCTCACGAAGATGAGCACGGCCCTGTCTACTTGGAGAAGCGCGGTGAAGAGAATGATTGATAAAGGTGATAGTTATGAAAAGATCAAGGCGAAATATCCTTTGATGAGCGAAGATGAGTACAAGGAGTTCAATATCAAGTGCCAGAGCCCCGCAACCTCCAAATCAAGTCAGTGGGGGAAAGAAATGCGGGAGTTGAACTTAGGGGAACACAAACTCGGTCCCGGCGGTTACAGAGTGGCAGAGCCTATATGGGACAAGGAGGACGCGGAGCGTGCCGAGCAAGGCCCACCGCCCCGCTTCGAGAAATACAGCGGTGACAAGCAGACTAGGAACTATGTCAGGGCCCGGTACAAGGAGGACCCGATAACAAAGGAGCTTACCATAGATCCGAAGACCAGGGCGCTTGAGCTTCTTCTGGTAAGGAATACACCCCCGCGTAATTAGCTCCATATGGTTGCACTCTAATTAATCCCCAATATTTCTAAATGGTTCATGTTCCTTTCGCAGGACAATGAAAGCAGTAGCGCGGGGTCGTCTAAGAGCTCCCCTTTCGACACCCCTTTAAATAGGGCGTTGAACGTAATGAAAAACAAGGATAAGCTCAATAAGCCGACGTCAGCTGGTCGTGTGGCCGGCAAAGGCTTGTCCACAAAATGGGGGTCATACTATACCGCTGGTGTGCGGAAGGAGAAAAAGACCAGCTCGGAAAGCCAGACGGGCGAGGTTGAAGAACTCAAGGCACAAGTGGCGCGGATTCCGGAGCTTGTCCATGAGCAAGTGCAACAACAACTTGGAACGACGCTCAACGCCATGGTGCCTACGTTGATTCATGGGCTGACGACGTGGATTGCGGGCGGCCAAAAGGGGCCTCCCCCGGTTCCCAGCTTCACGGCCAGCAACTCGCACAGCGCGCAGGCGGCACCATTGGTGTCTCCGGCGGAGGCGGTATTCGTGTCTCCGGCGCCGGCACGGGCATTGGAGCTTAATGCACCCGGGTGTACGCCGACCGGCACCTCGCCAGCAAGCGCCCCCTCCGTCAGTTGCACGCCCGCCTTTGGCGGTGCCTCGACATTAGCCGAGCTCGACGGCATTACGGTAACTAAGACTCTCGGCCGATGACTTCATCTCCTTGCCTTTGACTGGGCATCCCTGACGCCCTATACATGTTTTCGCAGGGCACCGCCGACGTTCCTTGCACTCTTCTGCACTTCGTGGGCGCCGAGTTGGTCGATGTCGCCAAGGCCAGAATCGTTCAACCGGGCAACCCCATGTTCCACGGTAATCCGATGCCAACCACAATGTATAGGGTTGAAGTGGTTCGGGTGCTGCCAGGCTGCGACGAGCTGTTACCTCCGATTCGACCCGCTGGGGCCGACGAAGAAGATGAGATGACCCTTGGCACCTGCGTAAACTGGCCCCTGCTATGGCCGAAGAGCCAGATTCGTTTGGGGGCGGGGGACACCACCCCACAGACAAGACCGCCAGTCGTGCCGGCGCCAAGCCATGGCAAGAACGCCGCAACGCTACCGGACCTGCCGGACATCCCTATGGCACAGGATCCGGACAGCCCTATGGCACAGGATCCGGACGGCGACGACAACGACGACGGTACATTTACCAAAGTTGATAAGTACTTTGCCGAACATGGGTACGCTGACGAGTTCTGCGGGCCTCTTTCTCAAGAACCCAACCAAGACCACCACGATCTAGCTGGTACGGCGGAGAAATCCAATTGCAACAAGCGTCGTCTGGCGTTCAGTTCTCAGGACACGCCTCTAGCTCCCGCCTTCACCGAGCCTCAGATAGCTGAGGCGCAAAATATTATCAGCCCCAACACGCTGAAGAAGGTGGTCTGTGAGCAGAACTCGGTCCCATTACAGGAGATCAAGAAGAAGGGACGGAAACGAAAGACTAACAAGGGCGCCGGTGCGAGCCATCCGGCACCGAGTTCGATCCGTGCTCAGGACGGGCCACCTTCACCTAAGGATATCTCGAGGAGGGTGCATGTGGCAGGTAGGGCGATGCTACCGCCAAATATGCTGAATGCTGCAACCGGTGCTATGCGGAGTCTGCACGACAGTGTTCTTTCTTTGGAGAAGCGGCGTCTCAGAGAGAAGGATGTGGCATACCCGGTTTTCGTGGCCAAGGTGCCAGAGAGCAAGGGCTTTGTGGATGGCGACATCGGGGGTACGATCGTCCTGTGGTTTGATGACATCTTTGCTATGTTTAACCTTCATCCGCTGCACTACACCTTCGTTCGGCTGTTTTCGCTGAGCATGTAGATGCGGATCATTAGAGACAAGACCCCGGACATCGTGATAGTCGACCCCTTCTACATGCGTGCCAAGCACTTGAGCAGCGCTGGGGACTGCCAAGTTGCGAGTTCACACCTCGAAGGCGTCATTCTGGCAAACGCAGATAAGGATAACTTCCTTGTGGCTTACTTTCCCGAGTAAGTCATCCCTTAACCGCCCCGTAACATATGATTTCTTAGATTTTGATCGTCTAACATTCCGTGTTCTGTGCAGTGACACACATTGCACACTCATCCTCTTAAGCCCGAAATATTCCATGGCCACATATTTTGACCCGAACCGTAACTCCAAGATAGACTACACAAATGTCAAGAAAGTTCTTGATGATGTTCTCCCCGGCTACGCCAAATCTGGAGGCACCTTCACCAGGCCAGTTCGTAAGTACGACAAGCACATCTTCTCACACAATACGAAGTTCTGCTACGTCAAGCAGCCGCCTGGCGGTCAGAAGGATGCCTACTACGCCCTCCATCACATGCGGGCGATCGTAAGGGACCATCATCACCTTCTGCTACCAGATAATCTCAAAGATTGGGCCGCGAGCTTGTCGGCAGTCCAGGACGCGGACCTCAGACAAGAATTCTTTCGCATCCAGTCGGAGTTTGCGGACATCATCCATCAAGATGTCCTTCATACCGCGGGGCAGTTCTTCCTCAGATATCAACCATCCAACAGTGAGATAGATGAAACGCTACAAATGCAGGGTGACAACGACCGTGATTTCATGACCATCACGATAGACGGCGGCTTCATCCACGCTCCTGTCCGATGAGTCGAGTCGAAAGTAGTGATGTGTAGTTCTAAAACATTGATTGGCTCATGTTGTAATTAAACTTTAATGAATTTGTATGTCTCTTTGGTTTGGACAGTTGTTCAACTTACATGTAATCGATGCTATTTATTAGTAGGACTATGAATCATGCTATTAATGTCTTGCTTTTCTCTTCCGATCCTTTTGTTGCATACTTACATATTGCTTATGTATTGTCTGTTGTTTGGCTTGTGCATAGAGATGCCGTCGTATGTCGTGTACAAGGGTAAGGTTCCCGGAGTCTACGATTACTGGGAGGAGTGTCGGAGACAGGTTCACCGTTTCAGCGGTAACAGTTACAAAGGGTAACACTAGGGCGGAGGCCGAATCTAGATACGCCCGCTATCTAGCGGGAGAGAGGAGGGAGCGTTGGAGGAACCGGATGAAGACCAGTTTGATCGCGATGATGCTCATCGTGATGACCACAGCTCTCTTCTATGTGATGGTAGTTTAGATGATCGATATCGACTTGTAATGTGAAGGCAAACTCGATACTCGCGGTCTTGAGACTTGTAATGTTTTATCTTTGTCCGGTCTTTTGAATTCGGAGACTAATATGATGAATTGTATTCGGAGACTAATCTTCTATTGTATTTGATGAATCTGATGTTGCTGTGTGCTGCTGTCTATATTCTGTCCAATAATATATTTTGTAACCTGTGCAAAAATCAGAAAAGCAAAAAAAATAGAACCTAATATTCATACTAATGGCGCACCACACAAGACACTAATGCGCACTGTGATCATCACACTAATGGCGCATTAGCTGCTGGTGCGCCATTAGAATGACAAAGCACATTTGTACATATGGCCCCTGGGAGGCATTCTAATGGCGCACTACAGGCTATACTAATGGCGCACTATGTGGTGCGCCATTAGAACACCAGATACTAATGGCGCACCAGTAGTGCGCCATTAGAATTTAATTCTAATGGCGTGATGCCAGTGGCGCACCAGTAGTGCGCCATTAGAAGGCAAATTCGGTGCGCCACTAGCATGCCTTTTCCTAGTAGTGAATATTAGAGGAAAAACAAAATATAGTAGTAAATCCCAAACTGAAATTTGTTTATCAAATTGACTACATGAGGGCTACTAACACCTAATCAGCTGCATCTAGCATCACACATAAACATCTAGCAGTAGCACATCCAGGAGTACATCTAATCTAAAGGGGGAAAAGCAAAATTTTGTGGGGAGAAAAGGCAGAGGAGCCTTTGCTCTGACGAGTTGCTGCTCCTGCATGAAGGATGTTGCGTATTGAGTGGCAGAATAGTGCGCTGGAGCTGCTACTCTCCGTCCATGTCTTGGCGGCGGAGGCTGCCGGAGTGGGGCGTCGACTGGAGCAATCGGCAAGGCGTGAGAGGGCGTCGACTGGAGCAGATGGGGAAGAAGGGTTGCCTAGTGAGGCGTGAGAGGGAGGTGCAGCGGCGGCGGGTGGCCAACCCACCATCCATCTTCGTGGCGCCGGAGGGAGGGATGGGAACGATGGCGACCGGTGGCGACTGCTGGCCTAGGGAGGAACCCTAGATTCTCTGTCGCTGGGAGCGCCTCTCCTGTTCGAGACGAGCGAGCGAGAGAGGACGAGCGAATCGTTTTCCTCGGGGGGGGGGGGGGGATCGGGGCAGTGGCATTTTTCCTATAAAATGTGCAAACAACAATGGCAACAAGCTATACCCTTTCGTTTTTAAGTGAGAAGCTGCGGGAAGCTACCCTTCCCCCAGCTTTTTTCCATTGTGAAGGAGAAGGAGGTGGAAATAAGCTAAGCTAGCTTCTCCAAAACGAGTTCTTTTGAGCTTCTAGCTTATTTTGACAATAATCTGCTAGAAGCTACAAAAGAACTGGCCCTTAGTAATGAGACAAACACTACATGAATGTTTTGGCTAATCTGCAGAAGAAACTTACCACAAGGAGCTCGTACATGGCCCTTGCCTGCATGTCATTCCGTGCCCTCTCCTCCTCCAACATCTTTGTCGTCCTCTCCTCCAACTCCCGCTGCCTCTCCACCGCCTCCGCCAGAAGTTTCTCCGTTCTATCTCTCTCACTCTGTATAGCAGCCTGCAACACCACTCACATGACCATTTGTAATCATTGATGGAAGCGCACACAATGTAACGAAGAAAGATAGCTGAGTACGTATAACTAACCTTGAAGGCGAGTTGGACTGGCCGTTCACGAGGCCTTATCTCAGGAGCGGAGCTCGACTGGCGCGCATTGATCTCCGGGAGAGTGCTAGGACAACGGATAAGTCCATCTCCCATGGCCATGGAGCCATGGGACCTCCCGCCACCAGATATCATCAGCAGCTCTGTATCAATGGGACCCTGGCTCGGGTTAAAGTCCTCCCCTTTCCTCGCCTTCCCCTGATCTCTATATTGCACGAGCTTGTTGTGGGAGGAGATGTTGGTGAAGTTCTTTGGATCATCGAGGTCAGACGCAGAGAATGCCTTGACTTTCTTGTAAGGGCCAGTGTGGGCCATGGCATACAGGTCGTACACCTCTGGCACCTTATCTGCCTTATTGTAGCGTGCCTGAAAGAGAGAAACAAAGTAAATTAGTAATTAAAGGGCTAAAGCTAGCATGATGAATGAATTGCATGAATCATGAAGCAAACCACATACCCAGTTCCGCCCGAACTGATATAAGTTGGAGCTGCCTTGATCGTGTGGCACACCTTCCATTTGGGCACGTTTGTCCTTGGCCTCGTTGTGGAGGGCTAGCCATTCTTTTGAGCACCACTCATTGACCAACACCTCCCAACAATCCATCCGATCCGCACACCATCTCGGAGGGGCCTAAGTTAGCAAATAGAAACTATGAATTACTAAATGAAGGAAGTAAGTACAAGGCCTTAAGAATTACCTTCAAGTACTGCTCCTTACTCAAGAACTTATCGCGGCACGCCGGCTTGGTCTTCTTGATACCACGCGAGGCGTAGTAGTCTCGAACAGCCAGCACCCGAGCCTCGTGCCGTAAGTTCTGTAGTAGGCGCTTGCAGACGTTATCGATAACATTTGCCGCTTCCTCCTCGTATCCCTCCTCACACCTATAGACTGTCTGCAATCAAATGAGACAATATTGATCAGTACAATTAATAACTAGCTAGTTGAAGATTTTTAATTGTGTAAACGAGAAATTACCTAGAGCTTTCTGATCACCACGTTTGCCCTCGTCTTGCACAAGACACCGTCGATAATCTCACTCGGCGGGGCCGAGGCAGCCAAGTAGTGCTCCCAACACAATCCAAGCTCTGGAAGCCAACCCTCACCAGGCAACGTGACAAACCGCGGGAAGTTTTGTCGACAAAGAACTCCAAGAACGGAGTTGGGCCGGCAGACACTATGATGGTGGTCCCAACCCCTGCAGCATGACAAGGCCAACGCATTAGTTATTTGAAGAAACGTGAATGCAGAAGGTACAAAAATATTAAATGCACTTACCTCTCCCCATCAGGGAAAATCAACCACCTCTGCTCGCGGGTCGCCGGCACGGACGGGAGCCGTGTACAACCACGCTGGTAGACGGTGCCCCCCTCCTCCTCAAAATCAGTCGGCTCCCCGCCATCATCAGCATGGCCACTCGGCTCCTCAGGCTGATCCAGCCAGGTACCCCTTCCAGACATGTGCTCCTCCGGGGTCTCGTGGGCCGAAGGCCCGTCGACCCGAGGCTCGTGGGCCGAAGACCCGTGGACCGGAGTCCGTGTAGCCTCCTCCTCGGACGAGTCCACCCTAGCAGTCAAGTGCTCGGGTGAAACAGCTGGGTTGGTGGTGAGGAAGGCGCCGTAGCAGTCACCCTACCTTCTCTCCCGCGACCACGTGCTCTAGTGATACGTCTCCAACGTATCTATAATTTTTGATTGCTCCATGCTATATTATCTACTGTTTTGGACTATATTGGGCTTTATTTTCCATTTTTATATTATTTTTGGGACTAACCTATTAACCGGAGGCCCAACCCAGAATTGCTGTTTTTTTGCCTATTTCAGTGTTTCGAAGAAACGGAATATCAAACGGAGTCCAAACGTAATAAAACCTTCAGGAACGTGATTTACTCACCGAACGTGATCCAGGAGACTTGGACCCTACTCCAAGGGAGCCAAGAGGCGGTCACGAGGGTGGGGGGCGCCCCCCTTAGGGCGCGCCCCCTGCCTCGTGGGCCCCTCGAAGCTCCACTGACGTACTCCTTCCTCCTATATATACCTACGTACCCCTAAACGATCAGAACAGGAGCCAAAAACATAATTCCACCGCCGCAACTTTCTGTATCCATGAGATCCCATCTTGGGGCCTGTTTTGGAGCTCCGCCGGAGCGGGCCGTCATCATGGAGGGCTTCTACATCTTCATAGCCCCTCTGATGAAGTGTGAGTAGTTTACCTCAGACCTTCGGGTCCATAGTTAGTAGCTAGATGGCTTCTTCTCTCTTTTTGAATCTCAATACAATGTTCTCCCCCTCTCTCGTGGAGATTTATTCAATGTAATCTTCTTTTTGCGGTGTGTTTGTTGAGATCGATGAATTGTGGGTTTATGATCAAGTCTATCTACGAATAATATTTGAATCTTCTCTGAATTCTTTTATGTATGATTGGTTATCTTTGCAAGTCTCTTCGAATTATCAGTTTGGTTTGGCCTACTAGATTGGTTTTTCTTGCCATGGGAGAAGTGCTTAGCTTGGGGTTCGATCTTGCGGTGTCCGTTCGCAGTGACAGAAGGGGTAGCAACGCACGTATTGCATCGTTGCCATCGAGGATAACAAGATGGGGTTTATTTCATATTGCATGAATTTATCTCTCTACATCATGTCATCTTGCTTAAAGAGTTATTCTGTTTTTAACTTAATACTCTAGATGCATGCTGGATAGCGGTCGATGAGTGGAGTAATAGTAGTAGATGCAGGCAGGAGTCGGTCTACTTGTCTCGGACCTGATGCCTATATACATGATCATACCTAGATATTCTCATAACTATGCTCAATTCTGTCAATTGCTCAACAGTAATTTGTTCACGCACCGTAGAATACTTATGCTCTTGAGAGAAGCCGCTAGTGAAACCTATGGCCCCCGGGTCTATTCTCATCATATCAATCTCCATCACTTTAATCTTGCTTTGATTTTTACTTTGTCTTTTAATTTTTACTTTGCATCTCTATATCAAAAATACCAAAAATATTATCTATCATCTCTATCAGATCTCACTCTCGTAAGTGACCGTGAAGGGATTGACAACCCCTAATCGCGTTGGTTGCGAGTAGCTATCGTTTTGTGTAGGTACGAGGGACTTGAGCGTGGCCTCCTACTGGATTGATACCTTGGTTCTCAAAAACCGAGGGAAATACTTACGCTACTTTGCTGCATCATCCTCTACTCTTCGGGGAAATCCAACGCAGTGCTCAAGAGGTAGCAAGAAGAATTTCTGGCGCCATTGCCGGGGAGGCTTATGCGAAGTCAAGTGAAGATTTGGACTCCTGACAATGATCCATTTCGGGCACCGTTGCCAGGGAGTCTACGCAAAAGTCAACATACCAAGTACCCATCACAATCCCTATCTCTCGAATTACATTAGTTGCCATTTGCCTCTCGTTTTCCTCTCCCCCACTTCACCCTTGCCGTTTTATTTGCCCTCTCTTTCCCAATATCCTTCTCCTTCTCTTTTTCTGTTTGCCTTTTTCTCACTTGCCTTTTGTTTGCTCGTGTGTTTGATTGCTTGTTTGTCGCGATGGCTCAAGATACTACCAAATTGTGTGACTTCACCAATACCAATAGTAATGATTTCCTTAGCACTCCGATTGCTCCTCTTGCCAATACCGAATCTTGTGAAATCAATACTGCTTTGTAGAATCTTGTTATGAAAGATCAATTCGCCGGCCTTCCTAGTGAAGATGCCGCTACTGATCTTAATAGCTACGTTGATTTATGTGATATGCAAAAGAAAAAAGATGTCGATAATGATGTTATTAAATTGAAGCTATTTCCTTTTTCTCTTAGAGATCGTGCTGAAGATTGGTTTTCGTCTTTTCCTGAAAATAGTATTGATTCTTGGAACAAGTGCAAAGATGCTTTTATCTCTAAGTATTTTCCTCCCACTAAGATCATGGCTCTTAGAAACGACATTATGAATTTTAAGCAACTTGATCATGAACATGTTGCACAAGCTTGGGAGAGAATGAAATTAATGCTACGTAATTGCCCTACTCATGGTTTGAATTTGTGGATGATTATACAAAATTTCTATGCCAGATTGAATTTTGCTTCTAGAAATCTTTTAGATTCGGCCGCGGGAGGCACTTTTATGGAAATCACTTTAGGAGATGCTACTAAACTCCTAGATAATATTATGGTTAATTATTCTCAATGGCATATTGAAAGATCTACTAATAAAAAAGTGCATGCGATAGAAGAAATCAATGTTTTGAGTGGAAAGATGGATGAACTTATGAAATTATTTGCTACTAAGAGTGTTTATTCTGATCCTAATGATATGCCTTTGTCTACTTTGATTGAGAATAATAATGAATCTATGGATGTGAATTTTGTCGGTAGGAATAATTTTGGTAACAACGCGTATAGAGGGAATTTTAATCCTAGGCCTTATCCTAGTAATCCTTCTAATAACTATGGAAATTCCTACAACAACTCTTATGGAAATTTTAATAAGATGCCCTCTGAATTTGAGAATAGTGTTAAAGAGTTTATGAATTCACAAAAGAATTTTAATGCTTTGCTTGAAGAGAAATTGCTTAAAGTTGATGAACATTGATAGAATTTCTCTTGAGGTTGATTCTTTAAAGTTTAGATCTATTCCTCCTAAGCATGATGTCAATGAGTCTCGCAAAGCCATGAGAATTTACATTGATGAGTGCAAGGAAAGAACCGCTAGGATGCGTGCTACAAAAGATGTCTTTATTAAAGCGTGTTCTTCCAATTCCTATGAAAATCAAGATGAAGATCTAACAGTTATTGATGTGTCCCCTATCAAATCTTTGTTTTGCAACATGAATCTTGATGAAACTGAATATGATCTTCCTTTACCTAGAAGGCGTTCTAAAAATTCGGAGTATTTAGACTTTATGAAATTGATGAAAGTGGGATTGAATGAAATAAAACCCTAGATGTTGCTAAACCCACTATATTGGATTTCAAGGAATTTAATTATGAAAGTTGCTCTTTGATTGATTGTATTTACTTGTTGCAATCCGTGCTAAATTCTCCTCATGCTTATAGTCAAAAGAAAGCCTTTACCGAACATATTGTTGATGCCTTGATGCAATCCTATGAAGAAAAACTTGAGTTGAAAGTTTCTATCCCTAGAAAACTCTATGATGAGTGGGAACTAACCATTAAAATTAAAATTAAAGATCATGAGTTTTATGCTTTGTGTGATTTGGGTGCTAGTGTCTCCACTATCCCCAAAACTTTATGTGATTTGCTAGATTTCCATGACTTTGATGATTGCTCTCTAAACTTGCATCTTGCGGATTCCACTATTAAAAAACCTATGGGAAGAATTAATGATGTTCTTATTGTTGCAAATAGGAATTATGTGCCCGTAGATTTTATCGTTCTTGATATAGATTGCAATCCTTCTTGCCCTATTATTCTTGTTAGACCTTTCCTTAGAACGGTTGGTGCGATTATTGATATGAAGGAAGGGAATATTAGATTTCAGTTTCCATTAAAAAAGGTCATGGAACAGTTTCCTAGAAAGAAAATAAAATTTCCATATGAAACTATCATGAGAGGCACTTATGGATTGCCTAACAAAGATGGCAATACCTAAATCTATCCTCGCTTTTATGCCTAGCTAGGGGCGTTAAATGATAGCGCTTGTTTTGAGGCAACCCAATTTTATTTTAAGTTTTTTGTTTTTTCTTCTGTTTAGGAAAAATAATCCATCTACCTTCTATTTAGATGTGGTTTCGTGTTTTAATTAGTGTTTGTGCCAAGTTAGACCTATAGGATCTTCTTGGATGATAGTTATTTGATCTTGCTGTAATTTCCAGAATCTTTCTGTTCACGAAAACAATTGTTAAAGATCACCAGAACGTGATAAAATACTGATTCCAATTGCTGATGATCAATAAACAAATTTTCTAGGTCTTCCTATTTTGGTAGATGTTTTGGAGTTCCATAAGTTTGCGTTAGTTACAGATTACTACAGACTGTTCTGTTTTTGACAGATTCTGTTTTTTCGTGTGTTGTTTGCTTATTTTGATGAATCTATGGCTAGTAAAATAGTTCATAATCCATAGAGAAGTTGGAATACAGTAGGTTTAACACCAATATAAATTAAGAATGAGTTCATTACAGTACCTTGAAGTGGTTTTATGTTTTCTTTCTCTAACGGAGCTCACGAGATTTCTATTGAGTTTTGTGTTGTGAAGTTTTCAAGTTTTGGGTGAAATCTTTTGATGGATTATGGAACAAGGAGTGGCAAGAGCCTAAGCTTGGGTATGCCCATGGAACCCCCAAGATAATCCAAGGACACCAAAAAGTCAAAGCTTGGGGAAGCCCCGGAAGGCATCCCCTCTTTCGTCTACTTCCATCGGTAATTTTACTTGGAGCTATATTTTTATTCACCACATGATATGTGTTTTGCTTGGATCGTCTTGTATTATTTGTGTCTTTGTTTGTTAGTGTGCCACAATCATCCTTGCTGTACACACCTTTTTGGAGAGCCATATATGAATTAAAATTTGATAGAATACTCTATGTGCTTCACTTATATCTTTTGAGCTATGTAGTTTTGCTCTATGTGCTTCACTTATATCTTTTGAGCGTTATAATTTGCTCTATGTGCTTCACTTAGATCTTTTAGAGCACAGTGGTGGATTTGTTTTAAAGAAACTATTGATCTCTCATGCTTCACTTAGATCATTTTGAGAGTCTTAATAGCATGGTAAATTGCTTAATAATAATATGCTTGGTATTCAAGATTTGTGAAACTTTCTTTTGAGTGTGTTGAATACTAAGAAAAGATTGAAGCATGATAATTGTTTTGAGATATGGAGGTGATAATATTAGAGTCATGCTAGTTGAGTAGTTGTGAATTTAAAGAATACTTGCGTTGAAGTTTGTGATTCCCGTAGCATGCACATATGGTGAACCGTTATGTGATGAAGTCCGAGCATGATTTATTTATTGATTGTCTTCCTTATGAGTGGTGGTCGGGGACGAGCGATGGTCTTTTCCTACCAATCTACCCCCCTAGGAGCATGCGCGTAATACTTTGCTTTGATAACTTCTAGATTTTTGCAATAAGTATATGAGTTCTTTATGACTAATGTTGAGTCCATGGATTATACGCACTTTTTCCCATCCTTCCACCATTGCTAGCCTCTCTAATACCGCACACTTTTCGCCGGTATCATACACCCACCATATACCTTCCTCAATAGAGCCACCATACCTACCTATCATGGCATTTCCATAGCCATTCCGAGATATATTGCCATGCAACTTTCCACCATTCCGTTTATTATGACACGCTCCATCATTGTCATATTGCTAGCATGATCATGTAGTTGACATCGTATTTGTGGCAAAGCCACCATTCATAATTCTTTCATACATGTCACTCTTGATTCATTGCATATCCCGGTACACTGCCGGAGGCATTCATATAGAGTCATATCTTGTTCTAAGTATCGAGTTGTAATTGTTGAGTTGTAAGAAAAATAAAAGTGTGATGATCACCATTTTTTAGAGCATTGTCCCAAGTGAGGAAAGGATGATGGAGACTATGATTCCCCCATAAGTCCGGATGAGACTCCGGACGAAAAAAAAGAGGCCATAAAAAAAGAGAAAAGGCCCAAATAAAAAAATGAGAGAAAAAGAGAGAAGGGGCAATGTTACTATCCTTTTACCACACTTGTGCTTCAAAGTAGCACCAAGATCCTCATGATAGAGAGTCTCCTATTTTGTCACTTCCATATACTAGTGGGAATTTTGCATTATAGAACTTGGCTTGTATATTCCAATGATGGGCTTCCTCAAAATGCCCTAGGTCTTCGTGAGAAGTGAGTTGGATGCACACCCACTTAGTTTCTTTTGTTGAGCTTTCATATACTTATAGCTCTAGTGCATTCATTGCATGGCAATCCCTACTCACTCACATTGATATCTATTAATGGGCATCTCCATAGCTCATTGATACGCCTAGTTGATGTGAGACTATCTTCCCCTCTTTTTGTCTTCTCCACAACCACCATTCTATTCCACATATAGTGCTATATCCATGGCTCACGCTCATGTATTGCGTGAAGATCGAAAAGTTTTGAAAATGTTAAAGTATGAAACAATTTCTTGGTTTGTCATCGGGGTTATGCATGATTTAAATACTTTGTGTGGTGAAGATAGAGCATAGCCAGACTATATGATTTTGTAGGGATAAATTTCTTCGGCCATGTTATTTTGAGAAGACATGATTGCTTTGATTAGTATGCTTGAAGTATTATTATTTTTATGTCAATATAAAATTTTGTCGTGGATCTTTTGAATCTGAATATTCATACCACAATTAAGAAGATTTGCATTGAAATTATGCCAAGTAGCACTCCGCATCAAAAATTCTTTTTTATCATTTACCTACTCGAGGACGAGCAAGAATTAAGCTTGGGGATGCCTGATACGTCTCCAACGTATATATAATTTTTGATTGCTCCATGCTATATTATCTACTGTCTTGGACTATATTGGGCTTTTTTCCACTTTTATATAATTTTTGGGACTAACCTATTAACCGGGGGCCCAGCCCAGAATTGCTGTTTTTTTTTCCTGTTTCAGTGTTTCGAAGAAACGGAATATCAAACGGATTCCAAACAGAATAAAAACTTCGGGAACGTGATTTTCTCACCAAACGTGATCCAGGAGACTTGGACCCTACTCCAAGGGAGCCAAGAGGCGGTCACGAGGGTGGGGGCGCCCCCCCTTAGGGCGCGCCCCCTGCCTCATGGGCCCCTCGAAGCTCCACCGACGTACTCCTTCCTCCTATATATACGTACGTACCCCCAAACGATCAGAACAGGAGCCAAAAACCTAATTCCACCGCCGCAACTTTCTGTATCCACGAGACCCATCTTGGGGCCTGTTCCGGAGCTCCGCCGGAGAGGGCCATCATCACGGAGGGCTTCTACATCATCATAGCCCCTTCGATGAAGTGTGAGTAGTTTACCTCAGACCTTCGGGTCCATAGTTAGTAGCTAGATGGCTTCTTCTCTCTTTTTGGATATCAATACAATGTTCTCCCCCTCTATCGTGGAGATCTATTCGATGTAATCTTCTTTTTGCGGTGTGTTTGTTGAGACCGATAAATTGTGGGTTTATGATCAAGTCTATCTATGAATAATATTTGAATCTTCTCTAAATTCTTTTATGTATGATTGGTTATCTTTGCAAGTCTCTTCGAATTATCAGTTTGGTTTGGCCTACTAGATTGGTTTTTCTTGCCATGGGAGAAGCGCTTAGCTTCGGGTTCGATCTTGCGGTGTCCTTTCGGAGTGACAGAAGGGGCAGCAAGGCACGCATTGCATCGTTGCCATCGAGGATAACAAGATGGGGTTTATTTCATATTGCATGAATTTATCCCTCTACATCATGTCATCTTGCCTAAAGCATTACTCTGTTTTTAACTTAATACTCTAGATGCATGATGGATAGCGATCGATGAGTGGAGTAATAGTAGTAGATGCAGGCAGGAGTCGGTCTACTTGTCTCGGACGTGATGCCTATATACATGATCATACCTAGATATTCTCATAACTATGCTCAATTCTGTCAATTGCTCAACAGTAATTTGTTCACCCACCATAGAATACTTATGCTCTTGAGAGAAGCCACTAGTGAAACCTATGGCCCCCGGGTCTATTCTCATCATATCAATCTCCATCACTTTAATCTTGCTTTGCTTTTTTACTTTGTCTTTTACTTTTTACTTTGCATCTCTATATCAAAAATACCAAAAATATTATCTATCATCTCTATCAGATCTTACTCTTGTAAGTGACCGTGAAGGGATTGACAACCCCTAATTGCGTTGGTTGCGAGTAGCTATCGTTTTGTGCAGGTACGAGGGACTTGAGCGTGGCCTCCTACTGGATTGATACCTTGGTTCTCAGAAACTGAGGGAAATACTTACGCTACTTTGCTGCATCATCCTCTCCTCTTCGGGGAAATCCAACGCAGTGCTCAAGAGGTAGCATCCAGCTCCTCTCTTCTTCTTTCCTCGTCCCCTGCTGGGCACTGCGGTCGACGAAGAAGGGCCCGACGCTGTCGCCATACTGTCCAGCAACGCTCAGCGAAGAGGTGCGTGTGGAATGGAAGACCTCACACCACGCGCCGACGAAGAAGGGGCCTCGGCGCGCTCCCGACCAGCGCCCACCATCTTTCAACACCTGCCATGACAAAGAGTAAACGAAATTAGTACAACATAAAAAATACCGTCATGAATAGTAATATGTATATCACTTAAGTGTATCATCATCAAGTACAACATAAAAAATGGAATACCTGACACTACTAATAATCTCGATCAGTATCATTAATAAATGCATAATCATCATCATCATCATCACTATAATCAATGACGGGCTCATAGGGTTCAGTGGCATCAACATGTGGAAGGCCACCTTGACGTAACCGGTCAAGCATTGACAGGTCATCCGCATCAGTAACCTCTTCTTGTTCCGGCTCTTCTTGTTCCTCCTCTGGGGTGATGTCGGATTCACTGTCGCTGTCTACTTCAATGTTTTGGGGTGAGGTATAGCGGTTCTCGAAACGCTTTTTGGAAAGACGTGTCTCTTGGAAGAATTCTCCTTCATATGTGTCTGGGTTAATGTGAGGTTCATAATCCTCTTCCTTTGGGGGAGATAGTCTAGCACATGGCGGCACTTCATAAACGACATCCCAACCTTTCAGATTTGGATTAGTTTGGCAGGCCCACGGTAGATAGAATACTTGGGTCGCCTGTTGAGCCGTAATATAGACATCAGGAACATCTAAATGGGTGCTTTGGTTGATTTCAACTAGCCCTATATGTTCATGAGTCCTTCTAGTCTCCTTCGGCTGAAACCAATAACATTTGAAGACTACGACATTCGGTGGGTTTTCACCATAGAATAGAAGTTCATAAATTGCTTCAACTCTCCCATAATACTCGGTACCTCCTTCGCCGATAGCAAATACACAACAATTTGTAGACTTTCGGTCGGCCATAGATAGCTCTTTGCCATAGGTACGAAAGCGATACCCATTGATGTCGTATTTGTCAAACGAACGGACCTTATAGTCAAAACCATTAGCGACTTGTCTCAATTCGGCGTCCATAGACTCTGAATTAGCCTACAAGTTTAATATGAAAGGATTGTTGCATTACGCACAAATTAGCGAATGAAATGAAATTGTCTAATAGAAATTACCGTTTGTTTGAACCAAGAGATGAAACCAGGATAGCCGCCTCCTTGCTTTGCGAGAAGCTCATACTCTTCGACGGAATCCTTTTGGAGCACCGCTCCATACGAGAATATGGTGACGTATCGACTGTATGAAATATCCAGGAATAAGAGTAGTTCAATGGAAATAGAAGTTGCGAAACAATGTACCTAGAACTTACTCGATGTACGGCCGCACATCTATCAGGTTGTTGAAGATATACAACGAAATGGTCTGCCATTCTTCGTTACCCAAAGATACTGGATTTGAAACACTGGCTGGTGCGAGATTCCCTTTGAATAGGCTAAGGTTGGATCCACCCTTTTTAGGGTCGTCAGCATTGTACCGAGGCTGATGCCGACTCGAGGATGCCTCGGATCTGCCGCTTTGTCAGCATGTAATTCATCAAACTTTTTCCACGCAACACCATCTGATGTGTGTACCATCATCAGATTCCCATCTGCATCTAGTTCGGTTCTTTTGCCTGTTTTGTGCCATGTCATCTGTCTGGCCCTCTCTTCGACCATGAAAAGACGCTGAAGTCTTGGTACGATTGGCATATACCGAAGAACACTAATGGGATTTTTGGTCTGTGTCTTCTCACCCATACCGTTGTCTACCACAACATACCTGGAAGACTTGCAAATGGGACAATAGTTCAAGTCCGCATAGTCAAGCCTAAATAAGGCACATCTTTTCTCACAGGCATGTATCTTCTCATAGGGCATCTTCAGTGCACGGAGGATTTTGTACGACTGGTATAGGTTTGCAGGCATTACATGGCCTTTGGGTAGAAAGCGTCCAAATACTGACATAATTGCGTCGTAGCATTCTCTGCCCAAGTTGAACTAAGCCTTTAGAGCCATTACTTGTGAGGTGGCATCCAACTGACAAAGCTCAGTGTGCTCGTGGAGCGGACGTTTTGAAGACTCCAACATTTCATTGAAGGCATTTGCAGATTCCTCCATCTCCTTGTCCGAATCCCGAGCATCATCATAGTCTTGCACCATGTTTTCCATCCCGGTACCATGCTCGTCGGTGCGACGATGATCCACCTCAGCTCGGTCACATTGGGCAGACTCACCATGAAATGTCCACACCGTATAATCGGGCGTAAAACCACTCTTCTGTAGGTGTTTGCCCATTTCAGCCTCTGTCCTCTTTTCCCAATTGCTGCACCAGAAACAGGGCCACCAGGTTTTCCTCTAGCCATTTGCAAATGCGGCTTGCACAAACCCCTTGGTTTTTGTGAACCATTCAGCGCTCCATTTGTTCTGACCAGTGTGACCGGTATACATCCACGCATGATCACTCATCTTGACTTTCAGAGCTACTAGACACACAACAAATATATATATATATATATATATATATATATATATATATATATATATATATATATATATATATATATATATAATTCACCATGTATATATTCGTCAGTTGATCTACTTTGTCAATTTTATTGCGTCCATGCAACCTACACTCTAATAGGTAATGATAGGTCCTAATCCCACCCGAGTATGTGTAGATTGGGTTCATTTTCCCATGCTATGCTTCGGATCCGACGCAAAATTTTGGCAGCACCTCCCCGCTGTTCTCCTGATACACGTCTCTGCAATAAACAGAGAGGATGTGTACCCGAGAACAACAGGGCAGGCACTGACAAAATTTATGCGTCGGATCCGGAGCAAAGCATATGGGAAAATGAACCCAATCTACACATACTCGGGCTATCCATGGATAGCGTTGGACAATTCGAAAGAATCAAGGTTATAAATATGCAAATGCATGCATATTTATAACTATGGCGCTTTCGAACGGGAGACACATATTGGTTATGCATACTGATGATTCAAGACACATATATAGCTAGCTATCAAGTTTCATCGGCACGAACACCGGAAAAGAGCAAATAATTAATGGGGGAGGAGGACATGTCATTTGTGCTCACCCACGAACGAAGGGGCAGAGCTCGTCAAACGCACGGCGAGGTCGTCGAACACCAAACCTCGCAGCGATGAAACAACTGCACATTTAAATCTACCCGATCAACACAATTATATATGATGTTTTTCATAACAAAATCGAAAAATATATGACCTAACTAATAATTCACAAATATATGACCCCGCCGGCCTCTGTAAGGCCAAAGAACACCTTTTCGGGAGGTGTCGAGGGTCAGGGTGTCGTGTCAGGGTCGGGGGGTCGGGGTGTCGTGTCGGGGTCGGGGTGTCGGGGACAGGGGGTCAGGGGGTCGGGGTGTCGGGATGTGGTGTTGGGGTCGGGCTGTCGGGGTGTGGTGTCGGGGTCGGGGTGTCGGGGTGTGGTGTCGGGGTCGGGGTGTCGGGGTCAGGGGGTCGGGGTGTCGGGGTGTCGTGTCGGGGTTGGGGTGTGGTGTCGGAGTCGGGGTGTCAGGGTCAGGGTGTCAGGGGGTCGGGGTGTGGTGTCGGGGTCGGGGTGTCGGGGTCAGGGGAGGGGGTCGGGGTGTTGGGGTGTGGTGTCGAGGTCGGGGTGTCGAGGTCAGGGGGTCGGGGTGTGGTGTCGGGGTCAGGGGGTCGGGGTGTTTCCTTCTATCCTTCTTCTTCTTCTTTCCGTTCTTCTTCTTCTTCTTTCATCTTTTTTCTACTTCTTTTACTTCTTTTCGTTTCTTCTTTTCTTCTTCTTCTACTTCTTCTACTTCTTTTCTTCTTCTTCTTTTTTCATATTTTTTCTACTTATTTTCTTTTCTTCCTTTCTTCTTCTTCTACTTCTTTTCTTCTTCTTCTTCTTCTTCTTCTTTCATCTTTTTTATACTTCTTTTCTTTTCTTCTACTTCTACTTCTTCTACTTCTACTTATTCTACTTCTACTTGTTCTAATTCTTTCCTAACACTAACACTAACACATACATCTAGCACTAACAATTAAACAGCAAAAAAATGAAAAAAAACAGAAAAAAAAGATTTTGTCCCTCATCGGAGCAATGGGACGGTCGGGGCAGTGGGGCGGGTGGGCCGACGACGTGGTGGCGCACCGGGGCAGTGGGATGGTCGGGGCAGTGGCCAGGGCGGGTGGGCCGGCGACGTGGTGGCGCACCGGGGTGCCGGGGCGGCGGAGCGACGGGGCGTCGGCGGGTGGGGTGGGGGCGGCGGGGTGGTGGGGCGACGGGGCAAGCGGGGTGGGGTGGCGCCGAGCGGCGGGGGCGGGGGCGGCGGTGGGTGGAACTAGTGGCGGGGCGCCGGGGAGGAGAGAGGGAGAGAAAAGAGAGTAACGGGCGGGGGGGGGGGGCTAGGAGCCGTTAGTTAGGCTAGCCTTTGTCGTCCGTCTTTTTCTTTCTTTGCCGTCTGCTAGAAGATGGAAAAGAGGGGGAGGGCGTTAAGTTTTTTCTAATCGGCTCATTAGTGGGGGCCACCTCTCTCTTTGCCGTCAGCCAGCGGACGACAAAGAGATGGTAGATGGCAAAGTCCTATTTTGCCGTCTGCTAGTTCTTTGCCGCCTGCTTTTTCGTAGCTGATGGCAAAGACCTTCTTTGCCGTCTGCTAGCAGACGGAGAAGAGCTGGCAGATGGCAAAGTAGCTGATTCCAGTAGTGAGGTACTCATATGCTCATTCATGGGTTAATCCCAGATTATTACCCTTATAGCATTCTGTCGTTGCCGATATGCCCCGTTACCTATTTGTAAGTACGATGGAACCCTCGAAGAAAGGATGACGACTTCATAATGATGATCTCAAGCACTAGAATGAAGACATCAATGTAATGGATCGATCTCTTCGAGAAGAGCAACCAAGACCGAGAAGAATCGTTGGAATTTTGTAACCTATTCTTCCCCGTTACTCCCCCTCTTAAATCTCAGGACAAGATTTCTTGTAGTGGAGGGGAATTGTGACGCCCAGATAATTAAGCTACAGTGATCCCCCGCTAATGATGCCACGTCACCTTAGTTACTGTGGATAAACCCGCGTCAGTTCGAAACCCAGTTCAACTTTCAAATTTAAAACAAAGGCAAACAATAAAAGTTTTCAAATATTAAAACCAAATTGTTCTCGTTGTGACAAATAATGCATAAGCAATAGTGGTGGAGAAACCAACATCTTTAAAAGTGTTTGAGTGTCTTAAAATAAATAAAACAGTAGCAAAAGTATTAATTGAACGCCTTTTCTAATTAATAAAATGTTAAACTATTTTTAATTTGAGGTTTAAACTTTTTGTAGTAGAGGTATAATTAGTGATACAAATTTAGGAACAATTGTTGTGATTTATAAAACTAAATAAAATAAAATAGTAAAAGAAGAAAAACAGAAAACGAGACAAATAAAAATAAAAATAAGGGAAAACTTTGTATTTGCCACTCTAGCTTTTGCCTACTTTGCTTATGCCACTCTAAAAATTCATCTCTCATTTTTGCCACTCCTAGCTTTCGATAATATATCACAAATTCCATTCTGTTACACATCCGTTAGTTGACTGTTTATTCTAGCTAGTTGACCAGGAGGAGAGCTATTAGTATTTGTAAAAATGACATAGGTTGCCCCTACTGACTTGTGGGGCCACTTTGTAAGTGACACAAAGAAAGAATATACACACACGGGTCCAACCACACCACACATCCACCCATTCCCTCAAAAAAAAGAATGACCTAGCCGCATCGACACCACGCACGGGCCGCATCCACCAGCCGCGCCTGCATCCATGCCGCGGCATTCCCGGCCGCCGCCGCAACCGCAGCCACACTCCGCCGCCCGCCGCCGCCGCATCCACGTCCCCTCCGGCCTCCCGTCCTCCGCCCTCGTTGATGGATCACGACTCTCAGGGCCCCCCACCACGACGCCCAGCTCCGACCTCGCCGATCCATGGCGCACCTCCGTCCTCCCCTCTACGCTGCCCTTCTCCGGCCTCCCTCACCAACGCGGTCCACAACAAGGAGCTTCCTTTCTCTGCTCCAGCCTCTCTCCCCGACGCAGTTCGCATCAGCGGGCTTGGTTCCTCTGCTCCAGCCTCCCTCCCTGACGTGGTCCGCACCAACGACGGCCCATCCTCTACATCGGCCTCCCTCCTTGACGCTGTCCACACCAGCGACCCCCTTCCTCTGCCTTCAACAGCTCACACAGGATGGAAGGAGCTGCGTCGTCGGCCATGGCGGCAGGGGCGGCACAGAAGACCTCAAAGTTGTTGGTTCCTCTTCCTGATAGGCAAGTTTTCAACTCCTCGCATTGATGTGTAGCATCCAATCTGCTAGAAATAAACATCTTTTTATGCTAGAAATAGACTTCCTTGTATGCTCATGCTGGTTCCGTTGTGTTATGTTCATGGGGGCATATTGGCTGCTAGTTTGTGAGATGCCACTTCTAGTTTGTTTGCAAGTCTGGTTGTCTGTTTGTGAGCCGCGCCGTTGGACGTCTAATTTGAATGCATCAGTGAACACACACGCAATACATGTCTGTGAGATGCTACTGCTTGTTTTTTTGTTATTCTGGTCCGCAAAAGCTCATTGCATAGTGTTCTTCATGTCTGTAAATAACCTATGTTCTGCCAGCATTTAAGTAAATCACTAGATCAGTAGATCATTTAAGGCTGGTCACAATGGGCAGGAACTTAGAAGTAACATCACACACTCCAATGCAACTTTGCTTATGTGGCACATATTTAATGAAGAGAGAGAGCTGCTTGTGGAAACTAGCTAAGTTACCGGAGCATCACACACTCCAAGAAACAATGAGTCTATGACCTAATAAATACATCGTTGCATGACACTACATACATGTTCCTACCCACTATGAAGG
The DNA here is from genome assembly GCA_032464435.1 of Aegilops umbellulata. Classification (NCBI taxonomy): domain Eukaryota; kingdom Viridiplantae; phylum Streptophyta; class Magnoliopsida; order Poales; family Poaceae; genus Aegilops; species Aegilops umbellulata. The sequence goes on from CP136056.1 coordinate 515,262,852, forward strand.
TAGTAACATAGTCTAGGGAAGTATGTAGGTTACTAGCTTATGTTCCTGCCCATTGTGACCAGCCTAAGTAAATCACCTATGTTCACATAACCAAAGCACTAGATCAGCAGTAATTTTCCTCACTTCATTTATGTAAATCAATTATGTTCTGGCAGCATTTAAGTTTTTTCAATGTGGTTGCATTCACTGATGTCAAATTTCTGTCAATGTAGGTCAAACATGCCACCTTATAAGCTGATTGTGACATATGGGGAACGTTCTTACAAGAATTACAAGGGCGAGCTGATGATGTTGCTCGACTTGGCTGTACTATGTCTCAACTTGTGTGGAGCTGCTTTGGGGGTGGTCCATATGCATGTGAACCAGCTGTTTAGATTAGATGATGTTGCTAGACTTTGCTGTACTATGTGAACCTTGCTGTTTAGCTGATGATGTTGCTAGACTTGGCTGTACTATGAAGTATTTTTTTGATATTTAGAGTGCCTTAACCTCTTTACCATGCTGCTAGTCATGATGTTATTATTGCACTTACTTCTCATCTAAATATCGTGTAATTATGTGTGATGGTTAAATTTCCAAAGAGGTCATGCCAAAATTTCCTCTTAACTATGCTACTGTTCATGATCTTATTAATGTGCATACTTCTCATCTAAATATTGTGCAACTATGTGTGATGGTTAGATTTTCAAATAGATCATGCCAAAATTTCCTCTTTACGGTGGTGTTGGTCATGATCTCTAAATAGTTTGCGGTTATGTGTGATGGTTAGATTTTCAAATATGTCAACCAAAATGTCCTCTTTAGTGTGCTGATGGTCATGGCGTTAATATAATGGCAAAAGCAATATTTGAAAAAAACGAGAGTGGCAAAAGCAAAACAAAATAATTGGGGGCAATCTGGTCTTTTCCCTGCTCTGTTTGGTCAAAACGTCCATTGACTTGATAGAATGGCATTTGTGATATATTATCAAAAGCTAAGAGTGGCAAAAGTGAGAGATGAAATTCTAGAGTGGCATAAGCAAAGTTGGCAAAAGCTAGAGTGGCAAAAACAAAGTTTTCCCTAAAAATAAAGAAATGGGGGCAAAGCCACCCCCTCTACCTGGGCCAAATGGCCCATCTGGCCATCTAGGCCACTAGGAGGCCCACCCCGTCCCACCTTAACCCCGAAACCCTAACCCCTTCCCCACTCGCTCCCACTCCCCCCACGTCTCCACTCCCCCTTCCCGACCCGATCTGGATCGGGATCGACCCCGCGCCCTCGATGCCTGGCTCCGACCCCGGCGCTCGATGCTGCCGGTTGCCCCTCTACTACCTCACCGGCGCCGCTTCCCTGCCGGATCGCCCCGTCGCCGGACTGCCTCCCCTGCAACGCGCCGTCCCTGACTCCTCCCCGAGCCCCGCTGCCTCGAGCCCTACACTCCCCCCCCCCCCGTGAGCGCCCTCTTCTCCTGCGCACGACCATGCCGATGCGCGCCGTCCACCGCTCGCCCACTGTCGGTGTCAAAACCGGCGGATCTCGGGTAGGGGGTCCCGAACTATGCGTCTAGGATCGATGGTAACATGAGACAGGGGACACGATGTTTACCCAGGTTCGGGCCCTCTCTATGGAGGTAATACCCTACTTCTTGCTTGATTGATCTAGATGAATATGAGTATTACAAGAGTTGATCTACCACGAGATTGTGGTGGCTAAACCCTAGAAGTCTAGCCAATACGAATATGGTAATGGTTATCTATTTTCCGGACTAACCCCTCCGGTTTATATAGACACCGGGGGGATCTAGGGTTTACATGGAGTTGGTTACATAAGAAGGAATCTTCATAATTGGTCGCCAAGCTTGCCTTCCACGCCAAGTAGAGTCCAATCCGGACACGGGTGCAGTTTTCGGCCTTCATGTCTTCATAGCCCATCAGTCCGGCCCATGGATAACAGACCGGACGCCCGAGGACCCCTTAGTCCAGGACTCCCTCAGTAGCCCCTGAACCTGGCTTCAATGATGAGGAGTCCGGCGCGCAGATTTGTCTTCGGCATTGCAAGGCGGGTTCCCTCCTTCCGAACTCCAGAATAGTCTTGGATGAAGTAAGTATATCCGGACCTGTTACACACACCATACACAACCGCAGAGAGAATACAATATTTGCATGAATCTAATCTGTTGACAGCTTCTTATCAACACAACATCGCGTCTGTCCGGTCATAATTTCGAACCGTTTTTCTTCTGCCATCCCACGTTTCAAGACGCGGTTGCTATTGGCATGCCTTGTCGAAGCAGAGATCGTGTCCACTTATTGCGGGATTCTCATCAATGCGGGCATGGGTAACCCAACCATGTCGTTTATACAACCCTTGGGAACAGGCAAATCCTAAGGCGAGTGAGGAGGCGTTTAATATTTGCTGCCTTTATAAGAGGATAAGGATTACCTCTTCCTCTTCTCACACTCTCTCTCCGCCTCCGCCTTTCCGATCTCAAGCTCCAGTGCCCAAGTTCTCATCTCCTTTCCACTCAAGCGACCATGTCCGGATCCGGCGGTCAGGGCACGTGGATGGTCTCCTCCGTCAAGGAGGAGGACAATACTGAGCTTCGGGCGGCCGGATATTTGGCGAAGCAGATCGCCCATCGTCTACCGGCCGAGGGACAACTCGTCCCCATGTCGGAGCCCACAGAGAGGGTAGTATTCATCCCCCATTTCTTAGCGGGCTAGGGTTTCCACTCCACCCCTTCGTCCACGGGCTAATGTATTATTACGGGGTACATTTCCATGATCTGTCCCCGAATTCCTTCCTCAACATCTCGGTGTTTATCGCCGTGTGCGAGGCCTTCCTCCGCATCCACCCCCACTTCGGGTTGTGGCTCAATGTTTTCAACGTGAAGCCGAAGGTGGTAGACAGCCAGCACACGGAGTTCGTAGGAGCCATGGTGAGCAAGCTGCCCAACGTCTCCTGGCCGAAAGGTATTTTTGTGGAGACAGTGAAGGAGTGGCAGAGGCAATGGTTCTACATCACAGAACCCCGCGGCAGCACCTGGGCTGCGGCTGCCAAATTCCGCTCCGGTGCTCCCATGCGGCTCACCTCTTGGGTCGAGAAGAGTCCGGACTGGTCTTCGTCTGATGAGTTGATGGCATTGCACACACGCATTCAGAGCATGATAGTTAAGGACGTCAAGCTCATCGATGTGATCCAGGTGATGCTAGTTCGCCGGATTCTTCCATGCCAGCACAGAGGACGGCCTGTGTGGGATTTCAATCCGAAGAAGCATCAGACCCTGGTGAGGCTCTTCGGGACCACCCATGAAGATGCCTGGAAGTTGCTCTTTAAGGGCAACAAGAAACCGTCGGCCACGGATGCAGATCGTGGTCACAACTGTAAACACCCCGCTAGCGAGGTATGTTACTTTTGACGTATCCCCAACTTAAATGTTTCGAGGATGATGTCTGAGATTTCAGTATTGCTCCCTCGGGACTGGGTGGAGAGGGCGAAGCGGGTCCAGTGTCCGGCTCCATTGCCCAAAGGACCGGTCATCCCGCGCCTGGCGAAGATGCTGGTGCTGGTGCCATATAAGGCGCTGGAGAAGAAGGCCAAGAAGAAGGCCAAGGGGGCCAAGAGTGGCCCCCGCCGCAAGGGTACTTCGGACGTGACGTCTGAAGACGACGAGGCCCATTCCTCTGTCCCTGAGGACAATGACGAGGAAGAGGAGAAGGAGGAGGAAAACAACCCTCCTCCCAAGAAGGAGAAGAAGAAGAGGGCGGCCTCGGCACATCCGGAGGCGAAAGCGCCCAAAAAGGGGAAGGGCGCCCCAGCGGTCAATACCGCATGGGACATTGACAGTAGTCCGGAACGACGCCCCCGCTCTAAACCCCAGGCCGCATCGTAAGTGACATGGCTTATTTATGCGCACATCCAACCCTTTCTCTTTATTATTTTAACATGGTTAACTACACTATTGCAGTCCGACCCGTGACCTTATCCAGCGATCCTCACCTGGAGGTTCGTTGACTCCATCGGAGATGGCGAGCATGTCGCCACCGGCTGCTTACTCCCCTGGGGCCAGGGACGACACCGAAGTGTTGTCCCGGACACTACAAAGAAAAGACAAATCCGTGATATTTTGGGCCGAACAATTTTTTTTCTGTCATACATATGACACTTCTATGACAATAATTGTGACAAAACCCAGTATCATCATAGATGTGGTGGGCTCCTACTTCTATGACAAACAATCATGACAGAAAATGGGCTTTTCATCCTGGGCGGGCCGGAGACGCAGCTGCATGACATTCTTTGGGCCGTCCATGACGGAAAAAACCGTGGTAGAAGCGAGGGGGAGGAAATTTTCGGGGAGTTCCCGGTTGCGGTGGGAGGTCGGGGGCCGAGCGATGCGCGTTTCTCTCGTACACGTACGCGCGTGTGTGCGAGGCGTTGGCTCTAACTGAACCCGAGCGAGGCGTTGGGCTCTAACTGAACCCGAGCAATTGCACTGCAGGCTACGCGTTACTGAACTCGAGCGATCGATCGATGGCTGTTAACTGAACCCGATCGAGCGATTCCTTGGCTAGTGCTGCTAACTGAAGCCGATCGATGGGATGAACAGTGAGCATTGCGGGGGGGGGGGGTTAGATGAACAGTGAGCGGTGGCGTTGCCTCTGGATGAACAGGACCCCGTGGTGTGGTGGAGGGATGGATGAACAGTAGACGATGGAGGGGTGCCCGTGGAGGGGTGGATGAACAGGACCCCCGTGGTGTGGAGGGCAGGATGAACAGTAGACGATGGAGGGGTGCCCGTGGAGGGGTGGTTGAACAGAACCCTGTGGTGTGGAGGGCTGGATGAACAGTAGACGGTGGAGGGGTGGTTGAACAATAGCCGGTGGAGTAGCGCGCGGTGGAGGCTGGATGAACAGGAGCCCGTGGAGGCTGGAGGAAGTCGACGGTGGATGAACAGTAGCTCATGGAGGCTGCAGGGGGTCAACGGTGGAGATGAACAGTATCCCGTGGAGTCCCGTTTTGCGGTACGCCACACCCGTCCCGATGAACAGGACCCCCGTTCGACCGTAGCGCTCCAACACAAGTCTGTTTCCTCCGTTTTGCGGTACACCACACCCCTCCCGATCAACAGGACCCCTATTTCAACCGTAGGAGGTTCGTTTCCTCCGTTTTGCGGTATGCCACACCCCTCCTGATCAATAGGACCCCCGTTTCGACCGTAGGAGGTCCGTTTCCTTCGTTTTGCGGTACGCCACACCCCTCTCGATCAACAGGACCCCCATTTCGACCGTAGGAGGTCCATTTCCTCCTTTGTGTGGTACGCCAGGCCTCGTTTCCATCGCCTCTTCCGTCCAAGTCCTCCCGATGAACACGACTACGCATTCCGTTCTGACCCATGAACACAGCGACGACTCTGTTTCTCCGTTCCGACTCAGCCATGTACCCGAGCCCTCGCCGTATGTATGCACGAGTAGGCGTTCGAGACCCCGCCCGTATGTACACATACGTGGCCGTATTTTCTTTCTTGCACCCTGTCCCCCTCTACTACGACATGTGCGCGCCTCTGCATCCACCAGTATATATGTACGTACACGTTCGCGACCAGAATGACAATGCTACGTACGCTTCGACCAGGTGGGTCCCGACTGTCAGGCACTTCCTTGCCTGCGAAGATGTAGCTGGTGGGTCCCAACAGTCAGGGAGGAAACGTTTTTTTCGCGAAATACGGTGGCCCGTCCGATGGGTCCCTGCTGTCAGGTGGAGGAATCATTATTTTCCGCGTAATAAGGAGGCACTTCCTTGCTGCCGCCGTGGACCCATCTGTCAGCCTCTCCTCATACAGTCCACGTCCGATGGAAGTCGTTCCTTGACCACGTTGACCACGCCGCGTCTAGAGCACCAGGGCGGTGGACGACGGCGAGGCCTAGGAAGGGGACGACGCGGAGCCGGTGAAGACGCGACAGTGGATGCCCACGCGGAGAGGAGTATGAGGGTTCACTCATTCGGCTGCGGTGTGAGGCTGCCGTCGCCGTAGGGCCTGGCCAGCGGTGGGAATAGTAGGGGGCGGTGAGGCCTCCACGGCAGCATAGCCGACCACGGGAGGCAGGAGCAGGCGGCACGACCGGCGCTGCTTTGGGCGGCTGGAGCAAGAAGACCAGAGGTTGAAGAAGCACTACGGCCGTTAGATGGACATCGTACGGTCACTGGAGCTAGAATCATGCATATTGACTAAGTTGACAAAGCTCTCCGTCCCCGTCAACTTAGTAGGCCCACAAGTCAGCCTCCCACCAAGGTGGGTCCCAGCTAGCAGGGGGGTATTCATTTTTTTGTGCATAATAAGGAGGCACTTCTGGTGGGTCCGAGCTGACAGCAGGGGGAACGTTTTTTTTCGCAAAATACGGTGGCCCGTCGGGTAGGTCCCAGCAGTCAGGGGCAAACGTTTTTTTCGTGATATACTGGTGGGCGTCCGGTGGGCCCCTGCTGTCAGGTGGAGGAATAATTATTTTCCGCGTAATAAGGAGGCACTTCCTTGCGGCTGCCGTGGACCCAGCTGTCAGCCTCTCCACGTACAGTATTCTTCCGATGGAATTCGGTCGTTGACCACATTGACCACGCCGCGCCGACAGCACCACGGCAGTGGACGACGGCGAGGCCTAGGAAGGGGACCACGCTGAGCCGGGGAAGACGCGGCAATGGATGCCCACGCGGAGAGAAGCACGAGGGTTCACTAGTTCGGCTGCGTTGCCGTCGCCGCAGAATAACAGGGGGTGTGGGTGAGTGGAGTGGAGGGATGGCCTGGCCAGCGGTGGGAGTAGTATGGGGGCGGTGAGGCCTCCGCGGCAGCACAGCCGGCCACGGGAGGCAGGAGCAGGCGGCACGACCAGCGCTGCTTTGGGCGGCTGGAGCAAGAAGGACCAGAGGTTGAAGACGCAATACGGCCGTTGGATGGACATCCTACGGTCAGTCGAGCTAGAATCGTGCATATTGACTAAGTTGACAAAGCCCTTCGTCCCCGTCAACTTAGTAGGCCCACTATACTGGGTCCCAGCTAGCAGGGGGAGTATTTATTTTTTTGTGCGTAATAAGGAGGCACTTCCTTGCATGTGAAGATATAGCTGGTGGGTCCGAGCTGTCAGCGGCGGTAACGTTTTTTCGCGAAATACAGAGGCCGTTTCAGTGGGTCCCAGATGTCAGGTGGAAAAAATTATTCACGATTTTTACAAAAGAAAAAAATGGGCCAAAAAAAGAGACCCTTTGTACAAGCTTCACAAACCCGGAAAATCCTATTCGACGCACCATGCGTCAAACTGTTGGCCAATCGCACAGGTAAGACGACCTAGCGAACGAATTGGGCCGGCCTATCTGTAACGTACATACAGTTTTTAGGTTCCGATTTTGGAACCTTCTAGAGGATTCCCAGCCGATTTTTACTGATTTTAGGAACATTCTGGAAGGTTCCTGAACCGGTTATTTATTTTTCTTCTCTGTTTTATCTTTTCTGTCCTTTTTTCTCTTTCCTTTTTCTTTTCTCATTTCTTTTTTCTTTTCTTTTATTTTTCCCTTTCAGGCTAATTTCTTTTTTCAACAATTTTTCAGCAATTCAAGGAAGATTTTGTTTCCATTTTCAAATTTTGTTCAGAAATCTCAAAAAGTTTGAGTATTTCAAAAAAAATTCATCTCATTTCCAAATATGTAAATATATTCAAAAAAGTTTTAAAATTTCTGAAAATGTTCGTATTTCCTTATTTTGTTCACAAATACAAAAAATATCGGATTTCAGAAAATGTTCCTGCTTTAAAAAATTGTTCGAAATTCAAAAAAGTTCATGTTTCCAGTTTTTTGCAAATTCAACAATGTTAGGGAAATTTCATAAATTTCTCGTGTTTTGAATAAGTTGTTCATTTTCATAAAAATGTTCCCATTTTTACAAAAAAAATGATTATGTTTCCAAAAGGTTGTTCACAAATCCAAAAATGTTAGGCCAATTTGATAAATTTTTCGCGTTTTCCAAATTTCGTCCCCAAATTATGTTTTGGAATTTGGAAAAATGTTCCCGTTCCAAGAAATCTTCATGATTTTCAGAAAAGTTCCTGTTTTTTTTGAAAAATAATTTAAAAAAAATTGTACATAAATTCGGAAAGAGTTTGTATTTCATAGAACATTCCGTTTTTTGACTTGAAATGTAAGGAACGTCAAATTTTGTTAATTCTTTTGAAATACGTTCTTGGTTTCAAAATTAATTCCTTTTTGTTAAAAAATATAAATTTAAAACTGTGCTCTAATATTTTGAAATTTTTTTCAAAGTAAAAATAACTCCTTCACTAATTTTGTTCTTTTTTTTAAGACTATTTTTGTCAAAATCTGTTTTAAATTCCAAATTTTCTTCGTTTTTTTGTAATTTGAAATTGTGTTCACATTTCTTCAAAAAAATCGTGTGTTTTTTAAATGTGTTCAACTTTTTAAAAATAAATATGCTACTGTAGATGTACAGAAAATTACATCCAACTGGGAATATCCCGCAAAGGTAAGTTCCTAAATACGTTTGCGATGCGTTTTTCTTGACATGTGGCCATTTACTCTAGTGTGTCTTAGTGGGCCGGTCCAGCGACACGGCTCCTGTGTGCGTCCCGCGGGGTGCTCCTAACCAGCGCTTTAGGCGCCGGCTGGCGATACGGGCGCTCGCTAGTTCTTAATGCATTGACCACTACACCAAGCTAGTTCTTCTGTTTACTACTATAAAACCGTCCTATTTAACATTTTCTTTAGTAAGAACCAATGAATTCTCTTGAAAAAAGGAAAGGTAAATTTGAAAACAAGATCGTCGATTTTTAGAAAGTTCATGAATTTTTAAGAAAAAGTTCATCGATTTTTTATGAAGTTCACTGATTTTGGAAAAAAACATCGATTTTGAAAAAAGTTCATCGGTTTTGAAAAAAAGTTCATCGATTTTGAAAAGAGTTCATCAATTTTCAAAAGAGGTTCCTCGTTTTTCAAAGGAGTTTCATCGATTTCGGAAAAGAGTTCATCGAGTTTCAAAAGAGTTTCATCGATTTTCAAAAAAATTCATCAATTTCGAAAAAGAGTTCATCAATTTTGAAAAATATTTCATCAATTTTTAAAAAAGAGTTCATCAATTTTGAAAAATAGTTCATCGGTTGTGAAAAAAAGTTCATCGATTTGGAAAACAGTTCACGAATTTGAAAAAGGTTCATCGGATTTTGAAAAAAAAAATCAAGAAATTGAAAAACGTTCACGCATGTAACAAAGAAAAAGAAACTAAAAGAGAAAAAAGAAAAAGAAAAAGAAACAAAAGAAATAAGAGGATCTAGATGAACACATACGATCCGGTTGTCCGGTTGGTTACTGGGATTTGGATGGAACGAAGAAGAAGTCGTGGGTTCGATTGCCACCCACGCTGCGGGGGTATGCGCCCGTTAGTGAAAAGAACTAAAACGGGCGGGGCGCGGTTTAGCATTTGAGACCTCCTCGTTGGCGCCTTTAGCGCTCGTTAGCGATCGCAGCGCCCGCGCGTCGCTCGCATGGGCCTGGCCCAGCAAAGCTCGTTGCCTGCCGCGGCTGGCTCGCTAGCTGCCCGCTCGATCGTTCGCTCCCGCAGCTCGCTCGATAGCTAAAAGCTCGATCCTTGGCTCCCACTCGATCACTTCTTTTTTTCTTCACTCGAAAAATGCTACAGTGTGTATTGATTTTCTTGGAAAAAAGAAACTGTTTTGCTACAGTATGTACTCTTATCCTTTGAAAAAAGTTCATTGAATTTTTAAAAAGTCTATTGATTTCGAGAAAAAGTTCATTGAATACGAAAATAGTCCACTGAATTCGAAAAAAGTTCATCAATTTTCAAGAAAAGTTCATCGATTTCCAAGAAAAAAGTTCATTGATATTGAAAATAGTTCACCGAACTTGAAAAAAGTTCATAGAGTTTGAGAAAAAGTTCATCAAATTCGAAAATAGTTCACCGAATTCGAAAATAATTCACTTAATTCAAAAAAAAGTTCATCGATTTTCAAGAAAAAAGTTCATTGATATTGAAAATAGTTCGCCGAACTTGAAAAAAGTTCAAAGAATTTGAGAAAAAGTTCATCGATTTTCAAATAAAGTTCACCAAATTTCGAAATAAGTTCATCGAATTTGATAAAAAGTTCATCAAATTTTTAAATGGTTCATCTGATTTGAAAAATGTTCATCGCATTAGAAAAAAGGTTCGCCGAATTAGAAAAAAGTTCACTGTTTTTTAAAAAAGTTCATCGAATTTGAAAAAAGTTCATTGGTTTTGAAAAAAGTTCACCAAATTTCAAAATAAGTTCATCGAATTTGACAAAAGTTCACCGAATTTTTAAATGGTTCGTCCGATTTGAAAAAAAGTTCATTGAGTTTTTCACAAACTCGTCGAATTCGAGAAAAACTCCATTGATTTTGTAGAGGAAATACTCATGAAGAAAGAAAAGTTTCACGAATTTGAAAAAAGAAAAAAAGAAAAGAAAAGAAGAAGAAAGAAAACCTGTACGTAATCACGCCAACTGAACTGCCCTGGTGGTTGTTGCGTCGCGCTCGGAACTCGCCCGTCACGGTTCAAAGCCCAGCTCTCGCGCAGTTTTTGCTGTATAGAAAAAAATCGAAAATGGGCCGGCCCAATGTGACAAGGGGAGGTATGCGCCCGTTAGTAGAAAAACCTGTAGCGGCTGCTTAAGGCGCCTAATAGGAACCATCTTAGAATTTGTCGCGTCCCGCTCCGTATTCGCCGCAGGGTGCGCCGCATAGGGTGATCCTTAATGGGCCGGACCAATAATAAACTAGGAGGGGTGTATGCTCTGTGCGACTATGTATAGTCGCACTGCAAGCGAGAAATGGGCTACCAAGCTCGCACGAGGCCACTTCTTCTTCTTCCTTTTTGACCTTTTGTTTTCATTTTATGATTTCTATTTTTTACTTTTGTTTATACTTCCAAAACATATATATTAAAAAATATTTTCATAATATTTTGAAAAATATTAATCATGCATTTGAAAAAAGTTAAACGTGTGCACAAAAATGTTGACCATGTATACAAAAATGTATATAAAAAATATACAATGGGTGTAAAAAAATTTGATCACATGTTTAAAATATTTTACACGGATTTGAAAAATGTTGAATGCGTATAGAGAAAATGTTGACCGTGTATTAAAAAATGGTGAAATCTTTTGATCATGTATATGAAAATATTAATCAAGCATTAAAAAAATGTGAACACGTACTTCAAAAATGTTAATCAAGCATTTGAAAAATGTTACATTTGTATATTAAAATTATGAACATGCATTAAAAAAGATGTTAATCTTGCATTTGAAAAATGTTTTATAAAGCATTTGAAAAATGTTAAATGTTCAGTGAATTTTTTTTGATTATGTATTATAATTTTTTAATCTTGTATTTGGAAAATGTTAATCAAGTATTAGAATTTTTAATTTGTATTGGGAAAATATTAAAAGTGTATTAGGAAAATGTTGGTGACTTATACAAAAAATGTAGAATAAAAACCAACAGAAACAAAGGAAACCAAAAAAATGAAACCCGAAAATGAAACTAAATAAAACAAAATGAAAAATAATCTATGAGTCCGTAGCATGACCCAGTAAACCAAAATTTATGTGTAAAACATCTGGATTTTTTTTCTTCAGCGGAGAAAAATATGGACTGGTGACCCAAGATGATTGGATTTTTTTTGAATCACCCAAGATAATTGGCACTATAGTTGCTTTACAATGAATATAAAGGGCCCAACTCAATGTGCCAACACATGGCAAATGCTACTTTTGGAATTCATGAACATTGTTTGAATTTGGGAACACAATTTCAAATCCGTGAAGTTTTTTGAATTCATCAATATTTTTAATTTTTTTGGATGTTTTTCGAAATCATGAACATTTGTGGATTCACAGACAATTTTTGACTTTTGAATAGTTTTCCAATTTTGTAAAAAAAATTCAATTGATTTTTCTTAATTATGTACAATTTTTGAATCAACAATTTTTCAAATCCATGAGTTTTTTTGAATTATTGAACCTTTTTGAATTCGTGACATTTTTTGAATCCATGTCCATTTCTTGATTATGCAAAGATTATCCGAATTCATGAATATTATTTAATCTGAGTATATTGTTAATTCATGAATTTTTTTGAATCCAGAAGAATTTTGTGAATGTTGCAGACTTTTTTTTAAATTCAAGAACATTTATTCGAATCTGCCATCAAGTTCTGAATATCATGAACTTTTTGTAAATATGCAAATATTTTTTATATGTGACAATTTTTGGGAACCCTCCCCCGCGTCGCCCGCTAGAGCGGCTCGGGCGGAACCCTACCCCCACCGCCGCCGGGCTCCATCAACCCCTCCCTTCCCTCCCCTCCGCCGCCGTTGGAGGACGTCGCCGGGCAAAGCCCCGGGCGGCTGACAGCGGCGGCGGCGGAGGCCCCCTTCCCTACCGCGCTGCTTTGGGTGAGGCGGGTCACCCGAGGCGCAAGGGCCCTCCTCGCGGATCTGAGTCGCCGTGGCGGCGCGGCCGATCTGATCCGTCGCCGGCGCAGTGGCGGCGTGGTGATGGGAGGAGGCGGCGGAGCTGCGGGCTTCGTGGAAGATCTGGTGGTGTCGTCTACTCGGTGGGCTTGCATGGCCATGGCGGCGGAGGTCGCAGTGGCCGGCGGCTTGGGCGGTCGGCGGCAGTGGAACATGGCCGGTGGCAGTGGCGATGTTCTATCTGGATCCCGGGGCGGCGGCCCTGGAGGGTGCCGATTGGTGAAGCTAGGGCTTCCCGCGGCGGCATGGCGTGGTGCAGTCCCACGGCAGTCCCTAGGCGGATCTGTGACGGCGTGGTTCGGATCAGAGACGGTGACGAGCGCGCGGGATCCATCTCAGGGGCTCTCGCGGCTTGGCGAGGCAGGGTGGGAGCCCTCCTCCTAGGCTCCAGTGGTGGCATACCCAGGCAGTGGCCGGTGCGCCAGGGCTCCTACGGTGGCACTGTTGTTGCGGTTGGTCGCCGGATCTAGGCGGCTAGATCTGGGGCTTTGAAGGCGGTCGAGACGGTGCACAGGTTGTCGGGTGGATTTCTTGGGACGGATCCGGGCGAAAACCTGGTCTTCGGTCGATGGCCGGAGCCGGTGATGACGATGGCCTTATCATCGTTTCCTTCATGAAGGCATCATCGAGGTGAAGCTCCCAACTCCACTCAATACCTTCGGGGGAAACCCTAGATCAACTGATCAGATGTTGGCGGCAATCATGTGTCGTTACCGCCTTGGGGGCGGCATTCTTGGAGGTGCACTCGGCCTCGCGGGACCAGCGGACGACATCTTTGGTGGAGCGGTGCTTCATCCTATACATTGATGGCGACGGATCTCGACGGCGTGGCGTAGTGCAGATTCAGAGTTCAATGGGCGAGGATGGACTCGTGCAGGAGGACGACCCTGTCTGACGTCGTGGTGGCATTGATGGCAGAGAGACCTGGGACGGTTGATGCAACAATACATATCTAAATATGGATTGGTGGCAGGTGGTTGCGGCGGCCTCAATACCCGGCAGGGGTACTGGTTGGGACCTCGGGTCTTAGATGTTTAGGTTTGGCTACGATGTCTGTTTGGTATTAGGCCCAGGCTATCAGCGCCCCTTCATTAACTGGATAGGAGTAGCGACAGTTGTTGTTTAGACGGTGGCTTTAGTCTTATTGTTGTATGACTTTATAAGATCTTGTGTGAATAATTAATAAAGTGGCCGCATGCATCGCCCAGATGCAGAGGCGGAGGTCCTCCTCCTTTTCTAAAAAAAATATATAACAATTTTTCAAATTCATGAAAAAAATTCATGAAACTTTTAAACTCGTTAACATTTTTTCTACTTTGAGAACATTTTTCAAACCATGCGTAATGGGAAAAGAAACATAAGGCAAAATCCGTGCTAGAGGGAGCTAGCGATGCATGTGTGCACCAATGGGCCAGTCGAACTCATGATTGTACTATAAGAGGAAAAAGCAACAAATGATTTAAATCAAGGGTGCACGAAATACTATATATTAACCAATTTGAGAATAGCAAAATAGTTATAAATAACGGTGCCGGCATAAATGAATAGAAGCCAAAGTGTTCCGCTTTTCTTTGTAGCCGCATAAGTGTTGCACCAAAACAACCAAAACTCCAACCAATAGTGTTGATTTCGACGATAAAGGGTTTCCCCGCTTTATATATAAAACAAACATCCGATACATTCAGCTTGCTGGGGCCACAACACAGAAAAGCCCGAAATAAAAAACAAGAAGAAAAAAAGAGAAATGAATGCCGACACCGGCAGATCAATGGAGAAAGGAAGCCCGGCAACCGCTGCACCCTCCGAAGAAGTACCACTACGCTCCCAGCATCCCAAAGCGCCGTGCACCAAGCAACACCTTCAAGAAGGGATGAGGCAGCATCGCCATTGTTGCCCGGACAAGTTCTAGGGTTTCCCCCGGTACACGGAGGATAATGGGGAAGGGATACACCTGACGCCCCTTAGGAAGGACCGACGACGCCCTCAGGCGTCACCGCGTCGGTGCTGGGTAAGCCGACAGGGATTTCTCCCGATCCACGACCATCACCACCATCCCAGGCACTTCGAAAGCACCACCCCATCAGTCGCCCACCAGCTTGTGCCACCACAGTTACCTGACAACCCTCGCCGCCTCACTGGAGCTGCCAACACGAGACCTGGAGAGGGAAAGACGACACCGGCCACGACAGCGAGCACAACTCGACCGAAAGGAGGGGACAGCCTCCACCGCCGCAGCGTAGCCGATCGGACGCGGCGATGAGGACTTGCCGGGCCCCAACGGCCCGACCGGGTGCAAGTGGACCCGGATAGTCCTGCCACTACGCTGCAGCTTGCCGATCGACAAAGTCCTCACTGCCTGCAGACCGCCCCCACCTGTCCACCACCAGGAAGCGTCGCCGCCGAATGCCGAGCTACCAGCCCGCCCCAACCCAGATGGGGTCCAAATGGGCCCAGATATGGGCTGGGCGGGTGCCGCCAGCCACCAGCACCGCCACACGGCCAACGGCCGCAGCGTCGCGTCGAGAGCACCACGACACGCAGCAGCAGCACCGCCGGGCCACACCAACGCCGGCCGAAGCACACCGCCACCAGCCAACACCGGCCGAGCAGGGGAGGCCGCAGTGACGCCCGGATAATTAAGCTACAGTGATCCCCCCGCTAATGATGCCACGTCACCTCAGTTACCGTGGATAAACTCGCGTCAGTTCGAAACCCAGTTCAACTTTCAAATTTAAAACAAGGCAAACAATAAAAATTTTCAAATATTAAAACCAAATTGTTCTCGTTGTGTCAAATAATGCATAAGTAATAGTGGTGGAGAAACCAACATCTTTAAAAGTGTTTGAGTGTCTTAAAATAAATAAAACAGTAGCAAAAGAATTAATTGAACGCCTTCTCTAATTAATACAATGTTAAACTATTTTTAATTGGAAGTTTAATCTTTTTGTAGTAGAGGTATAATTAGTGATGCAAATTTAGGCACAGCTGTTGTGACTTATAAAACTAAATAAAATAAAATAGTAAAAGAACAAAAACAGAAAAGGAGACAAACAAAAATAAAAATAAAGAAATGGGGCAAAGCCACCCCCTCTACCTGGGCCAAATGGCCCATCTGGCCATCTAGGCCACCAGGAGGCCCACCCCGTCCCACCTTAACCCCTGAAACCCTAACCCCCTTCCCCACTCGCTCCCACTCCCCCCCACGTCTCCACTCACCCCTCACGATCCGATCTGGATCGGGATCGATCCCGCGCCCTCGACGCCCGGCTCCGCCCCCGGCCCTCGATGCCGCCCATCGCCCCTCTGCTACCTCATCGGCGCCGCTTCCCTGACGGATCGCCCCATCGCCGGACTGCCTCCCCTGCGATGCGCCGTCCCCGACTCCTCCCCGAGCCCCGCTGCCTCGAACCCTACACCCCCCGTGAGCGCCCTCTTCTCCTGCGTACGGCCATGCCGATGCGCGCCATCCGCCGCTCACCCACGTCCCGTGCACGCGCGCGCCTGCGCCGTCCCACGCTCGCATGCCACCCGTGTCCCGCGCAAAGGTCATTCCCGGCTCCTGCTGCCACACCGCACTCCGCCCCGTCCACCCGCAGCTGCGACCGCTCTGGCTACTCGCCGCTCGCCCGCGCGTGCGCGCTGCACCGCTGCTCGTCGGCGCTATTGCGGCCTCGCCGGCCCGCGCCGCCTCATCCCTGCTCTCCCCGCTCCGGCCTTCCCGCGCGGCTGCCCCCACTCCGGCGTCGTCCTCGCGCTCGCCGCGGCCTCCTTCCCCACATGCACCGCCGCTGCTGCGCCGGGCGCCCGCCCCTGCATCGCCTTACCTTCGCCTCACCGCCGGCGTCGACCTCGCCCCGCTCCCGCACCCCCCTACGCCAGCGAAGACGCCACGCCCGCGGCCACCTCCGGCGCTCCGGCGCCCTGCTCCTGCCCCTTGCCCCGCCCAGCCGCGGTGGCCTCACCGCGCCGCGCCCCGGTGGCCGACGTCCGCATGCCCGGGGCTGCCCCGTCGGGCGCTTGGCGCCGCCCGCCCCGTAACCCATTCGCCCGCGCCCGTTTGGCCCCAGGGGCCTATGACAAACGGGGCCCATGCCCAGAATGACAAAAAAAGAATTAATAAAGTAAATAAATAAATAGATAATAATTAAAAATAATGAAAATATTAGTTAATTAATTAATTAACTAAATATCCTGATTAGATTAGCCTAATAAACCTAATTAACTATTGTTAATTAACTAATAGAGTATGACATGCGGGACCCACATGTTAGTTTGACCTAGTCAACGCCATGTTGACTGCTGATGTCATGCTAACATCATGATGATGTCAGCATACACTATTCTGGATAATGTTGATTTAAAATAATTAAATAAATTCTAAAAATGATTAAATCTTTTAAAATTAATATAAAATAAACCGTACCTCGGATGAAAATACTTTCTACATGAAAGTTGCTCAGAACAACGAGATGAATCCGGATACGCGTCCCGTTTATCTGCCACACATCCCTAGTATAGCGTACACGCAACTTTTCCCCTCCGGTTCATCTGTCCGAAAACGCTGAACACCGGGAATACTTTCTCGGATGTTTTCCCCCTTTGCCAGTATCACCTATCCCTGCGTTAGATCACCCTAGGATCGCGTATTGCCTTGTTATATTTTGTGATGCTTTGTTTGCTCTGTATTCATTGTTTCTTCCCCCTCTTCTCTCCAGTAGACTACGATACGGACGTCGCTGCTACCTTGATCGACTACCTTGTTGACAACCCGCCCTTCTTGCCAGAGCAACCAGGCTAGCCCCCCTTGATCACCAGATATCGCCTATTCCTTCTCTCTACTGCTTGCATTAGAGTAGTGTAGCATGTTACTGCTTTCGGTTAATCCTATTCTGTTGCATAGCCTGTCATTGTTGCTACAGTTGTTACCCTTACCTGCAATCATAAATGCTTATTATAGGATGCTAGTATTCCATCAGTGGCCCTACACTCTTGTCCGTCTGCCATGCTATACTACTGGGCCTTGATCACTTCGGGAGGTGATCACGGGCATATGCTATATACTTTATACTGCTACATTACTTATGATACTGTTCGGAGATGGGGGCTGAAGGGGCAGGTGGCTCCATCCCGGTAGAGGTGGGCATGGGTTCTCGATGGCCCCCGAGTGTTACTTTGTGGCGGAGCGACAGGGCAGGTTGAGACCACCTAGGAGAGAGGTGGGCCTGGCCCTGGTCGGCGTTCGCGGATACTTTAATTAACACGCTTAACGAGATCTTGGTATTTGATCTGAGTCTGGCCACTAGCCTATACGCACTAACCAACTACGTGGGAACAGTTATGGGCACTCGACGTCGTGGTATCAGCCGAAGCCTTCTTGACGTCAGCGACTGAGCGGCGCGTGCCAGATTGGACTGGAACGCCTGCTCCTGTATTAGGGAGGCTAGGTCTGCTTCCGGCCGCCCTCGCAACGTGCAGGTGTGCAATGGGCGATGGGCCCAGACCCCTACGCCATAGGATTTAGACCAGCGTGCTGACCTCTCTGTTGTGCCTAGGTAGGGCTGCGACGTGTTGATCTTCCGAGGCTGGGCATGACCCAGGAAAGTGTGTCTGGCCAAAGGGGATCGAGCGTGTTGGGTAATGTGGTGCACCCCTGCTGGGAAGTTTATCTATTCGAATAGCCGTGATCTTCGGTAACAGGATGACCCGGAGTTGTACATTGACCTTATGACAACTAGAACCAGATACTTAATAAAACACACCCTTCCAAGTGCCAGATATAACCTGGTGATCGCTCTCCACAGGGCGATGAGGGGAGGATCGCCGGGTAGAATTATGCTATCCGATGATACTTGGTGAACTTACCATCTACTCTCTTCTACACGCTGCAAGATGGAGGCTGCCAGAAGCGTTGTCTTCGATAGGAAAAGCTATCCCTCTCTTATTCTGGCATTCTACAGTTCAGTCCACTGATATTGCCCCTTTACACAGATACTCATGCATATGTAGTGTAGATCCTTGCTTGCGAGTACTTTGGATGAGTACTCACGGTTGCTTTTCTCCCTCTTTTCCCCCTTTCCATTCTTCTCGGTTATCGCAACCAGATGCTGAAGCCCAGGAGCTAGACGCCACTGTTGACGACGACTCCTACTATCCCGGAGGTGCCTACTACTACGTGCAGGCCGCTGACGAGGACCAGGAGTAGTTTAGGAGGATCCCAGCAGGAGGCCTGCGCCTCTTTCGATCTACATCCCAGTTTGTGCTAGCCATCTTATGGGAACTTGTTTAACTTATGTTTGTACTCAGATATTGTTGCTTCCACTGACTCGTCTATGATCGAGCTCTTGTATTCAAGCCCTCGAGGCCCCTGGCTTGTAATATGATGCTTGTATGACATATTTTATTTTTAGAGTTGTGTTGTGATATCTTCCCGTGAGGCCCTGATCTTGATCGTACACGTTTGCGTGTATGATTAGTGTAGGATTGAATCGGGGGCATCACAAGTTGGTATTAGAGCCGACTGCCTGTAGTTATCCCCTTCCACGCTCCTTGGCCGAAGTCGAGTCTAGACATTGCAAAACTTTTTACCAACATGGTTGTGTGTCTTACGGGCACACGTCACCATTTGGGTAGTATTAGGATCTTTTATTCCTCGTTTATACTCTGGAACTCCGATCTCTCTTCTATTCGGGTTAAATGAATTTGCTAAACTCTAACATTAGGTTCTCGTAACAACTTTCTCCCGGAGAGCACCGTATTACATAGGATTCGTCTGCTGCACCAGAAGAATCCAAAGATACTCTCCGATGTTCTCTCGAGACTTTATGGCGTCGCTTTTGCAATTCCCTTCCATCGATAAACCCCTATGGATAACCACGTATACTCGCCATTCATACAATGTTTCCCAGTTGATCTTATTATTACAAGATACCCCGAAATTCTCTTTGTTGTTCCGAGAATCCATTGAGCTTACTGCCTTGCTGCTCTTTGTCACCTAAATACCCCTACGGATAATTCCCGCACTTACCGAGTATCCGCTCATCCTCAGTTGATTCACGTATTTCACACAAGTCTCCAAAATACCCTTCGATCTTCCGAAAACCCTAAGAAGCCTATTGCTCTTGAAATTCTTGCTTGCTTGCATTATGAATAATCTCATAAGTCTTGTAATCTTATTGACATCCTTTTCCATTGTCATTTTGAGTCCGCTGATCCAATATGTTGTGAGTTCTCGCAATCCTCAATTAGGTCCTATAATTCATCCTTCTAGCTCAGACGTTATTTTAAAGATGTGTTGGATCTCAAGCAATCAAATTGCCATCGATTGTACCCCTAAGACTACTCAACTTATCCATCCTTAATCGAAGCGTTTGCTTTTGGTCCCTTGATTTGGAAAATCTTAATTCCTTTACATTTGAGCTCTAAATTAGTCAGTTGTTTCTACAATCTGATCTCCTTGCATTCCTTCTTCTTCTGATTGAGTACCGATGCTCACATGAGATCCCTTGTGGACCACCGGATCCTTTATTGGATTTTATCCGACAACTTCCTTCATATTCAATAACCTTGTGAGCCTTTCCTAGGGTAAATAATGCCTTTATTAAACTGTATCCTTTGCTTCGTCAACCATGCTGCACTTTCGAGCTGGTGATATTTACTCTTGAAGCTTGTGGTATATGCTTCTAAGATGCCACGATGGGTTGAACCTATGCCTTCCTTAACCTATGTGAACCCGAAAGTTTTCACGGGTCATACTCCTGTGTTAATTCACTAGTTAGGTTTTCACACTCAATTCATTTTAATAGAGCAGTGAATGAATGGTTATGCATTGGAGAAGTGGGAGTCGACCTTGAACTTTGCGTTCATGCCCATGGACACGATGCTGATCTTTTCATGGAAGCTTCTCTTTAAATGAATTATTCCCTTGGTATAAGTCCATCTTCTATCTGGGATAGGGTCTTTTGCAATCATGGTTCCGACCATAATTATATTCCTTGATTCTTTTCCTCGGTCAAGTTAAGGTACTTGTATTCTGCAGATCAATACCCTATCCAACCTTTGTTCTGTCCTACTTTTGAGTTTACGCCCTATTATCTCGAGGATATCATGCTATTGCCCTACCTCTTTTGAACTTTTGGTGAAGTAGTACCCTTTTCATGTCATAGTCACTACACGGGTTCTGGGTTGTCGTCAATCGAGTACACCGATTTGTGAATCGAATCAACACTGTGATTCAATACTCCTAGTACTTTGTGGTTGAGACGTTTAATACTCCATCACGTCACTCCTAGCCTGATCGGTTACTTCATGATCGTGCTAATTTTAACTATGCTACCAGGTCCTTCCTAGAGCACAAATTTCGACGGTGAGCTAATGTTACATCGATCTTCCTCGTCATATCATTTCTCCTTGAACAGAAAACTTGATTTCGAGTTTGTGTCGTATCCATGGTTCCAGTAACCTTTTGCTTCACCATTCCCTTGGTGTGATGTCATCCCCGATCGATTACATCTTCTTGAAACCTCTAGATAAATGTGTCGTGATCATCGTCAACATTTTAACTTCTTCTGAGACGTACATTGAGTTCCTGATGAGAAATTCCATGCTTGCCTCCTCGATGATTTGTGTTAACATCGACAAAATTCTTGATTTCCCACCCAACGCAAAACCTGTTCTAGTTTTGCGTTATAGCTTGAGTTCCTTGCTATCCAGCTTCTGTTGCTTTCTACCTTGGAGTACTACCATCTTTTATGTCAAGAATGTCGTGGGAATTTCATCACCTCTTATGAATTCCTGGTACAAGTGATACTTCCTGCCAACTTCGTTCATTCCTTGGCCCTCGTGTTGTTTCTAACCAGAAAACCGACAATTGAACTATGATGTGCGAAATCAAAACTTCTAGCAACCCTATTGCTTTGAAGTTAATGGTCGACATTTCATTCTTAGGCCATTGGTCATCGAATAACCATTCTAACATTGGTTGTACTAGCTAAGCCCATATCTCGGGTGCACTTTTCAACCAATGTTTAATTGTGTATGTTTTCCTGGAGCATACCTCATTATATCATTTGATCCGACAAATTTTATCTCCTTGTTCACATAATTGTGGAAATCCATTTTTTTTAAATCCCAATGAATTGTCGCGGAGATCATCAGCCACCTCCTCATCCTCTCCTTGGTTTACTGATGAACTCTTGTTTTGGAACTCACTTCCATTGTTCATTCCCGAGAATCTTATAATGTCTTCTCGTCAATTTGTCGCACCTTTTCTTCTCAGGCGTCCCGAGTCTGAGGTATCCTGACACCAATCAGATCTGAATCTCCGTCAGATATGATGGTTGGAACATACTTTCAAGAGTTATAACATTGGTCCTCTTATGACTCGGTAAGGTGATGTCATGCCTAGCACACCTGGCCGGAGGACCTAGTGTGATAGTTTCTTTTTTTAACCAGGTTAACCATTCTTCCATGAGGAAATTGAATGACTTGTTTAATAAGTTTTTCCTGATGGATCCTTTGTGTATCCAAAGTTTGACCTTTGCTTGAAGAACATGTCAATGCTATCCTGAAGCATGTCTGTGGTAATCCGATTTTCAACAAGAACATTTGAAGCCCAATGCTAAATGTTTCTCGCTCAATTATCCAAACACCGTTGTATGGGTAATGTCATGAAATATCTGTCACCTTGCGTAAAGAGTTTTCTACATTATATCATGTCCTGGGTATCATGCTCTGCTTGTCCTTGGGAAGGATATACCCTTGAAATATGTGTTTAAACACATTTTCCTTTCCATTGTTCTATTTAAATATGAAAATCATATCTTCCTTTCCATTGTTTGGTTTAATCTTTCTTGTGATCTATATGATCTAAGCAGTAATAATTCACTGCTTATGTAAACACCTCGGTGTACTACTCTTTCAATAAGGCCCTGTTACTATTGTTGATGATATTCCGGTAGCCACTGATGGACGAGAACTTTGCCTATTGGTCCGCCTCGTTCAATGAGCAGGAAAATGGTTCTCTTCATCCCTCGCCCTTGGTACCGACGCTGTTACCGACATAATCGACAGGCTACCCTCTGACATGCCTTGCTTGCATGATCACACAAGACGTCTCCGCCCTTCCTACTTTTAACACACATGGTGGGCCCATAACCCACAGTTCCACATGATCAAAACCTGACTCTCTTGTAGATCCTATTGCCAAAGATATTCCTTGAGCTTGGCTTCGTATGCAACTCACGAGCCACATTCCTAGTGATCTATTCTAGTATGAGACGCAATACTTATTCGCGTTGCCCTGAAACCCTTTCACCTTCTGACTAGGCATAGAACAATTGCCTGGCTGCTTGAAACTTCTTATTGTACCTTCGAACGTTACTCTCGATGCGTTTTATTTGTTCAAACTCGAGAGGCACTACAGGAATCAACTACTTTGCCATCTGCCACGGCAGACGGCAAATGCATGAAAGGCGGACGACAAAGGTCTTTGCCGTCTGCCGCGGACGGCAAAAGGCTCCGGCAAAGTAAGGTCCGGCAAAGAGCTACTTTGCCATCTGCTTTCGGCGGCTGACGGCAAAGGGCCTTTGCCATCAGCAGCAGACGGCAAAGAAAGTAGACGGCAATAATTGTGCTATTAGTCCGTTAGGTGGCTAACGGCAGGCCTTTGCCGTCCGCCGCTGACGGCAAAAATTTTCCTGCCTTTGCCGTCCACCGAATGATGTCAGCTAGATGTCACTACACGACAGGCCTTTGCCGTTTGCGGCTGTAGGCAAAGTGCAGGGTCTTTGCCGTCAGCCACTGTAGGCAAACTGACCAAATGGGTCAGCTCCCAGGAAGCACAATTTGCTGCCACGTTGCTTCTTTGCCGTCTGTCACGGACGGCAAAGAGCCCATTGCCGTCGGCCGCTGACGACAAAGAGCCTGCATATTGGCTCTTTTTTTTGTTTTTTAAATCCAACAATTTTCACAGCAAATATATATGACATATATAGATATATTTCACAGGGCTATTTAACAACAAACATATCACATATCCAGCACATAAGTTTCGTCGTACATACATATATAGTTCCATCCATTCATACATAAGCAAGTTCCATCAAGTTGCACATACACATTGTTCCATCCATACATATTACAATGCAAAGTTTCATCAAGATAGCAAGTTCCATCATAACAAGCTAGAAGAATACTTGAAGAGATTGAAAGAAAAAACAAGCACTCCATCATAGCAAGCTAGCTTCCATGAAGTGAATGAAATCTGCAAAATGGAAAATAAGAAAGTTAGAAATAGGTGAGTAGAAGAAGAAGACTAGAATAAGAAGAAGACTAGAACAAGAAGAAGACTAGAACAATTAGAAGACTAGAACAAGAAGTATATGTCATTTATGAGCTAACTTAGGTGAAATGGATCATATATGAGCTAACTAAGTTGAAATGGGTCGTTTATGAGCTAACTAAGGTGAAAAGGATCATTTATGAGCTAACTTAGTTGAAATGGATCGTTTATGAGCTAACTTAGGTGAAACGGATCATTTAAGAGCTAAGTTAGGTGAAATGGATCGTTTTTAGCTAACTTAGGTGAAATGGATCGTTTATGAGCTAACTTAGTTGAAATGGATCGTTTATGAGCTAACTTAGTAAAAAGCATCATTTAGAGCTAAGCTAGGTGTGATGGGTCATTTTGGAGCTAACCTAGGTAAGATGGGTCATTTTGGAGCTAACCTAGGTGAAATGGGTCATTTTAAAGCTAACGTAGGTAAAATGGATCATTTAGGAGCTAATCTAGGTAAAATGGGTCATTTTAGAGCTAACTTGGATAAACTGGATCATTTCTAAGCTAACTAAGGTAAATGGGTCATTTTAGAGCTAACTTAGGTAAAATGAATGGTTTTGGAGGTAACTAAGCTAATTATGCAATTTTTGACATAAGTAAGCTAAGTACAGATTGTTTTAGAGCTAACTTAGGTAAAATGGATGGTTTTGGAGGTCAGTAAGCTTATTAATTCATTTTGGAGGAAAAGAAGCTAACTCTAGGTCATTATGGTAAGCATATTGGAGGAAATAAAGCTAAGTCTAGGTCTTTATGCATTTGTTAAGAAAAACACTAGAGAAACTTACCGTGATCATGGAGGTGTAGGAGCGGGCTGGCTCATGCCGGTAGCTGGAGAAGGATCGTGCGATGCTTGTCTGGAGTTACAGTGCACCAAAGATCATTTCCGATGTCTCGTTAGCATGATGACACTCAAATGTTAAGACTAGCAAGTAAATTCCATTCAAATTGAACTCACCGTGGTCCCACGAGCAATCACTGTCATCGGCGGAGCGGTCTGACCGGACTTCTCGCACACAGATTGCACATTTGGTTTTGACAACACAGTCATACTAGTTAGTAATGAGACAAACACTACATGAATGTTTTGGCTAATCTGCAGAAGAAACTTACCACAAGGAGCTCGTACATGGCCCTTGCCTGCATGTCATTCCGTGCCCTCTGCTCCTCCAACATCTTTGTCGTCCTCTCCTCCAACTCCAGCTGCCTCTCCGCCGCCTCCGCCAGAAGTTTCTCCGTTCTATCTCTCTCACTCTGTATAGCAGCCTGCAACACCACTCACATGACCATTTGTAATCATTGATGGAAGCGCACACAATGTAATGGAGAAAGATAGCTGAGTACATATAACTAACCTTGAAGGCGAGTTGGACTGGCTGTTCACGAGGCCTTATCTCAGGAGCGGAGCTCGACTGGCGTGCCTTGGTCTCCGGGAGAGTGCTAGGACAACAGATAAGTCCCCATGGCCATGGAGCCATGGGACCTCCCGCCACCAGATATCATCAGCAGCTCTGTATCAATGGGACCCTGGCTCGGGTTAAAGTCCTCCCCTTTCCTCACCTTCCCCTGATTTCTATATTGCACGAGCTTGTTCTGGGAGGAGATGTTGGTGAAGTTCTTTGGATCATCGAGGTCAGACGCAGAGAATGCCTTGACTTTCTTGTAAGGGCCAGTGTGGGCCATGTCATACAGGTCGTACACCTCTGGCACCTTATCCGCCTTATTATAGCGTGCCTGAAAGAGAGAAACAAAGTAAATTAGTAATTAAAGGGCTAAAGCTAGCATGATGAATGAATTGCATGAATCATGAAGCAAACCACATACCCAGTTCCGCCCGAACTGATATAAGTTGGAGCTGCCTTGATGGTGTGGCACACCTTCCATTTGGGCACGTTTGTCCTTGGCCTCGTTGTGGAGGGCTAGCCATTCTTTTGAGCACTACTCATTGACTAACACCTCCACTACTAGGAAAAGGGCTATAGATAGGATTGATACTAATGGCGCACCAGGGAAGTAGTGCGCCACTAGTATATACTAATGGCGCACCTTTTGGTGATACGCCATTAGTGTGGAAGACACTAATGGCGCACCAGAAATGGGGTGCGCCACTAGTGTTAAATATTTTTTTTCCATTTTTCCATACACACTAATGGCGCATCAGGCAGGCAGTGCGCCATTACTAGTTCTAACTAGTAATGGCGCACCACACAGGGAGTGCGCCATTACTGTAAATTCCCCCCTCCATCTCGATCTCGATCCCCCTCCATATCTCGATCGCTACCCCTCTTCATCTCGATCTCGATCCCACCCGCACCCTCTCTCGCTAGCTCCACCGCCGCCGACGACCCACCGCACCCTCCCCCGCTCCCCCGCTCCACCGCCGCCGACGAGCACCCCCCCGCGCACCCTCCCCCGCTCCACCGCCGCCGATGAGCACCCCACGCACCCTCTTCCGCTAGCTCCACACCGCCGCCGACGACCCACACCGCACCCTCCCCCACTCCACCGCCGCCGACGAGCACCCCCCACACCCTCTCCCGCTAGCTCCACACCGCCGCCGACGACCCACACCACACCCTCCCCCGCTCCACCGCCGCCGACGAGCACCCCCGCTTGTCCAGTGTGAAATCGGGGCACGAGGATTTGCCTCCTCCAGTACAGCATGTGGGAGCGGACGACGAGACCCCGCCGCGGATTGGAAGCTGCAAGGGTTGGGTGCTGCTATGGCCGAAGAATCTTATTCGTCTAGAGCCGGCCGAGAGCACACCAATAACCAAACATCAACAAGCATGTGCGGAGACCACCACCCTGCCTACGCAATTACTAGCTCCTGTAGTGCCGGGTGAGAGCGGCGGACGACATGATGAAGGGGGTGCAATAGTGCTGGCTGATGTAATTTGTCCTGTAGAACAGAGAATGGATGATGAGATGGACCATGTGCCTGAGGGGAAGTGCTACGTCGAGACACGGCCCGCGGAGGTGTTCTTCCTGCGGTTTGACCATATCTTTGAGATGTTTCTAACAAGGCGCACCCCCCGCACCCTCCCCTGCTCCACCGCCACCGACGACCCAACCGCACCCTCCCCGGCTCCACCGCCGCCGCCGATGATATTTTCAAATAACAAATTTGATGACATTTTTTAAAAAATTATTTACTATTTTTATAAAAAAATATTGTTATGATTTAAACAAGTTTAAACATATTTAAACACAAATAAATATCAAACAGCATTTAAAATGCAAAAAAAACTACTAATGGCGCACCAGAGGTGGGTGCGCCATTTCTATAAGAAAAAAACTACTAATGGCGCACCACGAGGTGGTGCGCCATTGCTATAGGATACCCCTTCGCCCGATCCCCCCTTCCCTCTCCCCCTCGCCAGTTCCCTCTCCCTCGATCCACCGCGCCGCTCCTTCCCTCGTCCCTCCCTCCACCGCGCCGCCGCCGCCGCTGCCCCGACCCACTGCGCCGCAGCCGCCCACGCGCCCCCGCCGTCTCCCTCTCCCCTTCTTCCCCCTCGAGCCCGCGAACTCCTCGGACGGACGACGGCGCGAGCCTCCCCGCGCTCCTCGACGGACGGACGGACGGCGGCGCGAGCCTCCCCGCGAGGCTGCTGCTCATCGACGACGGTTAGTCTCTGTCCCTCCCTCCCTCTCTCCCCCGCTCATCCCCATGCCCCCACGGGGCGGCGACCTAGGGTTAGGAGCATCACCATCTATGTTCTTTGGTCCTTGAACCAGTACATGTCAAGTGGTTGGATTCATTGGTTAGGAACCAGTACATCTGCGACCTAGGGTTAGGAGCCTGCCTTGGGTGCATTTCATTGGTAATTCTGGTTGGATTCACAAAATTGTGTTGGCATACCATATCTGTGCATGTGGTTACAACCTTATATATCTGTGCATCTGCAAGTATAATGGCCTGGCTGCTGTGCAGAGTGGAGCTGGTGATGGTTGTCGTTTGGTCTGGAACTGCGAGCCCATTAGAAGTTGGCAGCTTTAGCTCTGGATAGATTGCTTGTAGGATGGTCAATGTCGTGCCTATTTGGAGCTTAATTACAATGCCATGCTCTGAATGTTAGGATGGTCAATGTAGTAGTCCAGTCTGTAGTGAAGTTTGGCTCTTAGGCTTGCTTTTGCTGCCATTTTTTATCGATGAATGCATCTGCCATTTTCTGATTGATCCAAAATGTCACATTATCTCTAGTGCAATGGGAGGTTAAAATGTTTGTTCAGACAGTACAAGTTCATGCTATGGTAATCACTGTACGTATTGTTTGTATGGAATTTGCATTCTGTAATGGGACTGAAGTTTACCTCTTTGGCTTGCTTTTGCTGTGCCCTAGAGATGAATACAGCGCCCTAGAATAATACCAGCCTCTTTATTAACACTTCCAGGAT
Source organism: Aegilops umbellulata (assembly GCA_032464435.1). Classification (NCBI taxonomy): domain Eukaryota; kingdom Viridiplantae; phylum Streptophyta; class Magnoliopsida; order Poales; family Poaceae; genus Aegilops; species Aegilops umbellulata. Next base: position 515,291,135 of record CP136056.1, read on the forward strand.
TTCTTCCATATCCGGGGGACAATGGAGGTTGGGATACTTGTATTTTGCTGACATTAGATCCCACTGTTGTGTAGCAATTTTAGGATATTTTTGGGGGAATTTCATGATATATTGGTAATGTAGAATTTGTAGGTGGATTGTACATTTGGTGACCGTTGTCCGGTTATTGTGGTTTGTAGAATTTCGATATATGCAAGTATAATTGTGGATGGTTACAACCTTAGATACATTTGGTGACCGTTGTCTGGTTATTGTGGTTTGTAGTTGCCATGCCATCCCAGTGATCATGCGGCTGGAATGTACTGTGTGCTGCCGCCATTGTTGTGATTACTGTTTTCTTATTGCTTTGGATACTTTTTCCAGTTAAATTCAGTCACCATTCTGAATTTTGACAGTACTCTAGACCTGCTTGTAAATTATTCCAGTTTGAAACTGAGATCTGCATGTACACCATTGAGTAAAGCTATTTCAGACACAATAAAGTTGCAAAATTCAGATACTTCATAGACATGTGTGTGTTGCTTTTGTTTCTGCTAAACTGTCTATGGTAGATAAACTGAGCGTTGTGGCCATGCTTGATGCAGGAGCTCAAGAACCTGCGGCCGCAGCTCTACTCCGCCTCCGAGTACTGCGAGAAGTCCTACCTCAGCACCCACCAGAAGTAGATGTGAGTAGCCACCTCAGCTGTTCCTCCTCTCCTCCATTAGAAAAGTTGATCAGTGTAAAGTAGTCCGAGTTAGAGAAATGTTGATCAGTGTTATGAGTGTTGGCCAAAAAGCTCTGTCAGTAGCTAAATGCCTCATGTTCTGCTTTGTGAACTGCTATGTGGTGCTGCTCATGGATGATGGTAGGAATTTATGCAAATATTCTAAGACACAAAATATTGAAGTTGCTGTAACTGATTACTTTCCCAAGTGAGAAAATACATTCTATTCTACCTCTTTCAAACTCAGTGATTTTTGCAGCCAAGAAATGCCTAGCCAATATTAAATAGTCCTATAAATGACAGTACCCTAACAACTATTCTGCTCATGATCTTATTTTTATTTCTTTTATGAAAGTTGGTTCTTTTCTTCCCAAGTTCACAAAAAATCTTTTACATTTCAAGTAATGAACCACATAGGAATAGAAGGTAAACAAACTATGCTAGTCTCAATATTTCCTGAAAACCCATGTTGGCTAGGATAATTTGCTTTTATTACCTTATTTACACCAAGTTTTAGTTAAACAATGATACTTGAATAATTTTGTGCTATTTTTGTTATGGTTTTGTGGACAATATTTGACCTTATGGTAACTAGTTGGGGTCAGGTACCCCGAGAGGCCCTTGAGTTTGCCGGAATGTCGATTAACTTCCGTTCCGGCAAATTGGGGTACTCCATATGTCCTATTTTCAGCAAAGGTCATGCTGAAATTCCTGTGTGTGTGTGTAGTTGCTTGTTTTTACTGTAGTTGTGGCTGCTTTCTTCTTGTATCATAAAAATATCTCTTCTGCTGCTTATCAGAGATGGCGGGAAGCAGCCACCGCCGCTCTGCGACACCGCAGTACGAGTTGGATGCTTCCGAGTTCTTCACTATCATACTTGGGACTTCAGTGTCATCCATGACGCAGGTATATAAAATGAGAGATCTCCCCTAGCTTCACCCATCTTATTATGATATCTGTTGTTTGCCTACATCACTCATTGTCCCAAACTGCAGAGGCTGCCTGACAGTTTTAAGAACATGCTGATGGGTGAAGATCCGCCAAATAATGTGAAGGTGCGACAGGCCGGCAGCGGGTTTCGCAGGCTGTGGGATGTGGAGTTGATGATCAAGGAGGGCCACATGTACTTGTCTCGTGGGTGGGAGAAGTTCTACCGTGCCTACGACCTGCGGCTGGGGTACTTCCTTCTCTTCAGGTACGACGACGACGCCACCACGCTCATCGTGAAGGTGTTCAACCCGACTATGTGTCGCATGCGCTACGCTAAAGATTATGATGCCGGTACGTTCTGCCTCTTCTTATTCCTCTACATTTGGCTTTGTCTCACATTGATTGTTAACGGTCATTGTTGCATTTGGACAGGTAATGGGAGCAGCAGCAGCGACAATGGCTACAGCCAAAGCAGCAGCGACCATGGCGGTAGCGAAAGCAGCAACGACCATGGCGGTAGCGAAAGCAGCAGCGATTCTGGCAGCAGCATAGACAACAAGAAGGATGATCCGGACTGGAGTGCGGGAGAAGAGGAGCAGAGTGGGGATGAGGAGCTGCAGGATGACCTAGCGCTGGTGGTGGCTGACCAAGGGCAAGAGGTGGAGGTGGCTGAGGATGACCTAGCGATGGTCGTGCCTGAAGGTGGCCTCGCGATGGTGGTGGTTCCTGACAATGACCACGCACTGGTGGTGGCGCCGGCGATCCCACAGCTGGGCGACATGACCGCGCCAATTCAGGTAGAAGACTACATCCCACTGCCTCCACCGCCTCCACCGCCTCGCCGCTCTTGCCGCATCAGGCTGAGGAAGGAGAAGAAGAAGAACAATGCATGAGAACTGAACGGTGTTGGATGAACAATGTGAAACTTTTGTAATATGTAACGATGGAATTATGTGTTGTCTATGTATGTATATATGATGGAACTTGTGTGTTGGCTATCTATGCATATATGATGGAACTTGTATGTTGGCTATGATTGTTATATGGATGCTTGTTGTATATATATGTGTTGGATATCTCATAGGTGAAATAGTGACCTCAGATTAAGAAAAAAAATTAAAAAAATTGTTACTAATGGCGCATTACAGTATGGTGCGCCATTAGTATAGCAGACACTAGTGGCGCACCGTGGGAAAAACTAATGGCGCACTGCCTGGTGCGCCATTAGTATACCAGATACTAATGGCGCACCAGTGGTGCGCCATTAGTAAAAAATTCTAGTGGCGTGCTAGTAATGGCACACGAGTGATGCACCATTAGTAGGCAAAACTGGTGCGCCATTAGTAGCCCTTTTCCTAGTAGTGCTCCCAACAATCCATCCGATCCTCACACCATCTCAGAGGGGCCTAAGTTAGCAAATAGAAACTTGAGCGCTACGACTATGAATTACTAAATGAAGGAAGTAAGTACAAGGCCTTAAGAATTACCTTCATGTACTGCTCCTTACTCAAGAACTTCTCGCGGCACGCCGGCTTGGTCTTCTTGATACCACGCGAGACGTAGTAGTCTCGAACAGCCTGCACCCGAGCCTCGTGCCGTAAGTTCTGTAGTAGGCGCTTGCAGATGTTATCGATAACATTTGCCGCTTCCTCCTCGTATCCCTCCTCACACCTGTAGAATGTCTGCAATCAAATGAGACAATATTGATCAGTATAATTAATAACTAGCTAGTTGAAGATTTTTAATTGTGTAAAGGAGAAATTACCCAGAACTTTCTGATCACCACGTCTGCCCTCGTCTTGCACAAGACGCCGTCGATAATCTCACTCGGCGGGGCCGAGGCAGCCAAGTAGTGCTCCCAACTCAATCCAAGCTCTGGAAGCCAACCCTCACCAGGCAACGTGACAAACCCCGGGAAGTTTTGCCGACAAAGAACTCCAAGGATGGAGTTGCGCCCAACCCCTGTAGCATGACAAGGCCAACGCATTAGTTATTTGAAGAAACGTGAATGCAGAAGGTACAAAAATATTAAATGAACTTATCTCTCCCCATCAGGGAAAATCAACCACCTCTGCTCGCGGGTCGCCGGCACGGACGGGAGCCGCGTACAACCACGCTGGTAGACGGTGCCCCCTCCTCCTCAAAATCAGTCGGCTCCCCGCCATCATCAGCATGGCCACTCGGCTCCTCAGGCTGATCCAGCTAGGTACCCCATCCAGACGTGTGCTCCTCCGGGGTCTCGTGGGCCGAAGGCCCGCCGACCCGAGGCTCGTGGGCCGAAGACCCGTGGACCGGAGGCTCGTGGACCCGAAGTCCGTGTAGCCTCCTCCTCGGACGAGTCCACCCTAGCAGTCACGTGCTCGGGTGAAACAGCTGGGGTGGCGGTGAGGAAGGTGCCGTAGCAGTCACCCTACCTCCTCTCCCGCGACCACGTGCTCAAGTGATACGTCTCCGACGTATCTATAATTTTTGATTGCTCCATGTTATATTATCTACTGTTTTGGACTATATTGGGCTTTATTTTCCACTTTTATATTATTTTTGGGACTAACCTATTAAGCAGAGGCCCAGCCCAGAATTGCTGTTTTTTTTGCCTATTTCAGTGTTTCGAAGAAACATAATATCAAACAGAGTCCAAACGAAATAAAACCTTCAGGAACGTGATTTTCTCACCGAACGTGATCCAGGAGACTTGGACCCTACTCCAAGGGAGCCAAGAGGTGGTCACGAGGGTGGGGGGCGCCCCCTAAGCCTGCCTCGTGGGCCCCTCGAAGCTCCACTGACATACTCCTTCCTCCTATATATACCTATGTACCCCCAAACGATCAGAACAAGAGCCAAAAACCTAATTCCACCGCCGCAACTTTCTGTATCTACGAGTTCCCATCTTGGGGCCTGTTCCGGAGCTCCGCCGGAGCGGGCCGTCATCATGGAGGGCTTCTACATCATCATAGCCCCTCCGATGAAGTGTGAGTAGTTTACCTCAAACCTTTGGGTCCATAGTTAGTAGCTAGATGGCTTCTTCTCTCTTTTTGGATCTCAATACAATGTTCTCCCCCTCTCTCGTGGAGATCTATTCAATGTAATCTTCTTTTTGTGGTGTGTTTGTTGAGACCGATGAATTGTGGGTTTATGATCAAGTCTATCTATGAATAATATTTGAATCTTCTCTGAATTCTTTTATGTATGATTGGTTATCTTTGCAAGTCTCTTCGAATTATCAGTTTGGTTTGGCCTACTAGATTGGTTTTTCTTGCCATGGGAGAAGTGCTTAGCTTGGGGTTCGATCTTGCGGTGTCCGTTCGCAGTGACAGAAGGGGTAGCAACGCACGTATTGCATCGTTGCCATCGAGGATAACAAGATGGGGTTTATTTCATATTGCATGAATTTATCTCTCTACATCATGTCATCTTGCTTAAAGCGTTATTCTGTTTTTAACTTAATACTCTAGATGCATGTTGGATAGCGTTCGATGAGTGGAGTAATAGTAGTAGATGCAGACAGGAGTCGGTCTACTTGTCTCGGACGTGATGCCTATATACATGATCATACCTAGATATTCTCATAACTATGCTCAATTCTGTCAATTGCTCAACATTAATTTGTTCACACACCGTAGAATACTTATGCTCTTGAGAGAAGCCACTAGTGAAACCTATGCCCCCCGGGTCTATTCTCATCATATCAATCTCCATCACTTTAATCTTGCTTTGCTTTTTACTTTGTCTTTTACTTTTTAATTTGCATCTCTATATCAAAAATACCAAAAATATTATCTATCATCTCTATCAGATCTCACTCTCGTAAGTGACCGTGAAGGGATTGACAACCCCCAATCGCATTGGTTGCGAGTAGCTATCATTTTGTGCAGGTACGAGGGACTTGAGCGTGGCCTCCTACTGGATTGATACCTTGGTTCTCAAAAACCGAGGGAAATACTTACGCTACTTTGCTGCATCATCCTCTCCTCTTCGAGGAAATCCAACACAGTGCTCAAGAGGTAGCAAGAAGAATTTCTGGCGCCATTGCCGGGGAGGCTTACGCGAAGTCAAGTGAAGATTTGGACTCCTGACATGATCCATTTCTGGCGCCATTGCCAGGCAGCCTACGCAAAAGTCAACATACCAAGTACCCATCGCAATCCCTATCTCTCGAATTACATTAGTTGCCATTTGCCCAAGGTTGTCAGAATCGTGATTTTGAATCGGATCGGAGCTCCGATGGTAGGATCGCAAATCATAGAATCTTCACTATCAAGATCGTAGAAACGTAGATTCTATGAACTAAAATCGTAGAATCATAGGGGTAAGTTTGGATCGTAAAGTCGTAGAATCGTATAACAGGATCGCGATTCTGACAACCTTGCATTTGCCTCTTGTTTTCCTCTCCCCCACTTCACCCTTGCCGTTTTATTTGCCCTCTCTTTCCCAATCTCCTTCTCCTTCTCTTTTTCTGTTTGCCTTTTTCTCGCTTGCCTTTTGTTTGCTCGTGTGTTGGATTGCTTGTTTGTCGCGATGGCTCAAGATACTACCAAATTGTATGACTTCACCAATACCAATAGTAATGATTTCCTTAGCACTCCGATTGCTCCTCTTGCCAATACTGAATCTTGTGAAATAAATACTGCTTTGTTGAATCTTGTTATGAAAGATCAATTCGCCGGCCTTCCTAGTGAAGATGCCGCTACTGGTCTTAATGGCTTCGTTGATTTATGTGATATGCGAAAGAAAAAAGATGTCGATAATGATGTTGTTAAATTGAAGCTATTTCCTTTTTCTCTTAGAGATCGTGCTAAAGCTTGGTTTTCGTCTTTGCCTAAAAATAGTATTGATTCTTGGAACAAGTGCAAAGATGCTTTTATCTCTAAGTATTTTCCTCCCGCTAAGATCATGGCTCTTAGAAACGACATTATGAATTTTAAGCAACTTGATCATGAACATGTTGCACAAGCTTGGGAGAGAATGAAATTAATGCTACGTAATTGCCCTACTCATGGTTTGAATTTGTGGATGAGTATACAAAATTTCTATGCCAGATTGAATTTTGCTTCTAGAAATCTTTTAGATTCGGCCGCAGGAGGCACTTTTATGGAAATCACTTTAGGAGATGCTACTAAACTCCTAGATAATATTATGGTTAATTATTCTCAATGGCATACTGAAAGATCTACTAATAAAAAAGTGCATGCGATAGAAGAAATCAATGTTTTGAGTGGAAAGATGGATGAACTTATGAAATTATTTGCTACTAAGAGTGTTTCTTCTGATCCTAATGATATGCCTTTGTCTACTTTGATTGAGAATAATAATGAATCTATGGATGTGAATTTTGTTGGTAGGAATAATTTTGGTAACAACGCGTATAGAGGGATTTTTAATCCTAGGCCTTATCCTAGTAATCCTTCTAATAATTATGGAAATTCCTACAACAACTCTTATGGAAATTTTAATAAGATGCCCTCTGAATTTGAGAATAGTGTTAAAGAGTTTATGAATTCACAAAAGAATTTTAATGCTTTGCTTGAAGAGAAATTGCTTAAAGTTGATGATTTGGCTAGGAACGTTGATAGAATTTCTCTTGAGGTTGATTCTTTAAAGTTCAGATCTATTCCTCCTAAGCATGATATCAATGAGTCTCTCAAAGCCATGAGAATTTACATTGATGAGTGCAAGGAAAGAACCGCTAGGATGCGTGCTACGAAAGATGCCTTTATTAAAGCGTGTTCTTCCAATTCCTATGAAGATCTAACAGTTATTGATGTGTCCCCTATCAAATCTTTGTTTTGCAACATGAATCTTGATGAAACTGAATATGATCTTCCTTTACCTAGAAGGCATTCTAAAAATTCAGAGTATTTAGACCTTTATGAAATTGAAGAAAGTGGGATTGAAAGAAATAAAACCCTAGATGTTGCTAAACCCACAATATTGGATTTCAAGGAATTTAATTATGAAAGTTGCTCTTTGATTGATTGTATTTTCCTTGTTGCAATCCATGCTAAATTCTCCTCATGCTTATAGTCAAAAGAAAGCCTTTACCGAACATATTGTTGATGCCTTGATGCAATCCTATGAAGAAAAACTTGAGTTGAAAGTTTCTATCCCTAGAAAACTCTATGATGAGTGGGAACCAACCATTAAAATTAAAATTAAAGATCATGAGTTTTATGCTTTGTGTGATTTGGGTGCTAGTGTCTCCACTATCCCCAAAACTTTGTGTGATTTGCTAGATTTCCATGACTTTGATGATTGCTCTCTAAACTTGCATCTTGCGGATTCCACTATTAAAAAACCTATGGGAAGAATTAATGATGTTCTTATTGTTGCAAATAGGAATTATGTGCCCGTAGATTTTATCTTTCTTGATATAGATTGCAATCCTTCTTGCCCTATTATTCTTGGTAGACCTTTCCTTAGAACGGTTGGTGCAATTATTGATATGAAGGAAGGGAATATTAGATTTCAATTTCCATTAAAAAAGGGCATGGAACACTTTCCTAGGAAGAAAATAAAATTTCCATATGAAACTATCATGAGATCCACTTATGGATTGCCTACCAAAGATGGCAATACCTAAATCTATCCTCGCTTTTATGCCTAGCTAGGGGCGTTAAATGATAGCGCTTGTTGGGAGACAACCCAATTTTATTTTAAGTTTTTTGTTTTTTGTTATGTTTAGGAATAAATAATCCATCTACCTTCTGTTTAGATGTGGTTTTGTGTTTTAGTTAGTGTTTGTGCCAAGTTAGACCTATAGAATCTTCTTGGATGATAGTTATTTGATCTTGCTGTAATTTCCAGAATCTTCTGTTCACGAAAACAATTGTTAAAAATCACCAGAACGTGATAAAATACTGATTACAATTGCTGCTGCTCAATAAACAAAATTTCTAGGTCTTCATATTTTGGTATATGTTTTGGAGTTCCATAAGTTTGCGTTAGTTACAGATTACTACAGACTGTTCTGTTTTTGGCAGATTCTGTTTTTCGTGTGTTGTTTGCTTATTTTGATGAATCTATGGCTAGTAAAATAGTTTATAATCCATAGAGAAGTTGGAATATAGTAGGTTTAACACCAATTTAAATTAAGAATGAGTTCATTACAGTACCTTGAAGTGGTTTTATGTTTTCTTTCTCTAACGGAGCTCACGAGATTTCTATTGAGTTTTGTGTTGTGAAGTTTTCAAGTTTTGGGTGAAATATTTTGATGGATCATGGGACAAGGAGTGGCAAGAGCCTAAGCTTGGGGATGCCCATGGAACCCCCAAGATAATTCAAGGACACCAAAAAGTTAAAGCTTGGGGAAGCCCCGGAAGGCATCCCCTCTTTCGTCTACTTCCATCGGTAATTTTACTTGGAGCTATATTTTTATTCACCACATGATATGTGTTTTGCTTGGAGCGTCTTGTATTATTTGTGTCTTTGTTTTTTAGTGTGCCACAATCATACTTGCTGTACACAACTTTTGATATAGCCATATATGAATTAAAATTTGATAGAATACTCTATGTGCTTCAGTTATATCTTTTGAGCTATGTAGTTTTGCTCTGTGTGCTTCACTTATATCTTTTGAGCGTTATAATTTTGCTCTATGTGCTTCACTTAGATCTTTTAGAGCACGGTGGTGGATTTGTTTTAAAGAAACTATTGATCTCTCATGCTTCACTTAGATCATTTTGAGAGTCTTAATAGCATGGTAAATTGCTTAATAATAATATGCTTGGTATTCAAGATTTGTGAAACTTTCTTTTGAGTGCGTTGAATACTAAGAAAAGATTGAAGCATGATAATTGTTTTGAGATATGGAGGTGATAATATTAGAGTCATGATAGTTGAGTAGTTGTGAATTTAAAGAATACTTGTGTTGAAGTTTGTGATTCCCATAGCATGCACATATGGTGAACCGTTATTTGATGAAGTCCGAGCATTATTTATTTATTGATTGTCTTCCTTATGAGTGGCGGTCGGGGACGAGCGATGGTCTTTTCCTACCAATCTACCCCCTAGGAGCATGCGCGTAATACTTTGCTTTGATAACTTCTAGATTTTTATAATAAGTATATGAGTTCTTTATGACTAATGTTGAGTCCATGGATTATACGCACTTTTTCCCATCCTTCCACCATTGCTAGCCTCTCTAATATCGCGCACTTTTCGCCGGTATCATACACCCACCATATACCTTCCTCAATACAGCCACCATACCTACCTATCATGGCATTTCCATAGCCATTCCGAGATATATTGCCATGCAAATTTCCACCATTCCGTTTATTATGACATGCTCCATCATTGTAATATTGCTAGCATGATCATGTAGTTGACATCGTATTTGTGGCAAAGCCACCATTCATAATTCTTTCATACATGTCACTCTTGATTCATTGCATATCCCGGTACACCGCCGGAGGCATTCATATAGATTCATATCTTGTTCTAAGTATCGAGTTGTAATTTTTGAGTTGTAAGAAAAATAAAAGTGTGATGATCATCATTTTTTAGAGCATTGTCCCAAGTGAGGAAAGGATGATGGAGACTATGATTCCCCCACAAGTCGGGATGAGACTCTGAACGAAAAAAAAGAGGCCATAAAAAAAGAGAAAAGGCCCAAATAAAAAAATGAGAGAAAAAGAGAGAAGGGACAATGTTACTATCCTTTTACCACACTTGTGCTTCAAAGTAGCACCAAGATCTTCATGATAGAGAGTCTCCTATTTTGTCACTTCCATATACTAGTGGGAATTTTTCATTATGGAACTTGGCTTGTATATTCCAATGATGGGCTTCCTCAAAATGCCCTAGGTCTTCGTGAGCAAGCGAGTTGGATGCACACCCACTTAGTTTCTTTTGTTGAGCTTTCATATACTTATAGCTCTAGTGCATCCATTGCATGGCAATCCGTACTCACTCACATTGATATCTATTAATGGGCATCTCCATAGCCCGTTGATACGCCTAGTTGATGTGAGACTATCTTCCCCTCTTTTTGTCTTCTCCACAACCACCATTCTATTCCACATATAGTGCTATATCCATGGCTCACGCTCATGTATTGCGTGAAGATCGAAAAGTTTTGAAAATGTTAATGTATGAAACAATTGCTTGGCTTGTCATCGGGGTTGTGCATGATTTAAATACTTTGTGTGGTGAAGATAGAGCATAGCCAGACTATATGATTTTGTAGGGATAACTTTCTTTGGCCATGTTATTTTGAGAAGACATGATTGCTTTGATTAGTATGCTTGAAGTATTATTATTTTTATGTTAATATAAAATTTTGTCGTGAATCTTTCAAATCTGAATATTCATACCACAATTAAGAAGATTTTCATTGAAATTATGCCAAGTAGCACTCCGCATCAAAAATTCTTTTTTATCATTTACCTACTTGAGGACGAGCCGGAATTAAGCTTGGGGATGCCTGATACGTCTCCAACGTATCTATAATTTTTTATTGCTCTATGCTATATTATCTACTGTTTTGGACTATATTGGGCTTTATTTTCCACTTTTATATTATTTTTGGGACTAACCTATTAACCGGAGGCCCTGCCCAGAATTGCTGTTTTTTTCCTATTTCAGTGTTTCGAAGAAACTGAATATCAAACGGATTCCAAACGGAATAAAACCTTCGGGAACGTGATTTTCTCACCGAACGTGATCCAGGAGACTTGGACCCTACTCCAAGGGAGCCAAGAGGCGGTCACGAGGGTGGGGGCGCCCCCCCTTAGGGCGCGCCCCTTGCCTCGTGGTCCCCTCGAAGCTCCACTGACGTACTCCTTCCTCCTATATATACCTACGTACCCCCAAACGATCAGAACAGGAGCCAAAAACCTAATTCCACCGCCGCAACTTTCTGTATCCACGAGATCCCATCTTGGGGCCTATTCCGGAGCTTCGCCGGAGAGGGTCGTCATCATGGAGGGCTTCTACATCATCATAGCCCCTCCGATGAAGTGTGAGTAGTTTACCTCAGACCTTCGGGTCCATAGTTAGTAGCTAGATGGCTTCTTCTCTCTTTTTGGATCTCAATACAATGTTCTCCCCTCTCTCGTGGAGATCTATTCGATGTAATCTTATTTTTGCGGTGTGTTTGTTGAGACCGATGAATTGTGGGTTTATGATCAAGTCTATCTATGAATAATATTTGAATCTTCTCTGAATTCTTTTATGTATGATTGGTTATCTTTGCAAGTCTCTTTGAATTATCACTTTGGTTTGGCCTACTAGATTGGTTTTTCTTGCCATGGGAGAAGTGCTTAGCTTCGGGTTCGATCTTGCGGTGTCCTTTCCCAGTGACAGAAGGGGCAACAAGGCACGTATTGCATCGTTGCCATCGAGGATAACAAGATGGGGTTTATTTCATATTGCATGAATTTATCTCTCTAAATCATGTCATCTTGCTTAAAGTGTTACTCTGTTTTTAACTTAATACTCTAGATGCATGCTGGATAGCGGTCGATGAGTGGAGTAATAGTAGTAGATGCAGGCAGGAGTCGGTCTACTTGTCTCGGACGTGATGCCTATATACATGATCATACCTAGATATTCTCATAACTATGCTCAATTTTGTCAATTGCTCAACAGTAATTTGTTCACCCACCATAGAATACTTATGCTCTTGAGAGAAGCCACTAGTGAAACCTATGGCCCCCGGGTCTATTCTCATCATATCAATCTCCATCACTTTAATCTTGCTTTGCTTTTTACTTTGTCTTTTACTTTTTACTTTGCATCTCTATATCAAAAATACCAAAAATATTATCTATCATCTCTATCAGATCTCACTCTCGTAAGTGACCGTGATGGGATTGACAACCCCTAATCGCGTTGGTTGCGAGTAGCTATCGTTTTGTGCAGGTACGAGGGACTTGAGAGTGGCCTCCTACTGGATTGATACCTTGGTTCTCAAAAACTGAGGGAAATACTTATGCTACTTTGCTGCATCATCCTCTCCTCTTCGGGGAAATCCAACGCAGTGTTCAAGAGGTAGCATCCAGCTCCTCTCTTCTTCTTTCCTCGTCCCCTGCTGGGCACCGCGGTCGACGAAGAAGGGCCCGACGGTGTCGCCATACTGTCCAGCAATGCTCGGCGTAGAGCTGCGTGTGGAATGGAAGACCTCACACCACGCACCGACGAAGAAGGGGCCTCGGCGCGCTCCCGACTAGCGTCCACCATCTTTCAACACCTGCCATGACAAAGAGTAAACGAAATTAGTACAACATAAAAAATACTGACATGAATAGTAATATGTATATCACTTAAGTGTATCATCATCAAGTACAACATAAAAAATGGAATACCTGACACTACTGATAATCTCGATCAGTATCATTAATAAATGCATAATCATCATCATCATCACTATAATCAATTACAGGCTCATAGGGTTCAGTGGCATCAACTTGTGGAAGGCCACCTTGACGTAACCGGTCAAGCATTGACAGGTCATCCGCAGCAGTAACCTCTTCTTGTTCCGGCTCTTCTTGTTCCTCCTCTGGGGTGATGTCGGATTCACTGTCGCTGTCTACTTCAATGGTTTGGGGTGAGGTATAGCGGTTCTCGAAACGCTTTTTGGAAAGACGTGTCTCTTGGAAGAATTCTCCTTCATATTTGTCTGGGTTAATGTGAGGTTCATAATCCTCTTCCTTTGGGGGAGATAGTCTAGCACGTGGCGGCACTTCATAAACGACATCCCAACCTTTCAGATTTGGATTAGTTTGGCAGGCCCACGGTAGATAGAATACTTGGGGTCGCCTCTTGAGCCGTAATATAGACATCAGGAACATCTAAATGGGTGCTTTGGTTGATTTCAACTAGCCCTATATGTTCATGAGTCCTTCTAGTCTCCTTCGGCTGAAACCAATAACATTTGAAGACTACGACATTCGGTGGGTTTTCACCATAGAATAGAAGTTCATAAATTGCTTCAACTCTCCCATAATACTCAGTACCTCCTTCGCCGATAGCAAATACACAACAATTTGTAGACTTTCGGTCGGCCATAGATAGCTCTTTGCCATAGGTACGAAAGCGATACCCGTTGATGTCGTATTTGTCAAATGAACGGACCTTATAGTCAAAACCATTAGCGACTTGTCTCAATTCGGCGTCCATAGACTCTGAATTAGCCTACAAGTTTAATATGAAAGGATTGTTGCATTACACACAAATTAACGAATGAAATGAAATTGTCTAATAGAAATTACCGTTTGTTTGAACCAAGAGATGAAACCGGGATAGCCGCCTCCTTGCTTTGCGAGAAGCTCATACTCTTTGGCGGAATCCTTTTGGATCACCGCTCCATACGAGAATATGGCGATGTATCGACTGTATGAAATATCCAGGAATAAGAGTAGTTCAAAGGAAATAGAAGTTGCGAAACAATGTACCGAGAACTTACTCGATGTACGGCCGCAATTCTATCAGGTTGTTGAAGATATACAATGAAATGGTCCGCCATTCTTCGTTATCCAAAGATACTGGATTTGAAACACTGGCTGGTGCGAGATTCCCTTTGAATAGGCTGAGGTTGGATCCACCCTTTTTAGGGTCGTCAGCATTGTATCGAGGGTGATGCCGACTCGAGGATGCCTCGGATCTGCCGCTTTGTCAGCATGTAATTCATCAAACTTTTTCCACGCAACACCATCCGATGTGTGTAACATCATCAGATTCCCATCTGCATCTAGTTCGGTTCTTTTGCCTATTTTGTGCCATGTCATCTGTCTGGCCGTCTCTTCGACCATGAAAAGACGCTGAAGTCTTGGTACGATTGGTATATACCGAAGAACACTAACGGGATTTTTGGTCTGTGTCTTCTCACCCATACCATTGTCTACCACAACATACCTGGAAGACTTGCAAATGGGACAATAGTTCAAGTCCGCATAGTCAAGCCTAAATAAGGCACATCTTTTCTCACAGGCATGTATCTTCTCATAGGGCATCTTCAGTGCACGGAGGATTTTGTACGACTGGTACAGGTTTGCAGGCATTACATGGCCTTTGGGTAGAAAGCGTCCAAATACTGTCATAATTGTGTCGTAGCATTCTCTGCCCAAGTTGAACTGAGCCTTCAGATCCATTACTTGTGAGATGGCATCCAACTGACAAAGTTCAGTGTGCTCGTGGAGCGGACGTTTTGAAGACTCCAACATTTCATTGAAGGCCTTTGCAACCTCCATCTCCTTGTCCGAATCTCGAGCATGATCATATTCTTGCACCATGTTTTCCATCCCGGTACCATGCTCGTCGGTGCGACGACGATCCACCTCAGCTCAGTCACGTTGGGCAGACTCACCATGAAATGTCCACACCGTATAATCGGGCGTAAAACCACTCTTCTGCAGGTGTTTGCCCATTTCAGCCTCTGCCCTCTTTTCCCAATTGCTGCACCGGAAACAGGGGCACCAGGTTTTCCTCTGGCCATTTGCAAATGCGGCTTGCACAAACCCCTTGGCTTTTGTGAACCATTCAACGCTCCATTTGTTCTGACCAGTCTGACCGGTATACATCCACGCACGATCACTCATCTTGACTTTCAGAGCTACTGGACACACAACAAATATATATATATATATATATATATATATATATATATATATATATATATATATAATTCACCATGTATATATTCATCAGTTGATCTACTTTGTCAATTTTATTACGTCCATGCAACCTACACTCTAATAGGTAATGATAGGTCCTAATCCCACCCGAGTATGTGTAGATTGGGTTCATTTTCCCATGCTATGCTCCGGATCCGACGCAAAATTTTGGCAGCACCTCCCCGCTGTTCTCCTGATACACGTCTCTGCAATAAACAGAGAGGTTGTGTACCCGGAGAACAACAGGGGAGGCACTGAAAAAATTTATGCGTCGGATCCGGAGCAAAGCGTATGGGAAAATGAACCCAATCTACACATACTCGGGCTGTCCATGGATAGCGTTGGACAATTCGAAAGAATCAAGGTTATAAATATGCAAATGCATGCATATTTATAACTATGACGCTTTCGAACGGGAGACACATATTGGTTATGCATACTGATGATTCAAGACACATATATAGCTAGCTATCAAGTTTCATCAGCACGAACACCGGAAAAGAGCAAATAATTAATGGGGGAGGAGGAAATGTCATTTGTGCTCACCCACGAACGAAGGGGCAGAGCTCGTCAAATGCACGGCGAGGTCGTCGAACACCAAACCTCGCAGCGATGAAACAACTACACATTTAAATCTACCCGATCAACATAATTATATATGATGTTTTTCATAACAAGATCGAAAAATATATGACCTAACTAACAATTCACAAATATATGACCCCGTCGGCCTCTGTAAGGCCAAAGAACACCTTTTCGGGAGGTGTCTAGGGTCGGGGTGTCGAGTCAGGTCGGGGGGTCGGGGTGTCGTGTCGGGGTCGAGGTGTCGGGGTCAGGCGGTCAGGGGGTCGGGGTGTCGGGGTGTGGTGTCGGGGTCGGGGTGTCGGGGTGTGGTGTTGGGGTCGGGGTGTCGGGGTCAGGGGGTCGGGGTGTCGTGTCGGGGTCGGGGTGTCGGGGTGTGGTGTCGGAGTCGGGGTGTCAGGGTCAGGGGATCAGGGGGTCGGGGTGTGGTGTCGGGGTCGGGGTGTTGGGGTCAGGGGTCAGGGGGTCGGGGTGTGGTGTCGTGGTCGGGGTGTCGGGGTCAGGGGGTCAGGGGGTCGGGGTATCAGGGTGTGGTGTCGGGGTCAGGGGGTCGGGTCGTTTCCTTCTATCCTTCTTCTTCTTCTTTCCTTTCTTCTTCTTCTTCTTCTTTCATCTTTTTTCTACTTCTTTTACTTCTTTTCGTTTCTTCTTTTCTTCTTCTTCTACTTCTTCTACTTCTTTTCTTCTTCTTATTTTTCATGTTTTTTCTACTTATTTTCTTTTCTTCCTTTCTTCTTCTTCTACTTCTTTTCTTCTTCTTCTTCTTCTTCTTCTTCTTCTTCTTCTTCTTCTTCTTCTTCTTCTTCTTCTTCTTCTTCTTCTTCTTCTTCTTCTTCTTCTTCTTCTTCTTCTTCTTCTTCTTCTTCTTCTTCTTCTTCTTCTTCTTCTTCTTCTTCTTCTTCTTCTTCTTCTTCTTCTTCTTCTTTCATCTTTTTTTCTACTTCTTTTCTTTTCTTCTTCTTCTACTTCTTCTACTTCTACTTCTTCTAATTCTTCTCTAACACTAACACTAACACATATATCTAGCACTAACAA
The DNA here is from genome assembly GCA_032464435.1 of Aegilops umbellulata. Lineage (NCBI taxonomy): Eukaryota > Viridiplantae > Streptophyta > Magnoliopsida > Poales > Poaceae > Aegilops > Aegilops umbellulata. Next base: position 515,307,998 of record CP136056.1, read on the forward strand.
TTAAACAGCAAAAAGATGAAAAAACAGAAAAAAAAAGATTTTGTCCCTCACCGGAGCAATGGGACGGTCCGGGCAGTGGGGCGGGTGGGCCGACGATGTGGCGGCGCGCCGGGGCAGTGGGATGGTCGGGGCAGTGGCCGGGGCGGGTAGGCCGGCGACGTGGTGGCGCGCCGGGGTGCCGGGGCGGCGGAGCGACGGGGCGTCGGCGGGTGGGGTGGGGGCGGCAGTGTCAGGACCCCGATTCCAAGTCACATCGATCCAGCCGGTAACACCTCATATCACTTTGCGGCCTCACGCACGGTACTCCCACGGGTGTCGCCTTACCATGGCCCGGGACCGTTTGCGCCTTTTGGCTCACGTATATGATAGTGTCGCTAGCATCCATATGACAGAGAACCCGGGCCGACATGGCTAGTCGTGAACCCAAAGCGGCACTAACCCATGGGGACAGGCATACATGAATCACATCGAGCATGTCGGTCATCAACGTGTGAATCCGGGTTGTAGCACTGGGCTAACAGGACTCTGGTAACCCGGGCTGTAGCAGGCTAGGCAGGACTCCGGATGTCACCGTGTGACATTTCCCCGAAGGGACAGACACAGGAACGAAGTGAAACACATGTCGGCCAGTCAAGTGTCCAGAGCAGTAGTGCTGGGCTAGCAGGACTCCGATGAACCGGGCTGTAGCGGACTACTATCGCTCAGGAAGCACTAGACTACATTTCCCCATATGAGAGGCTGCCAAGGATAAACAACTAGATTGTCGGATCCCACTCATACCAAGCATTTCAATCATACACACAATATGCCCGATATGAGTACATACAACATGGCATCACAACAAAACTCTACAACTCAAGTACTTTATTTAAAAGGCTCCGAGGAGCCATACATAACATGTTCATACAGATAAGGGTCACATGACCCGACACTCAAGTCATACAAACATACAAGCACATGCGAAAGCAAACTAGTCTGAGTACAGACACTAGAAAGAAAGAAGGCTTGACGAAGCCTGTCTATCTACATCGACCCTTCACAAGTCTTGGATCATCATCTGGGTGGCTAGTCACTCGTCAACGTCGAGGTCTACATAGAACCCATCGGAGGGGGCGGTGTTGTTGTCTGAAAACATTAATTAAAGCAACATGAGTATGGAGGTACTCAGCAAGTCTTACAACAGAATCCTACTATACATGCACATTCTCAAGAAGGTAGTGGAGTTATTGCAGCAAGCCAGCTTTGACTCATGGCTAAGCTATCCTACGATAGACACGACTTGTAAAGCATTTGTCGCACACGAGTCCACTAATCACCGACACAATACTCCACCGCGGATCCTCTCTCGTCAACCTACGAGAGGGCCATCCGCAGTACTCACACTTATCTTGAGATTTTTAGTAGTATTCATTTACTTGTCTATGAATTGCATAGGTGACCAAGTAGTCCTTTACCGCGGACGCGGCTATTCGAATAGTTTTATACCCTGCAGGGGTGTACTTCTTCACACACGCTCTCACCACTTATCGCCGCTACACGACGTGTACTCGGCAACCTTCAAGCGGAAGCCCAGCGAGGATGTCGACCATGACCTGACTAAACACACGAGTCCCTAATCCAGGTTTATCGCCTATTCAGGTTCCATCCGCAGGGAGTCCGGCCGAGGTTTCCACTAGCGGCCCCGAACGATGTGTGCAGGGTTCCCGAGACACCAAACGGGCGGATCAGTACACCGTGCCACGTGCCTACCGCAACACAGCCCACCCATATGGTCAGCGCTGCGTGCGGCCCCCAGCATACTACAAACACCAGAAACTACTTGCAACTCCCGGACAGAGGACAAGAGTGGTTAATAAGCTGAGAGGGTCCATTCATTTCGGGCCCAATGCGTGGTAGTAGCTGAATCTTAAATCACACACACAGATCTCAGTTCTTAAGGACGACCTCAATGAAACAACCCACCATGTACTCCTACATGGCCTCTCATCGATACCTTTACCAAATCATGTTCAACACCTTCACTCTCATTACCGACACAACCTTTCACTCTAGTTCATCATCCCGATGAGCCAGACCTGACACAACTCTAAGCATAGCAAGCATAGCATGGTAGGAAACACACATATGGCTCAATCAACTCCTACACATGCTAGTGGGTTTCATCTAGTTACTGTGGCAATGACAGGTCATGCAAAGGAAGTGGGTTCAACTACCGCAACGCACAGCAGTTTGAATCGCATTGTCTTAATGCAGTAAACAAGAGCAGAAGCGAGAACATGGGTTTGTATCGAAATGATCAATGGGTTTCTTGCCTGACGGAGTGGTAGTGGGATACTGCCCTTCAGTTGGATACTCGTGAATATCCTCGGAGGCAGAACCTACCACAAAGAACACATCGAAACACAATCACCACATGGCAATATGCAACAATATGATGCATGCAATGACATGGCAAAATGGTGTGTGACAAGTCTAATGCAACTTGGAACAGAATGGTTTGAGTCCATTTGAACCAAAGATTCAAATGATCACCCAAAATAATAAGTGATATAGGTGCATTAGCTTGTTTCACCTAAACAACAAGGTTAAAGTGTTCTGACATGCATGAAACTAGTACAGATGGAAAGATTGGATTTTTCTGATCAAATTTCATATATAAATCTTTGCATTTGGAGTTACAGATTAATTTCTATGAATTTTTGAAGTTTGAACTATTTTCTGGAATTTCCTATATAAGAATAATTCCAGTAATTGAATTAATGCGTCAACATTGCGTCAGGGTGTGGTCAGTGGTCAACAGGGACGTCCAGGTCAACCTGACCAATGGGTCCCGCGTGTCAACAATTAATTAAACTAACTGATTTTAGTTAAAACTAATCTGGTTAGTTAGCAGCGGGGGGGCCCCACTTGTCATAGACTCAGGGGAGTCAACTTGGGCCCGCCCAGTCAAGGTCAACGGTCAAACCCGCCGGCGTTTAGCCGCCGGCGAGGCCAGACACGGTGATGAGAGTGCGTTAGCACGTTCCGGCGACCAAATAGACGGCGGAGACCATATACGGGTAGTTGGGAGCATGCCACAGCATTTGGTGGTGGTAGTTGAGCTCGGGGTGGCCGGGAACGTCGCCGGCGATGAGCTAGGCGGTCGCCGGAGTCAGGTGAGGACGAACCCGAGGCTACGGGGCACGGCGAGGTGCGTGGAGTGGTGCTACGGGCTCCTGGGGATGCGGTGAAGTTAGTGGACAAGGTGGCGTGGCCAGAGGTTGGTCGGAGACACGTCGGCGACGAGCTCCGCGGTGGCGCGTGCAGGCGAACTCCGTGTGCTCGCTGTGGTGCACGAGAAGGAGAGCGGAGAGGATAGGGAGGTGGCTGAGCTCACGTCGGTCACACAGAAACGGACGGCGCGGTCGGGGACGTGCTGATGCGGTGGCGATGTCGAAGGGGATCTCCGGCAGTGGTTGACGAAGATGGGGTTGGTGGAGGTATTGCAGAGCGTGCGAGTGCTCGGGGCTCGGCCTACTCGATGTAGTCGACGATGGCGGAGCGAACGGACACGGTGGGGCGGCGCGTTGACGACGGTGGGCACGGCTACGGTGGCAGAACGGCGGCGGCTGCATCGGCCATGGCGGAGGGGTGCGAGGGAGAGAGGCAGGGGGCGAATGGGCGTGTCCAGGGGGGTCGGGGCACGACGTGGAGGTCGCCCAGGCCAGCAGAGCGGCGAGGGGAGGAAGCAGGGCGGCGGCCAGCTGCGTGGCACGCGCTGGTGCTGGCGTCGAGCACCTGGCTGCCTGCCTGGCCGAGCCAAGCAGCTCGCTGGAGCGGTGGCTAGGCTGGGCCGGCAGGTGGGCTTGCCAGGTGGGCGCCAGGTAAGCCTCTGCCTTTCTTTTAATTTCTGTTTTCTAATTTTCTGTAGGTTTGTGGCTTTATTAAAAATAGTTAGGCACTTACAAAAATCCTGGAATTATTCATAGGCTTAGTTTAGAATATTTCCAACAGCCTACACTTATTTCCAGAATTATTTGAGCATTTAAAATATTTACTAGAATTTAAATGCCCAAGTGCAAATTACATATGATTTAATTCAATGACCTTCTGTTGACCTAGAAAATTGTGCACCAATTTTGCCAGAGGTTCTAACCCAAGACAAAGAGGGTGAACTTTTTAGAAGGGCATTTCAGGTTCATTGAAAATATTTTTAGTAAACCCTAGTTGAATCCAGGGGGGTTCTGGGGGTTCTGTCTTCCCCAATTCAAGTTTCTGATGAAAAGTAGACATGATGCAACACTCTAATGCATGACTAGCTAGGATGTGACAGGCGGGGTGGTGGGGCGACGGGGCAATCGGGGGCGGGGTGGCGCCGGGTGGCGGGGGCGGCGGGGCGGGGGCGGCGGTGGGTGGATCTAGTGGCAGGGCGTCGGGGAGGAGAGAGGGAGAGAAGAGAGAGTAACGGGCGGGGGGGGGGGGGGAGGGGGTGGGGGCCGTTAGTTAGGCTAGCCTTTGCCGTCCGTCGTGGATTTGCTGTCCGCCTTTTTCTCTCTTTGCCGTCTGCTAGAAGATGGCAAAGAGGGGGGCGTTAAGTTTTTTCTAATCGGCTCATTAGTGGGGGCCACCTCTCTCTTTGTCGTCAGCCAGCGGACGGCAAAGAGATGGCAGATGGCAAAGACATGTTTTGCCGTCTGCCAGTTCTTTGTCGTCTGCTTTTTCGTAGCTGATGGCAAAGACCTTCTTTGCCGTCTGCTAGCAGACGGCAAAGAGCTGGCAGATGGCAAAGTAGCTGATTCCAGTAGTGAGGTACTCATATGCTCATTCATGGGTTAATCCCAGATTATTACCCTTATAGCATTCTGTCGTTGCCGATCTGCCCCGTTACCTATTTGTAAGTATGATGGAACCCTCGAAGAAAGGATGACGACTTCATAATGATGATCTGAAGCACTAGAATGAAGACATCAATGTAATGGATCGATCTCTTCGAGAAGAGCAACCAAGACCGAGAAGAATCATTGGAATTTCGTAACCTATTCTTCCCCGTTACTCCCCCTCTTAAATCTCAGGACGAGATTTCTTGTAGTGGAGGAGAATTGTGACGCCCAGATAATTAAGCTACAGTGATCCCCCGCTAATGATGCCACATCACCTTAGTTACTATGGATAAACTCGCGTCAGTTCGAAACCCAGCTCAACTTTCAAATTTAAAACAAAGGCAAACAATAAAAGTTTTCAAATATTAAAACCAAATTGTTCTCGTTGTGACAAATAATGCATAAGCAATAGTGGTGGAGAAACCAACATCTTTAAAAGTGTTTGAGTGTCTTAAAATAAATAAAACAGTAGCAAAAGAATTAATTGAACACCTTTTATAATTAATAAAATGTTAAACTATTTTTAATTGGAGGTTTAAACTTTTTGTAGTAGAGGTATAATTAGTGATACAAATTTAGGAACAATTGTTGTGATTTATAAAACTAAATAAAATAAAATAGTAAAAGAACAAAAACAGAAAACGGGACAAATAAAAACAAAAATAAGGGAAAACTTTGTATTTGCCACTCTAGCTTTTGCCTACTTTGCTTATGCCACTCTAAAAATTCATCTCTCATTTTTGCCAATCCTAGCTTTCGATAATATATCACAAATGCCATTCTGTTACACATCCGTTAGTTGACTGTTTATTCTAACTAGTTGACCAGGAGGAGAGCTATTAGTATTTGTAAAAATGACACAGGTTGCCCCTACTGACTTGTGGGGCCACTTTGTAAGTGACACAAAGAAAGAATATACACATACGGGTCCAACCACACCACACATCCACCCATTCCCTCAAAAAAAAAGAATGACCTAGCCGCATCGACACCACGCACGGGCCGCATCCACCAGCCGCGCCTGCATCCATGCCGCGGCATTCCCTACCCGCCGCCGCAGCCGCGGCCACACTCCGCCGCCTGCCGCCACCGCATCCACGTCCCCTCCGGCCTCCTGTCCTCCGCCCTCGCTGATGGATCACGACTCTCAGGGCCCCCCACCATGACGCCCTGCTCCGACCTCGCCGATCCATGGCGCACCTCCGTCCTCCCCTCTACGCTGCCCTTCTCCGGCCTCCCTCACCGACGCGGTCCGCAACAAGGAGCTTCCTTTCTCTGCTCCAGCCTCTCTCCCCGACGCAGTCCGTATCAATGGGCTTGGTTCCTCTGCTCCGGCCTCCCTCCCCGACGTGGTCCGCACCAACGACGGCCCATCCTCTACATCGACCTCCCTCCTTGACGCTGTCCGCACCAGCGACCCCCTTCCTCTACATTCAACAGCTCACACATGATGGATGGAGCTGCGTCGTCGGCCATGGCGGCAGGGGCGGCACAGAAGACCTCGAAGTTGCTGGTTCCTCTTCCTGATAGGCAAGTTTTCAACTCCTCACATTGATGTGTAGCATCCAATCTGCTAGAAATAAACATCTTTTTATGCTAGAAATAGAATTCCTTGTATGCTCATGCTAGTTCGGTTGTGTTATGTTCATGGGGCATATTGGCTGCTGGTTTGTGAGATGCCACTTCTAGTTTGTTTGCAAGTCTGGTTGTCTGTTTGTGAGCCGTGCCGTCGGACGTCTAATTTGAATGCATCAGTGAACACACACGCAATACATGTCTGTGATATGCTACTGCTTGTTTGTTTGTTATTCTGGTCCGCAAAAGCTCATTGCGTAGTGTTCTTCATTTAAGTAAATCACTAGATCAGTAGATCATTTAAGGCTGGTCACAATGGGCAGGAACTTAGAAGTAACATCACACACTCCAATGCAACTTTGCTTATGTGGCACATATTTAATGAAGAGAGAGAGCTGCTTGTGGTAACTAGCTAAGTTACCGGAACATCACACACTCCAAGAAACAATGAGTCTATGACCTAATAAATACATCGTTGCATGACACTACATACATGTTCCTACCCACTATGGAGATATTCACATTGTCTAGGGAAGTGTGTAGGTTATTAGCTTATGTTACTGCCCATTGTGACCAGCCTAAGTAAATCACCTATGTTCACATAACCAAAGCACTAGATCAGCAGTAATTTTCCGAGAGCAGCGTTTTGGTGCCCGAGTGCATCTGCACCCAGTCAAAAAAAAATCTTAAAAATTCAGAAAAATTCCAAAAAAAATTAGGGTGGTAGAAAATTTGATGCGTGAGGTACGCTCCAATTTTCAAAACATTTGGACTTCTGTGCAGCTCTCAGCAAAAAAGACAAATCAGACCAGAATAGTACGTGAACAGTATACATTTTTACAGACCTCCGATTTGTCTTTTTTGCTGAGAGCTGCACAGAAGTCCAAATGTTTTGAAAATTGGAGCGTACCTGACGCATCAAATTGTCTACCACCATAAAAAAATTGGATTTTTTTGAATTTTTCTAGTATTTATTTTGATTTTTTTCGTGAGCGCAGGTGCAGATGAGCTCGGGCTCAGATTCGAATTTTCCTAACTTTCCTCACTTCATTTATGTAAATCAATTATGTTCTGGCAGCATTTAAGTTTTTTCAATGTGGTTGCATTCACTGATGTCAAATTTCTGTCAATGTAGGTCAAACATGCCACCTTATAAGCTGATTGTGACATATGGGGAACGTTCTTACAAGAATCACAAGGGCGAGCTGATGATGTTGCTAGACTTGGTTGTACTATGTCTCAACTTGTGTGGAGCTGCTTTTGGGGTGGTCCATATGCATGTGAACCAGCTGTTTAGATTAGATGATGTTGCTAGACTTGGTTGTACTATGTGAACCTTGCTGTTTAGCTGATGATATTGCTAGACTTGGCTGTACTATGAAGTATTTTTTTGATATTTAGAGTGCCTTAACCTCTTTACCATGCTGCTGGTCTTGATGTTATTATTGCACTTACTTCTCATCTAAATATCATGTAATTATGTGTGATGGTTAAATTTCCAAAGAGGTCATGCCAAAATTTCCTCTTAACTATGCTACTGGTCATGATCTTATTAATGTGCATACTTCTCATCTAAATATTGTGCAACTATGTGTGATGGTTAGATTTTCAAATAGATCATGCCAAAATTTCCTCTTTACGGTGGTGTTGGTCATGATCTCTAAATAGTTTGCGGTTATGTGTGATGGTTAGATTTTCAAATATGTCAACCAAAATGTCCTCTTTAGTATGCTGATGGTCATGGCGTTAATATAACGGAAAAAGCAATATTTGGAAAAAAAAACGAGAGTGGCAAAAGCAAAACAAAATAATTGGGGGCAATCTGGTCTTTTCCCTGCTCTGTTCGGTCAAAACGTCCATTGACCTAAAAGAATGGCATTTGTGATATATTATCAAAAGCTAAGAGTGGCAAAAGTGAGAGATGAAATTCTAGAGTGGCATAAGCAAAGTTGGCAAAAGCTACAGTGGCAAAAACAAAGTTTTCCCTAAAAATAAAGAAATGGGGGCAAAGCCACCCCCTCTACCTAGGCCAAATGGCCCGTCTGGCCATCTAGGCCACTAGGAGGCCCACCCCGTCCCACCTTAACCCCGAAACCCTAACCCCTTCCCCACTCGCTCCCACTCCCCCCACGTTTCCACTCCCTCCTGCTTATCTGATCTGGATCGGGATCGACCCCGCGCCCTCGATGCCTGGCTCCGGCCCCGGCGCTCGATGCCGCCCGTCGCCCCTCTGCTACCTCACCGCTGCCGCTTCCCTACCGGATCGCCCCATCGCCGGACTGCCTCCCCTGCAACGCGCCGTCCCTGACTCCTCCCCGAGCCCCGCTGCCTCGAACCCTACACCCCCCCCCGTGAGCGCCCTCTTCTCCTGCGCACGACCATGCCGATGCGCGTCGTCCGCCTCTCGCCCACTGTCGGTGTCAAAACCGGCGGATCTCGGGTAGGGGGTCCCGAACTGTGCGTCTAGGATCGATGGTAATAGGAGACAGGGGACACGATGTTTACCCAGGTTCGGGCCCTCTCTATGGAGGTAATACCCTACTTCCTGCTTGATTGATCTAGATGAATATGAGTATTACAAGAGTTGATCTACCACGAGATTGTGGTGGCTAAACCCTAGAAGTCTAGCCAATACGAATATGGTAATGGTTATCTATTTTCCGGACTAACCCCTTGGTTTATATAGACACCGAGGGGATCTAGGGTTTACATGGAGTTGGTTACATAAGAAGGAATCTTCATAATTGGTCACCAAGCTTGCCTTCCACGCCAAGTAGAGTCCAATCCGGACACGGGTGCAGTTTTCGGCCTTCATGTCTTCATAGCCCATCAGTCCGGCCCATGGATAACAGACCGGACGCCCGAGGACCCCTTAGTCCAGGACTCCCTCAGTAGCCCCTGAACCTGGCTTCAATGATGAGGAGTCCGGTGCGCAGATTTGTCTTCGGCATTGCAATGCGGGTTCCCTCCTTCCGAACTCCAGAATAGTCTTCAGATGAAGTAAGTATATCCGGACCTGTTACACACACCATACACAACCGTAGAGAGAATACAATATTTGCACGAATCTAATCTGTTGACAGCTTCTTTTCAACACAACATCGCGTCTGTCCGGTCATAATTTCGAACCGTTTTTCTTCTGCCATCCCACGTTTCGAGACGCGGTTGCTATTGGCATGTCTTGTCGAAGCAGAGATCGTGTCCACTTATTGCGGGATTCTCATCAATGCGGGCATGGGTAACCCAACCATGTCGTTTATACAACCCTTGGGAACAGGCGAATCCTAAGGCGAGTGAGGAGGCATTTAATATTTGCTGCCTTTATAAGGGGATAAGGATTCCCTCTTCCTCTTCTCACGCTCTCTCTCCGCCTCCGCCTTTCCGATCTCAAGCTCCAGTGCCCAAGTTCTCATCTCCTTTCCACTCAAGCGACCATGTCCGGATCCGGCGGTCAGGGCAAGTGGATAGTCTCCTCCGTCAAGGAGGAGGACAGTACTGAGCTTCGGGCGGCCGGATATTTGGCGAAGCAGATCGCCCATTGTCTACCGGCCGAGGGACAAGTCGTCCCCACGCCGGAGCCCACAGAGAGGGTAGTATTCATCCCCCATTTCTTCCGCGGGCTAGGGTTTCCACTCCACCCCTTCGTCCGCGGGCTAATGTATTATTACGGGGTAGATTTCCATGATCTGTCCCCGAATTCCTTCCTCAACATCTCGGTGTTTATCGTCGTGTGTGAGGCCTTCCTCCGCATCCACCCCCACTTCGGGCTGTGCCTCAAAGTTTTCAACGTGAAGCCGAAGGTGGTAGACGGCCAGCACGCGGAGTTCGGAGGCGCCATGGTGAGCAAGCTGCCCAACGTCTCCTGGCTGAAAGGTATTTTTGTGGAGACAGTGAAGGAGGGGGAGAGGCAATGGTTCTACATCACAGAACCCCACGGCACCACCTGGGCTGCGGCTGCGAAATTCCGCTCTGGTGCTCCCATGCGGCTCACCTCTTGGGTCGAGAAGAGTCCGGACTGGTGTTCATCTGATGAGTTGATAGCATTGCACACACGCGTTCAGAGCATGATAGTTAAGGACGTCAAGCTCGTCGATGTGATCCAGGTGATGCTAGTTCGCCGGATTCTTCCATGCCAGCGCTAAGGACGGCCTCTGTGGGATTTCAATCCGAAGAAGCATCAGACCTTGGTGAGGCTCTTCGGGACCACCCACGAAGATGCCTAGAAGTTTCTCTTTAAGGGCAACAAGAAACCGTCGGCCACGGATGCAGACCGTGGTCACAACTGTAAACACCCCGCTAGCGAGGTATGTTACTTTTGACGTATCCCCAACTTAAATGTTTCGAGGATGATGTCTGAGATTTCAGTATTGCTCCCTCAGGACTGGGTGGAGAGGGCGAAGCGGATCCAGTGTCTGGCTCCACTGCCCGAAGAACCGGTCATCCTGCGCCTGGCAAACATGCTGGTGCTGGTGCCATATAAGGCACCGGAGAAGAAGGCCAAGAAGAAGGCCAAGGGGGCCAAGAGTGGCCCCCGCCGCAAGGGTACTTCGGACGTGACGTCTGAAGACGACGAGGCCCATTCCTCTGTCCCTGAGGACAATGACGAGGAAGAGGAGAAGGAAGAGGAAAACAACCCTCCTCCCAAGGAGAAGAAGAAGAAGAGGGTGGCCTCGGCACATCCGGAGGTGAAAGCGCCCAACAAGGGGAAGGGCGCCCCAGCGGTCAATACCGCATGGGACATTGACAGTAGTCCGGAATGACGCCCCCCGCTCTAAGCCCCAGGCCGCATCGTAAGTGACATGGCTTATTTATGCGCACATCCAACCCTTTCTCTTTATTATTTTAACATGGTTAACTACACTATTGCAGTTCGACCCGTGACCTTATCCGGCGATCCTCATCTGGAGGTTCGTTGGCTCCATCGGAGATGGCGAGCATGTCACCACCGGCTGCTTACTCCCCCAGGGCCAGGGACGACACCGAAGTGCTGTCCCGGACACTACAAAAAAAAAGACACATCCATGACATTTTGGGCCGAACGAATTTTTTTCTGTCATACATATGACACTTCTATGACAATAATTGTGACAAAACCTGGTATCATCATAGATGTGGTGGGCTCCTACTTCTATGACAAAAAATCATGACAGAAAATGGGCTTTTCGTCCTGGGCGGGCCGGAGACGCAGCTGCATGACATTCTTTGGGCCGTCCATGACGGAAAAAACCGTGGTAGAAGCGAGGGGGAGGAAAATTTCGTGGAGTTCCCGGTTACGGTGGGAGGTCGGGGGCCGAGCGATGCGCGTTTCTCTTGTACACGTAAGTGCGTGTGTGCGAGGCGTTGGCTCTAACTGAACCCAGCGAGGCGTTGGGCTCTAACTGAACCCAAGCGATTGCACTGCAGGCTACGCGTTACTGAACCCGAGCGATCGATCGATGGCTGTTAACTGAACCCGATCGAGCGATTCCTTGGCTACTGCTGCTAACTGAAGCCGATCGATGGGATGAATAATGAGCGTTGCGGAGGGGCGGGGTTGGATGAACAGTGAGCGGTGGCGTTGCCTCTAGATGAACAGGACCCCGTGGTGTGGTGGAGGGATGGATAAACAGTAGACGGTGGAGGGGTGCCCGTGGAGGGGTGGATGAACAGGACCCCGTGGTGTGGAGGGCAGGATGAACAGTAGACGATGGAGGGGTGGTTGAACAGGACCCCGTGGTGTGGAGGGCTGGATGTAAAGTAGACGATGGAGGGGTGGTTGAACAGTAGCCGGTGGAGTAGCGCGCGGTGGAGGCTGGATGAACAGGAGCCCGTGGAGGCTGGAGGAGGTCGACGGTGGATGAACAGTAGCTCATGGAGGCTGGAGGGGGTCAACGATGGAGATGAACAGTATCCCGTGGAGTCCTGTTTTGTGGTACGCCACAAATCTCCCGATGAACAGGACCCCCGTTTCGACCGTAGCGCTCCAACATAAGTCCGTTTCCTCCGTTTTGCGGTACACCGCACCCCTCTCGATCAACAGGACCCCCATTTCGACCGTAGGAGGTCCGTTTCCTCCGTTTTGTGGTACGCCACACCCCTCCCGATCAATGGGACCCCCGTTTCGACCGTAGGAGGTCTGTTTCCTCCGTTTTGCGGTACGCCACACCCCTCCCAATCAACAGGACCCCCGTTTCGACCGTAGGAGGTCCGTTTCCTCTGTTGTGCGGTATGCCAGGCCTCGTTTCCATCGCTTCTTCCGTCCAAGCCCTCCCGATGAACACGACCACGCAGTCCGTTCCGACCCAGCCGGTTGGCTCCCATGCGTTCCCTGCTGTCAGGTGGAGGAATCATTATTTTCCGCATAATAAGGATGCACTTCCTTGCTGCCGCCGTGGACCCAGCTGTCAGCCTCTCCACATACAGTCCACGTCCGATGAAAGTCGTTCCTTGACCACGTTGACCACGCCGCGCTGAGAGCACCAGGGCGGTGGACGACGGCGAGGCCTAGGAAGGGGACAACGCGGAGCCGGTGAAGACGCGGCAGTGGATGCCCACGCGGAGAGGAGTATGAGGGTTCACTCGTTCGGCTGCGGTGTGAGGCTGTCGTCGCCGCAGGGCCTGGCCAGCGGTGGGAATAGTAGGGGGCGGTGAGGCCTCCGCGGCAGCATAGCCGGCCACGGGAGGCAGGAGCAGGCGGCACGACCGGCGCTGCTTTGGACGGCTGGAGCAAGAAGACTAGAGGTTGAAGAATCACTACGGCCGTTGAATGGACACCGTATGGTCACTGGAGCTAGAATCGTGCATATTGACTAAGTTGACAAAGCCCTCTGTTCCCGTCAACTTAGTAGGCCCACAAGTCAGCCTCCCACCAAGGTGGGTCCCAGCTAGCAGGGGGTATTCATTTTTTTGTGCGTAATAAGGAGGCACTTCCGGTGGGTCCGAGCTGACAGCAGGGGGAACGTTTTTTTTGCAAAATACGGTGGCCCGTCGGATAGGTCCCAGCAGTCAGGGGCAAACATTTTTTTCGCGATATACTGGTGGGCGTCCGGTGGTTCCCTGCTGTCAGGTGGAGGAATAATTATTTTCCGCGTAATAAGGAGGCACTTCCTTGCGGCTGCCGTGGACCCAGCTGTCAGCCTCTCCACGTACAGTATTCTTCCGACGGAATTCGGTTGTTGACCACATTGACCACGCCGCGCCGACAACACCACGGCGATGGACGACGGCGAGGCCTAGGAAGGGGACGACGCTGAGCCGGGGAAGACGCGGCAGTGGATGCCCACGCGGAGAGGAGCACGAGGGTTCACTGGTTCGGCTGCGCTGCCGTCGCCGCAGAATAACAGGGGGTGTGGGTGAGTGGAGTGGAGGGATGGCCTGGCCAGCGGTTGGAGTAGTATGGAGGCGGTGAGGCCTCCGCGGCAGCACAGCCGGCCACGGGAGGCTGGAGCAGGCGGCACGACCAGCGCTGCTTTGGGCGGCTGGAGCAAGAAGACCAGAGGTTGAAGACGCACTACGGCCGTTGGATGGACATCGTACGGTCAGTCGAGCTAGAATCGTGCATATTGACTAAGTTGACAGAGCCCTTCGTCCCCGTCAACTTAGTGGGCCCAATATACTGGGTCCCAGCTAGCAGGGGGAGTATTCATTTTTTTGTGCGTAATAAGGAGGCACTTCCTTGCATGTGAAGATATAGTTGGTGGGTCCGAGCTGTCAGCGGCGGTAACGTTTTTCTCGCGAAATACAGAGGCCGTTTCGGTGGGTCCCAGATGTCAGGTGGAAAAAATTATTCACGATTTTTACAAAAGAAAAAAATGGGCCAAAAAAAGAGACCCGTTGTACAAGCTTCACAAACCCGGAAAATCCTATTCGACGCACCTTGCGTCAAACTGTTGGCCAATCGCACAGGTAAGACGACCTAGCGAACGACTTGGGCCGGCCCATCTGTAACGTACCTACAGTTTGCAGGTTCCGATTTTTGAACCTTCTAGAGGATTCCCAGCCGATTTTTACCGGTTTTAGGAACATTCTTGAAGGTTCCTGAACCGGTTATTTATTTTTCTTCTCTGTTTTATCTTTTTTGTCCTTTTTTCTCTTTCCTTTTTCTTTTCTCATTTCTTTTTTCTTTTCTGTTATTTTTCCCTTTCAGGCTAATTTCTTTTTTCAACATTTTTTCAGCAATTCAAGGAAGATTTTGTTTCCATTTTCAAATTTTGTTCAGAAATCTCAAAAAATTTGAGTATTTCAAAAAAAATCATTTCATTTCCAAATATGTAAATATATTCAAAAAAGTTTTAAAATTTCTGAAAATGTTCGTATTTCCTAATTTTGTTCACAAATACAAAAAATATCGGATTTCAGAAAATGTTCCTACGTTAAAAAATTGTTCAGAAATACAAAAAAGTTCATGTTTCCAGTTTTTTTGCAAATTCAACAATGTTAGGGAAATTTCATAAATTTCTCGTGTTTTGAATAAGTTGTTCATTTTCATAAAAATGTTCCCATTTTTACAAAAAATGATTATGTTTCCAAAAAGTTGTTCACAAATCCAAAAATGTTAGGCCAATTTGATAAATTTTTTGCGTTTTCCAAATTTCAGAAAAATGTCCATCGTTTTAAAAAAGTGTTACGGATGCTTTTGTTCATTGTTCTCACACCTATTCAAAAAATGTTCAGGCATTAAAAAAATGTTCGCAAATTGCAAAATATGTTCACATTTTCATTTTTTCTGGAGTTTCGAAAAATGTCCCAGTTTCATAAGTTTTTTGCAATTTTCAGAAAATGTTTGTGGTTTCAAATTTTGCTTAGGCATTTCAAAATATGTCCGCGTCCCCAAATTATGTTTTGGAATTTGGAAAAATGTTCCCGTTCCAAGAAATATTCATGATTTTCAAAAAAGTTCCTGTTTTTTGAAAAATAATTTTAAAAAAGTTGTTCATAAATTCGGAAAGAGTTTGTATTTCGTAGAAGATTCCGTTTTTTGACTTGAAATGTAAGGAACGTCAAATATTGTTAATTCTTTTGAAATACGTTCTTGGTTTCAAAATTAATTCCTTTTTGTTAAAAAATATAAATTCAAAACTGTGCTCTAATATTTTGAAATTTTGTTTCAAAGTAAAAATAACTCCTTCACTAATTTTGTTCTTGTTTTTCGAAGACTATTTTTGTCAAAATCTGTTTTAAATTCCAAATTTTCTTCTTTTTTTTTGGAATTTGAAATTGTGTTCACATTTCTTCAAAAAAAATCGTGTGTTTTTTAAATGTGTTCAACTTTTTTAAAATAAATATGCTACTGTACATGTACAGAAAATTAGATCCAACTGGGAATATCCCGCAAAGGTAAGTTCCTAAATACGTTTGCGATGCGTTTTTCTTGACATGTGGCCATTTACTCTAGTGTGTCTTTGTGGGCCGGTCCAGCGACACGGCTCCTGTGTGCGTCCCGCGGGGCCGCGTCCCGCTCCGTATTCGCCGCAGGGTGCGCCGCATAGGGTGATCCTTAATGGGCCGGACCAATAATAAACTAGGAGGGGTGTATGCTCTGTCCGACTATGTATAGTCGCACTGCAAGCGAGAAAGGGGCCAACCAGCTCGCACGAGGCCACTTCTTCTTCTTCCTTTTTGACCTTTTGTTTTGTTTTTATGATTTCTATTTTTTCCTTTTTTTCTATACTTCCAAAACATATATATTAAAAAATATTTTCATAATATTTTGAAAAATCTTAATCATGCATTTGAAAAAAGTTAAACGTGTGCACAAAAATGTTGACCATGTATACGAAAATGTATATAAAAAATATGCAATGGGTGTAAAAAAAGTTGATCACGTGTTTAAAATATGTCACACGGATTTGAAAAATGTTGAATGCGTATGGAAAAAATGTTGACCGTGTATTAAAAAATGGTGAAATCTTTTGATCATGTATATGAAAATATTAATCAAGCATTTAAAAAATGTGAACACGTACTTCAAAAATGTTAATCAAGCATTTGAAAAATGTTACATTTGTATATTAAAATTATGACCATGCATTCAAAAAGATGTTAATCTTGCATTTGAAAAATGTTTTATAAAGCATTTGAAAAATGTTAAATGTTCACTGAATTTTTTTGATTATGTATTATAATTTTTTAATCTTGTATTTGTAAAATGTTAATCAAGCATTAGAATTTTTTTTAAAGTGTATATAAGAAATGTTTTGACCATGTATAGAAAAAAAATTAGTATTGTATTTGAAAATTGTTAATCAGGCATTTAAAAAATGTTTAAAATTTGTTTATAATTTTCCTAACTGGTATTTTTTTTAATTTGTATTGGGAAAATATGAAAAGTGTATTAGGAAAATGTTGGTGACATATACAAAAAATGTAGAATAAAAACCAACAGAAACAAAGGAAACCAAAAAAATGAAACCCGAAAATGAAAAAAAATAAAACAAAATGAAAAATAATCTAAGAAATAAATAAAAATTGAAAAGAAAAACAAAAAAGGTTGATCATGTGTTAAAAAATGCTAATCTTATATCTGAAAAATGTTAAAAGTGTATACAAAAAATGTTGATGATGTATTCAAAGAATGTTAAACTTGTCTTTAAAAACTGTTAAATATTTATAGAATTAATGTTGACAGTGTATTCAAAGAAACCAAAAAAATTAAAATAAAGAACGGGAAGAAGCAATGAATCGGAGAAAATTGGCGGAAAAACTAAACCAGGAAAAAAATATCAAAAACCAAGTAGAAAACCTGGCTCGTTTACTTTAAGGGCCCCGCACCCTTCTGTTTTACAACTAACATGATATTGTCAGAGTGGCTTGTGGCACATCAACATGCATGAGTCCTTAGTATGATCCCTGGCATTCCACATTTTCCTCTATATTTATTTTAATTGTTAGCTAATGGCCGACCTATTTTGTGGGTTCTTCAGGCGATAGTTCCTTCGGTCTCGCATAACATGAGATATAGTTCTCACATTATGTCCTACCTATTATATTTGGCGCCATAAATACACTGAATAGACTTTCACTAGAAACCATGGGTCAGTAGCATGACCCACTAAACCAAAATTTATGTGTAAAAAATCTGGATTTTTTTTCTTCAGCGGAGAAAAACATGGACTGGTGACCCAAGATGATTGGATTTTTTTTGAATCACCCAAGATAATTCGCACTATAGTTGCTTTACAATGAATATAAAGGGCCCAACTCAATGTGCCAACACATGGCAAATGCTACTTTTGGAATTCATGAACAATTTTTGAATTTGGGAACACAATTTCAAATCCGTGAAGTTTTTTGAATTCATGAATATTTTTAATTTTTTGGATGTTTTTCGAAATCATGAACATTTGTGAATTCACAGACAATTTTTGACTTTTGAATAGTTTTCCAATTTTGTAAAAAAAATCAATTGATTTTTCTTAATTATGTACAATTTTTGAATCAACAATTTTTCAAATCCATGAGTTTTTTTGAATTATTGAACCTTTTTGAATTCGTGACATTTTTTGAATCCATGTCCATTTCTTGATTATGCAAAGATTATCCGGATTCATGAATATTATTTAATCTGCGAATATTGTTAATTCATGAATGTTTTTCAATCCACAAGAATTTTGTGAATGTTGCAGACTTTTTTTTAAATTCAAGAACATTTATTCGAATCTGCCATCAAGTTCTGAATATCATGAACTTTTTGTAAATATGCAAATATTTTTTATATGTGACAATTTTTGGGAACCCTCCCCCGCGTCGCCCGCTAGAGCGGCTCGGGCGGAACCCTACCCCCACCGCCGCCGGGCTCCATCAACCCCTCCCTTCCCTCCCCTCCGCCGCCGTTGGAGGACGTCGCCGTGCAAAGCCCCGGGCGCCTGACAGCGGCGGCGGAGGCCCCCTTCCCTACCGCGCTGCTTTGGGTGAGGCAGGTCATCCAGGCGCAAGGGCCCTCCTCGCGGATCTGAGTCGCCGTGGCGGCGCGGCCGATCTGATCCGCCGCCGGCGAAGTGGCGGCATGGTGATGGGAGGAGGCGGCGGAGCTGCGGGCTTCGTGGAAGATCTGGTGGTGTCGTCTGCTCGGTGGGCTTGCATGGCCATGGCGGCGGAGGTCGCAGTGGCCGGCGGCTTGGCCGGTCGGCGGCAGTGGAACATGGCCGGTGGCAGTGGTGATGTTCTATCTGGATCCCTGGGCGGCGGCCCTGGAGGGTGCCGGCTGGTGAAGCTAGGGCTTCCCGCGGCGGCATGGCGTGGTGCAGTCCCACGGCAGTCCCTAGGCGGATCTGTGACGGCGTGGTTCGGATCAGAGATGATGACGAGCGCGCGGGATCCATCTCACGGGCTCTCGCGGCTTGGCGAGGAAGGGTGGGAGCCCTCCTCCTAGGCTCTAGTGATGGCACACCCAGGCAGTGGCCGGTCCGCCAGGGCTCCTACAGTGGCACTGTTGTTGCGGTTGGTCGCCGGATCTAGGCGGCTAGATCTGGGGCTTTGAAGGCGGTCGAGACAGTGCACAGGTTGTCGGGTGGATTTCTTGGGACGGATCCGGGCGAAAACCTGGTCTTCGGTCGATGGCCGAAGCCGGTGATGACGATGCCCTTATCATCGTTTCCTTCATGAAGGCATCATCGAGGTGAAGCTCCCAACTCCACTCAATACCTCCGGGGGAAACCCTAGATCAACTGATCGGATGTTGGCGGCAATCATGTGTCGTTACCCCCTTGGGGGCGGCATTCTTGGAGGTGCACTCGGCCACGCGGGACCAGCGGACAACATCTTTGGTGGAGCGGTGCTTCATCCTATACATTGATGGCGATGGATCTCGACGGCGTGGCGCAGTGCAGATTCGGAGTTCAATGGGCGAGGATGGACTCGTGCAGGAGGACGACCCTGTCTGACGTCGTGGTGGCATTGATGGCAGAGAGACCTGACACGGTAGATGCAACAGTACATCTCTAAATATGGATTGGTGGCAGGTGGCTGCGGCGGCCTCAATACCCGGCAGGGGTCCTGGTTGGGACCTCAGGTCTTAGATGTTTAGGTTTGGCTACGATGTCTGTTTGGTATTAGGCCCAGGCTATCAGCGCCCCTTCATTAACTGGATAGGAGTAGCGACAGTTGTTGCTTAGACGGTGGCTTTAGTCTTACTGTTGTATGACTTTGTAAGGTTTTGTGTGAATAATTAATAAAGTGGCCGCATGCATCGCCCAGATGCAGAGGCCGGAAGTCCTCCTTTTCTAAAAAAAATATATGACAAATTTTCAAATTCATGAAAAAAAATTCATGAAACTTTTAAACTCTTTAACATTTTTCTACTTTGAGAACATTTTTCAAACCATGCGTAATGGGAAAAGAAACATAAGGCAAAATCCGTGCTAGAGGGAGCTAGCGATGCATGTGTGCACCAATGGGCCAGTCGAACTCATGATTTGTACTATAAGAGGAAAAAGCAACAAATGATTTAAATCAAGGGTGCACGAAATACTATATATTAACCAATTTGAGAATAGCAAAATAGTTATAAATAACGGTGCCGGCATAAATGAGTAGAAGCCAAAGTGTTCCACTTTTCTTTGTAGCCGCATAAGTGTTGCACCAAAACAACCAAAACTCCAACCAATAGTGTTGATTTTGACGATAAAGGGTTTCCCCGCTTATATATAAAGCAAACATCCCATACATTCAGCCTGCTGAGGCCACAACACAGAAAAGCCCAAAATAAAAACAAGAAAAAAAAAGAGAAATGAATGCCGACACCGGCAGATCAATGAAGAAAGGAAGCCCGGCAACCGCTGCACCCTCCGAAGAAGTACCACTACGCTCCCAGCATCCCAGAGCGTCGTGCACCAAGCAACACCTTCAAGAAGGGATGAGACAACGTCGCCATTGTTGCCCGAACAAGTTCTAGGGTTTCCCTCGGTACACGGGGGATAATGGGGAAGGGATACACCCGACGCCCCTTAGGAAGGACTGACGACGCCCTCAGGCGTCACCGCGTCGGTGCTGGATAAGCCGACATGGATTTCTCCCGATCCACGACCATCACCACCACCCCAGGCACTTCGAAAGCACGACCGCATCAGTCGCCCACCAGCTTGTGCCACCACGGTTACCTGACAACCCTCGCCGCCTCACTGGAGCTGCCAACACGAGACCTGGAGAGGGAAAGACGACACCGGCCATGGGAGCGAGCACAACTCGACCGGAAGGAGGGGACAACTTCCACCGCCGTAGTGTAGCCGACCGGACGTGGCGACGAGGACTTGCCGGGCCCCAACGGCCCGACCGGCTGCAAGTGGACCCGGATAGTCCTGCCACTACGCTACAGCTTGCCGATCGACAAAGTCCTCACCGCCTGCAGACCGCCGCCACCTGTCCACCACCAGGAAGGGTCGTCGCCGAATGCCGAGCTACCAGCACCGCCACACGGCCAACGGCCGCACCGTCGCGTCGATAGCACCGCGACACGCAGCAGCAGCACCGCTGGGCCACACCAACGCCGGCCGAAGCATACCGCCACCAGCCAGCACCGGCCGAGCAGGGGAGGCCACAGTGACGCCCGGATAATTAAGCTACAATGATCCCCCGCTAATGATGCCACGTCACCTCAGTTACCGTGGATAAACTCGCGTCAGTTCGAAACCCAGTTCAACTTTCAAATTTAAAACAAAGGCAAACAATAAAAATTTTCAAATATTAAAACCAAATTGTTCTCGTTGTGTCAAATAATGCATAAGTAATAGTGGTGGAGAAACCAACATCTTTAAAAGTGTTTGAGTGTCTTAAAATAAATAAAACAGTAGCAAAAGAATTAATTGGACGCCTTTTCTAATTAATAAAATGTTAAACTATTTTTAATTGGAAGTTTAAACTTTTTGTAGTAGAGGTATAATTAGTGATACAAATTTAGGCACAATTGTTGTGATTTATAAAACTAAATAAAATAAAATAGTAAAAGAACAAAAACAGAAAACGAGACAAATAAAAATAAAAATAAAGAAATGGGGCAAAGCCACCCCCTCTACCTGGGCCAAATGGCCCATCTGGCCATCTAGGCCACCAGGAGGCCCACCCCGTCCAACCTTAACCCCTGAAACCCTAACCCCCTTCCCCACTTTCTCCCACTCCCCCCCACGTCTCCACTCACCCCTCACGATTCGATCTGGATCGGGATCGATCCCGCGCCCTCGACGCCTGGCTCCGCCCCCGGCCCTCGACGCCGCCCGTCGCCCCTCTGCTACCTCATCGGCGCCGCTTCCCTGCGGGTTCGCCCTGTCGCCGCACTGCCTCCCCTGCGATGCGCCGTCCCCGACTCCTCCCCGAGCCCCGCTGCCTCGAACCCTACACCCCCCCGTGAGCGCCCTATTCTCCTGCGCACGACCATGGCGATGCGCGCCATCCGCCGCTCGCCCACGTCCCGTGCATGCGCGCGCCTGCGCCGTCCCACAATCGCATGCCACCCGCGTCCCGCACTGCGGCCATTCCCGGCTCCTGCTGCCACACCGCACTCCGCCCCGTCCACCCTGTCGGGACCCCAATCCTAAGTCACACCGATCTAGCATGTAACACATCATATCACTTTGCGGCCTCACGCACGGTATTCCCACGGGTGCCACCTTACCTTGCCCGGGACCGTTTGCGTCTTTTGGCTCACGTATATGATAGTGTCGCTAGCATCCATATGACAGAGAATCCGGGCCGACATGGCTAGTCGTGAACCCAAGGCGGCACTAACCCATGAGGACAGGCATACATGAATCACATCGAGCATGTCGGTCAACAACGTATAAATCCGGGCTGTAGCACTGGGCTAACAGGACTCGGGTAACCCGGGCTGTAGCAGGCTAGGCAGGACTCCGGATAACACCACGTGACATTTCCCCGAAGGGACAGACACAGGAACGACGTGAATCACATGCCGGCCAGTCAAGTGTTCCGAGCAGTAGTGCTGGGCTAGCAGGACTCTGGTGAACCGGGCTGTAGCGGACTACTGTCGCTCAGAAGCACTAGACTACATTTCCCCATATGAGAGGCTGCCAAGGATAAACAACTAGATAGTCGGATCCCACACATAGCAAGCATTTCAATCATACACACAATATGCTCGATATGTGTGAATACAACATGGCATCACAACAAGACTCTATGACTCAAGTAGTTATTCATTAGGCTCCGAGGAGCGAGATATTACAAACATGGGTCTCATGACCCAACATTCAGAGCATACAAGGCAAAGCACATGAGGAAGCTTAACATGTCTGAGTACAGACATCTACAAATGAAAAAGGCTGAGAAGCTTGACTATCTACCAGATCCTGCCGAGGGCACAAGATCGTAGCTGAGGTATCAAGCTAAACGTCGAAGTCCACACGGAACTACTAGCGAGACTGACGTCTCTCTGCAAAAACATAAAATAGGCAAACGTGAGTACAAATGTACTCAGCAAGACTTACATCAGAACTAACTACATATGCATCAGTATCAATAAAGGGGGTGGTGGAGTTTGACTGCAGCAAGCCAGCTTTGACTCGGTGGCTACCCTGAACTACGACTGCAAGTAACTCTTTGAGGTGGCGCACACGAGTCCACATATTCACCATATCAATACACCACTATGGATCCGCTCCGTCTCCCTACGAGAACGCCATCCATAGCACTCACGCTTATCTTGCGCATTTTAGGGTATCCACTTTCACTTGTCTATGAACTATGCAAGGGGTCCAAGTTTCCATATCCGAGGAATCCGGCTATTCGAATAGATATTGATAACCCTGCAGGGGTGTACTTCTTCACACACGCTCTCGCCACTTATCGCCCTGTACACGTCATGTACCTCGGCAACCTTCAAGCGGAAGCCGGGCGAGGGAGTTGGCCACGACCTGACTAACCATGCAAGTCTCTCGTCTAGGTTTATCGCCTATTCGGGTTCCATCCGCAAGGAGATCCGGCCGGGGTGTCGCTCACGGCCCCAAACGATGTGTGCAGGGTTCCCAAGCCCACCAACCGGGTGCCACTTGGTACACCGGGCCACTGTGCCTAGTCTGTCCCAAGCCCACCTATACCGGGTGCCACTTGGTAGACTACTAACACTATCTACAAACACCAGAAACTAGTTGCAACTCCTGGACAGAGATCGAGTTGGTTAATAAGCCGAGAGGGGTCGAGTTACCGGAACCCAATGTGTGGTAGTAACTGTTCATGGATCACAAACACAGAACTCAGTTCCTGAGGACGGTTTCAATGAGACAACCCACCATGTACTCCTACATGGCCTCTCACCGCTACCTTTACCAAATCGTGTTCACACACTTGGCTCACAACAGTAGGACATGTTCACCACATTCCAATTCATTCCCGATGAATCAGACCCGACTCAACTCTAAGCAGTAGCAGGCATGACAAACAAGCATGAATGAGTAGGCACATCAGGGCTCAAACAACTCCTACTCATGCTAGTGGGTTTCATCTATTTACTGTGGCAATGACAGGTCATGCAGAGGAAAAGGGGTTCAACTACCGCAACATGTAACAGTTGAATCGTTGTTGTCCTAATGCAGTAAAAGAGAGCAGGAGCGAGAGAGTGGGATTGTATCGGAATGAACAAGGGGGTTTTGCTTGCCTGGCACTCCGGAAGATAATATAGCTCTTCATCGGTGTCATCGAACTCATCGTCGGAACCACGTCTATCGAGAGGGGACAAATACCAGCAAAACAAAGAGGAACACAATCAATGCAATGCAACAATTATGATGCATGATAATGTGACATGGCAATATGCTGTTGATTGAGCTAATGCAACTAGCAACAAGTTAAATGGAGTTGGTTTGAACCCTAGGTTCAAATTCAAACTCCACATGTGGTTATTTAAATGCCATTTAATTGAATTGTCCTAAACAGTAGTCATAAGTTGTTCTAACATGCATGAAAATGATACAGATGGATAGATTGGATTTTTCTGATAATTTTTCATATATAAATC
The DNA here is from genome assembly GCA_032464435.1 of Aegilops umbellulata. Lineage (NCBI taxonomy): Eukaryota > Viridiplantae > Streptophyta > Magnoliopsida > Poales > Poaceae > Aegilops > Aegilops umbellulata. Next base: position 515,332,373 of record CP136056.1, read on the forward strand.
TTTTCAATCTGAGTTATAGATTATTTTCTATGATTTTTGGAAGTTTTGGTTATTTTTCTGAAATGAATAAATCATTCAAGATTTATTTAAATTCCAGAAAAACCTCTACTGCGTCAGCATGACTGTGGTATGAGGTCAGCAGGTCAACCGGGGTTGACCGGGGTCAAACCTGACGTTCGGGACCCACATGTTAGCTGCACAGTAATTTGACAAAGTTTATAATTAACCTAATTAAATAGTTAGCCGGGTTAATTAAACAGTAGGGCCCACCTGTCAGTGGCCCTAAGTGTGGGTTAGCGGGGTGGTTAGGCCCTAATGACCGGCCACGCCGGCGGTTAACCGCCGGTGGCCACTGGGCATGGCGGAGACGCGCCAAAAGGCCACGGGAGCTGCGGGGAAGGGCACTGGGGTCTAGCCCATGGTCGGGCGAATCCAGAGGAGGCCACGGGAGGGCACGGGGAGGCTTGAGCTCGCCGGAAGCGAGCTCGCGGCGGCGGCCGGAGTGCGGCCTAAAGTGGCGCGGGGCTGTGGGGCACGGGGAGGCCAGATGTGGTGTGCTACGGCCTCCTTGGTCCACCTGGAGCTCGTCTACGAGCTCGGACGTGATGGCGGTAAGCAGAACGACAGCGGCGAAGAGGTGCGGCGGCGGCGAGCCTCGGCCATGGCGGGGGATGGGGCTAGAGCATGCGAACGTGAGGGGGAGAAGAGGGGTTCGAGGCAGGGGCTCACAGAGAGTCCAATTAGCTCGAGAGCGAGGTCGGGGACGCCCGGTAGCTCCCGAATCGACAGCGAGGATCCACGGTGGCCGGCGATGGAAACGGCGATGCTGGCGACGTTGTGGTGCGTCCTTCGTTCCATGGCTTGGTGGAGAGGATGAGGAGGACGACCCGAAGCTCTTGGATACACTTGATGGGCGAGGGAGGGTCGGTGGCCGCGGCGAACGGTGTCGGTGGCGACGAGCTCCGCTCGGTGGTGCTCGGGGGGGAGGGGCAGACGAGGGAGAGACATGGGAGGGAGTGAGAGGCGCCAAGGGGTCACGTGGCATCCATAGCGGCGTCGGGGAGGCAGCAGGCAGGCAGGAGGTGGCGCTGCGCGTGCGTGCGCGCCGCGGGCACACGCGCGTCCTCCTGGCGGGAGGAAGACGACAGGGGAGGGGAACAGGTGGGCTGGGCTGGCCAGCTGGGCCGGCCAGGCCGCATAGTGCTGGGCTGCACAGGGAGGTAAGCGCCAGGTAGGTTTTTTTCCCGTTTTGTTTCTTTTCTATTTTTCTGACATATGTTTTGATTTAATAATAATACTAAATCATTTTATTTTCTTATGCCATTTTTTTAGGAACTAGTTGTATTATTCCAGAGCTCCTCAACAAATGGCACAATTTTTGGACATATAATATATATATAACACATATATATCCAATGCAAATAATTATGCATTAATTTCAAATGCCCAAAATAAATACTTATGAGCTCCCTAAAATATTGGTTTGATTTTTATCTCTGTCCAATATTTTCATAGAGCAACATGAGCATTTTCTTGGACCCTTTTGGAGCAATTTTTATTTGGGTCATTTCCAGAGGTGATTCTGAGGGTTTCGCAAATCCCCATTTCAAATTTAAATGTAATTTAAACATGATGCACACATGACTAGCTAGCCTTGAGCATACCAGAACTAGGGATGTGACAAACCCGCAGCTGCGACCGCTCCGGCTACTCGCCGCTCGCCCGCGCGTGCGTGCTGCACCGCTGCTCGTCGGCGCTGCTGCAGCCTCACCGGCCCGCGCCGCCTCATCCCCTGCTCTCCCCGCTCCGGCCTTCCCGCGCGGCTACCCTCACTCCGGCGTCGTCCTCACGTTCGCCGCGGCCTCCTTCCCCACGTGCACCGCCGCTGCTGCACCGGGCGCCCGCCCCTGGATCGCCTCACCTTCGCCTCACCGCCGGCGTCGACCTCGCCCCGCTCCCGCACCCCCCTGCGCCGGCGAAGACGCCACGCCCGCGGCCACCTCTGGCGCTCCGGCGCCCTGCTCCTGCCCCTTGCCCCGCCCAGCCGCGGTGGCCTCATCGCGCCGCGCCCCGGCGGCCGACGGCCGCGTGCCCGGGGCTGCTCCGTTTGGCGCCTGGCGCCGCCCGCCCCGTAACTCGTTCGCTCGTGCCTGTTTGGCCTCAGTGGCCTATGACAAACGGGGCCCATGCCCAGAATGACAAAAAGGAATTAATAAAGTAAATAAATAAATAGATAATAATTAAAAATAATGAAAATATTAGTTAGTTAATTAATCCTGACTAGATTAGCCTAATTAACTAATTAACCTAATTAACTATTGTTAATTAACTAACAGAGTATGACATGCGGGACCCACATGTCAGTTTGACCCAGTCAACGCCATGTTGACTGCTGATGTCATGCTGACATCATGATGATGTCAGCATACACTATTCTGGATAATGTTGATTTAAAATAATTAAATAAATTCTAAAAATTATTAAATCTTTTAAAATTAATATAAAATAAACTGTACCTCAGATGAAAATACTTTGTACATGAAAGTTGCTCACAACGACGAGATGAAACCGGATACGCATCCCGTTTGTCCGCCACACATCCCTAGTATAGCGTACATGCAACTTTCCCCCTCCGGTTCATTTGTCCGAAAACGCTGAACACCGGGAATACTTTCTCGGATGTTTCCCCCCTTTGCCAGTATCACCTATCCGTGCGTTAGATCACCCTAGCATCGCGTATTGCCTTGTTATATTTTGTGATGCTTTGTTTGCTCTGTATTCATTGTTTCTTCCCCCCTTCTCTTCGGTACACTACGAGACGGACGTCGCTGCTGCCTTGATCGACTACGTTGTTGACGACCCGTCCTTCTTACCAGAGCAACTAGGAAAGCCCCCCCTTGATCACCAGATATCGCCTATTCCTTCTCTCTAGTGCTTGCATTAGAGTAGTGTAGCATGTTACTGCTTTCGGTTAATCCTATTCTGTTGCATAGCCTGTCATTGTTGCTACAGTTGTTACCCTTACCTGCAATCATAAATGCTTATTATAGGATGCTAGTATTCCATCAGTGGCCCTACACTCTTGTCCGTCTGCCATGCTATACTACCGGGCCGTGATCACTTCGGGAGGTGATCACGGGCATATGCTATATACTTTATACTGCTACATTACTTATGATACTGTTCGGAGATGGGGGCTCAAGGGGCAGGTGGCTCCATCCCGGTAGAGGTGGGCTTGGTTTCTCGATGGCCCCCGAGTGTTACTTTGTGGCGGAGCGACAGGGCAGGTTGAGACCACCTAGGAGAGAGGTGGGCCTGGCCCTGGTCGGCGTTCGCGGATACTTCAATTAACACGCTTAACGAGATCTTGGTATTTGATCTGCGTCTGGCCACTAGCCTATACGCACTAACCAACTACATGGGAACAGTTATGGGCACTCGACGTCGTGGTATCAGCCGAAGCCTTCTTGACGTCAGCGACTGAGCGGCGCGTGCCGGATTGGACTGGAACGCCTGCTTTTGTATTAGGGAGGCTAGGTCTGCTTCGGGCCGCCCTCGCAACATGCAGGTGCGCAATGGGCGATGGGCCCAGACCCCTACGCCATAGGATTTAGACCGGCGTGCTGACCTCTCTGTTGTGCCTAGGTAGGGCTGCGACGTGTTGATCTTCCGAGGCCGGGCATGACCCAGGAAAGTGTGTCCGGCCAAAGGGGATCGAGCGTGTTGGGTAATGTGGTGCACCCCTGCAGGGAAGTTTATCTATTCGAATAGCCGTGATCTTCGGTAACAGGACGACCCGGAGTTGTACATTGACCTTATGACAACTAGAACCGGATACTTAATAAAACACACCCTTCCAAGTGCCAGATATAACCCGGTGATCGCTCTCCATAGGGCGATGAGGGGAGGATCGCCGGGTAGGATTATGCTATCCGATGATACTTGGTGAACTTACCATCTACTCTCTTCTGCATGCTACAAGATAGAGGCTGCCAGAAGCGTAGTCTTCAATAGGACAAGCTATCCCTCTCTTATTCTGGCATTCTACAGTCCAGTCCACTGATATTTCCCCTTTACACAGATACTCATGCATATGTAGTGTCGATCCTTGCTTGCGAGTACTTTGGATGAGTACTCACAGTTGCTTTTCTCCCTCTTTTCCCCCTTTCCATTCTTCTCGGTTATCGCAACCAGATGCTGGAGCCCAGGAGCTAGACGCCACTGTTTACGATGACTCCTACTATCCCAAAGGTGCCTACTACTATGTGCAGGCCGCTGACGACGACCAGGAGTAGTTTAGGAGGATCCCAGGCAGGAGGCCTGCGCCTCTTTCGATCTACATCCCAGTTTGTGCTAGCCATCTTATGGGAACTTGTTTAACTTATGTCTGTACTCAGATATTGTTGCTTCCGCTGACTCGTCTATGATCGAGCTCTTGTATTCCAGCCCTCGAGGCCCCTGTATTGTAATATGATGCTTGTATGACATATTTTATTTTTAGAGTTGTGTTGTGATATCTTCCCGTGAGTCCCTGATCTTGATCGTACACGTTTGCGTGTATGATTAGTGTAGGATTGAATCGGGGGCGTCACAAGTTGGTATTAGAGTCGACTGCCTGTAGTTATCCCCTTCCACACTCCTTGGCCGAAGTCGAGTCTAGACATTGCAAAACTTTTTACTAACATGTTTGTGTGTCTTACAGGCTCACGTCGCCATTTGGGTGGTATTAGGATCTTTTATTCCTAGTTTATACTCTGGGACTCCAATCTCTCTTCTATTCGGGTTAAATGAATTTGCTAAACTCTAACATTAGGTTCTTGTAACAACTTTCTCCCGGAGAGCACCGTATTACATAGGATCGTCTGCTACACCAGAAGAATCGGAAGATACTCTCCGATGTTCTCTCAAGACTTTATGGCGTCGCTTTTGCAATTCCCTTCCATCGATAAACCCCTATGGATAACCATGTATACTCGCCATTCATACAATGTTTCCCAGTTGATCTTATTATTACAAGATACCCCGAAATTCTCTTTGTTGTTCCGAGAATCCTTTGAGCTTACCGCCTTGCTGCTCTTTGTCACCTGAATACCCCTACGGATAATTCTCGCACTTACCGAGTATCTGCTCATCCTCAGTTGATTCACGTATTTCACACAAGTCTCCAAAATACCCTTCGATCTTCCGAAAACCCTAAGCAGCCTATTGCTCTTGAAATTCTTGCTTGCTTGCATTATGAATAATCTCATAAGTCTGGTAATATTATTGACATCCTTTTCCATTGTCATTTTGAGTCCGCCGATCCAATATGTTGTGAGTTCTCGCAATCCTCAATTAGGTCCTATAATTCATCCTTCTAGCTCAGACGTTATTTTAAAGATGTGCTGGATCTCAAGCAATCAAATTGCCATCGATTGTACCCCTAAGACTACTCAACTTATCCATCCTTAATCGGAGCATTTGCTTTTGGTCCCTTGATTTGGAAAATCTTAATTCCTTTACATTTGAGCTCTCAATTAGTCAGTTGTTTCTACAACCTGATCTCCTTGCATTCCTTCTTCTTCTGATTGAGTACCGATGCTCACATGAGATCCCTTGAGGACCACCGGATCCTTTATTGGATTTTATCCGACAACTTCCTTCATATTCAATAACCTTGTGAGCCTTTCCTAGGGTAAATAATGCCTTTTGTAAACGGTATCCTTTGCTTTGTCAAACATGCTGCACTTTCGAGCTGGTGATATTTACTCTTGAAGCTTGTGGTATATGCTTCTAAGATGCCCCGATGGGTTGAACTTATGCCTTCCTTAACCTGTGTGAACCCGAAAGTTTTCACGGGTCATACTCCTCTGTTAATTCACCAGTTAGGTTTTCACACTCAATTCATTTTAATAGAGCAGTGAATGAATGGTTATGCATTGGAGAAGTGGGAGTCGACCTTGAACTTTGCGTTCATGCCCATGGACACGATGCTAATCTTTTCATGGAAGCTTCTTTTTAAATGAATTATTCCCTTGGTATAAGTCCATCTTATATCTGCGATAGGGTCTTTTGCAATCATGGTTCCGGCCATAATTATATTCCTTGATTCTTTTCCTCGGTCAATTTAAGGTACTTGTATTCTGCAGATCAATACCCTGTCCAACCTTTGTTCTGTCCTACTTTTGAGTTTACGCCCTGTTATCTCGAGGATATCATGCTATTTCCCTACCTCTTTTGAACTTTTGGTGGAGTAGTACCCTTTTCATGTCATAGTCACTACACGGGTTTTGGGTTGTCGTCAATCGAGTACACCGATTTGTGAATCAAATCAACACTGTGATTCAATACTCCTAGTACTTTGTGGTTGAGACGTTTAATACTCCATGACGTCACTCCTAGCCTGATCGGTTACTTCATGATCGTGCTAATTTTAACTATGCTACCAGGTCCTTCCTAGAGCACAAATTTCGACGGTGAGCTAATCTTACATCGATCTTCCTCGTCATATCATTTCTCCTTGAACATCAAACTTGATTTCGAGTTTGTGTCGTACCCATGGTTCCAGTAACCTTTTGCTTCACCATTCCCTTGGTGTGATGTCATCCCCGATCGATTACATCTTCTTGAAACCTCTAGATAAATGTGTCGTGATCATCGTCAACATTTTAACTTCTTCCGAGACGTACATTGAGTTCCTGATGAGAAATTCCATGCTTGCCTCCTCGATGATTTGTGTTAACATCGACAAAATTCTTGATTTCACTCCCAACACAAAACTTGTTCTAGTTTTGCGTTATAGCTTGAGTTCCTTGCTATCCAGCTTCTGTTGCTTTCTACCTTGGAGTACTACCATCTTTTATGTCAAGAATGTCATGGGAATTTCATCACCTCTTATGAATTCCTGGTACAAGTGATACTTCCTGCCAACTTCGTTCATTCCTTGGCCCCCGTGTTGTTTCTAACCAGAAAACCGACAATTGAACTATGATGTGCGAAATCAAAACTTCTAGCAACCCTATTGCTTTGAAGTTAATGGTCGACATTTAATTCTTAGGCCATTGGTCATCGAATAACCATTCTAACATTGATTGTACTAGCTAAGCCCATATCTCGGGTGCACTTTTCAACCAATGTTTAATTGTGTATGTTTTCCTGGAGCATACCTCATTATACCATTTGATCTGACAAATGTTATCTCCTTGTTCACATAATTGTGGAAATCCATTTTTTAAAATCCCAATGAATTGTCGCTGAGATCATCAGCCACCTCCTCCTCCTCTCCTTGGTTTACTGATGAACTCTTGTTTTGGAACTCACTTCCATAGTTCATTCCCGAGAATCTTATAATGTCTTCTCGTCAATTTGTCACACCTTTTCTTCTCAGGCGTCCCGAGTCTGAGGTATCCTGACACCAATCAGATCTGAATCTCCGTCAGATATGATGGCTGGAACATACTTTCAAGAGTTATAACATTGGTCCTCTTATGACTCGGTAAGGTGATGTCATGCCTAGCACACCTGGCCGGAGGACCTAGTGTTATAGTTTCTTTTTTTAACCAGGTTAACCATTCTTCCATGAGGAAATTGAATGACTTGTTTTAATAAGTTTTTCTTGATGGATCCTTTGTGTATCCAAAGTTTGACCTTTGCTTGAAGAACATGTCAATGCTATCCTGAAGCATGTCTGTGGTAATCCGATTTTCAACAAGAACATTTGAAGCCTAATGCTAAATGTTTCTCGCTCAATTATCCAAACACCGTTGTATGGGTAATGTCATGAAATATCTCTCACCTTGCGTAAAAACTACATTATATCATGTCCTGGGTATCATGCTCCGCTTGTCCTTGGGAAGGATATACCCTTGAAATATGTGTTTAAACACATTTTCCTTTCCATTGTTCTGTTTAAATATGATAATCATATCTTCCTTTCCATTGTTTGGTTTAATCTTTCTTGTGATCTATATGATCTAAGCAGTAATACTTCACTACTTATGTAAACACCTCGGTGTACTACTCTTTCAATAAGACCCTGTTACTATTATTGATGATATTCCGGTAGCCACTGATGGACGAGAACTTTGCCTATTGGTCCGCCTCGTTCAATGAGCAGGAAAATGGTTCTCTTTTTCCCTCGCCCTTGGTACCGACGCTGTTGCCGACATAATCGACAGGCTACCCTCTGACATGCCTTGCTTGCATGATCACACAAGACGTCTCCGCCCTTCCTACTTTTAACACACATGGTGGGCCCATAACCCATAGTTCCACAGGATCGAAACCTGACTCTCTTGTAGATCCTATTGCCAAAGATATTCCTTGAGCTTGGCTTCGTATGCAACTCACGAGCCACATTCCTAGTGATCTATTCTAGTATCAGACACAATACTTATTTGCGTTGCCCTGAAACCCTTTCACCTTCTGACTAGGCATAGAACGATTGCCTGGCTGCTTGAAACTTCTTATTGTACCTTCGAACTTTACTCTCAATGTGTTTTATTTGTTCAAACTCGAGAGGCACTACAGGAATCAGCTACTTTGCCATCTGCCACGGCAGACGGCAAAGGCATGAACGGCGGACGGCAAAGGTCTTTGCCGTCTGCCGCGGACGGCAAAAGGCTCCGGCAAAGTAAGGTCCGGCAAAGAGATACTTTGCCATCTGCTTTCGGCGGCTGACGGTAAAGGGCCATTGCCATCAGCAGCAGACGGCAAAGAAAGCAGACGGCAATAATTGCGCTGTTAGTCCATTAGGTAGCTAACGGCAGGCCTTTGTCGTCCGCCGCTGACGGCCAAATTTGTACTGCCTTTGCCGTCCGCCGAATGATGTCAGCTAGACGTCACTACACGGCAGGCCTTTGCCGTCTGCGACTGTAGGCAAAGTGCAGGGTCTTTGCCGTCAGCCATTGTAGGCAAACTGACCAAATGGGTCAGCTCCCAGGAAGCACAGTTTGCTGCCACGTTGCTTCTTTGCCGTCCGTCACGGACGGCAAAGAGCCCATTGCCGTCGGTGGCTGACGACAAAGAGCCTGCATATTGGCTCTTTTTTTGTTTTTTAAATCCAACAATTTTCACAGCAAATATATATGACATATATAGATATATTTCACAGGGCTATTTAACAACAAACATATCACATATCCAGCACATAAGTTTCGTCGTACATACATATATAGTTCCATCCATTCATACATAAGCAATTTCCATCAAGTTGCACATACACATTGTTCCATCCATACATATTACAATGCAAAGTTTCATCAAGATAGCAAGTTCCATCATAACAAGCTAGAAGAATACTTGAAGAGAATGAGAGAAAAAACAAGCACTCCATCATAGCAAGCTAGCTTCCATGAAGTGAATGAAATCTGCAAAATGGCAAATAAGAAAGTTAGAAATAGGTGACTAGAAGAAGAAGACTAGAACAAGAAGAAGACTAAAACAAGAAGAAGACTAGAACAAGAAGAAGACTAGAACAAGAAGAAGACTAGGACAAGAAGTATATGTCATTTATGAGCTAACTTAGGTGAAATGGATTATATATGAGCTAACTAAGTTGAAATGGGTCATTTATGAGCTAACTAAGGTGAAAAGGATCATTTATGAGCTAACTTAGTTGAAATGGATCGTTTATGAGCTAACTTAGGTGAAATGGATCATTTAAGAGCTAATTTAGGTGAACTGGATCGTTTTTTAGCTAACTTAGGTGAAATGGATCATTTATGAGCTAACTTAGTTGAAATGGATCGTTTATGAGCTAACTTAGTAAAAAGCATCATTTTAGAGCTAACCTAGGTGTGATGGGTCATTTTGGAGCTAACCTAGGTAAGATGGGTCATTTTGGAGCTAACCTAGGTGAAATGGGTCATTTTAAAGCTAACATAGGTAAAATGGATCATTTAGGAGCTAATCTAGGTAAAATGGGTCATTTTAGAGCTAACTTGGATAAACTGGATCATTTCTAAGCTAACTAAGGTAAAATGGGTCATTTTAGAGCTAACTTAGGTAAAATGAATGGTTTTGGAGGTAACTAAGCTAATTATGCAATTTTTGACATAAGTAAGCTAAGTACAGATTGTTTTAGAGCTAACTTAGGTAAAATGGATTGTTTTGGAGGTCAGTAAGCTTATTAAGTCATTTTGGAGGAAAAGAAGCTAACTCTAGGTCATTATGGTAAGCATATTGGAGGAAATAAAGCTAAGTCTAGGTCTTTATGCATTTGTTAAGAAAAACACTAGAGAAACTTACCGTGATCATGGAGGTGTAGGAGCGGGCTGGCTCATGCCTGTAGCTGGAGAAGGATCATGCGATGCTTGTCTGGAGTTACAGTGCACCAAAGATCATTTCCGATGTCTCGTTAGCATGATGACACTCAAATGTTAAGACTAGCAAGTAATTTCCATTCAAATTAAACTCACCGTGGTCCCACGAGCAATCACTGTCATCGGCAGAGCGGTCTGACCGGACTTCTCGCACACAGACTGCACATTTGGTTTTGACAACACAGTCATACTAGTTAGTAATGAGACAAACACTACATGAATGTTTTGGCTAATCTGCAGAAGAAACTTACCACAAGGAGCTCGTACATGGCCCTTGCCTGCATGTCATTCCGTGCCCTCTCCTCCTCCAACATCTTTGTCGTCCTCTCCTCCGACTCCCGCTGCCTCTCCGCCGCCTCCGCCAGAAGTTTCTCCGTTCTATCTCTCTCACTCTGTATAGCAGCCTGCAACACCACTCACATGACCGTTTGTAATCATTGATGGAAGCGCACACAGCGTAATGGAGAAAGATAGCTGAGTACGTATAACTAACCTTGAAGGCGAGTTGGACTGACCGTTTACGAGGCCTTCTCTCAGGAGCGGAGCTCGACTGGCGCGCCTTGATATCCGGGAGAGTGCTAGGACAATGGATAAGTCCATCTCCCATGGCCATGGAGCCATGGGACCTCCCGCCACCAGATATCTTCAGCAGCTCTGTATCAATGGGACCCTGGCTCGGGTTAAAGTCCTCCCCTTTCCTTGCCTTCCCCTGATCTCTATATTGCATGAGCTTGTTGTGGGAGGAGATGTTGGTGAAGTTCTTTGGATCATCGAGGTCAGACGCAGAGAATGCCTTGACTTTCTTGTAAGGGCCAGTGTGGGCCATGGCATACAGGTCGTACACCTCTGGCAACTTATCCGCCTTATTGTAGCATGCCTGAAAGAGAGAAACAAAGTAAATTAGTAATTAAAGGGCTAAAGCTAGCATGATGAATGAATTGCATGAATCATGAAGCAAACCACATACCGAGTTCCGCCCGAACTGATATAAGTTGGAGCTGCCTTGATGGTGTGGCACACCTTCCATTTGGGCACGTTTGTCCTTGGCCTCGTTGTGGAGGGCTAGCCATTCTTTTGAGCACCACTCATTGACCAACACCTCCCAACAATCCATCCGATCCTCACACCATCTCAGAGGGGCCTAAGTTAGCAAATAGAAACTTGAGCGCTACGACTATGAATTACTAAATGAAGGAAGTAAGTACAAGGCCTTAAGACATACCTTCATGTACTGCTCCTTACTCAAGAACTTCTCGCGGCACGCCGGCTTGGTCTTCTTGATACCATGCGAGGCGTAGTAGTCTCGAACAGCCTGCACCCGAGCCTCATGCCATAAGTTCTGTAGTAGGCGCCTGTAGACGTTATCGATAACATTTGCCGCTTCCTCCTCGTATCCCTCCTCACACATGTAGAATGTCGGCAATCAAATGAGACAATATTGATCAGTACAATTAATAACTAGCTAGTTGAAGATTTTTAATTGTGTAAAGGAGAAATTACCCAGAACTTTCTGATCACCACGTCTGCCCTCGTCTTGCACAAGACACCGTCGATAATCTCACTCGGTGGGGCCAAGGCAGCCAAGTAGTGCTCCCAACTCAATCCAAGCTCTGGAAGCCAACCCTCACCAGGCAACGTGACAAACCCCAGGAAGTTTTGCCGACAAAGAACTCCAAGGACGGAGTTGGGCCGGCGGACACTATGATGGTGGTCCCAACCCCTGCAGCATGACAAGGCCAATGCATTAGTTTTTTGAAGAAACGTGAATGCAGAAGGTACAAAAATATTAAATGCACTTACCTCTCCCCATCAGGGAAAATCAACCGCCTCTGCTCGTGGGTCGCCGACACGGATGGGAGCCGTGTATAACCACGCTGGTAGACGGTGCCCCCTCCTCCTCAAAATCAGTCGGCTCCCCGCCATCATCAACATGGCCACTCGGCTCCTCAGGCTGAGCCAGCCAGGTACCCCATCCAGACGTGTGCTCCTCCGGGGTCTCGTGGGCCGAAGGCCCATCGACCCGAGGCTCGTGGGCCGAAGATCCGTGGACCGGATGCTCGTGGACCGGAGTCCGTGTAGCCTCCTCCTCGGACGAGTCCACCCTAGCAGTCACGTGCTCGGGTGAAACAGCTGGGGGTGGCGGCGAGGAAGGCGCCGTAGCAGTCACCCTACCTCCTCTCCCGCGACCACGTGCTCCAGTGATATGTCTCCAACGTATCTATAATTTTTGATTGCTCCATGCTATATTATCTACTGTTTTGGACTATATTGGGCTTTATTTTCCACTTTTATATTATTTTTGGGACTAACCTATTAACCGGAGGCCCAACCCAGAATTGTTGTTTTTTGCCTATTTCAGTGTTTCGAAGAAACGAAATATCAAACGGAGTCCAAACGGAATAAAACCTTGAGGAACGTGATTTTTCTCACCGAACGTGATCCAGGAGACTTGGACCCTACTCCAAGGGAGCCAAGAGGCGGTCTCGAGGGTGGGGGGCGCACCCCTTAGGGCGCGCCCCCTGCCTCGTGGGCCCCTCGAAGCTCCACTGACGTACTCCTTCCTCCTATATATACCTACGTAACCCCAAACGATCAGAACAGGAGCCAAAAACCTAATTCCACCGACGCAACTTTCTGTATCCATGAGATCCCATCTTGGGGCCTGTTCCGGAGCTCCGCCGGAGCGGGCCGTCATCATGGAGGGCTTCTACATCATCATAGCCCCTCCGATGAAGTGTGAGTAGTTTACCTCAGACCTTCGGGTCCATAGTTAGTAGCTAGATGAATCCTTCTCTCTTTTGGATCTCAATACAATGTTCTCCCCCTCTCTCGTGGAGATCTATTCAATGTAATCTTCTTTTTGCGGTGTGTTTGTTGAGGCCGATGAATTGTGGGTTTATGATCAAGTCTATCTATGAATAATATTTGAATCATCTCTGAATTCTTTTATGTACGATTGGTTATCTTTGCAAGTCTCTTCGAATTATCAGTTTGGTTTCGCCTACTAGATTGGTTTTTCTTGCCATGGGAGAAGTGCTTAGCTTTGGGTTCGATCTTGCGGTGTCCTTTCCCAGTGACAGAAGGGGCTGCAAGGCACGTATTGCGTCGTTGCCATCGACGATAACAAGATGGGGTTTATTTCATATTGCATGAATTTAACTCTCTACATCATGTCATCTTGCTTAAAGCGTTATTCTGTTTTTAACTTAATACTCTAGATGCATGCTGGATAGCGGTCGATGAGTGGAGTAATAGTAGTAGATGCAGGCAGGAGTCGGTCTACTTGTCTCGGACGTGATGCCTATATACATGATCATACCTAGATATTCTCATAACTATGCTCAATTCTGTCAATTGCTCAACAGTAATTTGTTCGCGCACCGTAGAATACTTATGCTCTTGAGAGAAGCCACTAGTGAAACCTATGGCCCCCGGGTCTATTCTCATCATATCAATCTCCATCACTTTAATCTTGCTTTGCTTTTTACTTTGTCTTTTACTTTTTACTTTGCATCTCTATATCAAAAATACGAAAAATAGTATCTATCATCTCTATCAGATCTCACTCTCGTAAGTGACCGTGAAGGGATTGACAACCCCTAATCGCGTTGGTTGCGAGTAGCTATCGTTTTGTGCAGGTACGAGGGACTTGAGCGTGGCCTCCTACTGGATTGATACCTTGGTTCTCAAAAACCGAGGGAAATACTTACCCTACTTTGCTGCATCATCCTCTCCTCTTCGGGGAAATCCAACCAGTGCTCAAGAGGTAGCAAGAAGAATTTCTGGCACCATTGCCAGGGAGGCTTACGCGAAGTCAAGTGAAGATTTGGACTCCCGACAACGATCCATTTCTGGCGCCGTTGCCAGGGAGTCTACGCAAAAGTAAACATATCAAGTACCCATCACAATCCCTATCTCTCGCATTACATTAGTTGCCATTTGCCTCTCGTTTTCCTCCCCCACTTCACCCTTGCCGTTTTATTTGCCCTCTCTTTCCCATTCTCCTTCTCCTTCTCTTTTTCTGTTTGCCTTTTTCTCGCTTGCCTTCTGTTTGCTCGTGTGTTGGATTGGTTGTTTGTCGCGATGGCTCAAGATACTACCAAATTGTGTGACTTCACCAATACCAATAGTAATGATTTCCTTAGCACTCCGATTGCTCCTCTTGCCAATACAGAATCTTGTGAAATCAATACTGCTTTGTTGAATCTTGTTATGAAAGATCAATTCGCCGGCCTTCCTAGTGAAGATGCCGCTACTCATCTTAATAGCTTTGTTGATTTATGTGATATGCAAAATAAAAAAGATGTCGATAATGATGTTGTTAAATTGAAGCTATTTCCTTTTTCTCTTAGAGATCGTGCTAAAGCTTGGTTTTCGTCTTTGCCTAAAAATAGTATTGATTCTTGGAACAAGTGCAAAGATGCTTTTATCTCTAAGTATTTTCCTCCCGCTAAGATCATCGCTCTTAGAAACGACATTATGAATTTTAAGCAACTTGATCATGAACATGTTGCACAAGCTTGGGAGAGAATGAAATTAATGCTATGTAATTGCCCTACTCATGGTTTGAATTTGTGGATGATTATACAAAATTTCTATGCCAGATTGAATTTTGCTTCTAGAAATCTTTTAGATTCGGCCGCGGGAGGCACTTTTATGGAAATCACTTTAGGAGATGCTACTAAACTCCTAGATAATATTATGGTTAATTATTCTCAATGGCATACTGAAAGATCTACTAATAAAAAAGTGCATGCGATAGAAGAAATCAATGTTTTGAGAGGTGAAACCGGCGGTCAGTGCGGCGGTCGCAAGCAGCGAAGCCTGCATACGCATATTGACTCATTTTTTGTTAGACTCCTGCAAAATTTATTAGATCCTCTATTCTGCTTTTCTTTCCGAACGCCAAACAGAGCATCAGGGGCTACTGTCTATGCGGTAATATTTTTACATATTTTTACTTACCTCGAAGCCTGTTAGAAGGCTAGCACAAGCTTCAGTCAGTCCGCTCTTGGCAGACTGAACCTTCTGGAGCACCGTACTCATGATAGTACGGTGATCCTCGTCGATGGAGGCGCCGTTAAGCACCTCCAGCAAATTGTCCAGCGCCTCCGGTTGGACGGGGGCTGCCGGCTTAGTAGGCTTGCTCCTCTTAAAAGGAGGTCGCCTGCGCAGTCCGGAACCGTTGAGGATTCCGGCATGGTGTCCGGCGCAAAGACGGACTTGGAGCCCTGAGGGGTCTTGTCCCCTTTACTCCCGGAGTCCGAGAGGTCGCCTCGCGGCTCCTCCAGGACCACCTCCTCTTGGCCCGGAGCTTGTCGCGACGCCTCTTCGGCGTCGTCCGCAGTGCGGGGGGAGGCAGCGGGCGGAACTGAATTCACTCCGATGAATCCAGGGAGCCGCTCGACGACTCGTCGAGCTGGGCCTTGGGTGGAATGCATAATTATATTCGACATAAGGAAAAGCTGTGCAACAAAGGAATGCTATGAGTTACTCTAGTGTCCGAATACTTATGATGCCGCCGGGCGCCTGGCCCTGTGCGGCCACTCCTCTTCGCCCTCGTCGGCGTCGGTGGAGTAGTCCGGAGGGAGGGTCTTCCCCTTCTTGGACCCTTCGGCCTCCCCTGTTGGGGCGGCATTCCTCTTCTTTCCTCGCCCCGCTGGAGGGGGAGAGGTTTCTTCTTCCTCCTCCTCGTCTTCACGGGAGGAGTGCGTCTCGGATTCGTCGGATGAGGAATCCGACACCTCCATACGCCGGGCATTCTTTCGAGTCCCTGTGGCCTTCTTCTTGGCCTTCTTCTCCGGCACCACGTAAGGTGCCGGAACCAGCAACTTCGATAAATGAGCATCGACTGGGTCTTCGGGCAAAGGAGTTGGACAGTCGATCTGTCCAGACTTCGCCTGCCAATCCTGTCAAAGGTACGATAGTTTAGATCCCGCATAGAGTCAAACTATGAGAAACAAATGTCCTATAAAAGGTAAAGATAACTCACCGCACCAGCTTGACGCTGTGTGCTGAATCCGCGATCCTCGGAAGCGGATGCGGGAGCCTCGACGCCCTTGAATAGCACCTTCCAGGCATCTTCGTACGTCGTGTAGAAGAGCCTACTCAAAGTTCGGTGCTGCGTTGGGTCGAACTCCCATAGGTTGAAGGCCCGTTGTTGACATGGGAGGATCCGGCGGACGAGCATAACCTGGACTACATTGACAAGCTTGAGCTGCTTGTTCACCAGGGATTGGATGCATGTTTGCAGTCCAGTCACCTCTTCCTCGTTGCCCCATGATAGGCCCGTCTCTTTACAGGACGTGAGCCGTGTAGGGGGTCCGGATCGGAACTCGGGGGCTGCGACCCACTCAAGGTCGCGTGGCTCGGTGATGTAAAACCATCCCGATTGCCACCCCTTCAGGGTCTCCACAAAGGAGCCCTCGAGCCATAGGACGTTGGCTATCTTGCCCGCCATGGCGCCTCCGCACTCTGCCTGGTTGCCGCGCACCACCTTCGGCTTGACATTGAAGGTCTTGAGCCAAAGGCCGAAACGGGGGCGGGTACGGAGGAAGGCCTCGCACACGACGATAAACGCCGATATGTTGAGGACGAAGTTCGGGGCCAGATCGTGGAAATCCAGGCCATATTAGAACATGAGCCCCCGGATGAACGGGTGAAGAGGAAAACCCAGTCCGCGGAGGAAATGGGGAAGGAATACAACCCTCTCATGGGGCCTTGGGGTGGGGAGGATCTGCCCCTTTTCGAGAAGCCGGTGCGCGATGTCGTTAGACAAGTATCCGGCCTTCCTCAGCTTTTTGATATGGCCCTCCGTGACGGAGGAGACCATCCACTTGCCTCCCGCTCTGGACATGGCTGGAGAAGGTTGAGGTGGGAAGTGCGGGCTTGGGTGCTGGAGCTCGAGTGCGCGGAAGATGGATAGGCAAAGGAGGAAGAAGGCGTAGGTAAAAAGGTGGATCCTTATCCCCTTATATGGGCGGATGCGACTATGCGTCCCCACCAGCCTGGTAAAACTCGCTTATCTCCCAAGTGCCGTGATAAATGGCGCGGTTGGGTTACCCACGTCCGTATTGATGAGAATCCCGTAAATGAGGGACACGATCTCTGCTTCGACAAGACGTGCCAAGGAAACCGCCTCGCAAAATGCGCTGAGGTGGGGAAGTGAAAACCATTCAAATAAAGGCTTGGCCGTAGTGTGATGTCACGCTACGGAATACGTCAGCAGATTAGATTTGTGTAAATATTATTCTCTCTATGGCAATATGTGGAAATTTATTTTGCAGAGCCGGACACTATCCTTAGTGTTAGCAATCTTTTATGAAGTACTTGGAGGAGGAACCCGCCTTGCAATGCCGAAGACAATCAACGCGCCGGACTCGTCGTCATTGAAGCCTGGTTCAGGGGTTACTGAGGGAGTCCTGGATTAGGGGGTGTCCGGATGGCCGGACTATGCCTTCAGCCGGACTCCTGGACTATGAAGATATAAGATTGAAGACTTCGTCCCGTGTCCGGATGGGGCTTTCCTTGGCGTGGAAGGCAAGCTTGGCGATGCGGATATTTAGATCTCCTACCATTGTAACCGACTTGGTGTAACCCTAACCCTCTCCGGTGTCTATATAAACCGGAGGGTTTTAGTCCGTAGGACAACACAACATACAACAATCATACCATAGGCTAGCTTCTAGGGTTTAGCCTCCTTGATCTCGTGGTAGATCTACTCTTGTACTACCCATATCATCAATATTACACAAGCATGACGTAGGGTTTTACCTCCATCGAGAGGGCCCGAACCTGGGTAAAACTTCGTGTCCCTTGTCTCCTGTTACCATCCGCCTAGATGCACAGTTCGGGAACCCCTACCCAAGATCCGCTGGTTTTGACACCGACAAGTGGAAAGATGGATGAACTTATGAAATTATTTGCTGCTAAGAGTGTTTCTTCTGATCCTAATGATATGCCTTTGTCTACTTTGATTGATAATAATAATGAATCTATGAATGTGAATTTTGTTGGTAGGAATAATTTTGGTAACAACGCGTATAGAGGGAATTTTAATCCTAGGCCTTATCCTAGTAATCCTTCTAATAATTATGGAAATTCCTACAACAACTCTTATGGAAATTTTAATAAGATGCCCTCTGAATTTGAGAATAGTGTTAAAGAGTTTATGAATTCACAAAAGAATTTTAATGCTTTGCTTGAAGAGAAATTGCTTAAAGTTGATGATTTGGCTAGGAACATTAATAGAATTTCTCTTGAGGTTGATTCTTTAAAGTTTAGATCTATTCCTCCTAAGCATGATATCAATGAGTCTCTCAAATCCATGATAATTTACATTGATGAGTGCAAGGAAAGAACCGCTAGGATGCGTGCTACGAAAGATGCCTTTATTAAAGCGTGTTCTTCCAATTCCTATGAAAATCGAGATGAAGATCTTACAGTTATTGATGTGTCCCCTATCAAATCTTTGTTTTGCAACATGAATCTTGATGAAACTGAATATGATCTTCCTTTACCTAGAAGGCGTTCTAAAAATTCGGAGTATTTAGACCTTTATGAAATTGATGAAAGTGGGATTGAAAGAAATAAAACCCTAGATTTTGCTCAACCCACTATATTGGATTTCAAGGAATTTAATTATGAAAGTTGCTCTTTGATTGATTGTATTTCCTTGTTGCAATCCGTGCTAAATTCTCCTCATGCTTATAGTCAAAAGAAAGCCTTTACCGAACATATTGTTGATGCCTTGATGCAATCCTATGAAGAAAAACTTGAGTTGAAAGTTTCTATCCCTAGAAAACTCTATGATGAGTGGGAACCAACCATTAAAATTAAAATTAAGGATCATGAGTTTTATGCTTTATGTGATTTGGGTGCTAGTGTATCCACTATCCCCAAAACTTTGTGTGATTTGCTAGATTTCCATGACTTTGATGATTGCTCTCTAAACTTGCATCTTGCGGATTCCACTATTAAAAAACCTATGGGAAGAATTAATGATGTTATTATTGTTGCAAATAGGAATTATGTGCCCGTAGATTTTATCGTTCTTGATATAGATTGCAATCCTTCTTGCCCTATTATTCTTGGTAGACCTTTCCTTAGAACGGTTGGTGCGATTATTGATATGAAGGAAGGGAATATTAGATTTCAATTTCCATTAAAAAATGGCATGGAACACTTTCCTAGAAAGAAAATAAAATTTCCATATGAAACTATCATGAGAGCCACTTATGGATTGCCTACCAAAGATGGCAATACCTAAATCTATCCTCGCTTTTATGCCTAGCTAGGGGCGTTAAACGATAGCGCTTGTTGGGAGACAACCCAATTTTATTTTAAGTTTTTTGTTTTTTCTTCTGTTTAGGAATAAATAATCCATCTACCTTCTGTTTAGATGTGATTTTGTGTTTTAATTAGTGTTTGTGCCAAGTTAGACCTATAGGATCTTCTTGGATGATATTTATTTGATCTTGCTGTAATTTCCAGAATCTTTCTGTTCACGAAAACAATTGTTAAAAATCACCAGAACATGATGAAATACTTATTCCAATTGCTTCTGATCAATAAACAAATTGTCTAGGTCTTACTATTTTGGTAGATGTTTTGGAGTTCCATAAGTTTGCGTTAGTTACAGATTACTACAGACTGTTCTGTTTTTGACAGATTCTGTTTTTCGTGTGTTGTTTGCTTATTTTGATGAATCTATGGCTAGTAAAATAGTTTATAATCCATAGAGAAATTGGAATACAGTAGGTTTAAAACCAATATAAATTAATAATGATTTCATTACAGTACCTTGAAGTGGTTTTATGTTTTCTTTCTCTAACGGAGCTCACGAGATTTCTATTGAGTTTTGTGTTGTGAAGTTTTCAAGTTTTGGGTGAAATCTTTTGATGGATTATGGAACAAGGAGTGGCAAGAGCCTAAGCTTGGGGATGCCCATGGCACCCCCAAGATAATCCAAGGACACCAAAAAGCCAAAGCTTGGGGAAGCCCCGGAAGGCATTCCCTCTTTCGTTACTTCCATCGGTAATTTTACTTGGAGCTATATTTTTATTCACCACATGATATGTGTTTTGCTTGGAGCGTCTTGTATTATTTGTGTATTTGTTTGTTAGTGTGCCACAATCATCCTTGCTGTACACACCTTTTGAGAGAGCCATATATGAATTAAAGTTTGATAGAATACTCTACGTGCTTCACTTATATCTTTTGAGCTATGTAGTTTTGCTCTATGTGCTTCACTTATATCTTTTGAGCGTTATAATTTTGCTCTATGTGCTTCACTTAGATCTTTTAGAGCAAGGTGGTGTATTTGTTTTAAATAAAATATTGATCTCTCATGCTTCACTTAGATCATTTTGAGAGTCTTAATAGCATGGTAAATTGCTTAATAATAATATGCTTGGTATTCAAGATTTGTGAAACTTTCTTTTGAGTGTGTTGAATACTAAGGAAAGATTGAAGCATGATAATTGTTTTGAGATATGGAGGTGATAATATTAGGGTCATGGTAGTTGAGTAGTTGTGAATTTAAAGAATACTTGCGTTGAAGTTTGTGATTCCCGTAGCATGCACGTATGGTGAACCGTTATGTGATGAAGTCCGAGCATGATTTATTTATTGATTGTCTTCCTTATGAGTGGCGGTCGGGGACGAGCGATGGTCTTTTCCTACCAATCTACCCCCTAGGAGCATGCGCGTAATACTTTGCTTTGATAACTTCTAGATTTTTGCAATAAGTATATGAGTTCTTTATGACTAATGTTGAGTCCATGGATTATACACACTTTTTACCATCCTTCCACCATTGCTAGCCTCTCTAATACCGCGCACTTTTCTCCGGTATCATACATCCACCATATACCTTCCTCAATACAACCACCATACCTACCTATCATGGCATTTCCATAGCCATTCCGAGATATATTGCCATGCAACTTTCCCTCCATCATTGTCATATTGCTAGCATGATCATGTAGTTGACATCGTATTTGTGGCAAAGCCACCATTCATAATTCTTTCATACATGTCACTCTTGATTCATTGCATATCCCGGTACACCGCCGGAGGCATTCATATAGAGTCATATCTTGTTCTAAGTATCGAGTTGTAATTGTTGAGTTGTAAGAAAAACAAAAGTGTGATGATCATCATTTTTTAGAGCATTGTCCCAAGTGAGGAAAGGATGATGGAGACTATGATTCCCCCACAAGTCGGGATGAGACTCCGGACGAAAAAAAGAGGCCATAAAAAAAAGAGAAAAGGCCCAAATAGAAAAAATGAGAGAAAAAGAAAGAAGGGACAATGTTACTATCCTTTTACCACACTTGTGCTTCAAAGTAGCACCAAGATCTTCATGATAGAGAGTCTCCTATTTTGTCACTTCCATATACTAGTGGGAATTTTTCATTATAGAACTTGTCTTGTATATTCCAATGATGGGCTTCCTCAAAATGCCCTAGGTCTTCGTGAGCAAGCGAGTTGGATGCACACCCACTTAGTTTCTTTTGTTGAGCTTTCATATACTTATAGCTCCAGTGCATCCATTGCATGGCAATCCCTACTCACTCACATTGATATCTATTAATGGGCATCTCCATAGCCCATTGATACGCCTAGTTGATGTGAGATTATCTTCCCCTCCTTTTGTCTTCTCCACAACCACCATTATATTCCACATATAGTTCTATATCCATGGCTCACGCTCATGTATTGCGTGAAGATCGAAAAGTTTTGAAAATGTTAAAGTATGAAACAATTGCTTGGCTTGTCATCGGGGTTGTGCATGATTTAAATACTTTGTGTGGTGAAGATAGAGCATAGCCAGACTATATGATTTAGTAGGGATAACTTTCTTTGGCCATGTTATTTTGAGAAGACATGTTTGCTTTGATTAGTATGCTTGAAGTATTATTATTTTTATGTCAATATAAAATTTTGTCGTGAATCTTTCGAATCTGAATATTCATACCACAATTAAGAAGATTTGCATTGAAATTATGCCAAGTAGCACTCCGCATCAAAAATTCCATTTTATCATTTACCTACTCGAGGACGAGCATGAATTAAGCTTGGGGATGCCTGATACGTCTCCAACGTATCTATAATTTTTGATTGCTCCATGCTATATTATCAACTGTTTTGGACTATATTGGGCTTTATTTTCCACTTTTATATTATGTTTGGGACTAACCTATTAACCGGAGGCCCAGCCCAGAATTGCTGTTTTTTGCCTATTTTAGTGTTTCGAAGAAACGGAATATCAAATGGAATAAAACCTTCGGGAACGTGATTTTCTCACCGAACGTGATCCAGGAGACTTGGACCCTACTCCAAGGGAGCCAAGAGGCCGTCACGAGGGTGGGGGGCGCCCCCCCCCTTAGGGCGCGCCCCCTGCCTCGTGGGCCCCTCAAAGCTCCACCGACGTACTCATTCCTCCTATATATACCTACGTACCCCCAAACGATCAGAACAGGAACCAAAAACCTAATTCCACCACCGCAACTTTCTGTATCCACGAGATCCCATCTTGGGGCCTGTTCCGGAGCTCCACCGGAGAGGGCCGTCATCACGGAGGGCTTTTACATCATCATAGCCCCTCCGATGAAGTGTGAGTAGTTTACCTTAGACCTTTGGGTCCATAGTTAGTAGCTAGATGGCTTCTTCTCTCTTTTTGGATCTCAATACAATGTTCTCCCCCTCTCTCATGGAGATCTATTCAATGTAATCTTCTTCTTGCGGTGTGTTTGTTGAGACCGATGAATTGTGGGTTTATGATCAAGTCTATCTATGAATAATATTTGAATCTTCTCTGAATTCTTTTATGTATGATTGGTTATCTTTGCAAGTCTCTTCGAATTATCAGTTTGGTTTGGCCTACTAGATTGGTTTTTCTTGCCATGGGAGAAGTGCTTAGCTTCGGGTTCGATCTTGCGATGTCCTTTCCCAGTGATAGAAGGGGCAGCAAGGCACGTATTGCATCGTTGCCATCGAGGATAACAAGATGGGGTTTATTTCATATTGCATGAATTTATCTCTCTACATCATGTCATCTTGCTTAAAGCGTTACTCCGGTTTTTAACTTAATACTCTAGATGCATGCTGGATAGCGGTCGATGAGTGGAGTAATAGTCGTAGATGCAGGCAGGAGTCGGTATACTTGTCTCGGACATGATGCCTATATACATGATCATACCTAGATATTCTCATAACTATGCTCAATTCTGTCAATTGCTCAACAGTAATTTGTTCACCCACCGTAGAGTACTTATGCTCTTGAGAGAAGCCACTAGTGAAACCTATGGCCCCTGGGTCTATTCTCATCATATCAATCTCCATCACTTTAATCTTGCTTTGCTTTTTTACTTTGTCTTTTACTTTTTACTTTACATCTCTATATCAAAAATACCAAAAATATTATCTATCATCTCTATCAGATCTCACTCTCGTAAGTGACCGTGAAGGGATTGACAACCCCTAATCGCGTTGGTTGCGAGTAGCTATCGTTTTGTGCAGGTACGAGGGACTTGAGCGTGGCCTCCTACTGGATTGATTCCTTGGTTCTCAAAAATTGAGGGAAATACTTACGCTACTTTGCTGCATCATCCTCTCCTCTTCGGGGAAATCCAACGCAGTGCTCAAGAGGTAGCATCCAGCTCCTCTCTTCTTCTTTCCTCGTCCCCTGCTGGGCACCGCGGTCGACGAAGAAGGGCCCGACGGTGTCGCCATACTATCCAGCAACGCTCGGTGGAGAGGTGCGTGTGGAATGGAAGACCTCACACCACGCGCCGACGAAGAAGGGGCCTCGGCGCGCTCCCGACCAGCGCCCACCATCTTTCAACACTTGCCATGACAAAGAGTAAACGAAATTAGTACAACATAAAAAAATACCGACATGAATAGTAATATGTATATCACTTAAGTGTATCATCATCAAGTATAACATAAAAAAATGGAATACCTGACACTACTAATAATCTCGATCAGTATCATTAATAAATGCATAATCATCATCATCATCATCATCACTATAATCAATGACGGGCTCATAGGGTTCAGTGGCATCAACATGTGGAAGGCCACCTTGACATAAGCGGTCAAGCATTGACATGTCATCCGCAACAGTAACCTCTTCTTGTTCCGGCTCTTCTTGTTCCTCCTCTGGGGTGATGTCTGGTTCACTGTCGCTGTCTACTTCAATGTTTTGGGGTGAGGTATAGCGGTTCTCGAAACGCTTTTTGGAAAGACGTGTCTCTTGGAAGAATTCTCCTTCATATGTGTCTGGGTTAATGTGAGGTTCAGGATCCTCTTCCTTTGGGGGAGATAGTCTAGCACGTGGCGGCACTTCATAAACGACATCCCAACCTTTCAGATTTGGATTAGTTTGGCAGGCCCACGGTAGATAGAATACTTGGGTCGCCTGTTGAGCCATAATAAAGACATCAGGAACATCTAAATGGGTGCTTTGGTTGATTTCAACTAGCCCTATATGTTCATGAGTCCTTCTAGTCTCCTTCGGCTGAAACCAATAACATTTGAAGTCTACGACATTCGGTGGGTTTTCACCATAGAATATAAGTTCATAAATTGCTTCAACTCTCCCATAATACTTGGTACCTCCTTCGCCGATAGCAAATACACAACAATTTGTAGACTTTCGGTCGGCCATAGATAGCTCTTTGCCATAGGTACGAAAGCGATACCCGTTGATGTCGTATTTGTCAAATGAACGGACCTTATAGTCAAAACCATTAGCGACTTGTCTCAATTCGGCGTCCATAGACTCTGAATTAGCCTACAAGTTTAATATGAAAGGATTGTTGCATTACGCACAAATTAGCGAATGAAATGAAATTGTCTAATAGAAATTACCGTTTGTTTGAACCAAGAGATGAAACCGGGATAGCCGCCTCCTTGCTTTGCGAGAAGCTCATACTCTTCGACGGAATCCTTTTGGATCACCTCTCCATACGAGAATATGGCGACGTATTGACTGTATGAAATATCCAGGAATAAGAGTAGTTCAAAGGAAATAGAAGTTGCGAAACAATGTACCGAGAACTTACTCGATGTACGGCCGCACTTCTATCAGGTTGTTGCAGATATACAACGAAATGGTCCGCCATTCTTCTTTATCCAAAGATACTGGATTTGAAACACTGGCTGGTGCGAGATTCCCTTTGAATAGGCTGAGGTTGGATCCACCCTTTTTAGGGTCGTCAGCATTGTACCGAGGCTGATGCCGACTCGAGGATGCCTCGGATCTGCCACTTTGTCAGCATGTAATTCATCAAACTTTTTCCACGCAACACCATCCGATGTGTGTACCATCATGAGATTCCCATCTTCATCTAGTTCGGTTCTTTTGCCTGTTTTGTGCCATGTCATCTGTCTGGCCGTCTCTTCGACCATGAAAAGACGCTGAAGTCTTGGTACGATTGGCATATACCGAAGAACACTAACGGGATTTTTGGTCTGTGTCTTCTCACCCATACCGTTGTCTACCACAATATACCTGGAAGACTTGCAAATGGGACAATAGTTCAAGTCCGCATAGTTAAGCCTAAATAAGGCACATCTTTTCTCACAGGCATGTATCTTCTCATAGGGCATCTTCAGTGCACGGAGTATTTTGTACGACTGGTACAGGTTTGCAGGCATTACATGGCCTTTGGGTAGAAAGCGTCCAAATACTGTCATAATTGTGTCGTAGCATTCTCTGCCCAAGTTGAACTGAGCCTTCAGAGCCATTACTTGTGAGATGGCATCCAACTGACAAAGCTCAGTGTGCTCGTGGAGCGGACGTTTTGAAGACTCCAACATTTCATTGAAGGCCTTTGCAGATTCCTCCATCTCCTTGTCCGAATCCCGAGCATGATCATAGTCTTGCACCATGTTTTCCATCCCGGTACCATGCTCGTTGGTGCGACCACGATCCACCTCAGCTCGGTCACGTTGGGCAGACTCACCATGAAATGTCCACACCGTATAATCGGGCGTAAAACCACTCTTCTGCATGTGTTTGCCCATTTTAGCCTCTGTCCTCTTTTCCCAATTGCTGCACCGGAAACAGGGGCACCAGGTTTTCCTCTGGCCATTTGCAAATGCGGCTTGCACAAACCCCTTGGTTTTTGTGAACCATTCAGCGCTCCATTTGTTCTGACCAGTGTGACCGGTATACATTCACGCACGATCACTCATCTTGACTTTCAGAGCTACTGGACACACAACAAATATATATAATTCACCATGTATATATTCATCAGTTGATCTACTTTGTCAATTTTATTACGTCCATGCAACCTACACTCTAATAGGTAATGATAGGTCCTAATCCCACCCGAGTATGTGTAGATTGGGTTCATTTTCCCATGCTATGCTCCGGATCCGACGCAAAATTTTGGCAGCACCTCCCCGCTGTTCTCCTGATACACGTCTCTGCAATAAACAGAGAGGATTTGTACCCGGAGAACAACAGGGGAGGCACTGACAAAATTTATGCGTCGGATCCGGAGCAAAGCATATGGGAAAATGAACCCAATCTACACATACTCGGGCTGTCCATGGATAGCGTTGGACAATTCGAAAGAATCAAGGTTATAAATATGCAAATGAATGCATATTTATAACTATGACGCTTTTGAACGGGAGACACATATTGGTTATGCATACTGATGATTCAAGACACATATATAGCTAGCTATCAAGTTTCATCGGCATGAACACCGGAAAATAGCAAATAATTAATGGGGGAGGAGGACATGTCATTTGTGCTCACCCATGAACGAAGGGGCAGAGCTCATCAAACGCACGGCGAGGTTGTCGAACACCAAACCTCGCAGCGATGAAACAACTGCACATTTATATCTACCTAATCAACACAATTATATATGATGTTTTTCATAACAAAATCAAAAAAAATATGACCTAACTAATAATTCACAAATATATGACCCCGTTGGCCTCTGTAAGGCCAAAGAACACCTTTTCGGGAGGTGTCGAGGGTCGGGGTGTCGTGTCAGGGTCGGGGGGTCGGGGTGTGGTGTCGGGGTCGGGGTGTCGGGGTCAGGGGGTCAGGGGGTCGTGGTGTCGGGGTGTGGTGTCGGAGTCGGGGTGTGGTGTCGGGGTCGGGGTGTCAGGGTGTGGTGTTGGGGTCGCGGTGTCGGGGTCAGGGGGTCGGGGTGTCATGTCTGGGTCGAGGTGTGGTGTCGGGGTCAGGGGTCAGGGGGTCGGGGTGTCGGGGTGTGGTGTCGGGGACGGGGTCAGGGGGTCGGGGTGTGGTGTCGGGCTCAGGGGGTCGGGCTGTTTCCTTCTATCCTCCTCCTTCTTCTTCTTCTTCTTCTTCTTCTTTCCTTTCTTCTTCTTCTTCTTCTTCTTCTTCTTCTTCTTCTTCTTCTTCTTCTTCTTCTTCTTCTTCTTCTTCTTCTTCTCCTTCTTCTTCTTCTTCTTCTCCTTCTTCTCCTTCTTATTCTTCTTATTCTTCTTATTCTTCTTATTCTTCTTATTCTTCTTATTCTTCTTATTCTTCTTATTCTTCTTATTCTTCTTATTCTTCTTCTTCTTCTTCTTCTTCTTCTTCTTCTTCTTCTTCTTCTTCTTCTTCTTCTTCTTCTTCTTCTTCTTCTTCTTCTTCTTCTTCTTCTTCTTCTTCTTCTTCTTCTTCTTCTTCTTCTTCTTCTTCTTCTTCTTCTTCTTCTTCTTCTTCTTCTTCTTCTTCTTCTTCTTCTTCTTCTTCTTCTTCTTCTTCTTCTTCTTCTTCTTCTTCTTCTTCTTCTTCTTCTTCTTCTTCTTCTTCTTCTTCCTTCTTCTTCTTCTTCTTCTTCTTCTTCTTCTTCTTCTTCTTCTTCTTCTTCTTCTTCTTCTTCTTCTTCTTCTTCTTCTTCTTCTTCTTCTTCTTCTTCTTCTTCTTCTTCTTCTTCTTCTTCTTCTTCTTCTTCTTCTTTCTTCTTCTTCTTCTTCTTCTTCTTCTTCTTCTTCTTCTTCTTCTTCTTCTTTCTTATTCTTCCTTCTTCTTCTTCTTCTTCTTCTTCTTCTTCTTCTTTCTTCTTCTTCCTTCTTCTTCTTCCTTCTTCTTCTTCTTATTCCAGTAGTGAGGTACTCATATGCTCATTCATGGGTTAATCCCAGATTATTACCCTTATAGAATTCTGTCGTTGCCGATCTGCCCCGTTACCTATTTGTAAGTACGATGGAACCCTCGAAGAAAGGATGACAACTTCATAATGATGATCTGAAGCACTAGAATGAAGACATCAATGTAATGGATCGATCTCTTCGAGAAGAGCAACCAAGACCGAGAAGAATCGTTGGAATTTCGTAACCTATTCTTCCCCGTTACTCCCCCTCTTAAATCTCAGGACGAGATTTCTTGTAGTGTAGGAGAATTGTGACGCCCAGATAATTAAGCTACAGTGATCCCCCGCTAATGATGCCACGTCATCTTAGTTACTGTGGATAAACTCGCGCCAGTTTGAAACCCAGTTCAACTTCCAAATTTAAAACAAAGGCAAACAATAAAAGTTTTCAAATATTAAAACCAAATTGTTCTCGTTGTGACAAATAATGCATAAGCAATAGTGGTGGAGAAACCAACATCTTTAAAAGTGTTTGAGTGTCTTAAAATAAATAAAAAAGTAGCAAAAGAATTAATTGAACGCCTTTTCTAATTAATAAAATGTTAAACTATTTTTAATTGGAGGTTTAAAATTTTTGTAGTAGAGATAAAATTAGTGATACAAATTTAGGAACAATTGTTGTGATTTATAAAACTAAATAAAATAACATAGTAAAAGAACCAAAACAGAAAACGGGACAAATAAAAATAAAAATAAGGGAAAACTTTGTATTTGCCACTCTAGCTTTTGCCTACTTTGCTTAT
Source organism: Aegilops umbellulata (assembly GCA_032464435.1). Classification (NCBI taxonomy): domain Eukaryota; kingdom Viridiplantae; phylum Streptophyta; class Magnoliopsida; order Poales; family Poaceae; genus Aegilops; species Aegilops umbellulata. Next base: position 515,361,560 of record CP136056.1, read on the forward strand.
GCCACTCTAAAAATTCATCTCTCATTTTTGCCACTCCTAGCTTTCGATAATATATCACAAATGCCATTCTGTAACACATCCGTTAGTTGACTGTTTATTCTAGCTAGTTGACCAGGAGGAGAGTTGTTAGTATTTGTAAAAATGACACAGGTTGCCCCTACTGACTTGTGGGGCCACTTTGTAAGTGACACAAAGAAAGAATATACACACACGGGTCCAACCACACCACACATCCACCCATTCCCTCAAAAAAAGAATGACCTAGCCGCATCGACACCACGCACGGGCCGCATCCACCAGCCGCGCCTGCATCCATGCCGCGATGTTCCCTGCCCGCTGCCGCAGCCGCGGCCACACTCTGCCGCCCGCCGCCGCCGCATCCATGTCCCCTCCAGCCTCCCGTCCTCCGCCCTCGCTGATGGATCATGACTCTCAGGGCCCCCCACCACGACACCCTGCTCCGACCTCGCCGATCCATGGCGCACCTCCGTCCTCCCCTCTACGCTGCCCTTCTCCGGCCTCCCTCACCGACGCGGTACGCAACAAGGAGCTTCCTTTCTCTGCTCCAGCCTCTCTCCGCGACGCGGTCTGCATTAGCGGGCTTGGTTCCTCTGCTCCGGCCTCCCTCCCCGACATGGTCCGCACCAACGACGGCCCATCCTCTACATCGGCCTCCCTCCTTGACACTGTCCGCACCAGCGACCCCCTTCCTCTGCCTTCAACAGTTCACACAGGATGGAGGGAGCTGCGTCGTCGGCCATGGCGGCAGGGGCGGCACAGAAGACCTCGAAGTTGCTGGTTCCTCTTCCTGATAGGCAAGTCTTCAACTCCTCACATTGATGTGTAGCATCCAATCTGCTAGAAATAAACATCTTTTTATGCTAGAAATAGAATTCATTGTATGCTCATGCTGGTTCGGTTGTGTTATGTTCATGGGGCATATTGGCTGCTGGTTTGTGAGATGCCACTTCTAGTTTGTTTGCAAGTCTGGTTGTCTGTTTGTGAGCCGCGCCGTCGGACGTCTAATTTGAATGCATCAGTGAACACACACGCAATACATGTGTGTGAGATGCTACTGCTTGTTTGTTCATTATTCTGGTCCGCAAAAGCTCATTGCAAAGTGTTCTTCATGTCTGTAAATAACCTATGTTCTGCCAACATTTAAGTAAATCACTAGATCAGTAGATCATTTAAGGCTGGTCACAATGGGCAGGAACTTAGAAGTAACATCACACACTCCAATGCAACTTTGCTTATGTGGCACATATTTAATGAAGAGAGAGAGCTGCTTGTGGTAACAAGCTAAGTTACCGGAACATCACACACTCCAAGAAACAATGAGTCTATGACCTAATAAATACATCGTTGCATGACACTACATACATGTTCCTACCCACTATGGAGGTAGTAACATAGTCTAGGGAAGTGTGTAGGTTACTAGCTTATGTTCCTGCCCATTGTGACCAGCCTAAGTAAATCACCTATGTTCACATAACCAAAGCACTAGATCAGCAGTAATTTTCCTCACTTCATTTATGTAAATCAATTATGTTCTGGCAGCATTTATGTTTTTTCAATGTGGTTGCACTCACTGATGTCAAATTTCTGTCAATGTAGGTCAAACATGCCACCTTATAAGCTGATTGTGACATATGGGGAACGTTCATACAAGAATTACAAGGGCGAGCTGATGATGTTGCTAGACTTGGCTGTACTATGTCTCAACTTGTGTGGAGCTGCTTTTGGGGTGGTCCATATGCATGTGAACCAGCTGTTTAGATTAGATGATGTTGCTAGACTTGGCTGTACTATGTGAACCTTGCTGTTTAGCTGATGATTTTGCTAGACTTGGCTGTACTATGAAGTATTTTTTTGATATTTAGAGTGCCTTAACCTCTTTACCATGCTGCTGGTCATGATGTTATTATTGCACTTACTTCTCATCTAAATATCGTGTAATTATGTGTGATGGTTAAATTTCCAAAGAGGTCATGCCAAAATTTCCTTGGTCATGATCTTATTAATGTGCATACTTCTCATCTAAATATTGTGCAACTATGTGTGATGGTTAGATTTTCAAATAGATCATGCCAAAATTTCCTCTTTACGGTGGTGTTGGTCATGATCTCTAAATAGTTTGCGGTTATGTGTGATGGTTAGATTTTCAAATATGTCAACCAAAATGTCCTCTTTAGTATGCTGATGGTCATGGCGTTAATATAATGGCAAAAGCAATATTTGAAAAAAACGAGAGTGGCAAAAGCAAAACAAAATAATTGGGGGCAATTTGGTCTTTTCCCTGCTCTGTTTGGTCAAAACGTCCATTGACCTAACAGAATGGCATTTGTGATATATTATCAAAAGCTAAGAGTGGCAAAAGTGAGAGATGAAATTCTAGAGTGGCATAAGCAAAGTTGGCAAAAGTTAGAGTGGCAAAAACAAAGTTTTCCCTAAAAATAAAGAAATGGGGGCAAAGCCACCCCCTCTACCTGGGCCAAATGGCCCATCTGGCCATCTAGGCCAACAAGAGGCCCACCCCGTCCCACCTTAACCCCTGAAACCCTAACCCCTTCCCCACTCGCTCCCACTCCCCCCATGTCTCCACTCCCCCCCGATCCGATCTGGATCGGGATCGACCCCACGCCCTTGATGCCTGGCTCCGGCCCCGGCGCTCGATGCCGCCCGTCGCCCCTCTGCTACCTCACCGGCGCCGCTTCCCTGCCGGATCGCCCCGTCGCCGGGCTGCCTCCCCTGCAACGCGCCGTCCCTGACTCCTCCCCAAGCCCCGCTGCCTCGAACCCTACACCCCCCCGTGAGCGCCCTCTTCTCCTGCGCACGACCATGCCGATGCGCGCCGTCCGCCGATCGCCTACTGTCGGTGTCAAAACCGGCGGATCTCGGGTAGGGGGTCCCGAACTGTGCGTCTAGGATCAATGGTAACAGGAGACAGGGGACACGATGTTTACCCAGGTTCGGGCCCTCTCTATGGAGGTAATACCCTACTTCCTGCTTGATTGATCTTGATGAATATGAGTATTAAAAGAGTTGATCTACCACGAGATCGTGGTGGCTAAACCCTAGAAGTCTAGCCAATACGAATATGGTAATGGTTATCTATTTTCCGGACTAACCCCTCCGGTTTATATAGACACCGAGGGGATCTAGGGTTTACATGGAGTCGGTTACATAAGAAGGAATCTTCATAATTGGTCGCCAAGCTTGCCTTCCACGCCAAGTAGAGTCCAATCCGGACACGGGTGCAGTTTTCGGCCTTCATGTCTTCATAGGCCATTAGTCCGGCCCATGGATAACAGACCGGACGCTCGAGGACCCCTTAGTCCAGGACTCCCTCAGTAGCCCCTGAACCTGGCTTCAATGATGAGGAGTCCGACACGCAGATTTGTCTTCGGCATTGCAAGGCGGGTTCCCTCCTTCCGAACTCCAGAATAGTCTTCGGATGAAGTAAGTATATCCGGACCTGTTACACACACCATACACAACCGCAGAGAGAATACAATATTTGCACGAATCTAATCTGTTGACAGCTTCTTTTCAACACAACATCTGATGAGGACATGACTACCTTGGATACGACCAAAAATATTGCATACATGCATATTTGTCAGGTGATTTCTAGTGTCAACTATTCAATAATCTATTTATATTATCCAGAACAAAAATACTTCACACACTTTTGTGTTTTGTCTAATTGCAGGTGTATGGGAAATTTGTACAATCCACATATGAAGATAAGGGAAAAATAGAAGTTTAGGTGTTGTTCAAAACGTCCCTTCACGTCACTTTTGGGCCAAGAGAAGATAGAGTCCAAGTCTCTCACGTTCTGGATTCAGATTCGGACTGCACAGACATACCTGACTCAAAACGGCAATAACTTTTTCATACGGACTCCGAATTGGGTGATTCTTTTTTTGTTGGAAAGTAGATTTCATCCTATTTCCAAACCAATTGGAATCACCTTTAAGTTCGTCCGGAGCATTGAGATATGAACGAAACAATCTGACGCTGCAGCAGAATCCGAGTCAAACAACAAGTCCAAAGGTGTTGCATCACCTCCACTTGGGCCCATGAGCCTTGTACGACCTAGGGTTGGTTTTAGGCTGCCTTGGGACGTCCTCCCACCTCCTTGGCCGCCACCCCTTGCTCCTATATAAGTAGATCCACCTAGTAGCTTTTTCCTTGGGATTTGTTTAGTTAAAAGTTAGCCATTGCAACTTCGTGTACTTCGTTTGTGTCCAACGACCAGACCAAGACCGCTTACGGATCCCCACCATTATCAATACTTCATATATATTCACAATATTCAGATTGCTTTATCATATTCTTGCTTGTTCTTCGATTGCAGGAATAGACCTTCGTGGTCAGGTTGACTGTGCTCCGGCGTGGTCAATAACCTCTTGGAGTTGGTTTAGCGATTGCTAAGGCGCAACGTTGTGCACGTTTGTAGTCGGATCGTCAAAGTCGTCTCCACCAAATCGATAGTTATCATCTCATCGAAAGGTCGGGACACCCCCGCCTCTCGCCCACTGTCGGTGTCAAAACCGGCGGATCTCGGGTAGGGGGTCCCGAACTGTGCGTCTAGGATCGATGGTAATAGGAGACAGGGGACACGATGTTTACCCAGGTTCGGGCCCTCTCTATGGAGGTAATACCCTACTTCCTGCTTGATTGATCTAGATGAATATGAGTATTACAAGAGTTGATCTACCACGAGATTGTGGTGGCTAAACCCTAGAAGTCTAGCCAATACGAATATGGTAATGGTTATCTATTTTCCGGACTAACCCCTTGGTTTATATAGACACCGAGGGGATCTAGGGTTTACATGGAGTTGGTTACATAAGAAGGAATCTTCATAATTGGTCACCAAGCTTGCCTTCCACGCCAAGTAGAGTCCAATCCGGACACGGGTGCAGTTTTCGGCCTTCATGTCTTCATAGCCCATCAGTCCGGCCCATGGATAACAGACCGGACGTCCGAGGACCCCTTAGTCCAGGACTCCCTCAGTAGCCCCTGAACCTGGCTTCAATGATGAGGAGTCCGGTGCGCAGATTTGTCTTCGGCATTGCAATGCGGGTTCCCTCCTTCCGAACTCCAGAATAGTCTTCAGATGAAGTAAGTATATCCGGACCTGTTACACACACCATACACAACCGTAGAGAGAATACAATATTTGCACGAATCTAATCTGTTGACAGCTTCTTTTCAACACAACATCGCGTCTGTCCGGTCATAATTTTGAACCGTTTTTCTTCTGCCATCCCACGTTTCGAGACGCGGTTGCTATTGGCATGTCTTGTCAAAGCAGAGATCGTGTCCACTTATTGCAGGATTCTCATCAATGCGGGCATGGGTAACCCAACCATGTCGTTTATACAACCCTTGGGAACATGCGAATCCTAAGGCGAGTGAGGAGGCGTTTAATATTTGCTGCCTTTAGAAGGGGATAAGGATTCTCTCTTCCTCTTCTCACGCTCTCTCTCCGCCTCCGCCTTTCCAATCTCAAGCTCCAGTACCCAAGTTCTCATCTCCTTTCCACTCAAGCAACCATGTCCGGATCCGGCGGTCAAGGCAAGTGGATGGTCTCCTCCGTCAAGGAGGAGGACAGTACTGAGCTTCGGTCGGCCGGATATTTGGCGAAGCAGATTGCCCATCGTCTACCGGCCGAGGGACAAGTCGTCCCCACGCCGGAGCCCACAGAGAGGGTAGTATTCATCCCCCATTTCTTCCGCGGGCTAGGGTTTCCACTCCACCCCTTCGTCCGCGGGCTAATGTATTATTACGGGGTAGATTTCCATGATCTGTCCCCGAATTCCTTCCTCAACATATCGGTGTTTATCGTCATGGGCGAGGCCTTCCTCCGCATCCACCCCCACTTCGGGATGTGGCTCAAAGTTTTCAACGTGAAGCCGAAGGTGGTAGACGGCCAGCACGCGGAGTTCGGAGGAAGCTGCCCAATGTCTCCTGGCCGAAAGGTATTTTTGTGGAGACAGTGAAGGAGTGGCAGAGGCAATGGTTCTACATCACAGAACCCCGCGGCACCACCTGGGCTGCGGCTGCCAAATTCCGCTCCGGTGCTCCCATGCGGCTCACCTCTTGGGTTGAGATGAGTCCGGACTGGTGTTCGTCTAATGAGTTGATAGCATTGCACACACGCGTTCAGAGCATTATAGTTAAGGATGTCAAGCTCGTCAATGTGATCCAGGTGATGCTAGTTCGCCGGATTCTTCCATGCCAGCGCAGAGGACGACCTCTGTGGGATTTCAATCCGAAGAAGCATCAGACCCTGGTGAGGCTCTTCGGGACCACCCACGAAGATGCCTGGAAGTTGCTCTTTAAGGGAAACAAGAAACCGTCGGCCACGGATGTAGACCATGGTCACAACTGTAAACACCCCGCTAGCGAGGTATGTTACTTTTGACGTATCCCCAACTTAAATGTTTCGAGGATGATGTCTGAGATTTCAGTATTGGTCCCTTAGGACTGGGTGGAGAGGGCGAAGCGGATCCAGTGTCCGGCTTCGCTGCCCGAAGAACCGGTCATCCCGCGCCTGGCGAAGATGTTGGTGCTGGTGCCATATAAGGCGCCGGAGAAGAAGGCCAAGAAAAAGGCCAAGGGGGCCAAGAGTGGCCCCCGCCGCATGGGTACTTCGGACGTGACGTCTGAAGACGACGAGGCCCATTCCTCTATCCCTGAGGACAATGACGAGGAAGAGGAGAAGCAGGAGGAAAACAACCCTCCTCCCAAGGAGAAGAAGAAGAAGAGGGCGGCCTCGGCACATGCGGAGGCGAAAGCGCCCAAAAAGGGGAAGGGCGCCCCAATGGTCAATACCGCATGGGACATTGACAGTAGTCCGGAACAATGCCCCCGCTCTAAGCCCCAGGTCGCATCGTAAGTGACATGGCTTATTTATACGCACATCCAACCCTTTCTCTTTATTATTTTAACATGGTGAACTACACTATTGCAGTCCGACCCGTGACCTTATCCAGCGATCCTCATCTAGAGGTTCGTTGGCTCCATCGGAGATGGCGAGCATGTCGCCACCGGCTGCTTACTCCCCCGGGGCCAGGGACGACACCGAAGTGCTGTCCCGGACACTACAAAAAAAAGACACATCCGTGACATTTTGGGCCGAACAATTTTTTTTTCTGTCATACATGTGACACTTCTATGACAATAATTGTGACAAAACCCGGTATCATCATAGATGTGGTGGGCTCCTACTTCTATGACAAAAAATCATGATGGAAAATGGGCTTTTCATCTTGGGCGGGCCGGAGACGCAGCTGCATGACATTCTTTGGGCCGTCCATGCCGGAAAAAACCGTGGTAGAAGCGAGGGGGAGGAAAATTTCGGGGAGTTCCCGGTTACGGTGGGAGGTCGGGGGCTGAGCGATGCGCGTTTCTCTCGTACAAGTACGCGTGTGTGTGCGAGGCGTTAGCTCTAACTGAACCCGAGCGAGGCGTTGGGCTCTACCTGAACCCGAGCGATTGCACTGCAGGCTACGCGTTACTGAACCCGAGCGATCGATCGATGGCTGTTAACTGAACCCGATCGAGCGATTCCTTGGCTACTGCTGCTAACTGAAGCCGATCGATGGGATGAACAGTGAGCGTTACGGGGGGGGGGGGGGGGTTGGATGAACAGTGAGCGGTGGCATTGCCTCTAGATGAACAGGACCCCGTGGTGTGGTGGAGGGATGGATGAACAGTAGACGGTGGAGGGGTGCCCGTGGAGGGGTGGATGAACAAGACCCCATGGTGTGGAGGGCAGGATGAACAGTAGACGGTGGAGGGGTGCCCATGGAGGGGTGGTTGAACAGGACCCCGTGGTGTGGAGGGCTGGATGAACAGTAGATGATGGAGGGGTGGTTGAACAGTAGCCGGTGGAGTAGCGCGCGGTGGAGGCTGGATGAACAGGAGCCCGCGGAGGCTGGAGGAGGTCGACCGTGGATGAACAGTAGCTCATGGAGGCCGGAGGGGGTCAACGATGGAGATGAACAGTATCCTGTGGAGTCCCGTTTTGCGGTACGCCACACCCCTCCCGATGAACAGGACCCCCGTTTCGACCGTAGCGCTCCAACACAAGTCTGTTTCCTCCGTTTTGCGGTACACCACACCCCTCTAGATCAACAGGACCCCCATTTCGACCGTAGGAGGTCCGTTTCCTCCGTTTTGCGGTACGCCACACCCCTCCCAGTCAATAGGACCCCTGTTTCAACCGTAGGAGGTCCGTTTCCTCCGTTTTGCAGTACGCCACACCCCTCCCGATCAACAGGACCCCTGTTTCGACCGTAGGAGGTCCGTTTCCTCCGTTGTGCAGTACGCCAGGCCTCGTTTCCATCGCCTCTTCCGTCCAAGCCCTCTCGATGAACACGACCACGCATTCCGTTCTAACCCATGAACACGACGACGACGCTGTTTCTCCGTTCCGACCCAGCCATGTACACGAGCCCTCGCCGTACGTATGCGCGAGTAGGCGTCGAGACCCCGCCCGTATGTACACATACGTGGCCGTATTTTCTTTCTTGCACCCTGTCCGCCTCTACTACGACACGTGCGCGCCTCTACATCCACCAATATATATGTATGTACACGTTCGCGACCAGAATGACAACGCTACGTACGCTTCGACCAGGTGGGTCCCGACTGTCAGGCACTTGCTTGCCTGCGAAGATGTAGCTGGTGGGTCCCAGAAGTCAGGGGAAACGGTTTTTTCACGAAATACGGTGGCCCGTCCGGTGGGTCCCTGCTGTCAGGTGGAGGAATCATTATTTTCCGCGTAATAAGGAGGCACTTCCTTGCTGCCGCCGTGGACCCAGCTGTCAGCCTCTCCACATACAGTCCACGTCCGATGGAAGTCGTTCCTTGACCACGTTGACCACGCCGTGCCGAGAGCACCAGGGCGGTGGACAACGGCGAGACCTAGGAAGGGGACAACGCGGAGCCAGTGAAGACGCGGCAGTGGATGCCCACGCGGAGAGGAGTATGAGGGTTCACTCGTTCGGCTGTGGTGTGAGGCTGCCATCGCCACAGGGCCTGGCCAGCGGTGGGAATAGAAGGGGGTGGTGAGGCCTCCACGGCAGCATAGCCGGCCACGGGAGGCAGGAGCAGGCGGCACGACCGGCGCTGCTTTGGGCGGCTGGAGCAAGAAGACCAGAGGTTGAAGAAGCACTACGGCCATTGGATGGACATCGTACGGTCACTGGAGCTAGAATCGTGCATATTGACTAAGTTGACAAAGCCCTCCGTCCCCGTCAACTTAGTAGGCCCGCAAGTCAGCCTCCCACCAAGGTGGGTCCCAGCTAGCAGGGGGAATTTCATTTTTTTGTGCGTATAAGGAGGCACTTCCGGTGGGTCCGAGCTGACAGCAGGGGGAACGTTTTTTTTTGCAAAATACGGTGGCCCGTCGGGTAGGTCCCAGAAGTCAGGGGCAAACGTTTTTTTCGCGATATACTGGTGGGCGTCCGGTGGGTCCCTGCTGTCAGGTGGAGGAATAATTATTTTCCGCGTAATAAGGAGGCACTTCCTTGTGGCTGTCGTGGACCAAGCTGTCAGCCTCTCCACGTACAGTATTCTTCCGATGGAATTCGGTCGTTGACCACATTGACCACGCCGCGCTGACAGCACCACGGCGTTGGATGACGTCGAGGCCGAGGAAGGGGACGACGCGGAGCCGGGGAAGACGCGGCAGTGGATGCCCACGCGGAAAGGAGTACGAGGGTTCACTGGTTCGGCTGCGCTGCCGTCGCCGCAGAATAACAGGGGGTGTGGGTGAGTGGAGTGGAGGGATGGCCTGGCTAGCGGTGGGAGTAGTATGGGGGCGGTGAGGCCTCCGCGACAGCACAGCCGGCCATGGGAGGCAGGAGCAGGCGGCACGACCAGCGCTGCTTTGTGCGGCTGGAGCAAGAAGACCAGAGGTTGAAGACGCACTACGGCCGTTGGATGGACATTGTACGGTCAGTCGAGCTAGAATCGTGCATATTGACTAAGTTGACAAAGCCCTTCGTCCCCGTCAACTTAGTAGGCCCACTATACTGGGTCCTAGCTAGCAGGGGAGTATTCATTTTTTGTGCGTAATAAGGAGGCACTTCCTTGCATGTGAAGATATAGCTGGTGGGTCCGAGCTGTCAGCGGCGGTAACATTTTTTTTGCGAAATACAGAGTCCGTTTCGGTGGGTCCCAGATGTCAGGTGGAGGAAATCATTATTTTGCGCGTAATAAGGAGGAATTTCCTTGCGTGCGGCCGTGGACCCAGCTGTCAGCCTCTCCACGTACAGTCCACTTCAGATGCATGTCGGTCGTTGACCACGCTAACTACGCCACGCCGAGAGCACCAGGGCGGTGGACGACGGCGAGGCCTAGGAAGGGAACGACAAGAAGGCAGGGAAGACTCGGCCGTTGTTTTTGTTTCCCACGCGGAGGGGAGTACGACTGTATGAGGGTTTACTGGTTCGTCTGCCGTCGCCGGAGAATAACTGCAGGTGTGGGTGAGTAGAGGGATGGCTAGGCCAGCGATGGGAATACAGTGGGGCAGTGAGGCCTGCGCGGCAGCACAGCCGGCCGTTGGGAGGAGGGAGCAGGCAGCCCCGCCGGCGCTTGTTTGAGCGACTGGAGCAGGAAGAGCAGAGATTGAAGAAGCACGACGGCCGTTGGATGGACATCCAACAGTCACTGCTTGTGCGTCAACCTTTTTTTAGGAAAGCCTCAAATCTGTGGAAAACAGCATACAACCCATCTGCCATTATTTCTAATAATTTTCAGCCCATTTGCTAATTCTTAAGGTTTTTTGGGAGCCCATATTCTTTTTGTTAGCATTACAGCCCAAATTGTGGCCATGGTTAAAAAATTATACGAAATTTTGCATATTTCGGTGCGGTCCGAACTGTTTTTGATCCCGAAATTTCGACTCACATTCAAACTGATTTTTAAAATAAATGTATATCAATATAAAATCCAACAAATTCTCCACGCATAGAAATTAATGTAATTTAAAATCTTGAAATGAAAAAAAGATATTTGAAACTAATTGCCGGTTTGATGTGTTTTAAAAATGTACATCCCATTTCTCATTACTGATGGGCCATTTTCTCGGCCAGCCGAATGAAAGCTCTCCTCGTCTTGAAAGATTTGCAGCCCAACAGGCCTGACAAAGTGACTTGCTTGGCAAATCACAAAAAAAACTAGGGTGTGGTCGTGGACCCAGCTGTTAGCCTCTCCACGTATAGTACTCTTCCGATGGAAGTCGTTACTTGACCACGTTGACCACGCCGCGCGGAGAGCACCACGGCGGTGGACGACGGCGAGACCTAGGAAGGGGACGACGCGGCAGTGGTAGCCCGCGCGGAGAGGAGTACGAGGGTTCACTGGTTCAGCTGCGGTGTGAGGCTGCCGTCGCCGCAGGTCCTGGCCAGCGGTGGGAATAGTAGGGGGCGGTGAGGCCTCCACGGTAGCACAGCCGGCCACGGGAGGCAGGAGCATGCGGCACGACCGGCGCTGCTTTGGGCGGCTGGAGCAAGAAGACCAGAGGTTGAAGAAGCACTACAGCCGTTGGATGGACATCGTTATTTTGCGCGTAATAAGGAGGCACTTCCTTGCGTGCGAAGATATAGCTGGTGGGTCCGACCTGTCAGTGGGGGGAATGTTTTTTTAGTCCATTTGGTGGGCTGGGTGTAACAATGATGTAGCATCTATGTAGCCCGTTTAAATCCATTTGCATTTTTCTCGAAATCCGCGGACTTGTTGGGCTGGGTGAAAATATCATGTTGGGCTAGACGGAGAAATGTTATAAAAACATAAACACATGATTGCACGTCAGTAAAATCTTTGCAAGCTTATGTACGCAATCACTAGGAGTTAACTTGCCAAGTTATATATAAACAATTATTATTATTATTTTGTAAGAACTTCCAACTTACGAAATAAAAAATCATTTTAATTTGATGAGTTAATAGTATGTGGGGTATTATTATTTTTTAGGCTAGACGTGGGACAGTTGAGTTGGTTCTAGGGGAAAGTACTGAGAGAAAACTCAGTTTACATCGAAAAAGAAAGTGGGAGAAAATTCAGAGACCTGCTGGGTCCACCTGAGGAGGGGAATATGTTGGGAGGAAGGAGATTCAAAGCACGGCAGCCGAGTGAACTAGCTTTTTTATGAACAAGTGAACTAGTTTACATACATAAGCAAATAGCCACTAAAAAAGCAATCAAGTTAATGGGTTCTTAAAAGAAATATTTCGGACAAAACAGATAATTACGACACATAGGCTAATGCATGCAACACTCAGATGATAAATGTGCTTATAAACAGATAAAGTACAACATCTAGACCTTCCTGGCATGCTTGATCATGACGCTGCGGCTGTCCGTGTACTCGTCGGTTACGGGAAGCAGACACGCCCTCATGTCCAAGATCTGCCTGTACATGTCATAGCATGCGTATGCATCCTTGGCCGCGTAGGTTATGTAGGCTAGATTCAGAGGTACCTCCCACGTGTTCAGGTCATCTTCTTTCATGTTGGCGTATCAGGGGTCGATGATGGTCTCAGCGAGGTCAACCATGGAGTCCTTCTCCTGCCCGTTGCTGATGATCTTGTATTGCTTCTGGATGTCGACAAGCTTGTTGCACCAGATGGCCGAATCGTCGCGTCCTTCCTTCTCTCCACCGTAGCGAAGGTGTAGTCGGCGCTGCCGATGAAACGGGCGAATGCTCCAGAACCTGGTGCAGCCATAGGACTAAGGCGAGGCAGAGCTTCACCGAGTCCGTATCGTTGGTGTACATCACATTCAACTTGGTGCAGCCATAGGACTGAACGGCGAACTCAAAGGGGAACTCCTTGCTGAAGTCCATATCCAGCAGGCTCACCCCTCGGATCGCCATTGGAGTCTCTTCGAGTGAACGAGTGTGTAGGCGGCGGTAGCAGTTCGTTTTTCAGCTCCTGGGGAACTGGATTCAACAGTAAGCTGAGTGTGTACAGGCGACAACAGTTACTACCCCTCCCTCACCCGCTGCACGCCTGGCAGAAGATGCACCCTAGGCCACACGTCGGTTCACGAGCGGGTCTGTATTGGTACTATAATAACAGGAGTTAGTGGTCACTTTACTTAAATTTAATTAGTTCTAATAGAAATTTATACTTAAAACAAGCAATGCATTCGCTCGTTCTATCAGTGCCACATGATCAACATGCACAACAATTAGAATTATTATTCTCAGGATGCACACGATCAACACATTTTTCGCACTTTCACAAAGATAATACTACCAAGTTTGAACTATTTGTTATGGTTGTTGTCCTCTGCATCATCATGTCGTGTTTCCCATCTTGCAAGATTCAGAACCAACAAATAAGATCCAAATAATAAGTACAACAAAGATGCCTACACATCTCATTGATTCCCAGCTTGCAAGATTCAGAACCAACAAATAAGATCCAAATAGTAAGTACAACAAAGATGCCTACACATCTCATTGATTCCCAGCTTGCAAGATTCAGAACCAACAAATAAGATTCAAATAATAAGTACAACAAAGATGCCTACACATCTCAATGATTCCCAGCTTGCAAGATTCAGAACCAACCCATTAGAGCCTTTTGATAAAGTGAATATCAGGATTAAATCCATCTTCGCTAGCCATGTCATACAATCGAAGAACTTGGCGAATGCTCTTGACCGTCACAACATCTGTAGTTGAGTATTCCTGTTTGCATAGCACAAACCACGAGAGCATGATTTCACTTTAATAGTGGCCTCCTTTACTGCAACCTGCAGCTCCACTTGGATGAAGCCTGCCTGGACTTCCATGATTCAATTCATGCGCCTTTTTCTGCAGTTCACCTGAAATGAAGCAAAGATTGCATCATTCAGCTAGCAAGAAGTACTTGCTCTCGTGAGCTGGCAGGTTCTTCTTTAGTAGTTGCACTAAAATTGAGGAACATTAAGGTTGGCTGTCCGACTCATGTAAAGTTCAACTATAATTTTGTTATCCTTTTGTGTAGTTCAACTAAAATAAAGTTCCATTGTGGTGACAGTGACGACTCATCTTGCAAAGGCTAATAAAATGTTGCACGAGATTACCAGCAGAACTAGACGGAGATTTTGGAAACTCCAATCACCATTTTGTGCAGTTCCACCAAAATTGAGAGATGTTGCCCACGTGGCATTTTAGTTGAATTGCACAAGACACTCATTCCAAAAAAAGTGTTTTGTGCAGTTCACCAAAAGGTCACAATAGGAACAAGGTGATATGGATATCCCTATCTGCACAAAAAGATAGAAAGAAAACAGTTGCTGGTCAATAAGAATATACAAAACATATACAAAATGAAAAGAAGCATCTTAATTTTGTTCATGGCAATCACACAAGGATAGTATAAATTTTAAAACGTCATCAATGCTTCACGTTACCAGAAGCATTACGATCAACAATGGGATTCCTCAAATATGGGATTACTTTAATGGTGGCATTGCTTGTTTACCAGACACAGTAAATCAACAGCAGCTAAAGAGTTGGTTTAAGGGCATGGGACCGTGGGGACACCAGGACACTCAGTAGCGTAAAGGAGCAACTTACTTATCATACTGGGGAAAACAGCAGGAGTGCCATTTGTAACACAGTTTAGTTGCATCTTATCACTGGAGGCATTAGATTAACAATAACACTGGTTAGACATGTCCCTAAGGTAACAGTGTGATCGCTTCATTTTACATGCGCCCTTACATTAACAACAGCAAAAGGTTGGTATAAGGACATGCGACAGTGGACGCATCAGCACAATGTACCTACAAGGAGGCATAAAGTGGTGATGCCGAGTTTGTTCATGCTATGTGAGGGCAGCAAACCTAATCCTGGAGACCTTGTACTATGTGAGGGCAGCAAATCTAATCCTGGAGACCTTTTACTATGTGAGGGAAGCAAATCTAATCCTAAGACCTTTTACTATGTGAGGGCAGCAAATCTAATCCCGAGACCTTTTACTATGTGAGGGCAGCAAATCTAATCCTGGAGACCTTTTACTATGTGATGACAGCAAATCTAATCCTGGACATACTCTGTTGACTTGTCCACCAGCCGCCACTTTCTATCCTTTTTCCAACCAATAATAGATCTATTCCTTATCCAGTTTGTACTGCGTTTTCCCATTATTTCCCTTTTCAGCCAAGAGACCGGTTGGGTATCCGGTCTCTACTACTTTCACCATATTATTTCCTCTTTGTATCAAGTCCTAGATTCATGCTACAACTTTCCCCCTTTCTTCGTTGTTTGAACAAAGCCCTAGATTCAAATGCATGAAGTAGCTTTACCTCTAATAATACTAAAAATTTAGGTGGCTTTGGAAGAGCTGATGGGAGTAGAAAAAGATGCACATGCAGACACGTGGGGAGCTGGGGCAGTAGAGCAAGGCCGCTTTCGAAGAACTTATACCTGAGGGTTGCCGGGATGTCAGCGGCGGCAGGTTGCATCTACGGACAATACGGCAGGGAGGAAGAAGGGTCGGAGGACCTCCCGAGCCGGCGCTGTGTCGGAGAGAACGACATGGGCAGAGGATCGGGCCCCTCCGGCAGTTGTGGGTTTCCTCCATCGGCGGTGATGACCGTGTGAATGATGCACCTTTTAGTCCTCTACACATACCGGCCGAAGGGATCCGGCCGGATCTGTGACCAGCGGTGAGCAGAGAGAAAATGTCGCTACCGCTGTCTTGTTTATATCTGGAGAGGATGAGAGAATGAAGAGAGCAACCCTAGTAAAGCAAGCGCTCAGGCCCCTGCGTCCATATATAGTGGAGTGATTATCTTTTTTCTCTCCACAACAAGCGTTTCAATTTGTGTACGTGGCATTAAAGAAAAGAAACTCTCTATTTAAGGTGACTACTGTATGACTCCTACTTACTACTACTAGTAGTACTACAGTATTGTTCACTTGTGCTCCCCGCCCCTCCATTCATTGAACAACCCCACGGGTGAATAAACATACAGTACTTACTGTATTTATATAGAACGAACAAGCTCGAACTATTTTCGCGTAGTTAAAAGTTGAGGGCGGGGCTTTTCCCGGGCAGTACGCGTGGCAGTTTTCGGGTAGGTGGTTTGACAGAGAGGCGAGGAGGGTGAGCGAGTGGGGCTATGCGATTTGACGGCACGTTACTGCTGGAAGGACTTGTGATATGACCACTCACTATAGTCATGAATTACTGGCGCTCCGACCGGGGTGATCCCCCCCTTCCGTTCCGCGCTCTAATCTGGTGCATGACACGTCGACCCGGATGCTGGCTCTCCCACATGTCGGAGTAGTAAGAAGGAGCAAAGAATGATGCGATATATACTAGTACTATACTACTCCCTCCGTTCCTAAATATAAGTCTTTGGAGAGATTTCACTATGGACCACATACGGAGAAAAATGAGTGAATCTACACATAAAATGCATCTATATACATCCGTATGTGGTCCATAGTGAAATATCTACGAAGACTTATATTTAGGAAAGGAGGGAGTACTGCTCAGGTCGGAGGAGTGCGAACCACGCAGCCCAGTGAACCAGCAGTACGAACCATGGTAGCCCAGTGAACCAGCAGTAGAAAACAATGTGGTGATATGGCCATGAAAAACAATGTGCTACGGTCCACACTGTAGCAAGTACAATAACACTCCTCTTTGTTTGGATCCCTGAGTTAGAGCTAGTTTGGGTTGAAATAGCCTGAAATTATAGAAACAAGAGGGGTTAGTTTGAGCTAGTTTGCTCTAACCCAGCTAAAAAAACTAGCCCGGTGGAGAGGTTCTAATTGGGTTAGTTATCCTCGGGCCCACTAGAAGAGAACTAAAAAAATCTCCCATGCCCGCACCAGATCGCTCCCCCCACCTATCACATGACTCCTCTCTGTTCCCCATAGGGTCGCTCGAACTCTCTCTCCTCCGGCCGCCCTCTCATTCCGGCCTCCGCCGCCCTACTCCGGCCGCCCTCTCCCTCCGGTCTTCGAAGGTCGCCCCGCCCCCCCTTCACTAGTCGTTTTTCTCCCTCTTTCGTGCGCGGCGGCGGCACATCTACCAGGGAGGCCGCGAGAGGGGTGAGTTTGTTCGTTCCTTCTCTGTCTCACGGCCATATCAGTGATCCTGCTTGCTCTAGCGCTAATTCTGATTTGGAAAAATAGATTCTGATCAAACATGGTATAGATTTGTGGTGCACGCATGGAATTGTTTGATGCTGCTTGAGGAGGTAATAAATCTTTCTAGAGTCCCAAAGATTCAGGTCACCTTTCTAGGTATTTCAATTTCAGGCTTGCATTATTTCTAGAGGCCCAAAGATTCAGTTCACCTTTCTAGGTATTTCAATTTCAGGCTTGAATTATTTCTAGAGGCCCAAAGATTCAGTTCACCTTTCTAGGTATTTGAGTTTCACGCTTGCATTATTTCAAGAGGCCCAAAGATTCAGTTCACCTTTCTAGGTATTTTAGTTTCAGGCTTGCATTATTTCTAGAGGCCCAAAGATTAAGTTCCCGTCGGCGGCAAGCAGCCCTGCTACCCATGTCGGTGTCGACCTCAACTCGCAAGGGCCAGCGTCGGAGGGGTTCCCGGGGCTTGGGCTCTACAGAGCCTTCCTCCAGAGCGACAATGGAGAGCTCCTCCCTCGGTGCGTGAGGGGCTCCGGGCTCCCTCCCTATCGTGAATGACTTTCGTGATGAGTTAGCTCATTTTTTGTTTCATGAAGTGCTTTTTTATTTGGTGAAGCTTGATTGACGACTTGTATGTTTAAGTGGGATATCTCATTTGTATGGACAAAGTAAAAATTATCATGTTTTGCATGCTTGATTTGTACAGATGGTTCGTTTATGTCAATTGTGAGCGGGAGGAGGCCACAGAAGAGCCGGCCACACCAAGAGGGTGCTTGGATCCAAGGGACTTATTTTAGTTTGACTAAAAATAGTCTCTTTAACAGGCTAAAAGTTCCAAGCACCCCTGACTAAAGAGGGGCTAAAACTAGTCTTGAGACTAAAAAAATTTTAGTCAGGGGTACCCCTACTAAAATGTGGATTAGTCATCTCTCTCCTCATTTAACTCCTCCCCTTTAACACAGGCGAGTTCTGGATTGGAGGGTTTGGAGGATAATAAATGTTCATTAACTTGATTTTAGTCTCTTTAGTATTTGGATCCAAGCATGGGTGAGGCTAGCAAGTTTTAGTCTCACTACTTTTAGTCATGGAACTACAACGTATCCAAGCACCCTCCAAATCCGGCAGGAAATAGGGTCCAAAGTAGTCAAATGATTGAGATAGAGCATTTATTGTCAATCTAACCCTGCCATCCATACACCTCTTTGGTTTAGAGTTAGTTCAGGGTTAGAATCTAACTCTAACCTCTAACTGAGTTAGAGTTCTCCTCGTCTTGGTTCATCGCCATCATACTTTCCCCATTCCTGTGTTTTCAGTATCCTGCGAATCAAAGAGGCCCTTTTTTTGCCGGAAAAATCAAAGAGGCCTTTAGACTGGTTTCGGTCCGATCATTTTTTATAAACGTGTTATGTCCAAAATTTAATGAACGTGCTCCGGTTTCCATGAAAATAATCCGGTTTCATGTAGTAACTCATTCATTTATTTATTCTTCTAGGGGGGGTTGCATGAAATTCGTGAGGTCTGAAATGTAAAGTACCCCGGCATATGCTCCGAGTCGTGCATGCACTATGACCCAGATGCTCTATGTCCCACATGTCGGCGAATGGGAGCACGTGGAAATAGCCTAGGAGTACATATAGGAGGATAAATGCGTGAAATAATATGTACTGTGAAGCGTAGCCGCGGTTCAAAAAGCAGACCTAAAGTGATGACAGCTATAGGTCGCACGCACCCAACTAGTGGTACTAGATATACGACTAATTTTTCCCTCAAAAAAGAAAAAAAAAAGAGGCACGAGTGCTCAATACTCCTATTCTATAAACACGAGTCCCATCTGACAACAGCGTCCGTGCTATAGCTAGCTCTCCTCCCTCGTTTCTCTCTTCTAATTCTAAACTCGGCCGACGCCCGGTGGGTGGGGTGGGTTTGCTCAACTACGGCCCCACCTCACAGTGAAAACATTACGACTGGAATAAAAATGCCATATGCTCCCTCCGTTCATAAATATAAGCCTTTTTAGATACTATTTCAAATGGAATACAACATACAGATGTATGTAGACATAGTTTAGAGTGTAGATTCACTCATTTTGCTCCGTATGTAGTAGTCACTTGCTGGAATCTTTAGAAAGACTTATATTTGGGAACGAAGGGAGTACTATACTAATAAAACATTAAGGCCACGAGGCGATGCAGTGTTGGTTACAGGAGGTAAGAAGAAGAGATGCATCCATCGACGACGTCCACCTCTTCGACCCAGGGCGCCGGCCCACCGAACGACGTCTTAGTAGCAGCGGCTTTCGTGGCCAGGTCGACGTGCTTCTGAACAATGGCGTCCAAAGATTCCAGCCGCTGGAAGAAGGCAAACGTCTTTCTATCCTCGCTTGCCTTGTAGTGGCCTATGTAGACGGTTTCCTCGTAGACGTGGATGTGCAGGTCGATGGTTTCTTGCATGGCGAGGCGCTGCGCGGCGAGCGCGGCCTCGAGGTGCACATTCTTCGTCATGACCTCCGGCACCTGCAGGGCCACCAAGGCTTGAAAGAGTTCGACACCATGGAGGCCGATGAGGGTGGCAGGCAATGAGGAGTCTGGGAGCGCGGGCTGGAGCAGTACGGCAAGGTCGTCCACGCGCTTCTTGACGGCGGTGAACTTGCGGATGGAGTTGACCATCATGTCATCCATGCGAGAGGTGAAGCCGGCGTTGGCGAGGGCTACGATGCCTGCGGTCGCCAGCACCGTCTGGAAACGCTGCGCGGTGCGGGGCCGCAGGCCGGCACCTTGGATGATTTGGCACAGCCGACTGTCACTCGCGTCCATCGCCTCCATATGTGCTTGTGGCTTCTGGTCACTTGGTCTTGGATTGGAGTGAGCAGTGTTGCGCAGAGACTTGGGATTCGATGGATTGGAGTGGTGGGGCGCCTTTATTATATGAGAGTCCAAACTCTGTTGCATCACATCGTGCTAGCTCTATTCTGCTTCTCCAATTAATTCCCTCTGCATGTAATTGAGGATGCATCATTGACCGTTCAACGTCTCGGGAACCGCTACCCTCTCCCTCCTTGGCATTGAAGCACCTATGGACCCGTCGATGACGAGGTGCCTATGGTGACTTCGTAAATTTCAAGATGATAGTGCCGTGCGTGTGTGCGTTCATAGGGGTGAGTGTATGCGCGTGTATATGAGCGCTTGCGTCTGTACTGTGTAAAAAAAATGTAAATGCGTGTCAAAAAGAGACTAGTCAGTATACTCAATATTGTGCACCTTGGAGAGGAAAACGATAGAACTAGTACGTACTCCCTCCGTTCCATAATATAAGAACATTTTTGACACTAGTGTAGTGTCAAAAACGCTCTTATATTATGGGACGGAGGGAGTATTTATTTACGGTGCAGATTCACTCATTTTGCTCCATATGTACTCCGTCTCGGTGTAGTCTAGTCACTTGTTGAAATCTCTAGAAGGGCAAATACTCCTTTCTGGTTTACAGGGCTATACTAGCAAGTAGTTGTACGTACTAGTACAATAGTGGTCTCACATAGCAATTTTGTCTCATGCAAGAGCCTGGCTATATGCATGCTCCAATGTTCGCAACTGCAACGCTCGGTATGCGTTTGGCTCTTCGCCTCTTCGAGAAGACGAACAATGATGTTACTACTACTGCTTCTACAGTGTCGAATCCACTGCTGCATGTCCGTCCACCGCGAGCGGGATGGATAGCTTGTTGTAGAAGTACTACTAAGTAAAAGCCTGTCCTCGTTTGCGAGCAACCGCGCGCATGGGTGAGGGAGAAGGCGTGTAGTAAAATCAAGCTTTTCCTCGTTGTACGAGTTGACGCGACACATCATAGCACTGGCCCCACATGCTTGCCTCTAAATTGGCTGAAAGACCCGCAGTGTACAATATATTTGCTGCAACCTCTAACATTTACCCACCACAAATTAAAATATATGTGGCCGTATGCATCGTTTTGATGCAGAGGCCGGGGAGTCCCCCCTTTTCAAAGAAAAAATAAATTAAAATATATATTCCTGTCTTGACCAGATGAGCGTGCAAACTACAATCACAAGGGTGTCAGGGAGGACCAGAAGACTATTTTAATTAAAAAAAACTTTGATAAGGCCACATAGCATGGAGCCGACCCCAACGATTTTAAGCTTACAGGCACGGTACACACTATCCTAGACTACTCTACACATGAAACTGTCACACGAGCGTCCGGGCTGCGCTTGGCTCTTCGCCTCTTCGGGAAGTAGAACAATGATTGAGTACTACTGCACTGGAGGAGTACTACAGTACGCTTTTGGCCATCTAACACCGATTGAACTGCTGCATGTCCACCGCATGCGGGCGGGAGAGTGTGTAGCGAAAGCTTCTCCTAGTCTTGCCAGCCACCACGCTCATGGGCGAGGGAGGGACGCTCCTGCCTTTGCGTGTATGACAGGTGGGCCCGACAGGTGTGTGGCCAACCTGTCATACAGCCAAAGGCAGGTGCAGTTAAGTCGGCGAGGGAGAGGATAATCAAACTTCTCGTTGATGTACGAGTTGACGCGACACATCAAAGCACTGCACTCGATATATTTCAATAATTTGCATTTACCGATGCATTAATTACAACGCATGCATGCATGCCGTGACTCTCCTTTTGATACTTACATGTGTTGATTTAATGCACCTTGAAGTAGTACAAAATATGTGACGGTAAAGCTTTGTAATACCCCGGCCCAAGTCGAGAGATGGTTGTGCACGAGGAGGGTGAGATCATGCAGACCGAACAGGACCCGACGATGGAGCTCTCTAAGGTCTTGATGGACCTCACCGTGCTCCACTGCCCTTGTGCCTCCGCCCCTTGACGCCTCCAGTGTATGAGGTTCGAATACACCTCGGCCCTTCGGCTGATTGAGCAAGGTGCAGGTTTCTTGATTGATGTGCTGTTCGATTGATTTCTGCAGTGCAAGGGAGGGCACCTGACCTGCGCGGACTGCCGCGTCGAGCGCCCCGGGAACCAGCGGCAGTGCCAGAAGTGCGAGCGCGGCGGTGGCTTCGACGTGCGGAACACGGCGGTGGACTCCGTCCTTTCGTCGGCGAGGGTGGAGTGCCCGCACGAAGGATATGGGCTCTACGTCACTTACCACAAGCTCGCCAATCACCAGAGCGTGTGTCCGCTCGTGTCTTGCAAATGCCCCGTGCCCGTCTCCGGCTACGAAGGCCCGCCGTCGACGCTCTACCACCACATCAGCACCGCGCATCCCATGCCCGTGCACAAGATCCAGTACGGCAAGGTGCTCCAGCTGCAAGTGCCACTGTCGGAGCCACGGCTCTTGCTGTTCGCGGAGGAGGACCGCCGCGCGTTTTTCTTGGTCGGCGGCGTGCTTGACATCGGCCCGCATATCGTCGTGTCGGTCATCTGCATCAGAGCGGGGGCGTCCCCACTGCCGCACTACGTGGCCAAGTTGTGGGCGAACGGCCCGCCGGGGGAGCCCAAAGGCACGACCGACGCCGTCAAGGTGGAAATGGAGGTGACAAGAATCAAGGATCCCGGCGACGTCGACGTGCTGGAGCTGACCTTCTTAACAGTTCCGCCCAAGCTGCTGGCCGGGACTAAGCTTGTGTCCCTCCACATTCAGATTGACAAGCTCACGTCCTAATTGTTTCTACAGTGCCTTCTGTTTATCTTAGTAATATGCTAATATAGGGATTACCTTGGTCTACTTTAGCTTAAGAAATGGTGGGTTTTGGTGGCGATAAAAATTATGTTTATCAATGCATTAATTGCAATGCATGCATGCATAAAGTACATGCATTGGTCAATTTTCTCTTAATACTTGCATGCAATGATTTAATGCACCTTGGAATCTGAACATGTGTTGGGGAACAACCAAATTGAGCCTTCTAAAATGGAAAAACTAAAATTTTGAGATAAGCCCTATAAAACCGGAATGAAGAGTAGAAAAAGAAGTACTCCATCCAGGAATAGTGTTGCACTTCGAAACTTGAACCGTCAATATATTTTGAGCTTGCGTCTCGTCACATTCCAAATTACTCCACGCTATATTGAATTGCAAACCTGTTCACACCGATCACAACCTAAACGGTTTCCCACTTAGGAGCGTATTAGTACTCGGTTATAAATACTAGTATGCCAAGATGACTGCCCATTCCTCCTCAACTCCTCATCCGCAAAAACAAACAAACCATTCAACATCCTTCCCTTGCGTCTGCCATGGCCAGCGTGAGTTCTGGGTCGAGAGATTGCCACCATGGAGAGGCAAGCATGGAAGCGGAAGCACGAGAGATGTCCCACCTCGCTGCGAGAGCAGCCGACATGTCCCGCCGCACGGAAGTAGCAGCACAGAGGTCCCGCCGCGCCGCTGAAGCAGCACGGAGGTCCCGCCGCACCGTCGATGCAGCAGACTGGTCCGGCCGCGCCGCGGAAGCAGCAGAGATGTCCCGCCACGCCATGAATGCGGCAGAGATGTCCCGCCGCGCCGCGGTGGCCTGGGAAAATTTCTCGCGTGCAAGCGATGACTGTTACAGGCACATGCATGTGGTCGTGCATGGCCAGATGGATCAGATCTCCCGTTTTGCGAGGTTGCAGGACGACATGAAAGCCTTGTTTGAACAGGCTATCGGCGCACTAAGGGAGGGCAATGAGAGGCTCCGGACCGAGCGCGACCTGCTGAGGCAGAAGATCGTCCGAAGTGCAGACCAGCAGGAGGAGACCAGTGCCTTGTTGAAAAGGACCGGCGTCATCGTCAAGAAACTTATGGATGAGAATGACATGCTCCGCAACGAGCTCCAAAGGCTTGTGGAGGAATCCGTGGATGTTCTCAAGCAGCGTCTTGAGGACACGAAAGAGCCCATCTCCACTCGCCGCGGAGACTAGTTCCCGCGGCCTGCAGCAACGCATCAAGAAAGTAGAGATCAGCGAACCAGATCCTTGTCTTCCTTCTTCTTTTGCCCTTGTGTATTTCAGGCGTAGCCGCATGTGGCTTTTTTAATTATCTTTATAATGATGTAAGACAATTAATCGTCCTTATCTTTCTGTGGAAGATCAATGTTACGAGGCTAGGATGACGAAAACTCTTGCTGTGGCGACCCTGGCGTTGCTGTTCTTCTAGTTGCTGCTGGGCTTCCTTTAGTTTCTTGGTTTCTTTTGATGTAATAATTGGTTTGGTTGTAATGTTGGGTTCTAGCGCGGATGTTTGGCCTTTGTTGGCCTCTTGGGATGTTGCGAGTTCAATCTGGTAGCTTTTAGTCCTTCGTGTTAGGCTGGAGTTGTGCTGAACTTCTTGTGAATTGTGGTGCGTGCTTTCAGATTTTCTTTTTTCTCTTTTAAATCTCAGTCGAGTGAGACATAGCCACGCCATTAAATAGAGGCTCGGGCGCCATTAATGGAGACCTTGGGAGAGAGGTGGACGGCAGATGGAGGTCAAAGGGCTCTCCTCCCGATGAGCACGCGCAGGGGTCTGATCGCATGCCTCTCATACTACTCAAATAGCTACCCTGCACGGCGCCTCCTAGCTAATAAAAAATGGGGATGCGTGGCGGCACGTAAATGGTACTAGTAAGTAGAACGCCCATGGTTTCAACAATACTTGTGTTTCCGATTTTAACGTGATATCACTTGTTCCAAAATGAATTTGTTGATTGTTAATGTGTGCGCCTTCGCAAATCGGACTGCAAATTTACCATAGCATGTTGGTGCCATGTCATGGCACCAAGCCAAGTTTCATTATTTTCATGCATGTTTTAGATTTACAGGAATTAAAAAACTAAGTTTCTCAATGTTTCCAACCCAGCCATGACGCCCAGAATTTTGAATTTCATTCTCATTTCTTGCATGTAACCTAGAAATTTACCCGAGGACACACATGTGATTTTTCAACCAACTTTAGTGCACTGGAACATGTGCTTGTATTTCAAATTTGAATTATGCACACAAAGGTGACATGTTCCCTCCCAGAACCACGAGCCTTCTTGAGAGAAGCTCCAATTTGCAAGAAGTTATACCAAAATTTGTTCCTATTCGGCCAATTTTTTTTACCACGGCATGGTACTATCATCACATGACACCATGCCAAGTTTCATGATTTTAAAACCAAGTTTCTCAATGTTCTCGACCGAGCCACGATGCCCAGATGTTTGAATTTGATTCTTATTTTTTGCATGGGACCTAGAAATTCACCCAAGGACACAAATGTGATTTTTCAACCAACTTTGGCGCACGGGAGCATGTGTTTGTAGTTCAAATTTGAATTATGCACATTAAATGACCAAAAACTCAATTAATGTGTAAATAAGGCCAAACAAAGCCGAAATAATTCCAAAATTTAACAGGGCACTCATGTAGTTCTATGTTGCCTTTGTAAATAAACTCAAGGGGTGTCGGGGATATACCCCGCAGTATGACCCGGCCGGAAGTATGACCCGGCCCGATTTGGCGCTTCACCGATGACCCGTCGGAGGACTGGCGACTCACGGGTCTGGCGGCTCACTAGTCAGACGACTCACGGATGACCCCGACGGCGGGTCAGATAGAAGACTAGGCCCAAGGCCCAGTAGGCTGGCTCATGTTATTGTGGGCCGGCTTAAGACGGAAGGCAAGAGGAATATTTCCTTTACAAGGAAGCAAGACCTGAACTTGTAATCGACTTGTAAGAGAAGATAGACTAGTCCTAGTCCTAGTCCTACTAGGACTCCACATGTAACCCGCCCTTCTAACTTATATAAGGAGGGGCAGGGCTCCCCAAGAGGGGGGGACAAGCAACAAGAAACAATATTTAGGGCTAGGCACAAAGAGGAGAGCCGGCTTACGGCGACTCCCTCATGATCATAATGAGACCTAGCCAGAAACAGCATGTAGGGTTATTACCGGATGATGTTTCCCGGGGCCCGAAGCTGTCTAAATCCTCATCTCGTGTGTTGCATCTCTCTATTCCGCTCAACCCCTTCAAACTACCACATAGATGCGTTGGCCTCGCGACTAAGTCCTTACACTAGGACATCTGCCGTGACAATTCCACGACAGTTGGCGCCCACCGTGGGGTCAGACGCACGGTGGTGTTGAATTCTTAGAGGGATCTTTTCTAGGGTTCAAGAAATTCGCAATTTTCCGTTTCAACTAAAGCCGGCGTGAAATATTCACATCAACGTCAAGTTCGTTAGATCCAAAGTGGGGGATTTTCCGTTTGGTTCAGCAAGGATTCATCAGATCTGATGGGTGCAAATCGCCGATACGTACAAGGACAAATTCCCAATCGAGTTATCGGATCAGACAAGGGATCGGACACTATTTGGACATTGTTTAGCCTTATATCTGATGAATCAAACAAGCTTCTGCCTCTGTAGTCGGTTTCGGTCGCCGCCGTGGTGTGGCCCACCTGAGTCCGCCCTAGCGGCCACGCCGAGTCACCTCGCCTCCATTACCGCGCGGGCCGCTGCCCTCGTTCATCTCCGCGATGAGCCGCCCGTTCTGAGCCAGCACTGCCTCAGCCACGCCGTCCAAGTCACTTGCTGCCTCTGCCTCCCTGCCCGCTCAAGTTGCCGCGACCCTACCGCACTTCGAGTCTCGCCGCTCCGGAACCACCTCTGCAAAGTCGCCTAACGCCCGAGTCAGTGTCGGCCCGGATTTCGCCGAGAGTCGCCTCCACTGGTTTGGTTCCTGTCAAGCCGACCGCGTCGCCGCCAATGCCGCCCTGTCGGTTTTGCCCTCGGACCGCCCGGCCAGCCACTGGTACAGGCCCATTGCTGCTGATCCCGTTGACTACTGCGCAACAGCACCTTTGTATCTACAACCCTCCATGCGGATATCTCCTCCGGCACGACCGTACGTTGACTGGCCGCCCGCCGGCTCGTGTGCTGCATCCTCTGTGGAGGTGCGCCTCGCCGGCCTTGCGCCAAGCCACCGCCCACAAATCGCCACTTCCGCCGATTTCACCAAAATCCGCCCTGGGTCGCCAACGAGCCGCCCGACGCGTCAAGTCGCCGCCCAATATCTCCGCAATGACCCGCCACACTCTGCCAACCGCGCCCAGCGGTTCATGGTTTGCGATAGCCGCGCACTCCTTCTGTAACCCGGCCTAACTCTTTCCACATGCATACGCTGTCAAGGATCGACAATTAGCTGCGCCGCGTCGTCGCTTCACCGCCGGCTCACGGGCCGCCCTGATTCAATCGCCTCGCTGCAAGAGCGGATCAATCTCCAGTTTCCAAAACTACAAGGCAAAAGTTGCGGAGTGCTCAGTGCCGGCAAGTCGGGGACTCGGCCTCCGTCTCCATCCCAAGTCCTCACCACAGCTTTGCTCCCTCTCCACAGAGTCATCGACCTCCAACGCCCGCACCTGCTTCGCCGGGCCATACCCGCGCCTGTTCTGGTTGGCTTACACTTCGAGCGCCCGCCGGTTCTTACCTCGGCCTCGCGCTCACCTCCGGATTATCTCCGTTGTTCAACTCTGTTGTACGGCCTCAGGCTACTAGCTCGAGACTCGTCCTCTGCAGCAAGATATTAACACTGCAAGCTGCCGGCTGCGGTTGTGCCTAGGTTGCTTGCTGAACCGGGTTAAACCGCCCCCCGCCTCTGCGCCATGGCTCACCTCACCGAGCCACCTCTGAGCCGCTTCAAACTATTGCATCACTTGGGCCCGGACTCTGCTTCGTTGCCAAGTCACCCGCAGTGCACAAATCACCATTGAACCGCATCTTAAACGGCGGGCAAACACTGACCACGGCTCTCTGCCATCTCAAGACCGCCCTGTGCAAAAGTTGTCGGGCCCCTACCGTTGCTGCCCTGCGCCGTGCTAAAGCGCTGTTTCACCCCGCACGCTCTTACTGTAATTGTTTTTTTTAGAAAAGGGAAGGCAGAAACAGATAAGAGAGAAGTGGAGAACCTGCTATGTGCATGGATTATGCGGCCAGAGTGCCGATCACATGCATATAATATTCACTCCATGCACATATAGTACCTTTACACACGGTTCAATCTGCAACTTGAATCCAGCGACGTGGGTGCTCAGTAATACATTAGACGTGCATCTGTCCGGTTATTTTTGATCAAGCACGTCCAGCATCTGTGATCATCCGACAAAAAATATCAGATGCTATCTCGTCTATTTATTTTTAGTGCATATTGTTTTTATCAAAGAACAATTACTACGACCGTGATTTTTTTTCCAGGACTATTGTTTATTACAAAGGTATCGCATAAGGGGCGTGCATCAACATTATTTTTGCACTAGCACTTGTCCATGCCGTGCTGTTCGACGAGCACGTACATAGGCCGCTGACCCCTGCAGTCCGGTCTACATCAACCAACGGCCGACTCACCCGTTCGTGCCGACTTACAACGCCGCGGCCGATTAATCTGTCTGCTTATGTGGCCGACTCGCCCATAATTGATTTCAGCTTCACCATGGTGATCATCAACTCCGCGGTGGATAACTTCTGGCCTAACATATGAGAGCAATTACTCTGGTTTGCGATGTTGTTGAGGCAGGACAATTGTTCACTACATCAACACGACGTGGTTGACTCGCCCATCCGCGCCGGCTTACAACGCCGCGTCCGGCTCATCCGTCTGTCTCTCGCGACCTGGTCAACATCAACACATCGGGCCGCACCTGTCTGTGTGAGCTATTCATTGAGTATGAGCAAGTCACTACTTGGGAAGCCCGGTTTCTCTTCCAACAAATTGAAGGCAAATTATCATATATATCAACCGCCGTCTGCACTGGATGGTTCAATGGGCAGGCGCACAAGTCGCCGCCACTACAGTTTGGTTAACTTCAAACAACCAGTTGGAAGGAGCCATTGGCCGAGTTGCTGACACGGCTCATACGGGATCATTTATAACTCGCCGCAGTCACTTCAACCTTCTGTGGGTTCACATCACGCTATCACCGCCAATGATATACACCTTCTACTATGGTCAAACATGGAGAATCTCAAGCCAACTCCTCGAGTCGTCTTGAGACTCGGGGGCTACAATGGTATGACTCGGCAAAATTAGCCGGTTTCAATAAATTCAAGAACTCCGGGTCATTGAAGGGAAAAATAACCCGGCCCCGGAGATTACTGCTAGATTGATGAAAATTTAAAGGCCATCAGACGATTTCCGGCCCCAAATAAGGATTCTGGTTTAAAATCCGGTTCAAGAGACATCTTTCTCCCACAAAGCACTGAAGCTCTAAAAACCGGTTCAAAATACGGCCCAAGGTAAATTTGTCCTTCACAAAATTTTGAAGCCTTCAAATCCGGTTTAAAGTTCCGGTTCAAAAAGAATTAATTTCTCGCAAGTTTGAGTTCTCAGAAAAATTAAAGGTTGCCAAAAAGAACTTGATGCCATGATGCGCGGTTCAAACTTGGGTATCCTGCCTTACGGCTTATCTTATTATGATCATTTGGGGGCTTCCTGCTCATCGAGCATAGATATCAGTACCCTCTTGATCGGCGCAATGCCAAAACTTATATGGGCACTTGGGGGCTTCCTATTCAAACATAGGTCATATTCGAACCAAAGAGAACATAGCTGTCGATACCCTTTTGATTGGCAAACTGCCGAACCTACTTGGGGGCTTCTTGATCGTATCCGAATCATAGCTCAACCCCTTTGGGAATCGACGTGGATCGTATTCGAATCAGCGTCGCTAAACAACTCTTAAGGTCATTTGGGGGCTTTCTGTTCAAACATAGGTCGTATTCGAACCAAAGAGAACATAGCTGTCGATACCCTCTTGATCGGCAACGCCAACGCCACTGGGGGCTATATGATCGTATTCGAATCTTAGCTTAACCCCTTTGGGACGGTTTACTGATCATATTCGAATCAGAAGCCTCAAATTTTTTATCTGTTTCTTATACAGTTCTTGTAATCACAAGTATTTGAGTTGTCACAAATATCATATGTGCCGGCTTTTACAGAGTTGAGTTATCAACTTCACCCTCCGGATCACATAAACCGGCGGTATCATTTATTTATAACTCGGCTTGACTTTTGACTATAAGTCGCCAGCTTATAACAATCATCATCTATGTGGAAGCATTGGCTTCTAAGGATTGGGTTATCACCCTTACTGCACAGGTCATGTAAACCAGGAGTACAAATTCAATATAACAGTGGTTATATGTGAGGTATTATGACCCGCCCTGCGGCAAACCGCCAAGGGTTCTTGTGATCTACTTGTGTGCAGGGTAAGATTACATTTGGGTGGTTACCCACCCTGGCTCTTGACATTAAGTCGCCAGCGCATATGTTGTTTAAACTCTGTGTAGGATTTGCAGAACTATGACTTATATAAATGCTTCAGTCCAAGCTCATCACTGAAATTGGTGTCTCAAAAGGGTTATCAATTATTGATTTTCTCAAGGGCTATAGGCCACCGGGTTACAAAAACTCCACCTTACAATGAATGCGCATTAAGTCATCATCGGCCAAGAGCCGCCAGGTATTTAAACTCCGAATTTACTTGTCAACCGATGAGGTATTCAAATCTTTAATAGCCAAAACTGGCTGGATTTTCATGATGATATTGAATGATTGAAGTTTTCATACCGGATTATATTATTCAAATCTTGAATAGCCAACATGGCTGGATTTCTGTTATGATTGAGGTTTTCAAAGTCGCTTTAGCGCAACGGCTATGTCACGACCGGTTTCCGGGGCATTAATTTCCAGAAAATGGCCGTTGTGCTCACCAGCCCCAGGATTACTGTTAGCTGATGAGACACCAACTTGATACAGAAATTCCAAGCAAAAGTACAAAAATATGTAGTACAAGACCATTGTGGCCTATGAGTACAACAAAAGGTTTCTAGTGGTTGAGGGCGGAAGCGGTTTGTGGATCACCACGGCTATGGGACTCCATTTCCCACGGGAACAGCTGACCAGGTTAACTCCTATCTTCACGAGGCTGCTATCACCGTGGCTCAGGTTCCGAGGCTGTCGTCGCAATGCTCCTCTCCAAGCAAGCAATCTGGCCAAGACAATAGCCAGGGACAAGCCAGTGAGTACTTTGAATGTACTCGCAAACATTAAGGACACAGGTATAATATAACCATTGATGCTTATGCTTGTAATATCCTTATAATCACTTAGTTAGTCATAAAATAAATATCTTGATGCATGCTAACAGGCTATTCAAATGCAACCGGAAATTTATGCAATGGTCACATAGAGGTAATAAATACTGGGTGCCAAACGAGGGTCTGAATGACTCCTCGAGCGGAAACTGCAGAATAATAAATACCACAGTCGGGCGTCTGAGCGACACCACAGAAAGGGCTTTAAAAGAAATGCCACAACCGGGCGTCTGAGCGACACCACAGAAAGGGCTTTAAAAGAAATGCCACAACCGGGCGTCTGAGCGACACCACAGAAAGGGCTTTAAAAGAAATGCCTCAACCGGGTGTCTGAGCGACACCACAGAAAGGGCTTTAAGATAAATAATCATAGTGAATATCCCGGAGGTAGAACCATCCCAGAGATATTCGATGGTAACAATAATATCACGGGTTAGTCACCAATAGTAATAAACATAATCCTCACAAGTCACAAGTAGTAATTCCCGTTCTGTTTTAACAGTTTCACCTCCGAAGACCGACACTAAGACCGACGCTTGACCCATCCCAGACTGTAGTCCTTAACCATGGACACGGCTATTCGAATAGGTTTAATCTCTGCAGAGGGTGTACTCTTTACCCACGAGTACGGATTCCTTTAGTCCATCGGGACTAATTCCATCTACGGTCTTTTAGTTGAAAACACACCTGACTTGCACACACCAGCTTAACTCACCGGTGTCTGGAATCACCCACGACACCTGTCAAGCAAACTCTAAGTGGGGAGGCTACAACCTCGACGTAGCATGGGATCACAAAATTTATACCGCGCGCAAACTGGGGGAGCTACCCCCTTCGGCTACAACCGAAACACACATGCCCCCTGACCAGGTGGCATGCCTACCGGCTACAACCGATATCTTCCACCATGGCCTCTCTGTACGGTGTGTGCCAAGACAAGGATTAGCAGCTTACTGAACCATACCCCACCTATGGTAGGGACCTGTGGCAGTACGGAACAAGTATGGGGGTTACTGGCACAAGACTCGATCTACGGTCGACTTAGGAGGTAGTAATAATCCCTGCAAGTTTAGCATAACAATGTATATACTTCAACCAACAGATAGGAACACCACACGACATACTCCATCATGCCATACCGGACACGACCGTCTCAACGGAGGACTAGGGTCAAGACCGCGTCTACCCAAGACAGAGGCCTACCTGGCATTTCCCTCCGGTATGCATGAAAAGTGTACGGCGGTGATTTCCATCACAAAACATGTCAAATCCATATGCATGAACTTCACTAATATGCACTTATGAAGAGGATCACATCCTCACATAAAATGACGCATGTACGTGCCGGGGTGGTGTTGTTACCAAGTCAAACGACACACACAAAAATTACACCAGGGTTCAGAATGCTTGCCTTAAAGGTGTGGAGAGGTGGGGGTGCTCTCCAAAACTTTTTGAAAGTTTCCTTCTCTTCCAAAAATCCTATTTTCAAAATATGCAAATAACACATAATTCAAAAACAGTACAAAAAAGTTGTTTGGAAAATTTTCAAATAAATCTTAAAATAAACTAGACAATTTTTGTGGAAAGAAGGAAAAGAAATCAATTCATTTGGAGTTGTATTTAAAAAGTTATAGACGGTCAAAGTTGTGGTCAAATCTGTTTTTAAATTAAAACCGAAAAGAAAACGTTCAGAGGGGATTACGCTTTCGGAGCGGGGAAAACGTACTGGTTGGATTACGCCTTCACTTACTCCAGCGTGGACGGCGCGTGTGTCACTGACAGTGGGTCCAGGGGGCCCCACTAGTCAGGTTTGACTAGTCTACTCCCTCCTCTACCTCTGTCCCGAGCAGAGGCGGGACTCCGGCGATCGTCGCCGGCGAACGGCGGCTCCCCGCGGGTTCCAGAGGGTCTGGATGGATCCGCGAGACCAAGGCGGTCCTCCCGGTGGTCGACTTGCAGGAGGGGACGGAGGGAGCTGCCGGCGGCGAGCTTCGCGGCGGCCGGAGTCTTCGGGAGCGGAGTGCAAATTCTCCCGCGGTGAGTCTCGATCAAATTTGAGTAGTGGGAAAGGTCCACGGAAGGAAGGGGAAGCTTCTGGTGAAGAGAATGGAGAGAGGGAGGCTTTGGTTGAGGCGAATGGAGCTGGGGTGAGGCGGCGGCTGGAGTTGCCGGAGACGGGGAAGGAAGCCTCCCTAGGTCGATTGCGAGCTAGGAGAGCGCTATAAGGGTGGCCTGAGGTTGCCTGCGTGCTCGGGGGAGTTCGGGGACCTCCATTTATAGCATTTCCATGTCGGTTTGCGGCTGCCGAGGATAAGAACGGCGGCGAACCGCCTCTCTGTAGTGCCAGGGAGACGTGGCAGCGACGAGGGCTAGAGGACGCGCGAGTGGATGAGGCCGAGCTGTGCCGGGGCCAGGTGGCGAGCGGGAGGGGCTTGGGCGGCGCTGAACGGGGCAGAGATGGTCGGCCGACGCCGGCGTGCCGCCAAAAGAGCTCTGGCGGTGGCGCTGTAGGGTGCCAGGGCGGGCTGGCGCGTAGTGGCGAGGAGGGATGCGCGTGGCGAGGTTCTGCCACGAGTGCAAAAACCAGGGGCGGGGCGTGGCAGTTTTGGGCGCGCGGCTGCAATTGGCGCGCTCTGGGCGCGTCCAGTGCACGCACGGGACGAGCTCGAAGAAATGCCGTGGCCTGCTAGGTGGCTTGGATGGAGCTGGGGTTTAGCAGTCCTAGCTTAGGGGTAGTTGTGATGCTAGTGGACATGCTGGTTTGGTCAGAGGTGCAAGCTCATAGTGCAATGCCAAAACTTAAGTCAAAACTGGTCATGCCCACAGGGTGCTCGACAGAATGCCACATGCATCTAGGCATCTCTTGGGGTGGCCAAATTCTCCAGATCAGTGTCTCCTTAGATGCAAGAGGGAGTGGTGAAGTTAGTTTGTTAAAAGGAGAAACTTGTTAGTGCAAGTTTTGCAAAAACTCAATTCTGGTCAGGAGAAAAAATGCATTGTTACATGAACCAAAAATGGTCCAATAGGTGCATGCTCCTGGACTTAGGGGTTTTGTAGGGCTGGCTATAAGCAGGAAAAGGAATCAAGAGCCAAAGAGCAAGCAATAACATGGTTGCTGTACAAACCATCAAGTTGGATCAGAATGGAAATGTGGTTGATGCACTCGAATTTTTCAAAGAACAACACTAGGTTTTTGCATAAAATTGAATCATATGTTACTACTAACATCCCATAATTTTGCTGGAGGCTAGAAAGAATTATTTATATGGATTGTAGTGCAAAATTGCTCACTGGACCAGAGAAGAAAATTGGGTGTAGAGCTCAAATTATTTCATGAAGTAAAGATATTTTTGCACAAAAGTGATTTACTAACACCACATGACACCTCCAAATTTTGGTGGGATTTTTGAAATAATTTATCACATGGTTGTAGTTCAAATGTGGCCATAAAACCTTGAAAAAAAACCATTTTTTTCAAGAAAAATACAATTAAGCAAATTAATTATGAAATTTGTTTTACTAATGCAAGCAAAGTTTTTCTTGAGAGTTTTAAACAGTTCCAAAAACATATCTGAAAAGTTTTCTCTTAGGGGAAAAACTTCATAATAACAAGGGGGAGAATTGGTTCAAAAAAGAAAAATCAAAAGGGAGCTCAGGAAAATTTAAAGTTTTAATTCCCTGGCAGAATTTAATTGATAAAATAAGGTCAAAAATTTTGGGTGTTACAACACTACCCCCCTTAAGAAAAATCTCGTCCTCGAGATTTGCTAAGGGTTGTTTTGGAAAAACAAATTACTCTCCGGAATTTTTCGCGAAGGAAAACAGTTAAAATAAAGGAGCATAAGTCACAACCAAACTATACACATTAGTAGAAACTAGATAATCTATTTGTTGCGCAAGCTCAGGTTGCCACACACAAGTTATAATGCACAATTAAATGTTGCAATAATGGATACAGCAGTGACGCCTAAAATGGAAATGGTAACTGAACGGGGTCATGAGAAAACGTCTCTGGTACGGGGACACATTCCTCTTCTATCGGGGGAAGGGGATTGACCAGTCGATGGATGCGTCCCTCCTGGTCGGGCCTTAGTGATTTGCCGATGGCGATCTGCGGATTTAAATCTGCGAGGCTCTGGAGATAACCCATCACATGTTGGGTTAAATGCTCTTGAGCGATGATGTACTGGACCAGGTTGGCTAGGACTGGGTCTCTATCGATTCGTCCACCGGGAAAAGATGACACTCCACCGGGTGCTGCACGGCTCGGAAAGTAATAATACCCTCGTTCGCTGGCATAGGGTACCGCGAATCGAAGGCGAGCAAGCGCTTCGTACGCAGTAGCCTCTATGGCCATAAGCGGGGCCGGCATAGATTTCCCCACGAAGGAGACCTCTGTTGGGTCTTGGTCTGAGTTCACAGGGGGAATGTGCACTGCTGCCCAGTATCTCGAGGTGGAAGAGGTGATCCTCGATTTGAACAGCTCGTACTGGGGTGGCTGGGTAGCGCCCATGGTACTGCAGGTAAAATCCCATAATATCTTGACAAAACTACCTGGGGTTGCATCTGGGGTTCTCAGATGAATGATGGGGCTCGGCATGGCAAGAAATGGTTGTGAGGGTGGCGCACAAGGTGAGAGGTGCTTTGGCAAGGTCACACGATGGCCTTTTATAGCACTGGAGCTGGGTCACTTTTACCATGGAGAATGGTAGGGGAACTTCCAGCTCCGCTCCACGGGTCGGAGTCGAGCTACAGATACACACATTTCACCGAGGTGACGTGTTACTGTGGGGGTCACCAGGGTCTTCGGCAACCGTGCCTGGGGGAGAAAAGCTGGCATACCCATGCAGGGCTACAGGGGCTCAACGACAGGCGGCGTTTATTTACAAGGTCACACGGTTACAAGTGAGAATTCACCGGGACTCGATCCTTCTCGGGTGACTTAGTCTACCTCGTTTACATCGTGCCTGGTGGATGTTGAGGCGTCTCCGTGGTTCTCACCGTCGGAATTAGCGGGAGTGGGCTGAGGGGCTGCAGGCTCGGGGTAGCGATGATAACCATCTCGGGGGTTGTTGGCCACAACCCCGTTGGAGTGTGCTCCCAAAATGCGACGAAGCACTTCTGGGGTTATCGCAACACTTTGGCCGATGGCTGGGGTAGACCTCAGGGGCTCGATCGGTTGTCCAAACAGCACGACTGGGTTGTCGGTGCTGGGCTCGTCCTCTCTTCTCGTCGGGGCTAGACGAACCAGCTCCCCACGAGCTGCGATAAGATCAATAGTGACCTGATCGCATAGTTCCTCTAGTGCACTTACGTAGCGCACTAGGTGCAGTAATGCAGGATCTGTTTCGTGATCTCCGTTGGCAACTTGGGGTGGTCTACCATATCCTTCCCGTCTGGGGTAGTAGTGGAACGAGCGACAGTCAACTCGGGGCGACAAGTGCCGGAGATGAACTATAGCTTCTCGAGCGGCTAGTTGGATGGCTTGGGGCTCAAAGGAAGCCATTCTTCCTGTGAACCTGTAGGGGCGTTCGGGTGCTAGACCCCTACCGTAGATGTGTACAGTGGCCCAGAATTGACGACTCTCACCGCTCATGGATCCTTGGTACACAACATATTCTGGGGGCTCTTCTAATGCATAGGCTCGACGGGTGAGGTTTGCGAGTATGGTCACAAAACCTCCAAGGTTGGTTGTCGTAGTCTCAGTGTGCACGACAGGACCAGGCATTGCGGTTCGGTTTGGGATAGTGGTTGTGCTGTGCTGGTTGGGGCTAACGTGCCCTTTTTATAGGAAAAGGGGACGGAGTCTTCCTTCGCACGCTTGCGAGAAAGACTATTCAGGATTCGATCACTGGCGCATGAGCGACAGGCTAGGTTGCTAGGTTGGGCACCGACTGCCAAAAGGTGTCGGGCCACTGTGGGGCCATCTTCCAGGAGAAGCTTGGCTGGGGTTTTGGTTATGGCTTGGTGGGTTGGTTCGCCTAAGATTTATTGGCCTGGCTAGGATAGGATTAACCAATGGTCAGCCTGGCTCTGATACCAAGTCTGTCACGACCGGTTTTCCGGGCATTAATTTCCAGAAAATGGCCGTTGTGCTCACCAGCCCCAGGATTACTGTTAGCTGATGAGACACCAACTTGATACAGAAATTCCAAACAAAAGTACAAAAATATGTAGTACAAGACCATTGTGGCCTATGAGTACAACAAAAGGTTTCTAGTGGTTGAGGGCGGAAGCGGTTTGTGGATCACCACGGCTATGGGACTCCATTTCCCACGGGAACAGCTGACCAGGTTAACTCCTATCTTCACGAGGCTGCTATCACCGTGGCTCAGGTTCCGAGGCTGTCGTCGCAATGCTCCTCTCCAAGCAAGCAATCTGGCCAAGACAATAGCCAGGGACAAGCCAGTGAGTACTTTGAATGTACTCGCAAACATTAAGGACACAGGTATAATATAACCATTGATGCTTATGCTTGTAATATCCTTATACTCACTTAGTTAGTCATAAAATAAATATCTTGATGCATGCTAACAGGCTATTCAAATGCAACCGGAAATTTATGCAATGGTCACATAGAGGTAATAAATACTGGGTGCCAAACGAGGGTCTGAATGACTCCTCGAGCGGAAACTGCAGAATAATAAATACCACAGTCGGGCGTCTGAGCGACACCACAGAAAGGGCTTTAAAAGAAATGCCACAACCGGGCGTCTGAGCGACACCACAGAAAGGGCTTTAAAAGAAATGCCACAACCGGACGTCTGAGCGACACCACAGAAAGGGCTTTAAAAGAAATGCCTCAACCGGGTGTCTGAGCGACACCACAGAAAGGGCTTTAAGAGAAATAATCATAGTGAATATCCCGGAGGTAGAACCATCCCAGAGATATTCGATGGTAACAATAATATCACGGGTTAGTCACCAATAGTAATAAACATAATCCTCACAAGTCACAAGTAGTAATTCCCGTTCTGTTTTAACAGTTTCACCTCCGAAGACCGACACTAAGACCGACGCTTGACCCATCCCAGACTGTAGTCCTTAACCATGGACACGGCTATTCGAATAGGTTTAATCTCTGCAGAGGGTGTACTCTTTACCCACGAGTAACGGATTCCTTTAGTCCATCGGGACTAATTCCGTCTACGGTCTTTTAGTTGAAAACACACCTAACTTGCACACACCAGCTTAACTCACCGGTGTCTGGAATCACCCACGACACCTGTCAAGCAAACTCTAAGTGGGGAGGCTACAACCTCGACGTAGCATGGGATCACAAAATTTATACCGCGCGCAAACTGGGGGAGCTACCCCCTTCGGCTACAACCGAAACACCCATGCCCCCTGACCAGGTGGCATGCCTACCGGCTACAACCGATATCTTCCACCATGGCCTCTCTGTACGGTGTGTGCCAAGACAAGGGTTAGCAGCTTACTGAACCATACCCCACCTATGGTAGGGACCTGTGGCAGTACGGAACAAGTATGGGGGTTACTTGCACAAGACTCGATCTACGGTCGACTTAGGAGGTAGTAATAATCCCTGCAAGTTTAGCATAACAATGTATATACTTCAACCAACAGATAGGAACACCACACGACATACTCCATCATGCCATACCGGACACGACCGTCTCAACGGAGGACTAGGGTCAAGACCGCGTCTACCCAAGACAGAGGCCTACCCGGCATTTCCCTCCGGTATGCATGAAAAGTGTACGGCGGTGATTTCCATCACAAAACATGTCAAATCCATATGCATGAACTTCACTAATATGCACTTATGAAGAGGATTACATCCTCACATAAAATGACGCATGTACGTGCCGGGGTGGTGTTGTTACCGAGTCAAACGACACACACAAAAATTACACCAGGGTTCAGAATGCTTGCCTTAAAGGTGTGGAGAGGTGGGGGTGCTCTCCAAAACTTTTTGAAAGTTTCCTTCTCTTCCAAAAATCCTATTTTCAAAATATGCAAATAACACATAATTCAAAAACAGTACAAAAAAGTTGTTTGGAAAATTTTCAAATAAATCTTAAAATAAACTAGACAATTTTTGTGGAAAGTAGGAAAATAAATCAATTTATTTGGAGTTGTATTTAAAAAGTTATAGACGGTCAAAGTTGTGGTCAAATCTGTTTTTAAATTAAAACAGAAAAGAAAACGTTCAGAGGGGATTATGCTTTCGGAGCGGGGAAAACGTACTGGTTGGATTACGCCTTCACTTACTCCAGCATGGACGGCGCGTGTGTCACTGACAGTGGGTCCAGGGGGCCCCACTTGTCAGGTTTGACTAGTCTACTCCCTCCTCTACCTCTGTCCCGAGCAGAGGCGGGACTCCGGCGATCGTCGCCGGCGAACGGCGGCTCCCCGCGGGTTCCAGAGGGTCTGGATGGATCCGCGAGACCAAGGCGGTCCTCCCGGTGGTCGACTTGCAGGAGGGGACGGAGGGAGCTGCTGGCGGCGAGCTTCGCGGCGGCCGGAGGCTTCGGGAGCGGAGTGCAAATTCTCCCGCGGTGAGTCTCGGTCAAATTTGAGTAGTGGGAAAGGTCCACGGGAGGAAGGGGAAGCTTCTGGTGAAGAGAACGGAGAGAGGGAGGCTTTGGTTGAGGCGAATGGAGCTGGGGTGAGGCGGCGGCTGGAGTTGCCGGAGACGGGGAAGGAAGCCTCCGTAGGTCGATTGCGAGCTAGGAGAGCGCTATAAGGGTGGCCTGAGGTTGCCTGCGTGCTCGGGGGAGTTCGGGGACCTCCATTTATAGCATTTCCATGTCGGTTTGCGGCTGCCGAGGATAAGAACGGCGGCGAACCGCCTCTCTGTAGTGCCAGGGAGACGTGGCGGCGACGAGGGCTAGAGGACGCGCGAGTGGATGAGGCCGAGCTGTGCCGGGGCCAGGTGGCGAGCGGGAGGGGCTTGGGCGGCGCTAAACGGGGCAAAGATGGTCGGCCGACGCCGGCGTGCCGCCAAAAGAGCTCTGGCGGTGGCGCTGTAGGGTGCCAGGGCGGGCTGGCGCGTAGTGGCGAGGAGGGATGCGCGTGGCGAGGTTCTGCCGCGAGTGCAAAAACCAGGGGCGGGGCGTGGCGGTTTT
Source organism: Aegilops umbellulata (assembly GCA_032464435.1). Classification (NCBI taxonomy): domain Eukaryota; kingdom Viridiplantae; phylum Streptophyta; class Magnoliopsida; order Poales; family Poaceae; genus Aegilops; species Aegilops umbellulata. The sequence continues at coordinate 515,401,852 of CP136056.1, forward strand.
GGGCGCGCGGCTGCAATTGGCGCGCTCTGGGCGCGTCCAGTGCACGCACGGGACGTGCTCGAAGAAATGTCGTGGCCTGCTAGGTGGCTTGGATGGAGCTGGGGTTTAGCAGTCCTAGCTTAGGGGTAGTTGTGATGCTAGTGGACATGCTGGTTTGGTCAGAGGTGCAAGCTCATAGTGCAATGCCAAAACTCAAGTCAAAACTGGTCATGCCCACAGGGTGCTCGACAGAATGCCACATGCATCTAGGCATCTCTTCGGGTGGCCAAATTCTCCAGATCAGTGTCTCCTTAGATGCAAGAGGGAGTGGTGAAGTTAGTTTGTTAAAAGGAGAAACTTGTTAGTGCAAGTTTTGCAAAAACTCAATTCTGGTCAGGAGAAAAAATGCATTGTTACATGAACCAAAAATGGTCCAATAGGTGCATGCTCCTGGACTTAGGGGTTTTGTAGGGCTGGCTATAAGCAGGAAAAGGAATCAAGAGCCAAAGAGCAAGCAATAACATGGTTGCTGTACAAACCATCTAGTTGGATCAGAATGGAAATGTGGTTAATGCACTCGAATTTTTCAAAGAACAACACTAGGTTTTTTCATAAAATTGAATCATATGTTACTACTAACATCCCATAATTTTGCTGGAGGCTAGAAAGAATTATTTATATGGATTGTAGTGCAAAATTGCTCACTGGACCAGAGAAGAAAATTGGGTGTAGAGCTCAAATTATTTCATGAAGTAAAGATATTTTTGCACAAAAGTGATTTACTAACACCACATGACACCTCCAAATTTTGGTGGGATTTTTGAAATAATTTATCACATGGTTGTAGTTCAAATGTGGCCATAAAACCTTGAAAAAAAACCATTTTTTTCAAGAAAAATACAATTAAGCAAATTAATTATGAAATTTGTTTTACTAATGCAAGCAAAGTTTTTCTTGAGAGTTTAAACAGTTCCAAAAACATATCTGAAAAGTTTTCTCTTAGGGGAAAAACTTCATAATAACAAGGGGGAGAATTGGTTCAAAAAAGAAAAATCAAAAGGGAGCTCAGGAAAATTTAAAGTTTTAATTCCCTGGCAGAATTTAATTGATAAAATAAGGTCAAAATTTTTGGGTGTTACAGGCTATTATTTTTATAAAGGGGCAGGATTTATTTTACAATGGAGGAAATAGTCCCGAGTCGCTGCAGGCTTACGACCCGGCACTTGGGGGCTACATTGTTCAAATCGAGATTACATCGAATATACAAGTCCCATGTCACTGCCAGCATGCACCATGGCCCTTGGGGGCTAATGCAAAGTCATTTTTTTGCTGAACTTATTGAAGACCCGACCCATCACATTGTAAATGAGCCGGCCCTTGGGGGCTACCAATTGCTCCTGTCGAAAATTCAAGGTACACAAGCCTTAATCCATTATATTGAAAGATCCATTATTCATTTGGTAGAGTACAAAGCTCTTAACCTTGTGGACATGGGTTCAAGCCCCATGGTGGAGATTACATCATTTGATGGTATTATAAATGAATCATATACAAAGTCCTAGCTTAGTAATATCTTATTGAGCTGGCCCTTGGGGGCTACACATTGTTGCTCAATTTTACATGATCATATGTACAAAGTCCCTGCTCATTATTGCATAATGACCCGGCCCTTGGGGGCTACAATGGTTGAAATCTTTATGAGAATAAGGCAATTACAAGTCCCAGGTTGCTGCAAGCATGACAACCTGGCACTTGGGGGCTATAGGTGATATGCATATAAGGGAGGAATAACTTCAAATTATATGTTTTGAGCAAATCAGGTATTATGCTATTATCAGAGAAATCTGCAAAGTTTATGACCCGGCGTCATCATAAGATTAACCCGACAGTAGCAACAGTTATGACCCGGTGTTATCCATATTTACAAGCCGGGAATTTTGCTCGCCAGCCTCTACATCTTTAAACCGGCGGATCACCAGATGAATCTTGAGTCCAATATGTTTATTAACCCGGCGCCTTGGGCCGACTAAAGTGGATTATTTTTCAAAATATTTTTCTGTGAGAAACCAACCTCAGCAAATTGAGTATGAAGCTAGCTTATTGACCCGATTTTTTCTAGATGAAGGAAATGACAATAGGATTTAAGGATAATCAGGTCCCGGCTCAGGAGAATATTTAACCTGGAGTACAAGAAATTAAGGATGATCAGGTGCCGGCTTACAAGAATTTTTAACCCGGAACACAATCTGTCAAAATTGTTCTTCTATTTGTTTTACAGGATCAGTTTAACATGGATAAATCCAAATTAAACGGGGGGCTAATGTCGGGGATATACCCCGCGGTATGACCCAGCCGGAAGTATGACCCGGACCGATTTGGCGCTTCACCGATGACCCGTCGGAGGACTGGTGACTCACGGGTCTGGCGGCTCACTAGTCAGACGACTCACGAGCCCGACGACTCACGGATGACCCCGACGGCGGGTCAGATAGAAGACTAGGCCCAAGGCCCAGTAGGCTGGCTCATGTTATTGTGGGCCGGCTTAAGACGGAAGGCAAGAGGAATATTTCCTTTACAAGGAAGCAAGACCCGGACTTGTAATCGACTTGTAAGAGAAGATAGACTAGTCCTAGTACTACTAGGACTCCACATGTAACCCGCCCCTCTAACTTATATAAGGAGGGGCAGGGCTCCCCAAGAGGGGGGACAAGCAACAAGAAACAATATCTAGGGCTAGGCACGAAGAGGAGAGCCGGCACCATGTGTTAGTGCCATGACATGACACCATGACATGACACCATGCCAAGTTTCATGATTTCTAGGCGAGTTTTGGATTTACATGAATTTAAAATCAAAGTTTATCGATGTTCTCGGCCGAGTCATGACGCCCAGCTGTTTGAATTTCATTCTCATTTCTTCCATGGAACCTAGAAATTCAACCAAGGACACACATGTGGTTTTTCAACCCACTTTGGTGCACCGGAGCATGTGCATGCAATTCATATTTAGATTATGCACATTAAAAGTCCAGAAACTCAATTAATGTATAAAAAGGCCAAATGAACCCGAAATAACTCCAAAATTTAACAGGGCACTCATATAGTTCTATGTTGCCTCTGTAAATAAAATCAGGGGGGAGGCAGCGTATATCGTTTCGTACACAAATGTGACATGTTCCCTCTCGGAACCACGAGGCTTGTTGAGAGAATCTCCGGTTTTGCAAGAGGCTTATACGAAAACTTGTCCCAATTCAGCCTAAAATTATACATATGAAAATAGGGTTTAGATTATCGCAAACATCTCGCTACCTAGACCAATAATGTACTATGATTTGAATTCAACATAAAATGGATACAAATATTTGAATTGGAGAGCGTATGGTACATGTAGTTCATAGTGAAATATGATTACTGCTATATGTATGTTTTTTGTTATCAAGATAATATTTAAATTATTTTATAACTTGACAACAATCGTATTCAAATAAGGAAAATTGATTCAAATTTAGTCCATATGGTAGACGACAATATATATGTTCACATGGTGGAGTAAAATGTTCATATATGATGGACGATCAAAATGTACGACTACATCAATTATAAACCGCAAGGTCACCTAACGGTATATTCGAATTCAACATAACGTGGACTCAAAAATTGAAATTCCAGATCATGGCATCTGTAATCATATGAAAAGGGACATTACTCTTTCTTTGGAGGGAATTGATTTGTTTTTTATTGTTGTTGAGGGAAGTGCGAATCGATTTGGTACTGTGCAGGGTAATCTTGTTCTCCCGATTTTTTTACAATTTTCTTGTAGTTTTTTCAATGGCATCTATAGCAATTTAGTAAAAGGGGACATGACTGTCTTGTGTCTTGTATGAATTGTTTTTTTACACGTTAAGTTTGTTCTGCCGAACAAGGAATCCGCACCTTGTTATCTCGAAATTTTCAAGCTCGAGTATCTTTTGTCTCACCTGCTTTGAAACTCCCGCTTCTTCAACCCGCGCCGCGCCTTTTTATCCCGAAATTTGGATGCGCGCGAGAACTACCTCCTCATCCGAAATCGCTCCCGCTGCCCAGACACGCGAAATCCCCCTTCTATCCCTCAGCCGGAAATGAAGCTCCACGTCGCGGTGTCAAAACCGGTGGGGGTATGCCGGTAACTTACCCTACATTTTGGACAAGCGCGCCCCTAAGCTTGGCTCCCCCCTCCCCCTTCGCCCCCCATTCATACACCGAGGCCGGCAAAACCCGCGAAACCCCACGCTCCTCCGTCGGCCTCCCGACCGCCGCCCAGCCGAAGACTCTTCCTCAACTACGGTGCAACCAAGGAGGTTCTGCACTCACCACTGCATTTTATCTTTTATTTGATCTCACGGGGCTGCCGGTGCTCGATACCGAGCAGACATGGCGTGTCTCCATCGACGGCGCCGTCGCCGGCCACATCATCCATGACATATCTCCCCCATGTCGTTGCTTCCTTGGTGGCGAATTCCACAACAGCACTAGCTGCAGCTGCTCCGGCTCTCGCTCATGCTGCAGCTCTGTTCTTGCTGTCTGTCGCGCTGCTGCACTACTCCTACTTTCATTCGTGCCGCTGCTCTGCTATTGCTCTCGCTTGCGCTGCTGCTGCACGACCTCTGGCAGCTACAGAAGTTGCTGCTTTAGCACTCGCTTGCGGTGCTACTGCACGACTTGCTCTCTACTAATGCGTTCCTTGCTCGAGCGTCTGCTGATTTAGATGACTGCTTCTCTGCTACTAGTGCTCGAACGCCCTAAACATCTATTGCAATGCTCTGTTACTAGTTCAATCAGTTTCGATAGTAAAATTCAGTTTTGACTGCGAAGTTCATTTTCTTCAGTTAAGTTCAGAGTGAACAGTACTTACAGCATCTGTCGGAGCGGCCGTGGCGCGGCTGATGCGTTTTACATCTAGCACTTTTTGGTGATGTATTTTACATCATCTATTGCAGATGATATTTGGGTCCCACTTCAGATTAACGTTGTTTGTCTTGTCATGCTTCAGCCTCGTCGCTGTACACCTTAGCGGAGCTGCTGCAACGACGGAACCGTCCATCACATCGGAGCAGTACCCTCAGCACCGTTTCCAGAGGCCTCGGATCTTCTTCCCCGCCTCCGACAGTCATACCAGCATCATCACCATCCTCCACATCCAACCCAATGATGCTGAGGTCCACAAGGCTATGCCAAAGAGGTTGTACACTCGTCGCATCACTTTGTTTCTCCATTCCTCTGTTCTTCCAATTCATGTGAGCCAAACACACAGGTTGACTGAAATCCTATGTTTCCAAATGCTCTGTTTTGCACGTGCATTCCTATCCTATTCCTGTGTCTTTCCTATCCCTGCGTTTATAGAATCCTCCATTCTAAGGAGCCCTTACAGATTTACTTCATTTTCAGATAGGCGTCAAAGAAATATCTGTGTGTTATGTCCTGCTCCTGCCGTGCCGTCATCCACCCCACCTGAGGTGCACCATCGACAGAAGCATTCATTGCAGTGGAGATCCCCCTGCAGACTTCCTTTCGCCACCTCAGATCATCTTCCCCGTTGCCGACAGCCACGCCAACCGCATTACCATCACCGACTGAGCAGATGAACATGAGGACTACACAGTTCCGGAAGAGAAGTCGCAGTCTTTCGTGTTTGCCTACGTTATACATCGGTTATTATTACCTGCTACTTTATCGTTCAATCTTGAGTTTTGAATTGCCCATGGGTCTCATATCGAGCCATCAACGAATAGTATATGTCTACTATCTGGTTCATCTGGGGTCTTCTATGTGGTTCATGTTGGGTGGGCAACAAACAATAGATGATCCATTGTCTATCTTTTTAAACTGAAGCTATAATCTACCTGGTATCATTAGTTTTGGATTCATCCACTCGTTTGCTACCATCAGTCTTGATTTTTGCATGCATCCCTTAGGCCTTACAAAATCTAACTATTTTTTATTATGCATGTCAGATATTGTACACAATCGTACTGAACATGTAGAGAAAAAGAGAAGACCGTTGCGTGCGAATATAATGTCATGCAGACGCCGCTCCATGGTGGTCGAAGTGCCCCCCTCCTGCATTTCCAGATTGTATTCCAGAGGAAGATAACTGTTCAGATGGAGATTCAGAAAGAGCCGACCACGTCTGTTTACCACCTGAGGTGTTTGCTCTAACCTGGCAGGCTGATGTTGGTCATATCATGCATATGGCGCCTTGCATTGCTTACATTATACATCTTATATGTCATCAGCTTAGTTTAGATTTGCGTTGTGTGAATGCCACCTGTTTGGTTTCTATATCATACTCCCACCATTCCTAAATATTTGTCTTTTTAGATATTTCAACAAGTGACTACATAAGGAACAAAATGAGTGAATCTACACTCTAAAATATGTCTTTATACATCCGTATGTGGTAGTCCATTGGAAATCTCTAAAAAGACAATTATTTAGGAACGGAGGGAGTATATGGGAATTATGCAATGCCATCTTCTTTAGCCAGGCATCATATAGTGAATCATGCAATGCCATCCTGTTTAGCCAGTCATCGTATATGTGAATTGTATCGTGCCATATTTTTTTCCATAATGTATTCCATTTGTCAACAATGTTTATACATTCATCTACTCTTCCTGTGCATCAGCCATTTGAGTCGGTCATTGGAAAATCTGGAGTGAAAACAAGGTCTTCTGAGCAGTCAGTGCTACCTGTCGATGCAGATTTCTTGCTGGTTACAGATAGCTCCTCAGAGGAGGATTCAGAGAGAGATGACCAGTCGTATTCCCCTCCCCCCGAGGTGCATGCTCTAACTTGGCTGGGTTATATTGCTCATATCTTGCATATCTTGCATTGCCATGCCATCTGCTTAGATTAGACATGCTTTGTGTGAATGCCTTCTGTTTGCTTTCTATATCAGATATGTGGATTATGAAATGCCATGTTTTTCAGCCAGTTATCATATATGTGAATTATGCACCGCCATGGAGCCAGCATCATATATGTGAATTATCTCATGCCATCTTTTTTTATTACGTATTCCATTTGTCGACAATCTGTGTATATTGAACTACTCTTCATGTGTATCATCCATTTGAGCCGGTTATGGTAAAATCTGGAGTGAAAACAAGGTCCTCAGAGCAGGCAATGGTACCTGTTGAAGCATATATCTCGATGGTTACAGGGAGCTCCTCAGAGGAGGATTCAGAGACATATGACCTGTCCTATATCCCACCTGAGGTGTATGCTCTAAGTTGCAATATTTATATTTCTCATATGATGCATATGGTGTCTTGCATTGCTTAGTTTAGACATCATATGCACACTATTAAATTCTATCTTCTTAGTTTAGACATCATACATGCGAGTGCCGGTGGCTTAGTATATGAATCAATTATGTCAATTATATAATGCCATCCTGTATACTTAGACAACATGTATGTGAATTATTTCATCCCAACCTATTTTAGAAAGACATCATATAGTTTTGTCATGTCATCTTGTTTAGGTACTCATCATATGTTGAATTATGCCATTATATCCTGTTAAGTTATCCATCATACATCTGAAACCGTGTCATGCTATCCTGTTTAGTTAGGCATCATATATGTGAAATTGTGTCATGATGGCCTGTTTGGTTAGACAACATACATGTGAATTACCACATATGTCTATCATGCAATGTCTGTACGTTCAATTTCTTTTCTTGTTTATCAGCCATTTGAATTGGAGGGGGTGATGGCAGTATCTAAGGGAGCAAAAACCCGTTCTTCACAAAAGACAGTGCTACCTGTTGATGCAGATAGAACCATGGTTGTACTGGCCCACAAACTAGCCCCACCACACATAATCGAGACTCTTTCAGATTGCACACTTACACCGTTGGGCAGAGAACCAGCTACAACCCATCTAACCGCAACCCCAGCGGATAGTAACCCACTTATAGTTGACAAAGCACCATGTCCACCATAGAGTACCCCCACACGAGCAGTTTGTAAAGGTACTGCAGTGCCCAAAGCACGAAGACCACCACAGCTAACCCAAACTCCACGTTTAAAGCAGAAGAGCAAATGTTCTCAGGTCAGATTCCGTAGCTATGGTCCATACTCCTTTGTTGTTGCATCACTGTATTTACTCATACCAACTACTTTCGAATTTGAAGGATCCAATTGAAACTCCAATGGTGCAATAGGTATGTTTTAAACCTATTTCTTTAACTGGATTGCTGTTCTAACTTCTTGCTCTATGTTGATTTCAGTTTAAGTTGCATAAACAGTTATGTTCTCATGTGATGCACATTACAAGTGCTGCCAATGATGTGTAGTTTCTCACACTTATATTCTGTCTATGCTGATGTGTCTTAAAAATATATGAGTTGAACTGTGTCTCTATCTTGATTAGGGAACATAAACTAGAATGATATGGACAATACAGTGACCATAGTACATAGATATATGTTTGTTTCATGCTGTTATCATGTCCACCTTACTACTGAACTGGTTTACCAAAATGAGTTTCGTATACTACAAGCTAAACCTGTGATGTGTCTGCTTGTTTCTCTTGTAGTATGCAAACAGAATATTGGAGAAGAGCACCCCACTATGCAATGGTAGAGAAAGTAATGCAGATAAGGTTCAAGATAGTGAGACAACCCTGTTAGTCTCCAAGAAAGGTGATAAAAACGATTTTGTAGACAGTGAGAAAACCCCACAGTCCTGCCTTGATGTAGTGTTCGAGTTACTGGCCAGTACTGCTGGCACAAGATCTTCCAACTCGCTGCCTGAATCACTTCGGCTTCTTCAGTCTCAGCTACAAGCTGAAAGGCATCAGTCAGCCATGCTGCGGCAAGAAGCCGAAGGACTGAGGAAGTCCCTACAGAATTCAGATGCGTACTTTCTTGTGCAACGGCAAGCACTGGAGGATTTAAGCGCCAAACAAGAGAAAGTTAATAAGCTTGCTAAGCATCTTGCCAGCATTAAGGGTTCCCAGGATATTGTTTCTTGAGCTCTTCTGAAGTGGTTTCAGTTCTGGACTTGTTTTGCTGCGGCGTTTATATGCTGGTGTGTTCCCTATATTTGCACTCGTGGCGAACTTTGATGCCCAGTGGATGTAATATGTGTAATAGCCGTGATAGCCTAGCATAAGTTGCTTGCTTATTTATTCCTTGTTTTGTTTATTTGTTTGCTTGTAGTCAGTGCAATTCTTTTTCCTTGGTTTGCTAGTGGCTGAAATAACCTATTTTTTAAAAACTAGGCCACAATAACCATGGGCTAATATTTACTGTAGTGACACTGGGCCTCCTACGGGCCATAGAAACAGTGGGCCTTCTACGGGTTGTAGAAACAGTAGGCCTTCTACGGGCTGTAGAAACAATGGGCCTTCTACAGGCCGTAGAAACAATGGGCCTTCTACGGGCCGTACCATCAATGGGCCTTATATGGGCCGTATGATCGATGGCCAAACATGGGCCAATAACATGCCTCATTATGGCCGTAAACGGTCTAGAGTTGGAATCGTCCGTTCATGGGCCGACCATAACGGGCCATCGTTAATAGGCCGTATTTGATGATGCTATGAAAACGGCCCAACGAATTAACGGACCACAAACGGGCCGACTGTAACCACGGGTTGAATTTGGCCCACAAGAAGAAAATGACAGTAACGGGCCGTAAGTAAACGAATGCTGGAAATGAGCCCAAGAATAAATGGGCTCTGAGAAGGCCAAAAGATAACATGGGCTGGAAACGGCCCAACGGAATAACGGGTCGTCAATGGGTATAAAGTGATACACTGTTCATCACGGGCCAGTTTCACCACGGACCGTTAATGGGTGTAAAATGATACACTATTCATTACGGGCCAGTTTCACCATGAGCCGTTAGTAGGCCAAGAGTTACATAAGGCCTCATATGGGCCGAAAGACGTCATGGGCCATACATGGGTCAGAAGTGAAAATGGGCTGGAATCATATTGGATGGCCCAGATGACGCTACTGGGCCTAATTCGGATAGGGCGTAACGGACCTTGGGTTAGCAGGCTGTAAATGGGCTATATTCGAACATGCCGTTAACATGCTTTCCATGGGCCGGCCCGCCAGCTTTTGACCAAGTCAAACGGGCCGGCCGTTACACAGGAATGGGCCTCTGTTGGGCTGTGCCACATGTCGACATATCATAGGCGCATATCTGACCCACTGACGAGCTGACACGTGTTTCGTCCGGCCATTAAGAATTTTACACGTGGAAATTGCCCATTGGTCGGGGCTGTTAACGGGTTATCGGATCCAAAACCCGAGCCGATAGCTTAACGGCGTTCCGTTACGGTGGATGCCACGTGTCGGTCACCCTTGACGAAAGCACTTCTATGATGCGTGATTTATTGTCATGGAAGTGGACACTTCTGTGATGATAATTTTGGTAATGTCATGGAACACTTCTATGACAGCACATGTATGACTATCTTGATTCTGTCATAAATTTGTCATTGATGTACATGCATGACAAAAAAAGCGACCTACTGTGACAAACACGTATCATCACGGAAGTGTATGTTTTTTGTAGTGGGAGGAGCCCAGGACGTTGTCCGGGAGGCGCCACAAGGCGAGGCCTCCACCGCCGGACACATGGGGGAGCCAATCCCCATGAAGACTGGCGAGGAGGGCCGTATCCAGTTCGGCCCTCAGCCAAATACGATGGCTTTGGAGTCGGGCGAGCAGCCCCCTTTGAAGGAGGGGGGTGCACCGCTTCCGCCTGTGGTCCCTGTCCATCTAGGGACGCCGGATAACCTAAGAGAGGCGCTACGAGGCGCCTCCCTCATGGACGAGCACCGTGTCCTTATGGGCGCGGTGATCGAGAAGGTTCAGTCCACCAAGAGTGGACTAAACAAAGCCTGCAGCAACCTGTTGACAGGTTTCAAGGTAAGTGACACAGAAAGAGAAAAAACCCCATGTAGTCAGTAGCCCCTGAGACACTCTCCAGTGTTCGGCGAGAAGAGTCGGACGGTGGATCAATCCTCTATTGTAGGAGACTAACATAATATGTATGCATAAGTAGGCGTCGCTGTTGGCTGCAATCTCACATGCTGCCGAAGTCTCTGAATTGAAGCAGAGGCTGGAGCGGACCGAGAACGAGCTCGGCGAGGTTACAATTCGGCTTCAGGAGAAGCAAGGTGATTAACGTCTTGCTGTGTGTTCGGAAAGCATAGGCGCTGTGTATTGACTGTAATGTCGTAATATGTGCAGGAGCCGCGACCGAGGTCGAGGCCCTGAGGAAGGCCTTGGGCGAGGACGAGGATAAAGCTGTCCAGCAGCAGGCCGCTCGTAAGAAGCTCAAGGCTCGGGTCAAAGAAGTCCAGCAGGAGCTCCAAGATGCAGTGAAAAAATGTGAGACCTTGGAGAATGATGCGTCGGCTCAAGCGGACAAACTCACCAAGGCTCGTCACGGCGCAGAGACCGCATGGAATGAGGCCCAGGACGCCCTCCAGGAGATCCAGGAGGCCAGGAAGATCACGACGGGTAAGGCATTTAAGATGCAAAGCAAGTATGCAGAGAAGCAATACCTTTTACTAACCCGGGTTCAGAGTTCCCCAGGGCTTTTTGCGGATCTACCATGTAGCGTGTCAGACGTTGCAGAGTTCTATCGAGCCGAAGGAGGAGGTTCTACGAAGAAGCTATTCTGGTCGCAGTATGCGACGCCAGAGCATCCCGTGTCCTTCACCGATTAGCTGAAGCAGCTGGTGGAGCTGCACAGGGTGGCCGAACTAGCCATGAGGGATTTGACAATCCGGCTATGGCCAACCGAAGCTATGCCCGACAGCTACTTCGGACTCGTGAGGCGCCTAGTGGAAGCCTGTCCACGGCTGGACGTCATCAAGCATTCTGCCTGTATTGAAGGTGCCTGTATGGCCTTCGCTCGTTGCAAGATGTGGTGGGCGAAGATGAACGTCGTTGAAGTTGTGAGTAGGCCGCCGGAGGGCAAGGAGCACCGCACACCCGAGAGATATTTTGCTGATGTCACAGAAGGGTCTCGAGTTGTGGCAGCTCAACGTTCGCAGGACATTGTATTTAAATAAATATATTCATGTTACCCTTGCATTGTATTATGGAAACAAAACCTGTAATGTAATTTTGTTATGCTTTAATTGTTTCCTCCTGTGCGGCCGTATTATTTGTAATCTGAGGGTTGGCCAGTCGTCAGCTTCTGCCCTCGCGTAGGTAGTACGGAGGTGTTCGGGATGGGATCTAAACAAGCTTTATCCAATTATATGGTCCTTTGGAGGAGTTGTTTAGCGCAACAAACAAGGCAATCAGACTATACGTCTTAAATGCCCTCACTTAGCCATAGGAGTTTTATAATTAAGCAAGTGCGCAGCCCCTGGTCCGAGCCGAGGTGTTGTCCGCATCTGATCGGGAAGTGTCGATCCTTCGCATGACGCGGAAAAAATCTCCAACGATTTTGTAACCCTCGAACAGCTGACCGGCTTTCGGTGTATCATGACAGTCAGTTTTCGGCTTTCTCTACTGAGGTGCTCATCCGGTCAAAGTCAGGGCACAATCACAGTAGTTCTCCCTTTACTACCCTAGCCGATAGAGCGGAATGTAGGGTAGCAAGCAAAGGAGCCGTGCGACCCAACTATTGACCAAAGACATGATTCAGAGCCAATGCATATAATGCTAAACTCGGGGTGCCGAACTTATATATAAGAAGTGTTCGGACCTTGCTTCCGTATTGTGGGGCGATAAGTAGCCCTTGGCGAATATGAGACGTACCAAAGAGTACCGATACAGCTGATAAGCAGATCGAAATAAAATGAAGTACGAGGCGAAAACCACAGAAACTCGGCCGCAAACCATTTTCATTATAACTGGGTGGATACGTCAAGGCGTATCTTATACAAATAGTGTGATAAGCCTTCGGGCTATTTAACATTGCCGGAATCAAGAGGGCGCAACGTGCGGGTCCTGGGAAATAAATATAAATACCGTCAAGAAGACGTGTAGAGGTTACTCTACGCATCTATGCTGCTTGCATCCTTTATATGCCGATCCTTCAAAGGGACCGGTTAGTAGGCCCGTGGGAAAAGGAACCTGAAACAAAAAGAAAAAGGTGAAAGTATGTATGTCCGGGATCGGTCTAGCCGAACTGTAGATCCCAGGTTAGCTTTTGCCTCCGTCAATGTCCATGGGATTTTTAGTGCGTATTATGTATGCGTGGTGCGAATGCCACTACTTCAACGGGACAGGGACGGAGGCCAAATTGCTAATAGAGCTCTTGACAAGCCGCGTTGTCCTGCTGCAGTGTAGTCCGGAACCTCTTGATGGTGTCCAGGGGCTCGACAGCCGCACTATGGTGCTTCTTGAGAAGGCCGCTCTGTGCCTCTGCTGCTAGGGCGGCGGTATGCTCCTCTATTCGGAGGGAGCGTTTTGTATTGCCATTGACTGTTATGACACCTTGTGGACCGGGCATCTTGAGCTTGAGATAAGCGTAGTGTGGCACTGCGTTGAATCTAGCAAACACTGTTCGTCCGAGCAGTGCGTAGTAGCCGCTGCGGAAGGGGACGACGTCGAAGATTAACTCCTCGCTTCAGAAGTTGTCGGGAGAACCGAAGACCACTTCCAGCGTGATTGAGCCTGTGCAACGGGCCTCTACGCCTTGTTTGACTCCTTTAAAGGTAGTCTTTGTTGGTTTGATTCGTGAGGGGTCAATGCCCATCTTCCGCACTGTGTCTTGATAGAGCAGGTTGAGGCTGCTACCACCGTCCATCAGGACTCGTGTTAGGTGAAACCCGTCAATAATTGGGTCAAGGACTAGTGCGGCTGAACCGCCATGGCAGATGCTAGTTGGGTGGTCTCGATGATCGAAGGTGATTGGGAACGACGACCACGGATTGAATTTTCGGGCGACTGGCTCTACCGCGTAGACGTCCCTAAGTGCTCGCTTACGCTCCCTTTTTGGGATGTGTGTAGCGTATATTATGCTCACCATTTTGACTTGAGGGGGAAATTTCTTCTGCCCCCCAGTGTTCGGCTGCCGGGGCTCTTCGTCCTCGTCCTCATTTTGTGATCCCTTTTCCTTGTTTTCGTCATTTAACTTGCCAGCCTGCTTGAAAACCCAAAAATCCCTGTTGGTATGATTAGCTTGCTTATCCGGGGTGCCGTGTATCTGGCATGAACGGTCGAGTATGCGGTCCAGGCTGGAAGGTCCTTCGCGGTTCCTTTTGTAGGGCTTCTTCCGTTGGCCGGACTTGGAGCCAGTGAATCCGGCGTTGACCGTGGTGTCATCGGTGTTGTTGCCATTGCTTCGGCGTTTGTGTCTATTGCGCCGGAGCTTGCTAGTGCTATTCTTGGCCTCGGAGGGGCCTGTCTCGCTGGCTGTGTTGTTACTACGAGCCATCCAACTGTCCTCTCCCGCGCAAAAGCGGGTCATGAGTGCCGTGAGGGCTGCCATGGACTTCGGCTTGTCTTGGCCCAGGTGGCGTGCTAGCCATTCGTCCCGGATGCTGTGTCTGAAGGCTGCTAAGGCCTCGGCATCCAGACAGTCAACGATCTGGTTCTCTTTGGTTAGGAACCTAGTCCAGAATTTTCTGGATGATTCTCCAGGTTGTTGAACTATGTGGCTTAAGTCATCGGCGTCTGGTGGCCGGACATAGGTTCCTTGGAAGTTGTCCAGGAAAGCTTCTTCCAAGTCCTCCCAGCCGCCGATAGAATTTTCAGGCAGGTTGTTGAGCCAGTACCGAGCTGGCCCCTTGAGCTTTAGTGGGAGGTATTTGATGGTGTGGATATGGAGAATGAAATCCTCGATCCATACTGCGGGATTTGTTGTGCCGTCGTATGATTCGATATTGACGGGCTTGAACCCCTCGGGGAATTCGTGATCCAGTACTTCATCCGTGAAGTAGAGAGGGTGTGCGGCACCTTTGTACCGGGCCGCGTCGCGGCGTAGCTCTTATGGAGTCCGTCTGCGGCATTCGGCCCGGGCGTGGCTAGGGTTGTCACGTACGAATAGGTAGCCGTCGTCGTGCCTTGAGGCACGGCCTCGAGATCTGTAGATCGATCTTGTATGTCCTGCTCTACTGTCCAATTCCTGCCGGAGATTGTATGTATGGTCCCTACCTGGGTTGTCCCTGTTTTTGCAAGGCGGTGGGGCGGGCTGCTGTTCGGCCTCGGTTGCTGTTTATCCTGACCCGGGGTGGCCGGTTGATACGTCTCCAACGTATCTATAATTTTTGATTGTTCCATGCTATTATATTATCTGTTTTGGATGTTTATGGGCTTTATTAAACACTTCTATATTATTTTTGGGCCTAACCTATTAACCCAGATCCCAGTGCCAGTTCCTGTTTTTTCCTTGTTTGAGTGTTTCGAAGAAAAGGAATATCAAACGGAGTCCAAAAGGAATAAAACCTTCGGAAAAGTTATTTTTGGAAAGAAAGCAATACAGGAGACTTGGAGTGCACGTCAGGAGATCAACGAGGAGAGCACGAGGCAGGGGGTCGCGCCCTCCACCCTCGTGGGCCCCTCGTGGCTCCCCTTACCGACTTCTTTAGCCTATATATTCATATACCCTAAAACCTTCGGGGAATAGAATAGATCAGGAGTTCCGCCGCCGCAAGCTTCTGTAACCACCAAAAACCAATCGGGACCCTGTTCCGGCACCCTGTCAGAGGGGGGGATCCCTCACCGGTGGCCATCTTCATCATCCCGGCGCTCTCCATGACGAGGAGTAGTTAACCCTCGGGGCTGAGGGTATGTACTAGTAGCTATGTGTTTGATCTCTCTCTCTCTCTCTCTCTCTCTCTCTCTCTCGTGTTCTTGAGGTGATACAATCTTGATGTATCGCGAGCTTTGCTACTATAGTTGGAACTTATGATGTTTCTCCCCCTCTACTCTCTTCTAATGGATCGAGTTTCCCCTTTGAAGTTATCCTATCGGATTGAGTCTTTTAATGATTTGAGAACACTTGATGTATGTTTTGCGTGGGATAACCGTGGTGACAATGGGTTATTCTATTGATCCACTTGATGTATGTTTTGGTGATCAACTTGCGGGTTCCGCCCATGAACCTATGCATAGGGGTTGGCACACGTTTTCGTCTTGATTCTCTGGTAGAAACTTTGGGGCACTCTTTGAGGTTCTATGTGTTGGTTGAATAGATGAATCTGAGATTGTGTGATGCATATCGTATAATCATACCCACGGATACTTGAGGTGACATTGGAGTATTTAGGTGACATTAGGGTTTTTGTTGATGTGTGTCTTAAGGTGTTGTTTTACTACGAACTCTAGGGCTGTTTGTGACACTTATAGGAATAGCCCAATGGATTGATCGGAAAGAATAACTTTGAGGTGGTTTCGTACCCTACCATAATCTCTTCGTTTGTTCTCCGCTATTAGTGACTTTGGAGTGACTCTTTGTTGCATGTTGAGGGATAGTTATATGATCCAGTTATGTTATTATTGTTGAGAGAACTTTCACTAGTGAAAGTATGAACCCTAGGCCTTGTTTCCTAGCATTGCAATACCGTTTGTGCTCACTTTTATCATTAGTTACCTTGCTGTTTTTATATTTTCAGATTACAAAGACCTATATCTACCATCCATATTGCACTTGTATCACCATCTCTTCACCGAACTAGTGCACCTATACAATTTACCATTGTATTGGGTGTGTTGGGGACACAAGAGACTTTTTGTTATTTGGTTGCAGGGTTGTTTGACAGAGACCATCTTCATCCTACGCCTATCACGGATTCATAAACCTTAGGTCATCCACTTGGGGGAAACTTGCTACTGTCCTACAAACCTCTGCACTTGGAGGCCCAACAAAGTCTACAAGAAGAAGGTTGTGTAGTAGACATCAAGCTCTTTTCTGGCGCTGTTGCCGGGGAGGCTAGGTAAGTGGCACTCACACCCCGTCAACTAAGCAGTTTCTGGCGCCGTTGCCGGGGAAGGTGAGTGCTTGAAGGTATATCTTTAGATCTTGCAATCGAATCTTTTTGTTTCTTGTTTTAGCACTAGTTTAGTTTATAAAATAAAACTACCCAAAAAAATGGAATTGAGTTTGTCTCATCCGCTTCATCTTTTTAATATCTTTCGTGAGAATGATGGAAAGGAAAATTGTGCCAAAGTGTTAGAAGAAGAATGCATTAAAATGTTTGGCACTGAATCTTTGAATGATGAGCATGATTGCAATGTTGTTAATATGAACTCCTTGAATATCCATAGTACTAATGATGATTGCACTAGTCATGATGAAAATATCTCTTATAAGCATGTCGATTTTTGTGGAGTGTATTGGGTTTGCAAGTACACACCAAATAAGGAAGATAGATATTGCAAGAGGCATAAGCATTTAGAAACTAAATTGTTGCAAGAAAGGCTAGATGTTTGTGCTAAAAATTTAAATTTTCTTAGCCATACTTGTGAACTTTGCAATGAACATGATCATTTCAGTACCCAATGCAAATTGTTTCATGATCGTATCGTGTCCAAAAATTGCGATGACTTGATTTCCCTTCACTACAAAAAAAATACACTTCCGTGATGATACGTGTTTGTCACAGTAGGTCGCTTTTTTTGTCATGCATGTACATCCATGACAAATTTATGACAGAACCAAGATAGTCATACCTGTGCTGTCGTAGAAGTGTTCCATGACATTACCAAAATTATCATCACGGAAGTGTCCACTTCCATGACGATAAATCGCGCGTCACAGAAGTGCTTTCGTCAAGGGTGACCGACACGTGGCATCCACCATAACGGAACACCGTTAAGCTATCGGGTCGGCTTTTGGATCCGATAACCCGTTAACAGCCCCGACCAATGGGAAATTTCCACGTGTAAAATTCTTATTGGCAGGATGAAACACGTGTCAGCTTGTCAGTGGGTCAGATAGGCGCCTATGATACGTCGACACGTGGCACGACCCAACAGAGGCCCATTCCTGTGAAAAGGCCGGCCCGTTTGACTTGGTCAAAAGCTGGCGGGACGGCCCATGGAAAGCCTGTTAACGGCCTGTTCGCATATAGCCCATTTACAGCCCGCTAACCCAAGGCCTGTTACGCGCTATCCGAATTAGGCCCAGTAGCGTCATCTGGGCCATCCAATATGATTCCAGTCCGTTTTCACTTCTGGCCCATGTATGGCCCATGACGTCTTTCGGCCCATATGAGGCCCTATGTAACTCTTGGCCTATTAACGGCCCGTGGTGAAACTGGCCCGTAATGAACAGTGTATCACTTTACACCCATTAACGGCCCGTGGTGAAACTGGCCCATAATGAATAGTGTATCACTTTATACCCATTAACGGCCTGTTATTCCGTTGGGCCGTTTCCATCCCATGTTATCTTTCGGCCTTCTCAGAGCCCATTTATTCTTGGGCTCATTTCTATCATTCGTTTACTTACGGCCTGTTACTGTCATTTTCTGCTCGTGGGCCAAATTCAGCCCGTGGTTACAGTCGGCCCGTTTGTGGTCCGTTAATACGTTGGGCCGTTTTCATAGCGTCGTCAAATACGGCCTATTAACGATGGCCTGTTACGGTCGGCCCATGAACGGACGATTCCAACTCTAGACTGTTTACGGCCATAATGCGGCCTGTTATTGGCCCATGTTTGGCCAATCGATCATACGGCCCGTATAAGGCCCATTGATGATAAGGCCCGTACAAGGCCCATTGTTTATACGGCCCGTAGAAGGCCTACTGTTTCTATGGCCTGTAAAAGGCCCACTGTTTCTACGGCCCGTAGGAGGCCTAGTGTCACTACAGTAAATATTAGCCCATGGTTATTGTGGCCTAGTTTTAAAAAATAGGTTATTGCGGCCACTGGTTAACCGCGGAAAAAGAACTGCAATGACTACAAGCAAACAAATAAACAAGACAACAAGGAAATAAATAAGCAAGCAACTAACGCTAGGCTATCACGGCTATTACACATATTACATCCACTGGGCATCAAAGTTCGCCACCAGTACAAATATAGGGAACAAAGCAGCATAACATATACACTGGCCATCAAAATTGGCCACCAGTGCAAATAAACGCGGCAGCAAAACAAGAGCATAACTAAAACAACTTCAGAAGAGCTCAAGAAACGTTATCCTGGGTATCCACCATGCTGGCAACAAGCTTTGCAAGCGGATTAGCTTTGTCCTGTTTGGCGCTAAAATCCTCCAACGCTTTCTCTTGCACCAGAAAGTATGCATCTGAATGCTCCAGGGACTTCCGCAGTCCTTCCGCTTCTTGTCGCAGCAAGCTGATCGATGTCTTTCAGCTTGTAGTTGAGACTCAACAAACCGAACTGATTCAGACAGTGAGTTTGAATAGCTTGTGCAAGCGGTAGTGGCCAGTAACTCCAACACTAAACCAAGACAGGATGTGTCACTATCCTGAACCTTATCTGCATTACTTCCTTTACCGTTGCTTAATAAGGCACTCTTCCCCAATATTCTGTCAGCATTCTAAAAGAAGAAACAAGCAGACACATAACAAGTTTAGCATGTACTAGTATATGAAACTCATTTCGGTGAACCAGTTCATTAGTAAGGTGGACAGTATTAAACTACCAAGTCTTCTATTGCCAAGTGCTAGTACATAATAAAAGCATCAAACAAACATATGGTAGCAATGGAATCTTAAATTAGAACAGTTGTTCTTCAGGTTTAGGCACTTGTTCTACATGAACAGAGTACAGTAAGACGCAATAATATAGTACTTAAAAATAAAAAATGAGCTCATAGACCTTACCACATTCTTGGTTCGGGACCAGTACAGAACAAGGCGTTCCCAGTCATCGTCCAGTAAATGTGTCTCAGGAGAACGTAAGGGAATTTGATGAGTTTCTTTGCCAGTGAAGTACATTTTCTTCAGGTAATTCCGATACTGCCAGCAAGCATTCTTGAAGATAGCAGAGGTATTAGCACAGGTTACCTCATCCTGAGTTTCCAAATCGGTCCTTCTCTATAGAGAAAAATGAGAAAATTTGTTGTATTATAACCATCATGGAGGTAGGATGTATGGGACAAAGAAAAGTAATTGCCATGAATAACATTACTTACACGTAACTCCTGGACAAACACCTGCAACTGGCATTTTCCTTCATCTTCAGTATAATATTTCCAAGATGGGAAGATACGCACATACGATTTAACAACATCAAATGCGATAGATGCTAAACTACCACTAGCTGGTTGTGCTTCCTCCACAGGAATAGGTGCACTAACTGGTGGAGTTGGGGTTCGCCGTGATAGTACTGGCCCTTTGGGCACTGGAGCTGCCTTACTAACTGCACTTGTTTGGGAGCTCTGTGGTGGAGATGGTGCTGTGTCAACAGGAACTGGGTTACTATCGGCTGGGGTTGGGGTTAGATTGGGTGAAGCTGGTTCTCTGTCCATCGTAGTAGGGGTACAATCTGCGAGAGTTTGGGTTATGTATGGTAGGGCTGGTTCTTGTGCATGTACAACCGGGGTGCTATCTCCACCAAGAGGTAGCACTGTTTTATTTGAAGACCGTGTTTTTAGTCCGCTAGATACTGGCATCACCAGCTCCAGTTCAAATGGCTGATAAACAGGAAACATAGTTGAATGTAGAGACATTGTATGAGAGACAGATGCAATAGATAGTGTGGAAAAAAGAGGGCATGAAATAGTTGACATGTATATTGTTTAACTAAAACGGATAGCATGACATAATTTCACATATATAATGTCTATCTAAACTGGATAGCATAGCATAACATAATTCACAGATATGATGAATAACTAAACAGGATCGCCTGACATAATTCACCTACATGTTATCTAAGTAATTAGGATCGCATCATTTAATTCACATATATGATTGATATGCTAAACAGAGGGCATTCGATATGATGTCTGAACTAAGAACATGGTGTTGAATATTGTGTATATGATGTCTAAACTATGCAATGCAAGACACCGTATGCATGATATTAGCAGTATAACCGTGCCAAGTTAGAGCACACACCTCAGTGGGAGAATAGGACTGGTCATCTGTCTCTGAATCCATCTCTGAGGAGCTATCGGGACCCAACAAGAGATCTGCTTTGACAGGTAGCACTGTCTGCTCTGAAGGCCTTGTTTTCACTCCAGATTTTTCCATCTCCCACCCAAATGGCTGATTCACAGGAAGAGTAGTTTAATGTACAAACATTGTCGACAAATGGAAATGTAATGAAGAAAAGGATGGGCAAGATATCATTCAAATATATGATGCCTGGTTAAACAGGATGGCATTGCACATTTCACATATATTATGGCTGGCTAAAAGACATGAGACTGCATAATTCCCATATATGATATAGAAACTAAACAGGTGGCATTACAGAACATGTCTAAAGGAAGCAGATGACATATATGATGTCAAAAGTAGGCACTGCAAGGCAACATATGCATGATATGACTAACATCATCATGCCAAGGTAGAGCAAACACCTTGGGGGCTAAATAGGAGTGGTCAGCGGCGTCCGAATCCGCCTCAGAACAGATATCTTCCTCTGGATTACAATATGGAGAGGGGTGGGGAGGGTTTGCCATTGAACCCACCATGGAGCGATGTCTGCATGACATTGTATTGCCGCGCAAAACTCTTCTCTATTTCTCTACATGTTCAGCATGACTGTGTACAATATCTGACATGCATACGAAAAAAATATGGTGAGATTATGTAAGGAGAGCATGCAGAAATTTAGAGTGATGGTAACAACCAGTGGATCGATGTTTTTCCGTTGAACCAAAATAGCCCTAATGGATCGACGTGAATGTATAGTAATAAGTGATGCAACAAGTGTACAACCTCTTTGCCGTAGCCATGTCGACCTCAGCATCATTGGGTTGGTCGCTGAAGCAGTTGAGGCAGAGGTGGCTGTCGGAGGTGTGGAGGAAGATCTGAGGAATCTGTAGATGGCGTCCAGGGCACTTCTCTGTTGTGATGGATGGTTCTATCATTGGAGCAGCTCCGGTGAGCCGTAAGACGTCAAGGCTGAAGCAGCACAAGACAGACATCGTTAATCTCAAGTGGGATTCTAATAGCATTTCCAATAGATGGTGTAAAATGGATGTAAAATTAACATCACCAAAAACCACCTGACTACAACATATGAGGTAAAAACTGTTGACTCTGAACTTAACTGTCAAAACTGAAATTTACTGCGGAATCTGAATGCTACTGTCGAAACTGAACGCAATGGTAGCAGAGAGGCACTTGACATGTAGTTTAGGGAGGGCCTGCAGTTCATCTTCAACCTGCACCCCCCTGAGCCGCCAGCCACCACCGACCGAACCGCCGGTCCCAGCGCCGCCTCGCAGCCCCGAAACAACTCGCCACCGCCGCCCCGGCCAGCCCTCTAGGCCCCCCGCCCCCCACCCTGAACCCTAAGATAGATAGTGGGGTACCTCTCCGGCGAGCCCCCGTCCCCGCTGCGGGTGGTTCTTCCTGAACTCCGGCGAGCCCGCCCAACCCTTGAAAATCGACTGACCGAAAAGTTGATTCAGTCGACTGAAGTGTGGCTTAATCGGAGCAGAGCAGTAGCACGAGCGAGGGGTAGAGCAGCAGCAGCAGCTGGGCGAGCGAGCGATTGAGCGAGAGCCGGAGCAGCAGCAGCAAATCCGGCTGGTACGGACGCCGCCGCCGAAGGGGCCTCACACTGGGGGAGAGCCGCCGTGGAGATGTCGCCCGCGGCGCCGGCTTCAAGGTAGCCGCTCCATGGGGGTGCGGGATGGAGCACCGTCGCGCCGGGAGGACGAGTTAAGGAGAAGGTGCGATGCAATGAGTGTACAACCTCTTTGGTAGCGCCGAGTAGGCCTCAGCTTCGTCCGAGGAGTTGGTGAGGATGCTGCGGTTACGGTGGAGCAGGTTAAGGCGACACTGTGGGGATGGAGCAGCCGCGATAGACGAGGCGATCGTCGGAGCAGCTCCTTGGAGGTGGAGGACGGGGCGGCTGAACCGGCGGGATGGCGAGATGGACGACGGACCATCATCCGGGGAGGTGGATGAGGGACGTCGAGCTGTTGCGGTGGACGACGTCATCGGGGAAGAGGCTTCGGCTGGGCAGTGGTGACGTGGCGGACGGAGGAGGGTGGGGTTTCGCGGCTGGAGCGGCGAGGTTATGGCGGCCTGGGATTTCGAATGGCGAAAAGGGGGTGAAGCATGACTTAGGAACGCGCTTGTCCAAAATGTAGGGTATGTTACAAAAGTACCCCCACCGATTTGAAATAGCGGCGCTTTCGGCTCAGGGTTCGAAGGGTGATTTCGCGTGTCGGGATTTGGCAGTTGGAGGGAGTTTTCGCATGCATTGTAATTTCGGGATAGCAAGTCGCGGGATGTGAAGGCGCCAGTTTTGGGAGCACGATATCTGAATTTTCGGGATATAACAAGACGCGGGTTGAATTTCACGGACAAGCCTAACGTGTCGTAATATTGTACTTGTATGTACCAAATCAATTCACACTTCCCTCAACCAAAAAGAAAACGAAAAATATAAAACTATTCACACCACACAAAGAGAGAGTCTTGCCGCGTTTTACTATACATATGCTATTCAAAGCTACTCCCTCCTTCCATGTATATAGGGCCTAATGCGTTTTTTGATGCTAACATTGACCAAATCTTAGAGCAATGATATATGACGTGCAACTTACACAAAGCACACCGTTAAATTCGTCTGTGAAAGGTTCTTTCAATCATATAATTTTCACATTGTGCATGTCATGTACTATTAATCTTGTCAATAGTCAAAGGTGGTCTTAAAAATCTCATTACGCCCTATGTAGATGGAAGGAGGGAGTATGAATCCATGTTATGTCTGATTAAATTTTTCGCTTGCTGTATAATGCATGTAACCTACTCATACCAACATTTTAGTGCATTCCAAATGTCTATACTACCGCTGCAATTCGAACTAAATTTGAATTCGTTTCTCTATTTCAATAAGAATCTACAATCATGATTGTTGCCAACTTCAACCATCAAAGTTTCCTTGCTATCTGCCAGATATAAATCAGACGGCCTATAATGCAGGATGGCAGGCACACCATCATCAACAACTTCGTTTTTTATAAGAGTAGAGATAAAATATATTAAATGTAGTATACCATGTTCATAACCACACCATGTTTATCACCGTTATATATATTCACACATCCGTCAGCTTGAAACACTATGATAAATTCTTCAAATATCCGAATTCGCTTTTTATAATGAAGTATATATGATATCTGTTCGTATTTTACACCCACACAACCCTCTTATCTTTGTAGCTAGCGCTAACTTTCTCTTGTGCATGCACACGCCCGCATCCCTCTCACCCTCCCTCAACATTCTCTAGCTCCATCGTGCAAATTCGTCTTTTCACTTTAGGTCGTTCACCCACGGTGTGTGTAGGCCCCCCAGCTCCTTCTTTACGGCACACATCGATCGATATGCCTCTCTATCCAGGTGTGCCTAGCACAAACACAAGCTTCCCCTCTTCTCTTGTCACCGTTCATGCATGCCTCACTCCCATCACTCTTTTCATCGTTCTCGTACTCGCACACTCCTCCCCCTCGATATAGTATGCCTCTCGTACCACCTCCTACATGCATCCCTCTCTCTCTATCCTTCTCCTCGTGCCTCATTTGCTTCTAACACACACATGCATGTATACCGATCGATCTCCTAACATATACCTAGATCGACTTTAACTACCCCCCCATCGATCGATGTACCTCACAAGTTATGTCTCTCCTTTCTCTTACAAAGGGCGATCTATCTTCCTATGTAGTTACGTCTGCTTACCATAGCCACATCGTCCCCCTCATCATTCGCGCATGCCTCCTGACCCGTCTCTCACACGCACGTGCACAGACAACAAGCCGCCATCTCCTCTCTCATTGATATTGCGGGCGTGCCCTCCGTTTGTCTAGCAAGCCTATCCCACCATTTGTTAGAAGCAACTCCACTACAACCCCCTCCGACACTCTAGCTCTGTCTCTCTCCCAACCTTATTCATCTCCTGCACATATGCATGGATGGCGATCGATCTCCCTTAATACATGAGGCAGACCGATCTCCTTAATACATGAGGTAGGCCTCTCTCCTCCTCCACACATATACCGGCCATTGTACCTCTATAGTTAATTGGGCCTCCCTCTTCCCCCACCACACACCGATAGTCGAGCGCAACAGGTAGGTATCCATGCCACAGAGACAAACTGCACATGTCCCATCTCACATTCCAGTAGGCCAGCCACTCTATATCTTTGATGTGGGCACACACAAATTTGATGGCACTCTTTATCGATCGCGCGCGCGCGCGCGCACACACACACACACACACATTGTAACGCCCTCGATGCGGCTATATCTCCCACGTGTCGAAGCACGACTTAGAGGCATAACCGCATTGAAAGCAATGTCGCAAGTGAGGTAATCTTCACAAAACCCATGTAATGCATAAGGGAAAGAGATACATAGTTGGCTTACAGTCGCCACTTCACACAATACATAAATAAACATTCATCATCCAGAATACACTCAAGGTCCGACTACGGAACCAAAATGAAAGAAGACTACCCCAAATGCTACACAGATCCTCGATCGTCCCGACTGGGCTCCACTACTGATCAACTAAAACGAAACAACACAATGAACAAGATCTTCATCGAGCTCCTCCTTGAGGTCGGGTGCGTCACCTGCACCGTTTCATCGGCACCTGCAAACTGGTTTTGGAAGTATCTGTGAGTCACGGGGACTCAGCAATCTCACACCCGCGAGATCAAGACTATTTAAGCTTAAAGGTAGGACAGGGTAGTGAGGTGGAGCTGCAGCAAGCGACTAGCAAATATGGTGGCTAACATACGGAAAAGAGAGCGAGAAGAGGAGGCAAAAGCACGGTCGAACAACTATGATCAATAAGTGATCCTAGAACAACCTACGTCAAACATAACTCCAACACCGTGTTCACTTCCCGGACTCCGCCGAGAAGAGACCATCACGGTTACACACGCGGTTGATGTATTTTAATTAAGATCAACTTCGGGTTTTCTACAACCGGACATTAACAAATTCCCATCTGCCACATAACCGCGGGTACGGCTTTCGAAAGTTCAAACCCTGCAGGGGTGTCCCAACTTAGCCCATGATAAGCTCTCGCGATCAACGAAGGATATTCCTTCTCCCCGGGAAGACCCGATCAGTCTCGGAATCTCGACTGCAAGACATTTCAACAGTAATAAAACAAGTCCAGCAAAACCGCCCGATGCGCCGACATCCCGATAGGAGCTGCACATATCTCGTTCTCAGGGCAACATCGGATGAGACAGGCTACGAGTAAAACCAGGCTTCGAGTTTCCCCAAGGTGGCCCCGCAGGCGGCTCGGATCGGACCAACACTTAGACAAGCATTGGCCCGGGGGGGCTAAATAAAGATGACCCTTGGGTTAATTACTCCCAAGGGAAAGTAGGTGCTGGTGAGGCAAATGGTAAAACCAAGGTTGGGCCTTGCTGGAGGAGTCTTATTCAAAGCGAACTGTCAAGGGGGTCCCATAAATCACCCGACCGCGTTAGGGACGCAAAATCCGGGAACATAACACCGATATGACGGAAACTAGGGCGGCAAGAGTGGAACAAAACACCAGGCATAAGGCCGAGCCTTCCACCCTTTACCAAGTATATAAATGCATTAATTAAATAAGATATATTGTGATATCCCAACAAGTAAACATGTTCCAATCAAGGAACAACATCTCCACGTTCCAACAAGGAACAAACTTCATCTTCACCTGCAACTAACAACGCTATAAGAGGGGCTGAGCAAAGCGGTAACATAGCCAAACAACGGTTTGCTAGGACAAGGTGGGTTAGAGGCTTGGTTTAACAATATGGGAGGAATGATAAGCAAGTGGTAGGTATCGCAACATAGGCATAGCAAAAGAGCGAGCAACTAGCAAGCAAAGATAGAAGTGATTTCGAGGGTATGGTCATCTTGCCTGCAAGGTTCTCAGAGTTGTCGAAAGCTTGATCCTCGTAAGTGTTCTCAACAGGTTCCTCGTTCACGTACTCGTCTCCCGGCTCTACCCAAGACAAGAACACAAGCAAAGGAACAACTATCAACCATGATGCAATGCGCAATCAACATGATGCAAAACATGGCATGATATGCGCGATGTGGTATGCAATGCATATGCGTGCTCCGGAAGGAAAAGATGAACAAGGCATAATCTTGGCAAACCAAGTATGCCACTGGAAAGGTGAGGTGATTTCGGTTGAAATCGATATAAAGATCACCGGAATCGGATGCACGGTTTGCAAATGACAAGCAAAACAAGAATGCCATATTTCTGCGTTTAACAGCATGATGCCACTTAGCATGCAACAAGAAATTAAGCTACTGCACCCAAACATAGCAACAAAGCATATGCCAGTGAACTGCTCAAGATTCTTGACAAAATATGAACACTGAGCTACGGCTATATCACACCACAACAGGTTCAAACAAGCATGGCAAAAGTGCAAAAGATAACAGGTTCACAGACTTGGTGAAAATATTAACATGCCAGAAATTAACATCAGGATGACATGTTTAGAGCAAGGAAACAATCCGCTACAGGAACACAATATAGCAAAATATGGCATGGCATGGATCTACTCAAAGCATTGAACAAAAGTCCCTTACTGACCATGAGCCAAAAAGGACCAGAAAACATAATAGCACCCATGTCAATTAAGCAAATTTCGTTACAGATTTCAGACTTGGCAGAAAACTGGACTTGTAAAAAACAGATAACAAGTAGGCATGTTTACGAGCTCGATGCACTCACTGCAGAGCATTTCATGATAAACTAAGCATACATTCA
Organism: Aegilops umbellulata; assembly: GCA_032464435.1. Taxonomy (NCBI): domain Eukaryota; kingdom Viridiplantae; phylum Streptophyta; class Magnoliopsida; order Poales; family Poaceae; genus Aegilops; species Aegilops umbellulata. The sequence continues at coordinate 515,429,699 of CP136056.1, forward strand.
TCAATAATACATGGCATAGAAGCTAATCATGGCAAGAACAACATTATATCATGCAATGATCAACTACAACAAGCTTGGCAAAATCAAATAACATGTAAACAATCTGCCAGTAATATTTTATAGCAAAAGTAGAGCTCTATTGACTCAAGCTATGTCACTCCATAATTACAAACAAAGGCATGTATGGATAGAGAAAATTCATATGTTCAAAACACCCTTACTGATCATGCTCAAAAGAGGCATAGATCTCTCTGAAACAACATGAACACATGGCATAAAAATAACAGCAGGAATAACTTGGTGAAATTACAAAGTCCCTGAAATCAGCAACAATATGATCCCTAGTTTGCATGCTTGTGCTAGTCACCACAAAGATCACAAAAATACATGGCATACACCCCTGTAAATATGGCATGGCATACTACAAAACACATGTAGGACTCCAGCTCTTAGGGTGCACACATCAATCATGGCAAAAATGACAAAAGTGCATGTACTGAAACAGATCTGAAACTAACAACACATAGCCCCCTTTCAACAGCATTTCGGGCATCAAGATGAGCTCAAATGAAAATGATGTAATGAGATTAAATGATGTACTCAACGAGAAGAACAATTGGATATGCTATACGCCCAAAACGGAGCCACGGATGCAGAGTTATGGCATGATAAACATGGCATGAAAAAGTAGAAGATCCGGGACTTGGTGGAAAACGGGGTCAACCTTCGTTTTCAGATCTGGATCCGGGCTCGCCGGAGTAGACGCCGGAGTAGTTGCCGGAGACGAGGAAGAGGCTGGAGGAGGACGGACAGAGTGGGGGCCGACGGATCCGGGGCCGGGGAAGGTCGCCGGCGCTGGGGACGGGGTCCTCGGGCGCGGGGTGCGCGCGCACGGGCGCGGACACCGAGGCGGTGATGCCGGCCGGCGAGGTCCGAGGGGCGGTGCGGGACTCCGGCGCGCAGGGGAGCGGCGGCAGCGCGGCCAGGGCACCGGCGAGCGGGAAAACGGCGGCGGCGCGGGGCGCGACTGCGGGGAGGCGCGGGCAGGCGGCTCCGGTGACCACGGGCGGCGGCGGAGCGGGGCACCGCGGCGGCGGCGGAGGCGGGCAGCCGCGGGGCGCGGCGGCGGTGCGACGGGCCGAGCGGGCTCCGGCGGCGGCGGCGTGGACCCGTGCGGGCCCGCGATGGGCTCCGCGGGCCGGCGTGCGGAGGAGAGAGAGAGGGTGAGGTGGCGGCGCGTGAGTGGAGGAGGGAGGCGGCGGCGCTGACGTGGCACGTTCTCATTGGACGGAGCGACGTGGAGGCTGGACATGTCCGGTCCGATCCGGACGTGTCCGGCGGCGGAGAGGGCTAGGTTAGGGTTTCATCCGCAAATGAAGGAGGCGGAGGCCTATTTATACATAGAAGGAGCTAGGAGGCTCCAAATGGAGTGCGGTTGTCGGCCACGCGATCGTGATCGAACGACCGAGATGATGGAAGGGGTATAGGTGGGTTTTGGGCCAGTTTGGAGGGGTGTTGGGCTGCAAAGAGAGAGGGGCTTTATCGGTTACCCGGTTAACCGTTGGAGTATCAAACGGACTCCAAATGGCACAAAACTTGACAGGCGGTCTACCGGTGTTATACCAAGGCCGCTTGGCAAACCTCGGTCCATTCCGAGAATGTTTAATACCCGCACACGAAAAGAGGTAAAAGGGGGCGCCGGATGACATAGGAGTGCCGGATTGCAAAACGGACAACGGGGAAAATGCTCGGATGCATGAGACGAACACGTATGCAAATGCGATGCACATGATGACATGATATGAAATGCAGATGATGACATGGCAAAGTGCAACACGCAAGCACATGACATGGCAACGACGGCGAATAACTGGCGGACACCTGGCGCATCGAATCTGGGGCGTTACAACACTCCACCACTACGAGAGGATCTCGTCCCGAGATCTAGGATGGCACCGGAGGGGAAAACGGAAGAGAAAGAGAAAGGCAAACTAAGTTGCTTCTTTGACCAACGAGTGAAACCGATGAACCTTGAGAGGTTGAAAAGTTGAAAGAAAGAGCACAACGAAGTTGAACGAACTTGAAAACACTCCGTTAGATAAGAGGAACATGGGATACGACAAGAACCAAGAGGTTTAGTGATAAGATAGATATTGAAACCACTTCGGTTAAAACAAGATAGAGAAGGAATAAGAATGACATGATTTGGGCAGCACTCCGACTGAAAATGGAAGGAATTGAACACGAACTTGATAAGATGAGAGGATACTTGAAGAGATCAACAACACACTGCCTCCGGAACTATTGAAAGAATGACACAAGGTGTAAGAAAGATTTCAGACCGCACTCTGGTTGAGGAAGGAGGCAAAACTTGAAAAGATGAGAGAGCTCGAATGAAAACACGACACTCCGGTAGAAAAGAGAAGGAAAACTTGATAAGCTTAAGAGAATCTGAAGAGATGACACACCCTCCGGTTAAAAGGATAAGCAAGGAAATAAGATGATCTTGACAAAACAAGAAGATGGTTCGAAGAGAGCGATATCACAATGCCTCCGGTAGAAATGAAAGAATACAATGAAAAAAACGGAGAAGAAAACAACATGTTCTACAAGTGAATTTGAGAGAGCATCCTTAAAAGAAGGATTGAACGGAGTTGTTGGAAAACCAACAACGAAAAGAATAAGCTTGTAGTGGACTTATGGAAACATCTCAAAATTATGAGGTGAGCTTCTGCCACCGAGGGAAAACAATGATTGGATTGATATGAACAAGGAGACGAGAAACTTATTTCACCGGGAGGACAAACGAAGAACTTGGGTCATTTATAAGCACCGTAATTAGCAACGATCCACAGGGAAAGCTTTAGGTGAAATATAGCCCAAGATAATTCCAATGAAGAAACGATGGGTTTAATTATCTCATTCTTGACAACATGTGAATCATTAAACATGAATGAAACTGTCAAAATGACATAAAACCACCTCAAAAGATAAGGTCGAAAGAATTGCACTTCGAAATGCAAGATGAAGAATATTTGGGCTCCTCAAAACAAAACATGTATTGAACACCATGTTTATTTTTGAATATAGCTTGGCGGATCTTAACTCCGAGAAAAATCTTGAAGAACAAAACGAGAATGAAAGGAATCCTTGATGAACCATCCTGTGAACCTTCCATGAAGATCTCCGGTAAAACAAGGATGATAGAAAGAGAGAGAAGTTGAAAACACAAGGTGAAGCCTTGCAATGATTTAGATGGATCTTTGAAATGATATAACCGAGAAAACTTTGAACTCCGGAAAGAAAAGATGAAGCATCTCGGACCGAGAATGTGATATGATGAACAAACTCCAGAAAGAAGAGATGAACAACTTAGAACTGAGAAATTGATACCATTACGAACTCCTGAAGAATGAATCAATCACTTGGATAAAACAAGAACAAGAATTATGTTATGTGTATCCTTCACCAATATATATTGATTACAAGCAACGGATTTGGCATACTACTTATTCTCATAGAAAGGATTAAGAGATATATAGCGCAAACTTGGGAAAATTCTTCAACAATCCGCCGGTAGGATTGGAAAGAACGAATGAATCAATATGATAATGAAGGAAGAGAACTCTCGAAGAACCACCGTAAGAATTGAAAATGACAGTAGCAAGGCAGAATTCACCGGGAAGAAATAAAAACGAATAAAGATATTTGACAGAATTTAGATACATGAGACGAAGAGATCATGAACTGATTAGAGAATATTGAATGATGCACCGGTAATATTTGGAAAACAAGAGCTGAAAGCTGAGAATGAGGAGTTATGAAATGATGGCCTTCGGGGAAAATAAATGGAAACAACTCATGAAATGCTCCGGATGGGTATGAAAAGAATTCTCACAATCGAAACAATTATGAGAGAATGACATCAATCTAGAAGCACGCATCTTCAAGAGAATGGACAAGATTTAAGGGAAACTCTTCTTCGGTCTTCAAAAGTTGAGAATGACGATGAGAAACACCACCATGAATTATTGAGGCACTCCGAAATGAAAATTAGAAAGGTTGAACCAACGATGAAAAGAATTTGAAAGCGATCTCGGAGAAGGAATATGACTGATGATAATTCATTCTTACGTCAAACTTCGAAAAGAATTTGGGAATAGCTCCGAGAAATTTAGAAGAGTCAGGTAAGATCCTGGGAAAAGACCTGTGGGTTAGGGCCCACTCAAAAGAAACACCGTTGAAAGAATTGCTTAGGAAGAGAGATTACACCGGTTGAATTACATGGCTTGAATGACATAGCATCCTCAAAAGAAATTGAGTGAATTGAGAATGGAAACTTGAATCTTCTGAGATATCTTTAGCACTCCTGATACGAATAGAGAGAGGTGAACGATTATGGGATGCACCGGCATGGGATAGCATTTGAAACGAGGAAAGTAATATGAGCAACACGGAAAGCTTGAGTTAAAACCACCGGGAAAAAATACGAGAATGAAGAAACTTCACTCAATAAAATGGATACTTGGTTAAGAAATCTGAGTCCTTAAAGAAAGAGGGTGGGAGGGCAGGAAAAACAAAGACAATTTGGGACGGATGAAACAAGCAACGTTGGGAAAAAAACTGAGAGGTGATCTTGTGAATGTTGAAATGATCGGATCCACTTGAAGAGAAGCACACCGGTTGGAAAGAATTGAAAAGACAATCTCAGTGACCAAGAAGGATTAGTATTCACATAGAAATATGAGAACACCATTTAGGAAAGGTATGGATTCAGCACTTGGCATTGAAGCAACTCGAATACCACAAAACAAAACAAAAACAAAGGATTTGGCTTGCAGAATAAGCTGGAAACAAACATATGATAGATCCCATATCGTATCATGTGTCTGTTGGAAAGATATTCTAGGAGCTACTTGAATTCCCACCTATAAACTCCCGAAACTTTCTGGTTATGCAATCAGGTGTTGGGGATACAGGGGACACAAATATATCACCCAAACTAACAATACCTAGATCCAGCTGTATCCATCCTTCAACACATAACCAAGAAACCTTCGGAAATCGTTTACCTCAACCTTCGAAAAGCATCCGTTATACGAGTTATGGCAATACTCCCGCACTCGCCTCAGTACTGGGCTATCAGGGTTATCTCACCAACAACTGTACAAAATAGATTTTCGATGTCGGCGTACTAAACTCAGGTATTCCAGAACTGCAACGATAAAATTATGACGACAACACCTCAGAGCTCAACTCCCCGGGAAACTTCCACTAAACCCCTGCTGACAGGAGGCACCAAGACAATGTTGTCATCACAAAACCATCGGAATGATTCTAAGATACCCGCGTGATCCGAATTTTTTTGTTGTGAAATTTGAGAAGAGAAGAGTCAAAACTCTACGTCAGGATGCCTTACCAGAGCGATGAGGAGACTGGGAAGTAAAAAGAATTCCTAAACTCTCCGATACATAATTCCTAAATGACTCAAAACATTTTTCTAGACACAACTAGGCCGCTAAAAACGATCAATCAGTGGGGGCTCCTAAGGTCGGGGAAGGCTCTGATACCAACTTGTAACGCCCTCGATGCGGCTATATCTCCCACGTGTCGAAGCATGACTTAGAGGCATAACCGCATTGAAAGCAATGTCGCAAGTGAGGTAATCTTCACACAACCCATGTAATGCATAAGGGAAAGTGATAGATAGTTGGCTTACAGTCGCCACTTCACACAATACATAAATAAACATTCATCATCCAGAATACACTCAAGGTCCGACTACGGAACCAAAATGAAAGAAGACTACCCCAAATGCTACACAGATCCTCGATCGTCCCGACTGGGCTCCACTACTGATCAACTAAAACGAAACAACACAATGAACAAGATCTTCATCGAGCTCCTGCTTGAGGTCGGGTGCGTCACCTGCACGGTTTCATCGGCACCTGCAAACTGGTTTTGGAAGTATTTGTGAGTCACGGGGACTCAGCAATCTCACACCCGCGAGATCAAGACTATTTAAGCTTAAAGGTAGGACAGGGTAGTGAGGTGGAGCTGCAGCAAGCGACTAGCAAATATGGTGGCTAACATACGGAAAAGAGAGCGAGAAGAGGAGGCAAAAGCACGGTCGAACAACTATGATCAATAAATGATCCTAGAACAACCTACGTCAAACATAACTCCAACACCGTGTTCACTTCCCGGACTCCGCCGAGAAGAGACCATCACGGTTACACACGCGGTTGATGTATTTTAATTAAGATCAACTTCGGGTTTTCTACAACCGGACATTAACAAATTCCCATCTGCCACATAACCGCGGGCACGGCTTTCGGAAGTTCAAACCCTGCAGGGGTGTCCCAACTTAGCCCATGATAAGCTCTCGCGATCAACGAAGGATATTCCTTCTCCCCGGGAAGACTCGATCAGTCTCGGAATCCCGACTACAAGACATTTCGACAGTAATAAAACAAGTCCAGCAAAACCGCCCGATGCGCCGACATCCCGATAGGAGCTGCACATATCTCGTTCTCAGGGCAACACCGGATGAGACAGGCTACGAGTAAAACCAGGCTTCGAGTTTCCCCGAGGTGGCCCCGCAGGCGGCTCGGATCGGACCAACACTTAGACAAGCATTGGCCCGGGGGGGCTAAATAAAGATGACCCTTGGGTTAATTACTCCCAAGGGAAAGTAGGTGGTGGTGAGGCAAATGGTAAAACCAAGGTTGGGCCTTGCTGGAGGAGTCTTATTCAAAACGAACTGTCAAGGGGGTCCCATAAATCACCCGACCGCGTTAGGGACGCAAAATCCGGGAACATAACACCGATATGACGGAAACTAGGGCGGCAAGAGTGGAACAAAACACCAGGCATAAGGCCGAGCCTTCCACCCTTTACCAAGTATATAGATGCATTAATTAAATAAGATATATTGTGATATCCCAACAAGTAAACATGTTCCAATCAAGGAACAACATCTCCATGTTCCAACAAGGAACAAACTTCATCTTCACCTGCAACTAACAATGCTATAAGAGGGGCTGAGCAAAGCGGTAACATAGCCAAACAACGGTTTGCTAGGACAAGGTGGGTTAGAGGCTTGGTTTAACAATATGGGAGGCATGATAAGCAAGTGGTACGTATTGCAGCATAGGCATAGCAAAAGAGCGAGCAACTAGCAAGCAAAGATAGAAGTGATTTCGAGGGTATGGTCATCTTGCCTGCAAGGTTCTCAGAGTTGTCGAAAGCTTGATCCTCGTAAGTGTTCTCAACAGGTTCCTCGTTCACGTACTCGTCTCCCGGCTCTACCCAAGACACAAGCAAAGGAATAACTATCAACCACGATGCAATGCGCAATCAACATGATGCAAAACATGGCATGATATGCGAGATGTGGTATGCAATGCATATGCGTGCTCCAGAAGGAAAAGATGAACAAGGCATAATCTTGGCAAACCAAGTATGCCACTAGAAAGGTGAGGTGATTTCGATTGAAATCGATATAAAGATCACCGGAATCGGATGCACGATTTGCAAATGACAAGCAAAACAAGAATGCCATATGTCTGCGTTTAACAGCATGATGCCACTTAGCATGCAACAAGAAATTAAGCTACTGCACCCAAACATAGCAACAAAGCATATGGCAGTGAACTTCTCAAGATGCTTGACAAAAGATGAACACTGAGCTACGGCTAAATCACGCCACAACAGGTTCAAACAAGCATGGCAAAAGTGCAAAAGATAACAGGTTCACACACTTTGTGAAAATATTAACATGCCAGAAATTAACATCAGGATGACATGTTTAGAGCAAGGAAACAATCTGCTACAGGAACACAATATAGCAAAATATGGCATGGCATGGATCTACTCAAAGCATTGAACAAAAGTCCCTTACTTACCATGAGCCAAAAAGGACCAGAAAATATAATAGCACCCATGTCAATTAAGCAAGTATCGTTACAGATTTCAGACTTGGCAGAAAACTGGACTTGTCAAAAACAGATAACAAGTAGGCATGTTTACGAGCTCGATGCACTCACTGCAGAGCATTTCATGATAAACTAAGTATACATTCATCAATAATACATGGCATAGAAGCTAATCATGGTAAGAACAACATTATATCATGCAATGATCAACTACAACAAGCTTGGCAAAATCAAATAACATGTAAACAATCTGCTAGTAATATTTTATAGCAAAAGTAGAGCTCTATTGACTCAAGCTATGTCACTCCATAATTACAAACAAAGGCATGTATGGATAGAGCAAATCCATATGTTCAAAACACCCTTACTGATCATGCTAAAAAGAGGCATAGATCTCTCTGAAACAACATGAACACATGGCATAAAAATAACAGCAGGAATAACTTGGTGAAATTACAAAGTCCCTGAAATCAGCAACAATATGATCCCTAGTTTGCATGCTTGTGCTAGTCACCACAAAGATCACAAAAATACATGGCATACACCCCTGTAAAGATGGCATGGCATACTACAAAACACATGTAGGACTCCAGCTCTTAGGGTGCACACATCAATCATGGCAAAAATGACAAAAGTGCATGTACTGAAACAGATCTGAAACTAACAACACATAGCCCCCTTTCAAAAGCACTTCGAGCATCAAGATGAGCTCAAATGAAAATGATGCAATGAGATGAACTAATGTACCCAACGAGATGAACAATTGGATATGCTATACGCCCAAAACGGAGCCACGGATGCAGAGTTATGGCATGATAAACATGGCATGAAAAAGTAGAAGATCCGGGACTTGGTGGAAAACGGGGTCAACCTTCGTTTTCAGATCTGGATCCGGGCTCGCCGGAGTAGACGCCGTAGTAGTTGCCGGAGACGAGGAAGAGGCCAGAGGAGGACGGACAGAGTGGGGGCCGACGGATCCGGGGCCGGGGAAGGTCGCCGGCGCTGGGGACGGGGTCCTCGGGCGCGGGGTGCGCGCGCACGGGCGCGGACGCCGAGGCGGTGATGCCGGCCGGCGAGGTCCGAGGGGCGGCGCAGGACTCCGGCACGCAGGGGAGCGGCGGCAGCGCGGCCAGGGCACCGGCGAGCGGGAAAACGGCGGCGGCGCGGGGCGCGACTGCGGGGAGGCGTGGGCAGGCGGCTCCGGTGACCACGGGCGGCGGCGGCGGAGGCGGGCAGCCGCGGGGCGCGGCGGCGGTGCGACGGGCCGAGCGGGCTCCGGCGGCGGCAGAGTGGACCCGTGCGGGCCCGCGATGGGCTCCGCGGGCCGGCGGGCGGAGGAGAGAGAGAGGGTGAGGTGGCGGCGCGTGAGTGGAGGAGGGAGGCGGCGGCACTGACGTGGCACGTTCTCATTGGACGGAGCGACGTGGAGGCTGGACATGTCCGGTCCGATCCGGACGTGTCCGGCGGCGGAGAGGGCTAGGTTAGGGTTTCATCCGCAAATGAAGGAGGCGGAGGCCTATTTATACATAGAAGGAGCTAGGAGGCTCCAAATGGAGTGCGGTTTTCGGCCACGCGATCGTGATCGAACGACCGAGATGATGGAAGGGGTATAGGTGGGTTTTGGGCCAGTTTGGAGGGGTGTTGGGCTGCAAAGAGAGAGGGGCTTTATCGGTTACCCGGTTAACCGTTGGAGTATCAAACGGACTCCAAATGGCACGAAACTTGACAGGCGGTCTACCGGTGTTATACCAAGGCCGCTTGGCAAACCTCGGTCCATTCCGAGAATGTTTAATACCCGCACACGAAAAGAGGTAAAAGGGGGCGCCGGATGACATAGGAGTGCCGGATTGCAAAACGGACAACGGGGAAAATGCTCGGATGCATGAGACGAACACGTATGCAAATGCGGTGCACATGATGACATGATATGAAATGCAGATGATGACATGGCAAAGTGCAACACGCAAGCACATGACATGGCAACGACGGCGAATAACTGGCGGACACCTGGCGCATCGAATCCGGGGCGTTACAACACTCCACCACTACGAGAGGATCTCGTCCCGAGATCTAGGATGGCACCGGAGGGGAAAACGGAAGAGAAAGAGAAAGGCAAACTAAGTTGCTTCTTTGAACAACGAGTGAAACCGATGAACCTTGAGAGGTTGAAAAGTTGAAAGAAAGAGCACAACGAAGTTGAACGAACTTGAAAACACTCCGTTAGATAAGAGGAACATGGGATACGACAAGAACCAAGAGGTTTAGTGATAAGATAGATATTGAAACCACTTCGGTTAAAACAAGATAGAGAAGGAATAAGAATGACATGATTTGGGCAGCACTCCGACTGAAAATGGAAGGAATTGAACACGAACTTGATAAGATGAGAGGATACTTGAAGAGATCAACAACACACTGCCTCCGGAACTATTGAAAGAATGACACAAGGTGTAAGAAAGATTTCAGACCGCACTCTGGTTGAGGAAGGAGGCAAAACTTGAAAAGATGAGAGAGCTCGAATGAAAACACGACACTCCGGTAGAAAAGAGAAGGAAAACTTGATAAGCTTAAGAGAATCTGAAGAGATGACACACCCTCCGGTTAAAAGGATAAGCAAGGAAAGAAGATGATCTTGACAAAACAAGAAGATGGTTCGAAGAGAGCGATATCACAATGCCTCCGGTAGAAATGAAAGAATACAATGAAAAAAACGGAGAAGAAAACAACATGTTCTACAAGTGAATTTGAGAGAGCATCCTTAAAAGAAGGATTGAACGGAGTTGTTGGAAAACCAACAACGAAAAGAATAAGCTTGTAGTGGACTTATGGAAACATCTCAAAATTATGAGGTGAGCTTCTGCCACCGTGGGAAAACAATGATTGGATTGATATGAACAAGGAGACGAGAAACTTATTTCACCGGGAGGACAAACGAAGAACTTGGGTCATTTATAAGCACCGTAATTAGCAACGATCCGCAGGGAAAGCTTTAGGTGAAATATAGCCCAAGATAATTCCAATGAAGAAACGATGGGTTTAATTATCTCATTCTTGACAACATGTGAATCATTAAACATGAATGAAACTGTCAAAATGACATAAAACCACCTCAAAAGATAAGGTCGAAAGAATTGCACTTCGAAATGCAAGATGAAGAATATTTGGGCTCCTCAAAACAAAACATGTATTGAACACCATGTTTATTTTTGAATATAGCTTGGCGGATCTTAACTCCGAGAAAAATCTTGAAGAACAAAACGAGAATGAAAGGAATCCTTGATGAACCATCCTGTGAACCTTCCATGAAGATCTCCGGTAAAACAAGGATGATAGAAAGAGAGAGAAGTTGAAAACACAAGGTGAAGCCTTGCAATGATTTAGATGGATCTTTGAAATGATATAACCGAGAAAACTTTGAACTCCGGAAAGAAAAGATGAAGCATCTCGGACCGAGAATGTGATATGATGAACAAACTCCAGAAAGAAGAGATGAACAACTTAGAACTGAGAAATTGATACCATTACGAACTCCTGAAGAATGAATCAATCACTTGGATAAAACAAGAACAAGAATTATGTTATGTGTATCCTTCACCAATATATATTGATTACAAGCAACGGATTTGGCATACTACTTATTCTCATAGAAAGGATTAAGAGATATATAGCGCAAACTTGGGAAAATTCTTCAACAATCCGCCGGTAGGATTGGAAAGAACGAATGAATCAATATGATAATGAAGGAAGAGAACTCTCGAAGAACCACCGTAAGAATTGAAAATGACAGTAGCAAGGCAGAATTCACCGGGAAGAAATAAAAACGAATAAAGATATTTGACAGAATTTAGATACATGAGACGAAGAGATCATGAACTGATTAGAGAATATTGAATGATGCACCGGTAAGATTTGGAAAACAAGAGCTGAAAGCTGAGAATGAGGAGTTATGAAATGATGGCCTTCGGGGAAAAGAAATGGAAACAACTCATGAAATGCTCCGGATGGGTATGAAAAGAATTCTCACAATCGAAACAATTATGAGAGAATGACATCAATCTAGAAGCACGCATCTTCAAGAGAATGGACAAGATTTAAGGGAAACTCTTCTTCGGTCTTCAAAAGTTGAGAATGACGATGAGAAACACCACCATGAATTATTGAGGCACTCCGAAATGAAAATTAGAAAGGTTGAACCAACGATGAAAAGAATTTGAAAGCGATCTCGGAGAAGGAATATGACTGATGATAATTCATTCTTACGTCAAACTTCGAAAAGAATTTGGGAATAGCTCCGAGAAATTTAGAAGAGTCAGGTAAGATCCTGGGAAAAGACCTGTGGGTTAGGGCCCACTCAAAAGAAACACCGTTGAAAGAATTGCTTAGGAAGAGAGATTACACCGGTTGAATTACATGGCTTGAATGACATAGCATCCTCAAAAGAAATTGAGTGAATTGAGAATGGAAACTTGAATCTTCTGAGATATCTTTAGCACTCCTGATACGAATAGAGAGAGGTGAACGATTATGGGATGCACCGGCATGGGATAGCATTTGAAACGAGGAAAGTAATATGAGCAACACAGAAAGCTTGAGTTAAAACCACCGGGAAAAAATACGAGAATGAAGAAACTTCACTCAATAAAATGGATACTTGGTTAAGAAATCTGAGTCCTTAAAGAAAGAGGGTGGGAGGGCAGGAAAAACAAAGACAATTTGGGACGGATGAAACAAGCAACGTTGGGAAAAAAAACTGAGAGGTGATCTTGTGAATGTTGAAATGATCGGATCCACTTGAAGAGAAGCACACCGGTTGGAAAGAATTGAAAAGACAATCTCAGTGACCAAGAAGGATTAGTATTCACATAGAAATATGAGAACACCATTTAGGAAAGGTATGGATTCAGCACTTGGCATTGAAGCAACTCGAATACCACAAAACAAAACAAAAACAAAGGATTTGGCTTGCAGAATAAGCCGGAAACAAACATATGATAGATCCCATATCGTATCATGTGTCTGTTGGAAAGATATTCTAGGAGCTACTTGAATTCCCACCTATAAACTCCCGAAACTTTCTGGTTATGCAATCAGGTGTTGGGGATACAGGGGACACAAATATATCACCCAAACTAACAATACCTAGATCCAGCTGTATCCATCCTTCAACACATAACCAAGAAACCTTCGGAAATCGTTTACCTCAACCTTCGAAAAGCATCCGTTATACGAGTTATGGCAATACTCCCGCACTCGCCTCAGTACTGGGCTATCAGGGTTATCTCACCAACAACTGTACAAAATAGATTTTCGATGTCGGCGTACTAAACTCAGGTATTCCAGAACTGCAACGATAAAATTATGACGACAACACCTCAGAGCTCAACTCCCCGGGAAACTTCCACTAAACCCCTGCTGACAGGAGGCACCAAGACAATGTTGTCATCACAAAACCATCGGAACGATTCTAAGATACCCGCGTGATCCGAATTTTTTTGTTGTGAAATTTGAGAAGAGAAGAGTCAAAACTCTACGTCAGGATGCCTTACCAGAGCGATGAGGAGACTGGGAAGTAAAAAGAATTCCTAAACTCTCCGATACATAATTCCTAAATGACTCAAAACATTTTTCTAGACACAACTCGGCCGCTAAAAACGATCAATCAGTGGGGGCTCCTAAGGTCGGGGAAGGCTCTGATACCAACTTGTAACGCCCTCGATGCGGCTATATCTCCCACGTGTCGAAGCATGACTTAGAGGCATAACCGCATTGAAAGCAATGTCGCAAGTGAGGTAATCTTCACACAACCCATGTAATGCATAAGGGAAAGTGATAGATAGTTGGCTTACAGTCGCCACTTCACACAATACATAAATAAACATTCATCATCCAGAATACACTCAAGGTCCGACTACGGAACCAAAATGAAAGAAGACTACCCCAAATGCTACACAGATCCTCGATCGTCCCGACTGGGCTCCACTACTGATCAACTAAAACGAAACAACACAATGAACAAGATCTTCATCGAGCTCCTGCTTGAGGTCGGGTGCGTCACCTGCACGGTTTCATCGGCACCTGCAAACTGGTTTTGGAAGTATTTGTGAGTCACGGGGACTCAGCAATCTCACACCCGCGAGATCAAGACTATTTAAGCTTAAAGGTAGGACAGGGTAGTGAGGTGGAGCTGCAGCAAGCGACTAGCAAATATGGTGGCTAACATACGGAAAAGAGAGCGAGAAGAGGAGGCAAAAGCACGGCCGAACAACTATGATCAATAAATGATCCTAGAACAACCTACGTCAAACATAACTCCAACACCGTGTTCACTTCCCGGACTCCGCCGAGAAGAGACCATCACGGTTACACACGCGGTTGATGTATTTTAATTAAGATCAACTTCGGGTTTTCTACAACCGGACATTAACAAATTCCCATCTGCCACATAACCGCGGGCACGGCTTTCGGAAGTTCAAACCCTGCAGGGGTGTCCCAACTTAGCCCATGATAAGCTCTCGCGATCAACGAAGGATATTCCTTCTCCCCGGGAAGACTCGATCAGTCTCGGAATCCCGACTACAAGACATTTCGACAGTAATAAAACAAGTCCAGCAAAACCGCCCGATGCGCCGACATCCCGATAGGAGCTGCACATATCTCGTTCTCAGGGCAACACCGGATGAGACAGGCTACGAGTAAAACCAGGCTTCGAGTTTCCCCGAGGTGGCCCCGCAGGCGGCTCGGATCGGACCAACACTTAGACAAGCATTGGCCCGGGGGGGCTAAATAAAGATGACCCTTGGGTTAATTACTCCCAAGGGAAAGTAGGTGGTGGTGAGGCAAATGGTAAAACCAAGGTTGGGCCTTGCTGGAGGAGTCTTATTCAAAACGAACTGTCAAGGGGGTCCCATAAATCACCCGACCGCGTTAGGGACGCAAAATCCGGGAACATAACACCGATATGACGGAAACTAGGGCGGCAAGAGTGGAACAAAACACCAGGCATAAGGCCGAGCCTTCCACCCTTTACCAAGTATATAGATGCATTAATTAAATAAGATATATTGTGATATCCCAACAAGTAAACATGTTCCAATCAAGGAACAACATCTCCATGTTCCAACAAGGAACAAACTTCATCTTCACCTGCAACTAACAATGCTATAAGAGGGGCTCAGCAAAGCGGTAACATAGCCAAACAACGGTTTGCTAGGACAAGGTGGGTTAGAGGCTTGGTTTAACAATATGGGAGGCATGATAAGCAAGTGGTACGTATCGCAGCATAGGCATAGCAAAAGAGCGAGCAACTAGCAAGCAAAGATAGAAGTGATTTCGAGGGTATGGTCATCTTGCCTGCAAGGTTCTCAGAGTTATCGAAAGCTTGATCCTCGTAAGTGTTCTCAACAGGTTCCTCGTTCACGTACTCGTCTCCCGGCTCTACCCAAGACAAGAACACAAGCAAAGGAATAACTATCAACCACGATGCAATGCGCAATCAACATGATGCAAAACATGGCATGATATGCGAGATGTGGTATGCAATGCATATGCGTGCTCCAGAAGGAAAAGATGAACAAGGCATAATCTTGGCAAACCAAGTATGCCACTGGAAAGGTGAGGTGATTTCGATTGAAATCGATATAAAGATCACCGGAATCGGATGCACGATTTGCAAATGACAAGCAAAACAAGAATGCCATATGTCTGCGTTTAACAGCATGATGCCACTTAGCATGCAACAAGAAATTAAGCTACTGCACCCAAACATAGCAACAAAGCATATGGCAGTGAACTTCTCAAGATGCTTGACAAAAGATGAACACTGAGCTACGGCTAAATCACGCCACAACAGGTTCAAACAAGCATGGCAAAAGTGCAAAAGATAACAGGTTCACAGACTTAGTGAAAATATTAACATGCCAGAAATTAACATCAGGATGACATGTTTAGAGCAAGGAAACAATCTGCTACAGGAACACAATATAGCAAAATATGGCATGGCATGGATCTACTCAAAGCATTGAACAAAAGTCCCTTACTTACCATGAGCCAAAAAGGACCAGAAAACATAATAGCACCCATGTCAATTAAGCAAGTATCGTTATAGATTTCAGACTTAGCAGAAAACTGGACTTGTCAAAAACAGATAACAAGTAGGCATGTTTACGAGCTCGATGCACTCACTGCAGAGCATTTCATGATAAACTAAGCATACATTCATCAATAATACATGGCATAGAAGCTAATCATGGCAAGAACAACATTATATCATGCAATGATCAACTACAACAAGCTTGGCAAAATCAAATAACATGTAAACAATCTGCCAGTAATATTTTATAGCAAAAGTAGAGCTCTATTGACTCAAGCTATGTCACTCCATAATTACAAACAAAGGCATGTATGGATAGAGCAAATCCATATGTTCAAAACACCCTTACTGATCATGCTAAAAAGAGGCATAGATCTCTCTGAAACAACATGAACACATGGCATAAAAATAACAGCAGGAATAACTTGGTGAAATTACAAAGTCCCTGAAATCAGCAACAATATGATCCCTAGTTTGCATGCTTGTGCTAGTCACCACAAAGATCACAAAAATACATGGCATACACCCCTGTAAAGATGGCATGTCATATTACAAAACACATGTAGGACTCCAGCTCATAGGGTGCACACATCAATCATGGCAAAAATGACAAAAGTGCATGTACTGAAACAGATCTGAAACTAACAACACATAGCCCCCTTTCAAAAGCACTTCGGGCATCAAGATGAGCTCAAATGAAAATGATGCGATGAGATGAACTAATGTACCCAACGAGATGAACAATTCGATATGCTATACGCCCAAAACGGAGCCACGGATACAGAGTTATGGCATGATAAACATGGCATGAAAAAGTAGAAGATCCGGGACTTGGTGGAAAATGGGGTCAACCTTCGTTTTCAGATCTGGATCCGGGCTCGCCGAAGTAGACGCCGGAGTAGTTGCCGGAGACGAGGAAGAGGCCGGAGGAGGACAGACGGAGTGGGGGCCGACGGATCCGGGGCCGGGGAAGGTCACCGGCGCGGGGACGGGGTCCTCGGGCGCAGGGTGCGCGCGCACGGGCGCGGACGCCGAGGCGGCGACGCCGGCCGGCGAGGGGCGGCGCGGGACTCCGGCGTGCAGGGGAGCGGCGGCAGCGCAGCCAGGGCGCCGGCAAGCGGGAAAACGGCGGCGGCGCGGGGCGCGACTGCGGGGAGGCGCGGGCAGGCGGCTTCGGTGACCACGGGCGGCGGCGGAGCGGGACACCGCGGCGGCGGCGGAGGCGGGCAGCCGCGGGGCGCGGCGGCGGCGCGACGGGCAGAGCGGGCTCCGGCAACGGCAGCATGGACCCGTGCGGGCCCGAGATGGGCTCCGCGGGCCGGCGCGCGGAGGAGAGAGAGAGAGGGTGAGGTGGCGGCGCGTGAGTGGAGGAGGGAGGCGGCGGCGCTGACGTGGCACGTTCTCATTGGATGGAGCGACGTGGAGACTGGACATGTCCGGTCCGATCCGGACGTGTCCGGCGGCGGAGAGGGCTAGGTTAGGGTTTCATCCGCAAATGAAGGAGGGGGAGGCCTATTTATACATAGAAGGAGCTAGGAGGCTCCAAATGGAGTGCGGTTTTCGGCCACGCAATCGTGATCGAACGACCGAGATGATGGAAGGGGTATAGGTGGGTTTTGGGCCAGTTTGGAGGTGTGTTGGGCTGCAAAGAGAGAGGGGCTTTATCGGTTACCCGGTTAACCGTTGGAGTATCAAACGGACTCCAAATGGCACGAAACTTGACAGGCGGTCTACCGGTGTTATACCAAGGCCGCTTGGCAAACCTCGGTCCATTCCGAGAATGTTTAATACCCGCACATGAAAAGAGGTAGAAGGGGGTGCCGGATGACATAGGAGTGCCGGATTGCAAAACGGACAATGGGGAAAATGCTCGGATGCATGAGACGAACACGTATGCAAATGCGATGCACATGATGACATGATATGGAATGCAGATGATGACATGGCAAAGTGCAACACGCAAGCACATGACATGGCAACGACGGCGAATAACTGGCGGACACCTGGTGCATCGAATCCGGGGCGTTACACACATCATCCCTCTCTTCGATTCTATAGACACCTCAAGCCGATGATACCTCCACTCTCTTCTCGTGGATCGCCCCCTCTATATATATGTTATATCCAGGACTCTATTTCACACACATTGCATATGTTAAATTTTTTGATTGAGCCACCCCCCCCCCCCAAAAAAAACTCTCAAGAACCCACACACTATATCTCTCTAGGTTTGTATCTCTCTCACACAACCTCACGTAGGTGGTGTACGTATACAAGAAGAGAATAGGTGCACCGTGCACGTACTCACGCTTCGTGCCCAGCCACACCCGCGTGGGAACACGGTGGAGCTCATTTCTTTACGAAATGGCAGCCCACGTGCTAATTTGAACGCCTGTAGCGGTTGTTTACCTAGGGAGGTCGTGTACCACGCGTGCACGAAACAAAGTTTGACTTGACGCTCAATGGCACGTACACAGAATATAAAACGATTTTTATGGAGGAAAAGGTAGTCCGCTCTTCAGAGTATCTCACACAAGGCTCCGGTGGCCTCTCTCTCTCTCTCTCTCACCGTTGGTCACTGATCCGGCCGCATCCCGTCCGCCAGGGGAAAGGGAGTGCGGTGGCCTCTCTCTCTCTCTCACCGTTGGTCACTGATCCGGCCGCATCCCTTCCGCCGAGGGAAAGGGAGTGCGGTGGCCTCTCTCTCTCTCTCTCTCTCTCTCTCTCTCTCTCTCTCTCTCTCTCTCTCTCTCTCACCGTTGGTCACTGATCCGGCCGCATCCCTTCCGCCGGGGGAAAGGGACTGCGGTGGCCTCTCTCTCTCTCACCGTTGGTCACTGATCCGGCCGCATCCTGTCCGTCGAGGGAAAGGGAGTGCAGTGGCCTATCTCTCTCTCACACCGTTGGTCACTGATTCGGCCGCATCCCGTCCACCGGGGGAAAGGAAGGAAGTGCATCGTTTCTCCGTTCGACAGCGCCGAGGCAGCACGTCCCGATCTACGGTACACGCCATTCTCTCTGACTAAGCTCCGGCGCGGCAGGGCCTACGCCACCTGCTCGCAGATTCCGCCCGCCGCCGCTCACCTAGTTACATCCCGACGACCTCCATGTATCCCCTCCGGCCTTGCTCCACTGCCCGTTTTCCCACGTCGCTGCATGTGGATCTTCCATAGTTCTTTGCCCAAAACGTAGCTTATCCGGCGTACTTTCCATATTGCATTCTCGTCCTCACACCGTTTTAGACAAACACAACCGTGTTGTTACCTTCCCTTAGGACAAGGAATATGCTTCTTTTTTGTCGTCGCATGTGTCATCAACTGTTATTGGCCAGTAATTGTTTCCTTTCTACCTCTTTTTTGCAAACAGGGCTATCCATTTCACCTCGTTGCTATTGCGACCTTTTGGTGAACTGCACAAATCACTTTTTTCTTAAGAGTGTTTTGCGCAGTTGTACTAAAATGTCACACGAGCAACGTCTCTACATTTCAGTGCGACTGCACAAAGGGAGATTGGTTTTGCTCTATCCTCCTCATCCAACTCCGAGCCGAATCTTCTCCAATTAGTTAGTCTTAAGAGAGACCGCAAAGGTGACCGGCTTCTATTTGTGTGTTTATTGTTTCATCAGCAGTCCTCTATTATTGTAATCACACTTGATATCTTTGGAACAGGGACGCTCAGCTCTATTTTAGTGGAACTGCACAAAATGATCGGAATGTTGCATGCTCCAGACAACTACTTTTTTCCCAACATGCCTTGTTGATTTAGACAGAGCTGGGGGGACGTTGCTGCCAATGAAAGCATGGATCAATTTTAATTTAACACCTTCTCACAACTTTGTCTTCAGTTGTGATGTAATTATTAGCTCTGATCTGCTAATAATTGACATGCATTAGCAAGGAAGTTAGTTTTTTGTTTCCGAAAGAGCATCGATGGCAAGACACGCGAAACAAAAGCTGAAAGCTCACACCATTGTACAATTTCATGTCGCTGGAAAATTATTTGTATAGTACGTAAATTATGTAAACAAATGATGGAAGCTTGATAGCATTGCCAGAAGCCTCTTCATAATCCGGGTCCATGTGCCATGCACGAAATTATACTCCTTCGTTCCTAAATATTTATCTTTTTACAAATTTCAAACGGGCATATTTTAGAGTGTAGATTCACTCATTTTGCTTCATATGTGTACTCCCTCCGTTCCTAAATATTCTATTTGTCTTAACAGAGATTTCAACATATTTTAGAAAGACAAATACCCCGGAGTATATTTAAGAACCGAGGGGGTAGTGCACAACCGCATGGGAGACTCAACCCGGTCGTTGCGCCGCATTAATAGTGAGTAATGAGCAGTCAAATCATAAGCCCCACATTTCCCACTATAAGTTGCTCTGAAGAAGCAACCATCAATATGCTCTTCTTTGAATCCGCTCATACTACTCCATCTGTCACTGTTTATACAACGCGCTTCAAAAAAAAGAAAAAAAATCTATGGGACCAAGGCGACTAGCGATCGGCCTGAAAAATAGCACTGGTAGTTATAGCACGGCGTCTATTACTAGAGGGAATAATGCGTACACACATGCATGCAGTGCTTCCACCCCGGGTACACACATGCATGCACTCCGTAGTAGTACAGTACATGGAGAGAAAATTGTGGACTTGATTGCGGTTACCACGCCCTAATTAATTGAGCATTAAACCAAACGCGTCTAAAGTCTCTCTGGTGGTGGAAATGCATTGAGAGAAATGCATCATAATGAAGCGCGCCCTGTAAACTATGACGGAGGGTGGAGTAGTATGAAGGTGCAAAACCAAGGACGCGTACTAGTACTGCGCTTGGCTCTTCGCCCCTTCGTGAAGTCGAACAATGATGGTACTCTGCATGTTGGGTACTACAGTCTATGCCTATGACAATCTGACACCGAATGGACTGATGCATGTCCACCGAGGGTAGGTTGCATTAGTCAAAAGGCGTAAGTGAGCTTCACCTTGTCCTGCAAGCTTCTCCTCGTTCTGTGAGTTGATGGGACACACCAAAAAATAGTGCTAGTCCATACTCCCTCCTTTCCGGTTAATATGGCTTGATCTTTTTTGCGGGTAAATGAGAGAGCTTTATTCATATATAAGCATTCTTAGGACGATCAGCCAAGATACTGGTCACTAGGAAGCCAAAAAAAGAAGTAGAAAGCGAGGTGTTTCATCAAGCCAGCTCTCGGCCACATTCAAAGTGCAGCAAGCACGGTTCGCACGAAGATGCGCCGCAAGGTTTGCTGACCTGTTTACATGCTGAATAACAAAAAAAGAGGAAATATTACTGAGCGCTACTATTTGTAACAGGATATGAGCCAGAATTAAGTGAGAATTGTGGCGAGTGTTTCATGCAATCAACTTCCATTATCACATGCGAGAACCCTCAAAGAGAACCAAATGTGTTAAAGATTGCTTTATCACATTTTAAAATTATAATAAGAGTGCAGACGCTCCTCCATCCGGTTCCTAGTAGTATAGTGTAGTATGCTTCTGGCAATCTGACACCGAATTAACTGTTGCACGTCCACCGCCTGAGCGAGGGAGAGCTTGCATTAGTCAAAAGTTTCTCATTGTCCTGTGACCCACCGCGCGCAAGCTTCTCCCATCCTGCAACCTTCTCCTCATTCGACAAGTTGACGGGACACAGCAAAGTAATGCTAGTCCATGTTGCCTCCTCTCCGGTTAACATGGCTTAATTTCAAACGAGATAAATACACTGTCTGTCACTGTATATTTGTAAAAATACGGTCAGTGGACTTCATAATACGCTCATTCCGCTGAATATATATATATATATTCCGGTGTTCATACAGTCACTAGCTCACCCTGACTGAGTATGTGTGTGCATGCACGTGTAGGTTGAGCACTTGAGCGTCACCGTGTTTGTTCCGTCGTGTTCTCGGACATTCATGCATTAGGGCGTCGCGCGTGTTTTTGCATCCATGTGTACGTGTGACTGTTGCATAAACGTAGGGGGGGTACATGTAGGGGCCACTAAGAAACAGGAAAATCACATAGTAAGTTAGTCGGAAGAAACAACCATCATTTCACTCTTGAATGACACGTATGCAATATAAAATGGTTGATATGGAGAGAAAAAGAAAACCACTATACTATACACTAGCAGGGTGCGTGTGAGAGACGGGTCAGGAGGTGAATGACACGTGGCCCCAGGGGGTGGTTGGCCCACCTATCATACAGGCAAAGGCAGGTGCAGTAGAGGGCCGAGGAGTACTACGAAATCCTACGCACCTACGCACGCTAACCAAGGGCTGAGTGATCACTCGAATCGCAAGATCAGTTGACTAGAAGCTACGCTAGACCCATGGAGGCGATGAGCGCGAGCATCAGCCGGCTATGCCAGATGGGCCACGACGCCGGCCTGCAGCCCGGTAGGTAGTATTGCTTGAGGCCGCTAGGGCGAGGGGCCGCTTGGACGACAGCTTCGCATCCTTGTTCGATGAGGTCCTCGTCGGTTTCCTCGACAAGTTCACCGTCGTCAAGAAGCTTGCGGACGACTTTGACGTAAGCCTCCAGACGACGCGCCCAGGCTCTGCGATGCCCGCCACCCTCAACGGCAACTATGGTAACAACCTCTTTGACGCACTGGTGGCCGTCTGACTGCCCGCTGTCATGCCGGAGAATGTCCACCTCGAGGTCGCCGAGCGAGTCCTGGATTAGGGGGTGTCCGGATGGCCGGACTATAACCTTTAGCCGGACTCTTGGACTATGAAAATACAAGATTGAAGACTTTGTCCCGTGTCCGGATAGGACTTTCCTTGGCGTGCAAGGCAAGCTTGGCGATACGGATATGTAGATCTCCTCCCATTGTAACTGACTCTGTGTAACCCTAGCCCTCTCCGGTGTCTATATAAACCGGAGGGTTTTAGTCCATAGGACGAACAACAATCATACCATAGGCTACCTTCTAGGGTTTACCCTCTCTGATCTCGAGATAGCTCTACTCTTGTACTACCCATATCATCAATATTAATCAAGCAGGAGTAGGGTTTTACCTCCATCGAGAGGGCCCGAACCTGGGTAAAAACATCATGTCCCTTGTCTCCTGTTACCATCCGCCTAGACGCACAGTTCGGGACCCCCTACCTGAGATCTGCCGGTTTTTACACTGACATTGGTGCTTTCATTGAGAGTTCCACTATGCCGTCGCCATCAGGAAGGATGCCTCTTCCCGTCTTTAAAGACGGCATTGTTGCTAAAGGAGCTTTGGCTATCGGCCAAACTCTCCAGCTAGGTGGTTTTCTCATGACCGCCTGTTCGGCCGCCGCGCCGACGATGACTTCTCGGGTCATCGAAAGCAATCTTCACGTCAAATCAGAACTCGCCGAGCAGTAAGATCCGATGGATCTCTCTTCCCTAAACGAGCTCTTGGATCGCATCGCCGCCCTCGGAGTCGCTACAGACTACGATCAGATTGGGCCTAAACCTGATCTGAGAGAGATTAACTCTCCCCAGGTCACCCATCACGTTGCAGTGGTGGAGGAACAATGCAGCGACCGTTCATCTATCTTAAGGACTAGTTATGTCCGGATTCCCGATCCCTCCAAGCCGGATACCCGAGGAGGGGAGGACGTCACTCAAGCCCTGAATCTAAAGCCAGGCAGCGGGCTAGATTCATTGGACAACATCCAAGAACCCAAGCTTCTGAGTTTGGAAACTCCTTGGCCCCTGAGTCTCAGATTGGGTGAGGTTCCGGATTTAATTCCACCCACCCACCCAAACATAAGCGATCTATCCCAAATTCGGCAAGAGCCCGAAGAAACAGTACACCATTACTGGGCCAGATTCCTCCTGGTCATGAACAGGATAAAGGACTCCCGCGAGGAGGATGCAATTTCATTCTTCTGCAATCATTGCACGGACAAGGGAATCCTCAACGCCGTAAGTCGCTGTGAAATTACACGCTTCACTGACTTGGCGTCCATAGTACGAAAGTACTGTGCGATGGAAAGCGCTTGGAAAACCGAAATACGATTTTGGGACAATCCGGCCCTGAATAAAAACCTAGTCCGAAATAAAAGGGTGCATTATCGCCAGGCACCCGGGTTAAACACCAAAAAGAAAAAACCCTCTACAGGGCATGGAACCGTACTCAAGGGATGGCTCAATGGACCCTGGAAAATTCACAGTACAGAGGGCGCCACACCAACTCATAGCCTTAGAGCATGTTGGATACTCCGGCTGGTAGGGATGGCAATGGGTCAGGTTTGGGGCGGGTGGAGCTGGTCCAAATCCATCCCATGACCCATCTTCCTACCCTCTGTCCATCCACCAAATTATCCATGGGCACAAATTATGCCCATGCCCAAACCCGCTGGATACCCACATACCCATCGAGCTCCATGGGATAGAAAAGTCAGCATGAAGCCTTCCCAAAGATCAAATTAACTCATCATCATTCACTCACAAATGATAACATAAACTACATGCATAAGTAGGCAACAAGTAATATGACGAGTCCTTAAGTGTGACATACCAGAGGTTGATTCTGCAGCATATAGCTTATGGCACTAGTTGCATATTGCCTGTCATTTCACATTGATTCGCTCTTCTACTGTCACAGGCATATCACCCCATATGTCATACGGTTATCCATTGGATATCCATGGAGCACAAACTATAACCGTGCCCAACCCGGCTGTTCGTGGGTATCCACATCCACGGACCCATGGGCAGAAATGCGCTCCATACCCTTGCCCAACCGGGTCAGTTATCCATAGGTATCCAGATCCGTGGATAAAATTGCCATCCCTACCGGCAGGTGGCCAGAAGCGGCGAAGATCTTCTAACTCCAGAATCCACAGAGCACCAGCCCAGGGATACCAGTATGGTATTAACAGTCTTCGAGACTTTCGTATCAAATAATATGCGGAAACGAACACTCCGCAGCCTTGCCGAAGTCTACCACGTAGCAACAATAAACCCATGGAGTGACATGGCTATTACATTTAATGCCAGTGATGAACCTAAATTCCGAACAGCCCGAGCACCATCCGCATTGGTCCTCAGTCCAATAGTGGACGGCTTTCGCCTTACCAAGGTACTCATGGACGGTGGCAGCGGATTGAACCTCATTTACGAGGAAACCCTTCGAAAAATGGAAATAGACTGGAGCCGCATTGACAAATACTCCGGAGTATACTTAAGAACCGAGGGGGTAGTGCACAATCGCATGGGAGACTCAGCCCGGTCGTTGCGCCGCATTAATAGTGAGTAATGAGCAGTCAAATCATAAGCCCCACCTTTCCCACTGTAAGTTGCTCTGAAGAAGAAACCATCAATACGCTCTTCTTTGAATCCACTAATACTACTCCATCCGTCACTGTTTATACAACGCGCTTCAGAAAAAAGAAAAAAAAATCTGTGGGACCAAGGCGACTAGCGATCGGCCTGAAAAATAGCATTGGTAGTTATAGCACGGCGTCTATTACTAGGGGGAATAATGCGTACACACATGCATGCAGTGCTTCCACCCCGGGTACACACATGCATGCACTCCGTAGTAGTACAGTACATGGAGAGAAAATTGTGGACTTGATTGCGGTTACCACGCCCTAATTAATTGAGCATTAAACCAAATGCGTCTAAAGTCTCTCTGGTGGTGGAAATGCATTGAGAGAAATGCATCATAATGAAGCGCGCCCTATAAACTGTGACGGAGGGTGGAGTAGTATGAAGGTGCAAAACCAAGGACGCGTACTAGTACTGCGCTTGCCTCTTCGCCCCTTCGTGAAGTCGAACAATGATGCTACTCCGCATGTTGGGCACTACAGTGTATGCCTCTAACAATCTGACACCGAATGGACTGATGCATGTCCACTGAGGGTAGGTTGCATTAGTCAAAAGGCGTAAGTGAGCTTCACCTTGTCCTGCAAGCTTCTCCTCATTATGTGAGTTGATGGGACACACCAAAAAGTAGTGCTAGTCCATACTCCCTCCTTTCCGGTTAATATGGCTTAATCTTTTTGCGGGTAAATGAGAGAGCTTTATTCTTATATAAGCATTCTTAGGACGATCAGCCAAGACACTAGTCACTAGGAAGAAGTAGGAAGCGAGGTGTTTCATCAAGCCAGCTCTCGGCCACATTCAAAGTGCAGCAAGCACGGTTCGCACGAAGATGCGCCGCAAGGTTTGCTGGCCTGTTTACATGCTGAATAATAAAAAAAGAGGAAATATTACTGAGAGCTACTATTTGTAATAGGATTTGAGCCAGAATTAAGTGAGAATTGTGGCGAGTGTTGCATGCAATCAACTTCCATTATCACATGCGAGAACCCTCGAAGAGAACCAAATGTGTTGAAGATTGCTTTATCACATTTTAAAATTATAATAAGAGTGCAGACGCTCCTCCATCCGGTTCCTATTAGTATAGTGTAGTATGCTTCTGACAATCTGACACCGAATTAACTGTTGCATGTCCACCGCTAGAGCGAGGGAGAGCTTGCATTAGTCAAAAGTTTCTCCTTGTCCTGTGAGCCACCGCGCGCAAGCTTCTCCCGTCCTGCAACCTTCTCCTCGTTCGGCAAGTTGACGGGACACAGCAAAGTAATGCTAGTCCATGCTGCCTCCTCTCCGGTTAACATGGATTAATTTCAAACAAGATAAATACACTCCTTGTCACTATATATTTGTAAAAATACGATCAGTTGACTTCATAATACGCTCATTGCTATATTTTCTGGTGTTCATACGGTCACTAGCTCACCCTGACTGAGTATGTGTGTGCATGCACATGTAGGTTGAGCACTTGAGCGTCACCGTGTGTGTTCCGTCGTGTGCTCGGACATGCATTCGTTAGGGCGTCGCGCGTGTTTTTGTGTCCATGTGTACGTGTGACTGTTGCATACACGTAGGGGGAGTACGTGTAGGGGCCACTAAGAAGCAGTCAAATCACACATTAAGTTAGTCAGAAGAAACAACCATCATTTCACTCTTGAATGACACGTACGCAATATAAAATGGTTGATATGGAGAGAAAAAGAAAACCAATATACTCTACACTAGCAGGGTGCGTGTGAGAGACGGGTCAGGAGGTGAATGACACGTGGCCCCATGGGGTGGCTGGCCCACCTATCATACAGCCAAAGGCAGGTGCAGTAGAGGGCCGAGGAGTAGTACGAAATCCTACGCACCTACGCACGCTAACCAACGGCTGAGATCACTCGAATCGCAAGATCAGTTGACTAGAAGCTACGCTAGACCCATGGAGGCGATGAGCGCGAGCATCAGCCGGATGTGCCAGATGGGCCACGACGCCGGCCTGCGGCCCGGCAGGTAGTATTGCTTGAGGCCGCCAGGGCGAGGGGCCGCTTGGATGACAGCTTCGCATCCTTGTTCGATGAGGTCCTCGTCGGTTTCCTCGACAAGTTCACCGTCGTCAAGAAGCTTGCGGACGACTTTGACGTAAGCCTCCAGACGACGCGCCCAAGCTCTGCGATGCCCGCCACCCTCAACGGCAATTATGGTAACAACCTCTTCGACGCACTGGTGGCCCTCCGACTGCCCGCCGTCACGCCGGAGAATGTCCACCTCGAGGTTGCTGAGCGAGTCCTGGATTAGGGGGTGTCCGGATGGCCGGACTATAACCTTTGGCCGGACTCTTGGACTATGAAAATACAAGATTGAAGACTTCGTCCCGTGTCCGGATAGGACTTTCCTTGGCGTGGAAGGCAAGCTTGGCGATACGGATATGTAGATCTCCTCCCATTGTAACTGACTCTGTGTAACCCTAGCCCTCTCCGGTGTCTATATAAACCGGAGGGTTTTAGTCCATAGGACGAACAACAATAATACCATAGGCTAGCTTCTAGGGTTTAGCCTCTCTGATCTCGAGATAGATCTAATCTTGTACTACCCATATCATCAATATTAATCAAGCAGGAGTAGGGTTTTACCTCCATCGAGAGGGCCCGAACCTGGGTAAAACATCGTGTCCCTTGTCTCCTGCGCCTAGACGCACAGTTCGGGACCCCCTACCCGAGATCTGCCGGTTTTGACATTGACATTGGTGCTTTCATTGAGAGTTCCACTATGCCGTCGCCATCAGGAAGGATGCCTCTTCCCGTCTTTAAAGACGACATTGTTGCTAAAGGAGCTTTGGCTATCGGCCAAACTCTCCAGCTAGGTGGTTTTCTCATGACCGCCTGTTCGGTCGCCGCGCCGACGATGACTTCTCGGGTCATCGAAAGCAATCTTCACGTCAACTTGGAACTCGTCGAACAGTAAGATCCGATGGATCTCTCTTCCCTAAACGAGCTTTTGGATCGCATCGCCGCCCTGGGAGTCACTACAGACTACGATCAGATTGGGCCTAAACCCAATCTAAGAGAGATTAACTCTCCCCAGGTCACCCATCACGTTGCAGTGGTGGAGGAACAATGCAGCGACCCTTCATCTATCTTAAGGACTAGTTATGTCCGGATTCCCGATCCCTCCAAGCCGGATACCCGAGGAGGGGAGGACGTCACTCAAGCCCTGAACCTAAAGTCAGGCAGCGGGCTAGATTCATTGGACAACATCCAAGAACCCAAGCTTCTGAGTTCGGAAACTCCTTGGCCCCTGAGTCTCAGATTGGGTGAGGTTCCGGATTTAATTCCACACACCCACCCAAACATAAGCGATCTATCCCAAATTTGGCAAGAGCCCCAAGAAACAGTACACCATTACTGGGCCAGATTCCTCCTTGTCATGAACAGGATAAGGGACTGCCGCGAGGAGGATGCAATTTCATTCTTCTGCAATCATTGCATGGACAAAGGAATCCTAAACGCCATAAGTCGCCGTGAAATTACACGATTCGCTGACTTGGCGTCCATAGTACGAAAGTACTATGCGATGGAAACTGCCTGAAAAACCGAAATACGATTTTGGGACAATCCGGCCCTGAATACAAACCTAGTGCAAAATAAAAGGGTGCATTATCGCCAGGCACCCGGGTTAAACACCAAAAAGCAAAAACCCTCTACAGGGCATGGAACCGTACTCAAGGGATGGCTCAATGGACCCTGTAAAATTCACGGTACAGAGGGCGCCACACCAACTCATAGCCTTAGACCATGTTGGATACTCCGGCAGGTGGCCAGAAGCGGCGAAGATCTTCTAACTCCAAAATCCACATAGCACCAGCCCAGGGATACCAGTATGGTATTAACAGTCTTCGAGACCTTCGAATCAAATAATATGCGGAAACGAACACTCCGCAGCGTTGCCGAAGTCTACCGCGTAGCAACAATAAACCCATGGAGTGACATGGCTATTACATTTAATGCTAGTGATGAACCTAAATTCCGAACAGCCCGAGCACCATCCGCATTCATCCTCAGTCCAATAGTGGATGGCTTTCACCTTACCAAGGTACTCATGGACGGTGGCAGCGGATTGAACCTCATTTACGAGGAAACCCTTCGAAAAATGGAAATAGACTGGAGCCGCATTGACAAATACTCCGGAGTATATTTAAGAACCGATGGGGTAGTGCACAACCGCATGGGAGACTCAGCCCGGTCCTTGCGCCGCATTAATAGTGAGTAATGAGCAGTCAAATCATAAGCCCCACCTTTCCCACTGTAAGTTGCTCTGAAGAAGCAACCATCAATATGCTCTTCTTTGAATCCGCTCATGCTACTCCATCTGTCACTATTTATACAGCGCGCTTCAGAAAAAAGAAAAACATCGGTGGGACCAAGGCGACTAGCGATCGGCCTGAAATATAGCATTGGTAGTTATAGCACGGCACCTATTACTAGGGGGAATAATGCGTACACACATGCATGCAGTGCTTCCACCCCTGGTACACACATGCATGCAATCCGTAGTAGTACAGTACATGGAGAGAAAATTGTGGACTTGATTGCGGTTACCACGCCCTAATTAATTGAGCATTAAACCAAATGCGTCTAAAGTCTCTCTGGTGGTGGAAATGCATTGAGAGAAATGCATCATAATGAAGTGCGCCCTGTAAACTGTGACGGAGGGTGGAGTAGTATGAAGGTGCAAAACCAAGGACGCGTACTAGTACTACGCTTGGCTCTTCGCCCCTTCGTGAAGTCGAACAATGATGGTACTCCGCATGTTGGGTACTACAGTGTATGCCTCTGACAATCTGACACCGAATGGACTGATGCATGTCCATCGAGGGTAGGTTGCATTAGTCAAAAGGCGTAAGTGAGCTTCACCTTGTCCTGCAAGCTTCTCCTCGTTCTGCGAGTTGATGGGACACACCAAAAAGTAGTGCTAGTCCATACTCCCTCCTTTTCGGTTAATATGGCTTAATCTTTTTTGCGGGTAAATGAGACAGCTTTATTCATATATAAGCATTCTTAGGACGATCAGCCAAGACACTAGTCACTAGGAAGCCAAAAAAAGTAGGAAGCGAGCTGTTTCATCAAGCCAGCTCTCGGCCACATTCAAAGTGCAGCAAGCACACGGTTCGCACGAAGATGCGCCGCAAGGTTTGCTGACCTGTTTACATGCTGAATAACAAAAAAGAGGAAATATTACTGAGCGCTACTATTTGTATTAGGATATGAGCCAGAATTAAGTGAGAATTGTGGCGAGTGTTTCATGCAATCAACTTCCATTATCACATGAGAGAACCCTCCAAGAGAACCAAATGTGTTGAAGATTGCTTTATCACATTTTAAAATTATAATAAGAGTGCAGACGCTCCTCCATCCGGTTCCTAGTAGTATAGTGTAGTATGCTTCTGGCAATCTGACACCGGATTAACTTTTGCACGTCCACCGCCTGAGCGAGGGAGAGCTTGCATTAGTCAAAAGTTTGTCCTTGTCCTGTGAGCCACCGCACGCAAGCTTCTCCCGTCCTGCAACCTTTTCCTCGTTCTGCAAGTTGACGGGACACAGCAAAGTAATGCTAGTCCATGCTGCCTCCTCTCCGGTTAACATGGCTTAATTTTAAACGAGATAAATACACTGTCTGTCACTGTATATTTGTAAAAATACGGTCAGTGGACTTCATAATACGCTCATTGCGCTCAATATATATATATATACATATATATATATATATATATTCCGGTGTTCATACGGTCACTAGCTCACCCTGACTGAGTATGTGTGTGCATGGACGTGTAGGTTGAGCACTTGAGCGTCACCGTGTGTGTTCCGTCGTGTGCTCGGACATGCATGCATTTGGGCGTCGCGCGCGTTTTTGCGTCCATGTGTACTTGTGACTGTTGCATACACGTAGGGGGAGTACGTGTAGGGGCCACTAAGAAGCAGTCAAATCACACAGTAAGTTAGTCGGAAGAAACAACCATCATTTCACTCTTAAATGACACGTACGCAATATAAAATGGTTGATATGGAGAGAAAAAGAAAACCACTATATTATACACTAGCAGGGTGCATGTGAGAGACGGGTCAGGAGGTGAATGATACGTGGCCCCAGGGGGTGGCTGGCCCACCTATCATACAGCCAAAGGCAGGTGCAGTAGAGGGCCGAGGAGTAGTACGAAATCCTACGCACCTACGGACGCTAACCAACGGCTGAGTGATCACTCGAATCGCAAGATCAGTTGACTAGAAGCTACGCTAGACCCATGGATGCGATGAGCGCGAGCATCAGCCGGCTATGCCAGATGGTCCACGACGCCGGCTTGCGGCCCGGAAGGTAGTATTGCTTGAGGCCGCCAGGGCGAGGGGCCGCTTGGACGACAGCTTCGCATCCTTGTTCGATGATGTCCTCGTCGGTTTCCTCGACAAGTTCACCGTCGTCAAGAAGCTTGCGGATGACTTTGAAGTAAGCCTCCAGCCGACGCGCCCAGGCTCTGCGATGCCCGCCACCCTCAACGACCACTATGGTAACAACCTCTTCGACGCACTGGTGGCCCAGCGACTGCCCGCCGTCACGCCAGAGAATGTCCACCTCGAGGTCGCTGAGGGATTCCTGGATTAGGGGGTGTCCGGATGGCCGGACTATAACCTTTGGCCGGACTATTGGACTATGAAAATACAAGATTGAAAACTTCGTTCCGTGTCCGGATAGGACTTTCTTTGGCGTGGAAGGCAAGCTTGGCGATACGGATATGTAGATCTCCTCCCATTGTAACTGACTCTGTGTAACCCTAGCCCTCTCCGGTGTCTATATAAACCGGAGGGTTTTAGTCCATAGGACGAACAACAATCATACCATAGGCTAGCTTCTAGGGTTTAGCCTCTCTGGTCTCGAGGTAGATCTACTCTTGTACTACCCATATCATCAATATTAATCAAGTAGGAGTAGGGTTTTACCTCCATCGAGAGGGCCCGAACCTGGGTAAAAACATCGTGTCCCTTGTCTCCTGTTACCATCCGCCTAGACGCACAGTTCGGGACCCCCTACCCGAGATCTGCCGGTTTTGACACCGACATTGGTGCTTTCATTGAGAGTTCCATTGTGCTGTCGCCATCAAGAAGGATGCCTCATCCCGTCTTTAAAGACGACACTGTTGCTAAAGGATCTTTGGCTATCGGCCAAACTCTCCGGCTAGGTGGTTTTCTCATGACCGCCTATTCGGCCGCCGCGCCGACGATGACTTCTCGGGTTATCGAAAGCAATCTTCACGTCAACACGGAACTCGCCGAGCAGTTAGATCTGATGGATCTCTCTTCCCTAAACGACCTCTTGGATCGCATCGCCGCCCTGGGAGTCGCTACAGACTACGATCAGATTGGGCCTAAACCCGATATGAGAGAGATTAACTCTCCCCAGGTCACCCATCACGTTGCAGTGGTGGAGGAACAATGCGGCGACCTTTCATCTATCTTAAGGACTAGTTATGTCTGGATTCCCGATCCCTCCAATCTGGATACCAGAGGAGGGGAGGACGTCACTCAAGCCCTCAACCTAAAGTCAGGCAGCGGGCTAGATTCATTGGACAACATCCAAGAACCCAAGCTTCCGAGTTCGGAAACTCCTTGGCCCCTGAGTCTCAGATTGGGTGAGGTTCCAGATTTAATTCCACCCACCCACCCAAGCATAAGCGATCTATCCCAAATTTGGCTAGAGCCCGAAGAAACAGTACACCATTACTGGGCCAGATTCCTCCTGGTCATGAACAGGATAAAGGACTGCCGCGAGGAGGATGCAATTTCATTCTTCTGCAATCATTGCACGGACAAGGGAATCCTCAACGCCATAAGTCGCCGTGAAATTACACGCTTCGCTGACTTGGCGTCCATAGTACGAAAGTACTGTGCGATGGAAAGCGCCTGGAAAACCGAAATACGATTTTGGGACAATCTGGCCCTGAATACAAAGGGCGCCACACCAACTCATAGCCTTAGACCATGTTGGATACTCCGGCAGGTGGCCAGAAGCGGCGAAGATCTTCTAACTCCAGAATCCACAGAGTACCAGCCCAGGGATACCAGTATGGTATTAACAGTCTTCGAGACTTTCGCTTCAAATAATATGCGGAAACAAACACTCCGCAGCGTTGCCGAAGTCTACCGCGTAGCAACAATAAACCCATGGAGTGACATGGCTATTACATTTAATGCCAGTGATGAACCTAAATTCCGAATAGCCCGAGCACCATCCGCATTGGTCCTCAGTCCAATAGTGGATGGCTTTCGCCTTACCAAGGTACTCATGGACGGTGGGAGCGGATTGAACCTCATTTACGAGGAAACCTTTCAAAAAATGGAAATAGACTGGAGTCGCATTGACAAATACTCCGGAGTATATTTAAGAACCAAGGGGGTAGTGCACAACCGCATGGGAGACTCAGCCCGGTCGTTGCGCCGCATTAATAGTGAGTAATGAGCAGTCAAATCATAAGCCCCACCTTTCCCACTGTAAGTTGCTCTGAAGAAGCAACCATCAATACGCTCTTCTTTGAATCCGCTCATACTACTCCATCCGTCACTGTTTATACAGCGCGCTTCAGAAAAAAGAAAAAAATCTGTGGGACCAAGGCGACTAGCGATCGGCCTGAAAAATAGCATTGGTAGTTATAGCACGGCGTCTATTACTAGGGGGAATAATGCGTACACACATGCATGCAGTGCTTCCAACCCGGGTACACACATGCATGCACTCCGTAGTAGTACAGTACATGGAGAGAAAATTGTGGACTTGATTGCGGTTACCACGCCCTAATTAATTGAGCATTAAACCAAACGCATCTAAAGTCTCTCTGGTGCTGGAAATGCATTGAGAGAAATGCATCATAATGAAGCGCGCCCTGTAAACTGTGATGGAGGGTGGAGTAGTATGAAGGTGCAAAACCAAGGACGCGTACTAGTACTACGCTTGGCTCTTCGCCCCTTCGTGAAGTCGAACAATGATGGTACTCCGCATGTTGGGTACTAAAGTGTATGCCTCTTACAATCTGACACCGAATGGACTGATGCGTGTCCACCGAGGGTAGGTTGCATTAGTCAAAAGGCGTAAGTGAGCTTCACCTTGTCCTGCAAGCTTCTCCTCGTTCTGCGAGTTGATGGGACACACCAAAAAGTAGTGCTAGTCCATACTCCCTCCTTTTCGGTTAATATGGCTTAATCTTTTTTGCGGGTAAATGAGACAGCTTTATTCATATATAAGCATTCTTAGGACGATCAGCCAAGACACTAGTCACTAGGAAGCCAAAAAAAGAAGTAGGAAGCGAGGTGTTTCATCAAGCCTGCTCTCGGCCACATTCAAAGTGCAGCAAGCACGGTTCGCACGAAGATGCGCCGCAAAGTTTGCTGACCTGTTTACATGCTGAATAACAAAAAAAGAGGAAATATTACTGAGCGCTACTATTTGTAATAGGATATGAGCTAGAATTAAGTGAGAATTGTGGCGAGTGTTTCATGCAATCAACTTCCATTATCACATGAGAGAACCCTCCAAGAGAACCAAATGTGTTGAAGATTGCTTTATCACATTTTAAAATTATAATAAGAGTGCAGACGCTCCTCCATCCGGTTCCTAGTAGTATAGTGTAGTATGCTTCTGGTAATCTGACACTGAATTAACTGTTGCACGTCCACCGCCTGAGCGAGGGAGAGCTTGCAGTAGTCAAAAGTTTCTCCTTGTCCTGTGAGCCACCGCGCGCACGCTTCTCCCGTCCTGCAACCTTCTCCTCATTCGGCAAGTTGACGGGACACAGCAAAGTAATTCTAGTCCATGCTGCCTCCTCTCCGGTTAACATGGCTTAATTTCAAACGAGATAAATACACTGTCTGTCACTGTATATTTGTAAAAATACGGTCAGTGCACTTCATAATACGCTCACTGCGCTCAATATATATATTTTCAGGTGTTCATACGGTCACGAGCTCACCCTGACTGAGTATGTGTGTGCATGCACGTGTAGGTTGAGCACTTGAGTGTCACCGTGTGTGTTCCATCGTGTGCTCGGACATGCATGCATTAGTGTGTCGCGCGCGTTTTTGCATCCATGTGTACGTGTGACTGTTGCATACACGTAGGGGGAGTACGTGTAGGGGCCACTAAGAAGCAGTCAAATCACAAAGTAAGTTAATCAGAAGAAACAACCATCATTTCACTCTTGAATGACACGTACGCAATATAAAATGGTTGATATGGAGAGAAAAAGAAAACCACTATACTATACACTAGCAGGACAAGATTCATGGTGTTTCCTCGACGCATACTCCGGCTACCATCAAATTAAGATGGCAGATCCAGACCAAGCTGCAACGGCATTAATCACCCCATACGGTCCATTCTGCTCCAACACAATGCCCTTCGGGCTCAAAAACGCCGGCGCAACATATCAGCACATGATTCAGACATGTCTGGAAACCAGATTGGCAAAATAGTGAAGGCATACGTAGACGACGTGGTCGTCAAAACCAAGTATGTCGAAACTCTAGTAGACGACTTGAGGCTCACATTCGATAACCTCCGAACATATGACATCAAGCTTAACCCGGAAAAATGCGTTTTCGGCGTACCAGCCGGAAAGCTCTTGGGCTTCATTGTATCCGGTAGAAGAATTGAAGCAAATCCAGCCCAGATCCGAGCTTTGTCACAATTGGATATCCCAAAGGACCTCAAACAAATACAAAAATCGACCGGATGTGTGGCGGCTCTAAGCCGCTTTATCTCCCGCTTGGGAGAAAAGGCATTACCCCTTAATCGCCTCCTCCGGCGCACCGAACACTTTGAGTGGACGGATGCTGCCACAGCTGGACTCGAAGAAATAAAAGCCATATTTGCAACAAACCCGGTCCTGGCCGCGCCAAACATTGGCGAACCAATGCTATTATACATTGCAGCAACTCATCAAGTTGTAAGCGCAGTGCTCGTCGTCGAACGAGAAACGGACGGACACAAATTCCCCCTTCAAAAGCCAGTTTACTACGTGTCCACTGTCCTCACTCCATGCAAGTCACGGTACCCGCATTATCAAAAGATAGCGTACGCGGTATTTATGGCATCCCGGAAGCTGCGACACTACTTTCAAGAGCGTCCGATAACAGTAGCCTCTGAAGTACCTCTTAACGATATTATAAACAACCGCGACGCGATGGACCGGATTGCCAAATGGGCCATTGAGCTCCTCCTGTTCGACATAACCTATAAGCCATGAAGAGCTATTAAGTCGCAAGTTTTGGCCGACTTCGTCGCCGAATGGACTGAAGCCGAACTCCCTAAAGAGTACGGCACATATTCCAACTGGATCATGCACATCGACGGCTCCAAAATGTTGGCTGGTCTGGGGGCTGGCGTTGTTCTGACGTCCCCAACAGGAGATACAGTTCAATACGTACTCCAGATAATGTATACGGACTCCAACAACGCAGCCGAATATGAGGCCCTTCTACATGGTCTCTAGATGGCAGTATCCATGGGCATTCAATGCCTAGAGGTGCGCGGGGATTCGAACCTCGCGATATCCCAAATAAATGGAGACTTTGATGCCAAGGATCCAAAAATGGCAGCTTAGCGCAACACCATCCTAAAAATGTCAGCTCGGTTCGAGGGGCTCGAATTTCACCATATAGCCCGGGGAAACAATCAGGCAGCAGACGTCCTGGCACGCATTGGCGCAAAGCGCGATGCCGTCCCTCCCAACATCTTCTTGGAGAGGCTGTTCAAGCCATCCGTAGTATGGGAAGGGGAACCCGAAAATAACAGCCCAGACCCAACCGCACTGCCCGACACCGAACACTCTGACACAATTGGAGGCTCTGCCAACGAAGTAACATCCTCAGCCCACGTAATAATGGCAGTCATTGCCCCGTGGAAAGAACCATTCCTAGCCTACCTAACCAGGCAGGAACTTCCTGAGGACCAAAACGAGGCATGCTGCATAGTGCGGCGATCTAAAGCCTATAAAGTCCATGAGGGAGAGCTTTATAAGAAAAGCACCACCGGAGTCCTTCAAAGGTGTATCTCCGAAGAGGAAGGGCGGAATCTTCTTGATGAAATTCATGCCGGACTCGGCGGGCACCACGCTGCAGCCCGGGCCCTTGTAAGCAAGGCCTTCCGTACAGGATTTTATTGGCCGACGGCCCGGGCAGATGCTCAGGACTTAGTCCAACGATGCGTTGGTTGCCAGCTCTTTGCTAACCAAAGCCATATGCCACCCACCGCCCTCCAAACTATACCCATCACCTGGCCCTTTGCGGTCTGGGGGCTTGACATGGTTGGACCCCTTAAAGGAGGAACCCACAAGCAAAAATACCTACTAGTCATGGTGGATAAGTTCACCAAATGGATAGAGGCCAAGCCTGTTAAGACGGCCGAATCCGGACCGGTGATAGACTTCATATCCGGGGTCTACACCGTTACGGCGTCCCCCACAACATCATCACTGATAACGGCACGAACTTTACGGCCAACGAGGTCAAATTCTAGTGCAAAAACATGCGCATCGAGCTCGACTATGCTTCAGTCTATCACCCACAAACTAACGGTCAAGTCAAGCGAGCAAATGGTCTAATCATGAGCGGCATCAAACCCAGATTAGTGCGGTCCCTCAAGGAATCTAACACGCATTGGGTAGAGGAGCTCGACTCTGTACTCTGGGGGCTGCGAACCACGCCGAATCGCACCACCAGATACACACCATTCTTTATGGTATACGGCGCAGAGGCGGTTCTGCCCTACGACATAATTCATGACTCACCTCGCGTGCGCACGTACGAAGAAAGAGAAGCCGAACTCGATCGGCGGGACAGTTTGGACGCCTTGGAGGAGGAGCGTGATGTGGCAAAAGCCCGCTCCGCATTCTATCAACAACAGGCTCGAAGATACCAAAGCAGAGTAGTACGGGCCAAAACTTACAATGTTGGCGAGTTAGTTCTACGCCTGGCGGACAAGAAAAAGGACAAACTCAAGCCCAAACGGGAAGGTCCCTTTATCATTGACCAAGTCCTGACTGGTGGAGCGTACCGTCTGCGAGATGCATCAGATAACCGACTCGAGCGAACCCATGGAACGCAGCCCGTCTCCGAAGATTCTACACCTAGTGCCGGACTCTGTGTTCGTCTCCTTCCTCTATCTATTTTTTACACACTAGCTATCTTATATTTCTCTCCTTCTCTCCTCACTTTCTCTTATAGCCTTTAAGGGCTCGTTCGCGCCTTGTTCACACACAACTGACGCGCTATCCGCGCTCATTATACATGGGGGCTTCTTTAACAGAAGCTTATTTATACGGGCTTCATGCCCAACACATGTGCCACACTTCCGCATGTACCTTTTATTCACCATTATATGCATCGATATGACTTAAGTTTTGGCCAAGCTGGGTTGCCTAGCTCCTGTGTTTACCCCTACGTTCCAGATTGTTCGGCTAGGCGGTAAAGGGAGCACCTCTGCGATTGTTACTGTCGGGTCAGCCGGATGTGTACCTCAGACTGGGTGAAGCCGAAAGCTACCGTTCTTAAGGGAATATTCGGTCGGTGAACTAAAAGATGATTTTTTACTTGTTTATTTACCCGCCCCCAGATGTTTTTCTGCTTTTTTTGCAGTCCGAACATGCACTTTAGGGCATGCCTCCCAGGGAAAGGAACCCCTAACGGAACTATTCTCCCTGGAAGATGTTTCTTACTAACCATGTAATATAACATAACTAGTTGGGCACCTGTCTGTTCAAGCACTAATGACCCCTACGCCTGGTCTCCATGCATGCCCCGGTTCTTACATAACCGAGAGGGTATTCGGACACATTCCGGACTATCGGGTCCCGAGGTTAAAGAGAAAAGGTCTGCCATGACAAACGATCTACAATCCGGCTAGAAGGCATTATACATGTCATCTTAAATTACATAGTCAATTTGACTGGTTATATTCCTCTTCAATGCCATCCAACAGGCTGTCCAGTTTACAGTCCTGTTGGGAATACTTTGCGGCCAATTCTACTTGGCCGTACACTAAGCTCACAGGGATCTCCTTCCCATCGGGCCCTACAGGTCCGACCTCGGCCATGTGGTTTGGGTCAGCCTTCGTGTACCGCGTCTTCACCATGGCCCAGGCCTCCCTGGCACCTTGACGGCAGGCCGATATCTTCCATAATCGGAAGCGCCGTCGTGCTCCCTTCAGCTTCTCTGCAAGCTCTCCAAGGCCTTCGGGCATGGAGACGGATGGCCACAAGGCCTGGGCAATGCCTTGCATTGCCTGCCAAACTCGTTCATGCAGTTTTGAGAGCTCGGGAAGAAGGTCACCCGTAGAACTGGGCATTTCCTCTGCAGGACGACCTGTTAGCATACCTACGGACATAACTCTGTTA
The DNA here is from genome assembly GCA_032464435.1 of Aegilops umbellulata. Taxonomy (NCBI): domain Eukaryota; kingdom Viridiplantae; phylum Streptophyta; class Magnoliopsida; order Poales; family Poaceae; genus Aegilops; species Aegilops umbellulata. The sequence goes on from CP136056.1 coordinate 515,469,468, forward strand.
GTCGACTTCCTCGCCGAACTCTTTTTCCAAGTTCGTTCAAGCACTTACTAAATATGCCGCGTCGAAGCCGCCGATTCTCCTTAACGGAGTCCGACAGCTGGGCACGAACATCCTTTAGTTCCACGCCCAGCTGGGTGTTGGCATCTTGGAGATCATTCTTCTCCTGCCTCACCTTTGTAAGCACGCTATCACCAGCCTTTAGCTGGCGTAGGAGTTGATGCTTCTCCGGATCTAATCCGGCGCCATCTGCAATTCCATTGTCAGATTTGCATACACGCCGCACTTTACATGATACTCATCAAGTGAGGCATATAATACCAGAGGGGGTCTTCTTGGGCTCCCCTGCTGCGGCTAGTGCGGCCTGAAGTTGGGCTTTGCACTCTTCCAGCTCCTGGGACAGTTGGTATTCTTTTCTGTAAGAACCTGCATAACAAATGATCCTTAAATCAGTTATTCTAACTGTTTCAAGTCTCGGGGGCTACTGATGTATATATAATCATCAAACTTTCTCACCCGTATGTCTTTTACATACTGCTCCGTGGCCCTGGTTAGACCATTTTGAGCGGCACGGAGGTATGCATCTCCCGAGTTAAAGGCATCCAATGCCTCTGGGGAGAAACAAGCATCGCGAAGAACTGTCCGGCGGCGCCTGTGGTTTATGGCACTCTCCACCTCGGAATTAGTGGCGGACATTCTGCCCGCATCCTCTGTTGGAGGAGCGTCCGACGCACGCCTCGTGTTCGCCTATGCTTCTAGACCCGGCTTTGGAGCCTGGCTGGTGGAGGCGCGATTGGCAACCTCTCCGGATATAGTCCGGCGAGCCCTCTTTTTCCTAAAAAGAGCACGGGCGTTAGTATGCATCATAAGAATAATACCTTGGAATAAAATGGCACGCCTTACTGCTGCACCGGTGTCTTGATCCGGACTGCGGGTCTTTTCAGCCTGCCCGCCCTCGCGGCCCTTGTTGGCTAGTCACCGCAGGCTCGGCATTCTGCCTCGAGATCCTCACATGCGAAACACCATTGGTATACAATGATCAAAAATAAGCACAGACGGATCATTTTCGAGGTATTGGAACTTCGGTCTCAGTTACATGTGAAGCGGGGAGCAGTCCAGGATAATCGCCGTAATGGCCACCAAGACGTTGTCGTCACTCAATTGGTAAAATACCCCGTCGATCAGCTCCACAAATATGTCTGGATCCTCTTGGGAGGCCGGTTCGAGGGACGTTCTGGATCCTCGGGTTGTGGAGGAGGGTTGTTTATCTCCTTTACGGCCTGGCACAGTTCCTGCGTAGAAATCACAAGATGAGATACTTAATTATGGGAATATGGAACGGATGGGCAAAAAGAAGTGTCCGCTTACCTAGTTTGGAGGATTGTACATAGAAAATCCGCCCTATGGATTGACACAGAGAAATTCCTCTTCTTCTCCCTTGTACAATGCGGACAAGATCTTCGTCAGAGCGGCAACCGATTCCGGCCCCTTATGGCCGCAGTGGGTGGCATCATCCTCCCCGTTGAAATCCCACATGGGGTGGCCTCTATACTGAAGCGGCTGCACCCCCTCGCATAATGCATGTGGCCATGACCTCGATCATGGTCAGTCCGGAATGAGTTAACAACCTTATCCGGCTCATCAGGTAAAGGACGTCCTTGTCATTTTCCTTCTGAGGGCTCTGTAGACGCCAGCTTAGGTGCTTCTTCAAGGGAGCATTATCAAACTCAGGGAGGCCAATCCGAATAGGGTCCAGCAGGGGGACATCTTCAATATAAAACCATTCTGAAGGCCAGTCTTCGGACGCCTTCTTTGGGGTTCCGGATAGATATCCGGTCCCGGGGATGCGCCATACTTCGGCTCCGCCCACTTGATATACTGACCCCTTCTGAGAACGGGGCACGACGCAGAACATCTTCTTCCACAGCGCGAAATGAGCCACACAGCCCAAAAAGACCTCGCAAAGGGCTACGAAGCCCGCGATATGCAATATGGAGGCAGGCGTAAAGTTGTGCAACTGGAGGCCGTAGAACTCCAGGAGCCCCCGGAGAAACGGATGAATTGGAAGTCCGAGCCCTCTTATCAAGTAGGGGACAAGGCATACCCGCTCTCCTTTGGAGGGATTAGGGACGCTCTCCGCTTGCTCTCCGCCATTATAGGTGGCAAGCCCGGCTCGAACCGGGACCATGTAGGCTGGGGGAAGAAATCCTTTGGTTTGAAGCATCACTAGCTCGTTGTGCGGGATGGAATATCTCTCGCAATCTCCAGGCTGAGGGCTGAGAAGGCGAGAGGAGGATCTGTGATGACCTGCCATGATGGAATGTATCTCTGTCGAATGCGCTCCGATGAATGCTCGCGGAGGGAAGATGGTGTGATTTGGATCTAAATCCTCGTCTCTTTAATAGGCAGCTCATTTACGCAGCTAGGGGGTAAATGTAAAAACACCCTGGCTTTTCGCGTTCATTTGACACGTGGAAGAAGGCTATTATTGGGCATGGAAGCCAAGAAGCGCAATATTCACAAGAAGCCGTACACTATTCAACAGGTACATGGAATTTGGAGAAGAACCCGCCTTGCAATTTCGAAGAAAATCTGCGCGCCGGACACGTCGTCATTGAAGCCTGGTTCAGGGGCTACTGAGGGAGTCCTGGATTAGGGGGTGTCCGGATGGCCGGACTATAACCTTTGGCCGGACTCTTGGACTATGAAAATGCAAGATTAAAGACTTCGTCCCGTGTCCGGATAGGACTTTCCTTGGCGTGGAAGGCAAGCTTGGCGATACGGATATGTAGATCTCCTCCCATTGTAACCGACTCTGTTTAACCCTAGCCCTCTCCGGTGTCTATATAAATCGGAGGGTTTTCGTCCATAGGACGAACAACAATCATACCATAGGCTAGCTTCTAGGGTTTAGCCTCTCTGATCTCGTGGTAGATCTACTCTTGTACTACCCATATCATCAATATTAATCAAGCAGGAGTACGGTTTTACCTCCATCGAGAGGGCCCGAACTTGGGTAAAAACATCGTGTCCCTTGTCTCCTATTACCATCCGCCTAGACGCACAGTTTGGGACCCCCTACCCGAGATCTGCCGGTTTCGACACCGACAGTCGTGATCGCCGCGCAGCGCCTGGTGCAGCAAGACACCATCGACATAATCACCCACATCTACACGCAAATCGTCCACAAGGACTAGTACATGCAAGAGGAGGACGATAGGACGCTGGCCTTCTTGGAGCGCAGGGCAACCTTGGACGGCACTGTTCAGAAGCACGTTGATCTCGCCGCCAACGCCGCTGCTCCTCACACGTCGGTTGGTGACCCAGCGCACTAGGGCGTGAGGATGTCGTTGAACGTTGATGGATCCATATGTATTTTTATCCTTCTGTCAAATCCATGTAGTAGTATATGATACTACAGTAATTATCTTACCTTTTGCATCAATTTCATAATTTTTGTACGTACTCCATGCATGAACGGCGCCAGAAGCAAACTTCTCATTACTCTAGGCAAAATCGTTATTTTCTATCTATCGATCGCGCCATGGAGAAGAACCAAATTTTACAAGTTACGAGTTCAAAAGGAAAAGCCTGCCATGTTCGCGTCGCACCCCCACACAGTTGGTCCGGCACGCCGCTCAAGCGAGAATGCGTGTGGTGTTGCATTTTCACTTACAAGTGGGACCGCAGTTGAGCAAACCGACTATCGGCAAACCCCCACCCCGCCCACCGCGCGATGGCTGAGAAAAGAGGACAGGAGGGAGAAGATATGGTTGTAGCACAGACTCCAAGAAAATTGGTGTCGGATGGGACTCGTGTGGGTGGTGTGTGCCGTACTGCTAGACGTGAATGCTAGTTATGGCCCATGCCACCCCAATATATCGAGCCTATATCGAGGTACGTAGAACAAATTTCCTGCAGTCCGTGCTCGGCCCTCCTCTATCTCTCTGCTCGGCCAGCCAGCGGACGCGCGGAGCCCATCGTCTGTTTGCTCACATGCGGCCCCACATGTCAGCGAAAACGCAAAAGGACCCACTGAACCTGCACATCTATCACCTCGACGTGCTGGTGATGAAAAACAAATCCAATAAAGATCTTCGGTGGCCGCTTTTGGAGTTACTCAAGAGTAGTAAGATTCTATTTATAGTTTAACCCAAGATGCACATCTCGTGGCTTCAACTACCACTCTATTTTCTTTCATGACACGACCTGGATGCTGGATGTCCCACGTGTCGGCAAAAGGAGGAAGAACCCGACCAAATCTTCGGTTCTACTCTTGGATTAGACTAGTTGTGCTAACTTAAAAAATTTATTGTGTACTCCCTCCGTTCCAAAATACTTGACTTCCATTTATCCAAAAATGGATGTACCTATATACTAAGACATGTCTAGATACATATATATTTTGACAAATAGAAGGCATGTAGTATTGTGCAACGGAGGGAGTAGAATGGATGCAAGTTTTTGTATTGGGAAGAAGAGTACATCCATATATTGATAGAGCGCAATTTAGTAGACGTTCTATCACTTTTAGCTAGTATAGAATAGAGGCTGGACATGAGACTAGATGTGAGGAAGCAATGTCTACTTCTTTACACTCGAAGAAGAAAGAAGCACGCAAGATCGAGCCTCCGCATGTGAAGCTAGTACAAATAGTGTACTACTATTGTTGATTGGCCTCATCCGATGACCTGTTGCAATGCACGTACAATTATGTATTCGGAAAATATTTTTTGCCTCGTCGCACCACTCACTCAGAGAAGCGACTCGAAAGCCATTCATAAATTTAGTAAGTTTATCACAGGCATATCATTTTATTACATAGAACAACAGGTCATCAACCCACATCGACAACGAGGATACATTATAAATACTAAAGTTTTCACCACACAACAAATAACAAGCCATGAAATGAACTTCAACTCAACCATTCCGCGGCGTTGGAAACGGTTGTTTTGAACCACAAGTGATTCTCTGGGATGGGCCATCCGTTGTCGATCTGGAGACCAACGCAGGACTGATCATCCAGGCTGAAGCGGCCTACTATATCAGTACCAGGGTAGGGAACCACCCAAATGTCCGAGGTATAGACACAATTGCTTCTCATAAATGTGGCAACAGGAGTTGGATCGCCTTTCACCATCATCGGATAGTATTGTCCAAGGAAGAGCGAGTTTTCTCCAAGACTATCAATTTTGTGCCAGGGAGAAGGAGTTGGCGCTAGCACCCTAGTATCCATCCTGAATACCATGCAACGGCTGTTGGAATAGGTCCGGAGAGTGCGACCATGGGAGACTACACCTGCGTCCTTAGCAGTAACATCATCAGTGGGTTGTATACACACAAGAAGAGGTGATCCATCGGAATTAGTTGCCAGGCGCCACACAGTATATCAGCGCTGCTCGTCCTCATGCTCGTGATCATCACCATCGTCATCTCCTCCTTGGTTATAAAAATCTTCAAGTATAGGTGGTGGGATGTTGACAGGACCTTGGAAACACAAGAAGAAGGTTAATTGGTAAAGGGAAACTTGCTAACCCGCATGCATGTGGATGAAACAATTATAATTGCGGTGGAATACAAACGTACCGAGACAACGAGGATGCCATGCATAAAGAGTGCCACGAGTGGTGGCAGCAAACACAAGGCCCTCGTATTGAGTTGCATCACAGTACTCCTTCATGCACATAAACTGATTTTTGAGAAATATCCATCGAGTGAAACCATCAAGGACGGCAACAAGCTTGTCGAAGATAGCAACAACATCATAGTATTTGTAATTCCAAGAGCAGTCGGGAACTCGACAAATTTCTATCTTTCGTAGACGACAGTCACCATGATCATATTTGAACATGCGTACATTACCGGTGTGCTCAACCTCTAGGCAGTGTGCTGAGATTTTTGGAAGTGGAACCCGGTGACGAGTGTACACATTCACAAGTTCCCACTCGCAGTTGGACCCAATGTAAACAACCGAATCTCCATTTGCGCCCGCCCAAGCCTTGCCCTCAAGCGATGGGATCTTAACATCACACGTATCATTATCAAGCGGCATCAACTTGCAAAGGGCGAGGCCTCCGTCGTGCCGGCGCCAGTCATCAGGGTCACGGCAAAGAAGATAGGGGAGATCAAACCGCTCCTTGACCCTTGGGTTCCTTGCAATGATGTTATTAGTTGAGTCGAGAATGGGCTGGAACGAACCTGCCATGCTAGCTGAGGTGATGACGTCGCACCGATCAATGAGTTCCTCCACCACGTCATCTTTCAGATCGGGGAAAGAATAAAGAGGTCGTTTCCGGCCTGTTCCCTCCATGGAGAAGACGATCGAACAATAATGGCAGAAGAAAGGGTGAAGGGCTGAAGGAAAATGGAGGAGGGAGAGGAAGAGCGTGCGACAGCAGTTCCAAATCGAGAGGGAAAGGCGAAGAGTCGGTGGACCGTTGCGAGTTTGCCACGGTTCACGAAGAGGCGCCCTGGCCTACACGTTCATTCGGAAATACTCCTACTACTCGCCGTCGTCTCACTGATATGTTGGAACGGGACCACATGTCAACGAAACATGGTGTGTAATTTCTCGTGCAAAATGCGATCTGGCCGCGTTGGCCCGAGGTGTCGCATTAGTTATCGACCTTTATTTTTTTAATGGCGTGCCGATCAGTTTTGAAGCACGACTAACTGGTACTATATGCAGAGAAAATATAAACTACTCTACCACTACCCCACCTCCAGTACTAGTAGTATAAAAAAGATATATATAGGCTGGAGCTTTAGCGCTTTCTTGCTAAGGGCTACCCACTTGCTTCTCACACTACCACCCTCTCTCCAGATCTAAAAAAGACGGCCCCTCTCTCCCTCCTCACCGGTGGTCACAGATCCGCCGGGAAAGAAAAGGACGTGCAGCGTTGACGCACTCGTCGTCGGCGAGCGAGGTCACGCACTGACGACAAGGCCGTCCTCTCAGACCTAGCGCCCGCGCGGGATGGCCTCCATCCCAAGCTCGCTGACGTAGTGTGTGCGGAGGACGACGACCACGAGCGAAGCCACTTCCCGCCGACCCTCAGGTATGCTACCTCTTTTCGAGCCATAACCTTGTTCTACTGCCCCATCTGCTACGTCGTTGCATGTGGATCTTTTTCCACTCCACCATCTTCCCAATTTGCTATCCTCTACTCTGCTGGCCACGCAGACGAAAACCATAATTTGCACTATTAAAGGAAACCCTACTTCATGCAGACTAATCCATGTCTGGGTTGAATAAGGAAAGGAAGGGAGACTGTACTGTCCAAGAGAGTAGGCATCGAACTCGCATCTAGGTTGAAAAGGGGAAAATTAGTAGCTAAGGAACGAGTCTCGTGTCTCTTGGTTGAAGAAGGGTAGAAAGGCATGACAACGCAATAGAGAATGACCAGGTCGATCGGTTTGTTGTCCTCGCATAGGAAAAAGGTGGCTAAAGAGAACAAAAATGGGACCGTAATCCACATATGCTGCCTGGATATTTGTTGCTCTGGGCAACCATACCTCCCTCACCACTCTGCGTCCGTGGAGGTACATCGTACTGGTGCCTCCAATGCTCTTATTGCCACTGTTTTTGCTGTTAGTATAACGCCAACAGTCAAGTCAAGCAATGCTACTACTAAAGTGATGCAACATTTAACTAATGTCGCTCTCAGTCTAATGCCACCCATAAATTTAAGCAATGCCATTTAATGTCACTGGATTATTCCAGGGTTAGCTGTTGATTGTGGATGTATTAAAGATTTTTCAGCTATAAGGCATTCTAATATTGTTGCACAGCCAATATACCAACAATGAAACTTGTTACTCCCATCAGATTTTTTCACTATTAATGCTTATAGATTACATACCTCACTTTCATGAGATAAGTTAATTTTTTTGTACAGTGTCACCAAAATGCCAAGGCGCTGATGTCATTTTATTCTGGTTAAACTGTACAGACAATTATGAAGACAAGAGGAAAGGTCAAGAGTGGGCACCTCCTCCTCCGGCTGTTCTCTTGAGGAGGTATGTATGTTTGTCTCTAATGCCTGTCGACTACATACCTGACATCATGATGTAATGTTAAGTCATTTCCTTTTGTACAGTGTCACTGAATTGTCAAGGCGGTGATGGCATGTTATTTTAGTATAACTGCACAAATTTTGCTTAAAAGAAGAGGAAAGGTCAGGAATGGCTCACTTTTCCAGAAAAAACTATGTATGCCTTCTCACATCAGCCGTTGTTGCTTTATTTATTCCTTCAAACAGGTGGTTAGAAACAGTCTTGCTACCTTTTCCCATTAAGAAATTGGAATGCTTATATTTGTGAGTCTATGCTTCAACTAGTGCCACTTATAGAGTAATCACACTTTCAATATCTATGCAAATAGGGATGCTCGATTTTAGTGGAACTGCACAAAAAGTCCAGTTGGTTCAACATTAGGAGCATGTTCTTTTCCCAACCTTTATATCCAATTGGTGGCACTATGAGCTGTTCATTACGAAGGTACATGGTTTTCTACTATCTTGCTACTCTTTTTGTACTGTCATTAGATAGTAATACTAGTGGTTTGCATGTGAATTTATTGGCAGGGTGGACCTACATTGGAGGTGCAGGACAGGATTCAATGATTGGATGCTCAATTTCGGTTGTATCGATTTCACCTTTTCCATCACTGCGAACATGGATATCCTTGGTCTAATGAAGAATATGCGCTATATTTCTGCTCTAAACCAGCAAATCAATTCAGTATGAATTGTCCAGGGCAAAACATAACTGTATCAGATTGTCCAGTGCAGAACATGACAGATGCTAAGCGGAAGAGACATGTTTAAACCGAAAATACAAGGTGTGGTATATGTTTACTAGCTGCTTGATATTTGTGTAGACAGAGATGTCTGCCCGTTGCTATTTGGCAAACCAACAAAGTGCCCGCAATTTTGGTTGAACTGCACAAGAGAATAGTATAGTCACTGCATGCAGTGCCATTTGAAAATAGACACAGAAAGATTGGATAGTCACTTCATGGACTGCAGAAAAGTAGTATTGTACTATTTATTGGCCAACACTAGGTGCTTCATTGCTTTGGTCTGATTATACAATGGACATCATTTTGCCTAAGTTAAAGTTTGTATTTCGAAAATAGTCTCGCAGTGTGATCGAGGGAAGACCAAATCATATTGCAGTGCATGTTCCTCCATCATGTCTGGTTCATTCTCATGGTTCCAGCTATTGGTGAAACCACTTATGTTTGCAAGAGGAATTGTAGACTTCACAAAAAAATTTGTCTTTCAGCCTGTACTGAATGTTGGCCAATAGAAGCATCCATGTTAGTAGGAAGAACAGATGTTTTCTCTAGATCTTTGCTTTTGGAGCTACATATTTGTATACGATCTGTGAGTCATTGAGATGCATTAACATGTTGATCTTATGTATGGGAATTGTACTAGTTAGTTTTAGGTGTGAGGCAAGATCCGAAGTGGTTGATCTTTGCTTTTGGAGCTACATATTTGTATATGATCTGTGAATCATTGAGATGCATTAACAGTTACTTATTTCTGTCCGCTCAGTGTTTACAAGTTACTGATCGATCACTAGCTAGCCTACAAATGCGCTCCTGGCAGTTTTATTTGCGACGCAAGATGCATAGTGGAAGTGGTTTGAATAAAAAGGCCTACCTCTGAAGAAACTGACAAGCTCGTACGCAAGCAAGTGCCTCCTTATTTCAAGCCAATAGAAAAAATGGCTCCTCCTAGTGGATTTCTGACATCTGGGTCCCATGCCATTGTCAACGTAGTCAATAAACGAGAGAATTGCACAACGAGCGGTTGACACTAGGGACCCAGCATCTCGCCCAGTTATTTTTGTTTTGGGTTAATTTGATAAATGCCACTCCAAATCTGGTGTATCCGAGAAATGCCACTGCAATTTCCAAACTTTGGAAAATGCCATTTCATGCCATTTCTTGTGGCATTTTTCGAAGTCTGGAGTGGCGTTTTTCAAAGTTTGCAAACTACAGTGGCGTTTTTCAAAGTTTGCAAAAATTGCAGTGGCATTTTTCAAAGTTTGGAAATTGCAGTGGCATTTTTACGAATCGCCATAATTGGAGTGATATTTATCTAATTTGTTTTTGAGACGGAAGCAGGGTGTCAACTGGGCTGTGCGGGACACTCTGGCCTGTCTAGACAGCCTTTTCTTTTATGTTTACCACATACTAGCCCAATAGTTTTTTTTCTTTCTGAAAATGGCTAGCACAGTTTTTTTGTGATTTGTCAAGTAAGTCGCTTTATCAGGCCTGTTGGACTGCAAATCTTTCAAGACGAGGAGAGTGGCCTATCAGTAATGAGAAATGGGTTGTACATTTTTAAAACACATCAAACCAGCAATTATTTCCAAATATCTTTTTTTTTATTTCAAGATTTTAAATTGCATTGATTTTTATGCGTGGACAATTTATTGGATTTTATATTGATATACATTTATTTTTAAAGTCAGTATGAATGTGACTCGAAATTTCGGGATTAAAAACAGTTCAGACCGCACCGACATATGCAAAATTTTGTATAATTTTTTAACCGTGGCCACAATATGGGCTGTAATGCTAACATAAAGAATATGGGCTCCAAAAAAACCCGTAAGAATTAGCAAATGGGCTGTAAATTATTTGAAATAATGGCAGATGGGCTGTATGCTGTTTTCCACATATTTGAGGCTTTCCACAGATGGCATGTATACTATTGGATGTCCATCCAACGGCCGTCGTGCTTCTTCAATCTCTACTCTTCCTGCTCCAGCTGCTCAAACAAGCGCCGGCGGGACTGCCTGCTCCCTCCTCCCCGCGGCCGGCTATGCCGCCGCGTAGGCCTCACTGCCCCACCGTACTCTCATCGTTGGCCTAGCCATCCCTCTACTCACCCACACCTGCTATTGTTCTCCGGCGACGGCAGACGAATCAGTAAACCCTCGTACAGTCATACTCCCCTCCGCGTGGGAAACAAAAACAACGGCCGAGTCTTCCCTGCCTCCATGTCGTTCCCTTCCTAGGCCTCGCCATCGTCCACTGCCCTGGTGCTCTCGGCGTGGCGTGGTCAGCGTGGTCAACGACCGACATGCATCTGAAGTGGACTGTACGTGGAGAGGCTGACAGCTGGGTCCACGGCCGCACGCAAGGAAATGCCTCCTTATTACGTGCAAAATAATGATTTCCTCCACCTAACATCTGGGACCCACCGAAACGGCCTTTGTATTTCGCGAAAAAAACGTTACCGCCGCTGACAGCTTGGACCCACCAGCTATATCTTCGCACGCAAGGAAGTGCCTCCTTATTACGCACAAAAAATGAATACTCCCCCTGCTAGCTGGGACCCAGTATAGTGGGCCTACTAAGTTGACGGGGACGAAGGGCTTTGTCAACTTAGTCAATATGCATGATTCTAGCTCGACTGACCGTACGATGTCCATCCAACGGCCGTAGTGCTTCTTCAACCTCTGGTCTTCTTGCTCCAGCCGCCCAAACCAGCGTCGGTCGCACCGCCTGCTCCTGCCTCCCGTGGCCGGCTGTGCTGCCGCGGAGGCCTCACCGCCCCCATACTACTCCCACCACTGGCTAGGCCATCCCTCCACTCCACTCACCCACACCCCCTGTTATTCTGCGGTGACGGCAGCGTAGCCGAACCAGTGAACCCTCGTACTCCTCTCCGCGTGGGCATCCACTACCGCGTCTTCCCCGGCTCCGCGTCGTCCCCTTCCTAGGCCTCGCCGTCGTCCACCGCGTTGGTGTTGTCGGCGCGCCGTGGTCAATGTGGTCAACGACTGAATTCCATCGGAAGAATACTGTACGTGGAGAGGCTGATAGCTGGGTCCACGACAGCCGCAAGGAAGTGCCTCCTTATTACGCGGAAAATAATTATTCCTCCACCTGACAGTAGGGACCCACCGGACGGGCCACCAGTATTTTGTGAAAAAAATTGTTTCCCCCTGACTGCTGGGACCCACCAGACGGGCCACCGTATTTCATGAAAAAAAGTTCCCCCTGCTGTCATCTCGGACCCACCGGAAGTGCCTCCTTATTACTCACAAAAAATGAATACTCCCCCGGCTAGCTGGGACCCACCTTGGTGGGAGGCTGACTTGTGGGCCTACTAAGTTGATGGGGACGAAGGGCTTTGTCAACTTAGTCAATATGAACGATTCTAGCTCCAGTGACCGTACGATGTCCATCCAACAGCCGTAGTGCTTCTTCAACCTCTAGTCTTCTTGCTCCAGCCGCCCAAAGCAGTGCCGGTCGTGCCGCATGCTCCTGCCTCCCGTGGTCGGCTGTGCTGCTGCGGAGGCCTCACCGCCCCCTACTATTCCCACCGCTGGCCAGGCCCTGCGGCGACGGCAATCGCACACCGCAGCCGAACCAGTGAACCCTCGTACTCCTCTCCGCGCGCGCGGGCTTCCACTGTTGTGTCTTCCCCGGCTCCGCATCATCCCCTTCCTAGGCCTCGCCGTCGTCCACCGCCCTGGTGCTCTCGGCGCGGCGTGGTCAACGTGGTCAAGGAACGACTTCCATCGGACGTGGACTGTACATGGAGAGGCTGACAGCTGGGTCCACGGCCGCAGCAAGGAAGTGCCTCCTTATTACGTGCAAAATAATTATTCCTCCACCTGACAGCGGGGACCCACCGGACGGGCCATCGTATTTCGCCCCCCTGACTGCTGGGACCCACGAGCTACATCTTCACAGGCAAGGAAGTGCGTGACAGTCGGGACCCACCTGGTCGAAGCGTACGTAGCATTGTCATTCTGGTCGCGAACGTATACGTACATATATACTGGTGGATGTAGAGGCGCGCACGTGTCGTAGTAGAGGCGGCCAGGGTGGAAGAAACAAAATACGGCCATGTATGTGTACATACGGGCGGGGTCTCGAACGCCTACTTGCGCATATGTACGGCGAGGGCTCGTGTACATGGCTGGGACGGAACGGAGAAACAGCGTCTTCGCCGTGTTCATGGGTCAGAACGGAATGCGTGACCGTGTTCATCGAGAGGGCTTGGACGGAAGAGGCGATGGAAATGAGGCCTGGCGTACCGCACAACGGAGGAAACGGACCTCCTACGGTCGAAACGGGGGTCCTGTTGATCGGGAGGGGTGTGGCGTACCGCAAAACAGAGGAAACGGACCTCCTACGGTCGAAACGGGGGTGCTGTTAATCGAGAGGGGTGTGGCGTACCGCAAAACGGAGGAAACGGACCTCCTACGGTCGAAACGGGGGTCCTGTTGATCGGGAGGGGTGTGGCGTACCGCAAAACGGAGGAAACGGACTTGTGTTGGAGCGCTATGGTCGAAACGTGGGTCCTGTTCATCGGGAGGGGTGTGGCGTACCGCAAAACGTGACTCCACGGGATACTGGTCATCTCCACCGTCGACCCCCTCCAGCCCCCACGAGCTACTGTTCATCCACCGTCGTCCTCCTCCAGCCTCCACGGGCTCCTGTTCATCCAGCCTCCACCGCGTGCTACTCCACCGGCTACTGTTCAACCACCCCTCCACCGTCTACTGTTCATCCAGCCCTCCACACCACGGGGTCCTATTCAACCACCCCTCCACGGTCACCCCTCCACCGTCTACTGTTCATCCTGCCCTCCATGGGGTGGTCCTGTTCATCCACCCCTCCACGGGGTCCTGTTCATCCAGCCCCAACCGGCTCGATCGATCGAGGTCCTGTTCATCCAGAGGCAACACCACGGGGTCCTGTTCATCCACCCCCATTGGGAACTGTTCATTCAACCCCCCCCCCCCCGCAACTCTCACTGTTCATCCTGAGGCAGCATCGATCGGCTTCAGTTAGCAGCAGTAGCCAAGGAATCGCTCGATCGGGTTCAGTTACAGCCATCGATCGATCGCTCGGGTTCAGTAACGCATAGCCTGCAGTGCAATCGCTCGGGTTCAGTTAGAGCCCAACGCCTCGCTCGGGTTCAGTTAGAGCCAACGCCTCGCGCACACATGCGTACGTGTACGAGAGAAACGCGCATCTCTCGGTGCCCGACCTCCCACCGTAACCGGGAACTCCCCAAAAATTTCCTCCCCCTTGCTTCTACCATAGTTTTTTCCATCATGGACGGCCCAAAGAATGTCATGCAGCTGCGTCTCCGGCCCGTCTAGGACAAGAAGCCCATTTTCTGTCATAATTTTTTGTCATAGAAGTAGGAGCCCACCACATCTATGATGATACCGGGTTTTGTCACAAATATAGTCATAGAAGTGTCATATGTATGACATGAAAAAAATTCGTTCGGCCCAAAATGTCACGGATGTGTCTTTTTTTGTAGTGCTTGCACATCATAATGAACTTAGTTTGCCCTTGGGTTATGAAGAAATGAAACGTATAACTAAGGTCATTCCAGAATTTGCCCTTGATAGAGTTCTTCATTTTGATCTAGAAGAAATTTATACATATTGTGCGGTGAATTGCATTGAAAACCCTTATATTGCCAATTACATAAATAAAAGAAAACAAATAGAAGATGAAGAGAATGCTAACGAAAGGGAAGAGACTTCCCAATATTCTCCTATTATTTCTTATGATGAATCAGGTAACGAGGAGGAGCCTTCTATTCAACCAATCTCATTAATAAGGAGCTCCAAAAAGAGGATTGAACCCACACATGAGGTGAATAAGAAGAAAATAAAAAGGAAGATAGGTAAAAAGATATATCTCCCAAATAATGTTGCTCCTATTATTGTTGTGCCCCATGAAAATGAATCAAAAATAATTGTAGAAGATGATGCACTTGATGATGATTTCGTTATGCCTATTGCTTGTTGTGATGATTATGATTGGGAAGATAATGATACTTCTTATGATCTTGAAAATATTTTTGGCACTTGCTTGGAAGAATATGATAATTGCTATACTATTGGTGCTATCCATACTATTAATGATGAGAGTGATTATGCTTATGATATGAAAAGGCCCAAGCTTGGGGATGCTATGTTTGATGAAGATGATGTTTTTGAGAATATATTTGCTGCAATTAATGTTTGTCCCAATCTTGGGGATGCTAAGTTTAATGAAGATGATATTTTTAGTCTCCCAAGTTTTGATATGCAAATTTATAATGATGATAGCATGTCTCCTACTTATGATGATTATAATGATGAAAGTGGGTTTGGAAGAGTGTCAACTTTAGGAAGTAATGATCCCAATATTCTGGAGGATGTTGAATCTTATAATATTTATTAAAGTGGATTTGGAGAGGTCATGACTTTATTTAGTGATGTATCCACTATTTCGGAAGAGGTTCCAATTGATTATGATGAGAACAAAGTTGCTACTTATGATGATTATTGTGATGAAACTTATGCTATAAAAAGTAGTGATGATTATATTTATAAAACTTGTCATGATTATGATTACCATTTTTCTTAACATTACTCTTTTAATGTGTAAACAATTTATAGTATTCAAGTCTCTTATGATACTCCCACTATTCTGAATGAGAAGAAATTTACTTATGTGGAGAGTAGTAAAATTTCTATGCATGTAGATCATGAAAAGAATGCTTTAGGTGTTGGTTATATTGTTGAATTCATTCATGATGCTACTTAAAATTATTATGAGGAAGGAACTTATGCTTGTAGGAATTGCAATAATACCAAGTCTCCTCTCTATGTGCTTAAAGTTTTGAAGTCATGCTTGTTTTGCCTTCCTATGCTAGTTGATTATTGTTCCCATAAGTTGTTTGCTCACAAAATCCCTATGCATAGGAAGTGGGTTAGACTTAAATGTTCTAGTCATATTCTTCACGATGCTCTCTTTATGTTTCAATTCTTATGTCTTATGTGAGCATCATTGAAATTATCATGCCTAGCTAGGGGCGTTAAACGATAGCGCTTGTTGGGAGGCAACCCAATTTTATTTTAGTTTCTTATTTTTGGTTATTTTTAGGAATAAATAATACATCTATAATCTGTTTATATGTGGTTTTGTGTTTTAATTAGTGTTTGTGCCAAGTAGAACCTTTGGGAAGACTTGGGTGAAGTCTTTATGATCTTGCTGTAAAAAACAGAAACTTTAGCACTCACGAGATTAGTTAAAACTTTTTACTAGAGAGTGATATTTAGTTCATTATTTTTGCAGATGATTACTAGAAAAATTCCTCAGGTCCAACAAGTTATTTTAGAATTTTTAGATTTCCATAAGTATACGTTTGATACAGATTACTACAGACTGTTCTGTTTTTGACAGATTCTGTTTTCTATGTGTTGTTTGCTTATTTTGATGAATCTATTAGTAGTCTCGGAGGGTATGAACCATAGATTAGTTGGAATATAGTATATATTACACCAATATGAATCTAGAATGAGTTTATTACAGTACCAAAAGTGGTGATTTATTTTCTTATACTAACGGAGCTTACGAGTTTTCTGTTGAGTTTTGTGTTGTCAAGTTTCAAGTTTTGGGTAAAGATTCGATGGACTATGGAATAAGGAGTGGCAAGAGTCTAAGCTTGGGGATTCCCAAGGCTCCCCAAGGTAATATTCAAGGACAACCAAGAGCCTAATCTTGGGGAAGCCCCGGATGGCATCCCCTCTTTCGTCTTCGTTCATCGGTAACTTTACTTGGAGCTATATTTTTATTCACCACATGATATGTGTTTTGCTTGGAGCGTCATTTTATTTTCTTTAGTTTTGCTTGCTGTTTGAATAAAGTACCAAGATCTGAAATTCTTAAATGGGATATTCTTCACATAGTTGCATAATTATTAAACTACTCATTGATCTTCACTTATATCTTTCGAAGTAGTTTGTCGTTTGCTCTAGTGCTTCACTTATATCTTTTAGAGCACGGCGGTGGATTTATTTTGAAGAAATTTATGAACTCTCATGCTTCACTTATATTATTTTGAGAGTCTTTATAACAGCACGGTAATTTGCTCGTTATGAATTTAGTCCTAACATGATGGGCATCCAAGAGGGATATAATAAAAACGTTCATATAAAGTGCATTGAATACTATGAGAAGTTTGATTCCGTATGATTGTTTTGAGATATGAGGATGGTGATATTAGAGTCATGCTAGTTGAGTAGTTGTGAATTTGAGAAATACTTGTGTTAAAGTTAGTGATTCCCTTAGCATGCATGTATGGTGAACCGTTATGTGATGAAGTCGGAGCATGATTTATTTATTGATTGTCTTCCTTATGAGTGGCGGTCGGAGACGAACGATGGTCTTTTCCTACCAATCTATCACCCTAGGAGCATGCGTGTAGTACTTTGTTTCGATAACTAACATATTTTTGCAATAAGTATGTGAGTTCTTTAGGACTAATGTTGAGTCCATGGATTATACGCACTCCCACCTTTCCACCAATGCTAGCCTCTCTAATACCGCACACCTTTCACCGGTATCATACACCCACCATATACCTTCCTCAAAACAGCCACCATACCTACCTATCATGGCATTTCCATAGCCATTCCGAGATATATTGTCATGCAACTTACCACCATTCCGTTTATTATGACACGCTCCATGATTGTCATATTGCTTTGCATGATCATGTAGTCGACATTGTAATTGTGGCAAAGCCACCGTTCATAATCCTTTCATACATGTCACTCATGAGTCATTGCACATCTCGGTACACCGCTGGAGGCATTCATATAGAGTCATATCTTGTTCTAAGTATTGAGTTGTAATTCTTGAGTTGTAAGTAAATAAAAGTGTGATGATCATCATTATTAGAGCATTGTCCTAGTGAGGAAAGGATGATGGAGACTATAATTCCCCCACAAGTCGGGATGAGACTCCGTCGAAAAAATAGAAAAAAGAGGCCAAAAAAAGAGAAGGCCAAAAAAACAAAAAATGAGAGAAAAAGAGAGAAGGGGCAATGCTACTATCCTTTTACCACACTTGTGCTTCAAAGTAGCACCATGATCTTCATGATAGAGAATCTCCTATGTTGTCACTTTCATATGCTAGTGGGAATCTTTCATTATAGAACTTGGCTTGTATATTCCAATGATGGGCTTCCTCAAAATGCCCTAGGTCTTCGTGAGCGAGCAAGTTGGATGCACACCCACTTAGTTTCTTTTTGAGGTTTCATACACTTATAGCTCTAGTGCATCCGTTGCATGGCAATCCCTACTCACTCTCATTGATATCTATTGATGGGCATCTCCATAGCCCGTTGATACGCCTAGTTGATGTGAGACTATCTTCTCCTTTTTGTCTTCTCCACAACCACCGTTCTATTCCACCTATAGTGCTATGTCCATGGCTCACGCTCATGTATCGCGTGAAGATTGAAAAAGTTTGAGAACATCAAAAGTATGAAACAATTGCTTGGCTTGCCATCGGGGTTGTGCGTGATTTAAATACTTTGTGTGGTGAAGATAGAGCATAGCCAGACTATATGATTTTGTAGGGATAACTTTCTTTGGCCATGTTATTTTTAGAAGACATGATTGCTTTGTTAGTATGCTTGAAGTATTATTGTTTTCATGTCAATATTAAACTTTTGGTTTGAATCTTATGGATCTGAATATTCTTGCCACAATAAAGAAGATTACATTGATAAATATGTTAGGTAGCATTCCACATCAAAAATTCTGTCTTTATCATTTACCTACTCGAGGACGACCAGGAATTAAGCTTGGGGATGTTGATACGTCTCCAATGCATCTATAATTTTTTATTCTTCCATGATATTATATTATCTGTTTTGGATGTTTATGGGCTTTATTAAACACTTTATATTATTTTTGGGACTAACCTATTAACCTAGAGCCCAGTGAAAGTTCCTGTTTTTTCCCTTGTTTCAGTGTTTTGAAGAAAAGGAATATCAAACGGAGTCCAAACGGAATGAAACCTTCGGAAAAGTTATTTTTGGAAAGAAAGCAATACAGGAGACTTGGAGTGCATGTCAGGAGATCAACGAGGAGAGCACAAGGCAGGAGGGCGTGCCCACCCCCTGGGCGCGCCCTCCACCCTTGTGGGCCCCTCGTGGCTCCCCTTACCGACTTCTTTCGCCTATATATTCCCATATACCCTAAAAAATTGGGGAACGGAATAGATCGGGAGTTCCGCCACCGCAAGCTTCTGTAGCCACCAAAAACCAATTGGGACCCTGTTCCGGCACCCTGCCGGAGGGCGGGATCCCTCACCGGTGGCCATCTTCATCATCCTGGCGCTCTCCATGACGAGGGGGAGTAGTTCACCCTCGGGGCTGAGGGTATGTACCAGTAGCTATGTGTTTGATCTCTCTCTCTCTCTCTCTCTCTCTCTCTCTCTCTCTCTCTCTCTCTCTCTCTCTCTCTCTCTCTCGTGTTCTTGACGTGATACAATCTTGATGTATCGCGAGCTTTGCTACTATAGTGGGATCTTATGATGTTTCTCCCCTTCTACTCTCTTTTAATGGATTGAGTTTCCCCTTTGAAGTTATCCTATCGGATTGAGTCTTTTAATGATTTGAGAACACTTGATGTATGACTTGCGTGGGATAACCGTGGTGACAATGGGTTATTCTATTGATCCACTTGATGTATGTTTTGGTGATCAACTTGCGGGTTCCGCCCATGAACCTATGCATAGGGGTTGGCACACGTTTTCATCTTGATTCTCCGGTAGAAACTTTGGGGTACTCTTTGAGGTTCTATGTGTTGGTTGAATAGATGAATCTGAGATTGTGTGATGCACATCATATAATCATACCCACGGATACTTGAGGTGACATTGGAGTATCTAGGTGACATTAGGGTTTTGGTTGATGTGTGTCTTAAGGTGTTATTTTACTACGAACTCTAGGGTTTTTTGTGACACTTATAGGAATAGCCCAATGGATTGATCGGAAAGAATAACTTTGAGGTGGTTTCGTACCCTACCATAATCTCTTCGTTTGTTCTCCGCTATTAGTGACTTTGGAGTGACTCTTTGTTGCATGTTGAGGGATAGTTATATGATACAGTTATGTTATTATTGTTGAGAGAACTTGCACTAATGAAAGTATGAACCATAGGCCTTGTTTCCTAGCATTGCAATACCGTTTGTGCTCACTTTTATCATTAGTTACCTTGCTGTTTTTATATTTTCAGATTACAAAGACCTATATCTACCATCCATATTGCACTTGTATCACCATCTCTTCGCCGAACTAGTGCACCTATACAATTTACCATTGTATTGGGTGTGTTGGGGACACAAGAGACTTTTTGTTATTTGGTTGCAGGGTTGGTTGAGAGAGACCATCTTCATCCTACGCCTCCCATGGATTGATAAACCTTAGGTCATCGACTTGAGGGAAACTTGATACTGTCCTACAAACCTCTGCACTTGGAGGCCAAACAATGTCTACAAGAAGAAGGTTGTGTGGTAGACATCACCGGTCCACCGCTCTATCCCGACCACGCGGTGGTCGGTCCGCATTGCGCGAGGGAGGTATGGGATCTGGTGCCTCCTCATCGAACTGAGGTAGCAGTCTGCGTTTTGGGTAGCTCTTGGCTGGGCGCTTGAGGTCGTATTCTTCAGCTCTCAGGACATCAGTCCATCTATCGACGAGCAGATCTTGTTCGTCTTGAAGCTGCTGTTGTTTCTTTTTCAGGCTCCTTGCAGTGGCTATGAGCTGTAGCTTGAAGTGCTCCTACTCCAGAGGAACCTTAGGCATGATGAAATCGTCGTTGCCGAGGCTTGTCTCCTCCTCGGAGGGTAGACGGTAACTATCGTCCTCCGAGTCATCTTCTATGGCCTGTTCATCAGGGTTATCTTGCCCGATGTCGTTTTCCTCCTGTTCGGATGTAGCTCCGGCAGGGTCTTCGTTGTTTCCCGCGCGCCCGGAGTGCTATTTTCTCCGGTGCCAGTGTTGCCATATTTTGAGCGTCGAGGCTTAGAGCAGCGTTTGGGGCGCCGGCGCTTGGACTGCGTTGCAGAAGTTTTGTTCGCGTCTGGCTCTTTTTTGTCGTCGCCTGATCCTTTAGGTGTATCAACCATGTACACGTCATACGGAGGGGTGGCCGTCCAGCATCCAGTAAATGTTGGGTCTTGGCCTTGCTCCTTGTTGGCATCGTCGTCCATATCGTCGATGTCTTCGGAGCCATAGTCGAGCACGTCGGTTAATTCATCGACGGTGGCTATGAAGTGGGTGGCGGGTGGGAAGCAAAATTCCTTGTTATCCGCCTCTAACTCGAACCGAACATAGTTCGGCTGTGAGTCCTCCTCCAAGGATAAGTTCTTTAAAGAATTTAGCATGTCACCAAAAGGTGAGTGCTGGAAGAAGTCTGCGGCGCCAAATTCGAAAATCGATAACTAATCCAGCTCGGTGTCTCCACGCGCAAGTATTGCAGGATGTCGAGTCCATGTGCGGCTCCAACGCCGTGGACTTTGTGGCCTCGGAGGGTACGATCTGCTTCGGTTCCGCGGCCGTTGCAGTAAGAGGATCCATCTCCTGGATGTGATACGATGACAGATTTAAGTCATGTTCATCGGAGAGAGGGGGCGATCGCCATAGTCTCAAATCCGTCGAAGATCAAGTCTCCACGGATATCCCGACGTAGTTCAAGCTTCCAAATCTGACCTGATGGCCAGGGGCGTGGCTATCGACCTGCTCTGGATGGCCAAGCGAGTTGGCCCATAGTACGAAGTCGTTGTACACAAGGATTTGTCCGGGGAGGAAGGTTTCTCCCTGAACGACGCCATTACTAACGATTGAAGGGGCCACCAAGTCCTTTGCCGACGAACAGTGGAACTCTCAATGAAAGCACCAATGTCGGTGTCAAAACCGGCGGATCTCGGGTAGGGGGTCTCGAACTGTGCGTCTAGGATCGATGGTAACAGGAGACAGGGGACACGATGTTTACCCAGGTTTGGGCCCTCTCTATGGAGGTAATACCCTACTTCCTGCTTGATTGATCTTGATGAATATGAGTAGAGTTGATCTACCACGAGATCATAGTGGCTAAACCCAAGAAGTCTAGCCCATACGAATATGGTAATGGTTATCTATTTTCCGCACTAACCCCTCCGGTTTATATAGACACCGGGGGGATCTAGGGTTTACATGTAGTCGGTTACATATGAAGGAATCTTCATAATTGGTCGCCAAGCTTGCCTTCCACGCCAAGTAGAGTCCAATCCGGACACGGGTGCAGTCTTCGGCCTTCATGTCTTTACAACCCATCAGTCCGGCCCATGGATAACAGGCCGGACGCCCGAGGACCCCTTAGTCCAGGACTCCCTCACCCACGTCCCGCACACACGCACGCACGCCACCCGCGTCCCACGTCGCGGCCATTCCCGGCTCCTGCTGCCACACCGCACTCCGCCCCCGTCCACCCGCAGCTGCGACCGCTCCGGCAACTCGCCGCTCGCCCGCGCGTGCGCGCTGCACCGCTGCTCGTCGGCGCTGCTGCGGCCTCGCCGGCCCGCGCCGCCTCATCCCTTGCTCTCCCCGCTCCGGCCTCCCCGCGTCCTCCTTCCCCACCTGCACCACCGCTGCTCCGTCGGGCGCCCGCCCCTGCATCACCTCGCCTTCGTCCCATCGACGGCGTCGACCTCGCCCCGCTCCCGCACCCCCCTGCGCCGGCGAAGACGCCACGCCCGCGGCCACCTCCGGCGTTCCGGCTCCCTGCTCTTGCCCCTTGCCCCACCAAGTCGATGTGGCCTCACCACGCCGCGCCCTGGCGGCCGACGCCCGCTTGCCCGAAGCTGCCCCGTTGGGCGCCTGGCGCCGCCCGCCCCATAACCCGTTCGCCCGCGCCCGTTTGGCCCCAGGGGCCTATGACAAACGGGGCCCACGCCTAGAATGACAAAAAAAAGGAATTAATAAAATAAATATATAAATAGTAATTAAAAATAATGAAAATATTAGTTAATTAATTAATTAACTTAATTAATCCTGATTAGATTAGCCCAATTAACTAATTAACCTAATTAACTATTGCTAATTGACGAACAGAGTATGACATGCGGGACCCACATGTCAGTTTGACCTAGTCAACACCATGTTAACTGCTGACGTCATGCTGACATCATGATGATGTCAGCCTACACTATTCTAGATAATGTTGATTTAAAATAATTAAATAAATTCTAAAAATGATTAAATCTTTTAAAATTAATATAAAATAAACCGTACCTCGGATGAAAATACTTTGTACATGAAAGTTGCTCAGAACGACGAGATGAATCCGGATACGCAGCCTGTTTGTCTGCCACACATCCCTAGCATAGCTTACATGCAACTTCCCCCCCCCCCCCCTCCGGTTCATCTGTCTGAAAACGCTGAACACCGGGAATACTTTCCCGGATGTTTTCCCCCTTCACCGGTATCACCTATCCCTGCGTTAGATCACCCTGGCACTGCGTATTGCCTTGTTATATTTTGTGATGCTTTGTTTGCTCTATATTCATTGTTTCTTCCCCCTCTTCTCTCCGATAGACTATGAGACGGACGTCGCTGCTGCCTCGATCGACTACGTTGTTGACGACCCGTCCTTCTTGCCAGAGCAACCAGGCAAGCCCCCCTGATCACCAGATATCGCCTATTCCTTCTCTCTACTGCTTGCATTAGAGCAGTGTAGCATGTTACTGCTTTCAGTTAATCCTATTCTGCTGCATAGCCTGTCATTTTTCCTACAATTGTTACCCTTACCTGCAATCCTAAATGGTTAGTATAGGATGCTAGTACTCCATCAGTGGCCCTACACTCTTGTCCGTCTGCCATGCTATACTACTGGGCCGTGATCACTTCGGGAGGTGATCACGGGCATATGCTATATACTTTATACTGTTACATTACTTATGATACTGTTTGGAGATGGGGGCTAAAGGGGCAGGTGGCTCCATCCTGGTAGAGGTGGGTCTGGGTTCCCGACGGCCCCTGACTATTACTTTGTGGCGGAGTGACAGGACAGGTTGAGACCACCTAGGAGAGAGGTGGGCCTGGCCCTGGTCGGCGTTCGCGGATACTTTAATTAACACGCTTAATGAGATCTTGGTATTTGATCTGAGTCTGGCCACTGGCCTATACGCACTAACCAACTACGCGGGAACAGTTATGGGCACTCGACGTCGTGGTATCAGCCGAAGCCTTCTTGACGTCAGCGACTGAGCGGCGCGTGCCGGATTGGACTGGAACGCCTGCTCCTGTATTAGGGAGGCTAGGTCTGCTTCTGGCTGCCCTCGCAACGTGGAAGTGTGCAATGGGAGATAGGCCCAGACCCCTGCGCCATAGGATTTAGACCGGCATGCTGACCTCTCTGTTGTGCCTAGGTAGGGCTGCGACATGTTGATCTTCCGAGGCCGGGCATGACCCAGGAAAGTGTGTCCGGCCAAAGGGGATCGAGCGTGTTGGGTAATGTGGTGCACCCATGCAGGGAAGTTTATCTATTCGAATAGCCTTGATCTTCGGTAACAGGATGGCCCGGTGTTGTACCTTGACCTTATGACAACTAGAACTGGATACTTAATAAAACACACCCTTCCAAGTGCCAGATATAACCCGATGATTGCTCTCACACAGGGCGATGAGGGGAGGATCGCCGGGTAGGATTATGCTATCTGATGATACTTGGTGAACTTACCATCTACTCTCTTCTACATGCTGCAAGATGGAGGCTGCCAGAAGCGTAGTCTTCGATAGGACTAGTTATCCCCCTCTTATTCTGGAATTCTGCAGTTCAGTCCACCGATATTGCCCCTTTACACAGATACTCATGCATATGTAGTTTAGATCCTTGCTTGTGAGTACTTTGTATGAGTATGCACGGTTGCTTTTATCCCTCTTTTCCCCCTTTCCATTCTTCTCGGTTATCGCAACCAGATGCTGGAGCACAGGAGCTAGATGCCACTGTTGACGACGACTCCTACAACCCCAGAGGTGCCTACTACTACGTGCAGGCCGCTGACGACGACCAAGAGTAGTTTAGGAGGATCCCAGGCAGGAGGCCTGCGCCTCTTTTGATCTACATCCCAGTTTGTGCTAGCCATCTTATGGCAACTTTTTTAACTTATGTCTGTACTTAGATATTGTTGCTTCCGCTGACTCGTCTATGATCGAGCTCTTGTATTCGAGCCCTCGAGGCCCCTGGCTTGTAATATGATGCTTGTATGACATATTTTATTTTTAGAGTTGTGTTGTGATAACTTCCCGTGAGTCCCTGATCTTGATTGTACACGTTTGCATGTATGATCAGTGTACGAGGAAGGGCTGGTCTGCCGCTGCCAGCACCACGCGGGCAGCGCCCGTCAGTGGCGACGACGGAAGGGAGGAGCGAGGGGGAGCGCAAAGGGGATTCAAGGACGAGGCCCCCGGTCGCTGATACGTCTCCAATGTATCTATAATTTATGAAGTATTCATGATGTTATATTATCATTCTTCGATGTTTTACAATCATTTTATAGCAACTTTATATCATTCTTTGGGACTAACCTATTGACCCAGTGCCCAGTGCCAGTTGCTGTTTTTCCTTGTTTTTTACATCGCAGGAAATCAATATCGAATGGGGTCCAAACACCGCGAAACTTTTTGTGGATTTTTTATGGACCAGAAGACATCCAGTGGGCCAGAGAAGCACCTCGGGGGTGCCCCGAGGGTGGCACAACCCACCAGGGCGCGCCTGGGGGGCCAGGCGCGCCCAGGAGGGTTGCGCCCACATCGGTGGCCTCCCGCACCGCCTCTTCCCCCTATAAATTCCCAAATATTCCAAAAACCCTCGAGGTTAACCTAGATCAGAAGTTCTGCCGCTGCAGGCCTCTGTGGCCACCGAAAACTAATCTAGACCCCGTTTCGGCACCCTACCGGACAGGGGGGAATCATCTCCGGTGGCCATCTTCATCATCCTGGCGGCCACCACGATGAGGAGGGAGTAGTCCACCCTCGGGGCTGAGGGTTTGTACCAGTAGCTATGTGCTTAATCTCTCTCTCTCTCTCATGTTCTTTAGATGTCATGATCTTGCTAGGTCGCGGGCTTTATTAATATAGTCGGATCATATGGTGTTTATCTCTCTCTCTCGTCTCTATCTTGTTGTGATGAGTTGGGTTTTCCCTTTGAGATTTCGTACTATAGGATTGAATACTTTATGGATTTGAGAACACTTGATATATGTCTTGCAATTGAATACTCATGGTGACAATGGGGTATCGTATTGATTCACTTGATATATGTTTTGGCACTCAACTCGTAGATTCCCGAGGTGACATTGGGGTAATCTATGCATAGGGGTTGTTGCATGTTCTTGTCTTTGTTTCTCTGCTAGAAATCTTGGGGCACTCTTTGAAGTTCTTTGTGTTGGATTGAGTATTATGAATATGAATTTGCTTTGGTGTTATTTTAGTACGAACTCTAGGATATCGTGAACGAAAAGAATAGCTTTATGTTATTTTAGTACGAACTCTTGAATAGATCGACGGAAAGAATAGCTTTGAGGTGGTTTCGTACCCTACAAACAATTTATTCTTACGTTCTCCGCTAGATAGGAACTCTGGAGTGATTCTTTATCGCACTTTGAGGGGTGGTTATATGATCCAATTATATTAGCACTGTTGAGAGATTGCACTAGCGAAAGTACGAACCCTAGGCCTCATTTCCAAGCATTGCAATACCGTTTTCGTGCCCGTTTACTATTTGCTACCTTACCGTTTTTACTTATTCAGATTATAAAAATATATTTCTACCATCAATATTACACTTTTATCACCATCTCTTCGCCGAACTAGTGCACCTATACAATTTGCCATTGTATTGGGTGTGTTGGGGACACAAGAGATTTCTTGTATTTGGTTGGAGGGTTGTTTGAGAGTGACTATCTTCATCCTACGCCTCCCACGGATTGATAAACCTTAGGTCATCCACTTGAGGGAAAATTGCTACTGTCCTACAAATCTTTGCGCTTGGAGGCCCAACACGAGTCTACAAGAATAAAGTTGTGTAGTAGACATCAAGCTCTTTTCTGGCGCTGTTGCCGGGGAGGTGAGTGCTTGAAGGTATATCTTTAGATCTTGCAACTGAATCTTTTAGTTTCTTATTTTATCACTAGTTTGGTTCATAAAAAGAAAACTACAAAAAATGGAATTAAGGTTGCATCATATTATTCATATTTATCATGTATCTCGTGAAAATGATGGAAAGAAAAATTGTACTCAATTGATAGAAGAATAATTCAATAGAATGTTTGGTATGAATGATGAGCATGATTGCAATGTTGTTAGTACGAACTTTTGAATATCCATGATGTTAATGATATGCAAAGCCATAAGCTTGGGGATGCTATGTTTGATGAAGATGAGATTTTTAGTCCCCCAAGCTAGATTTTATGTGCAAATTTGTTATAATGATTGCATGCCTCCTATTTATGATGATTATAATGATGAAACTGGATTTGGAGAGGTCATGACTTTATTTAGTGATGAATCCACCATTTTGGATGAGGATTCAATTGACTATGATAACAAAGTTTCTATCTATGATGATTATGGTGATGACATGTATGCTATAAAAAATAATGATAACCATGAAACTTGTCATCATGATTTTAATTTTCACTCTCATGATAGTTATTTTGTTGAGTTTACTCCCACTACTATTGATGAGAAGAAATTTGCTTATGTGGAGAGTAACAAAATTTCTATGCTTATGTATCATGAAAAGAATGCTTTATGTGATGGTTACATTGTTGAATTTCTTCATGATGCTACTGAAAATTATTATGAGGGAGGAACTTATGCTTGTAGGAATTGCAATAATATCAAGTTTCCTCTCTATGTGTTGAAAATCTTGAAGTTGTGCTTGTTTTGTCTTCCTATGCTAGTTGATTCTTGTTCCCATTAATTGTTTGATCACAAAACCCCTATGCATAGGAAGTGAGTTAGACTTAAATGTGTTTGCCATGTGCTTCATGATGCTCTCTTTGTGTTTCAATTCTTATCTTTTATGCGAGCATCATTGAAATCATCATGCCTAGCTAAAAGGCACTAAAGAAAACTGCTTGTTGGGAGAAAACCCAACACTTTTACCTACTATTTTTGTGTGTTCACATGATTATGTACTGTAGTAATCATGTTTTATTGCTTTTGTTTCAATAAAGTGCCAAGTAAAGCCTTTGGGATCATGTTGGGTGATAGTTGATTTGATCTTGTTGAAAAACATAAACTTATGCGCTCACGAAAATAATTCTCATTTTTAACAGAAGAGTGCTTTTGAGTTGATTCTTCTTTTATAAGATTAATATACACATTTTTCACGTGGTCCTATTTTTTCATAATTTTTGGAGTAGCAGAAGTATGTTTTGAGTACAGATTACTACAGACTATTCTGTTTTTGACAGATTCTGTTTTCAATGCATAGTTTGCTTCTTTCCTGGTTTCTATGGCTTATATTGCTCAATATAAATTGTGGAAATGATATGCTACAGTAGGAATTGTATGGAAACAATTATGAATCTTGTCTTTGGCAGTATCAAAGTGAAATGGTTTGCTCTTTATCATACTAAACTATCTTATGAAGTTCCGTTAAATTTTGTGTGATTGAAGTTTTCAAGTTTTGGGTGAGATGTCGATATGAGGAGAATAAGGAGTGACAGGACCCTAAGCTTGGGTATGCCCAAGCCACCCCAAGGTAAAATTCAAGGAAGATCCAAGCAGCTAAGCTTGAGGATGCCCCGGAAGGCATCCCCTCTTTCGTCTTCAACATTATCGGTAACCTCACTTGGAACTACATTTTTATTTGATCGTCACATTTAGAATAATGTTTTGCATCTTTTACTTCAATAAAAATGTCAAGGATAGCCTTCACCATGCTTGTTTTACAAGTCTACATGTTGCTGTCTAAAAACAGAAAGTTTACCGCTGTTGCAAAAAATTCCCTAGAAAAGTCAGAATGTGATAAAATGTTGAAAATTTTGCAAAATAAGCTCTGATAAATTTTATACAATGTGGCAAATTTTCATAACTTTTGGAGTTAGGGAAGTATTGATACTCTTGCATTCTTTACAGACTGTACTATGTTGGCAGATTGCTGTTGTGTTTGCATTGTTTACATATGTTTGCTTGTTTAATGATTCTATTTGAGGATAGGAGTATTAAATATGCAGAGGCGTTTAGTATGCAATGTTGAATAATAATTTTAGTGATTTGCTATAGTAGAGAATGATAAGGTTTTTGCATAGGTTTATACTAACTTATCTCACGAGTTCTTGTTGAGTTTTGTGTGGATGAAGCTTTTGAGATTTAGGAAAACCGTGATATGAGAGGAATTAAGGAGACACAAAAGCTCAAGTTAGGGGATTCCCAAGGCACCCCAAGATAATATTTCAAGAAGTCTCAAGCATCTAAGCTTAGGGATGCCCCGGTAGGCATCCCACCTTTCTTCTTCAACAATTATCGGTTAGTATCGGTTGAGCCTAAGTTTTTGCTTCTTCACATGATGTGTGCTATTCTTAGAATGTCATTTTATTTTGTTTTTGCTTGCTGTTTTAATAAAATACTTAGATCTGAATTTTTTTAAATAAAATAGAGTCCTCAAATAGTTGCCAGGGAGGCTAGGTAAGCGGTACGCACATCCCGTCAACGAAGCTCTTTTCTATGGAATTGCTCTAGTGCTTCACTTATATCTTTTTGAGTACGGTGTGCTTTAGTATTTTTGAATAAGTTCTCTCTTGCTTCACTTAAATTAATTTGAGAGAAAGAAATATTATGCTCATGATCTTCACTTTTATCTTTTCGAGTAGCTTGTCATTTACTCTTGTGCTTCACTTATATCCGATGAGTAAATTGTTGAATGTATTGAATATCATGAAGTTGAAATTATATCATGCCTAGTGGTAGCTTCACATTGGGTTTAGAAAGTGAAATCTTTTGAGGCTTGACAATCACCATATTGGTCATACAAGCAATTCACGAATAATTAGTATAAGGAAGAGAACTTTCACATGCAAATACAATATCTTGGAAATCTTTTGTGATTGTGAGCCCCCATCAAAATATTATATGCCAAAATTGTTGACGTTGGACAAGGAAGACAACGTAATGGTTTATGTTTGTTCATATTCACATAGAAGTTATATTGTCATAGATCCTTCAACATGTGGTGCTTGCCCCTCATCTTTGCTAGCCAAAAATTCCGGACCAAGTAGAGATACTACTTGTGCATCCAAAAAACCCTTAAACCCAAATCTTATTTTCAAGAGTCCACCATACCTACCTAGGGATTGAGCAAGATCCCTCACGAAAGTTGTCATCGGTGCAATAAGGCAATAAAAATTGCTTCTAAAAGTATGAGATCATTTAGTGTAAGAGAAAATTGAGCGTTGTACGAACTTGTGATGGCAAAGAATAAAAGCGACAGACTGCATAATAAAGGTTGCTACCATAAGGGGCAATATAACGTGACGTTCTTTTGCACCAAGCAGTTGAGCATACAAACAAAAAGCGCATGGAAACCTCTACTTCCCTCTGCGAAGGGCCTACCTTTTACTTGTATGTATTTACCTTAATGCAAGAGTCAAAGTTTTTCTCTCTAGTCCTTTTTATTTTTCTCTTTGGGCAAGCATCATGTGGTGAGGAAAGATCTAGGAACATGTATCCAATTGGATATGGGTAGCATGAGTTATTATTGTTGACATCACCCTTGAGGCGAATACGTTGGGAGGCAAAATTATAAGCCCCTATCTTTCTATGTGTCCGGTTGAAACGTTTTGCTCATGTGTATGCGGTGAGTGTTAGCAATCATAGAAGACAATATGATGGTTGAGTATGTGGAGCTATTACTTAGACTCTGTTGAATAAGTTGAATTGCAGTTGCTTGGTGACTAAGAACATAGGTTGTTGAGTTTGAAGAGAATTCATTGTCTGAAGCTTAACATGTGAATTGCTTGCTACTTTAACATGAGAAGTTTTATGAGAAAGAATTGATGTTATGATGCTGGGAAAAATGATTGAAATTATCATTGGTCCATCTTGTGCACTTTGCTAGCATTCACACTTCATAAATTATTTCTTTTATCATTTACCTACTCGAGGACGAGTAGGAATTAAGCTTGGGGATGCTGATACGTCACCAACGTATCTATAATTTATGAAGTATTCATGTTGTTATATTATCATTCTTGTATGTTTTACAATCCTTTTGTAGCAACTTTATATCATTTTTTGGGACTAACCTATTGACCCAGTGCCCAGTGCCAGTTGTTGTTTTTCCTTGTTTTTTACATCGCAGGAAATCAATATCAAAAGAAGTCCAAACACGGCGAAACTTTATGTTGATTTTTTATTGACCAGAAGACATCCAGTGGGCCAGAGAAGCACCTGGGGGTGCCCCAAGGGGGGCACAACCCACCAGGGCGCGCCTGGGCCCCCAGGCGCGCCCAGGTGGGTTGTGCCCACCTTGGTGGCCTCCCGCATCGCCTCTTCACCCTATAAATTCCCAAATATTTCAAAAACCCATAGGGTTAACCTAGATCAGAAGTTCCACCGCCGCATGCCTCTGTAGCCACCGAAAACCAATCTAGGCCCCGTTCCGGCACCCTGCCGAAGGGGGGATCATCTCCGGTGGCCATCTTCATCATCCCGGCGGCCACCATGATGAGGAGGGAGTAGTCCATCCTTGGGGCTGAGGGTTTGTACCAGTAGGTATGTGTTTAATCTCTCTCTCTCTCTCTCTCTCTCTCTCTCTCTCTCTCTCTCTCTCTTGTGTTCTTGAGATGTCACGATCTTGATGGATCGCGGGCTTTATTAATATAGTCGGATCATATGGTGTTTTCCCCTCTCTATCTTGTTGTGATGAATTGGGTTTTCCCTTTGAGATTTCGTATTATCGGATTGAATACTTTTATGGATTTGAGAATACTTGATATATGTCTTGCAATTGAATACTCGTGGTGACAATGGGGTATCATATTGATTCACTTATATATGTTTTGGCACTCAACTCGCGGATTCCCGAGGTGACATTGGGGTAATCTATGCATAGGGGTTGATGCACGTTCTTGTCTTTGTTTCTCCGATAGAAATCTTGGGGCACACTTTGAAGTTCTTTGTGTTGTTTTGAGTATTATGAATATGAATTTGCTTTGGTGTTATTTTAGTACGAACTCTAGGATAGATCGAATGGAAAGAATAGCTTTATGTTATTTTAGTACGAACTCTTGAATAGATCGAACGGAAAGAATAGCTGTGAGGTGGTTTCGTACTGATACGTCCATTTTGCATCATGCTTTTATATCGATATTTAGTGCGTTATGGGTTGTTATTTCATGTTATGTCACAATACTTATGGCTATTCTCTCTTATTTTACAAAGTTTACATGAAGAGGGACAATGCCGGCAGCTGGAATTCTGGGCTGGAAGAGGAGCAAATATTAGAGACCTATTCTGCGCAAATCCAAAAGTCATGAAACTCCATGGAATATCTTAAAAGAAATAAAGAAAAATCCTCGCCAAAGATGAAGGCCAGGGGGCCCACACCCTGCTCACGAGGGTGGGGGCGCGCCCCCCTCCCTAGGGTGCGCCCCCTACCTCGTGGGCCCCCTGGTGGGTCTCCGACACCCATCTTCTCCTATATGAAGTCTTTCGATGATAAAAAAACAAAGAAGAACCTTTCGGAATGAAACTCCGCCGCCACGAGGCGGAACCTTGGCGGAACCAATCTAGGGCTCCGGCAGAGCTGTTCTGCCGGGGACACTTCCCTCCGGGAGGGGGAAATCATCACCATCATCATCACCAACGCTCCTCTCATCGGGAGAGGGCAATCTCCATCAACATCTTCACCAGCATTATCTCATCTCCAAACCCTAGTTCATCTCTTGTATCCAATTCTTGTCTCCACGTCCGGGATTGGTGCAAGTAGGTTACTAGTAGTGTTGATTACTCCTTGTAGTTGATGCTAGTTGGTTTATTTGGTGGAAGATCATATGTTCAGATCCTATATGCATATTATTATCCCTCTGATTATGAACATGAGTATGCTTTGTGAGTAGTTACGTTTGTTCCTGAGGACAAGGGAGAAGTCTTGCTATTAGTTGAATTTGGTATTTGTTCGATATTTTGATAAGATGTATGTTGTCTAGCCTCTAGTGGTGTTATGTGAACGTCGACTACATAACACTTCACCATTATTTGGGCCTAGAGGAAGGCATTGGGAAGTAATAAGTAGATGGTGGGTTTCTAGAGTGACGGAAGCTTAAACCCTAGTTTATGCGTTGCTTCGTACGGGGCTGATTTGGATCCATATGTTTCATGCTATGGTTAGGTTTACCTTAATGCTTTTGTTGTAGTTGCGGATGCTTGCAATAGAGGTTAATCATAAGTGGGATGCTTGTTCAAGTAAGAACAGCACCCAAGCACCGGTCCACCCACATATCAAACTATCAAAGTACCGAACGCGAATCATATGAATGTGATGAAAACTAGCTTGACGATATTCCCATGTGTCCTTGGGAGCGCTTTTCCTTATATAAGAGTTTATTCCGGCTTGTCCTTTGCTACAAAAAGGATTGGGCCATCTTGTTGCACTTTATTTACTTTTGTTACTTGTTGCTCGTTACAATTTATCTTGTCACAAAACTATCTGTTACCACTTATTTCAGTACTTGCAGAGAATACCTTGCTGAAAACCGCTTATCATTTCCTTCTGCTCCTCGTTGGGTTCAACACTCTTACTTATTGAAAGGACTAGGATAGATCCCCTATACTTGTGGGTCATCAAGACTCTTTTCTGGCGCCGTTGCCGGGGAGTGTAGTGCTTCTGGTAGGTGGAATTTGGTAAGGACAAATTTATATAGTGTGCTGACATTTACTGTCACTTGTTACTATGGAAAGTAATTCTCTGAGGGGCTTGTTTCGGGTATCTTCACCCTGTCCATTAGAGCAAAGAGTTGCTCCTCAACCTACTGAACCTATTGAAAATGAAACTCCTTTTAAATTTCCTTCGGGTATGATGGAAAAACTGCTAGCTAACCCTTTTACAGGAGATGGAACAAAGCATCCTGATGAGCACTTAATATATGTGGATGAAGTCTGTGGATTATTTAAGCTTGCAGGTATACCCGATGATGTTGCTAAGAAGAAGGTCTTCACTTTATCTTTGAAGGGAGACGCATTGATATGGTATAGGCTATGTGATGATACGAGATCATGGAATTATAAAAGATTGAAATCGGAATTTCATAAAAAGTATTACCCTATGCATCTTGTTCATCGTGATCGTAATTATATATATAATTTCTGGCCTCGCGAAGGAGAAAGCATCGCTCAAGCTTGGGGGAGGCTTAAATCAATGTTATATCCATGCCCCAATCATGAGCTCTCGAGAGAAATAATTATTCAAAGTTTTTATGCTCGGCTTTCTGAAATCAATCGCACCATGCTCGATACTTCTTGTGCTGGCTCTTTTATGATGAAGACTATTGAATTTAGATGGGATTTATTGGATAGAATTAAACGCAACTCTGAAGATTGGGATCTCGGTGAAGGTAAGGAGTCAGGTATGACACCTAAGTTTGATTGTGTTAAATCTTTTATGGATACCGATATTTTTCTTAAGTTTAGCACTAAATATGGACTCGACTCTGAGATAGTAGTTTCCTTCTATGAATATTTTGCTACTTATGTTGATCTCCCTAAGGAGCAGTGGTTTAAATATCATCCTCCCATAGAAGTAAAAGTAGTTGCACCTATTAAAGTTGAAGAAAAGACTGTCACTTATAATGATCCTATTGTTCCTACTTCTTATGTTGAGAAACCACCTTTCCCTGTTAGAATAAAGGATCATGCTAAAGCTTCAACTATTGTTCGTAAAAGCAATATTAGAACTTATACACCTCCTGAGCAAGTTAATGTAGAACCTAATATTGCTATTATTAAAGATCTCTTGTCTGATAATATTGATGGGCATGTTATTCAGTTCGAAGGTGAAACTGCTAGAATTGCTAAACCTTGTGCTAAAGATAAACATAGACCTGTGGTAGGCGTGCCTGTTATTTCCTTTAAAATAGGAGATCATTGTTATCATGGCTTATGTGATATGGGTGCTAGTGCTAGTGTTATACCACATACTTTGTATGAAGAAATTAAGCATGAAATTGCACCTGCTGGGTTAGAAGGTATTGATGTCACAATTAAACTTGCCAATAGAGATACTATTTCACCAATTGGGATTGTTAGAGATGTTGAAGTCTTGTGTGGGAAAACTAAATATCATGTTGATTTTCTTGCTCTCACTTCTCCACAAGATAGTTTCTGTCCCATTATATTTGGTAGACCCTTCTTGAACACTGTTAATGCTAGGATAGACTGCGAAAAGAATGTTGTTACTATTGGCTTGGATGATATGATTCATGAGTTTAATTTCTCTAAATTTAGTAAACAATATCATGAGGAAGAATTGCCTAGTGGGGATGAAATTATTGGCCTTGCTTCTATTGCCGTACCTCCTAGTGATCCTTTAGAACACTATTTGCTAGACCATGAAAATGATATGTTCATGAATGAAAGAAGGGAAATAGATGAAATATTCTTTAAACAGGAACCTATTCTGCAACACAATTTTCCTGTTGAAATCCTAGGGGATCCTCCTCCACCCAAGGGTGATCCCGTGTTTGAGCTTAAACCATTGCCTGATAATCTTAAATATGCTTATCTTGACGAAAAAAAGATATATCTTGTTATTATTAGCGCTAACCTTTCAGAGCATGAAGAAGAAAGATTATTGAAAACTCTGAAGAAGCACCATGCTGCTATTGGATATACTCTTGATGATCTTAAGGGCATTAGTCCCACTCTATCTCAACATAAAATAAATTTGGAAGCAGATGCCAAACCAGTTTGTGATCCTCAACGACGTTTGAATCCTAAAATGAAAGAAGTAGTAAGAAAAGAAATACTCAAGCTTCTGGAGGCAGGTATAATTTATCCCATTGCTGATAGTCAGTGGGTAAGTCCTGTCCATTGTGTCCATAAGAAGGGAGGTATTAGTGTTGTTCCTAATGACAAAGATGAATTGATTCCACAAAGAATTATCACAGGTTATAGGAGGGTAATTGATTTTCGCAAATTAAATAAGGCTACTAAGAAAGATCATTACCCCTTACCTTTTACTGATCAAATGCTAGAAAGATTATGCAAACATACACATTACTGCTTTCTAGATGGTTATTCTGGTTTCTCTCAAATACCTGTGTCGGTTAGAGACCAATCAAAGACTACTTTTACATGCCCTTTTGGTACTTTTGCTTATAGACGTATGCCTTTTGGTCTATGTAATGCACCTGCTACCTTTCAAAGATGCATGATGGCTATATTCTCTGACTTTTGTGAAAAGATTTGTGAGGTTTTCATGGACGACTTTTCCGTCTATGGTTCCTCTTTTGATGATTGCTTGAGCAATCTTGATCGAGTTTTGCAGAGATGTGAAGAAACTAATCTTGTCTTGAATTGGGAAAAGTGCCACTTTATGGTTAATGAAGGAATTGTCTTGGGTCATAAAGTTTCTGAAAGACGTATTGAAGTTGATAAAGCCAAGGTTGATGCTATTGAAAAGATGCCATGTCCCAAGGACATCAAAGGTATAAGAAGTTTCCTTGGTCACGCCAGATTTTATAGGAGGTTCATTAAGGACTTCTCAAAAATTTATCGGCCTCTCACTAATTTATTGCAAAAAGATGTGCCATTTGTCTTTGATGATGATTGTGTAGAAGCATTTGAAATACTTAAGAAAGCATTAGTCTCTGCACCTGTTGTTCAGCCACCTGATTGGAATTTACCCTTTGAAATTATGTGTGATGCTAGTGATTATGCTGTAGGTGCTGTTCTAGGACAAAGAGTTGATAAAAAATTAAATGCTATCCATTATGCTAGTAAGACTCTAGACAATGCTCAAAGAAATTATGCTACTACTGAAAAAGAACTTTTAGCAGTTGTATTTGCTTGTGATAAGTTCAGACTTTATAATCAGAGGGGTAATAATATGCTTATCTTGACGAAAAAAAGATATATCTTGTTATTATTAGCGCTAACCTTTCAGAGCATGAAGAAGAAAGATTATTGAAAACTCTGAAGAAGCACCATGCTGCTATTGGGTATACTCTTGATGATCTTAAGGGCATTAGTCCCACTCTATCTCAACATAAAATAAATTTGGAAGCAAATGCCAAACCAGTTTGTGATCCTCAACGACGTTTGAATCCTAAAATGAAAGAAGTAGTATGAAAAGAAATACTCAAGCTTCTGGAGGCAGGTATAATTTATCCCGTTGCTGATAGTCAGTGGGTAAGTCCTGTCCATTGTGTCCATAAGAAGGGAGGTATTAGTGTTGTTCCTAATGACAAAGATGAATTGATTCCACAAAGAATTATCACAGGTTATAGGAGGGTAATTGATTTCCGCAAATTAAATAAGGCTACTAAGAAAGATCATTACCCCTTACCTTTTACTGATCAAATGCTAGAAAGATTATGCAAACATACACATTACTGCTTTCTAGATGGTTATTCTGGTTTCTCTCAAATACCTATGTCGGTTAGAGACCAATCAAAGACTACTTTTACATGCCCTTTTGGTACTTTTGCTTATAGACGTATGCCTTTTGGTCTATGTAATGCACCTGCTACCTTTCAAAGATGCATGATGGCTATATTCTCTGACTTTTGTGAAAAGATTTGTGAGGTTTTCATGGACGACTTTTCCGTCTATGGTTCCTCTTTTGATGATTGCTTGAGCAATCTTGATCGAGTTTTGCAGAGATGTGAAGAAACTAATCTTGTCTTGAATTGGGAAAAGTGCCACTTTATGGTTAATGA
The DNA here is from genome assembly GCA_032464435.1 of Aegilops umbellulata. Lineage (NCBI taxonomy): Eukaryota > Viridiplantae > Streptophyta > Magnoliopsida > Poales > Poaceae > Aegilops > Aegilops umbellulata. The sequence continues at coordinate 515,507,236 of CP136056.1, forward strand.
AGGAATTGTCTTGGGTCATAAAGTTTCTGAAAGACGTATTGAAGTTGATAAAGCCAAGGTTGATGCTATTGAAAAGATGCCATGTCCCAAGGACATCAAAGGTATAAGAAGTTTCCTTGGTCACGCCAGATTTTATAGGAGGTTCATTAAGGACTTCTCAAAAATTTATCGGCCTCTCACTAATTTATTGCAAAAAGATGTGCCATTTGTCTTTGATGATGATTGTGTAGAAGCATTTGAAATACTTAAGAAAGCATTAGTCTCTGCACCTGTTGTTCAGCCACCTGATTGGAATTTACCCTTTGAAATTATGTGTGATGCTAGTGATTATGCTGTAGGTGCTGTTCTAGGACAAAGAGTTGATAAAATATTAAATGCTATCCATTATGCTAGTAAGACTCTAGACAATGCTCAAAGAAATTATGCTACTACTGAAAAAGAACTTTTAGCAGTTGTATTTGCTTGTGATAAGTTCAGACTTTATAATCAGAGGGGTAATAATATGCTTATCTTGACGGAAAAAAGATATATCTTGTTATTATTGGCGCTAACCTTTCAGAGCATGAAGAAGAAAGATTATTGAAAACTCTGAAGAAGCACCATGCTGCTATTGGGTATACTCTTGATGATCTTAAGGGCATTAGTCCCACTCTATCTCAACATAAAATAAATTTGGAAGCAAATGCCAAACCAGTTTGTGATCCTCAACGACGTTTGAATCCTAAAATGAAAGAAGTAGTAAGAAAAGAAATACTCAAGCTTCTGGAGGCAGGTATAATTTATCCCGTTGCTGATAGTCAGTGGGTAAGTCCTGTCCATTGTGTCCATAAGAAGGGAGGTATTAGTGTTGTTCCTAATGACAAAGATGAATTGATTCCACAAAGAATTATCACAGGTTATAGGAGGGTAATTGATTTCCGCAAATTAAATAAGGCTACTAAGAAAGATCATTACCCCTTACCTTTTACTGATCAAATGCTAGAAAGATTATGCAAACATACACATTACTGCTTTCTAGATGGTTATTCTGGTTTCTCTCAAATACCTGTGTCGGTTAGAGACCAATCAAAGACTACTTTTACATGCCCTTTTGGTACTTTTGCTTATAGACGTATGCCTTTTGGTCTATGTAATGCACCTGCTACCTTTCAAAGATGCATGATGGCTATATTCTCTGACTTTTGTGAAAAGATTTGTGAGGTTTTCATGGACGACTTTTCTGTCTATGGTTCCTCTTTTGATGATTGCTTGAGCAATCTTGATCGAGTTTTGCAGAGATGTGAAGAAACTAATCTTGTCTTGAATTGGGAAAAGTGCCACTTTATGGTTAATGAAGGAATTGTCTTGGGTCATAAAGTTTCTGAAAGACGTATTGAAGTTGATAAAGCCAAGGTTGATGCTATTGAAAAGATGCCATGTCCCAAGGACATCAAAGGTATAAGAAGTTTCCTTGGTCACGCCAGATTTTATAGGAGGTTCATTAAGGACTTCTCAAAAATTTATCGGCCTCTCACTAATTTATTGCAAAAAGATGTGCCATTTGTCTTTGATGATGATTGTGTAGAAGCATTTGAAATACTTAAGAAAGCATTAGTCTCTGCACCTGTTGTTCAGCCACCTGATTGGAATTTACCCTTTGAAATTATGTGTGATGCTAGTGATTATGCTGTAGGTGCTGTTCTAGGACAAAGAGTTGATAAAAAATTAAATGCTATCCATTATGCTAGTAAGACTCTAGACAATGCTCAAAGAAATTATGCTACTACTGAAAAAGAACTTTTAGCAGTTGTATTTGCTTGTGATAAGTTCAGACTTTATAATCAGAGGGGTAATAATATGCTTATCTTGACGAAAAAAAGATATATCTTGTTATTATTAGCGCTAACCTTTCAGAGCATGAAGAAGAAAGATTATTGAAAACTCTGAAGAAGCACCATGCTGCTATTGGATATACTCTTGATGATCTTAAGGGCATTAGTCCCACTCTATCTCAACATAAAATAAATTTGGAAGCAGATGCCAAACCAGTTTGTGATCCTCAACGACGTTTGAATCCTAAAATGAAAGAAGTAGTAAGAAAAGAAATACTCAAGCTTCTGGAGGCAGGTATAATTTATCCCGTTGCTGATAGTCAGTGGGTAAGTCCTGTCCATTGTGTCCATAAGAAGGGAGGTATTAGTGTTGTTCCTAATGACAAAGATGAATTGATTCCACAAAGAATTATCACAGGTTATAGGAGGGTAATTGATTTCCGCAAATTAAATAAGGCTACTAAGAAAGATCATTACCCCTTACCTTTTACTGATCAAATGCTAGAAAGATTATGCAAACATACACATTACTGCTTTCTAGATGGTTATTCTGGTTTCTCTCAAATACCTGTGTCGGTTAGAGACCAATCAAAGACTACTTTTACATGCCCTTTTGGTACTTTTGCTTATAGACGTATGCCTTTTGGTCTATGTAATGCACCTGCTACCTTTCAAAGATGCATGATGGCTATATTCTCTGACTTTTGTGAAAAGATTTGTGAGGTTTTCATGGACGACTTTTCTGTCTATGGTTCCTCTTTTGATGATTGCTTGAGCAATCTTGATCGAGTTTTGCAGAGATGTGAAGAAACTAATCTTGTCTTGAATTGGGAAAAGTGCCACTTTATGGTTAATGAAGGAATTGTCTTGGGTCATAAAGTTTCTGAAAGACGTATTGAAGTTGATAAAGCCAAGGTTGATGCTATTGAAAAGATGCCATGTCCCAAGGACATCAAAGGTATAAGAAGTTTCCTTGGTCACGCCAGATTTTATAGGAGGTTCATTAAGGACTTCTCAAAAATTTATCGGCCTCTCACTAATTTATTGCAAAAAGATGTGCCATTTGTCTTTGATGATGATTGTGTAGAAGCATTTGAAATACTTAAGAAAGCATTAGTCTCTGCACCTGTTGTTCAGCCACCTGATTGGAATTTACCCTTTGAAATTATGTGTGATGCTAGTGATTATGCTGTAGGTGCTGTTCTAGGACAAAGAGTTGATAAAAAATTAAATGCTATCCATTATGCTAGTAAGACTCTAGACAATGCTCAAAGAAATTATGCTACTACTGAAAAAGAACTTTTAGCAGTTGTATTTGCTTGTGATAAGTTCAGACTTTATAATCAGAGGGGTAATAATATGCTTATCTTGACGAAAAAAAGATATATCTTGTTATTATTAGCGCTAACCTTTCAGAGCATGAAGAAGAAAGATTATTGAAAACTCTGAAGAAGCACCATGCTGCTATTGGATATACTCTTGATGATCTTAAGGGCATTAGTCCCACTCTATCTCAACATAAAATAAATTTGGAAGCAGATGCCAAACCAGTTTGTGATCCTCAACGACGTTTGAATCCTAAAATGAAAGAAGTAGTAAGAAAAGAAATACTCAAGCTTCTGGAGGCAGGTATAATTTATCCCGTTGCTGATAGTCAGTGGGTAAGTCCTGTCCATTGTGTCCATAAGAAGGGAGGTATTAGTGTTGTTCCTAATGACAAAGATGAATTGATTCCACAAAGAATTATCACAGGTTATAGGAGGGTAATTGATTTCCGCAAATTAAATAAGGCTACTAAGAAAGATCATTACCCCTTACCTTTTACTGATCAAATGCTAGAAAGATTATGCAAACATACACATTACTGCTTTCTAGATGGTTATTCTGGTTTCTCTCAAATACCTGTGTCGGTTAGAGACCAATCAAAGACTACTTTTACATGCCCTTTTGGTACTTTTGCTTATAGACGTATGCCTTTTGGTCTATGTAATGCACCTGCTACCTTTCAAAGATGCATGATGGCTATATTCTCTGACTTTTGTGAAAAGATTTGTGAGGTTTTCATGGACGACTTTTCTGTCTATGGTTCCTCTTTTGATGATTGCTTGAGCAATCTTGATCGAGTTTTGCAGAGATGTGAAGAAACTAATCTTGTCTTGAATTGGGAAAAGTGCCACTTTATGGTTAATGAAGGAATTGTCTTGGGTCATAAAGTTTCTGAAAGACGTATTGAAGTTGATAAAGCCAAGGTTGATGCTATTGAAAAGATGCCATGTCCCAAGGACATCAAAGGTATAAGAAGTTTCCTTGGTCACGCCAGATTTTATAGGAGGTTCATTAAGGACTTCTCAAAAATTTATCGGCCTCTCACTAATTTATTGCAAAAAGATGTGCCATTTGTCTTTGATGATGATTGTGTAGAAGCATTTGAAATACTTAAGAAAGCATTAGTCTCTGCACCTGTTGTTCAGCCACCTGATTGGAATTTACCCTTTGAAATTATGTGTGATGCTAGTGATTATGCTGTAGGTGCTGTTCTAGGACAAAGAGTTGATAAAAAATTAAATGCTATCCATTATGCTAGTAAGACTCTAGACAATGCTCAAAGAAATTATGCTACTATTGAAAAAGAACTTTTAGCAGTTGTATTTGCTTGTGATAAGTTCAGACTTTATATTGTTGATTCTAAAGTAACTATTCACACTGACCATGCTACTATTAAATATCTTATGGAAAAGAAAGATGCTAAACCTAGACTTATTAGATGGGTTCTCCTGCTACAAGAATTTGATTTACATATTGTTGATAGAAAAGGAGCTGAGAACCCCGTTGCAGACAACTTGTCTAGGTTAGAAATTATTCTTGATGACCCATTTCCTATTAATGATAGCTTTCCTGATGAGCAATTAAATATTATAAGTACTTCTCGTAGTACTCCTTGGTATGCCGATTATGCTAATTATATTGTTGCTAAGTTTATACCACCTAGCTTCACATATCAGCAAAAGAAAAAGTTCTTCTATGATTTGAGACATTACTTTTGGGATGACCCACATCTTTATAAAGGAGTAGATGGTGTTATTAGACGTTGTGTACCTGAGCCTGAACAGGAACAGGTCCTACGCAAGTGTCACTCCGAAGCTTATGGAGGACACCATGCTGGAGATAGAACTGCACATAAGGTATTGCAATCCGGTTTTTATTGGCCTACTCTCTTCAAGGATGCCCGTAAGTTTGTTTTGTCTTGTGATGAATGTCGAAGAATTGGTAATATTAGTAGACGTCAAGAAATGCCTATGAATTATTCACTTGTTATTGAACCATTTGATGTTTGGGGCTATGATTATATGGGACCTTTTCCTGCCTCTAATGGATACACACATATTTTAGTTGTTGTTGATTACGTTACTAAGTGGGTAGAAGCTATTCCAACTAGTAGTGTTGATCATAACACCTCTATTAAAATGCTTAAGGAAGTTATTTTTCCGAGGTTTGGAGTCCCTAGATATTTAATGACTGATGGTGGTTCACATTTTATTCATGGTGCTTTCCGTAAAATGCTTGCTAAATACGATGTTAATCATAGAATTGCATCTCCTTATCACCCTCAGTCTAGTGGTCAAGTAGAATTGAGTAACAGAGAACTCAAATTAATTTTGCAAAAGACTGTTAATAGGTCTAGAAAGAATTGGTCCAAGAAACTTGATGATGCATTATGGGATTATAGAACTGCATATAAAAATCCTATGGGTATGTCTCCGTATAAAATGGATTATGGAAAAGCATGTCACTTACCTCTCGAACTAGAACATAAGGCATATTGGGCTATTAAAGAGCTCAACTATGATTTCAAACTTGCCGGTGAGAAGAGGTTATTTGATATTAGCTCACTTGATGAACGGAGAACCCAAGCTTATGAAAATGCCAAGTTTTTTAAAGAAAAAGTTAAAAGATGGCATGACAAAAGGATACAAAAGCGTGAGTTTAATGTAGGTGATTATGTATTACTATACAACTCTCGTTTAAGATTTTTTGCAGGAAAACTTCTCTCTAAATGGGAAGGCCCCTACATTATCGAGGAGGTCTACCGTTCCGGTGCCATAAAAATCAACAACTTCGAAGGCACAAATCTGAATGTGGTAAACGGTCAAAGAATCAAACATTATATCTCAGGTAATCCCATAAATGTTGAAACCAATATTATTGAAACCGTAACCCCGGAGGAATACATAAGGGACACTTTCCAGAACATTCCAGACCCCGAAAAGGTATAGGTATGTGGTACGGTAAGTAAACCGACTCCAAAACAATTTTGAAGGTAATATTTCTCCGTTTTGGAATATTTATAAATATAGAAAAATAAGTAGCAGTCCGGGAAGGACACGAGGGCCCCACGAGGGTGGTGGGCGCGCCCTACCCCTCTGGGCGCGCCCCCTACCTCATGAGCACCTCGTGTGCCTTCCGGACTCCGTTTTCTTGCACGATACGTATTTTGGTCGGTAAAAATTCATTATATAACCGCCCGAAGGTTTTGACTCCCGTATCACACAAATATCCTCTGTTCTTGTTTCGAGCTATTTTCTGACAGATCTAGATTATCATGACGTCCTCAAGTGCGTCCAAGGACAAGTTCTTCGAGAAGGTCATCAACCCTTACCTCGCGGAGGTGCTGCGACACCCTCAAACCATTGGGTTGTGTGAAGGGTTGATGCACATCCGCGATGAAGAGGGACCAAAGGGGACCGGAAGCATAGAGACGAGGCTCGAAGCAGTGGAGCAACAAGTTTTCAAGTGTCAAGGGATGGTGGAACATGGACTCAACTCCAACCACATGATGATTGCGGAGTTCACTCGCAACTACAAGTTGGATGCTGACAACATCGGGGAGGCCATCTTCAAGCTTCATGAGAAGATCGAGCACCTCCAAGCCCAAATCTATGATCTGCAAAACCAAAACTGTGAGTATGAATATAGATTCAAAAGGATGAGTTTGGCTGCAGATTTGAGGATCCCGGAGACTCGATCATCCTTCTATGATGGTGATCCTATGCCTTGGAAGATGGACGACAAGCCCGCATCATCGACAACACCTTCTTCTTCACCGACAAAGAAGGAGACATAATCACATGGGTATGGGCACTCCCCTTGGCAACTGCTAAGCTTGGGGGAGGTGCCCCGGTATCGTATCACCATCACAACTCCTATCTTTACCGTTTTTCTTAGTTCGATCCTATTAGTAGTATCTTGTTCTAGTAGAATAAAGTTGATGGCATGATCTAGTTTTGAGTTTTACTTTGTGATTTCTCTATGTAATCGAGTCCGTGAGCTATATATATAATAAAGATTAGTGGTGAGTTAAGATCTTGATTATTTTGCCATGATCTTGGGTGAATAAAAGAAAAGAAGAAAAAGAATAAATAGAAACAAAAGTTCATATTGATCTTATTAAGAGTAATGACTTCACATAGAAAGAGTATGATGATTAAAAGTTGTTGGGAGTTGGCAGACATAGCTTTGGTCATCGTTGCAATTAATAGGAAGTAATAAGGAAAGAGAGGTTTCACATATAGATATATTATCATTGACATCTTTTATGATTGGGAGCACTCATTAAAATATGACATGCTAAAGAGTTGATGTTGGACAAGGAAGACAACATAATGAGTTATGTTTTCTTATGTCTGAGATAAAGTATGTTGTCATGGATCCTCTAACATGTTGAGCTTCCTTTCCCCCTCATGCTAGCCAAATTCTCAGCACCAAGTAGAGATACTACTTGTGCTTCCAAAAACCCTTAAACTAATTTTGCCATGAGAGTCCATCATATCTACCTATGAATTGAGTAAGATCCTTCAAGTAAGTTGTCATCGGTGCAAAGCAATAAAAATTGCTCTAAATATGTATGATTGATTGGTGTGGGGGAAATAAGCTTTGTACGATCTTGTGATGTGAAAGTAATAAAAGCGACGTACTGCATAATAAAGGTTCATATCACAAGGGGCAATATAAAGTGACGTTTTTTCGCATTGAGATTTTGTGCATCCAACCATAAAAGTGCATGGCAACCTCTGCTTCCCTCTGCGAAGGGCCTATATTTTATTAATATCCTCTACCTTATGCAAGAGTCATGGTGATCTTCACCATTCCTTTTTCATTTTATCCTTTGGCAAGCCCAGCATGTTGGAAAGAACATGGTATATATATATATCTAATTGGATGTAGGGGAGCATGAATTATTATTGTTGACATTACCCTTGAGGTAAAAGGTTGTGGGGCAAAACTATAAGTCCCTATCTTTCTCTGTGTCCGATTAAAACTTCATAACCACAAGTATTGCGTGAGTGTTAGCAATTATGAAGGACTAAATGATAGTTGAGTATGTGGACTTGCTTTTCAGCTCTGACATAGACTCTTTCCGATGTTATGATAAATTGCAATTGCTTCAATGACTAAGGTTATAGTTTGTTGGTGCCCAATAAGGTTTCTGATTCATACTTTTGAATTGTGAATAGATCATCACTTGAACATAAGTAATCATATGAAAAAATCTATATATGTTGCTGTTATGAGAATTATCATGATGCCTTCATGTCCGTATTTTATTTTTATCGACGCCTCTACCTCTAAACATGAGGACATATTTATTGTTATCGGCTTTTCACTTGAGGTCAAGCGAGGTCTAAGATTGGCGGAGTTGATACGTCCATTCTGCATCATGCTTTTATATCGATATTTATTGCATTATGGGTTGTTATTTCACGTTATGTCACAATACTTATGGCTATTCTCTCTTATTTTACAAGGTTTACATGAAGAGGCAGAATGCCGACAGCTGGAATTCTGGGCTGGAAAAGGAGCAAATATTAGAGACCTATTCTGCGCAACTCCAAAAGTCCTGAAACTCCATGGAATATATTAAAAGAAATAAAGAAAAATCCTAGCCAAAGATGAAGGCCAGAGGGCCCACACCCTGATCATGAGGGTGGGGGCGCGCCCCCTACCTCGTGGGCCGCCTGGTGGGTCTCCGACGCCCATCTTCTCCTATATGAAGTCTTTCGATGAGAAAAAAGCAAAGAAGAACCTTTCGGGACGAGACTCCGCCGCCACGAGGCAGAACCTTGGCGGAACCAATCTAGGGCTCCGGCAGAGCTGTTCTGCCGGGGACACTTCCCTCCGGGAGGGGGAAATCATCACCATCATCATCACCAACGCTCCTCTCATCGGGAGAGGGCAATCTCCATCAACATCTTCACCAGCACCATCTCATCTCCAAACCCTAGTTCATCTCTTGTATCCAATTCTTCTCTCCAAGTCCGGGATTGGTGCTAGTAGGTTACTAGTAGTGTTGATTACTCCTTGTAGTTGATGCTAGTTGGTTTATTTGGTGGAAGATCATATGTTCAGATCCTATATGCATATTATTACCCCTCTGATTATGAACATGAGTATGCTTTGTGAGTAGTTACGTTTGTTCCTGAGGACAAGGGAGAAGTCTTGCTATTAGTAGTCATGTGAATTTGGTATTCGTTCGATATGTTGATAAGATGTATGTTGTCTAGCCTCTAGTGCTGTTATGTGAACGTCGACTACATAACACTTCACCATTATTTGGGCCTAGAGGAAGGCATTGGGAAGTAATAAGTAGATGATGGGTTGCTAGAGTGACAGAAGCTTAAACCCTAGTTTATGTGTTGCTTCATAAGGGGCTGATTTGGATCCATATGTTTCATGCTATGGTTAGGTTTACCTTAATGCTTTTGTTGTAGTTGCGGATGCTTGCAATAGAGGTTAATCATAAGTGGGATGCTTGTTCAAGTAAGAACAGCACCCAAGCACCGGTCCACCCACATATCAAATTATCAAAGTACCGAACGCGAATCATATGAACGTGATGAAAACTAGCTTGACGATATTCCCATGTGTCCTCGGGAGCGCTTTTCCTTATATAAGAGTCTGTTCCGGCTTGTCCTTTACTACAAAAAGGATTGGGCCATCTTGCTGCACTTTATTTACTTTTGTTACTTGTTGCTCGTTACAATTTATCTTGTCACAAAACTATCTGTTATCACTTATTTCAGTCATTGCAGAGAATACCTTGCTGAAAACCGCTTATCATTTCCTTCTGCTCCTCGTTGGGTTTGACACTCTTACTTATCGAAAGGACTACGATAGATCCCCTATACTTGTTGGTCATCACGTACCCTACAAACAATTTATTCTTATGTTCTCCGCTAGATAGGAACTTTGAAGTGATTCTTCATCGCACTTTGAGGGGTGGTTATATGATCCAATTATATTAGCCCTGTTGAGAGATTGCACTAGCGAAAGTACGGACCCTAGACCTCATTTCCAAGCATTGCAATATCGTTTTCGTGACTGTTTACTATTTGCTACCTTGCTGTTTTTATTTATTCAGATTATAGAGATATATTTCTACCATCAATATTACACTTTTATCACCATCTCTTCGCCGAACTAGTGCATCTATACAATTTGCCATTGTATTGGGTGTGTTGGGGACACAAGAGATTTCTTGTATTTGGTTGCAGGGTCGTTTGAGAGAGACTATCTTCATCCTACGCCTCTCACGGATTGATAAACCTTAGGTCATCCACTTGAGGGAAAATTGCTACTGTCCTACAAAACTCTGAGCTTGGAGGCCCAACACGAGTCTATAAGAATAAAGTTGTGTAGTAGACATCAGTCGCCTCGCTCGGGGAAGCGACACGAGGGTTACGGGGGAGGGAGGGGTGAAGGTGGGGGTAGGGGGGAGTGGGGGGGTTGGATGATAAGCGGCGACGGGGACGCGCGGCTGGGGAGCCGGCGGCGGTGCGGGGAACCCTAAGGGAGCCTCTCGACCGTGCCCCTCCTTTTCGTACTATCAAAAGGAGACTCTCACCAATAGTGTTGATTTCACTGCATGAGTTCCTTTGTAAATTAGCGATATGGTCACATGCCAAACATATTTGTAGATACTAGCACATGGTTTGTTCTGGACCAAGATACTAGTTGGTAATGCCCATGTAGTGATGGCCAGGCATATGCAAATATAGATATTACTACACAATAAAAAAATCGGGAAATGCAGTTGCTTCAATACGTGGTTATGGTGGGTTTTTTTTTTAAACGAAGGCAAAAGCTTTCCTTCATCTATTAATTAAGCAGAAGAGAGTTTCCCAGTTAATAAATGGAAAACCGGGCGAAAACCGTCACAAACTGCGTGAGCGTCACTAGCATAAACCCCCACACACACCTCATATAGAGGGTCTCGTCAACATCACACACCGGTGTCATCGTCATCACTTCTCCCCAACAGGCGTTCTTGCCCTCCCTAAACTCCGAGCAAGTGACTCCGACTTCTCCGAAGACAAACGTCGACCCAACCCACACCGTAGAGGTTGTGTGGATACACAAGAAGGCCCGCGCCAGACTCAGCAACCCGCGCCAAGGACAGCGCAGCTCCGACTCTGAAAGATAGCTCCGAAGGAGAACTATGCAAGGCTGGCGCCGCGGAAGACCGCCGAACAGACCACCTGCTGTCTGTCATCGTCGCCACAGGGGCCCCGCCGCCGCAGCTCCAACTTCACCGCAACAAAACAACCCGAGGTAATCCCACGAACACGCCGGAGAAGAGCCGACTACCACAACCATTGACACGTCTCCGACATCACACGCACCCATCATCGTTGCCACAGAAGCCTCGACGCCAACACCACCATCTTCCATCTGTCTCGCTTGTTGATGCTTAGCTCCAAAGACAAAGCCCCTGAGAGGGGATACGATGCCAAAGCACCATCATCGTCCGATCCCATGGATCTAGGATTTCCCCCGAAGCTGCGAAGATTGAGGCTGAGAGTACCTCGGCGATGCCAACAAGAAGGAAACGGCGCTTGAAAGCGTCGCCATCGCCAGCTCCGGACACGCGGGAGACAAGCTTTCGCCCGGGTTAACCTCTCGAGCCCCACACAGCAAGCATCAACAAATCATCCATCGAGCCACCGAGGTCACCTCCTACCGGATCTGACCACCTTCACACCAGGCCACTGAACTGGCCACCTCCACCAGCCCTTAGCAGAGCCCACAAGCCACAGAAGCTCTGCCTCCCGCTACCGTCCGCGGACGCCGACGTCAGGACCGCCCACGTTGGCCGACGAGCGACGACCACCACACCGCGCGGCACCCTCTTAGCGACGCTCACCTCCGCACCAGGGCGCGCACGCCCGTCGCACTGCACTACCCTTAGCACCTCCAGATCCGCGGTGGACGTGCACTCCAAGGCCAGGGCGCGCAACAGCGGCGACCGCGCACCAGCCTCCTCAGGGACGCCGAGGACTCCGTGGACTGTGCCCAGACCCGAGCGGCAGATCCGCGCGACCGCGGTGACCACATCCATCCTCGCCAGATCCGCGCGACCGCAGTGACCACGCCCATCCTCGCCAGATCCGCTCCACCCAGCTCACCCGCCCTTGCGCCGAGCCCATGCGCCCCCGCCACACCCAGGCGCGGCCGCGTTGCATCTAGCCGCCGTGAGCCCGAAGACACCACGCCGGCCCATGCTCCTCTGCCCACCCGTGCTGCCCCACGCCGTCGTGCCTCGCGAGAGGGAAGAAAGGACCCCGCCGCCGCCGAGCTGCACGGGCTTTGCCCGGCGGCGCACACCGGCGGCGGCGAGGGGAATCGGGCGGGGTGGTGGGTGGCTAGCGGCGGCGGCGGCTAGGGTTGCTCCCGGACCGCTCGCGGGGAGCGACACGGGAGTCGTATGGTGCCAAGCTTACGTGAGTTGCTTTATGGTGGTTTCATCTTGGTTGGGGGCTCATGATTCTACCGCATGAAAAAATGGCAACAATATAGAAAAAATATGTACACAATACTATATACGAGCCAGTTTAAAGAAGCTTCTTGCAGAAAAACTAGTTTAGAGAAGCACACTATTAGTTGTAAACTAATGGAGCTAGTGTAAGTGAATACAAACTGAAAGTGTCCGCTTCACTTGTTGCCGCACACAGTGTCGCGCCAAGACAACCAAAAGGCTCCAACGCGAAATGAATGCCATGGTGATTTCACTGGATGAGTTCCTCTTGTTACTTAGCAATATGATTACAAGAAAAATATAGGGCCGATTACTAGCATATGTTTTTTTTCAGAAGCAATTGCGTGAAATTTTACCCAGAGACCCTCTCTACCATCCAATTTGATTGCACAAGACGTAGCTGGCAAGCATATATCTACCATCCATGAAGTAACGGAAGCTATGCAGACAAAAACAGTTTGTTTTGCTTTTCGGCGAAGTACAACCCCGAGCCAAATTAGGACATAGTATGCCCCAAGCCCCAAACACGTGGCATGGAACCAGCGTCCCATTTTTAACCATGGTTTACCATAGGTTTATAAAGCCATGTGCTGGCAATGCTTATGTAGTCAGTGTCACGCATATGCATCCATAAATACAACAAACGATTATGGTGGTTTTGTGTTCGCTGGAGGCTCATTATTCTACTGTATAAAGAAAATACAACAAAAGATTAGAAAAGCGAGTACATATATATTAAGCAATTTAAAAGAGCGGAGTATTTGTAAAGTAATTGAGTTTAGTATAAATCAATATACACCAAAAGTGTTCCCTTGGCTTTGTAGCCGCACATAGTGTCGCGTCAACATAGCCAAGAGGCTTCAATGCACCATGCACGAAACCAATGGCGCGTTGATTCCACTCCAAGAGTTACCTGGTAAATTAGTGAAATGATTATGAGCCAAATATAGAACCGGTCACTGGCACATGTTCAAGCCTATCTACTGCCCACACAGGAAACAAACATTATACAGACAAAACAAAGTTTGTTTTGCTTCTTCACAAAGTATAACCCCGTGCCAAATTAGCCTAAGGCGCAAATGCCCCAAGCCCCAGACACGTGGCACGGAATCGGTTTACTGTGGATTTTTGTAACCATGAGTTTGCAATGCCAAAGTAGTCACTATCACCTATATAAGCAAGACACCTTCCATCCATCCATCCATCCATCCATCCAAGGCGTGGCAGCAAAGCTATTCCTATTACCACTTGTTTTTCCCTTCAAACGTTCGTCTCGCGCCTAGCATGGGGTCTCGGCAGGACCAGCCCGCCGTCAACGGGGAGCAAGGTAACGGCGCGGGGGCAGCCTACGTGCGGTACAGGGAGTGCCAGCGCAACCATGCCATCGGAATCGGACGCTATGCCGTCGACGGCTGCCAAGAGTTCACGGTGTTGATGGGCGTCGACGAGGCTGCCATGCTCCTCTGCGCGGCGTGTGGCTGCCACCGCAACTTCCACAGGCGCGAGGTCGTCAACGAGTTCGGCGCCGACTACCATGCTCCCCGGACGCCCCCCGCCGACGAACATCGCCGTTGAAGCCATGAAGCCTGTTGCTGCTGCTGCCTCTTCTTGCTCATCGTGAATTGGATCTAGCTGGATCATGCATGGCCGGGCACGGCTGGTAGCATTTTACTTCATCTTCTTTGTCATCTTATGAGATTAGTGTGGATGAATAATTTGCGGGGGGTGTCCCGTCCGCGTAGATCGATCGATGTGATGAACCTCTTCTATGAATTCGAATTTGATTTTCCCTTGTGCCTTTTTACTTGATGAGGTTTGTTCTTCACTACAGTAGCTTTCCAGAGTCTGAAAATAATTAATTTATAGTTACTCTCATTTGTTTTTTAATCAAACCGATTTCGGTGTAATGTCACCAGATCACCACATCGAGGAACGACCTTTTCTCTTTGGGATATATATCAATCTGCTGTTTCTCCAAGCTACTCGCATCGTCGCGCACGTACGCTCCTCATTCTCCTGATTATAATTAAGTTGGACCATATTATGCGCGCAGGGCGGCTTGATGATTAATCATGTTCTAGCAAGTTGAAACCAACCTCATTGTGTGTTACCGCGAGACTAGTGTTGTAAGAATTTACTCCCTCTGTCCTATAATATAAAAGTATTTTTATAAAATAGTGAGCATTTATTTTGGATGGACGCCGCAACCTTTTTCTCTTTTGATTGGAAGAGTGGACGCCGCAAGTAGCTGAGCTCCGGTCCAAAGCCCGCCCACGTGCTCCCAAGTCCTGGCCGGCTAGTTTCCACAAGGCAATGGCAAGGCTGCCAGTGCTATAACATGCCTACTGCCAGCAGCACGCATTTTGTTGATTTCTGGATATTCCAGGAATAATTTTGTTTGTTTCTAGATTTTTCCTGTTCGCTACTTTTGGTCCTTCTTTAAATTTACTTTTTGATTTAAAAATTAAACGAATATTTTCATATATATAATGATTTTAATGCATGATAAATTTTTAAGTAAACTATAAAGAACTTTAAGAACATGATGAACATTCTTGTAAATACATGATGAACAATTTTCTAATGCGTGATAAACATTTTAAGAAACAAGATGAACCATTTTTTATGAGCATGGTGAACTGCATTCAATAAACAACAAAAATTGTCTAATACGTGACAACACTTTTTCTATTGCACTGTGTAATTAAAAATTGCCCACTATGTACTTAAAGTTGTATCCATGTCCACCGTGTATTTAATAAATATTCATTGTGTATTTAAAACAATCATCACATATAAAAAATTTCATCTTGTATTTTAAAATTGTTCATCTACCGTTTAAAAAACGTTCATAGTGTACTAAAAATGTCCATCGCATTCTATACTTTGTTTTTACCCAGTATAAAAAAATGTTCAATGTGTATTTTAGAAATACTAATAGTGTATTAAAAGTATTCATCCGGTATTCAAAAAATGTCACCATGTATTCTAAAAATGTTCACTGTGTATTTAAAAATTGTTCATCTTGTATTTATTAAATGTTCATCTCATAAATAAATAAATGCATGTTGCATATTACAAAAGTTTTGTTTATTTATAAAATGTTCATCATATGAATAAATGATTATCGCGTGTTATAAGTTATTTGTCACATATATAAAAAAGGTAATGCATTGTTAAAAAGTATCCAGGATTTTTTAAAAGTTTATTTAATTTGAAAAAAAGTATCGACGCTTTTCTTCATAATTTAAATTGTGTTCAAGCAAAAAAGAAATAGTAACATACAGAGTATTTACGGTGTCAGGTAATAAATATCTAGTTGTACTGATGTCAATTCACCCATGGGCATGGGTGCCCGTGGAAACCCGACCCAGAAGGGTAGGGTATGGACACATTTTTGTGCCTATCGGCATTGCCCTAACCCTACCAGACTAGTTGTGGGTAGGACATGGGTATGATTTTGTGCCCATGGGTACACCGAAACCCTACCCGATTATCTTACAGGTGGATCACATGTGTTATAAACCCTAAGATATCGAGCCATTAGATGAAAGCTCTGTACAACCAACCACATCCTCCTCCTAATAAATAATTTCCCAACCATAAAAATTTCTCAGTGGTTCGCGCCTCCACCATACATGGATCTAGAAATTACACCACCATCCTTTGATATTGTGTTTATTTGCCCGATGGGTACCCATCGGTCATGGATACCCATACAGTATGGTCATGGGCATGGATATTAACCCCATGGGTAGGGCATGGCTTGGATTTTATGCCCATGGGTTGCAGGGGCCATCAATCCTTCAACTAGCACCGCATAGGAACCCAAGTATTCACCTGTCGCATTGTAGCATTCTAGAAACTGCACTAAAACAACCTCGAGTATTATGCATGGAAACGACTCCATCCACATTTATCTTCACGACATCGCCTGGTTCAAAAGGGGTCTATTTAGGAACCCGGGGAGCTAGCCATGGGTTTCTTAACCGCTTCCAACTCATCAACGAATCTTTTGATAAAAAGGTGTGTTGCTAGAGGGCTTTGATGTTCTCCTTCATGTGTCAATTTCCTTCGGGTAGACCAGATTTGTAGGGAAACATGCTACACAACAACAAAATTATGCTACACGATCCCACCCAGGAACATTATGAAGATGGCGGTAACGATCAAACTCACCGAAGAGCTTCAGAAGCAGTGAAGAGTCGGTGCAGCGTGACAATTTCCTGCAATTGGGTTACCCCTCCCAGCCACGACCCCTCCGAGGTATCCACACATTCCTTGGTAGTATCCGACAGAGCTTGGACGTCCAGGGACAAGAATTGTGAGAAAACTTGAGAGAGAGAGAGAGAGAGAGAGAGAGAGAGAGAGAGAGAGAGAGAGAGAAATCCTAGCGACACTTCTCATCTAATTAGGAGTCTAATTCTCTTAGACTAGTTAGACCAAGATTAGATATCATATACTTAGGAGCCAAAAAACTTAGGTCAATTAGAACAGGAGAGCGTGGAGCTATGCGGGACAGAGGCCCTTGGATTTGTGTCTCAACAGGGAGGCCTCTCCCCTTGGCTAGGTGGAGGGAGGAGAGGGGGCACCGCGACTCCTTCTCCCCATCCACTTGGTGGAAGAAGTGAAAGGTTCCCTCCCTTTCCAATTCGGACTAGGGCCTCCCAAAGCCCTGAGGCGCGCCTTGTGGGCCCCGATGGGTCCACTAGGGGTTGTTATCTCATGATGGTCCTTCACAACCTTCTTCATAAATAGAATCCTGGATTTTTCAGATGCTCCAAAACCCATTATGATGACCCCAAAAACTTTTCATATATAGATTCAGACTCTCCGATATCATGTTATACATTTCTGGAATTCCCAAAACCCTTCTGTAACCATATGAAACACTTTTGGAACTATCGAAAACTCTTTCGATGATCTTTTAACTCATTTCTCTGGTAATCAGGACTAGAACCCGTTAAGTGTGTGACCCTATAGGTTCGGGAATAAGTGGACATGTACAGGAACCCCTTCTGAACAATAGCTAATAGCGGGATCTAGACACCCTTGTTAACTCTTGCATATTCACAATTTTCTCGAGCGTACCTTTGTTTACGAATACTATCCCCTTTGCTTCACAATACATTTACAAAACCTGGGGTGACATAATTTGGTATCCTTGTGATTCAACTTCTTGATCACTATACCGGTTATCCTTGTTTCCGGTTTCGTTCTCTTTAATCGTGTCCATGTTCCGGTATCCCGTGATCATAATAACAAGTGTCTGGCTAGACGATAATAACATTGTAACACCGAGTGGGTCCAGAGAGTATCTCTCTATCATGAGAGGACCAAATCCCAGTTTTGAACTATCGATATTACCCGTAATTCACCTTTATTCACACCATTTTGGAATTACATGTGGTAAACCCCAAAGTAACCATCATGTATGTTGGTATAAAATGTCTAAGGAACAATGCAATTTTGAACAAGTCGTATGAAATATCAATAACATATACAAACGAAGACATATCTCGGTAATTCATAAGACCCGACGTCAGTGCATGGTCCTGGGTGGCAGGGATCTCGACATCAGACCTGGACCTGGCATGCAGCAGCATGGGTGAGTTGTCTTGGGTTTTACCTAAAGAGTCTTCATGTTTGGTTTGGGACAACAAGCCTGTGGCGCTATTCTGGTGTAGGAATAATTTCCTCCCCGCCTTCCCCCCATTCAATTTGTGTTCTTATCATCAGTGGATACTGTGCGGAGCTGTGTCCCCAATAGGCATGACCAGGCACCAAGCTTGTGAACTGATGAGGCTAGGGAGAGAGCTGGGTGTTGCTGCTTGCTGCTGTAGTACTGCTGGGTGTTGTTGTGTGGTCTTCATGCTGAAGAAGTGATGCTATGTTGGAAGAGATGGTGTCAGCCAGTAGGTTCATTTTGGGATGATGATGTGTGTCATGTTGCAATGCTTCTAGTTAGTAGGTGCAATCACTCTTAATTTTTGATACGTCTCCAACGTATCTATAATTTTTTATTGTTCCATGCTATTATATTATCCATCTAGGATGTTTTATATGCATTTATATGCTATTCTATATGATCTTTGGGACTAACCTATTAACCTAGAGCCCAGTGCCAGTTTCTATTTTTCCTTGTTTTTGAGTATCGCAGAAAAGGAAAACCAAACGGAGTCCAATTGACCTAAAACTTCACGGAACTTATTTTTGGACCAGAAGAAGGCCATGGAGTAAAAGAGTTGGGCCAAAATAGGCCCGGGCTGCCCACGAGGGTGGGGGGCGCCCACCCCCCTGGGCACGCCTCCCTACCTCGTGGACAGCCCGGATACCCCTCTGACTTGTTCTCGATGCCAAAACCTCTTATATATACAGAAACCCCCAGAACATAACCGAGATCGAGAGTTCCGCCGCCGCAAGCCTCTGTAGCCACTGAAAACCAATCTAGACCCCTTCTGGCACCTTGCCGGAGGGGGGAACCCTCACCGGTGGCCATCTTCATCATCCTGGTGCTCTCCATGACGAGGAGGGAGTAGTTCACCCTCGGGGCTGAGGGTATGTACTAGTAGCTATGTGTTTGATCTCTCTCTCTCTCTCTCTCTCTCTCTCTCTCTCTCTCTCTCTCTCTCTCTCTCTCTCTCGTGTTCTTGAGGTGGTACGATCTTGATGTATCGTGAGCTTTACTATTATAGTTGGATCTTATGATGTTTCTCCCCGTCCACTCTCTTGTGATGGATTGAGTTTTCCCTTTGAAGTTATCTTACCGGATTGAGTCTTTAAGGATTTGAGAACACTTGATGTATGTCTCGCATGTCCTTATCTATGGTGACAATGGGATATCACGTGATTCACTTGATGTATGTTTTGGTGGTCAACTTGCGAGTTCTGTAACCTCGTGAACTTATGCATAGGGTTTGGCACATGTTTTCGTCTTGACTCTTCGGTAGAAACTTTGGGGCACTCATTGAAGTTCTTTGTGTTGGTTGAATAGATGTATCTGAGATTGTGTGATGCATATCATATAATCATACCTGCGGATACTTGAGGTGACATTAGAGTATCTATGTGACATTAGGGTTTTGGTTGATTTGTGTCTTAAGGTGTTATTCTAGTACGAACTCTTGAATAGATCGATCAGAAAGAATAACTTTGAGGTGGTTTCGCACCCTACCATAATCTCTTCATTTGTTCTCCGCTATTAGTGACTTTGGAGTGACTCTTTGTTGCATGTTGAGGGATAGTTATATGATCCAATTATGTTATTATTGTTGAGAGAACTTGCACTAGTGAAAGTATGAACCCTAGGCCTTGTTTCAAAGCATTGCAATACCGTTTGTGCTCACTTTTATTGTTAGTTACCTTGTTGCTTTTATATTTTCAGACTACAAAACCTATATCTACCATCCATATTGCACTTGTATCACCATCTCTTCGCCGAACTAGTGCACCTATACAATTTACCATTGTATTGAGTGTGTTGGGGACACAAGAGACTCTTTGTTGTTTGGTTGCAGGGTTGTTTGAGAGAGACCATCTACAACCTACGCCTCCCATGGATTGATAAACCTTAGGTCATCCACTTGAGGGAAATTTGCTACTGTCCTACAAACCTCTGCACTTGGAGGCCCAACAACGTCTACAAGAAGAAGGTTGTGTAGTAGACATCAAGCAGTTTCTGGCGCCGTTGCTGGGGAGGTTAGTACTTGAAGGTATATCTTTAGATCTTGCAATCGAATCTTTTAGTTTCTTGTTTTATCACTAGTTTATTTTATAAAAGAAAACTACAAAAAAATGGAATTGAGGGTGCCTCATATGCTTCATCTTTTTAATATCTTTCATGAAAATAAGGATTTCGATAATTGTGCTCAATTGCTAGAGGAAGAATGCATTAGAATGTTTGGCACTAAATCTTTGAATGATGAGCATGATTGCAATGTTGTTAGTATGAACTCTTTGAATTTCCATAGTACTAATGATGATTGCACTAGTCATGATGAAAACGTCTCTTATAAGCATGTCAATTTTTGTGGAGTGCATAGAGTTTGCAAGTACACACCAAATAGGGAGGATAGATTTTGCAAGAGTCATAAGTATTTATAAACTAAATGGTTGCAAGAGAGGCTAGATGCTTGTGCTGAAAATTTAAAATTTCTTTGCCATCCTTGTGAACTTTGCAATGAACGTGATCATTTAAATCCCCAATGCAAATTGTTTCATGATCGTATCGTGTCCAAAAATTGTGATGACTTAATTTCCCTTGCACATCATAATGAACTTAGTTTGCCTTTGGGTTATGAAGAAATGAAACGTATAACTAAGGATATGCCAGAATTTGTCCTTGATAAAGTTCTTGATTTTAATCTAGAGGAAATTTATATGTATTGTACGGTGAATTGCATTGAAAATCCTTATATTGCCAATTACATAAAGAAAAGAAAACAAATAGAAGATTAAGAGAATACTAATCAAAGGGAAGAGACTTCCCAATATTCTCCTATTATTTCTTATGATGAATCAGGTAACGGGGAGGAGGAGCCTTCTATTCAACCAATCTCATTAATAAGGAGCTCCAGAAATAGGATTAACCCCACACATGATGCGAAGAAGAAAAAGAAAAGACGGAGAAGCAAAGGTAAAAGGGAATCCCCCTCAAATGATGTTGCTCCTACTACTCATTGTGATGATAATATTTTCTATAATATTGGTGCTATCCATACTATTAATGATGAGAGTGATTATGCTTATGATATGAAAAGGCCCAAGCTTGGGGATGCTATGTTTGATGAGAATGACATGTTTGAGAATATATTTGCTGCAGTTAATGTTTGTCCCAATCTTGGGGATTCTATGTTTAATGAAGATGATATTTTTATCCTCCCAAGTTTTGATGAGCAAATTTTTTATGATGATAACATGCCTCCTATTTATGATGGTTATATTGATGAAAGTGGGTTTGGAAGAGTGTCAACTTTAGGAAGTAATGATCCCACTATTTTGGAGGGTGTTGAATTTTATAATATTTATAAAAGTGGATTTGGAGAGGTCATGACTTTATTTAGTGATGAATCCACTATTTCGGAAGAGGTTTCAGTTGATTATGATGAGAACAAAGTTACTACTTATGATGATTATTGTGATGAAACTTATGCTATAAAAAGTAGTGATGATTATATTTATAAAACTTGTCATGATTATGATTACCCTTTTTCTGAACACTACTCTTTTAATATGGAAACAATTTATAGTATTCGAGTTTCTTATGACACTCCCACTATTATTCATGAGAAGAAATTTGCTTATGTGGAGAGTAATAAAATTTCTATGCTTTTAGATCATGAAAAGAATGCTTTATGTGATGGTTATATTGTTGAATTCATTCATGATGCTACTAAAAATTATTATGAGTGAGGAACATATGCTTGTAGGAATTGCAATAATATCAAGTTTCCTCTCTATGTGCTTAAAGTTTTGAAGTTATGCTCGTTTTGCCTTCCTATGCTAGTTGATTATTGTTCCCATAAGTTATTTGCTCACAAAATCCCTATGCATAGGAAGTGGGTTAGACTTAAATGTGCTAGTCATATTCTTCATGATGCTCTCTTTATGTTTCAATTCTTATTTTTTATGTAAGCATCATTGAAATCATCATGCCTAGCTACGGGCGTTAAACGTTAGCGCTTGTTGGGAGGCAACCCAATTTTTATTTTTGTTCTTTGATTTTTGCTCCTGTTTAGTAATAAATAATTCATCTAGCCTTTGGTTAGATGTGGTTTTATGTTTTAATTAGTGTGTGTCCCAAGTAGAACCTTTGGGAAGACTTGGGTGAAGTCTTTGCGATCTTGCTTTAAAAAATAGAAACTTTTGCGCTCACGAGATTAGCTGCCATTTTTTACTGGAGAGTGCTTTTAGGTTGATTCTTTTTGCAGATGATTAATAGACAAATTCCTCAGGTCCACCAATCTATTTCAGAATTTTTGGAGTTCCAGAAGTATACGTTTGATACAGATTAATATAGACTGTTCTATTTTTGACAGATTGTGTTTTCACTGTGTTGTTTGCTTATTTTGACGAACCTATGAGTAGTATCGGAGGGTATGAACCATAGAGAAGTTGGAATACAGTAGATATTACACCAATATGAATTTAGAATGAGTTCACAGCAGTACCTAAGTGGTGATTTATTTTCTTATACTAACGGAGCTTACGAGTTTTCTGTTGAGTTTTGTGTTGTGAAGATTTCAAGTTTTGGGTAAAGATTCGATGGACTATGGAATAAGGAGTGGCAAGAGCCTAAGCTTGGGGATGCCCAAGGAACCCCAAGGTAATATTCAAGGACAACCAAGAGCCTAAGCTTGGGGATGCCCCGGAAGGCATCCCCTCTTTCGTCTTCGTTCATCGGTAACTTTACTTGGAGCTATATTTTTTATTCACCACATGATATGTGTTTTGCTTGGAGCGTCATTTTATTTTCTTTTGTTTTTTTTGATGTTTGAATAAAATACCAAGATCTAAAATTCTTAAATGTTAGAGAGTCTTCACATAGTTACATAATTATTTGACTACTCATTGATCTTCACTTATATCATTCGGAGTAGTTTGTTGTTTGCTCTAGTGCTTCACTTATATCCTTTTAGAGCAGATGAACTCTCATGCTTCACTTATATTATTTTGAGAGTCTTCAGAACAGCATGGTAATTTCCTTTGGTTATGAAATTAGTCCTAATATGATAGGCATCCAAGAGGGATATAATAAAAACTTTCATATAAGTGCATTGAATACTAAGAGAAGTTTGATTCTTTATGATTGTTTTGAGATATGAAGATGGTAATATTAGAGTCGTGCTAGTTGGGTAGTTGTGAATTTGAGAAATACTTATGTTGAAGTTTGCAAGTCCCGTAGCATGCATGTATGGTAACCGTTGTGTGACAAATTTGAAACATGAGGTGTTCTTTGATTGTCATCCTTATGAGTGGCGGTCGGGGACGAGCGATGGTCTTTTCCTACCAATCTATCCCCCTAGGAGCATGCGCGTAGTGCTTGGTTTTTGATGACTTGTAGATTTTTGCAATAAGTATGTGAGTTCTTTATGACTAATGTTGAGTCCATGGATTATACGCACTCTCACCCTTCCATCGTTGCTAGCCTCTTCGGTACCGTGCATTGCCCTTTCTCACCTGAGAGTTGGTGCAAACTTCGCCGGTGCATCCAAACCCCGTGATATGATACGCTCTATCACACATAAGTCTCCTTATATCTTCCTCAAAACAGCCACCATACCTACCTATTATGGCATTTCCATAGCCATTCTGAGATATATTGACATGCAACTTTCCACCGTTTCATTTATTATGACACGCTTCATCATTGTCATATTGCCTTGCATGATCATGTAGTTGACATCGTATTTGTGGCAAAGCCACCATGCATAATTTTTCATACATGTCACTCTTGATTCATTGCCCATCCCGGTACACCGCCGGAGGCACTCATATAGAGTCATATTTTGTTCTAGTATCGAGTTGTAATCATTGAGTTATAAATAAATAGAAGTGTGATGATCATAATTAATAGAGCATTGTCCCAAAAAAAGAGAAGAAAAAAGAGAAGAAAGGCCAAAAAAGGTCAAATAAAAAGGGGAAAAAGAAAGGCCAAATAAAAAAAGGAAGGCCCAAAGAAAGAAAAAGAAAAGAAAAGAAGGGACAATGCTACTATCCTTTTTCCACACTTGTGCTTCAAAGTAGCACCATGATCTTCATTGTAGAGAGTCTCTTATTTTGTCACTTTCATATACTAGTGGGAATTTTCATTATAGAACTTGGCTTGTATATTCCAAATTCCCATTGCCCCAGGTCTTCGTGAGCAAGCAAGTCGGATGCACACCCTAGGTCTTAATTTTTGATACGTCTCAAATGTATCTATAATTTTTTATTGTTCCATGCTATTATATTATCCATCTAGGATGTTTTATATGCATTTATATGCTATTTTATATGATTTTTGGGACTAGCCTATTAACCTAGAGCCCAGTGCCAGTTTCTGTTTTTTCCTTGTTTTTGAGTATCACAGAAAAGGAAAACCAAACGGAGTCCAATTGACCTGAAACTTCACGGAACTTATTTTTGGACCAGAAGAAGGCCATGGAGTAAAAGAGTTGGGCCAGAAGAGTCCCAGGCTGTCCACGAGGGTGGGGGCGCGCCCACCCCCTGGGCACGCCTCCCTACCTCGTGGAAAGCTCGAAGACCCCCCGTGACTTGTTCTCGCCGCCAAAACCTCTTATATATACAGAAACCCCCAGAACATAACCGAGATCGGGAGTTCCGCCGCCACAAGCCTCTGTAGCCACCGAAAACCAATCTAGACCCGTTTCGGCACCCTGTCGGAGGGGGGAACCCTCACCGGTGGCCATCTTCATCATCCCGGCGCTCTCCATGACGAGGAGGGAGTAGTTCACCCTAGGGGCTGAGGGTATGTACCAGTAGCTATGTGTTTGATCTCTCTCTCTCTCTCTCTCTCTCTCTCTCTCATGTTCTTGAGGTGGTACGATCTTGATGTATCGTGAGCTTTGCTATTATAGTTGGATCTTATGATGTTTCTCCCCCTCTACTCTCTTGTGATGGATTGAGTTTTCCCTTTGAAGTTATCTTACTGGATTGAGTCTTTAAGGATTTGAGAATACTTGATGTATGTCTTGCATGTGCTTATCTGTGGTGACAATGGGATATCACGTGATTCACTTGATGTATGTTTTGGTGATCAACTTGCGAGTTCCGTAACCTCGTGAACTTATGCATAGGGGTTGGCACACGTTTTCGTCTTGACTCTCCGGTAGAAACTTTGGGGCACTCTTTGAAGTTCTTTGTGTTGGTTGAATAGATGAATCTGAGATTGTGTGATGCATATCGTATAATCATACCCACGGATACTTAAGGTGACATTGGAGTATCTAGGTGACATTAGGGTTTTGGTTGATTTGTGTCTTAAGGTGTTATTCTAGTACGAACTCTTGAATAGATCGATCAGAAAGAATAACTTTGAGGTGGTTTTGCACCCTACCATAATCTCTTCATTTGTTCTCTGTTATTAGTGACTTTGGAGTGACTCTTTGTTGCATGTTGAGGGATAGTTATATGATCCAATTATGTTATTATTGTTGAGAGAACTTGCACTAGTGAAAGTATGAACCCTAGGCCTTGTTTCAAAGCATTGCAATATCGTTTGCTCTCACTTTTATCATTAGTTACCTTGCTGTTTTTATATTTTCAGATTACAAAAACCTATATCTACCATCCATATTGCACTTGTATCGCCATCTCTTCGCCGAACTAGTGCACCTATACAATTTAGCATTGTATTGGGTGTGTTGGGGACACAAGATACTCTTTGTTATTTGGTTGCAGGGTTGTTTGAGAGAGACCATCTTCAACCTACGCCTCCCACGGACTGACAAACCTTAGGTCATCCACTTGAGGGAAATTTGCTACTGTCCTACAAACCTCTGCACTTGGAGGCCCAACAACGTCTACAAGAAGATGGTTGTGTAGTAGACATCAATTTTCCCTATGGCATGTGGTATATTTTGGTTTGATGTGATGTGCTGGTGTGTATGTTGAAGTACTAATGCTTTGTTGAACCTGTTTCTGCTATCTTTTATGTATGAACAATTTGCATCAGTTATGAGAATATGGAGTATCTGTTGTATCAATTAATGAAACCATGACATTACAAAAGTGCTCAGAGAGGTGACTGTGTGATGCAAAGCGCACTTTTCCATGACTAAACAAAGGCTTGATGTGATTGTGTGATGCAAAGGCTTGTTGGGCTTGATGAATGTAATCAGATAAATAATATTTAAGCCTATTGGCTAAGGTTTTTTCTATAATGTTATATATGACATTGCATAGGCTAATATGCCTATATTCTCGAGGAACAAGAGGAGACAACTTTTTTGGAATGAGAGTGATATGAGTATCATTAATATGGGTGGGAAGATTACTTATTATATAGAAATCTCTTACCACTTTTGTAATGTCATCTCTGGTGGAAGATAAAATTCCATGTTTAATTCATCTAGTCCAGGTGAATTTCTTCTCATGGCTTTGGGAGTCATCTAGGTTTCCATTTTGTATGGTATGTTGTTGGTGTAATCACCCTCCATCTCTTGCTTCATATTGTGGATATAAGGCTTGCCCTGATTACTATTAGAGGAAGAAAACATATTTTTTAAATATGTATAAAGGATTTTGCAATATCCTCTGAAATATAGAGGCTATCTGCGGCTTTCATAGGCTATTCTACTTTTTCCTTATTATTTTTATCATCATGCATACAATATTTATTAACACTGGGAGAACTTGTGTCTTCACCTCAATTTGAAATTGTCCACCGATGGAGGCGAGGAGCTGCATGCTCAATGGACTAGAGCCTCGAACACCACACAACATGCAGAACCTCAAACAACACACACAAAAGTAGAATGGCCCAAATAAGTGTCTTCGCTGGATACGGGGGCCTGGTCGGTCGCTAGCAAGCTACGAGGTGGAAAGCAAGCCCAAGAGTCATCAGGAACCAGAGCAATACTGGCTATCTGAGTTTCGGCAACTTCTCAAAAAGAGGAGTGAGTGTGGGGGAAGGGAGAAAGTAGGTAGCAGGGCATGGGAGATGAGTTGTGAGAGACCAGGAGCTAAGATGAGCGATTGGATTTGAGAGCAAGAATGACAGGAGAAGAGAATCAACACTAAGATGTGGGAAGAGAGCCTTTCGAGAATCAACACTGAGATGTGGGAAGAGAGACTACAAAAGGCACTGGCAAGGGGCGAAGGTCGGCTAGTCCAGGAAAACTTGAGAAGAGATGGAAAGAATAGATGAAAGGTGAACTTGTTGGACGAATAGATCTAGGGAAGAATCAAATGGGAAAAAAGAATGGGATGGAGGAGAACAGCATGACGCGCATCTTCGGTATGTCTCCACTCACCATAACGCCAAACTTTGGAAACTTATTTCTTTACTTTCTCGAAACAAACCTTCTTACCATTTTATAGGTAAGGCCATGGGGGTTGAACGATATAAGGTGAGGAGGACACCTCTCACAAACCAGATCAAAGAAATACCAGACAACAAAAAAAGCAACACAAACAATACACAAGATATGTGGCTACTATACACCACAACCTCCTTGTTGAGCAAGAGCATAGGAGTAACGAACCCCAGCCAAATGCCCCTATGGTCATCGACAAAGACTAAACCCGCCTCTCAAGAGAAACCATGAGACTTCACCACAGAGCTCGCTCCAAGTTGTTGTTGGAGAGGACCCTTTCGCTCCAGTCCATGCATCGTTAATCCTTCTGGTGAGCAGCACATGCCGGGAGCGTTGACGATGATTTTCCTTTCATGTTGATGTGTTTATGTTTTTTGGTATGCTTGAGACACACGAATCTCAAAACACGCATCTTGCAACTCACGTAGGACCTCGGATATTTTTAACCCCGCATGCATTAATTGTTAGTTTTTTTAAGAACAAATGGAATTGCCAACTTTGAACTAAACTATTTAGCCAATATCCGGTTTAGAGCTGCAGTGAGGATAGTATTTTCAAAATAAAATAAAATAGGAAAGAACATTTAAGTATGTTTTCTTTAAAAAAACAATGATGCGTGTAGACCCTTCCAAAATATGTGTACAAAATTATTAAAGAATGTGTTAATTGTAGGCACACAAAAATATAAATTAGTGTTTCCAAAAAGGCAAAAAATAACTTGTGGTTCCGTTAGTTTGTGTACACTACAGTTGAAAAGATATATGCGACACAACATGTGGCTGGATGGTTAGGAGGATAGTGGTATCCCAGCCCACCAGGGTTTAAGTTCTAGAATTGACACTGGTGCTCGCATTTTCCTGGATTTATGTCAGGCTTTTCGGCGATGTTTGTTTAGTGGGAGGGGACGTTCCCGTCAATTATAAGGCGTTTTTGGCGACATCGTCAATCTCAAAATGCTATGCCGGTTTAGTTTCTCGGAGGTGGCCATAGAGGTAGGATGTGCGTACATACGTTCATAGAAGTAATTGTGTGCTCGTGTATGTGAGCGGCTTCAATTGTACTGTGTTCAAAACTGGTGAAAAGATATATTGACACAGATATGTACTGCATAAATAGTACACAATCATATATACATTTAATTTTCTTTCAAAAATATATACATTTTATTATTACTTGAGAAACGTTCAGCATCAACTGGCTGAAAACAATAGACGCATCCGCAACCTCCTTTAAGCGCCATGTGCCCTCAAGTCCCCACTCAAGGAAACACCAGACATACCTCTTCGTCTAGAAAGCATCACGTTCCTCTCTCTTGCAACATTGCCTATGTTGCAAAAGTTCTTTCACAATACTACCTTTGATGTAGAAAAAAAAAGCGAAGACAGGAAAATAAATCCCCCAACACAACCTATGTTGCAAAAGAATTCCGCAACACAACCTATGTTGCAAAAATAAAAAAAAACTCGCAACGCAACTTATGTTGCAAAACATTCCGCAACGCAAACTATGTTGCAAATGTTTCCGTAACAAGATCTTTTTTAGAAAACAGGACTATATTGATTAACCATCCTGGTTACTCTCAAGTCTGGCGGAACATCTGCCGATAAGAAGAAATCACCAGTTCTTCTAGTAGACTAGCCATCAGCTAAAGTGTTGCACTTCTAGGCTATGAACTTAACTGTACGTGTTCCTCAATCTGTCCATCGACGGTGGGTAGAGCCTCGAACACCACACAATAATGCAAAGCCTCAAACAACACAAAAATGTAGAACGGCATGAATAAATGCCTCCACCATGGGTTAGCCGGATGTGAGGGCCTGGTCGGTCGCTAGCTAGCTACAAGGGGGCAAGCGGGCTCAAGAGTTGCCGAGAACTGGAGCAAGAATGGCTATTTGAGTTTTGACCACTTCTTTGGAAGAGGGCAGAGTATGGACGAATGGAGAAGTAGGAAGTAGTGAATGTGACATGAGTTGTGCAAGACTAGTACTCCCTCCTTTCATCTATATAGGGTCTAATGCGTTTTTTAAGACAGCCTTTGACTATTGACAAGATTAATAGTACATGACATGCGCAATGTGAAAATTATATCATTGAAAGCTCCTTTCACACATGAATTTAACGGTGTGCTTTGTGTAAGTTGCATGTCATATATTATTGCTCTACTATTTGGTCAAAGTTAGCATCGAAAAATGCATTAGGCCCTATATAGATGGAAGGAGGGAGTAGGTGAGATAGCGATTCAATTCGAGAGCAAGAGTGATAGGAGAAGAGAATCAACACTAGGGTGCGGTCTCCAACGTATCTATAATTTTTTATTGCTCCATGCTATATTATCTTCTGTTTTGGACATTATTGGGCTTTATTATTCATTTTTATATTATTTTTGGGACTAACCTATTAACCGGAGACCCAACCCAGAATTGCTGTTTTTTTTGCCTATTTTAGAGTTTCGCAGAAAAAAATATATCAAACGGAGTCCAAACGGAATGAAACCTTCGGGAACGTGATTTCCGGAACGAACATGATCCAGAGGACTTGGAACCTACGTCAAGAAATCAAAAGGAAGCCACGAGGTAGGGGGCGCGCCTACCCCCCCCCCCCCCCAGGCGCGCCCTCCACCCTTGTGGGCCGCACGTTGCTCCAGCGGCGTACTCCTTCCTCCTATATATACCTACGTACCCCCAAACTACCAGATACGGAGCCAAAAACTTAATTCCACCGCCGCAACCTTCTGTACCCGTGAGATCCCATCTTGGGGCCTGTTCCGGAGCTACGCCGGAGGGGGAATCGATCACGGAGGGCTTCTACATCAACACCATAGCCTCTCCGATGAAGTGTGAGTAGTTTACCTCAGACCTTTGGGTCCATAGTTATTAGCTAGATGGCTTCCTCTCTCTTTTTGGATCTCAATACAATGTTCTCCCCTCTCTTGTGGAGATCTATTCGACGTAATCTTCTTTTGCGGTGTGTTTGTTGAGACCGATGAATTGTGGGTTTATGATCAAGTTTATCTATGAACAATATTTGAATCTTCTGAATTCTTTTATGTATGATTGGTTATCTTTGCAAGTCTCTTTGAATTATCAGTTTGGTTTGGCCTACTAGATTGATTTTTCTTGCAATGGGAGAAGTGCTTAGCTTTGGGTTCAATCTTGCGGTGTCCTTTCCCAGTGATAGTAGGGGCAGCAAGGCACGTATTGTATTGTTGCCATCGAGGATAACAAGATGGGGTTTATATCATATTGCATGAATTTATCCCTCTACATCATGTCATCTTGCTTAAAGCGTTACTCTGTTCTTATGAACTTAATACTCTAGATGCATGCTGGATAGCGGTCGATGTGTGGAGTAATAGTAGTAGATGCAGGCAGGAGTTGGTCTACTTGTCTCGGACGTGATGCCTATATACATGATCATACCTAGATATTCTCATAACTATGCTCAATTCTGTCAATTGATCAACAGTAATTTGTTCACCCACCGTAAATACTTATGCTCTTGAGAGAAGCCAGTAGTGAAACCTATGACCCCCGGGTCTATTTTCCATCATATTAATCTCCCTTCAACAAGCCATTTCTGTTGCCTTTTATTTTGTTTTGCATCTTTATCATAAAAATACCAAAAATACTATCCTATCATATCTATCAGATCTCACTCTCGTAAGTGACTGTGTAGGGATTGACAACCCCTTATCGCGTTGGTTGCGAGGATTTATTTGTTTGTGTAGGTGCGAGGTGAAGGAAATATGCCCTAGAGGCAATAATAAAGTTATTATTTATTTCCTTATATCATGATAAATGTTTATTATTCATGCTAGAATTGTATTAGCCGAAAACATAATACATGTGTGAATACATAGACAAACAGAGTGTCACTAGTATGCCTCTACTTGACTAGCTCGTTAATCAAAGATGGTTAAGTTCCCTAGCCATAGACATGAGTTGTCATTTGATTAACGGGATCACATCATTAGGAGAATGATGTGATTGACATGACCCATTCCGTTAGCTTAGCACTCGATCATTTAGTATGTTGCTATTGCTTTCTTCATGACTTATACATGTTCCTATGACTATGAGATTATGCAACTCCGTTTACCGGAGGAACACTTTGTGTGCTACCAAACGTCACAACGTAACTGGGTGATTATAAAGGTGCTCTACAGGTGTCTCCGAAGGTACTTGTTGGGTTGGCGTATTTCGAGATTAGGATTTGTCACTCCGAATGTCGGAGAGGTATCTCTGGGCCCTCTCGGTAATGCACATCACTTAAGCCTTGCAAGCATTGCAACTAATGAGTTAGTTGCGGGATGATGTATTACAGAACGAGTAAAGAGACTTGCCGGTAACGAGATTGAACTAGGTATTGAGATACCGACGATCGAATCTCGGGCAAGTAACATACCGATGACAAAGGGAACAACGTATGTTGTTATTCGGTCTGACCGATAAAGTTCTTCGTAGAATATGTGGGAGACAATATGAGCATCCAGGTTCCACTATTGGTTATTGACCGGAGACATGTCTCGGTCATGTCTACATTGTTCTCGAACCCGTAGGGTCCGCACGCTTAACGTTACGATGACAGTTTCATTATGAGTTTATATGTTCTGATGTACCGAAGGTTGTTCGGAGTCTCGGATGTGATCACGGACATGACGAGGAGTCTCGAAATGGTCGAGACATAAAGATTGATATATTGGACGATTATATTCAGACACCGGAAATGTTCTGGGTGGTTTCGGAGAAAACCGGAGAGGGGTTACCGGAACCCCCCGGGGAAGTATTGGGCCTTAGTGGACCTGAGGGGAGAGAGAGGGCAGCAGCCCAGGAGGTGGCGCGCCCCCTCCCATGAGGAGTCCGAATTGGACAAGGGGAGGGGGGCGCGGCCCCTCTTTCCCTCTCCCTCTCCCTCTCTTTCCTTCCCCCTTCTCTCTTCCTAGTTGGACTAGGAAAGGGGAGTCCTACTCCTACTAGGAGGAGGACTCCCCCCTCCTTGGCGCGCCCCAAGGGCCGGCCGGCCTCCCCCTTGCTCCTTTATATACGGGGGCAGGGGGGCACCTCTAGACACACAAGTTGATCTTCGTGATCGTTCTCTTAGCCGTGTGCGGTGCCCCCCTCCACGATAATCCTCGATAATATTGTAGCGGTGCTTAGGCGAAGCCCTGCGACGGTAGAACATCAAGATCGTCACCACGCCGTCGTGCTGACGGAACTCATCCCCGACACTTTGCTAGATCGGAATCCGGGGATCGTCATCGAGCTGAACGTGTGCTAAAACTCGGAGGTGTCGTAGTTTCGGTGCTTGATCGGTCGGGCCGTGAAGACGTACGACTACATCAACCGCGTTGTCATAATGCTTCCGCTGTCGGTCTCCGAGGGTACGTAGACAACACTCTCCTCTCTCGTTGATATGCATCACCATGATCTTGCGTGTGCGTAGGAATTTTTTTGAAATTACTACGTTCCCCAACACGAGGGACTCATGCGTAGCCTCCTACTGGATCGATACCTTGGTTCTCAAAAACTGAGGGAAATACTTACGCTACTTTGCTGCATCACCCTTTCCTCTTCAAGGAAAAACCAACGCAGTGCTCAAGGGTAGCGGGGTGCAAGGAAGAGAGTACGTGAAAGGCATCGACAACTAGGGAGGTCAGCTAGTCCCTAAAAAGAAAGAGGAGATGGAGAGAGTTGGTCAAAGGTGAAGTTGTTGGACCGAATAGATCCATGGAAGAATAAAATGGGAGAACAGAACGACTTGCTGCCTGTCATCCGCAAATCACCAATCGCCATAGAGCGAAACTCCCAAAGTTATATCTTTCCTTTCTCAGTACAGACTTTCTTCTCGCTTTGTAGATAAGGCCATGAGGTTGAACGATACAAGGTGATGAGGGCATGAACTATGAGGGCAGCATCAAGGTGATGCTCCATGTAAACATTTATATTGAAGCTGCTATCCAAACCCACCATTGCGCTTGCCTCAGCCACCACCAATCCAACACTTTTGCCAGTGAGGAACCAGATTCCTCTGCAAGAGCCCGTTAGCCTCTGCAAGCAGCACCTTTTAATTGAGCTATACTGATCGAGTCGATGTGGCAGCTGGGGCGGCGGTCCATCATGTAGCATTGGCCATGCCCTGAGAGCATCTCTCACAATGCAGATCAAAGAAATACCAGACAACAAAGAAAACAACGTAAACAACGCACAGGCGATGTGTTGCTATACACCATGACCTCGTTGAGCAAGAGCATAGAAGTAATTGAGCTCCAGCTAAATGACCCTGCGGCCATTGACGAAGATCAAACCTGGCTTTCTAAGAGAAATCACGGGACATCGCTACAGAGCCCATGCCAAGCTGTCGTCGTAGAGGATCCTCTCGCTCCATTTCATGGAGCGTCGATCCTGCGAGCGAGTAGCGTGCACATGCCAGCCGCACTGACAACGAGTTTCCTTTCCTGTAGATGTGTTTATATTTTGAGGTATACTTGAGACGCACAAATCTCAAAAGACAAAAGTGGCAATTGGTAAGGCCTTGGATATATTTTTAACTCCACAGGAATTGTTAAGTGTTTTTAAGAGAAAATGGAATGGCTAACTTTTAACTGACCTATTTACCCAAAATATCCAGTGTAGAATTTAATGAAATTGGTTTCCATGGAATTGAGTTAAAATAAGTGTGAGAGAGCAACAAGAAGAATCAATAGATGATTAGCAGGGTTTGAGTCCAGTCTTCTTGTATACTAGATCGTTGATGGCGCGCGTTGCTGCGCCCATCCATTTTTTCAATAGAATGATTGTTATTGGTGGCATGAAATATAGTAACCAAGTTTCTTGCAATTTATGGAACTGATAATTAATCGAAAAGATGCTATAGATAGATCTCCATCTCAAAAGGCATAAGAATAAACATTCGTTTGCTAGAATCGATATCCATCGTTCAACTTTCTTTGCATATAAAAAACATCACTTCCCTTTGTCCCGTATGATGCTAGAATACCTTCATACATGATGTTTTACAAAAACTTCGGTGTAAGAAATAATTTACTGGGTGAATAGTGGAAATTTAAAAGTACATTTTTTTGAGGGAAAAATGAAAAAGTACATGATATGATGTTTTCAAGCTCTCAATAAATGGATATGCTCAGCAGCGGATGAAAAAATTCACAAAGTGAAAGCCAACACAAGCCATAGGAAAAAGGTTGTGTGCTCACCTCCATACCTGGAAGTTAAACAATATAAAGAAAATGTACAATGTAATTGTTTTTGCACGAGATGTTCCACTCCTAATCCTAATCGACTACATAATGAACTCCTTTTGCATAAATGATTCGGCCTTCTAGTATATTTGGGTTGCCGGAAT
Source organism: Aegilops umbellulata (assembly GCA_032464435.1). NCBI lineage: Eukaryota > Viridiplantae > Streptophyta > Magnoliopsida > Poales > Poaceae > Aegilops > Aegilops umbellulata. The sequence continues at coordinate 515,542,254 of CP136056.1, forward strand.
CTCTCAAGATGAAAGCTTGAAGCATGATTCTGAAATATAGAGACACAACTACACCACAAGCAGTAGCAAAGTTTCAATGCCACCCACGACACCAAAAAAAGTTAAGGTAGATAAACACTCATGTCTATTAGGTGAATTCTCCATAAGCTTGTGGATGTATTTATTAAGCAGTAAGATAGTTGGGCATTTTCCATTATGTCCATCCCGAAGTCATAGATCTATCACAGCAAAATGCAACTGAACTATATAAACCATAGCAGAAGAACATAAATTAGTATATCTATTAAGTTTATCTGTTAAATCATCATGACAAAATTCCATGTAAGATGAGGCATAAACTTTTATATCAAACTGAAACCACCCTTTTAAACATTTTGTTGACAAAGGACAATTTTTATTGTGTGGACGATAGCTTTATATATTTTACACACTTCCAATTAATCATGTTGAAGACATTTTTGAAAACGGAGAAAGACAGGGAGAGAAGTGAGGATGCTGATAAGGTAAACCAAGATAAAGCAATAAAGGAGAGAATATATAAACTCACTTGTAACTTGTGACATAGATCTTACAGTGGAGAGGCCAGTTCTACATGACTGGCCACGGAGCGAGAGCATGTGTACTCTAATGCTATGGCAGGGACACAAGGAATCTTTTTTTTAAGAACAAGCAACAAAGGAACACTGAAATCTCAGCAAAAGAAGGCACCTATGACTCAACCTGTCAACGGAAACACTATTATAGGAGATGAAGTTCCACCGGGAGCAGTAACATTTGTTCAACAGAAATACTGCTTCTCGTTCAACTGGTTTGGCACCAACCTGCCAATCATCCTAGCTGGATGCTACCATCAAGTGAGTATATGCATGCTCGGCTGGACTGTCAAATATGTAATACATTCACCACTGTTGTGGAGAGTTTACTCCTCTGTGATGCTTGCGAGAGAGGTATACACTTAAATTGCCTTTCACAGTATGGGAACAAAGGCATGTCTAATGCAGATTGGTATTGCCCAACATGTGTAATGTATAGTAAGGGCAAACCTCTGCCTCCAAAATATGGCAAGATTTCAAGAAAAAACATTGCACCAAAGGCTAGTGGCGTCACTTTTCTGGGAGCTTCAGAAAACCCACGCACAAAAGATAATAGTGAAGAAGTGGCAGCAAACTGAAAGTTCTATCAAGCAGAACTCCGATGAACCTGGTAGGTCTGTATGTAACAGCGACATATTGGCCTTAGGCACTGCTAGTTCAGAAGCACAATCGGCCTCTGCTTCTGAACATCAAAAGGGAAACATTAAATATACTGACAGGTTGTCTAAACAAAAGTAAGGATATGGCCCATTTTCAAGAGGCGTAAGTACAAAGAGCAAAATATTGGTGTTACCTGTCCAAAGAGATTTGAGATTACCAACACCAAAAAATTCCAGTATGAAGTTCCAAAATGGAATCAGTCGAACACCGTAGCGTGAACATCACCTGTATGCACAAATTTTTGGTATGAGAGGACATGAGGAAAATGTAATTGCTTCGTGCAAAAATGAATCATACACGAACTGAAAAGCAATATAAGAAAATACAGGGAACCCTGCCCGGCATATCTTGTTTTGCTGCCGGAGTAGAGAGAGCGAGCGAAGAGTACCAAAGGAGGAAGCATATATACACGTACCGCTCGACAGCGGAAAGGATTGGCACTTCAATCGCCATGAATGCGCGCTAAGAAACTGATGTATGATTGCAATCAGTTTCCGGCAGATGAGGCGCCGGCCATTATCGCCCGCGGCGCTGGATCCCCTCGCGCGCGCTTTCCACTTCCCGCCTCGGCTGGATCGGCCCGCGCACGATTCACCCGCATCCCGCGCGCCGCTGTGGATCTCGTCGCTTGTCGGCTCCCCTCGGCCCTCGCGCGGCTCGGCTGGCTCTGTGGCGCTAGATCCCCTCGCGCACCTCCTCTCTCCGCATCCCTCTCTAGTCAGGGACAAGGGAGACCGCAGCGATGGTTAAATGGGTTGTATCCTGCTCAAATGGGCTTCTTGCTGGCGGATGGCCCAAACCACCACAGGCCTCCATTTCGGCCTCTGGAGCAGCAGCCCACAAAACAGCTGGGCTAGATTACAGACATTGCGGGACAGAACGTTTTTCACACGAGATCTGACGGCCAGGTACTCTTAGATCATGAAAACGGACGGCCGAAAATCCAAATCGCTGTGAGGACTCGCTTTGGGTGCGGTTATACTGTCCTTAATAGCCAGTTTCTCTCCTTAATATACTGTTGCGTGCTCTGGAGAAAACAGAGGGAGCAACATTGATTTGGTTCAGAGACTCCAGTAAGGCTAGTATTTTCAAAAATATGAAATAAAAAAGAACATTTAGGTATTTATTTTTCAAAAAAAATGGCAACGCATGTAGACGCTTCCAAAATATGTGTAGAAATAAATAGAGAATGCGTTAATTGTACGCCGCGCAAAAAGATAAATTTGTGGTTCCAAAAAAGTGAAAACTCAGAGTTTTGATTCTGTTCATTTATGTACGCTACAGTTACAGAGACATGCACATACATAGTACACAATTATATGCTATTTAATTATTGTTTTCAAAATTACTCGAGGTTTCGAAATATTGTGCTTGATTTTACTTTTATTTCATTTAAACGAGCTTCATGTGGTCGGGGAGGTGATCTGACTCTTCGAGAAGCGAGCACACAAGCGGTGGCCGCACCACAGGATTCTCGTGCGAGCTAAAAAAAATTGTAAAGCGGTAGGCGCCTTATCCTCCTGCGAACCTGGGTACAGACACTGGTGGGTTCTGGCTGCAGGGCAGCAAGCAATGGCTTCCGTCGCCTTCTTCTCGCTGCTGCTTCTCTCCGCCGCCGCAGCTCCTCCCGCTCTCGGCTTCAGGCGGAGCGACTTCCCGCCGTACTTCGTCTTCGGAGCCGCCACCTCCGCGTACCAGGCAACAACCATGACCCAACAATCTGAAGAAACGGCGTATTTTCTTGCCCAAATTCAGTTAAGCCTTTCGGGGTTTTCTTTGGCTGCAGTATGAGGGCGCCGTGGCTGAGGACGGCAGGAGCCCAAGCATCTGGGACACCTTCACTCACGCAGGTAACTAACCAATTAACCTGTCAGGTTCGTGCTGATCTGGTGTTTGATCAGGTAATTATCCTGTCAGTCAGGTTCGTGCTAATTTTTCTTGCTCTGACGGCAGGGAGAATGGCGGATAAAAGCGTAGGCGACGTCGCTGCCGACGGGTACCACAAATACAAGGTATGGTACCCACTATTGCTTCTAAATCCGGCCATTTTTGGGGGTCCGCATGGCTGACTGTAGTGATTTAAGCTAATGATGTAGTGTAGTGGTACTATGCAGTCGTCTGCTAGTGCTACCGAACTGAACCTAACAAGCTCTGTCTATGATTTTAAGCAAGGATTATTTTGCTGTGTTCAAGTGTTGTGATTTCCACACTGTATATTTGAACATTCTGTTTTAACTTTTAACCAAGCATGATCTGATGTTTCAGGATGATGTGAAGCTCATGGTTGACATGAACCTAGAGGCTTACAGATTCTCCATCTCCTGGTCAAGGCTTATCCCAGGTATAAGCACTTCTCATTGTATCTTCATTGCACTATACTAGAAAAGCACAAAACTTAAACTGATTGTTGGTTTGTAACGAGATTTGCAGATGGCAGGGGAGCAGTCAATCCAAAAGGGCTCGAGTACTACAACAACCTAATAGATGCGCTAGTGCAACATGGTACGTTTGTTTTCTGTAGTAGTATATAAATGGAGTTGTAATGGCAGAACAGATCTTTGTATCAGTAGCCTAGTAAATGATCAACACTTCTAAAAGAAACGCAGAATCTATTTTCATGTGTCTCCACTATCTAAACTTATGTGTGTCCATCGTGTTTCCTCAGGGATTCAAGTCCATATTATGATTTACCAGCTTGAGTACCCTCAAATGCTGGAAGATGAGTATGGAGGATGGTTAAGCCCTAGAATTGTGTAAGATTCCAGAATTTCTCCCTTGTAGTGATGACCTTCCTCGGAATCTTAAAATTCTACTTTCCTGGTATTAATATTTCCTCACAGGTGCTACTGCAAAATGCAGGGAGGATTTCACAGCATTCGCAGATGTTTGCTTCAGGGAGTTTGGAGACAGGGTCTCCTACTGGACTACGATAGATGAACCTAATGTGGGTGCGATGGGATCTTACGATATCGGAGTGATTGCACCAGGACATTGCTCTGATCCTTTTGGAGCTATAAAATGTACCGTGGGTGACTCAACTGTTGAACCATATATAGCAGCTCATAACATGCTATTGGCGCATGCATCAGCTGCTAGGCTTTACAGAGAAAAATATCAAGTGAGTGATTTTGGGCCTAAAATTTAGAACCAGTGCCTCTCTGTGATTATAAGCTAGTAAGATTTATGTTTCTATCTAATATAAATTCTGATATACGGATTATCAGTAACTGTATATTCTTCAAAAAGAAAAATATTTTAAAGAGAAAGTATTGTCTGACCATATATTCTTCTCAAGTGAAAGTACTGTCTAACCATATACTGATATTTGGGGGTCAATCACTATCAATTGTAGTTTGTTGGCATATTAAATATTTGGATTTCTCAACATAAGGTCTGATTAGCTGCACAAATACATCACTTTTAATTTCCCATGATGTATATTCATATGAAAAGATTATTTGTCCATAAAAGAAGTTTTGCATGTAGGCCATGCAAAAGGGGGTTGTCGGCCTAAGTATTTACTCCCTTTGGCCTTATCCTATGACAAACTCTACGGCGGATTTAGAAGCAACAAAAAGATGTTTGGACTTCTTTTTGGGCTGGTATGTTATCTTTACTCTACCTGTGCTCCAGGAATGAAGAACTAACCAGCTTGTGATTACTTTTAGGATAATAGAGCCCTTGATGTCTGGAGATTATCCAGAAAGAATGAAGAAAATTGTTGGTTCTCGTCTTCCATCCTTCACAAGAATCCAGTCTGAAGCTATAATTGGTAGTGCAGATTTCATCGGGATAAATCACTACTATTCTGTCTATGTGAACGATCGCCCTTTAGCGGAAGGCGCTCGCGACTATACAGCAGACTTGTCAATTAGCTACAAAGGTAATCATCCTTAATTTAGTGTTCATATTTTTTTGTAGCAGAACTGCAGCCGTAGTGGGCAATGTGTTCCCTTTATGTACTGACAAGATAATGATGCAAACAGAAGGTTCACATTGTCAATATATTAACTGATGAAATTCGTTACGCTTCTGAAGTAGATTTACAACTCGAGTGTTTTTTATCCAAATGGCACATCTAACAAAATATGTGTTCCTTTGCTGCAGCTTCTAAAACAGACCCGCCAGCAGGTAAGGTAAAGTTTCTCATCAACATATTTGTCAGATACTAGACTGGGTTGTTTTTCTTTACATGAAACATCAAATTTGGAATTCTAAACTAAGACAATATAGTAAAAATTAATGAAATAAATGCTTGAAGGTCACACATTTGAGCAAGATACTGCTCACCCAACGTCTATTTTGCAAATTATGACATAAAGAAGAACAACTTCTTCTGAATGCAGGCTCCCCCAACGTCTTTTCCAAGTGACCCTGAAGGATTGCAACGTGTGCTACTGTACTTGAAAGAAGCCTACGGGAACATTCCCATTTATATCCAAGAGAATGGCAAGTCGGTCTAGTTCCTTATTACAATGATCTACAACAAAATTTTAGATCAATCATTCTATGTAAAAATCTTGTCAATGTTTACGGGCATCGTCGTTAATTTGCAGTTCATACATATCTGACGATATCTTTTGCCCACTCTGTTTTCTCTCTTCAGGTCAATCATCTAGTAATGACACTCTCGTTGACACCGACAGGACCGACTACTTGAAGAGCTACATAGGGAGTACATTGGCTGCAATAAGGCCAGTAATTGACCTAAAAATATCCTCATGTTATTCCCCATCCACATAATTTCATGCAATTGGGGCTCCAGTCACAAAAACTTTAGAGTTCAGAGTTCACCATGATGCTGTTTGCCTCTGCAGGAATGGAGTCAATGTGAAAGGCTACTTCGCCTGGGCCTTCCTGGACGTTTTCGAGTACCTGTCAGGGTATCAGGCACGGTACGGCCTGTACCGTGTCGATTTCGACGAAGAGGCCCTGCCACGGCAAGCCAGGCTCTCTGCTCGCTGGTACTCTGCCTTCCTGAAGAACAATAACGATGACATCCATGTTCAGAGTGAGCTCAACAATACAGGATGGCATGCTGAACAATGAGTCGCCTCATCGGACACACTCACCGTTATACCTTTGGATCAACGTATATACATAGGCACTCCACACATATGTATAGATACGGGCAATTTAGTTTTCTCTTTTTTCTTTCTGGGGGCAGAGATAGCACTAAATACACCACTGAATAAAAGAGGAGACGGCGGCGGCGATGGAGAGGGTTGATGTGTTGTGTGTTCACTAGTATCCTTCGATGTCATCAACTGAATAAACCATAAGGACTCATCTCGACTGTCCATGCTGCTTTTACTTCCTGAATGTTTCAGGGAAATGTTTGATTGGTATAGCAACGTTGCTGGTGGTTGCTATGGTTTTTTCTTCCGTTTTCTAACAAACTCGTGAAATCCACGTCGCAGGAAAGAAATCTTGTTGCAAGTGCGGCTAAAAATTAACATAGGGTTGGGACAAAACAGTTCCTCGGTTCCAAAATAAGTTACATGGTTTTAATTTAGTTCCCTCCGTTTCAAAATAAGTGAGGTGGTTTTAGGTTGAACGGAGGGAGTAATTTATTTGGGGCCCCCTATTATAATCAGTTAACTGAAGAAGTTTTCAGTTCCAGTCCATCTAAAATGAGCAGTTAGTGGATTTTCTTCTTCCTCCGACCGTTATTCTCTTGGCACTGTTCATTTTCTTCTTCTTTTTTTTACAAAAAAGAACCCCTCAATCTTTAAACTTTTCAACAGTAGTACCCCTATAAAACAGAAATTACCACAAGGTCCCTGTAGAACGAACCAACTCCACCCTCCCGAGCGAGCCGGTGGCACACCGTTGCCGCCGTTCCACGGCCATCGCTGCCTGAGCCGACTACTCCTTACATGATGTGGCAGGCGGGAAGACACTATGTCTAGGCCCTAGAGGTAGGACCGTAGGACCAACGCCCTTGAAGCGAAGTTGTCGCCTGAAAGAAAATAGATCTCAGAGCCGATGCACTAACCAATCCAGCACAACAACACCACTTGCACAACACCCTGGTAGCCCTGTAACAACGGCGAGCTCCGCTACAACGAGGAAGGAGCCAGGGGGACAAAACTCCAATGCACCAGCGCCATCCCTGCCTTCACGCCGACATCTGGAACCACTGAATCCACCGCCCCTAGGACCGCAACCACACCATGCCCCCGTACGCAATTGACAAAACCACCGCCGGCGCGATGGATAAGGATCTGGGAGAACCTTATTCCACTCGGCAACGTCATTTCTCCATTGCTGGAGAAACCTAGCTCAACCCGAAATGACCTATTTACAACCGCAAAGTGTAGATCCACGGCCCCCACCCCTCTGCCGTTGGGTCAGCCGGCGGAGGAGGCAGGGACCCACACACTTGCCCGCAACGAGCAGGTGGAGTGAGGGCAACTCCCATATCGCGAGAGAGACAAAGATAGCACTTAAGCAGTTAGTATAAGGCTACTTGTGTATTTTCTTCCTCTGTATGGCCTCCAACCCTGGGCAAACCACCTGCTGCCATCACCCGTGGATTGACAAAAGGAATTACTTTAGTTGATGGAGTATTAGAAAAATTGAATTATGTAGCATGAGAAAAATCAAATTTATGTGCTCCCTTCAATCCAAATTACTTGTCACTGAAATGGATAACCTAGAGGAGTGAGTCCTGCGGCATTTTAATTAAGAGAGACGCACACCTGCATTTCTACCACTAGGCTAGATGCACATCGACAAACTATGTATCTCCTTAGAGCATGGTTAATAGTATGGCCAGTTGCTGCCTATATGATGTTGGCACATCATCTGTAGTCAACCTTATAGTCGGCAAGTACAATAGGTAGATATAAATGTGTACTATTTTATTCATACATGGCCCACCCCACTCTCTCACATAGTTCCTAGAAGCACGTGCTGCAGCCGGCTATTAATCTGTAGTCCGCTTCTTTTCTCTCTCATCTTCTCTCTCCTTCAAATAAGCAAAAATATAATATCTAATATATTACGGCCCGTCTATGTCATCTTATTGTACTTGCTCTTAGAAATTACTCCTCTTGTTTGGCGTATGCTACTCAATCCCATGGATCCAAACCTCAATTCTCGCCATTAAAGTTGGAAAGGCCCATAATGACCCCAAGTGTAGGATTTTTATCTTTGCTCGTGCTTCACAATAGAATCCCAAGAAAAGTTGGCTCCTTTTGAAAAAAAATATGGTCGCCTTGTTATCTTTGCTCGTGCTTCACAATAGAATCCCAAGAAAAGTTGACCCCACAACTCAACTTATCAACTCTGTTTGGGGCCAAGCAACCTCTTAGTCAGGGTCGGCCCATAGGGCGGGGCAACGGGGCGACCGCCCTGGACCCCTGGGAGGTAGGGGCCCCGGCCTAGGTAGTAGTATAGTATACAATAAGGCCGAAGCACGTAGCTAGCACTCACGGGCAGAAAGAATCGATCGCTACGCTGATGAAGCGCTCCATCGATCTCCTCCAGTCTGCTCGCCTCCTCGACTCATCCCCCAAATTCTCCAATCCCAGAGAAGAGCACCGCTTCCAAATTTGATGTGCCGCTCCGTGCATCCATTAATGGAGACAAATGGTGCTATTCCCTTTCCCAATCATCTCTCTTTGCATCCTCAACGTTCCCTATCAAGTAGACGTGTGTGGCATCACTGCATCAGCCATCAGAGATGGTACGTGTACCTCCTTCCCTTAACCAAGTACTCTTTTGATTTGTTGCTAAATACCCCGGCATTGTGCCTCTGATTGCTCCATCTGATTCTTCTCTTCCTAGTTCCTACTCTGTTGGCCTGTTCTTGAAAGCTTCATTGGATCCAGGGATGAGAAGGGGGTACGGGGAATGAGTGTTGCAGCCTTGCAGATCTGGAAAGCTACATCGACAATTCTACATCAAGCCATATGCCCATATTCAGGTGCTTTTGCCCCTAGTATTGACTGTTTTTCTGCAATTGTTTGGTGATATGTCTTCTAAAAATATGTTTATCAGTGAGAAAATGAAGTGAAAAAACAATATAGTCTGAATTTTTATTTGTCCACAAGGGCCCATTTTAGTTCACATTTTTATTCACCTTCCTTTTCAAATATATTAATAACTTATCAAATTTTATTTACTGTACCAGTCACTTTAGAATCAGCTGAACGCAGTTTCTCAAAGTTGAAGTTATTGGGAAACTATTTAAGATCATCAATGTCACAGGAAAGATTGAATGGTCTGCTATTTTATGCATTGAGAAAGAAATGTTGAATGAAATAAATACTGATGTGGTTATTGATGACTTTTCTTCCAGAAGTGTTAGGAGAAACAACGAGATCTGATCATCATATGATGGAAGCTTTGGATACGTTTTCTTCGCGTGAAGACATCGAGTGACGAACAGATTGGAGAGATAGAAACTAATGTAAGTTCTCATGATAACACAAACTCTCCAAGTTGCTATCAGTTTTGACAAGGTTTTCATAATTAGAAGAGCGAGATGCTAGTCTCTTCATGCCACTTACTAGAGCGATCTTTTGTAGAATTATGTTGTTTCCATACTATTATGAAGTAGTTCTCTAGATCGTTACAAATAAATAATTTGTGACGTGTGTCTTTTTCACTTCCTTGTCAATACATTATATTCACCTCCCTTGTGGCATATTCACCACAAGGGCCCCATTTTGATTTTGGTGGCATGTTTTTTTCACCTCCCTTGTGGTTTTAGTTCAAAGACAATATATTCTGAATTTTTATTTGTCCACAAGGGTCCTACTTTGTCGTCTCGCCCCAGGGCCCGAATATCTTTGGACTGGCCTTGCTCTTAGTAGGCATTTGGTAGTTTGCATAGTTCTTGGCCTCAATGTATCTATGGCTGACTACAGCCAGCTTAAGATAATACAAGTCAAAATCCATGTTGTGGACATAGTTTGGTAGCCTACGTTGCACTAGTGAGCAGTTTGATGCATGCTGTTTGGATGCCTATATTTGTGCTTTAGGGTTGATTATATGCAAATCACAGTTGTTTGACTGTGTGTAATGTATTGTTCTGCTCACCCCCTTTCAAATCTTGGTGAACTTAGCACTGCTCTACACCACACTTCATAACGCATATCAAACATGCACACAATTAACAGTACCTATATTAGCACTTAAACTACATCATAGGTTTAATAGCTAGCAGTTTTAAGAAAGCATGGGCATCCTATGCCCCTACGAACCATCCGTTTCATAGCAAAAACACTGGCATATACTGCTACTAGCTCAGACTTATGAGGATCGACAGACAGGAGGACTAAGCCAAGTCAGTTGGCCCTTGACAAACAAGTTTAGAGCACCTGTAGCTGCAGATGGTGGAGTTATCAGCGTTGTAGATCTGGACCTTGAACCCGAGGTTCGACAGCTTGAAGACGAGAAGGGCATCGGGGACAATCTTGTGCTTTTGGTAGACCTTAAGCTGCACCCTGTACATGCACCACTTGATTGTTGAGAGCTTGATGACGCGTGGAAGCCTGAATTTGATCCACCCCTTCATCACTGGCTGGAAGTCCTTGGGGATGATGAGCATGACTATGTCTTCAATGTCCTTGGTAGGCACGTAGAACCTCAGCGGCATCGGTTCTGCTAGCTCATGCCCAAGCATTGGCCTATGGCCAAGCTTGGCTAGAGACTTCATCATCTTTGGCCCGCCTTAGCCACTTGTTCGCCAGGATGATGTCCTCGACGTCCTCCGCACCGGCAACGACATGGACCCATGACCAGCTCGATCCCACTCCGTCTTTATCACCTTGTCAATTTAGAAGACCAAAATGAGTAACATTGTCGCAGTCCACAACAACGGCACTGATCATAGCAGACCATTGCCAGGCCTAGAGGAAGCTCCATCTATTTATTTAGACTACATAGCCCTTAGATCTGATGTGACCTACTACACCCTTGCCATGTGGTGAAGCTGGAAAAAATCCTATAAGGTCAGCTCTACATTATCGATGGTGTCATTTTCAAAAATTATCAGTCATTAAACCAGAAATTCAGTGAAGGATTTAAAAAAATCACTGGTGTCAGTTGACTCCCATGCATATAATGAAGCTACCTTGCGTACCGCGGACAACTATCGTGATTTGGACCATCGCCGGCCTCCGTTGTTCCAAGTGATCATCACCACCGTACACTCCAATGATCAACCCTTTGCATACCTAGTCGTGCTCCTCTCCATAGGTACTTAGAGTGTGTCTACCAAGTGCCATCCGGTCTTCCATGATCATATGTTGACCGTGCAAGGGTATTGTCGCCCATGGTTTCATCTTGTTTTTATCCCCATCCTCTCATTTTTTTTGAGAATGTTATCCCCTTCCTCTTTGTTCTCATCTAGTAACTCATCAAAAACCACCAATAACCTATGCTCTGCGTGCTTGCCAGTCGTGATATTACACACTTTTTCGTATGGAATTACACACTTTGTTCTTCATGTTAAGATGCCCACTACGCCACTTCGTGTGAGAGACACTGTATTCCTCCACTCGCAAGAGCATAGGGGTCCCAAGCAGTGGCCAAGGGATCACACAAGTAACCTCGGCGTCAATATATTATGGAATTTCTATACGAGAGAAGTGCCCATAGTCATGTCTCATAGATGGGGGTGTTCACTAAACAAACCCGTGATTGCCGATTTTTTCCCTCGTGGAGGTTAAATCCTATAGCGCCAAATAGAGTGCTTTTCGCACGTGGCGCACAACCAGCCAGACAGTGAGCCAGCCCATGTAAGCGAAGTGTATGTTTGAGCTACCCATCTGGCTTTGTGAACATTCTAGAAAGTTCCACATGCCCGTTTTATGTTTTTCTACCTCTTTTTTCTTTGATTTTTCTTTTGGTTTTTCCTCTTTCCTCTTTCTTTCTTTTACTATTTAGTTTGTTTTCTTTTTTCATCTTAAAACTCATGATTTTTTTAAAAAAATTGTGAACAATTTGCAAATCTTTTTTTAAATCGAACAATTTTATAATCCAATTTTTTGAAACCGCAACTATTTATTTAATTGGTGAACATTTGGGAGTATTTTTAAATATTTTGAACATTTTCAAAATTTGAAAATATTTTTAAAATTCATGAATATTGTTTCAAATTCACAAGATAAATTTATTTTTTACCTAAAGTATAGTTGCTGTTTTTTTAAATGATAGGTCAAATTTTTATTTAACTAATAGCTCCTGATTTTTTTTAGCAAACGCTCCTGATTTTTTAAGTAAGTAAATAGCGCGAGCACACCAAAACACTATTTTGGGCTGCAGACGCTTGCATGCGCACGAGCGGTCGTCTGCGAGCGCTTCACCAATTGGCACTTACAACCGACAAAAACACCAATTGGCACTTAAGGCGCTCCCTTGTCTCAAAAAAAAAAAACCTAAGGCGCTACCCACACGAAAATGAGCCGGATCATATTTAATGCTCAAGGCACCAGTTACATGCTTATTCCTAACTGGAGCCTAACTGGGGGCGGACTAGGGGAAAGCCTCGCGTCGGGATGAGCCTCAGATGGGCCGGGCCAGCTGCTCGAGAGACCACGGCCTGTTTTATTTCGTGTTTTGTTCTTGTTTTCTTCTTTATTTTTGTACTTTTCTTTACACTTTAAAATATTTTATATATTACAAAAAACACTCTTAAAAACACATTTTAAAAATGTTGAATAAGTACTAAAAAATGTTAAACAAGAATTTTAAATTTTTTGAAAAAGTATTTAAAATGGTGAATAAGTATTATAAATGTTGAACAATATTTAAAAAATGAAGAATAAGTATTATAAAATGTTGAGCGAGTATATAAAAAATGTTGAACAAGTATTTGAAAGTGTTGAATAAGTATTAAAAATGGTGAACAAGTATTTGAAAAATGTTGAATAACTATTAAAACATGTTGAATAATTTTTTGAAAAAGTATTCAAATATTGAATAGGTACTAAAATGTTGAACAAGAGTTTGAAAAATGTTGAATAAGCGTTCGGACAGTGTTGAACATGTATACAAAAAATGTTGACCACTTATGAAAAAAATGTTTTGACATATGCAAAATGTAGAGTGAAAATGAATACAAACATAAGAAAAAACAAATGAAAAATTAAAAATGGACAAAAAAAGAAAACCAAACAAAAAATGGAGAATAAAAAATAAAACCAAGCAAAAAAATTAGAAGAAAAAGAAAAACCAAACGAAAGACAAAATAGAAAAAGAACAAATAAATGAAAAATAAAAACGGAGAATCAAAATCCAAAAGGAATAGAAAAGAAATAAAAACAGAGAAGAAAAAAAAGAAGAGGAATAAGAGAAACGAAGAAAAACTCGGCCTCAAGTAAGGCGACCCCAAGTACTTACCACGATTGAAACCTGGATGCAGTGGCTAGAAACGTGCCTAACAATCTTCGTGACCGCAGACTCGCAAAAGGCCATAAATAGTCACTGGCGCGTATGGCTGATCTCCTCGCCAGCACAACGAGCGGCCCAAAAAGGGTCTCTTCCAAGCGCCAGTTTTGGGAACCTCCTTCCTTTTTTGGGTTGGTTATTTTGGTTCTTGTGTTTCACTAGTTTCGTTCAGTTTCTGTCAGTTGTTTTTCTTTTTTACCCCTTCTGTTTTTCGATTTTATGAACTTTGTTCTAATTACATAATTTTTTAAAAAATCACAAAAGAATTATATTTGCAAAAAATCATTTCGTGAACATTTTTCAAATATGTGAGAATATTTTTCAAATTCATGGGTTTTTTCAAATTTTGTGAACAGTTTTCAAATTGGTGAACACTTTTTAAATTTTGTGAACTTTTTCAAAAAATTGTTAAATGTTTTCAAATTCATAATATTTTTTTGAGTTCATGGTATATTTGATTCATACTTTTTATTTTCTGATATCTTTCTTATTAGTTAACTTTCTTTGAATTTAATATTTGTTTTTCAATAAGGGTGTGCTAGGTGTTGCGCCTTGACAACCGTTAGATTTTGCCACATCTAGCGGCCCAATATCGTCCTAACAATTGCAACAAAGTTCGTGTTACAGAACCATTTGCAATAGAGCTCTTGTTGCAGAAAGATTTGCAATACAGATTATGTTACATGTTAATTTTTCATCTTCGCCTTTTTGCAACATAGACGATGTTGTGGAATTTTTTTTGCAGTGAAATATATTACAAAGCTGCATGGCCGGCCGTCGTTGTTGTCGTAGATGTTTTGCAGCAATAGTCTTGTTGCAAACCTTCTTCCCATCAGAAGCTTTGTTGTAAAAACCATCTTGTGTGGATAAGTACGGGATGAGACGTGCGTGGGCCACAACGTGTCATTCGTGGAAATAGCTGACAAAACCTATGAGATCAGCCGGATGAGGGGATTATTTCCCTTTTCTCTACTCCTAGAGGGTGAGTTGGTAGCTTCTTGTCATTGGGTTTTTTTGCCTCACCGCCTACCACCCCCTCCCATTGAAAAACCAAATCCCATTAAATTGATGAGATCTTGTTTTGTTCTTGTTTTGGCAGGTGTCGATTCAGTTCAATCACATAAATAATATTCCCTCCGTCCCATAATGTAAGACGTTTTTTGACTCTAGTGTAGTGTCAAAAAATGTCTTACATTATGGGACGGAGGGAGTTGGTAATTAAGAATTCAGAGATCACACCACATATGTGAGATCACCTTCGCAAAAGACAGACATAAGATTTTTCTCAATAACCTTTCAAAATAAAATCAGATATTCCTCAATAACAAATCAGTAATCCCACACACTATACCATTTATTATTATCATTATCTCTACTATTAATTTACAACCACAACTATCCTAATACAACAAAATAATATTATTTTTCTTATCTTACCAAATCACATATATTTTCTTATCTCAAACCACATATATCTCTATTATTAAAGGGGAGTAATTTGTGGAACCAGATCCTCTAACATTAAGAAGGAAAGTTAGAGAAGCTACAATCCTCTAACTTTCCTTCTTGTAATCCATATGATTAAGACTAAAATGATTTAAATTAATATGCAAATCACAGATTTAATGTTTACATTCATAATCATTACATACAAACAATTTGATGGTGAAATAAAATCAATTATAGATTATTTATATCTACAGTAAATATCAATAGTAAATAATCCGCTAAATGTCTCTAACATTCCTTCTTCATTTTACACTATGATTACACTGTAGCACCGTGACTTTGCTTCTCTAAGTTAGAGGATCCGCCTCCGTAATTTGTAGGCCGCATCCACGCGCCCTTGCGGAGGAACTCTGTGCGAGACACCACGTAGGACGTCATGGATGGACCTGACGCCGGTGTGATGCTCAAGTATGCCAGGGTGTGGAGCACGGCGTCGAGGACGGCCGTGGCGGCAGGCTGGTCGTCGGACTGCCACGTACGTACATGCGTCTATGGACGCGGTCATATTATATTACTTGTCAGTCACTCAGAGAGCCAGATAAGGTACATTCTCAAATCAAGTGTGTCCATTCAAATGTCAAGAAATTCGTTAAGGAAATGTGTCCTACAATACTCGGTAGGCCTTGCAGAAATGAATCCACAACAAAAGCCACTTTACCAACAAGGTTTGATCAAACAAATACAAGATGCGCGTCAAATGTTTAATATCTCTTATATAGTTGTCATTCATAGCAGTCATTCGTGTAAAAATAATTTAGAAATCAAATGCTGAATCAATTTCAAAATCAGACCATTAACACAATTAATTGGCTAGACAGTTAATTCTATTCACCCCGAATCAATTTGGAAACCGAGTCATTAATGCAATCAATTAATCGGACAGACAGTTAATTATGCCTATAGATAATTAGAAGTAGGGAGTTTTTGTAATTTAGAAGATAATTAATTGATTTGGTTGGCAGTTAAGTAGGCATGTAGAGAACTAGGTAGGTCACGCCGAATGATTTTGAAAGCGCTCGCGGACAAGGACGGTCAACTGGCTGTCAACGACATGGCCGAGAACCGTTTGCCAATATGGACAACAACCACCATGCGTTCGTGACATTAGCAACCAAGGGTTCATCAAGATGGATGACGACCATGCTCTGCAGGATGTTCACGCGCTGACGGTTGCGGAAAAGTTTGTGGACGAGCAGTGGCGAATCCACAACAAAATTGGAGGGTGGGCTCAAAGTTAATGGAGGAAAAAATGAAACATTCCTTTGAAGAAAAAAAAACAACATCTCGTAATTCTTTTGTCCAAATGAGTTGAGAATTTCCCAGAATACTACTCGAGGCATCTAGTATTGACCGTAATTGTTTTGGGATTTTTGAAAAATATTATATTTTGAGGCAAATTTTGAATCTGGATAGCTAAAAAACTGTTTATGCTCATATTTATTTCTCTTCGCTTCTGTAAATCTGCAATTAATTTCCATAGGTACATAGGACACTAAATTAATTAACATAACATGAACTAGCAAGTAGCAACTACAGTACAAATGTACAAAAATTGTTGATTCAAATTTCCCAGCCGTCCAGCCATGAGCACCACCGATAGCCACGCCTCAACAGCTCAACGCCTTGACTCCAGCCGCTCCGTGAACCTAGAAGAGTAGTATTAGAAGAAGAAGAAAAAATCATATTTTGAAGGGTAGGCTAGAGCCCTATGAAGCCCACCTAATGGACTTGCCACTGCGGACGAGGACAACACGAGGCGAACGGGAGTCGAAATCCAGGGCCGAAAACATGGTAACGTGACATGATGCGTGACATGAGCCGGTCGGCCGGCCACCGCCTGCGCGAGTAATGCTTCGTGCGCATCGCCGAAAACAAGGAGTCGCCGAGGAAGCATCTGCGGTTCTGCACTCCCGCCAGCTGCTGCCTACTCGTCATAGTGGGCAGCAGAGCTTCCAAAGAAGATTTAAGTAGCAAGGGCCAAGGCCAACCTGCCAAATCGTTCACCACTCATTAGCTAGTTCCAACAACACACCGATCGATCGGCGATGGCAGCAGCAGCAGCAAGCAGGGAGGAGCGGTGGAGCCTCGCCGGCAAGACGGCCCTCGTCACCGGAGGAACCAAAGGAATCGGGTACGCCCCCTGCATGGTTCTTTCATGCCGCTAGTTTTGTGACTGATCATGCTCGCTCACTTGCGTACCATGCATGGCGCAGGCGCGCGATCGTGGAGGAGCTCGCGGGGTTCGGCGTCCGGGTGCACACATGCGCCCGGAGCGACGCCGACGTGCAGGAGCGGCTGCGCGGGTGGGCCGCCGACGCCGACGCGGGGCGCCTGAGCGGGCGCGTCACGGGCTCCGCATGCGACGTGTCCGTGCGCGGCGACCGGGAGGCACTCATGGCCACGGCCCGCGCCGAGCTGGGGGGCAAGCTGGACATCCTCGTCAACAACGCCGGGCAGACCTTCTTCATGCCGGCCACGCAGAGCACGGCGGAGGACTACGCCCGGCTCATGGCCACCAACCTCGAGTCGTGCTTCCACCTCGCGCAGCTCGCGCACCCGCTCCTCGTCGCCGCCGGGGGCGGCAGCGTGGTGAACATCTCCTCCGTGGCCGCGGCCATCGCGTACCCGGTGCTGTCGGTCTACTCGGCGACCAAGGCGGCCATGAACCAGCTCAGCCGCAACCTCGCCGTGGAATGGGCGAGCGACGGCATCCGCGTGAACTGCGTCGCGCCGGGGGGCATCCGGAGCGACATCCTCCAGAGCAGCGGCATCGAGGTTGACATGGAGGCGTTGTTGGAGATGGGGAAGAAGGAGAACGAGCGCGTCGCGCTGGGCCGCATGGGCGAGCCGGAGGAGGTCGCGTCGCTCGTCACGTTCCTGTGCATGCCGGCCGCGTCCTACGTCACCGGGCAGGTCGTCTACGTCGACGGCGGTCGCACCATATCGGCCTAGGCTTCGCTTGCTGCTTGGTCGCTGGCTAGCTAGCTGCCACGGCTCCATTAAACTGTTCTTTATCCGTACACCCTGCTAGTAAATAAGCATCTTCGTTTCGAGTTCAGAGAAGACGACGAAAAGGCATCTTTGTTCCATCTTGAGACATTTTGTTCCATCATGCGGACCGAACTATGCGTGCGTTTTCATTGTTATAAAAGGCTACTCCCTCCGTTCCTAAGACTGCTCACAGTGGGGAGTAACATAGAGTAGTAACTTGCCGATGTTACTATCTCCATGATGTGTATTAACATATAAGTGGTATCATGAAAGAGTTCATTTGTTACGCTATAGACTATTATGCCTTGAAATGTGTAATGTTACAGTAACTAGCCAATTTACCGCAAACCCCTCTCTCCTTATTAATTAGCTGCCACATAAGCAATCTTGTATTAAAATGTGTGATGTTAATAGTTAAGTTACTCCCATTGTGACTAGTCTAAATATAAGTTTTTAAGATTCTATTACAAACTACATACCGAGCAAAATGAGTGAATCTACACTTTAAATTATGTCTATATATATATATATATATATATATATATATATCACGTATGGCTATGCATTGCAACGGTAGGGAAAGATAATTGATGTTTCCATCAAACACGGTCTTTGTTATGGTAGGCGATAGAGCGAGGAGCTGCGGTCTTCTCATAGACATGTTTGGTCCGCGGGATCTTGATAGTGGTGGGGTTTTCGACATGGCAGCGACCACTCAACTCGTGCCTTTTTTTTCCTACGGGTCCGCCTTTGTCCCCTGGTTGCGGTCGACTCCTCATCTGATGGCTGCGCGGCAATCTTGCTTCGACTACTTGACGGCATAACCGGATGGACTACTAATTGTTGCTCATAACCAAACATGAATGTTCCTTTCTTTACCAGGGTTTTAAATCTCTTTATTTTAGCGCTCACCTGCCCACAGTTTTTTAGAGCCAAATCAGCATATTTTCTTTGATTGGCACGTGCAAGCTACCACCAGCAATAAGTATGGAGTCCCTAGTTCTGCACATAATTCTGAACACAACTTACTTATTCGAGACAACCTCCTTATTTCCAGACAACTTGATGACATATAAAAACTGATGGGATTTTATTATAGTCTCAAGGTGAGTCTCAAGGTGAGGCTATTGCTATCATAATTGCAAGCTAGCTGAGTTGGTTTGTCCACGTCACAATAGGGAAGGTCTATAGTTTAATCCCCTCGCGGTCTAAATTTTTTGCTGCTCGTCCGTCCGACAAAAAAGAAGTGTGATAAGCGAAAAAAAAAATTGTAAACTACATGCGGACCGGACGGAACAAAATCAATAGGTATATGTGTACCAGCCATTTTTACGTAACACGCAACAGGACCGACTAAGCTCGGTTGGCGTCTACTCGAAGAACTAGACGGGACGTCGCAAATTCGATTCCTTACAACCGCAAAAAAAAAAAATTCCTCCCTCAACGAGGATCAATGGTTTGGATGCGGAGCAGGCCCAGGAATGGAGTGCGGCTGAGGCCTAATACAGCCTGGGCAACAGAGCAATTATTTTGTTTTTTCTGGCGCCAGCGGCATGGGAGCTACTCCCTCTGTTTCTTTTTAGTTTGCACATAAAATATGATCAAAGTCAAACTTTGTAAAGTTTGACTAATTTTATTAAAAAAATCAATATTTAGAATACGAAACTAATATTATTAGATGCAACATGAAATTAATTTTCATATCATATAGTTTTAGTATTGCAGATGTTGATATTAATTCGCATAATGATAGTGAAACTTAACAAAGTTTGACTTTGATCAAATTTTATATGCAGATTAAAAAGAAACGAAGGGAGTATTATATGACGCTAGTTGCGTCAATTAGCGTTTGCGACGCACAACAGTTCGCGTTTGTGCCAGTACACTAGCAAGCACCGAAACGACTTGTGTTTGTAAGACACTAGTAAAAATCCAACAAGAACGATGCGTTGAAGGATCAAACTCACGACCTCAAAGATCCAACTAGTCGTTGCTAGCCAATCGAACAAACACGCGCTGCTAACCAAAGGCCAACTCGAATGTTTAACAACATACTCATATTATTTGAACATTTTTTTTGAATTTTTCAAAAAATAATAAACATTATGAATTACCAAATATTCATGGAAATAGGAACAATTTTTTAAATCCCAAACAGATTTTAATAATGCAAATATAATTTTGAAAATTCCTTACATTTTCTGAAAAATACGAACAAAATTTGAAACGGGAACATTTTCCAAAATTCACAAATATTTTTGGAAAATATGAACCTTTTATTAAAAACAGAAAATATTTTGAATTTATGAACAATTTTCTAAAACAAGAACATGTTTTGAACATTTAGAATTTTTTTAGAAAATTTTTTTTGCCAATGCAAAATTTATTTTTTATTTTGTGAACATTCTCTAAAACAAGAATATTCTTCATATTTTTTACATTTTTTAAAATGTATTTTTTGGAAACCTCAACAAATTTTGTAAAACTCAAATGTTTTTTGAAATATTGGAAAGGTTTTTTGAGTTTTGGAATGATTTCGAAATGATAATAAAATTTAAAGTTCCGGACATTTTTCAAAAGATGAATAATATTTTGGAATTCTAAAGATTTTTCAAAAAAAAAGAGCAAAAATTGGAATTCTTAAGATTTTTTGAAAATATTGAATTTATAGAAAATATAAAAAGAATAATAAACTTGGAATAGAAAGAGAAATAGGAAAGAAATGAGAAAGGAACAGAAAAAGAAAAAGAAAAAAAGAACACAAAAAACAACAAAAATGGGACGGTCCAGTCCTCGGCGCCCTGTGCCAAGCTTGAACTATTTGTCGCATCGTGCGACAAGTAGGGTATTCCCAATTGGGTGTGGAGGAAAAAATGTGGGCTGGCTTCGCTGGCCTACAGCGTGCAAGGCCCACATACAATATTCTAGACAAACTGTTTATTGTTTTCTAGCAGACAGACACACATGTCCTGTTTTCTCCATGTCCTGTTTTAAGCTACTCCGAGGGCTTTGCCAACACTTGAATATGCTGATTCGGAAGTTCTGGTGGGGGAGCAAGGAAGGGAAACGCAAACCACACTGGGTCTCGTGGGAATCAATGACACAGCCGAAATCTATGGGTGGTCTTGGTTCCAAAGATTTTGAGCTGTTTAATTTGGCCATGTTAGCTAAACAGGCATGGCGCCTTCTTCAGAACCCAGACTCGTTAAGTGCTAGACTATTACAAAGTGTCTTGTCTATTACCCCAATAGCAACATTTTGGAGGCAAACTTGGGAGGCCACCCGAGTCAAACATGGAGAGCTATTATGGAGGGCCGCGATATTTTGAAACAAGGAATAATTAAGCGTATCGGCAATGGTCAGACTATACGTATATGGGAGGACAACTGGATTCCCCGAGATGAGATGCTAAGGCCGTACGGGTGCCGGGTCGCAGATCCGCCGGAGATGGTGGCAGACCTCATAGATGCTACTACGGCAACGTGGAACCGGCAGCTTGTTCAGCAGGTTTTTATGCCCATGGACGCCGAGATCATATTATCTATTCCCCTATGTACACGTAACCTGGCAGATTTTTGGAGTTGGCATTTTGAGCGGCATGGAAATTTTTCAGTCAAAACAGCATACAACATGCTGGTTGCAACCAAGATACGGCGTGAAGCATGGCTGCATGAGGAGGCAGGCCCTTCGAGCTCCACTGCCGAACAGAAATCGTGGAAGTTTCTGTGGAAAACAGCGGTACCAGGGAAGGTCAGAATGTTCCTATGGCGCTTGTCTAAGCATTCACTGCCGACAGAAGATGTGAGGGCCCATAGACATATGTCAACCACATCGTCGTGTGGTCTTTGCGGTATGCCGGATTCATGGAGACACTCACTCTTGGACTGCACCATGTCGAGGTGCACATGGGCTCTTGCTGATGAGGAGTTGCTACATAAAATGACAATGAACACTCAACCTAGTGCAAAGGAGTGGTTGTTCAATCTGATGGATGGACTGCCCCATGATCAGTTTGTGCATATGTCAGTCACACTCTGGGCGCTTTGGTCGGCTCGACGCAAAGCCATTCATGACGGAATATTCCAGAGCCCTCAATCGATATATGCTTTCATTAACAGTTACATCGCCGAGCTGAATTTGATCAGGGATAACAAACCTACGCACGCCCACCTGAGCGGACCAAGAGCCTCTCATCCTCTTCGGCCCAAAGCACCACCTGCTGGTTTCGCAAAAATTCATGTTGATGCGGCTGTCCTGAAAGGAAGAAGGGGATCTGCAGTGGCTATTTGTAGAGACAGCCTAGGCAATTTTCTGGGAAGTTCGGCCTTGATTGTACAGAGGGTTGACGATCCCTCCATTCTGGAGACCATAGCGTGCAGAGAAGCTTTGGCGTTGGCACAAGACCTCCAACTACAAAATATGATCGTAGCATCAGATGCCAAGCAAGTCGTCCAGGAGATACACAACAGATCCAGAGGCGCGAACGGGGCTATTATTAGTGAGATTCATTCATACTCCAGTTTGTTTCAATGTATCTTTTCTTTCGAAAGTCGTAGGGCAAACATAGAAGCTCATAAGTTAGCCAAGCACTCGTTGTCTTTAGGTCCGGGGCGCCACGTTTGGTTTGGCCAACCCCATGATCTTACTTGTATCCCACAAACTGTGGTATTCGATTAATAAAGCTTGGTGATCCTCAAAAAAAAAAGCAGACAGACACACATAAATTTAGTACCACCCAGGATAGAAAAAAATCTTTTCGACGATGAATGGATCAAAGAATCGAAGAAGCGCACCCAGGGTAGATTGACTCGATAGGTTAAATATTTGCAGTAGCAGAAGCAAGATGTGTAAACATTGTTATTCTTGAGACAGTTTCACGTTTTTGGTCATGTGATTATGTTTCACTCTGAAAATTTCATCCTCCCCAAGAAGGGACGCGTATGTGATTAGGTTTCCTCCTCCTTGTACCGGCGTTGTCGTCGGTCCACCCCACCTCTGATGACCTTTAGGCCATGAAGGTGCAGAGGACCTCGGCCCTCCGTCGATGGGAGGGACCCCACTCTTGTTCTTATTAGGTTTGGCGTCTTCGTTGAGGTTGTGTGGTGGCAACAATGTCTCTAAGTAGGAATAATGTTTCTCACGTCTGATCTCCGTCTCGGTGGTGCGTCCAGAATTGCCAGACGATGTGTGGAGGCGTTTCTCCATTGTGTCTCACGTGATTCGATTGGTGTCGGTCTTCGGTGGATCTGTTTGGATCTAGTCGTGTTTGTTAAATGCTCATCCTTCCAATCTACAGCTCTCTTCATCAATGATGGTTGTTGTTCTGGTGTGCTGGTTAATGGGGATCTGACGGCTTTCAAACTATATATTATAACAAGGTTTGCTCAACTCTGGTGAGGGAGAGGCGATGACGACGATGCACATTCGGCTTGCTCTAGTGATTTAGTCGTCGCTAGGTGGTCCATGGACCTCGTTGTCATTTTTTACCCTGATTTTCTTTGTATTACCATGATTGATTATGAATAGGTAGGAAGTTTCTCCCCCAAAGAAAAACCATACAACTTGGTTCTTAATAAACACACAATACTTTTCTACAAAAGTATATTTTTATCCCTCAACCTTATCAGTAGTTAGAAATGATTCATCAAGAGAAAAACTTATTTTCTCAATTATGAAACCGGATATCTTTTGCCTCTCGGTTTGCTTTGGATGGTTTTTGCCCCGATGTGGCTTGATTTTGATTGTTGACCTCGCCACATCATTGTCCACCTCACGTCTCTCTCTCTCTCTCTCTCTCTCTCTCTCTCTCTCTCTCTCTCTCTCTCTCTCTCTCTCTCTCTCTCTCTCTCTCTCTCACTAGAACGTGACATGATCGACGCCGACCTTGACATTTTCCTATAGGAAGGGAGTAGGAGGATGGTAGAGTCAATGCACCCATTCATGTGAACGTCGATGAGTGTCCTCGCCATGCATGACATTGTCACGGATGCTTCCGTGCCCGAGGATGGCAATGAGACAAGCATCACCACTACCTTGGGGGGTACTTACAACTGCATCCGGGTGTAAACTCTGCGTCGCTGGACCACTTCTCGTTGAGATGCCGAGGCTTATCCGTTCCTCGTTTGGAGTTTAGGGATCTTTTATAAACGATCAGTAAATTGAGACACAAAAAAATACCAATTTTTAGGAGACAACCACTCCTAAATCTAGTGGTTGCTGCATTGCAGTCTATGGGCCAAAATGAGGCGGGCCCATTTAACTAGTTTGGTGCGCTCGACCAGCACCAAAGGTGAGAAAAATTAGCACCAACGTGAGTGATCAGGCACACAAATCCGTCGTTCGTATTCGGCGCGTAGGTCGTTGTCTAGCGATCTAACGATAGCCCCCTACGCGCCTGTCCACAGTATGGGTCGACCTAGTCTGGTTTTCTCCCACCCGGTTTTCCCTGAACCGGGTTTTCTTTTTTTTTCCTTCTGATTTTTCTTTCTTTTATATTTCTAGCTTTTTCCTTCTTTTTTCAAAACTGAAAAAAATTTTCAAATCCGTGAAGATCTTTGGAAATCGTGATTTTTTGTGAAAAATCTTTTAAGCGTGAACATTTTTTAAACTTGCGAATCTTTTTTTTTAAATTGTGAACATTTTTCGAATGAATGAACATTTTTTGAACCATAGAAAATATTTTGAATCCATTAAGATTGAATGAATTGGCGAATATTTTCTAAATCAATAAAATTTCTTTCAATTAATGAGCATTTTTTGAAATGCTTGAAAATTTGAATCACCGATTTTTTTGAATCAATGAACTTTATTGTAATTCATGGTCATATTTGATTTTCATGAACATGTTTTTAAAAATGCATGAACACACCCTAAATATGAGAACTCCCTAAATCCTATTACATATGTAGCGCGTTGGCAGTCGATAAAAATCATACACTGAGATGTTATATGAGCCGGCCAAGTGCATGTTTTTTCTTTTCTTTTTTCTCTGCTGGTTTGATTGGTTTTCTATCCAAATTTTTATGTTGTTCTTTTCCGTTTTTATTTTCATATTCATTTTATTTTTTATTTTAGTTTTTCTCTTCTTACCATTTTACAATTTTTATCCAGTAGAACTTTCTATAAATAAGTACACGTTTTTTAAAATGTGGTTTTTAAATTCAAAATGCATAACATATTTAGCTTCCTATTTGTTTTTCCAAATTGATGAATATTTTGGAAATTAGGGAAAAATATTTTCCAAATTTGAGAACATTTGTTTTTTAAAATCATGGACATTTTACAATTATGAAACAAAATTAAAATTTATTCAACATGTTTTAAATTTCAGAAATATTTTATTCAAATCTGGCGCATTTTTGAAAATTTGCACACTAGCCGGTTTTTCTAGCCAGTTTTTTTAAAGCTCTGAAAAGGTCGGCCCAGTCACTTGTAGTAGTAGCATGCTATGTGCTATACCGAATTGAATTCAAACCGGTCTGCCCTAAAAAAGGAACAAAAACTGGTCAATGTGCCTACCCACTACGCACGTGTCGGTTTTTTTTTTTTGAGCATTAGTACAGACACAAGCGCTCATATACACGCGCATACACTCACCCCTATGAATTTTTTTTTTGAGCATTAGTACAGACACAAGCGCTCATATACACGCGCATACACTCACCCCTATGAACGCACACACGCAAACCCTACCCCTATGAGCACCTCCGAGAGACTGAGCTGGCATATCATCTTGAGATTTACGAACTCACCGTAGGCGACTCGTCGTCGACGGGAATGTCTCCTCCCACCGAAAGCGCATCACCGGAAATCCTGAAACAAATCCAGGAATAATGCGAGCACCAAAATTTGAACCCTGGTGGGCTGGGGATTTTCTAGCGTGTTTTGTTGTCGTTCAGCGCGAAATCACTATCAGGCATGCCCGGTGATCATTGCGCGCGGGCGCGAGTCCGAATTCGAATCCCACAAGAACCCTGTGTTCCGAACTGCCTGCTTCATATGCTGCCAACCTCGACGTCGAGCCAAAACCTCCCAAACCGGATGGCTCCATCAATGGCGGTGGGATCCCAGCGCGAGTCACCTTCCACGGTCCAAGTTGACTCGAGGATGACGCGGTTCAAGATGCACGCCACGGCCAGGACGACGCCGTCGCGCGCAGTACACGGCGAGCCGCGCCCGTGCCTCGTCGTGCGCATCCGGTGCTCCGTGCGCCTGTCCACCGCGACACACCTCGTGGGCGGGACCACCCTGCGGCAAGGCAACCGCAAGGCCGCCAACGCGATGCGCCAGGAGAAGGCGGCCGCGCGCCGGTTCACCGTCCACGATCCCGCCGTCCTCCGGAGCGAGCCCGCCTGCCGCGCCGCCGTCCGCCGGATGCTGACGAACCTGCCGCAGCTCGCGGGGTAGTACTACGGCTACCGCGCCGCCGACGTCCAGCTCTGGGACCGGTTCGTACCCCCCGGGCTCGTCGCCCGTATCGTCGCCCGCGTGGCGCGTGAGGATGGTCTTGTCGCGGCTGGCCGCGCCGCTCGCCGGAGTCGGAGCTACGTGTGCGACGTCTGGATGCGCGTGCACGTGACCAGCGTGTACAGCGAGCCGAAGGCGCTGCTGCTGTCGTGCGAGGACGCGGCCGGCGGGGCACGGGCTGGTTCTGGCACTCTCGGCGGTGGGGGCGGCGCGGCCCAGTGCGCGATCTGCATGGAGGAGATGGCGGCCGGCGGTGCCGGCGTCGTGGCTTTGCCCGGCTGTTCGCACGCGTTCCACAGAGGATGCATCCTCAAATGGTTCCACAGGGCGGCGTCGTGCCCGTCGTGCCGGCGTGACATGATGCACCATGTTCCCGACATGTGCCGTCTATGGCCCATGTTGAAGTAGGTGTATATCTTCGGATCAACTTGCAGTGAATCCACAAGATGGTCCGGATGTAGGAAAGAACTTTAATCAGTGTTGCTAAATCTTAATTGGTTAAGACTTGGTTATGTTTTAGTCAATGCTATATTTATGATTCATGCAAAAAAAAATCTAGATTTTTCTTTTTTTGTCTTATATGTTGAGTCACTCGATTGAGACTTGTAAGTCTCAGTCGACTAAAACCTACTCACACCCAATTTTAATAGCCATATGCATATATGCGTGTGCTCCATTAAAACAAGCATGGATAAAAAGGTAATGTGTTTAGCGACAGAAAACAAACAAGCTGTAAGGACATCTCTGGTAGACTCCCAAGAGTCATATGCAGGAAGATTTTTTTTATTTGGGATTCCCTAGTTAGCAAATCTCTCAAAATTTATTTATTATATCCTTAAAAGGCCACCACTAGCCTATTTTTGCTTCAAGAACAACAACTATCAACAAATTTAGGCAGCCCGTGCCGCCCCACTCCCCTTCACTTTCCTCTCCCTCCAGCTCTCCCACCTTCTCTCTCTCTCTCTCTCTCTCTCTCTCTCTCTCTCTCTCTCTCTCTCTCTCGTATGTTGGCCACATGGGCGCCACCTTGGATCTCCGGTCTGGCGCGTCGCGCCACCGTCCGTCGCCGCCAATCCCAGAGGCTGCAGTCGGATGTTTGCATTCTTCAGGCGCTGCACGAGCCACGCCGCCGTGAAGCCCCTGCGCAGCCCCTGTGTTGATTAGAGCCGGTGCCTCGTGCAGGAGTTGCGTTGCGCGCGCAGCCTTGCCTGGGCTGCCCATAGCCCGTTTTGCTATGTGAAATGGTAAGATTACTGCCATAAGCGGTTTTTTTCAAAGTGATTTGTGAGACAAACCTGATTGTTCTACGGTCCTTGTTCTGCACCTTTACTTGTTAGAAATGATTTTGTCGAATTGAGGTTCTGTACGATATACAGTGGTAACTAAAATTATGTCCACATGGCAATGGATTCTAGAAAAAAATTTGAGTTCATGCATAGTAGAAATATATGTCCTTTTTTTTGTTCATACGGTTTCTGCAATGAATGGAAAATGGTGTGTGTTTGTTAGACTTGTAGGTTCTGATGATGACCAGATTAATTGTTTGCTATTGTACTTCTATGGCAATTCCCCCATGGTGGCAATTTTTCCATGTGAATTAATTTGAAGTATAGTGATGCCATGGCAATTTTTACGTCATGGCAAATACTTTGCATTTTTTCAATTCATTTTTACACATGATGGCAAAAAAATTGCATTCTTCCAATTCATTTTTACATGGCAAGTTTTTGCAAACATTTGTGCTTTACAAACCATGGCAAGTTCTAGATTTTTGTTTGTAATAGTCATACGCTTAATGTAGGCAAACTTACTTCATGCACCATGGCAGTTTCATTTTTTAATACCATGGGTAATTTTAACCATGGCAAACTCTATTCCTCGTATCATGGAAATGCTACTTCATGGGAAATGGTAATTTTACTAAAGAATATTTTTCATATTTTTTCTCTAACATGGCTAACTTATTTTCATGGACCATGGCAAACTTACTTTATGGACCAGGGCAAGTTTAATTCAATTACCATGGCAAAATTCCTTTTTTCGTCATGGCAAAAATTTAGTTTTTTTGTTGCCATGGAAATTTTACCATGTCTCTTTTTCTTGTCATGGTAAATTTCTTTTTTTTTGTATCCTGGCAAAATTTACTTTATTATTGCCATGGCAACTTTACAATGTCTATTTGTTTCAATTACCGTGTCTCTTTTTCGTATCATGGAAAATTTCTTTTCTTCATATCATGGCAATTTTTTTTATTTCCATGGCAAATTTACCATGTCTCTTTGTTTCAATAACCATGTCTGTTTTTGGTATCATGGCAAAAAAAATAAAAATGTGTATCATGCCAAAATTTACTTTTTAGTGCCATGGCAACTTTACCATGTCTCTTTTTCGTATCATGGAAAATTTTACCTTTTTATTGCCATGTAAACTTTAACCATGTATATTTGTTTCAATTACCATGTCTCTTTTTCGTATCATGGCAAATTTCCTTTTTTTCGTATCATGATAAGATTTACGTTTTTAGTGCCATGGCAACTTCACCATGTCTATTTTTCGTATCATGGCAAATTTTACCCTTTTATTGCCATGTCAACTTTAACCATGTCTCTTTGTTTCAATTACCATGTCTATTTTCCGTATCATGACAAAAATTACTAAAATGGTACTTACATGTGATAAAAAAAACCATATGCCTTGTGCCACATTGCAATATATTCTTTAGATAGAAAAAAATCCCCCACTTTCCATGTACATGAAACAAAGTCTACCCGCATGGCAACTTTTAAACATTAATGTGTTGACATGGAACATGGCTATTTTTTATTACTTAAATTGCAAATTTATTTCACAACCCATGGCAATTTTATTTTTATGTAACATGGAAAATTTAATATGCATTTTTACCATGGAGATTTGATCCTCATAAGATTTTACAATTTAAGAACATGGCAGATTTTACTTTGTAGCATAGCAAATTTTACTTTTGCTTGCCATGTCAATTTTACCTTCATTGCCATGCAATTTTTTACATGTTTTTTGCCATGCCAAAATTTACCTTCATTGCCAGGGAAAATTTACTTTCACATGCATGGCAAATTTACTTTAGCATACATGGCATTTTTAGTTCAGTTGCTCATAGCAATTATAGTTTTTTTGCCCATGGCAAATTCTCTTTACGGACCATGGCAAATTTCCTTTGTTTTGCCACAACAAAGTTTACTTTACATCCATGGCAATTTAGTTTTATGGTTTCCTTTTTTTAGCATCATGGGAATTTGTTGTTTGTAGCATGGTGATTTTTCCATCATTTTTTGACTCTAAAATTTACATCATTGCAAACTTTTGCACTTTTTTGCATTTAATGTCGTATCTCTAACCATCACGGCAAGCATCACATATGCATCATGGCAAATTTACCACACTTTTTGTCACCATGGTAAACTTATTCATTTTTTTTGCCATTAATGCGTGTTTTTATGACCATGGCAAATTTCTCTCTTTCTTGCAACATGGAAATATTACTTTTTTTATGGGACAATGGCAAATTTAGTTTATGGTCATTTTTATCAGGTAATTCATGGCGTTTTTTATACATATATGAATTTCTAGATTTTCTCTGGAATTCTATATATTGTAAGACTTTTCCCTGTTTTTGTAAGGTATTTCTGTTTTCTTCATTCTTTCTTATTGGTTTTTGGGCTTTTTTTAGTGCAACAGTAGGAAAAATGGGTCGTGCTTGAGTTTTTTTGGGTTTGGCTACCCGCGTCCATGCTAGATGGGCAGGAGACATCATTCGGTCCGGGCTTCCTCCCACACCGAATGTTTTCTTGTGATTCCTTCGATCGTTCCCAGCGGACGATTCGTTCAGTCTGGGAGGTCCCAACACCGAACGTTAGGTACTTATCGGCGTCCTATTATTTAGTTGAGTTTTTTTTTATTTGATTGAGTTAATGTGCTTGTAGGATTGTATATGTAGGGAGGGTGAGAATAAAACTGATTGGAGGGAATGCAGTAACCCGCGGTAGGGGAGAAAAACCGGTGGGAGGGGACCTAAGCCCGGAAGCGAAACGAACGTACCAACTACCCTTTATTAATACTTAAAAATGATATGTAATGGGGTTTTCCTCACTTATTTTTTTAGATATAAAAAACATAAGCTTGCGGTGGGAAGAAATTCGCAATCTTCGTGAGTCAGACATTTATCCAAATACTTGTGTACAATTGTGCAACCCATATTTGCATATTTGTAAATTAATTTTAATTAGAGCTGTAATTTTATCTTTGTACACATACAAATGGTAAATTCTCCAGCAAGCTAACCAAAATAAAATAGGAATAATAGGATACTCCACACACACTGTTGATGAACTAACATAACTCCCAAGGCAGAAGCCACATGCAACCATTACCGTTATTGTCTTTGTAATGGTATCCCTCCGAGGTGATCGTCTCCATGCATTGATTTACACCTTGGTTTTCCCGATAGACGCTGCAGCTGCCGAGGCCCAACTTCGTCAAGCACTCCTTGTGGCTAGCAAGGTTATCCTGCTGTCGCATATGATAGTAGATGCGGTTGTCCTCCAACCTACCATGTCGGCCCGCCGTTGGCACGTGCACCAACTTAGAGGACTGTGGCCCCAAGAACAAGGCGTGTTCACCCAACGTGGTTAGCTCTGTCCATATGTTTCTATCCGGTGTATCCTCGAGCACGAACACCTTAAAAAAGGAAGCTTTATAGCCTCTGGGTGCCCCATTGGCCTCTGACACCACTCCTAGCTTGCCGCACAGCTCAAAAATATATCTAGCGCAATAGCCCCACCCAGGCACATGTACAAAGGGGATTCGATGAATTTGGTGAACCAAGGTGATCACCGGAGCGCCGCGTTCGTTGAGGTCGACGCGGTACTTGTACAGATCACTGCCGTCGAGCGTGAGCCCAAAGAGTTGGCCGTTGCAGAAGGTGATGTCCACGAGCTCCCTCTCCGCGTACAGGCCACACCCTCGTGTCGTCCAGATGTTTTCCGGACTGCCAACCCGGCAAAGCGCTAATTTGCACCTCTTGGTGATGGCGGCGAGGATGCATCCGCTCGAGGTAGGGTCGTCGGAGAAGATGACTTTTACGGCGGGGCAACGGCTGGTCCGAGCATTGTCTGGCTCCTCGAAGGCATCCGGGCACGCACAGACGATACTCCTTTGATTGTCGGAGAGCGCAACCTGGGCCCAAGAAAAGAGGTTCACGATCAGAAGCTGGGAGTCGCGCTCGCGCCTGGACGTGGCGGCGACCCAGCCGCCGTCGTAGGACCCGACGAACTTCTTGCCCCTTGGGATCTTGGGCAGCAGGACGCGCAAGGCCCTGCCGTCCACGGGATTGTACGCTCGTATATTCCGGTCACGCCTGCGGTCGCCGGTCCAGGAGAAGAGCAGCGGGAGAGGGGGCCGCGCCGGGTGCCACGACGCGGCGGCACGCCATGACCTGCAGACGGCCCCGAAGCACGCGCGGTCGTACGGCGGGGAGCACCTGAGGTGGATGGCGGCCAGGAGATCGGCCGGGAGATCAGACCACGCGCGCCGCTTGACGGCGCCCCGACGCGCCATAGTTTGATTTTCTCGATGGATTTGGGAGACTGATCGGATTCCCGTGGTGGTAAGTCCGGATACGTGGAATCGGTCGGCGTTATATAAGGTCGCGGAACAACGGGATCTCCTTACCTCTTCTGATTTCGTCAGCTTTTTTCGAGTAGGACTCCGATAGGAACTCTTATTCGGATCGGCCGGCTTCATATAACCTAACCTCCAGTTACACGTCGAGCCATCACGAGTTCACCACTGGATCCCAAACTTTGGGTAGCTGCACGCACCTGCAACAATGGCGGTAGGATCGCAGCCGCAGCGCGAGCAGCCCGTCACTGAAATAATTGGATCGAAGATGACGCGACCGGTCGAGTTGGAGGCCATGCCGCGCGGCCAGGCGTGCACCGTGCGCTTCCGGTGGTGCTCTGTGCTCATCGCCAGCGAGGATCTCTTCATTGGGGGAAGGAGGACGAGGCAGACCGTGCACTACGACGAACTGGACGGGAAGGAGCTCACGCTCCCCGTCGAAGGCGGCCCCGCCGTTCTCCAGAGCGAGGGCGCCTGCCGCGGCGCAATCCGCCGGATGCTGATGGCGGTGCTGCCGCGCCTCATGCTGTACAACGGCGGACACCGTACCGAGGAACGCCAGTGGGACGAGTTCGTGCCGGCGGGGCTCGTGGAGAGCATCGTGGCCGGCGCGGCGGGCGGCGGGAGCTACGCCTGCCATGTGTGGATGCATGTGAACCTGACGAGCGTGTACGACGAGGCCAAGGCGCTGCTGCTGTCGTGCGAGGCCGCCGAGGCGGCGACGGATGCTGCTGTCCGGCGTGCTTCCGAGGGTGGCGCGGCGATGTGCCCGATCTGCATGGAGGAGCTGGCTGGCGGCGGCGGCCGCGTCACCGGGCTGGCCGGCTGCTCGCACGCCTTCCACAGAGGCTGCATCCTCGAGTGGTTTCACACGGCGCCGTCGTGCCCGTCCTGCCGGCGTGACATGATGCAGTACCTCGATCCTAGGGCCCGCGCGTACATGACGGCGGTGCCAGCAATCAACGGGTACGAGGGAACGGGAAGCGAGGTGCCGCGGCTCGCCGTGGACGGCGTGGCGGCGCGACGGCGTGGTGCGGGGGCTCGAGGCCTAGGTGTTCGACTTCATACCAGAGGGATCCGAAGGAGGAGGAGGAGCGAGCGACGCGGCGCGGACGTGCTCGATGCCCTGGTTGAGCCGTTGTTCCGTGGCCAAGGTGGGCCCGGCATGTAAGGTCTATCCATAGGCCCGGTGTCTCCATTTTATCGCCACCTCGGACCTCACGGATTGGTCCCACATGTCTGTTTTCTTGTAATGTGCACCGAGAGGCTCGATGAATTTTTGTTGAGGGGGCTCGATGTTGATCATGTGTTCGATTAGCACCCGCACCAAGGTATCGTGGGTAAAACCGATCACTCTCGCAGTGATTTTGTATAATGAGCAATGTTGTTCTCGTTCTTGCAATGGTTTTGTATAATGAGCAACAGTCAGTGGCATATATTCTCTCATATAAAACCCAGTTCCAAAAATTGTGAAAAAAAAAATCATGTACTGAGACTTGAAAAGTACGGCTACAAATTTTGATCAAACAATACGGTAGTATCATGTATGACATTTTTGTTTGATACAAATTAGATAGTGAGTATATATTGGGCCCTTAACGGAGCACACCAACTTGTGTGACGGTGACCGATTGTGCGGCATTGCACAATAGTCAACCAAACAGAAAAAAGATAGTGATTATATGTTGAAGACACGATTTTTTATGCCACACGCAATCATATTTCTGCATCAAAATGTGTAAGTTTGAATATACTAGCATGATAAAAATCCATGAAAATTTCTATGAAAAATTTCACAATTTGTTTATAGTGGGGGAAGAAGAGAAAGAAAAAGATGGAATCAGTCTTGGACTCCGGGTACAATTTTGAGTGTTGACACCACATGAGAGCCCAAAGCAGGGTTTGTGTATCGATCACGTAGAGGATGCTGCCTAGCTACCATGACGAAGTGCCACCCAACGACACACGTGATTCCTCCTTGTCGGTCAATTCGCCTGCAACACCAGACAAAAAATTCCTCGGTAATTAGCATTGAGGTAGTGCACTAAGAGCATCTTCACTAGCCCCCAAGACTTTTCCGAGACACTTTTTTAGCACCGGCGGAAAAAAATGCCCCAGTCACGCTTCAAAACGTTGTTTTGCGCCGGATTTGAGAAAAAGTAGCCCCGACGACCTCAGGCGAAACTCAGCCCATCAAGGGGCACTTGGGACCGCCGGCGGAAAAAGGAATCTTTCCCTCGCCAGCCCCGCCTCCTCCGCCCCGCTCCCCTTCCTCGTTGCCCCGCCTCCTGCGGCTCGTCCCGCCCCGCTGAGCTCGCCGCCCCGCCTCCTCCGCCCCGCCCCACCGAGCTCGCCGCCCCGCCTCCTCCGCCCCACCTGCTCCGCCGGCTCGCGCTCGCCTCCGCCCCCGCCGGCTCGCGCTCGCGCCCTCCTCTGCTCTGCCGGCTCGCGCTCGCCCCCGCCCCCGCCCCCGCCGCCTCCCCCGCCGCCTCGCGCTCGCCAAACCGAACAAAGTCGAGATGCACAAGAAGCCTCACCCAGCGGGCGCGATGATGTGCACGGCCTGGCCCAGCGACTGCAGGATCCAGTGTCAGTGCTTGTCGGAGAGCCTGGCGCTATTGTCGCGGAGCTGCCGCGGCGACGGGTCCGGGAGCATGGCGATGACGCGCCGCGACGAGGAGGGGTGCCTCGGCGGGAACGCGGGGCGGGGGCTAGGCCCGGGCTGCGCGCCGCGGCGCTCCGGCACGAGCCTGCCAATCTCCCGCAGGAGCTCGGCCTACCCCTGCTCCAGCTCCTGTAGCTTCCTCAACAGCTCGTCCGCCTCCATCGCCGCTCTGTTGCTAGCCGGTTTCGTGAGAGAGCGAGCTACGGGGAGAAGACCTAGGCAGCATGGCCAACAACGGATGGGCTCATGCTCACGCCTGACATAATGGAGGGAGGGAGGTGGGCGGCGCGGCGTGGCGTGGAAGCCCCAGTCGAGGAGCGCCGGAGGTGGCTTGGCGAGGCCGCGCCAGCGAGGGCGGCTTGGAGCGAGGCCGACGAGGCGGTCCAGCAGGCGGCGGAAGCCCCGGTCAAGGATGGCGCGGCGCAGCGGCTTGGCGACCTCCGCGCAGAGCACAATGGAGACGGCGTCGGGCTCGCGCTCGCGCTCATGTTGCTCTGCTCGAGCTCGGCGGCGAGGCCGGGCCGGCCGTGGCATGGGGCTGGCGCGGCCTGGGCACGGCTTGGAGGTGGACACGGCTGCAAACTTTTCCACCCCAGGCCAAAAATTTCGCCGGCAGCCCCCCAAGCGGCGAAAAAAATGCCTCCTGGGCGGCTCAACGGCATGGAGATGCTCTAAAGTCTAGAGGCGTGCAGGTTCTTTTACCATTGTGTGTAAGTCCTATAGTGACCGTGGATAAAAAATGGCTATAAAGTACTTAATCTTGTCGAGATCCTTCCGGTCCATTTAGGGGATATTTTAACCTTGTTGGTATTTTTTTTTATCAAAACCATTCTCGAGTCCTGGATGTCCTTTTGACTCCCATTTCTATTGATTGCGGCAAAGAAGGGGAAAACACGGTAAGGTGGAAGAGAAAGAAAGAAACTGCGACAATGAGAGAATATGCCATGGGGCAGTTCTCTTCCTAATGCATAGGTGCACTGCTGCAGGCCCGATCTAGTTCATAGTTGTGCTAGAAAATAAGAAAAAAATTGCATTATGTCCAGTTGAAATTTGATAAAAGTCGCAACTCATTGAATGGGAGAGCGTCGATGAAGGTTGGATTTTCCCCCCAAGGCGGTTAGTTTGTGGCCTATATTCTCTCTCATATAAAACCCACTTTAAAAAATTGTGAGAAAATAAAATAAAATTCACGTATTTTTACCCAGACATGAAAAGGTACCGCTATAAATTTTGATCAAAGAATCCGGTAATACCGTGGATGAAAAAAATGTTCGGTATACTTTAGGTAGTGAGCATATGTTGAAGGCACAAATTTTTGTGACACATGTGTGTTGGAAATATGCCCTAGAGCCAAAAATAAAATATTTCTATGCTATAATTGCAATGGTTCTTAGATATGAGATTCGGAGAAAACACATTTGCATGTGCAAAAAAAATAAACACCGGATAGATCCCTAGTCTGGCTTGTAGGACTAGCTCATATATTGTTGATGATCTTGTTTTCTTGGTCCCATGGCATTGTTAAAAGTAACAAGGATGCCGACAATAATGAGAACACAATTTTAGCAGTACAATGGTGTTTCATAGACACACAACTTATGATATACTACAAGATGCCGTTGTCACTATGTTGTCAGTATTATCACATTATTTGTTACTCCCTCTGATAAAAAAGCGAATTTGAACTGAAGCTGTACTAAAGCCACAACACCTTTTTTGGATCATAGGGAGTAACATTTACTTGCATCCGTTGATGGGCATATCGTGGACCTTCATACCAGATGGTTACTTTGGGGTATCCAAACGTTACCCCTAACTAGGTGATCATAAAGGTACATTACGGGTAAAATGAAAAAGTATGTTAAGGTGATAGATAGTTCAACACTGTGATTTGCTTCTCTGATGATGAAGAGGTACTCTCCCGACCCACTCAGCAGTACGGTATCCATCATCGCCTGGCTAGACACAAGCGTGATAGTGATCACGGGCATACTGGTATACGGAAGCGAGAAAAGAGAACAAAACTGACAACGAGGATAACTGGGTATAGTGATCGAAGTGTTGTTTCACAAGCATACTGATAAAAGTCTCGTCTTGGGTTTTGTAACGTATCGCCAAGCAAAGGGAATGGTATGCGATAACATAAGGCTTGCTCGATAAAGAACTTCGTTGATATGTGGGAATTATTATGGATGGACAGATCCCACTAATAATTATTGACCGGAAGGTGTTCCGAACATGTCCACATATTATCAAAATTGTAGGGTCCTATGCTTAATGGCTAGATGCCCTATGCGCCTCCTTTCCCTCTAGTTCTCTTGACAGTTTTGTGCTGGCTCACGGAGTGTTGTCGTACCTCTAGTGAGATGCGTGGATACCTCGAAGGTACTATCTACTTCAGTACTACTCCCCTTCCAACATATAAGGTGTATTAGTTTTCCAAAAAGTCAAACGTTTCTATGTTTGACCAAGAGGATAGAACCAAATTTAGCTAACACATACAAATCTATCTCATATATTCAATATTATGCCTTTCTCAAAGTAAAAAAGCAAAAGTTTCTAGCCTCCATCAAGGGAAAACCTCTCATATCTGCGCACCAAAGGCTTCTGGTTATTTTATCAAGAGAGCAAGTCAAGCTGCCAAGTCACCAATTCATCCCCTTATTCCCAAGTTCTTATTAGATTGTTATTCAACTTCAATTGAAGAAATAAATGTGAAAATGTATTTGGTGATGAATTTGATGATACTGATTTGGTATTGTCATTATTGAAATTTTCTCTATAAACTTTGTCATACATAGAGAAGTTTGACTTTTCAAAAAATAATACACCTTATATTTGGGAACGGTGGGATTAGATCGGCGGATCATCATGGAGAAATTCTCGCGACTGGGAGGTATGGCCTAGCTGCGGGAATCATCGCGCTTCAACAATTTAGTTTATTTCTGCTGCGTTCTAGTTGGTGAGGTTGATCGTTGCCTGTCTTTTCATAGTGTTACTGGGTGTGATTGTGCGCGGCAAAAATATTATTCGTAGTATGTACCGCAATGATGTAGACATATTTCAGCATCAAAATGGGCAAGTTTTTGTATACTAGCTTGATAAGTATCCATTAAAAATGTTAGTGGGGAATGAGGTGAATGAAAAAGAAGATGCAATGGGTTTTGGACTCTGGATACAAATTCTGAGTGTTGGACAATCCATGGCCGAAGGAGGGAACCTGGGGAGTTGGAGTGATCTTTGCAACGAGTACTCCTCAACTAGTGATTTCGGTTATGGGAGCCACTAGTTAACGAGCGCTCCTTCGGGAGCCTCGCAACGACCAGCGCCACTTGGCACGCTCTCAGCCATTTGCCACGTGTTGCGCTCTGGGCGCTCTCTTTGGATTTTGTTTTTTTTATTATTTCACGCGGGTTTTCGGCTATTTAAATGGTTTTTTTCGATGTTTTGGGTTTTCACCGGTCTTCCTTAGTTTTTTGACCCAAAAAATAAAAACAATTGCACGGAAAAACGCGTTTTTTCTTTCACGAGAGTCACGGTTTTACTTTCGCGAGAGACACGACCGCGCCTCTCAAAAACGAAAAAAACGCGTTTAATGTTTTTTTTCCTTTCGCGAGAGTCACGGTTTTGCTTCCGCGAGAGGCTCGGTTGTGCTTTCGCGAGAGTCACAGCCGTGCCTATCGGAAACGAAAAAATGCTTTTCTGTCTTTTTTTTCCTTTCGCGAGAGTCACGGTTTTGCTTACGGGAGAGACACGGCCTCTCGGAAACGAAAAAAAAACGTGTTTTCTATTTTTTTCCTTTTGCGAGAGTTATGGTTTTGCTTCCATGAGAGGCACGGGTGTGCTTTTCGCGAGAGTCACGGCCGTGCCTCCTCGGAAACGAAAAAATGCGTTTTCTTTTTGTTTTCCTTCCATGAGAGTCACGGTTTTACTTCCGTGAGAGGTACGGTTGTGATTTCGTGAGAGGCACGGATGTGCCTCTTTTGAAAAGGGACAAAAACCCGTGCTCCCGGTTCGGTTTCTTCGTCCGGGTTTCTTCGGCCGGTTTTTTCGTAAAAAAAAGTTTGTCAAAACCTATCAACATGGGATCTAGTTTTGAAGATCTCAACGCGAGGAATCCAACGACGAAAACGGTTTGAGATTTGGACGCACAGTTTGAGAGATAAAAATATTTTGAATAAACGGATCTATGAAAAAAGGACAAATCTCAGGTTGCGACAAATGGCGCGCTGCATGTGCGCCACTTGTCGCAACTTGGGGAGTTGGAGTGATCTTTGCAACGAGTACTCATCAATTAGTGATTTCGGCTATGTAGGTCCCTCCCCACTATATGACACATTTTATATCATACTAGCAAGATGCCCATACGTTGCATGGAACGTCAAGATGTTTTTGTATGAGTAGTTTATCTTGTGAAAGAAAAAGATGAATGAGGAAAGGCCTTATTTGCAAATGTGAAGAGGGGTATGGGTATCCTTTTGCAAGACTTTCATAGTTTCCTTCCTATCCGTCAGATATAAATCGGACGGTCTATATTGCAGGATGACAGGCACATCATCATCACCAACTCTGTTTTTTATAAAAGTAGATAGGAGTGCATCATATAGGAGTCCACGTGACTGGGCCGACCCACTAGGGCCAAGCGAGTAGTGTTTTGTAGCTGCGACATAAAAATCCCAAATATGCAATGCGCTTGCTAGAAATCAAACTCGACCTCCAATACAAAATGCGTGGTGCTAGCCACTGGAACTGATGCTACTGGTGATTGATGGGAGTGCATAATATTTAAGAAAGCACTGTAGTGTCAAATTTGAAACATTTTGGCAAAATTCAAAACATTTTCTTGATAATTGTGAGCTATTTTAAAATTATGATTATTTTTAGAAAATGCATTTTTAAATCCCAGATTATTTCTGAGAAATGTCAACAATATTTTGAACTTTGGACATTTTTTAAAAAACTTGAACAATTTTCGAAGCACAGATAGTTTTTTAAAACACGACAGTTTTTGAAACCATGAATTTTTTGAAAATGGGAACATTATTTTAAACTCCAAACAAAATTTGGGAAAAAGCAAACATATTTTGGGCCTGTGAATTTTTTTGGAAAGTGGAAACAATTTTTGAAACTCTGAAGAAATTTTGAGAACACAATCATTTCTTTAAATACGTGAACATTTTGAAGTCATTGAACTTTTTAATGAAATCAAAAATAAATTTAAAAGGGTGAAAAGTTAAAAAAGGAAAAAAAAGAGAATAAAAGGGAAAAGCAGAAAACAACAAATAAAAAAACTAAAAGAAATCCATACAAGCACATAAAAAATCAGTATAAAAGAAAACATACAGAAAATACCCAGTTCTGGGAGACAGTTCGACACAACCAGTTGTGCCAATCTTTATTTTCGGCTAGCTTTCTTTCTGGCTAGAAATCGGTTTGGTTATCAAACTGTTTGTTTCCGTTTTTTTGAACAGAAAACTGTTTCTTTCCTACTTAGTGAGTCCGACTCCGGCCTGAGTCCCTCCACTTGCCTGTTTATACATCAGCCCACCATCCATCATCACAATTCACAAGCGAGAAGGCGAGCGGAACGACTTGGAGACGGCAGATCTCCTGCAACGCATCGTCCACCGAAAGCTGCACCTGGGACGTGAACTCGATGGCTTCTGGCGGCGATGACGCGGCGGCGGCGGCGCAGTGCCCGATCTGCATGGAGGAGCTGGTGGCCGACGCCGGCGCCGCGGCCAACAGAAGCGGAATCGTCACGAGATTGCCCGGCTGTTCACACGCTTTCCACGAAAGATGCATCACGGAGTGGCTCCGCGGGGCGGCGACGTGCCCATGCTGCCGGCGCGACATGACGGCGTACAAGGTGACCACGGCCGCGTCCTCGCCGGAGACAGCCGCGGCGGTTGCGCGGCCCATCCGGCGCCGTCCTCGACAACGCCGTACGTCTCCGTACGCGCCCCCGGGGGTCACGTACATCCCCGTAGTACTGAATCTGGTGCGCGATGGACCGTTGTTCCCGCGGGTGGCCTCCGTCGACACCCACTGATGAGATCGGCACGAGCATGTTCGTGCACTGTCCCTGTACTGCACAGCATGGCAGCATGTTTCTCGTAGCCAGCTAGATCTTCCGGTGGAGAAGGATGATGTCAGGTTTCGACAATGTATTTTTTTTTGAAACAAGGCAAAAGATTTGCCATTTTCATTGATTAAGGGAGAAGGTTTAAGACAAATGGCCGCAAAGCGGGAGACAAATATCTACTCTCGCGGCATAACAATACTCAAGTGGGTGGCACCGGCAATAGCCCAAAGATGGGCCTCCTCTTTTATCTTCGCGATGAGCATCATCGTCGTAGTGGCGGTGTTACGGAAAGCCCTTCCATTACGCTCTTTCCAAATCTCCCAAGACATGAGCATGAACAGGGAGGCGATAGCCTTTCTCTGATCTCCACGCTCAACCACATTTTTAATCCGCCATTCTTGAACCGAAACCTCATTTCGCCAGTTCCTCACCACATCACCATGCGTACCGAGCCATGCTGCAACCTCGATCCAGACACGCTGGGAGAACCTGCATTGGAAGAGAAGGTGTGCTGCGGTTTCCTGGACTTGCTTGCAAAGCGAGCAGAGGTTGCAGTTCGGCCATCCACGACGGTGCAATCGATCGGCTGTCCAAACTCTGTTTTGAATTATCAACCAAGCAAAAAATTTGCATTTCGGAGGGGCCCAACCCTTCCAAACAGCAACAGGCATGATGCTTGTCGTGTGTCCCGCAAACTGCGCAATATAGGCGGTCAACGCCGAGTATTCTCCATGAGACGTGAACTTCCATAGGATAGTATCATGCGCATCATTGTCGAGAGTAACAGAGGATAGCTTTTCCCATAGCAAAGCGAACTCCTGGATATGCTCCATGGTGAGCCCATGATGGGTATCAATCTGACTAACCCAATAATTGTCGAGAAGAGCTTTTTGGACTGAGGTAGATTTCTTTTTTGAGAGGTCAAATATCTTTGGGGCAATATCTTTGGGTCTCATGCCGTTGAGCCAAGATGATTCCCAGAACTTCGCCTTACATCCGTTTCCAACACTAACCATGGTGGCTGCCACAAACAGGTCTCTATCATCATCATTGCACGGTGTTCCCGTCCCAGCCCAAGTCTTGGGGGGGTCAGCCCACTCATACCAAAGCCATCGCAGTCGAAGGGCAGTAGCAAACTTCTCAAGGTTGAGGATGCCCAAATCACGGAAGATCTTGGGCTTGCATACAAGTTCCCAGTTGACCTTACATTTTCCACCGGTCACTTTATCGCAACCCGCCCAAAGGTAGGCACGCCGCAAGCTGTCAATCTTCTTCCTCACTTCCACCGGCAATTCCAAGGGCGTAATATGATATATAGCAATGGCGGTAAGCACTGCCTTGACCAAGACGACACGACCTGGCGCGGCCACATGTTTGGCAACCCAAGGTGGTAGTTTCCCCGCAACTTTATCCTCTAAGAACTGAAAGTGAATCCTCTTAAGCCTTGAAACCGAAAGGGGGAGCCCCAAATATCTCATAGGGAAGGTGGAGCGAACCGCTGGAAAGGCTTGCAGGACGTCATCAAGGTCAATGTTACCACATCGAATGGGCGCAACAACACTTTTGGCACAATTAGTGACCAATCCTGTAACATCACCAAAGGATGCAAGAGTTGAAGCCAGGAACTGAATGTCATTTTTTATTGGGGCAATGAAAATGGCAGCGTCATCAGCATAAAGTGACGCACGGATGGGTCGACCTCTGAGCGGTTGAAGATGACCTTGAGAAGTCGCCTTGGCAAGGATGTGGTGCAACGGGTCAATGGCAAGCACAAATAGCAATGGGGAGAGAGGGTCCCCTTGACGAAGGCCCCGGCCATGCCGAATTGGGTCACCGGCAATACCATTGAGCAACACACGCGAAGATGCCGAGGAAAGAAGGGCGGAGATCCAATCTTTGAAGCGACTTGGGAAGCCATGGTGGCGCAGCAAATCCATCAAGTAATCCCAACGCACCGGATCAAAAGCCTTCTTTATGTCAAGCTTGAAAAGCAAAGTTGGTGTATTTGTGCGTTGGAAGCGCCTAGCCAAGTTGCGCACATACATAAAATTGTCATGGATACTTCTTTTCTTGATGAAAGCACTCTGTGCATTGGAGACTAGTTTGTGCATATGAGGAGTGAGCCGTGTGGCCATCATTTTTGCAATGATCTTGGCAATACCATGGATGAGACTAATTGGTCGAAAATCTGAGATGTCCTCTGCACCATCTTTCTTCGGAATGAGAGCTATGTTTGCTGAGTTCAGCCAATGCAAGTTGGAGACATGAAGGTTAGAGAAGTTGTTGATGACCTCCATGATTTCAGGTTGGACTATTTCCCAACACTCTTTGAAGAAGGCTCCGGTGAATCTGTCAGGGCCTGGGGCTTTATCACTAGGGAGGGCAAAGATTGCCGCCTTGACCTCCTCCAACGAGAAAGGCATCGCCAAATCTGCGGGGTCAGAAACCGGAGCAGGGATGAATTCCCAGTTGAGGTCCATAGCACGGGGCACCCCTTTTTTGATGGCCTTCCTAAAGTGTTCTTGTGCAATCGTCTTCTTATCCTCGTGGTTTGTGACCCATCCATTGTTATGTTTCAACCGATGAATAAATTTTCTTCTTCTTCTGTGGTTGACGCGAAGGTGGAAGAAACACGTGTTGGCATCACCCTCTTTGAGCAAAGTAACCCTGGAGCTTTGTCTCTTTCTAGCTCTCTCAAGAACGGCAAGGGCCACAATCTTTCTTTTGAGCTTCCTCCGAAGGTCCCTCTCCTCAAAGCTCAATGTTCTACTTTCTTGGGCCAAATCCA
Organism: Aegilops umbellulata; assembly: GCA_032464435.1. Lineage (NCBI taxonomy): Eukaryota > Viridiplantae > Streptophyta > Magnoliopsida > Poales > Poaceae > Aegilops > Aegilops umbellulata. The sequence goes on from CP136056.1 coordinate 515,586,074, forward strand.
ATCTAAGAATGATATCAAGGGCCATGTGAAGTTGGACCTTATGGTTTGAGAAGATATTTTTGCTCCAAGTGCGAAGGCGTTGACTAACTCTTTTTAGCTTGTGAAAGAGGATTTGACATGGTTCAACATGGGGGACTCTCTCATTCCAAGCATCTTGGACAGTCTTCTTGAAGTTAGGCATCTTGATCCAAAAGTTTTCAAAGCGGAAGCATTTTGGCCGGGAGGGCCCCACATCACTAGCGAGGAGTAGAGGGCAGTGGTCAGACAATGAAGATGACAATGCGTGGAGAAGGTGGGAGCCAAACTGAATGTCCCAATCTTCATTGCAAAAGAAGCTATCAAGCTTGCTCATGGTCGGGTTTGCTTGTTCATTGCTCCATGTGAATTTCCTATTCTGCAAGTGTATCTCCTTTAGCTCACAAGCATTGAGGGCGTTGCGGAAGCGAACAATACGGCTGCGATCGACATTTGTACGGTTCTTATCTCTGGCCCGATAGACTTGGTTGAAGTCGCCGGTGACAATCCATCTCATGCCAGCAGGAGGTTTTTGTCCAACCATTTCATGGAAAAAGGCATCCTTCAAATTGCCTCTAGTAGGGCCATACACGGTTGTGATTTGGAAGGATGTGTTGGAGCCAATGATAGTCACCATTGCCGATAGGAAGAAGTCCCCAAAGCTCACATTATCAATCTTTACTAGGTCTTCATTCCATAATAGAAGAATTCCTCCACGGGTGCCATTCGCGGGCCGCTCAGCGAAACTTTTCAGTCGATGGCCGCCGAGGAAAGCAGCAATAAAAGGATCCACGGCTGCAAGCTTGGTTTCTTGAAGACATACAATGTTGCAAGAAGTGGAGGCGATGGTTTCATGTACAGTAGAACGATGGTCTGGGTAGTTCAATCCACGAACATTCCAATTCAAAATGCATAAGTTGTTATCTTCCATTAGAAACTAACAATACATCAATCATCGGTGCAGCAACATCATCATGCCGTCGCCGTGGCCTCCTCACTTCCCATGCCCTGTAGGTCTGGGGCCGTGTCGCCACCATGCTCAACTAGGGCATCTTCGACAGCAGTGGCCAGGTCACTGTCAAGCTTAAACAGTGCACGCAAAGCCGCCACCGCAATGACTGGCAGTTTACCATTGAACAATGCGACATACTTGTTGATGGCCTCCTCAGTCATCATTTCACCTTCCTCTATGATACCCAGCCTTTGGCAAAGCAGCTTCTCCGCTAATTTTGCGATAGGCATCGATCGGTTCTTGGTCTGGAGCCGTGGGCTGCAGCGTCCCACTGTGAAACTGGAGATACCAACCAAGGTCTTCCTTCTTCTCGTCGGTGGCCTGGGCGGGATTGATCTTGGCGTTGGCGATGGCAACAGGGCCTGCTGTCAAGGCACAAAGATGGGGGTGCTTTGCTCTGGCTGGTCGGAGCAGCCCACCTGGGAGCTTTGAGGAGCAGAGGCGACCTCCGCTGGCAAACTTGGGATCGGAGAAGTTCTGGACATGCGAAGCAAGCCAGAAGGGTGCGTCGGGGTGCAGCCATCCAGAAGTGGCGGCGATGGCTGCAACAGGTTAGTCGGCCCATTGCGCGCTGGCGACTTCATTCTTCTGATAGGAGGCGTCCTTGGCGGGGAGGAGGTGGGCGTTTGCGGTATAAAGACCGGGGTGCACGTCGGGCTGTTGGTGGATGGAGTCGCGCCCGAAGAGGAGCCTGTAGTGTAATGTGGTGTAATTGAACATTGTTCAGAATCAAACTGAATTCATGAAAATGTCATATGTCGCTCTGCTTTTTTGAACTGAATGAACACATTTGGTTGTTTAAACAGGACAACTGGATGTACCCATGATGGTTGATCTGTTTTGGTACGGAGAAGTTCCTTTCCTTGGATAGTGAATGCGGATTTGCGATATTTTTCTTTAAATGACACACTTGGCAATTTTTAAGAGATCCTGCTGACGGACCACAGCCTGCATCATCAAAGAAATTTGTAGTGTAGAAAAGGAAACAAACTACTCCCTCCGTTCGGAATTACTTGTGTCGAAAATGGATGTATCTAGAACTAAAATACGTCTAGATACATCCATTTCCGTGACAAGTAATTCCGAATAGAGGGAGTAGTTCCCAAACGATGGTACTAACAGAAAATTATGCCGCCTCCCTCCCTTCTTTTCTTTGTTTTTTCTTTCAGGGTGTAATTTTTTTTTGCGGGGAGGGTGTAATATATCCGTTTGTTAATTTTCTACTTACATAATTAGTTTGGTCGAAGAGTGTACGTACGTAGGATGCATGGACGATCATCTCACTCACGGACGGAGTATCAGCAGTCGGTCTTCACCAAGACAGGGGCGCTCGGTTTATTCTGCCAGCCATAGACCCTCAAGAATTATGAGCTAAAAGAACCTATAATGGGTGTTTTTTTTTGCAAAAAATCATGTATATTGCACACATAGCTCACAATTATGAAAACAATAATAAACCAAGCTAAGAGAAAGAACAAAAAAGTAGGGAAAACTTATTCTAAAATGATCAGGTTGGAGAAAGGCTATTATAGAATAACACGAAAATCATTTCATGCCATTTCAAAAGACTTCCTCAATCTCCGTACAAGAGCAAAACCGGGAGGCCCTACATATTTGGTATACATGCGAAGAAATTTACTTGTGAAAGATAATGAAAATGACCAGTCCCGCACTTTAGTGTACCAACTACTATGACAACATATACTACATGGATGAGGGTAGAATACCCCTTATGGTCTATCAAATTTGTACTTTGCTATCTAGAAAATGATGATTCACGAACGAACAGGAATAAACATCACTATACTCACTGGTAGAAAAAGAGGCTTCCGTCCAGCCCCATTAGTCGCGGAACTGTAGGAACCGCGACTAATGAAGTCTTTAGTCCCGGTTCGGCAGACGAACCGCGACCAAAGGCCTGGGCCCAGGGCGCTCGGTGGCCAGCTGGTGCACGTGAGGGGCTTTAGTCGCGGTTGGCCAGGCCAACCGCGACTAAAGGTGCCCAAAGGCCTTTAGTCGCGGTTGGCCAGGCCAACCGCGACTAAAGCTCCTCCCCTATATATACCAGTTCAGCGCACTCACTTAGCCATTTGGTGCCACTTCTCTTCACAAGCTTCACAAGGGGGTGTAGGTTTGCTTTTGGTTCCTCTTATGCACACAAGGTGTTTGATGAAATGCCCCAAGAGCCACACTTGAGGTTCCTCATTTATTTTTTTCCTCCTCGATCGCGGTTAGCAACTTGAACCTTTCATGCATGTGTGTCATTGATAAAATATGCATGTGTGTTGTTCATTGTTTAATTTCTATTGTTTATAGCTAGTTAGTTTAACAAATGCATGATGGTTAATTATATATTTTATATTATAATAATGCAGATGAATCGGCAATGGATGTACGGTAACCGACTCTCCCGCGAGTTCACTACGGGTTTGAAAGATTTCCTCGTAGTGGCTAATGCGAACAAGGAGAAGGGTTTTGTTATCTGTCCATGTGTTGACTGTAAGAATCAGAAGGGTTACTCTTCCTCAAGAGAAGTTCACCTGCACCTGCTTCGGCACGGTTTCATGCCAAGCTATAATTGTTGGACCAAGCATGGAGAAAGAGGGGTTATAATGGAAGAAGATGAAGAAGGGGATGATTTCATCGATGAAAGCTATCTTGCTGATTTCGGTGATACTTTCATGGAGGATGCTGAAGGTGAAGGGGAAGGTGAAGGTGAAGAAGAGGCACGTGATGAGACCGTTGATGATCTTGGTCGGACCATTGCTGATGCACGGAGACGCTGCGAAACGGAAAAGGAGAGGGAGAATTTGGATCGCATGTTAGAGGATCATAGAAAGTCGTTGTACCCCGGATGCGATGATGGTCTGAAAAAGCTGGGCTGCACACTGGATTTGCTGAAATGGAAGGCACAGGCAGGTGTAGCTGACTCGGCATTTGAAAACTTGCTGAAAATGTTGAAGAATATGTTTCCAAAGAATAACGAGTTGCCCGCCAGTACATACGAAGCAAAGAAGGTTGTCTGCCCTCTAGGTTTAGAGGTTCTGAAGATACATGCATGCATCAACGACTGCATCCTCTACCGCGGTGAATACGAGAATTTGAATGAATGCCCGGTATGCACTGCATTGCGTTATAAGATCAGAGGCGATGACCCCGGTGACGATGTTGAGGGCGAGAAACCCAGGAAGAGGGTTCCCGCCAAGGTGATGTGGTATGCTCCTATAATACCACGGTTGAAACGTCTGTTCAGGAACAAAGAGCATGCCAAGTTGTTGCGATGGCACAAAGAGGACCGTAAGTCGGACGGGGAGTTGAGACACACCGCAGATGGAACGCAATGGAGAAAGATCGACAGAGAGTTCAAAGATTTTGCAGCTGACGCAAGGAACATCAGATTTGGTCTAAGTACAGATGGCATGAATCCTTTTGGCGAGCAGAGCTCCAGCCATAGCACCTGGCCCGTGACTCTATGCATCTACAACCTTCCTCCTTGGTTGTGCATGAAGCGGAAGTTCATTATGATGCCAGTGCTCATCCAAGGTCCGAAGCAACCCGGCAACGACATCGATGTGTACCTAAGGCCATTAGTTGATGAACTTTTACAGCTGTGGGGCAGACCTGGTGTCCGTGTGTGGGATGAGTACAAACAAGAGGAATTTGACCTACGAGCGTTGCTTTTTGTAACCATCAACGATTGGCCTGCTCTTAGTAACCTTTCGGGACTGTCAAATAAAGGATACAATGCATGCACGCACTGCTTACATGAGACTGAAAGCGTACATTTGCCAAATTGTAAGAAGAACGTGTACCTTGGGCATCGTCGATTTCTTCCGAAAATTCATCCAGTAAGAAAGAAAGGCAAGCATTACAACGGCAAGGCAGATCACCGGCCAAAGCCTGCAGAACGCACTGGTGCTGAGGTATTTGATATGGTCAAGGATTTGAAAGTCATCTTTGGAAAGGGTCCTGGCGGACAATCAGTTCCGAAGGGAGCTGACGGGCACGCAGCCATGTGGAAGAAGAAATCTATATTCTGGGAGCTAGAATATTGGAAAGTCCTAGAAGTCCGCTCTGCAATCGACGTGATGCACGTTACGAAGAATATTTGCGTGAACCTCCTAAGCTTCTTGGGCGTGTATGGGAAGACAAATGATACAAAGGAAGCACGGCAGGACCAGCAACGTTTGAAAGACCCTGATGACCGGCATCCGGAATGGTTTCAAGGTCGTGCCAGCTACGCTCTGACCAAAGAAGAGAAGGTCATCTTTTTTGAATGCCTGAGCAGTATGAAGGTCCCGTCTGGATTCTCGTCCAATATAAAGGGAATAATAAACATGGCGGAGAAAAAGTTCCAAAACCTGAAGTCTCACGACTGCCACGTGATTATGACGCAATTGCTTCCGATTGCTTTGAGGGGGCTCCTGCCGGAAAATGTTCGAGTAGCCATTGTGAAGCTATGTGCATTCCTCAATGCAATCTCTCAGAAGGTAATCAATCCAGAAGTTCTACCACGGTTACAGAATGATGTGATCCAATGTCTTGTCAGTTTCGAGTTGGTGTTCCCGCCATCCTTCTTCAATATTATGACGCACCTCCTGGTTCACCTAGTCGAAGAGATTTTCATTCTCGGTCCTGTATTTTTACACAATATGTTCCCCTTCGAGAGGTTCATGGGAGTATTAAAGAAATATGTTCGTAACCGTGCTAGGCCAGAAGGAAGCATCGCCAAGGGCTATGGAAATGAGGAGGTAATTGAGTTTTGTGTTGACTTTGTTCCTGACCTTAAGCCGATTGGCCTTCCTCGATCGCGGCACGAGGGGAGACTAAGTGGAAAAGGCACGATCGGAAGGAAATCAACGATATGTATGGATGGCCATTCTCTGACTGAAGCACACCACACTGCACTGACCAATTCCAGCTTGGTGGCTCCGTACTTTGAGAAACACAAGAATATTTTACGCTCGGACAACCCGGGGAAGCCTGAATCCTGGATTAGGAAGGCCCACATGGAGACTTTCGGCAGTTGGTTGAGAAAACATTTAATGAATGACAATGATGTTGTAGATCAGCTGTACATGTTGGCCAAGACACCATCTTCGACTATAACGACTTTCCAAGGGTACGAGATAAATGGGACTACATTTTACACGATCGCCCAAGATAAAAAGAGCACCAACCAAAATAGTGGTGTCCGCTTTGATGCAGCAACCGAGAATGGGCAAAAGGTCACATATTATGGTTACATAAAGGAGATATGGGAACTTGACTATGCACCCTCCTTTAAGGTCCCTTTGTTCCGGTGCAAATGGTTCAAGCTAACAGGAGGTGGGGTAAAGGTGGACCAGCAATACGGAATGACAATGGTGGATTTCAACAATCTTGGTTACCTTGACGAACCATTCGTCCTAGCGAAAGATGTCGCTCAGGTTTTCTATGTGAAGGACATGAGTAGCAAACCGAGGAAACGGAAAGATAAGAAAACGATCAGTACATCATGCGATGATCCAAAGCGCCACATTGTTCTTTCAGGGAAAAGAAACATCGTGGGAGTGGAGGACAAGACAGACATGTCAGAAGATTATAATATGTTTGCTGAAATTCCGCCCTTCAAAGTGAACACCGACCCAAGCATTAAGTTAAATGATGAGGATGCTCCATGGATACGGCACAATCGTAAGCAAGCAGGGACACAAGGGAAGAATTGATGTGTAATAATTTATTGTACCAAACTTTGTATTTGGTCGATGAACTGAATGATGTATCAAACCTTTTGTCAAACCTTCAAGGGATTAGTTTTATTTTTCTGATTTTTTTTGATATATAATTGTATTTTTAAGATTTTAAAATGAATTAGTTTTATTTTTCTGATTTTAAAAGGAAAAAGGAAGAAGAAGAAAGAAGAAAAAAGAAAAAAAAACAGAAGAAAAAAACAGAAGAAAAAAGGAAAAACAGAAGAAAAAAACAAACAGAAGAAAAAAAGGAAAAACAAAAGAAAAAACAAACAGAAGAAAAACATAAGAAAAAAACAAACAGAAGAAAAACAGAAGAAAAAAGGAAAAAGGAAGAAAGGAAGAAAAAAAAGAAGAAAAACAAGAAAAAGGAAGAAACAAACAGAAGAAAAAAATAGAAGAAAAAAGGAAGAAAAAAACAGAAGAAAAACAAAAATTTAAAATGAATTAGTTTTATTTTCTGATTTTTTTGATATATAATTGTATTTTTAAGATTTTAATAACATAAATAAATAAGTAATTAGAAACTTTAATAGCAAAAATAATTATCATAAAGTAAAATAAATAAGTAATTAGAAACAAAATAAAATAAAATAAATAAGTTTTTTGTTGTAAGTAGAAACAAAACAAAATAAATAAAGCAAAAATGAAAACAAAAAACAGGCAAAAAATAAAAAATATGCCACCTACTGGGCCACCACGGCCTGAATACGACTAGAAACCCATTATTCGGCCAGGATTCAGGCCCGCAGAAGGCCCAGTAGGCCCACAGGCTCATAGTAACAGAATAGGCCCGTAAGCCTGCATTTGAGAGGAGCTCGAAGTGGTGAGCGCAGCCGCGCGCTTATAAACCACTGTCGAAGCCTCTCGGCTAGCGAGGTGGGACTAAACATCCCACCGCACCGCGCCAGTTCCAGCACAGACCTTTAGTCGCGGCTGGGGAGGCGGACCGCGACTAAAGGGTAACTTTAGTCGCGGTCCGCCTCCCCAACCGCGACTAAAGGCTCTTTCTGCGCGGGAACGAAAGCGGCGCCAAAACCCTTTAGTCGCGGTTGGTGTGGCGGACCGCGACTAAAGCTACCCTTTAGTCGCGGTTGGTGTGGCGGACCGCGACTAAAGCTACCCTTTAGTCGCGGTCCGCCACACCAACCGCGACTAAAGGTCTGTCTATATATACTGCACTTAGCAGTTTCCGCCACTTCCCATTCTTCTCTCGACGCCGAAGCCCTGCCCCGACGCTGATCGACGCCGACGCCCTGCCCCGACGCCGACGCCCTGCCCCCAGTGAGTGCCGCCGCCTCCGCCCCGAGTGAGCGCCGCCGCCGCCCGTGCCCTGCCCTAGCGCGCCGCCGCCGCCGCCCCTGCCCTGCCCTGCCCTTGCCCTTGCCCGCCGCCCGCCGCCCCCCTGCCCGCCGCCCGCCGCCCCTGGCCCTGCCCCTGGCCCTGCCCCTGGCCGCCGCCGCCGCCCGCGCGCCGCCCGCTGCCCGCCCCTGCCCGCCGCCCCTGCCAAAAAGGAAACAAGAAAAAAAACAAGAAGAAAGAAAAAGGAAGAAGAAAAAAAGAAAACAAAACAAAACCAAAAGAAACAAGAAAAAAAAGGAAGAAGAAAAAAAGGAAGAAGATAAAAGGAAGAACAAAAAAAGGAAGAAGAAAAAAGAAAGAAGAAAGAAAGAAGAAAGAAAAAGGAAGAAGAAAAAAAGAAGAAAGAAAAAGGAAGAAAAAAAATGAAAACAAAACAAAACCAAAAGAAAGAAGAAAAAAAAGGAAGAAGAAAAAAGGAAGAAGAAAAAAAGAAAGAAGAAAGAAAGAAGAAAGAAAAAGGAAGAAGAAAAAAAGAAGAAAGAAAAAGGAAGAAGAAAAAGAAAGGAAGAAGAAAAAAAGAAAGAAGAAGAAGGAAGAAGAAAAAAGAAAGAAGAAAGAAAGAAGAAAGAAAGAAGAAAGAAAAAGGAAGAAGAAAAAACAAGAAAGAAAAAGGAAAAAAAAATGAAAACCAAATGAAAACCAAAAGAAAGAAGAAAGAAAAAGGAAGAAGAAAAAAAGTAACTTAAAACTTGATAATTAACAAAAAACCGTAAAATTTGATAATTAACCAAATGGCGAGGGTTATACATGTGTGTTGTCCTCGCCTCCCTCTCCGTGACGCCGTCGTCTGCCGCCCCGTCTCGCGCTCTACCGCGACACCCTCTCCCACCCCTTCCTCGCCCCCTCCTTTTGCCACCGCCCTTTCGCCACCGCCACCGCCACCGCCCCCCTTCTTCACTTAATTAATTTGTTTTTACTACATGTTTTCAGGACTGACATAATGGCGTACGATAGAGCTGACCCGATTATGGACAACTATGATCCGGACGGTGAAGCACATATGTTCGGCATCATAAACGGCGATATTCTATATGTGCCGACCGGACAAGAAGAAAATGTTATCTCTTCTTATCTGAACCTTGACGGTGAAGATGAAGGGCGCCGTCAGCAAGATGATGCCGAACAAACGTCGATAAACGACGATCTTCAAATGGAAGTAGCAACCACCTCCGGCGCCGAGCTATATATATACATTGAGCCTCTGGTGATACAAACTAACTGATTTGAATAAATATGTGTGTACTAACGTGCGCGATTCTCTTTCTTATTTTAGCCCTCGGCCGGATCGTCGAAACAATCGAGTACGTCGTCAAAGCGTGGCGCAACCAAGACGATGAAATAAGGAGAAACATGCACCATCGAGGTTGTCGACAGTGCAACCGGCAGGCTGCTGGAGCCCCGCAAGAACGCCACCAAGTTTGTCAGCCAATGCGGAGCCGTTGTTAGAGACAACGTCTCGATCACCGTCCAGGAGTGGAATGAGCCAAAGAAGGCACGAATTGCTGGTTTCACTTTTGTCGATAAGAGAACAAAAAAAGATTGCTTCAAGAAGCTTATGGAACATTTCGTTCTACCTCCGGAATACAACAAATTCGATGAGGAGGGTAACAAGATTGAGGAAAACAAGGAGAGGAGGAGGCTAGTCAAACAGTTCGCTCTTCGTAAGATGGCCGACGCATTCCGGAAATTCAAGCAAAATCTAGCCCATGACTTTGTCAAGCAGAACAAGACTCCGGATTTCAAAGGACAATATGAGAAACTGAAACATGATTGGCCAGAATTTGTGAAGCAAAAGAAATCGGAGCAGTTCATTCAAATATCGAAAAAAATAAGGAAAATGCGGCTAAGAAGGAGTACAATCATATTATGGGGCCAGGAGGGTATCGCCTTTGGCAGCCTAGGTTGGAGAAGATGGAGAACGAGCTGAGGGCGCGAGGAATCCGTCCAGGTACGGAGGGATGGGACCCAAGGGCCAAAAGCTGGTGGTACGGGCATGGGGGAACGCTGAACGCGGAGACAGGGGAGTGTGTTTACCAGGGCAAAATAATTAAACCCACCCAAGCCCTTATTGACGCAATGAGGGATGCTCAAGAGGGGAAGATCAAGTTCAACAAAGAGAACGACGCACTGACAAAAGCCCTCGGGAATCCTGAACACGGAGGACGTGTACGAGGCATGGGGCACATTCCGTGGAAAATAGGGTTCCCCCAGAACGATGACCCGTACGGTTACAGAAGCCGTAAGAGAAAGATGGATCGGGAAGTAGATGTTGTGGCGCGGTTGGCATCGGAAATGGATGTGATGAAGAAAACCGTGAGTGTACTAGTAGCCGAAAGAGATGCAGCTTGGGCGCAGCATGAAGATCATCCAGCGGATCTCGGAAGCCAGCAGCGGAGAAGCAGCGTGGCTTCCACGGAGGCCCCACCGGCTGGTGCAGATGCACCGACGATCGAAATTACTGCACCGGAGCCTCTGGTGGTCGAAATTACTGCACCGGAGCCTCCTCGCTACCCCGTGGACGATATAAAGGAGAGGAAAGAATGTCATCTGTATTATCCTATCGGGAACATGTCCATGAAGGTAGCCATCGACAGTGCTTTACCATGTTTACCTGGAGCACTCCACCACAACAACCCCATTCAAGATGGCTATGCTCGTGTCACGGTGGAGGACATAGTCCATGGGTTTGAGGACCTGGAGATTGACATTGCTACACCTGAAGGGGAGAAAAGACTTGGAGATGTCAAGCGCCATTTCATTCTATGGCAAAAGAAGTTTATCAAGTTTCCAGGCGAGGCGCCAAGGACAACAAGTCCACCCCCCTACGGTGGTGGTGGTGGCGGTGGCGGTGGTGGTGGTGGTGGTGGTGGTGGCGGTTCACCTACACCTTCGTCACGTCAGCCGACTCCTCCCAGTCCACAACGTCCGGCGGGTGATCAGACGCCGCCCCCCAGTCCTCGTCCGGCGGGTGATCATACGCCGCCCCCCAATCCACCTCCGGCAAAGAAGCAGAAGCAGTCCTGGATTATTAACCCGGACCCTTATGTACCTAAGACCACAAAGGTACCGGAGCCATCACTGAAGCCTCTCCCCACAAGGCCTTGGGAACGTAGTGCCGAGGAAACTGCCGCGACCGCGGCTGCTGATCTTGAGAAATGGAAGGCGGACTGCAAGAAGAAAAGAGAGCCCGAGCCCAAGCCAGTACTTTCTGATGAGCAAAAGAAGTGGGCTAAGTCATTTTTGAGCACACCGTCCCAAGCCGCGAAGAATCTGCCTGACGACTATGCACGTGAACTTCGTAGGCAGGCACTCATGTTGAAGGAGAAGAAAGAGCGGGCGGAGAACCAGGAGAACAAAGCCTTGGAGGAGGCCGAGAAAACGGAATTAGAAAGTAAAAAAAAGCGGGAAACGAGTTGCCCAGCTCGGGGAACAAAGTAAACAATCGATTGCCCCGCTTATAGTGAAAGCCGCCGGTCCGGATGACCCCGATATCATAGCAGCTGCGACAGCACATGGATTGACTGTAACGAGTGCCAGAGAACAAGCGGCCAACTTAGTTATTACTCTTCGTGAACTGTTAGGCCTTGATGAGGCGCCAGTGAAGGAGGTAGTAATTACATATGTGAAGAATGGGCCTCTCGTTGAGCCTGCGCAGGAAGAGGATCTACCTCCACAAATGAAAGGTCTGCTGAAATGGTACAAGGGTTACATAAAAAATAAAAACGCCAAAGAATATATTTATGCGGAAGTTAGATATGAGCATCACTTCAAACATTACTATGTACAAATTTATCTGAGTGAATTGTTCCAGCTTTTCAATCTGCGCGAGCTCGACAAATCTATCATCAGTTGCTATGTTCTGTAAGTGATTTATTTCTACCCCATCTCGTTCATATTGCCTGCACTATATATATGTCCTAACTATATTGTTGTGTCCGCTATTATACATGCAGAATGAAGATTAAGGAATGCAGAGTAAGGAACATCCATGATGTTGGGTTCATTGACCCACACATCGTTAATGGATATATGTTGCGGCATCACCCCGCCGACATGGAGGCAGACCTGTGGCAGTTTCTTACAAAGCAGGAACTCAAAAGTGATATTCTATTTCCTTACCATTTTGGGTGAGTGTTTCTGTCTTGAGCACATTCTCTTTTGTTTACTCCATGCATGGTATGTGGCCGGCTAATCGATGAGTTATGCATGACGTACTGTGCATGTATCGTGTCCGCAGGTTCCACTGGATTCTGCTAGTAATTAAAGTTGACACCTCAGAATGTCTCGTCCACGACTCTCTGAATATGGATCCAAAGCTTTGGGGCGACATGAGAAGAATGCTGCAGAAGTAATTATTTTCATTCATTTGCGCTCTATATCGATCGGCCTATTTTGTTCATTTCCTAATATCAAGTAACTAATAACTCTCTTGTTCATTTAATTTTCTTTGCCTCGTAGGGTTTGGAGACGGTTCGTAGATACAAAGGTCGGTGAATTCAAAAAAGAGCTAGAATTCAAAAAGTCAAAGGCTAAGAATGGTGGGGATATTCAGCCAGCGGGGACCAATCTATGTGGATACTATGTCCGTGAGATGATCCGGAGATACACCTCTGAGCGGGTTCCGAGTGATACCAATGCTCAGAGGAATAACCTCCGGATGATGCTTAGTCCAGAAGCTCGCTTCCGACCACTTCAAGAGGAACTAGCTGGATGGTTCAGGAGGGAAGTCCTCCATCCTAAAGGAGAACACCATTACGAGGACGTAGAACTTTATATGCATTAAATTATGTATGGAAACTTGTTCAAAATTGTATATGGTCATCCGATGATATTTAATATATACTGTATATTTCTCTTGAATTCTTTTTGGTTCTAATTTCAAATTTGTTTGAAATTGTACATTCATATGCATGTATGTAGTAGCGTAGAATATGTGAAACTCCTTCAAAATTAAAATAAAGCATAAAAGAAATAAAACAATACAAATTAAACAGAAAACAGGTTTAGGGGGGGGCAGGTTTAGGGGGGGCTAAAACCCTAAACCTGCGGCGGCCTTTAGTCGCGGTTGGCCAGAAGAACCGCGACTAAAGGTCCTCCGCCCCGACGGCCACCTGGCGCCCACGTGGACGGGCCTTTAGTCGCGGTTCTTAAGCAACCGCGACTAAAGGGGGGGGGGGCATTAGTCGCGGTTGCGAAACCGCGACAAAACAGGCGGGTTCTTGTTTGCGCAACCGCGACCTTTAGTCCCGCCTGTTTTGTCGCGGTTGCGCAACCGCGACTAATGGCAGTTGCGAACCGCGACCAAAGGCCCTTTTTCCACCAGTGACTGCTTGCCGACAATTTGGCTCTTTGGTCAAAGTGTTTGTCTCAACCACCGAACGATCAAAGTAACCACTCTTAAGTAATAGGTTGTTGTTAGAACTCATGATATGTAAGTATTTAAGTACTTCGTTCTGCATTGTACGCCCTATAAGGCTAATATGGAAGGTTCATATCATAACCATTTCAACATCCACATATGCTTGCAAAAGAAGAAGTTCTCCTGGTATTTGTTTTTTGCTCTTCATGGCATGTATTGCATAGAATTCCATGAGTATATCCCCTACACCATTTTATTTTGCTACTAAATCAAATATTAAAGATCTGGATATTAACTCACATGTTTATGCTGTGTGCAGCGTCATGTCGCGCCTTGCTAAGACACTACTTGCTCATTGGCTAATTGGTTGGTTACTACTTGCTCATTTATTTCTTTGCATGAGCCAAGTAGTGTCTTAGCAAGACACTACTTGTTAGAATCATGCGAATTCCTTGGCTAATTGGTTGGTTACTACTTGCTCATTTATTTCTTTGCATTGTTGTGTATGTAAGATAATAAAATTTTCGAATGGGATACTTTGTATGAACATCAAGCTATTGTTCTTGTTTGAAATAGTGACCATTTTTCAAATACATAAACACTTTGTTGTATCACGGGCATTTTTAAAATTTGTGAACTTTTTTACAAATTTACGAACATTTTTTTAACATTTGCGAACAACTATTTTGAACGGCGAACATTTTTCTGAAATATGGGAACATTTTTTTGAAATTCAGGAACTTTTTTATGAACATCTTTTAAGTTCATGAATACTTTTTTTGAATCAAGGCATATTTTTGAATTTTGTGAACTGTTTCTAAAATTTGAGAACAATTTTCGAATTTTCCCCCAAAAAATTGAATATTGTGGACATTTTATAGAAATTCATGAACGTTTTTTAGGAATTCATGAACATTTTTTGAAATTTTGAATATTTTTGAAAATAGATGAACATTATTTAATCTGTGGGCATTATCATTTGTTTCGAACATACCAACGTTTTTCAAGATCACGAAAGATTTTCCTAACATTTTTCAAAATCCTGAACATTTTTTGAATTCATGAACATTTTATGATTTTAAACCTTTTTTCAAAATTCATATTTTTTGAATTTTTTAATCCTAAATTATTTTGAAAAAGAATAACGCAAAAACAATAAAAATCAAAATGAAAACAAAGGTGGGCATCTCGCGGGGTACATGGGCCGGGCCAAATGGGCACAAGGGGAGCCGGGGTGCGTGCTTGCTGTCTTTGCAGCGCGTCGTGCGCCAAATAGGAGGTCCCCATGCCTGGTTGGTTCACTGAAGTGGGAAGCGTGATGCGGTACGTGGAGTGGGCCACATTTTTAGTCCATGACACCGAGGGAGCCTGCTGGGCTGGGATTAGTAAAATTCTGAACGCATCCTCACCGATGATGTCGAGTTTTGGATTTCGCCCAAAAAAATTAATTTCGGCCAAAATTCATCCATCTTGTTTGGGCCCGGTATTAGTACAAACCGGTCCAAGAATTTTGGCCATATTTGAATTTTTAGGTCGAGCCCTGGTCCAAAATAGCCCACAGACATCGCAGTGGTATATAAACTGCAACCAACCTTTTGTAACCCTAACTTTCACCCCCCTCCAAATCTCCACCCCTAGCGCGGCGACCTTGGCAACCAGCAAAGGGAAGCAGCGCCGATCCACCTCCGCCCACCCTGCTATAGTGCTCCAGGTGCGTCAAGCCTCCTTTCCTCCGGTGCTCCACCTCCTCGAGCACTCCTCCCCATTCTTCTCTTTCCCATGGAGGGTGAAGGTTGCGACCGTCACTGCTCCGTGTATAGGGCGACTCTGTTGATGAGCATGCCCACATGAGGTTGAGGCTAATAATTTTTTGGGGCAAGGTTATCTCACGCCCACTTGCCCACGGTCGATTTCCGACAGGAGCATCTTTCCTTCTGTGGCATCTGCTCTTTATTCCTTTTCTAATCTGCACAAAAATTCATATGTGATTGGTTCACCTTTCCTCCGTAGCATCAGTCCCCGGCTTAACATAGATGGAATGTTTAGAGAAAGACAATGGGTCCCACGGTTGAATTTAGGAGAGAGAGATTTATTAGAGGAAAGGCACCGAGCTCCACAGTTGAATTCAAGGTGGGGGATACTTATTAGTAGAAGAAAGGCACCGAGCATGCAAGCATCCAACACTTTCCGCCTGGGCATCGAGTGCCGCAGCGCTCGCACGAAGGAGTAAATCCGATTTTTTTCAATGAATTGTATAAATTTTACATGTATATTTGCTAAAGATTCTACATACACTTCTGGTCTGGTTTATTTCAAAATTTCGGGAAATTTCGGTCAATTTTCATTCTTGGTTTGTCATTTTTGTATGGAACGTACTGAATAAACAAAATTTGCCCATTTCCCGCAGGCCCCCGATGGCACCGGCGCATGCTCCTGGAGGCGGCGATGACGTGACCGTGGCGGAGTGCCCAATCTGCATGGAGGAGCTGGTGGATAACAACAACCGTGGACTCGTCACAAGATTGCCCGACTGCTTGCACTCCTTCCACGAAAGCTGCATCACACAATGGTTCTGCAGGGCAGCCACGTGTCCGTGCTGCCGGCGCGACATGCCAACCTACAGTATCCACGCGTACCCGCTGCCATCTTACTGCCCGGAGACTACCATTACGGTTGCGCTGCCCATTCCACGCCGTCCTCGACAATGATGAGATCATTCCCCTGTACTGCACAGCAAGGCAGTATGCTGGCCCGGTGGAGAAGGATGATGCCAGGTTTCGAGCATGTATTGTGGTGTAATTGATATTGCTCAGAATGAACCTATTTTTCGACAATGTAATATGTCTCTGTGCTTTTTTGAATTGAATGAAGACACTGTTGAGTCCTCTGGATCGGTTAGGGTTAAGGATTCACGGTAGTCTTTACCTTTTCCTTTGATTGATGAGCCCGATGGGTGGCCATGGTGGATGGCGGCGGTAGTGATGGCAGATCATGGGCGAAGTGGTGGCGGCGCTTCCCATCAGCACTGCACTGACCCTAGATCGGTAGGGGATGTGGTGGGGAGTACGGCGTTGCGACGAACCTCGTAATGCGAGCCGCCGTCCCCCACCTCTTTATATAGTGCAGGTGACAGGAGCACGACACCCATAGTGGGCTGAGTGCCCCCGATCAGGGCACGGATCTAAGGGCCCGGTGGGTTGTTGGGCCCACACGGTGGAGATCATCCTAAAATTCTCCCCCTTGATCTCAACTTTTACTTTTGACCTTATACTTTTACTTTACTCATTTCATAATAGATCAATACATAGAACATGTTTCATCATCACAGCCCAATTGCCGATAGAATCAGACAGCCACAACGTACCTCTATGTTTTGAAACAAATTCTTTAACCTTGGGCCCTTTTATTGTCCAGAAATGTTAGACTATACCATAAAACCCATGTCGACTGTGTATTCTCCGTACACACTGGGCGGTAAGCCTTTAATAAGCAGATCTGCAAAAACTTGTCTTTCGCTTTTATGCTTCAAGCAATTCTACATAACTCCGGACTTTCTCCTTTACAATGCATAACTCCGTGTCAGTGTGTTTGGCATCAACACTTCACTCGTTGTCATAGGAGCGAAAAACTTAAAATGGTTATTGCTGTTGTCAACCATTATCAACTTCGGGTATAGGTCTCCTTAACCATTTTGCCTGTCCCTCAGCGTCATATCAAGCTATAACATATCTTTGCATCACATTGATGATAATTGTTTCATTCTCTGGAGCTTTTCCACACCAAAACTCCAAGTGTGAAAGTTAGCGACAATTGTGGATTTCGCTATACATTTCACAAGTCCTTTCTTTGTACTCATAATCTTCTGAGAGCACTTATTTCTTTCAGCATGAGGCCAATATATTTGACTCCATTCCAGTAGTCTATATATGGACTGGACATTTCCAAACCACCCGGATACGTGGACTGTGTCAGGGTAATATATTGAGCTTCCAATAGCTGAAGCATACGGCACCATATCCATTTTCAATCTTTTCTCATCAACTTTTGGAACACCATAGTTTCCAGTTCTATTACCCTTGACTATAAGAACAGGCGTAAGTTTTCTCACATGCATACTTTAGAGACATTTCTTAGCATGTCCATGCGACATTCCTAATATCCCCTTTTATTCTTTTCTTGGAGAATCTCGATAATTATAACGAGAGACACTCTACGGAGAACATTCTTTTGAACTTTGAGGACAAGAACTTCTTTTCTCCTCCTGCAGTAGATTGACATGACCACTAGCAAGTAGGACGCCATCCACATGCACAGGATTAGGAAATGAATTTCCCATTCTATAACTTTGCATGAATACAATTGTCCTCTCATTTTCTTTAACCCAAAATAACATTTGATTCTTCCAACTTTAAATGCCACTGTCTAGAGACTTGCTCTAGTCCATAAAAGACTTCTTGAAGCAGTATCCCTTGTGTTCTTTACTTTCATCTGATGTAACTCAGATCATGCACAAAAACTTCCAATTTAAGTTGTGCTTTACACCATTACATATTTCCTTTGGAGTCACATTGACCTTGTAGACCCTTTACAGCCTATTGTTTTGGCTCCATTGGAAATTACTTATGAGTCTCAAAACTTGATTGAGCGCTTTAAATGAGGTGGGATCAACCTCCATTTGAATTTCACTAACATAGACTTTATAGTAATCAGAAGTATCTGATTTTCTCATTCCTTAAGACCATCTGTGTCTCAGGTACTAGCACTTCTTTCATATGGGGCTGTTGTTGCTCTGTCATTGCCAAGAGGCAAATTAATTCTATAGTCTTTGGTATTTTCATACCATGCTCCCCCAGATTACTCCATCTTCACTAAAATGGGGCATCTTTAAACTTTATTATTTGGTTTATTCTGTTAAAACTTTCTTCTTTATGGCACTTTTAAGCACCGTCTTAGTATTCCCCAGTCTGCTGTCGAAACTATAAAAGATCCAGGAATACAGCTATTTCTGTTCTTTAGGGGTATTATTATGACCGTCGTACTCCCACAGACGATCGCATTCTTCATTAATGGAACACTTTAGATGCATAATGTTCATCTCACTACCTTCTCCCCCTCGAAATGTGGCAAGAACTTTTCTGCCACAATTTCGAAAACCTTTCACAACTCTTGTGAATTGAGGAAACTTTGATTATCTATTTCATTCATCTGGTTACTTCATGCGAAATGAAGTTATCTGTTAACTGGTATGGGAGTACTTTTCCCTCATTCCATTTCAGAACCTCAACAGAGTTCTTGATCATTAGTACTTTTGCAAGTCACACTTGCATATCATTCTTATCTTTAGGTTCGTCTATAACTTTTATTCTCTTTGGATTTATTGAGTGCTTAATGATCGTTACACATAAGGTGTACGGTTGATACTAGAAAAACATAATAGCTACTCCATACTTTTCTCCCAGAGTGGGACGCATTAATGCACATGAGTCATCATATCTTTCTCCTGTCATATAGGATAAGTCCTTTGCATAAATTTCTCCCGCCATACAGGATTTCTGACATAATACTATGTCAACTTTACCCAGTTACGCAGGTATTTTCCCAGACTTTTCCCGCCATGCGTTTCTTTTATCATAATCATCTTTTCCCGCTATGCGGGTAATTCCCCGTAAGGAACATAAATGCCAGAATTGGCTCTTTTGACTGCATATTCAATCATCAAATTTAGAAATAAATCCGAATGCTCTTTGACACACGTGCTTGATCTGACATTGGTCAAATTAAACATGCATGTTGCTTGTTTCATTTCAAATCATGTTGACTGAAAAATCTTCTTCATAGAGAGTACATGAAAGACATTCGTCAACCAAGACCCTCAATGATCTTTCTCTTCTCTTTGGAAGCCATTCTTTAGAGAGAACATACCCCCTCACGTTATGACCTTTCTTGGTCATCTTTCGGGTCACAAGTATCCAGCTATTCGCTTTCGCGCATGAAAGCATGGAAAACTTTTAGTCTGAGAAAACTTAGCCAATAATCAACAATAATGAGCATAAAAATAACCCCATGTTGGTCTGGTTTAAAAAAAAATGCACATTAAACTTTAAAAAACTTTTGTTTATATTCTAAATCACCGTTGGACAGAATTAGAATAATACATCATCCTTCTACATTAATTCCATATCACCGTTGGGCGGAAATGGAAATAATGCATATAACTCGTAAATAATGTGATGATAAAATTTCTATTAAGCGACTTTGGTAAGAAAATAATCATCATTATCAACTTTATGGCAGCGGAAAACTTTTAATATACATTTCTCAATCTTTATCAAATGCTCTGAAAATTGGTCACTTTGATACAAAAATTATCAGAGATTTGAACTTTTAACTATAAGACTCATTGAATTATAATATTGTCATCATCAACGTTGGTCAGAAAATAAGAATACCATAATTAAACTTTAATCAAATATCTTTCTACTGTCATAGCAGAAGCTATCTGAATCTGATTTCACCCACAAATGAAAAAACTTCTCTCAAAAAACTGTTCATCCAATTAAATTTTCCCGTTGCTTCAAATTTAGTTGGAGGATAATATTTTTTTCTTTCTTTGTAAAAGACTACTATTAATTATTACGCAGCGGAAAAACATGAATAAAAAATTCATCAACTTTTTACTGTTTACAGAAACTTTTCTTTGACTAAAAAACTCATGAACTTTATTATTTTCTTTATAAATTCATGAACATGTCTTTTTCTGAAAATGTTCTATTTTCATTTTTTTTCTTTTAATTTTCAGAAACTTTTCTATTTTCTAAACAAAATTTTCGTTGGAAGAATTTGCATAGAAAAACTATTTGAAATCTGCCCAGAAAATTGGACAAATAACAAAATAGAAGGAAAAAACTGTAGCTGGAATGGCGTGCGGCTGCGGTCTCAGCCCAACCCCCCCAGCCGGCCTCGACCCAGCGTGGTCCAGCCGCCCAGCCTCCACTTTCAGCCCAGCCGCCCATCTGAGCCGACGCCGCTCGTTCCTGGCCATCAGATGAAATCCGATGGTCCAGCGCGACGATCGCCCAAACAAAACAGGCTCCAGCCATCGGGGGGAAACCCTAGCGCTCATCTCTCCCTTCGAGCGCCGCTCCCACCTATCGCTCCTCTCTGTCCCGACCACGTCGGGCCACCGCGCCGCGCCCGGTCACCGGCGACGGCGACAACTGCCTGTTGGGGAACGTAGTAATTTCAAAATTTTTCCTACGCACACGCAAGATCATGGTGATGCATAGCAACGAGAGGGGAGAGTGTTGTCTACGTACCCTCGTAGACCGAAGCGGAAGCGTTGACGCAACATAGAGGAAGTAGTCGTACGTCTTCCCGATCCGACCGATCCAAGCACCGTTACTCCGGCGCCTCCGAGTTCTTAGCACACGTTCAACTCGATGACGATCCTCGTGCTCCGATCCAGCAAAGCTTCGGGGAGGAGTTCCGTCAGCACGACGGCGTGGTGACGATCTTGATGTACTACCGACGCAGGGCTTCGCCTAAGCACCGCGACAATATGACCGAGGTGGAATATGGTGGAGGGGGGCACCGCACACGGCTAAGGAACGCTCACGTTGATCAATTGTGTGTCCTAGGGTGCCCCCCTGCCCCCGTATATAAAGGATCAAGGAGGAGGGGGCGGCCGGCCTAGAGGGGCGCGCCAAGGAGGAGTCCTACTCCCACCGGGAGTAGGACTCCTCTCCCTTTCCTTGTAGGAGAAGGAAGGAGAGAGGGGGAAAGGGAAAAGGGGGGCGCCGCCCCCCCTTCCTTGTCCTATTCGGACTAGGGGGAGGGGGGGCGCGGCCTGCCCTGGCCGCCCCTCCTCTTTTCCCTTAAGGCCCGTATGGGCCCATTAACCCCCCCAGGGGGGGTTCCGGTAACCCCCCGGTACTCCAGTAAAATGCCGATTTCACTCGGAACCATTCCGATGTCCAAATATAGGCTTCCAATATATCAATCTTTATGTCTCGACCATTTCGAGACTCCTCGTCATGTCCGTGATCTCATCCGGGACTCCGAACTAACTTCGGTACATCAAAATGCATAAACTCATAATATAACTGTCATCGAAACCTTAAGCGTGCGGACCCTACGGTTCGAGAACAATGTAGACATGACCGAGACTCGTCTCCGGTCAATAACCAATAGCGGGACCTGGATGCCCATATTGGCTCCTACATATTCTACGAAGATCTTTATCGGTCAGACCGCATAACAACATACGTTGTTCCCTTTGTCATCGATATGTTACTTGCCCGAGATTCGATCGTCGGTATCCAATACCTAGTTCAATCTCGTTACCGGCAAGTCTCTTTACTCATTCCGTAATACATCATCTCGCAACTAACTCATTGGTTGCAATGCTTGCAAGGCTTATGTGATGTGCATTACCGAGAAGGCCCTGAGATACCTCTCCGACATTCGGAGTGACAAATCCTAATCTCGAAATACGCCAACCCAACAAATACTTTCGGAGACACCTGTAGAGCACCTTTATAATCACCCAGTTACGTTGTGACGTTTGGTAGCACACAAAGTGTTCCTACGGTAAACGGGAGTTGCATAATCTCATAGTCATAGGAACATGTATAAGTCATGAAGAAAGCAATAGCAACATACTAAACGATCGGGTGCTAAGCTAATGGAATGGGTCATGTCAATCAGATCATTCAACTAATGATGTGACCTTGTTAATCAAATGACAACTCCTTTGTCTATGGTTAGGAAACTTAACCATCTTTGATTAACAAGCTAGTCAAGTAGAGGCATACTAGTGACACTCTGTTTGTCTATGTATCCACACATGTATTATGTTTCCGGTTAATACAATTCTAGCATGAATAATAAACATTTATCATGATATATAAGGAAATGAATAATAACTTTATTATTGCCTCTAGGGCATATTTCCTTCAGTCTCCCACTTGCACTAGAGTCAATAATCTAGATTACACAGTAATGATCCTAACACCCATGGAGTCTTGGTGCTGATGATGTCTTGCTCGTGGAAGAGGCTTAGTCAACGGGTCTGCTACATTTATATCCATATGTATCTTGCAAATCTCCATGTCTCCCACCTGGACTAAATCCCGGATGGAATTGAAGCGTCTCTTGATGTGCTTGGTTCTCTTGTGAAATCTGGATTCCTTTGCTAAGGCAATTGCACCAGTATTGTCACAAAAGATTTTCATTGGACCCGATGCACTAGGTATGACACCTAGATCGGATATGAACTCCTTCATCCAGACTCCTTCATTCGCTGCTTCCGAAGCAGCTATGTACTCCGCTTCACATGTAGATCCCGCTACGACGCTTTGTTTAGAACTGCACCAACTTACAGCTCCACCATTTAATGTAAATACGTATCCGGTTTGAGATTTAGAATCGTCCGGATCAGTGTCAAAGCTTGCATCCACGTAACCGTTTACGACGAGCTCTTTGTCACCTCCATACACGAGAAACATCTCCTTAGTCCTTTTCAGGTACTTCAGGATATTCTTGACCGCTGTCCAGTGATCCACTCCTGGATTACTTTGGTACCTCCCTGCCAGACTTATAGCAAGGCACACATCGGGTCTGGTACACAGCATTGCATACATGATAGAGCCTATGGCTGAAGCATAGGGAACATCTTTCATTTTCTCTCTATCTTCTGCAGTGGTCGGGCATTGAGTCTTACTCAACTTCACACCTTGTAACACAGGCAAGAACCCTTTCTTCGCTTGATCCATTTTGAACTTCTTCAAAACTTTGTCATGGTATGTGCTTTGTGAAAGTCCAATTAAGCGTCTTGATCTATCTCTATAGATCTTAATGCCCAATATGTAAGCAGCTTCACCGAGGTCTTTCATTGAAAAACTTTTATTCAAGTATCCCTTTATGCTATCCAGAAATTCTATATCATTTCCAATCAGTAATATGTCATCTACATATAATATCAGAAATGCTACAGAGCTCCCACTCACTTTCTTGTAAATACATGCTTCTCCAAAAGTCTGTACAAACCCAAATGCTTTGATCACACTATCAAAGCGTTTATTCCAACTCCGAGAGGCTTGCACCAGTCCATAAATGGATCGCTGGAGCTTGCACACTTTGTTAGCTCCCTTTGGATCGATAAAACCTTCCGGTTGCATCATATACAACTCTTCTTCCAGAAATTCATTCAGGAATGCAGTCTTTACATCTATTTGCCAAATTTCATAATCATAAAATGCGGCAATTGCTAACATGATTCGGACAGACTTAAGCATCGCTACGGGTGAGAAGGTCTCATCGTAGTCAATCCCTTGAACTTGTCGAAAACCTTTTGCGACAAGTCGAGCTTTGTAGATAGTAACATTACCATCAGCGTCAGTCTTCTTCTTAAAGATCCACTTATTCTCTATTGCTTTCTGACCCTCGGGCAAGTCAACCAAAGTCCACACTTTGTTCTCATACATGGATCCCATCTCAGATTTCATGGCTTCAAGCCATTTTGCGGAATCTGGGCTCACCATCGCTTCTTCATAGTTCGTAGGTTCACCATGATCTAGTAGCATGATTTCCAGAACAGGATTGCCGTACCATTCTGGTGCGGATCTTACTCTGGTTGATCTACGAGGTTCTGTAGTAACTTGATCTGAAGTTGCATGATCATCATCATTAACTTCCTCACTGATTGGTGTAGGTGCTACAGAAACCGTTTTCTGTGATGTACTACTTTCCAATAAGGGAGCAGGTACAGTTACCTCATCAAGTTCTACTTTCCTCCCACTCACTTCTTTCGAGAGAAACTCCTTTTCTAGAAAGACTCCGAATTTAGCAACAAAAGTCTTGCCTTCGGATCTGTGATAGAAGGTGTATCCAACAGTTTCTTTTGGATATCCTATGAATACACATTTTTCCGATTTGGGTTCGAGCTTATCAGGTTGAAGCTTTTTCACATAAGCATCGCAGCCCCAAACTTTAAGAAATGACAACTTTGGTTTCTTGCTAAACCATAGTTCATAAGGTGTCGTCTCAATGGATTTTGACGGTGTCCTATTTAATGTGAATGCGGCCGTCTCTAAAGCATAACCCCAAAACGATAGCGGTAAATCTGTAAGAGACATCATAGATCGCACCATATCTAGTAAAGTACGATTACGACGTTCGGACACACCATTGCGTTGTGGTGTTCCGGGTGGCGTGAGTTGCGAAACTATTCTGCATTGTTTCGAATGTAGACCAAACTCATAACTCAAATATTCTCCTCCACGATCAGATCGTAGAAACTTTATTTTCTTGTTACGATGATTTTCAACTTCACTCTGAAATTCTTTGAACTTTTCAAATGTTTCAGACTTGTGTTTCATTAAGTAGACATAACCATATCTGCTTAAATCATCTGTGAAGGTGAGAAAATAACGATATCTGCCACGAGCCTCAATGTTCATTGGACCACATACATCTGTATGTATGATCTCCAACAAATCTGTTGCTCTCTCCATAGTACCGGAGAACGGTGTTTTGGTCATCTTGCCCATGAGGCACGGTTCGCAAGTGCCAAGTGATTCATAATCAAGTGGCTCCAAAAGTCCATCAGTATAGAGTTTCTTCATGCGCTTTATACCGATATGACCTAAACGGCAGTGCCACAAATAAGTTCCACTATCATTATCAACTCTGCATCTTTTGGCTTCAACACTATGAATATGTGTATCACTACTATCGAGATTCATAAAAAATAGACCACTTTTTAAGGGTGCATGACCATAAAAGATATTACTCATATAAATAGAACAACCATTATTCTCTGATTTAAATGAATAACCGTCTCGCATCAAACAAGATCCAGATATAATGTTCATGCTCAACGCTGGCACCAAATAACAATTATTCAGGTCTAATACTAATCCCGAAGGTAGATGTAGAGGTAGCGTGCCGACTGCGATCACATTGACTTTGGAACCGTTTCCCACGCGCATCGTCACCTCGTCCTTAACCAATCTTCGCTTAATCCGTAGTCCCTGTTTCGAGTTGCAAATATTAGCAACAGAACCAGTATCAAATACCCAGGTGCTACTGCGAGCATTAGTAAGGTACACATCAATAACATGTATATCACATATACCTTTGTTCACCTTGCCATCCTTCTTATCCGCCAAATACTTGGGGCAGTTCCGCTTCCAGTGACCAGTCTGCTTGCAGTAGAAGCACTCAGTTTCAGGCTTAGGTCCAGACTTGGGTTTCTTCTCTTGAGCAGCAACTTGTTTGCTGTTCTTCTTGAAGTTCCCCTTCTTCTTCCTTTTGCCCTTTTTCTTGAAACTAGTGGTTTTGTTAACCATCAACACTTGATGCTCCTTTTTGATTTCTACCTCCGCAGCCTTTAGCATTGCGAAGAGCTCGGGCATTGTCTTATCCATCCCTTGCATATTTTAGTTCATCACGAAGCCTTTGTAGCTTGGTGGAAGTGATTGGAGAATTCTGTCAATGACGCAATCATCCGGAAGATTAACCCCCAGTTGAATCAAGTGATTATAATACCCAGACATTTTGAGTATATGCTCACCGACAGAACTATTCTCCTCCATCTTGCAGCTATAGAACTTATTGGAGACTTCATATCTCTCAATCCGGGCATTCTGTTGGAATATTAACTTCAACTCCTGGAACATCTCATATGCTCCATGATGTTCAAAACGTCGTTGAAGTCCCGGTTCTAAGCCGTAAAGCATGGCACACTGAACTATCGAGTAGTCATCAGCTTTGCTCTGCCAGACGTTCACAACATCTGGTGTTGCTCCAGCAGCAGGCCTGGCACCCAGCGGTGCTTCCAGGACGTAACTCTTCTGTGCAGCAATGAGGATAATCCTCAAGTTACGGACCCAGTCCGTGTAATTGCTACCATCATCTTTCAACTTTGCTTTCTCAAGGAACGCATTAAAATTTAACGGAACAACAACACGAGCCATCTATCTACAATCAACATAAACCAGCAAGATACTATCAGGGACTAAGTTCATGATAAATTTAAGTTCAATTAATCATATTACTTAAGAACTCCCATTTAGATAGACATCTCTCTAATCCTCTAAGTGATCATGTGATCCAAATCAACTAAACCATGTCCGATCATCACGTGAGATGGAGTAGTTTCAATGGTGAACATCACTATGTTGATCATATCTACTATATGATTCACGCTCGACCTTTCGGTCTCCGTGTTCCGAGGCCATATCTGTTATATGCTAGGCTCGTCAAGTTAAACCTGAGTATTCCGCGTGTGCAACTGTTTTGCACCCGTTGTATTTGAACGTAGAGCCTATCACACCCGATCATCACGTGGTGTCTCAGCACGAAGAACTTTCGCAACGGTGCATACTCAGGGAGAACACTATTACTTTGATAATTTAGTGAGAGATCATCTTATAATGCTACCGTCAATCAAAGCAAGATAAGATGCATAAAAAGATAAACATCACATGCAATCAATATAAGTGATATGATATGGCCATCATCATCTTGTGCTTGTGATCTCCATCTCCGCAGCACCATCATGATCACCATCGTCACCGGCGTGACACTTTGATCTCCATCGTAGCATCGTTGTCGTCTCGCCAATCTTATGCTTCTACGACTATCGCTACCGCTTAGTGATAAAGTAAAGCATTACAGGGCGATTGCATTGCATACAATAAAGCGACAACCATACGGCTCTTGCCGGTTGCCGATAACTCGGTTACAAAACATGATCATCTCATACAATAAAATTTAGCATCATGTCTTGACCATATCACATCACAACATGCCCTGCAAAAACAAGTTAGACGTCCTCTACTTTGTTTGTTGCAAATTTTACGTGGCTGCTACGGGCTTAAGCAAGAACCAATCTCACCTACGCATCAAAACCACAACGATAGTTTGTCAAATAGACTCCGTTTTAACCTTCTCAAGGACCGGGCGTAGCCATACTCGGTTCAACTAAAGTTGGAGAAACTGACACCCGCCAGCCACCTGTGTGCAAAGCACGTCAGTAGAACCAGTCTCGCGTAAGCGTACACGTAATGTCGGTCCAGGCCGCTTCATCCAACAATACCGCCGAACCAAAGTATGACATGCTGGTAGGCAGTATGACTTATATCGTCCACAACTCACTTGTGTTCTACTCGTGCATAACATCAAACCATAAAAACCTAGGCTCGGATGCCACTGTTGGGGAACGTAGTAATTTCAAAAAATTTCCTACGCACACGCAAGATCATGGTGATGCATAGCAACGAGAGGGGAGAGTGTTGTCTACGTACCCTCGTAGACCGAAGCGGAAGCGTTGACGCAACGTAGAGGAAGTAGTCGTACGTCTTCCCGATCCGACCGATCCAAGCACCGTTACTCCGGCGCCTCCGAGTTCTTAGCACACGTTCAGCTCGATGACGATCCCCGTGCTCCGATCCAACAAAGCTTCGGGGAGGAGTTCCGTCAGCACGACGGCGTGGTGATGATCTTGATGTACTACCGACGCAGGGCTTCGCCTAAGCACCGCGACAATATGACCGAGGTGGAATATGGTGGAGGGGGGCACCGCACACGGCTAAGGAACGATCACGTTGATCAATTGTGTGTCCTAGGGTGCCCCCTGCCCCCGTATATAAAGGAGCAAGGAGGAGGGGGCGGCCGGCCTAGAGGGGCGCGCCAAGGAGGAGTCCTACTCTCACCGGGAGTAGGACTCCTCTCCCTTTCCTTGTAGGAGAAGGAAGGAGAGAGGGGGAAAGGGAAAGGGGGGGGGGGGGGGCGCCGCCCCCCCTTCCTTGTCCTATTCGGACTAGGGGGGGAGGGGGCGCGCGGCCTGCCCTGGCCGCCCCTCCTCTTTTTCCTTAAGGCCCATATTAGCGATTTTTCAGCCGCCTCCAAAGCCGTGAGATGAGTACCAGCCAACCGTTGGATTGTGGCTTCGTATGTGAAGGCTGACTGGGATGTCTTGCCCCACATGTAGGAGTACGTAGAGAGAAAAAAGGACCACGTCGTTGAGCTGGACGCGTACATACATTCAACAGCGGCACCTCGTTCGTTGAGGCCAGACAGTGGGGCATTTGCCTTGTGATTTTCCTAAGCACACTAGTGATACTGATATATTCAATATGTCTGTTTTTTTTCACAAGCTCTTTATTTTGAATATGTTTGCAAATTACAACACTTAATTTATGTGAATTATAAATTCATTTTTTATGTTGTATAGTGCCTTCTAGGTTGTTTGGATGGTAATTTTGATAGCTATACTTCTACAGGTAACATGGCAAATTTAGTTATATGCATCGCCTTGTTTTTATGACTTATGTTGTCACATGACAATATCTGGTAGCTCCTAGGACGGTTTGAGGAGATCTCCAGGACACTCGGCAAAGGGCACACATGGTGCGACATGGGCAGCCCTTTGCCGAAAGTTGTTTGCCGAGCGTTATCGAGGGGGCACTCAGCAAACCTATGAACGTTTTGCCGAAGGAAACACCCGGCAAATGTCAAGGACACGTGGCGCCCTCCAATGGAACCATCTTCACCTAGTATCGTGCGGTAGGTACTTGGCAAGCCTACAAACGCTTTGCTGAAGATGACACTTGGCAACCATCGAGGACACGTGTCACCCTTTAGACCTGTCTTTGCCGATTATCAAGCGCCGTATTTGTTAACTGGCCATCGACCTACTCTATTTTGCCGAGTAGCTCATTTTGACACTAGGTAAAGTCTTTGTCAAGTATTTGGGGGAAAGGAACTTGGCGAAGCTTTCTTTGCCGAAAGGGGGTACGCCGAGTATGGTTTGCTGAATTTCACAGTCGACAAACTGGTTGCCGAGCTGATATAGGCCTTCGCTGAGTACCTTAGTACTCGACAAAGAACGAGATTCCGATAGTGTCTAAAATTGAATGTTTATATATCATGTACTAGGCAACTTTAAAATTACATTTGCATGACTAATATTAGTGACTAACATGTTCACTTCATCATTATTGTGTATGTGTTTCCAAAGTTTGTGGCTATTTTATATATCATGTATCAGAACACTCGATTTTAATTTTCCAAATTAGACACTTACGCTCAAGCTTGCCCAGGCTTCAAAAAAGTTCTGGCTCCGCCACTGCATTCAACAGCGGCACCTAGTTCGTAATCATGGAGGCAGAAACTTGTTTATACTTTTGCAACAGCTCTGGCGAGCTTTGCAGCAACGACGGACGGCATCAATAGCGCTGGCACCATGGCGACGCACCTCGTAACATCAACTTGCGGCACCGGCGACGCGTTGTATCACTCCCGTACCGCGACAACAATGCCGCAGCACGGCGATGTGCCTTGCAAAACGACTTGAAGCACCGGTGACACGACAAAGCCATGGCGACGCTCTCGCAGCACAGCAACACCACTCCTCACGGCAGACGTGCAGAACTGACGACACTGCCATGGCACTAAGGTGCTCCCGTGGCACGAGCTCTCCCGTAACATGACAACAATCCCACTACATGGAAACTTGCCTTGCAACATATACTCGCAGCACCAACAACGCTCCCATGCCACTGCGGCACTCCCGCGGCACGACAACTCTCCCATAGCACGAGAACAATCATGTGCCATGGCGGCGTGCCTTGCAACAACGACTCACAGTACCGTTGACGCTCCGATGGCATGGTGGCGCTCCCGCAGCACGGCGACGCGCCTCACAAAATAGGCTCGCATCATCGACGACGCTTGGCACGGCGAAGCTCCGATAGCATGGCGGTGTTCCCGCAGCACGGCGACGCGCCTAACTGAATAGGCTCGCAGCACCGATGACGCTCCCATGGCACGGGGACGCTTCCGCAGCAAGGTGACTCTCCTGTAGCACGACAACAATCCCCATGCATGGTGACATGCCTTGCAACATCAACTCACAACACCAACGCCGCTCCTTCGGTATGGCGGTGCTCCCGCTCCATGACGACATGCCTTGCAACATATACTCGTAGCACTAGCGATGCTGCGAAGGCAGGTGGTGCCCCCGCAACATGGCAACAAACCTGCGACATGGCAACATGCCTTCCAACATTGACTCGCAGCATCGATGATGCTCCGATGGGATAGCGGCGCTCCCGCGGCATAGCAACGTGCCTCACAACTATGAATCGCAACACTGACGACGCTCCTATGGCACAGCGGTGCTTCTGCAGCACGGTGACTCTCCCGTAGCACGACAACAATCTCGTAACACGATGACATGCCTTGCAACATCAACTTAAGCATGGGGGCGCTCCCGCAACATGACAACTCTTTAGTAGCACGACAACAATCCCACAACATGGCAACGTACCTTGAAACGCCGGCTCGTAGCACCGACAACACTTCACTTCGACGGCCTGGCGACACTCCTTGCAACATAGACTCGCAGCACCGGTGACCCTCCCATGTCACGGTGGCGATCCCGCAACACGGTAACGCGCCTTAGAACAAGGACTTGTAGCACCGGCGATGCTCCCCGCAGCATGGCGATGGGCCTCACAACAACGACCGCAGCACCGATGCTGCTCCCGCAGCACGACAATACGTAAACGCTCCTATCACCATCGAATTATAGCACACCTGGCAACACAACAACACCCTCGTAGCAGCAAATTGCAACACTAGCTTGCAACATGTCTCACAACACTTTAAAAGAAGGTAAATACGGCGCACGCTAGTGACTAGCTCCTGGCTAGCTAACTAGTGTATGTTAGCAATGTACTTTCACGTGAAGTGTTGAAAAGTCAAAACCAGCCCATGCTAGTGTGGACGCAGTAGAGGGACAACGGAAGTACAAAGAAGGCAGCCATCCCGTGTGAACGCTGGGCTGCACGCCAGCAAGGGAAATCGGGATCACGCGCCACATCGTACGGCGCAGCGCGCGGTTGATGTGGGCGTTAAAATCAGCCAGTTGAATTGAATAGGTTTCCAATACATAAATACTTTCTTGTATAGCAAACATTTTTAAAATTTGTGAACTTTTTTACAAATTTACAAACATTTTTTTAACATTTGCGAACAACTATTTTGAACAGCGAGCATTTTTCTGAAATTTGGGAACAATTTTTGAAATTGAGGAACTTTTTTAATGAACATTGTTTTGAGTTAATACTTTTTGAATCAAGGCACATTTTTAAATTTGTGAACGGTTTCTGAAATTTGGGAACAATTTTCGAAATTTCCCCCAAAAAATTGAATATTGTGAACATTTTATAGAAATTTATGAACGTTTTTTAGGAATTCAAGAACATTTTTCGAAATTTTGAATATTTTTGAAAATAGATGAACATTATTTAATCTGTGGGCATTATCATTTGTTTTGAACATACCAACGTTTTTCAAGATCACGAATATTTTAGGATTTCCGTAATATTTTTCAAAATCCTGAACATTTTTATGAATTCACAAACATTTTATGATTTTAAACCTTTTTTCAAAATTCATATTTCTTGAAATTTGATTTTTTTGAAATCCTAAATTATTTTGAAAAAGAATAAGGCAAAAACAATAAAAATCGAAATGAAAAAAAAGGTGGGCATCTCGCCCGGTACATGGGCCGGCCCAAAAGGGCACAAGGGGAGCCGGGGTGCGTGCTCGCTATCTTTGCAGCGCGTCGTGCGCCAAATAGGAGGTCCCCATGCCCGGTTGGTTCACTGAAGTGGGAAGCGTGATGCCGTACGAGTGGGCCGCATGTTTAGTCCGTGACACCGAGGGAGCCTGCTGGGCTGGCATTAGTAAAATTCTGAACGCACCCTCACCGATGATGTCGAGTTTTGGATTTCACCCAAAAACATTAATTTCGGCCAAAATTCATCCATCTTGTTTGGGCCCGGTGTTAGTACAAACCGGTCCAAGAATTTTGGCCACATTTGAATTTTCAGGTCAAGCCCTGGCCCAAAATAGCCCACAGACATCGCAGTGGTATATAAACCGCAACCAACCTTTTGTAACCCTAACTTTCATCCCCCTCCCTCCAAATCTCCACCCCTAGCGCGGCGGCCTTCGCAACCAGCAGAGGGAAACAGCGCTGATCCACCTCCGCCCACCCTCCTACAGTGCTCCAGGTGCGTCAAGCCTCCTTTCCTCTGGTGCTCCACCTCCTCGAGCACTCCTTCCCATTCTTCTCTTTCCCATGGAGGGCGAAGGTTGAGGCCGTCACTGCTCCGTGTACGGGGCGACTCTGTTGATGAGCATGCCCACATGAGGTTGAGGCTAATAATTTTTTGGGGCAAGGTTATCTCACGCCCACTTGCCCACGGTCGATTTCCGACAGGAGCATCTTTCCTTCTGTGGCATCTGTTCTTTATTTCCTTTTCTAATCTGCACAAAAATTCATATGTGACTGGTTCACCTTTCCTCCGTAGCATCTGTCCCTGGATTAACATAGATGGAATGTTCAGATAAGGACAACGGGCCCCACGGTTGAATTTAGGAGAGAGAGATTTATTAGAGGAAAGGCACCGAGCCCCATAGTTGAATTCAAGGTGGGGGATACTTATTAGTAGAAGAAAGGCACCGGGCATGCAACCATCCAACACTTTCCATGTGGGCATCGAGTGCCACAGCGCTCGCACGAAGGAGTAAATCCAATTTTTTTCCTGCATGAATTGTATAAATTTTACACGTATATTTGCTAAAGATTCTACATACACTTCCGCTCCGGTTTATTTCATAACTTTGGGAAATTTCGGTCAATTTTCATTCTTGGTTTGTCATTTTTGTATGAAACGTACTGAAAAAACAAAATTTGCCCATTTCCCGCAGGCCCCCGATGGCAGCGGCGCATGCTCCTGGAGGCGGCGATGACATGACCGTGGCGCAGTGCCCAATTTGCATGGAGGAGCTGGTGGGCAACAACAACCGTGGACTCGTCACAAGATTGCCCGGCTGCTTGCACTCCTTCCACGAAAGCTGCATCGAACAATGGTTCTGCAGGGCGGCCACGTGTCCGTGCTGCCGGCGCGACATGCCAACCTACAGTATCCGCGCGTACCCACTGCCATATTACTGCCCGGAGACGACCATTACGGTCGCGCTGCCCATTCCGCGCCGTCCTCGACAATGATGAGATCGGCACAACAGGGCAGTATGCTGGCCCGGTGGAGAAGGATGATGTCAAGTTTCGAGCATGTATTGTGGTGTAATTGAACATTGCTCAGAATCAACCTATTTTTCGACAATGTATTGTAGTGTAATTGAACATTGCTCAGAGTCAAACTATTTTTTGACAATATAATATGTCTCTGTGCTTTTTTGAATTGAATGAAGACACACATTTGGTTGTTTAAACCGGACGACTGAATTCACAGATGGTGATGGTTGATATATTTTGATAGTTCCTTGGATACTGAATGTGGATTTGCGGTATTTTTCTTTAAATGACATACATGCACGTCCACACCGGCTGTTGGGTCTCCTGCATCAAGCATGCATGCATGAACGGGGACGGCAACACATGCGTCCCAGCCGGCCATGCAAGGAGCATCTGGCTCGTCGCCCGTCGATGCTGCCAAGGAATGCCTGACAAAGCAGCTCTATGCCCAGGTCACGGCTTCGCCTGCTCCCGAGTTAGCGACCTAGCTACAACAGACTGCACCTCGACTTGCTACGGCTGCTGTGGTTCCATCTGGCACAGCTGTTGTGGTTCCATCTGGTACATCTGCTGTTGTATTGGCAGGAGTTGCTACTCCTTTGGGGTCGCCCCCGTCTACTTCGGCACCACCGATGACGAGTATTTCTACTACAACGACTACTCTCATCCGGCGTAGCGGTCGTCACGTCTCCTCTACTGATGGGTCTTCAACCACGGATGAGAATTCCCTCTCCAAGGCAATGCGGCGCCAGGCGGAGCGTCACCTCGACTCGCCAATAGGTACACCCTGCAATAAATCATTCCTTTCTTTTTTCTGGTTCTCGCATTTCATCTTGTTTAAATAATGTTGGAATTGCAATTGGAAAAAATGATGATGATGTGCATGTTTCGGTGAGAGCGCTAAAACGCATGGAGATCGGTTGATTAAAGGTTTCTCCAAGTGTTTGAGCACCTTACCTAACCCGATACTGAGGAGGAGGAGGAGGAGACGGATGCCACATATGATGGTTCGCTTCTCTCCGACTTGGTTGGAGTGGTTACTGAGGTAGGATTGGATGATGCAAGACCCGGGTCAATGTTTTGTGACTTCACAGCGTCTTAGCGTAAATCTAAATCCCATTCCTCAAAAAGAGAAAAAACCCGCCCAAGAAGGCGAAGAAATCCACCCCTACCCGAGTTTCCACATGAGAGGCATGTTTTGGAATAGCAGAGGTCTTTCAGACTTGGTTAAACATAAACACAACGGTGATTGTGTGCGAGAACATGGGTTGGATTTCGTGGCAATTTCCGAGGCTGGTAAATGTGTCTTCCGTGCACATGTCCTAGACCACTTAT
The DNA here is from genome assembly GCA_032464435.1 of Aegilops umbellulata. Lineage (NCBI taxonomy): Eukaryota > Viridiplantae > Streptophyta > Magnoliopsida > Poales > Poaceae > Aegilops > Aegilops umbellulata. The sequence continues at coordinate 515,621,005 of CP136056.1, forward strand.
CAGGTGGTTTCGACTTCAAATGGCATAGTCTATCAGGACGTGGAAGGTCTGGAGGAATCTTACTTGGGATACAAACCGCAACCATGGACTTGTTAGCCTTTTTGACTGGTGACTTTCACATGAAATTCAACCTTCAAAATAGAGTTGATAATTTTGCATGGAGTCTGGTTGCAGTCTATGGAGCTGCCCAAGATGAGCATAGATCCGCTTTCCTTTGGGAATTGGTGAACCTGGTTAAGGATAACCCACATCCAATGCTTATTGGAGGGGACTTTAATATCCTTAGGTACCAGGAAGAGAAAAGTAATGACCGCTTTGACACTCACTAGCCTTTTCTGTTCAATGTTGTAATTGACAGTTTGAATCTTCAAGAAGCTAGTTTGTCTGCCCGACAATTCACTTGGGCCAATAACTGTTCTGTGTCAACATACGAAAAGCTTGATAGGGTACTCCTGGATACCGAATGGGAGATAAAATTTTCTCTGGTAACTAATACGTCTCCAACGTATCTATAATTTTTGATTGCTCCATGCTATATTATCTACTGTTTTGGACTATATTGGGCTTTATTTTCCACTTTTATATTACTTTTGGTACTAACCTATTAACCGGAGGCCCAGCCAAAATTGCTGTTTTTTTGCCTACTTCAGTGTTTCGAAGAAACGGAATATCAAACGGAGTCCAAACGGAATGAAACCTTCGGGAATGTGATTTTCTCATCAGATATGATCCAGGAGACTTGGACCCTCCGTCAAGAAAGCCACGAGGCGGTCACAAGCGTGGAGGGCGCCCCCCTATGGCGCGCCCCCTGCCTCGTGGGCCCCTCGAAGCTCCACCGACGTACTCCTTCCTCGTATATATACCTACGTACCCCCAAACGATCAGATACGGAGCCAAAAACCTAATTCCACCGTCGCAACCTTCTGTACCCTAGAGATCCCATCTTGGGGCCTGGTCCGTAGCTCCGCCGGAGGGGGCATCCATCACGAAGGGCTCCTAGATCATCACCATAGCCCCTCCGATGAAGTGTGAGTAGTTTACCTCAGACCTTTGGGTCCATAGTTAGTAGCTAGATGACTTCTTCTCTCTTTTTGGATCTCAATACAATGTTCTCCCCCTCTCTCATGGAGATCTATTCGATGTAATCTTCTTTTGCGGTGTGTTTGTTGAGACCGATGAATTGTGAGTTTATGATCAAGATTGTCTACGAACAATATTTGAATCTTCTCTGAATTCTTTTATGTATGATTGGTTATCTTTGCAAGTCTCTTAGAATTATCAGTTTGGTTTGGCCTACTAGATTGGTTTTTCTTGCAATGGGAGAAGTGCTTAGCTTTGGGTTCAATCTTGCGGTGTCCTTTCCCAGTGACAGTAGGGGCAGCAAGGCACGTATTGTATTGTTTCCATCGAGGATAACAAGATGGGGTATTTATCATATTGCATGAATTTATTCCTCTACATCATGTCATCTTGCTTAAGGCGTTACTCTGTTTTCATTAACTTAATACTCTAGATGCATGCTGGATAGCGGTCGATGAGTGGAGTAATAGTAGTAGATGCAGGCAGGAGTCGGTCTACTTGTCTCGGATGTGATGCCTATATACATGATCATACCTAGATATTCTCATAACTATGCTCAATTCTGTCAATTGCTCAACAGTAATTTGTTCACCCACCGTAGAAATACTTATGCTCTTGAGAGAAGCCACTAGTGAAACCTATGGCCCCTGGGTCTATTCTCATCATATCAATCTCCATCACTTTATTATTGCTTTGCCTTTTACTTTGCCTTTTATTTTACTTTGCATCTTTATACCAAAATACCAAAAATATTATCTATCATCTCTATCAGATCTCACTCTCGTAAGTGACCTGAAGGGATTGACAACCCTTAATCGCGTTGGTTGCTTTGAGATATTTGTTTTGTGTAGGTACGAGGGACTCGCGCGTAGCCTTCTACTAGATTGATACCTTGGGTCTCAAAAACTGAGGGAAATACTTACGCTACTTTGCTGCATCATCCTCTCCTCTTCGGGGAAATCCAACGCAATGCTCAAGTGGTAGCAAGAAGAATTTCTAGCGTCGTTGCCGGGGAGTCTACGCAAAAGTCAACATACCAAGTACCCATCACAATTCCTTATATCTCGCACTACATTATTTCCCATTTGCCTCTTGTTTTCCTCTCCCCCACTTCACCCTTGCCGTTTTATTCACCCTCTCTTTTCCGTTCGCCTTGATGTCTTTCTTGGCTCGTTTTCTCGCTTGGTTGAAATAGTTGAGTATTTATTCCTAAATAGAGAAGCTAATATCTATGGATCCTCATCCGCTTGCCAATCTTTTTAAGAGATCCAATTATGATGAACCAATTCCTAGTGATTTTGATGCACTAGATTATCTTTATAAGCTTTTGCCTGAAATCCGTAAATCTGAAAATTGTGATGAAGTGCTTCACGATAGATCTTTGAATAAAAAGCATGATTGCAATGATTTTATTATAAATTCTATTAATGTAAATTATGCTAATAATATGCAAAACCCTAAGCTTGGGGATGCTAGTTTTGCTATGTCCAATAGTCATGATTGGGGGGATTCTTCTTATGATCTTGAAAATTTATTTGAGCCCCATGATGAATATGAGATTGATAATATTGTTTGCAATAATATTGAAAGTTGGTTTGGAAGAGTGTCAACTTTAGATCCCACATATTTGGATAACATTCAATCTTATGAAATTTGTGATAAAAGTGGGCTTGGAGAAATCATGACTTTAGTTAATGATAATCCCACTATTTTGGAAGAGTGTCAACTTCGCATGCATGTGGATCGTGTTGAGAATATGTTACGCGATAGCTATATTGTTGAATTTTCTTATGATCCTACATGTAATTATTATGATAGAGGAAAATATGGTTATAGAAATTTTCATGTTACTAAATTACCTCTCGTTATGTTGAGATTGCTATTGTTCCTTTCCGCTTCCTTGCATATGCTAGTTTTTCCTTGCTACGATAATTTGTTTGCCTATAATATGCCTATGCATAGGAAGTATGTTAGAATTAAGTGTGTTTGTCACATGTTTTATGATGCTCTCTTTGTGCCTCAATTCTTGCCTTTCTTGTGAGCATCATTGAAATCTCAATGCCTAGCTAAAAGGGCTTTAAAGAAAAGCGCTTGTTAGGAGACAACCCAATATTTTTCCTTGCTGCTTAGTAATAAATAATCCATCTACCTTCTGTTTAGATGTGGTTTTATCTTTTAATTAGTGTTTGTGCCAAGTTAAACCTATAGGATCTTCTTGGATGATAGTTATTTGGTCTTGCTGTAATTTTAAGAAACTTTCTGTTCACGAAAACAATTGTTAAAAATCACCAGAACGTGATAAAATACTGATTCCAATTGCTGTTGATCAATAAACAAATTGTCTAGGTCGTCCTATTATGGCTGATATTTTGGAGTTCCAGAAGTTTGCGTTAGTTACAGATTACTACATATTGTTCTGTTCTTGACATATTTTGTTTTTCGTGTGTTGTTTGCTTATTTTGATGAATCTATGGCTAGTAAAATAGTTTATAATCCATAGAGAAGTTGGAATACAGTAGGTTTAACACCAATATAAATAAATAATGAGTTCATTAAAGTACCTTGAAGTGGTATTTTGTTTTCTTTCGCTAACGGAGCTCACGAGATTTCTGTTGAGTTTTGTGTTGTGAAGTTTTCAAGTTTTGGGTGAAATCTTTTGTTGGATTATGGAACAAGGAGTCTATATTTTTATTCACCACATGATATGTGTTTTGTTTGGAGCGTCTTGTATGATTTGAGTCTCTGCTTTTTAGTTTACCACAATCATCCTTGCTGTACACACCTTTTGAGAGAGCCATACATGAGTTGGAATTTGATAGAATACTCTACTTCACTTATATCTTTTGAGCTTTATAGTTTTACTCTAGTGCCTCACTTATATCTTTTAGAGCACGGTGGTGGATTTATTTTAAAGAAACTATTGATCTATCATGCTTCACTTAGATTATTTTGAGAGTCTTAATAGCATGGTAATTTGCTTAATAATAATAATATGCGTGGTATTCAAGATTAGTAAAACTTTATTATGAGTGCGTTGAATACTAAGAAAAGTTTGATGCTTGATTATTGTTTTGAGATATGGAGATGATAATATCAAAGCCGTGCTAGTTGAGTAGTTGTGAATTTGAGAAATGCTTGTGTTGAAGTTTGCAAGTCTCGTAGCATGCACGTATGATAAACGTTATGTAACAAATTTGAAACATGAGGTGTTATTTGATTGTCCTCCTTATGAGTGGCGGTCGGGGACGAGCGATGGTCTTTTCCTACCAATCTATCCCCCTAGGAGCATGCACATAGTGCTTTGGTTTTTGATGGCTTGTAGATTTTTGCAATAAGTATATGAGTTCTTTATGACTAATGTTGAGCCCATGGATTATACGCACTCTCACCCTTCCATCATTGCTAGCCTCTTCGGTACCGTGCATTGCCCTTTCTCACATTGAGAGTTGGAGCAAACTTCGCCGGTGCATCCAAACCCCGTGATATGATACAGTCTTTCACACATAAACCTCCTTATATCTTCCTCAAATCAGCCACCATACCTACCTATTATGGCATTTCCATAGCAATTCCGAGATATATTGCCATGCAACATTCCACCATTCCGTTCATCATGACACATTCATCATTGTCATATTGCTTAGCATGATCATGTAGTTGACATAGTATTTGTGGCAAAGCCACCGTTCATAATTCTTTCATACATGTCACTCTTGATTCATTGCATATCCCGGTACACCGCCGGAGGCATTCATATAGAGTCATACTTTGTTCTAGTATCGAGTTATAATCATTGAGTTGTAAATAAATAGAAGTGTGATGATCATCATTCTCTAGAGCATTGTCCCAAGTGAGGAATAAAATAAAATAAAAAAGGAGAAATGCCATAAAAAAGGCCCAAAAAGGAGAAAAGAAAAAAAAGAGAAAAAAATGAGAGAAAAAGAGAGAAGGGACAATGTTACTATCCTTTGCCACACTTGTGCTTCAAAGTAGCACCACAATCATCATGATAGAGAGTCTCTTGTTTTGTCACTTTCATATACTAGTGGGAATTTTTCATTATAGAACTTGTCTTGTATATTCCAACAATGGGTGAGGGAGTCCTGGATTAGGGGGTGTCCGGATGGCCGGACTATACCTTCAGCCGGACTCCTGGACTATGAAGATACAAGATTGAAGACTTCGTCCTGTGTCCGGATGGGAATTTCCTTGGCGTGGAAGGCAAGCTTGGCGATGCGGATATTTAGATCTCCTACCATCGTATCCGACTTTGTGTAACCCTAACCCTCTCCGGTGTCTATATAAACCGAAGGGTTTTAGTTCACAAGACAACATACAACAATCATACCATAGGCTAGCTTCTAGGGTTTAGCCTCCTTGATCTCGTGGTAGATCTACTCTTGTACTACCCATATCATCAATATTAATCAAGCAGGACGTAGGGTTTTACCTCCATCGAGAGGGCCCAAACCTGGGTAAAACTTCGTGTCCCTTGTCTCCTGTTACCAACCGCCTGGACGCACAGTTTGGGACCCCCTACCCGAGATTCGCCGGTTTTGACACCAACATTGGTGCTTTCATTGAGAGTTCCTCTCTGTCGTCGCTTTTAGGCCCGATGGCTCCTTCGATCATCAACGACGATGCAGTCCAGGGTGAGACCTTTCTCCCCGGATAGATCTTCGTCTTCGGCGGCTTCACACTGCGGGCCAATTCGCTTGGCCATCTGGAGAAGATCGAAAGCTACGCCCCTGGCCATCAGGTCAGATTTGGAAGTTTAAACTACATGGCTGATATCCGCGGGGACTTGATCTTCGACGGATTCGAGCTACAGACGAGCGCGGCGCACTGTCTCGATGAGCATGATCTAGCTCTGCCGCTGAACAGTGCCCTGGAGGCCGCACACGCTTCGGTTCCGACCCTTAATTCGGAGCCGGCTGCGCCGATCGAGGATGAGCGGTTGGACGCCGCCTCGGGGGCTGCGCTCTCAAAGGCGATTGAGCCGAACACCAGCCCCGCACTCCGCAAGGCCCGTGACTCCGAGGGGCCGGATTCTTCTCCGGACTCCAAGCCCTCCGCGCGCCTGTCGATCGAATTCGATTGGGCGCCGATCATGGAGTTCACCACTGCGGACATCTTCCAGCACTCGCCCTTCGGCGACATCCTGAAGTCACTAAAGTCTCTCTCTCTCTATCAGGAGAGCCCTGGCCGGACTACGGTCAGCAAGGTTGGGATACAGATGATGAAGAAATTCAAAGCCCACCCACCAACCACCCACTTCGTAGCCACTGTCGATGACTTAACCGACATGCTCGACTTCGACTCCGAAGACATTGACGGTATGGACGACGATGCAGGAGACGACCAAGAACCAGCACCTACAGAGCACTGGAAGGCCACCTCATCGTATGACATATATATGGTGTACACTCCAAAAGATGGAGATGGCGATGGAACAACGGGGGATGACAACTCCAAGAAACAACCCAAGCGCCGGCGTCAGCGGCGCCGCTCTAAATCCCGCCAAAGTAAAAACGGTGATTCCGGCACGGGAGATAATAGTACTCCGGATAGCGCCGAAGAACACCCCCTCCAGCAAGATTCAGCACAGGAGGATGGAGAAGCCAACCCTCACGAGAGAGCGGCAGATAGAGAGGTTGACGATGATAATTATATGCCTCCCTCCGAAGACGAGGCAAGCCTCAACGACGACGAATTCGTCGTGCCAGAGGACCCAGCCGAACAAGAGCGTTTTAAACGCAGGCTTATGGCCACGACACGCAGCCTCAAGAAAAAGCAGCAACAGCTTAGAGCTGATCAAGATTTGCTAGCCGACAGATGGACTGAAGTCCTTGCGGCTGAAGAGTATGAACTCGAACGCCCCTCCAAGAGTTACCCAAAGCGCAGGCTGCTACCCCGATTAGAGGAGGAAGCACCTAAACCTACATCACCAGTGCATGACATGGCCAATCGGCCACCTCGTGGCCGTGACAGAGAGGCCTCTCGGCCCTCCACTCAAGCCGTGCCCCGGCGCCGCTCATAACATACTAAGGCACGGGAAAAGGCGCCAGACCTGCGAGAGATACTGGAGAACAAGGCAAGACAAACAAGATCGATCTACGGATCGCGTGGGCGCCCCACGGCACGTGACGGGGATCGTCACTCCGGACTTAATAAACCCGGCCGGGCCGAACACAATAGACAAAGCTCATTCGAGCTGCATCATGATATATCCCAATACAGAGGCGCCGCACACCAACTATGCTTCACAGATGAAGTAATGGATCATAAAATCCCTGAGGGTTTCAAACCCGTGAACATCGAATCATATGATGGCACAACAGATCCTACGGTATGGATCGAGGATTATCTCCTTCATATCCACATGGCCCGCGGCGATGATCTACACGCCATCAAATACCTCCCGCTCAAACTTAAGGGACCGGCCCGGCATTGGCTTAACAGCTTGCCAGCAGATTCAATCGGTCCTTGGGAGGACCTGGAAGCCGCATTCCTCGACAATTTCCAGGGTACCTATGTGCGACCACCAGACGCCGATGACCTAAGCCACATAATTCAGCAGCCAGAGGAATCGGCCAGGCAATTCTGGACACGGTTCCTAACAAAGAAAAACCAAATAGTCGACTGTCCGGACGCAGAGGCCCTAGTAGCCTTCAAGCATAATATCCGCGAAGAGTGGCTTGCCCGGCACCTTGGACAGGAAAAGCCGAAATCTATGGCAGCCCTCACGACACTCATGACTCGCTTCTGCGCGGGAGAAGACAGCTGGCTAGCTCGCAGCAACAACTTACCCAAGAACCTTGGTAATTCGTATACCAAAGACAAAAGTGGCAGGTCGCGTCGGAACAAGCAAAAGCGCCGCGTTAACAGCGACAGCAACGAGGATACGGCAGTCAATGCCGGATTCAGAGGCAACAAATCCGGTCAGCGGAAAAAGCCATTCAAAAGAAATACTCAGGGCCCGTCCAGTTTGGACCGAATACTCGACCGCTTGTGCCAGATACATGGCACCCCCGAAAAGCCAGCCAATCACACCAACAGGGATTGTTGGGTGTTCAAGCAGGCAGGCAAGTTAAATGCCGAAAATAGAGACAAGGGGCTGCGTAGCGACGACGAAGAGGAGCCCAGGCCGCCGAACAACACTGGACAGAAGGGTTTTCCCCCACAAGTGCGAACGGTGAACATGATATACGCAACCCACATCCCCAAGAGGGAACGGAAGCGTGCGTTACGGGACGTATACGCGATAGAGCCAGTCGCCCCAAAGTTCAACCCATGGTCCTCCTGCCCGATCACTTTTGATCAAAGGGACCACCCCACTAGCATCTGTCATGGCGGGTTTGCCGCATTGGTTCTAGACCCAATTATCGACGGATTTCATCTCACAAGAGTCCTTATGGACGGCGGCAGCAGCCTGAACCTGCTTTACCAGGACACAGTGCGGAAAATGGGCATAGATCCCTCGAGGATTAAGCCCACCAAAACGACCTTTAAAGGCGTCATACCAGGTGTAGAGGCCAACTGCACAGGCTCAGTCACACTTGAAGTGGTCTTCGGATCTCCGGATAATTTCCGAAGCGAAGAGTTAATCTTTGACATAGTCCCGTTCCGCAGTGGCTATCACGCATTGCTCGGGCGAACCACATTCGCAAAGTTCAATGCGGTACCGCACTACGCATACCTCAAGCTCAAGATGCCAGGCCCCCGAGGAGTAATCACGGTCAATGGAAACACCGAACGCTCCCTCCGAACGGAGGAGCACACGGCGGCCCTCGCAGCAGAAGTACAAAGCAGCCTCCCTAGGCAGTTCTCCAGTCCGGCCATTAAAAGGCCGGACACTGTCAAGCGCGCCCGGAGTAACCTACAACAAGATCGCCTGGCACGTTCCGAGCAGGCGTAGCAATGCGGCCCCAACCCCAGCGCTCACGAAATAGCAAAACCAGTACTTCGCGTACATAACTACGCTCTCAAAATACCATGGGCGCAGGGGAAGGGGCACAATCACGGCACGCCCAAAACACGGCTTAAACCGTACTAGGGGCTGCCGAATTCTTTCTTTATCTTCTCTTACTTTTAGGATTCCATACTTCGGACGACCTGTTCGGCAATTCAACTGCCGCACAAACGATGCAAGAACCGGGGAAGCAGACAAGCCATGCCGCATTATGGACTCCCAGGTGGTCTCTATCACGAGCAGTATACCTGTTTTGAATATAAGTTCCGCGGCCCGCCCCTGGACCGGCCATGTTAAATAGTCCAACTTTTTGCTTATCGCGCTATTTGTATCGTTCTGCTTTGATCGCATCCCTTTTAAACAATGCATAGTCTTTATCTATTTTTTGCATTACCTTTTTTCCAAATATATGTTCATTAATGACATGTTGCACCCGTACACTGTGGTACGGCAAATACGCCAAGGGCTTCAGTACCCCCCAATATGGTGTGAGAAGTCCGAACACTTTCACAAGTGCGGCACCCCGAACTTATAGCATTATATGCATCGGCTCCGAATCATGTCTTGGGTCAATAGTTGGGTTTTCCTGGCTCCTATGTTTTGGTGCCTCACGTTCCGCTATATCGGCTAAGGTAGCACTAGGAGAACTACTGCGGTTGTGCCCCAGTTGAGCTGGGCTGAGCACCTCAGTAGAGAAAGCTAAAACTGACTGTCATGATGAAGCGATAGACCGGTCGCTGTTCGAGAGGTTTTTCGAGTCCTTAAAGACTTATGCCGCTTAGAGCGAGGTCCGGCTTTGTCCGGCTAAGGCGTGGATAGCGCCCCGAACTCGGTCTTCCGAATACTAGGGGCTTCGCCGAAATTTAAAATTATAGAGTTCTATGGCTAAGTGAGAGTGTTCAAGCATTATAGTCCGATTGCCTTGTTCGTTGTGCTGAGCACCTCCCTCGAAGGACCCAAACATGGGAAAAAGAGCGCTCAGGTTTATCCCGAACACCCCAGCACTAGTGGCATGGGGGCAGAAGCCGACGACTGGCCATCTCTCAATTTTTGATAAACGGCCGCACAAAAAGTAATATTTTAAATTCAAAAAGCATTGCTTAGCGCATATGAACAAGTTTTCAGCGCACAGGACAACACGAGCGAGTTCATTCAAAAATTACATCCTTGGTACATTCATCCGCCATAAGGCGGGCACCCTTCAGAACATCCTTATAATAGTTCTCGGGTTTGCGATGCTCCTTCCCCAGCGGCGGCCCGTCCTTCACACGCTTCTCACCGTCCAGCTTGCCCCAGTGCACCTTAGCGCGGGCTAGGGCCCTCCGGGCACCTTCAATGCAGACGGAGCGCTTGATGACTTCAAGCCTTGGACAGGCCTCCACCAGCCGCTGAACCAGTCTGAAATAGCTCCCAGGCAGGGCCTCTCCAGGCCACAGCCGAACTATGAGGCCCTTCATGGCCTGTTCGGCCGCCTTGTGGAGCTCGACCAACTGCTTCAGCTAGTCGCTCAAGGGCACAGGGTGTCCGGCCTCAGCATACTGAGATCAGAACACCTTCTCCGTCGAGCTGCCCTCCTCGGCTCGGTAGAATGCGGCGGCATCAGATACGCTACGGGGAAGATCTGCGAATGCCCCTGGAGAGCTCCGGATTCGGGTAAGTAACAAGTAGCTTACTTTTATATGTCTGCTTTGCATAAAGAATGCCTTACCCGCCGCTATCATTTTCACCGCATCCAACTCCTGGAGGGCCTTCTGGGATTCGGCCTTGGCAGACTTGGCAGTTTCGATGGCCGCCGCGAGCTCGGACGCTTGGGTCTTCGAGTCAAGCTCCAAACTCTCATGTTTTTTCATGAGAGCCTGAAGCTCCTGCCGTGCCTCGCCGACCTGCGCCTCAAATTTCTCTCGCTCGATGCGCTCCGAGGCCACTCTCCTCTCGGCCTCGGACAACGCCTACTGGAGGGTAGCCACCTCAGTTGTGGCCCCTGCAATAAGCAGCACAATCCTGTCATTTTTGCAATTGCATCTTTTTATTTTTCTATAAGGTATCTCTTACCTTCTTTCTCCTCGAGCTGCCGCTTGGCAAGGCCGAGCTCTTGCTCGGACCGCTCGAGACCCTGCTTCAAGGTGCCTACCTCCGCAGTCAGTGCGGCAGTCGCAAGCAGCGAAGCCTGCATACGCATATTGACTCATTTTTTAGACTCCTGCGAAATTTATTAGATCCTCTATTCGGCTTTTCTTTCCGAATGCCAAACAGAGCATCAGGGGCTACTGTCTATGCGGTAATACTTTTACATATTTTTTACTTACCTCGAAGCCTGTTAGAAGGCTGGCACAAGCTTCAGTCAGTCCGCTCTTGGCAGACTGAACCTTCTGGATCACCGTACTCATAATAGTACGGTGCTCCTCGTCGATGGAGGCGCCGTTAAGCACCTCCAGCAGATTGTCCGGCACCTCGTCGATGGAAGCTTGCTCCTCTTAGAAGGAGTTCGCCTACCACAGTCCGGAACCGTCGAAGATTCCGGTGCGGTGTCCGGCTCAAAGCCGGACTTGGAGCCCTGGGGAGTCTTGTCCCCTTTACTCCCGAAGTCCGGGAGGTCGCCTCATGGCTCCTCCAGGACCACCTCCTCTTGGCCCGGAGCTTGTCGCGACGTCACTTCAGCGTCGACCGCAGTGTAGGGGGAGGCAGCGGGCGGAACTGAATTCACGTCCGATGAATCCAGGGAGCCGCTCGACGACTCGTCGAGCCCGGCCTTGGGCGGACTGCATAATTATATTCGACATAAGGAAAAGCTGGTCAACAAAGGAATGTTATGAGTTACTCTAGTGTCCGAATACTTATGATGCCGCCGAGCGCCTGGCCCTGTGCGGCCACTCCTCTTCGCCCTCGTCGACGTCGGTGGAGTAGTCCGGAGGGAGGGTCTTCCCCTTCTTGGACCCTTCGGCCTCCCCTGTTGGGGCGGCCTTCCTCTTCTTTCTTCCCCCCGCTGGAGGGGAAGAGGTTTCTTCTTCCTCCTCCTCGTTTTCACGTGAGGAGCGCGCCTCGGATTCGTCGGATGAAGAATCCGACACCTGCTGGCGCCGGGAACTCTTTCGAGTCCCCGTGGCCCTCTTCTTGGCCTTCTTCTCCGGCACGACGTAAGGCGCCGAAGCCAGCAGCTTCGCTAAGTGAGCGTCGGCTGGGTCTTCGGGCAAAGGGCCCGGACAGTTGATCTGTCCGGACTTTGCCAGCCAATCCTGTCAAAGGAAAGGGAGTTTAGATCCCGCATAGAGTCAAACTATGGGAAACCGACATCCTGTAAAAGGTAAAAATAGCTTACCGCACTAGCGGGAAGCTGCGTGCTGAATCTGCGGTCCTCGGAAGCAGATGCGGGAGCCTCGGCGCCTTTGAATAGCACCTTCCAGGCGTCTTCATATGTTGTGTCGAAGAGCCTGCTCAGGGTTGGGTGCTGCTGACACGGGAGGATCCGGCGGACGAGCATAACCTGGACTACGTTAACAAGCTTAAGCTGCTTGTTCACCAAGGTTTGGATGCATTTTTGCAGTCCGGGTACCTCTCCTTTATTGCCCCATGACAGGCCCGTCTCTTTCCAAGACGTGAGCCGCGTAGGGGGTCCGGACCGGAACTAAGGGGATGCAACCCATCTGGGATCGTGTGGCTCGGTGATGTAAAACCACCCCGATTGCCACCCCTTCAGGTCTCCACGAAGGAGCCCTCGAGCCATAGGACGTTGGCTATCTTGCCCGCCATGGCACCTTCGCACTCCGCCTAGTTGCCGCGCACCACCTTGGGCTTGACATTGAAAGTCTTGAGCCATAGGCCGCAATGGGGGCGGACGCAGAGTAAAGCCTCACACACGACGATAAACGCCGAGATGTTGAGGATGAAGTTCGGGGCCAGATTGTGGAAATCTAGGCCATAGTAGAACATGAGCCCCCGGATGAACGAGTGGAGAGGAAAGCCCAGTCCACGGAGGAAATGGGGAAGGAATACTACCCTCTCATGGGGCCTTGGGGTGGGGAGGAGCTGCCCCTCTTCAGGAAGCCGGTGCGCGATGTCGTTAGACAAGTATCCGGCCTTCCTCAGCTTTTTGACATGGCTGGAGAAGGTTGAGGTGGGAAGTGCGGGCTTGGGCACTGGAGCTCGAGTGCGCGGAAGATGGATAGGCAAAGGAGGAAGAAGGCGTAGGTAAAAAGGTGGATCCTTATCCCCTTATATGGGCGGATGCGACTATCCGTCCCCACCAGCCTGGTAAAAATCGCTTATCTCCCAAGCACCCTGATAAATGGTGCGGTTGGGTTACCCACGTCCGTATTGATGAGAATCCCGTAAATAAAGGGGACACGATCTCTGCTTTGACAAGACGTGCCAAGGAAACCGCCTCGCAAAATGCGCTGAGGTGGGGAAGTGAAAACGATTCGAACAGAGGCTTGGCCGTAGTGTGGTGTCACGCTATGGAATACGTCAGCAGATTAGATTTGTGTAAATATTATTCTCTCTATGGCAATATGTGGAAACTTATTTTGCAGAGCCGGACACTATCCTTAGTGATTAACAATCTTTTATGAAGTACTTGGAGGAGGAACCCACCTTGCAATGCCGAAGACAATCTGCGCGCCGGACTCGTCGTCATTGAAGCCTGGTTCAGGGGATACTGAGGGAGTCCTGGATTAGGGGGTGTCCGGATGGCCGGACTATACCTTCAGCCAGACTCCTGGACTATGAAGATACAAGATTGAAGACTTCGTCCCGTGTCCGGATGGGACTTTCCTTGGCGTGGAAGGCAAGCTTGGCGATGAACATATTTAGATCTCCTACCATTGTAACCGACTTTGTGTAACCCTAACCCTCTCCGGCGTCTATATAAACTAGAGGGTTTTAGTCCGCAAGACAACATACAAAATCATACCATAGGCTAGTGTCACGACCGATTTTCCAATAAAAATATTTATTGAGAAACCAATCTTTAGAATCCAGTTTGAGATAAAACCTCCTCACTGGTAGACAAACTTTTGATACAATAAGCCAGTAGCATCAAATATATTACAGGGTTGAGCTGATGATGCTCAACAATTTATTACAGACATGCCAATAATTATACATAAAGGCGGATATAATATAATGGTGTGGTGGCATACTACTGACTCGAAACTGGGGAGTGGTGGAATAACACAGTGGGGAGTGGATATGTGACTCTCAAACTAACATCCCATCGAGCGTCGAGGTGAGACTTGATGAATTTATTTGGGTTGCGGAAGCGGGTATAAAACAGTGACCAAGTCCAGGGTCGCACGAGACTGACTGGGACTCCTCTAGGCGTCGGACTCGCTATCGAACTCCTCATCCATGAGATCACCTTCGTCAGCATCTGGCCAAATCAACAAGCCAGTGAGTACTTTGGAAGTACTCGCAAGACAGTTCGGACGTAAGATATAACAAATGCATGCATGAGTGCATCACGATTAAATTACCAATGCACATTCAAAGTAATATTAGGCAGTGTAAGTAAAAAGGGAAACGGCGGTAGTCCGCCTGAAATCCCAACAGTAAAAATAAAGGAAGAACCGATCGGATGTCTGAAGCGACGCCTCGAAAGGTGATCAATAAAATAAAAGAAAGAATTGCCACAGTCGGGCGTCTGAGCGACACCACATAAAGGGCTTTAAAAGAAATGCCAGAATTGGGCGTCTGAGCAACACCACATAAAGGGCTTTAAAAGAAATGCCGCAGTCGGGCGTCTGAGCGACACCTCATAAAGGGCTTTAAAAGAAATGACGCAGTCGGGCGTCTGAGCGACACCACATAAAGGGCTTTAAAAGAAATGCCGCAGTCGGGCGTCTGAGCGACACCACATAAAGGGCTTTTAAAGAAATGCCGCAGTCGGGCGTCTGAGCGACACCACATAAAGGGCTTTAAAAGAAATGCCGCAGTCGGGCGTCTGAGCGACACCACATAAAGGGCTTTAAAAGAAATGCCGCAGTCAGGCGTCTGAGCGACACCACATAAAGGGCTTTAAAAGAAATGCCGCAGTCGGGCGTCTGAGCGACACCACATAAAGGGCTTTACTGACAAGGAAAAATAATTATAATTCAACTCTTGAAAATAAACGGGTTAGTCCATCCACAAGAATAAACATTTAACTAATCTTAGTGCTCATGGTCCCACTGGATAATCTGTCACCAAAACTGGCACATGTCAGTTAGCACGGAACTTGGATATAGATAAGATGATTTGAGGATATATGACTCTGCAGAGTTTGTACAAAATTTCCCACAGTTAACGGATTTCCGTAGTCACAAAGACTAGTTCCGTTTACGGTATTTTAGAAGGAAACACAGCTAACCAGTACACGCCCATCCAACCTCTCGATTCCAGGAATCACCCTCGACATCGTCCAAGAAAAACTTTTGAGACGGGGAGATCACAATCTCGAATAGCATGGGGTCAAATTTATATACGCGCGCTCTAAGGGGTGCCCCCCTCTCGGTCCCAACCGGAAACACCCATGCCCCCTGACCGGATGACTGGCTTTAATCCAGGGCCATGGAACCATCATCCCAGCCTCTCTTTTTGGTGTGTACCAAGAAAGTGGTTTGCGACTTACTAAACCATATCCCTTTCGGGAAACATGTGGTAGTACAGGGATAGGAAATGGATATGAACCCAACCGATACGGGTTGGTACTGAAGTTAACTTGCATGGCATAAGACTGGCATGCTACAACACTGCCATCTTACCCACCTTCTTACCAACACGTGGCCTTGCATATTCACATCCAACAATGTATGGATCATCGAACTTACTTGTCCCAACAATGCATAATAAACAGTTCATCGGTATGCTCCATAACATACCATGAAACTAACTAAATGCAAAACATGCCAAGACACTCATCATATCAAAAGTTCAAACATGCTTGCCTGGTTCAGAGTAGTCGGAGTCTAACTCGGTGAAGTTCGCGGTCCCGTCACCTCCTTCGGTATCTACGGTATAAAGAGAATATACGAGCTATCGTGAATACCAAGAGGTGCACAGAAATTAATCCAAGAAATTTTCAAATAAATCTGATAAAAAACTAGACAAAAATTTGAATAAAACAGAAAAAGAATCATTCAAAAATATGTTTCTGTTAAAAAGTTATAAAGGTTTTTGCCCAGGGACCCATCTGTAATGAAACAGAAACTTCCCAGGGTTCTATTTATAAAAGCAGAAAACGTTTCAGTCTCAAATACGCCGGCTCAGAAGAGAAGACGTATTTTGCCCGAATGCGCTTTCAGAAAACGATTCGAAAAGGAGAGAAACCTGACGGGGCGGTCCCACCCGTCGGGTTTGAAAACGGGACGGCGCTTTTGGCGCCAGAGAGCCGCGGCGATCGCCGGCGGCGATCCACGGCGAGGCAGGGGGATCGGAGGTTACCTCCGTGTTCAGGGCGCCATTCCTGTCGGGTGGTGGTCATGGTGGTCGCCGGCGTGCACTGTGTCGACGGTGGCCCCTGCTCCGGCGGACGGCGGTTCGGACGAGGATGGAGCTCGCCGGAGGGGCTGCCAATGTTCAAATTGACGAGGGGGTTAGGGTACGGGGCGTGGAAGAGGGCTGCAGACGGAGTTTAGACGCCGGAGATGGCCTCACCGCAGTGAACGCAGCTGGAGCCAGAGGCGGACGGAGGTGGCCGGAGTCGAGGAAGAAGGGCTCCTCGAGGCCCCTCCAGTGGCCCGGCGGGGTGTATGTGAGGTGCAGAGGTGGTGTGTGCTCAAGGGGGAGCTCGGGGTCTCCTTTTATAGGCGATCCGAGGCGGTGGCCGTGAACGGAGTTTTCCGGCGAAGGATTACGGCAGCGCAGTGCTTGGTCGGGAGGGTTTAGGAGTTGAGCTTCGTCGTGGAGGTCCACTGAGTCCGTTTAGGTGCCAACCGCGCCGGGATTTGCTTGCTTAGGTGGAGTTCGACGGAACGGGGCAGCACGGGCCCGTCGGCGGCAGAGAGCGTGCTCTGTGCGTGCCGCGCCACGGCGACGGTGCTGCATGCGTGCGCTGGCGCGGAGATGGCCACGCGGAGCCACCAGGGGGCTTGGGCGGTGGTGAACGGCGTTGAGCCGCCGTTCTGCTCCCTGTCTGCTCCTACGGTGGTTCGGCCGCCGCAAGACACGCCGGCGCAGGCGGGCCAGGGCACCACCGACGCCAGGAAGGCGCCAAGCGCGCGTGCGGGGCTCCGGACAAGCAGGCCAGGCGGCGAGCAACGTGCCAAGGGGCACTGTGAGCATGTGACTGCACTTATCTGAAGAAGATCGACACTGAAAGTCTGAATTTAACTGAATATGAACTGAAACAGTGCATGCAAGGTGTTCGACAGAATGATCTAGGCATGTAGGGATTTTTCCTTGGGCTGATTTTTGGTAGAGTGGCTTCTCATTGCTCCAGTAGGCTGCCTGATTTTTGGTGGAATTTTTGGAGAAGTGTAGATATGAATTTCACCAAATTTGGCAAATCTGGTCCAAACTTGCAGGGAGTGTAAGTTGAAATATTTGAAAACAAGATGAGTGGGTCAAGATGGTTCTGAGTTGAGGGTACCAAGGACTAGCCAGCAGAGTTGGTTTGAGGTCCAAATACAAATTCTATAGGGTACTTGCTTTGTAAATGGTTCAGGCTCAAAATAAAAATCAGAAAAGATTTGAGAGGTGAAATAATCAAAATAAAATCCAAAACTTGTTTGGATGAGTTGGGACAGGGAACTTGGGTTGTTAACAAGGAGGAGAGGAGGTTTTGGAGTGGTTTTACTTCATGGGCAAAAATACAAGGTCATGGGTGGTTATCAAAAGAATGAACATCCCAAATTTTCATAGAGTTTTCCTTTTAAAAAGAAAAGATTAAACTCCCAAAATAATTTGAGAAGAGAACCAACAGAGGAGAAGTTTTAAAAAGGTTAAACCCAAAGTTTGAAGAAGAAAACAGAAATAACAATCCTAGCCAAAGAAAAAGGATTTTTAAGAGGATTGTTTTTCTGAAAATTTTGAAAGGCCTCATTTCACAAAAGAAAAACCAGCAAGGTTTTTGTTAAAACCAAATAAAATTTTTGGAGTGTCACAGCTAGCTTCTAGGGTTTAGCCTCCTTGATCTCATGGTAGATCTACTCTTGTACTACCCATATCATCAATATTAATCAAGCAGGACGTAGGGTTTTACCTCCATCGAGAGGGCCTGAACCTGGGTAAAACTTCGTGTCCCTTGTCTCCTGTTACCATCCGCCTGGACGCACAGTTCGGGACCCCCTACCCGAGATCCGCTGGTTTTGACACCGACAGCCAGAATATACCTTCGGCCAGACTCCTGGACTATGAAGATACAAGATTGAAGACTTCGTCCCATGTCCGGAAGGGACTTTCCTTGGCGTGGAAGGCAAGCTTGGCGATACGGATATGTAGATCTCCTACCATTGTAACTGACTCTGTGTAACCCTAGCCCTCTCCGGTGTCTATATAAACCGGAGGGGTTTAGTCCGTAGGACGAACAATAGAACAACAATCATACCATAGGCTAGCTTCTAGGGTTTAGCCTCCTTGATATCGTGGTAGATCTACTCTTGTACAACCCATATCATCAATATTAATCAAGCAGGAGTACGGTTTTACCTCCATCGAGAGGGCCCGAACCTGGGTAAAAACATCATGTCCCTTGTCTCCTGTTACCATCTGCCTAGACGCATAGTTCGGGACCCCCTACCCGAGATCCGCCATTGGTGCTTTCATTGAGAGTTCCTCTATGTTGACACTTTTAGGCCCGATGGCTCCTCCGATCATCAACAGCGATGCGGTCCAGGGTGAGACTTTTCTTCCCGGCCAGATCTTCGTATTCGGCGGCTTTGCACTGCAGGCCTATTCACCTGGCCATCTAGAGCAGATTTAAAGCTACGCCCCTGGCCATCAGGTCATATTTGGAGGTCTGAACTACACGGCTGACATCCGCGGGGACTTGATCTTCGACAGATTCGAGCCACAGCCGAGCGCGCCGCACTGTCACAAAGGGCATGATTTAGCTCTGCCGCCGAACAGTGCCCTGGAGGCCGCACCCGCGTCAGCTCCGACTCTTAGTTCGGAGCCAATTGCGCCGATCGAGGACGGGTGGTTGGACGCCGCCTCGGAGGCCGAAATTTCTAGGGCGATCGAGTCGAACACCAGTTTTGTCTCTTGCAAAGCCTGTGACTCCAAGGTGCCAGACTCCCTCCCAGACTCCGAGCCCCCCGCGCCCCCGCCGATCGAACCCGATTGGGCGCCGATTATGGAATTCACCGCCGCGGACATCTTTCAGCACTCGCCCTTTGGCGATATTCTGAATTCCCTGAAATCTCTCTCTCTCTCTATCAGGAGAGCCCTGGCCAGACTACGGTTAGCAAGGTTGGGATACGGATGATGAAGAAATTCAAAACCCACCCACCACCCACTTCGTAGCCACTGTCGATAATTTAAACGTCGTGCTCGAATTCGACTCCGAAGACATCGACGGTATGGACGACGATGTAGGAGACGAACATGAACCAATGCCTATAAGGCACTGGACTGCCACCTCATCTCACGATGTATAAATGGTGGACACACCCAAAGGAAGCGACGACGAGGAACACAGGGATGCAACGAGGGATCGTTCACTCGAAAAGCAATCAAAGCGGCGACGTAAGCGCCGCTCCAAGACCCGCCTCGACAGAGACAACAGCCATACTGACCCAGCCATAGCGCAGGACGAGCCGGCGGACATGCCTTCGAGCAACCGTCCAAACAGGGCAACTTGGATAAACAAACCGAACAACCCGTCCCCAGCGAAAACAACAGTCCAGACGACCTTACGCCACGCTCATGGAGCGGAAGAACCTACACAAAAGGCTCGTCGCCACTGCGCGCAGCATGAAAAAGCAGAAGCGGAAGCTCAAAACTGCGGAAGATGCACTCAGAATCAGATGGAGCAAAGTACTCAACACCGCAGACAAACATGGCGGCAGTCGCCGCACAAAAAGCTATCCGAAGCGAAAGCTACTGCCTGAATTTGACGAGAAGGCCTTGGAGCCCCCGCAGTCAAAAAAATAAGAAAGGCACCCAGTCGGATAGACGACCCCATGGCCAGCATGGAGCGGCAAGCGGCGCCGCACACAAGCCGGCACGAGATCCATTCAAGGATTCGCATAAAAAGGATGGCCCAGCCAGATCTATCTATGGGCCAAGAAAGCAAGCTCTAGTAAGCAATGCAACACAACAAATATCTGAACATCACGGCACTCCCAAATACAGGGGTGCCGCACACCCCCTATGTTTCACCAATGAGGTGCTAGACCATGAATTTCCAGCGGGATTCAAGCCCGTAAACATAGAGGCGTACGACGGAACAACAGACCCTAGAGTCTGGATTGGGGATTATATCCTCCATATACACATGGCCAGAGGAGATGACCTCCACGCCATAAAATACTTACCCCTCAAGCTCAAAGGGCCAGCACGGCATTGGCTTAAAAGCCTTCCCGAAAACACCATTGGAAGTTGGGAGGAGCTCGAGGATGCTTTTCTGGCAAATTTTCAAGGGACCTATGTCCGACCTCCGGATGCGGACGATTTAAGCCATATAACTCAACAGCCCGGAGAGTCAGCCCGGAAACTCTGGAACAGATTTCTTACTACAAAGAATCAGATAGTCGACTGTCCGGACGCCGAAGCCTTAGCAGCTTTCAAACACAGCGTTCGAGACGAATGGCTCGCCAGACACCTCGGCCAAGAAAAGCCAAGAACAATGGCCGCATTAACAAGCCTCATGACCCGCTTTTGTGCGGGAGAGGACAACTGGTTGGCAAGATGCAGCACCAGCGACCCAAGTACATCCAAAGTCAGGGATGGAAATGGGAAACCGCGACGCAACAAGGACCAGCGCCGGACTAAGGGAAGCAGTCCGAAGAGCACGGTAGTCAATGCCGGATTCAAAAGCTCTCGGCAGAATCAAAGAAAGCTACCCCTAAAGGATAACAGGGACGAGTTATCTAACCTGAACAAAATCTTGGACAAGATATGTCAAATTCACAGTACTCCCGGGAAGCCTGCGAACCATACCCACAGAGATTGTTGGGTTTTCAAGCAATCCGGCAAACTCAACGCTGAACACAAGGGGCTCGACACACCAAGTGAGGACGATGACGAACCCCACAAGCAGAGCACCAGGAAACAAAAGGATTTCCCACAAGAGGTCAAAACAGTAAATTTACTTCACGTGATGAACAGAGTGGCGCCAATAGAGATACGCGCCATACGGCCTATCCCAAAGGAGTCTCACCCATGGTTGTTAAAAACGGTCACCTTCGACCACCAGGATTACTCTAGAGGTATACGGAACACAGGCTGGACTGCCCTGGTATTAGATCCAATAGTCGACGGACTCCACTTTACAAATGTCCTGATGGATGGCGGCAGTGGTTTGAACCTGCTATATCAGGACACAGTCCGCAAAATGGGAATGGACCCAACAAGAATTCGCCATAGCAATACTTCCTTTCAAGGAGTAATGCCAGGCCCGGATGCCCATTGCATAGGTTCTCTTTGGCTAGAAGTTATGTTCGGCTCCCCCGATAACTTCCACCGCGAAAAGCTAACCTTCCATATCGCCCCATATTCAAGTAGCTATCAAGCACTACTGGGATGAGAGGCTTTCGCCCGCTTTAACGCAATACCGCATTATGCATCTCTTACGCTTAAAATGCCCGGTCCACGAGGCGTCATCTCGCTAAAGGGCAATATTAAGTGTCCCTCGAGCGGGAAAGAATATGTGGCTGCCTTCACAACCATGCATTAAAAACAGCTTCATTAGCGAAAGCATCTACCAGGTAGCCATACACCAGGTATGTAGCAAAAATATAACGGTTAAAGGTTTAGTGGCCATACACCCCTATACAAGGGGCTTCGCATATGTACAATACACGATAATAAGGCTCCATTTTACCCATCTTAAAATTATACATTGTTTATCTAGCACAGCGTACATTCCGCACTACTATTCTTTTTCTTGTTACCTAAGTTTCTCTCTTTTACAGATGAACACCATGCTACGCCCGTCTAGGACACGGCACAACTGAGACATAGGCGCAGACGTGCAGCAGGGACCCGTCTCCAGGATTCTTTTTAGATTAAGACCCTGCGTAAACCTTTTTTACTGTCTCTTGTTGATACACATCCCCCGAATTCTCTGCATAGCCGAGGAGGAGGCAGGCGTTTTGGCATGTGTCCACGTCAGAGTTTTGCACGTACCTGGACATCAAGGGCTTATAACCAAGGGCGCTGTTCTTCCCGTTTTCATGAAAGACCGAATACCTTAGGGAGTGTTCGGCGTCGCGAGTTTGGCCTTATATGCATCAGCTCCGAATCATGTCTTTGGTCAAATGTTGGGTTTGCCCGGCTCCTGTGTTTTGTTGCCTTACGTCCCGCTCTATCGGCTAAGGCGGCACCAGGAGAACTACTGCGATTGTGCCCCAGTTCAGCCAGGAGATTACCTCAGTAGAGAAAGCCGAAAACATGATATAGCGTGAGACTGGTTAACCACTCGATGACCCGCCGGAATCTTTAGGATTCCTACGTATTAATGAAGGGCCGCTTCCCGGCCAGGCACACACGCGCCCCGAATTCGGGTGAGCGCGGTGCCACAAGGGGCTGTATAGCAGCCCCACTGTCAAACTCCTATGGCTAAGTGAAAGTGATAAAGCATTATAGTCCGGTTGCCTAGTTCGCTGCGCTGTCACCTCCTTAATAGGACCAAGACGTTGGATCAAGTGTGAAAATGCGCCTTCTGCGAACACCCTCGCATTATATGCGTGGGGGCTGAAGCCAAAGACTGCCATCTTTCAGGTTATATACACATATACATTAACAGCCGCACATGAGGTATCTCAATTCTTGAAGGCACAAGTATAAAAATCTTTTATATATTACATCTAAACTTTGTTTTAAATAATACATGTTATTCAAACATAATATCCTTCGAGCACTGCGTCTCTATTAAACGAGCGCCCTGCAGAACTTCCTGAAAATAGTGCTCGGCAGGTACTCGGCTATCATCCGAGTCTTGGGTTGCAACAGCGGTGGCCTTCATCTCCGCCCAGTATGCCTTGACACGGGCAAGAGCCATCCACGCACCCTCTATGCATGCTGACCTCTTCACTGCATTGATATGCGGCACCGCACCAAGGAACTGCTGCACCAAGCTAAAATAGCTCTCGGCTCAGGCCTTCCCCGCCACAGATGACTCACAACATACTTCATGGCGAGTCCGGATAACCTACTCAGCTCAGCCCATTCGGCCAAACGATCGGTTAATGGAAGTGGATGCTCTGGATTGTGGAACTGCGACCAAAAAAGATTTTCCACTTCGTGATCCTCCTTATATCGGAAGTGTTCGGCCGCGTCCGCGGCACTCGCTGCCAAATCCAGATAAGTGTCCGCCGTACTCCACAATCGGTCTAGCGAAGCATATTTAGGATCCCCGAACTTCCTCCGCAGCACAAAGGGCTTTCCAGCCGTGATATCTCCGGCGTGACGTAGCTCCTCCTTCATAGCTCTCATCGCAGAGCGAGCATCCTTGGCCTCGGTAATGGCCTTTTTTGTTGGGGAACGTAGCAGAAATTCAAAATTTTCTACGCAACACCAAGATCAATCTATGGAGTAATCTAGCAACGAGGGAAGGAGAGTGCATCTACATACCCTTGTAGATCGCTAAGCGGAAGCGTTCAAGTGAACGGGGTTGATGGAGTCGTACTCGTCGTGATCCAAATCATCGATGATCCTAGCGCCGAACGGACGGCACCTCCGCGATCAACACACGTACAGAACGGAGACGTCTCCTCCTTCTTGATCCAGCAAGGGGAGAGGAGAAGTTGAGGGAAAACTCCGACAACACGACGGCATGGTGGTGATGGAGCTCGTGGTTCTCCGGCAGGGCTTCGCCAAGCACTACGGAGGAGGATGAGGTGTTGGAGGAGGGAGAGGGCTGCGCTAGGGGAAGGGTGCGGCTGCCCTCTCTCTTCCTCACTATATATAGGGGTAAGGGAGGAGGGGGAGGCGCCCTAGGGTTCCCTAGGGGAGGGGCAGCGGCCACAGGGGAAACCCTAGATGGGTTTGGGCGCCCCACCCCCTAGGAAACTTGCCCCCCAAGCCGGGAGGGGCGGCTGCCCTAGGGGTGGCGCCCCCACCTCTCTTGTTACGTGAGATGGGGTTGGGAGGGGCGCTCAGCCCCTTAGTGGGCTTATGTGCCCTCTCCCCTTGGCACATAAGGCCCCCCAACGCTTGCCGGGGCCTCCGAAACCCCTTTCGGACACGCTGGTCATCACCTGGTACCCCCAGAACAATTCTGGACTCCAATACCCTTCGTCCAATATACCGATCTTCACCTTCGGACCATTCCGGAGCTCCTCGTCATATCCGGGATCTCATTCGGGACTTCGAACAACCTTCAGTAACCACATACTATTTCCCATAACAACTCTAGCGTCACCGAACCTTAAGTGTGTAGACCCTACGGGTTCGGGAACCATGCAGACATGACCGAGACAACTCTCTGGCCAATAACCAACAGTGGGATCTGGATACCCATGTTGGCTCCCACATGTTCCACGATGATCTCATCGGATGAACCACGATGTCGAGGATTCAATCAATCCCGTATTCAATTCCCTTTGTCTAGTGGTATTGCACTTGCCCGAGATTCGATCATCGGTATCTCGATACCTTGTTCAATCTCATTACCGGCAAGTCTCTTTACTCGTTCCGTAACACATCATCCCGTGATCAACTCCTTGGTCACATTGCGCATATGATGATGTCCTACCGAGTGGGCCCAGAGATACCTCTCCGTTACACGGAGTGACAAATCCCAGTCTCGATTCGTGCCAACCCAACAGACACTTTCAGAGATACCCGTAGTGTACCTTTATAGCCACCCAGTTACGTTGTGACGTTTGGTACACCCAAAGCATTCCTACGGTATCCGGGAGTTGCACAATCTCATGGTCTAAGGAAATAATACTTGACATTAGAAAAGCTTTAGCATATGAACTACACGATCTTTGTGCTAGGCTTAGGATTGGGTCTTGTCCATCACATCATTCTCCTAATGATGTGATCCCGTTATCAATGACATCCAATGTCCATGGTCAGGAAACCGTAGCCATCTATTGATCAACGAGCTAGTCAACTAGAGGCTTACTAGGGACATGGTGTTGTCTATGTATCCACACATGTATCTGAGTTTCCTATCAATACAATTATAGCATGGATAATAAACGATTATCATGAACAAGGAAATATAATAATAACCAATTTATTATTGCCTCTAGGGCATATTTCCAACTGTCTCCCACTTGCACTAGAGTCAATAATCTAGTTCACATTGCCATGTGATTAACACTCACAGGTCACATCACCATGTGACCAACATCCAAAGAGTTTACTAGAGTCAATAATCTAGTTCACATCACTATGTGATTAACACTCAATGAGTTCTGGGTTTGATCATGTTATGCTTGTGAGAGAGGTTGTAGTCTGCGGGTCTGCAACATTCAGATCCGTATGTATGTCATCTTGTGGATGCAGCTACTACGCTATATTTGGAGCCATTTCAAATAACTGTTCTACTATACGAATCCGGTATCTCTACTCAGAGCTATTCGGATAGGTGTTAAGCTTGCATCGATGTAACTCTTTACGTCGAACTCTTTATCACCTCCATAACCGAGAAACATATCCTTATTCCTCTTAAGGATAATTTTGACCGATATCTGGTGATCTACTCCTAGATCATCTTTGTACCCTCTTGCCAGACATGTGGCAAGGCACACATCAGGTGCGGTACTCAGCATGGCATACCGTATAGAGCCTATGACAAAAGCATAGGGGACGACCTTCGTCCTTCCTCCTTCTTCTGCCGTGGTCGAGCTTTAAGTCTTAACTTACAACTCAGGCAAGAACTCCTTCTTTAACTGATCCGTCTTGAACACCTTCAAGATCATGTCAAGGTATGTGCTCATATGAAAGTACTATTAAGAGATTTTGATCTATCCTTATAGATCTTGATGCTCAATGTTCAAGTAGCTTAATCCAGGTTTTCCATTGAAAACACTTTTCAAATAACCCTATATGCTTTCCAGAAATTCTACATCATTTCTGATCAACCATATGTTCACAACATATACTCATCAAAAATTATATATTGCTCCCACTCACTTCTTTGGAAATACAAGTTTCTCATAAACTTTGTATAAACCCAAATCTTTGATCATCTCATCAAAGCGTACATTCCAACTCCGAGATGCTTACTCCAGTCCTTAGAAGGATTGCTGGAGCTTTGCATACTTGTTAGCATCTTTCAGGATTGACAAAAATCTTCAGGTTGTATCACATACAACCTTTCCTCAAGAAAATCGTGAGGAAACAATGTTTTGACATCCTATCTGCAAGATTTCACAAATAATGCAGTGACTGCTAATATAATTCCAACAGACTCTTAACATCGCTACGAGTGAGAAAGTCTCACCGTAGTCAACTCCTTGAACTTGTCGGGAAACATCTTAACGACAAGTCGATCTTTCTTAATGGTGGCATTTACCATCATTGTCCGTCTTCCTTTCCAAATCCATCTGTACTCAACAGCCTCACGATCATCGAGCCGTTCTGCCAAAGTCTACACTTTGTTTTCATACATGGATCCTCTCTTGGATTTTATGAGCCATTCATCGGAATCCGGGCCCACCATCGCTTCTCCATAGCTCGTAGGTTCATTGTTGTCTAGCAACATGACTTCCAAGACAGGATTACGTACCACTCTGAAGTAGTACGCATCCTTGTCATCCTACGAGGTTTGGGAGTGACTTGATCCGAAGTCTCATGATCACTATCATAAGCTTCCACTTCAATTGGTGTAGGTGCCACAGGAACAACTCTTTGTGCCCTGCTATACACTAGTTGAAGTGATGGTTCAATAACCTCATCAAGTCTCCACCATCCTCCCACTCAATTCTTTCGAGAGAAACTTTTCCTCTAGAAAGGACCCGATTCTAGAAACAATCCCTATTGCTTTTGGATCTGAGACAGGAGGTATACCCAACTGTTTTAGGTATTCTATGAAGATGCATTCATCTGCTTTGGGTTCGAGCTTATCAGCCTGAAACTTTTCACATAAGCGTCGTAGCCCCAAACTTTTAAGAAACGACATCTTAGGTTTCTCTAAACCATATGGTGTCATCTCAATGGAATTGTGTGGTGCCCTATTTAAAGTGAATGCGGTTGTCTCTAATGCCTAACCCATAAACTATCGTGGTAATTCGATAAGAGACATCATGGTATGCATCATATCCAATAGGGTGCAGTTATGATGTTCGGACACACCATCACACTATGGTGTTCCAGGCGGTACTAGTCGTGAAACAATTTCCACAATGTCTCAATTGTGTACCAAACTCGCAACTCAGATATTCATCTCTATGATCATATCATAGATATTTTATCCTCTTGTCACGACGATCTTCAACTTCATTCTGAAATTACTTGAACCATTCAATAATTCAGACTTGTGTTTCATCAAGTAAACATACTCAGTATCTACTCAAATCATCTGTGAAGTAAGAGCATAACGATATCCACTGCGTGCCTCAACACTCATTGGACTGCACACATCAAAATGTGTTACTTCCAACAAGTTGCTTTCTTGTTCCATTTTACTGAAACCGAAGCTTTCAGTCATCTTGCCCATGTGGTATGATTTGCATGTCTCAAGCGATTCAAAATCAAGTGAGTCCAAACGGTCCATCTGCATGGAATTTCTTCATGCGTATATACCAACAGACATGGTTCACATGTCTCAATCTTTTCAAAAATGAGTGAGTCCAAAGATCCATCAACATGGAGCTTCTTCATGCGTTTTATACAAATATGACTTACATGGCAGTGCCACAAGTAGGTGGTACTATCATTACTATCTTATATCTTTTGGCATGAACATGTGTATCACTATGATCGAGATTCAATAAACCATTCATTTTAGGTGCAAGACCATTGAAGGTATTATTCAAATAAACAGAGTAACTATTATTCTCCTTAAATGAATGACCGTATTGCGATAGACATAATCCAATCATGTCTATGCTCAACGCAAACACCAAATAACAATTATTTAGGTCTAACACCAATCTCGATGGTAGAGGGAGCATGCGATGCTTGATCACATCAAGCTTGGAAACACTTCCAACACATATCGTCATCTCACCTTTAGCTAGTCTCCGTTTATTCCGTAGCTTTTATTTCGACTTACTAACACTTAGCAACCGAACCAGTATCTAATACCCTGGTGCTACTAGGAGTACTAGTAAAGTACACATTAACATAATGTATATCCAATATACTTGTATCGACCTTGCCAGCCTTCTCTTCTACCAAGTATCTAGGGTAATTCTGCTCCAGTGGTTGTTCCCCTTATTATAGAAGCACTTAGTCTCGGGCTTGGGTTCAACTTTGGGCTTCTTCACTTGAGCAGCAACTGACTTGTCGTTTCATGAAGTATCCCTTTCTTGCCCTTGCCCTTCTTGAAATTAGTGGTTTTTAACTAACCATCAACAAGTGATGCTCCTACTTGACTTCTACTTTCGCGGTGTCAAGCATCGCGAATATCTCAAGGATCATCATATCTATCCCTGATATGTTATAGTTCATCACGAAGCTCTAGCAGCTTGGTGGCAATGACTTTGGAGAAACATCACTATCTTATCTGGAAGATCAACTCCCACTCGATTCAAGTGATTGTTGTACTCAGACAATCTGAGCACAAGCTCAACGATTGAGCTTTTCTCCCTTAGTTTGCAGGCTAAGAAAATCGTCGGAGGTCTTATACCTCTTGACGTGGGCACGAGCCTGAAATCCCAATTTCAGCCCTCGAAACATCTCATATGTTCCGCGACATTTCAAAAATGTCTTCGGTGCCTCAATTCTAAACCATTTAACATTACCAAACTATCATGTAGTCATCAAAACGTGTATGTCAGATGTTCGCAACATCCACAGACCACGTTCGAGGTCCAGCACACCGAGCGGTGCATTAAGGACACAAGCCTTCTACCGTCCGCATAATTGCTACTGTCAACTTTCAACAATATTTTCTCTAGGAACATATCTAAAACAGTAGAACTAAAGCGCGAGCTACGACATAATTTGCAAAAAACTTTTGACTATGTTCAGGATAAACAAGTTCATCTTATGAACTCCCACTTAGATAGACATCCCTCTAGTCATCTAGGTGATTACATGATCCGAGTCAACTAGGCCGTGTCCGATCATCACGTGAGACGGACTAGTCATCATCGGTGAACATCTTCATGTTGATCGTATCTACCATACGACTCATGCTCGACCTTTTGGTCTCTTGTGTTCCGAGGCCATGTCTGTACATGCTAGGCTCGTCAAGTCAACCTAAGTGTTTCGCGTGTGTAAATCTGGCTTACACCCGTTGTATGTGAACGTAAGAATCTATCACATCCAATCATCACGTGGTGCTTCGAAACGACGAACTTTCGCAACGGTGCACAGTTAGGGGGAACACTTTCTTGAAATTTTAATGAGGGATCATCTTATTTACTACCGTCGTTCTAAGAAAATAAGATGTATAAACATGATAAACATCACATGCAATCACAAAGTGACATGATATGGTCAATATCATTTTGCTCCTTTTGATCTCCATCTTCGGGACTCCATGATCATCATCGTCACAGGCATGACATCATGATCTCCATCATCATGATCCCCATCATCGTGTCTTCATGAAGTTGTCTCGCCAACTATTACTTCTACCACTATGGCTAACGGTTAGCAATAAAGTAAAGTAATTACATGATGTTTATGTTGACACGCAGGTCATAAATAAATTAAGACAACTCCTATGGCTCCTGCCGGTTGTCACACTCATCGACATGCAAGTCGTGATTCCTATTACAAGAACATGATCAATCTCATACATCACATATATCATTCATCACATCCTTTTGGCCATATCACATCACATAACACTTGCTGCAAAATCAAGTTAGACATCCTCTAATTGTTGTTGCAAGTTTTCACGTGGCTGCTACAGTGTTGCTAGCAAGAACGTTTCTTACCTACGCCAAAACCACAACGTGATTTGCCAATTTCTATTTACCCTTCATAAGGACCCTGTTCATCGAATCCGATCTGACTGAAGTGGGAGAGACAGACACCCGCCAGCCACCTTATGCAACTAGTGCATGTCAGTCGGTGGAACCGGTCTCACGTAAGCGTACGTGTAAGGTTGGTCCAGGCCGCTTCATCCCACAATGCCGCCGAATCAATATAAGACTAGTAACGGCAAGATAATTGACAATATCGACGCCCACAACTGCTTTGTGTTCTACTCGTGCATAGAAACTACGCATAGACCTAGCTCATGATGCGACTGTTGGGGAACGTAGCAGAAATTCAAAATTTTCTACGCAACACCAAGATCAATCTATGGAGTAATCTAGCAACGAGGGAAGGAGAGTGCATCTACATACCCTTGTAGATCGCTAAGCGGAAGCGTTCAAGTGAAAGGGGTTGATGGAGTCGTACTCGTCGTGATCCAAATCACCGATGATCCTAGCGCCGAACGGACGGCACCTCCGCGTTCAACACACGTACAGAACGGAGACGTCTCCTCCTTCTTGATCCAGCAAGGGGAGAGGAGAAGTTGAGGGAAAACTCTGACAGCACGACGGCATGGTGGTGATGGAGCTCGTGGTTCTCCGGCAGGGCTTCGCCAAGCACTACGGAGGAGGATGAGGTGTTGGAGGAGGGAGAGGGCTGCGCTAGGGGAAGGGTGCGGCTGCCCTCTCTCTTCCTCACTATATATAGGGGTAAGGGAGGAGGGGGAGGCGCCCTAGAGTTCCCTAGGGGAGGGGCGGCGGCCACAGGGGAAACCCTAGATGGGTTTGGGCGCCCCCACCCCCTAGGAAACTTGCCCCCCAAGCCGGGAGGGGCGGCTGCCCTAGGGGTGGCGCCCCCACCTCTCTGGTTACGTGAGATGGGGTTGGGAGGGGCGCTCAGCCCCTTACTGGGCTGATGTGCCCTCTCCCCTTGACCCATAAGGCCCCCCAACGCTTGCCCGGGCCTCCGAAACCCCTTCCGGACACGCTGGTCATCACCTGGTACCCACAGAACAATTCTGGACTCCAATACCCTTCGTCCAATATACCGATCTTCACCTCTGGACCATTCCGGAGCTCCTCGTCATGTCCGGGATCTCATTCGGGACTCCGAACAACCTTCAGTAACCACATACTATTTCCCATAACAACTCTAGCGTCACCGAACCTTAAGTGTGTAGACCCTACGGGTTCGGGAACCATGCAGACATGACCGAGACAACTCTCCGGCCAATAACTAACAGCGGGATCTGGATACCCATGTTGGCTCCCACATGTTCCACGATGATCTCATCGGATGAACCATGATGTCGAGGATTCAATCAACACCGTATTCAATTCCCTTTGTCTAGCGGTATTGCACTTGCCCGAGATTCGATCATCGGTATCTCGATACCTTGTTCAATCTCGTTACCGGCAAGTCTCTTTACTCGTTCCGTAACACATCATCCCGTGATCAACACCTTGGTCACATTGCGCATATGATGATGTCCTACCGAGTGGGCCCAGAGATACCTCTCCGTTACACGGAGTGACAGATCCCAGTCTCGATTCGTGCCAACCCAACAGACACTTTCGGAGATACCCGTAGTGTACCTTTATAGCCACCCAGTTACGTTGTGACGTTTGGTACACCCAAAGCATTCCTACGGTATCCGGGAGTTGCACAATCTCATGGTCTAAGGAAATAATACTTGACATTAGAAAAGCTTTAGCATATGAACTACACGATCTTTGTGCTAGGCTTAGGATTGGGTCTTGTCCATCACATCATTCTCCTAATGATGTGATCCCGTTATCAATGACATCCAATGTCCATGGTCAGGAAACCGTAGCCATCTATTGATCAACGAGCTAGTCAACTAGAGGCTTACTAGGGACATGGTGTTGTCTATGTATCCACACATGTATCTGAGTTTCCTATCAATACAATTATAGCATGGATAATAAACGATTATCATGAACAAGGAAATATAATAATAACCAATTTATTATTGCCTCTAGGGCATATTTCCAACTGTCTCCCACTTGCACTAGAGTCAATAATCTAGTTCACATTGCCATGTGATTAACACTCACAGGTCACATCACCATGTGACCAACATCCAAAGAGTTTACTAGAGTCAATAATCTAGTTCACATCACTATGTGATTAACACTCAATGAGTTCTGGGTTTGATCATGTTATGCTTGTGAGAGAGGTTGTAGTCTGCGGGTCTGCAACATTCAGATCCGTATGTATGTCATCTTGTGGATGCAGCTACTACGCTATATTTGGAGCCATTTCAAATAACTGTTCTACTATACGAATCCGGTATCTCTACTCAGAGCTATTCGGATAGGTGTTAAGCTTGCATCGATGTAACTCTTTACGTCGAACTCTTTATCACCTCCATAACCGAGAAACATATCCTTATTCCTCTAAGGATAATTTTGACCGATATCTGGTGATCTACTCCTAGATCATCTTTGTACCCTCTTGCCAGACATGTGGCAAGGCACACATCAGGTGCGGTACTCAGCATGGCATACCGTATAGAGCCTATGACAAAAGCATAGGGGACGACCTTCGTCCTTCCTCCTTCTTCTGCCGTGGTCGAGCTTTAAGTCTTAACTTACAACTCAGGCAAGAACTCCTTCTTTAACTGATCCGTCTTGAACACCTTCAAGATCATGTCAAGGTATGTGCTCATATGAAAGTACTATTAAGAGATTTTGATCTATCCTTATAGATCTTGATGCTCAATGTTCAAGTAGCTTAATCCAGGTTTTCCATTGAAAACACTTTTCAAATAACCCTATATGCTTTCCAGAAATTCTACATCATTTCTGATCAACCATATGTTCACAACATATACTCATCAAAAATTATATATTGCTCCCACTCACTTCTTTGGAAATACAAGTTTCTCATAAACTTTGTATAAACCCAAATCTTTGATCATCTCATCAAAGCGTACATTCCAACTCCGAGATGCTTACTCCAGTCCTTAGAAGGATTGCTGGAGCTTTGCATACTTGTTAGCATCTTTCAGGATTGACAAAAATCTTCAGGTTGTATCACATACAACCTTTCCTCAAGAAAATCGTGAGGAAACAATGTTTTGACATCCTATCTGCAAGATTTCACAAATAATGCAGTGACTGCTAATATAATTCCAACAGACTCTTAACATCGCTACGAGTGAGAAAGTCTCACCGTAGTCAACTCCTTGAACTTGTCGGGAAACATCTTAACGACAAGTCGATCTTTCTTAATGGTGGCATTTACCATCATTGTCCGTCTTCCTTTCCAAATCCATCTGTACTCAACAGCCTCACGATCATCGAGCCGTTCTGCCAAAGTCTACACTTTGTTTTCATACATGGATCCTCTCTTGGATTTTATGAGCCATTCATCGGAATCCGGGCCCACCATCGCTTCTCCATAGCTCGTAGGTTCATTGTTGTCTAGCAACATGACTTCCAAGACAGGATTACGTACCACTCTGAAGTAGTACGCATCCTTGTCATCCTACGAGGTTTGGGAGTGACTTGATCCGAAGTCTCATGATCACTATCATAAGCTTCCACTTCAATTGGTGTAGGTGCCACAGGAACAACTCTTTGTGCCCTGCTATACACTAGTTGAAGTGACGGTTCAATAACCTCATCAAGTCTCCACCATCCTCCCACTCAATTCTTTCGAGAGAAACTTTTCCTCTAGAAAGGACCCGATTCTAGAAACAATCCCTATTGCTTTTGGATCTGAGACAGGAGGTATACCCAACTGTTTTAGGTATTCTATGAAGATGCATTCATCTGCTTTGGGTTCGAGCTTATCAGCCTGAAACTTTTCACATAAGCGTCGTAGCCCCAAACTTTTAAGAAACGACATCTTAGGTTTCTCTAAACCATATTGTGTCATCTCAATGGAATTGTGTGGTGCCCTATTTAAAGTGAATGCGGTTGTCTCTAATTAATGCCTAACCCATAAACTATCGTGGTAATTCGATAAGAGACATCATGGTATGCATCATATCCAATAGGGTGCAGTTATGATGTTCGGACACACCATCACACTATGGTGTTCCAGGCAGTACTAGTCGTGAAACAATTTCCACAATGTCTCAATTGTGTACCAAACTCGCAACTCAGATATTCATCTCTATGATCATATCATAGATATTTTATCCTCTTGTCACGACGATCTTCAACTTCATTCTGAAATTACTTGAACCATTCAATAATTCAGACTTGTGTTTCATCAAGTAAACATACTCAGTATCTACTCAAATCATCTATGAAGTAAGAGCATAACGATATCCACTGCGTGCCTCAACACTCATTGGACTGCACACATCAAAATGTGTTACTTCCAACAAGTTGCTTTCTTGTTCCATTTTACTGAAACCGAAGCTTTCAGTCATCTTGCCCATGTGGTATGATTTGCATGTCTCAAGCGATTCAAAATCAAGTGAGTCCAAACGGTCCATCTGCATGGAATTTCTTCATGCGTATATACCAACAGACATGGTTCACATGTCTCAATCTTTTCAAAAATGAGTGAGTCCAAAGATCCATCAACATGGAGCTTCTTCTTGCGTTTTATACAAATATGACTTACATGGCAGTGCCACAAGTAGGTGGTACTATCATTACTATCTTATATCTTTTGGCATGAACATGTGTATCACTATGATCGAGATTCAATAAACCATTCATTTTAGGTGCAAGACCATTGAAGGTATTATTCAAATAAACAGAGTAACTATTATTCTCCTTAAATGAATGACCGTATTGCGATAGACATAATCCAATCATGTCTATGCTCAACGCAAACACCAAATAACAATTATTTAGGTCTAACACCAATCTCGATGGTAGAGGGAGCATGCGATGCTTGATCACATCAAGCTTGGAAACACTTCCAACACATATCGTCATCTCACCTTTAGCTAGTCTCCGTTTATTCCGTAGCTTTTATTTCGACTTACTAACACTTAGCAACCGAACCAGTATCTAATACCCTGGTGCTACTAGGAGTACTAGTAAAGTACACATTAACATAATGTATATCCAATATACTTGTATCGACCTTGCCAGCCTTCTCTTCTACCAAGTATCTAGGGTAATTCTGCTCCAGTGGTTGTTCCCCTTATTATAGAAGCACTTAGTCTCGGGCTTGGGTTCAACTTTGGGCTTCTTCACTTGAGCAGCAACTGACTTGTCGTTTCATGAAGTATCCCTTTCTTGCCCTTGCCCTTCTTGAAATTAGTGGTTTTTAACTAACCATCAACAAGTGATGCTCCTACTTGACTTCTACTTTCGCGGTGTCAAGCATCGCGAATATCTCAAGGATCATCATATCTATCCCTGATATGTTATAGTTCATCACGAAGCTCTAGCAGCTTGGTGGCAATGACTTTGGAGAAACATCACTATCTTATCTGGAAGATCAACTCCCACTCGATTCAAGTGATTGTTGTACTCAGACAATCTGAGCACAAGCTCAACGATTGAGCTTTTCTCCCTTAGTTTGCAGGCTAAGAAAATCGTCGGAGGTCTTATACCTCTTGACGTGGGCACGAGCCTGAAATCCCAATTTCAGCCCTCGAAACATCTCATATGTTCCGCGACATTTCAAAAATGTCTTCGGTGCCTCAATTCTAAACCATTTAACATTACCAAACTATCATGTAGTCATCAAAACGTGTATGTCAGATGTTCGCAACATCCACAGACCACGTTCGAGGTCCAGCACACCGAGCGGTGCATTAAGGACACAAGCCTTCTACCGTCCGCATAATTGCTACTGTCAACTTTCAACAATATTTTCTCTAGGAACATATCTAAAACAGTAGAACTAAAGCGCGAGCTACGACATAATTTGCAAAAAACTTTTGACTATGTTCAGGATAAACAAGTTCATCTTATGAACTCCCACTTAGATAGACATCCCTCTAGTCATCTAGGTGATTACATGATCCGAGTCAACTAGGCCGTGTCCGATCATCACGTGAGACGGACTAGTCATCATCGGTGAACATCTTCATGTTGATCGTATCTACCATACGACTCATGCTCGACCTTTTGGTCTCTTGTGTTCCGAGGCCATGTCTGTACATGCTAGGCTCGTCAAGTCAACCTAAGTGTTTCGCGTGTGTAAATCTGGCTTACACCCGTTGTATGTGAACGTAAGAATCTATCACACCCAATCATCACGTGGTGCTTCGAAACGACGAACTTTCGCAATGGTGCACAGTTAGGGGGAACACTTTCTTGAAATTTTAATGAGGGATCATCTTATTTACTACCGTCGTTCTAAGAAAATAAGATGTATAAACATGATAAACATCACATGCAATCAAAAAGTGACATGATATGGTCAATATCATTTTGCTCCTTTTGATCTCCATCTTCGGGACTCCATGATCATCATCGTCACAGGCATGACATCATGATCTCCATCATCATGATCCCCATCATCGTGTCTTCATGAAGTTGTCTCGCCAACTATTACTTCTACCACTATGGCTAACGGTTAGCAATAAAGTAAAGTAATTACATGATGTTTATGTTGACACGCAGGTCATAAATAAATTAAGACAACTCCTATGGCTCCTGCCGGTTGTCACACTCATCGACATGCAAGTCGTGATTCCTATTACAAGAACATGATCAATCTCATACATCACATATATCATTCATCACATCCTTTTGGCCATATCACATCACATAACACTTGCTGCAAAATCAAGTTAGACATCCTCTAATTGTTGTTGCAAGTTTTCACGTGGCTGCTACAGTGTTGCTAGCAAGAACGTTTCTTACCTACGCCAAAACCACAACGTGATTTGCCAATTTCTATTTACCCTTCATAAGGACCCTGTTCATCGAATCCGATCTGACTGAAGTGGGAGAGACAGACACCCGCCAGCCACCTTATGCAACTAGTGCATGTCAGTCGGTGGAACCGGTCTCACGTAAGCGTACGTGTAAGGTTGGTCCGGGCCGCTTCATCCCACAATGCCGCCGAATCAATATAAGACTAGTAACGGCAAGATAATTGACAATATCGACGCCCACAACTGCTTTGTGTTCTACTCGTGCATAGAAACTACGCATAGACCTAGCTCATGATGCGACTGTTGGGGAACGTAGCAGAAATTCAAAATTTTCTACGCAACACCAAGATCAATCTATGGAGTAATCTAGCAACGAGGGAAGGAGAGTGCATCTACATACCCTTGTAGATCGCTAAGCGGAAGCGTTCAAGTGAAAGGGGTTGATGGAGTCGTACTCGTCGTGATCCAAATCACCGATGATCCTAGCGCCGAACGGACGGCACCTCCGCGTTCAACACACGTACAGAACGGAGACGTCTCCTCCTTCTTGATCCAGCAAGGGGAGAGGAGAAGTTGAGGGAAAACTCTGACAGCACGACGGCATGGTGGTGATGGAGCTCGTGGTTCTCCGGCAGGGCTTCGCCAAGCACTACGGAGGAGGATGAGGTGTTGGAGGAGGGAGAGGGCTGCGCTAGGGGAAGGGTGCGGCTGCCCTCTCTCTTCCTCACTATATATAGGGGTAAGGGAGGAGGGGGAGGCGCCCTAGAGTTCCCTAGGGGAGGGGCGGCGGCCACAGGGGAAACCCTAGATGGGTTTGGGCGCCCCCACCCCCTAGGAAACTTGCCCCCCAAGCCGGGAGGGGCGGCTGCCCTAGGGGTGGCGCCCCCACCTCTCTGGTTACGTGAGATGGGGTTGGGAGGGGCGCTCAGCACCTTACTGGGCTGATGTGCCCTCTCCCCTTGACCCATAAGGCCCCCCAACGCTTGCCCGGGCCTCCGAAACCCCTTCCGGACACGCTGGTCATCACCTGGTACCCACAGAACAATTCTGGACTCCAATACCCTTCGTCCAATATACCGATCTTCACCCCTGGACCATTCTGGAGCTCCTCGTCATGTCCGGGATCTCATTCGGGACTCCGAACAACCTTCAGTAACCACATACTATTTCCCATAACAACTCTAGCGTCACCGAACCTTAAGTGTGTAGACCCTACGGGTTCGGGAACCATGCTGACATGACCGAGACAACTCTCCGGCCAATAACTAACAGCGGGATCTGGATACCCATGTTGGCTCCCACATGTTCCACGATGATCTCATCGGATGAACCATGATGTCGAGGATTCAATCAACACCGTATTCAATTCCCTTTGTCTAGCGGTATTGCACTTGCCCGAGATTCGATCATCGGTATCTCGATACCTTGTTCAATCTCGTTACCGGCAAGTCTCTTTACTCGTTCCGTAACACATCATCCCGTGATCAACACCTTGGTCACATTGCGCATATGATGATGTCCTACCGAGTGGGCCCAGAGATACCTCTCCGTTACACGGAGTGACAAATCCCAGTCTCGATTCGTGCCAACCCAACAGACACTTTCGGAGATACCCGTAGTGTACCTTTATAGCCACCCAGTTACGTTGTGACGTTTGGTACACCCAAAGCATTCCTACGGTATCCGGGAGTTGCACAATCTCATGGTCTAAGGAAATAATACTTGACATTAGAAAAGCTTTAGCATATGA
Organism: Aegilops umbellulata; assembly: GCA_032464435.1. Taxonomy (NCBI): domain Eukaryota; kingdom Viridiplantae; phylum Streptophyta; class Magnoliopsida; order Poales; family Poaceae; genus Aegilops; species Aegilops umbellulata. The sequence goes on from CP136056.1 coordinate 515,659,819, forward strand.
ACTACACGATCTTTGTGCTAGGCTTAGGATTGGGTCTTGTCCATCACATCATTCTCCTAATGATGTGATCCCGTTATCAATGACATCCAATGTCCATGGTCAGGAAACCGTAGCCATCTATTGATCAACGAGCTAGTCAACTAGAGGCTTACTAGGGACATGGTGTTGTCTATGTATCCACACATGTATCTGAGTTTCCTATCAATACAATTATAGCATGGATAATAAACGATTATCATGAACAAGGAAATATAATAATAACCAATTTATTATTGCCTCTAGGGCATATTTCCAACTGTCTCCCACTTGCACTAGAGTCAATAATCTAGTTCACATTGCCATGTGATTAACACTCACAGGTCACATCACCATGTGACCAACATCCAAAGAGTTTACTAGAGTCAATAATCTAGTTCACATCACTATGTGATTAACACTCAATGAGTTCTGGGTTTGATCATGTTATGCTTGTGAGAGAGGTTGTAGTCTGCGGGTCTGCAACATTCAGATCCGTATGTATGTCATCTTGTGGATGCAGCTACTACGCTATATTTGGAGCCATTTCAAATAACTGTTCTACTATACGAATCCGGTATCTCTACTCAGAGCTATTCGGATAGGTGTTAAGCTTGCATCGATGTAACTCTTTACGTCGAACTCTTTATCACCTCCATAACCGAGAAACATATCCTTATTCCTCTAAGGATAATTTTGACCGATATCTGGTGATCTACTCCTAGATCATCTTTGTACCCTCTTGCCAGACATGTGGCAAGGCACACATCAGGTGCGGTACTCAGCATGGCATACCGTATAGAGCCTATGACAAAAGCATAGGGGACGACCTTCGTCCTTCCTCCTTCTTCTGCCGTGGTCGAGCTTTAAGTCTTAACTTACAACTCAGGCAAGAACTCCTTCTTTAACTGATCCGTCTTGAACACCTTCAAGATCATGTCAAGGTATGTGCTCATATGAAAGTACTATTAAGAGATTTTTATCTATCCTTATAGATCTTGATGCTCAATGTTCAAGTAGCTTAATCCAGGTTTTCCATTGAAAACACTTTTCAAATAACCCTATATGCTTTCCAGAAATTCTACATCATTTCTGATCAACCATATGTTCACAACATATACTCATCAAAAATTATATATTGCTCCCACTCACTTCTTTGGAAATACAAGTTTCTCATAAACTTTGTATAAACCCAAATCTTTGATCATCTCATCAAAGCGTACATTCCAACTCCGAGATGCTTACTCCAGTCCTTAGAAGGATTGCTGGAGCTTTGCATACTTGTTAGCATCTTTCAGGATTGACAAAAATCTTCAGGTTGTATCACATACAACCTTTCCTCAAGAAAATCGTGAGGAAACAATGTTTTGACATCCTATCTGCAAGATTTCACAAATAATGCAGTGACTGCTAATATAATTCCAACAGACTCTTAACAATCTCATGGTGAAATGATACTTGACATTAGAAAAGCTTTAGCATATGAACTACACGATCTTTGTGCTAGGCTTAGGATTGGGTCTTGTCCATCACATCATTCTCCTAATGATGTGATCCCGTTATCAACGACATCCAATGTCCATGGTCAGGAAACCGTAACCATCTATTGATCAACGAGCTAGTCAACTAGAGGCTTACTAGGGACGTGGTGTTGTCTATGTATCCACACATGTATCTGAGTTTCCTATCAATACAATTATAGCATGGATAATAAACGATTATCATGAACAAGGAAATATAATAATAACCAATCTATTATTGCCTCTAGGGCATATTTCCAACATTTTCCAGGTCTATCCGTTCTGTTTGATCTTCCTCAAGAACCTTGCAGCGGTCGGCAGCGCTCTTCAACTTTACGGCCATCTCGGCTATTTCCTTCTTGCTTTGGCAGTGAGCAGCCTGTTCGGCTTTCAGCTCTTCAACCGCCTTTAGGGGCGCCGCATCGCTTTTCCTGGCCTGCTCCTTGGCTCGGGCAAGTTCTGCCCGAAGGTTCTCCATGGCAGCGGCACCATCTGCATCAAGCATACATGTTGTAAGATGCGGGCATCAAGCTCCTCTTACCTGGTGTCTCCGTAGAAATTACATACCTTGTGCCTCGTCCAACCGCTTGTTGACAAGCGCGATGTCGGCATCTGCCACGTCAAGTTGCTGCTTTAGCTCGGAAAATTCATCAGTCCGGCTAGCCACCGGACACTTCGCCACCTGCATCGGAAAGGTGAAACATTATACCTGGGGTTATTATCCTATGCGCGCCGTCATTTTTGACAACGCGCAGAGTCTCAGGGGCTACTATCTATACAGGACGCATCTTATATATGCGGAACTATCAAAAAGTACATCATTTTGCGTACCTCAAAACCTGTCAATAAACTCCTGACAGACTCATGCAACCCGCTCTCCGTGGATGCAATCCTCTCAATCACCGTACCCATCAACGCACGGTGTTCTTCTGAGATAGATGCTCGCCCGAGCAGATCCTTCAGCTCCTCCGACCATGCACTAGATTGTGTCGGACTCGCCCGATGGCCTTTTTCGAAGGCCGGACACGGAGGGCTTTGGGGTGCCATACGGCCGCCCTCCGGCCCTGCCAGATTCGGAGAAACCCTTCTTGATGACACCTCAGGGTCGCCCGCCTCACAGGGCGGTACGGTAGGGGGAGGCGTGCCGCTCTCCATCTTCTTCGGAAGAAGATCCCCTGAAGATGAGCTCTGCTGAGAAGGGCTGAGATCTGAACTACAAGGTAAAATTTCGGTTATATTCCTCATAAATAGAACAGGGATGTTTCTCATTTTAAACTCCCCTCTCTACTTACGGCTCGGTGGAGGGCTGATCCCCTTGGGGGCACAGTGCGGCCGAGGCATCCTCCGGCGCAGGACCCTCTGATGAAGATTTCTTCCCCCGCTTTGAGACCGTGGTCTCCGGGTCTTCAGAGGCCGTCCTCTTATTCCCCTGGGCAGAGGAATTCTCGATTCCTCCTTTTCTGACAGCCTCCTTCGGGGAGGCGGTAGCTTCCTTGTTCTCCCCTTCGCCTTCTTCCAAAGGCGCGACCTCCAGCATTCTGGTTAACAAGGGATCCGGCATGGTCTCCGAGAGGGGGGCCGGACACCTGATTAGCTTCGCTTTCGCTATCCACTCCTTCTTAAGAGACAGTTCTTTTAGGGACAATTTCATGATAAAAATATGGATAGAGTCTCCGGGTACGGGGCTAATTACTTGAGTATCTGGGCGATTGCAGCTCAGACCTGCGTCCTCGGTCGAGTCCGGACACATTGCTTGTGATCCGAAGAACAATTTGTACATCTCCATGGGCGTCGCGCCCATAAAATGTTGGAGAGCTCGTGGTCCCTCCGGATTGAACTCCCACAGGTGGAGGGGGCGACGTTTGCAGGGCAGGGTTTGGCGAATCAGCATGACCTGCGCCACTACGACCAGACTGATGTCTCTTGCTAGGAGATCTCGAGTACGGCCCTGCAACAAAGGCACGTCCTTGGATGGCCCCCAGTCCAGTCCTTTATTGACCCATGACGCTAGCTGCGGTGGGGGACCCGCGCGAAAGGCAGGTGGCGCCACCCATTTGGTGCCCCTGGGAGCGGTGATGTAAAACCACTCTCGTTGCCATAAGCTGGACTCCTCTTGAAAAGAACCCTCGGGCCATGGAGCACCAGCATTCTTGCTTATAAAAGCACCGCCGCACTCCGCATGCCGTCCCTCGATCATCTTCGGCTCTACTTTGAAAGTCTTGAGCCACAATCCGAAGTGAGGATAAGTAAGGAGGAAGGCTTCGCACACAACGATGAACGATGAAATGTGGATGATGGACTCCGGAGCCAAGTCATGAACTTCCAGCCCATAATAAAACATGAGCCCCCTCACGAAGGGGTCCATCGGGAAACCTAGCCCCCGAAGGAAATGAGACACAAATACCACACTCTCACCAGGCTTGGGAGTGGGAATGACCTTCCCTTGAGCAGGCAGCCTATGCGAGATTTCGCCGGTCAAGAACCTGGCCTCTCTCAACTTCAGCACGTCCTCCTCCGTGACGGAGGAGGGCATCCATCGGCCTCGAAGGTCGGAACCGGACATTGTTGAAGGTCTGAAGCGCCTGAAATTTGGAGCCTTGGATGTTGGAACTCGAGGCGAAGGGCGAACTCGTTTGAGATTGAAAGAAAGGAGTAAGGCCTTGGTCTCTTTATAAGAGGTTGAATACCAAGGGCCCTCCCCGTGAACGTTTGGGACTCGCCTTTGATCGAGAAAACATACCAACGGGCACGACTGGGTTACCCACGTCCGTATTGATGAGAATCCCGTAAATAAAGGGGACATGATCTCTGCTTTGAAAGGACGTGCCAAAGAAGCCACCTCGCAAAACTCGCTAATGTGTGACAGTAAAAACGACTCGAATAAAGGTGATGTCACTCTACGGAACACGTCAGCAGATTAGATTTGTGTAAATATTATTCTCTCTATGGCAATATATGGAAACTTATTTTGCAGAGCCGGACACTATCCTTATGTTCAAAAATCTTCTATGAAGTACTTGGAGGAGGAACCCGCCTTGCAATGCCGAAGACAATTTGCGCGCCGGACTCGTCGTCATTGAAGCCTGATTCAGGGGCTACTGAGGGAGTCCTGGATTAGGGGGTGTCCGCATAGACGGACTATACCTTCGGCCAGACTCCTGGACTATGAAGATACAAGATTGAAGACTTTGTCCCGTGTCCGGAAGAGACTTTCCTTGGCGTGGAAGGCAAGCTTGGCGATACGGATATGTAGATCTCCCACCATTGTAACTGAATCTGTGTAACCCTAGCCCTCTCAGGTGTCTATATAAACCGGAGGGGTTTAGTCCATAGGACGAACAATAGAACAACAATCATACCATAGGCTAGCTTCTATGGTTTAGCCTCCTTGATCTCGTGGTAGATCTACTCTTGTACTACCCATATCATCAATATTAATCAAGTAGGAGTAGGGTTTTACCTCCATCGAGAGGGCCCGAACCTGGGTAAAACACCGTGTCCCTTGTCTCCTGTTACCATCCGCCTAGACGCACAGTTCGGGACCCCCTACCTGAGATCCGCCGGTTTTGACACCGACAATGGGCCTCCTTAAGTGCCCTAGGTCTTCGTGAGCAAGCAAGTAGGATGCACACCCACTTAATTTCTTTTGTTGAGCTTTCATACATTTATAGCTCTAGTGCATCCGTTGCATGGCAATCCCTACTCCTTGCATTAACATCAATCGATGGGCATCTCCATAGCCTATTGATTAGCCTCGTTGATGTGAGATCTTCTCCTTTTTGTCTTCTCCACATAACCCCCATCATCATATCTATTCCACCCATAGTGCTATATCCATGGCTCACTGATACGTCTCCAACGTATCAATAATTTTTGATTGCTCCATGCTATATTATCTACTATTTTGGACTATATTGGGCTTTATTTTCCACTTTTATATTACTTTTGGGACTAACCTATTAACCGGAGGCCCAGCCCAGAATTGCAGTTTTTTTTGCCTATTTCAGTGTTTCGAAGAAATGGAATATCAAACGGAGTCCAAATGGACTGAAACCTTCGGGAACGTCATTTTCTCATCAGATATGATCCAGGAGACTTGGACCCTCCGTCAAGAAATCCACGAGGTGGTCACGAGGGTGGAGGGCGCCCCCCTAGGAAGCGCCCCCTGCCTCGTGGGCCCCTCGAAGCTCCACCGACGTACTCCTTCCTCCTATATATACCTACGTACCCCCAAACGATCAGAGACGGAGCCAAAAACCTAATTCCACCGCCGCAACCTTCTGTACCCACGAGATCCCATCTTGGGGCCTGTTCCGGAGCTCCGCCGGAGGAGGCATCCATCACGGAGGGCTTCTACATCATCGCCATAGCCTCTCCGATGAAGTGTGAGTAGTTTACCTCAGACCTTCGGGTCCATAGTTAGTAGCTAGATGGCTTCTTCTCTCTTTTTGGATCTCAATACAATGTTCTCCCCCTCTCTCGTGGAGATCTATTCGATGTAATATTCTTTTTGCGGTTTGTTTGTTGAGACCGATGAATTGTGGATTTATGATCAAGATTATCTACGAACAATATTTGAATCTTCTCTGAATTCTTTTATGTATGATTGGTTATCTTTGCAAGTCTCTTAGAATTATCAGTTTGGTTTGGCCTACTAGATTGGTTTTTCTTGCAATGGGAGAAGTGCTTAGCTTTGGGTTCAATCTTGCGGTGTTCTTTCCCAGTGACAGTAGGGGCAGCAAGGCACGTATTGTATTGTTGCCATCGAGGATAACAAGATGGGGTATTTATCATATTGCATGAATTTATTCCTCTACATCATGTCATCTTGCTTAAGGCGTTACTCTGTTTTCATTAACTTAATACTCTAGATGCATGCTGGATAGCGGTCGATGAGTGGAGTAATAGTAGTAGATGCAGGCAGGAGTCGGTATAGTTGTCTCGGACGTGATGCCTATATACATGATCATACCTAGATACTCTCATAACTATGCTCAATTCTGTCAATTGCTCAACAGTAATTTGTTCACCCACCGTAGAAATACTTATGCTCTTGAGAGAAGCCACTAGTGAAACCTATGGCCCCCAGGTCTATTCTCATCATATCAATCTCCAACCACTTTATTATTGATTTGCTTTTTTACTTTGCCTTTTATTTTACCTTGCATCTTTATATCAAAAATATCAAAAATATTATCTATCATCTCTTTAAGATCTCACTCTCGTAAGTGACCGTGAAGGGATTGACAACCCCTAATCGCGTTGGTTGCGTTGAGCTATTGTTTTGTGTAGGTATGAGGGACTTGCGCGTGACCTCCTACTGGATTGATACCTTGGTTCTCAAAAACTGACCGAAATACTTACGCTACTTTGCTGCATCATACTCTCCTCTTCGGGGAAATCCAACGCAGTGCTCAAGAGGTAGCAAGAAGAATTTCTAGCGCCGCTGCCGGGGAGTCTACGCAAAAGTCAACATACAAAGTACCCATCACAATCCCTATCTTTAGCACTACATTATTTGCCATTTGCCTCTCATTTTCCTCTCCCCCACTTCACCCTTGCCGTTTTATTTGCCCTCTCTTTTCCGTTTGCCTTCTTCTCGTCTTCCCGTTGCCATGGCCGAATCAAAAAGAATGAAGGGTCCTTTCCAGGGTCCTAGTACCTTGGACGACCCCTCTATCCTCTCTAAGCTCATAAATAATGATGCTATGGAAAGACCCACCGGGGTTTGTTGGGGAACGTAGTAATTCCAAAAAACATCCTACGCACACGCAAGATCATGGTGATGCATAGCAACGAGAGGGGAGAGTGTTGTTTACGTACCCTCATAGACCGATAGCGGAAGCGTTATGACAACGCGGTTGATGTAGTCGTACGTCTTCACGGCCCGACCGATCAAGCACCGAAACTACGACACCTCCGAGTTCTAGCACACGTTCAGCTCGATGACGATCCCCGGACTCCGATCCAGCAAAGTGTCGGCGATGAGTTCCGTCAGCACGACGGCGTGGTGACGATCTTGATGTTCTACCGTCGCAGGGCATCGCCTAAGCACTGCTACAATATTATCGAGGATTATGGTGGAGGGGGGCACCGCACACGGCTAAGAGATCAATGATCAATTGTTGTGTCTATGGGGTGCCCCCCTACCCCCGTATATAAAGGAGCAAGGGGGAGGTGCCGCCGGCCTAGGAGGAGGCGCGCCAGAGGAGTCCTACTCCTCTCGGGAGTAGGACTCCCCCCTTTTCCATGTTGGACTAGGACTTGGGGGGAAGGAGAGAGAGAGGGAAGGAAAGGGGGGGCGCCGCCCCATCCTTGTCCTATTCAGACTTGGGGGGGAGGGGCGCGCGACTGCCCCTTGGCCCGCCTCTCCTCTTCCTCCACTAGGCCCATTAAGGCCCAATAGCCTCCAGGGGGTTCCGGTAACCCCTCCGGCAATCCGGTAAAATCACATTTTCACCCAGATCACTTCCGATATCCAAACATAGGCTTCCAATATATCAATCTTCATGTCTCGACCATTTCGAGACTCCTCATCATGTCCGTGATCACATCCGGGACTCCGAACAACCTTAGGTACATCAAAACATATAAACTCATAATGAAACTGTCATCGTAATGTTAGCGTGCGGACCCTATGGGTTCGAGAACAATGTAGACATGACCGAGACACGTCTCCGGTCAATAACCAATAGCGGAACCTGGATGCTCATATTGGCTCCTACATATTCTACGAAGATCTTTATCGGTCAGACCGCATAACAACATACGTTGTTCCCTTTGTAATCGGTATGTTACTTGCCCGAGATTCGATCGTCGGTATCTTAATACCTAGTTCAATCTCGTTACCGACAAGTCTCTTTACTCGTTCCGTAATACATCATCTCGCAACTAACTCATTAGTTGCATTGCTTGCAAGGCTTAAGTGATGTGCATTATCGAGAGGGCCCAGAGATACCTCTGTGACAATCGGAGTGACAAATCCTAATCTCGAAATACGCCAACCCAACATGTACCTTCGGAGACACCTGTAGAGCTCCTTTATAATCACCCAGTTATGTTGTGACTTTTGGTAGCACACTAAGTGTTCCTCCGGTAAACGGGAGTTGCATAATCTCAAAGTCATAGGAACATGTATAAGTCATGAATAAAGCAATAGCAACATACTAAACGATCGGGTGCTAAGCTAATGGAATGGGTCATGTGAATCACATCATTGTCCTAAGGATGTGATCCCATTTAATCAAATGACAACACATGTCTATGGTTAGGAAACATAACCATCTTTGATTAACGAGCTAGTCAAGTAGAGGCATACTAGTGACAATCTGTTTGTCTATGTATTCACACAAGTATTATGTTTCCGATTAATACAATTCTAGCATGAATAATAAACATTTATCATGATATAAGAAAATAAATAATAACTTTATTATTGCCTCTAGGGCATATTTCCTTCAGTCTCCCACTTGCACTAGAGTCAATAATCTAGATTACACAGTAATGGTTCTAACACCCATGGAGCCTTGGTGCTGATCATGTTTTCCTCATGGAAGAGGCTTAGTCAACGGGTCTGCAACATTCAGATCCGTATGTATCTTGCAAATCTCTATGTCTCCCACCTGGACTAGATCCCGGATGGAATTGAAGCGTCTCTTGATGTGCTTGGTTCTCTTGTGAAATCTAGATTCCTTTGCCAAGGCAATTGCACCAGTATTGTCTCAAAAGATTTTCATTGGACCCGATGCACTAGGTATGACACCTAGATCGGATATGAACTCCTTCATCCAGACTCCTTCATTTGCTGCTTCCGAAGCAGCTATGTACTCCGCTTCACATGTAGATCCCGCCACGACGCTTTGTTTTGAACTGCACCAACTGACAGCTCCACCGTTTAATGTAAACACGTATCATGTTTGCGATTTAGAATCGTCCGGATCAGTGTCAAAGCTTGCATCAACGTAACCATTTACGATGAGCTCTTTGTCACCGCCATATACGAGAAACATATCCTTAGTCCTTTTCAGGTACTTCAGGATGTTCTTGACCGTTGTCAAGTGATCCACTCCTGGATTACTTTGGTACCTCCTTGCTAGTCTTATAGCAAGACACACATCAGGTTTGGTACACAACATTGCATACATGATAGAGCCTATGGCTGAAGCATAGGGAACATCTTTCATTTTCTCTCTATCTTCTGCGGTGGTCGGGCATTGAGTCTTACTCAACTTCACACCTTGTAACACAGGAAAGAATCCTTTCTTTGCCTGATCCATTTTGAACTTCTTCAAAACTTTGTCAAGGTATGTGCTTTGTGAAAGTCCAATTAAGCATCTTGATCTATCTCTATAGATCTTAATGCCCAATATGTAAGAAGCTTCACCGAGGTCTTTCATTGAAAAACTCTTATTCAAGTATCCCTTTATGCTATCCAGAAATTCTATATCATTTTTGATCAGTAATATGTCATCCACATATAATATCAGAAATGCTACAGAGCTCCCACTCACTTTCTTGTAAATACAAGCTTCTCCAAAACTCTGTATAAAGCCAAATTCTTTGATCACACTATCAAAGCATTTATTCCAACTCCGAGAGGCTTGCACCAGTCCATAAATGGATCGCTGGAGCTTGCACACTTTGTTAGCTCCCTTTGGATCGACAAAACCTTCCGGTTGCATCATATACAACTCTTCTTCTACAAATCCATTCAGGAATGCAGTTTTGACATCCATCTGCCAAATTTCATAATCATAAAATGTGGCAATTGCTAACATGATTCAGACAGACTTAAGCATCGCTACGGGTGAGAAGGTCTCATCGTAGTCAATCCCATGAACTTGTCGAAAACCTATCGCAACAAGTCGAGCTTTGTAGACAGTAACATTATCGTCAGCGTCAATCTTCTCCTTGAAGATCCATTTATTTTCAATTGCTTGCCGATCATTGGGCAAGTCAACCAAATTCTACACTTTGTTCTCATACATGGATCCCATCTCAGATTTCATGGCTTCTAGCCATTTTGCGGAATCTGGGCTCACCATCGCTTCTTCATAGTTCGTAGGTTCACCATGATCTAGTAGCATGACTTCCAGAACAGGATTACCGTACCACTCTGGTGCGGATCTTACTCTGGTTGATCTACGAGGTTCGGTAGTAACTTGATCTGAAGTTTCATGATCATCATCATTAGCTTCCTCACTAATTGGTGTAGGTGTCACAGAAACCGGTGTTTGTGATGTACTACTTTCCAATAAGAGAGCAGGTACAGTTACCTCATCAAGTTCTACTTTCCTCCCACTCACTTCTTTCGAGAGAAACTCCTTCTCTAGAAAGGATCCATTCTTAGCAACGAATGTTTTGCCTTCGGATCTGTGGTAGAAGGTGCACCCAACAGTATCCTTTGGGTATCCTATGAAGACACATTTCTACGATTTAGGTTCGAGCTTATCAGGTTGAAGTTTTTTCACATAAGCATCACAGCCCCCAACTTTCAGAAACGACAACTTTGGTTTCTTGCCAAACCACAGTTCATAAGGAGTCGCCTCAACGGATTTCGATGGTGCCCTATTTAACGTGAATGCAACCGTCTCTGAAGCATAACCCCAAAATGACAGCGGTAAATCTGTAAGAGACATCATATATCGCACCATATCTAGTAATGTACGATTACGACGTTCGGACACACCTTTACGCTGTGGTGTTCCGGGTGGCGTGAGTTGCGAAACTATTCCGCATTATTTCAAATGTAGACCAAACTCGTAACTCAAATATTCTCCTCCACGATCAGATCGCAGAAACTTTATTTTCTTGTTACGATGATTTTCAACTTCACTCTGAAATTCTTTGAACTTTTCAAATGTTTCAGACTTATGTTTCATTAAGTAGATATACCCATATCTGCTTAAATCATCTGTGAAGGTGAGAAAATAACGATATCCGCCATGAGCCTCAACATTCATCGGACCACATACATCTGTTGCTCTCTCCATACACTAGTGCAGAACCGGGCAATAGCACCGGTTCGTAAGGCCCTTTAGTGTGTGGGCACTAAAGCCCCCCCCTTTAGTACCGGTTCAGCATGAACCGGTTCTAAAGGGCAACCACGTGGCACGAGCCAGCTCCGGGGGCCGGGAGCCCTTTAGTACCGGTTGGTAACACCAACCGGTACTAAAATGTTTGGGTTTTTTTTGGTTTTATGATTTCTTTTTCATTTAATTTTGTGTTTTCCATTTTAATTCTTTTTCGTTTCACCCGCAGATACATATATATATATATATATATATATATATATATATATATATATATATATATATATATATATATATAATAACTCATGCATGCTCGCATCATACATCATCATATATAATAACAAGTCCTACTAGCTAATTAATCAAGCATCATCATACAACTTCTACTCGTTATTAATAATAAGTCATACGATCATCATCCTCATAGTCATCGAACCCAACCCTACATAATTGTTCTTAGCACATGATCATCAAGTATCAGGTAGGATCGGACCTAAACACACTTAAGGTAAAATAGCATAAAACAATATAGACCCTGACTCTCCATTATGAAGAATGGAGATCATCCTGTCTCCAATTCTTGCGCCTCGCTTCCTTTTGCTTCCAAGAAGCTCCTTACGACTTTCCATACATTTTTTCCATCCTTTGATTGTCATGTCTCCACTTCTTTTAGAAATCCGGTATGGACAGTTGAGATTCGTAGGATGACCTGAATATATGTTCAAAACACGAAGGCTGCCGCCATTCTGATACATCAAATGAGGAACACAATCCTCTGGGATAAGCTGTTGAAAAACATAGTAATAACTTCGTAGTTAGCAATGATGTACTAGTTTTAGAAGTATGCAAAAAGATGCACGGATGTCGTAATAGTAAAAAAACTTACTAGGGTATCTCCATGGTAGTTACCGTAGTTCAACACGTGCACTAGTGGCACGTATTGACCATAATGTTGAGGAGTTCGATTGTAGATATTGTAATTCTCAAGATCATTACAAAATCCAACCAGATGAGTTTTCTCCTTGTAAGTTAACTCAGAGCCATCGGTGTAGTAAGTTCTATCTACCATCTTCTGCACATTCTTTGATACTTCAAAATAAGCTGTCAATGGAAATAAGCTTTCAACTATTTTGAAATGAACAATATAAGTTCTATTAATAATTAACTATGTTTGAGAAACTCACATAGCGGTAGAACTGGAGGAGTATCAACAAGGACCCAATTGTCCATATTGTCTTGCTCGATTTCAGGATCACCAAGATCCATGGTGACAAGCACACCCTCATCAAAACCATACAAATTGCAAAATGCTTCCCAATTTTTGCAACCAAAATGGGTTACGCTCTCAGCATTATACAACTTTACTTCAAAATCCACATCATGATGGGTCCTTAGGTGAAATTGCTTCGTTTCAAAATTTTCATGGTCTTCAAAATCCATCCTCTCCAAGACACAGCGTCTTGCATGGCATGGGATCAACTATACTCGAATTGTAAAAGATGAAAATTACACGTTGAAATAGTTGAAGTCATACTTAATTATGAAAAAAAAAACACTTGTCGTCGTTGCGTACCGTTTCAACTTCGAAGGTCTCCTCGAGCTTAATGCTGAAGCGCCGACCATCGTCCATGTGAGGCCTGTCGCACTCACCTCGGTCGTCGTGGCACCAGTCGCACTCCCCCGGGAGACTTTCGTCGTCCGATGATGACATTTCCTATACGTTCATAATTCAAAGACTAAATTAGATCATTATTATTCAACTAATCATATGCATATGCCTTGCATATAGTGCTCTCCAATTTGAGCATTCAATAAGAAAAATCAAATCGCAAAATAAAGTAGTATTCAAATTAGGATGCCTTCAATTATAAGAAAAACTACATCATCTCCATGTGTCCGTACATCGAATATTATCACTAATACACGTCGAATACTATATATCATACATATCGCCAGTACAGCTAGAACCGTAGCGCCCGACGGGTATCGGCGCGGGCGGTGGACACCCAAAGGGAAGGAACCATCACAGGATCATAGCTCCAGTGAGATCCCTGAAGAACCTGCCAGGTATTCTCGAACCTGCCCTCCAACGCAACCATGTAGCGACGGACGTGCTGGTCCTCCTCGCTGACACGGTGACGTACCACCTCCGCGGTGTCCGGAAGCCTCGGCACCGTCACTGGCCCATGCGACCGCCACCAAACAAGGATCGGGTCAATGACGGGCTGTCTCCTCATCAAGCTACGCCCCCGGAAGGTAGCGCCTCCCAGTACCACCCCGGCGGAGCCCAGTCCCGGACATGGCCCATCTGGTCAAGCAGGTGTCGTCCTCCGCTGACTCGATGACGAGGATGCGGGATAGGCATCGTCCACGTCGATGCGGTAATAGTTGCTTTAACTAAAAAAAGAAACTAGTTCTATTAATTTTCTTGCTAAAAATAAACTACTTCAACTATTTCAACTACTAAGCACTTACTATAAATAGAATAATGTAGTATATACTTACTCAAAATAAACAAGTTGCCCTCTAACTAAGTCCATTAAATACTTACTAAGTAGTACTAATTACTAAAAGTTATCGGGGAGGGGGGGTATATCGACAACGACATACCCGATAACAAAAATATGAACATAATAAAAATTCTATGAACAAAATTACAACAAAAAATCATAAAAATTCTATGAAAAAATTCTATGAACTAGTTATATTAATTATTGAACTAGTTCTAATTTCTAGTTCGACATTAATCTAACATTCGACATTAATCTAGTACGTATGTGTGTATGTGTACGCCGCCGCCCCCGCCCCGTATGTACGGGGCGGGGGCGGCGGCGTACGGGGCGGGGGCGCCGGCGTTCGGGGCGGCGGCGGGGACGGAAGGCGGCGCGCGGCATTCGGGGCGGACGGCGGCGCGGCGGCCGGGTACGCGCGAGGAGAGAGAGCGAGATACGTATGGACGGCGGCGCGGCGTTCGGGGCGGACGGCGACGACGACGGACGGCGGCGCGGCGGCGTTCGGGGCGGCGGCGGGGACGACGACGACGACGACGGGCGACGGGCAGCGACGACGGGAGCGGCGCGTGAGAGGTTGACGAGAAAGAAGTGGAGATGTAACTAAAATTTCGTAAGTGCTGTATATATAGGGTGAGCCTTTAGTATCGGTTGGAGCCACCAACCGGTACTAAAGGCCAACTTTGGCCAGGTCAGGAGGCGGGAAGACAAGGCCTTTAGTACCGGTTGGTGGCTCCAACCGGTACTAAAAGGTGGTCTTTAGTACCGGTTGGAGCCACCAACCGGTACTAAAGGCCTCGCGCTGCCTGCACAAATTTTAGTCCCACCTCGCCGGGCGAAGGGTAGTCGCACTGGTTTATAAACCCAGCCGCGGCTGCCCTTTCGAACTCCTCTGTATAGCAGGCTTGTGGGCCTAAACTCTGCGCGCTGCCCTGTGAGTTTGCTGGGCCTTTAAGGCCTGTAATTGCACGCCCGTGGCCTAGCAGGCCCACAGGGCAGCGCCCCAATTTTTTATTTGCTTTTCTTTTCTGCTTTATTTTCTTCTATTTATTTCTGCATAGTTTTTTGTATAGTTTTTTCTTTTCTGTTATATTTATTTGTGAGTAGTTTTTCATCTAGTTTGCCAAAATTCAACATTTTCAGAGTTCATTTTGTAGTGATTTTCAATTTCACGGTCATTTTGTGAACGATTGAAAAATAGCAAATATATTTTTTTCTTTTCTGCTTTATTTTTTCTTCTATTTATTTCTGAGTAGTTTTTTCTTTTCTGCTATATTTATTTTCTTCTATTTATTTCTGAGTAGTTTTTTATATAATTTTTTCTTTTCTGCTATTTTTTCTTTTCTGCAAAACTTGATGGCCAAACTCTGGAGTTATAACCAAAGTTTTAAAAAAAGAAATGCCGACGTGTAGTGTAATTAGTCCGGAGTTGTAATAAGTTATTAAAAATAAAAAGAGGTGCAATGCTTCGTTAATTTGCTTCAAGCCTTTCGGAATAGTGTGAACTGCACTGCGCGTAGCTCCGTGCAATCTACCATATTCCTGAAGGCTTGAAGCTAAGCAACGTGAGCATTGAGCCTCTTCTTCATCGTCTCTGCACTCAGGGCTTATAAACTGCTCCTAGTCCCTCTCTCTTGGCGAGGTGGGACTAAAAAACAGCTTACTAAGAAACTGTAGTATTGGTCACCCTTTAGTACCGGTTGGAGCCACCAACCGGTACTAAAGGTGGTGCTATGCCTGCACAAAATTTAGTGTCATTTAGCTCAAAACAAATCATTGAATGCATGAAAAATAGCAAATGAAGGCAGAAATGGTTGAAAGTTGATGGCATCGCTTTGAATGGTGCATACTGAATGCACAAAAATTCTGGAGTTGTAATAAGTTTAAAAAATGAAATGCCTTTGTAACAGATGAGTTTAATTTCGTCAGAAACCTGAATACTTCGAAAGAGATTGTCCAGTTTGTAAACAAAGTGCATCCAGTTTTAGCCGTAAGCCTCTCTACTTTCTTGCACATGCTATGTGGGTGAAATGATGATACCATGCCAAGTTTCAACTTTTCCAGAGTTCATTTGTAGTGCTTTTCAATTTCCAGGTCATTTAGTTCTCAAAACAAATCATTGAATGCATGAAAAATAGCAAATGAAGGCAGAAATGGTTGAAAGTTGATGGCATCGCTTTGAATGGTGCATATTGAATGCACAAAAATTCTGGAGTTGTAATAAGTTTAAAAAAATGAAATGCCTTTGTAACAGATGAGTTTAATTTCGTCAGAAACCTGAATACTTCGAAAGAGATTGTCCAGTTTGTAAACGAAGTGCATCCAGTTTTAGCCGTAAGCCTCTCTACTTTCTTGCACATGCTATGTGGGTGAAATGATGATACCATGCCAAGTTTCAACTTTTTCAGAGTTCATTTGTAGTGCTTTTCAATTTCCAGGTCATTTAGTTCTCAAAACAAATCATTGAATGCA
Source organism: Aegilops umbellulata (assembly GCA_032464435.1). Classification (NCBI taxonomy): domain Eukaryota; kingdom Viridiplantae; phylum Streptophyta; class Magnoliopsida; order Poales; family Poaceae; genus Aegilops; species Aegilops umbellulata. The sequence goes on from CP136056.1 coordinate 515,676,367, forward strand.
TGAAAAATAGCAAATGAAGGCAGAAATGGTTGAAAGTTGATGGCGTCGCTTTGAATGGTGCATACTGAACGCAAAAAATATAAGAGCATTTACATCATGATCTTATATTTCTTTACAGTCTAAATTGTCAATATGATCTTATAACCTAAAAAATACTTTGATCATCAATGATCTTTGTGTGTACAATCTGAATTGTCAATATGAGTCATCAACAATTTATAAACCGACGAAGACTCATATTGCGGCCATAAATTCTACACATAGAGTTCAATGAAGACCAAGTGCTTGTGATAGTTTGAGAAATAACATATTTAAGGTGGTAAAAGGCTTGTTAGGGGAGCGAGGTGGGACTAAAAACAGCCTGCCACAACGTCATTAGTACCGGTTCATGGTTCGAACCGGCACTAAATGGTGATGGTGGGGCCATAGCCTGACCGCAGGCTGACACAGCCTCTTTAGTACTCGTTCGTGGGACGAACCGGTACTAAAGGTTCTCCACAAACCGGTACTATTAATCGCCGCCACGAACCGGCACTAATATACACATTAGTGCCGGATCTAATTCAAACCGGCACTAATGTGCTTCACGTTTGACCCTTTTTCTACTAGTGATAGTACTGGAGAACGACGTTTTAGTCATCTTGCCCTTGAGGCACGGTTCGCAAGTACCAAGTGATTCATAATCAAGTGGTTCCAAAAGTCCATCAGTATGGAGTTTCTTCATGCGCTTTATACCGATATGACCTAAACGGCAGTGACACAGATAAGTTGCACTATCATTATCAACTCTGCATCTTTTGGCTTCAACATTATGAATATGTGTGTCACTACTATCGAGATTCATCAAAAATAGACCACTCTTCAAGGGTGCATGACCATAAAAGATATTACTCATATAAATAGAACAACCATTATTCTCCGATTTAAATGAATAACCGTCTCGCATCAAACAAGATCCAGATATAATGTTCATGCTCAACGCTAGCACCAAATAACAATTATTTAGGTCTAATACTAATCCCGAAGGTAGATGTAGAGGTAGCGTGCCAACCTCGATCATATCGACTTTGGAACCATTTCCCACGCGCATCGTCACCTCGTCCTTTGGCAGTGTTCACTTAATCCGTAGTCCCTATTTTGAGTTGCAAATATTAGCAACAGAACCAGTATCGAATACCCAGGTGCTACTGCGAGCTCTAGTAAGGTACACATCAATTACATGTATATCACATATACCTTTGTTCACCTTGCCATCCTTCTTACCCGCCAAATACTTGGGGCAGTTCCGCTTGCAGTGACCAGTCTGCTTGTAGTAGAAGCACTCAGTTTCAGGCTTAGGTCCAGATTTGGGTTTCTTCTCCTGTGCAGCAACTTGCTTGTTGTTCTTCTTGAAGTTCCCCTTCTTCTTCCCTTTGCCCTTTTTCTTGAAACTAGTGGTCTTGTTGACCATCAACACTTGATGCTCCTTCTTGATTTCTACCTCCGCAGCCTTTAGCATTGCGAAGAGCTCAGGAATTGTCTTGTCCATCCCTTGCATATTATAGCTCATCACGAAGGTCTTGTAGCTTGGTGGTAGTGATTGGAGAATTCTTTCAATGTTGAAATCATACGGAAGATTAACTCCCAGTTGAATCAAGTGATTATTATACCCAGACATTTTGAGTATATGCTCACTGACAAAACTGTTCTCCTCCATCTTGCAGCTATAGAACTTATTGGAGACTTCATATCTCTCAATCCGGGCATTTGCTTGAAATATCGACTTCAACTCCTGGAACATCTCATATGCTCCATGATGTTCAAAACGTCATTGAAGACCCGGTTCTAAGCCGTAAAGCATGGCACATTGAACTATCGAGTGGTCATCAGCTTTGCTCTGCCAGACGTTCTTAACGTCGTCAGTTGCATCAGCAGCAGGCCTGGCACCCAGCAGTGCTTCCAGGACGTAATTCTTTTGTGCAGCAATGAGGATAATCCTCAAGTTATGGACCCAGTCCGTGTAATTGCTACCATCATCTTTCAACTTTGCTTTCTCAAGGAACGCATTAAAATTCAATGGAACAACAGCATGGGCCATCTATCTACAATCAAACATAAACAAGCAAGATACTATCAGGTACTAAGTTCATGATAAATTTAAGTTCAATTAATCATATTACTTAAGAACTCCCACTTAGAAAGACATCTCTCTAATCTTTTAATTGATCACGTGATCCAAATCAACCAAAACATAACCGATCATCACATGAAATGGAGTAGTTTTCAATGGTGAACATCACTATGTTGATCATATCTACTATATGATTCACGCTCGACCTTTTGGTCTCAGTGTTCCAAGGCCATATCTGCATATGCCAGGCTCGTCAAGTTTAACCTGAGTATTCTGCGTGTGCAAAACTGGCTTGCACCCGTTGTAGATGGACGTAGAGCTTATCACACCCGATCATCACGTGGTGTCTGGGCACGACGAACTTTGGCAACGGTGCATACTCAGGGAGAACACTTTTATCTTGAAATTTAGTGAGAGATCATCTTATAATGCTACCGTCAAACAAAGCAAGATAAGATGCATAAAAGATAAACATCACATGCAATCAATATAAGTGATATGATATGGCCATCATCATCTTGTGCTTGTGATCTCCATCTCTGATGCAACGTCATGATCACCATCGTCACCGGCGCAACACCTTGATCTCCATCGTAGCATCGTTCTCGTCTCGCCAATCTTATGCTTCTACGACTATCGCTACCGCTTAATGATAAAGTAAAGCATTACAGGGCGATTGCATTGCATACAATAAAGCGACAACCATATGGCTCCTGCCAGTTGCCGATAACTCGGTTACAAAACATAATCATCTCATACAATAAAATTTAGCATCATGGCTTGACCATATCACATCACAACATGCACTGCAAAAACAAGTTAGACGTCCTCTATTTTGTTGTTGCAAGTTTTAGGTGGCTGCTACTGGGCTTAGCAAGAACCGTTCTTACCTACGCATCAAAACCACAACGATAGTTTGTCAAGTTGGTGATGTTTTAACCTTCGCAAGGACCGGGCGTAGCCACACTCTAAAGTTGGAGAAACTGACACCCGCCAGCCACCTGTGTGCAAAGCACGTCGGTAGAACCAGTCTCGCGTCAGCGTACGCGTAATGTCGGTCCGGGCCGCTTCATCCAACAATACCGCCGAACCAAAGTATGACATGCTGGTAAGTAGTATGACTTATATCGCCCACAACTCACTTGTGTTCTACTCGTGCATATAACATAAACACATAAAACCTGGCTCGGATGCCACTATTGGGGAACGTAGTAATTTCAAAAAAAATCCTGCACACACGCAAGATCATGGTGATGCATAGCAATGAGAGGGGAGAGTGTTGTCTATGTAACCTCGTAGACCGATAGCAGAAGCGTTATGACAACGCGGTTGATGTAGTTGTACGTCTTCACGGCCCGACCGATCAAGCATCGAAACTACGGCACCTCCGAGTTCTAGCACACGTTTAGCTCGATGACGATCCCCGGACTACGATCCAGCAAAGTGTCGGGGATGAGTTCCGTCAGCACGACGGCGTGGTGACGATCTTGATGTTCTACCGTCGCAGGGCTTCGCCTAAGCACTTCTACAATATTATCAAGGATTATGGTGGAGGGAGGCACCGCACACGGCTAAGAGATCAATGATCAATTGTTGTGTCTATGGGGTGCCCCCTGCCCCCGTATATAAAGGAGAAAGGGGGAGCTGCGGCCGGCCTAGGAGGAGGCGCGCCAGAGGAGTCCTATTCCTACCGGGAGTAGGACTCCCCCCTTTTCCATATTGGACTAGGACTTGGGGGGGAAGGAGAGAGAGAGGGAAGGAAAGGGGGGCGCCCCCCTCCTTGTCCTATTCGGACTTGGGGGGAGGGGCGTGCGGCTGCCCCTTGGCCCGCCACTCCTCTTCCTCCACTAGGCCCATTAAGGCCCAATAGCCTCCGGGGGTTCCGGTAACCCCTCCGGCACTCCGGTAAAATCACATTTTCACCCGAATCACTTCCGATATCCAAACATAGGCTTCCAATATATCAATCTTCATGTCTCGACCATTTCGAGACTCCTCGTCATGTCCGTTATCACATCCGGGACTCCGAACAACCTTTGGTACATCAAAACATATAAACTCGTAATGAAACTGTCATCGTAACGTTAAGCGTGCGGACCCTACGGGTTCGAGAACAATGTAGACTTGACCGAAACACGTCTCCAGTCAATAACCAATAGCGGAACCTGGATGCTCATATTGGCTCCTACATATTCTATGAAGATCTTTATCGGTCAGACCGCATAACAACATACGTTGTTCCCTTTGTCATTGGTATGTTACTTGCCCGAGATTCGATCGTCAGTATCTTAATACCTAGTTCAATCTCGTTACCGGCAAGTCTCTTTACTCGTTCCGTAATACATCATCTCGCAACTAACTCATTAGTTGCATTGCTTGCAAGGCTTAAGTGATGTGCATTACCGAGAGGGCCCAGAGATACCTCTCCGACAATCGGAGTGACAAATCCTAATCTCGAAATACGCCAACTCAACATGTACCTTTGGAGACACCTGTAGAGCTCCTTTATAATCACCCAGTTACATTGTGACGTTTGGTAGCACACAAAGTGTTCCTCCGGTAAACGGGAGTTTCATAATCTCATAGTCGTAGGAACATGTATAAGTCGTGAAGAAAGCAATAGCAACATACTAAATGATCGGGTGCTAAGCTAATGGAATGGGTCATGTCAATCAAATCATTCTCCTAATGATATGATCCCGTTTAATCAAATGACAACACATGTCTATGGTTAGGAAACATAACCATCTTAGATTAACGAGCTAATCAAGTAGAGGCATACTAGTGACAATCTGTTTGTCTATGTATTCACACAAGTATTATGTTTCCGGTTAATACAATTCTAGCATGAATTATAAACATTTATCATGATATAAGGAAATAAATAATAACTTTATTATTGCCTCTAGGGCATATTTCCTTCAGGGTTACCAATGAGAGTTTAAATAATTTTGATGAAGATGACTCTAGAATTTTTCGTTATTTACTTGATGAGTCTTTAAAAGATGCTTGGGATAGGTTATTGAGGATTAGGGCTATCTATGTACCACAATATCAAATTGAGGTTTACTTAAAAAGTTTGTACGTTGGATTACCCGCTTCTTTCAAGCAAGTGCTAGATTCTATTTTTGAAGAAGGTTTTCTTGAAGGGGATGCTATAGATACCTATGAAAGAATGAAACTATATTTGGGCACCCCATGAATGATAAGGTTGAATCTACCACCCTCTTATGCTTCTATCAAAACGAAATTATCAAAGAGATGAAATTTAGTCTAGATGCAAATTTCCGTAACGTGCTTAATCTTACTTGCTCCATTAATGGCAATGTGCTTTCCCAAAATAGGAGTATAAATGCCATAGAAAGGAAATTTTCTCTTTTCTTTCCTAGTACCAAAGATGGCAATAATTAGATCTATCCTTGATTTTATGCCTAGCTAGGGGCGTTAAACGATAGCGCTCGTTGGGAGGCAACCCAATTTTATTTTAGTTTTTTTGTTTTTGCTTCTGTTTAGGAATAAATAATCCATCTACCTTCTGTTTAGATGTGGTTTTATCTTTTATTTAGTGTTTGTGCCAATTTAAACCTATAGGATCTTGTTGGATGATAGTTATTTGATCTTGCTGTAATTTCCAGAAACTTTCTGTTCACGAAAACAATTGTTAAAAATCACCAAAACGTGATAAAATAGTGATTCCAATTGCTGCTGATCAATAAACAAATTGTCTAGGTCTTACTATTTTGGCTGATGTTTTGGAGTTCCAGAAGTTTGCGTTAGTTACAGATTACTACAGACTGTTCTGTTTTTCACAGATTTTGTTTTTCGTGTGTTGTTTGCTTATTTTGATGAATCTATGGCTAGTAAAATAGTTTATAATCCATAGAGAAGTAGGAATACAGTAGGTTTAACACCAATATAAATAAAGAATGAGTTCATTACAGTACCTTGAAGTGGTCTTTTGTTTTCTTTCGCTAACAGAGCTTATGAGATTTCTGTTGAGTTTTGTGTTGTGAAGTTTTCAAGTTTTGGGTAAATTCTTTTGATGGATTATGGAACAAGGAGTGGAAAGATCCTAAGCTTGGGGATGCCCATGGCACCCCCAAGATAATCCAAGGACACCAAAAAGTCAAAGCTTGGGGATGCCCCGGAAGGCATCCCCTCTTTCGTCTACTTCCATCGGTAATTTTACTTGGAGCTATATTTTTATTCACCACATGATATGTGTTTTGCTTGGAGTGTCTTGTATGATTTTAGTATTTCCTTTTTATTTTACCACAATCATCCTTGCTGTACACACCTTTTGAGAGAGCCATACATGAGTTGGAATTTGATAGAATACTCTATGTGCTTCAATTATATCTTTTGAGCTTTATAGTTTTGCTCTAGTGCTTCACTTAGATCTTTTAGAGCACGGTGGAGGATTTGTTGTAAAGAAACTATTTGTCTCTCATGCTTCACTTAGATTAATTTGAGAGTCTTAAATAGCATAGTAATTTGCTTAATAATAATAATATGCTTGGTATTCAAGATTTGTAGAACTTTCTTTTGAGTGCGTTGAATACTAAGAAAAGTTTGATGCTTGATAATTGTTTTGAGATATGGAGGTGATAATATCAAAGTCGTGCTAGTAGAGTAATTGTGAATTTGACAAGTGCTTGTGTTGAAGTTAGCAAGTCCCGTAGCATGCACGTATGGTAAACGTTATGTAACAAATTTGAAACATGAGGTGTTATTTGAGTGTCCTCCTTATCAGTGGCGGTCGGGGACGAGCGATGGTCTTTTCCTACCAATCTATCCCCCTAGGAGTATGCGCATAATGCTTTGGTTTTTGATGACTTGTAGATTTTTGCAATAAGTATATGAGTTCTTTATGACTAATGTTGAGTCCATGGATTATACGCACTCTCACCCTTCCATCATTGCTAGCCTCTTCGGTACCGTGCATTGCCCTTTCTCACATTGAGAGTTGGTGCAAACTTCGCCGGTGCATCCAAACCCCGTGATATGATACACTCTTTCACACATAAACCTCCTTATAGATTCCTCAAAACAGCCACCATACCTACCTATTATGGCATTTCCATAGCCATTCCGAGATATATTGCCATGCAACTTTCCACCATACCGTTCATCATGACACTTCATCATTGTCATATTGCTTAGCATGATCATGTAGTTGACATAGTATTTGTGGCAAAGCCACCGTTCATAATTCTTTCATACATGTCACTCTTGATTCATTGCATATCCCGGTACACCGCCGGAGGCATTCATATAGAGTCATACTTTGTTCTAGTATCGAGTTGTAATCATTGAGTTGTAAATAAATAGAAGTGTGATGATCATCATTCTCTAGAGCATTGTCCCAAGTGAGGAATAAAAAAATATAAAAAAAGGAGAAAGGCCATAAAAAAAGAGAAGGCCCAAAAAAAGAGAAAGAAAAAAAAGAAAAAAATGAGAGAAAAAGAGAGAAGGGACAATATTACTATCCTTTGCCACACTTGTGCTTCAAAGTAGCACCATAATCATCATGATAGAGAGTCTTTTGTTTTGTCATTTTCATATACTAGTGGGAACTTTTCATTATATAACTTGGCTTGTATATTCCAACGATGGGCTTCCTCAAATGCCCTAGGTCTTCGTGAGCAAGCAAGTTGGATGCACACCCACTTAGTTTCTTTTGTTGAGCTTTCATACATTTATAGATCTAGTGCATCCGTTGGATGGCAATCCCTACTCCTTGCATTAACATCGGATCGACGGGCATCTCCATAGCCTATTCGTTAGCCTCGTTGATGTAATATCTTCTCCTTTTTTGTCTTCTCCACATAACCCCCATCATCATATTCTATTCCACCCATAGTGCTATATTCATGGCTCATGCTCATGTATTGTGTGAAGGTTTATGAGTTTGAGATTATTAAAGTATGAAACAATTGCTTGGCTTGTCATCGGGGTTGTGCATGATGAGAGCATTCTTGTGTGACGAAAATGGAGCATGACTAAACTATATGATTTTGTAGGGATAAACTTTCTTTGGCCATGTTACTTTGAGAAGACATAATTGCTTTGTTAGTATGCTTGAAGTATTATTATTTTAATGTCAATATGAACTTTGTCTTGAATCTTTCGGATCTGAATATTCATACCACAATTGAGAAGATTTACATTGAAACTATGCCAAGTAGCACTCCGCATCAAAAATTCTCTTTTTATCATTTACCTACTCGAGGACGAGCAGGAATTAAGCTTGGGGATGCCTGATACGTCTCCAACGTATCTATAATTTTTGATTGCTCCATGCTATATTATCTATTGTTTTGAACTATATTGGGCTTTATTTTCCACTTTTATATTACTTTTGGGACTAACCTATTAACCGGAGGCCCAGCCCAGAACTGCTGTTTTTTGCCTATTTCAGTGTTTCAAAGAAACGGAATATCAAACGGAGTCCAAACGGAATGAAACCTTCGGGAACATGATTTTCTCATCAGATATGATCCGGGAGACTTGGACCCTCCGTCAAGAAAGCCACGAGGCGGTCACGAGGGTGGAGGGCGCCCCCCCTAGGGCGCGCCCCCTGCCTCGTGGGCCCCTCGAAGCTCCACCGACGTACTCCTTCCTCCTATATATACCTACGTACTCTCAAACGATCAGAGACGAAGCCAAAAACCTAATTCCACCGCCGCAACCTTCTGTACCCACGAGATCCCATCTTGGGGCCTGGTCTGTAGCTCCGCCGGAGGGGGCATCCATCACGGAGGGCGTCTACATCATCACCATAGCCTCTCCGATGAAGTGTGAGTAGTTTACCTCAGACCTTCGGGTCCATAGTTAGTAGCTAGATGGCTTCTTCTCTCTTTTTGGATCTCAATACAATGTTCTCCCCCTCTCTCGTGGAGATCTATTTGATGTAATCTTCTTTTTGCGGTGTGTTTGTTGAGACCGATGAATTGTGGGTTTATGATCAAGATTATCTACGAACAATATTTGAATCTTATCTGAATTCTTTTATGTACGATTGGTTATCTTTGCAAGTCTCTTCGAATTATCAGTTTGGTTTGGCTTACTAGATTGGTTTTTCTTGCAATGGGAGAAGTGCTTAGCTTTGGGTTCAATCTTGCGGTGTCCTTTCCCAGTGACAGAAGGGGCAGCAAGGCACGTATTGTATTGTTGCCATCGAGGATAACAAGATGTGGTATTTATCATATTGCATGAATTTATTCCTCTACATCAGGTCATCTTGCTTAAGGCATTACTCTGTTTTCATTAACTTAATACTCTAGATGCATGCTTGATAGTGGTCAATGAGTGGAGTAATAGTAGTAGATGCAGGAAGGAGTCGGTCTACTTGTCTCGGACGTGATGCCTATATACATGATCATACCTAGATATTCTCATAACTATGCTCAATTATGTCAATTGCTCAACAGTAATTTGTTCACCCACCGTAGAAATACTTATGCTCTTGAGAGAAGCCACTAGTGAAACCTATGGCCCCCGGGTCTATTCTCATCATATCAATCTCCATCACTTTATTATTGCTTTGCCTTTTACTTTCCCTTTTATTTTACTTTGCATCTTTATACCAAAATACCAAAAATATTATCTATCATCTCTATCAGATCTCACTCTCGTAAGTGACTGTGAAGGGATTGACAACCCCTAATCACGTTGGTTGCGTTGAGATATTTTTTTTGTGTAGGTACGAGGGACTCGCGCGTAGCCTCCTACTGGATTGATACCTTGGTTCTAAAAAACTGAGGGAAATACTTACGCTACTTTGCTGCATCATCCTCTCCTCTTCGGGGAAATCCAACGCAGTGCTCAAGAGGTAGCAGTAACTGTAAGGGCCCTAGAGCGTATCGAGGCGCTATCGGATGATGCGCCCATCATTCTTAATTCTAATTCTACAAACTCATCCGCTCGCCGCCCTTTCAAGTTTGAATTGGGATGGTTGCACTGAGATGGCTTTGGAGACATAATCAAGAATATATGGGAGAGACCCACAATTGGTCGCACACCTATTCAGAGATGGAACTTTAAAATAAGAGACATAAGGCGATACCTATGTGGATGGGCGAAACACACCAACGGAATATACAAAAAAGAAAAGCAACGGCTCGCCACCATTATTGATGACCTCGATAAAATCGGAGAAACTTGCATCTTGTCACAACAAGAGATTGAATTGAAAAATCAATCCAATGAGAAGATTGCACGTCTTTTGCGAGAAGAGGAAATCAAATATTACTAAAGATCCAAAGCCGACTTCATCTTGAAGGGAGACAGTAATGCACGATACTTCCAACTTGTCGCCAATGGTCGGCATAGGAAGAAGTGTATATTCAGTCTCCAGCAAGATGAGGGGCGGATCAAAGGTTAGGAAGAGCTCAAAAGTCATATCTTGTAATACTACAAATCTTTGTTTGGGGCACCTGATGAAGGGAACTTCACCCTTGACGAGACCCGAACAGATGATATTCCACAAGTCACAGCAGAAGAGAACGATATCCTCACGACACCTTTCTCTAAGGAGGAGGTGAGAGCGGCAGTGTTTCAAATGGAACATAACAAAGCTCCAGGCCCTGATGGCTTCCCCGCAGAATTCTATCAGAATTTTTGGGATATCATCAAGACTGGCCTATTGGATTTGTTCAATTGTCTTCATGCTGGCCAACTTGATCTATTCAGGCTTAACTTTGGCGAGATTGTTTTGTTCCCGAAAATTAAGGAGGCTGAGCGAATCCAGCAATATAGACCCATATGTCTCCTTAATGTCAGCTTCAAGATTTTCACCAAAGTGGCTACTAATAGGCTCAACATGGTTGCTGACCATGTCGTCCGGCCATCTCAAACGGCTTTCATGCAAGGTAGAAATATACTCGATGGAGTAGTAATCCTACATGAGACCGTTCACGAAATGCACCGTAAACACATGAGTGGATTAGTGTTCAAGATTAATTTCCAAAGGCCTATGATAAGGTCAAATGGTCGTTCCTTCAACAGGCCCTAAGAATGAAAGGGTTCTCCGATAAATGGCACCAGTGGATCCAAAATTTTGTTACTGGAGGTAGTGTGGTTGTCCAAGTCAATGATGACATAGGCCATTACTTTCAAACAAAAAAAGGACTACAATAGGGTGACTCCATGTCTCCAATGTTATTTAACATCGTGGCTGACATGTTGTCTATTCTGATTGCTTGTGCCAAGCAGGACGGTCAAATTGCAGGAGTAGCGCCCCACCTTGTGGATGGTGGCCTCTCTATTGTGCAATATGCCGATGATACAATTTTTTTTATGGAACATGACTTGGATAAGGCTCGAAACCTGAAATTATTACTTTCAGTGTTTGAGCAAATGTCAAGTCTTAAAATTAACTTCTATAAAAGCGTATTGTTCTGCTTTGGAGAAGCCGGTGAGGCAGCGGCTGAGTATGCCGACCTGTTTGGTTGTGCGCAAGGCCAATTTCCAATTAAATATTTGGGAATTCCGATTCATTATCGGCGACTCACTAATGCGGAGTGGAAACATGTAGAAGAACGCTTGGAGAAACGGTTGAGTAGTTGGAAAGGCAAGTTTCTCTCTATTGGAGGACGACTGGTCTTAATCAACTCAGTCCTCACAAATATGGTTCTCTATATGCTCTCTTTTTTCCAAGTCCCAAGAGGGATCTTGCAGGGGCTGGATTATTTTAGATCCAGATTCTTGTGGCAAGGGGACAATGAAAAGAAAAAATACAGGCTAACCAAATGGAGTGTGGTTTGTAGGCCGAAAGACCAAGGTGGACTTGGCATTCATGACCTTCAGGTCAAGAATGATGCCTTACTTAGTAAATGATTGTTCAAACTACTTACTGAGGATGGCGTTTGGAAAACCCTACTGCGCAATAAGTATCTAGGCCAAAAAGCTGTGTCAGAGGCCTATTGGAAACCTGATGACTCACACTTTTGGGCTGATCTAATGGCGGTGAAGAAACACATTTTTCCGTTTTGGATCCTTTGCGATAAAAGATGGGTCGGAGATTCTTTTCTAGGAGGATAACTGGCTGGGCAATGCTAGCCTCCGAGAATAATATCCAGCTTTGTACCGCATTGTTCGCGATAAGAATGTTACTATAGCGCAGGTGCTCAGTTCATTTCCGCCGAATATTTCTTTTAGGTGGGATTTTATTGACCCCCGTCTTATGTCATGGCAAAATGTATTGTCTCGATTGGAGTCGATAACCTGACACAAGGACGGGATGTGTTTCACTGGAACCTCACTACATCTGGGTCCTTCATAGTCGACTCTATGTATCGTGCGCTCACGCATTCAGTGGTCCCAGTAGATAATAACAAGAAAATTTGGATGTCGAAGATTCCACTAAAGGTTAAAATCTTTATGTGGTATCTTCGAAAGGGAGTTGTGCTAACCAAAGACAATCTCGCCCGTCGCAATTGGCACGGAAGTAATAAGTGTAGTTTTTGTACTCATGACGAGACAATCAAACACCTCTTTTTTCAATGCAAGTTTGCGCGCTCTACGTGGTCAGTCATCCAAATAGTGTCTAATTTGTATCCATCCACAAGTGTTGCCAATATTTTGGTTATTGGTTGGACGGCATTTCAAATAGGTTCAAAATGCTAATTCGGGTGGGAGCATATGCCTTATTATGGGCACTCTGGCTATGCAGGAATGATTTGGTTTTCGAGGGCAAAAACACCTCTCCTTTGTAGGTTATTTTCCGCTGTATGCACTCGCTTCGTACGTGGTCTACACTACACCGAACGGAGTATCAACCACTATTCAAGACGGTGTGTACGCGGTTGGAGTGGGTTTCCAGGGAGGTCTTCACTCAGCATGGGTGGCAGCATAGTCTACGGATAACCGCACCAACTCCTTCGACATAGGCGGACTGTCGGTCCTATGTGATCATACTGTTGCTGATATGTCGCCTTTTTATGTTCTTTCAATTTATTTTTGTTTGGCTATGTGCATTTTAGTTATGCAGAGGCCGGATGATGCTCATTATGTTTTGTATCCGCTTAATGTTACATTTTGAGTCAATAAAAATGCCATTTATAAAAAAGGCAATTTTTAAGAGAGCCAGTTGAAAGACCACAAGCTGCATCATAAACGAAATTTGCCCATACACCTGAGGACTACAAAAATAGAAACATTGATAAGGGAAGATGATCGTACTACTGATAGTAAAATACACCTATATGTGGCAGAAATCATCACTAGTGCCCGCCATAGTGCGAAGGGCCCAAGCCCGGGGTAATTGGTTTATGTCAGATAATCCTTGTGGGATAACTTGATAGAAAGTATTTGATGCCTGCAGCAACAGAAAGAATTATTTACAATCACCTCGAACAGCAAATGCCAATTGATCAAGGAAGAAATAAGCTTCTTCTTCAAAATTCAGTTGTTCAAGGTCACATATTTCTTGCAGTCTGAACTAGTGGAGAACAATGGACAACCATGGAGAACTCGAGATGCAGCACCTTATATGGACAGTGGTTTTCACAAGGATGCTGAGAATGCCTTACGTCACTTCATTAGTCTTGTTTTCATGTGGAAATGTATTACCTCTGTTCCGAAATATAAGTCGTTGAGGTAGTTCAGTTTACACTCCCCCGTCGACTTATATTTAGGAATGGAGGGAGTGACGAACAACCATCTTTCCGGCATTTCTGTTGGCAGGGGAATTTCGAGTGGAACCAAACCTGAGGGATGAGCAACAACAAGATTTTTTTTACAATCATTTCCAACAGCAAATGCCTATCGACTAAGAAAATAAATGAGCTTCTTATTCAAATTTCCGTACTTGACAAAGATTGAAACTTATGCAGTACCATCGGCTCATCCTTCACGGCCTCCCTGTTAATGGTGCGCCATCGCCGTTGTCGGACTGCGAGGGACCACACACGTCAAAATGCGCTAAAAATGGCACAATTTTTGCCACTTTTAGAAGTTTGGTTCGGTGCGAAATGCCACAAATCATAAAGTAGTCGTCTTTCGCAAACCATGACACGAAAGTGGTGGTTCTGTGCATTTAACTTCGGGATCCGCGGACAAGGGTAGGTGGATTTCGAGCGGAACCGAACCGAGCCTTTGCGACGCCCTGCTTGATGGTGGCGAGGTGCCACACTTGACGCTTGAGCGCGCTGACCTCGTCCGCATCAAAGCATGAGCGTAGAGATTGCGGCAGTGTCGTAGACATGCTTGCGCGTCCGTGCCCATCCTCCCCACCACTCATGACGCTGCAAGCCCGCAGCCCTAACATCCCCGACACTTTCCGGTCACGGCGACGAGCCTGGACGGCGCGGATCTCGGTGGACACCAATTTCGACCGTTGGAGACGAGAGATGGGAGGTGCGTGCCTGGGGCCACTCCTGTTTGGCGCGCACGTTCTAGGACCTTCCCTGGACCGGTTTCTTCAATTTTGGTTTTGCTTTCTTTTTCTTTTTTCGTTTTTTCTTCCTTTTTTATCTGGTTTTCCCTGTTCTTGTCCCTTTTCTTTATTTTTCCTTTTTGGTCTATTTTCTTTGTTCCTATATTTTTTCATTTTATTATTGTTTTCCATTTTTTTAATTCGCAAACATCTTTCAAATTTGAGATTTTTTGTTTGAAATAGTGAACTTTTTTCAAATACATATGGGCCATACTACGAATCAGCCAGATGATATTAGCGATTTTTCAGCCGCCTCCAAAGCCGTGAGATGAGTACCAGCCAACCGTTGGATTGTGGCTTCGTATGGTAAGGCTGACTGGGATGTCTTACCCTTGCCCCACACAAAATCCCTTTCACACATGAATCATTTTCACCACATGGAGGAGTACGTAGGGAACAAAAAAGGACCACGTCGTTGAGCTGGACGCGTACATACATTCAACAGCGGCACCTCGTTCGTAATCATGGAGGCAGAAACTTGTTTATACTTTTGCAACAGCTCTGGCGAGCTTTGCAGCAACGACGGACGGCATCAATAGCGCTGGCACCATGGCGATGCACCTCGTAACATCAACTTGCGGCACCGGCGACGCGTTGTATCACTCCCGTACCGCGACAACAATGCCGCAGCACGGTGATGTGCCTTGCAAAACGACTTGAAGCACCGGTGACACGACAAAGCCATGGCGACGCTCTCGCAGCACAGCAACACCACTCCTCACGGCAGACTTGCAGAACTGACGACACTGCCATGGCACTAAGGTGCTCCCGTGGCACGAGCTCTCCCGTAACATGACAACAATCCCACTACATGGAAACTTGCCTTGCAACATATACTCGCAGCACCAACAACGCTCCCATGCCACTGCGGCACTCCCGCGACACGACAACTCTCCCGTAGCACGAGAACAATCATGTGCCATGGCGGCGTGCCTTGCAACAACGACTCACAGTACCGTTGACGCTCTGATGGCATGGTGGCGCTCCCGCAGCACGGCGACGCGCCTCACAAAATAGGCTCGCATCATCGACGACGCTTGGCACGGCGAAGCTCCGATAGCATGGCGGTGTTCCCGCAACATGGCGACGCGCCTAACTGAATAGGCTCGCAGCACCGATGACGCTCCCATGGCACGGGGACGCTTCCGCAGCAAGGTGACTCTCCTGTAGCACGACAACAATCCCCATGCATGGTGACATGCCTTGCAACATCAACTCGCAGCACCAACGCCGCTCCTTCGGTATGGCGGTGCTCCCGCTCCATGACGACATGCCTTGCAACATATACTCGTAGCACTAGCGATGCTGCGAAGGCAGGTGGTGCCCCCGCAACATGGCAACAAACCTGCGACATGGCAACATGCCTTCCAACATTGACTCGTAGCATCGATGATGCTCCGATGGGATAGCGGCGCTCCCGCTGCATAGCAACGTGCCTCACAACTATGAATCGCAACACTGACGACGCTCCTATGGCACAGCGGTGCTTCTGCAGCACGGTGACTCTCCCGTAGCACGACAACAATCTCGTAACACGATGACATGCCTTGCAACATCAACTTAAGCATGGGGGCGCTCCCGCAACATGACAACTCTTTAGTAGCACGACAACAATCCCACAACATGGCAATGTACCTTGAAACGCCGGCTCGTAGCACCGACAACACTTCACTTCGACGGCCTGGCGACACTCCTTGCAACATAGACTCGCAGCACCGGTGACCCTCCCATGTCACGGTGGCGATCCCGCAACACGGTAACGCGCCTTAGAACAACGACTTGTAGCACCGGCGATGCTCCCCGCAGCATGGCGATGGGCCTCACAACAACGACCGCAGCACCGATGCTGCTCCCGCAGCACGACAATACGTAAACGCTCCTATCACCATCGAATTATAGCACACCTGGCAACGCAACAACACCCTCGTAGCAGCAAATTGCAACACTAGCTTGCAACATGTCTCACAACACTTTAAAAGAAGGTAAATACGGCGCACGCTAGTGACTAGCTCCTGGCTAGCTAACTAGTGTATGTTCGCAATGTACTTTCACGTGAAGTGTTGAAAAGTCCAAACCAGCACATGCTAGTGTGGACGCAAAGTACTCCCAAAAAGGCATACATATCGTGTGCTTCCGTTAGAAACGTGACTGATGGCGTTGTCTGTGATGTGGGCCATCGGTCCTGAACAAAATAAGAATTCTTCGGCCCTCACGTGTTGGGTCCATGATCTCGGAGAGATTGAACGGGGACGATACCAGGAGCACATGTGCTTGAGCACAGAAAAGGACTTTCGGCCATCCTGGGCTGCACGCCACCAAGGGAAATCGGGATCACGCGCAAATCGTACGGCGTAGCGCGTGGTTGAGCTGCGCGCTAAAATCAGCCGTTGAATTGAATAGTTTTCCAATACATAAACACTTTCTTGTATCACAAACATTTTTAAAATTTGTGAACTTTTTTACAAATTTACGAACATTTTTTTAACATTTGCGAACAACTATTTTGAACGACGAACATTTTTCTGAAATTTGGGAACAATTTTTGAAATTGAGGAACTTTTTTTATGAAAATTGTTTTGAGTTCATGAATACTTTTTGAATCAAGGCACATTTTCGAATTTGTGAATAGTTTCTGAAATTTGGGAACAATTTTCGAAATTTCCCCCAAAAAATTGAATATTGTGAACATTTTATAGAAATTCATGAACGTATTTTAGGAATTCATGAACATTTCTTGAAATTTTGAATATTTTTCAAAATAGATGAACATTATTTAATTTGTGGGCATTATCATTTGTTTCGAACATACCAACGTTTTTCAAGATCACGGATATTTTAGGATTTCTCTAACATTTTTCAAAATCCTGAACATTTTATGATTTTAAACTTTTTTTCAAAATTCATATTTTTGAAATTTGATTTTTTTTAAAACCTAAATTATTTTGAAAAAGAATAACGCAAAAACAATAAAAATCGAAATGAAAAAAGGTGGGCATCTCGCCCGGTACACGGGCCGGCCCAAAAGGGCACAAGGGGAGCGGGGGTGCGCGCTCGCTGTCTTTGCAAAGCGTCGTGCGCCAAATAGGAGGTCCCCATGCCCGGTTGGTTCACTAAAGTGGGAAGCGTGATGCGGTACGTGGAGTGGGCCGCAATTTTAGTCCGTGACACCGAGGGAGCCTGCTGGGCTGGGATTAGTAAAATTTTGAACGCACCCTCACCGATGATGTCGAGTTTTGGAATTCGCCCAAAAAATTAATTTCGGCCAAAATTTATCCATCTTATTTGGGCCCGGTATTAGTACAAACCGGTCCAAGAATTTTGGCCATATTTGAATTTCCAAGTCGAGCCATGGTCCAAAATAGCCCACAGACATCGCAATGGTATATAAACCGCAACCAACCTTTTGTAACCCTAACTTTCATCCTCCCCTCCAAATCTCCACCCCTAGCGCGGCGGCCTTGGCAACCAGCAGAGGGAAGCAGCGCCGATCCGCCTCCGCCCACCCTCCTACAGTGCTCCAGGTGCGACAAGCCTCCTTTCCTACAGTGCTCCACCTCCTCGAGCACTCCTCCCCATTCTTCTCTTTCCCATGGAGGGCGAAGGTTGCGACCGTCACTGCTCCGTGTACGGGACGACTCTATTGATGAGCATGCCCGCATGAGGTTGAGGCTAATAATTTTTTGGGGCAAGGCTATCTCACGCCCACTTGCCCACGGTCGATTTCCGACAGGAGCATCTTTCCTTCTGTGGCATCTGTTCTTTATTCCTTTTCTAATCTGCACAAAAATTCATATGTGACTGGTTCACCTTTCCTCCCTGTCCCTGGTTTAACATAGATGGAATGTTTAGAGAAAGACAACGGGCCCCACGGTTGAATTTAGGAGAGAGGGATTTATTAGAGGAAAGGCACCGAGCCCCCACAGTTGCATTCAAGGTGGGGGATACTTATTAGTAGAAGAAAGGCACCGAGCATGCAACCATCCAACAATTTCCGCGTGGGCATCGAGTGCCGCAGCGCTCGCACGAAGGAGTAAATACGATTTTTTTGCATGAATTGTATAAATTTTACGCGTCTATTTGCTAAAGATTCTACATACACTTCTGCTCCGGTTTATTTCAAAATTTTGGGAAATTTCGGTCAATTTTCATTCTTGGTCTGTCATTTTTGTATGAAACGTACTGAAAAAACAAATGTTGCCCATTTCCCGACCTGCAGGCCCCCGATGGCACCGGCGCATTAATTGAACATTGCTCGGAATCAACCTATTTTTCGACAATGTATTGTGGTGTAATTGAACATTGCTCAGAATCAAACTATTTTTCGACAATGTAATATGTCTCTGTGCTTTTTTGAATTGAATGAAGACACGCATTTGGTTGTTTAAATCGGACGACTGAATTCACAGATGGTGATGGTTGATGTATTTTGATAGTTCCTTGGATACTGAATGTGGATTTGCGGTATTTTTCTTTAAATGGCATACTTGCGAATTTTTAAGAGAACCAGTTGAAAGACCACAAGCTGCATCATGAACGAAATTTTCCCATACACCTGAGGACTACAAAAATAGAAACATTGATAAGGGAAGATTATTGTACTACTGAGAGTAAAATACACCTATTTGTGCTTGGGCATCAATGAGCGGATATTTGATCAGTTTAAGAAAGAATTGGCAGAGGTACAATAGCTACCTGTGTGGTTTATATCTGGGTTTTCTGTGACCCGTGATGCCTTGATATACTAGTTTCCTAGAACCTTGCGCGTTGCAGAAATCATCACTAGTGCCAGCCATAGTACGAAGGGCCCAAACCCGAGGTACTTGGTTTATGTCAGACAATCCTTGTGGGATAACTTGATAGAAAGCATTTGATGCCTCAAGAATTATTTACAATCACTTCGAACAACAAATTACAATTGATCAAGGAAAGAAATAAGCTTCTTATTCAAAATCCAGTGGTTCAAAGGTCAGAGATTTCTTGCAGTCTGAACTAGTGGAGAACTCGAGATGCAGCACCCATTTATACAGACAGTGGTTTTTACAAGGATGCTGAGCATGCCTTACGTCACTTCATTAGTCTTGTTTTCATGTTGAGATGTACTTCCTCCGTTCCAAAATAGATGACTCAACTTTGTATAAAGTTAGTACAAAGTTGAATCATCTATTTTGGAACGAACGGAGTAATGAACAACCATCTTTCCGGCATTTTTGTCGGGAGGGGAATTTCGAGTGGAACCAAACCAAACCTGCGGGATGAGCAACAACAAGAGTTTTTTTACAATCACTTCCAACAGCAAATGCCCATCGACTAAGAGCATCTCCAACATGCGCCTAAAAAGAGCTCCGCGCACTAAAAATTTGTTTTTTTTGGGTGTTGAACAGCTCCAGCAGATGTTGTAGCGCTAGAAAATTTTGGGCGCGCGCTGAAAAACGCTAGCGGCGCTGCATGTTTGGGCTCTGGATTGCGCGCGCTTCACAATTTGCACTGTGTGCTTTTTGGACGCGCGATTTTGGGCGTCTGGTAAAGCAATGTTGGTCCCGACGCATTAAAAATGTTACAGTAGCGCGCTATAACTTTTATTGGGCGCGAAATTTTTATGCTACTGTTGGAGATGCTCTAAGAGAAGAAATGAGCTTCTTGTTCAAAATTCTGTACTTGACAAAGATTGAAACTTATGCGGTACCATCGGTTCGTCCTTCACGACCTCCCATGCTTCAATCTTTCCGGCCGAACCACTCAATTGCGGTCGGTCATCTTTTCCGTCGACGCAACCTGCATATGACGCGGTAACATTGGCCTGTATCAGGGGCTTGGTGGCTCAGTGTGTTGTCAGTGCTGGGTTGTTCTACGCTGTAACATTGCCCTAGGGGCATCCTGGTGGCCGGCGCCACTTTGTAATTGCTCTATCATCTTAATAAAGATCGGCCTACGACCTTTCGAACAATGATCTGTTCATAGGTTGCTTGCATCACATGCACACACACACACACACACACACACACACACACACACACACACACACACACACACACACACACACACACACACACACACACACACACCAAACAAGCTGAAACAGATTCCACATGCACTATGTCATAAAAAATAGTATGATTGGAAACTATATTCAAATACGAATCCAACGATATAATTTTTTATGGCATGCATTAATATTTTGTCAGTTAAATCTATGGTTAAATTTTGGCACAAAAACGAAAAGGACCAATAAACCAGGATGTAAATAGTAATATACTAGTGCATATAATTTTTCCTGAAAGTCAAACCTTGTAAAATTGGACTCGATCTATTAATAGAAAAAAAAACTCTACATCTAGAATACAAAATACATGTCAGGAGATACCTCAAAGGCCAATTTTTGATACTCCGCAATTAACGAGGCTAGGTGCAGTTACACGTTGATATTGTTGCGATGTAAGGCCGTCAGATGTGAACTACCAACTTAATTTTTCTTCCAAAACAGCGTTAGGGTCATCAATTTCGATAAACATATTGATCAAGTGCTCGATCTTTTAATCACTTGATTGCATTGAGGATAGAGCCATTGGTTTTACTAAAAGTAGAACTCAACTTGGGTTCATGTTTGTTAAAACTCTTCAGTTTAAAAATAAAACATATTCTTCCACTACATAATGCAGCAGCAGTGACCTCAATTCCAGTGTCAATATTCGCTTATTTTTCTTGTCAATCATTGATGGCT
This sequence comes from Aegilops umbellulata, assembly GCA_032464435.1. NCBI lineage: Eukaryota > Viridiplantae > Streptophyta > Magnoliopsida > Poales > Poaceae > Aegilops > Aegilops umbellulata. The sequence goes on from CP136056.1 coordinate 515,697,634, forward strand.
GCTAACTGCGGCATGATTGAGCTAAAATAATAACCATAGGTAATATACTCTCTTCTTTTGTGAGTGGACCATACGTAATACTTGGGACACCATGAAAAATTCGATGAATACCGTCACAGTGAATGGGAGTGCAATATTTCCATATAAATCATTCACTGTCCTGACATCACAGAAAATGCCGTGGTCTGAGTCTGATCATGATGGTGTCGCACTAACCGGGTTAATTAGGTGGAGTAGCACAAAGTCAAACCGCAAGGTGTGAACTGCCAATTTTAATTTCCTTGCAGGAATAGGTCAGCATGCACACAAAGTCATCAGTGTCAATAGAAATATTGGTCAAGTATTCAACTCGTTTGATCTTTCAGTCACTTGAATCCAATGAGGACAGAACCAATGGTTGTATATGTAACCTCTGTCCCGAAGGCGCGGAACGATTTGTGTTGTTTGACCAACATGTCATTATGTCATTAGTGACATGGCTAAATTGTCATTGTTGACATCTTGTGATGTTCTATGTGCACTGCGACTGCAGGGAGTAGATGTACGTGCGTGCAAGTTAAGACGGCCACGTACGTACACGCGACCACGGTGGCGCTGCAAGTTAAGACGGCCACGCCTCCGCTCACCAGCGCCGCACATCTCCCCTACCCTCCACAGAAACCGGAACCCCCGTTTGCTCGCACGTCGGCTGGTTTCTGGCTCCGCCGCCCCGCCTGCTTTTCCCGATCCCCTTCCAAGGTACTTAATCCGTTAGCTTGGCTGCTCAGCACTGTCTGACACCGCCGCCCTGCCTTCTGAGTTCACTCTTATTTATTTGCTTATTTGTTTGCATCATTGTTAATGATTTAGCATAAAGAAAGGTTGGTTGGCCATGTTGTTTTTGCAGTTCAGTTGGCTGGCATGGCTGCTGAATCCGAGAGCTGCAACTGCAGCGCCTGGGCAGCGAAAGATTCTTCCGGAGTACTCTCCCCTCACAGTTTCAACCGCAGGTAATCAACCACGCAACACTCCCTTCCCTTGTGAGATTTTTTCACAAGGAAAAAAAAGTCAACGCTCTACTCTTCTCCACACCAGTGGTGATGCAATTACTAGCTTTTTTAGCAAACGATCCTTCTGGTTCTGGAACTGAGTATGCGGTTGGCACAAGCTCCCGTGAAAAAAGCCGTAATAATAACACAATTATTTGTGCTGTGTATTGTGCAGTTCTTTTTTTCCAAGTGCTTTGCTAGCCCAGTTATGTGCTTGTCTTTCTTCTCTGAATAGGTATAGTCTTCTACTGTATGTGCTAGCCCAGTTATTCATCGCAGTAAATTATGAGTAGACACCTTGCCGATGCCGACTGAATTAACTGCTTTGTTAACTGTTTTCTTATGCACATGCTACCCTGATTAATTACCAGGGCTGTAGGACATGACGATGTTTCTTTGAGGATCACACATTGTGGTGTCTGTTATGCTGATGTTCAGTGGACAAGAAATTTGCACCATGACTCGGTGTACCCTTTAGTCCCTGGGTAAGCTTTTCAGATCCTTGTATTTACTTGAAAAAATTGGGAACAGTTAATATTTTTCTTTCTGTTGATTGACCCCATTTAGTTGCTAGTATTTTGTACAAATTATGGTTTATGTGCTAAGCCGGGTGCCCACGATTCAATATGGTACAGGCATGAAATTGCTGGAGTTGTGACTGAGGTTGGTTCAGACGTCAAGGGCTTCAAACTGGGTGACCATGTGCTGTTGGGACATACATCAACTCATGCCGTGACTGTGACAACTGCAATAGCCTCCTCGAGAACCACTGCTCAAATTTTGTTTTCACTTTCAACGGTGTTGATACCGACGGTACTGTCACAAAGGGAGGATATTCCACTCATATTGTAGTTCATGAACGGTATGGATGCATTCTCTTCTGGAAGTTCTGAATTTTGTGTAGATTGTCAATTAATTTTTGCCTCCATGTCTAAATCCAATTTTCTCGTATAAGAATCTTGCATTTCCTGCTAATTCGTGGCAGGTACTGCTATAAAATACCTGATGGCTACCCACTGGAAAAGGCAGCACCTTTGGTTTGTGCTGGAATCACTGTGTACACTCCGATGATGCGACATAACATGAACCAGCCGGGGAAGTCACTTGGGGTTATTGGTCTTGGTGGGTTGGGTCACATGGCAGTGAAATTCGGGAAAGCCTTTGGACTGAATGTGACAGTTTTGAGTACAAGTGAATCGAAAAGAGATGAAGCTATCAACCTTCTTGGTGCAGATAATTTTGTGGTATCATCAGATAAAAAACAGATGGAGGTACTGAGTGTGAAAAAACTTACAACTGACCACAACAAGTACATATCTCCTTACCTTATGTTAGATTCCAACTGAAAAAGCATAAATGCGCAAAGGAACAGAGCTCATTCTGCAATCGATGCTGCCTGTACTATTTTGTGCGAGAGACAATTAATATAGCTGAATTCTGCTTGTTATTCTTCTCACTCTGCATATACTAAGTGAGAATAACGAAATGATTTACTTTTGCAGTCCCTGAAAAATTCTCTGGATTTCATTGTCGATACTGCCTCTGGTGACCACCCATTTGACCCTTATCTCGGGCTTCTGAAAGTTCGTGGCGTAATGGCACTAGTTGGCTTTCCTGGAGAAATCAGAGTGCATCCTGCAACACTCAATCTGGGTAAAAAGAACTTACTATTAGCTATACAGTTAAAATAATTGCAGGGTGAAAAGTTTCTTTATTTTTATCCTTTATGGTTCTATGAGACTATGCCGTAGAACTCACCTCTGGTTGTTGGTTTCCTGGTTCAAAACTTGGCGACGACTTAGGATGTATAAGCATTCGAATGTTGTTACCGGTGTTTTCGTGTAATGAAACTGGCTTTTGGCCCTTTGTCAAAAGATAACTAATCAGAACTTACTGCAGGTGCACGGACTCTATCTGGCAGTGTAGTCGGAGGCACCAAGGACACCCAGGAGATGATAAACTTCTGCGCGGCAAACAAAATATACCCAAATGTTGAGGTGATAAAGATAGACTACATCAACAAGGCTCTCGAGAGGCTTGTCAACCGGGATGTGAAGTATCGGTTTGTAATCGACATAGAGAGCTCTTTCAAGTAATATCTTCGCGCTTGGCACATTTTCGAATCCTTATAAAAGTGTGTAGAATAAAGTTTCTTCCAAACAATTGCGACTGACTGGTGATACAGGGCTTTCCTCTGTAATGTTCTGGTATGCTTTCCGGTCCGTGAAGAAGATTGTCGTGAAGATATGCATACTTACAGAAAATATGTAAATAGACCTCCTATGGATGCTCAATTATTGTAGTATCAAATTTTCTGAATTTTCGACTGATCAACACGTGGGCAATGGTCAGATTGAAGAGAGGAAATACTGTCCAAAACAGCTGAAGCCAGCAGGACCTTTGATAGACAATATTGGATTTTACCTCACTTATTTCCGGGGCTGATCAAGAACCCGCATCACCGAAGCAAATATCATGCCAATATACGTTTCGAGCTTCGACAAACTATTTGGAAACAATTTATGTTTAGACAAAAATGAATCAAATTCTCCAATTTTAGCTACAAAACAAGAGCCCCGCTTCGGTACACCTCCCCCCCCCCCTCTCACAAACAGTATAAAGGGCAATATGGACCTTTGGCATATCGTATATAGCTTTGTATGTTGGATCACCTGACGTATACATACATACGTGGCGTCAATACAGTGTTATGTGCACCTTGGCGGGCCCAGCCCATTTGTTTTTTTTCTTTCTTTTAAACATCAAAAAGTACAGGTTCCACCTATAGTACTGAAGGCGGTAACCACTGGGGTAATTTAACTGTTGTGTTAGAGTACTTCTTTCCTCCTTATGGCAGCCATAACGCTAATAAAAAAGCATGTGTTCCTGGACTGATTTTTCTCAGTTCAGCCGTTTTTATAATATTTTTTTCTTATTTCTTTCTATATTTTCATTGTCCTTTCTTAAATCAGAATCCTTTTTAAATGAATTTAACTTTCTCAAATTTCGTGAACCTCATTTCACAAATTTCATGAACTTATTTCAAATCCATGAACATTTTGAAATTCATGAACTTTTTCAAATTCAGTTTTTTTCGAATTCATGAAGTTTTTAAAAATTCATAAACTTTTTAAATTTTCATGAACTTAATTTTCAAATTATGAGATTATGTGAACATTTTTTGCATTTATAAATTTCGAAATTCATGAACTTTATCAAATTTCATGTTTTGTTTATCAAATTTGTGATTTGTTTATATTTGTGTCATTTTGTTTCAAATTCATGAACATTTTTAATATTTGGAGACATATTTTAGAATTTCATGACCTCATTTTAAAATTTGTGAACTTTTATAAAAAAATTACAAAGTTTTTAAAAATATCATGAAATTTTTAAAAAGAACTTTTTTCAGACTCATGAACTTTTTTCAAATTCATGACCTTTGTCTAATTTTATTTCAAATTCGTGAATTAAAAAAATCAAGTTCACATTGAACTTTTTCCCGTGCAACATATCCTAATCCATGTGCTCATACGCTAACCCGCGCCACTCACCTGTTGGGCCGCTTAGTGTGAGAGCTGGTCTGCTGGGCTTGCCCAAAAATCCTACCACGCGAGCGCCGATGGCTTACCTGGTGCAACAAGTGCTCATTAGGAGCTCCCGTACATTCAGGGAGTAGCGTCAAACATATTGCGCCATGCACATGAGGCCACCCGCTGGGCTGGCCTATGAAGCTGGCATGGATGACTACCATGGGCATGCCCACCTGCTTGAAAAGGTTGTGGTCATTTTAAAAATGTTTAAAACTAGACCATGTTAAATATAGAGTGTTTAGGTTGTCCAGAAGGCTTGTTGTTTTCCGACTTCCTTCAAATGGCCCAAATTTTTCCACCAGCTTCTGTGACCAATTTAAGGCACCATGCCAAAGTTGTTTGTGTTTTAGACAATTCTTGCATTTTTGGAGTTTTCTAGGTGAGAATGGTCGATAAATGGCCAGACATGACGCAACTTGTATACATTATCAGAATTCGTTTAAACCCTGGCATGGTTGCCTACTATGGGCATGCGCATGTACTGGAAAAATGTTGGGGGGGGGGGGGGGGTCATTTGACACATGTCCTGTTTGCGTAGGTGAGAAGGTTCTGTCCAAAAGCACGTTGTCTCTCGACGTCCTTGAAATGAGCCAATTTTTTCCATGAGTTTATATGGCCAATTAAAGGCACCATGCCATGTTTTCTTAGCTTTAGACAATTTTTGTGTTTTTGGAAGTCTTCTCGTCAAAAAAGGCCGATAAATGGCCGGACATGTCGCACTTGCATATGATGTCAAAAATCGTTCAAACTTGGCATGCATGCCTACCATGGGCATTCTCAACTACTTGCAAAAGTTTGGGTCATTTTAAGAATGTCTAAAAGTAGATCATGTTCAACGGTGGGTGTTCGGCTAGGCGAGAAGGGCCCATTTGAAAGCACGCTTTTTTACATCTATCAAATGACCCCAATTTTTTTCCACCATCATCTATGACCAATTCAAGGCACCATGCCAAGTTCTTCGAGTTTTTGACAGTTCTTGCATTTTTTTGGAGTTTTCTTGGTGAAAATTCGGCGATAAATGGCCAAATGTGACACAACCTGCATACGGTGTCGGAATTCATTCAAACCTGGCATGGATGCCTCATATGTGCGCGCGAGGTTGCTGCAAGAAGTTGAGGTCATTTATCCGTTGTCCAAAAAAACACCAGTTTAGAGGAGTGTGCTAGACTAGGCCAGATAGGTGCATCTATGAGCATGTTCCTTTTCCAAATTTGTTTGCATTTGTCGAGTGTGTTTAAAATTATGTCCTTCATTATCAATCAACATAACATTTTCTTATATCCTAACCATTTCTTTAAATTTCTTAACAGTTTTGTAATTTCAAATTATGTATGAAAATTTTACAAATTTCAACACTTCGTCCAAAAAATTTACCAAGTTCCCAACAATTGATATTGAACACAAATTGCAAATAACATTCTTTTTCTTGAAATTTAACTTTTTTAAACGCAAAATTTCTTAAATTGAGAACAAAAAATAAAAAATGGGCACATTTTTTGAAATTCCAGAACATTTTAAAAAAATGTAACAGTATATGAAAACAAGAAAAAAATTGGTATTCCAAATAATATTTCAAATATTTTAACAGGTTTAAAAAACAATAATACATTTTAAAAATGAGAAAAATGAATTAAAAAGAAAAGAAACGTACTAGAAAAATAAGAAATTAAACGCTTAGGCCTTGGCCCAACTAGGCGACCGCATTGCTCCCGTCGGGCGCCTATTGGGCCAGCTCAAGCGTTAGCAGATTTGAATAAAGTTCATGTATTTTGAAAAAAAATGCTCATGAATTTAAAAGAATTCCAGGGTTAAAAAAAATTCGTCAAAGTCAAAAAGATATTGTGGATTTGAGAAAAAGTTCACGGATTTGAAAACAAAGTTCATGAATTTAAGAAATAAATTTAAAAAGTTCACAGTTTTAAGAGATAATACATGATTTGATAATAATTCATGAATTTAGAAAATAAATCTAACAGAAAACTAAAAAAATAGCAGACAAGCACAAACCAAAAAGGAAAACGAAACAAGCTCACATTGGTTAGTGTTATATTTGAAAGGGAAAAAAGGTAACTAGACACAATAAGAAAGTAGTCCAGTTGGTTATTACGGTTGTACTAAGCAAAAGTGACAAAATAAACATGAATGATGCACCAATATGCCGATGCCTATATAAAGTTTGCTTACTTCTCTTGTAGACTCACATGTTGCAGGATGCTACGAATGTGACACTATAATCAGAAACACTTCGACGAAACTGTGTGTGGTGCATTAATCGCAAACGATGCTTCTGTAGTTCTTTATTGTATGTACATGTGCATAGAATTGTGCAATCCTTGAAGCTAAATTTATAATAAACATGATTCGATACGAAATAAATGATTGTCTACTTTCAAATTCAAAATCTATGAATTTTAAATGCAGGGATTAAATTAGGGATAAATTATGTTCTGCAGGGCAGTACACTGCACACGATTTGCGAAAGCAAAACGTCTGTGATAAACATCAAGATCAGACATGTTTCTCAGATCTACTACGTGTGTGATGAATCTTTACTGCACACACGATCAGCCAAGAAAAAACGTGTGAGATTAATAACAACAGTGCATAAAGTTCCTTCTTATTAAATGTTTGCGAAAGTCACCTTATCACACACGCTTGGCAATTATGGACTATTTATGAGGTCGTGTGCATTGTAAACGTTTGCTCATAGAAGAACGCGTGCAATAGGCCTTCATCCAACACGGGTATGACAGATGAATCATGTGGGATATATTCAAGCTTCCCATACAGACAATTGTATTGCACTCTTACCTCAGTCGTGGAAACGTAAATGTGTGTGATTGTCTGCTTCTACAGTTCTATAATCATGAACTGTTTGTGATGGGGCGTGCATCGTAAACGCACTACACCACGAACCCCTCTATAGCTACGCATACCTTCCAACGAAATAGACATGCGTTGCTGGATTGCAGCCCCCACTAGCCACGACTATTAACCACTCGCTACGACAATTAAGGAAATATCATTTTTCTAAAATAAAAATAAAGGAAACAGCCCACTTCCTCCCGATAGGTAGGCACACCGCACACCTCGCCGCCGCCTACCTTTGTTCTGTATCCCTGATCTGGATTCCTCCAGTTCGTCTCCGTCCTCCACACTCGGCCGCCTCAACTGCGCCCCATCATCCCGATGTCGAGGACTTCCCCATCTCTCTAGCACCTCCCCTCCCACCCAGACCAATCTAGGATTGCGCCCCCCCCCCCCCCCCAAAAAAAACCTGCGGCATCGAAGGAGCGTGACGATGTCGACCGCCGCGGCGACGACTTGCCGGACTAGATGGTGCGAAACCTTCCGGAGCAGGAGAGTCTTCATCGGAGGCAAGACCACCTGCAACTCCGTCATCTCCATCGTCGTAGCCGACGTCCGCTTGTTCGTGCTTGTCCACCGATTCCACCAGTACCACATCCTCGCCAAGGACTTCTCCAACCTCAACGCCATGGTAATTTGGTATTGTCTCCTGCGAATCAACCTGTGGTTGAGTTGGTTAGGTGGACAGTGGTATCCCCAACCCACCAGGGTTCAAATCCTGGTGCTCGCATTATTCCTGGATTTATTTCAGGATTTCCGGCGATGCGCTTTCAGTGGGAGGAGACGTTCCCGTCGACGACGAGGCGCCTACGGTGACTTCGTAAATCTCAAGATGATGTGCCGGCTCAGTCTCTCGGAGGTGCTCATAGGGGTAGGGTGTGCGTGTGTGCGTTCATAGGGATGAGTGTATGCGCGTGTATATGAGCGCTTGTGTCTGTACTGATGCTCAAAAAAAAATTTGGTATTGTCTCCCCTCTCTCTTTGCTTCCTGCCGGTTCACTCGACCAGCCCAGGTTGTTGGTATTTGCGAGACAGGCATATTCATGATGGCTACTAAAATGGAGAATTCCAATTCTGGGTGTTTTTGTAGGTATGCGGTACTACTTTCTGATATGTGGCTGGTTGATGGAACATGTATATTCCCAATCCTTTGGAATAGAGATTCTACTTGAGGTGGATTTCATCTTGTACCTTTCTTGGAAGGCGACAACAGAAGATAAGGTCTGTGACGGGAAAGTAAGTATGTTGTTTGGACATTTCGGTTTTTATATGTTTTGCTGATGACCGACTTTCAGTAAAGATTAAGGTATTTGCCTTGTAGAAAAAATTACCAATCATCTAGCAATTTCCTTTTAAGTATTATAGTATTCCTGATCCACCGTTGTGGTTGTTGGCTTGCACCGTTGTGTATGTATGCGCTAGCGGCCGGCTGGCCATAGCTAATTACTCATTAGCCAATATGTTAATGACTAGCACGAAATTAGAGAATCCCAAAGCCAGCAGGCAATAGCCCATATATGATCATGGTTGGCTTATTTTGATCGATGAATCAGATCGTGACCTGTGTATGTGCAGGTTCTGCACTTTCACCGGCTGGATATAGTAACTTTGGTTCAGATTTGACTGTCGCCGTCATCCTAGAGCATAGTAGCAGCTGCTGCTAGCAGCCTAACACTTGAGCACTTGGTGTAGCGCCGCAGCATTGGACTTCACAACAGTGTGTTTGCTACTTGCCATATTCCACAACACATTGATCCTTGGAGTCTTTGAACCTGGCGTCACAGCTCATGAGAGTCAAACTTAAACTTAAGGTATATCATTACAAATTAATACTGTTGTTATGACTTTTAAAGATGGCTGGTCAGTGTTTTTGTTCAATCTACTTAAATGTGCTTGCAAGTGCTTATGAAATGAATCCATCATTCTTTACAGGACAAAAATTTCTTACATATTCATCTTTGGGAGAGTTCAGGGCATATATAGCGGGCTACTTCTGTAGAAGGAGGTATGACTGCATGAATAATGTTGGCTTGTAAAGCTGTAGGTGATTTAAGTGACATCATCTGCAGTGTAATTCAAAAAATAATCTTGAAAAAGATTTTGTATTCACTCAGATTACTATTGTTGTCAATCATATATATATAAATCAAAATAACTAGAAAACACACTTGTTAACATTTAATACAGCCACCTGATTTAGCTTTGTGCAAATTATTTTCTATCAACTTCAAGTATTTCTGGAAAATTTTAAATCTCTACATTTATATAAGCATTGTTTTGGTAACTACAGATATGTGTTTCCAATGAAGCATGCTCTATTTGTTGCTGCACATATTTTTTGGGCATTTACCTCACTGTATCTTTATTATATTCTTTGTAAGGTGTTTATTAGCTCAATTAACATATGAATGGTCTGTTCATAAGGCTCTCTTTTCTCTGTCTATAGAGTTGAGTGCTATGGCTGGGACTGTAAAAAAGTGATCAAATTATGATATATCAAAGCCCTTCACAAGTAATGACGTATGTTGGATGATGGAATGGTTATTCTGTTCCGGTGCTTGCTTTGACTTGGGTGTTCAAAGAAGTAAAACTTGAACTAACGTGTTTAGTGAAGCAACATATTCTATCTGAAGTGAAACTTTCTCTTTTATACGAAGATGTGAGCATCAAACTATCATCCATCTAAAGATAAGGTATGCTCATTTCTCTACTGTTTGGAATTCAACATGGTTTAGTAACAATTTATTATTGATCATTCTTTTTGCAATATGAATGCTAATTGTAGTTCCTACTTAGCTTGGGAATTCTAAACAAGAATGTTGCTCTTGCTCCACTCCAAAGTACCGACCTAGAATATAAAAAAAATTGAGGGTGTTGAACTTGGTAAATTGATTCTTGGTTGATACAACCACTAAAACAAAACTATTGGTCATATAGCAAGATGAACTATCACATGGCCTCAAGCTTCGTATGCTGCTCTTTGTTTGAATTTCACTGCCCTATTAACTTGATTTTATTTGATGGCACCTAATTTTTCTCATTTCTTTGTTGTTCTAGATTGCCAAGATAAATCGATGATGCATGGCTCGGAAGTTGATACCAAGATCGGGAAGGTGGATACTACTAGATAGTTTTAGATTAGGTTATTAGAATGTCATTCAAGTTAATGTTTCAAACATTATGTTTTAGATGGCTGACAGGTTGATTGCAAGGTTGAGAATCAGACTACTACTAGCTAGTTTCACATACTGTAATCTTTGTATCATGTTCTTTGTAAAGCAACCGAGTTCATTTAATATTTGTGCCTTTCTAATTATTGTGTTTGCGTATTCTGTGCACTATTAGCATTGACATAATAATTTAGAATTTTGATATACAAAATACATTAATTGTTGGAGCTATGCGACAATGCTTCTAGGGATTATAAGGATCTTTTTCTGGGCAGCCACCAACGCATAAGAAGTGTTGTTCTTGTCTAGCTCTATACGTTGCTACCTTACAACACATATTCATGCTAGATACCAACGCATTTATATATGTTGTTGTAGAGCTTTGCAACGCCACCTACGACAACGCATATAAATCCGTCGGTGTAGACTTTAGCAACGCTTATATGGACACGACAACGCATCGATGCGTTGCTGAAGGGGGTTCTTGCTGTAGTGACGTAGCACCACAGAATACCTACTACTATGATAATATGAGCACAAACGAGTAGGAAGGATGAAGCATTTGGGATATTCAACATATCAGAAATAGTTATCTGAAGATTCGCATTTGGGATAGATGCCGACATCGCATACGCTTAGTTATGCAATACGTATGCATTGCTACTTCCTATCCCTGGCGGTTTCTGTGTCGTGTGAGAATTGTTGAGAAATAAAAACATGTGATCAATTGTATGAGAGGGATGCCTCCCAGGAAGTGTCTGTTGGGGAAGAGGTGTCTCCCCAACACACCCCTTCACCATGTATATAAGTGGGTCTCCCACATTCCAATGGAACTAGTGGATCATTTGGACTCTTCATGTGTCTCTTTTACTTTCACTCTATAATACTCCCTCTGTTCCTAAATATAGGGTGTATAGTTTTTGGCATGGAAATTAAAGAATACACATGGAGGGAAAATTTCACAAGTTTTGAACGAGATTTCACCTGACTAATTAACATGAGAAAATAGAGAAGGTTGCTTTATATAAGGAAATGTAATCAAGTCCTTCAAAAAATTATCCAAACGAGTGGTGCAACGCAATACACCATATATTTTGGGTTATTTCTCAAAAAACTATACACCTTATATCAAGGAACGGAGGGAGTACGTTATCAGCACTTCGCTCTCCGTTGAAAGAAAAAGGCCATCCGAGACGGCAGAACATTAGCAGCGCTTGCCTATAGGATCCAGCGGATCGTCATCACTATGGATGGATACAAATCGATCCATGTCTTCTCGCCGGTCTTGCGGCTGGCGCACGACGCGGTTGCTCGGTGCGGCCCGCTACTAGCGCAAAGCGGCGGGTCACGGCCTCAGTGTCGCTCCTTCCAGCGTGAACACATACCTTCAAAATTGATCGCTGATGGACGCCATACGTGCTCGGCAAAGGCAGCCATGCATCCGCATGCGTGCATCCATAAAGGGCAATTGATCAGGAAACGCTAACTTTTGTCTTCTTGTGATTAAGATCAGCAATCTAATGATGGTGTTTTCATGAATAGCCTGCGCAAACTCTTCACTGAATCGGCAGACACAAGAAGGAGGGATCAACCTCCGGTGCATGGCGCGGTGACGCCCCCGTCAGCGGCGCTCGGCCCAGGCCGGCATCCACACAAGAAACCGATTCAGAAGAAAGCTAATTGATTTTTTTATTATTTCTGATTAGCATGATCCTATGAATAATTGTGTTTCCTTCAATCAGGGATCATGTATCTAGAAACCGATCGGTCTTGATGGCAGTTTCCCCACGGGCGTTCGCGGAGGCAGCGTGACGCCTGAGGCCCGACGTTGTTGTCCTGGCGCGCGCGGCCATCGGATCCGGCGATTTGCTTGACGAGGAGAACGGCGCACGAAGTGAGCGGGGCCTCGTCCATGCACAGACGCTTTGCGGCCAACGGCGGTTACCAATGGCTAACACTCATGCACGCACGGGATTAGGAATTGCTCATTCTCTCCGTGGCCATCATGCAAGCACCAAAAGAATTGAACTAATTGCTACAGGATAAGGCCCTTCCTAGGATCATTCTCTCGCGTGGTGGCATTCGGCCACGGCTACTTGCGGAACGGCGGCGGCCTTGCGGAAGGGAGGCGCAAGGCGAGACGATGGCTCCCCATCGACCAGGCGAATCTTGACGCGCACTTCCGCGTGAGACGAAGCAGCGGCCTAGCGTGACTCTCCATGTGGTCGCCGATGACAGGCCGGTGCGAGGCGACGCTAAACAGCAAACACGCTATCCAGGAGCGATTGGCTGCATGGACGCCAAACTTCACTCTAAGAAAGATCAGGGGAATCGATCCTGATGGATGAATACATGTCTCGTTCATTTCTTCTCGTTTTGATTAAACAAATATGCTAATCAATTCTGTTTGAGAAAAAAAAAAGCAAGCAACAGACGGACCGAAGCCAACAACCAACGCCACTATGGCGATCCTGCGCTCGGCGACATCAAACTGGCGATAGCCTCGTCAAGGACGCATGAACAGCCGTGGCATAGTTCTTCCTCAGCGGCGCTCGATGCCGTCCATAGTGGTACCGTGGCTTCAGAGTAAATATACATGGTAGACTTGCTGGATTGCATAATAATTGATTATGCATCATTTTACATCATGCAAAATGATTGTTTGAGGCCCCAAGTCCTCATATATATGTGTTGCACAGGTATGTTCATACTTCTGCATTTATTTGTATTACATGAGTAATATGGTTGCAAAGCAATAAGTTAATTTCATTATTCACATCGAATATGAAATTTGCTTGCAAATTTTGGGAAATATAAGGTAGTGAAGTGTATGACACCGCCTGACTATGTCAAATTTACATTTGTCACAAAGAATCGACAAGTGGTATCTACTGCTTAATTGTAGATTATCTAATGTTATTGTGAGGTCTATATTATGTCATTTGCACATAATGACTACCTTCAGTTTTGCACACAATTTATGGAGTGCGTTATGGCGACGAATTAATTTCGTTCACAACTGCGAGATCTACACTACCATGTGGTGATTACCTTCAATGTGTTTTTAATTAACACAAGGTTGTGAGAAGCTCCATAAGAGTGAGATCTACACTACTTAGTGATTATCTCTGTGTTTTTAAAAGCAAAATGAAGGCACAAAACTTATGACATAGCCATTATGAGGCCTACATCGTGGTGACTACCTTCATGATGTTTTTCCAAATACTTGGAAACTTCATAGTATTTGTCATTGGTTGTGACGATAGTGTCACATACTCCATCAGGAGATGAATCCAAGGCATTGGTGACTATGCTGCATATTATGCTATGAAGAGAATTATGCAAAACACTTGCATATTTTGGTGATTACCTTCCATGCATACACAACTTATGGGACGTCATCATAGCTATGAATTAAGTTTCATGCACAACTGAGAGGTTCATGCCATTTTATGGTGATTACCTTCATGTGTTATAAATAACATAAGGTTGTGGAGGCTATGATCAATGGGAACTGTCCATAAGAGTGAGGCACCACTAGGTGGTCGGCTACCTCTATGTGTTTTAAGGAAATTAAAGGCTTTTCCCTTTCGAGGCGACTAAATTTAATTTGAAGATCTACACCACACTGTGGTGTTCTTCTGGAAGGCTTGCCCTATGAATCACTAAGAATCACCGTGACCATGATTATGCTTAGCCATAGCATTTTCATCCTACTTAATTTACTGAAGGTAAATTAATGCATGAGTATTTCATGCATCATATGGCTGACCTTTTTGAAAGGTAATGCGATGCGATTACATTAGGTGGGAATAATTATTTGACATGGGTCGTGGACATAGTGATCTTGTCGACCCATGGCCTTGTGGCCATAAAGACTCCACCTGCAGAGAATGTCATGGCTATTTATAAATAGCTAAGAATATGCATATTTACATTTATGTACCATCGCAATGGCTCAGTTCTCAACTGAGTATGTAATGGATAATGAACATCCATTTTTCCCTTTGAGCCTTCATTGAGGCGAGATATATTGTTATAAGCATCACATGAATGATTACTCATTCATTGTCAGGACTTCGAGTCCGTTGAGTCTTATAGTTCTGTTGTCAATAAATCAACACTATGTTGAGATTATGTGATAAGGCGGCTCCAGATGCATATCTGAATATAAGTCCTTATTGCGCTTTACGTTCTCCTAGGATGATAAACAGAAATATCATCTTTATTTCAGGTTTGGAATGCCTGAAATTCATGCTAATGCTCTTAGTACTAAGCAATAGTGGTTAGAGAACCACGGGAGTTGAATGTAAGGTGAAGGAAAAATGACAAGCAGAAATGGAGTGTATATCTCAAAAGGGAATGTGTCATTTAATCTAAATGATCATAATGACAACTTTCAAGTTTGTCAAAGTGGTGGTTGTACGAAATGTTATACCAATGATTACCAATTGGTCAAGTATTGGGTTGAATCATACCACCGACTCATTGGAGGCAAATGATTTTAATGGGATAAGTTTGAAGTTCTACTTTAGAAAGTAAACAACCAGAAAATATTCTGGCATGATAGAAGGAGAATGGACTCCTCTATATTGATGATATGCTTGTGGAATGATATTCCAAAGATATTTTGGAGATCTCGTGTAGTCTCCTAGTTATCCCTAAATATCATTGGCCTGTAATTGTACTACTACATGTAGTATAAATTGCAACATCTTGTCCTTCGGACATGATAGTTGAGATAATTGAGTGTATGAGTCAGTTCATACTCAATCTTGTTGCATACAGAATAATTTTCCCTCCTTTGTCATCATGGTATTGGACGATTAGAGAAATTATTGACAATTCTGTTGGCCATAACTTGACAAGTTGCAATATTCCCAACAATTATCAGATTGTTTTATGCACTACATGTGACATTGGGGAATTAATTTTAAGGCACTCTCACCTTAAAATTTGAAATGAGCCAGCCATTACTCTTGATTGCATTCAAGAATATTTTGGATTATTCAACCATTATCTGGGTTATGTTGGTTCTTCATGGTGTTCATAGACGCATCTAGAAGATGGTCTTAGATGTGTATCATTCACACAAAACCATGTGTTTACTGAATTAATTGCTCAAATTGACGAATTTAGAGCAAATTATCCTCACGTGGGATAATTCCATTGCAATAGAAATGTCGCTGAACTTGATTCACGGACATTCAATGGTTATATTCAGTATATGGTACATAACCAGAATGGTTTGGCTGGATATCTTATGAAAGAGATTCAATATTGCATAGCCAATGTTGCAGAATTGTGATTTACCGACATTTTGTTGATGGTAACATGCGGTCTCACACTCCGCATATTTGGTCTAAATGAGATCAAATGATACTGCACCCCCTTGAAGTTTGTACGTGGAAATAAGTGAAGTATTTCCCATCTGCGGTAATTCAGTTGTATACCGATATCACCACCCCAGCGTACATCATGGGCCTTCACATATGGTTGGGATCTATGTGAGGAATAATTGTGGTATGTTCGTTTATCCGCCGAATACCTTAACCCTATCAAGGGAGTTATTTGCAGCCCATACACTGATTGCTTTTGCAATAAGAACATTTTCTGGCATTAGGGGGAGATGTGTACCACAAAGAATGCCAGGAAATGGATAAGAAATGTCATAGACATTTTGTCCACGTACTTAAGAATCTGAACTGCATGTTCAGGTTATGAGAAATTTGCAGCATACTGCAAATAATCTGCCAAGTATATTTACTGATGACAAAGGTGTCAATATGGTCAAGTACCAGAATGAGTGGAGGTACCTAATAAACCACTCATCTCCCTAGATGAGAGCAAGAGGGGGAGAATTCTGGTTGCATGAGATTAAGTTCTCATATGTTTCAGCGGAAACATGGGAGATTCACTCCTCGATCAGTAAATATGATTCAACCTCGGGTTGAATGACACCCGAGGGATGCGCGGCATCCAAAGTCCAACACATATGTGCACACATTTGTAGGTGTTGGGAAATCGAAACACCTTGACTCCGTTGTTGTGGGAAATCACAAGGAGTTAAGAGGCATAGTAAGAATTCCACAATGATATTGATTCATGAGAATCGTATATGAGAAAGTCTACATATGTCGACATAAAATTCTTCTTGAGAATTGCTAGAATCCTTTTGGGCCCTGAACCAAAATCCATGGGAAGTGTTGTCTGCACTTATATTGGTTCAAACGAAAGGAAGCAATTAAGGAAGAGTGGAACTCGCTCATCAAAAGAGCGGTATTTACCATTGTAAGACCTGCTCCTCATAAGTATCTTCCAGAGGGAAGAGAAGTGAATTTTCGTTTGGAAACGAAAATAAATGAGGTGGTGAGAAAGCGAGGCTTGTAGCACAAGGGTTTTTCGCAGAGACCCGACATCAGTTACGATGTAGCATACCTTTTCGGTATAAGTGGAATTATGTTTCGATACTGAATGTTAATGGCAGTACAGATCCATACGGTTGATGTATGTAATGTCTACATACTCCATGGGTCAATTAGTTTGGATGTATATATTGAAGTCATTGAATGACTTGATAGTCTGAATCCAAAGGTAAATCACAACATGAATGTGTGGAACTTCTGAAGTCATTCTATGACTTGAAGTAGTCGGAGATTTGTGTGGTGCAACCGCCTAAGTGAGTTATTCCTTGACAAGGATTACTCTCATACTAATGATTGTTGACGTGTATTCATGAAGAAATCCTGGGTTGGATTTTACATCACCTTAATTTGTGGTGTCGATGATCTTATCATCAAAGTCTATATAAGACATGAAATACACACAATCATGTTAAGATGGATATTTGGGTTAAACCAAATTATGCTAAGCTTATGACTTGAGCATATCCCACTAAGATATCAGTCTTCATATATCCGAAAGTATTGGAGAAGTTCAATATGGATATATTATATCAAAGACACATATGGTCATGTTATACCTAATATGGGATATAGATCCTTGAGACATAAGGGAGATGGTGAAGTGATAGAGGAGCATGAATTTCCATATCTAAATACCATCGAAGCACTCATATATATTGCAAAATATGTCAGGCCTGGCACTATAGTTTTTGGCAATTTATTGAGAGTGCAATTCCCTGAAAGGTATAAGGTTTGTGTAAGGAATATCCTAGGATATATCCAGGGCACGAACGGTCTTGATCAATTTCATTCGAAAAATCAAGATGGGACCATGGTTTGATATATTAATAGTGGCTAATTATCTGATCCCACAATGCCATATCAAAGACTGGGTTTGCTGGAAGAGTACTTTGGAGGAAGTATTCAGAATAGACTCTAAACGAGTCCTTCCAGTGATCATTCTATTTCATTTGAAGCATCAGAAAATGTGGATGACTTCATAGAATGATTGGCCACATGTGAAATCATGTGGAGATTATCATTATCTACCAAGATAATATCACTTGTATTGCTTATGGGTTATATTTATCCTTGTGAATTACAGAAATGTAAGAGGATAATATGCAAACAGATTATTGTGATATTCACAATATCTCTATCAATGTTTACATTCCAGAACTAGGTTCGTGGAATTGGTATGAGATATTCTTGAGGTTTGCAAAGTTCAGGGGGAGTAAAATCCCAAGTTATAACCCGTTGGTGATCCTCAAATCACTGATATTGTACTCTTTTTCCCTTTATGAGTTTTCCATGATGGTTTCTCATATAAGGTTTTTAACGAGACAATATAAATACAAGTGCGGATATATGCCATATTGGTTTCTCCTTATTTTTTCTCCCACTGGGTTTTAAAGGAGTTTTCGATGACATATTATTATAAGGTTTCTCCTCAATTTTTCCCACAGGGTTTTTGGAGGAGTTTTCAGTTTGCAATATACATATGACGAATTGATCAGGGGGGAGTGTTGAGAAATAAAAACATGTGATCAATTGTATGGGAGGGATGCCTCCCAGGAGGTGTCTGTTGGGGAAGAGGTGTCTCCCCAACACACCCCTTCATCATGTATATAAGTGGGTCTCCCACATTGCAATGGAACTAGTGGATCATTTGGACTCTTCATGTGTCTCTTTTACTTTCACTCTATAATAAGAATGACCCCCTATCGCACACACTGGTAAGGCGACGGTATAAAATGCCGTTGCGAAAAGGGGTTAAAAATTGTTTGTATAGCAGCTCGTTATACCAGTGTTTGCTGCATAGTTGTGAACACCTTTTTTTTTTTTTACTTTGTCTTTTAGTATTTCCGAGAAAACTTCCGATCTATTCATCTTCAATCATGTCTCCACGCGTCTGATTACACCATCTCCGCCATCTCCCGTCCCTCACCTAAGTCGCCGCAACCCCCCTTGGTCGCAGCCCATATATCTTGTTCGAATTCTAATCTATGTATTTAATTTCAAGCATTGATATGCAATGCTACGGACTGTTTCTTCTTCTGGTTGAACAACTGATCCAACAGTTTTTGAGCAAAAAGCTAAACTGAACAAAAGAAGGGGTGCAAAGAAAAAAATTTGAAGAAAATAAAGCTAGGAATTAAAAGCCAACTCTACTCTAAAACTATTCCTCCCGCATCACGAAAAGTTGACGCATACGCTGCCGTTCTTGGCGCATCCGCACGACGGGCACGCCTGCGCTACGGCCGCGCACGGCGCGCACACGCAGAGGTGCCGGCACGGCAGCAGCAGCACCACGGCCGCGCCGTCGCCGCACCCCTTGCACCTTCCGACTCCTGTCGGGGCCGGCGTGCCCACCTCCTCCTCCGCGCAGATGGGCACCTGGTTCTCCCCCCAGCAGCACGACTCGGCGTCGTCCTGACCGTCGCCGCCGCCGCCGCCACGGACCGCCTGCGCGTCGAGCACCCGCTGCAGGTCGGCGCGGAGCACGTTGGCCGCGGCCTCGTGGGACTGCGCGACGTCGCGCCACATCTGAGCCTCCATGTAGAGGTTCCTGAGGCGCTCCTCCAGCGCCGAGTTCATGCCCCTGACCCGCTCGATCTCGTCGTCCTTGGCCTTGAGCCGCTTCGCCGCCCTGGCCTCCACGGTCGACACGATGAGCCTCAGGTGGCTCCGCCTCTGCTCCGCCAGAGCAGCCCACATCTTTCTCGCCTGTGCCATCGACCACCGTTAATAACAAACAAAAGCTACGCGGCGATTAATTTGATCACGGGACTCACATGTGTGTGCAGGATGTGGTCGACGGCGACGGTCTGCTGTTGCGCGTGGGCCGCAAGAACGTCGCCGAGCACGGACGGCCGCTCGTCGACGCGCCTCCGCTTGTTGCCGGCGGTCATTTCCTGAGCGCCGTCGCCCTTCCTCGCCAGATCAGCCGCGGCCAGAGCCAACCGCTCCGAGTACTGATCCGCGGCCGACGTCGGCGTGAAGAGGGCCGCGGCGCCGTAGCAAGGCCCGCTCGCAGGCATGGCAGCGGCCGAGGCGCCCGGCCGGTTGGCGAGCTGGTGGTGGCCGCCGCCGGTGGTGAGTAACATGTGGCGCAGGCGTTGCAGGTCCACGGCCATGGCGGTCGACGGGGCGCGCTCGCGGTCTGTTCCTGGCACTGGCAGGCCGCGCGCGGGGAGGACGCGCCTATATATACACACAGGCAGAGGCAGCCAAGGGAAGGCGATGGCGATGAGTTAGTCAGATGTGGCGATGAGTCATGTCATGGATGGATCGGCGATGTGGATGGACGGACAGCGCGAGCGCGGCCGGGGTGGCGAAGAAAGAAACAAGGAGGTCCGTCCCGTCCTTGGATGACGGTAGGCAGCCGAGTATTTATGGTGCGTGCGTGACCGGGTGGGTTTTCGTTGGCGTCCACGTTTGATGGCCTCGCCTCGAGTGAGATGAAGCAACTGACGATGAGATTGACCCTCCGATTATCCTTCTCGTTTTCAGGAGCGATTTCCTTTTATTTATGCCTTCCGTTTCAATCAAAATCTCCCTTTAATAATTTGATTTAATTTGGAGTAGAAACCAAGAATATATTTGGCCGCGTATACATGTATTTAATTTGATTTCATCGGATGCATGTATTGGGGTCGAGTTCATCGCTTGATTTGCAAAAAGAAGACCAAATCATTCAAGTTAGTAGGTTGTGGCGCCAAATCAGCAGGAATCGTTGAGGCTCCTTAGATAGATCTGCACGAATCTTGGGGTTTAAGGAAACCCACAACAAAACAAATTACCACGCGCTTCCCTCCGGTCTCCCTCTGGACTTGGTAAAGCGCCGCAGTTAGTGGAGGGCAATTCGATCGGAGAAGAAGGAAACTGCATGCATGCATGCGTTTGGCGCGTTGCGTAAGTTCATGCACTGCATCTGCATGCACTAGGCTCAGAATTAACCCACGTACTTTAATGTGCTGAGATATACTCCTACTATACGCGTTTTTTTGGCTGGTTATAGCTGTAGACGGTTGAGAAGAAAAAAACATAATAAGGGAGTAGGTTAAAGCGTAGAGGTAGAGACGAGGGCTCAAAATTAGCAAGGACATAAATGAGTTCTTGCTGATATATACTCACTAGTAGAAAAATGGTCAAACATGAAGCACATTAGTGCCGGTTTCAACGGCTAGCCGGGCCGCTCTCATTAGTACCGGTTCGTGGCAAACCTTTAGCACCGGTTCATGCCACGAACCGGTACTAATGAGAGTGGTGGCAGGATGTTGTCAGTTTGGGCCCCTCCCGCACCTTTAGTACCGGTTCGTGTCACTAACCGGTACTAAAGGGCGTCCTACATAAACCCTTCGTCCACCCGCCGAGCTCGCTCTGTTCTTTCCCTTTTCCCTCCCTCTCTGTTCTTCCCCTCTTTCTCTCGAGCTCATCACACATCTTGCCCAAAATTTGTCAAGATTTGAAGGTCCCCATCGATTCAAATGATCACAAAGGTTAGCAACTTTGTCCTTTCATCTCTCATTGCTAGATTAGCTCTTGCAATGCTTTATATAGTGTTTAATTTGTGAGTTTAGTAATTTGGAAGAAATTATATGTGCTAGTATTTGATTTATATGCAATTTAAGGTCAAAAATAACACTTAGTTTGCATATGTAGGTGTGGTTTACTTAGTGCCTTCAAAATCTCCGCCGTAACCACCGTCGATCGCCCACACCGTCCCGTCGCCGGCACCACCTTGTGGTGAGCCTCTTGTTCATGAAATTTTATATAAAAATTGATGTTTGTGTGATTTGGATATATAGTTACTCGTATAATTATCTTACCCGTACGTTGTTTGTTATACATAGTGCCATGGTTTTGATATCCGTCCCCGTCGGCCCTCGTCCTTGTTATGATTCGGATGTGATATATATATTCTCTTTTAAGACTAGTTGCATTTCATGTTTATGACAAATTATGCCCATCAAGTTGACATAGATATTTTTTTAGGAGGTATGTGAACCGGAAATTCCAACCGACCCTATTGTCGAGAGGTTAAATTTAGTTGAAAGAGAAAATGAGTAATTCAAAGAAAAATTGAAAAGAATTGAGGGGGAGAAGATGGAATTGGAGTTGCATGTTGCTGATGTCGTCGATGATCACAAGATCAAGATGGAGAAAATGTGCTTGAAGATTAGAAAGATTAGAAAATATGCCATCGATAGTGAGGCTTGGTATCATTATGCTGTTGGATCAATTGTTACCTTAGTTGCGATCTTGATCGCATTTGTTGTTGCATTTAAATGCTTTAGCTAGAGAGTTATTTGTTTGTTGAATTTAAATGTTGTATGAACTTTATGTATGAATTTGTATTAATTTGGTCTATTCGGTGTTGTGTAATGAAGATGAGCCGGCAATGGATGTACGATGACCGATGCTCTCCCCAGTTCGTTGAGGGCGTGCATACTTTTCTGCTTGCGGCTGAGGCAAACAAGCGGGTGGATGGTTTTATGCCTTGTCCATGTGCTGGCTGTAAGAATGGTCACAATTACTCTACGTCAAGAACCATTCACGTCCACCTGTTTGAGTCCGGTTTCATGCCCCACTATAATGTTTGGACCAAGCACGAAGAAAGAGGGATTATGATGGAAGACAATGAAGAAGAAGAGGACGACGACATCTA
Organism: Aegilops umbellulata; assembly: GCA_032464435.1. Classification (NCBI taxonomy): domain Eukaryota; kingdom Viridiplantae; phylum Streptophyta; class Magnoliopsida; order Poales; family Poaceae; genus Aegilops; species Aegilops umbellulata. Next base: position 515,720,368 of record CP136056.1, read on the forward strand.
TCCTGGCCATGGGTACCCTGAATACGATGATACAACAATGGGGGAAGAAGCTGAGCCGGTAATGTGGGAAGACGCTAAGCCGGCAATGCGGGAAGAAGCTGAAGAAGAGGCATCAGATGAGCCCGTTGATGATCTAGGTCGGGCCATTGCCGATGCAAAGAGAAACTGCGCAAGTGATTTGGAGAAGAAGAATTTGCAGCGCATGTTAAAGGATCACAAAAAATTGTTGTACCCGAATTGCGTAGGTGACAAGAAAAAGCTGGGCACCACACTGGAATTGCTGCAATAGAAGGCAGAGAATGGTGTATCTGACAAGGGATTTGGAAAGTTGCTGGTAATGATAAAGGATATGCTTCCAAAGGACAACGAATTGCCCAAGAGTACATACGAAGCAAAGAAGGTTGTCTGCCCTCTAGGGTTAGAGGTGCAGAAGATACATGCATGCCCTAATGATTGCATCCTCTACCGCGGTGAGTACGAGGATTTGAATGCTTGCCCGGTATGCGGTGCATTGCGCTATAAGATTAGCTGCGATGACCCTGGTGATGTCGAGGGCGAGCGCCCCAGGAAGAAGATTCCTGCCAAGGTGATGTGGTATGCTCCTATAATACCACGGTTGAAACGTTTGTTCGAAAACAAAGAGCATGCCAAGGCGATGCGATGGCACAGAGAAGACCGTAAGAAAGACGGAAAGTTGAGAGTACCCGCCGACGGGTCGCAGTGGAGAAAAATCGAAAGAAAGTACGGGAAGGAGTTTGCAGATGACGCAAGGAGCGTATGGTTTGGTATAAGCGCAGATGGCATTAATCCTTTTGGGGAGCAGAGCAGCAACCATAGCACCTGGCCTGTGACTCTATGTTTGTATAACCTTCCTCCTTGGTTGTGCATGAAGCGGAAGTTCATTATGATGCCAGTGCTCATCAAGGCCCTAAGCAACCCAGCAACGACATTAATGTGTACCTAAGGCCATTAGTTGAAGAACTCTTACAACTGTGGAATGGAACAGGTGTACGTGCGTGGGACGAGCACATGGGGGAAGAACTTGACCTAAAGGCGTTGCTGTTCGTGACCATCAATGATTGGCCTGCTCTCAGTAACCTTTCAGTACAGACAAACAAGGGATGCCGCGCATGCACGCACTGTTTGGACGATACCGACGGTATATATTTGGCTAATTGTAAGAAGAATGTGTACCTGGAACATCGTCGATTTCTTCCGAGCAGGCATCCCGTAAGAAAGAAAGGCAAGCATTTCAAAGGTGAGGCGGATCACCGGACGAAGCCTCGCCACCGTACTGGTGCTGATGTACATGATATGGTCAAGGATTTGAAGGTGGTCTTTGGAAAGGGTCCTGGTGGACAACCTGTTCCGAATGACGCTGACGGACGCGCACCCATATGGAAGAAGAAATCTATATTTTGGGACCTGCCCTATTGGAAAGACCTAGAGGTCCGCTCCGCAATCGACGTGATGCACGTGACGAAGAATCTGTGTGTGACCCCGCTTGGCTTCTTGGGCGTGTATGGGAAGACAAAAGATACACCTGAGGCACGGGAGGACCAGCAACGTATGCACGGAAAAGACGGCATACAACAGGGTCATGCAAGCTACGCTCTTACCAAAGAAGAGAAGGAAATCTTCTTTGAATGCCTGCTCAGTATTAAGGTACCGCCTGGCTTCTCGTCGAATCAAAAGGGAATAATAAACATGGCAGAGAAAAAGTTCCAGAACCTAAAGTCTCATGACTGACACGTGATTATGACGCAATTGCTTCTGGTTGCATTGAGGGGGCTTCTACCGAAAAATGTTCGATTAGCCATTGTGAAGCTATGTGCATTTCTCAATGCAATCTCTCAGAAGGTAATCGATCTAGAAATCATACCAAGGTTAGAGAATGATTTGGTGCAATGTCTTGTCAGTTTCGAGTTGGTGTTCCCACCATCCTTCTTCAACATCATGACGCACGTCCTAGTTCACCTATGCGAAGAGATTAACGTTTTGGGTCCTGTATTTCTACACAATATGTTCCCCTTTGAGAGGTTCATGGGAGTCTTAAAGAAATATGTTCATAACCGTGCTAGGCCAGAAGGAAGCATCTCCAAGGGCCATGAAAATGAGGAGGTCATTGAGTTTTGTATTGACTTTATTCCTGACCTTAAGCCGATTGGTGTTCCTGAATTACGGCATAAGGGCAGACTAGATGGAAAAGGCACGCTAGGAGGGGAACAAATAATATGTATGGACGGACATTCTCTCACTGAAGCACACTCCACAGTTCTACAGAATTCCGCCTTGGTGGCTCTGTATATGGATGAACACAAGAATTTGCTACGCTCCAAACACCCGGAGCGGTCTGATGACTGGATTACACGTGAACAAACCAGGAGTTTCGCCAGCTGGTTGCAGACACGTACCATGCATGACGCCTCTATTGAAGATGACCTGTACTTGCTGTCCCAGTTACCATCTTCGAATATAATGACTTTCAAAGGGTACGAGATAAATGGTAATACATTTTACACGATCGCCCAAGATAGGAAGAGCACCAACCAAAATAGTGGTGTCCGCTTTGATGCAGAAACCAAGATGGGAAAGGAAACATATTATGGTTATATACAGGACATATGGGAACTTGACTATCGACATGGTTTGAAGGTCCATTTGTTTCGGTGCAAATGGGTCAATATGACATGAGGCGAGGTAACGGAAGACCCGCAGTACGGAATGACAACAGTGGATCTCAACAATCTTGCGTATGCAGACGAACCATTCGTCATAACCAATGATGTGGCACAGGTTTTCTATGTGAAGGACATGTCTACCAAGCCGTGAAAAAGAAAAGATAAGGAAGCGAATGCATTGTACGATGAGCCAAAACGGCACATAGTTCTTTCTGGGAAGAGAAACATCACGGGAGTGGATGACAAGACAGACATGTCAGAAAATTATGAAAAGTTTGACGAAATTGCTCCATTCACAGTGAATATTGACCCGAGCATCCCATTAAATGATGAAGATTTTCCATGGTTACGGCGCAAAGGGACACACGCGAAGAAAAAGTTTCACACCCAAAGATCTGGGATGTGATCGGCTTCACTATCATCACTTTCTTCTGTGTTTCACACCCAGGAGGGAATCTCTGTAATAGTTATAAAAAAGTTAGAAATTTTTCTTTTTTTAGTGATAGAAATAGTTAGTTATATAGCATATTGTTAGAAATGTTATAGAAATGTTAGAATTGTTAGAAATGTTTCTGTTTTTTAGTTATAGAAGTAGTTATAAAAAAGTTAAAATTGTCAGAAATTTTTCTGTTTTTTAGTTATAGAAATAGTTATAAAAAAGTTAGAAAATTTTCTTTTTTTAGTTATAGAAATATTAGAAATGTTATAATTTTTTTTTCTGTTTTTTAGCTATAGAAATATTAGAAATGTTATAGAAATGTTAGTTATATAGCATTGTTAGAAATGTTATAGAAATGTTAGTTATATAGAAATGTTAGAAATTTTAGTTATCAAAATCCAATCATTAAAAAATGTTCCTTTTTGCGGGCATATAGCTAGTATTTGTTCTCGACGATGCCCGACCCGCATCCTTGCCGTCGACCCGTCCACGACGACGTCCGACTGACCCATGTCCGGGACTGGGCTCCGCCGGACTGGCACTGGGAGGTGCTGCCTGGAGGGGCGCGCCGCTTGATGAGGAACTCGGCCCCGGGACCCGTCGTCGACCCTGATCTTGTTTGGTGGCGTTCGCGTGGGCCAGTTTTGGTGAGGAGGGAGCCGACCCCGCCGGAGGTGGTACGTCGCCGTGTCAGGGAGGAGGACGAGCACGTCCATCGCTACATGGTTGCGTTAGAGGGCGGCATGTTCTCCAATACCTGGCAGTTTCTTCAGGGATCTTACTTCAGCTATGATCTTGTGAGGGTTCCTTTTCTTTGGGTGTCCACCGCCCGCGCCGCAGGAACCACGAGTGTCCTAGATTCTTCTGCAGTATTCGATCTTTATTAGCTACCTAGCTAGCCAGTGATGTATTCGATATATAATATTCAAGACAATATATTCGAGATTATATATTATTCGAGACGATGTATTCGAGATTATATCTATTATTCGAGACGATGTATTCGAGATTATATCTATTTTTCGAGATGATGTAATTTGAATACTAAATTGTTTTATATTTCTTTTGGATTAGTTAAATAGAAGCTATGTCGGACAATACCGGCAAAGAGGGAGAATAGGCCATGTTCGATATGATATGCCATCCTCGCGGGCTAGATGATGATCAGAATGAAGAAGATTAGGACGGGTCCGAATTTCTAAACAACACCGGGGAGGGTGATATGATATTCGATCGCGACGACCGAATTGATGAAGTCATGAACTATGATTATGATGATGATGAAGAAAATGTTGATCTTGAAACAACAAAGACCGGTGAGGTATATATATTTATATAAGCAGGCATCTGGTGATCATCACATGTTTTAAATGACTTGAAGATATATTAACGAATCGATCTTTCTTCTTTCAGCCATCCGGATCGAACAAATCTTCAGGCAACAGGACGAAACAAGGCCCGGACAAAAAGTTGAAGGAGGGCGTAAAGTACAATATCGAGGCAATCAGACCTAATGGCGAACCATTAGCGCCTAAGAAGATTGCGGACAAGTTCGTTCGTCAGTGCGGAGTTCTTGTGAAGGACCAACTCCCGATCTCCCTTCAAGAATGGAGAGAGCCAGCAAAGCCACGTCCAGATGTTACTTTTGTCGACAACTGACAAAAATGTCTGCTTTGGGATACTCTCATGGAACATTTCACCCTACCAGATCATTTCACAGAAGCAGATGTGCAGAAAGTCAAGGACGCTGATCTTAGGAAGATGGTGGTTGCATTCAAGAACCACAAGAATCGTGAATGGGACAAGTACGTCAAGGGAGGAAGGAAGACTCCAGTATTCGAGGGAACACTAGAGAAGCAAAGTGCTCATTGGGATGATTTCGTGAAATTTAAGGATTCGGAATTAGCTAAGGAACGGTCGAGAATAAACAAGAAGAATGCCGAAAAAAGGATAAGTTCCATAAGCTGGGGCCAGGTGGCTACGCGGTGGCAATGCCTAAGTGGGATAAGTATGGGAAAGAGATGGAGGATGCAGGTGTCACTCCGGTTACTAAGAGCTGGCCCCCAGGTGTAGGACTTGGTTCTATGCGCATGGGGGGGAGTTGGACCCGAAGATTGGCAAAGTTTCGACGAAGGCATGTCTGAACGGAGCCGACGATGCGCTACTTGTTGCAATAGAAGAGGCTCGATCGGGGGTGTTCCGGCCCAACAGAGAGAACGACGAGCTTACGCGTGCCCTGGGAAATCCTGAACACCCGGGAAGAACACGAGGCAAGGGCGCTATTCCGTGGTATGAGGGGTTTTCAGACTGGAACGCCGACTACAGAACCCGTGCGAGAAAGAAGATTGCGGAGGAGAAGAAGAGGAAGATGGAGGAGGAGTAGAGGAAGCATCGTGGGTTCCGCCCCGGGCGACGCAATGCTGGATAGATACCCCATGGATGACATCACGGAGAACACTAACTGCGAGCTACACTTCAAAATGAAGAACATATCCATGAAGGTGGCGGACGCCGTTGCTTTTTCAAATCCCCCCGAGGCAACCTTCCATTGCAACCCGATTCCAGCGGGCTATGCTCGTGTCTTGGTTGATGAGATGGTGGACCCATATTCGGGACTACAGCTTGACATTCCTGGAGGTGACGACAAGCACACATTGGGAGAGGCCATACATCGTGTCATCTTATGGAGAAAGGATTGCATCGTCTTTCGAAGGCCACCGACACCGCGTCACCCGACTCCTCGTCGAAGTACGCCACCGAGTCAGCAGACTCCCACTCCTCCAAGTCCACCAACACGCGAGGCCACTCCTTCTCCTCCAAGTCCGGCAAAGTGTCAGGACACTCCTCCTCCAAGTCCGACACAGCGTCAGACGTCCACTCCTCCTCCAAGTCCGGCCCAACTTCAGGCCACTCCTCCTCCAAGTCCGGCACAGCTTCAGGCCACTCCTCCTCGTCCAACTCAGCCACGTCAGCCATCTCCGCCGCCTAAGAAATCGCAGAAGAGACACCCCGCAGCTATGGTGCGTAGCGGTACGAGTCGAGGTAGTACAGGAAGTACAGGCGGAGGCAAGCGATATAAATATGGTCCAAGCCTCGCGCCTCTTCTGCAGAGGCCTTATGACAAGTCCGAGGAGGAAAACGCAGCCATATCGAAGGCCGAGGTGGAAGCCCATTTTGCACCGAAACCGCCACCGCCGCCAAGGGAGAAAGTGCCTGAGGAAACCATTGACCACTTCATTCGTATGGCTCAACCACCAGCTCCGAAGCCTGTTGACACAGACTATGAGCACCAAATTAGGAAGTTAAATCGAGCACGTCTACAGAGGGAGGCGAGCTCGAGCTCGAGCAAACAACAAGAACCTGTCAAAAAATGCGGGAAACCCGTTCCCCAGCTGGGAGAACAGGCGGCGCAATCGATCCCCTCGCTTGTTGTGCCAACAACACGTGAGAGTACGCGCGCCCAATATTATTGTGGGCAAAAAGTTTACGTTCCCGAGGTGGGCAATGTGGTAATAACCGAGGAGCATATAATGCAGGCTGAAATTCTCAATATCACCGTTGGATAACTCCTCGAGATCGAGCCCATGCCTGTGCTTAGAGAGGAGGAAATAAAACGAAAATATGTCCGGGGCGAACCTTTGTTCAAGCCAGACGAGGTCAAGAAGCTCCCAACGAGAATGTATGAATTGCATCAATCGTACATGGACATTACCAAGAGTTCCAATCGAGAGTCCCTCATGGTGGAAGTCAAGAAGGATCATTACTAGCATCAGAAAGCTGTGGCCGTTGAGTATAATGAACTGTTTCAGTTATACAATCAAGACGCACTCGACAAATCTATCGTCAGTTGCTATTGTCTGTAAGTGATTTCTTTCTGTAATTTAAGTCTCAAGCTAGCTGTAGTGATCCTTTTGATCAATCATTACCTACAACTAGCATAGCTACCCGTGCATTTGCGCAGCTAGATTTTGTGTATCTTTACAAATGTTGTTTTAGATATGAAATAATCAGCAGTATGCTTAACTTCATAAAATTATGAATGATTTCACTGTAAAAATTTGTCCATGATGGATAAAAAATAATGATATTAATGTTTATATTGGTAGAACAATATGTGATGTTATAAATGGTTGACTACACATATTCATCTTAATTTAAGTTTTTATGATTCATCCAGATAGGGAGTTCTAAACTAAGGTTTAAAACCTCACTGCTATATCTTCTAGAGAGAATGATCAACAATGTATAAGATATGAGCATTTTTGTTCTCCTTCGTGTCTGTCTCATCATTAGCAGTATTACACATACATTAATGCAATATCTTGCATCTGGCTAATTTGCCGCACTCATCCTACTCTAATTCCTGTTATGTCATGCCTATTTAGGATAGCGTATTCATTGTTATACATATTCTCTCCAAAATATGGGATGTCGTTCTCTCTAGACTACTCTTGTTCAAGTTGCATTCTTTAATACAACTAAAATTGCTTTCTAAATATTCTACATGATATGTGCTCGAAGCTCTAGTTTTTTATGGGATTCGAAAACTTTATTGGTGCTTCCACATAACCATGTTCGTTCGCTTGCACACATTTCATATTGGCATTTATTTGTTGATGCTTCTTCTAGGATCAATATCTTGCATGCGCTCTGTGATATATGTATCTATGCATGTACTCTTTGGCCATTCCAAATTTACCAAATCACATTCATTTTCAGTAACCATGAATTCGATCTACCATTAATTAAGAAATCATGAATGTTTCCACTCATCTCCATTCCACTCCTTGTGAACTCTTTTCATATATTGGCAAATCCATTCACAATAATACATATACTACATATTTCTTACTTTGGTCATCGTTACAATGAACACATGCATGTCAAGAATTCCGAGGAAGGTTGCGTTGACCTTTTTCCCGATATTACATATTGCTTGAATTCCAAAATGGATTTATTACATATTATTCCAAAGTACCAATATTTTTTCCTGATCGTGTCTATGTTATTTTACATTACCTTATAGTTAATACATTCTTTCCACATATGTTGTTCATAACCTTTAGCCAAAACATTCACTCTTAGCTACCTCACGTTATTGCTTTCTTTTATGATGGTGTGGAATGTTTTTATTTAACTATCATGCTTGCTTGCCAATGAAAATGTAGTTAATGATGGGACTGAGCGTAACTCGCTTGGCTGGGGAGTAGCCGTACAATCACATGATCATGATTCATTTACTCGTGGATATGATTATGAATTTCATATATAGTATACTGTCATGGCTATTATGCGAAATTATATTTTATTTGAAAACGTCTAAAATATCTGATTTTTTACTTTGCTCATATCAAAGTTTACATTCTTAATGTATACATGTCAATATGTGGTTTACTAATCCGATTGGTAAGGGCGATTGCAGTCGCTTTTAGTAGCTTTTTTTTTGCTTTCTAATCAGAACATGAAGGGTGGCTCATATAGGCATTGGACTCTAGTAAGTGCCTATACATGCGTTGCCTGATATGACCTTAATCACAAAAAAACCAAGTAGTGTTGGCTCCTATGTGTTGGACTCGTCGCTAGATGGTCTACGGATCTGGATGTAATCTTTATTATTTTCGGTGTTCGTTGTACTACCATGATTGACGATGAATAGATCAAAGTTTTTCGCTAAAACGATTAGGCTATTTGGGGATTTTTTTCCAACGTTGTTTGGCCTACACGTACTTTTCTTCCAAAAGCCTTCTTTTAAGTTTATATTTTTTCTCTATGCACGATCTACTATGCGGTGTCGAAACTGGGCTACGCTTGTACGTGAACCTGTTTTGTTATTGTTTTGGACAGAACTTGATGTAGGATATTTTAAAGGTAGTTTACTTTTTTTCTCTCTCTATTTTTTAACGGTTGTGTCCATGATGACCGTGTACGTGACTTTTATTCCAAACAGGCCTTCATATGGTTTCCTTTTCCAGTAATGTGTACTATCGTATGCATGCTGGACTGCCCATTGACGCACATAAAAAACCCTCCCATAGACCTGTCAATAATAGGATGTATATGTTCTTTATATTTTACGTAATGTTTTCATCTTTCAATCTCAACCATTATAGTTAGAATCATCGGAATATATATTTTTGTCTTATGTGGACAATTTTTCATACCATCCAATGTAGTTCTATTATGTATCCATCACTAAGTGGATCTAATATTACAACTGAATTCATATATAATTTTAATAAAATTTACACGTGTTTAATATAAAATTTTATATATGTTTCTAACATTATTGGTTTAAACAAAAATGCTATTTTTGATTTCCTAGAGTGTGAGACTGGGTCAAAATGTCGACAATTTTTCATACCATCCAATGTAGTTCTATTATTTATCCATCACTAAGTGTATCTAATATTACAACTGAATTCATATATAATTTTAATAAATTTTACACGGATTTAATATAAAATTATATATATATTTTCTAATATTATTGGTATAAACAAAAATGCTAGTTTTGATTTCCTGGAGTGTGAGACTGGTTCAACACGTGACAGGTTCCTTCCAATCAAAGAAAGGTGGTAGGTTTCCTTCCGTAGCCTATAGATAGCTATGCCGGTTTTTTCCCTCTTACTTAACAGAGTTCAATTCGGAATTGATTAGCTGTCCGTGTACTTTACACATATAAAAAATATGACGTTGGCTTTCCGAACTTTGAGTTGTCCTACTACTATACGTGATTCTTTTATATTTTTTTCCACGGTCTACATCATATGTACTTGTACGTGATAGATGCAAAATAGTGCATGTCAAGAATATTTGTATGTAACGTAATATCCTTAAATCTCAGCCGTAAATATTACTAATCAACGATGTATATTATTTTAGCTTATGTGGAAGAACGTGGTGTCTTATTTGGTTTCTGTCTTAATTATATGATAGATTATCCTCACTATATTCTTTTTTATGGTATTATGCAGGATGAAGATGTATGAAATGAAAAAAAGGTGGACGCTATGGCATTGGGTTCATTGACCCAAACACCGTTAATGAATACACATGGAAAATAGATGCATATCATGCAAAGCATGTAGAGGACAACATGCTAGAGTTCTTGAAACGCCTCAAATACAATGAAAATATACTACTTCCTTACAACTTCCAGTGAGTCACACTGTCTTGTACTACAAATTCTCTGTTTTTGCCTACTAGCTTGCTACATGTTTTTGCTTACATATGCCCGCTTAATTAAGACATGCAAACGTGTGTGCATGCAGATTTCACTAGATCTTGTGTATCATTAAAGTTGACGCCGGAACAGTTGAAATACTGGACTCACTACTCAAAATAAATTCTGACTATAACAACTTGTTTGGGATAGTCAACAGGTAATTTCAATCATTATTAACTATATATCTCGGCCTATTTAGTTCGTCATTTCCTGATATGAATTATTTAATAACCCCTTTATTCATTTTCTTTGTCGGCGGGTAGGGCTTGGGCAAGGTTCATCAGCGTCCCTCCAGGCGAATGGAAACAAAGGCTGAAATGGTTTCGACCCAAGGTAAGTAATTAAGTAGTACTAGTTGGCTAGCTAGCTAGCTGCCATCTCTTTAATTATCATGCTTGATTAATTATTATCTGATCAAATTCCATTCTCGTAAAGGCCCTTCAGCAGGCGCAGGGGACTGATCTGTGTGCATTCTGCGTTTGCGAGAACATTCGCATGATGACGTCCGAAACGAGCAGATCTCAAAGACATGAATGGGTAGGTTTGTCAGAACACTATTCACAATTTTTACACCATTATCGATATCTAGTCACACAACTAATACACATGCATATTTTGATCTCCTTCTTAACATTTAACAGAGGTGCGGGACAAGCTCCTAGAAACGGAGCGTGTACAAACACTTCAAGAGGAAATATGCGGATTTTTGCTCGACCAGGTCATAGATCCGAAGGGAGAATACTATTACCTGCTACCGCCCCCATGAACCACTTCCAACTGTCATCGTTCTCCGAAGGCACCAATTAGGCTAATGCCACGGGCTCCGAAGGCAACATTGTAGGAGAAATTGTATATAGATATCTAATTGTATATATATATACATGTGTGTATGTCTGAATTAATTAATATGGTGGTTTGTGAGACATTTGATGATATATATATGATCGGTTCTACTAAAAATTATATATATATATATATATATAACGTGTACAATGTGTAGTATCGTAAAATACCAGCAAACGAAAAATAATTAAATGGAAAACACAAAATTAAATGAAAAAGAAATCATAAACACAAAACCCCCCAACATTTTAATACCGGTTGGTGTTACCAACCGGCACTAAAGGCTCCCTGCCCCCGAAGCTGGCTCGTGTCATGTGGTTGGCCTTTAGCACCGGTTCATGCTGAACCGGTACTAAAGGGGGGGGGGGGGCCTTTAGTGACCACACTTTAGTGCCAGTTGTGGAACCGGCACTAAAGGGCCTTACGAACCGGTGCTATTGCCCGGTTCTGCACTAGTGACTGTGCTCGGGTTGTATGTTTAATTTCGATGAAAACTACGCATGACAGCTTTTGGTTTAATTTGATTTTCAAAAAAAGATTTCTAATCCGTTGCCAAAATTCCAGGGTAGGTATTATCGCCTCCGTTGATCGTCTTCACTTACGGGATATATATACATGATACTCACGTAACCTCGGCGCCAAAATAGAACTAACCACACGTTCGTACGTCACCAGCCGTACGTTCAAAACATGACTTGTACAAGTTAAACTTGACTTGTACAACTGTACAAACACGATGCAGATCTGCATGCCAACTCATCGCACATACACTGTACAAATAATACACAAGAGTACATTTGGCATACTGTATCTATCTTTGGAGAACAATAACGAACGGCCAAACAATCAACAAATCGAACCGCTATACATATCCTGAGAGCACTGGAATTAATCACTCGATTGCAGTTTTTGCTTAATCTCTTACTGTATTATTCTTGCCATAGACCTTTCTTGAAGAGATATCTCCAATGGACCTTTGTGTGCAAGGAAACAAAGAGGACATTCAAGTGGAATTAGGCGGGTAATTTCATGGGGGCGTTTAGGCTGCTTCTTCAAGAAAAGAAGAACAAGATAGCTGACGCGCATATTGAATTCATGCTTCAACTAACTCATCCAAAAGTCCGAACTGATGGAGGGAGGCGGGCAATATGTTTCAACACTTCCCTTCATGTCTAGGCTATTTTAGGCCTTAGACGTGGGATCGGTGTAGGCTGCAGAATTGTTTTATTTAATACTGCATTGGCAGGGTCTTGAACTCAAGACCTCTTAGCTCTGATACCATATTGAATTCATGCTCCAGCCAATTCATCCAAAAGTCCGAACTAATGGAGGGAGGCGGGCAATATATTTCAACAACGCACAGGGAGAGTGGGAATTAGGTTGATCAATTTTATTTAGAAGATTTTTACGTACACATGCCTTTGCTATTGGTGCTAGGCCAATAGGAATTATTCCCAGATTATTAATTTTATACCTTAATAGTATGCAAAGCTTAGACCTATGCCTAAATAAATTAATAGTATGCAAAGTTTGGTTCTAGCAAGATAGCATCTTACAGTCCTATCTTTCCATGTGCATAGTGTTGAACCATGGGTGTTAAGAAAATTATTTCTTTCTATTTAACAGAACATATGCACACGGTTAGCTAAAACATTCGGATCAAGACACCTTGTGGGGCACTTTAGATGTAGGCAATTATTAGTTTCTGAAGTCTGAGATTTGTATAACATTTTCTAAATTTTGGATAGTGTGTTATAATTTGTAAAGTACAATTTCTAATTTTGTCTTGCTTGTAATAAATTTCACTTGATTTATAGACACGCACTGCACGTGCAAGCTTATCCGAAGATCCGCTCCTAAGGTTATTGTGTTGGGTTATCTTATTGCACCATTTGCCTAATATACCTGTTGCTTGGATGATGCAACTTATGTTTCATGTGAAATTGCTTAGTAGTTAATACCACAGGTGGCTGCATGGACAAAGGAGTGCTTTCTGCATGGCTATATATGTTTACATATTGGACACTATATACCAATATAACTTTGTTAATGTACAACTTCCATTTTTCTCCATGCAATATTCATTCTCCAGACTGAGTGGTAGTTTGTTACTTTTTGGAAGAGTTGTGGTAAATCCTATGCTCAAAGCATGTCTCACCCTCACATATATGTTCACACAATACTTTTTTGACTTTTTTTGTCTATTTACAGGTTTGGAAATACGATTTCAGTTGCCTTCATTCAAATGCTCAAGGCTTTGGGTGAGTTATTGCACACCTCCCTTATAATATTATACCGATTGAGTTAACTTCAATTGCAGTGCATGTGGCAACATTTATAATGGTTGTTCTATCTGATACTGTCAAATTTCTTGAAGACAATGAGACTTAGTGTTGGTGTTGTATTTTCATCACATGGAAAGTTCATTTTAATGTAATTATGAACATTATACCGAGTAACCAGCATTGTCGCGGAAACCCTTAGGCTGGTACCGACACAGGTCATCCCCCAAGAAATGGCATTAACGCTGAACCCTATACCTATTACAATCATGCATTAGATAGCGCCTTGCATCATCAGGATGCTTTATGCTACTGATACTTTATCTGAAATTCTAAACACTTGCTTAATATGTGTCTGACTGCTATCATCAAGATTATATTTTCCCCTCTTGTAGAAACCTTGTACAAAACAAATATGAGAAGTTTCATTTATATCTAACATGATACTTGTACTTCTGATTTTGCACACATTTATCTTATCACAGTCAGCCGAATAGCAGCATGCCAGTTAGGCTCAGAGTAGTGCTGGACAAAGAGACGTCAAGTATCCTCAACCTAAACTGAAGATTGGGTCGGTGGCATTTTAGAGGATCCATAGTGGCGCTGATCCCCAGCTTGTTGCTTTAGACTGAGGAGTGGCTATACAGGTGACGTTTTTGCCAATAAATGCACCACACAAGTAAGCTATGGATTCGGATGACACTCATTTGTTCAGTTAGTTGGGTGGAGCGTGGCTTTCACCTAGCTGTAGGTACTAACCAAGGGAAAGCCGAGGTTATATAAGAATATGAGGTTTGGTATGAAGCATATGCCTCCTGGCAGGGACGCGTGCGTGCTTATATAATCAACAGGGTACAAGATTCGGCAGGTGGTTTTGGGCTTGGCCCCTAATCCAAGCTATACAAGATATCTACCAAAGATTGGGCTCGCCTCTAACCACCTGCCTTGATTTACAAGATAACACACACGCACACAATTACCATCATGACATTGTCACGTTACAACTCAAGCCTATCATCTAACATCCTCCCTCAATCTAAACATGTCAAGGTTAAGATTGTTCTTGAAGGCTTGAAGTTGTCGAGCCCGTATGTGAAACCATCAGCAACTTGATCTCCGGTTGGTATAAACCTGATTTCCAAAAGCTTTCTTGCAACTCTTTCTCGAACAAAGTGAAAATCAATCTCTATGTATTTTGTTCTTGCATGAAACACAGGATTGACAGAAAGATACGTTGCTCCAAGATTATCACACCATAGACAAGAGACATGTGGTCTTTCAACTCCTAACTCATCAAGCAGAGTTTCTACCCACATTACCTCAGTAGTTGCATTTGCTAGTGACTTGTATTCTGCCTCTGTGCTAGATCTAGAGACAGTTGCTTCTTTCTTGGCATTCCATGAGATGAGATTAGAACCAAGGAATACAGCAAACCCACCAGTAGATCTCCTGTCATCAGGACATCCTACCCGGTCTGCATCAGAAAAGGCACTTACTGTGGTTGATGATGACTTACATATTTTCAGTCCTGTTCCAGCACTCCCTTGGATATAACGCAATATCCTTTTAACAGCTGTCCAATGCATGGAAGTAGGAGCATGCAAAAATTGACAAACCTTATTAACAGAGAAAGATATATCAGGTCTTGTCAATGTTAGATATTGAAGGGCACCAACAACACTTCTATACTTAGTTCCTTCTTCTGGACTCAATAGCTCCCCTTCATGTAAGGACAACTTTTCTGTAGTAGACAAAAGGAGTACTACAAGGTTTACACCCCTTCATGCCCACACGTCTGAGAATATCAGTGGCATACTCCTCTTGAGTCAACAAAATTCCATTAGGTACATTTTTCACCTCAGTGCCTAAGAAATAATGCAACTCTCCCAAGTCCTTAAGTGCAAAGTCATTTTTCAAATCTTTGAGTAAAGCTGAGGTGGCCTCTTGTGAGGAGCTAGCAACAATTATGTCATCTACATAAATGAGCATATAAATAATCACCTTCCCTTTTTGAAAGAAGAATAAGGAGGTGTCACCTTTGGAAGGCTGAAAACCAAGTTGCTGTAACTTTGTGCTCAATCTTGAGTACCAAGCCCTGGGTGCCTGTTTTAGACCATACAAAGCTTTGTCCAACTTACAAACATGTTGAGGTTTAGTCTCATCGACAAAACCAGGTGGTTTCTTCATATAAACCTCTTCCTCGAGAACGCCATGTAGGAACGCATTCTGAACATGCAGTTGACGAAGACTCCATCCCCTGGTGACAGCAATAGACAAAACAAGTCTAATGGTGGCAGCTTTAACAACTGGACTAAATGTGTCCTCATAATCAATGCCATAGCGTTGCTTGAACCCTTTAGCAACTAGCCTACCTTTGTATCTGTCTAACGTGCCATTAGAGTGTCTTTTAATTTTGTACAC
Organism: Aegilops umbellulata; assembly: GCA_032464435.1. NCBI lineage: Eukaryota > Viridiplantae > Streptophyta > Magnoliopsida > Poales > Poaceae > Aegilops > Aegilops umbellulata. The sequence goes on from CP136056.1 coordinate 515,736,259, forward strand.
CCACTTACAATCTATGATATTTCTCCCTGACTTTGGAGAAACCAAGTGCCAAGTTCGATTTTTAATAAGAGCATTATACTCTATTTCCATAGCACGCCGCCAGTTTTTATCTCCTAGAGCTTCTGCCACACTTCTAGCTTCTTGAGCAACAACAAGGTTTGCAAATTGAAAATTTTTATCACACCCGACTGTTCCATCTTTAGGAACCAATGGTTTATAGATACCTTTTTGAGCCCATGTACTAAGGTGCACAGGATCGGCAGCCACAGACGATCCACCAGGCGCAGCGGATCCTGTCCTGCTGGTGACTGATACGTCTCCATCATATCTACTTTTCCAAACACTTTTGCCCTTGTTTTGGACTCTAACTTGCATGATTTGAATGGAACTAACCCGGAATGATGCTGTTTTCAGCAGAATTGCCATGGTGTTATTTTTGTGCAGAAATAAAAGCTCTCGGAATGACCTGAAACTTCACGGAGAATATTTTTGGAATTAATAAAAAAATACTGGCAAAAGAATCAAGGCCAGGGGGCCCTCAATATTTTTGTGCGGGGGCGTGCCTACCCCCTGGGCGCGCCCCGCTACCTCGTGGGCCCCCTGGTGCTCCACCGACCTTAACTCCAACTCTATATTCACGTTCGGGGAGAAAAAAATCAGAGAGAAGGATTCATCGCGTTTTACGATACGGAGCCGCCGCCAAGCCCTAATCTCTCTTGGGAGGGCTGATCTGGAGTCCGTTCGGGGCTCCGGAGAGGGGAATCCATCGCCGTCGTCATCATCAACCTTCCTCCATCACCAATTTCATGATGCTCACCGCCGTGCGTGAGTAATTCCATCGTAGGCTTGCTAGACGGTGATGGGTTGCATGAGATTTACCATGTAATGGAGTTAGTTTTGTTAGGGTTTGATCCCTAGTATCCACTATTTTCTGAGATTGATGTTGCTATGACTTTGCTATGCTTAATGCTTGTCACTAGGACCCGAGTGCCATGATTTCAGATCTGAACCTATTATGTTTTCATGAATATATGTGAGTTCTCGATCCTATCTTGCAAGTCTATAGTCACCTATTATGTGTTATGATCCGTTAACCCCGAAGTGACAATAATCGGGATACTTACTGGTGATGACCGTAGTTTGAGGAGTTCATGTATTCACTAAGTGTTAATGCTTTGGTCCGGTGCTCTATTAAAAGGAGGCCTTAATACCCCTTAGTTTCCAATAGGACCCCGCTGCCACGGGAGGGTAGGACAAAAGATGTCATGCAAGTTCTTTTCGATAAGCACATATGACTATATTCAGAATACATGCCTACATTACATTGATGAACTGGAGCTAGTTCTGTGTCACCCTATGTTATAACTATTGCATGAGGAATAACATCCAACATAATTCTCCATCACTGATCAAATGCCTATGAGCTTTTCACATATTGCTCTTTACTTAGTTACTTTACCGTTGCCACTGTTACAATTACTACAAAACTGCTACTGTTACTTTTGCCACTGTTACGGTTACTTCCGTACTACTTTGCTACTAAATACTTTGCTGCAGATATTAAGTTATCCAGGTGTGGTTGAATTGACAACTCAACTGCTAATACTTGAGAATACTTTTTTGCTCCCCTTGTGTCGAATCAATAAATTTGGGTTGAACCCTCGAAAACTGTTGCGATTCCCTGTACTTGTGGGTTATCAAGACTATTTTCTGGTGCCGTTGCCGAGGAGCATATCTCTATTCTTTGAGTCACTTGAGATTTATATCTGCTGATCACTATGAGGAACTTGAAAGACGAAAGAACTAAGATTTTCCCCTCAACTACGAGGGGAGGTAAGGAACTGCCATCTAGCTCTGCACTTGATTCACCTTCTGTTTCTAGTAAACTTGCGACACCTAAACCTACTCCTGCTATTGATTCTGATATGTCGCATATTATTGATGGTGCCAGTTCAGCTATGCATGATACTTATGATGAAACTACTTCTATGCTTGATAATACTGTGCCAGTAGGTGAATTTCTTGATGAACAACTTGCTAGGGCTAGAGAGAATGAAATTATTGAAACTGATAATATTGATGAAAGTGATGATGAAGATTCTCCCCCTAGATATGAATTGCCTATTGTGCCTGAGGGTTGTGTTATGGATGGAGAAACTGCTAGAGACTTTCCTGCTTGCAATGATAGATATGATCTTAAGAAACTGTTAGCTAAGCTGAAAGAAAAATCCTTGAATGCTAGAGTGAAATATGACCCTGCTTTTGCTACTTCACCTATCTGTGTTACTGATAAGGATTATGATTTCTCTTTTGATCCTTAGATAATTACTTTGGTTGAAACTGATCCTTTTTATGGCTATGAATCTGAAACTGTTGTGGCACATCTTACTAAATTGAATGATATAGCCACCTTGTTCACTAATGATGAGAAAACTCGTTACTATTATATCCTTAAGCTATTTCTGTTCTCATTAAATGGTGATGCTAAAACATGGTTTAATTCTCTTGATCCTGGTTGTGTGCGTAGTCCCCAGGATATGATTTATTACTTCTCTACTAAATGTTTCCTTGCTCATAAGAAACAAGTTATTTTAAGGGAAATATATAATTTTGTGCAAATTGAAGAAGAGAGTCTCCCACAAGCTTCGGGGAGACTTCTCCAATTACTTAATGCTTTGCCTGATCATCCTCTCAAGAAAAATGAAATACTTGATATCTTTTATTGTGGACTAACCGATGCTTCCAGAGACCACCTGGATAGTTGTGCTGGTTGTGTTTTCAGGGAAAGAACTGTTGATCAAGCTGAATTGCTATTGAATAATATGTTGACTAATGAAAATAATTGGACACTTCCTAAACCAACTCCTAAGCCAACTCCGAAGAAGAGGGGTATTCTATTTCTTAGTCCTGAAGATATGCAAGAGGCAAAGAAATCTATGAAAGAAAAGGGTATTAAAGCTGAAGATGTTAAGAATTTACCACCTATTGAAGAAATACATGATCTTGATAACCCGACACAGGTAGTAAAGGTAAATTCTCTCTATAGATTTGATGAAGGTGATATTCCTCGTTATAAGTCTGCTAGCCAATGCTTAGATGAGTTTGATAATTTTATTGTCAACCAAGAAAACTTCAATGCTTATGTTGGTAGACAATTGAAACGTAATGCTCATATGATTGAACACTTGAGTGATTATATATCTAGAGTTAAAGGTGAACTTAAACTCATTAGTAAACATGCTTCTATGGTTACCACTCAAGTAGAACAAGTGCTTAAAGCTCAAAATGATTTGCTCAATGAATTAAATAATAAGAAAAATGATAATGTTGTTAGAGTTATGACTAGAGGGGTTAAAATGACTTAGGAACCTTTGTATCCCGAGGGCCACCCTAAGATAACTGAGCAAGATTCTCAGAGAACTAATGTTGATGCACCTAGTCCTTCTAAGAAGAAAAAAAGGAAAAATGATAGGACTATGCATGCTTCTAGTGAACTTGTTATTGACACACCTGAGAATCCCAATGATATTTCTATTTATGATGCTGAAACACAATCTGGTGATGAACATGAACCTAGTGATAATATTAATGATGATGTTCATATTGATGCTCAACCTAGCAATAACAATGATGTAGAGATTGAACCTGCCATTGATCTTGATAACCCACAATTGAAGAATCAACGTTATGATAAGAGAGACTTTATTGCTAGGAAGCACGGTAAAGAAAGAGAACCATGGGTTCAGAAACCCATGCCTTTTCCTCCTAAACCATCCAAGAAAAAGGATGATGAGGACTTTGAGCACTTTGCTGAAATGATTAGACCTATCCTTTTGCTAAGTATATGAAAGATATTGTTACAAATAATAGAAAGATACGGGAAGCTGAAATTTCCACCATGCTTGCTAATTATACTTTTAAAGGTGGAATACCTAAGAAACTAGGAGATCCATGAGTACCAACTATACCATGCTCCATTAAAAGAAACTATGTTAAAACTGCCTTATGTGATCTTGGAGCCGGTGTTAGTGTTATGCCTCTCTCTTTATATCGTAGACTTGATTTGAATAAGCTAACACCTACTAAAATATCCTTGCAAATGGACGATAAATCAACTGCTATACCTGTCGGTATTTGTGAGGATGTGCCTGTTGTGGTTGCAAACATTACTATTTGAACGGACTTTGTTATTCTTGATATTCCCGAGGACGATAGTATGTCGATTATCCTTGGTAGACCCTTTTTGAATACTGCAGGGGCTGTTATTGATTGCAACAAAGGCAATGTCACTTTTCATGTTAATGGTAATGAGCATACGGTACACTTTCTGAGGAAACAACCTCAAGTCCACAGTATCAATTCTATTGGAAAAATTCCATCGATTATTATTGGAGGTTTTGAATTTCCTCTTCCTACTGTCAAGAAGAAATATGATATTCTTATTGTTGGGGATGTGCATATCCCCGTTGAGGTAACCTAGTGTTATTCGAAATTTGTCCGGCTTCATGTGATTTGGAATGAGTTTGTTAACAAGACTTGATCAACCTTGCTAGTGGATTCCTTTTGATGAGCATGAGATGGATGAATTTAAGAAACCCAACCTTCTGTACCCTCCTTTTACATTCTGTTTTTAGATTAAATAAAGCAAAAATAGTATTTTCTGTCTATTTTCTGAATTATCCTTGCAATAAAAAAATACCCCGAAAATAAAAGTTCTCCAAATGCACCGAAAATGAAATATGATTTTTTTCTAGAATATTTGAGAATATCTGGCACTGATAACACACCCGGGGAGCCAGCACCTGGCCACGAGGGTCCAGGGTGTGCCCCCTACCTCGTGGGCCCCTGGTAGCCCCCCTCCACTTATTCCAGCACCCACACACTTTGTCTTCCTCTAGAAATCACCACCTAGCTCAAACCCGTGTTCTAGTTTGTTTTGCTGCGATTTTCGATCTCCTTGCTCAAAGCTTCACTCACAAAACTGCTTTGGGGGATTGTTCTTTGGTATGTGACTCCTCCAATGGTCCAATTAGTTTTTGTTCTAGTGCTTTATTCATTGCAAGTTTCATTGCAAGTTCTTGAGCTTGCATGTCAAATTTATATGGTCCCAAGTCACTAGTAGAAAAAGGGGCTTTCGTTCGGGCCTGGCCAGCCCATTAGTCCCGGTTCTTATACGAACCGGGACCAACGGGTGCATCCGTCCCGGTTCATGAGCCCAGGTGGTCGGCCGGGGCCTCGCGGGCTTTGGTCCCGGTTCGTCTGGACCCATTTGTCCCGGTTCTAGGCATGAACCGGGACCAATGGGCCTCGCTCCTGGCCCTTAACCATTGGTCCCAGTTCCAGCCACGAACCGGGACAAATGATTTGCCTATATATAGCCCATCGCCAGCGAGCAGAGCACTCCACACTGCTCTGTTTTTTGCTGGCCGACGAGGGGAGGGAATTTGGGTGCTCTAGCTCACCTCCTATGCACATGAGGTGTTCGATGAAATGTCCGAGCCACACTAGTTAATATTTCTTCTCTCGAAACTCGACCTCCGAGCTCCATTTTCCCCGAGATTTTTCAAGGTTTAGCGATCCGTCATGTCCCGTCCCCGTCTTCACCGCCGTCGATCGCCCGCGCCGATCTCGTCGCCGGCACCACCGTGGTGAGCCTCTTGTTCTTATCTTCTTTCTGAAAGAGAAAAAAAAATTCTTACTTGAGATAGATACTTGTCTAATTTTCTTACTTGAGATAGATACTTGTCTAATTTTCTTACTTTTATTATTCCTTGTTATTATATAGTGCGATGGTTCTGGTATCCGCCCCCGTCACCCCTCGTCCTGTCTATGATTCGGATGTGGTATATATTATCTTTTTATAACTATTTTGTTCATTTATTGTTTATGACAATTATGCCGACCAACGTGACATAGATTTTATTTATGTAGGAGGTGGTTGAACCGGAAATTCCAACCGACCCTATTGTCGAGAGGTTAAATTTAGTCGAAGAAGAAAATAATTACTTGAAGGAAAAAAATTGAGGAGGAGAAGATGATATTGGAGTTGAATGTTGCGGATGTCGTCGATGATCACAAGATCAAGATGGATGCAATGCGGTTGAAGATTAGGAAGATTCGAAAACATGCCATTCATACCGAGGCTTGGTATCATTATGCCGTTGGATCAATTGTTACCTTAGTTGTGATTATGATCTCATTTGTTGTTGCATTGAAAGGTTTTACATAGTTTCAATGTATGGTTTAACTAGATGCTCTGGAGAGCTATATGTTGTTCAATTTGAACTATGTATGTACTTTGGTTTTAATGTGATGATGAACTACTATTAATTTGGTCACTTATATATCCATGTTCATTTGTAGTGCTTTTCAATTTCAGGGTCTTATAGCTGAAAAAAATCAATAAATGCATGAAAAATAACAAATGAAGTCAGAAAGGGTTGAAAATTGATGATGTGGCTTTGAATGGTGCACTTTGAACACATAAAAAGTATGGAGTTCAAATAAGTTCAAAAAAAATGAAATCCCTTTGTAACAGACGAGTTTCCGTATGAAACCCCGATACTTCGAAAGAGATTGTCCGTTTTGTACACGAAGTCCATCCAGTTTTTGCCGTAAGCCTATCTACTTTCTTGCACATGCTATGTGGGTGAAATGATGATACCATGCCAACTTTCAACCTTTTCAGAGTTCATTTGTAGTGCTTTTCAATTTCAGGGTCTTATAGCTGAAAAAAATCAGTAAATGCATGAAAAAACAAATGAAGTCAGAAAGGGTTGAAAATTGATGATGTGGCTCTGAATGATGCATTTTGAACACAGAAAAAGTATAGAGTTCAATTAAGTTCAAAAAAATGAAATCCTTTTGTAACAGACGAGTTTCCGTATGAAACCCTGATACTTCGAAAAAGATTGTCTGTTTTGTACACGAAGTGCATCCAGTTTTTGCCGTAACACTCTCTACTTTCTTGCACATGCTATGTGGGTGAAATGATGATACCATGCCAACTTTTAACCTTTTCAAAGTTCATTTGAAATTGTAACATCCCAAAATTCTGAATTTTGGAATGTTATAATAAATAGATAGATTCGCTTGAATGTTTGATTGATTGTCTGAAAGTGAGTGAATTCGAAACTTTTTGAAAGTTAAATGAGAGGCAATAAAAGGACTTTCCCAAACTTTCACCTTTTGCATTTATGATTTTCGTGAATTCAAATTATTTTCAAATACAAAACCCTAGAGAGAAGATGACATGACTTCTTCCATTTAAATAAATGAAAAGGGTGTTTGAAAAATATTTGAATTCCATTTGAAAATATTTCCAATTCTGAAACATTATGCAACTCAATGATTTTCACGAGAGAAGATAATATGACTTCTTCAAAATATATGAAATATGAGTTGGGAGTTTCAAAGAAACTCAAATCTAAAATCCATTTGAAATTATTTTTCAAATTGGGTTATTTGAGTTTTATTCAAATTATTTTCTCCAAAAATAAAATATATGGAAAATAGGGTAACATGATTCCCTACATCAGAAAATTGGAGAGAAATAAATAGAAATAATTTTGGTATTTTTTTAAAATGATTTTACTGGATTTTACTAGAGCAGAAGCACTCTTTGCTTTATTTGAATTTTTGTGGATTTTATTTGAAGTTATAAAAATGTTCATGCTGTAGAAAATCTTTTTCTGAAAATTTTGACATATTATATGCCTATATAAAAGTTTTATTAATTTGGTTTTATTGTTTTGTTTGCCTGGAAAATGTTAAAAAAAAACTTCTTAGCCAGACAGGGCCAACTGGGCCGAAGCCCAGCTAGCCGCGGCCCAGCCGGCCCAAGCGCCGCGCCACCGCTCGTCCCCGAGCTCGGGGCGAAGTCCCGAGCCATTACGCGCCGCCGCCGTCCCATGGACGGACTCCGCGCCGCCCTTGCCCCTTCCGCACGCCATCGTGCCTCCCTCTTATAAATCCGGCCCCGCCCAGGCCCTCTCTCCTCTTCCCCGCCTCTCGCCGTGCCTCATGCATCTTGTCGAAGCCGCGCCGCCGCCGCCGCCCCACTTCACCGCTGCCGCCTTCCGCCACCCACGCCGCTCCGCGCTGCCACCTCCGCCGCCTGCTGCTGCCGCTGTTGCCGCCGCCGCCGCACGCGCGCCGCCTCTCCTCGCGTCGCCCCGGTCCTCGCCGACGGCCGCCGCCGCGGTAATCCACCGAGTTGACCGATTCACAACCGCCAGATCCGATCCACACTGAACCGGTATAAACCGTCCCCGGTCTGGTTTATTTTGGCCTTCTTTGGTTTTCTTCTAAAGACGGTTTTATTTATTAGTTAGGTTAGTTAGTGGACGTTCGCTAGTTTAGGATTTGTAGCGAATGATTTTCGTCCTGTAAGCCACTGTAGCGAACATCCGCTATTTAGTCTTTTTCTTTTTCTTTTAGTTTTTGGCCAGGGACTCGTTCGTGAATATTTTATTTACAGATTGGCCCCTGTTTTTCAAACGATCATTACTTTTTGCTCATTTGTCCAAATCCAACGAAACCAACGCCCACTTCTTCGCTATGATCTCCTCTATCCAGTAATCCAACTCAAACATGTTTTTGAAAGTTTGAAATTTTGGATTAGATCATATTTGAATTTGAACTTCGTTTGATCATAACTTGAGTTTTATAACTCCGATTTAGTTGATTATTTTTGCAAATTAAAGCTCTTGACCTAAACTTTCTGATAAGGCCAAATTCACATAATTGTGGTACTGTTAGAAATTGTTTTATGTTGCAAGAGTTATTTGCTTGGTTTTGATGTTTTCTGAATTGTCTTCTTCGTTCTTTCTGTTTTTTTTTGAGTGATTGCTTATGTGTGGTTACTATTGCTTGATTACGATAGATTGACCGGAGTGTGACGAGTAGATATATCAAGAGTTTTGAGTGCGAATCATCTTCATCAACATTGCAGGCAAGTTCACACTTTGATCATATCCCTTTCCTACCCAGTTTTATTGCATTAGATCTATCCTCAAACAATTGCATGGTTAGGATCTGAATTAAATTGTGGGTTGGGAAGTAGTTGAGGTAGTACCAATTACCTGTTTATTATCAAAACCTTTGGAGTTACTATTACGTTATGCTTATATTGCCATCCTATGCTCGTAGACGTGGATTGGGTTTTGAGAGTATTCATGACAGATGTGAGATTTTTAATTAATGGTTTACTTAAGGTGGCAACTTAAATACACATCTGGGTGGATTGCTAGGTGCACCCTGGGGATAGACCAGTGGACTTGCCCGGACACCTGGGGATATACCGTGTGATCATCCTACGGTCCGCCACCCAGGCTCAAAGGGATCATGAGATTATTCATACTAGAAACTTCCGTGTGCAGCCACAAGCCATTATGGGCTCTGGCATAGTTGATTAAGTCGTGCGAACTCTTACAGGGTAGACTAGCAGATGTAGGCGAAAGTAGGTGTACCGGTCTATCCAACGTAAGGTGCTAGCGCTTCTGAAAGACTATGTCTCGGTCATCCGTTTCTCAAACACCATGTAGTGCGAGAAATCCAACGGAGGCGATCGAGTCTTGCGGGGAAAAGTGCGCAAAGCTCTGCAGAGTGTACAAACTAATCATGATTAGCCGTGTCCCCGGTTATGGACATCTTGAGTATCTAGTTCTTGGATTATCCTGTTGATCTCATCACGTTACTTTAATAAATTTTGTTGGGTTTTAATAATGATAGTTAATTGGGATTGAGAATGCTGTCAACCATTCTCAATGTTTAAAAACCACCATGATAGTAAAATAAATTTATTCCTTTGCAGTAGGGAAAAATTGGCTTTACGCAAAACTGTAACCATAGAGCTTTTCCACCAGCCAAATATGCATGTAGTGATAGCCATTGTTCATCATTTTCTCTATGGTGTGAATTTGCCAGTACATTCAATGTACTGACCCGTTTCAGGCTGCAATGTCTCATGTTGCAGGTTTCTTACGACGAGTAAGTGATACATTAGGGTTACGATTTCTACACTCAACTTTGCCGTTGGTGTTAATGGGAATCCACAACCTTGTTGCTTCCGCTATATTGGGTTGAGGTAATAGTATTTACGTTACTTTATACATGTGATTTACCTCTGTTATAAATCCTTCGAGTACTGTGTGTGTCAGCATACCGATCCAGGGATGACACTTAAGCACAGAGACTTGATCCATTTGGGTCGGGTCGCTACAAGATGGTATCAGAGAACATGTTGACTGTAGGAGACCCTAGAAACTAGCTAGCCCATAGGAAGGATTTTCTCTAAAACAATTGTGACGCCCCCGATTCAATCGTACACTAATCATGCACGCAAATGTGTACGATCAAGATCAGGGACTCACGGGAAGATATCACAACACAACTCTACAAATAAAATAAGTCATACAAGCATCATAATACAAGCCAGGGGCCTCGAGGGCTCGAATACAAGTGCTCGATCATAGACGAGTCAGCGGAAGCAAGAATATCTGAGTACAAACATAAGTTAAATAAGTTGCCATAAGATGGCTAGCACAAACTGGGATACAGATCGAAAGAGGCGCAGGCCTCCTGCCTGGGATCCTCCTAACTAATCCTGGTCGTCGTTAGTGGGCGCACGTAGTAGTAGGCACCTCTAGTGTAGAAGGAGTCGTCGTCGATGGTGGCATCTGGATCCTGGGCTCCATCGCCTGGTTGTAGCAATCGGGTAGAGGAATGGGGAAAAGGGGGAAACAAAGCAACCGTGAGTACTCATCCAAAGTACTCGCAAGCAAGGAGCTACACTACATATGCATGGATATATGTGTAAAGGGCCATATCAGTGGACTAAACTGCAGAATGCTAGAATAAGAGGGGGATATCTAATCCTGTCGAAGACTATGCTTCTAGCAGCCTCCGTCTTTCAGCATATATAAGAGAGTAGACTGAAGTCCTCCAAGTAGCATCGCATAGCATAATCCTACCCGGCAATCCCCTCCTTGATGCCCTGTAGGAGAGCAATCACCGGGTTGTATCTGGCACATGGAAGGGTGAGTTTTATTAAGTATCCGGTTCTAGTTGTCATAAGGTCAAGGTACAACTCCGGGTCGTCCTTTTACCGAGGGACACGACTATTCGAATAGATAAACTTCCCTGCAGGGGTGCACCACATAACCCAACATGCTTGATCCCACTTGGCCGGACACACTTTTCGGGGTCATGCCCGGCCGCGGAAGATCAACACGTCGCAGCCCCACCTAGGCACAACAGAGAGGTCAGCACGCCGGTCTAAACCTAAGCGCGCAGGGGTCTGGGCCCATCGCCCTGAGCACACCTGCACGTTGCGTACGCGGCCGGAGAGCAGACCTAGCAACCTCCATTACAGAGGAAGTCACGTTACGTGGTCCAACCCGGCGCGCGCTGCTCAGTCGCTGACGTCACGAAGGCTTCGGCTGATACCACGACGCCGGGATACCCATAACTACTCCCGCGTAGATGGTTAGTGCGTATAGACCAAATGGCCAGACTCAGATCAAATACCCAGATCTCGTTAAGCGTGTTAAGTATCCGCGAACGCCGACCAGGGCCAGGCCCACCTCTCTCCTAGGTGGTCTGAACCTGCCCTGTCGCTCCGCCACAAAGTAACAGTCAGGGGCCGTCGGGAACCCAGGCCCACCACTACCTGGGTGGAACCACCTGCCCCTTCAGCCCCCATCTCCGAACAGTATCACAGGTAATGTAACAGTGTAAAGTATATAGTATATGCCCGCGATCACTTCCCGAAGTGATCACGGCCCAGTAGTATAGCATGGCGGACGGACATGAGTGTAGGGCCACTGATGGAACACTAGCATCCTATACTAAACAGTAGGATAGCAGGTAAAGGTAACAACAGTAGTAGCAAGGACAGGCTATGCAGCAGTATAGGATTAACGGAAAGCAGTAACATGCTACACTACTCTAATGCAAGCAGTATAGAGAAGAATAGGCGATGTCTGGTGATCAAGGGGGGGGGGGCTTGCCTGGTTGCTCTGGCAAGAGAGAGGGGTCGTCAACTCCGTAGTTGAACTGGGTAGCAGCAGCGTCGGTCTCGGTGTCTAGCGAGAGAAGAAGGGGAAGAAACAATAAATATTTAAGCAAACAGATGCATAGTGATGCATGACATGACAAGTAACGGCGTTAGAGGTGCCCTAACGCGGTATGAGATGATACCGGTGAAGGGGGGAAACATCCGGGAAAGTATCCCCGGTGTTTCGCGTTTTCGGGCAAAGGAGTCGGAGGGGGAAACATACGAGTTTGATATGTTAGGGGTGCGTGGCGGATGAACGGGTTGCATAACTGGGTTCGTCTCGTCGTTCTGAGCAACTTTCATGTAGAAAGTATTTTCATTCGGGTTACGGATTATTTTCTATTAATTTTAAAAGATTTAAATCAATTTTTTGGATTTATTTAATTATTTTAATCTAACATTATCCAGAACAGTGCACGCTGACGTCAGCATGCCGTCAGCAGTCAACAGGGGGTGTTGACTGGTCAAACTGACGTGTGGGTCTAGTGGGACCCACCTGTCATTCTCTGAATAGGTTAATTATGGTTTAACTAACTATTTGTTGTTTTGGTTAAACTAACAGTTAATTAGGTTAATCTAATTATGATTAGTTAACTTAATTAATTCCTAATTAATCAATTAATTTAATTATTATCATTTATTTAATTATTATTATTATTTTAATTCTTTTTTTATTAAAACATTCTGGTCGTGGGCCCCCCTGTCATAGGCACAGGGGGCCTAAACGGGCGACGGGTTACGGGCGTGTGGGTGCGGGGCGCACCCAGGCGCCCACCATGCGAGGGGAGGCGAGGCCGGCCCTGGCTGTGCCGGGCGGCGGAGGCGATGGCGGGGCGGTGCCGGGGCGCGGGCGCTCCGGCGCGGGAGGGGCCGGCGGTGGAGGGCGTGGGGCAGAGGCGGGACGTCGCCAGGCTGGAGCAGGGCGGCGCGCGTGCGTGCGCAGGAAGCAGCAGCTTCACAAGGCGAGGCGGTGAGGGGAGCAGCGCGGCGCGCGGGCGCGCGGTTGCTGGACGCGGGGAGCAAGGACACGGTAGAGCGGGGCGAGGGGATCAGGGGGCATGGCCACGCGCGGGGCGCGTGCGCTCGGCCAGGCCATGGCTGCGGCAGCTAGGAGCTGGGGGCGCGACCGTAGAGGTAGAGCAGGCGCAGTCGACGCGGCCGGGAGCGGCGCCATACAACGAGCAGGGAAAGGAAGGAGGGGGTGGCGGCTCACAGGGGGCCGTAGGGTCCGGGGCAACGGGCTCGGGGAGGAGTCGGGGAGGTCCGACGAGGCGGCACCGACGAGGGGGACGGGGAGCACTGGCGACGGAGAGGACGGCAGCGTCGGGGGCGGCTTCGAGCGACGACGAGCTCCGGCGACGATGGCGTGGTGGCATGGTGGCGCCGGGGACGCGCCCCGATCTGGATCGGGGGCAGGGGTAGAGGCGAGGGGGGGAATCGCGGGGAGTGCGGGTTTCTTCCCTGATCCAGATTGGATCGGGAGGGGGGGAACGACGTGGGGGGGGGGAATGCGGGTGGCTGGGTTAGGGTTGACCAGGGGTGGGGGTTATGGGGGGATTGGGGTGGCCGGCTGGGCCTTTGCCCAGTTGGGCTGGTTTGTTGGGCCGAGGCCCCGTTGGCCATAATGGGTTTTGTTGTTTCTTTTTTTGGTTAGTTTTGTTTTCTGTTTTTATTTCTTTTCTCTAATTTATTTTCCTTTACTGTTTTAATTCAACTTAAAATATTTAAGAATTTTCTAAACATGTGTTTTCTTCACAAAAATTACATACGTAAAATTTGGCACTAACCGAACATTTTTGTTTTAATGTTTGAAAACTTTTATTGTTTGACTCTAATTTAATTTTGAATTTGAATCGGGTTCAAACTAACGCGAGATTAGCGACAGTAACGGAGGTGATGTGGTGTCATTAGCAGAGGTTACTGTAGCTTGAGTATCCGGGTGTCACAATTCTCCTCCACTACAAGAAATCTCGTCCCGAGATTTAAGAGGGGAGTAAGGGGGAAAGTTCTGGTTACGATATTCTGACGGATCTTCTCCACGAAGTTAATCCCTTTCGTTGATGTCTTCAATTCTTTATTCCAATGCATCATGATAAACTTGTCATCATTTCTTCGGGAACTCCATCGTACTTACGAAGGATAAGGGGCACCTCAGCTACGATAGAATGCTTTTGAGGGAAACAATCTGGGGTTAACCCATGAATGAGTATAAGATTATCTCTCGAGTTGAACATATGAAATACATCGAGAGTAAGGTACGAAGGTACAATAAGAGGTTCCAAGCGGATAGTTAGTTGCTCGAAGTCTGAACCAGAGTGAGAAAGGGGTTCAGAGTAGCAAGAGTAAGTATTGCGTCTGATACCAGAATAGATCACTAGGACGGTGGCCGATGATTACATACGAGGCCATGCGCGAGGAATAACTTTGGGAATAGGGGGTGTACAGGACAGTCAGGTTTCGATCCTGTGGAACTGTGGGTTATGGGCCCACCATGTGGTTTTTTTTAATAGGAGCAGTGACATCTTGCACGGTCATGATAGCAAGGCATGTCAGAGAGTACCATGTCAGTTATGTCGGCAACAACATTGGTACCAAGGGCGAGGGTCGAAGAGAACCATTTTCCCGCTCGTTGAAATGAGGCGGACCAATAGGCAAAGTTCTCGTCCATCGGTGGTTACCGAAATGTCATCAACAATAGTAACACAGTCTTACTGACACAGTTGTACACCAAGGTGTTTACATAAGCAGAGAATATTACCTCATAGATCATATAGATCACAAGGAAGGTTAAACAAATCAATGGAAGGAAAATGTGATCATCAGATCAAACAGAACAATGGAAAGGAAAATGTGCTTGACACATATACCAGGGGTATACCCTTCCCAAGGACAAGCAGAGCATGATATCCATGACATGATATAATGTAGAAAACCTTTTAGGTAGGGGAGAGAAATTTCATGACATTACCCATACAACGGTGTTTGGATAATCGATAAAGAAACATTTAGCATTGGGCTTTAAATGGCCTTATTGAAAATCGGAGTATCACAGACATGTTTCGAGATAGCATTGACATGGTCTTCAAGCAAAGGTCGGACTTGGATATACAAAGGATTCATCATCATTAACCCAAGGAGAGGATGAGAGGGGTGGCTGATGGAATCAGCGGCAATTTATCGAGATTAACCAAGATGGATTTCCACAATTATGTGAGCAAGGAGATAACATTTGTCAGATCAATTGGTATAATGATGTATGCTCGAGGAAAACATACACAATTAAACATTGGTTGAAAGGTGCACCCGAATATGGGCTAGGTTGCACGACCAACGTCGGAATGGTGATTCAATAATCAATAGTCTAAGAATGAACGGCCGACCATTAACTTCAAAGCAAGAGGGTTGCTAGAAGGGCAGAATCCAAACAGCACCGCTCACTTGTTGGTACCCCGGTTGGAATCAACACGAGGACCCAAGAAAGAATGGTGATGGTGAGAAGTATCACCATACCAAGAATTCTTAAGAGGTGGTGAAATTCCCACGACATCCTTGACATAAAAGATGGTAATATTCCAAAGTAGAACATAACACAAGCTAGGTAGGAAGGAACTCAAGGTAATACACAAAACATGAGCAGGTTTGTGTTGGAGGGAGGGCATCAACGTTGCCGATGATAATACAAAGCATCGAGGGGCAAGGATGGTATTTCCCATCAAGAATTCAATAGATATTTTGGAAGAGCTTAGAGTGTTGATGATCACGACACCTTTGTCGAGAGATTTCAGGAAGATGTAATCAATCAGCGACGACATCAAGTCAAAGGAATGATGAAGCGAAAGGTTATTGGAACCATGGGTAGGACACAAACTCAAAATCAAGCTTGCTGTTCAAGGCGAAATGATATGACGAGGAAGATCGACGTAAGATTAGCTCACCGTCGAAATTTTTGCTCCGGGAAGAAAGACCAGGTAGAACAGTTAAAATCGACACGACAAGGATATAGCCAAGCAGGCTAGGAATGACGTGATTGAGTTCAAGCTCGTAAGTAATGAAGGTTGCCAAGAGTTGCTTAATCGCGATGCGGACTCGAGTCAGTTATCGGTGTCTTCGAGTGTTTAATAACTCAGAGCCCGTGAAAAATTGGAATCAGTGAGAATGTAGCACTTGAAGAAGATCTCATAAGAAGTTATGCAGTTTCGTGATAATCTTGAGATACCAGGGGGGTAATACTCGACGACAGATCAAAGTAGAGGTTGGACAGGCGTACTGATCTGCAGAAGGCAATCACTCTAACTTGTCCGAGAAATGGAATCAAGAAGAAAATATGGTCGGAACCACGATTGCAAAAGGTCAGATCCCAGATATAAGATGAACTTATACCAAAGGAATAATTAACTTAAGAGAAGCTTTAATGATAAGATCTACATCGTGTCCATGGGCATGAACACAAGGTTCAAGGTCGACTCCCACTTCTCCAATGCATAACCTTTCATTCACTTCTCGCTTTGATAAAGGCATTAGTGTTGAAAGTTTTACCTGGTGAAATACCAGATGAGTATGCCCGTGAAATCTTTCGGGCTCACATAGATTAGTTAAGGCATTGGTTCAACCCATCGAGGCATCTTAGGAACATATACCACAATTTTTTTATGATTAATTAACACAAGCTCGAAAGTAGAGCATGGTTCACAATGTAGGGGATACAATTTTACCAAAGGCATTTCATACCCGTGGAAAGGCTCACAAGGTTATTGAATATGAAGGATGATGTCGGATGAAATCCAACAATGGATCGGGCGATCCACAACGAAGTTGATGTGAGTATCGGTACTCAACCAGAGGAAGAAATAATGCCAATGCATCGGTTTATAGAACATCTGAATAATTCAACGTTTATATAGCAAAGGAATTATGATTTTCAAATCAAGGGATCAGGAGCAAATGCTCTGATCAAGGATGGATAAGTTAAATAGACTTAGGGGTACAATCGATGGCAATCTGATTGGTTGAGAACCAGCTCATGTTTAAAATGAAGTATGAGCCGGAAGATAATTTAAAAGGATCAACTGATGATTGTGTGCATTCGCACTCATGTTGAATCAAAAGGATCAAAATGACGATGCCTAAGGATACTAACGAATATTGCTAGACATATGGAAAGCATCCATCATGCAAGCAGACAAGTATTGCAGAGCAATAAGATACTAAGGATTTTTGGAGGATCGAATAGTATTTCGTAGACCATTGTGAAACACATGAACAACTGGAGGATGAGCGGATACTCGATAAGTGCGAGAATTATCCGTAGGGGTATTCAGGTGACAAAGAACAGCAAGGCAGTAAGCTCAAAGGATTCTCGAAACAACGACGAGTATTTTGGGGTATATTGTAATAACAAGACCAACTGGGGATGAATGCAAGAATAGAAACTGCAAGTAGTTATCCATAAGGGTTGACGGTGGAAGGGGAATTGCAAACGCGATGAACACAAGTTCCCGGGTTAACAGCGCAGAGTATCTTCAGGGTCTTCACGTGCAGCAGACGATCACCAGTAATAAGGGGCTCTCCGGGTGAAAGTGATAACGAGATCCTAATGTTAGATTTAGCAAAATACATTTAACCCGAATAGAAGAGAGATCAGAGTCCCAGAGTATAGACAAGGAATAAAAGATCCTACTACCACCCAATGGCAACGTGTTCCCGTAAGACACACATCCATGTTAGTAAAAGTTTTGCAATGTCTAGACTCGACTTCGGCCAAGAAGTTGGAAGGGGATTCCTACAGGCAGTCGGCTCTGATACCAACTTGTGACGCCCCCGATTCAATCATACACTAATCATGCACGCAAATGTGTACGATCAAGATCAGGGACTCATGGGAAGATATCACAACACAACTCTACAAATAAAATAAGTCATACAAGCATCATAATACAAGCCAGGGGCCTCGAGGGCTCGAATACAAGTGCTCGATCATAGACGAGTCAGCGGAAGCAAGAATATCTGAGTACAGACATAAGTTAAACAAGTTGCCATAAGATGGCTAGCACAAACTGGGATACAGATCGAAAGAGGCGCACGCCTCCTGCCTGGGATCCTCCTAACTACTCCTGGTCGTCGTTAGCGGGTGCACGTAGTAGTAGGCACCTCCAGTGTAGGAGGTGTCGTCGTCGATGGTGGCATCTGGATCCTGGGCTCCATCGTCTGGTTGCAGCAATCGGGTAGAGGAATGGGGAAAAGGGGGAAACAAAGCAACCGTGAGTACTCATCCAAAGTACTCGCAAGCAAGGAGCTACACTACATATGCATGGATATATGTGTAAAGGGCCATATCAGTGGAATGAACTGCAGAATGCCAGAATAAGAGGGGGATATCTAATCCTGTCGAAGACTACGCTTCTGGCAGCCTCTGTCTTGCAGCATATAGAAGAGAGTAGACTGAAGTCCTCCAAGTAGCATCGCATAGCATAATCCTACCCGGCAATCCCCTCCTCGATGCCCTGTTGGAGAGCAATCACCGGGTTGTATCTGGCACTTGGAAGGGTGTGTTTTATTAAGTATCCGGTTCTAATTGTCATAAGGTCAAGGTACAACTCCGGTTCGTCCTTTTACCGAGGGACATGACTATTCGAATAGAAAAAATTCCCTGCAGGGGTGCACCACATAACCCAACACGCTTGATCCCATTTGGCTGGACACACTTTTCGGGGTCATGCCCGGCCGCGGAAGATCAACACGTCGCAGCCCCACCTAGGCACAACAGAGAGGTCAGCACGCCGGTCTAAACCTAAGCGCGCAGGGGTCTGGGCCCATCGCCCTGAGCACACGTGCACGTTGCGTACGCGGCCGGAGAGCAGACCTAGCAACCTCCATTACAAAGGAAGTCACGTTACGCGGTCCAACCCGGCGCGCGCCGCTCATTCGCTGACGCCACGAAGGCTTCGGCTGATACCACGACGCCGGGATACCCATAACTACTCCCGCGTAGATGGTTAGTGCGTATAGACCAAATGGCCAGACTCAGATCAAATACCCAGATCTCGTTAAGCGTGTTAAGTATCCGCGAACGCCGACCAGGGCCAGGCCCACCTCTCTCCTAGGTGGTCTGAACCTGCCCTATCGCTCCGCCACAAAGTAACAGTCGGGGGCCGTCGGGAACCCAGGCCTACCACTACCTGGGTGGAACCACCTGCCCCTTCAGCCCCCATCTCCGAACAGTATCACAGGTAATGTAACAGTGTAAAGTATATAGTATATGCCCGCGATCACTTCCCGAAGTGATCATGGCCCAGTAGTATAGCATGGCGGACGGACATGAGTGTAGGGCCACTGATGGAACACTAGCATCCTATACTAAACAGTAGGATAGCAGGTAAAGGTAACAATAGTAGTAGCAAGGACAGGCTATGCAGCAGTATAGGATTAACGGAAAGCAGTAACATGCTACACTACTCTAATGCAAGCAGTATAGAGAATAATAGGTGATGTCTGGTGATCAAGGGGGGGGGGCTTGCCTGGTTGCTCTGGCAAGAGAGAGGGGTCGTCAACTCCGTAGTCGTACTGGGTAGCAGCATCGTCGGTCTCGGTGTCTAGCGAGAGAAGAGGGGGAAGAAACAATAAATATTTAAGCAAACAGATGCATAGTGATGCATGACATGACAAGTAACGGCGTTAGAGGTGCCCTAACGCGGTATGGGATGATACTGGTGAAGGGGGAAACATCCGGGAAAGTATCCCTGGTGTTTCGCGTTTTCGGGCAGAGGAGCCGGAGGGGGAAACTTGCGAGTTTGATATGTTAGGGGTGCGTGGCGGTTGAACGGGCTACATAACTGGGTTCGTCTCATCGTTCTGAGCAACTTTCATGTAGAAAGTATTTTCATCCGGGTTACGGATTATTTTCTATTAATTTTAAAAGATTTAAATCAATTTTTTGGATTTATTTAATTATTTGTATCTAACATTATCCAGAACAGTGCACGCTGACGTCAGCAGTCAACAGGGGGTGTTGACTAGTCAAACTGACGTGTGGGTCCAGTGGGACCCACCTGTCATTCTCTGATTAGGTTAATTAGGGTTTAACTAACTAATTGCTGTTTTGGTTAAACTAACAGTTAATTAGGTTAATCAAAATTATGATTAATTAACTTAATTAATTCCTTAATTAATTAATTAATTTAATAATAATTATTTATTTAATAATAATTATTATTATTTTAATTCTTTTTTATTAAAACATTCTGGTCGTGGGCCCCCCTGTCATAGGCACAGGGGGCCTAAACGGGCGACGGGTTACGGGCGTGTGGGTGCGGGGCGCACCCAGGCGCCCACCATGCGAGGGGAGGCGAGGCCAGCCCTGGCTGTGCCAGGCGGCGGAGGCGATGGCGGGGCGGTGCCGGGGCGCGGGCGCGGGAGGGGCCGGCGGTGGAGGGCGCGAGGCAGAGGCGGGGTGTCGCCAGGCTGTAGCAGGGCGGCGCGCGTGCGTGCGCAGGAAGCAGCAGCTTCGCAAGGCGAGGCCGTGAGGGGAGCAGCGCGGCGCGCGGGCGCGCGGTTGCTGTACGCGGGGAGCAAGGACACGGTAGAGCGGGGCGAGGGGATCAGGGGGCATGGCCACGCGCGGGGCGCGGGCGCTCGGCCAGGCCGTGGCTGCGGTAGCTAGGAGCAGGGGGCGCGACCGTAGCGGTAGAGCAGGCGCAGTCGACGCGGCCAGGGGCGGCACCGTACAGCGAGCAGGGAGAGGAAGGAGGGGGTGGTGGCTCACAGGGGGCCGTAGGGTCCGGGCAACGGGCTCGGGGAGGAGTCGGGGAGGTCCGACGAGGTGGCACCGACAACGGGGACGGGGAGCACCGGCGATGGAGAGGACGGCGGCGTCGGGGGCGGCTTCGAGCGACGATGAGCTCCGGCGTCGATGGCGTGGTGGCGTGGTGGCACCGGGGACGCGCCCCGATCTGGATCGGGGGCAGGGGTAGAGGCGAGGGGGAATCGCGGGGAGTGGGGGTTTCTTCCCCGATCCATATTGGATCGGGAGGGGGGAACGACGTGGGGGGGGATGTGGGTGGCTGGGTTAGGGTTTGACCAGGGGTGGGGATTATGGGGGATTGGGGTGGCCGGCTGGGCCTTTGCCCAGTTGGGCTGGTTTGCTGGGCCGAGGCCCCGTTGGCCATAAGGGGTTTTGTTGTTTCTTTTTTTGGTTAGTTTTGTTTTCTGTTTTTATTTCTTTTCATTAATTTATTTTCCTTTACTGTTTTAATTCAACTTAAAATATTTAAGAATTTTTTAAACATGTGTTTTCTTCACAATAATTACATACGTAAAATTTGGCACTAACCGAACATTTTTGTTTTAATGTTTGAAAACTTTTATTGTTTGACTCTAATTTAATTTTGAATTTGAACCAGTTTCAAACTAACGCGAGATTAGCGGCAGTAACGGAGGTGACGTGGTGTCATTAGCAGAGGTTACTGTAGCTTGAGTATCCGGGCGTTACAACTTTCTATTTCAAAAGATCTTTTACTTCTCTTCTCTTCTAAGCTTATTCAAATATTCCCTGTTAGTGAGACCATACCCCTTTCCCCTTTTGACCACTCGAAGATTCGACTGAAGAGACAACTCCAAAAAGTACAAGATATCGGAGAAAGACCGGAACATGGAGCATAGAACTCAAAGTTTTGTCAAGGAAACCCCAATGTAGGGGATATCAACTATGCAGAGATAGCTCATGGAAATGACAAGGGCAGAAACACGACTATCCATGATGTTATCGCCCGCTTATGCTATTGTCACCATGCTGAGTTAAGCATGCATATGCATGGAAGGATTGGATGGTAGAAGGCCGATGGAGCACCTATCAGCAAGATGGAGTTTTAGCCTTAGCCGGTGTATCACCAGGATCTGGAGTGTTACATCAAGAAGTTAAAATGGACCTACAAGAAGCAGTATTTTGACAAGGGAGAATTTCGTGAAGAACTCAGGGTCCAGAAGCTGAAAGTAGCCAAGCTGGAGGAGCAAAACTTTGAGATACAGGAGATTCGTCAGGAACAGAAGGACAGTAGGATCATGGTTCATGTCAAGGATGTTGAAACCCAGAAGTTTGGAACGCAACTCCAGAATATTATAGGACGCCATGAGCCCTCGCGTCAATAGAGATGATCTGTCAAAAGAATTCAAGAAGGACAAGCAAGATCGGAAGAAGCCATTGAAGGCATGAACAGGACTTGAAGAGTTTGACGACTTTGAAGATTTATTGACCTTTAGAAGACCAAACCCCTGTTCTATACCTACGTTAGATGCGACGTTTGTGAGCTGTCATTTGTTTGATGTTTTCCCGACAGCCACAATAAAAATCTGTTTTTTCAAAACCTTTTTTTTGTATTGTGTGTATCCCTCTCGATATCTCTTATCTCACCCCATAACCCATGGACCCAATAGATGATGAATGGAGATGAGCTTGTATTTTCGGGACCGATGAGTCAATTGGAGACAGACCGATGGATTCAGAACATGGAGGATCATATGGAGAACAACCCTATAGTCGGAAAGGATATGGCCCAACATGCTTTTCAATGCTTTGAAAGAGGTGCTGCTACTTGGTGGAGGATGTACCAAACCATCAATGGATGGCAAGGAGTAACCACTTGGAAAGAATTTAAGTTGACTTTGCTAAAGTCTCAGTTTGTCTCCCAGAAATTGAAGCCTTATGGAAAGGATATGAAGAAAACTTGTGCATGCAAGCTTTGTGGAGAAATAGGACACAACCATAAAGAACACAAGGATGAATGCCCTAATTGTGAAGGAAGTCACCCAGCCGAAGAATGCCCAACTAGGCAAATCACTTGTTTCTTGTGTGAAGGGACTACCCACTACCCTGCTCAGTGTCACATTTACCCCATGGTACAAAGAACCAACCAGCAGAAAAAAGAAGCAATGAAAGGAGCCCTACTGGGAATTTTAAAAGAACCTGTGATGAAGGAAGAGGTGGAGGACACACCCAAAGAGGAACCAATTAAACCCTACACCAAGTCTTGGTATTCATGTGGACAAGAAGGACACATCTCCCAGAATTGTATGAATGGGGATCTAGTAGAATTCCCGGCGAAGGAAGTAGAGTATGACCCACAAGAAATAGAAGCCCTGATTGGAATAGAAAAGTCCAGAAAGAGAAGTAGATTGGATTCCAGGAAGGATCTGAGTCATGTCACCTGCTATAGGTGCAAGGAGTCAGGGCACTACCTCAGCAATTGCCCAAAAAGGAAGCCAAGGACCCAAGTAGGCTATATAATCACAAGGAAACCTCGAAGCTTGTCAGAAGTAATATGTTTCCGTTGTAATGAAGCAGGGCACTTTGCCAGAGATTGTCCGAAGGAGAAGGAGACTTGTGATAAATAGTTGAGTTTGTAACAAAAGAAATATAGTAGTAGTAGTAAGAACATTTTCCTTCATATTAAGGTGTTGAGTTGAGGCATGTAATGGAAAAACAGGAGATTATAATAATTTGAGAATCAATAAAGTTAGCAGTGTTGGTACTGATTCGGATTGTATGAGTTACTCTATGAGGAAAGATGTTGACCATTTTCGAGGATATGAGAAATATGGTCTATGAAATATTGGAGCATTTTAAGGGTGGTAGTACCATGTAAAAACTGTTAACCCCTGGAAAAGATAAGGATAATCCACTGAGTGGATTTCGGACAAAATGAACACGAGTTTTGTCTCGATATGTGTGATACCCCAAGAGTATGTGGGATGAAGTTGGAGACTGTCAGTTGTTTAGACCAAATGTGATCAAGGAGTCAGAAGAGAATGTTAAGTTGATTCGAGATAGACTGAAGGTAGCTCAGTCCAGGCAGAAGAGTTTTGCAGACTCAAAAAAAATGCAAGGAGGTAACCTACGAAATTGGAGACAGAGCATGTCTTCGTGTGTCCCCTCTGCAAGGAGTTAAACGAATTGGAGTTAAGGGAAGGTTATCCCCAAGATTTGTAGGACCATACCGAGTTTTGGAGCGTATGGGAGAAGTGGCCAACAAGTTGGAGTCACTTGAAGGACTGTCAGGAGTTCATGATGTGTTTCACGTTTCCCAGTTGAGGAAATGCCATGTAGAGATGACCAATATTCCCCTGTAATGATGCTTGACCATGGGAAGGATAATGATGTTCCACGAAGTGGATGTATGGACTTCATAAGTATAAGTTTTTATCTCGGTAGGTGGGATATCCCACGAGGATGAAGAGATAAATTACTATTGGATATAAAGGAGGAATGATGTTGGAAATATGGATCAATGGAAAATTCCATGATGAGTTTGAGTAATCATGTCCTAGTATGGTGCAAATAGAAGGAAGGAAGACAATACAATTGGATGGATTTTTAGTATGCAAGGAAGCTGGAAGTTGGATGTTGGATTTGAGATCCGTTGCCCGATGATGAGTTCAAGGTTTGCAAGTGATGAGATGGGACATAACCCACAGGCCCCAGGACCTGCCAAGACGCAATCACATTCTGGCTGAAGGAAAAACCCTGGAAGAAGTTACGATTTTATCGATAGACGATTTTATAGGAGTTTACGCAAACCTGAGAGTTGTGAAGGAACGATAGATTTTTGTTTGGCTTGCAGAATCAATGGATTTATCCGAACTTGGTTCGTTGACAAGAGAAATTCTGCAATGCTTGTGAGGATGACCGAGTGTTAGAATGCGAGATTCGCTAAACTATATACAAGGTAATGATTTGGGTGCGGGATGGATTGATCACCATACCGACTTACTCTTATTATTCGCCTTGCTATATGGGATGGTAAATATGAGTGACTTACCTATAGTAAAGAGACGACGATCAAAACCCTGTTTAAACCTTAGAATGGTATAAGAATTTTCCCCCTTGTACAAGGCACCTGTTGCCAACCGTAGGTTATACGGTGAGGATCAACCCAGACCCATTTCCTCCAGGAGAAACCATAAATTGTTGACCACCATGAGATATCGATAGTTGTTTAGTTTTGGCGCCAGACCCGTTAGCCAAGAAGACCCAGTCTCGGAATAACCTTACAAAGATGAAAGGAGAGAAGAATTGAGGAAAAGGTTATGCCAAAAGAGGAAGAGAAGGAATTATACTGGATTTTGAGAAGACCGACACTGTCAACAATAAGGATGGAGTATATGAGTTTTGATGGAACCGTAACCATGTTTCTACGGGTGGTAGCACCCGAGACCCCGGAGCTGATCGATGGATTTTCAGAAGACCCCCAAACCCTAACCTATTTTCTTTCTAGCCTCTCCGAATC
This sequence comes from Aegilops umbellulata, assembly GCA_032464435.1. Taxonomy (NCBI): domain Eukaryota; kingdom Viridiplantae; phylum Streptophyta; class Magnoliopsida; order Poales; family Poaceae; genus Aegilops; species Aegilops umbellulata. Next base: position 515,761,591 of record CP136056.1, read on the forward strand.
TCGAGGACGAGATTCGTTTTAAGGGTGGTAGGTTTGTAACATCCCAAAATTCTAAATTTTGGAATGTTATAATAAATAGATAGATTCGATTGAATGTTTGATTGATTGTCTGAAAGTGAGTGAATTCGAAACTTTTTGAAAGTTAAATGAGAGGGAATAAAAGGACTTTCCCAAACTTTCACCATTTGCATTTATGATCTTCATGAATTCAAATTATTTTCAAATACAAAACCCTAGAGGGAATATGACATGACTTCTTCCATTTAGATAAATGAAAAGGGTGTTTGAAAAATATTTGAATTCCATTTGAAAATATTTCCAATTCTGAAACTTTATGCAACTCAATGATTTTCACAAGAGAAGATAATATGACTTCTTCAAAATATATGAAATATGAATTGGGAGTTTCAAAGAAACTCAAATCTAAAATCCATTTGAAATTATTTTTCAAATTGGGTTATTGGTGTTTTATTCAAATTATTTTTCTCCAAAAATAAAATATATGGAAAATAGGGTAACATGATTCCCTACATCAGAAAATTGGAGAGAAATAAATTGAATTAATTTCAGTATTTTTTTAAAATGATTTTACTGGATTTTACTAGAGCAGAAGCACTCTTTGCTTTATTTGAATTTTTGTGGATTTTATTTGAAGTTATAAAAATGTTCATGCTGTAGAAAATCTTTTTCTGAAATTTTTGACATATTATATGGCTATATAAAAGTTTTATTTATTCGGTTTTATTGTTTTGTTTGCCTGGAAAATGTTTTTTTAAACTTCTTAGCCAGACCGGGCCAATTGGGCCGAAGCCCAGCTAGACGCGGCCCAGCCGGCCCAAGCGCCGCGCCACCGCTCGTCCCCGAGCTCGGGACGAAGTCCCGAGCCAGTACACGCCGCCGCCGTCCCATGGCCGGACTCCGCGCCGCCCTTGCCCCTTCCGCACGCCATCGCCCCTCCCTCTTATAAACCCGTGTAACGCCCCGAGACCGACGCTCCAGACGGCTTCCATGTTTTTCGTCGTTGTCTTGTGTTTCGTTTGTTTGTTGCATTCATCATGTCATCATTTGCATTGCATCGACACTCGTTGCCGTCATCGTTTTAAAATTTGCATCCCCTCGTAGTTGTCGCGTCCCCCCTTGTTTTCGTTGACCGTTCCAAGACTAACATTGTTCTTCATTTTCCCTCTTGCCTAAACCGGAGTCTCTTTGCATAGTGCATCGGCCCCTTTCCCGTGTCCGGAACTTCCCCGAAGCTGACCCGAACAGTCATTACCGTTGGGTCCGGATCATCCCCTAAAATCTATAAAACATCTCTGTTTTCCTATTTCGATTCCCTATCCTATTTTTCTCGAGCGTCCGATCTAATCGGAGGGTCACCCTCTAACCCACCTACCTATTTAAACAGTCCAACCCTAAAACCTAGGGGAGCTGTCCCATCCATCAATCCCCATGCCGCTGCCACCTTCCTCGTTTTCCCCATCAATCCACTATCGATTCCCCATCCAACCACCTGCCCGAGCTCCTCCCGTTTGCTCTCACTCCATGGCGCCGTCGCCGCCGGTGCACCCAGCCACCTGGACCGAGCCGCCGTCGTCCTTTGTCCCCGCAGCCTCCCCGACCTCCTCGTCGGCGCTGGGAGATGAGCTCCTCTCGAAGACCAGCAGGCTGACCCACGCCACCCTGTCTCCTTCCTTCTCCCTCCTCCTCCCTGACCTCCCTCTCTCTCTTGCGCGCAGGAGCTTCCATGGATGCCCAGCCTCTCCGCCGCTCGAAGCTGGCCGGGAACTGCATTCCCAACACTCTCTCGTCAGGATCTGGAGCCTCTAAGCCGGGTCCGCTGTCCCAGTCCCGTTCCAGCCGGTCCCCGCCGAGGCCGCCTCGCCGGATCTCCTGCCACGTCGCGCTAAGTCCCTCGCCGTGCCCTACATCTCGCATCTCCAGCCACTGCCCCTGCTTCCTCTCGTCAGAGACAGGCGAGCGCCACAACGTCAAGCCCAAGCCCCTGCCTCCTTGCCCGCTTCGTCCAACTGCGCGCGTTGACCAGCGCCAGCGCGTGGGTCGCGCCAGGCCCAGCGCCCCCCTTCTGGCCTCCAGCCCAGCTAGCTGCTACCCGCGAGCCCACCTCCACCGATCTGGGTCATGGCCCATGGTGAGAACCCAGCCCCTCCAGATTCGGCCCTATAGTATTTTTTTCCCTGACCTGCGAATTTTGCTAATTATTCCAGAGACTACAGTTTTACAGAAAAGCCCTTCATGTTCATGCATGAATATCTCACAAACCCTGCATCGGATTAAAACAACTTATATATGTAAAGTGTTTAAAATTCTGCCTAGTTTCATAATATGCCACTTTTATCCACGCTTAAAATGTTTTAAATGTTGTTTGCATTTATATTGCTAAATGCCATGTTAAAATGATTTATTTCATAACTAAATAACCGTAGCTCGGTTTTAAATAAACTTTATATGTAAATGGGGTAGAAAAATGCCTAGTTTAACATGTTGCACTTTATTTTCCTGTTTAAAAACAATAAAATATGGTTTTAGGCAGAACAGTACCAACTCTAAAATATGGACATGAGGATTTTCCGGATTTGTTGTTCGTTGTTCCGGCCTCATTTAAACTTGCCTAAACAGTTAGTTTTCATATGCTTCACCCCTTGCCATGTTTAATTACATTTAATATTGTTGGGTACATAACCGAGAGAGAACTAAATAATTGATGTGGTGTCTCGTCAATATGCAACTCGTTGCATATTGAGCTCCACTTAATTTGTAGTGTCGTTTGTTGCACTTTGCCATGCCATGCCTCATTAAATTGGACATGCATCTTACTTGTTTGTGCATCGTGCCATGTGTATGTGGTGGTTGTTTACTATGTTGTTTGTTTCTTTCCGGGTTGCCTCTCTCGTTAGCTTCGGTTTCGTTCCGGAGTTGTGAGGATTTGTTCGACTACGTCCGTTTGTCTTCTTCATGGACTCGTTCTTCTTCCTTGCGGGATTTCAGGCAAGATGACCTTACCCTCGAAATCACTTCTATCTTTGCTTGCTAGTTGCTCGCTCTTTTGCTATGCCTATGCTGCGATACCTACCACTTGCTTGTCATGCCTCCCATATTGTTAAACCAAGCCTCTAACCCACCTTTGCCTAGCAAACCGTTGTTTGGCTAAGTTACCGCTTTGCTCAGCCCCTCTTATAGCGTTGTTAGTTACAAGTGAAGATTGGAGCTTGTTCCTTGTTGGAACATGGATATTTTGTTGGGATATCACAATATCTCTTATTTAATTAATGCATCTATATACTTGGTAAAGGGTGGAATGCTCGGCCTTATTCCTGGTGTTTTGTTCCACTCTTGCCGCCCTAGTTTCCGTCATATCGGTATTATGTTCCCGGATTTTGCGTCCCTAACGCTGTTGTGTGATTTATGGGACCCCCTTGACAGTTCGCTTTGAATAAAGCTTTTCCAGCAAGGCCCAACTTTGGTTTTACATTTGCCTCACCACCACCTACTTTTCCCTTGGGAGTCGCTCTCTCGAGGGTCATCTTTATTTAGCCCCCCGGGCCAATGCTTGTCTAAGTGTTGGTCCAAACCAGAGCCACTTGCGGTGCCACCCCTAGGCAACTTGGGGTATCGTCGGTTGCCGTACGTACTGCTCATCCGGTGTTGCCCTGAGAACGAGATATGTGCAGCTCCTAACGGGATTGTCGGCGCATCGGGCGGCTTTGCTGGTCTTGTTTTATTACTGTCGAAATGTCTTGTAGCCGGGATTCCGAGACTGATCGGGTCTTCCCGGGGAGAAGGAATATCCTTCGTTGATCGCGAGAGCTTATCATGGGCTAAGTTGGGACACCCCTGCAGGGTTTGAACTTTCGAAAGCCGTGCCCGCGGTTATGTGGCAGATGGGAATTTGTTAATGTCCGGTTGTAGAAAACCTGAAGTTGATCTTAATTAAAATACATCAACCGCGTGTGTAACCGTGATGGTCTCTTCTCGGCAGAGTCCGGGAAGTGAACACGGCGTTGGAGTTATGCTTGACGTAAGTAGTTACAGGATCACTTCTTGATCATAGTTGTTCGACCGTGCTTTTGCCTTCTCTTCTCGCTCTCATTTGCATATGTTAGACACCAGATTTGCTAGTCGCTTGCTGCAGCTCCACCTCACTACCCTGTCCTACCTTTAAGCTTAAATAGTCTTGATCTCACGGGTGTGAGATTGCTGAGTCCCCGTGACTCACAGATACTTCCAAAACCAGTTTGCAGGTGCCGATGAATTTGTGCAGGTGACGCATCCGAGCTCAAGTGGGAGTTCGACGAGGAACATGGACGTTACTATGTGTCTTTTCCTGATGATCAGTAGTGGAGCCCAGTTGGGACGATCGGGGATCTGTGTAGCATTTGGGGTAGTCTTCTTTTATTTTGGTTCCGTAGTCGGACCTTGATTGTATCTGTTTGATGTAATGCTTTACTCATGTATTGTGTTAAGTGGCGATTGTAAGCCAACTATGTATCTCTTTCCCTTATGTATTACATGGGTTGTGTGAAGATTACCTCACTTGCGACATTGCTTTCAATGCGGTTATGCCTCTAAGTCGTGCTTCGGCACGTGGGAGATATAGCCGCATTGAGGGCGTTAGAAGTTGGTATCAGAGCCTTCCCCAACCTTAGGAGCCCCCACTGATTGATCGTGTTTAGCGGCCGAGTTGTGTCTAGAAAAATGTTTTGAGTCATTTAAGAATTATGTATCGGAGAGTTTAGGAATTCTTTTTACTTCCCAGTCTCCTCATCGCTCTGGTAAGGCATCCTGACGTAGAGTTTTGACTCTTCTCTTCTCAAATTTCACTAAATTTTTTTAAGGATCACGCGGGTATCTTAGAATCGTTCCGATGGTTTTGTGATGACAACATTGTCTTGGTGCCTCCTGTCAGGAGGGGTTTAGTGGAAGTGTCCCGGGGAGTTGAGCTCTAAGGTGTTGTCGTCATAATTTTATCGTTGCAGTTCTGGAATACCTGAGTTTAGTACGCCGACATCGAAAATCTCTTTTGTACAGTTGTTGGTGAGATAACCCTGATAGCCCAGTACTGAGGCGAGTGCGGGAGTATTGCCATAACTCGTATAACGGATGCTTTTCGAAGGTTGAGGTAGACGATTTCCGAAGGTTTCTTGGTTATGTGTTGAAGGATGGATACAACTGGATCTAGGTATTGTTAGTTTGGGTGATATATTTTGTGTCCCCTGTATCCCCAACACCTGATTGCATAACCAGAAAGTTTTGGGAGTTAATAAGTGGGAATTCAAGTATCACGTAGGAATTCTTTCCAACAGACACATGATACGATATGGGATCTATCATATGTTTGTTTCCAGCTTATTATGCAAGCCAATCCTTTGTTTTTGTTTTGTTTTGAGGGATTCGAGTTGCTTCAATGTCAAGTGTTGATTCCATACCTTTTCTAAACGGTGTTATCATATTTCTATGGAAATACTAATCCTTCTTGATCATCAAGATTATCATGCCAATTCTTTTCCAACCGGTGTGTCCCTCTTCAAGTGGATCCGATCACTTCAACATTCGCAAGATCAATTATCAGTACTTCTCAATGGTGTTTGCTTCATCCGTTCCAAGTTGTCTTTGTTTTTCCCGCCCTCCCACCCTTATTTCTTCAAGGACGCAGATTTCTTGATCAAGTATCCATCTTATTGATGTGAAGCCTCTCCATTCTTCTCCTTCATGTTCTTACCCGGTGTTTCTCATGAAGATGCTAACTGAGCCTCAAGTTTATAATTATTTGTTCTTTTATCTTCCCCGGTGTGTTCAATGCAATCTTTCGATGGTGATCACATCTTTTCCTCGTTTCAATACCTTCTCATACCGGTGCACCTCATAATAATTCACTTCTCGCTATTCATTTGTTCGGGAGTGCTCAAGATATCTCAGAAGGCTCGTCTTGTCTTTCAAGATCAGTTCAACCTATTTCGAGGTTGTTATCTCATTCTAGCCATTTAAATCAACCGGTGCAATCTCCCTTTCAAGTAATCGTTCAACGGTGTTTCTTTTGAGTGTGGGCCCTAACCCACATGTCTTTTCCCAGGATCTTACCTGACTCTTTTTATTTTCCCGGAGCTATTCCCAAATTCTTCTCGAAGTTTGACGTAAGAATGAATTATCATCATTCAAATGGCTTTCTCCAGAATCGCTTCAAATTCTTTTCATAGTTGGTTCAACCTTTTCTATTCTTCATTGTTCCGGAGTGCCTCAACATTTTATGGTGGTGTTTCTCGTCGTCATTCTCAGATTTTGAAGACCGAAGAAGTGCTTCCTCTAAATTTTGTCCGTTCCATTCAAGATTCAGGGTTCTAGCTTCATGCCATCCTCTCATAATTGTTTTTGACTGTGAGAATTCTTTTCATACCCATCCGAAGCATTTCATGAGTTGTTTCCACTTCTTTTCTCCGGAGCCATCATCTCAGAATTATTCATTCCAGCTTTCAGCTATCATTCTCCAAATCTTACCGGTGCATCATTCAAGTATTCTCTATTCAGCTCGTGATCTATTCGTTCATTTTTATCTAAATTCTCTCAATTATCTTCGTTTGTTTTCTAATTCTTCCGGGTGTTTCTTTATCTTTTCTTCGTTCATTTTCAATTCTTATGGTGGTTCGTTCAAGAGTTCTCTTTCTTTGTTATCATATCTACCGGTGGTTCGTTGAAGACCTTCCCAAATTTGCGCCATATCTATCTTGATCCTTTCTACGAGAATAAGTAGTATGCCAAATCCGTTGCTTGTCATCAATCTAAATTGGTGAAGGATAAGCATAATGTAATTCTTATTCTTGTTTCATCGAGTTAACTCAATTCCCTATTCCGGAGGTTCTTCAAATTCTTGATTTCAATTGTTTCACCTTATCTTCCTCGGAGTTCCAAGCTCTCGCAATTATATCACCACGGAGATCCATCTAATCATTGCAAGGCTTCAACCTTATTCTTTTCATCCTTCATTTCATTTGATCATCCTTTTATTACCGGAGTTCTTTATGGAGGCTACATGATGATTCACAAAAGGATTTAATTCCTTCTCGAAGTGTTCATCAAGATTCTTTTCAGAGGAGCTAAGTATTCTTTATCTTGCATTTTAAAGTGCAATTCTTTCAACCGTATCATTCGAGGTGCTATTATGTCATTCTTGATAATTTGAGTTCATGTCTCATGATTCACATATTGTTAAGAATGAGATATTTTAAATCCATCAAGCTCTTCTTTGGAGTTACCTTGGGTTTATACTTCACCTAAAGCCTTCTCTAAGGTTTGTTGCTATTATGGTGCTTATAAATGACCCAAGTTCTTCTTTTATCCTCCCGGTGATATAGCTTTCTCGTCTCCTTGTTGATATCAATCCAATCATTTGTTTCCGTTGGTGGCAGAAGCCCACCTCATAATTTTGAGATGTTTCCATAAGCCTGCTACAAGCTTATTCGTTTTGTTGTTCGTTTTCCAACAACTCCGTTCTAACCTTCTTGGAAGGGTGCTCTCCAAGATCATTTGTGGCAGAAGTTGTCATTTTCTTCTCCATTCTTTTATTCCAATGAGCTATTTTCTATTCTTTCTTCCGGAGGCATTGTGATGTTTTCTTCAACCCATCATCTCATTTTGGAGATCATGATCTTTTCCTTGCTTATCCATTTAACCGGAGTGTCGTGTTTTCATTCGAGCTCTCTCATCTTATCAAGTCTTGCATCTCTTCTCAACCGGAGTGCTGTCTGAAATCTTTCTTACCCCTTGTGCCATTCTTTTAATAGTTCCGGAGGCAGTGTGTTGTTAATTTCAGCAAGTATCCTCTCATCTTGTCAAGATCATGTTCAAATCCCTTCCATTTTCAGTCGGAGTGCTGCCCAAATTATATCAATCTTATTCCTTCTCTATCTAGTTTTAACCGGAGTGGTTTCAATATCTATCTTATCACTAAACCGCTGGGTTCTCGTCATATCCCATGTTCCTCTTTTCTAACGGAGTGTTTTCAACTTTTTTCATCTTCGTTGTTTTCGTTCTTTCATTTTGTTCAACCTCTCAAGGTTCTTTGGATTCACTCGTTTGTCAAGAAGCAATTTGTTTTAGCTCTTCCCCTTCCATTTTCTCTCCGGTGCCATCCCTAGATCTCGGGACGAGATCCTCTTGTAGTGGTGGAGTGTTGTAACGCCCCGAGACCGACGCTCCAGACGGCTTCCATGTTTTTCGTTGTTGTCTTGTGTTTCGTTTGTTTGTTGCATTCATCATGTCATCATTTACATTGCATCGACACTCGTTGCCGTCATCGTTTTAAAATTTGCATCCCCTCGTAGTTGTCGCGTCCCCCCTTGTTTTCGTTGATCGTTCCAAGACTAACATTGTTCTTCGTTTTCCCTCTTGCCTAAACCGGAGTCTCTTTGCACAGTGCATCGACCCCTTGCCCGTGTCTGAAACTTCCCCGAACCTGACCCGGACAGTCATTACCGTTGGGTTCGGATCATCCCCTAAAATCTATAAAACATATCCGTTTTCCTATTTGGATTCCCTATCCTATTTTTCTCGAGCGTCCGATCTAATCGGAGGGTCACCCTCTAACCCACCTACCTATTTAAACAGTCCAACCCTAAAACCTAGGGGAGCTGCCCCATCCATCAATCCCCATGCCGCCGCCACCTTCCTCGTTTTCCCCATCGATCCACTACCGATTCCCCATCCAACCACCTGCCCGAGCTCCTCCCGTTTGCTCTCACTCCATGGCGCCGTCGCTGCCGGTGCACCCAGCCACCTGGACCGAGCCGCCATCGTCCTTTGTCCCCGCAGCCTCCCCGACCTCCTCGTTGGCGCAGGGAGATGAGCTCCTCTCGAAGACCAGCAGGCTGACCCGCGCCACCCTGTCTCCTTCCTTCTCCCTCCTCCTCCCTGACCTCCCTCTCTCTCTTGCGCGCAGGAGCTTCCATGGATGCCCTGCCTCTCCGCCGCTCGAAGCTGGCCGGGAACTGCATCCCCAACACCCTCTCGTCAGGATCTGGAGCCTCGAAGCCGGGTCCGCTGTCCCAGTCCCCGTTCCGGCCGGTCCCCGTCGAGGCCGCCTCGCCGGATCTCCTGCTGCGTCACGCTAAGTCCCTCGCCGTGCACTGCATCTCGCATCGCCAGACGCTGCCCCTGCTTCCTCTTGTCAGAGACAGGCGAGCGCCACGACGTCAAGCCCAAGCCCCTGCCTCCTCGCCCGCTTCGTCCAACTGCGCGCGTTGACCAGCGCCAGCGCGTGGGTCGCGCCAGGCCCAGCGCCCCCCTTCTGGCCTCCAGCCCAGCTAGCTGCTACCCGCGATCCCACCTCCACCGATCTGGGTCATGGCCCATGGTGAGAACCCAGCCCCTCCAGATTCGGCCCTATAGTATTTTTTTCCCTGACCTGCGAATTTTGCTAATTATTCCAGAGACTACAGTTTTACAGAAAAGCCCTTCATGTTCATGCATGAATATCTCACAAACCATGCATCGGATTAAAACAACTTATATATGTAAAGTGTTTAAAATTCTGCCTAGTTTCATAATATGCCACTTTTATCCACGCTTAAAATGTTTTAAATGTTGTTTGCATTTATATTGCTAAATGCCATGTTAAAATGATTTATTTCATAACTAAATAACCGTAGCTCGGTTTTAAATAAACTTTATATGTAAATGGGGTAGAAAAATGCCTAGTTTAACATGTTGCACTTTATTTTCCTGTTTAAAAACATTAAAATATGGTTTTAGGCAGAACAGTACCAACTCTAAAATCTGGACATGAGGATTTTCCGGATTTGTTGTTCGTTGTTCCGGCCTCATTTAAACTTGCCTAAACAGTTAGTTTTCATATGCTTCACCCCTTGCCATGTTTAATTACATTTAATATTGTTGGGTACATAACCGAGAGAGAACTAAATAATTGATGTGGTGTCTCGTCAATATGCAACTCGTTGCATATTGAGCTCCACTTAATTTGTAGTGTCGTTTGTTGCACTTTGCCATGCCATGCCTCATTAAATTGGACATGCATCTTACTTGTTTGTGCATCGTGCCATGTGTATGTGGTGGTTGTTTACTATGTTGTTTGTTTCTTTCCGGGTTGCCTCTCTCGTTAGCTTCGGTTTCGTTCCGGAGTTGTGAGGATTCGTTCGACTACGTCCGTTTGTATTCTTCATGGACTCGTTCTTCTTCCTTGCGGGATTTCAGGCAAGATGACCTTACCCTCGAAATCACTTCTATCTTTGCTTGCTAGTTGCTCGCTCTTTTGCTATGCCTATGCTGCGATACCTACCACTTGCTTGTCATGCCTCCCATATTGTTAAACCAAGCCTCTAACCCACCATTGCCTAGCAAACCGTTGTTTGGCTAAGTTACCGCTTTGCTCAGCCCCTCTTATAGCGTTGTTAGTTGCAGGTGAAGATTGGAGCTTGTTCCTTGTTGGAACATGGATATTTTGTTGGGATATCACAACATCTCTTATTTAATTAATGCATCTATATACTTGGTAAAGGGTGGAAGGCTCGGCCTTATGCCTGGTGTTTTGTTCCACTCTTGCCGCCCTAGTTTCCGTCATATCGGTATTATGTTCCCGGATTTTGCGTCCCTAACGCGGTTGGGTGATTTATGGGACCCCCTTGACAGTCCGCTTTGAATAAAGCTTTTCCAGCAAGGCCCAACTTTGGTTTTACATTTGCCTCACCACCACCTACTTTTCCCTTGGGAGTCGCTCTCTCGAGGGTAATCTTTATTTAGCCCACCGGGCCAATGCTTGTCTAAGTGTTGGTCCAAACCAGAGCCACTCGCGGTGCCACCCCTAGGCAACTTGGGGTATCGTCGGTTGTCGTACGTACTGCTCATCCGGTGTTGCCCTGAGAACGAGATATGTGCAGCTCCTATCAGGATTGTCGGCGCATCGGGCGGCTTTGCTGGTCTTGTTTTATTACTGTCGAAATGTCTTGTAGCCGGGATTCCGAGACTGAATGGGTCTTCCCGGGGAAAAGGAATATCCTTCATTGATCGTGAGAGCTTATCATGGGCTAAGTTGGGACACCCCTGCAGGGTTTGAACTTTCGAAAGCCGTGCCCGCGGTTATGTGGCAGATGGGTTGTGTGAAGATTACCTCACTTGCGACATTGCTTTCACTGCGGTTATGCCTCTAAGTCGTGCTTTGACACGTGGGAGATATAGCCGCATCGAGGGCGTTACAACCCGGCCCCCGCCCCGGCCCTCTCTCCTCTTCCCCGCCTCTCGCCGCGCCTCATGCATCTTGCCGAAGCCGCGCCGCCGCCGCCGCTGCACTTCGCTGCTGCCGCCTTCCGCCACCCACGCCGCTCCGCGCTGCCACCTCCGCCGCCTGTTGTTGTCGCCGCCGCCGCACGCGCGCCGCCTCGCCTCGCGTCGCCCCGCTCCTCGCCGACGGCCGCCGCCGCGGGAAGCCACCGGAGTTGACCGATTCACCACCGCCAGATCTGATCCACATTGAACCGGTATAAACCGTCCTTGGTCCGGTTTATTTTGGTCTTCTCTGGTTTTCTTCTAAAGACGATTTTATTTATTAGTTAGGTTAGTTAGTGGACGTTCGCTAGTTTAGGATTTGTAGCGAATGGTTTTCGTCCTGTAAGCCACTGTAGCGAACATTCGCTATTTAGTCTTTTTCTTTTTATTTTAGTTTTCCGCCAGGGACTCATTTGTGAATATTTTATTTACAGATTGGCCCCTGTTTTTCAAACGATCATTACTTTTTGCTCGTTTGTCGAAATCCAACGAAACCAACGCCCACTTCTTCGTTATGATCTCCTCTATCCAGTAATCCAACTCAAACATGTTTTTGAAAGTTTTAAAATTTGGATTAGATCAGATTTGAATTTGAACTTCGTTTGATCATAACTTGAGTTTTATAACTCTGATTTAGTTGATTCTTTCTGCATATTAAAGCTCTTGACCTAAACTTTCTGATAAGGACAAATTCACACAATTTTGGTACTGTTAGAAATTTTTTTATGTTGCAAGACTTATTTGCTTGGTTTTGATGTTTTCTGAATTGTCTTCTTTGTTCTTTCTGGGTTTTTTTGAGAGATTGCTTATGTGTGGTTACTATTGCTTGATTACGATAGATTGACCGGAGTGTGACGAGTAGATCTATCAAGAGTTTTGAGTGCGAATCATCTTCATCAACATTGCAGGCAAGTTCACACTTTGATCATATCCCTTTCCTACCCAGTTTTATTGCATTAGATCTATCCTCAAACAATTGCATGGTTAGGATCTGAATTAAATTGTGGGTTGGCAAGTAGTTGAAGTAGTACCTATTACCTGTTTATTATCAAACCCTTGGGAGTTACTATTATGTTATGCTTATATTGCCATGCTATGCTCGTAGACGTGGATTGGGTTTTGAGAGTATTCATGACATATGTGAGATTTTTAATTAATGGTTTACTTAAGGTCGCAACTTAAATACACATCTGGGTGGATTGCTAGGGGCACCCTGGGGATAGACCAGTGGACTTGCCCGGACACCTGGGGTTATACCAGTGTTGTCCTAGGAGATCCCGGGGAAATACCGTGTGATCATCCTACGGTCCGCCACCCAGGCTCAAAGGGATCATGAGATTATTCATACTAGAAACTTCCGTGTGCAGCCACAAGCCATTATGGGCTCTGGCATAGTTGATTAAATCGTGCGAACTCTTACAGGGTAGACAAGAAGATGTAGGGGAAAGTAGGTGTATCGGTCTATCCAACGTAAGGTGCTAGCTCTTCTGAAAGACTATGTCTCGGTCATCCGTTTCTCAAACACCATGTAGTGCGAGAAATCCAACGGAGGCGATCGAGTCTTGTGGGGAAAAGTGCGCAAACCTCTGCAGAGTGTACAAACTAATCATGATTAGCCGTGTCCCCGGTTATGGACATCTTGAGTATCTAGTTCTTGGATTATCCTGTTGATCTCATCACGTTACTTTAATAAATTTTGTTGGGTTTTAATAATGATAGTTAATTGGGATTGAGAATGCTGTCAACCATTCTCAATGTTTAACAACCACCATGATAGTAAAATAAATTTATTCCTTTGAAGTAGGGAAAAATTGGCTTTACACAAAACTGTAACCATAGAGCTTTTCCACCAGCCAAATATGCATGTAGTGATAGCCATTGTTCATCATTTTCTCTATGGTGTGAATTTGCCAGTACATTCAATGTACTGACCCGTTTCGGGCTGCAACGTCTCATGTTGCAGGTTTCTTACGACGAGTAAGTGATACATTAGGGTTATGATTTCTACACTCAACTTTGCAGTTGGTGTTGATGGGAATCCACAACCTTGTTGCTTCCGCTATATTGGATTGAGGTAATAGTATTTACGTTACATTATACATGTGATTTACCTCTGTTATAAATCCTTCGAGTATTGTGTGTCAGCATACCGATGCAGGGATGACACTTAAGCACAGAGACTTGATCCATTTGGGTCGGGTCGCTACAAGATGGTATCGGAGCACATGTTGACTGTAGGACGTGACCCTAGAAACTGGCAAGCCCATAGGAAGGATTTTATCTAAAACTTTATATTTCAAAAGATCTTTTACTTCTCTTATCTTCTAAGCTTATTCAAATATTCCCTTTTAGTGAGACCATACCCCTTTTCCCCTTTTGACCACTCGAAGATTCGACTGAAGAGACCACTCCAAGAAGTACAAGATATCGGAGAAAGACCGGAACATGGAGCATAGAACTCAAAGTTTTGTCAAGGAAACCCCAATGCAGGGGATATCAACTATGGAGAGATAGCTCATGGAAATGACAAGGGCAGAAACACGACTATCCATGATATTATCGCCCGCTTATGCTATTTTCACCATGCTGAGTTAGGCATGCATATTCATGGAAGGATTGGATGGTAGAAGGCTGATGGAGCACCTATCAGCAAGATGGAGTTTTAACCTTAGCCGGTGTATCACCAGGATCTGGAGTGTTACATCAAGAAGTTAAAATGGACCTACAAGAAGTAGTATTTTGACAAGGGAGCATTTCGTGAAGAACTCAGAATCCAGAAGCTGAAAGTAGCCAAGCTGGAGGAGCAAAACTTTGAGATACAGGAGATTCGTCAGGAACTGAAGGACAGTAGGATCATGCTTCATGTCAAGGATGTTGAAACCCAGAAGTTTGGAACACAACTCCAGAATATTAAAGGACGCCATGAGACCTCGCGTCAATAGAGATGATCTTTCAAAAGAATTCAAGAAGGACAAGCAAGATCAGAAAAAGCCATTGAAGGCATGAACAGGACTTGAAGAGTTTGATGACTTTGAAGATTTATTGACCTTTAGAAGACCAAACCCCTGTTCTATACCTACGTTATATGCGATGTTTGTGAGCTGTCATTTGTTTGATGTTTTCCCGACAGCCACAATAAAAATCTGTCTTTTCAAAACCTTTTGTTTGTATTGTGTGTATCCCTCTCGATCTCTCTTATCTCACCCCATAACCCATGGACCCAATAGATGATGAATGGATATGAGCTTGTATTTTCGGGACCGATGAGTCAATTGGAGACAGACCGATGGATTCAGAACATGGAGGATCATATGGAGAACAACCCTATAGTCGGAAAGGATATGGCCCAGCATGCTCTTCAATGCTTTGAAAGAGGTGTTGCTACTTGGTGGAGGATGTACCAAACCATCAATGGATGGCAAGGAGTAACCACTTGGAAAGAATTTAAGTTGACTCTGCTAAAGTCTCAGTTTGTGTCCCAGAAATTGAAGCCTTATGGAAAGGATATGAAGAAAACTTGTGCATGCAAGCTTTGTGGAGAAATAGGACACAACCATAAAGAACACAAGGATGAATGCCCTAATTGTGAAGGAAGTCACCCAGCTGAAGAATGCCCAACTAGGCAGATCACTTGTTTCTTGTGTGAAGGGACTACCCACTACCCTGCTCAGTGTCACATTTACCCCATGGTACAAAGAACCATCCAGCAGAAAAAAGAAGCAATGAAAGGAGCCCTAATTAATGGGAATTTTAAAAGAACCTGTGATGAAGGAAGAGGTGGAGGACACACCCAAAGAGGAACCAATTAAACCCTACACCAAGTCTTGCTATTCATGTGGAGAAGAAGGACACATCTCCCAGAATTGTATGAATGGGGATCTAGTAGAATTCCCGACGGAGGAAGTAGAGTATGACCCACAGGAAATAGAAGCCCTGGTTGGAATGGAAAAGTCCAGAAAGAGAAGTAGATTGGATTCCAGGAAGGATCTGAGTCATGTCACCTGCTATAGGTGAAAGGACTCAGGGCACTACTTCAGCAATTGCCCAAAAAGGAAGCCAAGGACCCAAGTAGGCTATATAATCACAAGGAAACCTCGAAGCTTGTCAGAAGTAATATGTTTCCGTTGTAATGAAGCAGGGCACTTTGCCAGAGATTGTCCGAAGGAGAAGGAGACTTGTGATAAATAGTTGAGTTTGTAACAGAAGAAATATAGTAGTAGTAGTAAGAACATTTTCCTTCATATTAAGGTGTTGAGTTGAGGCATGTAATGGAAAAAACAGGAGATTATAATAATTTGAAAATCAATAAAGTTAGCAGTGTTGGTACTGATTTGGATTGTATGAGTTACTCTATGAGGAAAGATGTTGACCATTTTTGAGGATATGAGAAATATGGTCTATGAAATATTGGAGCATTTTAAGGGTGGTAGTACCCTGTAAGAACCGTTAACCCCTGGAAAAGATAAGGATAATCCACTGAGTGGATTTCGGACAAAATGAACACGAGTTTTGTCTCGATATGTGTGATACCCCAAGAGTATGTGGGATGAAGTTGGAGACCGTCAGTTGTTTAGACCAAATGTGATCAAGGAGTCAGAAGAGAATGTTAAGTTGATTCGAGATAGACTGAAGGTAGCTCAGTCCAGGCAGAAGAGTTTTGCAGACTCAAAAAAAATGCAAGGAGGTAACCTATGAAATTGGAGACAGAGCATGTCTTCGTGTGTCCCCTCTGCAAGGAGTTAAACGAATTGGAGTTAAGGGAAGGTTAGCCCCGAGATTTGTAGGACCATACCGAGTTTTGGAGCGTATGGGAGAAGTGGCCAACAAGTTGGAGTCACTTGAAGGACTGTCAGGAGTTCATGATGTGTTTCACGTTTCCCAGTTGAGGAAATGCCATGCAGAGATGACCAATATTCCCCCTGTAAGGATGCTTGACCATGGGAAGGATAATGATGTTCCACGAAGTGGATGTATGGACTTCATAAGTATATGTTTTTATCTCGCTAGGTGGGATATCCCACGAGGATGAAGAGATAAATTACTATTGGATATAAAGGAGGAATGATGTTGGAAATATGGATCAATGGAAAATTCCATGATGAGTTTGAGTAATCATGTCCTAGTATGGTGCAAACAGAAGGAAGGAAGACAATACAGTTGGATGGATTTTTAGTATGCAAGGAAGCTGGAAGTTGGATGTTGGATTTGAGATCCGTTGCCCGATGATGAGTTCAAGGTTTGCAAATGATGAGATGGGCCATAACCCACAGGCCATAGGACCTGCCAAGACGCAATCACATTCTTGCTGAAGGAAAAACCCTGGAAGAAGTTACGATTTTATCGATAGACGATTTTATAGGAGTTTACGCAAACCTGAGAGTTGTGAAGGAACGATAGATTTTTGTTTGGCTTGCAGAATCAATGGATTTATCCGAACTTGGTTCGTTGACAAGAGAAATTCTACAATGCTTGTGAGGATGACCGAGTGTTAGAATGCGAGATTCGCTAAACTATATACAAGGTAATGATTTGGGTGTGGGATGGATTGGTCACCATACCGACTTACTCTTATTATTTGCCTTGCTATATGGGATGGTAAATCTGAGTGACTTACCTATAGTAAAGAGACGACGATCAAAACCCTTTTTAAACCTTAGAATGGTATAAGAATTTTTCCCCTTGTACAAGGCACATGTTGCCAATCGTAGGTTATACGGTGAGGATAAACCCAGACCCATTTCCTGCAGGAGAAACCATAAATTATTGACCACCATGAGATATCGATAGTTGTTATAGTTTTGGCGCCAGACCCGTCAGCCAAGAAGACCCAGTCTCGGAATAACCTTACCAAGATGAAAGGACAGAAGAATTGAGGAAAAGGTTATGCCAAAAGAGCAAGAGAAGGAATTATACTGGATTTTGAGAAGACCGACACTGTCAACAATAAGGATGGAGTATATGAGTTTTGATGGAACCGTAACCATGTTTCTAAGGGTGGTAGCACCTGAGACCCTGGAGCTGATCGATGGATTTTCAGAAGACCCCCAAACCCAAACCAATTTTCTTTCTAGCCTCTCCGAATCTCATGGACGAGATTCATTTTAAGGGTGGTAGGTTTGTAACATCCCAAAATTCTAAATTTTGGAATGTTATAATAAATAGATAGATTCGATTGAATGTTTGATTGATTGTATGAAAGTGAGTGAATTCGAAACTTTTTGAAAGTTAGGTGAGAGGGAATAAAAGGACTTCCGCAAACTTTCACCTTTTGCATTTATGATCTTCGTGAATTCAAATTATTTTCAAATACAAGACCCTAGAGAGAAGATGACATGACTTCTTCCATTTAAATAAATGAAAAGGGTGTTTGAAAAATATTTGAATTCCATTTGAAAATATTTCCAATTATGAAACTTTATGCAACTCAATGATTTTCATGAGAGAAGATAATATGACTTCTTCAAAATATATGAAATATGAGTTGGGAGTTTCAAAGAAACTCAAATCTAAAATCCATTTGAAATTATTTTTCAAATAGGATTGTTTGAGTTTAATTCAAATTATTTTTCTCCAAAAATAAAATATATGTAAAATAGGGTAACATGATTCCCTACATCAGAAAATTGAAGAGAAATAAATTGAATTAATTTTGGTATTTTTTTAAAATGATTTTACTGGATTTTACTAGAGCACAAGCACTCTTTGCTTTATTTGAATTTTTGTGGATTATATTTGAAGTTATAAAAATGTTCATGCTGTAGAAAATCTTTTTCTGAAAATTTTGACATATTATATGCCTATATAAAAGTTTTATTTATTTGGTTTTATTGTTTTGTTTGCCTGGAAAATGTTTTAAAAAAAACTTCTTAGCCAGACCGGGCCAACTGGGCCGAAGCCCAGCTAGCCGCGGCCCAGCCGGCCCAAGCGCCGCGCCACCGCTCGTCCGCGAGCTCGGGACGAAGTCCCGAGCCAGTACGCGCCGCCGTCGTCCCATGGCCGGACTCCGCACCGCCCTTGCCCCTTCCGCACGCCATCGCCCCTCCCTCTTATAAATCTGGCCCCGCCCCCGCCCTCTCTCCTCTTCCCCGCCTCTCGCCGTGCCTCATGCATCTTGCCGAAGCCGCGCCGCCGCCGCTGCACTTCGCCGCTGCCGCCTTCCGCCACCCACGCAGCTCCGCGCTGCCACCTCCGCCGCCTGCTGCTACCGCTGTTGCCGCCGCCGCCGCACGCGCACCGCCTCGCCTCGCGTCGCCCCGCTCCTCGCCGACGGCCGCCGCCGCGGGAAGCCACCGGAGTTGACCGATTCACCACCGCCAAATCCGATCCACACTGAACCGGTATAAACCATCCCCGGTCCGGTTTATTTTGGTCTTCTCTGGTTTTCTTCTAAAGACGGTTTTATTTATTAGTTAGGTTAGTTAGTGGACGTTCGCCAGTTTAGGATTTGTAGCGAACGGTTTTCGTCCTGTAAACCACTATAGCGAACATTCGCTATTTAGTCTTTTTTTATTTTAGTTTTCGGCCAGGGACTCGTTTGTGAATATTTTATTTACAGATTGGCCCCTGTTTTTCAAACGATCATTACTTTTTGCTCGTTTGTCGAAATCCAACGAAACCAACGCCCACTTCTTCGTTATGATCTCCTCTATCCAGTAATCCAACTCAAACATGTTTTTGAAAGTTTTAAAATTTGGATTAGATCAGATTTGAATTTGAACTTCGTTTGATCATAACTTGAGTTTTATAACTCCGATTTAGTTGATTCTTTTTGCAAATTAAAGCTCTTGACATAAACTTTCCGATAAGGCCAAATTAACATAATTTTATTACTGTTAGAAATTGTTTTATGTTGCAAGACTTATTTGCTTGGTTTTGATGTTTTCTGAATTGTCTTCTTCGTTTTTTTGTTTTTTTTGAGTGATTCCTTGTGTGTGGTTACTATTGCTTGATTACGATAGATTGACCGGAGTGTGACGAGCAGATCTATCAAGAGTTTTGAGTGCGAATCATCTTCATCAACATTGCAGGCAAGTTCACACTTTGATCATATCCCTTTCCTACCCAGTTTTATTGCATTAGATCTATCCTCAAACAATTGCATGGTTATGATCTGAATTAAATTGTGGGTTGGGAAGTAGTTGAGGTAGTACCTATTACCTGTTTATTATCAAACCCTTGGGAGTTACTATTACGTTTTGCTTATATTGCCATGCTATGCTCGTAGACGTGGATTGGGTTTTGAGAGTATTCATGACAGATGTGAGATTTTTAATTAATGGTTTACTTAAGGTGGCAACTTAAATACACAACTGGGTGGATTGCTAGGGGCACCCTGGGGATAGACCAGTGGACTTGCCCGGACACCTTGGGATATACCGTGTGATCATCCTACGGTCCGCCACCCAGGCTCAAAGGGATCATGAGATTATTCATACTAGAAACTTCCGTGTGCAGCCACAAGCCATTATGGGCTCTGACATAGTTGATTAAGTCATGCGAACTCTTACACGGTAGACTAGCAGATGTAGGGGAAAGTAGGTGTACCGGTCTATCCAACGTAACGTGATAGCGCTTCTGAAAGACTATGTCTCGGTCATCCGTTTCTCAAACACCATGTAGTGCGAGAAATCCAACGGAGGCGATCGAGTCTTGTGGGGAAAAGTGCGCAAACCTCTGCAGAGTGTACAAACTAATCATGATTAGCCGTGTCCCCGGTTATCGACATCTTGAGTATCTAGTTCTTGGATTATCCTATTGATCTCATCATGTTACTTTAATAAATTTTGTTGGGTTTTAATAATGATACTTAATTGGGATTGAGAATGATGTCAACCATTCTCAATGTTTAACAACCACCATGATAGTAAAACAAATTTATTCCTTTGCAGTAGGGAAAAATTGGCTTTACGCAAAACTGTAACCATAGAGCTTTTCCACCAGCCAAATATGCATGTAGTGATAGCCATTGTTCATCATTTTCTCTATGGTGTGAATTTGCTAGTACATTCAATGTACTGACCTGTTTCGGGCTGCAACGTCTCATGTTGCAGGTTTCTTACGACGAGTAAGTGATACGTTAGCGTTACGATTTCTACACTCAACTTTGCCGTTGGTGTTGATGGGAATCCACAACCTTGTTGCTTCCGCTATATTGGATTGAGGTAATAGTATTTACGTTACTTTATACATGTGATTTACCTCTGTTATAAATCCTTCGAGTACTTTGTGTGTCAGCATACCAATCCAGGGATGACACTTAAGCACAGAGACTTGATCCATTCGGGTCGGGTCGCTACAGAAATGCTTTTCAATTTCAGGGTCTTATAGCTCAAAATAATTAGTAAATGCATGAAAATTTAATAGCAAAAAGAATTATCTAAAAGAAATTAAATAAGTAATTTGAAAGAAAATAATATAAACTTTAATAAAATATATAAGTAGAAACAAAATAAAATAAACTAAAATAAACTTTAATAACATAAATAAAATTTATGAAACTAAAATTATCAAAGTATTTTCTGTTCGAAACGTTAGAAGCAACCTCCAAAATTTATGAAAATAAAATTATATAAAATTGATGCAAATAAAATTATCAAAGTATTTTCTATTCAAAATCATTAAAAGCAAAAAGTATTTTTATGAAGAACTTTGTTTGTTAGAAACTTTAATAGCAAAAAGAATTATCCTAAAATAAAATAAATAAGTAATTAGAAACAAAATAAAATAAAATAAATAAGTATTTGGTTGTAAGTAGAAACAAAACAAAAAAAGCAAAAAAGAAAAAAAACTGGGAAAAAATTAAAAAATTGCCACCTACTGGGCCACCACGGCCTGAATACGACTTGAACCCATGCATGGGCCAGGATTCAGGCCCGCATAAGGCCCAGTAGGCCCATCAGGCATAGCAGTCACAATTAGGCCCATAAGCCTGCAATGGAGAGGAGCTCGAGAGGGGTGCTGCAGTGGGGCTTATAATCCACTGCGCCCCTCTCAACTAGCGAGGTGGGACTAAACTTTTGACGCAGGCGCAGCAGCACAAGGCTTTTGGTCCCGGTTGGTGGCACCAACCGGTACTAAAAGGGTGCATTGGTACCGGTTTGTGGCACCAACCGGGACCAATGCCACCCCTTTAGTCCCGGTTGGTGCCACAAAGCGGGACCAAAGGTCGTGGCTTCCCGCCCTTTGGGCTGCTGAAAAGAGGCCTTTGGTCCCGGTTGTTGGCACCAATCGAGACTAAAGGTCGCATTCCTCCCGGTTGCTGTCACGAGCCAGGACCAATGCCCTGGGTATATAAGAAAACACTTAGCATTTTCGACCAAATCCATCACTTCTTCCCCCGACGCCGCTGCTCCTCCTCGCCGTCGCCGCCCGACGCCCCTGCTCCACCTTGCCGTCGCCATAAGGCTGCTCGACGTCGCCGTCGCCGCCGCCACCAACGCCGTCAGGCTGCTCAAAGTCGCCGCCACTGCCTCTAACGCCCTCTGCCCCGATGACGGCGTCGACCCTCGCGCCCCTGTCGGCCCCGACGCGCCGCCCACCGTGCCTCGCCGCCCCCTGTGAGCACCAGCCTGCTCCCGCGCCCCTGCCCTGCCCCGCCGGCGCCGGCGCCGGCCCCTCCGTCGTGCCCCTCCGCCCCTCCCGGGTGCTAGCTATTAGATTTTTAGATGTTTTTAGATGCTATTCTTAGATGTTTTTACATGTTTTTCAGATTATTTTAGTTGATGTTTAGTTTAGTTTTAAGATTAGGAAAATTTTAGATGTATAGTTAAATTTATTTAGATGTATAGTTAATTTAGATGTTGTAATTTTTTCATAAAAATTGTGCACTTTTGTATAGAAACTTTTTTTCATATGTATGAAAATGTAGAATGAAAACAAAAACAAACATATATGAAAAAACAAAGGAAAAAATGAAGAAGGACCCGTGGCGAAGCAAGTCTTTTTTTAAGGTAGTTCTTTGTTGAAGTGAGGGGGGACGTCTGGAGCACCCCCCGGCCCTCTCGCTCGACCAAAACTCTCGAGGACACCCAAACCCTAGAAAAAAACAATGTCGGTCGCCTACCCCCTCCCGCCGCGCCCCTACCCGATCAACAAACTCCCTTGAGGCCACCCAAATTTACCAAGTTAAAAGTGCATTGTCGTCGAGGCCACCCCGAACCCTTGAACCGTTGTTGAGGCCACCCCAAACCCTTGAAGCGTTGCCGAGGCCACCCCAAACCCTAGAGAAGCATCGAGGCCAGGCCACTAATATGATTCCTTATTGTGCTTATCTAGCTAGTTCGACGTTTGCCACTAATATATCCATCTGTCCTGTTTGAATAATAATTGCCATGTTGTAAATATTTGAAAAAACTATGGATCCGCACCCCCAAGACGAAGCAAAAGAAGCGGTGTTGGGGGAGATAATCGCACACGGAAGTGATGCCGTCTTGTCGTTTCTCAATGACACATGCACCGATGGTCTGGAAAGACAGGATGAAGAAGCAGGCTATGACGATGATCAAACAATGGAGGAGGAAGGACACCGTGATGATGGCTCCGGTGACCGAATGGAGGGGGAAGTGAGGGAGTCCTGGATTAGGGGGTCCTCGGACAGCCGGACTGTTGGACTATGAAGATACAAGATTGAAGACTTCGTCCCGTGTCTGGATGGGACTCTCCTTGGCGTGGAAGGCAAGCTTGGCAATACGGATATGTATATCTCCTCCCTTGTAACCGACTCTGTGTAACCCTAGACCCCTCCGGTGTCTATATAAACCGGAGGGTTTAGTCCATAGGACAACAACAATCATACCATAGGCTAGCTTCTAGGGTTTAGCCTCTACGATCTCGTGGTAGATCAACTCTTGTAATACTCATATCATCAAGATCAGCCAAGCAGGAAGTAGGGTATTACCCCCATTGAGAGGGCCCGAACCTAGGTAAGCATCGTATCCCCCGCCTCCAGTTACCATCCGCCTTAGATGCACAGTTCGGGACCCCCTACCTGAGATTCGCCGGTTTTTACACCGACATTGGTGCTTTCATTGAGAGTTCCACTATTCTGTCACCGTAAGGCTAGATGGATCCTTCGATCATCAGCAACGATGTGACCCAGGGTGAGGTTTTCCTCCCCGGGAAGTTCTTCGTGTTCGGCGGCTTCGCATTGCGGGCCAACTCGCTTGGCCATCTGGAGCAGATCAAGAGCTACGCCCCTGGCCATCAGGTCAGGTTTGGAAACTTGAACTAAACTGCCGATATCCATGGAGAATTGATCTTTGACGGATTCGAGCACATGTCAGGTGCGCCGCACAGTCACGACGAGCGCGACTTAGCTCTGCCGCCGGATGGTGTTCGGGAGATCACACCTGTGCCTACTCCGGTCCTAGATCCGGAGTCGACTATGCCGTCCGAGGACGGGTGGATGGACCCCGCCTCGGAGGTCACACACTCAGTGGCGATAGAGCCGAATACTGACTTCACCTCCTATGAGACCTGTGCCGCCGGACCCTCGGATTCATCCCCGGCCACAAGCCCCGAACCGCCTGCGTCCATGCCTATCGAATCTGATTGGGCGCCGATCATGGACTTCACTTCCACGGATATCATTCAGCACTCACCTTTTGGCGATTTGCTAAATTCATTAAAGTCTCTCTCCTTGTCAGGAGAACCTTGGCTGACCTATGTCCGGCTAGAATGGGATACGGACGACGAAGAAATTCGCTCCCCACCCACCACCCACTTAGTAGCCACTGTCAACGACCTAACCGACATGCTCGATTTTGGCTCCGAAGACATCGACGGTATGGACGACGATGCAGGAGACGAACAGGAACCACTACCCACAGGGCGCTGGACTGCCACCTCATCATATGATGTATACATGGTGGTGATACGTCTCCAACGTATCAATAATATTTGATTGCTCCATGCTATATTATCTACTGTTTTGGACTATATTGGGCTTTATTTTCCACTTTTATATTATTTTTGGGACTAACCTATTAACCGGAGGCCCAACCCAGAATTGCTGTTTTTTTGCCTATTTCAGCGTTTCGGAGAAACAGAATATCAAACGGAGTCCAAACGGAATGAAACCTTCAGGAACGTGATTTTCTCATCAGATAAGACCCAGGAGACTTGGACCCTCCGTCAAGAAAGCCATGAGGCGGTCATAAGGGTGGAGGGCGCGCCCCCCTAGGGCGCGCCCCCTGCCTCGTGGGCCCCTCAAAGATCCACCGACGTACTCCTTCCTCCTATATATACCTACTTACCCCCAAACGATCAGATACGAAGCCAAAAACCTAATTCCACCGCCGCAACTTTCTGTATCTACGAGATCCCATCTTGGGGCCTGTTCCGGAGCTCCGCCGGAGAGGGCCATCATCACGGAGGGCTTCTACATCATCATAGCCTCTCCGATGAAGTGTGAGTAGTTTACCTCAGACCTTCGGGTCCATAGTTAGTAGCTAGATGGCTTCTTCTCTCTTTTTGGATCTCAATACAATGTTCTCCCCCTCTCTCGTGGAGATCTATTCGATGTAATCTTCTTTTTGCGGTGTGTTTGTTGAGACCAATGAATTGTGGGTTTATGATCAAGTCTATCTATGAATAATATTTGAATCTTCTCTGAATCCTTTTATGTATGATTGGTTATCTTTGCAAGTCTCTTCGAATTATCAATTTGGTTTGGCCTACTAGATTGGTTTTTCTTGCAATGGGAGAAGTGCTTATCTTTGGGTTCAATATTGCGGTGTCCTTTCCCAGTGACAGAAGGGGCAGCAAGGCACGTATTGTATTGTTGCCATCGAGGATAACAAGATGGGGTTTTTTATCATATTGCATGAAACTATCCCTCTACATCATGTCATCTTGCTTAAGGCGTTACTCTATTTTTAACTTAATACTCTAGATGCATGCTGGATAGCTGTTGATTAGTGGAGTAATAGAAGTAGATGCAGGCAGGAGTCGGTCTACTTGTCTCGGACGTGATGACTATATACATGATCATACCTAGATATTCTCATAACTATGCTCAATTCTGTCAATTGCTCAACAGTAATTTGTTCACCCACCGTAGAAATACTTATGCTCTTGAGAGAAGCCACTAGTGAAACCTATGGTACCCGGATCTATTCTCATCATATCAATCTCCATCACTTTATTATTGCTTTGCTTTTTTACTTTGCCTTTTACTTTTCACTTTGCATCTTTATACCAAAAATACCAAAAATATTATCTATCATCTCTATCAGATCTCACTCTCGTAAGTGACCGTGAAGGGATTGACAACCCCTAATCGCGTTGGTTGCATTGAGCTATTGTTTTGTGTAGGTGCGAGGGACTCGCTCGTAGCCTCCTACTGGATTGATACCTTGGTTCTCAAAACTGAGGGAATACTTACGCTACTTTGCTGCATCATCCTCTCCTCTTCGGGGAAATCCAACGCAGTGCTCAAGAGGTAGCAGGTGGACACCCCCAAAGAAGGCGATGGCGATAAGACAACGGAGGATAATCCCTCCCAACAGCAATCCAAGCACCAACTTCAACGGCGCCGCTCTAAGTCCCGCCATAGCAACGATACCGGCCCAAGAGACAATAATGCTCCGGATAGTGCTGAAGACAATGACAATCCCCTCCAGCCAGATTTCAAGCGGGAGGATGAAAAAGCTAGCCCTCCCGAACAGGTAGCAGACGGAGAATCAGAGGATGACAATTACATGCCTCTCTTCGAAGACGAAGAGAGCCTCGGCGATGAAGAATTTATCGTGCCTGAGGATCCCGTCGAGCAGGAGCGCTTCAAGCGCTGGCTTATAGCCACAACAAACAGCCTGAAGAAAAAGCAACAATAGCTTCGAGCTGATCAAGATCTGCTAGCGGATAGATGGACTGAAGTCCTGGCGGCCAAGGAATACGAACCCGAGCACCCAACCAAGAGTTACCCAAAGCGCAGGTTGCTATCCCAACTCGAGGAGGAAGCATTGAAACCTACATCACCAGCGTATGATGCGGCTGATCGGCCACCTCGTGGCCGAGACAGAGGGGCATACCAGCCCGAAGTCTAGCCTGCACCCCGCCGCCATTCAAACAAAAATACCAAGGCCCGGGGCAACATGCGGGACCTGCAAGACGTACTGGAAAACAAAGCAGGACATGCGAGATCGATTTACGGATCACGGGGGCACGCCCCAACACGGGACGATGACCGTCACGCCGGATATACTAGAAGCAAACCGCCCGGGCCGAATACAACAGACAAGACTCATATGAACTGCGTCGTGATATAGCCCGGCACAGAGGCACCGCACACCCCCTATATGCTTCACTAATGAAGTGATGGATCATGAATTCCCAGAGAGTTTTAAACCCGTAAACATCGAATCATACGATGGTACAACTTATCCCGCGGTATGGATCGAGGATTTCCTCCTCCACATCCACATGGCTCGCGGTGATGACTACATGCCATCAAGTACCTCCCACTAAAACTCAAAGGACCAGCTCGGCATTGGCTGAATAGCTTGCCAGCAGACTCCATTGGCAGTTGGGAGGATTTGGAAGATGCATTCCTTGACAACTTCCAGGGCACTTATGTGCGACCACCGGATGCTGGTGACTTGAGCCATATAATTCAGCAGCCAGGGGAATCGGCCAGAAAATTCTGGACCAGGTTCCTAACCAAGAAAAACCAAATTGTCGACTGTCCGGATGCAGAGGCCTTAGCGGCATTTAAGCATAACATCCGTGACGAGTGGCTCGCCTGGCACCTCGGCCAGGAGAAGCCAACATCCATGGCAGCCCTCACGACACTCATGACCCGCTTTTGCGCGGGCGAGGATAGCTGGCTGGCTCACAGCAACAACACATCAAGAAATCCTGGCACTTCAGATACCAAAGATACTAATGGTAGACCATGTCGTAACAGACACAAGTGCCGCAGCAATGGCGATAATGCTGAAGACACGGCAGTCAATGCCGGATTCAGTGGCCCTAAATCCGGTCAGCGGAAAAATCCGTTCAAAAGAAGTAATCCAGGCCCGTCCTGTTTGGACAGCATACTCGATCGCTCGTGTCAAATTCACGGCACCCCCGATAAGCCAGCTAATCACACCAACAGAGAATGTTGGGTGTTCAAGCAGGCCAGCAAGTTGAATGCCAAAATAAGGACAAGGGGCTGCATAGCGATGACGAGGAGGAGCCTCGGCCGCCGAACATAGGAGGACAGAAGAGGTTCCCTCCACAAGTGAAAACGGTGAACATGATATATGCAACCCACATTCCCAAGAGGGAACGGAAGCGTGCACTAAGGGACGTCTACGCGATGGAGCCAGTCGCCCCAAAGTTCAACCCATGGTCCTCTTGTCCGATCACATTCGATCGTAGGGACCACCCCACTAGTATCTGTCATGGCGGTTCGACCGCATTGGTGCTTGACCCCATCATCGACGATTTCACCTCACTCGAGTCCTTATGGACGGTGGCAGCAGCCTGAACCTGCTCTATCAGGATACAGTGCGCAAAATGGGTATAGACCCCTCTAGGATCAAACCCACTAAAACCACCTTTAAAGGTGTCATCCCATGTGTAGAGGCCCATTGCACGGGCTCAATCACACTGGAAGTGGTCTTCGGATCTCCGGACAACTTCCAAAGCGAGGAGTTAATCTTCGATATCGTCCCGTTCTACAGTGGCTATCACGCACTGCTCGGGCGAACCGCATTTTCTAGATTCAATGCGGTACCACATTATGCATACCTCAAGCTCAAAATGCCAGGACCTCGTGGGGTTATAACAGTCAATGGAAACACATAACACTCACTCCGCACGGAGGAGCACACTTCGTCCCTCGCAACAGAAGCACAAAGCAGCCTTTTAGGGCAAACCGCCAATTCGGAGATAAATCCCTCGGACACCTTCAAGCGAGTCTGGAATAATCTGCAACAGGATCGCCTGGCACGTTCAGAGCTCGCCTAGCAATTCGGCCTCCGTCCTAGTCCCAGTCAAGCGATGAAATATGTGCCGCGCGTATATAATTACGCACTAAAAATACCATTGGCATAGGCAGGTGCACGGCCAAGGCACATCCCATGATGCGGCTCTCAACCTCCCCAGGGATTGTATACCTTTATCATTTTCTCTCTTTCAGGACCTTCCTCTCTGGAACCCCTTCTCGGCAGTCTAATTGATGGACACATTACAGGAAGGAAATACCAAGGAAGAAAGAAGTTCTGACGTACAAGGGAATCCCCAGGTGGTCTTTGATAACGATTGAAATACCTATTTTAAATACCCATACGCAGCTTGCCCTTGGATAGGACATGTCACATAGTCCTATTTGTTGCTTATTGCACTACTTGTATCCGTACGCTTCGGCGTATTACTTGATAACAATGCATAGCGTTAGTCTATTATTGCATTACCCTTTCTTTCTTTTCTTGTCTGCTTATTTACGATAAATTGCACCCGTACATTCTGGTACGACCAGTATGCCAGGGGCTTCAGTATACCCCATAAATACAGCGTGAGAAGTCCGAACACTTTCGACAGTGCGGCACCCCGAACTTATAGCACTATATGCATAAGCTCTGAATCATGTCTTGGGTCAATAGTTGGGTTTGCCCGGCTCCCATGTTTTGGTACCTTACGTTCCGCAATATCAGCTAAGGTAGCGCTGGGAGAACTACTGCGATTGTGTCCTGGTTCGTCCGGACGAGCACCTCAGTAGAGAAAGCCAAAAACTGACTGTCATGATAAGGCGAGAGCTGGTCGCTGTTCGAGAGGTCTCAAGTCCTTAAAGACTTTTTCCGCTTCGGGTGAGGAGTCGGCCTTGCCCGACCTAGGCGTATATAGCGCCCTAAATTCGGCCTTCCGAATACTAGGGGCTTTGTCAAAATTTAAAATTGTAGACTTCTATGGCTAAGTGAGAGTGATAAAGCCTTATAGTCCGGTTGCCTGGTTTGTTGTGCCGAACACCTCCTTCGAAGGACCCAAAATTGGGATAAAGAGTGCTCAGGTTTGTCCCGAACACCTCAATACTAGTTACATGGGGGCAGAAGCCGACGACTGGCCAACTCTCGGATTTTATAAACGGCCGCACAAAAGGTAATATTTTAAATTCACGAGCGTTGCATAGTGCAAATGAACTCGTTTCATATTACAGGATCACATGAGTACATTTATTCAAATATTACATCCTTAGCACATTCCTCCACCGCAAGGCGAGCACCCTTCAGGACACTGTCATAATATAATTCGGGCTTGCAGTGCTCCTTCCCCTCTGGCGGCCCTTCGGTCACCAGCTTCTCAGCATCCATCTTCCCCCGGTGCACCTTCGCCCGGGTAAAGGCCCTTCGCGCTCCCTTGATGCAGATGGGCCGCTTTATGACTTCAAGACGTGGGCAGGCATTCACAAGCCGCCTCACCAGACCGAAGTAGCTGTTAGGCAGGGGATCTCCAGGCCATATCTGAACTATAAGACCCTTCATGGCCTGTTCGGCCGCCTTATGAAGCTCGACCAATTGCTTTAGCTGGTCGCTCAAGGGCATTGGGTGTTCGGTCCCAGTATACTGAGACCAGAACAACTTCTCCGTCGAGCTCCCCTCCTCAGCCCAGTAGAATTCTGCGGCATCCGATACACTGCGAGGCAGATCTGCGAATGATCCTGGAGAGCTCCGAACTCGGGAAAGTAAAAGGAAAGTTTCCTTCACATGCTTTCTTTGCATAATGAATGCCTTACCCGCTGCTATCTTCTTAACTGCCTAAATCTCCTGGAGGACCTTTCGGGCTTTAGCCTTGGCGTTTTGTGCGCTCTCGAATGCCTTTGCAAGCTCGGACTCTTGTGTCTTAGAGTCACGCTCCAAGGACTTATACTTCTCGGCAAAGTCCTGGAGCTCTTGCTGCACCTCGCCAACTCGGGCCTCTTGTTTCTCGCGCTCGGTGCGCTCCTTGGCCGCTTTGTCTTCGGCCTTGGATAGTGCCTTCTTTAGGGCCGCCACTTTGGTCGTGGGCCCTAGCAAATTCATGGTGATCCTATTATTTTACAACCAACCTTTTTTGAATATATACGGATGGGGTATCACTTACCTTTGTTCTCTTTGAGCTGCCTCTTGGTAAGGCCGAGCTCTTCCTTGGACCGCTCAAGGTCCTGCTTCCGTGCAGCGACCTCTGCAGTATGTGCAGCAGCGGCCAGCAGTGAAGCCTGCATATGCACATAGACATATTCTAATTAGACTCCTGTGGTTATTATTTGATCCTCTGTTTGGCCTTTCTTCACGAATACCAAACAGAGCATCAGGGGCTACTGTCTATGCTGTAACATTCTCTCATAATTTGATTACTTACCTCAAAGCCTGTTAAGAGGCTGGCACAGGCTTCAGTCTATCCGCTTTTGGCGGACTGAACCTTCTCGATCACCGCACTCATGATAGTGCGGTGCTCTTCGTAGATGGAAGTGCCGTGAAGCGCTTCCAGCAAGTTGTTCGATGCCTCTGGATGGACAGAGGCCATTAGCACAGGCGGCTTGCCCCTCTTAGCGAGGGGTCGCCTGGCAGAGTCCGGAACAACTGGAGGTTCCGGCGCAGTATTCGGCTGGGGGACGAATTTGCTACCCCTGTCATTGGAGCCCATGGGAGTCTTGCTCCCCTTGCGCCAAGTGTTCGGAATATCGCCTTGAGGCGCCCCCAGGACTACCTCCCCTTGGTTTGGTGCCCTTTGAGACAACACCTCGACGTTGTCCGTAGGGCGAGGGGAGGAGGCGGCCGGAAGTGAATCGCTGTTCAGGTCCGACGGGCCCAAAGAATCATCTAACGAAGATTCGTCGATGTGGGCTCGGGAGGGGCTGCATAATCACGCGCAGCGTGATAAGAAACAGTACAATAAGTCGTACCAAGAATTATATGGTATCCGGATACTTACGACTTCGCCAGGGGCTTGTCCCGGGGCAACCACTCGTTGTCGCTATAGGCGACCGTCGTGGAGCAGTCCGGGAGGAGGGTCCTTCCCTTCTTGGACCCTTCAGCCTCCCCGGATGGGGCGGCCTTCCTTTTCTTGTCCCCCCCGGTTGGGGGGGGGGGGAGAACTTTCCTCTGCCTCCTCCTTGTTTTCATGGGAGGAGTGTGCCTCGGTGTTTTGGGACGATGAGTCCGATATAACCTTGCACCGGAGACCCTTCCTGGTCCCCGTGGCCTTCTTCTCCGGCACCTCATAAGGCGCCGGAACCAGCATCTCCGTTAGGAGAGTATCTGCTGGATCTTCGGGCAGGGGAGCCGGACAATCGATCTGCTCCGCTGTCGCTACCTAGTCCTGTTAAATGGCATGGAGGCTTAGATCCCGCGCGCGGTTATCCTGGGGAAAAGAACATCCTATGAGATGTGAAAGGCTTACCGGATTGGAAGGACGCTTTGCGCTAAGTCCGCGGTCCTCGGTAAGGGGAGGAGGTACCTCGGCGCCCTTGAACAGCACCCTCCAGACGTCCTTGTGTGTCGTGTCGAAGAGCTCTTGCAGCGTCTGGTGCTCGGCCGGGTCGAACTCCCACAAATTGAATGCCCGTCTTTGACACGGGAGGATCTGGTGGAAGAGCATGACTTGGACCACGTTGACGAGCTTGCTTTTCTTGCTCATCATGTTTTTGACGCAGGTATGGAGTCCGGTCAGCTCTATCGAGGAACCCTAGGACAGGCCCTTCTCTTTCCAGGAGGTGAGCCGCATGGGCATTCCGGGTTGAAATTTGGGGGCCGCCACCCAGTTGGTGTTGTGCGGTGATGTCTACTATGCAACCTTCTTCTTGTAGACGTTGTTGGGCCTCCAAGTGCAGAGGTTTGTAGGATAGTAGCAAGTTTCCCTCAAGTGGATGACCTAAGGTTTATCAATCCGTGGGAGCCGTAGGATGAAGATGGTCTCTCTCAAGCAACCCTGCAACCAAATAACAAAGAGTCTCTTGTGTCCGCAACACACCCAATACAATGGTAAATTGTATAGGTGCACTAGTTCGGCGAAGAGATGGTGATACAAGTGCAATATGGATGGTAGATATAGGTTTTTGTAGACTGAAAATATAAAAACAGCAAGGTAACAAGTGGTAAAAGTGAGCGTAAACGGTATTGCAATGATAGGAACCAAGGCCTAGGGTTCATACTTTTACTACTGCAAGTTCTCTCAACAATAATAACATAATTGGATCATATAACTATCCCTCAACACACAACAAAGAGTCACTCCAAAGTCACTAATAGCGGAGAACAAACAAAGAGATTATGGTAGGGTACGAAACCACCTCAAAGTTATTCCTTCCAATCAATCCGTTGGGCTATTCCTATAAGTGTCACAAACAGACCTAGAGTTCGTACTAGAATAACACCTTAAGACACAAATCAACCAAAGCCCTAATGTCACCTAGATACTCCAATGTCACCTCAAGTATCCGTGGGCATGATTATACGATATGCATCACACAGTCTCAATTCATCTACTCAAACCAACACATAGAACCTCAAAGAGTGCCCCAAAGTTTCTACCGGAGAATCACGATGAAAACGTGTGCCAACCCCTATGCATAGGTTCATGGGCGGAACCCGCAAGTTGATCACCAAAACATACATCAAGTGAATCACGTGATATCCCATTGTCACCACAGATACGCATGGCAAGACATACATCAAGTGTTCTCAAATCTTTAAAGACTCAATCCGATAAGATTACTTCAAAGGGAAACCTCAATCCATTACAAGAGAGAAGAGGGGGAGAAGAAACATAAGATCCAACTATAATAGCAAAGCTCGTGATACATCAAGATCATGCCAAATCAAGAACACGAGAGAGAGAGAGAGAGAGAGAGATCAAACACATAGCTACTGGTACATACCCTCAGCCCCGAGGGTGAACTACTCCCTCCTCGTCATGGAGAGCGCCGAGATGATGAAGATGGCCACCGGTGAGGGATCCCCCTCCGGCAGGGTCCCGATTGGTTTTTGCTGGCTATAGAGGCTTGCGGCGGCGGAACTCCCGATCTAATCTCTGTTCTGGAAGTTTTAGGGTACGTAGGTATATATGGGTGCAGGAAGTACGTCGGTGGAGCTTCGAGGGCCCCACGAGGCAGGGGGCGCGCCCAGGGGGTGGGCGCGCCCCTACCCTCGTGAGCACCTCCCTCATCTTCTAACGTAGGGTCCAAGTCTATCCGGTAGGTTTCCTTCCAAAAATAACTTCTCCAGTTGATTTCGTTCCGTTTCGACTCCGTTTGATATTCCTTTTCTTCGAAACACTGAAATAGGCATAAAACAGCAAATCTGGGCTGGGCCTCCGGTTAATAGGTTAGTCCGAAAATTAATATAAAAGTGGATAATAAAGCCCAATATTGCCTAAAACAGTAGATAATATAGCATGGAGAAATCAAAAATTATAGATACGTTGGAGACGTATCATGCGGCTCGGTGATGTAGAACCTCCCCGATTGCCACCCCTTTATGGTCTCTACATAGGAGCCTTCGAGCCAGGTGACGTTAGGCATTTTTCCCACCTTGGCGCCTCCGCACTCCGCTTGCTGGCCAACCACCATCTTCAGTTTAACATTGAAAGTCTTCAGCCACAGGCCGAAGTGGGGATTGATGCGGAGGAAAGACTCACACACGACGATAAACGCCGAGATGTTGAGGATGAAATTGGGGGCCAGATCATGAAAATCCAGCCCGTAGTAGAACATGAGCCCGCGGACAAACGGGTGGAGGGGAAATCCCTGTCCACGGACGAAGTGGGTAAGGAAAACGACCCTCTCATGGGGTTCTGGAGTAAGGCCGACCTTCCCCGCCTCTGGTAGCCGGTGTGCGATATCCGCGGGCAGATATCCTGCTCCCCGTAGCTTTGTGATGTGCTCCTCCGTAATGGAGGAGACCATCCACTTGCCTCCCGCTCCGGACATGCTTGGTGTGGTTTGAGGAGGAAATGCGAACTTGGGTGCTGGAGCTCGAGTGCGCAAGAATGGATGAGCAAGGAGGAAGATGGCGTGGGTAAAAAGAGGAATCCCTGTCCCTTTATAAGGGCGGAGGAAACTATATGCCTCCCCACCTGCCTGGTAAACTAGCTTATTCCCCAAGCGCCGTAGTTGATGGCGCGGTTGGGTTACGCACACCCGTATTGATGAGAATCCCGTGATAAGGGGACACGATCTCTACTTCGACAAGACGTGCCAAGAAAACTGCCTCGCAATGTGTGTAGTAGCTGGTTGAGAAAAAAACGGTTCGAATAATGACCGGGCCGTGGTATGATGTCATGCTGCCGAATATGTCAGCGGATTAGATCTGTGGAAATATTATTCTCTCTACGGTGGTATGTGGAATTTGTTTTGAAGAGCCGGACACTATCCTTGTGTTCAAAATCTTCTATGGAGTATTCGGAGAAGGAACCCGCCTTGCAATGCCAAAGACAATCTGCACGCCGGACTCATCGTCATTGAAGCCTGGTTCAGGGGCTATTGAGGGAGTCCTGGATTAGGGGGTCCTCGGACAGCCGGACTATATCCTTTGGCCGGACTGTTGGACTATGAAGATACAAGATTGAAGACTTCGTCCCGCGTCCGGATGGGACTCTCCTTGGCGTGGAAGGCAAGCTTGGCAATACGGATATGTAGATCTCCTCCCTTGTAACCGACTCTATGTAACCCTAGCCCCCTTCCGGTGTCTATATAAACCGGAGGGTTTAGTCCGTAGGACAACAACAATCATACCATAGGCTAGCTTCTAGGGTTTAGCCTCTACGATATCGTGGTAGATCAACTCTTGTAATACTCATATCATCAAGATCAATCAAGCAGGAAGTAGGGTATTACCTCCCAAGAGGGCCCGAACCTGGGTAAACATCGTGTCCCCCGCCTCCTATTACCATCCGCCTTAGACGCATAGTTCGGGACCCCCTACCCGAGATCTGCCGGTTTTGAAACCGACGGGAAGGACACCGTGATGACGGCTCCGGTGACCGAATGGAGGGGGAAGGACACTGTGATGAATGCTCTGGTGACCGAACGAAGTTTGGCCAGGTATATATATTAATTACTTAAGCATGTGCTGACTATAGGTAATTGATGCATTAATTGTTTTTGGTATGTACACATATTAACACTCTTCTTTTTCTTCTTTTCTAGCCCTCCAGATCGAGCAACACTTCGGTAACGAGACGAGGCCCGAAGAGAAAGTTGCGCGCGGATGAAAGGTACACGATCATCGAAATTGATCGCGCTGGCTGATACGTCTCCAATGTATCTATATTTTTTTTATTGTTCCATGCTATATTATATTCTGTTTTGGACATTATTGGGCTTTATTATATACTTTTATATTATTTTTGGGACTAACCTATTAACCGGAGGCCTAGCCCAGAATTGATGTTTTTTTCCTATTTTGGAGTTTCACAGAAAAAGAATATCAATTGGAGTCCAAACGGAATGAAACCTTCGATAATGTGATTTTTGGAACGAACGTGATACAGGGGACTTGGACCCTACATCAAGGAATCAACCAAGAAGGCACGAGGTAGGGGGCGCGCCTACCCCCCAGGCACACCCTCCACCCTCGTGGGCCCCCTGTTGCTCCACCGACGTACTCCTTCCTCCTATATATACCTACGTACCCCCAAACTACCAGATATGGAGCCAAACACCTAATTCCACCGCCGCAATTTCTGTACCCGTGAGATCCCATCTTGTGGCCGGTTCCGGAGCTCCGCCGGAGGGGGCATCGATCACGGAGGGCTTCTACATAAACACCATAGCGTCTCCGATGATGTGTGAGTAGTTTACCTCAGACCTTCGGGTCCATAGTTATTAGCTATATGGCTTCTTCTGTCTTTTTGGATCTCAATACAATGTTATCCCCCTCTCTCGTGGAGATCTATTCGATGTAATCTTCTTTTGCGGTGTGTTTGTTGAGACCGATAAATTGTGGGTTTATGATCAAGTTTATCTATGAACAATATTTGAATCTTCTGAATTATTTTATGTATGATTGGTTATCTTTGCAAGTCTCTTTGAATTATCAGTTTGGTTTTGCCTACTAGATTGATCTTTCTTGCAATGGGAGAAGTGCTTAGCTTTGGGTTCAATCTTCCGGTGTCCTTTCCCAGTGACAGTAGGGGCAGCAAGGAACGTATTGTATTGTTTCCATCAAGGATAACAAGATGGGGTTTATATCATATTGCATGAGTTTATCCCTCTACATCATGCCATCATGCTTAAAGCGTTACTCTGTTCTTATGAACTTAATACTCTAGATGCATGCTGGATAGCGGTCGATGTGTGGAGTAATAGTAGTAGATGCAGGCAGGAGTCGGTCTACTTGTCTCGGACGTGATGCCTATATACATGATCTTACCTAGATATTCTCATAACTATGCTCAATTCTGTCAATTGCTCAACAGTAATTTGTTCACCCGTCGTAAATACTTATGCTCTCAAGAGAAGCCAATAGTGAAACCTATGGCCCCCGGGTCTATTTTCCATCATATTAATCTTCCAACACTTAGCTATTTTCATTGCCTTTTATTTTGCTTTTATTCTTATTTGCATCTTTATCATAAAAATATCAAAAATATTATTCTATCATATCTATCAGATCTCACTCTCGTAAGTGACCGTGTAGGGATTGACAACCCCTTATCGCATTGGTTGCGAGGATTTATTTGTTTGTGTAGGTGCGAGGGACTCGTGTGTGGCCTCCTACTAGATTGATACCTTGGTTCTCAAAACTGAGGGAAATACTTACGCTACTTTGCTGCATCACCCTTTCCTCTTCAAGGGAAAACCAACGCAGTGCTCAAGAGGTAGCACTGGCCAAGCGATTGAACCCCTCCGAACCAAGCAAAATTTTAATGCTCAATGCGGTGTTCTAGTTAGGGACATGATCCCGATCAGCATCAAGCAATTGTTGAAGCCTAGGGACAAAGACTCTCAGGTGTCTTATGTCAGCGATAGGCAGAAAGCTGATCTTTGGACCGCGCTGCAGGAAAATTTCACCTTCCTGCCAGAGGAGGATCCGGAGAATCCAGTTAAAAGGCCAATGATCAAGGCTTATGCTCTTAAGAAGATGGCTGAGCTATTAAGGAGGTGGAAGAATGAGCTGAAATCATCGTTTGTCGACCAAGACAAGACTCCAGAATTCATCGGCCGATTTGAGAAGATCAAAGATCAGTGGCCCGCATTTATCACCAAAAAGAAATCTGAGAGAGCAACGAAGATGTCAGCGACAAACAAGAAAAATGCTGCAAAGAAGAAGCATCACCATCGCACGGGGTCAGGTGGCTACCTGAAAGCCCGGCCGTTGTGGGGCAAGGCTGAGAATGACCTCATTGATAAAGGGATCGAACCAGAGACGCGACGCTAGCCAGACCATTGCAGGACTTGGTTCTTCGGAGTTGGGGGAAAATTGGACCCTGTAACAGGGAAGTGCATTTGGACCAACGAGCAGCTGAACACACCCATCGAGAAGCTTCAGGAGTATATCGAAAAGGCGCAGTAAGGGACGTTCGTTACGGACAGAGAGAACGACGAGCTCACAGAGGCCCTCGGGAATCCTGAGCACCACGGACGGACACGAGGCACGCCGGGATCCCTTTCATGGAAGGCTGGATTTCTCGACGCATGCGGTTACAAACGCCGGGAGAGGAAGAAGAAAGAGGAGTTGACCCAACTACAGGCGCTGCAAGCAATGGTACAAGCGCTAGAGGAATGAGAGGCAGTTCGCAGCACGCGACCTACCGAAGCTACACATGAAGCTACCCCGCCATCTCAGCGGAGAAGCAGCATGGCTTCCACGGAGCTGCTTCAGGAGCCTGTCTTCATGGCTCCTGCTAGCTACCTCGTAGATGCTATCACGGAGTCTCAGCATTGCCACCTTATGACGTAGTGGATGGAGTTGAAAGTCAAGGCGACAGTTGGCTCTGTTGCACCTCCTGAACCTGGCACAACTTTTCACTGCCGGCCGATTCCAGAAGGATATGCTAGGGTGATGGTGGATGAAATCACAGAAGTATTTGAGGACCTCCAGCTTGACCACCCTACGGGTGATGGGGAGACTCGGCTGGGTTCTTGTCTGAAGACTCCATGCCTATGGGGGATGGAGATCATCAACCTTCCGAACTGGACGCCTCCGCCTCCTCCTCCTCCTCCGGCGAGTCAGGGCACTCCGCCTCCTCCACCGCCTCCTCATCCGGCGAGTGACGATCAGGGCACTCAACCTCCTTCTCCGGCACGTGGTGGCACTCCGCCTTCTTCTCCGCCTGCGCCGGCGCGCCCGAGCAGCCACCAACCTCCTCCTTCTTCGCCTCGCCAGCAAGGGCGGAAGAGACCCACTGCTGCCCCGGCTGCTCCGGCGTGTCGTAGTCCTTCTCCTCCGCCTCGTAAGCAAGCACGAAATAAGACAGCCGCAGCCACTCCGTTTGCTCCGACGTTTAGCAGTACAGCCAGAGGCGGGAGGCAATACAGATACGGTCCACCTCTCAAGCCTCTAGAGAAGTTACCGTGCGAGATGACCGTGGAAGAAAACAATAAGATCGTGCAAAAAGAAGTGAAGGACTTGTTTGAAGGGGCGAAAGCAGAGAGACATCCACCTCCAGAGGAGAAGGTAGATCCGGTGAAAGCAAAACGCACTATCGATGCCCTGAGGAAACCACCAAAGTCTCCACCGAAAACCAACTATGAGCGCGTTACTGAAAAGGTATATCTCGAAGCGGAGCGGTCCGGAAGTACTGTCGGTGATCAAAGGTTAAAAGAACGACGAGCAGCTGGGAAAAAAATTGCCCAGCTCGGCGAACAAGCGAACCAATCATGCCCCCCACTCAATGTGTCTAGCGACATCATCGCTAATGCTCTGGGGATGGTGCCTGTCGGTGTCAAAACCGGCGGATCTCGGGTAGGGGGTCCCGAACTGTGCGTCAAGGTCGGATGGTAACAGGAGACAAGGGACACTTTATTTTACCCAGGTTCGGGCCCTCTCGATGGAGGTAAAACCCTACTCCTGCTAGATTAATATTGATGATATGGGTAGTACAAGAGTTGATCTACCACGAGATCAAGGAGGCTAAACCCTAGAAGCTGGCCTATGGTATGATTGTGTATGATGATGGTTCTGTCCTACGGACTACAACCCTCCGGTTTATATAGACACCAGATAGGGTTAGGGTTACACAGAGTCGGTTACATTGGTAGGAGATCTTGAATATCCGCACGCCTAGCTTGCCTTCCACGCCAAGGAAAGAATCTTCCGGACACGGGACGAAGTCTTCAATCTCGTATCTTCATAGTCCAGGAGTCCGGCTGAAGGTATAGTCCGGCTATCCGAACACCCCCTAATCCAAGACTCCCTCACTAGCCCCTGAACCAAGCTTCAATGACGACGAGTCCGGTGTGCAAATTGTCTTCGGCATTGCAAGGCGGATTCCTCCTCCAAGTTCTTCAAGAAGATCATAAACACCAAGAATAGTGTCCGGCTCTGCAAAACAAGTTTTCCACATATTGCCATATAGAGAATAATATTAACACAAATCAAATCTGCTGACGTATTCCGCAGTGCGTCATAACACTGCGACCAAGCCTTCTGTATGGATTATTTTCATTGCACCACCTCGGCGCGTTCAACGAGGCGGTTTCCTTGGCACGTCTTGTCAAAGCAGAGATCGTGTGCCCCTTTTAGCGGGATTCTCATTAATACGGACATCGGTAACCCAACCGCGCCGTTTACCATGGCGCTTGAGAGGCAAGTGAGTTTTAATAGGTAGGTGGGACGCATAACCGCATCAGCCTATATAAGGGGATAAGGATCCACCTTTTTTTACCTACGCCTTCTTCCTCCTTTGCCCATCCATCTCTCGCGCACTCGAGCTCCAACGCCCAAGTCCGCCCTTTCTCCCTCAACCTTCTCCAGCAATGTCCGGAGCGGGAGGCAAGTGGATGGCCTCCTCCGTCACGGAGGCTCAAATTAAAAAGCTTAGGAAGGCCGGATATCTGTCCAAGGACATCCCGCACCGGCTTCCTGCGGAGGGGCAGCTTCTTCCTACCCCAAGGCCCCATGAGAGGGTAGTTTTTCTCCCCCATTTCCTCCGCAGACTGGGTTTTCCACTTCACCCTTTCGTCCGAGGGCTCATGTTCTACTACGGCCTGGACTTCCACGATCTGGCCCCAAACTTTATCCTCAATATATCGGCGTTTATCGTCGTGTGTGAGGCCTTTCTCCGCATCCGCCCCCACTTCGGCCTCTGGCTCCAGACCTTCAACGTCAAGCCCAAGGTGGTGTCCGACACCCAGGCGGAGTGCGGAGGTGCTATGGCTGGCAAGATGGCAAATGCCCTCTGGTTCGATGGCTCCTTTGTGGAGACTTTAAAGGGGTGGCAGGGAGGGTGGTTTTACATCACCGAGCCACGCGACTCGAAATGGGTCGCGGCCCCCGAGTTCCGATCCGGACCCCCCACGCGGCTCATGTCCTGGAAAGAGACGGGCCTGTCGTGGGGCAATGAGGAAGAAGTGACCAGATTGCAAACTTGCATCTGGTCCCTGGTAAACAAGCCAATCCGGCTTGTCAATATCATCCAAGTTATGCTCGTCCGACGGATCCTCCCGTGCCAAGAACGGGCTTTTACTTTGTGGGAATTCGACCCGGCGCGGCACCAAACCCTTAGTAGGCTATTCGACACGACGTATGAAGACGTCTGGAAGGTGCTGACCAAAGGCGCCGAGTCCCCCACATCCGCCTCCGAGGATCGCGGATATAGCTCGCAGCGCAACGCTGGCGAGGTAAGCTACTTATACCTTTGACAGGTTCGCTAAGTTCTTCTACATAGATTAACCCTATGCGGGATCCAAAAACTCACTTTGCCTTTGACAGGAGTGGCTGAAGATATCCGGACCAATTAATTGTCCGGCTCCTCTGCCCGAAGACCCGGCCCCAGCTCTCTTGGTGAAGCTAATGGCTCCGGCACCTTACGTGGTGCCGGAGAGGAAGGCCAAGAAGAAGAAAACCACCGGGACTCGAAAAAGTGCCCGCAACATGGTGGTGTCGAACTCGTTATCTGACGAGTCCGCAACGCCCTCCTCTCGTGAAAACGAGGAGGAGGAGCAAGGAAGCTCTCCCCCTCCAGCGAGGGAGCAAAGAAGAAGAAGGCCGCCCCAGCGGGGGAGGCCGAGGGGTTGAGGAAAAGGAAGACCCCTCCGCCGGACTACTCCCTTGACGCCAAAGAGGGCGGAGAGGAGTGGCCGGACAGGACCAAGCGTCTGGTGACACCGTAAGTATTTACATACCAGGGTGACTCATAGTATTTTCAAGTGCGCAACTTACCCTAATGTCGAATGTTATTTGTGCAGCCCGCCCCGGGCCGGACTCGACGATTCGTCGAGCGGCTCCCTGGATTCGTCGGACATAAACTGTGTTCCGCCCGTAGTCTCCCCCAGCGGGGCGGACGACGCCGAAGTGGTGCCCAGCCAAACAGGGCAGGAGGAGGTGGCCCTGGAGGAGCCGCAAGGCAATCCTCCGGACCCCAGGAGTAAAGGGGATGAAACCCCCCAGGGCTCCAAGTCCGGCTTTGTGCCGGACACCGCGCCGGACTCAACAGTCTTGGTACGCGGTAGGCGAACTCCTCCTAAGAGGAGTAAGCCGTCTGAGCCGGCGTCCTCTGTCCAACCAGAGGCGCCGGACAATCTGCTGGTGGCGCTTGAGGGCGCCACCATCGACGAGGAGCACCGTAGTGTTATGAGTACGGTAATCCAAAGGGTTCAGTCCGCCAAGAGCGGACTGACTGAAGCTTGCG
Source organism: Aegilops umbellulata (assembly GCA_032464435.1). Lineage (NCBI taxonomy): Eukaryota > Viridiplantae > Streptophyta > Magnoliopsida > Poales > Poaceae > Aegilops > Aegilops umbellulata. The sequence continues at coordinate 515,803,630 of CP136056.1, forward strand.
CTAGCCTTCTAACAGGCTTCGAGGTAAACAGAAATATGTCAAATTTATTTACCGCATAGACAGTAGCCCCTGATGCTCTGTTCGGTGTTCGGAAAGAAAAGCCGGATAGAGGATCTAATAATTTTCGCAGGAGTCTAACAAAAAAGTCGAATATGTGTATGCAGGCTTCGCTGCTGTCCACTGCCGCACTGACTGCGCAGGTGGATGTCCTGAAAAAGGACCTCGAGCGGTCCGAGCAAGAGCTCGGCCTTGCCAAAAGGCAGATCAAGGAAAAAGAAGGTAAGAAATACCCTAAAAGGAAAAAGGTGCCTATAGAGAGGCTTGATTGCAAGAAGAAATAACAGGATTGTGCTGCTTATTGTAGGGGCCACAGCCGAGGTGACGACCCTAAAGCAGGCGCTGGCTGAGGCCGAGAAGAAAACGGTCGAGGAGCGTGCCGAGCGAGAAAGGCTTGGGGTCCGAGCCGGCGAGGTGCAGCAAGAGCTGCAAGCTCTCATGAAAAAACATGAGGGTTTGGAACTTGAGGCGAAAACGCAAGCATCCGAGCTCGCTTCGGCCATTGAGACCACCAAGAGTGCCAAGGCCGAAGCCCAGAAGGCCCTCCAAGAGTTGGAGGATGTAAAAAAGATAGCAGCGGGTAAGGCATTCTCAATGCAAAGTAGGAATATGAAAGTAAAATACCTATTACTTACCCGAATCCGGAGTTCTCCAGGGGCTTTCTTCGATCTTCCCCGCAGCGCATCCGACGCCGCCGCGTTCTACTGAACTGAAGAGGGCAGCTCGACGGAGAGTGTGTTCTGGTCTCAGTATTCTGAGGCCGGACACCCTGTGCCTTTGAGCGATCAGCTGAAACAGCTGGTCGAGCTCCACAAGGCGGCCGAACAGGCCATGAAGGGCTTACTAGTTCGGCTGTGGCCTGGAGAGGCCCTGCCTGGGAGCTACTTCGGGCTGGTGCGGCGGCTGGTGGAGGCCTGTCCACGGCTTGAGGTCATCAAGCACTCCATCTGCATAGAAGGGGCCCTCCGCCCGTGTAAGGGTACACTGGGGCAAGCTGGACGGAGAGAAGCTGGTGAAGGACGGGCCGCCGCAGGGGAAGGAGCATCGCAAGCCCGAGAACTACTACAAGGAAGTTCTTGCTGGAGCTCGCCTTGTCGCGGATGAATGTACCAAAGATGTAATATTTGAATAAACTCGCTCGTTTGTATCCTGTGCATTGAAAATTTGTTCATATGCACTAAGCAATGCTTATTTAATTTAAAATATTGTTTTCTGTGCGGCTATTTATCAAGAATTGAGAGATGGCCAGTAGTCGGCTTCTGCCCCCATGCCACTAGTGCTGGGGTGTTCGGGATAAACCTGAGGGCTCTTGTTCCCATAGTTGGGTCCTTCGAGGGAGGCGCTCAGCACAGCGAACCAGGCAATCGGACTATAATGCTTGAACACTCTCACTTAGCCATAGAACGTTATAATTATAAATTTCGGCAAAGCCCCTAGTTCGGAAGGCCGAATTCGGGGCGCTATCCACGCCTTTGGCCGGACTTAACCAGCTCCTCGCTCGAAGCGGCAAAAGCCTTTAAGGACTCGAAAAACCGCTCGAACAGCGACCGGTCTCACGCCTTATCATGACAGTCTGTTTTAGCTTTCTCCACTGAGGTGCTCGCCCACATGATCTCGGGCACAATCACAGTGGTTCTCCTAGTGCTACCTTAGCCGATATAGCGGAACGTAAGGCACCAAAACATAGGAGCCGAGCAAACCCAACATATGACCAAAATCATGACTCGGAGCCGATGCATATAATGCTATAAGTTCGGGGTGCCGCACTTGTGAAAGTGTACGGACTTCTCACGCCAGATAAAAGGGTAATAAAGCCACTGGCGTGGTTTGCCGTACCATGATGTACGGGTGCGATCATGTTATTGAATAAACATATATATATAAAAAGATGATAATGCAAAAAATAGACAAAAAGCTATGCATTGTTTATTAAGAGGCTGTTTACTCAAGCCGAACGATACAAGTAGTGCGATAAGCGAGAGATATTTTAGACTATTTAACATGTCCTGACCAGGCGCAGGCCACGGAATTTAGAAACAGATATATTGCTCGAAATAGAGACCACCTGAGAGTTCCATAATGCGGCGTTGCTTTGTCTGCTTTCCTGGGTCTTGTATCGTTTGTGCGGCGGCGAAGCCGAACAGTTTATCCATAGTATGGAGTCCTGAAAGTAAAAAAGGAAAATTCGGCAGCCCCTAGTACGTTTGACGCCGTATTGTGGGCATGCCGTTTAATGTGCCCCTCCCACTGTAACCATGGAATTTTAAGGGCGTAATTGTGTACTCTAGGTACTAGCTCCGCTATGGTGCGACGGCTGGTGTCGGGGCCGTATTGCTATGCTTGCTCCGAACGTGCCAAACGGTCTTGATGCAGGTTACTCCGGGCGCGCTTTGCATTGTCCGGCTTTTTAACGGCCGGACTGGAGAGTTGCCTTAAAAGGCTGCTTTGTACTTCCGCTGTGAGGGCCACCGTGTGCACCTCCGCACGGATGGAGCGTTCGGTGTTTCCGTGGACCGTGATTACTCCTCGAGGGCCTAGCATCTTGAGCTTGAGATATGCGTAGTGCGGCACCGCATTGAATTTAGAGAACGCGGTTCGTCCAAGCAGGGCATGATAGCCACTGCGGAACGGGACTATATCGAAGATTAACTCCTCGCTTTGGAAGTTATCCGGAGATCCGAAGACCACATCAAGTGTTATCGAGCCTATGCAATTGGCCTCTACACCTGGGATGACGCCTTTAAAGGTCATCCTTGTGGGCTTGATCCTTGATGGTTCTATGCCCATTTTCCGCACTGTATCCTGGTAAAGCAGGTTCAGGCTACTGCCGCCGTCCATGATGACTCTTGTAAGGTGAAATCCGTCAACGATTGGGTCAAGAACCAATGCGGCGAAACCGCCGTGACGGATGCTAGTGGGGTGGTCCCTTCGATCGAAGGTGATCGGGCAAGAGGACCATGGGTTGAACATTGGGGCGACTGGCTCCATCGCGTATACGTCCCGTAGCGCACGCTTCCTCTCCCGCTTGGGAATGTGAGTCGCGTATATCATGTTCACCATCCGCACTTGTGGGGGAAACCCGTTCTGTCCATTGTTGTTCGGCGGCCTGGGCTCCTCCTCGTCGTCGGTGTCCAGCCCCTTGTCTTTGTGTTCGGCTCTTAACTTGCCTGCTTGCTTAAACACCCAACAATCCCTGTTGGTGTGATTGTCTGGCCTTTCGGGGGTGCCGTCAATCTGGCACGAGCGGTCGAGTATCCGGTCCAAACTGGACGGGCCCTGGGTATTCTTTTTAAATGCCTTTTTCCTCTGACCGGGTTTATGGCCTCTGAATCCGGCATTTACTGTCGTATCCTCATTGATGTCGCTGCTAACGTGGCGTTTTTGTTTATTCCGACGCGACCTTCCACCTTTGTCCTTGGTATCTGGACTACCTTGCTTTTTTGATAAGTTGTTGCTGCAAGAGCTAGCCAACTATCTTCGCCCGCGCCAAAGCGGGTCATGAGTGTCGTGAGGGCTGCCATTGATTTCGGCTTCTCCTGACCCTGGTGCCGGGCCAGCCACTCGTCGTGGATGTTATGTTTGAAGGCCGCTAGGGCCTCTGCATCCGGACAATCGACTATCTGATTTTTCTTCGTGAGGAACCTTGTCCAGAATTGCCTGGCTGACTCTTCTGGCTGCTGAATTATGTGGCTGAGGTCGTCGGCGTCCGGTGGCCGCACATAGGTCCCTTGAAAGTTATCGAGGAATGCGGCCTCCAGGTCCTCCCAAGAGCCGATCGAGTCTGCTGGGAGGCTGTTAAGACAATGTCGGGCTGGTCCCTTAAGCTTAAGGGGTAAATATTTGATGGCGTGCAAATCATCGCCACGTGCCATGTGGATGTGGAGGAGATAGTCCTCAATCCATACTGCCGGATCTGTCGTACCATCGTACGACTCGATATTGACGGGTTTGAAACCCTCTGGGATTCTATGATCCATTACTTCGTCTGTGAAGCATAGTGGGTGTGCGGCGCCCCTGTACTGGGCTATCTCACGACGCAGTTCGGAAGAGCTGTGCCTGTTGTGTTCGGCCCGGCCGGACTTATTGTGTCCGGAGTGAAAATCATCACGTGTCGTCGGGCGTCCGCGCGATCCATAGATCGATCTTGTTTGCCTTGCTTTATTCTCCAGGACGTCTCGCAGGTCTGGTTCGTTTTCCCGTGCCTTAGTTGAACGGCGCCGGGGCATGGCTTGTTTAGAGGTTCGACAGGCCTCTCTGTCGCGGCCGCGAGGTGGCCGGTCTGCCATGTCATGAGCTCCCTCCTCTGATTGGGGTAGCGGCCTGCGCTTAGGATAATTTTTGGAGGGGCGTCCGAGTTCGTACTCTTCGGCCGCAAGGACTTCAGTCCATCTGTCAGCTAGCAAATCTTGATCAGCTCTAAGCTGTTGCTGCTTTTTCTTTAGGCTGTTCGCTGTGGCTAGAAGCCTGCGTTGAAAGTGCTCTTGTTCGGCGGGGTCTGATGGTACGACGAATTCATCATCGCCGAGGCTTGCCTCGTCTTCGGAGGGAGGCATGTAATTATCATCCTCGACCTCTTGCTCTGCTGCTCTCTCATGAGGGCTGGCTTCTTCATCTTCCTGTGCCGAATCTTGCTGGTTTTGGTGTTCTTCGGCGCTGTCCGGGGTAGTATTATGTCCCGTGCCGGAATCACCGTTTCTGCTGTGGCGGGATTTAGAGCGGCGCCGCTGACGCCGGTGTTTTGGAGGCTTTTTCGAAGTGCCGTCCTCCGCTGTTCCATCGCCATCTCCATCTTTTGCGGCATCCACCATGTATATGTCGTATGACGAGGTGGCGGTCCAGCGCCCTACGGGTGCTGGTTCTTGTTCGTCTCCTCCTTCGTCGTCCATGCCGTCGAAGTCTTCGGAGCCGAAGTCGAGCATGTCGGATAGATCATCGACAGTGGCTATTAAGTGGGTGGTGGGTGGGTTTTGAATTTCTTCGTCGTCCGAATCCCAACCTCGCAGGCCATAGTTCAGCCTGGGCTCTCCTGACAAAGAGAGAGACTTGAGAGAATTCAGAATATCACCGAACGGTGAGCACTGAAAGATGTCCGCGGCAGTGAACTCCATTACAGGTGCCCAATCGGATTCGATTGGCAGGGGCGCGGAAGGCTCGGAGTTCGGAGAAGAGTCCAGCTCCTTGGAGTCATGGGCCATGCGGAGTGCGGGGCTTGCGTTCGGCTCGATCGCCTTTAAGATCGCAGCCCCCGAGGTGACGTCCAACCATTCATCCTCAAAGGACGCAGCGGGCTCCGAGTCAATGATCGGGGCCGGAGCGTATGCGGCCTCCAGGACACTGTTCGGGGGCAGAGCTATATCATGCCCCTCGGGATAGTGCGGCACGCTTGGCTGTGGCTTGAATCCGTCGAAGATCAAGTCTCCGCGGATATCCGCCGTGTTGTTTAAGCTTCCAAACCTGACTTGATGGCCAGGGGCGTAGCTTTCGATCTGCTCCAGATGACCAAGCGAATTGGCCCGCAGAGCGAAGCCGCCGAAGACGAAGATCTGTCCGGGGAGAAAAGTCTCGCCCTGGACCTCATCGTTGCTGATGATCAAAGGAGCCATCGGGCCTAAAGGCGATGACACAGAGGAACTCTCAATGAAAGCACCAATGTCGGTGTCAAAACCGGCGGATCTCGGGTAGGGGGTCCCGAACTATGCGTCAAGGTCGGATGGTAACAGGAGACAAGGGACACTTTATTTTACCCAGGTTCGGGCCCTCTCGATGGAGGTAAAACCCTACTCCTGCTAGATTAATATTGATGATATGGGTAGTACAAGAGTTGATCTACCACGAGATTAAGGAGGCTAAACCCTAGAAGCTGGCCTATGGTATGATTGTGTATGATGATGGTTCTGTCCTACGGACTACAACCCTCCGGTTTATATAGACACCAGATAGGGTTAGGGTTACATAGAGTCGGTTACATTGGTAGGAGATCTTGAATATCCGCATGCCTAGCTTGCCTTCCACGCCAAGGAAAGAATCTTCCGGACACGGGACGAAATCTTCAATCTCGTATCTTCATAGTCCAGGAGTCCGGCTGAAGGTATAGTCCGGCTATCCGAACACCCCCTAATCCAGGACTCCCTCAGTGCCCGGTTATAATAATCTTGGAGATTACCTGCCCGACGATGTACATTATGATTTCTTGGAGGTGGACGAACACTGATACGAGTATGGGAAGCCTCTCGTCAAAGATGAAAAATCTCTAACAATGATGATGCGAAGGTTCCATGATTGGTACATGAAAACCTGTAGAGAGTCTGGGGGACGAATACTTTTTATCTGAGAGTTAAAGAGGATCACGACCTCGTTGGAATTGATCTGTTGTGTGTTCCATTTGAGGAGTTCTTCCAGTTCTTCAATCAAAAGGCCCTCGATAAATTAACGGTCACTTGCTACTGTCTGTAAGTACTACTTCTGTCATTAAGTCTCTATATATAGCTCAGCTCTTTCATTGCATGTATTTATAATTATCCTCACTATATTATGAAGATTGAAGATCGTCGAGTGCAGAAAAGCAGAAATGTATGATATTGGGTTCATTAACACAAATCTCATAGATGAATTTTAGGTTAAAAAGAGCGCCAAAGATGCCAAGGCCAACTTGCTCAAATCATTGATAATAAATCAAAACAAAGATTTAATACTCTTTCCTTACAACTTCGAGTGAGTGTTACTGTCATGTGCATATTCGGTTTCCCTTATTACTCGAGCGAGGTTATAGTAATGTAATTGATGAGTTATGCATGCGTGCGCAGCTTCCACTATATTCTCCTGGAGATTAAGCTTGAGCGGGGACTAGTAACCGTCTTAGACTCGAGACAAAAAGATCCCGGGACCTATGCGGACATGAATATAATTCTCAACAAGTAAGTTCAACCGATCATTATCGCACCATATCGGAAACTTTTTGTTCATTTCCTGATATCTCAAGTAATAATTATTTCTTTGTCTTGCAGGGTTTGGAAACAGTTCACCGCAGAAGCTCCGGGACTGCCAAAGGAGCTGCGATATACATACCCGAAAGTAAGTACTACTAGCTAGCTAGTTGCGTGCATCTCCCGTTGATTCTAGCTACTTTCATCGATGCCATTTATAATGCTTCATTATCAGTTTGATTGACCTCTATTTCTCGTAAAGTGCTTGTAGCAGGAACAAGGGAATGATTATTGTGGATACTATGTGTGCGAGTTCATCTACAACGCGACTTGCAAAGATAAGCGGGGCTACTCTAAAAGACAATGTGAAGTGCGTAAGCAATAATATTCACAATTTCATTTTATTACACCATCATTTCTGTTGAGTTTCATTCATATATATGTATTAACCCCCTTCTTGAAATTAGGCGTGGCAGATGCGGAATGAACTCCTACCACAAGATCGCATGAAAGCAATTCCAGAGGAATTGGAAGGATTCTTTCTTGACCACGTCATCAATAAAGCCGGAAAATACCATGTGGAACTTGAGTTCAAATGCTAGGGGATTGTAAGAGATCTTACATATTGTATATGTATGTAGCTAGTAGCGTCGGATAGATAATAAAAAAACTTGTTGTTCGACCAATCTCTCGGAGAAGGAGAGGTCGATCACTTCTCTCGGTATGCATGAAAAACTTCTGTACTTAATGGTTTCCTTCATTTTCTTACTAGCTAGCGTGTCGAGGGCCTCTCTATACGTATAATACGTAGCGTCGACCAAGCACGGAGATAACAGAGGACACTTCTCTCTATTAATTAATTAGCTACCTAACACAATATATGAAACACCTTAATTAACCATACAAAACCCCCAAATCCACCCCCCCCCTTCGAAAAAAAACCTAGCCCCTGAACTGAAAGTGCATTATATCGACTACAGGGGGGTGAATAGGAGATTTTTATGAATTCTTCACTGAGGAATTTGCTAGTGAGGAAATTCCTTCACGAAGTACTACTTGCAGCGGAATAAGTACTCAGAAGTAAACATAACAGAGGACAAGCATAGTCATCATGATGAAATAAAGACAAGCACAGAGTACAGAAAGCGTAATCACAGGATAACACAGGATGAAGACAAACAGACTGAAGAAATTGAACTAAGGAAATTGAGAATGTCTTCAGTCAAAGTCTTCAAACACAGATATGACAAGCACACAACACAGTAATGAGGAAATGAAAGAGTTGAGGAAATAGAACCAGTTGGCTTGGCGAAGACAATGATTTCGTAGACCAGTTCCAACTGCTATCTCAGTTGTACATCTAGTTGGAGCGGCTAGGTATTTAAACCTGAGGACACACAGTTCCGGACACACAATCCTCACCGTATTCTCCTTGAGCTAAGGTCACACAGACCTTGCCCAATCACTCATGGTAAGTCTTTAGGTGACTTCCGAACCTTCACAAACTCGGTCACTCGGCGATCCACAATTCCTCTTGGATGCTCTAGACCATGACGCCTATCCGTTTGGAAGAAGCACAGTCTTCAAAGGTAACAAGTGTCGGATCCTCTCAGGATCAATCTCTTCAGTGATGCTCAATCACTTTGGGTTTGTAGGTGTTTGGGTTTGGGGGTTCCTCACTCGATGATTTTTGCTCAAAGTCCTCGGAGGATGGGATGCTCTCAAATGACAAATGTCAGTTTCTCTCTGAGCAGCCAACCAGCTAGTGGTTGTAGGGGGAGGCTATTTATAGCCTAGGGAGCAGCCCGACATGATAAGACATAAATGCCCTTCAATGATATGACCGTTAGGTGGATAAGATATTTTGGGACAGCTGGCGCACAGCACAACAACGGTCGGAAATTTTAGGTTCAAAGTCCTCAGGGCTATCATGTTCCTCACTGTGTAGGCAATCCGCACTGGCGAATTCCTAACTCCTTAGTCAGAACAAATTCCTCAGCGACCAGAAGAACTTCGTCTCTGTCACTGAAGAAATTGAGTGAACTGTATGAGACTTCCAATGGCTTCACTCGAAGGGATTGGTAGGTGTAGGATTTTGAGTTGAGCATCACATGGAATTTTTTCCTTAGTATTTCCTCGACCCCCTTTAACAGTATGGTGTTTCCTATGACTCAAGAAAGAGAAAAAGAAACTACGAAAACAAAAGTCTTTACACTTCATGTTCCTCGAATGAATACCAAGTCTTCAAGGTTACACCAATTTCTTCACTTTCAAAGTCTTCAGAATACCAAAGTCTTCAGTCGAAGAACTTGATTTTTAGGGGTCGACTTTCTCTGTATATATCAAACTCCTCATAGACTTATAGACCTGTGTACACTCATAAACTCATTAGTCCATTAACCTATAAGTCTTCAATACACCAAAATCACTAAGGGGCACTAGATGCACTTACAATCTCCCCCTTTTTGGTGATTGATGACAATATAGGTTAAGTTTTCAACGGGGATTAAACATATGAAGTGTAAAAACTGATATTGAGGAATTTTGATTGCAAGATATAGAAGAACTCCCCCTGAAGATGTGCATAGTGAGGAATTTGCTTTTGAAGCAATGCACACTTGAAGAGTCGAATCATGGAGATCTCCCCCTATATCTTGTAATTCATACACGCATTTGACATATAATATGAAGAATTTGAAATACACGATGAAATATGGTGACTGATGAATTTCAGCATGCGTGCAATAATATTAACGAGGAATAACCATGCAGAATAACGCATCAAAAGTATCAGAGCACCATCGAGTTTAAGTTTACAACTCGATCCAATAAAGTTTTAGAAGAACTAGAGTTGTAACTTAGCGAAAAAATGCCCATATAATAGACCCGCTTGAAGACTAACTGAAATTCTCCCCCTTTGTCATCGAATGACCAAAAGGATCAAAACTGAGGACTAACGCCCCTGAAGATAATCAAGTTGATGAAGGAGCGCCAGCGTTGTCGGGGTCGTTTGTCGTAGTAGGGCCGGCCGCAGTGTCGTCCAAGTCTTCATTTTCATCAGTGTCGCGCGATGAAGAATAGGAGCTGGCCACCAAGGAAGGAACCGTGACCTTCTTATATTTCTTCGGTGGAGGTGCAGACCAGTCAAATTCTTCCCTGAGACCCATTTTCTTCAGATCTTCTTCGCTGTAGACATGAAACAGAACAACCCAGGTACGGTTGAAGGTTTCATGGAGGTAGTACTGGTTTTTCTTCACTGCATTATGGGTTGAGGTCATGTTGTGAAGAATTGAACCAAACTGACGCTTGACCCATTTATGATTGCGATCAACCTTCTGATGAAGACTGAGGAGAAGCCACGATCAGTCATCACCCTGGGTGCTGTGGCTTGAGGATTTTGCTTGGTAGTGTTGGCGGCAGAGTCATGTGTGGCAGAGTCGTCATTGGTTGAGTAGGATGCAGCCTTGCGAAATTGACCATCCAATTGACGAATGCCTTCATCTATAACAGCAGCGGCCTTGCCTTTGTCATTAGCTGAGGAAAAATGTCTGTTTGAGGACTTCAATTGGAGGCAAGTAGCTGCAGTGGTTCAGAGTGTCAGCTTTGTAGTTGAGTGAAGACCTTGTTCTGATGAATCTCATAATCCAAGGTGCATAAGGCTTCAGCTCAAAAGGTGACATAGCGACATTGGCCAGAGTCCTGATGAAGAAATCATGGAAGTTGACAGGAACACCATGAATGATGTTGAAAAGCAGATTCTTCATGATGCCAACGACTTCTTCTTCATTTGAGTCGTGGCCCTTGATTGGACTCAATGTCTTCGTCAGAATGCGATAGACAGTCCGCGACACATAGAGTAATTCCTTGATAAGGAATTTGGTTCGAGGGGCCTGCCCTGGCTTCAAGGGCTTCATCAGCACTTGCATGTAGTGATTTGTAAGCTCAGGTTCACTATAGACGCAACGAGCACCTTCAAGGGGAGGACTGAGGGATAGGGCACGAAGCAATTCAGTAGCTGGTGCCTTATAGTGAGTATTTTCTGACATCCATTCCAGCACCCATGAGTTCACATATTCAGAATTTCCTGTGATGTGCAGCGTCGCATAAAATTGAAGAATGAGTTCTTCATTGCAATCACATATGTCAGTGCAGAAATTTAACAGTCCAGCGTCATGAAGAACACCGAGGACTGGCTCGGAGCATGGCAGAGATTCCATGTCCATGTGAGGAATGTGTGCATGATCGAAGACTTTGTTCTTGTTGAACAACACTGAGGAATAGAAATTGGCCTGGCTGGCCGTCCAGAAACGCCTCTTCCTTATGCGAGCAGAGTCATATGGGTTGTAGTCAGTGAAGAATACATGCTCGCCAAAGAAATCTTCAGCCTTCAACTTTTACTTGCGTGAGAATGGATCCCTTGGTTTGGGCACAGGAGTGTCAGTGAGTTGCATCACAATCTCAGGAATCGCAATCTCAGGTTCTTCATGCTGAGGAATTTCTGGTTCCTCTTCAGTTGCAGTCTGCGTTGTAATATGATCAGCATCAGCAGTTTCTTCAGCACTAGTGGCTGGAATTTCTTCACGCACAGACGAGGTGGGGTGAGTTTCTTCAGAGCCCATTTGAATGGTTGGTGCAGGGGACTGAGGTATTTGTTGTAGCGGTGTGAAGAGTGGAGAATTGGGGTGCTGACTTTCCCAAAAGTCATCATTCATCACTAGCGTAGTACTCCCAATATCCACGTCTTCATCTTCCATTTCTTCAATGCCAGCCTCTTTAGCTGTGAACTGAGGCATTGGCGAGGAAACAACTGGTGTCGAAGGGATCTCATCCACTTCAATTTCTTCATAAATCTGCTCTGACGAAGCAGCAGAATGATTTTCCTCATCAGATCCGCTGGGCATCACATATTCTTCACCAAAAGGAACAAGGTCCTTTGATGGCATGGTTGAAATCAGAATAGCATCGACTGGGTTTGCAAATGAACTTGTCATAGGCTTCATCTTCTTAGGAGCTGAAGATTCTGAAGCAGCTAATGCTTTCCTTTTCTTCACTGCTGCTCGCTCTGCAGCCTTGGTCTTCCTCACATCTGATGCAGATGGAAGGATTGGAGCTGGTGTAGGCGCAGGCGGAGCAGAGGAATCTGGTTGATGTTCTTCAGGCGCAACTGATGCAGTTGCCCTGACTTCTTCAGTTTCTTCAGGCGCACCACTAGTGGATGCCCTGGCAATTACTTCAGCGGCTGCAATGGAGTCATCAGCCCTAGAACTAATATTTTCTTCAGCAGTCTGAAAGTCATCAGCGGTGCTGGCATGTTCTTCAGTAGGCTGAGCAAAAACTTCAGCCTGAGGAATTTCCTGTTGCGATGGAGCTGCAACATTGGTGAACTTCTCAGTCAGTTTAACAAACCTGACTTTGGCTCCTTGCCAATCAGCATAGTAGGCATTGAAATCATCGCTGAGGGTTTTGATTTCAGACTTGATTTTGATAAGTTCATCAGTTGTCATTGAGACAACGTTGGTCTTCAGAAACTTCTCCTTCTTGTACTGTGCCTTCTTGATCTGTCTGGCCCTCTCATATTTCCATTTCTCTTCTTGGATGAAATGAGTCAGCATGTGATTTTGACCAGGAGTCAATTTGAAATCAGGCATAGGAGTGTTTGGGTCCTTGTGCCAGAGATCAATATAATCGAAGATCAACTTAGGATCCAAAAGCAGTGGCACATTTGTGCCTTTGGCTCTAGCAGCCCTGACTTGCCTGTCTCTGATGATTTATGCAAGTTCATCATCATAAGCTTCGTCTTCTTCAGACGGCACTTGGAAGGCGACTTGCTTCTTCTAAGGACTAGGGCGAGGACCTCGTCCAGCAGTTGCCTTTATCCTTAGCAGAGAGGGACGCGTTGAAGAATTTGGTGCAGCTGAGGAACTAGCTGAGACACCTGAGGCAATGGAGATGTCTGTCGTCCGTTATCACGTGGCCAGATGCACAGGTGCTGAGGACTTTGTCGAACCAGCTGAGGACTTTGGAGGAGCTAAGGATTTAAGTGGAGCAGGAGCAGCATGAGGAATTGGTCTTCAGGACTTTGAAGATTCTGGTCGTGAGGGCATTGTTGGTGAAGCACTTGGCTTGCGCGCAGGCTTCTTTGCCATTGATTTCTTAGGCTTGACAGAGGCCTCAGTGGCAGCAGTAGCAGCAGAGTCTTCATTGAATTTCCTCACTGCTTCTTTTGCTTGTCTAGCCAACTTGGCTTGGCGCTTGGCCCATTCTTCCGGAATGTCCTCACCGCGTTTGATGCTGGTGGGATCTGCTACTTGGCCAGGTGCCAGTGGAGCTCTTGGGCATGGAGGGTTAAGTGCGAATTTCCTCGTGTACTTTGGATTTACATACCTATACTCCCTCCATTCTCTTGCCTATCTCCGTTCAATCCTCTGTATGCGCACTTTGCGGTGATTTTTGTTTTCTTTACCAAACTTGGCCTCATCAGGTGTGCAATAGTCTTTGTAAATGTCATCAGGGATTTCAAAGGCAGTCATGACCTCAGGCTTCTTTCCTCCTTTCTGCGGCTTCTTACCGTCTGCCATATTCCTCAGATGAGGAATTTGAACAATCGAATTATCTGAAGAAGTATGCAACTTTTCTTCAAGGAACGCTGCAAATGAGTTAAGTTGATGAGAACCTAGTGATTCAGTGGCGGACATGAGTACCTGTGAACAGAGTATAGTTGCGAGGAATTTGGAGAGGTGATATGCGTTCTCAGAAGATTTTTCAAAAAAGAACAAGTTTGAGGAATTTGACCAGATGAGTCTTGAAGAATTTCACTGAGCATTCCTTGTCTTAGGTTCCAGAGTTGTATAGATTGAATATCCACACAATTGAGGAATCTTGAAGAAAAATGATGCTTAGAGAAATGAATCAAGAACAGATGACTTGTGAGGTGTTTTAGTGTGTGAGGATTTGAAGAAAAACACCTTTGAAGATTTTGTAGAAAACATTCGAATCAAAGAGGGCAGTAAAAGTAACTTTTAATTTACCCTAGATGAAGAACACGACAAACCGTGAGGTGGAGAAGTGAAGTTCGTCAGTGCAGATGTTCCACGCCCTAACTCGGTGGAGGAAGACGGCTACGGCGGCGGAGGAGTGAAGATTTCCGTAGCCGGCGCAAGTACGACTGTGACGAGGTCGAGGCAGTGAAGCTCTTCCTCACCGGCGACGCTGGAGTACCGGCGGCGCTAGGGTTTGAGAAGCTCGAGCGGGAGAGATAGATCGAGCGGAGTAAAGGAAGTGAGGAAGGGGAGAGGTGTATTTATAGCCACGGTGAAAAACTGTTCGCCCAAAGATTTTGGACGAATGTGCCCCTGACCCTTCTCCTTCGCACAACATGTGTCACCCACGTACAGAAAAGTGGAGATCGTGTTAAATCATGGGTGAATAGATAAATCTATCGTGGGATGCGGAACGGTTTGAGCGGCAAAGCCGAAAATTTGGATAAGATTAGTTTTAAAGTTCCGTTCGTAGTTTCTTCAGCTGACAAGGACATAGTGAAGATTTTAAACGAGTTTCAAATAGAACGCACATGAAGAATTTGTGAATAGATTGGGTTGAGTATAGCATAGAGGGGGAAGGGTCCGATCACATTCAGTTAGCAGAAAATGCAACTTGAAGAAATAGCCATAAGTGAATGTTGTAGAGGACATAAACTCTCTCAAACACACACACACACACACACACACACACACACACACACACACACACACACACACACACACACAGATATATATATAGCCAATGAAGCAAAACGACGGAAATAGTGAAGATTTTGAAAAATTGAAGAATTTGAAAAACTGAGGAATTTCAAAAACTGAGGAAAAACCCAAATTGAAGATTTTCAACTTTTGTGGTGGCATGACCCACCGTATAAGAATGATGATTTCAGACACCGCGTACAATTGTCGTAGGGTTCTGAGAATCAAATTCTTCATCAATTTCTTCACACTTAGAGTGTTATTCTTCATTGATTGAAGAAAAACGTTTCTTCATGTGTTGCACATCTAAGTCATCAATTTTGCATAAGTGTTAGGATGAGTGTCCTTTTCAAAGAACATTCGAATATTCTAGGATATTTAGCTCACACAGCAACTTGCTAAATCTCTTATCATCCAAGGGATTTGTGAAGATATCGGCTAGCTGTTCTTCAGTCTTCACATGCTCAATAGAAATGTCGCCCTTCAACACATGATCACGAAGAAAATGATGATGAATCTGAATATGCTTTGTCTTCGAGTGCTAAACTGGGTTGTGAGCATTCTTGATGGCACTCTCATAGTCACAAAAGAGAGGCACATTCTTCACGTTGACGCCATAGTCCTTGAGAGTTTGCTTCATCCATAGCAGTTGAGCACAGCAAGAACCAGCAGCAATGTACTCAGCTTTAGCAGTAGACAGTGATACGCAGTTCTGTTTCTTCGAGGACCAACGGACCAAAGATCGTCCGAGGAAATGACATGTACCAGATGTTGACTTCCGATCCACACGATCACCAGCATAGTCAGAGTTAGAATATCCAATGAGATCAAAAGCCGAGCCCTTGGGGTACCATAATCCTAGTGTTGGTGTGTGAGCTAGATATCGAAGAATATGTTTCACAGCCTTATGGTGTGATTCCTTCGGTGTAGCTTGAAATCGGGCACACATGCAAACACTAAGCATTATATCTGGCCTAGATGCACATAAGTACAATAAAGAACCAATCATGGAGCGGTATACCTTGTGATTGAAGTCAATAACATTTTCATCAGTGCATAGATGGCCATTTGTGGGCATAGGAATTTTGACTCCTTTGCAATCTTGCATGCCGAATTTCCTCAGTACATCCTTGAGGTATTTCTCCTGAGATATGAATATGCCATTGCGCTGTTGACGAATTTGAAGACCTAAGAAGAATTTCAACTCTCCCATCATAGACATTTGATATTCTTCACTCATCATATAGGCAAATTCATCACTATAACGTTGGTCAGTACAGCCAAAGATAATATCATCAACATATACTTGGCACACCAACAATTCACCATCATAAGATTTTGTAAAGAGAGTAGGGTCGAGTGAACCGGGTGTGAAGCCATTCTTCATGAGGAATTCCTTCAAAGTATCATACCACACCCGAGGGGCCTGCTTGAGGCCATAGAGGGCCTTATTGAGTCTGAAGACTTTGTCAGGATTCTTTGGATCTTCAAAACCTGGGGGTTGAGCAACATATACTTCTTCCTCAAGCTTACCATTGAGGAATGCACTTTCCACATCCATTTGATATAAGATGATATCATGATGGTTAGCATAAGCAAGTAATATGCGAATAGCCTCAAGTCTAGCAACAGGTGCAAAAGTTTCATCAAAATCAATTCCTTCAACCTGAGTGTAGCCTTGAGCTACAAGTCGTGTCTTATTCCTCACCACAAGGACATTTTCATCTTGCTTGTTGTGGTAGATCCACTTTGTGCCAATGATATTGTGTTTGTGAGGATCTGGACGTTTGACTAGTTCCCAGACGTTGTTGAGCTCGAATTGATGTAATTCTTCTTGCATGGCCCGAATCCACTCAGGCTCCAGAAATGCTTCACCTACCATAGTGGGCTCTGTGATAGAGAAAAAAGCATAGTGCCCACAAAAGTTAGATAAATGTGAAGCTTTTGAGTGTGTGAGAGGACCTGGTGCTTTGATGTCATCAATGATCTTCTCCACTTGCACTTCTTTTGCAACGTGAGGATGAGCTGGTTGTCGTTGAGGAATTTGCTCAGCATTTTCTTCAGCACCATTTTCTTCAGCATTTTCCTCAGGTGCATCAGCTCGACGTACTTCACGTTCTGGAATGAATTCTTCAGCAGATTCTTCAGTAGGAATGACATCCTCAGTAGCCTTGAACTTGATAGAATCCTCAAGTGTTGGTTCATCTATCACAGAAGGTAGGTGCTCTCTTTGTGAGCCATTAGTTTCATCAAACCGCACATCTACAGTTTCACCAACCTTGTGAAGAACGTTGTTGACGACTCTGTGGGTGTGCGAGTCCTTTCCGTAACCAAGCATAAAACCTTCATGTGCTTTTGGTGCAAATTTAGCACTGTGATGAGGATCTCTAATCCAACATTTTGCACCGAAGACTTTGAAATAACTCACATTGGGTTTCTTGTCAGTGTGGAGTTCATAGGCAGTCTTCTTGAAGAATTTGTGAAGATATACTCTGTTGATGATGTGGCACGCAGTATCAATTGCAACAATCCAGAAATGACGAGGCGTTTTGTATTCATCAAGCATAGTGCGAGCCATCTCAGCAAGAGTCCTGCTCTTGCGCTCCACGATGCCATTCTGTTGAGGAGTATAAGGAGGAGATAACTCATGAGTAATACCAAGTTCATCAAGATAGTTATCGAGACCAGAATTCTTGAACTTAGTGTCATTGTCACTTCTGATGTGCTTGATCTTCACACCAAAGTTGGTTGAAGCCCTCGAGGAAAATCGTTTGAAGACTTCCTGCACTTCATGTTTACAAGTAACAAGGTGTACCCATGTGTAACGAGAGTAATCATCAACAATAACAAAGCCATATTGAGATGCTTCATTTGAAACAGCAGAATAATGATTAGGACCAAAGAGATCCATGTGAAGAAATTCAAATGGACGAGTAGTGGTCATGATAGTCTTCACTGGATGCTTGGCCTTGGTCATCTTTCCAGCTTCACAGGCTCCGCATAAGTGATCCTTGAGGAATTTTACATTCTCAATGCCAATGACTTGCTTCTTCTTCACAAGCGTGTGCAAATTCCTCATGCCTGCATGACCAAGTCATCGCTGCCATAGCCAGCCTTCTGAAGCTTTTGCAAGTAGGCACATGGTTGGTTGAGGTCCTGTAGAGAAATCAACAATATACAAGTCTCCTCTCCTAAAGCCTTCGAAGACTTTGGAATTGTCAGCTTCCATAACCACAACACAACGATACTTGCCAAAGACAACAACCATATCAAGACCACAAAGCATTGAGACGGACATAAGGTTGTATCCTAAGGACTCAACAAGCTTGACTTTGTCCATGTGTCGATCCTTTGTGATCGCAACCTTACCTAGACCCAATACCTGACTTTTGCCTTTGTCAGCGAAGATGATATGCTTTAGATGTGATGGTGATAAGGGAGCATCCATCAATAGATTCTTGTCACCAGTCATGTGATTTGTACATCCACTATCGAGGACCCACTCAGTAGCTTTGGGTTGATCATTCTGCAGATGAATTAGTGCAGCTTACCAACTTCATATACTTCATCAGTGAAGAATATGACATCACAATTCATCAGATCAATTTCATCAAGCAGTAAGACAAATAAAGCAGTGTGAGGACGTGAGAAATGGAAGTTCATTTCTTCATGATTAGCCTGCGTCCTTTCAGGCATTTTGTCAGGTCCCCAACAAATTCTTCAGACGTTAAAGCGCGTCTGGAGACCTGACCCTGCAGAAGAAATTAGTTCTTTTTCTTCACCACCCACATCTGAAGGAGTGGTAAAGAGTTCATCACTCTGCGAGCTCCATATGAGAATGGTGGATTAGAAGCCAATCCATTTCGTTTCACATAAGAGGAGTTAGGGTCAGCATATAAATAAGCAGAGAAATTCTTCGAGGACTTATGAACATAATGATTAGAAGAATAATGCTCATATTCATAGCCCTTGGCTCTTCCCTGTGAAACAGAGTTGTTAGCATGATGATATTCATGTGAGGACTTTGATCCTGTTGAGGAATTTGATCCACGTGAGGAATTTGGTCCGTATGAGGACTTGGATCCATATGAAGAATTTAGTTCATATGAAGAATTTGATCTGGGGTTCCTATTCTTCACAGGTGGTTTCATGAGGACATTCACCTGAAGACTTTCAAGGCACCTTTTGGGAACCCAGATTTTCTTCATAGGGGAACTGTTCCTGCAGTTAGTGCCAACATATCTAGCAAATACTTCACCATTCTGATTTTTGAACAGTTTATAGTTGGAGTCAAATGACTCATCAGAAGAATGAGAAGATTCACATGTAAAGCTGGACAAATTAGATGGATCAACTGGAGGTCCCTTTGTAGCAACCCATGAGGTTTTGGGCTACTGCTCAGGCTTCCAATATGTACCATCAGCATTGAGTTTCCTCTCAAAGGCAATACCCTCTTTCCTAGGGTTCCTGTTGAGGATCTGCTTTTTAAGCACATCACAAAGAGTCTGATGCCCTTTGAGGCTTTTGTACATGCCTGTCCTGTACAATTCCTTCAGCCCTGCATCGTCAGTGATACTAGCAATGTCCTCAGATGAGGAATTAGTGATAGCAGAGGCAGGTGAAGAATTTGTAACATTAGAAGCATTCGAACATTCAGGTGAAGAATTAGCAGATTCATGTTCAATGCATTTCAAACATGGAGGAACAAATTCTTCCTGAGCAGCGTTGATTTGTTGAGAAAGTAATGAATCGCGCTCCTTCTAAAGATCTTCATAACTCACTCTTAGCTTCTCAAGATCTTGATTTCTTTGAAGAAATTCATAAGAAAGCTTCTCATGATCAGATAAGAGAGTGTTATGTTGATCTTGAAGGGAGTCATACTTAGTATGAAATCTCAGAAGACTTTCAACCAAAGCTTTTGACTGGTCCATTTCTTCACCCAACATATCATCGCTCTTACTAAGCATGTTTTGAACTTTTTCCAAAGCTCTTTGTTGTTGAGCGGCAAGGGAAGCAAGTTTGACATAAATGGGTCCAAATTCATCACCAGATTCATCATCACTGGATTCAGACAGATAGCGTTCAGATACCTTTTCACCATCTGCCATAAGACATGGTGAGGAGGATGATGATTCTGGTTCAAATGTCATTGACTTGAGAGATTCCTTGATGTCCTCAAACCAAGGATCATGACAGGTTCGATGACCTTCATAGACATCAGAGAGACGGTCCTAGATAAGCTTCGCGTGATCGAGATGCATGATGTTCCTGAACTGATTTTGAGACAGACAGGAGCAGATGACGTCCTTCACCGTGAGGTTTAGAAGAGTGTACTTGCGAATGTCCTCAGCTTCCGCCATCTTGCACAGATCGGTCAGACCAATATCAGTGACGGTCCACAGCTCGTTGTTCATCGCCATGAGGCGCTTCTTCATCACGGCCTTCCACTTGGGATACTCGTGACCGTCAAAGATAGGGAATGTCACTTTCTTCATACCCGCGGTCGACATAACTAAAACTCCAGGCGGTTAAACCAAAATCACACAGAACAAGGGAGTACCTTGCTTTGATACCAATTGAAAGTGCGTTATATTGACTAGAGGGGGGTGAATAGGCGATTTTTATGGATTCTTCACTGAGGAATTTGCTAGTGAGGAAATTCCTTGGCGAAGAACTACTTGCAGCGGAATAAGTACTCAGAAGTAAACATAACAGAGGACAAGCATAGTCATCATGATGAAATGAAGACAAGCACAGAGTACAGAAAGCGTAATCACAGGATAACACAGGATGAAGACAAACAGACTAAAGAAATTGAACTGAGGAAATTGAGAAAGTCTTCAGTCAAAGTCTTCAAACACAGATATGACAAGCACACAACACAAAAATGAGGAAATGAAAGAGTTGAGGAAATAGAACCAGTTGGCTTGGTGAAGACAATGATTTGGTAGACCAGTTCCAACTGTTCTCTCAGTTGTACATCTGGTTGGAGCGGCTAGGTATTTAAACCTGAGGACACACAGTCCTGGACACACAGTCCTCACCGTATTCTCCTTGAGCTAAGGTCACACAGACCTCACCCAATCACTCGTGGTAAGTCTTCAGGTGACTTCCAAACCTTCACAAACTCGGTCACTCGGCGATCCACAATTCCTCTTGGATGCTCTAGACCATGACGCCTAACCGTCTGGAAGAAGCACAGTCTTCAAAGGTAAGAAGTGTCAGATCCACTCCGGATCAATCTCTTCAGTGATGCTCAATCACTTTGGGTTTGTAGGTGTTTGGGTTTGGGTTTTCCTCATTCGATGATTTTTGCTCAAAGTCCTCGGAGGATGGGATGCTCTCAAATGACAAATGTCAGTTTCTCTCTGAGCAGCCAACCAGCTAGTGGTTGTAGGGGGCGGCTATTTATAGCCTAGGGAACATCCCGACATGATAAGACATGAATGCCCTTCAATGATATGACCGTTAGGTGGATAAGATATTTTGGGATAGCTGGCGCATAGCACATCAACGGTTGGAAATTTTAGGTTCAAATTCCTCAGGGCTATCATGTTCCTCACTGTGTAGGCAATCCGCACTGGCGAATTCCTAACTCCTCAGTCAGAACAAATTCCTCAATGGCCAGAAGAACTTTGTCTCTGTCACTGAAGAAATTGACTGAACTGTATGAGATTTCCAATGGCTTCACTCGAAGGGATTGGTAGGTGTAGGATTTTGAGTTGAGCATCACATGGAATTTTTCCTTAGTATTTCCTCGACCCCCTTTAACAGTACGGTGTTTCTATGACTCAAGAAAGAGAAAAGGAAACTATGAAAACAAAAGTCTTCACGCTTCATGTTCCTCGAATGAATACCAAGTCTTCAAGGTTACACCAATTTCTTCACTTTCAAAGTCTTTAGAAAGTCTTCAGAATACCAAAGTCTTCAATCGAAGAACTTGATTTTTAGGGGTCGAATTTCTCTGTAAATATCAAACTCCTCATAGACTTATAGACCTGTGTACACTCATAAACTCATTAGTCCCTTAACCTATTAGTCTTCAATACACCAAAATCACTAAGGGGCACTAGATGCACTTACATGAACAGCTGACGCATGGATGCCTATTGATCCCGGTTGGTGCCACCAACCGGGACCAAAGGTCCTCCTGCCTGGGCTCGCAGCACCGGCCACGTGGAGGCCCATCTGTCCCGGTTTGTATAAGAACCGGGACTAAAGGCCCAGGGCATTAGTAACGACCCTTTAGTCCTGGTTCCCCAACCGGGACAGATGGGCCTTATGAACCGGGACAAATGGCCCTTTTTCTACTAGTGAATAGTTATAATGCATGATATAGTCTCTAGGCATTTGTGGGAGTAGTTCCTATCAATTTTGTTGAGTTTCGTTCACTTTTATTTTGAGTCACTAAAATTTTCAGGAATTTTTCAGAGGAAGAACTATGTTTAGGAAAATGTACCAAGGTGGTTCTTCAAGGAAGCAAGGACCCAGGCCCGCAATACATGAGCCGGACCATGAAAAACCAAGAGAAGCTCAAGTGCGGCCTTGTGAATGGCCGTCAGAAGATTTCATGGTCCAAGCAGGAATTAAGGAGGAATTTGAGGCATATGTGCGTAATGCTGAACTCGAGGGCTTCGTGCTAGATAAGTTCCCTCAGTATTATCACCTAACTGATTCCTTTGTGAGAAGGTTTAAATTTACATCTTCACGCAATTCCCACACTTTCCTATTTGATCTTTATAATAAATCTTATACCATGGACTTAGAAGATTTTAATACTGCTTGTAAACTCCCGCAATGGGGTAGTGCTAGTGAACCTCGCAAATCTGAGTTTAAAGATTTTCTTGCTAGTATCACTGTGGGGGAATCTAGAGAGATAACGCAAGCTACCATAGGGAGCATTCATTTTCCTGCTATACATTATTTTGCTCTCTTTATAGGTAGATGCATTAACGGCAAGGATGAGGCATGTCACATGTGTGTTCCTAACCTTAGTGTTCTCAAGAGTGTCGTATTAGGAGATAAACAATACAACTTGGGGGCCATTGTTGCACGTAGGTTACATAATAACAGTACTAATGGAGATTTGTTTGGAGGAATTTATGCAACCTGTGTAGCTAATTTTCTTGAGATACCCATACATGAAAATGATATGGAATTGCCTCCCGCTTATTTAGATTATAATGCTATGGTTCGCCATCAGTTTATTGAGAGGAATGAACAGCCTCTCCAGTACCGACTAATGTTTGACAGGCGCCGCACTGTCCATGTTGCTCTCCCTGCTCCTACTTTCTTTGACTTTCAGGTAAAAGGGAGATATATTATAACCAGGGAGGAGGCGAACGAGTATAAGAGGAGGACGGAGGCAGCTCGCCTCCAAGCTGCAGCTCATGAGGCAATAGCTGCTGCATCTCAGTATGACCCCAGTTACAACTTTGATCAATGGGCGTAGACCAACTTAGGCCAAAAGGCTAAGCTTGGGGGAGTATGTATTCCTCACCGACATTACATACATGTTCACACACTCAATCTAGTTGTCGGTGCTCATACTTTTTCATTGTACTATCCATGCTAGTTTATTTCCTTTTTCTAGTCTTCTTCCTGTGTGTTTGAAAAACCTTAAGAAAAACCAAAAAAATTAGATATAACTTTTAGCTAGTTTACTTTCCATGCTTGTAGTAGTAATAATTAAAAGAAAATCCAAAAAGATTTCTCGTTCTTCTTTTGCTTGTTGGGAGCTTTCCGGTGTAAATAGTTTTATGTCATTTCTTTTCTTGGGGGGTCGAGAGGAGAAGACCATAATGAAAATGATGAAGTGGCTCTTATATGCATTATTGTTGATTTAACCAAGAGCCTATATTATCTTGTCTTCTCCTGTGTATTAAGATGCTTGAAGATTCCAGCTTAGTCCAATGCACGTGCACTATTATTATTATCCACACTGTTCAATCGTGGAAGTGAAAGGCAATAATGACGATATATGATGGGCTGATTGAGATGATAGAAGCTGGTATGAACTCGACCTCCCTTGTCTTTGTAAATATGATTAGTTCATCATGTTGGAAATATGCCCTAGAGGCAATAATAAATTAGTTATTATTATATTTCCTTGTTCATGACAATCGTTTATTATCCATGCTAGAATTGTATTGATAGGAAACTCAGATACATGTGTGGATACATAGACAACACCATGTCCCTAGTAAGCCGTTGACTAGCTCGTTGATCAATAGATGCTTACGGTTTCCTGACCATGGACATTGGATGTCATTGATAATGGGATCACATCATTAGAAGAGTGATGTGATGGACAAGACCCAATCCTAACCATAACACAAGATCGTGTAGTTCGTATCCTAAAACTTTTCTAATGTCAAGTATCATTTCCTTAGACCGTGAGATTGTGCAACTCCCGGATACCGTAGAAATACTTTGGGTGTGCCAAACATCACAACGTAACTGGGTGGCTATAAAGGTGCACTACGGGTATCTCTGAAAGTGTCTGTTGGGTTGGCACGAATCGAGACTGGGATTTGTCACTCCGTGCGACGGAGAGGTATCTCTGGGCCCACTCAGTAGGACATCATCATAATGTGCACAATGTGATCAAGGAGTTGATCACGGGATGATGTGTTACGGAACGAGTAAAGAGACTTTCCAGTAACGAGATTGAACAAGGTATTGGGATACCGACGATCGAATCTCGGGCAAGTACAATACCGCTAGACAAAGGGAATTGTTACGGGATTGACTGAATCCTTGACATCGTGGTTCATCCGATGAGATCATCATGGAACATGTGGGATCCAACATGGGTATCCAGATCCCGCTGTTGGTTATTGGCCGGAGAGGTGTCTCGGTCATGTCTGCATGATTCCCGAACCCGTAGGGTCTACACACTTAAGGTTCGATGACGCTAGGGTTATAGGGAAAGTATGTACGCGGTTACCGAATGTTGTTCGGAGTCCCGGATGAGATACCAGACGTTACGAGGAGTTCCGGAATGGTCCGGAGGTAAAGATTGATATATTGGACGAAGGGTTTTGGAGTCCGGGAGTGTTCCGGAGGTACCGGGTGATGACCAGCATGACCGAAAGGTGTTTCGGGAGCCCCGGCAAGTGTTGGGGGGCTTCATGGGCCAAGGGAAGGGGGCAAACCAGCCCACTAAGGGTATGTGCACCCCCCTCACCTATTCCCACGTGACCAGGGGGTTTGGGGCGAGCCATCTAGGGTTCCCACCTCCTGGCTTGGGGGCCAAGTCACCCAAGGGGGAGATCCCATCTGCCCTGGTCGCCGCCCCCTAGGGGAAACCCTAGGGCGCCTTCCCCTCCCCCTTGCCCCTATATATAGTGGAGGTTTTGGGGCTGCCCATGACACGAGATGAACTCTCCCAAGGCGCAAACCTACCTCTCTCCCTCCTCGTCTCTCATAGTGCTTGGCGAAGCCCTGCTAGAGTTCCGCGCTCCTCCACCACCACCACGCCGTCGTACTGCTGCTGGACGGAGTCTTCCCCAACCTCTTCTTCTCCCCTTGCTGGATCAAGGCGTGGGAGACGTCATCGGGCTGCATGTGTGTTGAACGCGGAGGTGCCGTCCGTTCGGCACTAGGATCATCGGTGATTTGGATCACGGTGAGTACGACTCTATCAACCCCGTTCACTTGAACGCTTCCGCTTATTAGCTATCTACAAGGGTATGTAGATGCACTCTCCTTCCCCTCGTTGCTGGTTTCTCCATAGATAGATCTTGGTGACACGTAGGAAAATTTTGAATTTCTGCTACGTTCCCCAACAGTGGTATCGGAGCTAGGTCTATTGCGTAGATTCCATGCACGAGTAGAACACAAAGTAGTTGTGGGCGTTGATTTTGTTCAATATGCTTACCGTTACTAGTCCAATCTTGATTCGGCGGCATTGTGGGATGAAGCGGCCCGGACCGACCTTACACATACACTTATGTGAGACAGGTTCCACCGACTGACATGCACATGTTGCATAAGGTGGCTAGCGGGTGCCAGTCTCTCCCACTTTAGTCGGATCGGATTCGATGAAAAGGGTCCTTATGAAGGGTAAATAGCAATTGGCATATCATGTTGTGGTTTTTGTGTAGGTAAGAAACGTTCTTGCTAGAAACCCATAGCGGCCACGTAAAACATGCAAACAACAATTAGAGGACGTCTAACTTGTTTTTGCAGGGTATGCTATGTGATGTGATATGGCCAAGAACAATGTGATGTATGATATTGATCATGTTCTTGTAGTAGGAATCACGACTTGCATGTCGATGAGTATGACAACCGGTAGGAGCCACAGGAGTTGTCTTTATTTATTGTATGACCTGCATGTCATAGAACAACGCCATGTAATTACTTTACTTTATTGCTAACTGGTAGCCATAGTAGTAGAAGTAATAAGTTGGCGAGACAACTTCATGGAGACACAATGATGGAGATCATGATGATGGAGATCATGGTGTCATGCCGGTGACGATGATGATCATGGAGCCCCGAAGATGGAGATCAAAAGGAGCAATATGATATTGGCCATATCATGTCACTATTTGATTGCATGTGATGTTTATCATGTTTATACATCTTATTTGCTTAGAACGTCGGTAGTAAATAAGATGATCCCTCATTAAAATTTCAAGAAAGTGTTCCCCCTGACTGTGCACCGTTGCGAAAGTTCGTCGTTTCGAAGCACCACGTGATGATCGGGTGTGATAGATTCTTACGTTCACATACAACGGGTGTAAGCCAGATTTACACACGCGAAACACTTAGGTTGACTTGACGAGCCTAGCATGTACAGACATGGCCTCGAAACACAAGAGACCGAAAGGTCGAGCATGAGTCGTATGGTAGATACGATCAACATGAAGATGTTCACCGATGATGACTAGTCCGTCTCACGTGATGATCGGACACGACCTAGTTGACTCGGATCATGTAATCACTTAGATGACTAGAGGGATGTCTATCTGAGTAGGAGTTCATAAGATGAACTTGTTTATCCTGAACATAGTCAAAAGGTTTTTTGCAAATTATGTCGTAGCTCGCGCTTTAGTTCTACTATTTTAGATATGTTCCTAGAGAAAATATAGTTGAAAGTTGATAGTAGCAATTATGCGGACAGTAGAAGGCTTATGTCCTGAATGCACCGCTCGGTGTGCTGGACCTCGAACATGGTCTCTGGATGTTGCGAACATCTGACATACACGTTTTGATGACTACATGATAGTTCGGTAATGTTAAATGGTTTAGAATTGAGGCACCGAAGACATTTTTGAAATGTCGCGGAACATATGAGATGTTTCAAGGGCTGAAATTGGGATTTCAAGCTCGTGCCCACGTCAAGAGGTATAAGACCTCCGACGATTTTCTTAGCCTGCAAACTAAGGGAGAAAAGCTCAGTCGTTGAGCTTGTGCTGAGATTGTCTAAGTACAGCAATCACTTGAATCGAGTGGGAGTTGATCTTCCAGATAAGATAGTGATGTTTCTCAAAAGTCATTGCCACCAAGCTGCGAGAGCTTCGTGATGAACTATAACATATCAGGGATAGATATGATGATCCTTGAGATATTCGCGATGCTTGACACCGCGAAAGTAGAAGTCAAGTAGAAGCATCAATTGTTGATGGGTAGTTAAAAACCACTAGTTTCAAGAAGGGCAAGGGCAAGAAAGGGATACTTCATGAAACGTCAAGTCAGTTGCTGCTCAAGTAAAGAAACCCAAAGTTGAACCCAAGCCCGAGACTAAGTGCTTCTGTAATAAGGGGAACAGCCACTAGAGCAGAATTACCATAGATACTTGGTAGATGAGAAGGCTGGCAAGGTCGATAGTAGTATATTGGATATACATTATGTTAATGTGTACTTTACTAGTACTCCTAGTAGCACCAGGGTATTAGATACCGGTTCGGTTGCTAAGTGTTAGTAACTCGAAATAAAAGGCTGCGGAGTAAACAGAGACTAGCTAAAGGTGAGTTGGCGATATGTGTTGGAAGTTTTTCCAAGCTTGATGTGATCAAGCGTCGCATGCTCCCTCTACCATCGAGATTGGTGTTAAACCTAAATAATTGTTATTTGGTGTTTGCGTTGAGCATAGACATGATTGGATTATGTCTATCGCAATACGGTTATTCATTTAAGGAGAATAATGGTTACTCTGTTTATTTGAATAATACCTTCAATGGTCTTACAACTAAAATGAATGGTTTATTGAATCCCGATCGTAGTGATACACATGTTCATGCCAAAAGATATAAGATAGTAATGATATTACCACATACTTGTGGCACTGCAATTTTACTCACAATGGTATAAAACGCATGAAGAAGCTCCATGTTGATGGATCTTTGGACTCGCCTGATTTTGAATCACTTGAGACATGCAAATCATACCACATGGGCAAGATGACTGAAAGTCCTCGTTTTCAGTAAGATGGAACAAGAAAGCAACTTGTTGGAAGTAATACATCTTGATGTGTACAGTCCAATGAGTGCTGAGGCATGTAGTGGATATCGTTATGTACTTAATTCACAGATGATTTGAGTAGATGCTAAGTATATTTACTTGATCAATCACGAGTCTGAATTATTGAAAGGTTCAAGTAATTTCAGGGTGAAGTTGAAAGATCGTCGTGACAAAAGGATGTAATATCTATGATATGATCATAGAGATGAATATCTGAATTACGAGTTTGGCACAGAATTAAGACATTGTGGAAATTCTTTCATAACTGATATAGCCTGGAACACCATAGTGTGATGGTGTGTCCGAACATCATAACTACACCCTATTGGATATGATGCATACCATGATGTCTCTTATCGAATTACCACTATGGTTTATGGGTTAGGCATTAGAGACAACCACATTCACTTTAAATAGGGCACCATGCAATTCCGTTCGAGTCGACACCGTATGAACTATGGTTTAGAGAAACCTAAGCTGTCGTTTCTTAAAAAGGTTTGGGGCTGCGACGCTTATGTGAAAAAGTTTCAGGCTGATAAGCTCGAACCCAAAGCGGATATATGCATCTTCATAGGACACCCAAAACAGTTGGGTATACCTCATGTCTCAGATCCGAAAGCAATAGGGATTGTTTTTAGAATTAGGTCCTTTCTCGAGAAAGAGTTTCTCTCGAAAGAATTGAGTGGGAGGAAGATAGAACTTGATAAGGTTGTTGAACCTTTACTTCAACCAGAGAGTAGTGCAGCACAGGAAAAATGTTTCTATGGCACCTGCCTCAGTTGAAGAGAAAGCTAATGATGATGATCATGGAGCTTCAGATCGAGTTACTATCGAACCTCATAGGTTGACAAGGGTGTGTACAACTTCTAAGTGGTAACCCTGTCTTAAGGATCATGTTGTTTGACAACGATGAACCTACGAGCTATGGAGAAGTGATGGTGGGCCCAGATTCCGATGAATGGCTCGAGGCCATAAAATCCGAGAGAGGATCCATGTATGAAAACAAAGTGTAGACTTTGGTAGAACGGCTCGATGGTCGTGAGGCTGTTGAGTACAGATGGATTTTAAAAGGAAGACGGACAATGATGGTAAATGTCACCATTAAGAAAGCTCGACTTGTCGTTAAGATGTTACCCGACAAGTTCAAGGAGTTGACTACGGTGAGAATTTCTCACTCGTAGCGATGCTAAGAGTCTGTTGGAATTATATTAGCAGTCACTGCATTATTTGTGAAATCTTGCAGATAGGATGTCAAAACATTGTTTCCTCACGATTTTCTTGAGGAAAGGTTGTATGTGATACAACCAGAAGGTTTTAACAATCCTGAAAGATGCTAACAAGCATGCGAAGCTCCAGCAATCCTTCTAAGGACTAGAGTAAGCATCTCGGAGTTGGAATATACGCTTTGATGATGATCAAAGATTTTGGGTTTATACAAAGTTTATGAGAAACTTGAAGTGAGTGGGAGCACTATAGAATTTCTGATGAGTATATGTTGTTGACATATTGTTGATCGGAAATGATGTAGAATTTCTAGAAAGCATGCAGAGTTATTTGAAAAGTGTTTTTCAATGGAAAACCTGGATTAGGCTACTTGAGTATTGAGCATTAAGATCTATAAGGATAGATCAAAACACTTAATAGTACTTTCAAATGAATACATACCATGACAAGATTTTGAAGGAGTTCAAAATGGATCGGCAAAGAAAGAGTTCTTGGCTGTGTTATAAGGTGTGAACATTGAGTAAGACTCAAAACCTGACCGCGGCAGAATAGAGAGAAAGGACGAAGGTCGTCCCCTATGCTTTAGACGTAGGCTCTACAGTATGTTATGCTGTGTACCGCACCTGAAGTGTGCCTTGCCATGAGTCGGTCAAGGGTTACAAGAGTGATCCAAGAATGGATCACAGCACAGCGGTCAAAGTTATCCTTAGTAACTAGTGGACTAAGGAATTTTCTCGAATATGGAGGTGGTAAAAGAGTTCGTCGTAAAGGGTTACACCGATGCAAACTTTGACACTAATCAAGATTATTCTGAGTAGTAAACTGGATTCGTATAGTAGAAAAGTTATTTGGAATAGCTCCAAATAGAGCGTGGTAGCTGCATCTAGGAAATGACATAGAGATTTGTAAAGCACACACGGATCTGAAAGGTTCAGACCCGTTGACTATAACATCTCTCACAAGCATAACATGATCAAACCCAAAACTCACTGAGTGTTAATCACATGGTAATGTGAACTAGATTATTGACTCTAGTAAACTCTTTGGGTGTTGTCACATGGGGATGTGACCTTGAGTGTTAATCACATAGCGATGTGAACTGGATTATTAACTCTAGTGCAAGTGGGAGACTGTTGGAAATATGCCCTAGAGGCAATAATAAATTAGTTATTATTATATTTCCTTGTTCATGATAATCGTTTATTATCCATGCTAGAATTGTATTGATAGGAAACTCAGATACATGTGTGGATACATAGACAACACCATGTCCCTAGTAAGCCTCTAGTTGACTAGCTCGTTGATCAATAGATGGTTACGGTTTCCTGACCATGGACATTGGATGTCATTGATAACGGGATCACATCATTAGAAGAATGATGTGATGGACAAGACCCAATCCTAAGCATAGCACAAGATCGTGTAGTTTGTATGCTAAAGCTTTTCTAATGTCAAGTATCATTTCCTTAGACCATGAGATTGTGCAACTCCCGGATACCGTAGGAATACTTTGGGTGTGCCAAACGTCACAACGTAACTGGGTGGCTATAAAGGTGCACTACGGGTATCTCCGAAAGTGTCTGTTGGGTTGGCACGAATCGAGACTGGGATTTGTCACTCCGTGCGACAGAGAGGTATCTCTGGGCCCACTTGGTAGGACATCATCATAATGTGCACAATGTGATCAAGGAGTTGATCACGGGATGATGTGTTACGGAACGAGTAAAGAGACTTGCCGGTAACGAGATTGAACAAGGTATCGGGATACCGAAAATCAAATCTCGGGCAAGTACAATACCGCTAGACAAAGGGAATTGTATACGGGATTGACTGAATCCTTGACATCGTGGTTCATCCAATGAGATCATCGTGGAACATGTGGGAGCCAACATGGGTATCCAGATCCCACTGTTGGTTATTGGCCGGAGAGGTGTCTCGGCCATGTCTGCATGATTCCCGAACCCGTAGGGTCTACACACTTAAGGTTCGATGACGCTAGGGTTATAGGGAAAGTATGTACGCGGTTACCGAATGTTTTTCGGAGTACCGGATGAGATCCCGGACGTTACGAGGAGTTCCGGAATGGTCCGGAGGTAAAGATTGATATATTGGACGAAGGGTTTTGGAGTCCGGGAGTGTTCCGGAGGTACCGGGTGATGACCAGCATGACCGGAAGGTGTTTCGGGAGCCCCGGCAAGTGTTGGGGGGCTTCGTGGGCCAAGGGAAGGGGGCAAACCAGCCCACTAAGGCGCTGTGCGCCCCCCTCACCTACTCCCACGTGACCAGGGGGTTTGGGGCGCCCCATCTAGGGTTCCCACCTCCTGGCTTGGGGACCAAGTCACCCAAGGGGGAGATCCCATCTGCCCTGGCTGCTGCCCCCCTAGGGGAAACCCTAGGGCGCCTTCCTCTCCCCCTTGCCCCTATATATAGTGGAGGTTTTGGGGCTGCCCATGACACGAGATGAACTCTCCCAAGGCGCAGCCCTACCTCTCTCCCTCCTCGTCTCTCGTAGTGCTTGGCGAAGCCCTGCTAGAGTTCTGCGCTCCTCCACCACCACCATGTCGTCGTGCTGCTGCTGGACGGAGTCTTCCCCAACCTCTCCTTCTCCCCTTGCTGGATCAAGGCGTGGGAGACGTCACCGGGCTGCATGTGTGTTCAACGCGGAGGTGTCGTCCGTTCGGCACTAGGATCATCGGTGATTTGGATCCCGGCGAGTACGACTCCATCAACCCCGTTCACTTGAACGCTTCCGCTTAGCGATCTACAAGGGTATGTAGATGCACTCTTCTTCCCCTTGTTGTTGGTTTATCCATAGATAGATCTTGGTGACACGTAGGAAAATTTTGAATTTCTGCTACGTTCCCCAACACATCGTTCCTGATTCAGCCTATTATGAATGAAACATGTTTGCAATGACAATTAGATATTATAGTTGCTTATGCCATGCTTAATTAGCTAGGAGTTTATAATGGTTTACCTTGTGTGCCAACATGCTATTAAAATGGTTGTGATGTGGTATGATAGTGTGGTATCCTCCTTTGAATGATTCGAGTGACTTGACTTGGCACATGTTCACACATGTAGGTTAAACAAAATCAACATAGCCTCCACCATATTTATGTTCATGGTGGATTATATCCTACTCATGCTTGCACTCAATGTTTATTAATTTCAATGCATGTTCACGACTGTTGTCGCTCTCTAGTTGGTCGCTTCCCAGTCTTTTTCTAGCCTTCAATTGTACTGAGTAGGAATACTGCTTGTGCATCCACTTCCATAAACCCCAAAGTTATTCCATATGAGTCCACCATACCTTCCTATATATGCGGTATCTATCTACCGTTCCAAGCAAATTTGTATGTGCCAAACTGTTCCGTCCACGACGGGCGTCGGCCGTTTTTTCCCGTGTCCACGTACAGCCCGTTCACGGATCCGTGTACGTGCGTGTGCCTCGTACGTGGTTTTGCCTAGTTCTCCATGGCGCGCGTCACATTCCGTCCACGACGGGCGTCGGCCGTTTTTTCATGTGTCCACGTACAGCCCGTTCACGTGTCCGTGTAAGGGTCCGTGTACGTGCGTGTGCCTCGTACATGGTTTTGCCCAGTTTTCCATGGCGCGCGTCACGTTCCATCCACGACGGGCGTCGGCCGTTTTTTTCCACGTCTCCACGTACAGCCCGTTCACGGGTCCCTGTAAGGGTCCGTGTTCGTTTGTGTGCCTCGTATTCAAATGAAATTATGTTTTGTATGCTGGAATAGCTCATGTATCAACTAGGGATGTTTGTATCTTCCATGCTAGGCGGGTTGTTCTCAAGAGGAGTGGATTCCGCTCCTCGTTGATGAAAAAATGGCTGGTCACCGGGATGCCCAGTCCCATGCTCAAATCAAATCAAAATAATTGCAAACAAAACTCCCCCAGGACTGTTGTTAGTTGGAGGCACCTGTTGTTTCGGTCCAGCCATGGATTGATGCTTGTTGGTGGTGGGGGAGTATAAACTTTACCATTCTGTTTGGGAACCGCCTATAATGTGTGTAGCATGGAAGATATCGAGATCTCTCGGTTGTTATGTTGACAATGAAAGTATGCCGCTCAAAATATTATTCATCTCTATTTCAAAAATCGAGCTCTGGCACCTCTACAAATCCCTGCTTCCCTCTGTGAAGGGCCTATCTATTTACTTTTATGTTGAGTCATCATCCTCTTATTAAAAAGCACCAGCTGGAGAGCACCGCTGTCATTTGCATCCATTACTATTAATTTATATTGAGTATGACTATGACCGGATCTCTTTTACCATGAATTACAATTCCAGTCAGTCCTTAATCTTCAGGGGTGCTCTCCATTTATGTTTTGCGGTCTCAGAAAGGGCTAGCGAGATACCATCTTGTTATATCATATTATGATTGTTTTGAGAAAGTGTTGTCATCCGAGATTTGTTATTATTTCGCGCTAGTTGATTATATCATAGATATGAATAAATATGAGACCTAAATGTTATTGTGAATATGGTTAGTTCATAATCTTTGCTAAAAACTTGAATGCTGGCTTTACATATTTACAACAACAAGAGCAAACAGAGTTTATAAAAGTTTTTCTTTATCACTTTCAGTTTATCAACTGAATTGCTTGGGGACAAGCAATGGTTTAAGATATGTATCCATCGTATCTACTTCTCGAAACAATTTTGCCCTTGTTTTGGACTCTAACTTGCATGATTTGAATGGAGCTAACCCGGACTAACGCTGCTTTCGGCAGAATTGCCATGGTCTTATTTTTGTGGAGAAATAAAAGTTCTCGGAATGACCTGAAACTTAACGGAGAATATTTTTGGAATTAATAAAAAAAACTGGCGAAAGAATCAAGGCCAGGGGGCCCAACCACTGTCCACGAGGGTGGGGGCGCGCCCCCTGCCTCGTGGGCCCCCTGGTGTTCCACCGACCTCAACTCCAACTCTATATATTCATGTCCGGGGACAAAAAATCAGAGAGAAGGATTCATCGCGTTTTACGATATGGAGCCGCCGCCAAGCCCTAATCTCTCTCGGGAGGGCTGATCTGGAGTCCGTTCGGGGCTCCGGAGAGGGGAATCCGTCGCCGTCGTCATCATCAACCTTCCTCCATCACCAATTTCATGATGCTCCCCGCCGTGCGTGAGTAATTCCATCGTAGGCTTGCTGGACGGTGATGGGTTGGATGAGATTTACAATGTAATCGAGTTAGTTTTGTTAGGGTTTGATCTCTAGTATCCACTATGTTCGGAGATGATGTTGCTATGACTTTGCTATGCTTAATGCTTGTCACTAGGACCCGAGTGCCATGATTTCAGATCTGAACCTATTATGTTTTCATTAATATATGTGAGTTCTCGATCCTATCTTGCAAGTCTATAGTCACCTATTATGTGTTATGATCCTTTAACCCCGAAGTGACAATAATCGGGATACTTACCGGTGATGACCGTAGTTTGAGGAGTTCATGTATTCACTAAGTGTTAATGCTTTGGTCCGGTGCTCTATTAAAAGGAGGCCTTAAAGTCCCTTAGTTTCCAATA
Source organism: Aegilops umbellulata (assembly GCA_032464435.1). Classification (NCBI taxonomy): domain Eukaryota; kingdom Viridiplantae; phylum Streptophyta; class Magnoliopsida; order Poales; family Poaceae; genus Aegilops; species Aegilops umbellulata. The sequence goes on from CP136056.1 coordinate 515,838,596, forward strand.
GGACCCCGCTGCCACGGGAGGGTAGGACAAAAGATGTCATGCAAGTTCTTTTCCATCAGCACGTATGACTATATTCGGAATACATGCCTACATTACATTGATGAACTGGAGCTAGTTCTGTGTCAACCTATGTTATAACTATTGCATGAGGAATCGCATCCGACATAATTCTCCATCATCGATCCAATGCCTACGAGATTTTCACATATTGCTCTTTGCTTAGTTACTTTACCGTTGCCACTGTTACAATTACTACAAAACTGCTACTATTACTTTTGCCACTTTTACCGTTACTTCCATACTACTTTGCTGCAGATATTAAGTTATCCAGGTGTGCTTGAATTGACAACTCAACCGCTAATACTTGAGAAAAAAATTTTGCTCCCCTTGTGTCGAATCAATAAATTTGGGTTGAATACTCTGCCCTCGAAAACGGTTGCGATTCCCTATACTTGTGGGTTATCAGTGACGATCAGGACAGCAGGCCTATCCTCCTCGACTGCGACGTGGTCGGGCGTGGGATCACACATCGGCACGGGCAACAGGACGGGCCAATCCGCCTCTGCTGCAGTGCGGTCGAGCGTGGGATCATGCACCTGCACAGGTGACAGGGCGGGTTGGCGGACAGGCGACACACGCCCGTGGACCCGACCGCCAGAGTCATCATTACGCGGGGAGGCGGTGGGGCTAGGCGACACGCCCGCGCCAGTCCCACCAGGATACGTGGTACGTGCGGAGGCGTCAGCGGCAGACCCGCCAGCCGAGAGCGAATCAGCGCCTCCCGCCGCAGGCACGCAGGATCCTGCGCCGCCAGATCTCTTGGGATCGGCACCCGTAGCAGGATCGTCCTCGTGTTTTGCGCTGGTCGGGTTTGGACTGATGTGGTGCATAAAATCATGTTGCAAATTGCCATTTTCTGCCACAATTTTTTCACTATTTCCTGCAGCATCATGACTCGGATTAGTAGCACCATTGATCATATGAGCAACACTATCATCCTCCCGATCAGTAGGATTCAAAAGCTCCAGTGGTAACAGAAGAATACCGGCTCTCGGCCGTGCACCTACATTAGGATGGAAGGTGGAAAAGGGAAAGATGTTCTCATCAAACACCACATCTCCGGAGATATAGACTCTCCCGGTAGATATATCTAGGCATTTATACCCCTTGTGGAGATTACTGTATCCTACGAAGGCACACCATTTGGATCTAAATTGGAGTTTATGTGTATTGTAGGACCTGAGATTCGGCCAACATGCACATCCAAATATGCGCAGAGAAGAAGAATTCGGTGTGTCGCCGAATAGCCTAGTGAGGGGAGTCTCAAAGTTTATGACTTTGCTCGGCATCCTATTAATTAAATAGGTGGCAACAATGAAGGCCTCATCCCAGAATTTTAAGGGCATGGAGGCTTGAGCAAGCAAGGATAGACCAACTTTAACGATGTGACAGTGTTTACGTTCAGCTGACCCGTTTTGCTGATGAGCATGGGAGCAGGAAACATGCTGAGAGATCCCTATTTTGGTGAAAAAGGAATTCAATGTTTCGTACTCCCCTCCCCAATTTGTTTGGAGAGCTAAGATTTTTCGATCAAATTGTCTTTCAACAAGATTTTGGAAGTCATTAAATTTTTGCAAAACTTCAGACTTGTGTTTGATAAGGTTTATAGACTATGTGTGGGTGCCGCCGTGCATGCCGCCGGAATCGACGTACATGAAGAGGCGGAGGCGCCCGAGGCGTCCCTAAGGCTAAGCTCGCCCTCCACCTCCGCCGTGACGACGAGCTCCTCCTCGGCGACAAGCTTGGGCAGCCGCGCTTTGCCGTTGCCGGTGCGGCCCTTGCCGCTGAGCCTGGCGAGCCGCGCCCAGCGGAACCTAGGCAGCAGCGACCTGGCCGCAGCGAGCGCCCTCGGCGTCGCCGCGCGGACGATGACGACGGCCCCTCGACCCCGAACTCCTCGCCGTCGTTGAGGTAGTCGAGGATCCTCCGCCTGCTCGTGCCCTCGGCCATGGGTAGCCACGCCGACCGGCAGAGCAGAAGATGCGAATGTCGGAATGTGGAAAGCCGGGTCGTCACCTCGGATTCTTGGGCCGGGCGAGGTGGAGCGGAGCGGAAGGAGCAAAGCGGTTTTCAAACCGGGGCGGGTCGCGGTCGTGGGGGGAGGTCACGGCGGGGCCCGCTGACAGCGACCTGTCAAATGCCCTCCCCCTCTCTGTTTAAGTATTTGGGGTCTGATGATGCATGGATTGATGGATGGATGGATGGATGGGATGTCAGATGATGATGATGAGATAGCATCCATTATTTTTTCGACGTATGGCATCCATTATTTATTCATGGCGAGGTCGTTTGTCTAATCTAATCTAAACTTTGAAAGATGGCATGATCTACAGGTAGGTCAGGTGTTGCGCGCCCCGATTTGAATCGTTGGCATTTTGTCTCTGTCGGCTGCGTGATGTTCTGTTTCTTCCTTGCTGCTGCCTGCAAAACTCCATGTGAATTTACTAAAATCATCTATAAAACTCACATAGTTTTTCTTTCTACCTACGGTTTCAACAGCAGGACCCCACACATTAGAAAAGATAAGTTCCAAAGGAAATTTTAATTCACTCATAGATTGAGGATATGGTAACTGGTGACTTTTACCCTTTTGGCATGCATCACATACAACTTTATTATCATCATTGCTAACACACGGAAGTTTATTTTCACAAATGATCTTCCTAACAACAGTGGAAGATGGTGAAGTAAATATGCCCTAGAGGCAATAATAAAGTTATTATTTATTTCCTTATATCATGATAAATGTTTATTATTCATGCTAGAATTGTATTAACCGGTAACATGATACATGTGTGAATACACAGACAAACAGAGTGTCACTAGTATGCCTCTACTTGACTAGCTCGTTAATCAAAGATGGTTATGTTTCCTGGCCATAGACATGTGTTGTCATTTGATTAACGGGATCACATCATTAGGAGAATGATTTGATTGACTTGACCCATTCCGTTAGCTTAGCACTTGATCGTTTAGTATATTGTTGTTGCTTTCTTCATGACTTGTACATGTTCCTATGACTATGAGAATATGCAACTCCCGTTTACCGGAGCAACACTTTGTGTGCTACCAAATATCACAACGTAACAGGGTGATTATAAAGGTGCTCTACAGGTGTCTCCGAAGGTACTTGTTGGGTTGGCGTATTTCGAGATTAGGATTTGTCACTCCGATTGTCGGAGAGGTATCTCTGGGCCCACTCAGTAATGCACATCACTATATGCCTTGCAAGCATTGTAACTAATGAGTTAGTTGCGAGATGATGTATTACAGAACAAGTAAAGAGACTTGCCAGTAACGAGATTGAACTAGGTATTGAGATACCGACGATCGAATCCCGGGCAAGTAACATACCGATGACAAAGGGAACAACGTATGTTGTTATGCGGTTTGACCGATAAAGATCTTTGTAGAATATGTAGGAGCCAATATGAGCATCTAGGTTCTGCTATTGGTTATTGACTGGAGATGTGTCTCGGTCATGTCTACATAGTTCTCGAACCCGTAGGGTTCGAACGCTTAAAGTTTCGAAGGTTGTTTTTGTGTTTTGATGTACCGAAGGTTGTTCGGAGTCCCGGATGTGATCACGGACATGACGAGGAGTCTCGAAATGGTCGAGACGTAAAGATCGATATATTGGACGACTATGTTCGGACACCGGAATGGTTTCGGGGAGTTTCGGACATATACTGGAGTACCGGGGTGAGGGAGTCCTGGATTAGGGGGTGTCCGGGTAGCCGGACTATACCTTCAGCCGGACTCCAGGACTATGAAGATACAAGATTGAAGACTTCGTCCCGTGTCCGGATGGAACTTTCCTTGGCGTGGAAAGCAAGCTTGGCGATGCGGATATTCAAGATCTCCTACCATTGTAACCGACTTTGTGTAACCCTAACCCTATCCGGTGTCTATATATACCGGAGGGTTCTAGTCCGTAGCACAACTCCATCATACAACATTCATACCATAGGCTAGCTTCTAGGGTTTAGCCTCCTTGATCTCGTGGTAGATCTACTCTTGTACTACCCATATCATCAATATTAATCAAGCAGGAGTAGGGTTTTACCTCCATCGAGAGGGCCCGAACCTGGGTAAAAACATCGTGGCCCTTGTCTCCTGTTACCATCCGGCCTTGACGCATAGTTCGGGACCCCCTACCCGAGATCCGCCGGTTTTGACACCGACATTGGTGCTTTCATTGAGAGTTCCTCTGTGTCGTCGCTTTTGGGCTCGATGGCTCCTTTGATCATCAATAACGATGTGGTCCAGGGTGAGACTTTTCTCCCCGGACAGATCTTCGTATTCGGCGGCTTCGCACTGCGGGCCAATTCGCTTGGCCACCTGGAGCAGATCGAAAGCTATGCCCCTGGCCATCAGGTCAGGTTTGGAAGCCTAAACTACACGGCAGACATCCGCGGGGATTTGATCTTCGACGGATTCGAGCCACAACCAAGCGCGCCGCACTGCCTCGCGGGGCATGATCTAGCTCTGCCGCCGAACAGTGCCCTGGAGGCCGCAAACGCACCGGATCTGACCTTCAATTTGGAGCCAGTTGCGTCGATCGAGGATGATCGGTTGGCCGTCACCTCAGGGGCTGCGATCTCAAAGGCGATCGAGCCGAGCGCCAGCCCCGCACTCTGCAGGACCCGTGACTCCGAGGATCCGGACTCCGAACCCCCTGCGCCCCTGCCGATCGAATCCGATTGGGCGCCGATAATGGAGTTCACCGCCACGGACATCTTTCAGCACTCGCCTTTTGGCGACATCCTCAATTCCCTCAAGTCTCTCTCTTTATCAGGAGAGCCCTGGCCGGACTACGGTCAGCGAGGATGGGATACGGACGATGAAGAAATTCAAAGTCCGCCCACCACCCACTTGGTAGCCACTGTCGACAGTTTAAACGACGTGCTCAACTTCGACTCCGCACACATCGACAGCATGGATGACGATGCAGGAGATACGGATGAACCAACGCCCATAAGGCATTGGACAGCCACCTCATCTCACGATGTGTACATGGTGGATACCCCTAAAGGGAGCGCTAACGAGGAAAAAGGGGTTGGAACGGGAGATCGACCCCCCGAAAAGCAATCAAAGCATCGGCGTAAACGCCGACCCAAGCCCCACCTCGATAAAGACCCAGCCATAGAGCAGGGTGAGCCGGTAGATGGCGAGCAGGCCTTAGAGCAACCGTCCGAACAGGGCAACACGGATAGAGAAACTGAACATCCCTCCCTCGACGTAAACGGCATTTTGGACGACCTCACGCCGGATAAACCAACGAAGAAGAAGAATCTCCAACAGAGGCTCGTTGCAACAACACGTTGCCTGAAAAAGCAGAAGCGGAAGCTAAAAACAGCGGAAGATGCACTCAGGATCAGATGGATCAAAGTAATCAATACCGCAGATAAATACGGTGACAGTCGCCGCACTAAAAGCTATCCGAAGAGAAAGCTACTGCCTGAATTCGACGAAGAGGCCCTAGAGCCCTCGCATTCAAAAAATAAGAAAGCCACACGGTCGGATAGATGACCCCATGGCCAGCATAAAGCGGCAAGCGGCGCCGCACTTAAATCGGCATGCGACCCACTTAAGGATTCGCATCATGGCCCAGTCAGGTCCATTTACGGGCCCAGAAAGCAAGCTCTCGTGAGCAACGCAATAAAGCCATCATCAGAATCCGGCACACCCAAATACAGGGTCGCCGCACACCCCCTATGTTTCACCGATGAGGTTCTGGACTATGAATTTCCAAAGGGATTCAAACCCGTAAACATATAGGCATATGATGGAACAACAGACCCTGGAGTCTGGATTGAGGAATATATCCTCCACATACATATGGCTAGAGGAGATGACCTTCATGCCATAAAATATTTACCCCTTAAGCTTAAAGGGCCAGCCCGGCATTGGCTTAAAAGCCTTCCTGAAAACACACACTACAGGAATCAGCTACTTTGCCGTCAGCCATGGCGGACGGCAAAGGCATGGATGGCTGACGGCAAAGGTCTTTGCCGTCCTCCGCGGACGGCAAAAGGTGACGGCAAAGTAAGGTTCGGCAAAGAGGTACTTTGTCGTCTGCTTCGGGTGGCTGACGGCAAAGGAGCCTTTGCCATCAGCAGCGGACGGCAAAGAGTGCAGACGGCAATAAGTGTGTTGTTACTCCATTAGGTGGCTAACGGCAGGCCTTTGTCATCCGCCGCTGACGGCAAACTTCGGAAGGCCTTTGCCGTCCGCCGTGTGATGTCAGCCGACGTCACTACACGGCAGGCCTTTGTCGTCCTCCGCTGTAGGCAAAGTTTTTGCTCTTTGCCGCCCGCCACGGACGGCAAAGCCTTTGCCATCAGCCACTGTAGGCAAACTGACCAAATTGGTCAGCCTCCCAGGAAGCACAGCTTCTTGCCATGTGGCCTCTTTGCCGTCCGCTGCTGATGGCAAAGAGCTCTTTGTCGTCGGTGGCAGACGGCAAAGAGCCTGCATATTGGCTCTTTTTTTCTGTTATTTTGAATCCAACAATTTTCAGAGCAAATATATATGACATATATAGATATATTTCCATATCAGATATCCAGCACATAAGTTTCATATCACATATCACATATCACATAAGTTTCATCCATACACATTGTTCATACATAAGCAAGTTCCATCCATATACATATTACAATGCAAAGTTTCATCAAGATAGGAAGTTTCATCATAGCAAGCTAGATACAATGCAAAGTTTCATCAAAGGAAAAGCAAGCACTCCACCATAGCAAGCTAGGTTCCATGAAGTGAATGAAATCTGCAAAATGGTAAATAAGAAAGTTAGAAATGGGTGACTTAGGTAAAATGGATCACTTATAAGCTAACTTGGATAAATTGGATCACTTATAAGCTAACTAAGGTAAAATGAGTCATTTTAGAGCTAACTTAGGTAGAATGGATCGTTTATGAGCTAACTAAGTTAATTATGCAATTTTAGACATAAGTAAGCTAAGTACATATCATTTTAGAGCTAACTTAGGTAGAATGGGTGGTTTATGAGGTCAGTAAGCTTATTAAGTCATTTTGGAGGAAAAGAAGCTAACTCTAGGTCATTATGGTAAGCATATTGGAGGAAATAAAGCTAAGTCTAGGTCTTTATGCATTCGTTAAGCAAAACACTAGAGAAACTCACCGTGATCACGGAGGTGTAGGACCGGGCTGGCTCGCACCGGTAGCTGGAGAAGGAGCGAGCTGGCTCGCGCCGGTAGCTGGAGAAGGATCGTGCGATGCATTTCTGGAGTTAAGCTGCACCAAAGATCATTTCCAATGTCTCGTTAGCATTATGACACTCAAATGTTAAGACTAGCAAGTAATGTCCATTCAAATTAAACTCACCGTGCTCCTAGGAGCAATCACTGGCATCGGCGGAGTGGTCTGACCGGACTTCTCGCACACAGACTGCACATTTGGTTTTCACAACAGAGTCATACTAGTTAGTAATGAGACTCAAATGTTAAGACTAGCAAGTAATCTGCAGAAGAAACTTACCACAAGGAGCTCGTACATGGCCCTTGCCTGCATGTCATTCCGTGCCCTCTCCTCCTCCAACATCTTTGTCGTCTTCTCCTCCAACTCCCGCTGCCTCTCCGCCGCCTCCGCCAGAAGTTTCTCCGTTCTATCTCTCTCACTCTGTATAGCAGCCTGCAACACCACTCACATGACCATTTGTAATCATTGATGGAAGCGCACACAATGTAATGGAGAAAGATAGCTGATTACGTATAACTAACCTTGAAGGCGAGTTGGACTAGTCCTTCACGAGGCCTTATCTCAGGAGCGGAGCTCGACTGGCGCGCCTTGATCTCCGGGAGAGTGCTAGGACAACGGATAAGTCCATCTCCCATGGCTATGGAGCCATGGGACCTCCCGCCACCAGATATCATCATCAACTCTGTATCAATGGGACCCTGGCTCGGGTTAAAGTCCTCCCCTTTCCTCGCCTTCCCCTGATCTCTATATTGCACGATCATCGAGGTCAGACACAGAGAATGCCTTGACTTTCTTGTAAGGGCCAGTGTGGGCCATGGCATACAGGTCGTACACCTCTCGCACCTTATCCGCCTTATTGTAGCATGCCTGAAAGAGAGAAACAAAGTAAATTAGTAATTAAAGGGCTAAAGCTAGCATGATGAATGAATTGCATGAATCATGAAGCAAACCACATACCCAGTTCCGCCCGTACTGAAATAAGTTTGAGCTGCCTTGGTGGTGTGGCACACCTTCCATTTGGGCACGTTTGTCCTTGGCCTCTTTGTGGGTGGCCAGCCATTCTTCTGAGCACCACGCATTGACCAACACCTCTCAACAATCCATACGATCTGCACACCATCTCGGAGGGGCCTAAGTTAGCAAATAGAAACTTGAGCGCTAAGGCTATGAATTACTAAATGAAGGAAGTAAGTACAAGGCCTTAAGAATTACCTTCATGTACTTCTCCTTACTCAAGCACTTATCGCGGCACTCCTTCTTGGGCTTCTTGATACCACGCCCGGCGTAGTAGTCTCGAACAGCCTGCACCCGAACCTCATGCCGTAAGTTCTGAAGTAGGCGCTTGCACTCCTTGTGGATAACATGATCCGCCTTCTCCTCGTATCCCTCCTCACACCTGTAGAATGTCTGCAATCAAATGAGACAATATTGATTAGTACAATTAATAACTAGCTAGTTGAAGATTTTTAATTGTGTAAAGGAGCAATTACCCAGAACTTTCTGATCACGACGTTTGCCCTCGTCTTGCACAAGACACCGTCGATAATTTCACCCGGCGGGGCCGGGGCAGCCAAGTAGTGCTCCCAAGTCAATCCAACCTCTGGAAGCCGACCCTCACCAGGCAACGTGACAAACCCCGGGAAGTTTTGCTGAATCAGAACTCCAAGGACGGAGTTGGGCCGGCGGACACTTTCATGGTGGTCCCAACCCCTGCAGCATGACAAGGCCAACACATCAGTTATTTGAAGAAACATGAATGCAGAAGGTACAAAAAGATTAAATGCACTTACCTCTCCCCATCAGGGAAAATCAACCACCTCTGCTCGCGGGTCGCCGGCACGGACGGGAGCCGTGTAGCACCACGCTGGTAGACGTTGCCCCCCTCCTCCCCCTCCTCATCAGTCGGCTCCCCGCCATCATCGGCATGGCCACTCGGCTCCCCGCCATCCTCAGGCTGACCCGACCAGGTACCCCATCCAGATGTGTGCTCCTCCAGGGTCTCGTGGGCCCAAGTCTCGTGGGCCGAAGGCCCGTCGACCCGAGGCTCGTGGGCCGAAGACTCGTGAACCGGAGGCTCATGGACCGGAGTCCGTGCAGCCTCCTCCTCAGACGAGTCCACCCTAGCAGTCACGTGCTCGGGTGAAACAGCTGGGGGCGGTGGCGAGGAAGGCGTCGTAAGAGTCACCCTACCTCCTCTCCCACGACCACGTGCTCCACCTCCTTTCTTCTTCTTACCTCGTCCCCTGCTGGGCACCGCGGTCGACGAAGAAGGGCCCGGCGGTGTCGCCATACTGTCCAGCAACGCTCGGCGGAGAGGTGCGTGTGGAATGGAAGACCTCGCACCACGCGCCGACAAAGAAGGGGCCTCGGCGCGCTCCCGACCAGCGCCCACCATCTTTCAACACCTGCCATGACAAAGAATAAATGAAATTAGCACAACATAAAAAAAAAGTACCGACATGAATAATAATATGTATATCACTTAAGTGTATCATCATCAAGTACAACATAAAAAAATTGAATACCTGACACTACTAATAATCTCGATCAGTATCATCAATAAATGCATAGTCATCATCATCACTATAATCAATGATGGGCTCATAGGGTTCATTGGCATCAACATGTGCAAGCCACCTTGACGTAATCGGTCAAGCATTGACAGGTCATCCGCAGCAGTAACCTCTTCTTGTTCCGGCTCTTCTTGTTCCTCCTCTGGGGTGATGTCGGATTCATTGTCGCTGTCTACTTCAATGTTTTGGGGTGAAGTATAGCGGTTCTTGAAACGCTTTTTGCAAAGACGTGTCTCTTGGAAGAATTCTCCTTCATATGTGTCTGCGTTAATGTGAGGTTCATAATCCTCTTCCTTTGGGGGAGAAAGTCTAGCACGTGGCGGCACTTCATAAACGACATCCCAACCTTTCAGATTTGGATTAGTTTGGCAGGCCCACGGTAGATAGAATACTTGGGTCGCCTGTTGAGCTATAATATAGACATCAGGAACATCTAAATGAATGCTTTGGTTGATTTCAACTAGCCCTATATGTTCATGAGTCCTTCTAGTCTCCTTCGGCTGAAACCAATAACATTTGAAGACTACGACATTCGGTGGGTTTTCACCATAGAATAGAAGTTCATAAATTGCTTCAACTCTCCCATAATACTTGGTACCTCCTTCGCCGATAGCAGATACACAACAATTTGTAGACTTTCGGTCGGCCATAGATAGCTCTTTGCCATAGGTACGAAAGCAATACCCGTTGATGTCGTACTTGTCAAATGAACGGACCTTATAGTCAAAACCATCAGCGACTTCTCTCAATTCGGCGTCCATAGACTCTGAATTAGCCTACAAGTTTAATATGAAAGGATTGTTGCATTATGCACAAATTAGCGAATGAAATGAAATTGTCTAATACTCCCTCCGTTCGGAATTACTTGTCTCAGAAATGGATGTATCTAAAACTAAATACGTCTAGATACATCCATTTCTGCGACAACTAATTCCGAACGGAGGGAGTAGAAATTACCGTTTGTTTGAACCAAGAGAACAAACCGGGATAGCCACCTCCTTGCTTTGCGAGAAGCTCATACTCTCCGACGGAATCCTTTTGGATCTCCGCTCCATACGAGAATATGGAGACGTATCGACTGTATGACATATCCAGGAATAAGAGTAGTTCAAAGGAAATAGAAGTTGAGAAACAATGTACCGAGAACTTACTCGATGTACGGCCGCACTTCTATCAGGTTGTTGAAGATATACAACAAAATGGTCCGCCATTCTTGGTTATCCAAAGATACTGGATGTGAAACACTAGCTGGTGCGAGATTCCCTTTGAATAGGCTGAGGTTGGATCCACCCTTTTTTTGGCTCATCAACATTGTACCGAGGCTTCGGATTATGCAAATGACGATTTTTGGCTTCGTAGTGCGCTGTTACGAAGTTTGCCACCTCCTCTGTGATGAATGCCTCAGCCATCGATGCTTCAATTCTACGTTTATTTTTACATTTTTCTCGAAGCGTCTTCTGCATCCTATCAGTTGGGTAGCACCAACGATTTTGCACGCCCCCCCCCCCCCCAATCTTGCCTCGGTCGGGAGATGCAAAATCAAATGCTGCATTGGATTAAAGAAGCCCGGTGGAAAGATCTTCTCTAACTTGCAGATCAACTCCGGCGCCAACTCTTCCATTTCTTCTAGCACGCCAGGCGATGGTTCTTTCGCACAAAGAACACGGAAGAAATAGCTGAGTTCTGCCAGTACTAGCCATTCATCCTCAGGGATGAAGCCACGCAACATCACCGGCATTACCCTCTCAATCCATATGTGCCAATCATGACTCTTAAGACCAAATATCTTCAGTTTATCAAGATTCACTCCCCTCTTTAGATTCGCTGCATACCCATCGGGGAACATCAACTGCTGTTGCACCCACAAGAGAATTTCCCTCATAGCTGGCCTTCCAAGATTGAACCATGCCTTTGGCTTCATCCAGTTCTGCTTTCCTTTCGGTTCTTTCATGTTTTGTAACGGCCTATCACATAGCGCCTCCAGATCGACTCTAGCCTTAGTATTATCCTTTGAATTCCCATCTATGCCGAACAATGTACCAAAAAGTGCCTCGGTGATATTCTTCTCAGTGTGCATCACGTCGATGTTGTGTGGGCAAAGGAGGTCTTTGAAGTAAGGCAGATCCCATAAGCATGTGTTGTGAGTCCACGCGTGCTTAGTATTATACCCCTTGAAGTACCCTGGACGTTGTGGATCTGGCTCGAGAGCGTTTAACTGATCCAGGGTCTGTTGGCCTGTCAATGCAGGTGGTGCAGAGTTTTTGACAACTCTACCCCTGATGAAGCTCTTCTTGTCTTTCCTGAACTTATGGCGAGGATCCAGGAACTGTCTCTGCATGTCGAAGCAAGAAAACTTGCGACCGGCCTGAAGCCAACGAAACTCAAGAGCTCCCTTGCATGTGGGGCACGGGAACCTTCCATGCACACACCAGCCAACGAATAGCGCATACGCCGGCAAGTCATGCGTCGAGTACATGTACCAGACACGCATTATGAAGTTCCGTTTGCTAAAGGCGCCGTATGTCTTGAACCCATTATCCCAGGCTTCTTGCAATTCGTCCTTAAGCGGCTGCATGTACACATTCATATTTTTGCCCGGATAATTGGGTCCTGGAATTATCAACGTCAGGAAAATGTTCTTCCTTTGCATAATCTGTCCGGGGGGGAGATTGAGTGGAAAAACAAATACGGGCCAACAACTGTATTGGGCTGCCATCATACCAAACACACTGAACCCATCCGTGCTGATGCCGACTCGAGGATGCCTCGGATCTGCCGCTTTGTCAGCATGTAATTCATCAAACTTTTTCCATGCAACACCATCCGATGTGTGTACCATCATCAGATTCCCATCTGCATCTAGTTCGGTTCTTTTGCCTGTTTTGTGCCATGTCATCTGTCTGGCCGTCTCTTCAACCATGAAAATACGTTGAAGTCTTGGTACGATTGGCATATACTGAAAAACACTAACGGGGATTTTGGTCTATGTCTTCTCACCCATACCGTTGTCTACCACAATATACCTGGAAGACTTGCAAATGGGACAATAGTTCAAGTCCGCATAGTCAAGCCTAAATAAGGCACATCCTTTCTCACAGGCATGTATCTTCTCATAGGGCATCTTCAGTGCACGGAGGATTTTGTCCGACTGGTACAGGTTTGCAGGCATTACATGGCCTTTGGGTAGAAAGCGTCCAAATTCTGTCATAATTGCGTCATAGCATTCTCTGCCCAAGTTGAACTGAGCCTTCAGAGCCATTACTTGTGAGATGGCATCCAACTGACAAAGCTCAGTGTGCTCGTGGAGCGAACGTTTTGAAGCCTCCAACATTTCATTGAAGGCCTTTGCAGATTCCTCCATCTCCTCGTCCGGATCCCGAGCATCATCATAGTCTTGCACCATGTTTTCCACCCCGGTACCATGCTCGTCGGTGCGACGACGATCCACCTCAGCTCGGTCACGTTGGGCAGACTCACCATGAAATGTCCACACCGTATAATCAGGCGTAAAACCACTCTTCTGTAGATGTTTGCCCATTTCAGCCTCTGTCTTCTTTTCCCAATTGCCGCACCGGAAATAGGGGCACCAGGTTTTCTTTTGGCCATTTGCAAATGCGGCTTTCACAAACCCCTTGGTTTTTGTGAACCATTCAGCGCTCCATTTGTTCTAACCAGTGTGACCGGTATACATCCACGCACGGTCACTCATCTTGACTTTCAGAGCTACTAGACACACAACAATTATATATGTAATTCACCATGTATATATTCATCGGTTGATCTACTTTGTCAATTTTATTACGTCCATGCAACCTACACTCTAATAGGTAATGATAGGTCCTAATCCCACCCGTGTATGTGTAGATTGGGTTCATTTTCCCATGCTATGCTCCGGATCCGACGCAAAATTTCGGCAGCACCTCCCCGTTGTTCTCCTGATACACGTCTCTGCAATAAACAGAGAGGATGTGTACCCGGAGAACAACAGGGGAGGCACTGACGAAATTTATGTGTCAGATCCGAAGCAAAGCATATGGGAAAACGAACCCAATCTACACATATTCGGGCTGTCCATGGATAGCGTTGGACAATTCGAAAGAATCAAGGTTATAAATATGCAAATGCATGCATATTTATAACTATGACGCATTCGAATGGGAGACACATATTGGTTACGCATACTGATGATTCAAGACACATATATAGCTAGCTATCAAGTTTCATCGGAATAGAGCAAATAATTAATGGGGGAGGAGGATATGTCATTTGTGCTCACCCACGAATGAATGGGCAGAGCTCGTCAGACGCACGGCGAGGTCGTCGAACACCAAACCTCGCAGCGATGAAACAACTGCACATTTAAAAATACCCGGTCAACACAATTATATATGATGTTTTTCATAACAAAATCGAAGAATATATGACCTAACTAATAATTCACAAATATATGACCCCGTCGGCCTCTGGAAGGCCAAAGAACACCTTTTCGGGGGGTGTCGGGGGTCGGGGTGCCGTGTCGGTGTCGGGGTGCCGTGTCGGGGTCGGGGTGCTGTTTCGGGGTCGGGTGGTCGGGGTGTCGTGTCGGTGTCGGGGTCAGGGGGTCGGTTGTCGGGTTGTGGTGTCGGGGTTGGGGTGTCGGGGTGTGGTGTCGGGGTTGGGGGTCAGGGGGTCAGGTGTCGGGGGGTCGGGGTCGGGTGTCTGGGTGTCGGGGTGTCGTGTCGGGGTCGGGGTGTGGTGTCAGGGTGTCGGGGGTCGGGGTCGGGGTGTCGGGCCGGGGTGTCGGGGTGGCGTGTCAAGGTCGGGGTGTCGGGGGTCGGGGTCGGGGTGTCGGGGGTCGGGGTCGGGGTGTCAGGCCGGGGTGTCGGTGTGGCGTGTCGGGGTCGGGGTGTCGGGGGTCGGTGTCGGGGGTCGGGGGTCGAGGGTCGGGGTCGGGGTGTCGGGCCCGGGTGTCGGGGGTGGCGTGTCGCGGTCGGGGTGTCGGGGGTCGGGGGTCGAGGTCGGGCTGTCGTGCCGGGGTGTCGGGGTGGCCTGTCGGGGTCTTCTTCTTCTACTACTACTACTTCTACTTCTTTTCTTCTTCTTCTTTTTTCATCTTTTTTCTAACTTCTTTTCTTTTCTTCCTTTCTTCTTCTTCTACTTCCTTTCTTTTCTTCTTCTTCTACTTCTTCTACTACTTCTACTTCTTCTAAGTCTTTTCTAACACTAACACTAACACAATCTAGCACTAGCAATTAAATAGCAAAAAAATGAAAAAACTGAAAGAAAAAAAGTAGTCCCTCACCGGAGCAATGGGACGGTCGGCGGGGGCGGTGACAGGGGGGCGGGCGGCGGGAGCAGTGGCGGGGGCGGCGCCGGGCGGCGGGAGCAGTGGCGGGGGCGGCGCCGGGCGGCGGGAGCAGTGGCGGGGGCGGCGCCGAGCGGCGGGTGGGGGCGGGGGCGGCGCCGGGCGGCTGCGGCGTCGCCGGGCGGCGGGAGAAGTGGCGGGGGCGGCGCCGGGCAGCGGGAGCAGTGGCGGGGCGGCGCCGGGCTGCGGGTGGGGGGCGGGGGCGGTGCCCGGCGGCGGGTGGGGGGCGGGGGCGGGGCGGGTGCGGGGGCGGCGGCGGGGGGCGGGGGCGGCGGTGGGTGCGGGGCGTCGGGGAGGAGAGATGAGAACAGATCGAGTAACGGGCAGGGGGATGGGGCCGTTAGGTAGGCCCTTCTTTGTCGTCCGCCTATCTTTGCCGTCCGCCATTATCTCCCTTTGCCGTCCGCTAGCGGAGGGCAAAGAAGTAGGGCGTTAAGTTTTTTCTAAACGGGTGGGGGGTGGGGGCCACCTCTCTCTTTGCCGTCAGCCAGCGGAAGGCAAAGTTTCTTTGCCGTCAGCTGGCTGAAGGCAAAGAGCCGGCAGATGGCAAAGGCCTGTTTTACCATCTGCCATTTCTTTGTCGTCCGCTTTTCGGTAGCTGATGGCAAGGAGCTTCTTTGCCGTCCGCTAGCCGACGGCAAAGAGCTGGCAGATGGCAAAGTAGCTGATTCCAGTAGTGACAATTAGAAGTTGGGAAGAGCTCGAGGATGCTTTTCGAGCAAATTTTCTAGGGACCTATGTCCGCCCTCCAGATGCAGACGATCTTAGCCACATAACTCAACAGCCTAGAGAATCAGCTCGGCAATTCTGGAATAGATTCCTCACTAAAAACGAATCAGATAGTCGACTGTCCGGACGCCGAAGCCTTAGCAGCTTTCAGGCATAACGTCCGAGACGAATGGCTTGCCAGACACCTCGGCCAAGAAAAGCCAAGAACAATGGCCGCACTAAAAAGCCTCATGACCCGCTTTTGCGCAGGAGAGGACAGCTGGTTGGCAAGATGCAGCCCCAGCGACCCAAGTACATCCGAAACCAGGGATGGAAACGGAAAACCACGACGCAACAAGGACCGTCGCCGGACAAAGGAAAAAAGTCCGAAGAGCACGGCAGTCAACACCGGATTCAAAGGCTCACGACAGAATCAGACAAAACCTCCCCTCTAGGATAACAGGGACGATCCATCCAATTTAAAAAAAATCCTGGACAGGATATGTCAAATACACAGTACTCCTGGGAAGCCTGCTAACCATACCCACAGAGATTGTTGGGTTTTCAAACAATCCGGCAGACTCAACGCCGAACACAAGGGGCTCGACACACCAAGTGAAGACGAGGACGAACCCCAAAAACAGAGTACCAGGAAACAAAAGAACTTCCCACAAGAAGTAAAAACTGTAAACTTGCTTCACATAACAAAACGTGCGGCGCCCATAAAGGTACGCACCACACGACCTATCCCAAAGGGGTCCCGCCACTGGTTGTCAAAACCAATCATCTTCGATCAACTGGATTAATCTAGGAGTACCAGGAACGCAGGCTGGACTGCCTTGGTACTCGATCCAATAATTGGCGGACTACAGTTTTCAAATGTCCTTATGGACGGCGGTAGTGGACTAAACCTGATATATCAGGACACAATCCATCACATGGGGATAGACCCAGCAAGAATCCGCCGCAGCAAAACCTCCTTTCAATGGGAAACACCTGGTCCGGACACCCATTGCATGGGTTTTCTCCGGCTCGAACTTCTATTCGGCTATACCGATAACTTCCGCCGCGAAAAGCTGACCTTCCACATCGTCCCGTTCTCAAGTCGCTATCAAGCACTACTAGGACGCGAAGCTTTCACCCGCTTTAACGCAATACCGCATTATGCATCCCTCACGCTTAAGATGCCCGGTCCACGAGGCATCATCTCTTTGAAGGGGAAGCACTGAAGTGCGCCTCCCCCAAGCGGAGGACTGTGCGGCCGCTGTGGCAGCCCCACAGTAAAAATGTCCATACACCCCCGCACTAGGGGCTTCGCACATATACAATGAGAGACAATAAAGCTCAATTTTATATATTTTTTATATACCCTTTTTTTAAAAAAACCTTTTTTTTTGGCACGACCCATTTTCAACTCAGTTCCTCTCTTTTACAGATGAACGTCGTGCGACGCCCGTCCAGGATACGGCACAACGGAGACACAGGCGCAGACGTGCAGTAGGGACCCGTCCTAAAGGATTCTTTTTAGATTAAGACCCTGCGTAAACCTTTTTTACTGTCTCTTGTTGCTACATATCCCCTGGTTTTCTCTCATATAACCAAGGAGGAGGTTGGCGTCTTGGCATGTGGCCACGTCAGAATTTTTGCGCATACTTGGACACTAGGGGCTTTTTTAATAAAAAGTGTTGTCTTGCCCGCACTCATAAAGACCGAACACCTTAGGGAGTGTTCGGCGTCGCGAGTTTTGGCATTATATGCATCAGCTCGAATCATGTCTTTGGTCAAATGTTGGGTTGCCCGGCTCCTGAGTTCGGCTACCTTACGTTCCGCTCTATCGGCTAAGGTAGCACCGGGAGAACTACTACGATTGTGCCCCGGTTAGGCCGGGCGAGCACCTCAGTAGAGAAAGCCGAAAACTGACTGTCATGATGTAACGTGAGACTGGTCAGCCACTCGATGACCTATCGGAATCTATAGGATTCCTTCGCTTTAACGAAGGGCCGTTTCCCGGCCAGACACATACGCGCCCCGAACTCGGGCGAGCGCAGACGCCACCAAGGGGCTACCTAAATAGTCTCACTATCAAGCTCCTATGGCTAAGTGAAAGTGTTAAAGCATTATAGTCCGGTTGCCTGGCCCGCTGCGTTATTACCTCCTTTGTAGGACCAAGACGTTGGGTTAAGTGTGAAAATGCGTCTTCTGCGAGCACCCCCGCACTATGTGCGTGGGGGCTGAAGCCAACGACTGCCATCTTTTAGATTTTGTATATATATATATATATATATATATATATATATATATATATATATATATATATATATATATATATATATATATCTTAAAACGGCCGCACAGGAGGTGTTCCAAATACTTAAGGCACAAGTATAAAAGGCCAATACAATTTATCAAAATATTCCTTTATAATTACATATGCTATGTTAACATAGCATCCTTCGAGCACTGCGTCTCTATTACACGAGCGCCTTCAAGGACTTCCTGAAAATAGTGCTCGGAGGGTACTCGGATTTCGTCCGAGTCTCGGGACGCAACAACGGTGGTATCCATCTCTGCCCAGTATGTTTTGACACGGGCAAGAGCCATCTGCGCGCCCTCTATGCATGCTGACCTCTTCATCGCACCAATACGCGGCACCGCGTCAAGGACTTGCTGCACCAAGCCGAAATAACTCTTCGGCTCCGATCTCCCCGGCCACAGATGACCCATGATGTACTTCATGGAGAGTCCAGACAACCTATTCAGTTCGGCCCATTGAGCCAAACGATCGTCCACTGCCAGTGGACGCTCTGGATTGTGAAACTGCGACCAGAAAAGCATTTCCACTTCGCGATCTTTTTGATCTCGAAAGTGTTCAGTTGCATCAGCAGCACTTGCTGCCAAATCCAGATAGGTGTCTTCCACACTCCACATCCGGTCCAACGGAGCAAACTTCGGATCACAAAACTTCCTCCGCAGCATAAAGGGCTTTCCAGCCGAAATCTGTTCGGCCTGACGCAGCTCCTCCTTCACAGCTCTCATCGCAGAGCGAGCGTCCTTGGCATCGGCAACGGCCTTCTCTAAGTCCGTCTGTCTCGCCCGGTCTTCTTTCTCAAGAAATTTGCAACGGTCTGCAGCGCCCTTTAACTTTTCGGCCATCTCGGCCATCTCTTCCTTGCTTCGGCAGTGAGCTGCTTGTTCGGCTCTCAGCTCTTCAAGGGCTTTCTTTCCAGCTGAATCGCTTTTTCTGGCTTGATCCTTAGCTCGGGCAAGTTCTGCCCTGAGACTCTCCACGGCGGTCTCACCATCTGCGTCAAGCACACACATCGTAAGACACTGGCATAAAACTTGTCTTACCGGATGCCACCCGAGGAATTACATACCTTGAGCCTCATCAAGCCGCTTGTTGACAAGCGCGATGTTGGCATCTGCCACGTCCAGTTGCCGCTTTAGTTCGGCAAAATCATCAGTTCGGCTCGATTCCGGACACCCTGCCGCCTACATTCAAAGGCGACATCTTAGACCTAGGATTATGATCCTCTGCGTGCCGTCATTTCTTGACGACGCACAGAGTCTCAGGGGCTACTATCTACACAGGGGGCATCTTACTTATGCGCAACTGACAAAAGCGTACATTATCCAACGTACCTCAAAACCCGTCAGTAAGCTTTTGACGGCCTCATGCAATCCGCTTTCTGCGGATGAAATCCTTTCAATCACCGCGCCCATCAATGCACGGTGCTCCTCTGAGATAGAAGCTCGCCCCAGCAGAATCTTTAGCTCCTCCAGCCGAGCACCAGACGGTGTCGGACTGGTCCCATGCCCTCTTTCGAAGGCCGGACACGGAGAACCTTGAGGGGCCACATAGCTATCTTCTTCCCCAACCGGATTCGGAGAAACCCTCCGCAACGACACCTCAGGGTCGCCCGCCTCACTAGGCGGCACGGCAGGGGGAGGCGTCCCGCTCTTCATCATCTCCGGAAGAAGATCCCCCGAAGATGAGCTCTGCTGAGAAGGGCTGAGGTCCGAACTACAAGGTAAAATTTCGGTTAAGTCTTCTCAGATATAAAATCAAGGATTTCCCTAATCCGTCAAAAGGAAAACCTTTCTCTACTTACGGCTCACTGGAGGACTGACCCCTGTGAGAGCGTAGTTCGGCCGAGGAACTCCTCGGCGTCGGACCCTCTGACGAGGATTTTTTTCCCCCGCTTCGAGGCCATGGTCTCCGGGTCGTCAGAGGCGGCCCTCTTCTTCCCCTTAGGAAAGGAATTGTTGGTTCCTCCCTTCGGAGCAGCCTCCTTCGAGGAGGCCATAGTTTCCCTGTTCTCCCCCATACTTCCCTCTAAAAGCATTAACTTCAACATCCTGACAAGCACGGGATCCGGCCTGGTTTCGGGAAGGGGAGCCGGACACCTGGTCAGCTTCGCCTTCGCTATCCACTCCTGTTTAAAAGGATAGCTCTTTTAGGGGCAAGCTTATGACAATTATACGGATAGCAGGTCCAGGCATAGGGTTACTTACTTGAGTATCCGGGCGATTGCAACTTAGGCCTCCATCCTCGGTTGAATCTGGACACATCTCCTGTGATCCGAAGAACAGTCTATACATCTCCGCGGGCGTTGCACCCATGAAACTCTGGAGAGCTCGCGGTCCCTCTGGATTAAACTCCCACAGGCGAAGGGAGTGACGTTTGCCGGGCAATATCCGGCAAATCGGCATGACCTGCGTCACTTTGACTAGGCTGAGGTCTCCTTCTAAGAGATCCCTAATGCGGCCCTGCAGCAGGGGCACGTCTTTGGGTAACCCCCAATCTAACCCTTTGCTGACCCATGACGCTAGCCGTGGTGGGGGACCCGAGCGAAAGGCAGGAGGCGCCACCCACTTGGTGCCCCGGGGAGCGGTGATATAAAACCACTCTCGTTGCCACAAGCCTAGCTCCTCTTGAAAAGAGCCCTCGGGCCATGGAGCATCAGCATTTCTGCTTATGACAGCGCCTCCGCACTCTGTGTGCCGTCCCTCGATCATCTTCGGCTCCACTTTAAAGGTCTTGAGCCATAATCCGAAATGAGGGGTAACCCGGAGGAACGCTTCACACACAACGATGATAGAGGAGATGTGGAGGATGGACTCCGGAGCTAAGTCATGGAATTCCAGCCCGTAATAAAACAATAGCCCTCTCACAAAGGGATCCATGGGGAAGCCTAATCCCCGAAGGAAATGAGACATGAACACCACGCTCTCGCCGGGCTGGGGACTGGGAATGGCCTGCCCTTGAGCAGGCAACCTGTGCGAAACTTCGCCGGTCAAGAACTTAGCCTCTCTTAACTTTAGCACGTCCTCCTCCGTGACGGAGGAAGGCGTCCATCGGCCTTGAAGGTCAGAGCCAGACATTGTCGAAGGTCCGAAGCGCCTGGAATCTGGAGCCTAGGGTGTTGGAACTCGAGGCGACGGGCGAACTCGCTTGAGATTGAAAGGAGTAAGTCCTTGGTCTCTTTATAAGAGGTTGAATACCAAGAGCCCTCCCCGTAACCGTTTGGGGCTCGCCTTTAATCGAGGAAACGTGCTAACGGGCACGATTGGGTTACCCACGTCCGTATTGATGAGAATCCCGTAAAAGGGGGACACGATCTCTGCTTTGACAAGACATGCCAAAGAAACCGCCTCGCAAAACGTGCTGAGGTGGAAAAGCAAAAACTATTCGAGTAAAGGACTTGGCCGTAGTGTGATGACGCACTGCGGAATACGTCAGCAGATTTGATTTGTGTTAATTCTCTCTATGGCAATATGTGGAAACTTATTTTGCAGAGCCAGACACTACTCTTGGTGTTTACGATCTTCTATGAAGGACTTGGAGGAGGAACCCGCCTTGCAATGCCAAAGACAATTTGCGCGCCGGACTCGTCGTCATTGAAGCCTGGTTCAGGGGCTACTGAGGGAGTCCTGGATTAGGGGTGTCCGGGTAGCCGGACTATACCTTCAGCCGGACTCCAGGACTATGAAGATACGAGATTGAAGACTTCGTCCCGTGTCCGGATGGGACTTTCCTTGGCGTGGAAGGCAAGCTTGGCGATGCGGATATTCAAGATCTCCTACCATTGTAACCGACTTTGTGTAACCCTAACCCTATCCCGTGTCTATATAAACCGGAGGGTTCTAGTCCATAGGACAACTCCATCATACGACATTCATACCATAGGCTAGCTTCTAGGGTTTAGCCTCCTTGATCTCGTGGTAGATCTACTCTTGTACTACCCATATCATCAATATTAATCATGCAGGAGTAGGGTTTTACCTCCATCGAGAGGGCCCGAACCTGGGTAAAAACATCGTGTCCCTTGTCTCCTGTTACCATCCGGCATTGACGCACAGTTCAGGACCCCCTACCCGAGATCCGCCGGTTTTGACACCGACACGGGGGGTTACCGGAACCCCCCGGGGAGTTTAATGGGCCAAGATGGGCCTTAGTGGAGAAGACAAGGGGCGGCTAGGGCTGGCCGCGTGCCCCCTCCCCCTCTAGTCCGAATTGGACAAGGAGGGGGTGGCGCCCCCTTTCCTTCCCCCCTCTCTCCTTCCCTTCCTTTCCCCCTCCTACTCCAACTAGGAAAAGATGGAATCCTACTCCCGGTGGGAGTAGGACTCCTCCCTAGCATGCCCTCCCCTGGACAGCCACCTCCTCCCCCCTGGTCCTTCATATACGGGGGCAAGGGGGCACCTCTAGACACAACAATTGATCTCTTGATCTCTTAGCCGTGTGCGGTGCCCCCCTCCACCATATTCCACCTTGATCATATCATAGCGGTGCTTAGGCGAAGCCCTGCGTCGGTAGCATCATCATCACCGTCACCACGCCATCGTGCTGACGGAACTCTCCCGTGAAGCTCTGTTGGATCGGAGTTCGCGGGACGTCATTGAGCTGAATGTGTGCTGAACTGGGAGGTGTCGTACGTTCGGTACTTGGATCGTTCGGATCGTGAAGACGTACGACTACATCAACCGCGTTGTGCTAACGCTTCTGCTTTCGGTCTACGAGGGTACGTGGACAACACTCTCCCCTCTCGTTTCTATGCATCACCATGATCCTGTGTGTGCGTAGGAAATTTTTTCAAATTACTACGTTCCCCAATAGTGGCATCCGAGCCTGGTTTTATGCGTAGATGTTGTATGCACGAGTAGAACACAAGTGAGTTGTGGGCGATACAAGTCATAGTGCTTACCAGCATGTCATACTTTGGTTCGGCGATATTGTTGGATGAAGCGGCCCAGACCAACATTACGTGTACGCTTACGCGAGAGTGGTTCTACCAACGTCCTTTGCACACAGGTGGCTGGCGGGTGTCCGTTTCTCCAACTTTAGTTGAACCGAGTGTGGCTACGCCCGGTCCTTGAGAAGGTTAAAACAGCACCAACCTGACGAACTATCGTTGTGGTTTTTATGCGTAGGTAAGAACGGTTCTTGCTCAGCCCGTAGCAGCCACGTAAAACTTGCAACAACAAAGTAGAGGACGTCTAACTTATTTTTGCAGGGCATGTTGTGATGTCATATGGTCAAGACATGATGCTATATTTTATTGTACGAGATGATCATGTTTTGTAACTGAGTTATCGGCAACTGGCAGGAGCCATATGGTTGTCGCTTTATTGTATGCAACGCAATCGCCCTGTAATGCTTTACTTTATCACTAAGCGGTAGCGATAGTCGTAGTAGCAATAGTTGGCAAGACGACAACGATGCTACGATGGAGATCAAGATGTCGCGCCGGTGACGATGGTGATCATGACGGTGCTTCGGAGATGGAGATCACAAGCACAAGATGATGATGGCCATATCATATTACTTATATTGAATGCATGTGATGTTTATCCTTTATGCATCTTATTCTACTTTGATTGACGGTAGCATTATAAGATGATCTCTCACTAAATCTCAAGATAAAAGTGTTCCCCCTGAGTATGCACCGTTGCCAAAGTTCGTCGTGCCGAGACACCATGTGATGATCGGGTGTGATAAGCTCTACGTTCATCTACAACTGGTGCAAGCCAGTTTTGCACACGCGGAATACTCGGGTTAAACTTGAAGAGCCTAGCATATGAAGATATGGCCTCGGAACACTGAGACCGAAAGGTCGAGCGTGAATCATATTGTAGATATGATCAAAATAGTGATGTTCACCATTGAAAAGTACTCCATCTCACGTGATGATCGAACATCATTTAGTTGATTTGGATCACGTGATCACTTAGATGATCAGAGGGATATCTATCTAAGTGGGAGTTCTTAAATAATATGATTAATTGAACTTAAATTTATCATGAACTTAGTACTTGATAGTATTTTGCTTGTCTATGTTGTTTGTAGATAGATGGCCCGTGTTGTTGTTCCGTTAAATTTTAATGCGTTCCTTGAGAAAGCAAAGTTGAAAGATGATGGTAGCAATTACACGGACTGGGTCCATAACTTGAGGATTATCCTCATTGCTGCACAGAAGAATTATGTCCTGGAAGCACCGCTGGGTGCCAGGCCTGTTGCAGATGCAACTCACGACGTTAAGAATGTCTGGCAGAGCAAAGCTGATGACTACTCAATAGTTCAGTGTGCCATGATTTACGGCTTAGAACTGGGGCTTCAATGACGTTTTGAACGTCATGGAGCATATGAGATGTTCCAGGAGTTGAACTTAATATTTCAAGCAAATGCCCGGATTGAGAGATATGAAGTCTCCAATAAGTTCTACAGCTGCAAGATGGAGGAGAATAGTTCTGTTAGTGAACATATACTCAAAATGTCTGGGTATAACAATCACTTGATTCAACTGGGAGTTAATCTTCTGAATGATAGTGTCATTGGTAGAATTCTTCAATCACTGCCACCAAGCTACAAGAGCTTCGTGATGAACTATAATATGCAAGGGATGGATAAGACAATTCCCGAGCTCTTCGCAATGCTAAAGGCTGCGGAGGTAGAAATCAAGAAGGAGCATCAAGTGTTGATGGTCAATAAGACCACCAGTTTCAAGAAAAGGGTAAAGGGAAGAAGAAGGGGAACTTCAAGAAGAATAGCAAAAAAGTTGCTGCTCAAGAGAAGAAACCCAAGTCTGGACCTAAGCCTGAGACTGAGTGCTTCTACTGCAAGTAGACTGGTCACTAGAAGCGGAACTGCCCCAAGTATTTGGCGGATAAGAAGGATGGCAAGGTGAACAAAGGTATATGTGATATACATGTTATTGATGTGTACCTTACCAGAGCTCGCAATAGCACCTGGGTATTTGATACTGGTTCTGTTGCTAATATTTGCAACTCAAAACAGGGACTACGGATTAAGTGAATACTGGCTAAGGACGAGGTGACGATGCGCGTGGGAAATGGTTCCAAAGTCGATGTGATCGCCGTCGGCACGCTACCTCTACATCTACCTTCGGGATTAGTTTTAGACCTGAATAATTGTTATTTGGTGCCAGCGTTAAGCATGAACATTATATCTGGATCTTGTTTGATGCGAGACGGTTATTCATTTAAATCTGAGAATAATGGTTGTTCTATTTATATGAGTAATATCTTTTATGGTCATACACCCTTGAAGAGTAGTCTATTTTTGTTGAATCTCGAAAGTAGTGATACACATATACATAATGTTGAAGCCAAAATATGCAGAGTTCATAATGATAGTGCAACTTATTGTGGCACTACCGTTTGGGTCATATTGGTGTAAAGCGCATGAAGAAACTCCATACTGATGGACTTTTGGAATCACATGATTATGAATCACTTGGTACTTGCGAACTGTGCCTCGTGGGCAAGATGACTTAAACGCCGTTCTTCGGAACTATGGAGCAAGCAACTGATTTGTTGGAGATCATACGTACTGATGTATGTGGTCCAATGAATATTGAGGCTCACGGCGGGTATCGTTATTTTCTCACCTTCCCACATGATTTAAGCAGATATGGGTATATCTACTTAATGCAACATAAGTCTGAAACATTTGAAAAGTTCAAAGAATTTCAGAGTGAAGTTGAAAATCATCGTAACCAGAAAATAAAGTTTCTACGATCTGATCGAGGAAGAGAATATTTGATTTACAAGTTTGGTCTACATTTGAAACAATGCGGAATAGTTTCGCAACTCACGCCACCCGGAACACCACAGCGTAATGGTGTGTCCAAACTTCGTAATCGTACTTTACTAGATATGGTGCGATCTATGATGTCTCTTACTGATTTACCGCTATCGTTTTGGGGTTATACTCTAGAGACAGCTGCATTCACGTTAAATAGGGCACCGTCAAAATCCGTTGAGACGACACCTTATCAACTGTGGTTTGGCAAGAAACCGAAATTGTCGTTTCTTAAAGTCTGGGGCTGCGATGCTTATGTGAAAAAGCTTCAACCTGATAAGCTCGAACCCTAATCGGAGAAATGTGTCTTCATAGGATACCCAAAGGAAACTGTTGGGTACACCTTCTATCACATATCCAAAGGCAAAACATTCGTTGCTAAAAATGGATCCTTTCTAGAGAAGGAGTTTCTCTCGAAAGAAGTGAGTGGGAGGAAAGTAGAACTTGATGAGGTAACTATACTTGCTCCCTTATTGGAAAGTAGTTCATCACAGAAACTGGTTCCTGTGACACCTACACCAATTAGTGAGGAAGCTAATGATGATGATCATGAAGCTTCAGATCAAGTTACTACCAAACCTCGTAGGTCAACCAGAGTGAGATCCGCACCGGAGTGGTACGGTAATCCTGTTCTGGAGGTCATGTTACTAGACAATGACGAACCTACGAACTATGAAGAAGCGATGGTGAGCCCAGATTCCGAAAATGGCTTGAGGCCATGAAATCTGAGATGGGATCCATGTATGAGAACAAAGTGTGGACTTTGGAGCAATTGAGAATAAATGGATCTTCAAGAAGAAGACAGACGCTGACGGTAATGTTACTGTCTATAAAGCTCGACTTGTTGCGAAAGGTTTTCGATAAGTTCAAGGGATTGACTACGATGAGACCTTCTCACCCGTAGTGATGCTTAAGTCCGTCCGAATCATGTTAGCAATTGCCGCATTTTATGATTATGAAATTTGGCAAATGGATGTAAAGACTGCATTCCTGAATGGATTTCTGGAAGAAGAGTTGTATATGATGCAACCTGAAGGTTTTATCGATCCAAAGGGAGCTAACAAAGTGTGCAAGCTCCGGCGATCCATTTATGGACTGGTGCAAGCCTCTCGTAGTTGGAATAAACACTTTGATAGTGTGATCAAAGCATATGGTTTTATACAGACTTTTGGAGAAGCCTGTATTTACAAGAAAGTGAGTGGGAGCTCTGTAGCATTTCTAATCTTATATGTGGATGACATATTGTTGATTGGAAATGATATAGAATTTCTGGATAGCATAAAAGGATACTTGAATAAGAGTTTTTCAATGAAGGACCTCGGTGAAGCTGCTTACATATCGGGCATCAAGATCTATAGAGATAGATCGAGACACTTAATTGGACTTTCACAAAGCACATACCTTGACAAAGTTTTGAAGAAGTTCAAAATGGATCAAGCAAAGAAAGGGTTCTTGCCTGTGTTACAAGGTGTGAAGTTGAGTAAGACTCAATGCCCGACCACTTCAGAAGATAGAGAGAAAATGAAAGATGTTCCCTATGCTTCAGCCATAGGCTCTATCATGTATGCAATGTAGTGTACCAGACCTGATGTATGCCTTGCTATAAGTTTAGCAGGGAGGTACCAAAGTAATCCAGGAGTGGATCACTGGACAGCGGTCAAGAACATCCTGAAATACCTGAAAAGGACTAAGTATATGTTTCTCATTTATGGAGGTGACAAAGAGCTCATCATAAATGGTTACGTTGATGCAAGCTTTGACACTGATCCGGACGATTCTAAATCGCAAACCGGATACGTGTTTATATTGAACGGTGGAGCTGTCAGTTGGTGCAATTCTAAACAAAGCGTCGTGGCGGGATCTACGTGTGAAGCAGAGTACATAGCTGCTTCAGAAGCAGCAAATGAAGGAGTCTGGATGAAGGAGTTGATATCCGATCTAGGTGTCATACCTAGTGCATCCGGTCCAATGAAAATCTTCTGTGACAATACTGGTGCAATTGCCTTGGCAAAGGAATCCATATTTCAAAAGAGGACCAAACAGATCAAAAGACGCTTCAATTCCATCCGGGACCAAGTCTAGGTGGGAGACATAGAGATTTGCAAGATACATACGGATCTGAATGTTGCAGACCCGTTGACTAAGCCTCTTCCACGAGAAAAACATGATCAGCACCAAGGCTCCATGGGTGTTAGAATCATTACTGTGTAATCTAGATTATTGACTCTAGTGCAAGTGGGAGACTCAAGGAAATATGCCCTAGAGGCAATAATAAAGTTATTATTTATTTCCTTATATCATGATAAATGTTTATTATTCATCCTAGAATTGTATTAACCGGTAACATGATACATGTGTGAATGCATAGACAAACAGAGTGTCACTAGTATGCCTCTACTTGACTAGCTTGTTAATCAAAGATGGTTATGTTTCCTGGCCATAGACATGAGTTGTCATTTGATTAATGGGATCACATCGTCAGGAGAATGATGTGATTGACTTGACCCATTCTGTTAGCTTAGCACTTGATCGTTTAGTATGTTGTTGTTGATTTCTTCATGACTTATACATATTCCTATGACTATGAGATTATGCAACTCCCGTTTACCGGAGGAACACTTTGTGTGCTACCAAACGTCACGACGTAACTGGGTGATTATAAAGGTGCTCTACAGGTGTCTCCGAAGGTACTTGTTGGGTTGGCGTATTTCGAGATTAGGATTTGTCACTCCGATTGTCAGAGAGGTATCTCTGGGCCCACTCAGTAATGCACATCACTATAAGCCTTGCAAGCATTGTAACTAATGAGTTAGTTGCAAGATGATGTATTACGGAACGAGTAAAGAGACTTTCCAGTAACGAGATTGAACTAGGTATTGAGATACCGACGATCGAATCTCGGGCAAGTAACATACCGATGGCAAAGGGAACAACGTATGTTGTTATGCAGTTTGACCGATAAAGATCTTCGTAGAATATGTAGGAGCCAATATGAGCATCCAGGTTCCGCTATTGGTTATTGACCGGAGACGTGTCTCGGTCATGTCTACATTGTTCTCGAGCCCGTAGGGTCCGCATGCTTAAACTTTTGGTGACAATTGTATTATGAGTTTTTGTGTTTTGATGTACCGAAGGTTTTTTGGAGTCCCGGATGTGATCACGGACATGACGAGGAATCTCGAAATGGTCGAGACGTAAAGATCGATATATTGGACGACTATGTTCGGACACCGGAATGGTTTCGGGGAGTTTCGGACATATACCGGAGTATCGGGGGGTTACCGGAACACCCCGGGGAGTTTAATGGGCCAAGATGGGCCTTAGTGGAGAAGAGGAGGGGCGGCTAGGGCTGGCCGCGCGCCCCCTCTCCCTCTAGTCCGAATTGGACAAGGAGGGGGCGGCGCCCCCTTTCCTTCCCCCTCTCTCCTTCCCTTCCTTTCCCCCTCCTACTCCAACTATGAAAAGAGGGAGTCCTACTCCCGGTGAGAGTAGAACTCCTCCCTGGTGCGCCCTCCCTTGGCCGGCCGCCTCCTCCCCCTTTTTCCTTTATATACGGGGGCAAGGGGGCACCTCTAGACACAACAATTGATCTCTTGATCTCTTAGCCGTGTGCGGTGCCCCCTCCACCATATTCCACCTCGATCATATCATAGCGTTGCTTAGGCGAAGCCCTGCATCGGTAGAATCATCATCGCCATCACCACGCCATCGTGCTGACGGAACTCTCCCGTCAAGCTCTGCTGGACCGGAGTTCACGGGACGTCATCGAGCTGAACGTGTGCTAAACTCGGAGGTGCCATACGTTCGGTACTTGGATCGGTCGGATTGTGAAGACGCACGACTACATCAACCGCGTTGTGCTAACGCTTCCGCTTTCGGTCTACGAGGGTACATGGACAACACTCTCCCCTCTCATTGCTATGCATCACCATGATCCTGTGTGTGCGTAGGAATGTTTTTGAAATTACTACGTTCCCCAACAGATGGGTGACCTAAATGTCGGTGCCACCAGTCCGAAGATGGCTTGGTGACACTTAGCACATGCTTCGTGACGTTTCTCCCGATGTGTTTGAGAGGATAGAGACCTCTCCTACCCCTGCCGCGAAGTAGAACCCTCTTCGTTTCCAGATCCTTGAGAGGAAGAAAATGAGGGTGAATTTCAACGAAAGTATCATTATCAAGGGTAATTTTACTTGCAGAGATCAAACATTTAGTGGCCTCCGGAGCGTGAAGAACATCAGGATCTGGGGTATAGATAGTTGTATGACCAATATGATTAATTGCCATACCTGATCCGTTGGTGGTGTGAATCTGCTCATTGCTGGTGTACCTCTCCCGGACCGTGAGCTTCTCCAAGTCACCGGTGATATGGTCAGTTGCACCACTGTCCATGTACCAGTTTGTATCTATGCCATATTGAGGAACAGCAATGTTCGTCGAGCGCTCTTCCCCTCCCTGGTAAGAGGAGTCGTAGCGCTTCCAGCACTTCCGCGCCATGTGCCCAACTTTGCCACAGATCTGGCATGTTGGTTTGGCGGCGGAATTTTTGTTGAAGCCGCCGTCGTTTCCTCCTGGGTTGCCACGGCCGCCACCGTCGTTGGGCTTGTTGTTGAAGTTCCGGCCGCGGTCACCACCGCCGCCACCTTGTTTGTTGTTGAAGAAGCGACCGCGGTAACCACCGCCGCCGCCATTGCCATTCTGCTTGTTGTTGTTGTCGTTGAAGCGCCCGTGTGATGCAGCGTTGGCGGAGGACTGGGAGCCCCCCCCCCCCCCCGCGAAGATTCATACGCGTCTCGAAGCTCAGAAGCTACGAGTACAGTTCTGGGACAGTCACAGGTTCGACCCGTGAGCACATGGCAGACACCACGGGATCGAACTCTTCCTCCAGCCTTGCGAGAATGTGCAAGCTTCTTCGTCCACCTTTTTCCCTGAGGCAACCAACTCATCACAAAGGGTTCTGATCTTACCAACGTACTCTGTAATGGTGGAGTTGCCCTTCTGAAGATTCGCCAGCGTGATCCTGACGTTGACAGACCACGCTTCTGAAGATTCGGCTCAGGAGGCTTGCGGCGGCGGAACTCCCGATCTATTCTGCTCTACGATGTTTTTATGGTATATGGAAATATATAGGCGAAAGAAGTCGGTCAGGGGAGCCACGAGGGGCCCAAGAGGGTGGGGGGCACGCCTCCCTGCCTCGTGGCTTCCTCGTTGCTTCCCTGACGTATACTCCAAGTCTCCTAGATTGCTTCTGTTCCAAAAATAACTCTCCCAAAGGTTTCATTCCGTTTGGACTCCGTTTGATATTCCTTTTCTTTGAAACACTGAAATAGGTAAGAAAACAACAATTTGGGCTAGGCATCCGGTTAATAGGTTAGTCCCAAAAATAATATAAAAGTGTTTAGTAAAGCCCATAAACATCCAAAACAGATAATATAACAGTATGAATACTTCATAAATTATAGATACGTTGGAGACGTATCACACACCATAATGTCAGTGCCTCCCACTCCTTCAAGCCTAGGAAAAAAGGTTGGGCAGTCATGTGGCAAGGTTAGCGGTCAAAACCATGGCACATCAGCATGAAACAGCCCGAAGCAACCCAAGGGACAAACAATATCTGATTTCAACAAATGAGGGACCCACTTTTCTAGATTTTCAAGTTAAGGGACCATTTCTAAACTATCGCTAAAGTTGAGAAACAAAAGTGTACTTTTTAGGAGCCAACCATCCCTAAGTATTGCTACTATAATGCGGTTGGCTCATTAAACTGGTTTGGTTCATCTTGGTCATACGCACTCGACCAGTGCCAACACAGAGAAAAATCAGCGCCAACAGTTGTGATCATCCATGCCAATCCTATTTGGTGCATAACACATTGCCAGTCGACCAAACGCATAACACCCACCCACCCCCCCCCCCCCCCCCCTCGTGCCCCCCGACGCTATGTGGTTCGCCCTAGTTTATGTTTTTTCTTTTCCCACTGATTTGGGAATGTTCTAGAGCCTTCTTTGATAGGTTATTTCTTTTTTCTTTGCCGATTTAATCGTTTGTCTTTGGGGATTTAAATTTCTTCCCCCCTTTTACCTTTTATGTCCTCTTTTTTTCCTTTTTTCTCCATTTTAATTCATAAACATTTATTAGTTTTTCTGAACATTTTTTTAAAATTTGAATTTTATCAAAATTCTTCAACAATTTAAATTTGTGAACATTTCTCTTAAATTCATGTTTTTGAAATTCAGGAACTTTTGTAAGATTCATTAAAAAATAAATTGCGATATTTATGAATTTCGTCGACATTCTTGAATATTTGGCTCATTTCTAAAATTTTGGCACACTTTTCAATATTAGTGAACATTTATTATATTGGTGTACATTTTTAAAATTTATTTTATTAAAATCCAGTACGTACCCACGGTATCTAGTTTCTAGCCATTTTTCAAAAGGAAACTGGCTCTGAACCGGTCGGCCCAGCCAACTGTATCCCCGATTTGAATAAAAACCGGACTATGGGCCGGTCCAGTACGCACGTTGCCGGCGATCCGTGCTGCGCGCGGACGCGAATCCGAGTTCGAATCCCATGAGGCCAACCTCGACTTTGAGCCACCACCGTCAACTCCATCCTCCCAAGAGGCCAAACCAAGACCCAACCCGATCGCTCCAACAATGGCGGTGAGATCGCAGCGCGAGTCACCTTCCACGGTCCAAGTTGACTCGAGGATGACGCGGTTCAAGATGCACGCCATGGCCAGGGCGACGCCGCCGCGCAATGGAAACGGCGAGCCGCGCCCGTGCCTCGTCGTCCGCATCCGGTGCTCCGTGCGCCTGTCCACCGCGACACACCTCGTCGGCGGGGCCACCCTGCGGCAAGGCCACCGCAAGGGCGCCAACGCGAGGCGCCAGGAGAAGGCGGCCGCGCGCCGGTTCACCGTCCACGACCCCGCCGTCCTCCGGAGCGACCCCGCCTGCCGCGCCGCCTTCCGCCGGATGCTGACGGATCTGCCACAGCTCGCGGGGTACTACGGCCACCGCGCCGCCGACATCCAGCTCTGGGACCGGTTCGTACCCCCCGGGCTCGTCGCCCGTATCGTCGCCCGCGTGGCGCGTGAGGATGGTCTTGTCGCGGCTGGCCGCGCCGCTCGCCGGAGTCGGAGCTACGTGTGCGACGTCTGGATGCGCGTACACGTGACCAGCGTGTACAGCGAGCCGAAGGCGCTGCTGCTGTCGTGCGAGGACGCGGCCGCCGGGGCACGGGCTGGTTCTGGTACTCTCGGCGGTGAGGGCGGCGCGGCTCAGTGCGCGATCTGCATGGAGGAGATGGCGGCCGGCTGTTCCAGCGTCGTGGCTTTGCCCGGCTGCTCGCACGCGTTCCACAGGGGATGCATCCTCAAATGGTTCCACAGGGCGGCATCGTGCCCGTCGTGCCGGCGCGACATGATGCACCATGTTCCCGACATGTGCCGTCTATGGCACATGTTGAAGTAAGTGTATATCTTCGGATCAACTTACAGTGAATCCACAAGATGGTCCGGATGTAGGAATGGACTTTAATCAGTGGTGCTAAATCTCAGTCGGCCAAGACTTGGTTATGTCTCAGTCAATGCTATATTTATGAGATTTTGCATGGTGATTCATGCAAAATTCTCTTTTTAGATTTTTTTTTTCTTCTTATATGTTAAGTCACTTGATTGAGACTTGTAAGTCTCGGTCGACTGAAACCTACCCACATCTATTTTTAATAGCCATATGCATGTATGTGTGCACTCCAATAATACAAGCATGAATGAAAACGTAATGTGTTTAGCAACAGAAAACAAACACGCTGTAAGGACATCTCTAATAGACCCCCAAAAATCATACTTTATGCGGAAGAATTTTTTCGTTTGGGATTCCCTAGGTAGCAAATCTCTCAAAATTTATTTATTTTATCCTTAAAAAGGCCACCTGTAGCCTATTTTTGCTTCCAAAAGAACAACTCTCAACAATTTAGGTAGCCCGTGCCGCCCCACTCTCCTCCTCCTCCAGGTCTCTCTCTCTCTCTCTCTCTCTCTCTCTCTCTCTCTCTCTCTCTCTCTCTCTCTCTCTCTCTTATGTTGACCACCATGGGCGCTGCCTTGGAACTCTGGTCTGTCGCGTCTTGCCATCGTCCGTCGCCAGTGACGCTGCCTCCGGCCAGCTCTCCTCCGGATCCGCCGTCGCCGCCCATCCCAGAGGCTGCAGTCGGCTGTTTGCCTTCTTCAGGCGCTACACAAGCAACGCCGCCGCGAGCCCCTGCGCAGCCTCCGTGTTGACTAGAGTCGGCGCCTCATGCGGCACCCTTCTCTGGGCTGCCCATAGCCCGTTTTGCTATGTGAAATGGTAAGATTACTGCCATAAGCAAAAAAAATCAGAGTGATTTGTGAGACAAACCTGATTTTTCTACTGTCCTTGTTTTGTACCTTGACTTGTTAGAAATGATTTTGTCGAATTGAGATTATGTGCAATATAGTGGCAACTAAAATAATGTCCACATGGCAATGGATTCTAGAAAAATAAAACAAATTTGAGTTCATGCTAGAAATATATGTCCTTTTTTTTGTTCATACGGCTTCTGCAATGAATGTAAAATGGTGTGTGTTTGCTAGACTTGTAGGTTTTGATGATGGCTAGATTAATTGTTTGCTATTGTACTTCTATGGCAATTCCCCCATGGTGGCAATTTTTCCATGTGAATTAATTTGATGTATAGTGATGCCATGGCAATTTTTACATCATGGAAAAAACTTTGCATTCTTCCAATTCATTTTTACACATCATGGCAAAAAATTGCATTCTTCCAATTCATTTTTACATGGCAAGTTTCTGCGAACACTTGTGCTTTACAAACCATGACAAGTTCTAGATTTTTGTTTGTAATAGTCATACGCATAATCTAGGCAAACTTACTTCATGCACCATGGCAGTTTCATTTCTTTAATAACATGCGTAATTTTAACTCATAGACCATGGCAAACTCTATTCCCGTATCATGGCAATACTACTTCATGGGAAATGGTAATTTTACTAAAGAATAATTTTCATATTTTTTCTCTAACATGGCAACCTTATTTTCATGGACCATGGCAAACTTAATTTATGGACCATGACAAGTTTAATTCACTTACCATGGCAAATTTCCATTTTTCATATCATGGCAAAAAAAATTGTCATGGCAACTTTACCATGTCTCTTTTTCTTGTCATGGCAAACTTCTTTTTTTCATATCCTGGCAAAATCTACTTTATTATTGCCATGGCAACTTTACCATGTCCCTTTTTTGTATCATGGAAAATTTATTTTCTTCTTATCATGGCAAATTTTAACTTTTTATTTCCATGGCAAATTTACCATGTCTTTTGGTTTCAATAACCATATCTGTTTTTCGTATCATGACAAAATTTACTTTTTAGTGCCATGGCAACTTTACGATGTCTCTTTTTTCGTATCATGGCAAAATTTACCTTTTTATTGCCATCTCAACTTTAACCATATGTCTTTGTTTCAATTACCATGTCTCTTTTTTGTATCATGGCAAATTTCTTTTTTTAGTATCATGATTTTTTTACCTTTTTAGTGCCATGGCAACTTTACCATGTCTCTTTTTCGTATCATGGTAAAATTACCTATTTATTGCTATGGCAATTTTAACCATGTCTCTTCTTTTCAATTACCATGTCTCTTTTTCGTATCATGACAAAAATTACTAAAATGTTACTTACATGTGATAGAAAAAAATATCCCCATATGCCTTGTGCCACATTGCAATATATTCTTTAGATAGAAAAAAAATCCCCACTCGCATGTACATGAAACAAAGTCTACACTCATGGCAACTTTTAAACCTTAATGTGTTGACATGGAACGTGGCTATTTTTCTTTCTTATCTACATTGCAAATTTGTTCCACAACCCATGGCAACTTTTTTTACATAACATGGCAAATTTAATATGCATTTTACCATGGCATTTGATCCTCATAACATTTTACAATTTAAGAACATGGCAAATTTTTCTTTGTAGCATCAAATTTTACTTTTGCTTGCCATGGCAATTTTACTTTCGTTGACATGCAACTTTTTTACATGTTTTTTGCCGTGCCAAAATTTACCTTCATTGCCATGGCAAATTTACTTTCACATGCTTGGAAAACTTACTTTAGCATACATGGCATTTTTAATTCAATCGCTCATCGAAATTATAGTTCTTTTGCCCATGGCAAATTCACTTTACAGATTATGTTAATTTCCTTTGTTTTGCCATGGCAAAGTTGTTGGGGAACGTAGTAATTTCAAAAAAAATCCTATGCACACGCAAGATCATGGTGATGCATAGCAACGAGAGGGGAGAGTGTTGTCTACGTACCCTCGTAGACCGAAAGCGGAAGCGTTAGCACAACGCGGTTGATGTAGTCGTACTTCTTCATGATCCGACCGATCAAGTACCGAACGCACGACACCTCCGAGTTCAGCACACGTTCAGCCCGATGACGTCCCTCGAACTCCGGTACAGTCGAGTGTTGAGGGAGAGTTTCGTCAGCACGACGGCGTGGTGACGATGATGATGTTCTTACCGACGCAGGGCTTCGCCTAAGCACCTCCACAGTATTATCGAGGTGGACTATGGTGAAGGGGGCACCGCACACGGCTAAAAGATCAACTTGATCAATTGTTGTGTCTTTGGGGTGCCCCTCTGCCCCCGTATATAAAGGAGCAAGGGGGAGGTCGGCCGGCCCTCTATGGCGCGCCCCCAAGAGGGGAATCCTACTAGGACTCCAAGTCCTAGTAGGTTTCCACCTAAAGGGAGAGAGGGGGAAGGAAGGAGAGGGAGAGGGAGAAGGAATGGGGGGCGCCGCCCCCCTCTCCTAGTCCAATTCGTACCAGAGGGGAGGGGGCGTGCGGCCAGCCCTGGCCGCCCCTCTCTCTCTCCACTAAGGCCCATCAAGGCCCATTAGTTCCCCTGGGGTTACCGATAACCCTCCGGCACTCCGGTTTAATCCGAAACTTCTCCAGAACAGTTCCGGTGTCCGAATATAGTCGTCCAATATATCAATCTTCATGTCTCGACCATTTCGAGACTCCTCGTCATGTCTGTGATCACATCCGGGACTCCGAACAACCTTCGGTACATCACATCATATAAACTCACAATAAAACTGTCATCGTAACGTTAAGCGTGCGGACCCTACGGGTTCGAGAACTATGTAGACATGACCGAGACACGTCTCCGGTCAATAACCAATAGCGGAACCTGGATGCTCATATTGGCTCCTACATATTCTACGAAGATCTTTATCGATCAAACCGCATAACAACATGTGTTGTTCCCTTTGTCATCGGTATTTTACTTGCCCGAGATCCGATCTTCATTGATGAAGAGCTAAAAGCCGAACAGGCTTCCCATTGCCGAAGCAAGGAGGAGATGGCTGATATAGCTGTGAAGTTGAAAAGTGCTACTGACCGTTGCAAACTTCTTGAAGAGGAAGGTCGAGCCCGGCAGACGGATTTAGAGAAGGCCGTTGCCGACGCCAAGGACGCCCGCTCTGGTATGAGAGCGTCAAGGGAAGAGATGCATCAAGCAGGACTAATTGCGGATGGAAAGCCCTTCCTGCTGCGGAGAAAATTCTGTGATCCGAAATTCGCCCCGTTGGACCGAGCGTGGAGTGTGGAGGACACCTATCTGGATTTGGCGGCTAGTGTCGCTGATGCGACCAGGTACTTTCAAGATAAGAAAGATCATGAAGTGGAAAAGCTCTTCTGGTCACAGTTCACTAGTCCAGAGCGTCCACTATCAGTGGATGATCGCCTGGCCCAATGGGCCGAGCTGAATAGGTTGTCCGGGCTCGCCATGAAGTATGCCATGCACCGCCTGTGTCCGGGGAGATCGAGGCCGAGAAGCTATTGCAGTTTGGTGCAGCAATTTCTTGACGTGGTGCCTCGGATTGAAGCTCTGAAGAGGTCCGCTTGCACAGAGGGCGCGCGGCTGGCTCTTGCCCGTGTCAAGACATACTGGGCAGATATGGAGCACACCGTTGTTGCGTCCCGTGATTCGGATAAAAGCCGAATTCCTTTCGAGCACTATTTTGAGGAAGTCCTCGCGGGCGCTCGTATAATACAGACACAGTGTTCGAAAGATGTTGTTTTATGACAGCATATGTAATCGTAGATCAATATTTTTATAAATTGTAATGGCGTATTTTAGACTTGTGCCTTCAAGTTTTAATAACACCTCCTGTGCGGCCGTTTTAATATATAAATTCTGAAAGATTGCAGTCGTTGGCTTCAGCCCCCACGCACATAGTGCGGGGGTGCGCGCGGAGAACGCATTTTCACACTTAACCCAACGTTTTGGTCCTACAAAGCAGGTGATAGCGCCGCGGGCTAGGCAACCGGACTATAATGCTTTAACACTTTTACTTAGCCATAGGATCTTGACAGTGGGACTCTTTAGGTAGCCCTTTAATGGCGATTGCGTTTACCCGAATTCGGGACGCATATGTGCCTGACCGGGAAGCGGCCCTTCGTCAAAACGGAGGAATTCGATAAATTCCTATGAGTCATCGAGTGGCGACCAGTCTCGCGCTTCATCATGACAGTCGGTTTTCGGCTTTCTCTACTCAGGTGCTCACCCGGCCGAACCGGGGCACAATCGCAGTAGTTCTCCTGGTGCAACCTTAGCCGACAGAACGGAACGTAAGGTGGCCGAACTCAGGAGCCGGGCAACCCAACATGTGACCAAAATCATGACTCGGAGCTGATGCATATAGTGCCAAAACTCGCGACGCCGAACACTCCCTAAGGTGTTCGGTCTTTGTGGGTGCGTGTGAAACAACACCCTTGAAAAAGAAAAAAAGCCCCTTGTGTCCAGGTACGAGCAAGAATTCTGGCGTGGCCACATGCCAAAACGCCAGTCTCCTCCATGGTTATAGTGAGGTAAACCAGGGGATGTATAGCAGCAAGAGACAGTAAAAAAGGTTTACGCAGGGTCTTAATCTAAGAAGAATCCTTTGGGGCGGGTCCCTATTGCACGTCTGCGCCTGTGTCTCCGCTGTGCCATGTCCTGGACGGGCGCCGTACGACGTTCATCTGTAAAAGAGAAGAACTAAATTGAAAATGGGTCATGCGGAAAAAAAGAATAATAAATAAAATGTAAAGTGAGAAATAGATACGGTCGAGCTTTATTGTCTCTGCGTACAGCCCCTGGTGAGGCGTACCAAGCCTATAATGAAAATGGGCTTGTGTCGAACTCATTGAGTCCTGGTCCGCGGCCTTTTGTGACTTTCATCGAAAAAGCCTTTTGGCTGGCGAGGCCATTTTGTTGTGCGGCTGTTTAAGCGGCCGCGCAATCCTCCGTTTGGAGGAGACGTAGTTTAGTATGCTCCCTTTAAAGAGATGGTGCCTCGAGGACCGGGCATCTTTAGCTTGAGGGATGCATAATGCGGTATTGCATTAAAGCGAGCGAAAGCTCCGCGCCCCATTAGTGCTTGATAACGACTTGAAAACGGGACTATGTGGAAGATAAGCTTTTCGCGACGAAAGTTGTTGGCAGAGCCAAATATGACTATAAGCCGGAGAAAACCCATACAGTGGGTGTCCGGGCCTGGTGCTACTCCTTGAAAGGAGGTTTTACTGTGACGGATTCGTGCTGGGTTTATGCCCGTGCGGTGAATTGTATCCTGATATATCAGATTTAGTCCACTGCCACCGTCCATAAGGATGTTGGTAAACTGGAATCCGTCTATTATTGGATTAAGTATCAGGGCAGTCCGGCCTGCGTGTTTGATATTGCGAGAATAATCTAGCTGATCAAAAATGATTGGCTTTAGTGACCAGTGGCGGGACTCCTGAGGGATAGGCTTGAATGTGCGGACCTTTATGGGTGCCTCATGCCTTGTTATGTGAAGTGAGTTCACTGTTTTGACTTCTTGCGGGAAGTTCTTTTGCTTCCTGGTGTTCTGCTTTTGGGGTTCGCCCTCTTCCTCACTTGGTGTGTCGAGCCCCTTGTGTTCGGCGTTAAGCCTTCCGGATTGTTTGAAAACCCAACAGTCTCTGTGGGTATGATTAGCAGGCTTTCCAGGAGTAC
Organism: Aegilops umbellulata; assembly: GCA_032464435.1. NCBI lineage: Eukaryota > Viridiplantae > Streptophyta > Magnoliopsida > Poales > Poaceae > Aegilops > Aegilops umbellulata. The sequence continues at coordinate 515,878,718 of CP136056.1, forward strand.
TGTGTATCTGACATATCCTGTCCATGATTCTCTTTAGGCTGGACGGATCTTCCCTATTATCCTGAGGGGGTGATTTTGTTTGATTTTGCCGTGAGCCTTTGAATACGGCATTGACTGTCGTGCTCTTCGGACTTTTTCTTTTGATTCGACGAAGGTCTTTGTTTCGCCGTGGTTTCCCATTTCCATCCCTGATTTCTGATGTACTTGGGTCGCTGGGGCTGCATCGTGCCAACCAGCTGTCCTCTCCTGCGCAAAAGCGGGTCATGAGGCTTGTGAGTGCGGCCATTGTTCTTGGCTTTTCCTGGCCGGGGTGTCTGGCGAGCCATTCGTCTCGGACATTGTGCCTGAAAGCCGCTAGGGCTTCGGCGTCCGGACAATCCACTATTTGATTCTTTTTAGTGAGGAATCTGTTCCAGAACTGCCGAGCTGATTCTCCGGATTGCTGAGTTATGTGGCTAAGGTCGTCTGCGTCCGGGGGACGGACGTAAGTCCCTTGAAAATTTGCTCGGAAAACGTCCTCGAGCTCTTCCCAACTTCCAATTGTGTTTTCGGGAAGGCTTTTAAGCCAGTACCGGGCTGGCCCTTTAAGCTTAAGGGGTAAATATTTTATGGCGTGGAGATCATCTCCTCTAGCCATATGTATGTGGAGGATATAATCCTTGATCCAGACTCCAGGGTCTGTTGTTCCATCGTACGCCTCTATGTTAACGGGTTTAAATCCCTCTAGGAATTCATACTCCAGGACCTCATCGGTGAAACATAGGGGGTGTGCGGCACCCCTATATTTGGGTGTGCCGGATTCTGGTGGTGGATTTTTTGCATTGCTTGTGAGAGCTTGCTTTCTTGGCCCGTAAATGGACCTGGCTGGGCCATGATGCGAGTCTTTGATTGGGTCGCATGCCGCATTGAGTGCGGCGCCGTTTGCCGTATTGTAGTGGCCGAGAGGTCGTTTATTCGACCGTGTAGCCTTTTTGTTTTTCGAGTTTCGGGGCTCTAGGGCCTCCTGGTCGAATTCGGGCAGTAGCTTTCTCTTCGGATAGCTTTTGGTGCGGCGACTGCCGCCGTATTTGTCTGCGGTCTTGATTACTTTGCTCCATCTTGTTTTGAGTGTATCTTCCGCCGTCTTTAGCTTTTGCTTCTGCTTCTTCAGGCTTCATGCTGTGGCGACGAGCCTTTCTTGGAGATTCTTCTGCTCCATGATTTTATCCGGCGTGGTATCGTCCGGAGTTCTGTTATGACCGGGGGAGGACTGTTCGTCCTCTCTGCCCATGTTACCCTGTTCGGGCGGCTGTTCTGGGATGCGTTCGTTATCTGCCGGCTCGTCCTGCTCTATGGCTGGGTCTTGATCGAGGCGGGGCTTCGCTCGGCGTTTACGTCGCCGCTTTGAGTGCTTTTCGGAGGGTTTACCCTTCTTTTCGCCCCCTTCTTCCTCATTGTGAGTTTTTTCAGGTGTATTCACCATGAATACGTCATTAAGTGGGGTGGAGGTCCAGTGCCCTATGGGCGCTGGTTCCGGTTCGTCTCCGTCTTCGTCGTCCATACCGTCGAAGTCTTCGGAGCCGAAGTCGAGCATGTCGGTTAAATCGTCGACAGTGGCTATTAAGTGGGTGGTGGGTGGGCTTTGAATTTCTTCGTCGTCCGAATCCCAACCTCGCAGGCCATAGTTCGGCCTGGGCTCTCCTGACAAAGAGAGAGACTTGAGAGAATTCAGAATATCACCAAAAGGTGAATACTGGAAGATATCTGCGGCGGTGAACTCCATTATAGGCGCCCAATCTGATTCGATCGGCGGGGGCACGGACGACCCGAAGTTCGGAGAAGAGTCCGACTCCTTGGAGTCATGTGCCATGCGGAGTGCGGGGCTTGCATTTGGCTCAATGGCTTTTAAGATCGCAGCCCCCGAGGTGACGTCCAACCGTTCATCCTCAAAGAACGCAGCGGGATCCGAATCGAGGATCGGGGCCGGAGCGTATGCGGCCTCCAGGACACTGTTCGGAGGCAGAGCTATATCATGCCCCTCGAGATAGTGCGGCGCGCTTGGCTGTGGCTTGAGTCCGTCGAAGATCAGGTCTTCGAGGGTATCTGCCGTATAGTTTAAGCTTCCCCACCTGGCTTGATGGCCAGGGGCGTGGCTTTGGATCTGCTCCAGATGGCCAAGCGAGTTGGCCCATAGAGCGAAGCCGCCGAAGACAAAGATCTGTCCGGGGAGAAAAGTCTTACCCTGGACCTCGTCGTTGTTGATGATCAAAGGAGCCATCGGGCCTAAAGGCGACGACACAGAGGAACTCTCAATGAAAGCACCAATGTCGGTGTCAAAACCGGCGGATCTCGGGTAGGGGGTCCCAATCTGTGCGTCAAGGTCGGATGGTAACAGGAGACAAGGGACACTTTATTTTACCCAGGTTCGGGCCCTCTCAATGGAGGTAAAACCCTACTCCTGCTAGATTAATATTGATGATATGGGTAGTACAGGAGTAGATCTACCACGAGATCAAGGAGGCTAAACCCTAGAAGCTAGCCTATGGGTATGATGATGGTTATGATGTGTTCGTCCTACGGACTACAACCCTCCGGTTTATATAGGCACCGGATAGGGTTAGGGTTACACAGAGTCGGTTACATTGGTAGGAGATCTTGAATATCCGCACGCCTAGCTTGCCTTCCACGCCAAGGAAAGAACCTTCCGGACACGGGACGAAGTCTTCAATCTTGTATCTTCATAGTCCTGAGTCCGGCTGAAGATATAGTTCGGCTATCCGAACACTCCCTAATCCAGGACTCCCTCACAATCAATATAAGTGATATGATATGGCCATCATCATCTTGTGCTTGTGATTTCCATCTCCGAAGCACCGTCATGATCACCATCGTCACCGGCGTGACACCATGATCTCCATCGTAGCATCGTTGTCGTCTCGCCAATCTTATGCTTCTACAACTATCGCTACCACTTAGTGATAAAGTAAAGCATTACAGGGCGATTGCATTGCATACAATAAAGCGACAACCATATGGCTCCTGCCAGTTGCCGATAACTCAGTTACAAAACATGATCATCTCATACAATAAAATTTAGCATCATGTCTTGACCATATCATATCACAACATGCCCTACAAAAACAAGTTAGACGTCCTCTACTTTGTTGTTGCAAGTTTTACGTGGCTGCTACTGGGCTTAGCAAGAACCGTTCTTACCTACGCATCAAAACCATAACGGTAGTTTGTCAAGTTGGTGTTGTTTTAACCTTCGCAAGGACCGGGCGTAGCCACACTCGGTTCAACTAAAGTTGGAGAAACTGACACCCGCCAGCCACCTGTGTGCAAAGCACGTCGGTAGAACCAGTCTCGGTAAGCGTACGCATAATGTCGGTCCGGGCCGCTTCATCCAACAATACCGCCGAACCAAAGTATGACAAGCTGGTAAGCAGTATGACTTATATCGCCCAAACTCACTTGTGTTCTACTCGTGCATATGACATCTACGCACAAAACCTGGCTCGGATGCCACTGTTGGGGAACGTAGTAATTTCAAAAAAATTCCTACGCACACGCAAGATCATGGTGATGCATAGCAATGAGAGGGGAGAGAGTTGTCTACGTACCCTCGTAGACCGAAAGCGGAAGTGTTAGCACAACGCGGTTGATGTAGTCGTACGTCTTCACGATCCGACCGACCAAGTACCGAACGCACGGCACCTCCGAGTTCAGCACACATTCAGCCCGACGACGTCCCTCGAACTCCGATCCAGTCGAGTGTTGAGGGAGAGTTTCGTCAGCATGACGGCGTGGTGACGATGATGATGTTCTTACCGACGCAGGGCTTCGCCTAAGCACCGCTACAGTATTATCGAGGTGGACTATGGTGGAGGGGGGCACCGCACACGGCTAAAAGATCAACTTGATCAATTGTTGTGTCTTTGGGGTGCCCCCCTGCCCTGTATATAAAGGAGCAAGGGGGAGACCGGTCGGCTCTATGGCGCGCCCCCAAGAGGGGAATCCTACTAGGACTCCAAGTCCTAGTAGGTTTCCACCTAAAGGGAGAGAGGTGGAAGGAAGGAGAGGGAGAGGGAGAAGGAAAGGAGGGCGCTGATACGTCTCCAACGTATCTATAATTTTTTATTGCTCCATGTTATATTATCTACTGTTTTGGGCAATATTGGGCTTTATTTTCCACTTTTATATTACTTTTGGGACTAACCTATTAACCGGAGGCCCAGCCCAGATTTGTTGTTTTATGCCTATTTAAGTGTTTCGAAGAAAAGGAATATCAAACGGAGTCGAAACGGAACGAAATCAACTGGAGAAGTTATTTTTTGAAGGAAAGCTACCGGATGGACTTGGACCCCACGTCAGGAGCCAAGGGAGGTGCTCACGAGGGTGGGGGCGCGCCCACCCCCCTAGGGCGTGCCCCCTACCTCGTGGGGCCCCCGAAGCTCCACCGACGTACTTCCTGCACCCATATATACCTACGTACCCTAAAACTTCCAGAACAGAATAGATCGGGAGTTCCGCCGCCGCAAGCCTCTGTAGCCACTAAAAACCAATCGGGACCCTATTCCGGCACCCTGCCGGAGGGGGGAACCCTCACCGGTGTCCATCTTCATCATCTCGGAGCTCTCCATGACGAGGAGGGAGTAGTTCACTCTCAGGGCTGAGGGTACGTACCAGTAGCTATGTGTTTGACCTCTCTCTCTCATGTTCTTGATTTGGCACGATCTTGATGTATCGCGAGCTTTGCTATTTTAGTTGGATCTTATGTTTCTTCTCCCCCCCTCTACTCTCTTGTAATGGATTGAGTTTTCCCCTTGTAGTAATCTTATCGGATTGAGTCTTTAAAGATTTGAGAACACTTGATGTCTGTCTTTCCGTTCTTATCTGTGGTGACAATGGGATATCACGTGCCACTTGATGTATGTTTTGATGATCAACTTGCGGGTTCCGCCCATGAACCTATGCATAGGGGTTGGCACACGTTTTCGTCGTGATTCTCCGGTAGAAACTTTGGGCACTCTTTGAAGTACTTTGTGTTGGATTGAGTAGATGAATTGAGATTGTGTGATGCATATCGTATAATCATGCCCACGGATACTTGAGGTGACATTGGAGTATCTAGGTGACATTAGGGTTTTGGTTGATTTGTGTCTTAAGGTGTTATTCTAGTACGAACTCTAGGGCTGTTTGTGACACTTATAGGAATAGCCCAACGGATTGATTGGAAAGAATAACTTTGAGGTGGTTTCGTACCCTACCATAATCTCTTCGTTTGGTCTTCGCTATTAGTGACTTTGGAGTGACTCTTTGTTGCATGTTGAGGGATAGTTATATGATCCAATTATGTTATTATTGTTGAGAGAACTTGCACTAGTGAAAGTATGAACCCTAGGCCTTGTTTCATAGCATTGGAATACCGTTTACGCTCACTTTTATCATTACTTACCTTGCTGTTTTTATATTTTTCAGATTACAAAAACCTATATCTACCGTCCATATTGCACTTGTACCACCATCTCTTCGCCGAACTAGTGCACCTATACAATTTACCATTGTATTGGGTGTGTTGGGGACACAAGAGACTCTTTGTTATTTGGTTGCAGGGTTGCTTGAGAGAGACCATCTTCATCCTACGCCTCCCACTGATTGATAAACCTTAGGTCATCCACTTGAGGGAAATTTGCTACTGTCCTACAAACCTCTGCACTTGGAGGCCCAACAATGTCTACAAAAAGAAGGTTGCGTAGTAGACATCAAGCTCTTTTCTGGCGCTGTTGCCGGGGAGGTGAGTGCTTGAAGGTATATCTTTAGATCTTGCAATCGAATCTTTTTGTTTCTTGTTTTAGCACTAATCTAGTTTATAAAATAAAACTACAAAAAATGGAATTGAGTTTGCCTCATACGCTTCATCTTTTTAATATCTTTCGTGAGTATGATGGAAAGGAAAATTGTGCCAAAGTGTTAGAATAAGAATGCATTAAATTGTTTGGCACTAAATCTTCGAATGATGAGCATGATTGCAATGTTGTTAGTTTGAACTCCTTGAATATCCATAGTACTAATGATGATTGCACTAGTTATGATGAAAATGCCTCCTATAAACATGTCAATTTTTGTGGAGTGCATTGGGTTTGTAAGTACACACCAAATAGGGAAGATAGATATTGCAAGAGGCATAAGTACTTAGAAACCAAATTGTTGCAAGAAGAGCTAGATGAATGTGCTAAAAATTTATTTTTTTCTTAGCCCTACTTGTGAACTTTGCAATGAACATGATCATTTTAGTACCCAATGCAAATTGTTTCATGATCGTATCGTGTCCAAAAATTGTGATGACTTGATTTCCCTTGCACATCATAATGAATTTAGTTTGCTCTTGGGTTATGAAGAAATTAAACGTATAACTAAGGATATTCCAAAATTTGCCCTTGATAAAGTTCTTCATTTTGATCTAGAGAAAATTTATATGTATTGTGCGGTGAATTGCATTGAAAATCCTTATAGTGACAATTACATAAAGAAAATAAAACAAATAGAGGATGAAGAGAATACTAATGAAAGGGAAGAGACTTCCCAATATCCTCCTATTATTTCTTATGATGAATCACGTAACGAGGAGGAGCCTTATATTCAACCAATATCATTAATAAGGAGCTCCAAAAAGAGGATTGAACCCACACGTGATGTGGTAAAGAAGAAGAAAAGAAAAAGGAAGAGAGGTAAAAAGGTATCTCTCCCAAATAAAGTTGCTCCTATTATTGCTCTGCCTCATGAAAATGATACACTTGATGATGACCTTGTTATGCCTATTGCTTGTTGTGATGATTATGATTGGGAAGATAATGATACTTCTTATGATCTTGAAAATCTTGTTGGCACTTGCTTGGAAGAATATAATAATTGCTATACTATCGGTGCTATCTACACTATTAATGATGAGAGTGATTATGCTTATGATATGAAAAGGCCCAAGCTTGGGGAAGCTATGATTGATGAGGATGACATATTTGATAATATATTTGCTGTGATTAATGTTTGTCCCAAGCTTGGGGATGCTATTTTTAATAATGATAATATTCTTAGCCTCCCAAGTTTTGATATGCAAAGTTGTTATGATGATAGCATGCCTTCTACCTATGATGATTATATTGATGAAAGTGGGTTTGGAAGAGTGTCAACTTTAGGAAGTAGTGATCCCATAATATTTGAGGATGTTGAATCTTATAATATTTATGAAAGTGTATTTGGAGAGGTCATGACTTTATTTAGTGATGTATCCACTATTTCGGAAGAGGTTTCAATCGATTATGATGAGAACAAAGTTGCTACTTATGATGATTATTGTGATAAAACTTATGCCATAAAGAGTAGTGATGATTATATTTATAAAACTTGACATGATTATGAGTACCCTTTCTCTGAACATTACTCTTTTAATGTGGAAACAATTTATTGTATTCAAGTCTCTTATGATACTCCCACTATTCCAAATGAAAAGAATTTTGCTTATGTGGTGAGTAATAAAATTTCTATGTTAGTAGATCATGAAAAGAATGTTTTAGGTGCTGGTTATATTGTTGAATTCATTCATGATTCTAATGAAAATTATTATGAGGGATAAATATATGCTTGTAGGAATTGCAATAATATCAAGTTTCCTCTCTATGTGCTTAAATTTTTGAAGTTATGCTTGTTTTGCCTTCCTATGCTAGTTGATTATTGTTCCCATAAGTTGTTTGATCACAAAATCCCTATGCATAGGAAGTGGGTTAGACTTAAATGTGCTAGTCATATTATTCATGATGCTCTCTTTATGTTTCAATTCTTATCTTTTATGTGAGCATCATTGAAATCATCATGCCTAGCTAGGGGCGTTAAACGATAGCGCTTGTTGGGAGGCCACCCAAACTTATTTTAGTTTCTTGCTTTTTGGTTCTGTTTAGGAATAAATAATCCATCTAGCTTCTGTTTAGATGTGGCTTTCTGTTTTAATTAGTGTTTGTGCCAAGTAGAAACTTTGGGAAGACTTGGGGTGAAGTCTTTATGATCATGCTGTAAAAAACAGAAACTTTAGTGCTCACGAGATTAGCTTCAACTTTTTACTGGAGGGTGCTATTTAGTTGATTATTTTTGCAGATGATTACTAGACAAATTCCTCAGGTCCGCCAATTTATTTTAGAATTTTTGGAGTTCCAGAAGTTTGCGTTAGTTACAGATTACTACAGACTGATCTGTTTTTGACAGATTCTGTTTTCATTGTGTTGCTTGCTTATTTTGATGAATCTATGGCTAGTAAAATAGTTTATAAACCATAGAGAAGTTGGAATACAGTAGGTTTAACACCAATATGAATAAATAATGAGTTCATTACAGTACCTTGAAGTGGTGTTTTGTTTTCTTTCGCTAACGGAGGTCACGAGTTTTCTGTTAAGTTTTGTGTTGTGAAGTTTTCAAGTTTTGGGTAAAGATTCGATGGACTATGGAATAAGGAGTGGAAAGAGCCTAAGCTTGGGGATGCCCACGGCACCCCAAGGTAATATTCAAGGATAACCAAGCGTCTAAGCTTGGGGATGCCCCGGATGGCATCCCCTAGTTCGTCTTCGTTCATCGGTAATTTTACTTGGAGCTATATTTTTATTCACCACATGATATGTGTTTTGCTTGGAGCATCATTTTATTTTGTTTTTCTTGTTGTTAGAATAAAATATCAAGATCTGAAATTCTTAAATGGGAGAGTCTTCACATAGTTACATACTATTTCGACTACTCATTGATCTTCACTTATATTATTTTGAGAGTCTTAAATAGCATGGTAATTTGCTTAAAATCCTAATATGCTAAGCATACAAGATTTGTAAGATTTCTTATGAGTGTGTTGAATACTAAGAGAAGTTTGATGCTTGATGATTGTTTTGAGATATGGAGGTAGTGATATCAAAGTTGTGCTAGTTGAGTAGTTGTGAATTTGAGAAATGCTTGCATTGAAGTTTGCAAGTCCCGTAGCATGCACGTATGGTAAACGTTATGTAACAAATTTGAAACATGAGGTGTTATTTGATTGTCCTCCTTATGAGTGGCGGTCGAGGACGAGCGATGGTCTTTTCCTACCAATCTATCCCCCTAGGATCATGCGCGTAGTGCTTTGGTTTTTGATGGCTTGTAGATTTTTGCAATAAGTATATGAGTTATTTATGACTAATGTTGAGTACATGGATTATACACACTCTCACCCTTCCATCATTGCTAGCCTCTTCAGTACCGTGCATTGCCCTTTCTCACATTGAGATTTGGTGCAAACTTCGCCGGTGCATCCAAACCCCGTGATATGATACGCTCTTTCACACATAAACCTCCCTATATCTTCCTCAAAACAGCCACCATACCTACCTATTATGGCATTTCCATAGCCATTCCGAGATATATTGCCATGCAACTTTCCACCATACCGCTCATCATGACACATCCGTCATTGTCATATTGCTTAGCATGATCATGTAGTTGACATAGTATTCGTGGCAAAGCCACCATTCATAATTCTTTCATACATGTCACTCTTGATTCATTGCATATCCCGGTACACCGCCGGAGGCATTCATATAGAGTCATACTTTGTTCTAGTATCGAGTTGTAATCATTGAGTTGTAAATAAATAGAAGTGTGATGATCATCATTCAATAGAGCATTGTCCCAAAAAAAAAAGAAATGCCAAAAAAAGTAGAAGGCCCAAAAAAAGAGAAAAATATAATAAAAAAAGAAAATAAAAGGGGCAATGCTACTATCCTTTTTTCCACACTTGTGCTTCAAAGTACCACCATAATCTTCATGATAGAGAGTCTCTTGTTTTGTCACTTTCATATACTAGTGGGAATTTTTCATTATAGAACTTGGCTTGTATATTCCAATGATGGGCTTCCTCAAATGCCCTAGGTCTTCGTGAGCAAGCAAGTTGGATGCACACCCACTTAGTTTTTTTTGTTGAGCTTTCATACATTTATAGCTCTAGTGCATCCGTTGCATGGCAATCCCTACTCCTTGCATTAACATCAATCGATGGGCATCTCCATAGCCCGTTGATTAGCCTCGTTGATGTGAGACTTTCTCCTTTTTTGTGTTCTCCACATAACCCCCATCATCATATTCTATTCCACCCATAGTGCTATATCCATGGCTCACGCTCATGTATTGCGTGAAGGTTTATAAGTTTGAGATTACTATAGTATGAAACAATTTCTTGTCTTGTCTTCGGGGTTGTGCATGATGTGAGCATTCTTGTGTGACGAAAATGGAGCATGACTAAACTATATGACTTTGTAGGGATGAACTTTCTTTGGCCATGTTATTTTGAGAAGACATAATTGCTTAGTTAGTATGCTTGAAGTATTATTATTTTTATGTCAATATGAACTTTTGTCTTGAATCTTTCGGATCTGAATATTGATATCACAAGTAAGAAGAATTACAATGAAATTATGCCAACTAGCATTCCACATCAAAAATTATCTTTTTTATCATTTACCTACTCGAGGACGAGCAGGAATTAAGCTTGGGGATGCTAGATACGTCTCCAACGTATCTATAATTTTTTATTGCTCCATGCTATATTATCTACTATTTTGGGCAATACTGGACTTTATTTTCCACTTTTATATTACTTTTGGGACTAACCTATTAAATGGAGGCCCGGCCCAGATTTGCTGTTTTATGCCTATTTCAGTGTTTCGAAGAAAAAGAATATCAAACGGAGTCGAAACGGAACGAAATCAACTGGAGAAGTTATTTTTGGAAGGAAAGCTACCGGATGGACTTGGACCCCACATTAGGAGCCAAGGGAGGTGCTCACGAGGGTGGGGGGCGCGCCCACCCCCCTAGGGCGCGCCCCCTGCCCTGTGGGGCCCCCGAAGCTCCACCGACGTACTTCCTACACCCATATATACCTACGTACCCTAAAACTTCCAGAACAGAATAGATCGGGAGTTCCGCCGCCTCACGCCTCTGTAGCCACTAAAAACCAATCGGGACCCTGTTCCGGCACCCTATCGGAGGGGGGAACCCTCACCGGTGTCCATCTTCATCATCCTGACGCTCTCCATGACGAGGAGGGAGTAGTTCACCCTCGAGGCTGAGGGTATGTACCAGTAGCTATGTGTTTGACCTCTCTCTCTCGTGTTCTTGATTTGGCACGATCTTGATGTATCGCGAGCTTTGCTATTTTAGTTGGATCTTATGTTTCTTCTCCCCCTCTACTCTCTTGTAATGGATTAAGTTTTCCCCTTGGAGTAATCTTATCGGATTGGGTCTTTAAAGATTTGAGAACACTTGATGTATGTCTTGCCGTGCTTATCTTTGGTGACAATGGGATATCACGTGCCACTTGATGTATGTTTTGGTGATCAACTTGCGGGTTCCGCCCATGAACCTATGCTTAGGGGTTGGCACTCGTTTTCATTGTGATTCTCCGGTAGAAACTTTGGGCACTCTTTGAAGTACTTTGTGTTGGATTGAGTAGATGAATTGAGATTGTGTGATGCACATAGTATAATCATGCCCATGGATACTTGAGGTGACATTGGAGTATCTAGGTGACATTAGGGTTTTGGTTGATTTGTGTCTTAAGGTGTTATTCTAGTACGAACTCTAGGGCTGTTTGTGACACTTATAGGAATAGCCCAACGGATTGATTGGAAAGAATAACTTTGAGGTGGTTTCGTACCCTACCATAATCTCTTCGTTTGTTCTTCGTTATTAGTGACTTTGGAGTGACTCTTTGTTGCATGTTGAGGGATAGTTATATGATCCATTATGTTATTATTGTTGAGAGAACTTGCACTAGTGAAAGTATGAACCCTAGGCCTTGTTTCCTAGCATTGCAATACCGTTTACGCTCACTTTTATCATTAGTTACCTTGCTGTTTTTATATTTTCAGATTACAAAAACCTATATCTACCGTCCATATTGCACTTGTATCACCATCTCTTCGCCGAACTAGTGCACCTATACAATTTACCATTGTATTGGGTGTGTTGGGGACACAAGAGACTCTTTGTTATTTGTTTGCAGGGTTGCTTGAGAGAGACCATCTTCATCCTACGCCTCCCACGGATTGGTAAACCTTAGGTCATCCACTTGAGGCAAATTTGCTACTGTCCTACAAACCTCTGCACTTGGAGGCCCAACAACGTCTACAAGAAGAAGGTTGCGTAGTAGACATCAGGCGCCGCCCCCCCCCCCCCTCTCCTAGTACAATTCGGACCAGAGGGGGAGGGGGCGCGCGGCCAGCCCTAGCCACCCCTCTCTCTCTCTCCACTAAGGCCCATCAAGGCCCATTAGTTCCTCCGGGGTTACCGATAACCCTCCGGCACTCCAGTTTAATCCGAAACTTCTCCAGAACACTTCCGGTGTCCGAATATAGTCGTCCAATATATCAATCTTCATGTCTCGACCATTTCGAGACTCCTCGTCATGTCCGTGATCACATCCGGGACTCCAAACAACCTTCGGTACATCAAATCATATAAACTCATAATAAAACTGTCATCGTAACTTTAAGCGTGCGGACCCTACGGGTTCGAGAACTATGTAGACATGACCGAGACACGTCTCCAGTCAATAACCAATAGCGGAACCTGGATGCTCATATTGGCTCCTACATATTCTACGAAGATCTTTATCGGTCAAACCGCATAATAACATACATTGTTCCCTTTGTCATCGGTATGTTACTTGCCCGAGATTCGATCGTCGGTATCTCAATACCTAGTTCAATCTCGTTACCGGCAAGTCTCTTTACTCGTTCCATAATACATCATCCCGCAACTAACTCATTAGTTGCAATGCTTGCAAGGCTTTAAGTGATGTGCATTACCGAGAGGGCCCAAAGATACCTCTCCGACAATCGGAGTGACAAATCCTAATCTCGAAATACGCCAATACCTTCGGAGACACCTGTAGAGCACCTTTATAATCACCCAGTTACGTTATGACGTTTGGTAGAACACAAAGTGTTCCTCCGGTAAACGGGAGTTGCATAATCTCATAGTCATAGGAACATGTATAAGCCATGAAGAAAGCAATAGCATCATACTAAACGATCGTGTGTTAAGCTAACGGAATGGGTCATGTCAATCACATCATTCTCCTAATGATGTGATCCCGTTAATCAAATGACAACTCATGTCTATGGCTAGGAAACTTAACCATCTTTGATCAACGAGCTAGTCAAGTAGATGCATACTAGTGACACTCTGTTTGTCTATGTATTCACACATGTATTATGTTTTCGGTTAATACAATTCTAGCATGAATAATAAACATTTATCATGATATAAGGAAATAACTAATAACTTTATTATTGCCTCTAGGGCATATTTCCTTCAAAAGATTACTTTACATCCATGGCAATTTAGTTTTATGCTTTCTTTTTTTAGCATCATGTAAATTGGTTGTATGTAGCAAGGTGATTTTTCAATCATTTTTTGACACTAAAATTTTCCATCATCTTAAACTTTTGCACTTCTTTTTTGCATTTAATGTCGTATCTCTAACCATCACCACATATGCATCATGGCATATTTACCCCACTTTTTTTCACCATGATAAACTTATTCATTTTTCGCCATTAATGCATGCTTTTAGGACCATGGCATGTTTCTCTCCTTTTTGCAACATGGCAATATTACTTTTTTATGGGACAATGGCAAATTTAGTTTATGGCCATTTTTATCAGGCAATCCATGGCGTTTTTATACATAAATGAATTTCTAGATTTTCTCTGGTATTCTATATATTGTAAGACTTTTTCCTGTTATTGCAAGTTTACTCTGTTTTCGTCATTCTTTCTTATTGGTTTTGGGCTTTTTTTTAGTGCAACAGTAGGCAAACTAGGTTGTGCTTGAGTTTTTTGGGTTTGGCTCCATGGTTGATGAGCAGGAGACATCATTCGGTCTGGGATTCATCCCACACCGAATGTTTTCATGTGATTCCTTCGATCGTTCCCAGCGAACGATTCGTTTGGTCTGCAAGGTCCCAACACCTAGCGTTAGGTACTTATCAGCGTCCTTTTATTTAGTTGAGGTTTTTTTGATTTGATTGAGTTAATGTGCTTGTAGGATTGTATATGTGGGGAGGGTGAGAATAAAACTGATGGGAGGGAATGCAGTAACCCACGGTAGTGGAGAAAAACCGGTGGGAGGGGACCTAAGACCAAAAGCGAAACGAACATACCAACTACCGTGGTGGGAGGGGACCTAAGCCCGGAAGCGAAGTGAACGTACCAACTACCCTTTTATTAATACTTAAATGATAAAGATATGTAATGGGGTTTCCTCACTTTTTTTTAGGACCTCACTTATTTTTTTAGATAAAAAACATAAGCTCGCGGTGGGAAGAAATTTGCAATCTTCGTGAGTCATACATTTATCTAAATACTTGTGTACAATTGTGCAACCCATATTTGCACAAATACAAATACTTCGTGAGCTGTAAGTTTATCTTTGTACACATACAAATGGTAAATTCTCCAGCAAGCTAACCAAAATAAAATAGGAATAATAGGATACTCCACACACACTGTTGATGAACTAACATAACTCCCAAGGCAGAAGCCACATGCAACCATTACCGTTATTGTCTTTGTAATGGTATCCCTCCGAGGTGATCGTCTCCATGCATTGATTTACACCTTGGTTTTCCCGATAGACGCTGCAGCTGCCGAGGCCCAACTTCGTCAAGCACTCCTTGTGGCTAGCAAGGTTATCCTGCTGTCGCATATGATAGTAGATGCGGTTGTCCTCCAACCTACCATGTCGGCCCGCCGTTGGCACGTGCACCAACTTAGAGGACTGTGGCCCCAAGAACAAGGCGTGTTCACCCAACGTGGTTAGCTCTGTCCATATGTTTCTATCCGGTGTATCCTCGAGCACGAACACCTTAAAAAAGGAAGCTTTATAGCCTCTGGGTGCCCCATTGGCCTCTGACACCACTCCTAGCTTGCCGCACAGCTCAAAAATATATCTAGCGCAATAGCCCCACCCAGGCACATGTACAAAGGGGATTCGATGAATTTGGTGAACCAAGGTGATCACCGGAGCGCCGCGTTCGTTGAGGTCGACGCGGTACTTGTACAGATCACTGCCGTCGAGCGTGAGCCCAAAGAGTTGGCCGTTGCAGAAGGTGATGTCCACGAGCTCCCTCTCCGCGTACAGGCCACACCCTCGTGTCGTCCAGATGTTTTCCGGACTGCCAACCCGGCAAAGCGCTAATTTGCACCTCTTGGTGATGGCGGCGAGGATGCATCCGCTCGAGGTAGGGTCGTCGGAGAAGATGACTTTTACGGCGGGGCAACGGCTGGTCCGAGCATTGTCTGGCTCCTCGAAGGCATCCGGGCACGCACAGACGATACTCCTTTGATTGTCGGAGAGCGCAACCTGGGCCCAAGAAAAGAGGTTCACGATCAGAAGCTGGGAGTCGCGCTCGCGCCTGGACGTGGCGGCGACCCAGCCGCCGTCGTAGGACCCGACGAACTTCTTGCCCCTTGGGATCTTGGGCAGCAGGACGCGCAAGGCCCTGCCGTCCACGGGATTGTACGCTCGTATATTCCGGTCACGCCTGCGGTCGCCGGTCCAGGAGAAGAGCAGCGGGAGAGGGGGCCGCGCCGGGTGCCACGACGCGGCGGCACGCCATGACCTGCAGACGGCCCCGAAGCACGCGCGGTCGTACGGCGGGGAGCACCTGAGGTGGATGGCGGCCAGGAGATCGGCCGGGAGATCAGACCACGCGCGCCGCTTGACGGCGCCCCGACGCGCCATAGTTTGATTTTCTCGATGGATTTGGGAGACTGATCGGATTCCCGTGGTGGTAAGTCCGGATACGTGGAATCGGTCGGCGTTATATAAGGTCGCGGAACAACGGGATCTCCTTACCTCTTCTGATTTCGTCAGCTTTTTTCGAGTAGGACTCCGATAGGAACTCTTATTCGGATCGGCCGGCTTCATATAACCTAACCTCCAGTTACACGTCGAGCCATCACGAGTTCACCACTGGATCCCAAACTTTGGGTAGCTGCACGCACCTGCAACAATGGCGGTAGGATCGCAGCCGCAGCGCGAGCAGCCCGTCACTGAAATAATTGGATCGAAGATGACGCGACCGGTCGAGTTGGAGGCCATGCCGCGCGGCCAGGCGTGCACCGTGCGCTTCCGGTGGTGCTCTGTGCTCATCGCCAGCGAGGATCTCTTCATTGGGGGAAGGAGGACGAGGCAGACCGTGCACTACGACGAACTGGACGGGAAGGAGCTCACGCTCCCCGTCGAAGGCGGCCCCGCCGTTCTCCAGAGCGAGGGCGCCTGCCGCGGCGCAATCCGCCGGATGCTGATGGCGGTGCTGCCGCGCCTCATGCTGTACAACGGCGGACACCGTACCGAGGAACGCCAGTGGGACGAGTTCGTGCCGGCGGGGCTCGTGGAGAGCATCGTGGCCGGCGCGGCGGGCGGCGGGAGCTACGCGTGCCACGTGTGGATGCACGTGGACCTGACGAGCGTGTACGACGAGGCCAAGGCGCTGCTGCTGTCGTGCGAGGCCGCCGCGGCGACGACGGATGCTGCCGTCCGGCGTGCTTCTGAGGGTGGCGCGGCGATGTGCCCGATCTGCATGGAGGAGCTGGCTGGCGGCGGCGGCCGCGTCACCGGGCTGGCCGGCTGCTCGCACGCCTTCCACAGAGGCTGCATCCTCGAGTGGTTTCACACGGCGCCGACGTGCCCGTCCTGCCGGCGTGACATGATGCAGTATCTCGATCCTAGGGCCCGCGTGTACATGACGGCGGTGCCAGCACTCAGCGCGTACGAGGGAGCAGGAAGCGAGGTGCCGCGGCTCGCCGTGGACGGCGTGGCGGCGCGACGGCGTGCTGCGTGGGCTCGAGGCCTAGGTGTTCGACATCGTAGCAGAGGGGTCCGAAGGAGGAGGAGGAGGAGCGGGCGACGCGGCGCGGACGTGCTCGATGCACTGGTTGAGCCGTTGTTCCGTGGCCAAGGTGGGCCCGGCATGTAAGGTCTATCCATAGGCCCGGTGTGTCCCACATATCTGTTTCCCTGTAATGAGCACCAAGAGGCTCGATGTTGATCATGTCTTCGATTAGCACCCACAGCAAGGTGTCGTGGGTAAAAACCGATCACTCGGAGTGGTTTTGCATAATGAGCAATGCTGTTCTCGCTCTTGCAATGGTTCTGTATAATGAGCAATGACATTTTCGCTTGTGCAATGGTTTTGTATAACGAGCAACAATTTGTGGCATATATTCTTTATCATATAAAACCCATCCCAAAAATTATGAAAGAAATCAAGACTTGAAAAGTACGGCTACAAATTTCGATCAAAGGAGTTAACCAGTTTGAGTAGGATTGAGTACCCCCTGGGCTCTCAGCTAGGGTTTCCACCGCCTCTCACCGGCGCCCCCACCGGTCCGCCTCAGCCACCGTCCGCCTCTTCCCCTATGGTCATAGGACCATGGAGGGCCGGCCCTATGTTTGGGGAGGCCCTAGACGAACTATACGACATGGGCTCCTAAGTCAAAGAACCCTCCAGTGGTTGAATTTTCAGTTCACTCTCTTTCTTTCCTCTCCCTTCTTAGCACCCGATAAATGCATCTTAGGCAACATGACAGACTAGTGTCCTAAAATTATGAAGTAAAGAGCATACAAAGAATTAGAAATTTATAGATCGGATGATCAAAACCCCAGACATGTATACAAAATGGCAGAAAATTAGGATGGTTGAATATATAATGTGAACGATTGAATTAGAAAATTATACATCAAAATTTTGAAACTTCATAGGATGAATCATGGATGAAAAGTAGAATAGACGTACTGAAAATCTACTGAAAGTCTGAAATTGGGGGATGGATCACGGATGAATAGTTGAATAGATGTACTAAAAAACTAGTGAAAATCTGAAATTAAGGGATGGATGAATGGATCAGAATACGTACTGAATCGGCCGTCACATACGTATAACGTACTGCCATATTGCTGGAGTGACGGACTGCTGCGCGCGGCGGCGACAACAAGCGGCCGAGGCGCCGAGCGAGGAGCGATGGAGCGACGGGCTAATGAGACGACGAAGACGAACCGACGAGCGACAAACAGGAAAAGCCAGATCAATCGATCGATTTGTTTCACACGTACGCATTTCAATCAGTCCTTCGCAGCCGTGACTTGCGTGAGCGGTGCGCCGATGCTTAGCTACCTAGTGATCTGAAGGGCCGAGCCCATCTCGTTTTTCCTTTCATAATTTTTTTCCATATCTATTTTCTTCTGGCCCCCCTCCCAGCCTGGGCCCTGGGCCGTCGCCCCTCTGGCCATACCCCAGGGCCGGCCCGGGCGTGGTGGATCCCGGCCCTCGTTGGCCAGAGGGCTTCGTCTTTAGGTGTTTCCTTCAGTTTTGTTAGGGTTTCCTGCCATGCTCAAGAAAACGATGCGAAGGCGGCTTCTTGAAGATGGAATAAGATTCTCTCCGTCTAGCCCCCACACTGACGATGCTTATAGCATCGTTGGAGGGCTGTAAAGGTGCGTCTCCGGCGGATCTCGTGGGATTCGATCGGTGTTTTTTTAGTGGATTCAATTGGATCCTATCCTCATCTGCGTTCGTATGTCTGCAGGATAGATCATTCTGATATACTCTTTTCTTCACCGGAGGCGGTTGTTGTTCTGTTGCGCTGGTTGTATGGTGTCTTAGTACGACATTTCCGACTGTCTGGTACACCAAGATTTGCCCGGCTCCGACGTGGGAGGGGCAAGGACGGCGGCACGCCTTCAGCTCACTCTAGTGCCTGTAGTCATCGCTAGGTGGAGCTAGATGTAACTTTCTCGCAAAAACCATTAACACACCTTATATTTCGGAATGAAGGGATTAGATCAACGGTTCGTCGTGGAGAAATTCTCGCGACTGGGAGTTATAGCCTGGCTGCGGGAATCATTGCGCTTCAACAATTTATTTTATTTCCAATACGTTCTAGTTTGTGAGATTGACATTGTCTGTCTCTTCATAGTGTTCTGGGT
The DNA here is from genome assembly GCA_032464435.1 of Aegilops umbellulata. Taxonomy (NCBI): domain Eukaryota; kingdom Viridiplantae; phylum Streptophyta; class Magnoliopsida; order Poales; family Poaceae; genus Aegilops; species Aegilops umbellulata. The sequence continues at coordinate 515,897,759 of CP136056.1, forward strand.
GTGGTCATGTGCGGCAATTTCTTTTATTGATGGTACATGGAAGGCATATTTCAGCATCAAAATGGGTAAGTTTGCAGATACTAGCTTGGTAAGAATCCATTAAAATTTCTATGAAAAATTTCACGATTTATTTAGGGGCGCTGCTACGCGTCTGCCGGCCGATGTTTAGATTTTATCCGTCGCCTCGAGGGCCGCTGCATACCCGAGCTGATAGCCGTCTGATCCGGTGTCTGCGCCCGGCATGCCCATTCATTATTTCCCGCAACAAACGCTCTGTTGCAGAAACAAGACAGTCTTGACCTGACCCTGACTGAGTTGCGCCCCGCGCGCCGCCGTCGCCAACCCACTGCAAAATCAGTCCGCCGCCGGCGTGTAGGAGCTACTCTAGTTGTGAAACCTCCTATTCTCTAACTTCCTGCAACAAGAGCTTTGTTGCGAAACATTCTCATCTCTAATTTCCTGCAACAAGAGCTTTGTTGCGAAAACTTATTTTCTCTAATTTTCTGCAACAAGTCCCCTGTTGCAAAAACTCTTATTCTCCAAGTTTCTGCAACAAGATCTTGTTGCAAAAATTGAAAAGACATCTCACGCCACGCCTAATTTTCTGTAACAAGACCCTTGCTACAAAAACTGCAACAACATCTTCGGCCGCGTCGCGCAGTCTTTGTTGTCTCCGTTCCGCAACAACGTTGTTGTTTCCGAAACATCAACAACGTTGCAAAGCTTGTAAACACGCTGCGCTTGGGCTGGGGCGGATCAAGCAGGGAGGGCTCCTCTGACACCGCCGCCGCCGACGGAGAGGTCGTGCACTCGAAGCACGCCGCTGGAGCACCGTTCGAACCACGCGGATCTCAGGAACTGTCGCTGACAGCGGTGGGTGGCTTGGCGATCCCAATCTAGATGCAGGGGCAGGAGAGCTGTGAGCATCGGGGCGGCTGCCTGGCGTGAGCGGCGGTGGCTGCCGGTTTTCCAACGCCCCGCCTGACCTGTCGCAGAAGAAAAGAGATGCAAGAGAAAAAGATTATAATCGCAAGGAAGAAGACGATACGGACGCGAGCATGGGGATGCTCTTAACCGTCCGATCAACATTCAATCTGACAGACACGGAGCTGGCGGACGTTCGCCCCCGATCGGTCGGTTGAAGGTAAGCTTTTCCCTTTATTTAGTGGGGAAAGAGGAGAAAGAAAAAGAAGATGCAACGCGTCTTGGACTCTGTATAGAATTTCTGAGTTTTTCACAACCCATGGCCGAAGGAGAGAACCAGGGCTATATAGGACCCTATACATTACACATTTTAGAGCATCTCCAGCCGTTGGCCTCTCAGGCGGCGCTTTTGCGCGCCCCCTGGGGGTGAGCCGGCGCAAAAAAACGGCGTGGGGGCGAGCGGGTTCCCAGCCGCTCGCGCTAGGGTCGCCCTAGACGCGTTTTTTTATTTTAAAGAATCTGAATTCGGCAAAGTTCGGTCAAAATTCGGCAAACTAGACATTCATATTCAACATGTTCGGCGTTTACATATTTTTTTTAAAAAGGCATCTACGGGGCGAAGAAGTCGATCAGCCGTGCCCAGCCCTCGTCGGAGTCGTCGGCCTTCTCCTTCTTGATGGCGCGGCCGCCCCTGCTGCATCCCTCCCCGTCGTCGCTGTCCTCGAGGACTACGATGCCTCCCTCGTCCCGGCCACGGCGACGAGCTTCGAACCGCGCGAAGGCGGCGCACTGGCGCTCCATCTCCGTCTGCACCTAGTCATCGCACGCCCATTTGAGGCCGCTTCATCGTCCGAGCGCCTCCTCCTTGATGCCGCTGGCGAGCCCCGGCTCTGTCTTCACGACGGGAAGCCCCGGCTCCGTCTTCAGGACGGGGAGCCCCGGCTCCGTCTTCGGCTTGATGAGTCGGGGAGGAGCCGAGGACGAGGCGCGGCCGCCGCCTTCGTTGATGACGATGCCGGCCGAGCGGGTGCGCCGGCCGAGCGCGGTCCCCACTGCGGGCTCGGCCTTCACGCCGAACACCGCCGGAGAGCCGGAGGAGTGAAAAGAGGAGTGGGAGGAGGAGCGGGCCGAGGACGACGAGCCGGAGACAAACCTCCTTGGCATCCATTGCCCTGCGCCGCGGCGGGGGACCGGGGCGGCGGCCGGGTATGTGAGCGCCGCCCTCTAGGTGCCGCCCTCTAGGTGCCGCCCTCTAGAGGGCGGGTTGTTGCCGCCCTCTAGGTGCGCGAGAACCTCGCGGAGCGTCCGGCTGGGGACGGACGACCACAGGCATCGACCCTCGTTGTTCCACCGTCCGCCCCCCACCACCGGTGCCCCGTCGGTGGAGGCGAGGCGTTGCTCCTGACTGCGCTGGAAGTACGCCGTCCACGCCTCGTGGTTGTCGGGGGCGTACTGCGGGGAGGCGCGATGCTCCTCGGTCAGCGACGATCGAACGCGGTCGACCTCGCCGGCGAAGTAGTCGGGGCGCGTGACGGCGTCCGGTAGGGGGGAATGGGGACGCCTCCGATGCTGAGCTAGCCTCCATCCCGTCGGCCCAACGCGCATGCCTGGAGGCGCCGGGTTATTGGCCTCGAAAAGCAGGTGCGCCTCCCACGATTGCAGCGAGCGGCGGCCGAAGCCTTTGGCCGCCGCTCCGTCGCCGGGGAACCGCTCGCACATTGTCGTGGCTGGGGCTGGGTGAGAGGAGAGGTTCGTCGGCGGCGGAGAGAGAGAGGCAGAGAGCACGACGTCTATGGCCAGCGGGGGGGGAAGGGGGCGACGCTTTTTATAGCCGCCGGGGAGGCGTGCGTACGCGGGGCGGGGAGTGAGGCGTCGCCGCGCCGCCCGTGAAGAGCCGCCCCGTGAGGAATCTCACTGGAAGGCGACCGGCGGCAGCCTTGGCATTGATTCCCTGCGGGAAACCGAGGCGTTCTGAGGACGACGAGGCGAGTGTCGCTGACTCGGCGGGCCAGCGGCTCTTCCGCGCCAAAAACGATTCGCCAGGCGCCCCCGAGCCCGCCCAGCGCGCCGGGTTCGGCCTGGGTCCGCCGGCGCCAATTTCGGCCCGAGCCGGCGAAAAAAAGGCCTTTGGTGATGCGACTGGGCTGATTTTTCGGCGCCGGCGGCCAAAAAAACCGCCGGAGGGACCTTGTTGAGGCACGGCTGGAGATGCTCTTATGTCATATAGGAGCGGATCGCATAGGAGTCCACACGACTGGGCCGGCCCATTGTGGCTAAGCGATTTGTGTTTTGTAGCGGTGACATCAAAATCCCAAAGGCAGTGCACTTGCTAGGAATAAAACTCGACCTCCAATACTATACGCGTGCTACTAGCCACTGGAACTAATACTGGTGATTGATGGGAGGCCAAAAATATTTCAGAAAGCACTGCATCGTCAAAATTTGCAACATTTTTGGCAAATTCGAAACCTTTTCTTGAAAATGGTGAACAATTTTGAAACACTGAATATTTTTTTGAAATTGCATTTTCTTGAAATCCCATTTTTTTAAATGTGAAGAATTTTTTGGAAACATAATTTGTTTTGAAATGCTGGACAGTGTTTTAATGCAATTTCAAAAAAACACGAACAATTTTTGAAAAGACGAATAGGTTTTGAAAACACGAACAATTTTTGAAAGCATGAGTTGTATTGAAAATGCGAACGTTGTTTGAAACTCCAAGCAACATTTGGAAAAAGCAAATATATTTCGGACCTATGAACAATTTTTGAAACTCTGATTTTTTTTTTTTGAAAACACGATCATTTTTACAAATACACAAACATTTTTGGAAGTTGTGAACATTTTTATGGAATCAAAAATAAAATGAAAAGGGTTAATTTGTTAAAAAGGAAAAAGTAAATAAAAGAAAAAAAGCAGAAAAACGAAAAATAAAAAAATGAAAGACTAAAAGAAATCCATACAAGACATATAAAAAAGTATATAAAAGAAAACATATAGATAATACCCAGTTCTAGGAGACAGTTCGACGCAACCAGCGATGAGTAGGGAATTCAGGCAATATATGCCAATCTTTATTTTCGGCTAGCTTTGTTTCTGGCTAGAAATCGGTTTGGTTATCAAACTGTTTCTTTCCTACTTAGTGAGTCCGACTCCGGCCTGAATCCCTCCACCTGCGTGTTTATACATCAGCCCACCATCCATCATCACAATTCACAAGCGAGAAGGCCTTCTCAAAAAAAAAAAAAGCGAGAAGGCGAGCGGAACGAGTTGGAGACGGCAGATCTCCTGGAACGCATCGTCCGCCGAGAGCTGCACCTGGGACGTGAACTCGATGGCTTCTGGCGGCGATGACGCGACGGCGGCGGCGCAGTGCCCGATCTGCATGGAGGAGCTGGTGGCCGACGCCGGCGCCGCGGCCAACAGAAGCGGAATCGTCACGAGATTGCCCGGCTGTTCACACGCTTTCCACGAAAGATGCATCACGGAGTGGCTCCGCGGGGCGGCGACGTGCCCATGATGCCGGCACGACATGACGGCGTACAAGGTGACCACGGCCGCGTCCTCGCCGGAGACAGCCGCGGTGGTTGCGCGGCCCATCCGGCGCCGTCCTCGACAACGCCGTACGGCTCCGTACACGCCCCCGGGGGTCACGTACATCTCCGTAGTACTGAATCGGGTGCGCGCTGGACCGTTGTTCCGGCGTGTGGCCTCCGTCGACACCCAATGATGAGATCGGCACGAGCATGTTCGTGCACTGTCCCTGTACTGCACAGCACGGCAGTATGTTCCTCGTGGCCAGCTACATCTTCCGGTGGAGAAGGATGATTTCAGGTCTCGACAATGTAATGTGGTGTAGTTGAAACATTGTTCAGAAATCAGAATCAAACTGAATTCGTGAAAATGTCATATGTCGCTCTTGTTTTTTGAACTGAATAAACACATTGTACAGATGATGGCCGATCTGTTTTGCTACGGACAAGTTCCTTTCCTTGGATACCGATGAATGTGGATTTGCGGTATTTTTCTTTAAATGACATACTTGGCAATTTTTAAGAGAGCCTGTAGACGGACCACGGCCTGCATCATTTGTAGTGTAGAAAAGAAAAGGAAACAAAATAATTCCCAAACAATGGTACTAACAGAAAATTATGCCGCCTGCCTCCCTTTTTTTTGCTTTCTTTTTCTATTCGGGGTGTAATCTAACTGTTTTTTTTCTTTGTATTTTCTACTTATACATAATTAGTTTGGTCCAAGAGTGTACGTACGTAGCATGTATGGACGATCAGCTCACTCACGGACAGAGTATCAGCAGTCGGTCTTCACCAAGACAGGAGCACTCGGTTTATTCTTCCAGCCATAGATCCTCAAGAATTATGAGCTAAAAGAACCTATAATGGGTATTGTTGTTGTTGTTTTTGCAAAGAATCATGTATATTGCGCACATAGCTCACATCTATGAAAACAATAATAAATCAAGATAAGAGAAAGAGCAAAAAAAAAGGAAAGCTTATTCTAAAATGATCAGGTTGGAGAAAGACTATTATAGAGTAACATGAAAATCATCGCATGACATTTCAAAAGACTTCCTCAATCTCGTACGAGAGCAAAACCCGGAGGCCCTACATATTTGGTATACAGGAGAAGAAATTTACTTGTGAAAGATAATAAAAATGATCAGTCCCGCACTTTAGTGTACCAACTACTATGAAAACATATACTACATGAACGAGGGTAGAATACCCCTTATGGTCTATCAAATTTGTACTTTGCTATCGAGAAAATGATGATTCATTAACGAACAGGAATAAACATCACTGTGCTGCTTGTCGACAATTTGGCTCTTTGGTCAAAGTGTTTGTCTCAACCACCGACGATCAAAGTATTGTCGCAACCGGTTTTCCGGGCATTAATTTCCAGAAAATGGTCGTTGAGCTCATCAGCCCCAGGATTACTGTTAGCTGATGAGGCATCAACTTGATACAGAAATTCCAAGCAAAAATACAAAATATGTAGTACAAGACCATTGTGGCCTATGAGTACAACAAATGGTTTCTAGTGGTTGATGGCGGAAGCGGTTTGTGGATCATCCGTGTATGGGACTCCTTTTCCCACAGGAACAGCTGACCAGGTTAACTCCTATCTTCGCGGGGCTGCTACCACCGTTGCCTAGTTTCCGGGGCTGTCATCGCAACTGTAACACCCCGGATGTAACTTGCCATAATTGTAACTCCAACTCTTGCCATTTTCGGCAATGTGTTATGATATTCCCCCGTAGTTGCGTTCTTCTTCGTTTTGCATTTTGTCTTTGTCGTGCATTTCATATCATGTCATCATGTGCATCGCATTCGCATACGTGTTCGTTTCATGAATCCGAGCATTTTCCCCGTTGTTCGTTTTGCAATCCGGCGCTCCTATGTTCCCCGGCGTCCCCTTTTACCTTTTTCCGTGAGCGGGTATTAAACTTTCTCAGAATGGACCGAAGTTTGACAAGCGGCCTTGGTATAGCACCGGTAGACCGCCTGTCAAGTTTCGGGTCATTCGGAGGTCGTTTGATACTCCAACGGTTAACCGGGTAACCGCGAAGGCCTCGTGTGTGTTGCAGCCCAAAACCCCTCCAAAACAGCCCAATAACCCATCTAAATCACTCCCATGTCCATCGCCGTTCGATCACGATCGTGTGACCGCAAACCGTGCTTAATTTGGAGCTTCCTAGCTCCTCCTACCTATAAATATGTGCCTCCCCCGAAATTCCCGGATCAAATCCTACCCTAACCCTAGCCCCGCTCCCCTCCGCGCCGCCGGACACGTCTGGATCGGGCCGGACGCGTCCGCCGCCGCGCTGCAGCCAACGGGAGGCCGCCACGTGGCGCGCCGCCGTCCGCCGCCGCCGAGGCCCACGCGGCCCGCGCGCGGCCCCCCAAGCCCGTTCGTCGCCCCCCAGCCCGCGACCGGCGACCGCCGCCTGCGCCGCCGCGGCTCCGCCGCCCGAGTCCCTCGCCGGCCGCCTCCGCCGCCGCCTCCCGCGCCGGCTGGCCGCCGCCCTCCGCCGCCCGGCTCCAGCGCCGACCGCGCCCGCCGTCGCCGCCTCCGCCCCGCGGCCCCGTACGTCGGCGCAGGGCCACCGGCTCCTCCTCCCTCGCCCTCTCCGGCGAGCTCTCCGGTGAGCTCGCGCCGCCACCTCGGGCCCCGTGCGCGCCAGATCTGGATCCAGCCCTAGGGTTGACTTTCCCCTCCCCGAAATTTTCTTTAAGTCCCGAATATTTTGCATAATCATGCCATATTCTTCGCATCATAACTTGCTGCATACTGCTTCATTTCGTGCGTGTAATATGTCAAACTGTTCGTCTCGATGAGTACATAATTTCTTATCATTGCATCATTTTCATTTGAGCTCATCTTGATGCCCGAAATGCTGTTGTAAGAGGGATATGTGATGTTAGTTTCAGATCTGTTTCAGTACTTGCACTTTTGTCATTTTTGCCATGATTGATGTGTGCATCCTATGAACTGGAGTCCTACATGTGTTTTGTAATATGCCATGCCATCTTTACAGGGGTGTATGCCATGTATTTTTGTGATCTTTGTGGTGACTAGCACAAGCATGCAAACTAGGGATCATAATGTTGCTGATTTCAGAGACTTAGTAATTTCACCAAGTTATTCCCTGCTGTTATTTTTATGCCATGTGTTCATATTGTTTCAGAGAGATCTATGCCTCTTTTGAGCATGATCAGTAAAGGTGTTTTGAACATATGGATTTGCTCTATCAATCTATGCCTTTGTTTGTAATTATGGAGAGCCATAGCTTGAGTCAATCGAGCTCTACTTTTGCTATAAAATGTTACTGACAGATTGTTTACATGTTATTCGATTTTGCCAAGATTGTTGTAGTTGTTCTTTGCATGCTATGATGTTATTCTTACCATGTCTAGCTTCTATGCCATGTCTTCTTGGTGGGTGTATGCTTAGCTTATCATGCAAAGCTTTGTAGTGAGTGCATCGAGCTCGTAAACATGCCTACTTGTTATCTGTTTTTGACATGTCCAGTTTTCTGCTTAGTCTGAAAACTGTAACGGAACTTGCTTAATTGTCATGGGTGCTATTATATTTTCTGGTCCTTTTTGGCTCATGGTCAGTAAGGGACTTTTGTTCAATGCTTTGAGTAGATCCATGCCATGCCATATTTTGTTATGTCCTGTTCCTGTAGCATGTTGTTTCCTTGCTCTAAACATGTCATCCTGATGTTAATTTCTGGCATGATAGTATTTTCACTGAGTCTGTGAAGCTGATATATTCTGCACTTTTGCCATGCTTGTTTGAACCTGTTATGTTGTGATTTAGCCGTAGCTTAGTGTTCATCTTTTGTCAAGCATCCTGAGTAGATCACTGCCATATGATTTTCTGATATGTTTGGGAGCAGTAGCTTAATTTCTTGTGGCATGCTAAGTGGCATCATGCTGTTAATCGCAGAAATATGACATTCTTGTTTTGCTTGTCATTTGCAAACCGTGCATCCGATTCCGGTGATCTTTATATCGATTTCAACCGAAATCACCTCACCTTTCCAGTGGCATACTTGGTTTGCCAAGATTATGCCTTGTTCATCTTTTCCTTCCGGAGCATGCATATGCATTGCATACCACATCTCGCATATCATTGCCATGTTTTGCATCATGTTGCTTGCGCATTGCATCGTGGTTGATAGTTGTTCCTTTGCTTGTGTTCTTGTTTTGGGTAGAGCCGGGAGACGAGTACGTGACCGAGGAACCTGTTGAGAACGCTTACGAGGATCAAGCCTTCGACAACTCTGAGAACTTTGCAGGCAAGATGACCATACCCTCGAAATCACTTCTATCTTTGTTTGCTAGATGCTCGCTCTTTTGCTATGCCTATGATACGATACCTACCATTTGCTATATCATGCCACCCATATTGCCATGTCAAACCTCTAACCATCCTTTCCTAGCAAACTGTTGATTGGCTATGTTACCGCTTTGCTCAGCCCCTCTTATAGCGTTGCTAGTTGCAGGTGAAGATGAAGTTTGTTCCATGTTGGAACATGACTATTTTGGGATATCACAATATCTCTTATTTAATTAATGCATCTATATACTTGGTAAAGGGTGGAAGGCTCGGCCTTATGCCTGGTGTTTTGTTCCACTCTTGCCACCCTAGTTTCCGTCATACCGGTGTTATGTTCCTTGATTTTGCGTTCCTTACACGGTTGGGTGATTTATGGGACCCCCTTGACAGTTCGCCTTGAATAAGACTCCTCCAGCAAGGGCCAACTTTGGTTTTACCATTTGCCACCTAAGCCTTTTTCCCCCGGGTTTTCGCGAGCCCGAGGGTCATCTTTATTTTAACCCCCCGGGGCCAGTTCTCCTTCGATTGCTGGTCCAAACTAGAGCCACTTGCGGTGCCGCCCTAAGGCAACTTGGGGTATCCTCGGTTGCCGTACGTACTGCTCATCTGGATGTGCCCTGAGAACGAGATATGTGCAGCTCCTATCGGGATTTGTCGGCACAATCGGGCGGCTTTGCTGGACTTGTTTTATTACTGTCGAAATGTCTTGTAGTCCGGGATTCCGAGACTGATCGGGTCTTCCCGGTAGAAGGAATATCCTTCGTTGACCGTGAGAGCTTATAATGGGATAAGTTGGGACACCCCTGCAGGGTATTATCTTTCGAAAGCCGTGCCCGCGGTTATGAGGCAGATGGGAATTTGTTAATGTCCGGTTGTAGAAAACCCGAAGTTGACCTTAATTAAAACACATCAACCGCGTGTGTAACCGTGATGGTCTCTTCTCAGCGGAGTCCGGGAAGTGAACACGGTGTTGGAGTTATGTTTGGCGTAGGTTGTTCTAGGATCACTTCTTGATCACTTCTAGCTTCACGTCCGTGCTTTGCTTCTCTTCTCGCTCTTTTTTGCGTTGTTAGCCACCATATATGCTAGTCGCTTGCTGCAGCTCCACCTCACAACCCTATCCTACCTTTAAGCTTAAATAGTCTTGATCTCACGGGTGTGAGATTGCTGAGTCCCCGTGACTCACAGATTCTACCAAAACAGTTACAGGTGCCGACGATGCCAGTGCAGATGACGCATCCGAGCTCAAGTGGGAGTTCGACGAGGAACGTGGTCGTTACTATGTGTCTTTTCCTGATGATCAGTAGTGGAGCCCAGTTGGGACGATCGGGGATCTGTGTAGCATTTGGGGTAGTCTACTTTCATTTTGGTTCCGTAGCCAGACCTTGAGTGTAATCTGGATGATGAATGTTTATTTATGTATTGTGTGAAGTGGCGACTGTAAGCCAACTATGTATCTCTTTCCCTTATGTACTATATGGGTTGTGTGAAGATTACCTCACTGGCGACATTGCTTTCAATGCGGTTATGCCTCTAAGTCGTGCTTCGACACGTGGGAGATATAGCCGCATCGAGGGCGTTACAGCAACGCTCCTCTCCAAGCGGATATCTGGCCAAGACAATAGCCAGGGACAAGCCAATGAGTACTTTGAATGTACTCGCAAGCATTATGAACACTGAAATAAATTATTTGATAACATGCACTAAAATATGCTATAATCACATTGTCAGTCATAAATAAAACACCTCTTATGCATGCAAGCAAGTTATTTATATGCAACATAAATAAGTAATAAAGAGGCGGGAAATAAAATGCCGGAGTCGGGCATCTGTGCGACACCACATAAAGGGCTTATGAAACAAATAAATAACAGGCAATGCCACAGTCGGGCGTCTCAGCGACACCTCATAAAGGGCTTATAAGTAAATGGAATAACTTGCATGCCACAGTCGGGCGTCTCAGCGACACCTCATAAAGGGCTTATAAGTAAATGGAATAACTTGCATGCCACAGTCGGGCGTCTGAGCGACACCTCATAAAGGGCTTATAAGTAAACGAAGTAATAAACAGGCCACAGTCGGGCGTCTGAGCGACACCACAGAAAGGGCTTATAAGTAAACAAAGTAATAAACAGGCCACAGTCGGGCGTCTGAGCGACACCACATAAAGGGCTGATAAAATAATCACAATGAATATCCAGGAGGTAGAACCATCCCAGAGATATCCGGTAGTGCCAATAATATAACGGGTTAGTTCACAACAAAATAATAATCATAAACATCACAAGTCTCAAATCGTGATCCCAATTCTGGTTTAACAGTTTCTCCTCCGAAGACCGACACTAAGACCGACACTTGACCCATCCCAGACTGTAATCCTTAACCATGGACACGGCTATTCGAATAGGTTTAATCTCTGCAGAGGGTGTACTCTTTACCTACGAGTAACGGATTCCTTTAGTCCATCGGGACTAATTCCATCTATGGCCTTTTAGTTGAAAACACACCTAACTTGTACACACCAGCTTAACTCATCGGTGTCTGGAATCACCCACGACACTTGTTAAGCAAACTCTAAGTGGGGAGGCTACAACCTCGCGTAGCATGGGATCAAATTTATATCGCGCACTCTAAGGGGTGGCCTCCCCTCTCGGTCCCAACCGGAAACACCCATGCCCCCTGACCAGGTGGCATGCCTACCGGCTACAACCAATATCTTCCACCATGGCCTCTCTGTACGGTGTGTGCTCGAAAGGGGTTGACGACTTACTGAACCGTACCATACCTGCGGCAGGGACAAGTGGTAGTACAAGGCAAGTATGGGGGTTACTGGAACAAGACTCGATCTGTGGTCGACTCAGGAGGTTTATAAGTTTCCTGCATGACATGAGTAACAAAATTTTCTCAACCAACAAATCAACACTCATTACACCTTGCCATGCCATACCGGTTATAACCGTCCCGAAGGAGACCGGCGCCAAGCTCATGCCTACCCAAGGCAGAGGCTTTCCCGAATTCCTTACTGGCATGCATGTAAGGCACATGAGGATGATTACCAACACATGTATGTTCATTTCCAACAGCAAGGAAAATCACCAATATGCATCCATGCAAAATGATCATATCACATGAAATAACAGCACTCCGAATTAAGGTGGTGTTATAACGTGTCAACTAACACACCAAAAAGTATTATTCCGGGGTTCAGAATGCTTGCCTTCATGGTGTGGAAAGGCAGGGTGCACTCCAAAATCTTTGAAAGCTTTCCTTCCTCTTTCCAAAATTCCTATTTAAAATAAATTTAAATTAACACACAAATCAAAACAGTACAAAAAAGGTGTTTGGAAAATTTTGAAATAAATCTTAAAATAAACTAGACAATATTTGAGAGAGGTAGGAAAAAGAATTAATTCATTTGGAGTTGTATTTAAAAATATATAGCCAGTCAAAGTTGTGGTAAAAATCTGTTTTTTGAAAAGAAAATAAAACAGAGAAGAAAACGATTCGGACTGACCACGTCGAAGGCGTATTCTAAGAATACGTTTCCACTTATGCCCGCGTGGATAGGCACTGGGTCGCTGACAGTGGACCCGCCTGACCGACTGGTCAGGTTTGACCAGTCCACGCGCGCGTCGCCTCCTCCGGCCGAAACAGAGGCGGGGCTCTGGCGAGGCTCACCGGCGAAATGACGGCATCGTTCGGAGAACGGAGGCCATCAGCGTGCTCAGGGGATCAAGACGGTCACTCCGGGAGTCGTTATGGTCTCGGGGATGGACGGAGCTGCCGGCGGCGAGCCTCGCGGCGGACGGAGGCCGTCGGGCAAAGTGATTTTTCTCCCGCGGTGAGTCCCGATCAAAATCGAGTAGTGGGAATGGTTCACGGGAGGAAGAGGGAGTTCTTGGTGAAGAGAACGGAGAGGGGGAAGGCCTGGTGGCACCGGAAGGGCTGGGGCAATGGCGGCGGCTGCGGTCGCCGGAGATGGGGAAGGAAACCTCCCCGGGTCGTTTGGCTGCCAATGGGGGCCCTAGGGAGATGGCTTGGGGTCGCCTGCGTGCGGAGACGAGCTCGGGGCTCCTTAAATAGGCGATCTGGGTCGGTTCCGACGGTGGCCGCGGATAAGGTCGCCGGCGACTGCCATTCTGTAGCTAGGGCGTCGTGGCGGCGAAGAGCGCTAGTGGACACACTTGGATGAGCTCGTGCTGCTCCAGGGGCCAGGTGGCGAGCGGGAGAGGCTTGGGCGGCGCTGAACTAAGCAGGGGCTGTCGGCGGCCGTGGCGGCTAGCTCCTGGCCTGACGGGAGTGTGGCGAGGGCTCTTGGCGCGTTGCGGTGAGAAGGGGAGTGAGTGGCGTGGCTCTGCAGGGCGGGCAGAGCCCAAGGGTGCGACGCGTCGGCTCGGGCGCGGCACGTGCAAAATGCGTGCTCTGCTCGCGCCTACAGCACGCACGGAACGTGCTCGATGAAATACTAGTGCATGCCATCGGGCTTGGGCGAGGCTGGCACTTAGCAGACCTAGGTTAGGAGCATCTGGGAGTCTAGTGGACATGTTAGTTTGATCAGAGGTGCAAGTTCATAGTGCAATGACAAAAGTCATGTCAAAACTGTTTATGCACTCAAGGTGTTTGATAAAATGCCACAGGCACCAAAGCTGTTCTTGGAGTGGCCAAAATCGCCAGATCAGTGTCTCTTTAGATGAAGGAGAAGGTGGTGAGGTTAGTTTGTGAAAAGCACAAACTTGCTAGTGCAAGTTTTGCAGAACTACAACTCTGGACAGGAGATAAATGGCATCATTTCATGAACCAAAAATGATCCGATGGGTGCATGCTCCTGGACTTAGGGGTTTAGTAGGGAGGACTACAAGTAGGAAAAAGAATCAAGGGCCAAGGAGCAAGCAAAAGTATGGTTGTTGTACAAACCATCAAGTTGGTCCAGGATGAAAATGAGGTTGATACACCCATATACTTCAAATAACATCATGAGGTTTTTGCATAAAGTTGAATCATATGATACTAGTAACATCCCATAATTTTGGTGAAGGCTAGAAGGAAATATTTAAAAGTGTTATAGTGCAAAAATTGCACTCTGGACCAGAGAAGAAAATATGTTGTAGAGCTCAAAATATTTCAAGAATAAAAGATATTTTTGTATAAAAGAGATCTAAAAACATCACATGACATCTCCAAATTTTGGTTGGAATTTTAAGTGAATTTATCAAATGGTTGTAGTTCAAATATGGCCATTTAACCTTGAAAAACCATTTTCAAGAAAAATAAAAATCAAGCAACTTAATTATTTAATTAGTTCTACTAATACAAGAAATTTTTTTCTTGAGTGGTTAAACAGGTCCAATAACATATTTTGAAAAGTTTTCATTTTGGGGAAAACTCCATAATAACAAGGGAGGAAATGGTTCAAAAATAAAAAAGGGTGCCCAGAAAATAAAAGTCTTAATTCCTGGAAAGATTTTAATTTATTAAAACAAGGCCAAAATCTTGGGGTGTCACAACACTACCCCCCTTAAGAAAAATCTCGTCCTCGAGATTTGTTAAAAGCTGTTTTAAAAAAACATATGCAATAAAAAAATGTGGCTACAGTGAGAGGGCAATAAGTGGTGTAAAACCACAGTGTGGACACTGGCGTTGCGTGGAAAAAAATTCTACGGTTAGGGACAAAAACAAGAGATTTCTACGACGGATATAAATTTAGAATATTTACGAATACGCCGGTCGCACCCGAGAGCACAATGCTCTCTCTAGCTGACAAGTGGACCCAGGGCCCACTGTCGGCCTCTTCTTCTTCCTCTGGCTCTCTCTCCTTCCTCTCCCCCGCGCGCTTTCCCGCGCTTTCTCCACCGACGACGTCTAGCGCGTAGGGCATCTAGGCCGTACCGCGGTAGTGCGCGGCGTGCTAGCTGCCGGGGCAGCGTGCACTCACCTCGCGGGCCAGCGTGCTGTCGGCACTGCTCGCGGATTCGTCTCCGAGCACCGGCGATCGGGCGACGAGCGGCGTTGGTGGACTTCGCCCACCGTACACCAAGCTCGAGCTATAAAATGGCCGAGGTGTCCCTCTCTTCTTCCTCAAACCTGGCCTCGCTTCTCCTCCTCCTCCTTCCTCCAATTCCTGCTTACAAAAGCTCGGGTGAGGCTCTCATGGCGGAGGCGATGCCGGACTGGTTCGCGATCCTGGTATGCGGAGGACTGGCGACACTGCTGGGGCTCTCCGTGCTCCTGTGTGCGGTGATCCTCGATGATCGTCGCGACGCTGCTGCTCGGGTGTTGGCTCTCCGCGGTGGTGGTGATCACGAGGAGTAGGTGGGGTGTGCTGGGTGCTAACTGTTGTTAGGGGGGTGATTAGCCAGATGTAACACCGTTGCAAAGTTTTGCAAACAGTGTATGTGTTCGAATGATTACGGTTGTGAGTCCGCTGCCGTGGTGCTGTGTGAAATAAAATAATCCATGTCGTGAGAAGGTGCAGATGTAGCAACTCAGGGAAAAGAAATCTCACTCCAGGATTATTCGCGGAAGAAAACAGTAATGCAACAGAATCACTCACATTAATTGAAACTAAATATTTACTCGATGCGCAAACTCGGGGTACCACGCATAAGTTACATCACATAAATAAATGTTGCAATAATAAACGTAGCGGCGACGTCTATAATGCAAACGGTAACTGGACGGGGTCCCGAGAAAATGTTTCTGGCACTGGGATACACTCCTCTTCTATCGGGGGAAGTGGATTGACCAGTCGATGCACGTGTCTCTCCTGGTCGGGCCTTAGTGTTCTGCCGATGGCAATCTGAGGATTTAAATCTGCAAGGCTCTGGAGATAACCCATCACGCATTGGGTTAAACGCTCTTGAGCGATGACGTACTGGACAAGGTTGGCCAGGACTGGGTCTCTCTCAATTCGTCCACCGGGAAAAGATGTTACTCCTCCGGGCGCTGCACGGCTTGGGAAGTAAAAATACCCTCGTTCGCTGGCATAGGGTATCGCGAATCGAAGGCGAGCAAGCGCTTCGTATGCCGCAGCTTCCACGGCCATATGTGGGGTTGGCATAGATTTCCCCATGAAGGAGACCTCTGTTGGGTCTTGGTTTGAGTTTACGGGAGGGATGTGTACTGCTGCCCAATATCTCGAGGTGGAAGAGGTGATTCTCGATTTGAACAGCTCGTACTGGGGTGGCTGGTTAGCGCCCATGGTACTGCAGGTAAAATCCCACAATATCTTGACAAAACTACCCGGGGTTGCATCTGGGGTTCTCAGGTAAATGCTGGGGGTCGGCATGGCTAGGAAATGGTTGTGAGGGTGGTGCACAAGGTGAGAGGTGCTTGGCAAGGTCACGCGGTGGCCTCTTTATAGCACTGGAGCTGGGTCATTTTTACCGTGGCGAATGATAAAGAAAATTTCCAGCTCTGCTCCAAGGGTCGGGGTCAAGCCACAGATTTACACATTTCACTAAAGTGATGTGTTACTGTGGGGGGTTGTCGGGGAGATTTTTGGTAACTGCGCCAGAGATAGAAATCTTATACTGCATACTGGCGTATCCAGGCAAGGCTACTATTAAAACAGAGGCACGACAACAGGCAGCGTTTATTCACAAGGCCACACGGTCACAAAGCGAGGGTACACTGGGACTCGATACGACTCGGGTGACTTAGTCTACCTCGTTTACATCCATGCGGGCGTGCCTTGTGGATGTTGAGGCTTCTCCACGGTTCTCGCCGTCGGAATTAGCTGAAGTGGGTTGAGGGGCTGCAGGCTCGGGGTAGCGATGATGACTATCTCGGGGATTGTTGGCCACAACCCCGTTGGAGTGTGCTCCCAATATGCGACGAAGCACTTCTGGGGTTATCGCAGCACCTTGGCCGATGGCTGGGGCAGGCCTCAGGGACTTGATCGGGTGTCCAAACAGCACGACTGGGTTGTCGGCGTTGGGCTCGTCCTCTTCTCTCGCCGGGGCTCGACGAACCAGCTCTCCACGAGCTGCGATTAGATCAATAGTGATTTGATCGCACAGCTCCTCTAGTGCACTTACATAGTGCACTAGGTGCAACAATGCAGGATCTGTGTCGTGATCTCCGTTGGCAACTTGGGGTGGCCTACCATACCCTTCACGTCTAGGGTAGTAGTGGAACGAGCGACAGTTAACTCTGGGCGACAAGTGCCGGAGATGAACTATAGCTTCTCGAGCAGCTAGTTGGATGGCTTGTGGCTCAAAGGAAGTTGTTCTTCCGGTGAACCTGTAGGGGCGTTCGGGTGCTAGACCCCTACCGTAGATGTGCACAGTGGACCAGAATTGACGGCTCTCACCGCTCATGGGTCCTTGGTACAGAACATATTCTGGGGACTCTTCTAACGCATAGGCACGACGGGTGAGGTTTGCGAGTATGGTCACAAAGCCTCCAAGGTTGGTTGTTGTGGTCTCATTGTGCACGACAGGGCCAGGCATTGTGGCTTGTTTTGGGGTAGCGGTTGTGCTGTGCTGGGTTGAGGCTAGCATGCCCTTTTTATAGAAAAAGGGGACGGAGTCTTTCTTCGCACGCTTGCGAGAGATGACTATTTAGGGGGCCGGTCACTGGCGCGTGTTCGGCGGCTAGGTTGGTAGGTTGGGCACCGACTGCCAAAAGGTGTCGGGTCACTGTGGGGCTATCTTGCATGAGAAGCTTGACTGGGGTTTGGTTATGGCTTAGCGGGTTGGTCTGCCTAGGTTTATTGACCTGGCTAAGATAGGATTAGCCAATGGTCAGCCTGGCTCTGATACCAAGTCTGTCGCGACCAGTTTTCCGGGCATTAATTTCTAGAAAATGGCCGTCGAGCTCATCAGCCCAAGGATTACTATCAGCTGATGAGGCATCAACTTGATACAGAAATTCCAAGCAAAAATACAAAATATGTAGTACAAGACCATTGTGGCCTATGAGTACAACAAATGGTTTCTAGTGGTTGATGGCGGAAGCGGTTTGTGGATCATCCGTGTATGGGACTCCTTTTCCCACAGGAACAGCTGACCAGGTTAACTCCTATCTTCACGGGGCTGCTACCACCGTTGCCTAGTTTCCGGGGCTGTCATCGCAACGCTCCTCTCCAAGCGGATATCTGGCCAAGACAAGCCAGGGACAAGCCAGTGAGTACTTTGAATGTACTCGCAAGCATTATGAACAATGAAATAAATTATTTGATAACATGCACTAAAATATGCTATAATCACATTGTCAATCATAAATAAAACACCTCTTATGCATGCAAGCAAGTTATTTATATGCAACATAAATAAGTAATAAAGAGGCGGGAAATAAAATGCCGCAGTTGGGCGTCTGTGCGACACCACATAAAGGGCTTATGAAACAAATAAATAACAGGCAATGCCACAGTCGGGCGTCTCAGCGACACCTCATAAAGGGCTTATAAGTAAATGGAATAACTTGCATGCCACAGTCGGGCGTCTGAGCGACACCTCATAAAGGGCTTATAAGTAAATGGAATAACTTGCATGCCACAGTCGGGCGTCTGAGCGACACCTAATAAAGGGCTTATAAGTAAACGAAGTAATAAACAGGCCAAAGTCGGGCGTCTGAGCGACACCACAGAAAGGGCTTATAAGTAAACAAAGTAATAAACAGGCCACAGTCGGGCATCTGAGCGACACCACATAAAGGGCTGATAAAATAATCACAGTGAATATCCAGGAGGTAGAACCATCCCAGAGATATCCAGTAGTGCCAATAATATAACGGGTTAGTTCACAACAAAATAATAATCATAAACATCACAAGTCTCAAATCGTGATCCCAGTTCTGGTTTAACAGTTTCTCCTCCGAAGACCGACACTAAGACCGACACTTGACCCATCCCAGACTGTAATCCTTAACCATGGACACGGCTATTCGAATAGGTTTAATCTCTGCAGAGGGTGTACTCTTTACCTACGAGTAACGGATTCCTTTAATCCATCGGGACTAATTCCATCTACGGCCTTTTAGTTGAAAACACACCTAACTTGCACACACCAGCTTAACTCACCGGTGTCTGGAATCACCCACGACACTTGTTAAGCAAACTCTAAGTGGGGAGGCTACAACCTCGCGTAGCATGGGATCAAATTTATATCGCGTGCTCTAAGGGGTGTCCTCCCCTCTCGGTCCCAACCGGAAACACCCATGCCCCCTGACCAGGTGGCATGCCTACCAGCTACAACCGATATCTTCCACCATGGCCTCTCTGTACGGTGTGTGCTTGAAAGGGGTTGACGACTTACTGAACCGTACCCTACCTGCTGCAGGGACAAGTGGTAGTACAAGGCAAATATGGGGGTTACTGGAACAAGACTCGATCTGTGGTCGACTCGGGAGGTTTATAAGTTTCCTGCATGACATGAGTAACAAAATTTTCTCAACCAACAAATCAACACTCATTATACCTTGCCATGCCATACCGGTTATAACCGTCCCGACGGAGACCGGCGACAAGCTCACGCCTACCCAAGGCAGAGGCTTTCCCGAATTCCTTACCGGCATGCATGTAAGGCACATGAGGATGATTACCAACACATGTATGTTCATTTCCAACAGCAAGGAAAATCACCAATATGCATCCATGCAAAATGATCATATCACATGAAATAACAACACTCTGAATTAAGGTGGTGTTATAACGTGTCAACTAACACACCAAAAAGTAATTCCGGGGTTCAGAATGCTTGCCTTCATGGTGTGGAAAGGCAGGGTGCACTCCAAAATCTTTGAAAGCTTTCCTTCCTCTTTCCAAAATTCCTATTTAAAATAAATTTAAATTAACACACAAATCAAAACAGTACAAAAAAGGTGTTTGGAAAATTTTGGAATAAATCTTAAAATAAACTAGACAATATTTGAGAGAGGTAGGAAAAAGAATTAATTCATTTGGAGTTGTATTTAAAAAGATATAGCCAGTCAAAGTTGTGGTAAAAATCTGTTTTTTGAAAAGAAAATAAAACGGAAAAGAAAACGATTCGGACTGACCACGTCGAAGGCGTATTCTAAGAATACGTTTCCACTTATGCCCGCGTGGATAGGCACTGGGTCGCTGACAGTGGACCCGCCTGGCCCACTGGTCAGGTTTGACCAGTCCACGCGCGCGTCGCCTCCTCCGGCCGAAACAGAGGCGGGCTCTGGCGAGGCTCACCGGCGAAATGACGGCATCGTTCGGAGAACAGAGGCCATCAACGTGCTCAGGGGATCAAGACGGTCACTCCGGGAGTCGTTATGGTCTCGGGGATGGACGGAGCTGCCGGCGGTGAGCTTCGCGGCGGACGGAGGCTGTCGGGCAAAGTGATTTTTCTCCCGCGGTGAGTCCCGATCAAAATCGAGTAGTGGGAATGGTTCACGGGAGGAAGAGGGAGTTCTTGGTGAAGAGAACGGAGAGGGGGAAGGCCTGGTGGCGCCGGAAGGGCTGAGGCAATGGCGGCGGTTGCGGTCACCGGAGATGGGGAAGGAGACCTCCCCGGGTCGTTTGGCTGCCAATGGGGGCCCTAGGGAGATGGCTTGGGGTCGCCTGCGTGCGGAGACGAGCTCGGGGCTCCTTAAATAGGCGATCTGGGTCGGTTCCGACGGTGGCCGCGGATAAGGTCGCCGGCGACCGCCATTCTGTAGCTAGGGCGTCGTGGCGGCGACGAGCGCTAGTGGACACGCTTGGATGAGCTCGTGCTGCTCCAGGAGCCAGGTGGCGAGCGGGAGAGGCTTGGGCGGCGCTGAACTGAGCAGGGGCTGTCGGCGGCCGTGGCGGCTAGTTCCTGGCGTGACGGGAGTGTGGCGAGGGCTCTTGGCGCGTTGCGGTGAGAAGGGGAGTGAGTGGCGTGGCTCTGCAGGGCGGGCAGAGCCCAGGGGTGCGACACGTCGGCTCGGGCGCGGCACGTGCAAAACGCGTTCTCTGCTCGCGCCCAGAGCACGCACGGAACATGCTCGATGAAATGCCAGTGCATGCCATCGGGCTTGGGCGAGGCTGGCACTTAGCAGACCTAGGTTAGAAGCATCTGGGAGTCTAGTGGACATGTTAGTTTGATCAGAGGTGCAAGTTCATAGTGCAATGACAAAAGTCATGTCAAAACTGTTTATGCACTCAAGGTGTTTGATAAAATGCCACAGGCACCAAAGCTGTTCTTGGAGTGGCCAAAATCTCCATATCAGTGTCTCTTTAGATTAAGGAGAAGGTGGTGAGGTTAGTTTGTGAAAAGCACAAACTTGCTAGTGCAAGTTTTGCAGAACTACAACTCTGGACAGGAGATAAATGGCATCATTTCATGAACCAAAAATGATCCAATGGGTGCATGCTCCTGGACTTAGGGGTTTACTAGGGAGGGCTACAAGTAGGAAAAGAATCAAGGGCCAAGGAGCAAGAAAAAGTATGGTTGCTTTACAAACCATCAAGTTGGTCCAGGATGAAAATGAGGTTGATACACCCATATACTTCAAATAACATCATGAGGTTTTTGCATAAAGTTGAATCATATGATACTACTAACATCCCATAATTTTGGTGAAGGCTAGAAGGAAATATTTAAAAGGGTTATAGTGCAAAAATTGCACTCTGGACCAGAGAAGAAAATATGTTGTAGAGCTCAAAATATTTCAAGAATAAAAGATATTTTTGTATAAAAGAGATTTGGAAACATCACATGACATCTCCAAATTTTGGTTGGAATTTTAAGTGAATTTATCAAATGGTTGTAGTTCAAATATGGCCATTTAACCTTGAAAAACCATTTTCAAGAAAAATAAAAATCAAGCAACTTAATTGTTTAATTAGTTCTACTAATACAAGAAATTTTTTTCTTGAGTGGTTAAACAGGTCCAATAACATATTTTGAAAAGTTTTCATTTTGGGGAAAACTCCATAATAACAAGGGAGGAAATGGTTCAAAAATAAAAAGGGAGCCCAGAAAATAAAAGTCTTAATTCCTGGAAAGATTTTAATTTATTAAAACAAGGCCAAATTTTTGGGGTGTCACAAGTATCCACTCTTAAGTAATAGGTTGTTGTTAGAACTCATGATATGTAAGTATTTAAGTACTTCGTTCTGCATTGTACGCCCTATAAGGCTAATCTGGAAGGTTCATACCATAACCATTTCAACATCCACATATGCTTGCAAAAGAAGAAGTTCTCCTGGTATTTGTTTTTTGCTCTTCATGGCATGTATTGCATAGAATTCCATGAGTATATCCCCTACACCATTTTATTTTGCTACTAAATCAAATATTAAAGATCTGAATATTAACTCACATGTTTATGCTGTGTGCAGCGTCATGTCGCGCCTTGCTAAGACACTATGTTAGAATCATGCGAATTCCTTGGCTAATTGGTTGGTTACTACTTGCTCATTTATTTCTTTGCATTGTTGTGTATGTAAGATAATAAAAATTTGAATGGGATACTTTGTATGAACAT
The DNA here is from genome assembly GCA_032464435.1 of Aegilops umbellulata. Lineage (NCBI taxonomy): Eukaryota > Viridiplantae > Streptophyta > Magnoliopsida > Poales > Poaceae > Aegilops > Aegilops umbellulata. Next base: position 515,919,971 of record CP136056.1, read on the forward strand.
CAAGCTATTGTTCTTTTTTGAAATAGTGAACATTTTTCAAATACATAAACACTTTGCTGTATCACGAACATTTTATAAATTTGTGCACTTTTTTACAAATTTACGAGCATTTTTTTAACATTTGCGACCAGCTATTTTGAACGGCGAACATTTTTCTGAAATTTGGGAACATTTTTTGAAATTCAGGAACTTTTTATGAATATTCTTTTAAGTCCATGAATACTTTTTGAATCAAGGCACATTTTTGAATTTTGTGAAGTGTTTCTAAAATTTGGGAACAATTTTCGAAATTTCCCCCAAAAAATTGAATATTGTGGACATTTTATAGAAATTCATGAAGGTTTTTAGGAATTCAAGAACATTTTTTTGAAATTTTGAATATTTATGAAAATAGATGAACATTATTTAATCTGTGGGCATTAATTTGTTTCGAACATACCCACGTTTTTCAAGATCACGAATATTTTAGGATTTTCCTAACATTTTTTGAATTCACAAACATTTTATGATTTTAAACCTTTTTTCAAAATTCATATTTTTTTTTAAAAAATTAATCCTAAATTATTTTGAAAAAGAACAACGCAAAAACAATAAAAAGCAAAATGAAAAAAAGGTGGGCATCTCACCCGGTACATGGGCCAGCCCAAAAGGGCAGAAGGGGAGCCGGGGTGCGCGCTCGCTGTCTTTGCAGCGCGTTGTGCGCCAAATAGGAGGTCCCCTTGCCCGGCTGGTTCACTGAAATGGGAAGCGTGACACGGTACGTGGAGTGGGCTGCATTTTTAGTTAGTGACACCGAGGGAGCCTGCTAGGCTGGGATTAGTAAAATTCTGAACGCACCCTCACCGATGATGTCGAGTTTTGGATTTCGCCCAAAAAAATTAATTTCGGCCAAAATTCATCCTTTTTGTTTGGGCCCGGTATTAGTACAAACCGGGCCAAGAATTTTGGCCATATTTGAATTTTCAGGTCGAGTCCCAGTTCAAAATAGCCCACAGACATCGCAGTGGTATATAAACCGCAACCAACCTTTTGTAACCCTAACTTTCATTCCCCTCCCCTCCAAATCTCCTCCCCTAGCGCGGAGGCCTTGGCAACCAGCAGAGGGAAGCAGCGCCAATCCGCCCCCGCCCTCCCTCCTACAGTGCTCCAGGTGCGTCAAGCCTCCTTTCCTCCGGTGCTCCACCTCCTCGAGCACTCCTCCCCATTCTTCTCTTTCCCATGGAGGGCGAAGGTTGCGACTGTCACTGCTCCGTGTACGGGGCGACTCTGTTGATGAGCATGCCCACATGAGGTTGAGGCTAATAATTTTTTGGGTCAAGGCTATCTCATGCCCACTTGTTCACGGTCGATTTCCGAGAGGAGCATCTTTCCTTCTGTGGCATCTGTTCTTTATTCCTTTTCTAGTCTGCACAAAAATTCATATGTGACTGGTTCACCTTTCCTCCGTAGCATCTGTCCCTGGCTTAACATAGATGGAATGTTTAGAGAAAGACAACGGCCCCACGATTGAATTTAGGAGAGAGGGATTTATTAGAGGAAAGGCACCGAGCCCCACATTTGAATTCAAGGTGGGGGATACTTATTAGTAGAAGAAAGGCACCGAGCATGCAACCATCCAATACTTTCCGCGTGGGCATCGAGTGCCGCAACGCTTGCATGAAGGAGTAAATCCAAAAATAATTCCTGCATGAACTGTATAAATTTTACACGTATATTTGCTAGAGATTCTATATACACTTCTGCTCTGGTTTATTTCAAAATTTTGGGAAATTTCGGCCAATTTTCATTCTTGGTTTGTCACTTTTGTATGAAATGTACTGAAGAAACAAAATTTGCCCATTTCCCGCAGGCCCCGATGGCACCGGCGCATGCTCCTGGAGGCGGCGATGACGTGACCGTGGCAGAGTGCCCAATCTGCATGGAGGAGCTGGTGGACAACAACAACAACCGTGGACTTGTCACAAGATTGCCCGGCTGCTTGCACTCCTTCCACGAAAGCTGCATCGCACAATGGTTCTGCAAGGCGGCCACGTGTCCGTGCTGCCGGCGCGACATGCCAACGTACAGTATGTGCACGTACCCGCTGCCATCTTACTACCCGGAGAGGGTCATTACGGTTGCGCTGCCCATTCCGCGCCGTCCTCAACAATGATGAGATCGTTCCCCAGTACTGCACAGCAGGGCAGTATGAACATTGCTCAGAATCAACCTATTTTTCGACAATGTATTGTGGTGTAATTGAACATTGCTCAGAATCAAACTATTTTTCGACAATGTAATATGTCTCTGTGCTTTTTTGAATTGAATGAAGACACACATTTGGTTGTTTAAACCGGACGACTGAATTCACATATGGTGATGGTTGATATATTTTTGATAGTTCCTTGGATACTGAATGTGGATTTGCGGTATTTTTCTTTAAATGCCATACTTGGCAATTTTTAAGAGAGCCAATTGAAAGACCACAAGCTGCATCATAAACGAAATTTGCCCATACACCTGAGGACTACAAAAATAGAAACATTGATAAGGGAAGATGATCGTACTACTGAGAGTAAAATACACATATATGTGCTTGGGCATCAATGAGCGGACATTTTATCAGTTTAAGAAAGAATTGACAGAAGTACAATAGCTACCTGTGTGGTTTATATCTGGGTTTTCTGTGACCCGTGATGCCTTGATATACTAGTTTCCTAGAACCTTGCGCACAATCCTTTCAACAAAGTCCATTTCTAAAAAATCCTTTCAACAAAGTTCTTAATAGGTAGAGTCCCCATGGTTTCAATGAGGCACGCGTGGCAGAAATCATCAGTAGTGCCAGCCAAAGTGCGAAGGGCCCAAGCCCGAGGTAATTGGTTTATGTCAGATAATCCTTGTGGGATAACTTGATAGAAAGCATTTGATGCCTGCAGCAACAGCAAGAATTATTTACAATCACTTCGAACAGCAAATGCCAATTGATCAAGGAAAGAAATAAGCTTCTTATTCAAAATCCAATGGTTCAAAGGCCAGAGATTTCTTGCAGTCTGAACTAGTGGAGAACTCGAGATGCAGCGCCCATTTATATGGACAGTGGTTTTCACAAGGATGCTGAGCATGCCTTACGTCACTTTATTAGTCTTGTTTTCATGTTGAGATGTAATGAACAACCATCTTTCCGGCATTTTTGTCGGGAGGGGAATTTCGAGTGGAACCAAACCAAACCTGCGGGATGAGCAACAGCAATAATTTTCTTACAATCACTTCCAACAGCAAATGCCCATCGACTAAGAAAAGAAATGAGCTTCTTATTCAAAATTCCGTACTTGACTCGAAGATTGAAACTTATGCAGTACCATCGGTTCGTCCTTCACGACCTCCCATGCTTCAATCTTCCCGGCCGAACCACTCAATTGCGGTCATCTTGTCCGGTGACGCGACCTGCATATGACGCGGTTAGCTCATAACGTAACTTGGGCACGATGCGGCGCGCCGGCCACAGTGCAGGGGCCAAGGAAAACGCCATGTACAAAGCTAACCTCTCAAGAGGGTTAATCAATTCTGTCCAGGTGCTTTAGCTTGCCCGTCTATATTTTCTTATTCAGTTAATGCCGATGAGCGATCATGAATGACTTTCATAGTTGATGCAGTCATACATGTTGAGTATATGTGTTATGTGCATATTGTATATTTGGGTCCGTCTTCTAATTTTTTCTATAGTTGAGGTCCATGACCCACCTTTGTACATCATATATACGTACCTATGCACGAGAGCAATACATCATGCAATTCATATATTCTACGTGGTATCAGTTTCCGGGTTTTAACCCTAGTTTCTGCGGCCGCCGCCGCCGCGCGTCTCCTCCACGCCGCTGCCGCCGCCGCCATCCTGCCGCCGCCTCTCGCGCGCCTCCCGCACCGGCCGCCGCTCCTCCCTCTCACTGCCGCGTGCTACCCCAGCCGCCGCGCTCGATCTCCCCGCTCGCCAGCGTCGCTCCAACCCTCGCGTCGCTCCACGCCGCATAGCCCGCCAACCATCCAGCCGCCAGCTCGCTACCGTACCGGCCGCCGCTCGCGTGCGTTGCTCCGATCCCACCCGCCTTGCTTCCTGGTCGATCCTTTTGACCAATAGATGTACGTACAGCAAAGAGCAACTAGGCAGTCAGCTGATCGATTCTTGTGTCTAGCTAGCTTAGACGCTCCACATACGCCACCCGCCCAGCCGATTCACGTGCGCCCGTCGCGCCGCACGCCTCGTGCCAGACGCTGCTTCGCCTCGCCTGCACGCTGCTCACCCGACGCCCGCTAGCTCGGCCGACGCCGCTCGCCCGCACGCTGCTTCGCCTCGCCTCCAGTCGTGCGTCGTCTCTCCGGCCGCACGTCGTCTCTCCGGCCGCCCGCTAGCCCCGATGGCGTTCACCGGCTCGTCCGCCGCAGCCTCTACCGTCCTGCTGATGGTGCCCTCTGGCGCGGCTCCGCCGCCGGTGGCCTACGGCGCAGCCCGGTCGCTGTTGGCGCTCTCCGGCCAGTCCAGCTACGGCATCTCTGGCGCGGCTCCGCCGCCAGCGTCCTATGGCGCGGCCCTGTCATTGCCGGCGCTCTTCGGCCAGTCTATCGCCGCCCCGCTGTCGGCGTCGCCTCTGCCCGTTCCCACGTACGGAAATTCTGCATACGGGGCTCCGCCCGTGTACGGGTCTCTCGGCAGGGCAGCCGACTGCCGGCGTCCAGCTCCTGCAGCTTCTGTCAGCAGACGAGCAGGTTTTTTCGGCGGGCCATCCAGCCTACCCGGCACCGCAGTCGCAGCCGGCGCTGCTACCCATGCCGTATGGCGAGTACCCACCGCCGCAGCCGAGCGGCGGCTACGGCCTCCCCATGGCGTCGCCGTCCCCCTCGCTGGCCCTGCCGCCGGCGCCCTGGGACCCGGTGCTCCTTCCCGCACTGCATGCCGCTCCTACGCCGAACAACTACACTGCAGGTGGTGATTGGTACATGGACACTGGTGCTACGGCTCACATGTTTGCTCATCCTGATAACCTTGCCTCCTTCACTCCTGTCTCCACCGACCGCCGCATCATTGTCGGCGACGGTTCCACACTTCCTATCACACACACTGGACACACTTCTTTTCCTTCTAATTCTACTCCATTATCTTTGTCTAACATACTTGTGTCACCTCATCTTATTAAGAATCTCATTTCTGTTCGTTGTTTCACTCGTGAAAATCCTGTTACCGTTGAATTTGACGAGCTTGGTTTTTGTGTCAAAGACGCTCGAACCAGGATGATACTTCACCGATGTGACAGCCCCGACGAGCTCTATCCGGTGCACTCGCCTTCATCCACCACCACCGTACCAGTTGCTCTCTCCGCTGGAGTCGATCTCTGGCACGCTCGCTTGGGTCATCCCAACCCCGTCACCCTTCATCATATTCTTAGGAGTTTCAGTTTCAGTTGCAATAAGATCGAGGATCACACTTGTCATGCCTGTCGAGTCGGCAAACATGTTCGCCTTCCGTTTAATAATTCCACCACCATTGCTTTTTTTCCTTTTCAGTTGATTCATAGCGATGTGTGGACTTCTTTGGTTCCTAGTAACTCGGGCTATTTATATTATCTGGTCATTCTTGATGATTATTCTCATTATGTGTGGACTTTTCCTTTGCGCAGAAAGTCGGATGCACTCTCTACCTTGACGGCCTTTTACTCCTATGTCCGCACGCAGTTTGGGCGTCCCATCCTTGCGCTTCAGACGGACAATGAAAAAGAGTTCGACAACCTCGCTTTCCGCACCTTTTTGTCGCATCACGGCACAGTTTTCCGCCTCACATGCCCGTACACTTCACAGCAGAACGGTTGAGCCGAACGCATCCTTCGCACTCTGAATGACTGCGTTCGCACGCTCCTGTTTCATGCCAACGTGCCGCCTCGTTTCTAGCCGGACGCACTCGCCACTGCATCACTTCTTCTTAACATTAGACCCTGCCGCCCACGGTGGAACTACGCCCCTCACCATCTTCTCTTTGGTACGCCCCCGTCTTATGACGACTTGCGTATTTTTGGGTCCCTTTGCTATCCCAGCACTGCCGACACTGCTTCTCACAAGCTTGCACCTCGATCTGTCGCTTGCATCTTCATCGGCTACCCCTCCAACTCCAAGGGATATCGGTGCTACGATCCCGTCTCCCACCGTGTGTTCACTTCCCGGCACGTTTACTTTGATGAGCATGTGTTTCCGTTTCACCAGGTACCCCCGGCTGTTCCTCCGACCATTGGTGACGCGGGCTCCTCGACGCCTCTCCCAGGGCGCTCGTGCGCCTCTCTTGGCCCGCCCCTGGCTTTGAGGCGCGCCCCCCGCATGCGGCGCCTCCTATAGCTGCGGCGCAGGCGCCCCCGACGTTGGCGCCCGCGGCCCCCCGGCGCACCCTACGTTGGTGCCCGCGGCCCCCGATGTTGGCGCCCGCGGCCCACCTGCCGCCCCCGACGTTGGCGCCCGCGGCCCCCCTGACGACCCCGATGTTGGCGCCCGCGGCCCCCCCGGTGCCCGCGGCCCCCTCGGCGCCCCCGGCCTCCTTGGCACCCCCGGCGCCTATGACCGGTCCGGTCACCCGCGCCCGTACGGGCGTTTTTCGCCCGAGCTCGCGCTACGCCACGGATGATTACGTCCATGCGGTGTCCACCTCTGAGTCGTCGTCGTTGCCGTCCTCCGTTCGAGTCGCTCTTCGTGACCCGCTCTGGATGGCTGCGATGCAAGAGGATTTTAGACGCCCTGTTGCGCAACCGGACGTGGCAGCTTGTTCCCCGTCCCCGGCACGCCAACGTGATTACCGGGAAGTGGTCTTTAAACACAAGCTCCGTCCTGATGGTACCCTTGATCGCTACAAAGCGCGATGGGTCATTCGTGGCTTCCGACAGCGTGCTGGCATCGACTTCACTGACACCTTCGCTCCGGTCGTCAAGCCCGGCACGATACGCACGGTTCTCCACCTTGCGGTCTCCCGTGCTTGGCCAGTGCATCAGATGGGTGTCTCCAACGCCTTCCTCCATGGTCACCTCGAGGAGCAGGTCTTCTGCCAGCAACCCGCCGGGTTTGTTGACCCGACGCTTCCCGACCACGAGTGCCTGCTTTCGCGGTCCTTGTACGGACTCAAGCAGGCTCCGCGCGCTTGGTACCAGCGCATCGCGGCGTTTCTCCACCAGCTTGGGTTCCGCTCTACCCGCTCGGACGCCTCGCTCTTCGTCTATCATCAGGGCTCTGACACGGCCTACTTGCTGCTCTATGTCAACGACATCATCCTGACGGCATGTACGGCTGGTCTCCTCAGTCAGCTCACGGCTCATCTTCGTGCTGAGTTCGCCATCAAGGACTTGGGTCCTTTGCACTACTTCCTCGGTGTCGAGGTGGTGCGCCGTTCGGATGGATTCTTCCTTCATCAGCGGAAGTATGCTCATGAGCTCCTCGAGCGCGCCGGCATGCTTAACTGCAAGCCCGCTGCTACACCTGTTGATACGAAGGCCAAGCTTTCTGCCACGGATGGTTCTCCTGCTTCAGATGCTGCTTTCTATCGGTCTATCGTTGGTGCTCTCCATTACCTCACTCTGACTCGACCGGAGATCCAGTATGCCGTGCAGCAGGTGTGTCTTCATATGCATGCTCCTCGCGATGTTCATTGGGTTGCCGTCAAGCAGATTCTCCGCTATATTTTTTTTCGCGAATACGCAAAGCTTGCGTATCATTTCATTGATAGGAGAAGATAGAATGAGTACAAGATGTGGTACAACACATGACACGGACGCAACGGCATTAACATGGTGTCCAGAGCAGAGAGACATGGGATGCTCAACCCAAACAGAGAAAAAAACACAGCTAAACTCGCCATCCTGGGAAGTAGTACAGACCAATAACACGACGACCAACATCTCCAGATCCAGAACCGAGGACGCCACGAGCAACCAAGACGACACCTTCATGAAGGAGAACGACGCCGAGACGCCGTCGTCGTCCGATTCGGATAACCGGACCTAGGGTTTCCCCTGATGCTCGAAGAGGGCCACAAACAACGACCGTGACAACGCCTCCAAGAAGGGGACGGCACCCGCGGGTGTCGCCGCTGCCAGCAAAAGATGCAGGGATTTCGCCCTGGCCAAAGTCTGAGCAATCCCAAGCCATCGGAGCACGGATCGGAGAAGAAGAAGTCAGGCATAGGCCTGAACCACGACCACAAGAATGGGAGCGACGCTGGACGCGGGAGCAACGAAGCGATGGAGGGGCAGGCAATGCACGGAGGTGGACGGCTTGGTGGCTTGGCGGAATGAGAGGCAGTGGTGGATGTGACGGTGGCCAGAGGCCCGAGCGAACCAGGATCCGGAGGGAAGCGTAGATCCGGGTCGCCGGGACCGAAGCAACAAGGACGTCGACGAGCCTAAGGAGCCGGAAGGGGACGCAGCTCCCAGAGTACATCGAAATCGAAGATGCACCGGCATGGACAGCCACCCAAGGCGCCGGCAGGGTGTGGGTGCAGAGGCGCCGAAGCCGCCAAGGGAGCCGGAAGGAGCGCAGCTCCCCGGGAGCGTCGGGCTTGGCGTCACGCTTCACGCCTCCGCCGACATCGCCCTCACCGCCTACTCCGATGCAGACTGGGCGGGTTACCCTGACACTCGTCGCTCCACTTCAGGCTATTGTGTCTACCTTGGACCCTCACTCATCTCATGGTCGTCCAAGCGGCAGCCTACGGTCTCTCGTTCCAGTGCTGAGGCTGAGTATCGTGCGGTGGCCAACGCCATCACCGAGTGTTCGTGGCTTCGCCAGTTGCTTCAGGAGCTCTCTTGCCCTGTTGACCGTGCCACGGTGGTCTACTGCGACAACGTCTCGGCGGTCTACCTCTCCGCTAACCCGGTGCATCATCGACGGACCAAGCATATTGAGTTGGATATTCATTTTGTTCGGGAACAGGTGGCCCTTGGCCATATTCGTGTTTTACACGTCCCTACTTCCCAACAGTTTGCAGATATCATGACCAAGGGCTTGCCTACGGCGTCATTTGAGGAGTTCCGGTCCAGTCTTTGCGTCAGCCGCGGTGCCGCTTCGACTGCGGGGGGGTGTTGAGTATATGTGTTATGTGCATATTGTATATTGGGTCCGCCTCCTAGTTTCTTGTATAGTTGAGGTCCGTGGCCCACCTTTGTATATCATATATACATGCCTATGCACGACAGCAATACATCATGCAATTCACATATTCTACAATAAACTCGTAATGTATGATGCCACTTCTCCTAACTGATTTTCTGTTTTCTAACTAACCACTTGTCTATTAGATCAATTTATTATGTGTACTTGTAGCATGTCCCAATAGCAATATCTACAGAAAGTACATGTTTTACATATCTAACCATGTGACGGCAAAGAGCTGAAGACGTGGACATGAATATACAAAGAGTAAGGAGCTATCATGACATAGGTCAGGTATAAGAAGTCTGTCCACTCTCTCGCCGGATTCAAGTCGTGCCATACCTCGCCGAGTGTGGGATCAATGAGCTTGGGAGGAGGGAGGAGATCACCGTCGGGGGCCGCCGTGAGAGGAGGAGGAACACCGGCTCGTTCCCCTCGTCGGTGACTCAAGCATGAGTGATGGGCAGAAGGGGTTGCACACCGGAGCGAGAGGAGATGCCCAGCTGCTGGCTCCTACGTGTAAGACTGATACAACTGAGGCAATCTATGCATTTCATGAAGAAGAATAGAAATGATCCAGTTTATAGGAAAAACCAGATCCAAAAACCTAACAATGCCTGGTTAATTGGAAAAAACAGAGCGAACACCCTAGAACAAACACAAAAAAGAAAAAGAACACTAGAGCTTAGGGTAAGGACTAGGACTAGAACACGCACGATCTCAAGGAATGTCGTCTGAGCCAGACACAAGAGCGCCAAGGCCCAAAGTGGTTAGATGTGGCCCAAGTGCAACCGAAAAACTTCACCAGAGCGCTCAAAGCCGTGATCTTTTGCGGTGAAAGCAACTCCTTGTACATGTCCAGGTAGGCATTCATCTTTTCCTCAGCACACTCAACCTTGCTCACCTCTGACAACTCAACAAAAACCTCCATCAACCTTTGCTCCGCACGCTTGGTCATTGGAATATTGCATGCATTATTCTTCTTTTCCAGATTACTTGTACATGTATTCAAACGTTGTAGAAGTGGATCTGCAACTTATTATCAAGGTATTCTCTTATCATTTAATTGAACCGTCACTCTTAAATAATCACTTTTCTCCATGATTTATCTTTGGTGAGCATTTTAAACTTTTTTTTGCATAACCTTGAAAAATGATTGACAATAAATAATTAAGAGCCGTCTCAATGGACGAGAACAACATTTTGGAGCTCGACCTCCATGGAGGCTGGATTTTTTGAAAAATTCAAAATTCATACTTTTTGGTTTCAAAAAAAAGCTGAAAGAAATTGTACATGTATACAAGGATGTGATGTGTATGTATGTAAAATTTCACTATGCAAAAAGAACAAATGCATGGACTTTGGGGATGAATAGTATCATGTGTTGAAAAGCCACAAATTTGTCGTTTCTGCACAATCCTCATTTCAATGTATTTTGTCCTAAAATTTACACACACATGTGTTATGCCTCTATGTATGTCTGTATTTTGTTTCTAAATTTTTTGAAATGTAAAAACATGATTTTTTTTTCAATAACCAGTCTCCATGGTGGCCAAGCCCCAAAAGCAATTTTCGATCAATGGACATGCTTCTGACTATATATTTATGTATTCGATCACAAATACAGGTAGTGATAGTAGCATTCGCTATAATTTATTTATGAAATCCCATTAACGATAAATTGGCACATAAATTATGGCGACTACGTACAAACAGTCTTTGGACTTTAGTGCCACGAATGTATAAATTACGCTCCCGCTGCAACGGACGGACAATTACCTAATTAGATCAAAAGTTCTATGTATAACTAGGTCATTGTATTTTGCATTTTCTTCGATGATTAATTGCCAGTTCTGACTGTTGTGGACGGAGGACACACACGTACGCAAGCTGTTTGAGGAAATGTCAAGCCAAACCAATTCTGTCACTTTGGTGAATTGGGGGTAAAAAAAAATGCAATCAACCCTTTCTTTTACAAACTGTATGCGCTTGCATTGTTTAAAATATTCCATTGTTTTGGAAGTAGTAAAAAATCTTGAGCTATTTTCTCGAATACTTTATAATTTTTTCTCGAATACAGCTATGTATCCATGTATCATCTATTGAATCCCTTAAAAAAATGTATAATCTATTGAACTTTGCCTCACTCATTTAAACGTGCTACAACGATCAATTTACTTTGTTCCATGCAACCAAACGGATAAATAGTGCTTATTCCTTTATTTTATTCTCAAATTGCTAAGGAGCTGGTTCAGAACCTAATTCTGAACACTGTCGGAAATACTCTCTATGTTATGTAATAATATACTAGTGCATATAATTTTTCCTGAAAGTCAAACCTTATAAATTTTGACTCGATCTGTTAATAGAAGAAAAAAAAATCCACATATAGAATACAAAATACATGTCACGAGATACCGCACAGGTCAATTTTTCATACTCCGCAATTAACCAGGCTAGGTGCAGTTACACATTGATATTGTCGCGATGTAAGGCCGCCAGATGTGAACTGCCAACTTAATTTTTCTCCCAAAACAACGTTAGGTGGAGTAGGTCGGCACGGATATTGGTCAAGTGTTCGAGTCTGATCTTTTAATCAGTTGATTGCATTGAGGATAGAGCCAATGGTTTTACAAAAAACAGAAGTCAAGTTGCGCTCATGCTTGTCAAAGCTCTCCAGTTTAAAAATAAAACATAATCTTCCACTACATAATGCAGCAACACACTGACCTCAATTCCTGTGTGCTTTTTTTTCTTATCAATTATTGATGGCTGCTAACTGAGGCATGATTGAGCTAAAATAATAACCATACGTCATACTCCCTCTTTTTTGGGAATGGACCATACGTAGTACTGGGGTCACCATGAAAATGTCAACCTATACCGTCACAGTGAGTGGGAGTGGAATATTTCCATATAAATCATTCACTGTCCTGACATCACGAAAAATGCCGTGGTCTGACTCTGATCATGATGGTGTCGCACTAACCGGGTTAATTAGGTGGAGTAGCACAATGTCAAACCGTAACATGTGAACTGTCAATTTTAATTTCCTTGCAGAAATAGATCAGCATGCACACAAAGTCATCAGCGTCAATAAAAATATGATATTGGCCAAGTATTCAACTTGTTTGATCTTTCAGTCACTTGAATCCAATGAGGACAGAGCCAGTGGTTATATGTGTATTAACCTTAGTCCCGAAAAGCGTGGAACGATTTGTTTGACCAACATGTCATTATGTCATTGTTAGTGACATGGCTAAATTGTCATTGTTGACATTTTCTGATGTTGTATGTGCACCACTGCGACTGTCAGGGGGTAGACCTACCCACTACACGTGCGATGCGACCACGGTGGCGCTGCAAGTTAAAACGCTCACCACCGCCGCACATCTCCCCTACCCTCCACAGAAACTGGAACCCCCCGTTTGCTCGCGCGTCGGCTGGTTTCTGGTTCCGCCGCCCTGCCTGCTTCTCCCGATCCCCTTCAGAGGTAACCCGCCACACAACTGAATCAAACCTGCCCTGCCCTGCCCTGCCTTCTGAATTCACTCTTATTTATCTGCTTGTTTGTTTGCATCACTGTTAATGATTTAGCACAAAAAAAAAAGGAATGGATTCTACAACTTACTGCATAACCCCTGCCGTGGCCATCTTGTTTTTGCAGTTTAGGTGGCCGGCATGGCTGCTGAATCCGAGAGCTGCAACTGCAGTGCCTGGGCAGCAAGAGATCCTTCCGGAGTACTCTCCCCTCACAGTTTCAACCGTAGGTAATCAACCACGCAACACTCCCTTGTATTTTTTTCACAAGAAAAAGTAAACGCTCTGCTCTTCTCCACACTAGTGGTGAACTAGTGATGCAATTAGGTTTCTCTAGCAAACGATCCTTGTGAAACCGAGTATGCGGTTGGCACAAGCTCCCATGAAAAAATCCGTCATAATAATGCAATTATTTGTGCTGTGTATTATGCACTTCTTATTTTTCCAAGTGCTTTTCTAACCCAGTTATATGCGTGTCTTTGTTCTCTGAATAGATATGGACTTCTACTGTATGTGCTAGCCCAGTTATTCATCGCTGTAGATTATGAGTAGACACCTTACGGATGCGGGCTGAATTAACTGCTTTGTTAGCGTGTTACTTTCTTCTTATAACTAGCGCTTATGCATATGCTAAACTGATTAATTTTACCAGGGCTGTACGACATGACGATGTTTCTTTGAGGATCACACACTGCGGTGTCTGTTTTGCTGATGTTCAGTGGACAAGAAATTTGCACCATGACTCGGTGTACCCTTTAGTCCCTGGGTAAGCTTTTCAGACCATTGTATTTACTTGAAAAAATTTGGGAATAAGTAATACATTTTTCTTTCTGTTGATTGACCCTGTTTAGTCACTAGTATTCTGCACAAAATAAAGGTCTATGTGCTAACCTAGGTGCCTACTGTTCAATGTGTTATAGGCATGAGATTGCTGGAGTTGTAACCGAGGTTGGTACAGACGTCAAGGGCTTCAAACTGGGCGACCATGTGGCTGTTGGGACATACATCAACTCATGCCGTGACTGTGACAACTGCAATAGCCTACTCGAGAACCACTGCTCAAACTTTGTGTTCACTTTCAACGGTGTTGATACCGACGGTACTGTCACAAAGGGAGGATATTCCACTCATATTGTAGTTCATGAACGGTATGGATGCATTCTCTTCTGGAAGTTCTGAATTTTGTGTAGATTGTCAATTATTTTTTGCCTCCATGTCTAAATCCAATTTTCTCGTATAAGAATCTTGCATTTCCTGCTAATTCGTGGCAGGTACTGCTATAAAATACCTGATGGCTACCCACTGGAAAAGGCAGCACCTTTGGTTTGTGCTGGAATCACTGTGTACACTCCGATGATGCGACATAACATGAACCAGCCGGGGAAGTCACTTGGGGTTATTGGTCTTGGTGGGTTGGGTCACATGGCAGTGAAATTCGGGAAAGCCTTTGGACTGAATGTGACAGTTTTGAGTACAAGTGAATCGAAAAGAGATGAAGCTATCAACCTTCTTGGTGCAGATAATTTTGTGGTATCATCAGATAAAAAACAGATGGAGGTACTGAGTGTGAAAAAACTTACAACAGACCACAACAAGTACATATCTCCTTACCTTATGTTAGATTCCAACTGAAAAAGCATAAATGCGCAAAGGAACATAGCTCATTCTGCAATCGATGCTGCCTGTACTATTTTGTGCGAGAGACAACTAATATAGCTGAATTCTGCTTGTTATTCTTCTCACTCTGCTTATACTAAGTGAGAATAACGAAATGATTTACTTTTGCAGTCCCTGAAAAATTCTCTGGATTTCATTGTCGATACTGCCTCTGGTGACCACCCATTTGACCCTTATCTCGGGCTTCTGAAAGTTCGTGGCGTAATGGCACTAGTTGGCTTTCCTGGAGAAATCAGAGTGCATCCTGCAACACTCAATCTGGGTAAAAAGAACTTACTATTAGCTATACAGTTAAAATAATTGCAGGGTGAAAAGTTTCTTTATTTTTATCTTTTATGGTTCTATGAGACTATGCCGTAGAACTCACCTCTGGTTGTTGGTTTCCTGGTTCAAAACTTAGCGACGACTTAGGATGTATAAGCATTCGAATGTTGTTACCGGTGTTTTCGTGTAATGAAACTGGCTTTCGGCCCTTTGTCAAAAGATAACTAATCAGGACTTACTGCAGGTGCACGGACTCTATCTGGCAGTGTAGTCGGAGGCACCAAGGACACCCAGGAGATGATAAACTTCTGCGCGGCAAACAAAATATACCCAAATGTTGAGGTGATAAAGATAGACTACATCAACGAGGCTCTTGAGAGGCTTGTCAACCGGGATGTGAAGTACCGGTTTGTAATCGACATAGAGAGCTCTTTCAAGTAATATCTTCGCGGTTGGCACATTTTCGAATCTTTATAAAAGTGTGTAGAATAAAGTTGAATCTTCCAAACAATCGCGGCTGACTGGTGATAGAGGGCTTTCCTCTGTAATGTTCTGGTATGCTTTCCGGTCCGTGATAGAAGATAGTTGTGAAGATATGCATATTACTTTCATAAAATATGTAAATAGACCTCCTATAGATGCTCAATTATTGTAGTATCAATTTTTTTGAATTTTCGACTGATCAACACGTGAGCAATGGTCAGATTGAACAGAGGAAATACTGTCCAAAACAGCTGAAGCCAATAGGATTTTTGATAGACAATACTGGAAAAATTTACCTCACTTATTTCTGGGGCTGATCAAGAACCTGCATCACAGAAGCAAATATCATGTCCGTATACGTTTCGAGCTTCGACAAACTATTTGGAAACAATTTATGTTTAGACAAAAATGAATCAATTCTCCAATTTTAGCTACAAACAAGAGCCCCGCTTCAGTACGCCCCCCCCCCCTCTCCCTCACAAATAGTATAAAAGGCAATATGGACCTTTGACATATCGTACAAAGTATTGTATGATGGGTCACCCAACGTATACGGACGTACGTGGCGTCAATACAGTGTTATGTGCACCTTGGCTGACCCAGCCCATCTATGTTTTTTTTTCTTTCTTTTAAACTTCAAAAAGTACAGGTTCCACCTATAGTACTGAAAGCGCTAACCACTGGGGTACTTTAACTGTTGTGATAGAGTACTTCTTTCCTCTTTATGGCAGCTATAACGCTAAAAAAAAGGCATGCGTTCCCGGACTGATTTTTTCCAGTTCAGTCGTTTTTATCCTGGTTTTTTTTTTCATTTTTTCTTATTTCTTTCTATATTTTCGTTTTCCTTTCTTAAATCAGAATCCTTTTTTAACAAATTTAACTTTTTCAAATTTCATGAACCTCGTTTCAAAAATTTCATGAACTTATTTTCAAATCCATGAATATTTTGAAATTTCTAAAAAAATTCAAATTCAGTGGGTTTTCTAATTCATTAAGTTTTTAAAAATTCATGCACTTTTCAAATTTTTATGAACTTGATTTTCAAATTAGTGAACTTTTTTTAGATTATGTGAACATTTTTGGCATTTATAAATTTCCAAATTCATGAACTTTTAAAATTTCATGATTTGTTTGAATTTTTGTGATTTTGTTTCAAATTCATGAACCTTTTTAATATTGGGGGACATATTTTGGAATTTCATGACCTCATTTTAAAATTTGTGTACTTTTATAAAAAATTACAAACTCTATTGAAATTTATGAACTTTTTCTAGACTCGTGGACTTTTTTCAAATTCATGTTGTGTCTGCTTTTATTCCAAATTCATGAATTTTAAAAAAATCATGAGCACATGGAACTTTTTTCAGTGGTCAACAACATGTCCTAATCCATGTGCTCGTACACTCGCCCGCGCGTGCTCACCTGCTCGGCTGCTCAATGTGAGAGCCGGTTTGCTGGGTTGGCCCAAAAATCCTACCGTGTGAGCGCTGAATGGCTTACCTGGTGCAAGAAGCGGTCATTAGGAGCTCCCGTACATTCGGAGAGTAGCGTCAAATAGACTGCGCCACGCACAAGAGGCCGCCCGACTGGGCCGACATATGAAGCTGGCATGGATGACTACATGGGAATGCCCACCTGTTTGAAAAGGTTGTGGTCATTTTAAGAATGTTCAAAACTAGACCATGTTAAATGTAGAGTCTTCAGGTTGTCCAGAAGTCTCTGTCTGAGAGCACGTTGTTTTCTGACTTCCTTCAAATGGCCCCAAATTTTCCACCAGCTTCTATGACCAATTCAGAGCACCATGTCAAAGTTGTTTGTGTTTTGGACAATTCTTGCACTTTGGAGTTTTCTAGGTGAAAATAGTCGATAAATGGCCAGACATGACGCAACTTGTATACGGTGTCACAATTCGTTCAAGTCTGGCATGGATGCCTACTATGGGCATGCGCATCCACTGGAAAACATTGGGGATCATTTGAATGTCCTAAAAAAATCAAGTTGAACGGAGGGTGTCGCGTAGGTGAGAAGGCTCTGTCCAAGAGCACGTTGTCTCTCGACGTCCTTGAAATGAGCCAAAAAAAATTTCATGAGTTTATATGGTCAATTAAAGGCACCATGCCATGTTTTCTTAGTTTTAGACATTTTTTGTGTTTTCTGAAGTCTTCTTGGTCAAAAAAGGCCAATAAATGGCCGGACATGTCGCACTTGCATATGATGTCGAAAATCGCTCAAACCCGGCATGCATGCCTACCATGGGCATTCCCACCTAGTTGCAAAAAGTTTGGGTCATTTTAGGAATGTCTAAAAGTAGATCATGTTTAATGGTGGGTGTTCAGCTAGGCAAGAAGGGTCCGTTTGAAAGCGTGCTTTTTGACATCCGTCAAATGGTCCAAATTGTTTATCACCATCATCTATGACCAATTCAAGGCACCATGCCAAGTTCTTCGAGTTTTTGACAATTCCTGCATTTTTTGGAGTTTTCTTGGTGAAAATTCGCCGATAAATGGCCAAAGTGACACAACTTGCATACAATGTCAGAATTCGTGCAAACCTGGTATAGACGCCTCATATGTCCGTGCCAGGTTGCTGCAAGAAGTTGAGGTCATTTATCGTAAAAAAAACACCAGTAGTGCATCTATGAGCATGCTCTTTTTCCAAATTTGATTGCATTTGTTATTTGCAATTTCCTTCGTTATCAATCAACATAAACATTTTCTTATATCCTAACTATTTCTTTAAATTTCTTAATAGTTTTGTAATTTCAAATTGTGTATGAAAATTTTACAAACTTGAACACTTTTTCCAAAAAAGTTTACCAAGTTCCCGACAATTGATATTGAACCCAAATTGCAAATAACATACTTTTTATTAAAATTTATCAACTTTTAAAAACGTAAACAATTCTTAAATTTGGGAACAAAAAAATTAAAAAATGGGCACATATTTTGAAATTCCAGAACATTTTTTAAAATGTAACAGTATATGAAAACAAGAACAAAATTGGTGTTCCAAATAATATTTCAAATATTTTAACAGGTTTCAAAATTAATAATAAATTTCAAAAAATATAAAAATGAATTAACAAGAAAAGAAAGAAACACAAAAAAATAGAAATTAAACGCTTAGGCCTTGGCCCAACTAGGCGACCGCATTAGTCCCGTCGGGCACCTATTGGGCCAGCCCAAGCGTTAGCAGACTTGAATTAAGTTCATCAATTTTGAAAAAAAAATGTTCACAAATTTAAAGAATTGCAGGTTTTAAAAAATGTTCATAAAATTTAAAAAGAGTTCGTGGATTTGAGAAAAAGTTCATGGATTTGAAAATAAAGTTCACGAATTTAAGAAAATATTCACAAATTTGAAAAGTTCACAATTTCAAGAAATAATCCATGATTTAAAAATAGTTCACAAATTTAGAAATATTAAAGAGAAAAATAGAAAAGAAAAATAAATAGCATACAAATAAAATAAAAAAAAGAAAAGAAAACAAGCTCACATTGGTTAATGTTATATTTGAAAAGGAAAAAAGTATCTAGACACAATAAGAAAGTAGTCTAGTTGATTATTGCGGTTGTACTAAGCATATAGGTATTTGGTTCGAATCCTATCGGACACACATTTATTGAAGGTTTTAAATAAGTGGAAAAAAGTAGAAAATGGGCCAACCCAGGTGGCACGTACACAGGCCGCGTATAACACGGTATGTGTTTAGGGGTGGGATGTACCGAAGCAGAAGTGACAAAATAAACATGAATGATGCAGCAATATGCCCATGGCTATATAAAGTTTGCTTACTTCTTTTGTAGACTGACATGTCTCACAACTGCAGGATGCTGCGAACACGATGCTATAATCAGAGACCCTTCGACAAAATTGTGTGTGATGCATTAATCAAAATGATGCTTCTGTAGTTTTTCAGTATATGTACCTGTGTATTGAATTATGCATTCATCATTGAACCTATATCTTAATACTAACATGGCATAAATGATAAAAACCCTAAAATAGATGGCAACTAGGAGTGTCCGTTATTTAAAGATTGTAGTATATTTTCTCTCGCTGCAGAATGAGAAGGTTCCTAATTGAAGCAGGGCAGGATTTCATCATATGTGCTTACAATTTCTTCTATGTCTACTATAGGGATTCTCTCTTCTGTGTGAACAGGCGTGGGCGAGCGCATGGGTGCGCTGGGGATGCAAGCTGCCAGGCCGCAGCAACAACTACTTGGATGTACAGGGCGTTCTCTTTTGGAGAGAGGTTGAGGGATTAACTAGCCCCTAATTATCTAACTAGGTGATTAATATTGTAAGTGATGTAGATGCATCCTCTTAAAACTTCATAAATAGCAACTGATGCGTTCTATTGTAGTACACTTCTTTTTTAATCCAAGCTTGCTAGATTGCCTTAGATGCTTGACCAAATACCTCGACTACTTAACAACTTTCTTCGGAAATAAGATTACTCCCCTCCTTGCAAACATTTGAATCATATTTAATCACTTATCCATGCTTTATTTTTTATCTATCATATTTTGAGTCGAGCTACTCTTCTTCACTATATGAACATTGATCCTACTACAAATTTCCGTAGCAATGTGCGGGAGAGTTATCTAGTACGAGGAATACATGAACTCCTCATACTACGGTAATCACCGGAAAGAGTCCCAATTAATGTCACGATGGGGTATGAGGATCATAACATGTAATAGGTGCATACAACTTGCAAGATAAGATCAAGAACTCAAATATATTCATGAAAACATAGAGGATTCTGATCTGAAATCATGACACTCGAGCCCTGGTGACAAGCATTAAGCATAGCAAAATCATAGCAATATGAATCTCAGAACATAGTGGATACTAGGAATCAAACCCTAAGAAATTGACTCGATTACATGACAAATCTCATCCAACTACATCACTGTCCAGCAAGCCTACAAAGGAATTACTCACTCCCGATGGTGAGAATCATGAAATTGGTGATGAAGAAGGTTTGGTGATGATGATGGCGATGAATCCCCCTCTCCGGAGCCCCGAACGGACTCAAGATCAGCCCTCCCAATGAAGAACAGGAGGTGGTGGTGGCTCCGTATCATAAAACGCAATGAAACTTCTTCTCTTATTTTTTCCTCGGGAAGACGGTATCTATAGACTTGAGATTATGGTTGGCGGAGCCACGTGGGCCCCACAAGGTAATAGGGCGCGCCTAGGGGGTGGTCGCGCCCTGTTGCCTTGTGGGAAACTAGCGGGCCCCCTCCTATGGATCTTTGCACTATTATTTTTTATATATTCCATAAAAAATCTTCAAAATGTTTCAGCCAATTCTGAGAACTTTTATCTGCACAAAAACAACACCATGATAGTTCTACTGAAAACAGCGTCAGTCCGGGTTAGTTTCATTCAAATCATGCAAATTAGAGTCCAACATAAGAGCAGAAGTGTTTGGAAAAGCTGATACGATAGAGGATTCCACAGTGGCGGCGGAGGAGGATTCTGCGGTTGCGGGGCGGCGTTCACACACTAGGAAATAGATCGAGGAAGTAGCTTGATCAAGAGATGAGTCGAGCGGTGTGTTTTTTCATCGGCGTTCGAGGGGACCTAGTTCGGCCGATTTCTCTCCGTTACATGCGAGGAGGCCTCGTCCCCTGGTTTTTGCTACGTGGGAGGGGAGCGTTTGGTGGAAGGAGAGACAAAAAACCCAGACAAATTAATGTGGGAGGAAAAACGAATGAAACCCAAACAAAAATGAAAGGAGAGACAAAAATAAACTGTCGAAAGAAGACTACCAAGAACCCCTTTAGGAGTACAGATATATGTTAGTACGAACCTTTCCTACTGTCTTGAATGCTAAGAAAACCAAGAACACTATGAAGATGGCAGTAACGATCAAACTCAGCGACGAGCAGAGTAGCGAAAGCAGTGACGAGTCGTGCAACGTGACGATTGCCACCGATTCCCACAGCCAGGTTTTACCTCCTAGCCGCGAGAATGTTCTCCGAGAAAAGAGTCGAAGTAGACGACCCCTCTGAGGTATCCATGCGTTTCGAAGTAGTAGTCTGACAGAATTTCGGCGTCCGGAAAGAAGAATCTGAGAAAACTAGAGAGAAAGCCTAGCGACACTTCTCATCTAAGAGTCTAATACTATTAGACCAATTAGATCGAGATTAGAGCACGTCTAATTAGAAGCCTACACACTTAGGCCAATCAAACCGAGAGAGCGTGGAGCTATGCGGGAGAGATCCCTTTTGAATTGGTGTGTTGCAATAGGGAGCCCTCAACGCATTTTAAAACATTATAATTGGGCACCCTAGGAGCCTCCTCACGCTATCAACCTTCAGAGCCGTTCGATTTCATGTAATGATCGTCTCTAGCCTTTGGACGCACAGTTAATTTTTCTGAATGCTTCCGTCCCCGCAGCTTCCTGAGGGCAGCTACTCCCGTAACATTTTTGGAGTAACGTCGTTAATTGGGCCAAACAGCCCACCTAGCGTACCCGCCGCCGAAGCGAGGGTTCGCTCGCTAACCCTAACAAAGGCGAGCGGTGACGGCAGCGGCGGCGAGCTGGCCGCGATGTTGCTAGGCTATTTCTATCATCTTAGTGCTGGTCTTCTCTAAAAGGGATCCATCGACGAGGGTTACACAGAAGAGTGACCGAAAAAGGGAACCTAATGATGGCGGAAGGAAGAGCAAGAGGGGGTGTCGAGGGTGGTCGTCGCCGCGAGGATACTGGCGCCCGTCCGCGTGGTGATGGCATGGTGGAGGAAGAAGGTTCCTGGCGTGCCGTGCGCTGTCTGCTGTCTCCACCCGCGTCTGCGCGCGAAGACAGGTACGCCATTGACCGCTCGACGTACTCCCTACTTCCGTGCACGCATCCTCCCAGTTTCGCCCTAGGTCAGAGAGTGAGAGTGAGAGGGAGAGGCAGAGGGAGAGGGAGAAAGAGAGAGAGAGATGAGCGGGGTTGATTCACGGCAGTGGCGGGTTTTAACCTGAATCCTCAATGGCGAGCACGCGAGGTGGCGCTCGAACTGGGAATAGAGTGCTCACATGATGGCTCAGGTCGACAAGGTACAAGTACATACCAATTCCTTTGATGATTGTGGACAACTAAGGAGAGAAAAATAATCATGGATAGGTTTCAATCGTGATCTACCTTTTCCCTTCCTGGATTTTCTCCTGGTGTTACAGATTTTTGTGCCTGCTTCTCGGTTTCAACCTGTCATGTATGCGACTAATTTCTGTTTCAGTTGACAAGTCACTAGGCATTTGCCGGATGATTGCTATGTTTTCAATCTTGGTAGCACGTATATGGGTATGGCTGTGAGCGTCTAACTTTATTTCTATATAATCAAATACCATGACCATGGTTAGGTTGAAACCTGAAGGGAAATAAACAATCTCTGGTGCCATGGTTGTCAAGGAAGGCGGATGTTTTACTTATAAATTCTGCTACTTTTGACTTGTGACTTTTGTTTTTCAACTGAATCTTATCCTTGGCATTTCTAACAAGAACCTGCATTTGCAAGGCAAGATGTTTGCACAGTGCACCTGAAACTTGAAACTGATGTGTCATTGAGATTCCATTTTGTTGGCGAGGTTGGTGGCGGAGGGGGCGAGTATGTCTTCTTTGAGTGAAAAAACATGTAGTAATTTTCGATTCAAGGATATTTTTGCATGTAGCTAAAGTGGTTCGAACGGGAAATGATTTGCTACCGATTATACTTTATCCGTTTTTTCTTCTCTTCACCCATATTCACTATTAGAGTTAGAGGTTAACATGCTACATTCCTTCTCCTCAATGCAGCCGTGTCCAACCAAGGTTTAGCGTTAATTCATGCTTGGTTATGACATGGAGTTACACTGTGGTCTTATAGAGCTGAACTACTTGTTTTATTTACCATATCCTGTGGAATACTTAATTTTTTAAGTAGTTTGTGATTATAATTATAAAATGCTAATCTATACAGTTCATGATACTGATATAGCTTAATGCGGCTGCTACTGCCACAATTCTTCCTATTAAACAAGATAGATGAGGTTATCAAAATTCGTAAGAGACTTGAGCAACTTCTGCTATGGATGTTGCTTCATGGTTGGATGCACCATTTTTTGTCTTGGTGGACTATTGCAACTCTTAGCTAATTCCTTGCACCATGGAAATGTTTTACCTTGTCCCTGCAAAAATAAGAAATGATTTATTTGACCTTTTGTAGTGATCTCTATTCAAGCCGACACTTTACACCTTCCTTTGGTTGTTCCAGAACTCACGTTTGGAAGACAAGGCAGACACACTCAAGACAGGGGAGCTTCAGTTTTTTCACTAATTGGGACGATCCCTTGTTGCATGCCACTAACGACTATGGATTGTTATCTGACTGATTGTGTTGCTATTTTCATCACAGAAAATTGCATCTAACTTATCTCCTTACCAGGTAGTAGTGGAGAAGAAGCTCATGCGTTGGAGAATGCTGTGAAGGCATATTTTCTTGTGTGTGAGAAATTTCTATCGAAAGTATGTATCTGGTTTGTAACCCATTGCATATTATTTCACAAGTAATGAAGTCATTTTAGTTAACAGAGTAATAAACAATCATACGGATAAGTGATTGTCATGGATTTAGTGGTCTGGTATATTTTATTCTTTTATTCAGTTCAAGGGGAAGTTGTCTATGTATAAGTGCAATTTTTTAATTTTGTGTCATGAGGCTACACAAGGTATCTTGCATGCGGATGAAGCATGAAAACTTTACATTTACCATGCAATAAATTTTTCGGATGCCTTTATCTATATCGAGATGATATTCTCTGCTTCAGTGCCATCTCATTCTTTGCTGGTTGTTTTTTCTATTTCCTCGTTCCATGCTCTGAACGTCATTTTGGCAGGTCAGCAACTTGAAAGATCAGTATGGTGGTACCACATTTAAACAATCATGTATGCTTGGAGCCTCGCCTGATTGGTGACACAAAATAGAAATTCCGTTTCAATCGCCCCGTTGCAGTTGCTAGAGAAAGATCAGCATGGTTGTACCATATTTAGACAATTGCATATGTGAGTATGACATAATATTCCGTCTTACACTTAAAACGTTGTTTTGTTCTTTCGATTGAATTTATAGACCATAAGGAAGAGACCTTGTTTCTTAGCCAATTTTTCTCCCTCTTTGTATATACTCGATTACTTGTACTTTTTTGCTTGGATATTATTTGCTATTTAGTCTTAAACATTTAATCTTCCAATGGCAGAATTCAGTTATATTGAGATGTTGCAGTTCCAATCATGTGGATTTCCTTCAAATTTTGTTTAATTCATGCAAATTTAAGTTATATGTTATGTGCCTCTATATTTATCAAGACACCTTTTTATTATACAAATAGACGGGTGCAGTAACACGCGCCATCGATGATCTAGTATACTATAAAGGTGGAGAGGGAAGGGGGCCCAACTGGACGATTTCTTCTCCTTTTCCACTTCGTGAAAGCAGGGAAGGACTCCCTCCTTAATAGGATTTGGCCTATGCCTTCCTTAGGGAGGTGGCACCCCATGTGGGCCCCACTGATCAAACTACGGGTGGTCATCTCATGACGGTTCTTCACAACTTTCTTACACAAATAAAATCTCAGATTTTTCGGATGTCTTCGGGGCCCATTCTGAGACCCCTCCCCCCAACTTTTCATATACAAATCTGGTCTTTCCAAAAGCATGTTAAACTTTTTGACAATTGAGCAAATTTTGTATAAATTCAAATCAATCTTTAGACTGTTGGTTTTGAATTGGGTTCCTATCTTCATCCCGCTTCCCTTGTTAGATATCTAAACCCTAACACTAGCCATCCGCGCATTTCTCAAATGCGCGCCAGGTGTAGCCATCCACCTATTCCTCAAACGCACAACCAAGCGGCGCAAGCCCTCTATCCTTATTGCCACATTTCTCGACCCTCCACCATAGTCGTAGATGTCATTTCCTTGTCTCCACGCGCCTAATTATGATGTCTCCACCATCTCCCACCGCTCACCTAAGTCGCTGCAAACCCCTTGGACATAACCCATATATGCTATTCAAATTCTAATACATGCAGTTAATTTCAAATTACTGGTGATAGCATATAGCTTCAGCCTGAATTCGGTTCTTATCTCCCTTTCGCTAGAACTCTAGACCTTAAAACTAGCCAGTCTATTGCCAGATGCGTTGCTAGTAAATGGCCACCTTCTTCACCCCCTCATGAATGCAATTAAACGCCTTCCATAGTTTTGTATATGAATTTAGGTAACCAACTTTTTCCAGGCAAGTAATTTTTTATAAATTCAAATATTTGGATCTAAATCGTGTTCCTTTCTTCACCCCGCTTCCCTTTTTAGACCTCTAAATCCTAAACTAGCCATCTACCTATTTCTCAAACGCTTCGCTAAGTGGCACTCGCCATCTATCCTTCTTGCCCTGATTTTTCGCCCCACCACCGTAGTTGTAGATGCCATTTCCTTGTCTCTCATGCCTCCAAGCGTCTGATTGAGCTTCTCCACCATACCCCACCGCTCACCTAAGTCACCACAAACCCCCTTGGATGCAGCACATATATGTTATTCAGATTCTAATTTATGTAGTTAAATTCAATTTACTGAGACAACTTGGCTTAAACCTGAATCTGGTTCATATCTCCCTTTTGCTAGACCTCTAAACCTTAAACCTGGCCAGCCTATCGCCACAAGCGCGGGTAGGAAACAAACACCTTCTTTCTCCCCTCGTGAATGCAATTCAATGGCCTTTCTTACAGTCGTTTGTGTGAATTTAGGCAACAAACCTTTTGCCGGCCAAGCATTTTTTTAAAAAATTCAAATCAACCTTTGGACCATTGGGTTGGATCTGAACGGGGCTCTATCTTTCCCCGCTTTCCAATTGTCTAGATCTATAAACCCTAACACTAGCCAATCCGCTCATTTCTCAAACACGGCACCGGGCGTAGTCATCCACCCATTTCTCAAACACGCCGCCAAGCGGCGCTCGCCCTCTTTACTTTTTTTCCTTATTTCTCGCCCCTCCACCATAGTATTAGTCTCGTAGATGTCATCTTCTTGCCTCTAATGTCTCCACGCGTCTGATTACACCATCTCCTACCGCTTACCTAAGTCGTCGCAAGCCCCCTTGGTCGCAGCCCATATATCTTGTTCAAATTCTAATCTATGTATTTAATTTCAAGCATTGATATGCAATACTACGGACTGTTTCTTTTTTTTTTTGAGCATTACGGACTGTTTCTTCTTGTTGTTGAACAACTGATCCAACAACAGTTTTTGAGCAAAAAGCTAAACTGAACAAAAGAAGGGGAGCAAAAGAAAAAGAGATGAAGAAAATAAAGCTAGGAAAAGCCAATTCTACTCTAAAACTAATCCTCCCGCATCACGAAAAGTTGACGCAGACGCTGCCGTTCTTGGCGCATCCGCACGACGGGCACGCCTGCGCTGCGGCCGCGCACGGCGCGCACACGCAGAGGTGCCAGCACGGCCGCGCCGTCGTCGCACCCCTTGCACCTTCCGACTCCTGTCGGGGCCGGCGTGCCCACCTCCTCCTCCGCGCAGATGGGCACCTGGTTCTCCCCCCGGCAGCACGACTCGGCGTCGTCCTGACCGTCGCCGCCGCCGCCGCCACGGACCGCCTGCGCGTCGAGCACCCGCTGCAGGTCGGCGCGGAGCACGTTGGCCGCGGCCTCGTGGGACTGCGCGACGTCGCGCCACATCTGAGCCTCCATGTAGAGGTTCCTGATGCGCTCCACCAGCGCCGAGTTCATGCCCCTGACCCGCTCGATCTCGTCGTCCTTGGCCTTGAGCCGCTTCGCCGCCCTGGCCTCCACGGTGGACGCGATGAGCCTCAGGTGGCTCCGCCTCTGCTCCGCCAGAGCAGCCCACATCTTTCTCGCCTGCACCATCGACCGACCACCGTTAATAACAAACAAAAGCTATAGAAAAAAAAGCCGGAAACGAGGCGATTAATTTGATCACGGGACTCACATGTGTGTGCAGGATGTGGTCGACGGCGACGGTCTGCTGTTGCGCGTGGGCCGCAAGAACGTCGCCGAGCACGGACGGCCGCTCGTCGACGCGCCTCCGCTTGTTGCCGGTGCTCATTTCCTGAGCGCCTTCGCCCTTCCTCGCCAGATCAGCCGCGGCCAGAGCCAACCGCTCCGAGTACTGATCCGCGGCCGACGTCGGCGTGAAGAGGGCCGCGGCGCCGTAGCAAGGCCCGCTCGCAGGCATGGCGGCGGCCGAGGCGCCCGGCCGGTTGGCGAGCTGGTGGTGGCCGCCGCCAGTGGTGAGTAACATGTGGCGCAGGCGTTGCAGGTCCACGGCCATGGCGGTCTGCTCCTGGCACTGGCAGGCCGCGCGCGGGGAGGACGCGCCTATATATACACACAGGCAGAGGCAGCCAAGGGAAGGCGATGGCGATGAGTTAGTCAGATGTGGCGATGAGTCATGTCATGGATGGATCGGCGATGGATGGACGGACAGCGCGAGGTCCGTCCATGGATGGGTGGCGAGGAAAGAAACAAGGAGGTCCGTCCTTGGATGACGGTAGGCAGCCGAGTATTTATGGTGGGTTTTGGTTGGCGTCCACGTTTGATGGCCTCGCCTCGAGTGAGAGATGAAGCAACTGACGATGAGATTGGCCCTCCGATTATCCTTCTCGTTTTCAGGAGCGATTTCCTTTTATTTATGCCTTCCGTTTCAATCAAAACCAAGAATATATTTGGCCGCGTATACACAAGGGTCTGCAACCAACGGATGCATATATTGGGGTCGAGTTCATCGCTTGATTTGCAAAAAGAAGACCAAATCATTCAACTTAGTAGGTTGTGGCGCCAAATCAGCAGGAATCGTTGAGGCTCCTTAGATAGATGTGCACGAATCTTGGGGTTTAAGGAAACCCACAACAAAACAAAATTACCACGCGCTTCCCTCCGGTCTCCCTCTGGACTTGGTAAAGCGCCGTGGTTAGTGGAGGGCAATTCGGAGAAGAAGAAGGAAACTGCATGCATGCATGCGTTTGGCGCGTTACGTAAGTTCATGCACTGCGTATCTGCATGCACTAGGCTCAGAATTAACCCACGTACTTTAATGTGCTGAGATATACTCCTACTATACGCGTTTTTTTGGCTGGTTATAGCTGTAGACGGTTGACAGAGAAAAAAAAGCAAATTAATTATAGGTAAATAATAAGGGAGTAAGTTAAAGCGTAGAGGTAGAGACGAGGGCTCAAAATTAGCAAGGACATAAATGAGTTCTTGCTGATATATACTGTGCTCTGGTGCAAATCCGGCCGATTGATGTGTACGTTTAATTTCGACGAAAACTACGTACGACAGCTTTCGGTTTAATTTGATTTCAAAAAAAGTTTTGTAATGCCAAAATTCCAGGGTAGGTATTATCGCCTCCGTTGATCGTCTTCAATTACGGGATATATACACACATGACACTCACGTAACCTCGACGCCAAAATAGAACTAACCACACGTACGTCACCAACCGTACGTACGTTCAAAACATGACTTGTACAGCTGTAAGGAAAGAAAGGAAACAAAGAGCGCATTCAAGTGGGAGTACGCGGATAATTTCACGGAGACGTTTTGGCTGCTTCTTCTAGAAAAGAAGAACAAAACAGCTGACGCGCACAAGGAGAGCAGGAAAAGAGAAGGAACGGAACAACTTTTAAGGAAACACATGCGGGCCGGAGAGATGATCGGACGGACGGGCGGGCGGGCGTGTCGTGCGCCGCGCAAATAGCTCCAGGTGCAGCGCGGTGGCACTTGCTCCGGCGCTACCGATTGATCTGAACAAAACCTTTGGCCTGTCCAGAGACGTGCCACGCCTACATGCCGGGCTAGCGGCGTGGCACTTGCCATGTCACACGCGCTTGGGGCTGGTACAGGTATCCTGATTAGCGCATCTCCATGTCGAGCCTTAAAAAAGACACAATATTTATCCACAGACCGTATACACGGGAGCCGGTTATCCAACAGCGTCTCCAAACGTCCTGATTAGCGCATCTCCAATGTCGAGCCTTAAAAAGGGCACAATATTTATCCACAGACCGTATACAAGGCAGCCGGTTATCCAACAGTGTCTCCAAACGTCCGCCAATACTAACCTAAAAAGGTCAGCTAACATATTCACATAGTTTACATTGAGGAAAAATAATAACGAAACATGACCGGATGGATCAGATCGTGGGAGGAAGAAGGCAGTTGGGAGGTGGAAGACGACGTGTGAGCCGTTGGATGAAGATTCAACCACAGGTACCTGACATTTAGTCGGTCCCCTACAACAAGGTAAATCATCAGTGTTGATCAGTTTAGCTAGGTTTCTGTGATTGGCATGGCCTCTTGGGCTTAACTGGTCAGTCGATCTTCTATGTTCTCGTGGCTCATGCACTTCTTCCAGAGCTCACCGGGGACAAGTAGCAAGCTCGGGGCCGGTGATCTGCCGGATCTCTCCATGACTGGCGGGGTGCGGAGCCTGCACTGCAGCTTCGACGCCTAGCTCGAGCAAACGCACGAGGTGGACGTGGCTAATTAACCGGAGGTTGACACTAGCTAAGTCGCCGCTGGAATCTCGACGGCGTTGGTCGACGCGATTCGTCTGTGTCTTGTGTCCCTCCCCCACGTACTCGCCCTACCCAAACTCCCAAGCACACAGTCAGTCAACCCCGCTCCTCCTCCTCCTCTTCTGCGACTATATAAACGCAACCGCGCCGATAACCAAAACCCAAATCCATCGGCACGTAGACATATCAGTCAGTCAATTACTCCACGCAAGCTCGTGGCATCCCGCAGCGCACCGCCGCTGCGCTGCTGGCGCTGGCGGTGCTGCTGTGGACGTCGCCGCTTGACGCAGCGGCTCAAGGTCCGGCCTGGCGGCCCCTCGTGGCGCGTGTCAACAAGGACGCCGCCACCTCCCTCTACACCATCGCCATCAAGGACGGAGGGGGACGGAGGGGGACGGAGGGGGGCCACTCCTCCTCGACCTCGCCGGCCCCTGCACGCACTGGTCCGTCGGGTGCGGCGGCAGCGACTGCAACGGCATCCGCAATATGTTCACCCCGGATATCTGCGATAGTGCAGCATGGCCGGCGCAGGGGCAGGGCCCGTGCGTCTGCACCGCCTTGCCGTACAACCCGGTCGACGGGCGCTGCGTCGCCGCCCAAGCCACCACCATCTCGATCGCCGCCAACGCCACGGACGGCAAGAACCCGCTCTCCCTGGTGACCTTCCCCGTCGTCGGGTCCTGCGCGCCGGGGGATTTCCTGGCCTCGCTCCCGGCGGGCGTGGCCGGCGTCGCGGGGCTCGCGAGGCTGCTTAACTCTCTGCCGTTGCAGGTCGCCCAGTGGTACCGCCTGAAGCAGGAGTTCGCGCTGTGCCTGCCCAGGGGCGGGGACGGCGTGGCCATCTTCGGCGGCGGCCCGTTCCAGCTCCTGGCCGCGCCGACCGTGGAGCTCGCCGACAGTCTCCGCAAGAAGCCTCTCCCGTTCCTCTTCAACCCCAAAAACCGCGCCTACTACTTTGCCATCACCGGCATCGCCGTGAACCAGCAGCGCGTGCCCACACCGCCCGGCGCCTTCGACTTGGAAAGGTGAGGCCAGGGCGGCGCCGCCTTCAGCACCGTCACGCCCTACACCGCGCTTCGCTGGGACATCTACTGGCCGCTCCGCAACGCGTTCGACGCGGCCACCAGCAGCATCGCGCGCGCGGAGAAGGTGGCGCCGTTCGACATGTGCTACCAGGCGTCGGAGCTCACCATGACCAGCGTGGGCTATGCCGTGGCCAACATCGACCTGATGCTGGACGGAGGCCAGAACTGGACACTGCCCGGCGCCAGCTCGCTCGTGCAGGTGAACGACCAGATGGTGTGCTTCGCGTTCGTTCAGACGGATTCGTCGGTGGCGGCACATGCTGAGTCGCCGGCGGTGATCCTCGGGGGGCACCAGTTGGAGAACAACCTGCTGATATTCGATCTGGAGAAGGACACGTTCGCGTTCAGTGGGCTGCTCCTCGGCATCGGCACTACCTGCAGCAACTTCGACTTCAGCATGGGGAGTTCTTAGAAGAGTGTCACTGATCTTGCGAGTCGAGCTAGCGCCGGAGTGCCACCGTCTGTACTCGAGTACGGTTTCGTTTCAATATTACTAGCGTACTAGTGTTGTGTTAGAAACGAGAATAAAGTAACATCGTCAAGGATTTGAGATTTTACATGGATATGATGTAAGGGACAGGTTGGGGACAAGCTTCGATTACATATGAATTTGATTACAGGAACAGAGGGACACAAGGTAGGGGAAGAACAGAAGAAAGGGAAGGACGTAGCCGCCGCCGGTTCGTTCGGTGATCCACTGGATGGCTCGTCCAGTGCCTTGGTCCTGCTATGTATAGTGGTTGTGGCTGTAGCGCTTGTGGCAGCAAGTCAGCTGGGCCTAGCCCATAGCCGGCCCAGGGTAGCAGGGGTGCTGACATATACATTGTGTTATATGAATTTTTGCGCCTAATTCTCACGCCCGGTCCTAAGATTTCGGTGGCCCGGGACAAAATTAGAACATGGGCCTAATAAGGGTGGACCCACATTCATGAGAGTGGGTGCCTAACCCCAACCAAAATATAAAATTCACTCATTCTACATAATTTCTTTGTATTCATGAAAAATAATAATCAAAACTAGATGATTTTTTCCAAAAGGTACTCCCACTCCTATAGTTTGCACCCACCTAAAATAGTTTCAAGGTCCGCCCCTGGGCCCTAACATTTCTAGATGCAAAGTCATGAATGATGGTATTAATTAGAGAATTGAAGACACACCTGCGCAATGGCCTATGATGGCGAAGCTACGTGCCACCTATGGGGTCAGCTCGGCTCAGTGGTGGAGGATGCAAAAAATAATAAAATACGGTGGCAGGTTGTAAAACACAAAAAAGTTTGATACCAAATTCCACACACTAACAATGCACACTAACGGGTTGTTTGGTTGGAGACTCCAAACGCCACACTTATGGCACGCCAAAAAGTGTGGCGGGCAAATCCAGCGCCACACTTGTGGCAAAAAATTTTACTGCAAAAGACATTTTGCGTCTGTGGCGGGCCTAACCTTCGTTAGCAACCAAACAGCTGCCTAGGAGCTATGGCATGCTGCACCTTTGGCGTGGCAAGACAAGGCTGGCAACCAAACAACTTTTAATACTTGTATGTAATCCTAAACAGAATAACCAAATACAATGAAAATACAAACATATATTTAACAGAAGAATACCATAAAAACATATCGATAATGAAACTTTAGTGGCGTGAAGAAGACCCTCTCTCCATCCTTTTATGTAGGGCGAATTTCCAAACTTCATATTTACCATTGTCTGAATCAAAACATTTTGCACAAAACTAGCAATGTGCCCGTGCGCTGCAACGGATTCAAAGTAAAATAATACTTGTTCATAAACTTAAAAAACCGCTCTAGTTTTGATATACATATATCGCTAAAAATATATTATGTTTCACCCTAAATATATTCCTCTGGCTGTTTTGATGAGGTGAGGGAGGGATGTGGTTAGTTTCAAGATAATAAGAAGTTTTCTACAAATTGAAGCAGAGAAGTGGGCTATTGTTGCAAAAAGGCCACAAGTTACCTCACAATCGTTAATGTAAATCTAATGGTCAGAAATGACGGATGGCAGACACACCATCATCATCAACTGGGTCTTTTATAAAAGTAGAGATAATTGTCCTGCCCATCCGGGTTTTAGGCTGTACTTGCAAAAATCTAACCTTTAAAAGACAAGCCCAAACTCGGCCCAAAGCTTGAAATTTACTCTTTTTAAAAGCCAGGTGCTAAACCCATCCCAAAATGCATGTTGGAGTCATGTCCTGCGGGAGTACTACATCACTATGTATTAATATAATTCTAATGTATCGCTTCCCAAAGAAGCGGAAAAAAGAAGAGAAAATGATGCCAAGCACGGCATGTTCGTGTCGTGCCGGCCCGCTTGCCGCGGCCTCAGGCCCAGGCACGACCCTTTAGGCCTTGTTTGGCACACAGGGCTCGGGTAGGCTTTTGGAGGATTTTCCCTCTTAGGCTCAAAAGCCCGTAAAATCCCCAAGCCTGTGTTTGGTGTACAGGGCTTATACCGGGCCAGCCTCATAATTCCCCTTCGATCTCCTTCATTCCACGGGGCTTTCACACATCGAGGGTTAGAGCATCTCCAGCCGTTGGCCCCTAGGAGGCGCTAAAAATCGCCGCCTGGGGGCGTACTGGCGCTCAAATCGGCGTGGGGGTTTTCGGGCCCCCAGCCGCCCGCCCCAGGGTCGCCCCCAGAAGGTGACATTTTTTATACAAAATAAAAATTCGGCTAAAGTTCGGCGAAAATGACATTTTATAGCATAGTTTTAATTACATAAACAAATTTAATGCCATTCTACGGCGCGAAGAACGCGGTGAGCTTGGCGAAGTCGCCGTCGTCGTCGCCGGCCTTCTCCTCCTTGACGCGGACGCGACCCCTGCTGGACCCCTGGCCGGCGTCCCTGGCAGACCGCGGGTGGTGCGTCGTCGTCGCTGTCGTCGTCGAGGACGATGACCCCCTCGTCGCGGGCTCGCCGATGCCGTGCGGCGAGCTCTTCATAGGCGCGGCGCTGGCGCTCCATCTCCGTCTGCGCCCAGTCGTCGCGCGCCCACTTCAAGACCGCCGCGTCGTCGAGCGCCTCCTTCTCGCCGCCAGCGATCTCGGGCTCCGTCTTCACAGGAGCGAGCCCAGGCTCCTTCATGGCGGTGAGACCCGGCTCCGTCTTCGGCTTGACGAGTCGGGGAGGAGCCGAGGACGAGGCGCGCCCGCTGCCTTCGTTGATGACGATGCTGGCCGAGCGGGTGCGTCGGCCGAGCGAGGTCTCTGCTGCGGGCTCGGCCTTGACGCCGAACACCGCCGGAGAGCCTAAGGAGTGGGAATAGGAGTTGGAGGAGGAGTGGGACGAGGACGACGAGCCGGAGACAAACCTCCTGGGCATCCATTGCCAGGCGCCGCGGCGGGGGACAGGAGCGGCGGCCGAGTATGTGAGCGGCGTGTTGTTGCTGCCCTCGAGGTGTACGAGAACCAGGCGGAGCGTCCGGCCGGGGGCGGACCACCACAGGCGTCGCCCTTCGTTGTTCCACCGGCCGCCGCCCACCACCGGCGCCCCGTTGGTGGAGGCGAGGCGTTGCTCCTGACGACGTTGGAAGTATGCCGCCCACGTCTCGTGGTTGTCGGCGGCGTACTGCGGGGAGGCGCGCTGCTCCTCGGTCAGCGACGACCGAAGGCGGTCGACCTCGCCGGCGAAGTAGTCAGGGCGCGCGCCGACGTCCGACGGGGGGAATGGGGACGCCTCCAGCGCTGAGCCTCCATCCTGTCGGCCCAGCGTGCATGTCTGGAGGCGCCGGGATGTTGGCCTCGAAAAGAAGGTACGCCTCACACGCTTGCAGCAAGCGACGGCCGAAGCCATTGGCCGCCACTCCGTCGCCGGGGAACTGCTCGCACATCGTCGCGGCTGGCGCTGGGAGAGAGTAGAGGTTCGTCGGCAGCGGAGAGAGAGAGGCAGAGAGCACGACGTCTGTGGCCAGCGGGGGGGCTTTTGTAGCCGCCGGGGAGGCGTGTGTACGCGTCGCGTGTAGTGAGGCGTCGATGCGCCGCCCGTGAAGAGCCGCCCCGTGGTGAGTAATCAATGGAAGGCTGTAACGCCCATGATGCGGCTATATCTCCCACGTGTCGGAGCACGACTTAGAGGCATAACCGCATGGTGGTTTTGTCGCAAGAGGGTCATCTTCACACAATCCCATGTAATGAACAAGATGTTGGGGAACGTTGCAGAAAACTAAAATTTTTCCTACGGTTTCACCAAGATCCATCTAGGAGTTCATCAAGCAACGAGTATTCAGATTAGATAGCATCTACATACCACTTTGTAGATCGCAACGGAAGCGTTCGAGTGAACGTGGATGAGGTAGTCGTACTTGCCGTGATCCAATTCACCGATGACCTAGTGCCGAACGGACGGCACCTCCGCGTTCAACACACGTACGGAAAGCGTGACGTCTCCTCCTTCTTGATCCAGCAAGGCAAAGGAGAGGTTGGGGATGAAGGCTCCAGCAACAGCACGACGGCGTGGTGATGGTGGAACTGCAGTACTCCGGCAGGGCTTCGCCGTGCTCAATGGAGGAGGAGGAGGTGTTGGAGAGGGAGAGGGAGGCGCCAGGGCAATGGGTGATCAGCCCCCTCTCTCCCCCCCTCTTTATATAACCCCCAAGGGGGGCGCCGGCCCTAGGAGATGAGATCTCCTAGGGGGGGGGGGCGGCGGCCAGGGCAAGGGGGCTTGCCCCCCAAGCAAGGGGGGCGCCCCCTTTAGGGTTTCCCTCCCCCAAACCCTAGGCGCATGGGCCCAAGGGGGGGAGGCGCACCAGCCCCCTATGGGCTGGTTCCCTCCCTTATACAGCCCATGGGGCCCTCCGGGATAGGTGGCCCCACCCGGTGGACCCCCCGGGACCCTCCGGTGGTCCCGGTACAATACCGATAACCCCGAAACTTGTCCCGATGTCCGTATGATGACTTTCCATATATAAATCTTTACCTCCGGACCATTCCGAAACTCCTCGTGACGTCCGGGATCTCATCCGGGACTCCGAACAACATTCGGGTTACTGCACATACATATCCTACAACCCTAGCGTCACCGAACCTTAAGTGTGTAGACCCTACGGGTTCGGGAGACATGCAGACATGACCGAGACGGCTCTCGGGCAATAACCAACAGCGGGATCTGGATACCCATGTTGGCTCCCACATGCTCCACGATGATCTCATCGGATGAACCACGATGTCAAGGATTCAATTAATCCCGTATACGATTCCCTTTGTCAATCGGTATTTTACTTGCCCGAGATTCGATCGTCGGTATACCAATACCTCGTTCAATCTCGTTGCCGGCAAGTCACTTTTATCGTTACCGTAATGCATGATCCCGTGATCAAACACTTTGATCACATTGAGCTCATTGTGATGATGCATTACCGAGAGGGCCCGGTGATACCTCTCCGTCAAGCGGAGTGACAAATCCCAGTCTCGATCCATGTCAACCCAACAGACACTTTCAGAGATACCCGTAGCATACCTTTATAGTCACCCAGTTACGTTGTGACGTTTGGCACACCCAAAGCACTCCTACGGTATCCGGGAGTTACATGATCTCATGGTCTAAGGAAAGGATACTTGACATTGGAAAACTCTAGCAAACGAACTATGCGATCTTATGCTATGTTTAGGATTGGGTCTTGTCCATCACATCATTCTCCTAATGATGTGATCCCGTTATCGATGACATCCAATGTCCATAGTCAGGAAACCATGACTATCTGTCGATCAACGAGCTAGTCAACTAGAGGCTCACTAGGGACATGTTGTTGTCTGTAATTCACACATGTATTACGATTTCCGGTTAACACAATTATAGCACGAATAAAGACAATTATCATGAATAAGGAAATATAATAATAAAGCTTTTATTATTGCCTCTAGGGCATATTTCCAACAGTCTCCCACTTGCACTAGAGTCAATAATCTAGTTACATTGTGATGAATCGAACACCCATAGAGTTCTGGTGCTGATCATGTTTTGCCTTAGGGAGAGGTTTAGTCAATGGATCTGCGACATTCAGATCCGTGTGTACTTTACAAATCTCTATGTCTCCATCTTGAACATTTTCACGAATGGAGTTGAAGCGACGCTTGATGTGCCTGGTCTTCTTGTGAAACCTGGGCTCCTTTGCAAGTGCAATAGCTCCAGTGTTGTCACAGAAGAGCTTGATTGGCCCCGACGCATTGGGTATGACTCCGAGGTCGGTGATGAACTCCTTCACCCAAATTGCTTCATGTGCTGCCTCCGAGGCTGCCATGTACTCCGCTTCACATGTAGATCCCGCCACGACGCTTTGCTTGCAACTGCACCAGCTTACTGCCCCACCATTCAAAATATACACGTATCCGGTTTGTGACTTAGAGTCATCCAGATCTGTGTCGAAGCTAGCGTCGACGTAACCTTTTACGACGAGCTCTTCGTCACCTCCATAAACGAGAAACATTTCCTTAGTCCTTTTCAGGTACTTCAGGATATTCTTGACCGCTGTCCAGTGTTCCTTGCCGGGATTACTTTGGTACCTACCTACCAAACTTACGGCAAGGTTTACATCAGGTCTGGTACACAGCATGGCATACATAATAGAACCTATGGCTGAGGCATAGGGGATGACGCTCATCTCTTCTATATCTTCTGCCGTGGTCGGACATTGAGCTGAGCTCAATTTCACACCTTGTAACACAGGTAAGAACCCTTTCTTAGATTGATCCATATTGAATTTCTTCAATATCTTATCAAGGTATGTGCTTTGTGAAAGACCTATGAGGCGTCTCGATCTATCTCTGTAGATCTTGATGCCTAATATATAAGCAGCTTCTCCAAGGTCCTTCATTGAAAAACTCTTATTCAAATAGGCCTTAATGCTGTCCAAGAGTTCTATATCATTTCCCATCAAAAGTATGTCGTCTACATATAATATGAGAAATGCTACAGAGCTCCCACTCACTTTCTTGTAAACACAGGCTTCTCCATAAGTCTGTGTAAACCCAAACGCTTTGATCATCTCATCAAAGCGAATGTTCCAACTCCGAGATGCTTGCACCAGCCCATAAATCGAGCGTTGGAGCTTGCATACTTTGTCAGCATTCTTAGGATCGACAAAACCTTCCGGCTGCATCATATACAATTCTTCCTTAAGGAAACCATTAAGGAATGCCGTTTTGACGTCCATTTGCCATATCTCATAATCATAGTATGCGGCAATTGCTAACATGATTCGGACGGACTTCAGCTTCGCTACCGGTGAGAAAGTCTCATCGTAGTCAATTCCTTGAACTTGTCGATAACCCTTAGCGACAAGCCGAGCTTTATAGATGGTCACATTACCATCCGCGTCTGTCTTCTTCTTAAAGATCCATTTATTTTCTATGGCTCGCCGTTCAACGGGCAAGTCAGTCAAAGTCCATACTTCGTTTTCATACATGGATCCTATCTCGGATTTCATGGCTTCCAGCCATTTGTCGGAATCCGGGCCCGCCATTGCTTCCTCATAGTTCGAAGGTTCACCGTTGTCTAACAACATGATTTCCAAGACAGGGTTGCCGTACCATTCTGGTGCGGAACGTGTCCTTGTGGACCTTCGAATTTCAGTAGGAACTTGATCAGAAGTATCTTGATCATAATCATTAATTTCCTCTCTAGTCGGTGCAGGCACCTCAGGAACGATTTCTTGAGTTTCGCCATTTTCCGGCTCAAGAGGTAACACTTCATCAAGTTCTACTTTCCTCCCACTTACTTCTTTCGAGAGAAACTCTTTCTCTAGAAAGGATCCATTCTTGGCAACAAAGATCTTGCCTTCGGATCTGAGGTAGAAGGTATACCCAACAGTTTCTTTAGGGTATCCTATGAAGACGCATTTTTCCGACTTGGGTTCGAGCTTCTCAGGTTGAAGTTTCTTCACATAAGCATCGCATCCCCAAACTTTTAGAAACGACAGCTTAGGTTTCTTCCCAAACCATAATTCATACGGTGTCGTCTCAACGGATTTCGACGGAGCCCTATTTAAAGTGAATGCGGCAGTCTCTAAAGCATAGCCCCAAAAGGATAGCGGTAAATCGGTAAGAGACATCATAGATCGCACCATATCTAATAGAGTGCGATTACGACGTTCGGACACACCATTACGCTGAGGTGTTCCAGGCGGCGTGAGTTGTGAAACTATTCCACATTTTCTTAAGTGTGTGCCAAATTCGTGACTCAAGTATTCTCCTCCACGATCTGATCGTAGAAACTTGATCTTTCTATCACGTTGATTCTCAACCTCATTCTGAAATTCCTTGAACTTTTCAAAGGTCTCAGACTTGTGTTTCATTAAGTAGATATACCCATATCTACTCAAGTCATCAGTGAGGGTGAGAACATAACGATAACCACCGCGAGCCTCAACACTCATTGGACCGCACACATCGGTATGTATGATTTCCAATAAGTTGGTAGCTCGCTCCATTGTTCCTGAGAACGGAGTCTTGGTCATTTTACCCATGAGGCATGGTTCGCACGTGTCAAATGATTCATAATCAAGAGACTCTAAAAGTCCATCTGCATGGAGCTTCTTCATGCGTTTGACACCTATGTGACCAAGGCGGCAGTGCCACAAATATGTGGGACTATTGTTATCAACTTTAACTCTTTTGGTACTCACACTGTGAATATGTGTATCATCACGTACGAGATTCATCAAGAATAAACCATTAACCATTGGAGCATGACCATAAAACATATCTCTCATATAAATAGAACAACCATTATTCTCGGATTTAAATGAGTAGCCATCTCGAATTAAGCGAGATCCGGATACAATGTTCATGCTCAAACTTGGTACTAAATAACAATTATTGAGGTTTAAAACTAATCCCGTAGGTAAATGTAGAGGCAGCGTGCCGACGGCGATCACATCGACCTTGGAACCATTCCCGACGCGCATCGTCACCTCGTCCTTCGCCAGTCTCCGTTTATTCCGTAGCTCCTGCTTTGAGTTACAAATGTGAGCAACTGCACCGGTATCAAATACCCAAGAGCTACTATGAGTGCTGGTAAGGTACACATCAATTACATGTATATCACATATACCTTTGGTTTTGCCGGCCTTCTTGTCCGCTAAGTATTTGGGGCAGTTCCGCTTCCAGTGACCACTTCCCTTGCAATAAAAGCACTCAGTTTCGGGCTTGGGTCCATTCTTTGGCTTCTTCCCGGCAACTTGCTTACCGGGCGCGGCAACTTCCTTGCCGTCCTTCTTGAAGTTCTTTTTACCCTTGCCCCTTTTGAACTTAGTGGTTTTATTCACCATCAGCACTTGATGCTCTTTCTTGATTTCTACCTCTGCTGATTTCAGCATAGCATACACCTCAGGAATGGTCTTTACCATCCCCTGCATATTGTAGTTCATCACAAAGCTCTTGTAGCTAGGTGGAAGCGACTGGAGGATTCTGTCAATGACCACTTCTTCCAGAAGATTAACTTCCAGTTGAGTCAAGCGGTTGTGCAATCCAGACATTCTGAGTATGTGCTCACTGACAGAGCTATTTTCCTCCATCTTACAGCCAAAGAATTTGTTGGAGATCTCATATCTCTCAACCCGGGCATGAGCTTGGAAAACCATTTTCAGCTCTTCGAACATCTCATATGCTCCATGTCTCTCAAAACGCTTTTGGAGCCCCGGCTCTAAGCTGTAAAGCATGCCGCACTGAACGAGGGAGTAATCGTCGCATCGCGACTGCCAAGCGTTCATAACG
Organism: Aegilops umbellulata; assembly: GCA_032464435.1. Classification (NCBI taxonomy): domain Eukaryota; kingdom Viridiplantae; phylum Streptophyta; class Magnoliopsida; order Poales; family Poaceae; genus Aegilops; species Aegilops umbellulata. Next base: position 515,960,485 of record CP136056.1, read on the forward strand.
TCTTGTTGTGCAGGGAGAACAGGTGAGTCACCCAGCGGTGCTCGTAGGACATAATCTTTCTTGGCAGCTATGAGGATGATCCTCAGGTTCCGGACCCAGTCCGTATAGTTGCTACCATCGTCTTTCAGCTTGGTTTTCTCTAGGAACGCGTTGAAGTTGAGGACTACGTTGGCCATTTGATCTACAAGACATATTGTAAATATTTAGACTAAGTTCATGATAATAAAGTTCATTTAATCAAATTATTTAATGAACTCCCACTTAGATAGACATCCCTCTTCCAGTCATCTAAGTATTACATGATCCGAGTCAACTAGGCCGTGTCCGATCATCACGTGAGACGGACTAGTCAACATCGGTGAACATCTTCATGTTGATCGTATCTTCTATACGACTCATGCTCGACCTTTCGGTCTTCCGTGTTCCGAGGCCATGTCTGTACATGCTAGGCTCGTCAAGTCAACCTAAGTGTTTGCGTGTGTAAATCTGTCTTACACCCGTTGTATGTGAACGTTAGAATCTATCACACCCGATCATCACGTGGTGCTTCGAAACAACGAACTGTCGCAACGGTGCACAGTTAGGGTGAACACTTTCTTGAAATTATTATGAGGGATTATCTTATTTACTACCGTCGTTCTAAGTAAACAAGATGCAAAACATGATAAACATCACATGCAATCAAATAATAAAAGTGACATGATATGGCCAATATCACATTGCTCCTTTGATCTCCATCTTGGGGCTCCATGATCATCTTGTCACCGGCTTGACACCATGATCTTCATCATCATGATCTTTATCATCGTGTCTCCATGAAGTTGCTCGCCAACTATTACTTCTACTACTATGGCTAACGCGTTTAGCAATAAAGTAAAGTAACTTACATGGCGATTCTCAATGACACGCAGGTCATACAAAAATAAAGACAACTCCTATGGCTCCTGCCGGTTGTCATACTCATCGACATGCAAGTCGTGATTCCTATTACAATAGCATGAACATCTCATACATCACATATAGATCATTCATCATACATCACAACTTTGGCCATATCATATCACAAAGCACTTGCTGCAAAAACAAGTTAGACGTCCTCTAATTGTTGTTGCAAGTTTTACGTGGCTGAATTAGGGTTCTAGCAAGAACGTTTTCTTACCTACGTTAAAACCACCACAACGTGATTTGTCAACTTCTATTTACCCTTCATAAGGACCCTTTTCATCGAATCCGCTCCAACTAAAGTAGGAGAGACAGACACCCGCCAGCCACCTTATGCAACTAGTGCATGTTCGTCGGTGGAACCGGTCTCACGTAAGCGTACGTGTAAGGTTGGTCCGGGCCGCTTCATCCCACAATACCGTTGAAGCAAGATAAGACTAGTAGCGGCAAGAAGAGTTGACAACATCTACGCCCACAACAAATTGTGTTCTACTCGCGCAAGAAGAACTACGCATAGACCTGGCTCATGATGCCACTGTTGGGGAACGTTGCAGAAAACTAAAATTTTTCCTACGGTTTCACCAAGATCCATCTAGGAGTTCATAAAGCAACGAGTATTCAGATTAGATAGCATCTACATACCACTTTGTAGATCGCAACGGAAGCGTTCGAGTGAACGTGGATGAGGTAGTCGTACTTGCCGTGATCCAATTCACCGATGACCTAGTGCCGAACGGACGGCACCTCCGCGTTCAACACACGTACGGAAAGCGTGACGTCTCCTCCTTCTTGATCCAGCAAGGCAAAGGAGAGGTTGGGGATGAAGGCTCCAGCAACAGCACGACGGCGTGGTGATGGTGGAACTGCAGTACTCCGGCAGGGCTTCGCCGTGCTCAATGGAGGAGGAGGAGGTGTTGGAGAGGGAGAGGGAGGCGCCAGGGCAATGGGTGATCAGCCCCCTCTCTCCCCCCCTATTTATATAACCCCCAAGGGGGGCGCCGGCCCTAGGAGATGAGATCTCCTAGGGGGGGCGGCGGCCAGGGCAAGGGGGCTTGCCCCCCAAGCAAGGGGGGCGCCCCCTTTAGGGTTTCCCTCCCCCAAACCCTAGGCGCATGGGCCCAAGGGGGGGAGGCGCACCAGCCCCCTATGGGCTGGTTCCCTCCCTTATACAGCCCATGGGGCCCTCCGGGATAGGTGGCCCCACCCGGTGGACCCCCCGGGACCCTCCGGTGGTCCCGGTACAATACCGATAACCCCGAAACTTGTCCCGATGTCCGTATGATGACTTTCCATATATAAATCTTTACCTCCGGACCATTCCGAAACTCCTCGTGACGTCCGGGATCTCATCCGGGACTCCGAACAACATTCGGGTTACTGCACATACATATCCTACAACCCTAGCGTCACCGAACCTTAAGTGTGTAGACCCTACGGGTTCGGGAGACATGCAGACATGACCGAGACGGCTCTCGGGCAATAACCAACAGCGGGATCTGGATACCCATGTTGGCTCCCACATGCTCCACGATGATCTCATCGGATGAACCACGATGTCAAGGATTCAATTAATCCCGTATACGATTCCCTTTGTCAATCGGTATTTTACTTGCCCGAGATTCGATCGTCGGTATACCAATACCTCGTTCAATCTCGTTGCCGGCAAGTCACTTTTCTCGTTACCGTAATGCATGATCCCGTGATCAAACACTTTGATCACATTGAGCTCATTGTGATGATGCATTACCGAGAGGGCCCGGTGATACCTCTCCGTCAAGCGGAGTGACAAATCCCAGTCTCGATCCATGTCAACCCAACAGACACTTTCAGAGATACCCGTAGCATACCTTTATAGTCACCCAGTTACGTTGTGACGTTTGGCACACCCAAAGCACTCCTACGGTATCCGGGAGTTACATGATCTCATGGTCTAAGGAAAGGATACTTGACATTGGAAAACTCTAGCAAACGAACTATGCGATCTTATGCTATGTTTAGGATTGGGTCTTGTCCATCACATCATTCTCCTAATGATGTGATCCCGTTATCGATGACATCCAATGTCATTAGTCAGGAAACCATGACTATCTGTCGATCAACGAGCTAGTCAACTAGAGGCTCACTAGGGACATGTTGTTGTCTGTTATTCACACATGTATTACGATTTCCGGTTAACACAATTATAGCACGAATAAAGACAATTATCATGAATAAGGAAATATAATAATAAAGCTTTTATTATTGCCTCTAGGGCATATTTCCAACACAAGAATGGGATAAAGAGTTGGCTTACAATCGCCACTTCATATAATACATAACTTAAACAATCATTATACAGAGTACAATCAAGATCCGACTATGGAACCAAAATAAAGAAGACAGCCCCAAATGCTAGATCCCCGATCGTCCCAACTGGGCTCCACTACTGATCAACTGAAATGAAACAACACAATGAACAAGATCTTCATCGAGCTCCTCCTTGAGCTCGGTTGCGTCACTGCACGGTTTCGTCGGCACCTGCAACTGTTTTGGTAGAATCTGTGAGTCACGAGGACTCAGCAATCTCACACCCGCGAGATCAAGACTATTTAAGCTTATAGGAGGGATGGGATAATGAAGGTGGAGCTGCAGCAAGCACTAAGCAAATATGGTGGCTAACATACGCAAAAGAGAGCGAGAAGAGAAGCAACGCACGGTCACGAAGCTAGAAGTGATCAAGAAGTGATCCTGAAACTACTTACGTTCATACATAACCCAAACCGTGTTCACTTCTCGGACTCCGCCGAAAAGAGACCATCACGGCTTCGCACACGGTTGATGTATTGTAATTGGGTCAAGTGTCAAGTTCTCTAAAACCGGATATTAACAAATTCCAATCTGCCTCATAACCGCGGGCACGGCTTTCGAAAGATAATACCCTGCAGGGGTGTCCCAACTTAGCCCATTATAAGCTCTCACGGTCAACGAAGGATATTCCTTCTCCCGGGAAGACCCGATCAGTCTCGGAATTCCGGCTACAAGACATTTCGACAATGGTAAAACAAGACCAGCAAGACCGCCCGACTGTGCCGACAAATCCCGATAGGAGCTGCACATATCTCATTCTCAGGGCACACCGGATAAGCTAAGCGTACAGGTACCAACTAACCCAAGTTGCCAAGGGACGGTCCCGCACGGTGCTCTAGTTTGGACCAACACTCAGAGGAGCACTGGCCCGGGGGTTTAAAATAAAGATGACCCTCGGGCTCGCGAAAACCCGGGGGAAAAAGGCTTAGGTGGCAAATGGTAAAACCAAGATTGGGCCTTGCTGGAGGAGTTTTATTCAAGGCGAACTGTCAAGGGGGTCCCATAAATCACCCAACCGCATAAGGAACGCAATATCAAGGAACATGACACCGGTATGATGGAAACTAGGGGGGCAAGAGTGGAACAAAACACCAGGCATAAGGCCGAGCCTTCCACCCTTTACCAAGTATATAGATGCATTAATTAAATAAGAGATATTGTGATATCCCAACATGTCCATGTTCCAACATGGAACAAACTTCAACTTCACCTGCAACTAGCAACGCTATAAGAGGGGATGAGCAAAAGCGGTAACATAGCCAAACAACGATTTGCTAGGAAAGGATGGTTAGAGGCTTGACATGGCAACATAGGAGGCATGATATAGCAAGTGGTAGGTATCACAACATAGCAAAAGAGCGAGCAACTAGCAAGCAAAGATAGAAGTGATTTCGAGGGTATGGTCATCTTGCAAAAAGAAGAAAAAGAAGGAGAGATATGACGCATGGAGGTGGTGATGCATGGATCACACATAGAACATGCAACAACATATCATGCATGCATATCATGGAAATGCAAGTTGACATAAGAACAACACAACATTGATATGCACATGATGGAAACATATGATGGCAAAAAGGAATATGACAAGAAGCCCAAATGCAATATGACAAGGTAAGCATGGCAATGAAATGAGCATAACAACATAACAAAACAAAATGAGACCAAAAGATGGGACCCTGAGTGGAATTGGATGGAGACCGACATGGATATATTGCCAAATATGGAAGTTTTACATCTGGGGTGTTACAACACTCCACCACTACAAGAGGATCTCGTCCCGAGATTTAGGACTGAAAGAACTCCGGATATTCAGAACGGAGGTGATCCTCGCGCTCCCAGGTGGCTTCTCGGTCTGAATGGTGTGACCACTTCACTTTCAGGAATTTGATGGACTTGTTGCGAGTCTTGCGCTCAGTTTCTTCAAGAATAGCAATGGGATGCTCATGATAAGTCAGATCTTCTTGGAGATCGATCTCTTTGAAGTTGATGGTGCGCTCAGGCATCTTGAAGCACTTGCGAAGCTGTGACACGTGAAACACATCGTGCACGTTTGCGAAGTTGGAGGGAAGCTCAAGTTGATAGGCGAGATCGCCTCTTTTGCCAATGATCTTGAAAGGGCCCATGTATCTAGGGGCAAGCTTCCCTTTGATACCAAAGCGACGAGTGCCTTTCATTGGAGAGACGCGGAGGTAGACATGGTCTCCGATCTCGAAAGCCAAATCACGGTGCTTGCTATCATAGTAGCTCTTCTGGCGCGATTGCGCAGCTTTGAGATTCTCACGAATGACTTTACACATATCTTCAGCCTCTGTGATCAAGTCGTTGCCAAGAAGTTGGCGTTCACCAGTCTTTGACCAATTTAGAGGAGTACGACACTTTCTGCCATAGAGAATCTCGAATGGGGCCTTGCGCAAACTCGCTTGGAAGCTATTGTTGTAGGAGAACTCGGCATATGGAAGACAATCTTCCCACTTCATACCGAAAGAGATGACACAAGCCCTGAGCATATCTTCAAGGATTTGGTTGACACGCTCGACTTGTCCACTAGTTTGAGGGTGGAAAGTTGTGCTGAAGCGAATATTTGTGCCCATGGCCTTTTGGAAGGAGTCCCAGAATTTAGAGGTGAAGATGCTTCCACGATCTGAAGAAATCACTTTTGGAATGCCGTGCAAGGAGACAATTTTGGAGGTGTATAGCTCTACGAGTTGAGCTGCCGTGATAGACTCTTTGATAGGAAGGAAATGAGGCACTTTAGTAAGCTTGTCGATGACAACGAAAATAACATCATTTCCACGCTTAGACTTGGGAAATGCAGTCACGAAGTCCATCTCAATATGATCAAACTTCCATTCTGGAATGGCAAGAGGTTGGAGGAGACCAGCTGGTCGTTGGTGTTCTGCTTTCACCCTTCTGCAGACATCACACTAATTCACGAATTGAGCAATTTCTCGCTTCATTCGAGTCCACCAATACAACTGCTTGAGGTCATGGTACATCTTCGTACTTCCAGGATGAATGGAAAGAAGAGAATTGTGTGCTTCGTTCATAATGACTTTCCTTAGATCACCTTTGGGAACCACAATCCGGTCCTTGAAGAATAAAGTGTCTCTGTCATCAATGCGATAGCACTTGTATCAAATAAGACTTTTGCAGGAAAATCATTAACTGAGAGATTACCCATGATCACTTCAGAAGATTCCTCCGCTTGAGCTGCATTCATCATGTTAACCTTAGCATGCTTGGGATTATGCTTGACCACTGCATTACTTGAGGATCTCACAGGAGGAGGAGGCGGAAGGCGCCTTTGGTTGAAGCACTTGTTCGCATAGTGACCTTTTTGCTAACACTTGTTGCAAGTCACCTCTGAGAGCGGTCGATGATAAGGAGCATTAGACCTTGGAGCTTGATTCTAAGACTTGTTCTGATAGCCAGGGTTGGGTGGGTGGGAAGATCCATGGCCACCTTTGTTCTTCTGCTGGTAAGGCTGACGGAACGGAGGAGGAGGAGGCAACCAGAACTTCTGTTGCTTGGCCGCCACTAGTGAGGAAGAAGAGGACTGAACTGCGTCCCTGACTCTCTTCTTAGAAGCCTCACACTTGAGCTGAGCAGCCTCTTGCTTCATGGTGGTTTTGTCGCAAGAGGGTCATCTTCACACAATCCCATGTAATGAACAAGAATGGGATAAAGAGTTGGATTACAATCGCCACTTCACACAATACATAACTTAAACAATCATCATACAGAGTACAATCAAGGTCCGACTACGGAACCAAAATAAAGAAGACAACCCCAAATGCTAGATCCCCGATCGTCCCAACTGGGCTCCACTACTGATCAACTGAAATGAAACAACACAATGAACGAGATCTTCATCGAGCTCCTCCTTGAGCTCGGTTGCGTCACCTGCACGGTTTCGTCGGCACCTACAACTATTTTGGTAGAATCTGTGAGTCACGAGGACTCAGCAATCTCACACCCGCGAGATCAAGACTATTTAAGTTTATAGGAGGGATGGGGTAATGAAGGTGGAGCTGCAGCAAGCACTAAGCAAATATGGTGGCTAACATACGCAAAAGAGAGCGAGAAGAGAAGCAACGCACGGTCGCGAAGCTAGAAGTGATCCTGAAACTACTTACGTTCATACATAACCCAAACCGTGTTCACTTCCCGGACTCCGCCGAAAAGAGACCATCACAGCTACACACGTGGTTGATGTATTGTAATTGGGTCAAGTGTCAAGTTCTCTACAACCGAATATTAACAAATTCACATCTGCCTCATAACCGCGGGCACGACTTTCAAAAGATAATACCCTGCAGGGGTGTCCCAACTTAGCCCATTATAAGCTCTCACGGTCAACGAAGGATATTCCTTCTCCCGGGAAGACCCGACCAGTCTCGGAATCCCGGCTATAAGACATTTCGACAATGGTAAAACAAGACCAGCAAGACCGCCCAACTGTGCCGACAAATCCCGGTAGGAGCTGCACATATCTCGTTCTCAGGGCACACCGGATAAGCTAAGTGTACAGGTACCAACGTAACCCAAGTTGCCAAGGGACGGTCCCGCACGGTGCTCTAGTTTGGACCAACACTCAGAGGAGCACTGGCCCGGGGGTTTAAAATAAAGATGACCCTCGGGCTCGCGAAAACCCGGGGGAAAAAGGCTTAGGTGGCAAATGGTAAAACCAAGGTTGGGCCTTGCTGGAGGAGTTTTATTCAAGGCAAACTGTCAAGGGGGTCTCATAAATCACCCAACCGCGTAAGGAACGCAATATCAAGGAACATAACACCGGTATGACGGAAACTAGGGGGGGAAAGAGTGGAACAAAACACCAGGCATAAGGCCGAGCCTTCCACCCTTTACCAAGTATATAGATGCATTAATTAAATAAGAGATATTGTGATATCCCAACATGTCCATGTTCCAACATGGAAAAAATTTCAACTTCACCTGCAACTAGCAACGCTATAAGAGGGGCTGAGCAAAAGCGGTAACATAGCCAAACAACGATTTGCTAGGAAAGGATGGTTAGAGGCTTGACATGGCAACATAGGAGGCATGATATAGCAAGTGGTAGGTATCGTAGCATAGCAAAAGAGCGAGCAACTAGCAAGCAAAGATAGAAGCAATTTCGAGGGTATGGTCATCTTGAAAAAAGAAGAAAGAGAAGGAGAGATGGTGAGGCATGGAGGTGGTGATGCATGGATCACACATAGAACATGCAACAACATATCATGCATGCATATCATGGAAATGCAAGTTGACATAAGAACAACACAACATTGATACGCACATGATGCAAACATATGATGGCAAAAAGGAATATGACAAGAAGCCCAAATGCAATATGACAAGGTAAGCATGGCAATGAATTGAGTAGAACAACATAACAAAACAAAATGAGACCAAAAGATGGGACCCCGAATGGAATTGGATGGAGACCAACATGGATATATTGCCAAATATGGAAGTTTTACATCTGGGGTGTTACAAAGGCTGACCGGTGGCAGCCTTGGCATTGATTCCCCGTGGGGAACCGAAGCGTTCTGAGGATGACGAGGCGAGTGTCGCTCACTCGGCGGGCCCGCGGCTCTTTCGCGCCAAAACCGTTTCGCCTGACGCGCCCGAGCGCCCCCCCCCCCTGTGACGCCCCCGTTTCAATCGTACACTAATCATGCACGCAAATGTGTACGATCAAGATCAGGGACTCACGGGAAGATATCACAACATAACTCTACAAATAAAATAAGTCATACAAGCATCATAATACAAGCCAGGGGCCTCGAGGGCTCGAATACAAGTGCTCGATCACAGACGAGTCAGCGGAAGCAACAATATCTGAGTACAGACATAAGTTAAACAAGTTTGCCTTAAGAAGGCTAGCACAAACAGGGATACAGATCGAACGAGGTGTAGGCCTCCTGCCTGGGATCCTCCTAACTACTCCTGGTCATCGTCAGCGGGCTGCACGTAGTAGTAGGCACCTCCGGAGTAGTAGTCGTCATCGTCGACGGTGGCGTCTGGATCCTGGGCTCCATCGTCTGGTTGTGGCAACCGGGTAGGAGGGAAAAGGGGAAAAGGGGGAGAAAAGCAACCGTGAGTACTCATCCAAAGTATTCGCAAGCAAGGAGCTACACTACATATGCATGGGTATATGTGTAAAGGGCCATATCAGTGGACTGAACTGCAGAATGCCAGAATAAGAGGGGGATATCTAGTCTTATCGAAGACTACGCTTCTGGTCGCCTCTGTCTTGCAACATATAGAAGAGAGTAGACTGAAGTCCTCCAAGTAGCATCGTATAGCATAATCCTACCCGGCGATCCCCTCCTCGTAGCCCTGTTAGAGAGCGATCACCGGGTTGTATCTGGCACTTGGAAGGGTGTGTTTTATTAATGTATCTGGTTCTAGTTGTCATAAGGTCAAGGTACAACTCCAAGCCGTCCTGTTACCGAAGATCACGGCTATTCGAATAGATTAACTTCCCTGCAGGGGTGCACCACATAACCCAACACGCTTGATCCCATTTGGCCGGACACACTTTCCTGGGTCATGCCCGGCCGCGGAAGATCAACACGTCACAGCCCCACCTAGGCACAACAGAGCGGTCAGCACGCCGGTCTAAACCTAAGCGCGCAGGGGTCTGGGCCCATCGCCCTGAGCACACCTGCACGTTGCGAACGCGGCCGGAAGCAGACCTAGCCTAGTGGCGTTCCAGTCCAATCCGGCGCGCGCCACTCAGTCGCTGACGTCAAGAAGTGCTTCGGCTGATACCACGACGCCGAGTGCCCATATCTTTCCTGCGTAGTTGGTTAGTGCGTATAGGCCAGTAGCCAGACTCAGATCAAATACCCAGATCTCGTTAAGCGTGTTAAGTATCCGCGAACGCCGACAGGGCCAGGCTCACCTCTCACTAAGGTAGCCCCGAACTGCCCTGCCGCTCCGCCACAAAGACCCACACAGAGGGCCGTCGGGACAAAGGTCCTTTCAGCCCCCAATCCGTGAATCACTCGTGGGTACTCCTCGAGCCAACCCGACTTTGGTCACCACATGTATCATGTTTAATGTATAGTATATACCCGTGATCAACTCCCGAGTGATCACAGCCCGATATATAGCACAACAGACGGACAAGAATGTAGGGCCACTGATGGAAACTAGCATCCTATACTAAGCATGTAGGATTGCAGGTAAAGGTAACAACAGTAGTAGCAAGGACAAGCTATGCATCAGAATAGGATTAACTGAAAGCAGTAACATGCTACACTACTCTAATGCAAGCAGTAAAGAGGAGAGTAGGCGATATCTGGTGATCAAGGGGGGGGCTTGCCTGGTTGCTCAGACAAGAAGGAGGGGTCGTCGATGTAGTCGATCACAGGGGTACCGGCATCGGCCTCAGGGTCTACCGAAAAGAAGTAACGGAGGGGGAACACAATAAATAACACAGCAATCAAAGTAACAAAAAGCAAGAAGCGGCAATGCGTTGTGCTAGAGGTGACCTAACGTGGTAGGAGGTGAAACCGGTTAAGGGGGGAAACATCCGGGAAAGTATCCCCGGTGTTTCGCGTTTTCGGGCAGAGGAACCGGAGGGGGAAAGTGACGAGTTTGATATGTTAGGGGTGCGTGGCAGACGAACGGGTTGCGTATCCTGGTTCGTCTCGTCGTTCTGAGCAACTTTCATGTAGAAAGTATTTCCATCCGAGTTACGGTTTATTTTATATTGATTTTAAAAGATTTAAATCATTTTTAGCATTATTTAATTATTTTAATCCAACATTATCCAGAACAGTGCACGCTGACGTCATCATGACGTCAGCAGTCAACACAGGTGTTGACTGGTCAGCTGACTTGTGAGTCCCGTCTGTCATCGACTGTTTAGCCTAATTAGTGTTTAACTAATCTAACTACTGTTTAATTAAACTAATTAGGTAATTAGGTTAATCTAATTACGATTAATTAACATAATTAATTCCTTAATTAATTAATTTAATTATTATTACTTATTTAATTATTTATTATTATTATTTATATTTATTATTATTATTATTATTATTATTTTCAATTCCTCTATTATTATTTTTTAAACCATTCTGCTCGTGGGGCCCCGCTGGCAGTGGCACATCTGGCCAGTGGAGCGGGCTAATGGGGCTGCAGGAGCGGGGCTAATCGGGGCAGAGCCCCGATGGTGCCGGCGCGGACACCGGGCGCCGGAGCGCTGGTGAGCAGCAGTAGCACGGGGCGACGGCAGCGCGGCTCGCGGCCAGGGCGGCGACGAAATAGCGCAACAGGGGCGCAGGGGGCTACGCGGCGAGCTTGAGCACGGGGATGCGGCGGGGGTGTGTGCGGTGGCGGGCGCGCACGGGCGCGGGGCGCAGCCGGGCGCGGGCGGCGTGGTAGCCGGCCATAGCAGCAGCGAGCGTCGCAGAGAGCAGCAGCAAGCGGCGGAGCAGGCGAGCACGACGCTTGGTGGAGGTCAGCAACTATAGTGGGCGGCGAGCATGGCGCTTGGTGGAGGTCAGCAACTATAGTGGGCGGCGAGCATGGCCGTGGTGCGAACGACCGGTGCCAGTACAGGCGCGGGCGGGACAGAGCCGCGGTGAGCGCGACGAGCGCGGGCGGAGGCAAGGACGCCAAGACGGTCCACGGCATGGTCGTGGTGAGCGCGGGGAGAGGGCGAGAGGAGGCCGGGGGCCTCACCGGCGTTTGCTGAGAAGAGGGCGACGAGGCACGGGGAGGCCGTCGGGGAAGGGATGAGGACGGGGCGGCGGGGATGAGGTAGTCCGGCGAGGTAGCACCGGCGACGACGTCGGCATCGCGGCGTCGAGGCGAGGAGGCCGTGGCACGTGTGCGGAGGGGGTCATCGTCGGTGGGGCGGCTCGGGGAGGGGCGCTGGCGTCAGGGGCGTTAGGCGGCGCGGGGTCGAGCGATGTCGCGCGGGAAGAGAGGGGCGCGGGGTCGAGGTGGTGGCGAGGGGGGCGGCGGTGATGGGGTCGATGCCCCTGATCCCGATCTGGATCGGGGGAGGGAGAGGCGACGGGGGGGGGGAAAGGGGATCGGGCTAGGGTTTGGGAAAGGGATGCGGGGGGCTAAGTACTCAGGGCGCGGGTGGGCTCACTCGGCTGGGCTAGCTGGCTAGCCAGCTGGGCCTCATGGCCCAGCAGGGGGAGGGGTCTTCCTTTTATTTGTTTTGTTTTATTTTTACCTTTTCTCTTATTTCTTTTTCCTTTTCTGTTTTTATTGATTTTAAAATACTTAGGCATTTTATAAAATTGTGTTTATGACACCATATTGACTTATGTAAAATATGGCATCTCCCAAACATTTTTGTTTTAAATTTTGAAAAACTTTTATTGTTTGACTTTATTTCAATTTTTTTGAATTTTGAACGGGATTTGAATTATCGCAAGACTATCAACAGTAATTATGGTTACGTGGCATCATTAGCGGAGGGTTACTGTAGCGTAACTACCCGGGCGTCACAATTCTCCTCCACTACATGAAATCTCGTCCCGAGATTTAGGAGCGGGAGTAAGGGGGAAGGGATCTGGTTACGAAATGCTAACGGATCTTCTCAGTCTTGGTTGCTCTTCTCGAAGAGGTTGATCCATAGTGTTGATGTCTTCATTTCTCTGCATCAATGCATCATGATGAAGTTGTCGTCTTCCCTTCAGGAACTTCACCGGACTTACGAAAAGATAAGAGGGGGAAAACTCTATAAGGACGGATTCTAACATAATTGAGCATCGGACAGTTAACTCAGGGGAAGAAGCATAAGTATCTCCCATATTGAAACTTAAGAAGTTATCAAGAGAAAAGTAAGGAGGTACCATGTGAAGTTTCAAACAGATAGGCAATCGTTCGATGTCTGCAACAACATGCGAAAAGGGTCCAGAGCAACGAGATTGAGTATTGTGTCTGTTACCAGAATAGATCACTAGGACGGTGACCCGTGAATTACATACGAGACCACGCGCGAGGAATAACTTTAGGAACAGGGGGTGTACAGGAGAGTCAGGTTTCGATCCTTTGGAACCATGGGTTATGGGCCCACCATGTGTTTTTTTAAGGAGCAGTGACATCTTGCACGGTCATGATAGCAAGGCATGTCAGAGAGTACCATGTCAGTTATGTCGGCAACAACGTTGGTACCTATGGAGAGGGACGAAGAGAACCATTTCCTGCTCGTTAAACGAGGCGGATCAATAGGCAAAGTTCTCGTCCATCGGTGGTTACCGAAATGCCATCAACAAATGCAACAGGGTCTTACTGACACGGTTGTACACCAAGGTGTTTACATAAGCAGGAGAAAACTACGGCTTAGATCATATGGATCACCAGAAACGATAAACCAACCAATGGAAAGGAAAATAAGGTTATCGGATTAGACAGAACAATGGAAAGGAAAATGTGTTTAAACACATATTTCAAGGGTATATCCTTCCCAAAGACAAGCAGAGCATGATATCCATGATAGGATATAATGTAGAAAACTCTTTAGGTAGGGGAGAGAAATTTCATGACATTACCCATACAACGGTGTTTGGGATAATTGAGCTAGAAACATTTAGCATTGGGCTTCAAATGTTCTTATTGAAAATCGGAGTAACATAGACATGCTTCGAGATAGCATTGACATGGTCATCAAGTGAAGATCAGACTTAGGATACACAAATGATCCATCAGGAAAACTCATAGAATAAGTCTTATAATTTCCCCATGGACGAATGGCTAACCTTGTAAAAGGATACTATAACAATAGGTCCTCCGACCAGGTGTGCGAGGCATGATATCACCTTACTGGGTTATATAGGGACCAATGTTATGACTCTTGGAAAACGTTCCAACCATCATATCTGGCCGAGATTCAGATCTGATTGGTGTTAGGATAACTCAGACTCATGATGCCCGAGAAGTAAAGGGGGCAACACAATTTGATGAGATGGAGTTGCAAGATTCTTGGGAAATGAACTATTGGAGCAAGCTCCGAATCATGAGTTCATCATTAAACCATTGACAGGATGAGGAGGTGGCTGGTGAACTCAACAACAAATCATTGAGATTTCCAAGAGATTGATTTCCACAGTTATGTGAACAAGGAGATAACATTTGTCAGATCAAATGACTTAATGATGTATGCTCGAGGAAACATACCCATTTAAACACTGGTTGAAAGGTGCACCCGAAATATGGGCTTAGGTAGCATGATCAGTATTAGAATGGTGATCGTGATAAGTATCACTTGTATCAAGAATTCTCCAGTGGTGGTGAAATTCTCATGACAATCCTGACATAAAAGATGGTAATACCCCAAGGTAAAGAAGAACAAAGGCTGGATAGCAAGGATCTCAAGGTATAACACAAAACACGAACAAGTTTGTGTTGGAGGGAAGACAATAAAGTGGTCGATGACAACACAAATCATCGAGGGAAGGATGGTATTTCTCATCATGAATTCAATTGGTATCCTGGAAGAGCTCGTAAGGTTGATGATGTTCACGACACATTTGTCGAGAGATTTCAAGATGTAATCAATCAGCGATGACATCGAGTCAAAGGAATGATGAAGCAAGAGGTCAATGAAAGCACAGATACGACACAAACTTGAAACCGAGCTTGCTTTTCAAGGTGAAATATATGACAAGGAAAATCGACGTAAGCTTAGCTCATCGTCGAAACTGGTGCTCCCGGAATAAGGACCAAGTAGCACAGTTTAAAATCATCAAGACAATGATATAGCCAAACAGGCTAGGAATGACGGAAGGATTATTAAACTCATAATCAACAAAATTTAATTAGGGTTATCGAACCGGAATGAGGAATCGGTTCACCTATCGGTGTTCTCGGTTGATGTCAACCCAGAACCCAGGAAATCTAAAATCGGTGAGAAATAACAGTCGATGAAGAACCCATAAGAAGTTATGCGGTTCCATGACATTATCAAGATATCCTAGTGTAATACTCGACGGTAGATCAAAGTAAAGGTTGGACAGGTGCAATGGTCTGCACAAGACAAGTACTCCACTTGTTCGATAAATGGTATTAATGAGAAAATATGGTCGGAACCATAATTTCCAAAGGAACAAACATAGATACAGGACGAACTTATAACAAGGGGATTAATAGCATTTACAAGAAGTTTTGATGATAAGTTTCACATCGGGTCCATGGGCATGAACGCAAAGGCTCAAGGTCGACTCCCACTTCTTCCATGCATAACCTTTCATTTTACTTCTCGCTTTTGATGAAGCTGTAGTGTAGAAATTTTATCTAGCAAAATACCAGAAGAGTATGACTCGTGAAAACTTTCGAGTTCACACAAATAAGGAAGGCATAGGTTCAACCCATCAGGGTCCCTTAGGAACATGTACCACAAACTTCAGGAGTAATTAACACAAGCTCAAAAGTAGAGCATGGTTGACAAAGCAGAGGATACAATTTACCAAAGGCATTATGTATCGGGTAAAGAACTCATAAGAGTTTTGGTTGTGAAGGGCACTGTCGGATAATAACCCGGCAATGGGTATGGCGGTCCACAACGGGGCTGATGTGAGTATCGGTATTCAGCCAGATGAAGAAGGAATGCCAAGGCATCAGATTATAGAAACAACTGACTAATCCAGAGCTCAAATGCAAAGGAATTGTGATTTACAAAGCGAAGGATCAGAAGCAGACGCTCTGATCAAGGATGGATAAGATCAATATACTTAGGGGCACAATCGATGACAATTTGATTGGCGAGAACCAGCTCATGTTTAAAATGACGTCTGAGCCGACAGAATGAATTCTAGGATCCGATTGAGGATTGCGAGCATTCGCAACATTTCGAATCAACAGACTCAAAATGATAATGACAAGGGATGCCAATATGATTACGAGGCTTATGGGATTAACCATAATGCAAGCAAGCAAGAATTTCAAGAGCAATAGGCTCCTGAGGATTTTCGGAAGATCGAATGGTATATCGAAGATTGGTGACATACATGAAACAACTGGGGATGAGCGGATACTCGATAAGTGCGAGAATTATCTATAAGGGTATTCAAGTGACAAAGAACAGCAAGGCAGTAAGCACAAAGTATTCTCGGAACAATAGAGAAAATCTCCGAAATCTTCTGGTGCAGTCGGTGATCATCAGTGATAAGGGGGCTCTCCGGGAGAAGTAGTTACGAGAACCTAGAGTCAGATTTAGTAAAATCATTTAACCCGAATAGAAGAGAGATCAGAGCCCCAGAGTAAAGGTCGAGGAGTAAAAGATCCTAGTACCACCCAATGGCGACGTGTGCCCATAAGACACACAACCATGTTAGTAAAAGTTTTGCAATGTCTAGACTCGACTTCGGCCAAGGAGTGTGGAAGGGGGATTCCTACAGGCAGTCGGCTCTGATACCAACTTGTGACGCCCCCGATTCAATCGTACACTAATCATGCACGCAAATGTGTACGATCAAGATCAGGGACTCACGGGAAGATATCACAACACAACTCTACAAATAAAATAAGTCATACAAGCATCATAATACAAGCCAGGGGCCTCGAGGGCTCGAATACAAGTGCTCGATCATAGACGAGTCAGCGGAAGCAACAATATCTAAGTACAGACATAAGTTAAACAAGTTTGCCTTAAGAAGGCTAGCACAAACAGGGATACAGATCGAACGAGGTGCAGGCCTCCTGCCTGGGATCCTCCTAACTACTCCTGGTCGTCGTCAGCGGGCTGCACGTAGTAGTAGGCACCTCCGGAGTAGTAGTCGTCATCGTCGACGGTGGCGTCTGGATCCTGGGCTCCATCGTCTGGTTGCGGCAACCGGGTAGGAGGGAAAAGGGGAAAAGGGGGAGAAAAGCAACCGTGAGTACTCATCCAAAGTACTCGCAAGCAAGGAGCTACACTACATATGCATGGGTATATGTGTAAAGGGCCATATCAGTGGACTGAACTGCAGAATGCCAGAATAAGAGGGGGATATCTAGTCTTATCGAAGACTACGCTTCTGGTCGCCTCCGTCTTGCAGCATATAGAAGAGAGTAGACTGAAGTCCTCCAAGTAGCATCGTATAGCATAATCCTACCCGGCGATCCCCTCCTTGTAGCCCTGTTAGAGAGCGATCACCGGGTTGTATCTGGCACTTGGAAGGGTGTGTTTTATTAATGTATCCGGTTCTAGTTGTCATAAGGTCAAGGTACAACTCCAAGCCGTCCTGTTACCGAAGATCACGGCTATTCGAATAGATTAACTTCCCTGCAGGGGTGCACCACATAACCCAACACGCTTGATCCCATTTGGCCGGACCACTTTCCTGGGTCATGCCCGGCCGCGGAAGATCAACACGTCGCAGCCCCACCTAGGCACAACAGAGCGGTCAGCACGCCGGTCTAAACCTAAGCGCGCAGGGGTCTGGGCCCATCGCCCTGAGCACACCTGCACGTTGCGAACGCGGCCGGAAGCAGACCTAGCCTAGTGGCGTTCCAGTCCAATCCGGCGCGCGCCACTCAGTCGCTGACGTCAAGAAGTGCTTCAGCTGATACCACGACGCCGAGTGCCCATATCTTTCCCGCGTAGTTGGTTAGTGCGTATAGGCCAGTAGCCAGACTCAGATCAAATGCCCAGATCTCGTTAAGCGTGTTAAGTATCCGCGAACGCCGACAGGGCTAGGCTCACCTCTCACTCAGGTAGCCCCGAACTGCCCTGCCGCTCCGCCACAAATACCTACACAGAGGGCCGTCGGGACAAAGGTCCTTTCAGCCCCCAATCCGTGAATCACTCGCGGGTACTCCTCGAGCCAACCCGACTTTGGTCACCACATGTATCATGTTTAATGTATAGTATATACCCATGATCAACTCCCGAGTGATCACGGCCCGATATATAGCACAGCAGACGGACAAGAATGTAGGGCCACTGATGGAAACTAGCATCCCATACTAAGCATGTAGGATTGCAGGTAAAGGTAACAACAGTAGTAGCAAGGACAGGTTATGCATCAGAATAGGATTAACCGAAAGCAGTAACATGCTACACTACTCTAATGCAAGCAGTATAGAGGAGAGTAGGCGATATCTGGTGATCAAGGGGGGGGCTTGCCTGGTTGCTCAGACAAGAAGGAGGGGTCGTCGATGTAGTCGATCACAGGGGTACCGACATCGGCCTTAGGGTCTACCGAAAAGAAGTAACGGAGGGGGAACACAATAAATAACACAGCAATCAAAGTAACAAAAAGCAAGAAGCGGCAATGCGTTGTGCTAGAGGTGACCTAACGTGGTAGGAGGTGATACAAGTTAAGGGGGGAAACATCCGGGAAAGTATCCCCGGTGTTCCGCGTTTTCGGGCAGAGGAACCGGAGGGGGAAAGTTACGAGTTTGATATGTTAGGGGTGCGTGGCGGACGAACGGGCTGCGTATCCGGGTTCGTCTCGTCGTTCTGAGCAACTTTCATGTAGAAAGTATTTCCATCTGAGTTACGGTTTATTTTATATTGATTTTAAAATATTTAAATCGTTTTTAGCATTATTTAATTATTTTAATCCAACATTATCCAGAACAGTGCACGCTTACGTCATCATGACGTCAGCAGTCAACAGAGGTGTTGACTGGTCAGCTGACGTGTGAGTCCTGTCTGTCATCGACTGTTTAGCCTAATTAGTGTTTAACTAATCTAACTACTGTTTAATTAAACTAATTAGGTAATTAGGTTAATCTAATTACGATTAATTAACTTAATTAATTCCTTAATTAATTAATTTGATTATTATTACTTATTTAATTATTTATTATTATTATTTATATTTATTATTATTATTATTATTTTCAATTCCTTTATTATTATTTTTTAAACCATTCTGCTCGTGGGGCCCCGCTGGCCGTGGCACATCTGGCCAGTGGAGCGGGCTAATGGGGCTGCAGGAGCGGGGCTAATCAGGGCAGAGCCCCGATGGTGCCGGCGCGGACACCGGGCGCCGGAGCGCTGGTGAGCAGCAGTAGCACGGGGCGACGGCGGCGCGGCTCGCGGCCAGGGCGGCGACAAAACAGCGCAACAGGGGCGCAGGGGGCTACGCGGCGAGCTTGAGCACGGGGATGCGGCGGGGGTGTGTGCGGTGGCAGGCGCGCACACGGCGCGGGGCGCAGCCGGGCACGGGCGGCGTGGTAGCCGGCCATAGCAGCAGCGAGCGTCGCAGAGAGCAGCAGCAAGCGGCGGAGCAGGCGAGCACGGCGCTTGGTGGAGGTCAGCAACTATAGTGGGCGGCGAGCATGGCGCTTGGTGGAGGTCAGCAACTATAGTGGGCGGCGAGCATGGCCGTGGTGCGAACGACCGGTGCCAGTACAGGCGCGGGCGGGACAGGGCCGCGGTGAGCGCGACGAGCGCGGGCGGAGGCAAGGACGCCAAGACGGTCCACGGCGTGGTCGTGGTGAGCGCGGGGAGAGGGCGAGAGAAGGCCGGGGGCCTCACCGGCGTTTGCTGAGAAGAGGGCGGCGAGGCGCGGGGAGGCCGTCGGGGAAGGGATGAGGACGTGGCGGCGGGGATGAGGTAGTCCGGCGAGGTAGCACCGGCGACGACGTCGGCATCGCGGCGTCGAGGCGAGGAGGCCGTGGCACGAGTGCGGAGGGGGTCATCGTCGGTGGGGCGGCTCGGGGAGGCGCGCTGGCGTCAGGGGCGTTAGGCGGCGCGGGGTCGAGCGATGTCGCGCGGGAGGAGAGGGGCGCGGGGTCGAGGTGGTGGCGAGGGGGGCGGCGGTGATGGGGTCGATGCCCCTGATCCCGATCTGGATCGGGGGAGGGAGAGGCGACGGGGGGGAAAGGGGATCGGGCTAGGGTTTGGGAAAGGGGTGCGGGGTGCTAAGTACCCAGGGCGCGGGTGGGCTCACTCGACTGGGCTAGCTGGCTGGCCAGCTGGGCCTCACGGCCCAGCGGGGGGGGGTGTCTTCCTTTTATTTGTTTTGTTTTATTTTTACCTTTTCTCTTATTTCTTTTTCCTTTTCTGTTTTTATTTATTTTAAAATACTTAGGCATTTTATAAAATTGTGTTTATGACACCATATTGACTTATGTAAAATATGGCATCTCCCGAACATTTTTGTTTTAAATTTTGAAAAACTTTTATTGTTTGACTTTATTTCAATTTTTTTTGAATTTTGAACGGGATTTGAATTATCGCAAGACTATCAACAGTAATTATGGTTACGTGGCATCATTAGCGGAGGGTTACTGTAGCGTAACTACCCGGGCGTCACACCCCCCAGCGCGCTGGGTCGGCTTGGGCCAGACGGCGCTAAATTCGGCCCAAGTCGGCGAAAATTGGGCTTCTGCGGACAAAGTTGGGCCGATTTTTGTGCGTCGGCGCGAAAAAATCACCTGAGGAGGGCGTGTTGGGAGCGCGGCTGAAGATGCTCTTGCCTCGCGGCTTGGCCCTTGGATCGCCCGACGCGACGCGTCAGTAAGAAAGAGCCGCCCCCACCAGCCGCCAGCCGCCATCCGCCTCCCCGCCGGCGTCTCCCACCAGCCACAAGGAGACCAAGCCGCCACAAGGCTTCTAGGGTATGTAGTCGCCGCCACCTCGCGCTCCCCTCTCCTACCCTTCGGTTTCTTCTCTCCCCACCATGGCTGTGACCAAACAAGTAATTACAGAATTTCCCTGTCCCAATTGGTGCCTTCCCTTGC
Source organism: Aegilops umbellulata (assembly GCA_032464435.1). Taxonomy (NCBI): domain Eukaryota; kingdom Viridiplantae; phylum Streptophyta; class Magnoliopsida; order Poales; family Poaceae; genus Aegilops; species Aegilops umbellulata. The sequence goes on from CP136056.1 coordinate 515,981,428, forward strand.
AAGTACCTCCGTCTGCCCCTGCACTGAATCATCAAAGGTGGGGTGGCTGGCCTGCACAGGATCACTGGGGCGTCGCACCTGTGTCAGTTCACGCAACTGTGGCTGCGTCTGCAACAAATCAACCTTGAGCCTCTGTCCATTCACTGGATACCTGATGATGAGGACGTTCCAGCACAGGAGCCAGATTAGTTTAACATGTATACAACCTTTTGATGTTTTATCAACTGCCTAGTTCAAAGTAATTTGAAAGACAAGTTTTGTCCCCCGCACGGCTAGAGCTACCTTCCACTTTACTGCTGTCCCCACATAACATATGCGTTATCGAAACACATGGACAGGAAAATATATCACAACATTACAGAGGAAAACAGTCGCGATTGTGTGCAAGATTCAACTTATTCTACATGCTTCCATAAGGATCCGAAATGTGCCAACTGCGGAGATATTACTTTAAAGAGCTCTCTATGTCGATTACAAACCGGTACCTCACATCCCGGTTGACCAGCCTCTCAAGAGCCTCGTTGATGTAGTCTATCTTTATCAATTCAATATCTGGGTAGATTTTGTTTGCCGCGCAGAAGTTTATCATCTCCTGGGTGTCCTTCGTGCCTCCGGTTACACTGCCAGATAAACTCCGTGCACCTGCAGAAGTTTGGATTGATTAATTTTCGATAAAAGGCCGAAACCCCGCTTCATTACACCAAACAAGGTTCGGATGCTCATAGATCCTCAACTCATCACCAAGTTTTGAACCAGGAAATCCAACTACTAGTGGTCTGTTCTACGGTAATACAGTCTCATACAACCAAGAAAGATAAAAATAAACAGACTTTTCACTCGGCAAGTACTTTAACTGGATTGGTAATAGTAAGATCTTTTACCCAGATTAAGTGTCGCAGGATGCACTCTGATTTCTCCAGGAAAGCCAACTAGTGCCATTATGCCACCAACTTTCAGAAGCGCGAGATACGGGTCAAATGGGTGGTCACCAGAGGCAGTATCAACAATGAAGTCCAGAGAATTTTTCAGGGACTGCAAAAGTAAATCATTTCGTTACTCTCACTTAGTATAAGCAGAGTAAGAAGAGTAACAAGCAGAATTCAGCTATATGAGTTCCTTTTGTGCAAAGACATTCTGCGATCCATGCTGTCAGAACAATGCAGCAAGTAACTTAAGAGCAACTACATGCACATGCCATAAGTTACCCTTCGTACGTGTAATATTACCAAAAAAAGAAAAATTAATATCTTGTGTCCCAAAAATATTCTCCAGTAAACATGAAAAGATGAGATCTGTACTTATGTGGTTGTCTGTTATAAGTTGCCCCATACTCAGCTTTAAAGGAGATAAAAGATGTTCAGTACCTCCATCTGTCTTTTATCTGATGATACCACAAAATTATCTGCACCAAGAAGGCTGATTGCTTCATCTCTCTTTGACTCACTTGTGCTAAGAACAGTCACCTTCAGTCCAAAGGCTTTCCCAAATTTCACTGCCATGTGACCCAACCCACCAAGACCAACGACACCAAGTGACTTTCCCGGCTGCTTCATGTTATGTCGCATCATCGGAGTGTACACAGTGATTCCAGCACAAACTAACGGTGCTGCCTTCTCCAGTGGGTAACCATCAGGTATCTTATAGCAGTACCTGTAATGAATTAACAAGAAATGCAAGATTCTTATACGAGAAAAGTGGGTTTTGACTTGGAGGCAGAAAATAATTGCCATGACTATTGTCCAAAGATAACTGAAAACAAATTCAGAACATCTTAGACAACCTACATCAAATTCAGAACATCCAGAAGAGAATGCATCCATACCTTTCATGAACTACAATGTGACTGGAATATCCTCCCTTTGTGACAGTACCGTCCGTATCAACACCATTGAAAGTGAAAACAAATTTTGAGCAGTGGTTCTCGAGGAAGCTATTGCAGTTGTCACAGTCGCGGCATGAGTTGACATATGTCCCAACAGCCACATGGTCGCCCAGTTTGAAGCCCTTGACATCTGAACCAACCTCAGTTACAACTCCAGCAATTTCATGCCTGTAACATATTGAACCGTGGGCACCCGGCTTAGCACATAAACCATTATTTGTACAAAATACTAGCAACTAAATGGGGTAAATGAACAGATTGTTACAAAAACAATTCAAGTAAATATGATGATCTGAAAAACTTACCCAGGGACTAAAGGGTACACCGAGTCATTGTGCCTATTTTTTGTCCAGATAACATCAGCATAACAGACACCACAATGCGTGATCCTCAAAGAAACATCGTCATGTCGCACAGTCCTGGTAATCAATCAGGGTAGCAAGTATGCATAAGAAGTAGTTATCAGAAGCAATAAACAAGCTAACAAAGCAGAGGACCTAACAAAGCAGCTAACTATTCACTCGGCAGCATCAAGGTTTCTATTCATAGTATACAGCGATGAATAACTGGGCTAGCACGTAGTAGAAGTCTAGAACAAAAACAACCTATTCAAAGCACACAGAAAACAGAATTGCATAACACACAGCACCAATGACTGCATTATTAAAGCTTTCTTCTATATATGGGAGCTTGTGTGAACTGCATAGTACTCTTATTTATCACTTCCAGATGGATCGTTTGCTAAAGCTAAGAGAGTGTTAAGTACGTGGTTTATTTATTACCTGCGGTTGAAACTGTGTGGGGAGAGTATTCCAGAAGGATCTTTTGCCGCCCAGGCACTGCAGTTGCCGCTCTCGGTCTGGGATTCAGCAGCCATGCCAGCCAGCCAGCCAACTAAACTGCAAGAAACAACATATGGTCAGCCTAAAGGGGTTATTAGGTTGTGTAACTTGTAGCAGGATCCATTCCTTTTGTATGCATGCTAAATATACTTACTCCAGTCAACAAGGATGCATATAACTAGTAGGTAGATTAAATTCAGAAGGCAGCAGTGCCGTAGCCAGGAAAGCGCTGCGTCCCGGGCCAGCAGCAGCGTTGCCACAGTAGGCTACTGCATCTACAGTGGAGCGGTCTGTTCATCTCGGCACAAAACAAAACAGAACCCGAGGCGAGGCCTGGTCGTGTGAACAAGATCTGAAGCTAGCATGCTCGCCTACGGTACGGTCACGGACCCAACGGAAGAAACAGGAGCCGGCCAGTGAAAGGCGGTGTCGATTCCGTCGACCGATTCTCGGTGACCCCGTCCGGAGGTGGCAGTGAGCAACCAAACCAAGAGGTTAGTCAGAGGTCGTTACCTAGTATAACCTCGGGAGGGGATCGGGAGAAGCGGGCAGTGGGGGGACGGCGGACGGAACCAGGAGCCAGCCGACGCGCGCGGGGCGTCTCTATCTTTTCCGGTGCCGGTCAGTGCAGCGGAGAGCGGCGGGGGAAGAGGTGTGAATGAATAGATAGATCTCCTGTGCTGTGCAGACGGAGGTAGGGGAGATGTGCGGCGGCGGGGAGCGGAGACGTGGCCGCTTTGACTTGCAGCGCCACCGTGCTCGCATCGCACGTGTAGCACTAGGTAGTTTTTTTCTTCGAAAACACTAAAAAGAATCTGATGGCATGCTCTTTTTTAAACACAACGCAGACCCTCCTATATTATTTTTGAAATGAGGAATATATTAATATCGCGTACATACCAATTACACCTAGCTTCTGCACCTAAAAAATGTCGTAGTGACATCCAGGAGGCACACAGTCAAAAGAAAATTGAAAAGAGAAAGGAAAAACAAAGGTCCCGCCACATATATCGACTTCTCACCATCAAATGCAACACTCGGAAAATATAAAAGGTCTCAAAAGCAACGCCTCCAAGAAAGAAACAGTGCACAAGCACCATCGTTGTCCGATCCAAGATCTTAGGTTTTCACCCTGAAGAAGTCCGAGCTCTCAAAACAATTCCTTCGGCAAGGCAATTGCCAGGCACAACCAATGAAGGCCAGACCTTAGGTTTTTCACCTTGAAATTCACGGCTCGGTACCTGAAGAGCACCACCACATTGAATTCCTCTAGTGCTGTCGCCCCCCTCGACACTACTGCTCCTGAGAGTTACCAAACACCCGGCTGACTCCATCGCCTCGAAGGCTCCGTCTGTCTAACTGACCCTTCGATCTCAGCCACCATGACCTTCTCCACAGCTGTCTATGCCATAGAAATCGAGAAGCCGACATGTCCCATGGTGTCAACAAACAATAGAGCTTTGCGCCACGCCGTCATGGAACCTCATAGGCTGATGTGGCGTGCACGACCGAATACTATCCGATCCAGATATCTTGGGAAGGATCTCCGACAACAGTTCTGGAACACGTCGATGACCAAATCAAGGAGGACAGATAATGTAGGATGTTGCCATGATGCGGAAAGAGCACGAGGACATCCATCATTATTTTCACGGCAACAGGCCCCCACGCCGCCCGATCCAGCCTGCCGCCCCGTGCGTGCCAACATCCATGGCCTGAAGCCTGCCGACTAGAACCCCATGCCGCATCAGCAGACCCTCGTATATACGCGCATACACTCATCCACATAAATGCACACGCACATCCTATCTCTATGAGCATTTCCAAGAGATTGAGCCAACACATCATCTTGAGGTTGACCAAGCTGTCACAGACACCTTTGTAATCGACGAAAATGTCTCCTCCCACTGAACGCATATCGTCGGAGTCCTGAAACAAATTCAAGAATAATACGAGCATCAGAACTTGAACCCTAGTGGACCGAGGTATCACCGTCCTCCTAACTATCGAATCACATATTGCTTCGCGATGAGAGGTACCTATGCATGACAAATCTGGCGTTATTTATGCCAATTTATATTGACGCGATGATGATAAATTTAGTTTGCACTCGCGAAAATCTTTTTTTAAACGAGCTAGCATTCCCTCTGTTTAATTTTATAAGACATTTGAAATAGTTCAAACGACTTCCAAAACAGTTTAAAGTCAGTTATCCAAAACATCTTATAAAAAGAAGGGAGGGAGTAATCTTTTTTATGGGAGGCAATGTAGTAAGTAGTATTTTTTTTTGGCAATGTAGTAGTAGATACCAGGAACCAAACCTGGCCAAGTGTGTTGTGGGCTGGCCCATGAACACACATGCTCGGCCCAACACGGGCTTGGACCGGCACGCGGCGGTGATGACATGGCTGCGAGGCCAGGTTTGCCATGGCACTGTCCTTTTTCTTTATATGTATATAAGCCCAAAAAAACCACAGCGACTCTATCTTGCTTATAGCAAGACACAAAGAGTTTTGCTCAAAAAAAAAAAAAGGCAAGACACAAAGAGCTGTCGCCTTAAGGGTCTACGATAACTAACAGTTTAAAGTCAGTTATCCAAAACATCTTATAAAAAGAAGGGAGGGAGTAATCTTTTTTATGGGAGGCAATGTAGTAAGTAGTATTTTTTTTTGGCAATGTAGTAGTAGATACCAGGAACCAAACCTGGCCAAGTGTGTTGTGGGCTGGCCCATGAACACACATGCTCGGCCCAACACGGGCTTGGACCGGCACGCGGCGGTGATGACATGGCTGCGAGGCCAGGTTTGCCATGGCACTGTCCTTTTTCTTTATATGTATATAAGCCCAAAAAAACCACAGCGACTCTATCTTGCTTATAGCAAGACACAAAGAGTTTTGCTCAAAAAAAAAAAAGGCAAGACACAAAGAGCTGTCGCCTTAAGGGTCTACGATAACTGGCCGACCCATTAGTCCACCTTTTAAAAGAAATAGAGAAGGAAAAGGGGAGATCCCATTATTCGATCCTAGGCCTCCTTGATGACGAGCAGTGCCGCTAGCCATTGAGTAAGTGTCGGGTTCGTGGTGAATACTAGGGCGGGAGCTAGGGGAAAATAGCTGGTTTTTCATTGGTTTTTCCGGTTTCTTTTGTATTTAGTTTTTCTTTGTCTTTTCACCGGTCTTCCTTTGTTTCTTTCTCTTTCTTACTGGATTTTGTTCTTTGGTTTTCTTTATTTCTTTTCCTGGTTCTAATTTTTTTCCTTTCTTTCCTTTTTATTCGTTTTACTTTGGTTTTGTTTGTATTTTTATCATTTATCATCGATTTTTCTTGTTTTCTCTCTAGTTCCACTGGATTTCTACAAACATTTTTATATATCTAATACGTTTTAATACGTGCTGAATATTATTCAAATTCTTAATTAACATTTGTCAAATAATAGATTAACATTTTCTGAACGCATGGTTAACATTTTGATACAAATTAAAAAAATCAAATGCTTGATTAACATTTTTCAAATACAACTTTAACTTTCTTGAATGCACGGTCAACATTTTTATACCCATTTAACATTTTTCAAATACATGTTTAATGTTTCTGAATACATGGTCAACACTTTTTTCTTCACACATGTAAAATTTTACATATGCAAGTTTAACAGTTTTAATACATGGTCAATATTTTTCTATACACATTTAATATTTTTCAGATACTTGATTAACATTTTCAAATACTTGTTTAATATGTTTTCAAATGTTTGGATTAACAATTTTTAAATACACGATCAACTTTTTTTTACAAACATTGTATATTGTTTTTGTCTATATTTTTCATCTACATGAGTAACATTTTCTCTATACATATTTAACATTTTTTAAATGCTTGCTCAACATTTTTCTTAATTTTTATGTAAATTTTTTTGTAATATATTTATTATAATATTTGGAATTATAAAAAATAAAAATTACGCAAAAAAACAAAAGCATGAAAAAATACCCAAAAAATCAGGCCGTGACCTCCCGCACGCCTGGGTCGGCCCATGTCGCTCTCCCCTGAAGCGAGGCTTCCCTACGAATCGCTATAAGCGAGACATAAGGCGCACCCAAAAGCCAACCCATTAGGCCGAAGAACATGTGTCCAAAGCAGGCCTAGCCGTTTACTAAAGGGTCGTGCCTGGGCCTGAGGCCGCGGCAAGCGGGCCGTCACGACATGAACATGCCGTGCTTGGCATCATTTTCTCTTCTTTTTTCCGCTTCTTTGGGAAGCGATACATTAGAATTATATTAATACATAGTGATGTAGTACTCCCGCAAGACATGCCTCCAACACTCATTTTGGGACGGGTTTTGGACCTGGCTTTTAAAAAGAGTAAATTTCAAGCTTTGGGCCGAGTTTGGGCTTGTCTTTTAAAGGTTAGATTTTTGCAAGTACAGCCTAAAACCCGGGTGGGCAGGACAATTATCTCTACCCCTATAAAAGACTCAGTTGATGATGATGGTGTGTCTGCCATTCGTCATTTCTGACCATTAGATTTACATCTAACGACTGTGAGGTAAGTTGTGATCTTTTTGCAACAATAGCCCACTTCTCTGCTCCAATTTGTAGAAAACTCCTTATTATCTTGAAACTAACCACATCCCTCCCTCACCTCGTCAAAACAGCCCGAGGAATATATTTTGGATGAAACATAATATATTTTTAGCAATATATGTATATCAAAACTAGAGCGTTTCTTTCAAATTTATGAACAAGTATTATTTTACTTTGAATCCGTTGCAGCGCACGGGCACATTGCTAGTTTTGTGCAAAATGTTTTGAATTAGACAATGGTAAATATGAAGTTTGGAAATTCGCCCTACATAAAAGGATGGAGAGAGGGTCTTCTTCACGCCACTAAAGTTTCATTATCGATATATTTTTATGTTGTTCTTCTGTTAAATATATGTTTGTATTTTCATTGTATTTGGTTATTCTGTTTAGGATTACATACAAGTATTAAAAGTTGTTTGGTTGCCAGCCTTGCCTTGCCACGCCAAAGGTGCGGCATGCCATAGCTCCTAGGCAGCTGTTTGGTTGCTAACGAAGGTTAGGCCTGCCACAGCCGCAAAGTGTCTTTTGCAGTAGAACTTTTCGCCACAAGTGTGGCGCTGGATTTGCCCACCACACTCTTTGGCGTGCCACAAGTGTGGCGTCTGGAGTCTCCAACCAAACAGCCCGTTAGTGTGTGGAATTTGGTATCAAACTTTTTTGTGTTTTACAGCCTGCCACCGTATTTTATTATTTTTTGCATCCTCCACCACTGAGCCGATAGGTGACACGTAGCTTCGCCATCATAGGCCATTGCGCAGGTGTGTCTTCAATTCTCTAATTAATACCATCATTCATGACTTTGAATCTAGAAATGTTAGGGCCCAGGGGCGGGCCTTGAAACTATTTTAGGTGGGTGCAAACTATAGGAGTGGGAGTACCTTTTGGAAAAAATCATCTAGTTTTGGTAATATTATTTTTCGTGAATATAAAGAAATTATGTAGAATGAGTGAATTTAATATTTTGGTTGGGGTCCTAGGCACCCACTCTCATGAATGTGGGTCCACCCTTGTTAGGCCCCATGTTCTAATTTCGTCCCGGGCCGCCGAAATCTTAGGATCGGGCGTGAGAATTAGGCGCCAAAATTCATATAGCACAATGTATATCCATGTAAAATCTCAAATCCTTGACGATCTATTACTTCATTCTCGTTTCTAACACAACACTAGTACGCTAGTAATATTGAAACGAAACCGTACTCGAGTACAGACGGTGGCACTCCGACACTAGCTCGACTCGCAAGATCAGTGACACTCTTCTAAGAACTCCCCATGCTGAAGTCAGGGCCAGTCCTGAAATTTCGGGGGCCCGGGGCAAGACAGTGAAAAGGGGCCCTAAAACCACATTTTTCTCTATTTCAATTGAACTAAATACTTGATGCACTATAATTGGTTTTGCCTTGTCATGTCAACTATCCAACAAATAAAGGTCATGACATTCACAAAAAATTTGGTCGCATTTTTCAATCCGAACTTATATTTTTCTATTAGGTTCTTGCCTACTCTAGTATTATCATCCTATATTTTCTCACAAAAGGCATTCCTCAGAATTTCTAGTAGAAGTGCTTGTATTAGTTCTAGAGAAACATGTCAATATCTCCTTTCTGAAACTCAATCAACGCATATGCAAGACTACTTTATTTACTCATTACCGGTTGGATACTTTTTAGATAACATCTTACTAATTAGCACACAAACATATGAAACAAGAAATTAAAAACACAGTTAATAAAATAAAAATTGGCTAACAAATGCTTGGAACAAGGTAGGTACCTGGATGGGGAAATTAAAAATTGCAAGATTTCACTTTTGCTTACTAGTCGCGAACAAAAATCCGAGCTCCTCCTTTCAAATCCCAAACAACTCAGGAAATCGGGAGTGTGAGAAAGAGATATGTACAGGGATGACCTTCATGAAACCACCAAACGATCTATAAAGACTACAGAAAAAGATGGATTTGCATTGAGGAGGATGTTGATTGAAATCTGAAAATTTGTACTCGGAGTACCTACTTCCACTAATCACACACAGCAGCAGAAAAATCACGAATAGTAGAAAGCACGGGCGGGGCTGATTCGTTTCCAATTAACGGGAGAAGCCGCGTAGAAGCAAAAGATTGCACCCGTGCGGCAAGCCAAGAAAATAGTGATATGTTACCTTTTTCTCGTCTCTTTAAAATAAGTCTATCTCTTACATTTTTTATTAGGGAAGTCTATATACGAAAATTGCTTGGCGTGGAAGCTCTCTGTATCGTCGTGCGTTCGTTCGGCTCGGGATGTGGGACGTACGCTGTATTAGCTGTGGTGGTTAAGGGGATATTTATTGGGGTATGTCTAGGTCTCAGTCGACTGAGACTTCGCGAAGTATCGGTCAGCTGATGTCATCATATGTAGATTAGGCCTGTTTACTAGTTGTCCTTCTGCTGGGTTGTATCCGGCTAAGCCCTGGGCTTATTTCCGTTTTTCTGTTTGTTTATTTGTTACTTTGGGCTGGCTTGCTTACTTTGTTGTGATTGAGCTGGGCCATGAATTTGTTTGTTTGTTTGTTTTTACCCAGATCCGAAAAAAAGCTATTGAACAAAGATAAGATAATGACCAGGCCCAGCCGATATAAAAAGACAAAGAACTTATTTCTCCTCGACTCATCTGAACCATGATGGCCATTGTTCTTGGAGTTGATCAGAGCAACTTATGGATGTTTTTCAGTACTAAGTTTATCAGCAACCTGCACATGCCCTATTCCTAGTTTCAATAAAAAATACATAGACATGGTAACATGGTTGGTTAACTTCCCTGTATTAAGTAGCTTAGTTAACAAAATTCATCTATTAGCTAGTTTAAAAACTTCAGCAAAGAGTATGGAGACACTGGATCTTCAAGCGTTACCAAAAGAATGTGTTAATAAAAATTTGCTGTGTTACCTAGTTAACTTCCTGTATCAACTAAATAAAACTCAGAAAAAAATGAATGTATATAGATTTTTTTTACAAACCAGTGTAGAAACTTCTTCAAAAAGCAAATCCTCTGACGCTTCCATGTCAGCGATTTCTATGATATCCTCTCTCTTCTAACTCTGGATCTTCAAACTCTTTGCCTTCTGCATTTTCGTCGTTCTCAGTGTCGCTTCCTCCGTCATCCATTTTCAGTGCCCATTCGCTGCTGTATTCAGAAATGTATATGATGCTGAAAAACAAGTTATAAAGAGGGTATGACAGAAAAAATCTGAACAACAAAAAGTATACACAAGACATCTCTGAGACCAAACATAAGCGCATTTCAAAAAATTAGAAAAATCTGAACAAAAATAAACAATCTGAACATATACACAACAACTACTTAGTTATGATCTCTATTATGTATAACCTCCAGGCCAACACACACACACACACACACATGATGAGCAATCTGACAGTCTAGGATTTTGGTAATCGCTTTTTACTAATGATTTGTTGTTCATTATCTTAGGTGGGGGCATTGTCAAGCCTACAAAAAATCCGACTCCCGAAACAGGGGCGCCGTCTGTGGCATTTATCGCAAAAAACTGAACCTGGAACAAGCTCAAATATACCAGCCAAAAAATTGCTCGATTTCAAGGTAGCTGATAAAAACATTTCAACTTGAAACTGCAACTAAAAAAGCAAATCTCGGAAACTTCACATAAAGTCTGACTACAAAAATCAAATAGAAATGAACTTAATGTAATGATTTCATGTGTTTAAGTACAGCTGAAGGATCCTCATATACTCCTGAGAGAGTAGTGTGGATTTTAACTGACTGTTCTGAGCACTACATAAAAAATACACAACTTTAAAGGTTGCGAGCGATTCAAATCCAAAAATATAGCGCGCAAGCACGCACACATGCGCGAGCCAATATCTGAATAAATCGTCATGGAGCGATTCAAATCCAAAAATAAAAAAACTACTTTGTTTATGAACTTGACCAGAAGTACTATGTTCATTGTCATGACACTGGTGTATTAGGTTGCACATGGGGGACAAAAATCCTTAACAGTTATGGTGGTCGAGGGCGACACTTTCAGTTGCAAGTCTAGTATCAGACATGCAACTCACAACCCTCTTCCGCCGCCACCTTACAAAAAAATGTTAGTTGCAGCTGTGTGTGTGGGCATGCAGTTGTGGTCGAGGATGACACTTGCAGTTGCAAGCCTATTATCGGACATGCAACTGCCCCCTTCCCCTCCCCTTCTCCGATAAAAAAAACGCAAGGCTAGTTGCAGTCAGTAGGGAGACTTGCAATTGCAATAGAGGGCGACACTTGCAATTGCAGGCCTACTATCGTGCATGCAACTAGCACTCCGCTCTTCCGTCGTCCACTTACTAAACAAATGTCAGTTGCAATCAGGTGTGTGGGCATGCAATTGCAGTTGTGTGTGTAGGCATCATGTTGCGGTTGAAAGCGACACTTGCAGTTGCAAGCCTACTATTGCACATGCAACTGTCCTCTCCCACTCCCCGACAAAAAACGCAAGGCCAGTTGCAATCAGGGAGGAGAAATGCAGTTGCGGTCGAGGGCAACACTTGCAGTTGCAAGTCTAGTATCTGACATGCAACTCTTACCCCTTTCTCGCTGCCCCCTTACAAAAGTTGCAATTAGGTGTGTGGGCATGCAATTGCAGTCGCGGGTGACGCTTGCAGTTGCAAGACTACTATTGGACATGCAACTACCCCCTCCACCAAAAGCCTAAAGGTGAGTTGAAGTTGGGGAGGAGACATGCGGTTGCGGTCGAGAGCCACACTTGTAGTTGCAAGTCTACTATCAGACATGCAACTCGCACCCCTCTTACGTCACCCACTTAGAAATCCTACCTCCCCCTTACAAAAACAAAAATGTTCAGTTGCAACTATGTGTGTAGGCGTGCAGTTGCGGTTGAGGGCGACACTTGCAATTGCAAGCCTACTATTGGACAGGCAACTACCCCACCCCCTATCAGACAAAAATGCAAGGCCAGTTGTCAGTCAAGGAGGAGACATGCAGTTGCGGTCAAGGACAACACTTGCAGTTGGAAGTCTAGTATCGAACAAGCAACTCGAACCCCTCTCCTGCTACCCCCTTACAAAAAACAAAAAATGTTAGTTGTAGTCAGGTGTGTGGGCATGCGATTGGTCGAGGGAGACACTTGCAATTGCAATCATACTGTCAGACATGCAACTACCCCCTCCCCCACTTCGACAAAAAATGGAAGGCTCGTTGCAGTCGGGAGGGAGACTTGCAGTTCCAATCGAGGGAGACACTTGCAATTACAAGCCTACTATCACACATGCAACTCACACGACCCCGGTCTTATGCCACCCACTTACAAGACAAATGTCAATTGCAATCGGGTGTCTGGGCATGCAGTTGCAATCGTGTGTGTAGGCATGCAGTTGTGGTTGAGGGCGACACCTGCAGTTGCAAGCCTACTATTGGACATGCAACGTCCTCTTCCCCCTCTTAAACAAAAAACACAAGGCTAGTTGCAATCAAGGAGAAGACATGCAGTTGCGATAGAGGGCGACACTTGCAGTTGCTAGTCTACTATCGGACATGCAACTCACACCCCTTCTCTTGCCGCACCCTTACAAAAACAAAAAATGTCACTTGTAGTCTTGTGTGTAGGCGTGTGATTGCAGTCGAGGATGCGCTTGCAATTGCAAGCCTACTATTGGACATGCAACTGCCCCTCCTCCTCTCTGGCAAAAATCCTAAAGGTCGGTTGCAGTCAGGGAGGAGACACGCAGTTGCGGTCAAGGGCCACACTTGAAGTTGAAAGTCTAGTATCGACCATGCAACCAGCACCCCTCATTCCCTACCCACTTACTAATCCCCCCATCCCTTACAAAAACAAAAATGACAATTGCAAGTCTAGTATCAGACATGCAACTCACACTCCTCTCTCGTCAACCCCTTACAAAAACAAAAAATGCCAGTTGTAGTCTTGTGTGTGGGCATGCAGTTGCGGTCGAAGGGCGACACTTACAGTTGCGGTCGAAGGGCGACACTTGCAGTTGTAAGCCTACTATTGGATATGCAACTGCCCCTATTCCTCTCCAACAAAAAGCCTAAAGGTCGATTGCAGTCAGGGAGGAGACATGCAGTTGCGGTCAAGGGAGACTCTTGCAATTGTAAGTCAAGTATCGGGCATGCAACTCACACCCCTCTTTCGCCGCCCACTTATTAATCCTGCCCTTACAAAAACAAAAAAGACAGTTGCAACTGGGTGTGGAGGCATGCAGTTGAAAAAAACATACCGAAACAACATATATGATTGATTTATCAATTATCAACTTTCGTTGGTATTTGCATCATATCAAAACAACATAGAAGGAAAAATAAACAAAACAAGTAAAACATTTCAGCATACCAAAACACATAAATAGAAAAAATAGAACAGGAAAAAACATGTACATCCATGTTTGGAAAAAATGCAGTTCAAAGTTACAAAACTAAAAAGCCTACACAAAGCTTATAGTTTCACTCACTTAGTTCAGTTTGATGTTATCCCCCCCCCCCCTTTCTGTTTAGATTCACATTTGGTACTTGTACTCTTACTTGTAGCATATCCATACAAAAGAAGAAGAATGAAAAAGAAATACATACCATCATGCCCAAATGAACATCTGCCCTAGCGAGGCGGTGAATGAAAGGCAAACCTATGAATCCATCGCTGAGAAGCAGCAGGCCTTGTAGCTCCAAGTCCTCAACCTCATTCAGCTGAAGCCCCCTGGTGCGAACGATGCCTTCATCATCGTCGTTGGAAGCTTCTACATCCTCATCATCTTCATCTGAACCTTCCATGGCATCATCCTCATCCATAGATTGCTCGTCTCCAGATCCTTTGCCAATCTGGATCACGCAGACAACTACCCCTAGTGGGAGGCTCGTCTAGTTAGAACAACACCAGCTGACCCTTCCCTAGCTTGTTGTGTGCATAAAACCAATCTCTCCCATACATTGTGCTCTATGCGCGATCCTTGTGACACTTTACAGTGTATTTCCGTTTGTTTGCCACAAACATCACCTCCTCTCCCGTCATGTTGTTGAAACAAACCCTTTCATTGCATGGCACAACCTATTTGGGTTGAACCCAAAAAAGCAACAAACAAAAGTTAGGAGTGGTGTCCATGACAAAGACTAAAATAAAAAGAAACAAAGGATCATGAAAAGGATGTACCAGGATATAAAAACAAAACAGGTGAGTTACCCCTGCGTTTTCAAAGTCCTCCCATACATACATGCTGAAACCGCTTCCCTTGCTCTCATAGTTGCAACTGTTCAAACAAACTCCGCAAACCATCTCATGTGAACATGAGAAAAAGGCAAAAAATAAAATAAGTAAATGGGTAACTCACTAACAACATAAAAACATAAAATAAAATAAAATAATGGATTCAGAAAAAGCATAACTAAAAAAAGAATTATTTCAAAAACATCAAGAATTCAGCATGTATTCCTGCAGCTTTATGACTGTGTAAACCGATACCCTGCTTACCAGATGCTAAACCACATTTATTTACACAACAAGTACTACTGCTGCCCCTAATTAATTTAATACAGCAGTGGTGACAATCTACTAGGGGCGTGTAAAAAGAATGACTAACCGAGGTTATATCCTAAAACAAAAATGGTCAACTTAGGAAGCCTAAAACACATGATCCTACTCTACAAAGGGGGTAAAATGCACTATTTGTTTAATCTCTGTGCAGGGTGTGTAACTAGGGTGCTTGTTTGCATCAGGACAAAACAAAGAGAGAAAAAGAAACATAATGTCTTGTTTCTGTTTAACCTGGCTTAATTAATAATAGTTATCCTGCAAGGCAAGTGCCCCTGTTGCACTAAGTGTCAGAAAAACGCATAGCATAAAAAGGATTATCAGTGCTGGGTAGTACATTTGCTCAATGCTAGACCAGATTCTTTTCAGCTAATAACCCCAAAGAAAAACTTCTCTAAGTACCTACAAGCATAAAAATTAAAGGTGTTGGTAGTATTACTTCCAGTCCAATCAAAAGGGGGAAACTTCATGTCAGTCTCTTAGAGCTACTGGACTTTAGTACTACTAGTTGTAAAAAAATCTTTACTGGATGGAGCCTCATAAGCAGAAGGTTACAAAATTAAGAAAATAAATAAAGTAGTACCACACAAGTAAAATGGGTTGAGTGAAAAATCTGAAAAATAACTGAGAAAGGGGACACGCCATACACTGCTAGTAAATGGGTTCGGTAAAAAAACATGATACTCTTCTTTTCTAGAGAATGATTTCAACATTCTACTGAGCCACAGAGGTTTCAGTAAAAAAAAAAATCATACTGCTAGATGGGTTCAGTAATCATACCCAAATCCCACATCTACACTATAAAACAAAAAACAAAAAAAATTAAAATACCACTAGATTACTGTAATCAACATCTGTCCATGAAAAAAAAATGAATCACATTATAAGGATAGATGCGTATTTACGCCCACTAATTGAACAACATCTTGAAATACGAACACAAAAATGAAAATCTAAATAAAAAATGGCTAAACTCTGGGGGCGATTCTCTACTTGAGACTACTAACCAAATACTTGATACAAACAAAAAAAGCGGATGCTAATCAAATCCACCACCATACCCCACACCCCCACCCCACCCTCGAGATTTATGGTATAGCGCCAACAGAAAAAATAACTTGTGGCTAACTCACTTGGCCAGCAGCGTCGCCCATCCTCACTCGCTAGGAGGAGAACTCCAATCTGTCCGTCGGAAGAAACCGTGCAGGAGCCCAAAGAAGTTCTTTGGATTTGGGAGAGGGGAATGGATAAAGATGAAGCGCACTGAAAGCTAACCACCCGTTTCCACTTCTCTTATTTACCACGGTGGCCGCTTCCCCCTTCCCTCTCTGTAATAAATGTTAGAAAAAGTGGCCCAAAAAACAAGACAGGACAAGGAAAAAAATGGCCCGTCCAAACACCTGCCCAGCCCACAAAAGCACACGCTTCGCGCGCGACCACGCTTCGACAAGAAAAAAAAGAAAGCGGGCCGGTCCGCGTCTTGGACGGGCCAAAAACAAAGGACAAAGCGCCCCAGCGCGAATCTACAAGCTAACGTCAAGTCTAAGTCGACTGAGTTTTAGCAGCTCCGTATTTATTGTGTGTACGTGACGACCTTGAGACGCCGTGAGAGCGGACGGTGGTGTTAGACGATCAAGCGGTTATAGCCGCTGTTGCCGCTTCCGCTCTCCGTCGCTGCCAGGCCTCGGCCATAGTCGCTGTTGCCGCTTCCGCCCTCCGCCACTGCAGGCCCTCGGCCATGGTCGCCATCGCCGCTTCCGCCTCCTCTACTGTCAACCCTCTCCATGGGCACCGCTGCCGGGCCTTGCCCATGGTCGCCGTCGCCACATCCGCTTTTGGCGAGCCCTCGCTGTATGTGTTGCTAATGCTATTGCAGCCACACCATCAAAAAAGATAACGCGTACTCAAGAGCATCACCATGCTTGCCGCATTTTAGTACCATGGAGTTCACGTGCATGCATGTGTGCTCGTCGAGGAAGAGAGATCACGGACGAAAGGAACTCAGAGACGAAAATCAATTTACATCAGTACTATCTGAACTTTTCAAGTCCAAACAAGGTATCCTGTAAATCAGCTTTAACATAGCAATAATTTAGAACTAGTTTTCCTGAAAATCCTCTTAAAACAGGTTTTGCTAATACTTGTTCGAAAATGTGATACCATCTACCCGATGGGTCATATATATATTTCTGCCGTGTCGAGTATAAATTGTGATGATGATATTCATAGGGGGAATGATGATCGTCGCATGGTCATATGCCAAGAGAGAAGGTGTTTTCTCCCACTCTAGTTGTGAGGTGGAGAAAGCATTTTTGAGTTTTTGGTTTTTGCCACGCGGGTGTACACTAGTAGAAAAAGGTCAAACGTGAAGAACATTAGTGCTGGTTTGTAAAAAAACCGGCACTAATATGATCAATAGTACCGGTTCATGGCAGCGATCAATAGTACCGGTTCGTAATGAACCTTTAGTACCGGTTCGTGCCGGGTGATGGCAGGCTGGCGTCAGGCCAGGGCCCCACGAGCCCCTTTAGTGACGGTTTGTGACACAAACCGGTACTAAAGGTCTAACCTATAGTACCGGTTCGTGCCACGAACCCACACTAAAGGGGACAAGCCTTTAGTGTGGGTTCGTGCCACGAACCCACACTAAAGGGAGCAATTTTCAAACTCTACCCCCCTGTATCGCCATTTCAGTTTTGAAAAAATCAAAAGAAAATGATAAAAATTTCAAAAAAATAAAATCCTTCGAGAGGTAGTTATATTACTACATCTACTAGTTAGGAAAATTTGAAAACTTAAATTTGGACATGTTTTACAAAAAATGTAAAACGGCTATAACTTTTGCCTACGATGTCGGAAAAAAACGTATAATATATCAAAAAATTCAGCACAAAAATCCACATCCGATGGAGACCGCCTACAGCCTGTTTGGAATTTTTTAGAATCCTCAAATTCCAAAAGGAAAAAAAGATATGGTCAAATTTCAGTTTTTTTAAATTTTTTTTGGTTAAATCTAGTCAAACTACTTATTCAAGAAGTATTAATGTTACTACATAATTATTCAAGAATATTAGTGTTACTAAATAATTATTCCAATTTTTTGAATTTTGGTCAAATCTGGTCAAACTATGGTCAAACTGTGGTCAAACTTATTCAAGAAATATTAGCGTTACTAAATAATTACTTTTTTTTTAGAATAATAGTTTCAAACTCAAACGGTGAAATATGTGACTTCATGCTCAAGCTAAACTCCTGAGGGTTAATAGGATTGACATCTTACTATTGTTAGGAAAACAACAAGTGTAGACTCGGAAACGAAGAAGAATAGAACCTGAAAGTAAAGCGTGCCGAGGTGATTAGAGACTAAATCATCAAATAATTCAGAAAAATTAAAAATAAAAAAATCAAATTTTTTTTCCAAAATTTTCAAAAGAAAAAAAAAATCTTTAGTACCTGTTGGTAACACCAACCGGTACTAAAGGTCCCCCATACCAGGGCGCGAGCTCACGCCACGTGGTGGCACTTTAGCGCCGGTTCGTGCCGAACCGGTACTAAAGGGGGGGGGCCTTTAGTGCCCACACTTTAGTGCCGGTTCCATAACCGGCACTAAAGGCCCTTACAAACCGGTTTTAAAGCTCCGTTTTCTATTAGTGGTAGTTGCGTGTATGGTACGGTTTTTTTTAAATCTATATGTGAAACATCTTGTTGATTTTATTTTGTGATGCCTTCTTGTGGTAACTTAGCTGCAGTTGTGAAGAGCAACTGTTTTTTTGGAAAATATATTTTTGGGAAAATAGAGTTTCTTGATTTTGTACTAGAGGTTTTACGGTATTTGAACTGCGTAATTTAGGTCCTCCATTAGTTTATGATGTAAAAATATATGAAAAAACACATGCAGAATTTTTTGTGATTTGTTCCCAGAGGCACACATATTTTTTTGACCAAGTAGATTTTTTTAGCCGTTGGTATGCAACAGCTTCCACAGATAGCGTTTAAGGGGGAGATCCATTGAACGACAATTGTAAACAGCTGACAGTATGCTCGTTTTTTTTACGTATGTATTTGTCCATCGATTTAGATAATTTGCCTTTTTGCATATCAAAGTTTTTTTTTGGACAATTTTTTGTTCATTTCGATGAATGATCAGATGTTATTTACGGTTTTTTTCTTTTCTTTTTTCAAAAATTTTAAGTCTTAGGTTTTCAGTGTTTAATTTTCGATGTTTCGAATTATGCTCTCAAACAGAAGGGATGTTTGTTTTGCAGCCATGCTCAGTGTCGTTCTTGGACTATTTCCAGATGTTGGTGATCTCAAATTTTGGAACCATTGTTCTAGTGTATGCCAGGGTAGGGATGGAACCTTTGGTTGTTTGTTTTCATGATTGTTGAATAGATAGGCAATTTCTCGATTAAATTAATCCACAAGTAAATTACTAGCATGGCATTGACACAAATAAATGCATACTGATACTCAGTCAAGCAAGCACATACTACGCTAATTACAGAAAGATCTACGCATAACGCTAGTATGGCTAAAACAGAAAACAGTAGGAGCGGGATAAACGAGTTATACCCTCCAGTAGGCCATGCAGAGGCCGCGGCTTTGGTGGTAGCAGCGGCGTCCTCGGCGGCCTTCTTGTCATCTTCAACTTTCTCGGTGGCGGCACGTTGGGTGTCGGTGGACATGGTGATGATGAAGTCAACACGGACGTAGAAGAAATAGACGATCGGAAGTGAGCAGTCGCGTAATCGTTGCCCAAAAACCTATTCGCCCCTCACCCCGTACAGGAACCAGAAGGGCGTGGTTTCGGAGACCTGCTCTCCCGTCAACCGTGTACGCGGCGGACGGGATGGAGTCATCGGCGGCAGCAGCAGCAAGGGAACGATGGTGGGCGTGCGCGTGAGCAGATGTGATCTGTCGTGGCGGCTACACTTATATAGGCGCAGCCGCGTGGAGAGACGTGGGCTCGACCCATGTCCGAGTCCGTGACAGCCCACGATCCGACGTCTCAAATCATTGCCCAGCTGTCAGAGAACACTCTGTTAGTGACTAGCAAAAATAAGCGCGTAGGTGTGAGCTCGGCTCGGCTCAATCCCGCAACCCGCGACGCGTCGTGACGAGGCGGGCGGCGGCGGAGGAGTGCGCGAGGGCCTCTTCTCTTCTCAAGCTCCAATAGCATGTAGAAGAGAAACCCTTATAAGGAGGTCAAACTCCTCTTCCACTTCCGGGGTGGGACTAAACTTTCCACTACACCTAGTGCCATATAACCCACGTGGGCCCTTAGAGATTTTTCAGAAATTGCAATACGGGCCTAGAGCCCATCTCAGATTTCAGCAATCCCCCACCAGATCTCGAGGGCCCATTGTGTCCTCTGTTCCAATTACTGTTTCGATATACCAGTGTTTTAGTGAAGACCTGTTAAGGTTGAACTTCACCTAGAGCAAGTAGCTACACTCCTTCACAACTGAACAATGGACTATGCCTTGAATTGTCAGTTTGGCGTAAAGAAGCTTCACCACATGTCTTACTAGTACTGGGCTGCCGAAGGCTGACCCCTCGGGTGGAGCATATAAGTCACACTCCTGGCCTATTCATGAGCTTACTAGAGATCACCCCAATCTCATAGACTGTGACCAGCAGTCGGGCTCATATAGGTGTGTTCCTCCAAAGATCGCTCTGTAGGATAGCATCTTGCTTTTATAAGCTTCGGAACACATTAAGAGAGTAGTCATCCTACCATACAATATCGAGAGTATTGCATCTCAACCGGAGTGGGTTAGTATAGTTACTCCCCTCAGTTCACCACTGGCTTGTTTTCCCAGGTCCTACTTCACGGGATCTCCGATCACATAGGTCGGGTTACCACCATGGCAACTCATGTGGGTCTCATACCCATCTCCCTCGATGCATTATCTATCACAACACGTGATAGCCCTTTCGTAAAGGGATCTGCCAGGTTCTTAGTCGTATGGACATAGTCCAACGCTATCACTCCGGAGTTTCTTAATTTTCTGACAGCTTTTAATCTCATTCTTATGTGTTTGGTGGACTTCATGTTGTCCTTTGAACTCTTCACCTTGGTGATGACAGTCTGATTGTCACAGTTCATAAGGATAGGCGGAACTGGTTTATCAACCAATGGCAAGTCCATCAAAAGATCTCGAAGCCATTCCGCTTCAACACCAGATGTGTCTAATGCTTAATTCTGCTTCCATTGTCGATCTCTTTAAGATCGTTTGCTTGCAAGACTTCCAGGAAACAGCGCCACCTCCAAGAGTAAACATATACCCAGTTGTGGCCTTCATCTCATCAGCATCAGAGATCCAATTCGCATCACTATACCCTTCAAGTAACGACGGGTATCCGGTATAGTGAAGTCCATAGTTCATAGTACCTTTCAGATAGCGCATAACTATCTCAACAGCATGCCAATGTACATCACCCGGTTTGGAAACAAACCGGCTCAGTTTGCTCACAACAAACGCAATGTCAGGCCTCGTTGCGCTCGCTAGGTACATCAGTGAACCAATGATTTGAGAGTATCTCAATTGATCTTTAGCCATGCCTTTGGACTTTCGAATCAAAACGTTAGGATCATATGGTGTTTGAGATGGTGTGCAGTCCGAATATCCAAAACGACTCAACACCTTCTCAACATAGTGGGATTGCAGAAGTGTGATCCCACCCTCATGATCTCTCAGTAGCTTGATGTTCAAGATAACATTAGCCACACCAAGGTCTTTCATCTCAAAGTTCTGAGATAGAAACGATTTGACCTCCTCAATGACTTTGAGGTTTGTTCTGAATATCAGTATGTCATCAACATACAAGCACAATATAACTCCTTCACCCCCAACATGGCGATAGTATACACATTTGTCAGCCTCATTAACAACGAAACCAACAAATGTCAGAGTTGTATTAAACTTATCATGCCATTACTTAGGTGCTTGTTTCAGGCCATATAAAGATTTTATCAACCTACACACCTTTCTTTCCTGACCATCTATCACAAAGCCATCAGGCTGTTGCATGTAGATTTCCTCCTTTAGCTCTCCATTTAGAAAAGCCGTCTTAACATCCATCTGATGGACGAGAAGACCATGTGAGGCCGCCAATGAGAGTAATACTCGAATGGTGGTCAGTCTAGCCACAGGTGAATAAGTATCAAAGAAATATTTCTCTTCTTGCTGGTCATAGCCCTTGGACACAAGCCTAGCCTTGTACTTTTCAATTGTACCATCGGGCCTAAGCTTCTTTTTGAA
This sequence comes from Aegilops umbellulata, assembly GCA_032464435.1. NCBI lineage: Eukaryota > Viridiplantae > Streptophyta > Magnoliopsida > Poales > Poaceae > Aegilops > Aegilops umbellulata. The sequence goes on from CP136056.1 coordinate 516,003,550, forward strand.
CACCCACTTACATCCCAGTGGTTTGCAACCATAGGGACGGTCAGTGATCTCCCATGTCCTGTTAGCCATGATGGAATCCATCTCGCTACGGACCGCATCCTTCCAGTAGTCCGCTTCTGGAGAGGCATATGCTTCTGAAATAGAAGTGGGAGTATCATCCACGAGGTACACGAAGAAATCATCACCAAAGGTCTTTGCAGTCCTTTATCTCTTGCCCCTACCAAGGGTTTCCTCGTCATCCTCCTCAGGATTTTCATCATGTGTTTGTTCATAATATTCCATAGGGATGGCAGGTTCAGGAGTCTCCTCAGATTCCTGTCTAGAAGTGCTTTGCATATCTCTCATAGGAAAAATATCCTCGAAGAATGTAGCATCCTTAGACTCCATAATTGTACCGACCTTCTGGTCAGGCACCTCAGATTTCACTACTAGAAATCTATAGCCAACGCTGTTCTTAGCGTAGCCCAAATTAACGTAGTCCACAGTCTTGGGTCCAAGCTTACGCTTTTTGTGGATCGGCACGTTGACGTTCGGCAAACAGCCCCAAGTGTGCAAGTACGAGAGTGTTGTCCTTCTCTTTGCCCATTTCTCATAGGGAGTGATCTCATTATCCTTTGTCAGAACTTTATTCAGGACATGACATGCCGTCAATATAGCCTCCCCCAACCATGCCTTGGATAAACCCGATGTATCTAACATGGCGTTAACCAAATCAGTTAGAGTATGGTTTTTCCGCTCGGCAACCCCGTTTGACTGGGGTGAATAGGGAGGCGTCCTCTCATGAATAATGCCGTGTTCCGCACAGAAGGAATCAAACTCACTCAAGAAGTACTTTCCACCACAATCTGACCGGACTCATTTAATTTTCTTTCAAGTTGATTCTCAACTTCTGCCTTATAGATTTTAAAGCAGTGTAGAGCCTCATCTTTAGTATTTAATAGATAAACATAGCAATATCTCTGTCGTGAAGTATCTCTTTCCACCTTTAGTCAACACACCATTCATCTCACAAAGATCAGAATGTATGAGTTCTAATGGTGCCAGGTGTCTCTCCTCCGCGGCCTTGTGAGGCTTGCGAGGTTGCTTAGCTTGCACACATGAAAGGCACTTTGAACCTTTGGCTAAAGTGAAACTCGGGATTAAATCCAACTTGGCTAGCCGCGTCATAACACCGAAACTAATGTGACAAAGACATGAATGCCAAACTTCAGATTCATTAACATTCGAATGAATATGGTTCACGACTTTATTACAAAAATCTGCGAGGGAAAGGCGGAACATCCCTCCGCTCTCATAACCTTTTCCAACAAAGAGTCCATATTTCGTAACAACTAATTTATTAGACTCGAAAACCAACTTAAACCCTTCTCTACATAGAAGGGAGCCACTAACGAGGTTCTTCTTGATGGCGGGGACATGCTGCACGTTCTTCAGCTGCACGATCCTTCCCAAAGTAACCTTCAGATCGACCGTGCCAACACCATGAACAGAAGCACTCGCGCCATTCCCCATCAATACGGACCCGTGACCTGTGACCTGGTAAGAAGTGAACAATGAAATGTCAGCACACACATGAACACCTGCACCTGTGTCCACCCACCAATCGGTAGGCTGAAACACCGAAAAAACAGTAAATAAATTACCGTACCCAGATGCACCATTCTCATTGTTGCCCACAATCATGTTGACTGAGTTGGAGTCCTGTCCTGGCTTCTTGTACTTGTTTGGGCACTTGTTGGCCCAATGTTCAACTGAACCACAAGTAAAGCAGCCCTCATCCTTCTTGTTCTTCTTGAAGGTCTTCTTAACCTTCTTCTTAAAGTCGGTATTGTGGTGGACACCGTTCTTTCCCTTGGGCTTGTGGGAGTTGAAATTCTTCTGGTTCACCATGTTGGCGACAGAAGTCCATTCGGCCCCTTTTCCGTGCGAGTCCTTTGCCCTTGAATTCTGCTCAACACTCAGATGGCCAATGACATCCTCCATAGAGAATTCACGCCTCTGATGTTTCAGAGTGGTGGCAAAGTTCCTCCAGGAATTAGGTAGCTTAGCGATTATGCAGCCCGCGACAAACTTGCCCGGTAACTCACACTTAAGAAGTTCAAGCTCCTTAATAATGCATATTATCTCATGAGCCTGCTCCAATACAGGACGGTTTTCAACCATCTTGTAATCGTGGAACTGCTCTATAATATACATCTCGCTCCCTGCATCGGCGACATGCACATGTAAATATGCATCGACCAGTTTATCTCCGATCACGCTAAGAACTGCTCCGAGAAACACAACGGTAGCCTCCTTGAACGCCTTCTCCTGTTCAGGAGTAATCGTTCCCGTGGAGACACCGGTGACCCAGAACACGTTCATAGCCGTGAGCCATAACGTGGTCTTAGTCTGCCAACGCTTAAAGTATGTACCGGTAAACTTATCCAGTTTCAGTGCAGCGGCAAAGCCACTTGCCGAGAAATTCCTACACACCATAGGTTTTTGGATTGTTGAATAAATAGGCAATTTCTCGATTAAATTAATCCATGAGTAAATTACTAGCATGGCATTGACACAAATAAATGCATACTGATACTCAGTCAAGCAAGCACATACTACGCTAATTGCAGAAAGATCTACGCATAACGCTAGTATGGCTAAAACAGAAAACAGTAGGAGCAGGATAAACGAGTTATACCCTCCAGTAGGCCATGCAGAGGCCGCGGCTTTGGTGGCAGCAGCGGCGTCCTCGTCGGCCTTCTTGTCAGCTTCAGCTTTCTCGGTGGCGGCATGTTCGGTGTCGGTGGACATGGTGATGATGAAGTCGACGCGGACGTAGAGGAAGTAGACGATCGGAAGTGAGCAGTCGCGTAATCGCTGCCCAAAAACCTATTCGCCCCCCAGCCCTTACAGGAACCAGAAGGGCGTGGTTTTGGAGACCTGCTCTCCCGTCAACCATGTACACGGCGGACGAGATGGAGTCACTGGCGGCAGCAGCAGCAAGGGAACGACGGTGGGTGTGCGCGTGAGCAGATGTGATATGTTCGTGGCGGCTACACTTATATAGGCGCAGCCGTGTGGAGAGACGTGGGCTCGACCCACATTCGAGTCCGTGACAGCCTACGATCCGACGTCTCAAATCGTGGCCCAGTTGTCAGAGAACTCTCCGTTAGTGACTGGCAAAAATAAGCACGTAGGTGTGAGCTCGGCTCGGCTCAATCCCGCAACCCGCGGCGCGTCGTGACGAGGCGTGGAGTGGCGAGGCGGGCAACGGAGGAGGAGTGCGCGAGGGCCTCTTCTCTTCTCAAGCTCCAATAGCATTTAGAAGAGAAACCCATAAGGAGGTCCAACTCCTCTTCCACTTCCGGGGTGGGACTAAACTTCCCACTACACCTAGTGCCATATAACCCACATGGGCCCTTAGAGATTTTTCAGAAATTGCAATATGGGCCTAGAGCCCATCTCAGATTTCAACAATCCCCCACCAGATCTCGAGGGCCCATTGTGTCCTCTGTTCCAATTACTGTTTCGATATACCAGTGTTTTAGTGAAGACCTGTTAAAGTTGAACTTCACCTAGAGCAAGTAGCTACACTCCTTCACAACTAAACAATGGACTATGCCTTGAATTGTTAGTTTGGCGTAAAGAAGCTTCACCACATGTCTTACTAGTACTGGGCTGCCGAAGGCTGACCCCTCGGGGGGAGCATATAAGTCACACTCCTGGCCTATTCATAAGCTTACTAGAGATCACCCCAATCTCATAGACTGTGACCAGCAGTCGGGCTCATATAGGTGTGTTCCTCCAAAGATCGCTGTGTAGGATAGCATCTTGCTTTTATAAGCTTCGGAACACATTAAGACAATAGTCATCCTACCATATAGTATTGAGAGTATTGCATCTCCAACGGAGTGGGTTAGTATAGTTACTCTCCTCAGTTCACCAGTGGCTTGTTTTCCCAGGTCCTACTTCACGGGATCTCCGATCACATAGGTTGGGTTACCACCATGGCAACTCATGTGGGTCTCATACCCATCTCCCTCGATGCATTATCTATCACAACATGTGATAGCCCTTTCGTAAAGGGATCTGCCAGATTCTTAGCCGTATGGACATACTCCAACACTATCACTCCGGAGTTTCTTAATTTTCTGACATCTTTTAATCTCATTCTTATGTGTTTGGTGGACTTCATGTTGTCCTTTGAACTCTTCACCTTGGTGATGACAGTCTGATTGTCACAGTTCATAAGGATAGCCGGAACCGGTTTATTAACCAATGGCAAGTCCATCAAAAGATCTCGAAGCCATGTCGCTTCAACACCAGATGTGTCTAATGCCGTTAATTTGGCTTCCATTGTCGATCTCGTTAAGATCGTTTGCTTGCAAGACTTCCAGGAAACAGCGCCACCTCCAAGAGTAAACATATACCCAGTTGTGGCCTTCATCTCATTAGCATCAGAGATCCAATTCGCATCAGTATACCCTTCAAGTACCGATGGGTATCCGGTATAGTGAAGTCCATAGTTCATAGTACCTTTCAGATAGCGCATAACTCTTTCAACAACATGCCAATGTACATCACACGGTTTGGAAACAAACCGACTCAGTTTGCTCGCAACAAACGCAATGTCAGGCCTCGTTGCGCTCGCTAGGTACATCAGTGAACCTATTATTTGAGAGTATCTCAATTGATCTTTAGCCATGCCTTTGGACTTTTGAATCAACACGCTAGGATCATATGGTGTTTGAGATGGTGTGTAGTCCGAATATCCAAAACGACTCAACACCTTCTCAACATAGTGGGATTGCAGAAGTGTGATCCCACCCTTATTATCTGTCAGTAGCTTGATGTTCAAGATAACATCAGCCACACCAAGGTCTTTCATCTCAAAGTTCTAAGATAGAAACGATTTGACCTCCTCAATGACTTTGAGGTTTGTTCTGAATATCAGTATGTCATCAACATACAAGCACAGTATAATTGCTTCGCCCCCACCATGGCGATAGTATACACATTTGTCAGCCTCATTAACAACGAAACCAACAGATGTCAGAGTTGTATTAAACTTATCATGCCATTGCTTAGGTGCTTGTTTCAGGCCATATAAAGATTTTATCGACCTACACACCTTTCTTTCCTGACCTTCTATCACAAAGCCATCAGGCTGTTGCATGTAGATTTCCTCCTTTAGCTCTCCATTTAGAAAAGCCGTCTTAACATCCATCTCATGGACGAGAAGACCATGTGAGGCCGCCAATGAGAGTAATACTCGAATGGTGCTCAGTCTAGCCACAGGTGAATAAGTATCGAAGAAATCTTCCTCTTCTTGCTGGTCATAGCCCTTGGCCACAAGCCTAGCCTTGTACTTTTCAATCGTACCATCGGGCCTAAGCTTCTTTTTGAACACCCACTTACATCCTAGTGGTTTGCAACCATAGGGACAGTCAGTGATCTCCCATGTCCCGTTTGCCATGATGGAATCCATCTCGCTACGGACCGCATCCTTCCAGTAGTCAGCTTCTGGAGAGGCATACGCTTCTGAAATAGAAGTGGGAGTATCATCCACGAGGTTCATGAAGAAATCATCACCAAAGGTCTTTGCAGTCCTTCGTCTCTTGCCCCTACCAAGGTTTTCCTCGTCATCCTCCTCAGGATTTTCATCATGTGTTTGTTCGTAATATTCCATAGGGATGGCAGGTTCAGGAGTCTCCTCAGATTCCTGTCTAGAAGTGCTTTGCATATCTCTCATAGGAAAAATATCATCGAAGAATGTAGCATCCTTAGACTCCATAATTGTACCGACCTTCTGGTCAGGTACCTCAGATTTCACTACTAGAAATCTATAGCCAACACTGTTCTTAGCGTAGCCCAAATTAACGCAGTCCACAGTCTTGGGTCCAAGCTTACGCTTTTTGGGGATTGAGGGAGTCCTGGATTAGGGGGTGTTCGGATGGCCGAACTATACCTTCAGCCGGACTCCAGGACTATGAAGATACCAAGTTGAAGACTTCGTCCCGTGTCCGGAAGGATCTTTTCTTGGCGTAGAAGGCAAGCTAGGTGTGCGGATATTCGAGATCTCCTACCAATGTAACCGACTCTGTGTAACCCTAACCCTATCCGGTGTCTATATAAACCGGAGGGTTGTAGTCCGTAGGACAACCATCGTCATACACAATCATACCATAGGCTAGCTTCTAGGGTTTAGCCTCCTTGATCTCGTGGTAGATCTACTCTTGTACTACCTATATCATCAATATTAATCTAGCAGGATTAGGGTTTTACCTCCATCGAGAGGCCCGAACCTGGGTAAAATAAAGTGTCCCTTGTCTCCTGTTACCATCCGACCTTGACGCACAGTTCGGGACCCCCTACCCGAGATCCGCCGGTTTTGACACCGACATTGGTGCTTTCATTGAGAGTTCCTCTGTGTCGTCGCTTTCAGGCCCGATGGCTCCTTTGATCATCAACAACGATGAGGTGCAGGGTGAGACTTTCCTCCCCGGACAGATCTTCGTCTTCAGCGGCTTCGCTCTGCGGGCCAATTCGCTTGGTCATCTGGAGCAGATCGAAAGCTACGCCCCTGGCCATCAAGTCAGGTTTGGAAGCTTAAACTACACGGCTGAGATCTGCAGAGACTTGATCTTCGACGGGTTCGAGCCACAGCCAAGCGCACCACGCTATTCCGAGGGGCATGATATAGCTCTACCTCCGAATAGCACCCCGGAGGCCGCACACGCTCCGGCCTCGATCTTTGACTCAGAGCCCGCTGCGTTCTCTGAGGATGAACGGCTGGACGTCACCTCGGGGGCTGCGATCTCAAAGGCGATCGAGCCGAACGCTAGCCCCGTGCTCCGCACGGCCCAGGACTCTAAGGAGCCGGACTCTTCTCCGAACTCCGAGCCTTCCGCGCCCCCGCCGATCGAACCTGAGTGGGCGCCTGTAATGGAGTTCACCGCCGCGGACATCTTTCAGTGCTCACCTTTTGGTGATATTCTGAATTCTCTCAAGTCTCTCTCTTTATCAGGAGAGCCCAGGCCGGACTATGGCCTGCGAGGTTGGGATCCGGACAACGAAGAAATTCAAAGCCCACCCACCACCCACTTAATAGCCACTATCGATGATTTAACCGACATGCTCGACTTCGGATCCGAAGACTTCGACGGTATAGACGACGAAGGCGGAGACGAATTGGAACCATCACCTATAGGGCACTGGGCCCCCACCCCACCTAACGATGTATTCATGGTGGATACCCCTAAAGGAAACGACAACGAGGAAAAAGGGGGCGAAAAAAGAGGTAAAACCTCCGAAAAGCAGTCAAAACGGCGACGTAAACGCCGAGCCAAAACCCGCCTCGATCAAAACCCAGCCTAGAGCAGGATGAGCCGTTAGAAGACGAGCTTGCCTCAGAACAGCCGTCCGAACAGGGCAACACGGATAGAGAGGACGGGCAGCCCTCTCCCGGCCATAACAGAACTCCAGACGATCTCACACCGGACAAAACCATGGAGCAGAAGAATTTCCACGAAAGGCTCGTTGCCACGGCACGTAGCCTGAAAAAGCAGAAGCGGAAGCTGAAGACGGCGGAAGATGCACTCAAAACAAGATGGAGCAAAGTAATCAAGACCGCAGACAAATACGGCGACAACCGCCACACAAAAAGCTATCCGACAAGAAAACTACTGCCCGAATTCGACCAGGAGGCCGCACGGTCGGATAGACGACCCCACAGCCACTACAAAAAGGCAAGCGGCGCCACACTTAATGCGGCATGCGACCCAATCAAAGAATCGCACAAGAGCCCAGCCAGGTCCATTTACGGGCGAAGAAAGCAAACTTTCACAAGCAATGCAAAAATTCCACCATCAGAATCCGGCACACCCAAATACAGGGGCGCTGCACACCCCCTATGTTTCACCGATGAGGTACTGGAATACGAATTTCCAGAGGGATTTAAACCCGTCAACATAGAGGCATACGATGGAACAACAAACCCGGGAGTCTGGATCGAGGATTATATCCTCCACATACATATGGCTAGAGGAGACGATCTCCACGCCATAAAATATTTACCCCTTAAGCTTAAAGGGCCAGCCAGGCACTGGCTTAAAAGCCTTCCCGAAAACACAATTGGAAGCTGGGAAGAGCTTGAGGATGCTTTCCAAGCAAATTTTCAAGGGACCTATGTCCGTCCCCCGGATGCAGACGATCTCAGTCACATAACTCAGCAGCCCGGAGAATCAGCTCGACAGTTCTGGAACAGATTCCTCACTAAAAAGAATCAAATAGTGGATTTTCCGGACGCCGAAGCCCTAGCGGCTTTCAGGCATAATGTCCGAGACGAATGGCTCGCCAGACACCTCGGCCAGGAAAAGCCAAGAACAATGGCCGCACTCACAAGCCTCATGACCCGCTTTTGCGCAGGAGAGGACAGTTGGTTGGCACGATGCAGCCCCAGCGACCCAAGTACATCAGAAATCAGAGATGGAAACGGAAAACCGCGGTGAAATAAGGACCACCGTCGAATCAAAGGCAAAAATCCGAAGAGCACGGCAGTCAATGCCAGATTCAAAAGCTCACGGCAAAATGATACAAAACCACCCCTCCAAGATAATAGGGATGATCCGTCCAGCTTAAACAGAATCATGGACAGAATATGTCAGATACACAGTACTCCTGGGAAGCCTGCCAATCACACCCACAGAGACTGTTGGGTTTTTAAACAACCCGGACAGCTTAACGCCGAACACAAGGGGCTCGATACACCAAGTGAAGAAGAGGACGAACCCCAAAGGCAGAACACCAGGAAACAAAAGAACTTCCCTCAAGAAGTCAAGACAGTGAACTCACTTCACGTAACAAAACGTGTGGCACCCATAAAGGTACGCACAGTCAAACCTACCCCTCAGGAGTCCCGCCATTGGTCACTAAAGCCAATCATTTTTGATCAGCTAGATTATTCTAGAAATATCAAAAACGCAGGCCGAACTGCCCTGATACTGGATCCAATAATCAATGGATTCCAGTTTACCAATGTCCTTATGGACGGCGGCAGTGGACTAAACATAATATATCAGGATACAATCCGCAGCATGGGCATAAACCCAGCAAGAATCCGCCACAGCAAAACCTCCTTTCAAGGGGTAGCACCAGGCCCGGACACCCATTGCATGGGCTTTCTCCGGCTCACAATCATCTTTGGCTCTGCCAATAACTTTCGTCGCGAAAAGCTGACCTTCCATGTAGTCCCGTTTTCAAGTCGCTATCAAGCACTAATGGGACGTGGAGCTTTCGCTCGCTTTAACGCAATACCGCATTATGCATCCCTCACGCTAAAGATGCCCGGTCCTCGAGGCATCATCTCTTTAAAGGGTATGCACTAATATAGGCCTCCTCCAAACGGAGGATTGCGCGGCTGCTTAAACAGCCGCACAATAAAGTGGCCTCGCCGGCCAAAGAACCTTTTTCTAATTCATTACAGTCTACGGACCCGAACTCAACGAGTTCGGCACAAGTTGACCATTAAATGCGGGCTTGGTACGCCATATACCCCCATACCAGGGGCTATACGTAGAGACAACGAAACTCTACCTTATATATCCTTTCCTTTGTATTTTGTTTATTACTTTTTTCGTTCCGCACGACCCATTTTTCAATTTAGTTCCTCCCTTTTACAGATGAACATCATGCGGCGCCCGTCCAGGACATGGCACAGCGGAGACATAGGCGCAGACGTGCAGTAGGGACCCGTTCTAAAGGATTCTTTTTAGATTAAGACCCTGCGTAAACCTTTTTTACTGTCTCTTGCTGCTATACATCCCCTGGTTTTTTCTTTTCCGCTATAACCAAGGAGGAGGCTGGCGTTTTGGCATGTGGCCACGCCAGAAATCTTGCTCGTACCTGGACATTAAGGGCTCTTTTATTTTGTTTAAGGGTGTTGTTTCACACGCACTCACAAAGACCGAACACCTTCGGGAGTGTTCGGCGTCGCGAGTTTTGGCACTATATGCATCAACTCCGAATCATGATTTTGGTCACATGTTGGGTTGCCCGGCTCCTGAGTTCGGCTACCTTACGTTCCGCTCTATCGGCTAAGGTAGCACCAGGAGAACTACTGCGATGTGCCCCGGTTCGGCCGGGTGAGCACCTCAGTAGAGAAAGCCGAAAACCGACTGTCATGATGTAGCGTGAGACTGGTCGCCACTCGATGACTCATAGGGATTTGTCGAATCCCTCCGCTTTGACGAAGGGCCGTTTCCCGGTCAGGCACGTACGCGCTCCGAACTCGGGCAAAGCGCAGTCGCCACTAAAGGGCTACCTAAAGAGTCCCACTGTCAAGCTCCTATGGCTAAGTGAAAGTGTTAAAGCATTATAGTCCGGTTGCCTAGCCCGCTGCGCTATCACCTCCTTTGTAGGACCAAGACGTTGGGTTAAGTGTGAAAATGCGTCTTCTGCGCGCACCCCCGCACTATGTGCGTGGGGGCTGAAGCCAACGACTGCAATCTTTCAGAATTTATATATTAAAATGGCCGCACAGGAGGTGTTCTTAATACTTGAAGGCACAAGTCTAAAAAATGCCACTAAAATTTATCAAAATACTGATTTATGATTACATATGCTATCACAATATAGCATCCTTCGAGCACTGCGTCTCTATTACGCGAGCGCCTTCGAGGACTTCCTCAAAATAATGCTCGGCAGGTATTCGGCTTTCATCCGAATCCCGGGACGCAACAATGGTGGGCTCCATATCTGCCCAGTATGTCTTGACACGGGAAAGAGCCAGCCGAGCGCCCTCAACGCACGCTGACCTTTTTGTAGCATCGACACGTGGCACCACGTCCAACAATTGCTGCACCAAGCTGAAATAACTCTTCGGCTTCGTTCTCCCCGGACACAGACGATCCATGACGTACTTCATGGCGAGTCCGGACAACCTATTCAGCTCGGCCCATTGAGCCAGGCGATCGTCCACTGCCAGCGGACGCTCTGGATTGACGAATTGCGACCAAAAGAGCTTCTCCACTTCATGATCCTTTTTATCTCGAAAGTGTTCGGTCGCATCAGTGGCACTAGCCGCCAAATCCAGATAGGTGTCCTCTATACTCCACATCCGGTTTAACGGGGCAAACTTCGGATCACAAAATTTTCTCCGTAGCGAGAAGGGCTTTCCATCCGCAATCTGTCCGGCATGACGCAGCTCTTCCTTCGCCGCTCTCATTATAGAGCGGGCGTCCTTGGCGTCAGCAACAACCTTCTCCAAGCTCGTTTGCTTCGCCCGATCTTCTTCTTCAAGAAGCTTACAACGGTCAGTAGCGCTCTTTAATTTTACGGCTATACCAGCCATCTCATCCTTGCTTCGGCAATGGGAAGACTGTTCGGCTTTCAGCTCTTCAAGGGCTTTTACGGCAGCCGCATCGCTTTTTCTGGCTTGTTCCTTCGCTCAGGAGAGTTCGGCCCTAAGACCTTCCACGGCGGCAGCACCATCTGCATCAAGCATACACACGGTAAGATATTGACATAAAGCTCCTCTTACTACCAATCGCCCAATCTTTTTAAGTACCTTGAGCATCATCAAGCCGCTTGTTAACAAGCACGATGTCGGCCTTTGCCTCATCAAGTTGTCGCTTCAGTTCGGCAAATTTTCGAGTCCGGCTTGACTCCGGACAATCAGCCACCTACACATAAAGGTGCCACTTAAAGGACCTGGGATTAAGATCCTCTGCGCGTCGTACATCTTTACGACCCATAGAGTCTCAGGGGCTACTATCTACACATGGCACATTTTATTTATGCGCAATTAATTCAAATATACGTTATTCAAAACGTACCTCAAGGCCTGCTACTTAACTCTTGACGACCTCGTACAGCTCGCTTTCTGCGGATGAAATCTTTTCAGTCACCGTGCTCATTAATGCACGGTGCTCCTCTGAGACAGAGGCTCGCCCCAGCAGAGTGTTTAGCTCCTCCGACCAAACACCAGATGGTGCCGGACTTGTCCCATGGCCTTCCTCAAAGGCCGGACATGGAGAACCTTGGGGGGCAGCACCATCCGCCCTTTGCGGATCCGGAGAAATCCCCCGCGATGACACTTCGGCATCGCCCGCCTTGCTAGGCGATACAGAGGGGGGAGGCGTTCTGCCCTCCATCATCTCCGGAAGAAGATCCCCCGAGGATGAGTTCTGCTGAGAAGGGCTGAGGTCCGAACTACAAAATAAGGTTTCGGTTAAAACTTCTCAGATATAAATCAAGGATTTATCTTAAAAGAAAAACTCTTTCTCTACTCACGGCTCGCTGGAGAGCTCGTCCTTTTTAGGGTTTAGTTCGGCCGAGGGGCTCCCCGGCGTTCAGTCCTCCGACAAAGATTCTTTCCCCCGCTTCGAGACTACGGTCTCCGGGTCATCAGAGGCGGCCCTTTTCTTTCCCTTAGGAGAGGGATTATCGATTCCCCCCTTCGGGAGGGCCTCTTTCGAAGAGGCCACGATTTCCTTGTCCTCCCCCTTATTCCCCTCCAAAGGTACTTCCTCCAGCATCCTGACTAGCACGGGATCCAGTCTGGTCTTGGGAAGGGGAGCCGGACACCTGATCAGCTTCGCCTTCGATATCCACTCCTGCATAAAAGGAGGAGCACTGTTAAAAGCAAGTTAATTATGCGGATAGAAGGTCCGGTCGCAAGGTCACCTACTTGAGTATCCGGGCGATTGTGGCTTAAACCAGCATCCTCGGTCAGATCCGGACTCACTTCTTGTGATCCGAAGAATAGTTTGTACATCTCCATAGGCGTCGCGCCCATAAAATTCTGGAGGGCTTGTGGTCCCTCCGGATTGAATTCCCACAAACGAAGGGGGCGACGCTGGCCGGGCAGTGTCCGGCAAATCAGCATGACTTGTGTCACCTTGACCAGGTCGAGATCTTCCTTCAAGAGATCCTTAATGCGGCCCTGCAGTAGAGGAACGTCTTTGGGCAGGCCCCGATCTAACCCCGTATTAATCCATGATGCTAACCGTGGTGGGGGACCCGAGCGAAAGGCCGGAGGCGCCACCCACGTGGTGCCCCGAGGAGCGGTGACGTAGAACCACTCCTGTTGCCATAAGCCGAGCTCCTCTTGAAAAGCGCCCTTGGGCCATGGAGCGTCGGCATTTCTTTTTATAACAGCGCCTCCGCACTCTACGTGGCGCCCTTCGATTATCTTCGGTTCTACTTTGAAGGTCTTGAGCCACAACCCGAAGTGAGGGGTAACACGGAGGAACGCTTCGCACACAACTATGAACGAGGAGATATGGAGGATGGACTCCGGAGCTAGGTCGTGGAATTCCAGCCCATAATAAAACATCAGCCCCCCTCACGAAGGGATCCATTGGGAAGCCTAAACCCTGAAGGAAGTGAGATGTAAACACGACGCTCTTGCCAGGCTGAGGGCTGGGGATCACCTGTCCTTGAACAGGCAACCTGTGCGGAATCTCGCTGGTCAGGAACCTAGCTTCCCTCAACCTCGACACATCCTCCTCTGTGACGGAGGAGGGCATCCATCGACCTTGAAGGTCGGAGCCGGACATTGTTGAAGATCCGGTGCGCTTGGAATCGGGAAGCTTAGGGTGTTGGAACTCGAGGCGACGGGCGAACTTGTTTTGAGAGTAAAAGAAGGGGGAACAGGGTCTTGGCCTCTTTATAAGGGGCAGAATATCAAGCGCCCTCCCCGTAACCGTCTTGGACTAGCCTTTAATTAAGGCAAGACGTGCTAACATGCACGGTTGGGTTACCCACGTCCGTATTAATGAGAATCCCGCTAAAGGGGGGCACATGATCTCTGCTTCGACAAGACGTGCCAAGGAAACCGCCTCGCTAAACGAGCTGAGGTGGAACAATGAAAACAATTTATGTAGAAAGCTTGGCCGCAGTGTTATGACGCACTGCGGGATACGTCAGCAGATTTGATTTGTGTTAATATTATTCTCTATATGGCAGTATGTGGAAACTTGTTTTGCAGAGCCGGACACTATACTTGGTGTTTACAATCTTTTTTGAAGAACTTGGAGGAGGAACCCGCCTTGCAATGCCGAAGACAATCTGCGCGCCGGACTCGTCGTCATTGAAGTCTGGTTCAGGGGCTACTGAGGGAGTCCTGGATTAGGGGGTGTTCGGATGGCCGAACTATACCTTCAGCCGGACTCCAGGACTATGAAGATACCAAGTTGAAGACTTCGTCCCGGGTCCGGAAGGATCTTTTCTTAGCGTAGAAGGCAAGCTAGGTGTGCGGATATTCGAGATCTCCTACCAATGTAACCGACTATGTGTAACCCTAACCCTATCCGGTGTCTATATAAACCGGAGGGTTGTAGTCCGTAGGACAACCATCATCATACACAATCATACCATAGGCTAGCTTCTAGGGTTTAGCCTCCTTGATCTCGTGGTAGATCTACTCTTGTACTACCTATATCATCAATATTAATCTAGCAGGAGTAGGGTTTTACCTCCATCGAGAGGGCCCGAACCTGGGTAAAATAAAGTGTCCCTTGTCTCCTATTACCATCCGACCTTGACGCACAGTTCGGGACCCCCTACCCGAGATCCGCCGGTTTTGACACCGACAGGGATCGACACGTTGACTTTCACCAAACAGCCCCAAGTGCGCAAGTACGAGAGTGTTGTCCTTCTCTTTGCCCATTTCTCATAGGGAGTGATCTCATTATCCCTTGTCGGAACTTTATTCAGGACATGACATGCCGTCAATATAGCCTCCCCCCACCATGCCTTGGATAAACCCGATGTATCTAACATGGCGTTAACCAAATCAGTTAGAGTACGGTTTTTCCGCTTGGCAACCCCGTTTGACTGGTGTGAATAGGGAGGCGTCCTCTCATGAATAATGCCGTGTTCCGCACAGAAGGAATCAAACTCACTCAAGAAGTACTCTCCACCACGATCTGACATGACTCGTTTAATTTTCTTTTCAAGTTGATTCTCAACTTCTGCCTTATAGATTTTAAAGTAGTCTAGAGCCTCATCTTTAGTATTTAACAGATAAACATAGTAATATCTAGTGGAATCATCTATCAATGTCATGAAGTATCTCTTTCCACCTTTAGTCAACACACCATTCATCTCACAAAGATCAGAACGTATGAGTTCTATTGGTGCCAGGTGTCTCTCCTCCGTGGCCTTGTGAGGCTTGCGAGGTTGCTTAGCTTGCACGCATGAAAGGCACTTAGAACCTTTGGCTAAAGTGAAACTCGGGATTAAATCCAACTTGGCTAGCCGCGTCATAACACTGAAATTAATGTGACAAATACGTGAATGCCAAACTTCAGATTCATTAACATTGGAATGAATATGGTTCACGACTTTATTACAAAAATCTGCGAGGGAAAGGCGGAAAATCCCTCTGCTCTCATAACCTTTTCCAACAAAGAGTCCATATTTCGTAACAAATAATTTATTAGACTCGAAAACCAACTTAAACCCTTCTCTACATAGAAGGGAGCCACTAACAAGGTTCTTCTTGATGGCGGGGACATGCTGCACGTTCTTCAGCTGCACGATCCTTCCTGAAGTAAACTTCAGATTGACTGTGCCAACACCATGAACAGAAGCACTCACGCCATTCCCCATCAATACAGACCCGTGACCTGTGACCTGGTAAGAAGTGAACAATGAAATGTCAGCACACACATGAACACTTGCACCTGTGTCCACCCACCAATCGGTAGGCCGAAACACTGAAAAAATAGTAAATAAATTACCGTACCCAGATGCACCATTCTTATTGTTGCTCACAATCATGTTGACAGACTTGGAGTCCTGTCCTGGCTTCTTGTACTTGTTTGGCACTTGTTGGCCCAATGTTCAACCGAACCACAAGTAAAGCAGCCCTCATCCTTCTTGTTCTTCTTGAAGGTCTTCTTACCCTTCTTCTGAAAGTCGGTATTGTGTTGGACACCGTTCTTTCCCTTGGGCTTGTGGGAGTTGAAGTTCTTCTGGTTCACCATGTTTGCGACAGAAGTCCCTTCGGCCCCTTTTCCCTGCGAGTCCTTTGCCCTTGAATTCTGCTCAACACTCAGATGGCCAATGACATCCTCCACAGAGAATTCACGCCTCTGATGTTTCAGAGTGGTGGCAAAGTTCCTCCATGAATTAGGGAGCTTAGCGATTATGCAGCCCGCGACAAACTTGCCCGGTAACTCGCACTTAGGAAGTTCAAGCTCCTTAACAATGCATATTATCTCATGAGCCTGCTCTAATACAGGACGGTTTTCAACCATCTTGTAATCGTGGAACTGCTCTATAATATACATCTCGCTCCCTGCATCGGCGGCCCCGAATTGAGATTCGAGCGCCTCCCACAAGTCCTTGGCGACATGCACATGTAAATATGCATCGACCAGTTTATCTCCGATCACGCTAAGAACTGGTCCGAGAAAGACAACAGTAGCCTCCTTGAACGCCTTCTCCTGTTCAGGAGCAATCGTTCCTGTGGAGACACCGGTGACCCAGAACACGTTCATATCCGTGAGCCATAACGGGGTCTTAGTCTGCCAACGCTTAAAGTATGTACCGGTAAACTTATCCAGTTTCAGTGCAGCGGCAAAGCCACTTGCCGAGAAATTCCTACACACAATAGGTTTTTGGATTGTTGAATAAATAGGCAATTTCTCGATTAAATTAATCCACGAGTAAACTACTAGCATGGCATTGACACAAATAAATGCATACTGATACTCATTCAAGCAAGCACATACTACGCTAATTGCAGAAAGATCTACGCATAATGCTAGTATGGCTAAAACAGAAAACAGTAGGAGCGGGATAAACGAGTTATACCGTCCAGTAGGCCAAGCAGAGGCTGCGGCTTTGGTGGCGGCACGTTCGGCGTCGGTGGACATGGTGATGATGAAGTTGACGCGGACGTAGAGGAAGTAGACGATCGGAAGTGAGCAGTCGCGTAATCGCTGCCCAAAAACCTATTCGCCCGTCACCCCGTACAGGAACCAGAAGGGCGTGGTTTCGGAGACCTGCTCTCCCGTCAACCGTGTATGCGGCGGACGGGATGGAGTCACCGGCGGCAGCAGCAGCAAGGGAACAACGATGGGCGTGCCTGTGAGCAGATGTGATCTGTTCGTGGCGGCTACACTTATATAGGGGCAGCCGCGTGGAGGGACGTGGGCTCGACCCACGTCCGAGTCCGTGACAGCCCATGATCCGACGTCTCAAATCATGGCCCAGCTCTCAGAGAACTCTCCGTTAGTGACTGGCAAAAATAAGCGCGTAGGTGTGAGGTCGGCTCGGCTCAATCCCGCAACCCGGGGCGCGTCGTGGCGAGGCGTGGTGTGGCGAGGTGGGCGGCGGAGGAGGAGTGTGCGAGGGCCTCTTCTCTTCTCAAGCTCCAATAGCATGTAGAAGATAAACCCTTATAAGGAGCTCCAACTCATGTTCCACTTCCGGGGTGGGACAAAACTTCCCACTACACCTAGTGCCATATAACCCACATGGGCCCTTAGAGATTTTTCATAAATTGCAATACGGGCCTAGAGCCCATCTCAGACTTCAGCAATCCCCCACCAGATCTCGAGGGCCCATTGTGTCCTCTGTTCCAATTACTGTTTCGATATACCAGTGTTTTAGTGATGACCTGTTAAGGTTGTACTTCACCTAGAGCAAGTAGCTACACTCCTTCACAACTGAACAATGGACTATGCCTTGAATTGTCAGTTTGGCGTAAAGAAGCTTCACCACATGTCTTACTAGTACTGGGCTGCCGAAGGCTGACCCCTCGGGTGGAGCATATAAGTCACACTCCTGGCCTATTCATGAGCTTACTAGAGATCACCCCAATCTCATAGACTGTGACCAGCAGTCGGGCTCATATAGGTGTGTTCCTGCAAAGATCGCTCTGTAGGATAGCATCTTGCTTTTGTAAGCTTCGGAACACATTAAGACAGTAGTCATCCTACCATACATTATCGAGAGTATTGCATCTCCAACGGAGTGGGTTAGTATAGTTACTCCCCTCAGTTCACCACTGGCTTGTTTCCCAGGTCCTACTTCACGGGATCTCCGATCACATAGGTTGGGTTACCACCATGGCAACTCATGTGGGTCTCATACCCATCTCCCTCGATGCATTATCTATCACAACACGTGATAGCCCTTTCGTAAAGGGATCTGCCAAATTCTTAGCCGTATGGACATAGCCCAACGCTATCACTCCGGAGTGTCTTAATTTTCTGACAGCTTTTAATCTCATTCTTATGTGTTTGGTGGACTTCATGTTGTCCTTTGAACTCTTCACCTTGGTGATGACAGTCTGATTGTCACAGTTCATAAGGATAGCCGAAACCGGTTTATCAACCAATGGCAAGTCCATCAAAAGATCTCGAAGCCATCCCGCTTCAACACCAGATGTGTCTAATGCCGTTAATTCTGCTTCCATTGTCGATCTCGTTAAGATCGTTTGCTTGCAAGACTTCCAGGAAACAGCGCCATCTCCAAGAGTAAACATATAACCAGTTGTGGCCTTCATCTCATCAGCATGAGAGATCCAATTCGCATCACTATACACTTCAAGTACCGACGGGTATCGGGTATAGTGAAGTCCATAGTTCATAGTACCTTTCAGATAGCGCATAACTCTCTCAACAGCATGCCAATGTACATCACCCGATTTGGAAACAAACCGGCTCAATTTGCTCACAGCAAACGCAATGTCAGGCCTCGTTGCGCTCGGTAGGTACATCAGTGTGTCAGGACCCCGATCCTAAGCCACATCGATCCAGCGTGTAACACATCATATCACTTTGCGGCCTCACGCACGGTACTCCCACGGGTGCCACCTTACCTGGCCTGGGACCGTTTGCGCCTTTTGGCTCACGTATATGATAGTGTCACTAGCATCCATATGACAGAGAACCCGGGCCGACATGGCTAGTCGTGAACCCAAAGCGGCGCTAGCCTATGAGGACAGGCATACATGAATCACATCGAGCATGTCGGTCATCAACGTATTTATTCGGGCTGTAGCACTGGGCTAACAGGACTCCGGTAACCCGGGCTGTAGCAGGCTAGGCAGGACTCCGAATAACAGCGCGTGACATTTCCCCGAAGGGACAGACATAGGAACGACGTGAAACACATGCCGGCCAGTCAAGTGTCCAAGCAGTAGTGCTGGGCTAGCAGGACTCCGGTGAACCGGGCTGTAGCGGACTACTATCGCTCAGAAGCACAAGACTTACATTTCCCCATATGAAAGGCTGCCAAGGATAAACAACTAGATAGTCGGATCCCACTCATACGAAGCATTTCAATCATACACACAATATACCCGATATGAGTAAATACAACATGGCATCACAACAGTACTCTACGACTCAAGTACTTTATTTAGAAGGCTCCGAAGAGCCATACATATCATCCATACAGATAGGGGTCACATGACCCAACACTCAAGTCATACAAACATACAGGCACATGCGGAAGCAAAGTAGTCTGAGTACAGACACTAGAAAGAAAGAAGGCTTGACGAAGCCTGTCTATCTACAACGACCCTTCACAAGTCTTGGATCACCACCTGGGTGATAAGTCACTCGTCAACGTCGAGGTCTACATAGAACCCATCAGAGGGGTTGGTGCAGTCGTCTGAAAAACATGATTATAGCAACATGAGTACGAAGGTACCCAGCAAGTCTTACAACAGGAACCTATTATACATGCACATTCTCAAGAAGGTAGTGGGGTTGTTGCAGCAAGCCAGCTTTGACCCTTGGCTAAACTATCCTACGATAGACACCACTTGTAAATCATTTGTCGCACACGAGTCCACTATCACCAACACAATACTCCACCGTGGATCCTCTCTCGCCATCCTACGAGAGGGCCATCCGCGGTACTCACACTTATCTTGAGATTTTTAATAGTATCCATTTAACTTATCTATGAACTGTATAGGTGACCAAGTAGTCCTTTACCGCGGACGCGGCTATTCGAATAGATTTATACCCTGCAGGGGTGTACTTCTTCACACACGCTCTCACCACTTATCGCCGTTTACACGACATGTACTCGGCAACCTTCAAGCGGAAGCCCAGCGAGGGTGTCGGCCACGGCCTACCTAAACACTCAAGACTCTAGTCCAGGTTTATCGCCTATTCGGGTTCCATCCGCAGGGAGTCCGGCCGAGGTTTCCACTAACGGCCCCGAACGATGTGAACAGGGTTCCGAGACACCAAACGGGCGCCCGGTTGACCCGGCCACGTGCCTACCGCAACACAGCCCACCCCGATGGTCAGTGCCGCGTGCGGCCCCCAGCATGCTACAAACACCAGAAACTACTTTGCAACTCCTGGACAGAGGACAAGCGTGATCAAGAAGCCGAGAGGGTCCATTGGTTTCGGGCCCAATGCGTGGTAGTAGCTGAGTCTTAAATCACACACACAGATCTCAGTTCTTAAGGACGGCCTCAATGAAACAACCCACCATGTACTCCTACATGGCCTTCCATTGATTCCTTTACCAAATCGTGTTCAACACTTCCACACTATTGACAACGATACAACCTTTCACTCCGGATCATCATCCCGATGAGCCAGACCTGACACAACTCTAAGCATAGCAAGCATAGCATGGTAGGAACACACACACACACACATGTATTGGCTCAATCAACTCCTACACATGCTAGTGGGTTTCATCTAGTTACTGTGGCAATGACAGGTCATGCAAAGGAAGTGGGTTCAGCTACCGCAACACACAGCAGTTTGAAACGCGTTGTCTTAATGCAGTAAACAAGGGCAGAAGGGAGAACATGGGTTTGTATCGGAATGATCAACGAGTTGCTTGCCTGATGGAGTGGTCGTGGGATACTGCCCTTCAGTTGGATACTCGGAGATATCCTCGGAGGCAGAACCTACCACGATGAACACATCGGAACACAATCAATACATGGCGATATGCAACAATATGATGCATGCTATGACATGGCAATAAGAATGTGTCCTGACCTAGTGCAAGTTAAACCAGAAGGGAATGAACCCATTTGAACCAAAGATTCAAATGGAAACTCATTTATTAAGATCATATTAGTGTATCATCTTGTAATGCCTAAACAGTAGGATTAACTTGTTCTGACATGCATGAAACCAGTACCAATGGATAGGTTGGATTTTTCTGATAATTTTTCATATATAAAACTTTGCATTTGGAGTTACAGATAATTTTCTATGAATTTTTGAAGTTTGAACTATTTTCTGGATTTTCCTGTATAAAATTAATTCCAGTAAATTAAATTACTGCGTCAGCATGAGGTCATGCTGACCTCAGCAAGTCAACAGCCGGTCCAGGTCAACTGACCAGTGGGCCCAGGGGGTTAGTGATTAATTAAACTCGTTTAATTAGTTTTAAGCTAATCTGGTGATTAACAGAAGGGGGCCCCACCTGTCATTGACTCAACAGAGTCAACAGGGGCCCACCAGTCAACGGTCAAGGTCAACTCGCCGGCGTCTAGCCGCCGGCGAGGCCAGACGCGGCGGAGCAAAGTGGATTTGGCCGTTCCGGCCACCAAATGGGGCGCGGAGGGCATCTACGTGGAGCTGGAGCTGACCCGCAACTCTTGGTGGAGTTGGTTGGGGTCGGGGTGGTCGGAGTTGGCGCCGGCGACGAGTTTGGCGGCGCCGGGGCTCGGGTGAAAGTGAAACCGGGGCTACGGGGCACGGCGAAGCGCGTGGAGTGGTGCGTTGGGCCCCTGGGTGTGCGGTGAGGCTAGTGGACAAGGTGGTGCGGCCGTTGGGTGGCCGGAGCCTCGTCGGCGACGAGCTCCGCGGCGGTGCGTGCGAGCGAGCTACATGTAATCGCTATGGGGCTCGAGAAAGAGAACGGGGAGGATGGGAAGGTGGCCAGGCTCACAGTGGTTGCAGCGAGCGTCGAGGCGGGCTCGGGGAAGGTCGGAGCTGAGCGGGGTGATGATGGCGATCTCGGCGGCCGGAGTTGGGGAAGACGGGGTCGGGGGCGATTCCAGAGCGGGCGAGCGCTCGGGGCTCGTCTTGCTCGAAGAAGAGGAGGGTGGCGGAGCTCGTGGACACGGTCGGGTGGCGCGGGGAATACGGTGGCTATGGCTACGACGGCGGAGCGGCGACGGTGGCGTCGGCCATGGCGAAGGGGAGCGAGGGAGGCGAGGCAGGGCGAGTGGGCGTGTCCAGGGGCTCGGGGCGGCGACGTGGAACGCGTCCAGGCCAGCAGGGCGGCGAGGAGGTGAAGCAGGGCGGCGGGAAGCTGCGTGGCGCTCGCTGGTGCCGGCGTCGAGCACCTGCGCGCCTGCCTGGCCAAGCCAAGCAGCTCGCTGGCGCGGCAGCTGGGCTGGGCCGGCAGGTGGGCCGGTTAGGCGCCAGGTAAGTTTTCCTCTGCTTTTCCTTTTTCTATTTTTCTGTAACTTTGTGGACTTATTAAAAATACCAAAACACTTCTAAAAATCACCAAACTTCATCTGGTCCTTAGTTGGAATATTTCCAGCAAGGAACATTTTGGTTTGGAAATATTTGAGCATTTGAAATATTTTATAAATTTTAAATGCCCAAATTCAAATACTAATGCATTAATTCAATGACCTTCTGTTGACCTAGAAAAATATGCACCATTTTTGCCAGAGGTTTTAATCCAAGACAAAGAGGGTGAACATTTTAGAAGGGCATTTCAGGTTCATTGAAAATATTTTTAGTAAACCCTAGTTGATTTCAGGAGGGGTGCTGGGGTTTTGCCTTCCCCATTTCAAATTTCTGTCAAAAGTAAACATGATGCACACTCTAATGCATGAGCTAGCTAGGATGTGACAACTCACCCCCACTCAAAAGAATCTCGTCCCGAGATTTAGGTTCCTCCGGAAAGAAGGTGGGGTACTCGAGTCGAAGACGATCCTCCCTTTCCCATGTAGCTTCTTGCTCGGAATGGTGTGACCATTGAACCTTGAGAAACTTGATATTGTGGCGTCGAGTGGTACGCTCAGCTTGATCAAGGATACGAACGGGGTATTCCCGATAAGTGAGGTTATCTTGGAGATCAAGCGTTTCGTGGTCCACTCCACGGATAGGATCCGCGAAGCAACGCCTGAGTTGAGAAACGTGGAAGACGTCATGAACTCTGGAGAGATGCGGAGGTAGTTCCAATTGGTAGGCAACTTCCCCTCGTTTGGCAAGAATGCGAAAGGGTCCAATGTAACGAGGAGCCAATTTACCTTTGATACCGAAACGATGGGTTCCCTTTAAAGGTGTAACCCGAAGGTAAGCCATCTCGCCGACTTCATAAGCCATGGGCTTATGCTTGCGGTCATACTGACTCTTTTGTCGAGACTGGGCGGTTTTCAACTTCTCACGAATAATGCGAACCTGCTCTTCTGCATCCTGGATCATGTCCGGGCCGAAGAGTTGTCTCTCGCCGGTTTCTGACCAGTTAAGAGGCGTTCGACATTTTCGTCCATAGAGAACTTCGAAAGGAGCTTTACCCAAGCTAGCTTGATAACTGTTGTTATAAGCGAACTCGGCGAATGGAAGGCACTTCTCCCAATTCATATCGAAAGAGATGACAGAAGCTCGGAGCATATCCTCCAGAATTTGATTGACTCGTTCTACTTGACCACTTGATTGAGGATGGAAGGCGGTGCTAAAGGAAAGTCGAGTTCCCAAAGCATTTTGGAAACTTTCCCAAAATTGAGAGGTGAAAAGACTTCCACGGTCTGAATTAATTTCCAATGGAACACCATGGAGAGATACTATTCGAGAGATGTACAAATCAGCTAGCTGGCTAGCGGTTATACTCTCGCGAACAGGTAAGAAGTGGGCTACTTTGGAGAGACGATCGACAACAACGAAGATAGCATTATTCCCTCTTTTGGTTCTGGGAAACCCGGTAATGAAATCCATACCGATTTTATCCCATTTCCATTCAGGAATCTCCAATGGTTGAAGGGTGCCAGCAGGCCGTTGATGCTCTGCTTTAACACGACGACAGACGTCGCAAGTTGCAATGTATTGAGCGATTTCTCTCTTCATCCTAGTCCACCAAAACCTCTGGCGTAGGTCTTGATACATTTTAGTACTACCGGGATGAATGGTGAGAGGGGATTCATGAGCTTCCTTAAGGATCAATCGCCTCAAGTTGCGTACCTTGGGAACCACTAGACGGTTTCCAAAGAACACAACACCTTGATCATCAATGGAGAAACAATCTGCAACTCCCTTCTTGATGTTTCTCTTGATACGGGAAATTCCCGGATCCACCTTTTGTGCCTTGATGATCTGATCCGTAAGGTTAGATTTCGCCACCAGGGTGGAAAGGAATCCTTGAGGAACAATGTGAAGGTTAAGCTTACGAAATTCCTCGTGGAGGAATGGTTGACCTTGTTGTAACATCAGATTGTTACAATAAGATTTACGACTTAGTGCATCAGCCATGACATTGGCTTTGCCTGGGGTGTAAGTTATTCCTAAGTCGTAATCCGAGATCAACTCGACCCAACGTCTTTGCCTGAGATTCAAATCCGGTTGGGTGAAGATATATTTCAAACTTTGGTGATCAGTGTAAATTTTGCAATGATTACCCAGAAGGTAGTGTCGCCAGGTTTTGAGTGCATGGACTACTGCTGCAAGCTCTAGATCATGAGTGGGATAATTATCCTCATGTGGACGCAACTGTCGAGATGCGTAGGCAATCACATGACGATCTTGCATGAGTATGCAACCTAGTCCTTGTCGCGAGGCGTCGCAATAGATAACAAAGTCCTTAGAGAAATCTGGTGGTACCAGCACGGGAGCAGATGTCAGGCGTCTTTTCAGTTCCTGAAAGCTGAACTCGCACTATGGGGTCCACTCGAACTTTTTATCTTTCTTGAGGAGTTCAGTTAGAGGCTTAGCAACCTTGGAGAAATTCTCGACGAAGCGGCGGCAATAGCTCGCTAAACCAAGAAAACTCCGAACTTGCTTGACCGTTTCAGGTGGAGTCCAGTCAAGGACAGCTTGAACTCGCTCGGGGTTGACAGCAATGCCCTTGCCAGAGATTACATGGCCCAGATAGGTCACTTCTGGCAACCAGAATTCGCACTTGGAGAATTTGGCATAAAGGCGATGCTCTCGAAGTTTCATCAATACTAACCTTAGATGTTCGGCATGTTCTTCCTCATTCTTGGAGTAGATGAGTATATCATCGAGGTAAACCACGACGAATTTATCCAAGTACTCCATGAAGATCGAGTTCATTAACCGAGAGAAGGTGGCTGGAGCATTGGTTAAACCGAAGGACATGACGGTGTACTCGTATTGGCCGTAACGAGTAACGAAGGCCGTTTTGGGAATGTCCCCGTTCTTGATCTTGATTTGATGGTAGCCCAACCTCAAATCCATCTTGGAAAAGACTGAGGATCCAGCGAGCTGGTCATACAGGTCGTTGATCCTGGGGAGCCGATACTTGTTCTTGATAGTGACCAAATTGACAGGTCGGTAATCTACAACCATCCGATCCGTTCCATCCTTCTTCTTGACGAAGAGGACGGGGCAAGCCCATGGAGATGAACTAGGACGGATGAAACCCTTTTGCAAGGACTCATCGAGTTGTTTCTTAAGCTCAGCTAGTTCTAGGGGTGCCATCTTATAAGGTCTCCTAGAGATTGGGACGGTTCCTGGAACAAGGTCTATTACGAACTCGACATCTCTGTCAGGTGGAACACCTGGCAGTTCCTCTGGAAAGACATCCGGAAAGTCACGGACTACCGGAATATCTTCAAGGTCTGGAAGGGGATTGGCATTTAGAGAGTAGAGCTGACGCTCCAATACTCGGGTCAAAACATTGACTGTCTTGCCCGATGGATGGGTAAGTTGGACAGTTCTAGTTGAGCAATCAATCTTGGCGTAATGAGCTGACATCCAGTCCATACCCAAGATGATGTTTATGTCCGAAGACTTGAGAGCTATTAGTGACGCGAGAAAAACCAATCTGTCGACAAGAATTTCATTTCCATGGCTGATCCTATAGGTTTGCCATCTAGAACCGGGAGTTTGAATTTCCATGGAGGTGGGCATGTCACTAAAGGTAGTGTTGTGCAATCGAGCATAGCTCTCAGAAATAAATGAATGAGATGCCCCAGTATCAAAGAGAACAGTTGCCGGGTGGCAATTAACAAGGAGCGTACCGAGAACAACGTTGGGGTCCTCTTGAGTCTCTTCAGCTGAAACGTAGTTGACATGGCCACGAGCAGTGGTGGCTGGCTTGGCGACAAGCACCTTCGCTGTTGACTTACCACGTCCAACAGACTTTCCGAACTGGCTGGGGTTGTTCTGGGGACACTCAAGGATGTAGTGGCCCGGCTCACCACACTTGAAGCAAGTTATCATATTGGGGCGTGGGGCAGTATTGGCAGTGGGGCCACCAAAAGTCTTGGGCGGCACATACCGTTGGTTGGGACGAGGTGCCTCAAAGGATGGCCTCGAGGTATACCTGGGTGGCATAGCAGAATTTGGGATCCAGACCCGGCGCTTCTGAGATCCAGAGCCGGATGAAGATCCATAGTCACGGGAGTGCTTGCGTGAAGCTTCAAAATCATTCTGTCCCGTCTCGGCACTGATGGCCTTATTGACTAGCTTCGGAAAGGAAGTGCATTCATGCAGACGAAGGTCACGACGGAGCTCAGGGCTAAGTCCCTTGCGGAACCTTGCCTGCTTCTTGGCGTCGGTGGATACCTCTTCGGGAGCATAGCGTGCAAGCTTCCTAAACTCGCGACTGTATGCATCCACAGTCAGCTTCCCCTGGGTGAAGTTACAGAACTCCTCCCTCTTGCGATCCATGAGACCTTCCGGGATATGATGCTCACGGAAAGCGGCACTGAAATCAGCCCAAGTACTGAGTTGGCCGACCGGGCGCATCATAATTCTCCCACCAAAGGCTGGCAGGGCCTTCAAGGTGATAGGCAGCAAAGGTAACTTTATCATCTTCAGCCACATTGGCAGAACGTAGCTTGTGGGCGATGCTGCGGAGCCAGTCATCCGCATCGAGAGGTTCGATGGAATGATTGAACTTTGGCGGGTACAGCTTGACAAAGTCATTGATGGACACTGGATTGATCCTCTGCTGGCGTGCAGTGTTCTGCTCAATCCGCTCTAACAAGCGGTTGGTGTCGCGCCTGTTGCGCTCTGCCTCCAGCATCACTTCGGCCAGAGAAGGTGGTTGGGGAAGATTCTCCTCTCTAGGTGCACTAGCTTCTCCCTGCTCCGGAGCAGCAGGGTTGCTGCGGGTGTTGACCATCCTAGGAAAACAAAACAACGATTTAAACCAGGATGGCAAAATCTGGCCAAGGAAGTGCGGAATGTAATGGATAACAAGGAATGCAGAGATGATCATCCGTATGACATGGTAATATAGAAACTGCCATATATATACCAACGGTCATACACATCATACATAGTTTAGTACAAGCTCAAGCTGAAGTACAACTAAGACGAAAGACGTTACATCTCATCGGAGGCATTCCAAGCTCCTATACATTATTTTTCTACACCTCCAGAATTGATACACACTAAGTTATATTCCACAATCACGCAGGACGGTGGACATACAACTATTACAATACTAGCGAGACTACTACTAGCTCAGGAAGCTCCGTAGTAATCCTCATAGAAGTCACCACCCAGACCTGGAAGCGGAACATGGTCATCTGGGAACAGACGGTCCTGAGGAGCTTGCGGACCATAGGGACTTGGGTGCGGCCTCGGTCCAACAGATGGCGGCAGAAGAGGCCCACGAGGAGGGGTGATGCCTCCCACCTCACGCCATTCCATGAAGTCTGGCAGACTAGCCCGCACAGGGTACAAGTCTCTCGTGTCCATGTATCCGGCTTGCACAGCAGGTGCAAACCTCGTCAAGGTGGCCCAATGATCAGCACGAGCATTAAAGAGCTCCATACGCAAGGCCCGGTTTTCACGGTCCTTATCTTCCAACATCTCAGTAGTGGTGCAAAGGAGTGAGTCCTCATGGGATGCATCACTGTACATGCCCTGAAGGTAACCATGCGCCCCAGGGAGGGATGCTGGCATGTAGCGAAAATCAGTGTTGCTCAACAAGGCAGTTCTAGCTCGCATAATGGTCATCATCGAGTAGGCTGCATCTTGAACGGACATCCCAATAGTGATCCCGAGTCCATAAGAACAGTGGAGTGGTTCCGTGGCTCCGGGATAAGATGGATATATCCTGACCGTGCACAGATATTGGCTCTGGTTAAAATCTCTAAACTGCTCTTCGACGGTGTATTCAGGGTACCATCGGTAACCTGCCTCAACCATCACTCGAACCAACATGGCGGTATGACCACATATACCGATGCAACGGGTCAGACGAACCACTTGGTTTTGGGGACGGGTAGCCATCTGAAAGCACAAAATAGTGCAAAGGCATTAGAGTTTCTGGATGAAATTGGACAGCATGACGGCTGTAAATGCTCAGAAAAAGACTTGAGACATCCACAACAGTTTGCGAAACCACTCAACAACATCATATCAAGGTTCTGGTTCAATTGGCAACATACTAAACTTTAGTAGAACTGAACTGGGTTGTATCCAACAATCCTATAAGTTACTACGGATTTAGTAACACGTGAACCTGATAGAGAGAAGAGAGCCTAGTCCTTAACCCACGTAGAATGAGAAGAGAATGACTCAGAATAGAGGGCATAAAGTAAAGGAGTAAAAGAGCCTTACGTTTCCTCCCACAATCAATTCCCCTACATATAACTAGAGCATTTCTAGACTCGACATCGACCAGTTTGGCTTAGCGAACCTACAGGCAGTCCGGCTCTGATGCCAACGCTGTCAGGACCCCGATCCTAAGCCACATCGATCCAGCGTGTAACACATCATATCACTTTGTGGCCTCACGCACGGTACTCCCACGGGTGCCACCTTACCTGGCCCGGGACCGTTTGCGCCTTTTGGCTCACGTATATGATAGTGTCGCTAGCATCCATATGACAGAGAACCCGGGCCGACATGGCTAGTCGTGAACCCAAAGCGGCGCTAGCCTATGAGGACAGGCATACATGAATCACATCGAGCATGTCGGTCATCAACGTATTTATTCGGGCTGTAGCACTGGGCTAACAGGACTCCCGTAACCCGGGCTGTAGCAGGCTAGGCAGGACTCCGAATAACAGCGCATGACATTTCCCCGAAGGGACAGACATAGGAACGACGTGAAACACATGCTGGCCAGTCAAGTGTCCAAGCAGTAGTGCTGGGCTAGCAGGACTCCGGTGAACCGGGCTGTAGCGGACTACTATCGCTCAGAAGCACAAGACTTACATTTCCCCATATGAAAGGCTGCCAAGGATAAACAACTAGATAGTCGGATCCCACTCATACCAAGCATTTCAATCATACACACAATATGCCCGATATGAGTAAATACAACATGGCATCACAACAGTACTCTACGACTCAAGTACTTTATTTAGAAGGCTCCGAAGAGCCATACATATCATCCATACAGATAGGGGTCACATGACCCAACACTCAAGTCATACAAACATACAGGCACATGCGGAAGCAAAGTAGTCTGAGTACAGACACTAGAAAGAAAGAAGGCTTGACGAAGCCTGTCTATCTACAACGACCCTTCACAAGTCTTGGATCACCACCTGGGTGATAAGTCACTCGTCAACGTCGAGGTCTACATAGAACCCATTAGAGGGGTTGGTGTAGTCGTCTGAAAAACATGATTAAAGCAACATGAGTACGAAGGTACCCAGCAAGTCTTACAACAGGAACCTATTATACATGCACATTCTCAAGAAGGTAGTGGGGTTGTTGCAGCAAGCCAGCTTTGACCCTTGGCTAAACTATCCTACGATAGGCACCACTTGTAAATCATTTGTCGCACACGAGTCCACTATCACCAACACAATACTCCACCGTGGATCCTCTCTCGCCATCCTACGAGAGGGCCATCCGCGGTACTCACACTTATCTTGAGATTTTTAATAGTATCCATTTAACTTATCTATGAACTGTATAGGTGACCAAGTAGTCCTTTACCGCAGACGCGTCTATTCGAATAGATTTATACCCTGCAGGGGTGTACTTCTTCACACACGCTCTCACCACTTATCGCCGTTTACACGACATGTACTCGGCAACCTTCAAGCGGAAGCCCAGCGAGGGTGTCGGCCACGGCCTACCTAAACACTCAAGACTCTAGTCCAGGTTTATCGCCTATTCGGGTTCCATCCGCAGGGAGTCCGGCCGAGGTTTCCACTAACGGCCCCGAACGATGTGAACAGGGTTCTGAGACACCAAACGGGCGCCCGGTTGACCCGGCCACGTGCCTACCGCAACATAGCCCACCCCGATGGTCAGCGCCGCGTTCGGCCCCCAGCATGCTACAAACACCAGAAACTACTTTGCAACTCCTGGACAGAGGACAAGCGTGATCAAGAAGCCGAGAGGGTCCATTGGTTTCGGGCCCAATGCGTGGTAGTAGCTGAGTCTTAAATCACACACACAGATCTTAGTTCTTAAGGACGGCCTCAATGAAACAACCCACCATGTACTCCTACATGGCCTTCCATCGATTCCTTTACCAAATCGTGTTCAACACTTCCACACTATTGACAACGATACAATTCTTTCACTCCGGATCATCATCCCGATGAGCCAGACCTGACACAACTCTAAGCATAGCAAGCATAGCATGGTAGGAACACACACACACACACATGTATTGGCTCAATCAACTCCTACACATGCTAGTGGGTTTCATCTAGTTACTGTGGCAATGACAGGTCATGCAAAGGAAGTGGGTTCAGCTACCGCAACACACATTAGTTTGAAACGCGTTGTCTTAATGCAGTAAACAAGGGCAGAAGCGAGAACATGGGTTTGTATCGGAATGATCAACGAGTTGCTTGCCTGATGGAGTGGTCGTGGGATACTGCCCTTCAGTTGGATACTCGGAGATATCCTCGGAGGCAGAACCTACCACGATGAACACATCGGAACACAATCAATACATGGCGATATGCAACAATATGATGCATGCTATGACATGGCAATAAGAATGTGTCCTGACCTAGTGCAAGTTAAACCAGAAGGGAATGAACCCATTTGAACCAAAGATTCAAATGGAAACTCATTTATTAAGATCATATTAGTGTATCATCTTGTAATGCCTAAACAGTAGGATTAACTTGTTCTGACATGCATGAAACCAGTACCAATGGATAGGTTGGATTTTTCTGATAATTTTTCATATATAAACTTTGCATTTGGAGTTACAGATAATTTTCTATGAATTTTTGAAGTTTGAACTATTTTCTGGATTTTCCTGTATAAAATTAATTCCAGTAAATTAAATTACTGCGTCAGCATGAGGTCATGCTGACCTCAGCAAGTCAACAGCCGGTCCAGGTCAACTGACCAGTGGGCCCAGGGGGTTAGTGATTAATTAAACTCGTTTAATTAGTTTTAAGCTAATCTGGTGATTAACAAAAGGGGGCCCCACCTGTCATTGACTCAACAGAGTCAACAGGGGCCCACCAGTCAACGGTCAAGGTAAACTCGCTGGCGTCTAGCCGCCGGCGAGGCCAGACGCGGCGGAGCAAAGTGGATTTGGCCGTTCCGGCCACCAAATGGGGCGCGGAGGGCATCTACGTGGAGCTGGAGCTGACCCGCAACTCTTGGTGGAGTTGGTTGGGGTCGGGGTGGCCGGAGTTGGCGCCGGCGACGAGTTTGGCGGCACCGGGGCTCGGGTGAAAGTGAAACCGGGGCTACGGGGCACGGCGAAGCGCGTGGAGTGGTGCGTTGGGCCCCTGGGTGTGCGGTGAGGCTAGTGGACAAGGTGGTGCGGCCGTTGGGTGGCCGGAGCCTCGTCGGCAACGAGCTCCGCGGCGGTGCGTGCGAGCGAGCTACATGTAATCGCTATGGGGCTCGAGAAAGAGAACGGGGAGGATGGGAAGGTGGCCAGGCTCACAGTGGTTGCAGCGAGCGTCGAGGCGGGCTCGGGGAAGGTCGGAGCTGAGCGGGGCGATGATGGCGATCTCGGCGGCCGGAGTTGGGGAAGACGGGGTCGGGGGCGATTCCAGAGCGGGCGAGCGCTCGGGGCTCGTCTTGCTCGAAGAAGAGGAGGGTGGCGGAGCTCGTGG
This sequence comes from Aegilops umbellulata, assembly GCA_032464435.1. NCBI lineage: Eukaryota > Viridiplantae > Streptophyta > Magnoliopsida > Poales > Poaceae > Aegilops > Aegilops umbellulata. The sequence continues at coordinate 516,035,690 of CP136056.1, forward strand.
ACATGGTCGGGTGGCGCGGGGACGACGGTGGCTATGGCTACGACGGCGGAGCGGCGACGGTGGCGTCGGCCATGGCGAAGGGGAGCGAGGGAGGCGAGGCAGGGCGAGTGGGCGTGTCCAGGGGCTCGGGGCGGCGACGTGGAACGCGTCCAGGCAGCAGGGCGGCGAGGAGGTGAAGCAGGGCGGCGGGGAGCTGCGTGGCGCTCGCTGGTGCCGGCGTCGAGCACCTGCGCGCCTGCCTGGCCAAGCCAAGCAGCTCGCTGGCGCGGCAGCTGGGCTGGGCCGGCAGGTGGGCCGGTTAGGCGCCAGGTAAGTTTTCCTCTGCTTTTCCTTTTTCTATTTTTCTGTAACTTTGTGGACTTACTAAAAATACCAAAACACTTCTAAAAATCACCAAACTTCATCTGGTCCTTAGTTGGAATATTTCCAGCAAGGAACATTTTGGTTTGGAAATATTTGAGCATTTGAAATATTTTATAAATTTTAAATGCCCAAATTCAAATACTAATGCATTAATTCAATGACCTTCTGTTGACCTAGAAAAATATGCACCATTTTTGCCAGAGGTTTTAATCCAAGACAAAGAGGGTGAACATTTTAGAAGGGCATTTCAGGTTCATTGAAAATATTTTTAGTAAACCCTAGTTGATTTCAGGAGGGGTGCTGGGGTTCTGCCTTCCCCATTTCAAATTTCTGCCAAAAGTAAACATGATGCACACTCTAATGCATGAGCTAGCTAGGATGTGACACAGTGAACCAATGATTTGAGAGTATCTCAATTGATCTTTAGCCATGCCTTTGGACTTTCGAGTCAACACGCTAGGATCATATGGTGTTTGAGATGGTGTGCAGTCTGAATATCCAAAACGACTCAACACCTTCTCAACATAGTGGGATTGCAGAAGTGTGATCCCACCCTCATTATCTCTCAGTAGCTTGATGTTCAAGATAACATCAGCCACACCAAGGTCTTTCATCTCAATGCTGTGAGATGGAAACGATCTGACCTCCTCAATGACTTTGAGGTTTGTTCCGAATATCAGTATGTCACCAACATACAAGCACAATATAACTCCTTCGCCCCCACCATGGCGATAGTATACACATTTGTGAGCCTCAATAACAACGAAACCAACAGATGTCAGAGTTGTATTAAATTTATCATGCCATTGCTTAGGTGCTTGTTTCAGGCCATATAAAGATTTTATCGACCTACACACCTTTCTTTCCAGACCATCTATCACAAAGCCATCAGGTTGTTGTATGTAGATTTCCTCCTTTAGCTCTCCATTTAGAAAAGCTGTCTTAACATCCATCTGATGGACGAGAAGACCATGTGAGGCCGCCAATGAGAGTAATACTCGAATGGTGGTCAGTCTAGCCACAGGTGAATAAGTATCGAAGAAATCTTCCTCTTCTTGCTGGTCATAGCCCTTGGCCACAAGCCTAGCCTTGTACTTTTCAATCGTACCATCGGGCCTAACCTTCTTTTTGAACACCCACATACATCCTAGTGGTTTGCAACCATAGGGACGGTCAGTGATCTCCCATGTCCCGTTAGCCATGATGGAATCCATCTCGCTATGGACCGCATCCTTCCAGTAGTCAGCTTCTGGAGAGGCATACGCTTCTAAAATAGAAGTGGGAGTATCATCCACGAGTTACAAGAAGAAATCATCACCAAAGGTCTTTGCAGTCCTTTGTCTCTTGCCCCTACCAAGGGTTTCCTCGTCATCCCCCTCAGGATTTTCATCATGTGTTTGTTCATAATATTCCATAAGGATGGCAGGTTCAGGAGTCTCCTCAGATTCCTGTCTAGAAGTGCTTTCCATATCTCTCATAGGAAAAATATCCTCGAAGAATGTAGCATCCTTAGACTCCATAATTGTACCGACATTCTGGTCAGATACCTCAGATTTCACTACTAGAAATCTATAGCCAACGCTGTTCTTAGTTTAGCCCAAATTAACGCAGTCCACAGTCTTGGGTCCAAGCTTACGCTTTTTGAGGACCGGCACGTTGACTTTCGCCAAACAGCCCCAAGTGCGCAAGTACAAGAGTGTTGTCCTTCTCTCTGCCCATTTCTCATAGGGAGTGATCTCATTATCCTTTGTCGGAACTTTATTCAGGACATGACACGCCGTCAATATAGCCTCCCCCCACCATGCCTTGGATAAACCCGATGTATATAACATGGCGTTAACCAAATCAGTTGGAGTACGGTTTTTCCGCTCGGCAACCCTATTTGACTGGGGTGAATAGGGAGGCGTCCTCTCATGAATAATGCCGTCTTTCGCACAGAAGGAATCAAACTCACTCGAGAAGTACTCTCCACCACGATCTGACCGGACTCGTTTAATTTTCTTTTCAAGTTGATTCTCAACTTCTGCCTTATAGATTTTAAAGTAGTGTAGAGCTCATCTTTAGTATTTAACAGATAAACATAGAATTATCTAGTGGAATCATCTATCAATGTCATGAAGTATCTATTTCCACCTTTAGTCAACACACCATTCATCTCACAAAGATCAGAATGTATGAGTTCTAATGGTGCCAGGTGTCTCTCCTCCGCGGCCTTGTGAGGCTTGCGAGGTTGCTTAGCTTGCACACATGAAAGGCACTTAGAACCTTTGGCTAAAGTGAACCTCGGGATTAAATCCAACTTGGCTAGCCACGCCATAACACCGAAACTAATGTGACAAAGACGTGAATGCCAAACTTCAGATTCATTAACATTCGAATGAATATGGTTCACGACTTTATTACAAAAATCTGCGAGGGAAAGGCGGAACATCCCTCCGCTCTCATAACCTTTTCCAACAAAGAGTCCATATTTCGTAACAACTAATTTATTAGACTCGAAAACCAACTTAAACCCTTCTCTACATAGAAGGGAGCCACTAACGAGGTTCTTCTTGATGGCGGGGACATGCTGCACGTTCTTCAGCTGCACGATCCTTCCCGAAGTAAACTTCAGATCGACCGTGCCAACACCATGAACAGAAGCACTCGCGCTATTCCCCATCAATACGGACCCGTGACCCGTGACCTGGTTTGAAGTGAACAATGAAATGTCAGCACACACATGAACACCTGCACCTATGTCCACACACCAATCGGTAGGCTGAAACACTGAAAAAACAGTAAATAAATTACCGTACCCAGATGCACCATTCTCATTGTTGCCCACAATCATGTTGACAGACTTGGAGTCCTGTCCTGGCTTCTTGTACTTGTTTGGCACTTGTTGCCCCAATGTTCAACCGAACCACAAGTAAAGCAACCCTCATCCTTCTTGTTCTTCTTGAAGGTCTTCTTAACCTTCTTCTTAAAGTCGGTATTGTGTTGGACACCGTTCTTTCCCTTGGGCTTGTGGGAGTTGAAGTTCTTCCGGTTCACCATGTTGGCGACAGAAGTCCCTTCGACCCCTTTTCCGTGCGAGTCCTTTGCCCTTGAATTCTGCTCAACACTCAGATGGCCAATGACATCCTCCACAGAGAATTCACGCCTCTGATGTTTCAGAGTGGTGGCAAAGTTCCTCCATTAATTAGGGAGCTTAGCGATTATGCAGCCCGCGACAAACTTGCCCGGTAACTCGCACTTAAGAAGTTCAAGCTCCTTAACAATGCATATTATCTCATGAACCTGCTCCAATACAGGACGGTTTTCAACCACCTTGTAATCCTGGAACTGCTCTATAATATACATCTCGCTCCCTGCACCGGCGGCCCCGAATTTAGATTCGAGCGCCTCCCACAAGTCCTTGGCGACATGCACATGTAAATATGCATCGACCAGCTTATCTCCGATCATGCTAAGAACTGCTCCGAGAAACACAACGGTAGCCTCCTTGAACGCCTTCTCCTGTTCAGGAGCAATTGTTCCCGTGGAGACACCGGTGACCCAGAACACGTTCATAGCCGTGAGCCATAACGTGGTCTTAGTCTGCCAATGCTTAAATTATGTACCGGTAAACTTATCCAGTTTTAGTGTAGCGGACAAAGCCACTTGCCGAGAAATTCCTACACATAATAGGTTTTTGGATTGTTGAATAAATAGGCAATTTCTCGATTAAATTTATCCACGAGTAAATTACTAGCATGGCATTGACACAAATAAATGCATACTGATACTCAGTCAAGCAAGCACATACTACGCTAATTGCAGAAAGATCTACGCATAATGCTAGTATGGCTAAAACAGAAAACAGTGGGAGCGGGATAAACAAGTTATACCCTCCAGTAGGCCATGCAGAGGCCGCGACTTTGGTGGCAGCAGCGGCGTCCTCGGCGGCCTTCTTGTCAGCTTCAGCTTTCTCGGTGGTGGCACGTTCGGCGTCGGTGGACATGGTGATGATGAAGTCGACGCGGACATAGAGGAAGTAGACGATCGGAAGTGAGCAGTCGCGTAATTGCTGCCCAAAAACCTATTCGCCCCTCATCCCGTACAGGAACCAGAAGGGCGTGGTTTTGGAGACCTGCTCTCTCGTCAACCGTGTACGCGGCGGACGGGATGGAGTCACCGGCGGCAGCAGCAGCAAGGGAACGATGGTGGGCGTGCACGTGAGCAGATGTGATCTGTTCGTGGCGGCTACACTTATATAGGCGCAACCGCGTGGAGAGACGTGGGCTCGACCCACGTCCGAGTCCGTGACAGCCCACGATCCGACGTCTCAAATCGTGGCCCAGCTGTCAGAGAACTCTCCATTAGTGACTGGAAAAAATAAGCGCGTAGGTGTGAGCTCGGCTCGGCTCAATCCCGCATCCCGCGGCGCGTTGTGACGAGGCGTGGCGTGGCGAGGCGGGCGGCGGAGGAGTGCGCGAGGGCCTCTTCTCTTCTCAAGCTCCAATAGCATGTAGAAGAGAAACCCTTATAAGGAGGTCCAACTCCTCTTCCACTTCCGGGGTGAGACTAAACTTTCCACTACACCTAGTGCCATATAACCCACATGGGCCCTTAGAGATTTTTCAGAAATTGCAATACGGGCCTAGAGCCCATCTCATATTTCAGCAATCCCCCACCAGATCTCGAGGGCCCATTGTGTCCTCTGTTCCAATTACTGTTTCGATATACCAGTGTTTTAGTGAAGACCTGTTAAGGTTGAACTTCACCTAGAGCAAGTAGCTACACTCCTTCACAACTGAACAATGGACTATGCTTTGAATTGTCAGTTTAGCGTAAAGAAGCTTCACCACATGTCTTACTAGTACTGGGCTGCCGAAGGCTGACCCCTCGGGTGGAGCATATAAGCCACACTTCTGGCTTATTCATGAGCTTACTAGAGATCACCCCAATATCATAGACTGTGACCAACAGTCGGGCTCATATAGGTGTGTTCCTCCAAAGATCGCTCTGTAGGATAGCATCTTGTTTTTATAAGCTTCGGAACACATTAAGACAGTAGTCATCCTAGCATACAGTATCGAGAGTATTGCATCTCCAACGGAGTGGGTTAGTATAGTTACTCTCCTCAGTTCAGCACTAGCTTGTTTTACCAGGTCCTACTTCACGGGATCTCCGATCACATAGGTTGGGTTACCACCATGGCAACTAATGTGGGTCTCATACCCATCTCTCTTGATGCATTATCTATCACAACACGTGATAGCCCTTTCGTAAAGGGATCTGCCAGATTCTTAGCCGTATGGACATAGTCCAACGCTATCACTCCGGAGTTTCTTAATTTTCTGACAGTTTTTAATCTCATTCTTATGTGTTTGGTGGACTTCATGTTGTCCTTTGAACTCTTCACCTTCGTGTAACATCCCAAATTTTCAATTTGGAATGTTATACATTAGATCATCATTGCATATCATATTTTATTTGCTCTTGGTTTGATCCTAGAAATTTCCACGCAACTCAAGGACCCACGGAGAGAGTTGGGGATTTCGTTATTTTCATTGAGTTTTCTCAAATTTTGAGAATAGGATCATTTGATTTTAATTATTTTATATTCAATTATTTCTATTATAAAAATATGAGAGAGGGAATAAAATGACTTTCACAAAATAAATAAATATTGAGGATTTAATAATAAAATCAAATAAGATTCTATTTCGGAGTTTTTCGCTATTTTATTTGAATTTAGGAAAAATGTGCGTTTTTCAAAATTGCATTTAGGCCCGAAATAAATGTTCACCTTGTCCGGCTTGATTTTAGAAGTCAGGGAACATTTATTTCGGGATTTTTGGAGTCTGTTTAGTATTTCTTTTGTTTGTTTTTCTGCACGTAATTATTTAAAAAAACCTGAAACCGACTTTGGGCCGTGTTCGGCCAGGACTCCGCCTGGCCGGGCCTTTATAAGGCGCCGCCCGAGCCCGTCATCCTATCAGCCGCCGCGCCCCACCAAACCCTAACCCTAGCCCGACCCCGCCGCCCGATCCGCCGCCGCCTCCGCCGCTGTCGCGCGCCGCCCCGCCGCCCGATCCGCCGCCCCGCGCCGCCGCCGACCCCGCCGGACACCGACGCCGACGGACCCCGCCGCCTCGCCGGAGGTAGCCGCCGCCGCCCGCCGGCGGTTTTCCTCGAGAAAACCGTTCGGTTTTCCATTTGGTTCGTTCGGTTTTTTTTAGTTTTCGTTTTTTTAATTAGATCAGTTTTTTTCGGTTTAGGTTAATTAGCGAGCGTTCGCTCGTTCGTTCGTTTTAACAAACGCGTTCATCATTTAGATCCAGATAACGAACGTTCGTTCGTTAATCTGTTCGTCGTTTTTCTTTTTCTCGGATTTTCTGCGATTTTTTCTGATCGCGATTTCTGATCCGATCTTCGTTTTAGTATAACTTTTCGCTCGTTTATCTGAATCAGGCAATTCAAGCGCCTGGAGTTTTATCTCGAAACCCTCTTTCCGTTTAACCAACTTAAACAAGTTTTTGCTTTTGTAAAATTTTACTTAGGTCCAGATTAGTAAACGAAGTTTGTTTCTTTCGCCGTTTGACTTTCGTTGCTTCGTTTGATTTGATTCTTTTTGCAAACCGGAGTTCTTAAGTTGAACTTTCTGGTTAGATCTCTTATTTGAGATTTACCTGTGCATTAGATGAGTAATTATTGTATACTTGTTTGTTTGTTTGCGATAGAGTACCCGGAGTGCGCCGCCTGTTACTTCGAGTCTCTAGGTTTCGCGGATCATCAGCAAGGCAAGTGACACTTTGATCATACCTCTTTACTACCCAGTTTTATTGCATTGGATCAATCCTCAAACATTGCATGATTAGGATCTAACTAAATTGTGGGTTGGGAAGTAGTTGAGGTAGTACCTATTACCTATTTCATTATCAAACTTTGGGAGTTACTTCTACGTTTGCTTACTATGCCATGCTATGCTAGTAGACGTGGATTGGGTGAGTGATATCCATGACAGATGTGAGATTGTTAATTAATGGTTTATTTAAGGTGGCAACTTAAACACACATATGGGTGGATTGAGTTACCTGGGTATTCCAGCGATTGCCTATTTTTCTTTATGGACCGCCACCCAGGCTCAAAGGGATCATGTGATTATTCATACTAGAAACTTCCGTGTGCAGCCACAAGCTACTATGGGCTCTAGCATAGTTGACTAAGTCGTGCGAACTCTTACAGTGGTAGACTAGCAGATGTAGGGGATGTAGGTGGTACGGTCTACCCGATCGTAAGGTGCTAGCGCTTCTGAATGACTATGTCTCGGTCATCCGTTTCTCAAACAACATGTAGTGCGAGAATCCCAACGGAGGAGATCGAGCCTTGTGGGGAAAAGTGCGCAAACCTCTGCAGAGTGTACAATCTAATCATGGTTAGCCGTGTCCCCGGTTATGGGCAGTCTTGAGTATCTAGTACTTGGATTATCATGTGAATCTCATCATGTTACTCTAATTAATTTTGTTGGGTTTTGATGATGATGCTTAATTGGGATTGAGAATGCTGTCAACGATTCTCAATGTTTAACAACCACCATGATAGTTAAATAAAATTTATTCCTTTGCAGTAGGGAAAAATTGGCTTTACGCAAAACTGTAACCATAGAGCTTTCCACCAGCCATATATTCATGTAGTATAGCTTTATTCTTCCATTACTCTCTATGTGTTACATTGCCAGCATATTCCATGTGCTGACCCGTTTTCGGGCTGCAACGTTCATGTTGCAGACTTTTCAGACGACGAGTAAGGTGCCTTTAGGTCGTGGTTCTATACTCAGTGATGCCGTTGGAGTTGATGGACTCGCTTATCTTCAAAGCCTTCCGCTGTTATCGTTATTAGAAGGCCTTAAGCCATATTTATTGTAATAAGTTCTCTTTTGAGACATTCGATGTAATAAGTGTGTGATAGCTACTCTGTTATAAATCCTTCAAGTACTGTGCGTGTCAGCCTTACTGATCCAGGGATGACACTGATGCACAGAGATCAGACTGTTTGAGGTCTGGTCGCTACACCTGGTGATGACAGTCTGATTGTCACAGGTCATAAGGATAGCCGGAACCGGTTTATCAACCAATGGCAAGTCCATCAAAAGATCTCGAAGCCATCCCGTTTCAACACCAGATGTGTCTAATGCCGTTAATTCTGCTTCCATTGTCGAGCTCGTTAAGATCGTTTGCTTGCAAGACTTCCTTGAAACAGCGCCACCTCCAAGAGTAAACATATACCCAGTTGTGGCCTTCATCTCATCAGCATCAGAGATCCAATTCGCATCACTATACCCTTCAAGTATCGATGGGTATCCGGTATAGTGAAGTCCATAGTTCATAGTACCTTTTAGATAGCGCATAACTCTCTCAATAGCATGCCAATGTACATCACCCGGTTTGGAAACAGACCGGCTCAGTTTGCTCACAGCAAACGCAATGTCAGGCCTCGTTGCGCTCGCTAGGTACATCAGTGAACCAATGATTTGAGAGTATCTCAATTGATCTTTAGCCATGCCTTTGGACTTTTGAATCAACACGCTAGGATCATATGGTGTTTGAGATGGTGTGCAGTCTGAATATCCAAAACGACTCAACAACTTCTCAACATAGTGGGATTGCAGAAGTGTGATCCCACCCTCATTATCTCTCAGTAGCTTGATGTTCAAGATAACATCAGCCACACCAAGGTCTTTCATCTCAAAGTTCTGAGATAGAAACGATTTGACCTCCTCAATGACTTTGAGGTTTGTTCCGAATATCAGTATGTCATCAACATACAAGCACAGTATAACTCCTTCGCCCCCACCATGGCGATAGTATACACATTTGTCAGCCTCATTAACAACGAAACCAACAGATGTCAGAGTTGTATTAAACTTATCATGCCATTGCTTAGGTGCTTGTTTCAGGCCATATAAAGATTTTATCAACCTACACACCTTTCTTTCCTGACCATCTATCGCAAAGCCATCAGGCTGTTGCATGTAGATTTCCTCCTTTAGCTCTCCATTTAGAAAAGCCATCTTAACATCCATCTGATGGACGAGAAGACCATGTGAGGCCGCCAATGAGAGTAATACTCGAATGGTGGTCAGTCTTGCCACAGGTGAATAAGTATCGAAGAAATATTTCTCTTCTTGCTGGTCATAGCCCTTGGCCACAAGCCTAGCCTTGTACATTTCAATCGTACCATCGGGCCTAAGCTTCTTTTTGAACACCCACTTACATCCCAGTGGTTTGCAACCATAGGGACGGTCAGTGATCTCCCATGTCCCGTTAGCCATGATGGAATCCATCTCGCTACGGACCGCATCCTTCCAGTAGTTAGCTTCTGGAGAGGCATACGCTTCTGAAATAGAAGTGGGAGTATCATCCACGAGGTACACGAAGAAATCATCACCAAAGGTCTTTGCAGTCCTTTGTCTCTTGCCCCTACCAAGGGTTTCCTCGTCATCCTCCTCAGGATTTTCATCATGTGTTTGTTCATAATATTCCATAGGGATGGCAGGTTCAGGAGTCTCCTCAGATTCTTGTCTAGAAGTGCTTTGCATATCTCTCATAGGAAAAATATCCTCGAAGAATTAGCATCCTTAGAATCCATAATTGTACCAACCTTCTGGTCAGGTACCTCAGATTTCACTACTAGAAATCTATAGCCAACGCTGTTCTTAGCGCAGCCCAAATTAACGCAGTCCACAGTCTTGGGTCCAAGCTTACACTTTTTGGGGATCGACACGTTGACTTTCGCCAAACAGCCCCAAGTGCGCAAGTACGAGAGTGTTGTCCTTCTCTTTGCCCATTTCTCATAGGGAGTGATCTCATTATCCTTTGTCGGAACTTTATTCAGGACATGACATGCCGTCAATATAGCCTCCCCCCACCATGCCTTGGATAAACCCGATGTATCTAACATGGCCTTAACCAAATCAGTTAGAGTACGGTTTTTCCGCTCGGCAACCCCATTTGACTGGGGTGAATAGGGAGGCGTCCTCTCATGAATAATGCCGTGTTCCGCACAGAAGGAATCAAACTCACTCGAGAAGTACTCTCCACCATGATCTGACTGGACTCGTTTAATTTTCTTTGGCTAAAGTGAAACTCGGGATTAAATCCAACTTGGCTAGCCGTGTCATAACACCGAAACTAATGTGACAAAGACATTAATGCCAAACTTCAGATTCATTAACATTCGAATGAATATGGTTCACGACTTTATTACAAAAATCTGCGAGGGAAAGGCGGAACATGCCTCCGCTCTCATAACCTTTTCCAACAAAGAGTCCATATTTCATAACAACTAATTTATTAGACTCGAAAACCAACTTAAACCCTTCTCTACATAGAAGGGAGCCACTAACAAGGTTCTTCTTGATGGCGGGGACATGCTGCACGTTCTTCAGTTGCACGATCCTTCCTGAAGTAAAGTTCAGATCGACTGTGCCAACACCATGAACAGAAGCACTCGCGCCATTCCTCATCAATACGGACCCGTGACCTGTGACCTGGTAAGAAGTTAACAATGAAATGTCAGCACACACATGAACACCTACACCTGTGTCCAACCACCAATCGGTAGGCGGAAACACTGTGTCGGTGTCAAAACTGGCGGATCTCGGGTAGGGGGTCCCGAACTATGCGTCTAGGCGGATGGTAACAGGAGACGAGGGACACAATGTTTTACCCAGGTTCGGGCCCTCTTGATGGAGGTAAAACCCTATGTCCTGCTCGATTAATATTGATGATATGGGTAGTACAAGAGTATATCTACCACGAGATCAAGGAGGCTAAACCCTAGAAGCTAGCCTATGGTATGATTGTTGTATGTTGGGGTTGTCCTACGGACTAAAACCCTCCGGTTTATATAGACACCGGAGAGGGTTAGGGTTACACAAAGTCGGTTACAATGGTAGGAGATCTGAATATCCGCATCGCCAAGCTTGCCTTCCACGCCAAGGAAAGTCCCATCCGGACACGGGACGAAGTCTTCAATCTTGTATCTTCATAGTCCAGGAGTCCGGCTGAAGGTATAGTCCGGCCATCAGGACACCCCCTAATCCAGGACTCCCTCAGTAGCCCCTGAACCAGGCTTCAATGACGACGAGTCCGACGCGCAGATTGTCTTCGGCATTGCAAGGCGAGTTCCTCCTCCAAGTTCTTCATAAAAGTTTGTAAACACCAAGGGTAGTGTCCGGCTTTGCAAAATAAGTTTCCACATATTGGCATAGAGAGAATAATATTAACACAATTCTAATCTGCTGACGTATTCCGTAGCGTGACATCATACTACGACCAAGCCTTTATTCGAATCGTTTTTACTTCCCCACCTCAGCGTATTTTGCGAGGCGGTTTCCTTGGCACGTCTTGTCAAAGCAGAGATCGTGTCCCCTTTATTTACGGGATTCTCATCAATACGGATGTGGGTAACCCAATCGTGCCCGTTAGCATGTTTTCTCAATTAAAGGCGAGTCCCAAACGGTTACGGGGAGGGCCCTTGGTATTCAACCTCTTATAAAGAGACCAAGGCCTTACTCCTTGTCAATCTCAAACGAGTTCGCCCGTCGCCTCGAGTTCCAACACCCTAGGCTCCAGATTCCAGGCGCTTCGGACCTTCGACAATGTCCGGTTCCGACCTTCGAGGCCGATGGATGCCCTCCTCCGTCACAGAGGAGGACGTGCTAAAGTAGAGAGAGGCCAAGTTCTTGACCGACGAAATTTCGCACAGGTTGCTTGCTCAAGGGCAGGCCATTCCCAGTCCCCAGCCTGGTGAGAGCGTGGTGTTCGTGTCTCACTTCCTTCGGGGGTTAGGCTTCCCAATGGATCCCTTCGTGAGGGGGCTGATGTTCTATTATGGGCTGGAATTCCACGACTTAGCTCCGGAGTCCATCCTCCATGTTTCCTCATTCATCGTCGTGTGTGAAGCGTTCCTCCGTGTTACTCCTCACTTCGGATTATGGCTCAAGACCTTTAAGGTAGAGCCGAAGATGATTGAGGGATGGCACGCAGAGTGCAGAGGCGCTGTTGTAAGCAAGAATGCTGGTGCTATATCACCGTCCCCAGGGGCACCAAGTGGGTGGCGCCGCCTGCCTTTCGCTTGGGCCCCCCAGAGCAGCTAGGGTCGTGGGTCAACATAGGCCTAGATTGGGGGCCACCCCTGGACGTGCCTTTGTTGCAGGACCGCATTAGGGATCTCTTGGAAAGAGGTCTCAGCCTGGTCAAAGTGACGCAAGTCATGCTGATCGGCCGAACACTGACTGGCAAACGCCGCCCCCTTCGTCTATGGGAGTTTAATCCGGAGGGACCGCAAGCTCTCCAGTACTTTATGGGCGCAACGCCCGCGGAGATGTATAAACTGTTCTTCGGATCACAAGCAATGTGTCCGGATTTGACCGAGGACGCAGGTCTGAGCTGCAATCGCCCGGATACTCAAGTAAGTAGCCTTGTGCCCGGACTAGTTATCCATATATTTGTCATAAACTTGCCCCTAAAAGAGCTGTCCCTTTAAACAGGAGTGGATAGCGAAAGCAAAGCTGATAAGGTGTCCGGCTCCCCTCCCTGAGACCAGGCCGGATTCCGTCCTAGTCAGGATGTTGAAGATTGTGCCTTTGAAGGAAAGTGAGGGAGGGGACAAGGGAACTACGGCCTCCTCGAAGGAGGCTGTTCGGAGGGAAAGAACCAAAAATTCCTCTCCTCCGGGGAAGAAAAGGACCGCCTCTGAAGACCCGGAGACCATGGCCTCAAAGCGGGGAAAAAATCCTCGTCAGAGGGTCCTACGCTGGGGGGTACCTCGGCCGAATTATGCCCTCAAGGGGACCAGCCCTCCAGCGAGCCGTAAGTGGAGAAATATTTTCTTTTCGAGAGATGGGGGAAACCCTTGCTATATGTCTGAGAAGATTAACCGAAATTTTACCTTGTAGCTCGGACCTCGACCCTTCTCAGCAGAGCTCGTCTTCGGGGGACCTTCTTCCAGAGATGTTGGAGAGCGGAATGCCTCCCCCTGCCGCACCACCTGGCGAGGTGGGCGACCCTGAGGTGTCGTCGTGGAGGGTTTCTCTGGATCCGGCAGGGGCGGAAGATAGCTATGTGGCCCCCCAAGGTTCTCCGCGTCCGGCCTTTGAAAGAGGCCATAGGACAAGTCCGACACCGTCTGGTGCTCGGCCGGAGGAGCTGAAGAATCTGCTGGGACGAGCTTCTATCTCAAAGGAGCACCGTGCATTGATGGGCACGGTGATTGAAAGGATTTCGTCCGCGGAAAGCGGATTGCACGAGGTCGTCAGAAGTTTACTGACGGGTTTTGAGGTACGTTAGATAATGTACACTTTTGTCAGTTGCGCATAAATAAGATGCGCCCTGTGTAGATAGTAGCCCCTGAGACTCTGTGCGTTGTCAGAAGTGATGGCGCGCAGAGGATCATAATCCCAGGTCTAAAATGTCACCTTTGAATGTAGGTGGCGAAGTGTCCGGAATCCAGCCGAACTGATGATTTTGCCAAGCTAAAGCGACAACTTGACGTGGCAGATGCCGACATTGCGCTCGTCAACAAGCGGCTTGATGAAGCTCAAGGTATGTAATTCCTCGGACGACACCTGGTAAGAGGAGCTTCATGCCAGTATCTTACAATGTGTTTTCTTTGACGCAGATGGTGCGGCCGCCGTGGAGAGTCTTCGGGCGGAACTTGCCCGAGCTAAGGAACAAGCCAGAAAAAGTGATGCGGCTGCCGAGAAGGCCCATGAAGAGCTGAGAGCCGAACAGGCTGCTCAGTGCCGGAGCAAAAAAGAGATGGCCGTGAAGCTAAAAACCGCTGCTGACCGTTGCAAGCTTCTTGAGAAAGAAGACCGGGCGAGACAGACGGACTTAGAGAAGGCCGTTGCTGATGCCAAGAACGCTCGCTCTGCGATGAGAGCTGCGAAGGAGGAGCTGCGTCAGGCCGGAGAGATTGCGTCTGGAAAGCCCTTTATGCCGCGGAGGAAGTTTTGTGATCCGAAGCTTGCTCCGTTGGACCGGATGTGGATTGTGGCGTACACCTATCTGGATTTGGCAGCGAGTGCTACTGATGCGACCGAACACTTTCGATATCAGGAAGATCGCGAAGTGGAAAAACTTTTCTGGTCACAGTTCCACAATCCAGCGCGTCGGACGATCGTCTGGCTCAATGGGCCGAACTGGATAGGTTGTCCGGACTCGCCATGAGGTGCGTCATGAGTCACCTGTGGCCGGGGAAATCGGAGTCGAAGAGTTATTTCAGCTTGGTGCAGCAGTTCCTTGGTGCGCTGCCACAAATTAATGCAATTAAGAGGTCAGCATGCATAGAGGGTGCGCGGATGGCTCTTGCCCGTGTCAATACATACTGGGTGGAAATGGAGACCACAACTGTTGCATCCCAAGATTCGAACAGAAGCCGAGTACTTGCCGAGCACTATTTTCAGGAAGTTCTGCAAGGCGCTCGTGTAATAGAGTCGCAGTGCTCGAAGGATGCTATGTTCGAATAGCATGTGCAATTGTAAAACGTTAGTTTGATAAATTGTAGGAACTTTTTATACTTGTGCCTGCAAGTATTGTAACACCTCCTGTGCGGCCGTTTAAAATATATAGAATCTGAAAGATGGCAGTCGTCGGCTTCAGCCCCCACGCAGATAATGCGGGGGTGTTCGCAAAAGGCACATTTTCACACTTGACCCAACGTCTTGGTCCTACAAAGGAGGTGATAGCGCAGCGAACTAGGCAAACTGACTATAATGCTTTATCACTTTCACTTAGCCATAGGAGCTTGACACTGGGACTATTTAGGTAGCCCCTGGTGGCGACTGCGCTCGCCCGAGTTAGGGGCGCGTGTGTGCCTGGCCGGGAAACGACCCTTCGTTAATGCGGAGGAATCCTATAGATTCCGGAGAGTCATCGAGTGGTTGACCAGACTCACGCTATATCATGATAGTCAGTTTTCGGCTTTCTCTACTGAGGTGCTCGCCTGGCCAAACCGGGGCACAATCGCAGTAGTTCTCCTGGTGCCGCCTTAGCCGATAGAGCGGAACATAAGGCAGCCGAACACAGGAGCCGGGCAACCCAACATTTGACCAAAGACATGATTCGGAGCTGATGCATATAAGGCCAAACTCACGACGGCGAACACTCCCTAAGGTATTCGGTCTTTATGAGAGCGGGTGAGGGAGTCCTGGATTAGGGGGTTTTCGGGTAGCCAGACTATACCTTCAGCCGGACTCCAGGACTATGAAGATACAAGATTGAAGACTTTGTCCCGTGTCCGGATGGGACTTTCCTTGGCGTGGAAGGCAAGCTTGGCGATGCGGATATTCAAGATCACCTACCATTGTAACCGACTCTGTGTAACCCTAACCCTATCCGGTGTCTATATAAACCGGAGGGTTCTAGTCCGAAGGACAACTTCATCATACAACAATCATACCATAGGCTAGCTTCTAGGGTTTAGCCTCCTTGATCTCGTGGTAGAGCTACTCTTGTACTACCCATATCATCAATATTAATCAAGCAGGAGTAGGGTTTTACCTCCATCGAGAGGGCCCGAACCTGGGTAAAAACATCGTGTCCCTTGTCTCCTGTTACCATCCGCCTAGACGCACACTTCGGGACCCCCTACCCGAGATCCGCCGGTTTTGACACCGACATTGGTGCTTTCATTGAGAGTACCTCTGTGTCGTCACTTTTAGGCCCGATGGCTCCTTTGATCATCAACAATGATGCGGTCCAGGGTGAGACTTTTCTCCCCGGACAGATCTTCGTCTTCGGCGGCTTCGCCCTGCGGGCCAATTCGCTTGGCCACCTGGAGCAGATCGAAAGCTACGCCCCTGTCCATCAGGTCAGGTTTGGAAGCCTGAACTACACGGCAGACATCCGCAGGGATTTGATCTTCAACGGATTCGAGCCACAGCCAAGCGCGCCGCACTGTCTCGAGGGGCATGATCTAGCTCTGCCACCGAACAGTGCCCTGGAGGCCGCAAACGCTCCGGTTCCGACCCTTAATTCGGGCCTTCTGCGCCAATCGAGGATGAGCGGTTGGACGTCACCTCGGGGGCTGCGATCCCAAAGGCGATCGAGCCGAACACCATCCCCGCACTCCGCATGACCCATTACTCCGAGGATCCGGACTCCTCTCCGGACTCCGAATCCCCGCGCCCCTGCCAATCGAATCCGATTGGGCGCCGATAATGGAGTTCACCGCCGCGGACTTCTTTCAGCACTCGCCTTTTGGCGGCATCCTAAATTCTCTAAAGTCTCTCTCTTTATCAGGAGATCCCTGGCCGGACCACGGTCAGCTAGGATGGGATACGGATGATGAAGAAATTCAAAGCCCACCCACCACCCACTTGGTAGCCACTGTCGACAATTTAAACGACGTGCTCAACTTCAACTCCGCAGACATCGACAGCATGGACGACGATGCAGGAGATACAGATGAGCCAACGCCCATAGGGCATCGGACAGCCGCCCCATCTCACGATGTGTACATGGTGGATACCCCTAAAGGAAACGACAATGAGGAAAAAGGGTATGGAACGGGGGACCGATCCCTCGAAAAGCAATCAAAGCGTCGGCGTAAACGCAGACCCAAGCCCCGCCTCGATAAAGACCCAGCCATAGAGCAGGATGAGCCGGTAGACGACGAGCAGGCCTTAGAGCAACCGTCCGAACAGGGCAACACGGATAGAGAAACCGAACATCCCTCCCCCGGCGAAAATGGCACTCCGGACGACCTTACGTCGGACAAGCCCACGAAGCAGAAGAATCTCCAAAAGAGGCTCGTTGCAACAGCACGCAGCCTGAAAAAGCATAAGCGGAAGCTAAAAACGGCGGAAGATGCACTCAGGATCAGATGGAGCAAAGTAATCAATACCGCAGATAAATACGGCGACAGTCGCCGCACTAAAAGCTATCCGAAGGGAAAGCTACTGCCCAAATTCGACGAAGAGGCCCTAGAGCCCTCGCATTCAGAAAATAAGAAAGCTACACGGTCGGATAGACGACCCCATGACCAGCATAAAGCGGCAAGCGGCGCCGCACTTAAAACGGCATGCGACCCACTTAAGGATTCGCATCATGGCCCAGTCAGGTCCATTTACGGGCCAAGAAAGCAAGCTCTCGTAAGCAATGCAATAAAGCCATCATCAGAATTTGGCGCACCCAAATACAGGGGCGCCGCGCACCCCCTATGTTTCACCGACGAGGTCCTGGACTATGAATTTCCAGAGGGATTCAAACCCGTAAACATAGAGGCATATGATGGAACAACAGACCCTGGAGTCTGGATCGAGGATTATATCCTCCACATACATATGGCCAGAGGAGATGACCTCCACGCCATAAAATACTTACCCCTTAAGCTTAAAGGGCTAGCCCGGCATTGGCTTAAAAGCCTTCCTGAAAACACAATTGGAAGTTGGGAAGAGCTCGAGGATGCTTTTCGAGCAAATTTTCAGGGGACCTATGTCCGCCCTCCAGATGCAGACGATCTCAGTCACATAACTCAACAGCCCGGAAAATCAGCTCGGCAGTTCTGGAATAGATTCCTCACTAAAAAGAATCAGATAGTCGAAGCCTTAGCAGCTTTCAGGCATAACGTCCGAGACGAATGGCTCGCCAGACACCTCGGCCAAGAAAAGCCAAGAACAATGGCCGCACTAACAAGCCTCATGACCCGCTTTTGTGCAGGAGAGGACAGCTGGCTGGCAAGATGCAACCCCAGCGACCCAAGTACATCCGAAACTAGGGATGGAAACGGAAAACCGCGACGCAACAAGGACCGTCGCCGGACTAAGGAAAAAAGTTCGAAGAGCACGGCGGTCAACACCGGATTCAAAGGTTCACGGCAGAATCAGACAAAGCCGCCCCTCCAGGATAACAGGGATGATCCATCTAACTTAAACAAAATCCTGGACAGGATATGTCAAATACACAGTACTCCCGGGAAGCCTGCTAACCATACCCACAGAGATTGCTGGGTCTTCAAACAATCCGGCAGTCTCAACGCCGAACACAAGGGGCTCGACACACCAAGCGAAGACGAGGACGAACCCCAAAAGCAGAGCACTAGGAAACAAAAGAGCTTCCCACAAGAAGTAAAAACAGTAAACTTACTTCAATAACAAAACGTGCGGCGCCCATAAAGGTACGCACCACACGACCTATCCCAAAGGGGCCTCGCCACTGGTTGTCAAAGCCAATCATCTTCGATCAGCTGGACTATTCTAGAAGTATCAGGAACGCAGGATGGGCTGCCTTGGTACTCAATCCAATAATTGGCGGACTCCAGTTTTCAAATGTCCTTATGGACGGCGGGAGTGGACTAAACCTGATATATCAGGACACAATCCGTCACATGGGGATAGACCCAGCAAGAATCCGCCGCAGCAAAACCTCCTTTCAAGGAGTAACGCCCGGTCCGGACACCCATTGCATGGGTTTTCTCCGGCTCGAAGTTATATTCGGCCCTACCAATAACTTCCGCCGCGAAAAGCTGACTTTCCACATCATCCCATTCTCAAGTCACTATCAAGCACTGCTGGGACGCGAAGCTTTCGCCCGCTTTAATGCAATACCGCATTATGCATCTCTCACGCTTAAAATGCCCGGTCCACGAGGCATCATTTCTTTGAAGGGGAAGCACTGAAGTGCGCCTCCCCCAAGCGGAGGACTGTGCGGCCGCTTTAACAGCCCCACAGTAAAATGGCTTCACTGGCCAAAAAACTTCGGAATAGGTCATTAAAGACCACGAACATGGATAGACGAGTTCAGCACAAAATTATCATTAACGCAGGCTTAGTGGCCATACACCCCCGCACTAGGGGCTCCGTACATATACAATAAGAGACAATAAAGCTCAATTTGATATATTCTACTTTGTACTTTGTTTATTTAAAAAAAAACTTTTGTTCGGCACTTCCCATTTTCAACTCAGTTCCTCTCTTTTACAGATGAACGTCATGCGGCGCCCGTCCAGGATACGACACAACGGATACACAGGCGCAGACGTGCAGTAGGGACCCGTCCTGAGGATTCTTTTTAGATTAAGACCCTGCGTAAACCTTTTTTACTGTCTCTTGTTGCTACACATCCCCTGGTTTTCTCTGATATAACCAAGGAGGAGGCTGGCGTCTTGGCATGTGGCCACGTCAGAATTTTTGGGCGTACCTGGACACTAGGGGCTTTTTAATAAAGAGTGTTGTTTTGCCCGCACTCATAAAGACCGAACACCTTAGGGAGTGTTCGGCGTCGCGAGTTTTGGCATTATATGCATCAGCTCCGAATCATGTCTTTGGTCAAATGTTGGGTTGCCCGGCTCCTGAGTTTGGCTACCTTACATTCCGCTCTATCGGCTAAGGTAGCACCAGGAGAACTACTGCGATTGTGCCCCGGTTCGGCCGGGCGAGCACCTCAGTAGAGAAAGCCGAAAACTGACCGTCATGATGTAGCGTGAGACTGGTCAGCCACTCGATGACCTATCGGAATCTATAGGATTCCTCCGCTTTAACGAAGGGTCGTTTCCCGGCCAGGCACATACGCGCCCCGAACCCGGGCGAGCGCAGTCGCCACCAAGGGGCTACCTAAATAGTCCTACTGTCAAGATCCTATGGCTAAGTGAAAGTGTTAAAGCATTATAGTCCGGTTGCCTAGCCCGTTGCGCTATCACCTCCTTTGTAGGACCAAGACGTTGGATTAAAGTGTGAAAATGCGTCTTCTGCGAGCACCCCCGCACTATGTGCGTGGGGGCTGAAGCCAACGACTGCCATCTTTCAGATTTTGTATATACATATCTTAAAACGGCCGGACAGGAGGTGTTCTCAATAATTGAAGGCACAAGTATAAAAGGCCACTACAATTTACAAAATATAGCTTTATAATTACATATCCTATCATAAAATAGCATCCTTCGAGCACTACGTGTCTATTACACGAGCGCCTTCAAGGACTTCCTGAAAATAGTGCTCGGAGGATACTCGGCTTTTGTCCGAGTCTCGGGACGCAACAACGGGGGTCTCCATCTCTGCTCAGTATGTTTTGACTCGGGCAAGAGCCATCCGTGCGCCCTCTATGCATGCTGACCTCTTCATCGCATTGATACACGGCACCACGTCAAGAAATTGCTGCACCAAGCTGAAATAACTCTTCGGCTCCGACCTCCCCAGCACAGATGACCCATGACGTACTTCATGGCGAGTCCGGACAACCTATTCAGTTCGGCCCATTGAGCCAGGCGATCGTGCACTGCCAGTGGACGCTCTGGATTGTAGAACTGCGACCAGAAAAGCTTTTCCACTTCGTGATCTTTTTGATCTCGAAAGTGTTCGGTCGCATCAGCAGCACTCGCTGCCAAATCCAGAAAGGTGTCCTCCACACTCCACATCTGGTCCAACGGAGCAAACTTCGGATCGCAAAACTTCCTCCGCAGCATAAAGGGCTTCCCAGGCGCAATTTGTCCGGCTTGATGCAGCTCCTCCTTCGCAGCTCTCATCATAAAGAGAGCGTCCTTGGCATCAGCAACGGCCTTCTCTAAGTCCGTCTGCCTCGCCCGGTCTTCTTCCTGAAGAAGCTTGCAATGGTCAGCAGCGCCCTTTAACTTCACGGCCATCTCGGCCATCTCCTCCTTGCTTCGGCAGTGAGCAGCCTGTTCGGCTCTTAGCTCTTCAAGGGCTTTCTCGGCAGCCGCATCGCTTTTTCGGGCTTGTTCCTTAGCTCGGGCAAGTTCTGCCCTAAGACTCTCCACGGCGGCCGCACCATCTGCGTCAAGCACATACATTGTAACACACTGGCATGAAGCTCCTATTACTAGCTGCCGCCCGATGAATTACATACCTTGAGCCTCATCAAGCCGCTTGTTGACAAGCGCGATGTCGGCATCTGCCACGTCAAGTTGCCGCTTCAGTTCGGCCAAATCATCACTCCGGCTCGATTCTGGACAGTTCGCCACCTATATACAAAGGCGACATTTAAGACCTGAGATTATGATCCTCTGTACGCCGTCAATATTGACAACGCACAGAGTCTCAGGGGCTACTATCTACACAGGGTGCATCTTACTTATGCGCAACTGAAAAAAAATGTACATTAACTAACGTACCTCAAAACCCGTCAATAAACTCTTGACATCCTCATGCAATCCGCTTTCTGCGGATCAAATCCTTTCAATCACCGCACCCATCAACGCACGGTGTTCCTCTGAGATAGAAGCTCGCCCCAACAGAATCTTTAGCTCCTCTGGCCGAACACCAGACGTGCCGGACTTGTCCTATGGCCTCCTTCGAAGGCCGGACGCGGAGAACCTTGGGGGGCCACATGACTATCTTCCGCCCCTGCCGGATTTGGAGAAGCCCTCCGTGACGACACTTCAGGTTCGCCCACCTTGCTAGGCGGGACGGCGGTAGGAGGCGTTCCGCTCTCCATCATCTCCGGAAGAAGAACCCCCGAAGAAGAGTTCTGCTGAGAAGGGCTGAGGTCCGAGCTACAAGGTAAAATTTTGGTTAATCTTCGCAAATATAAATCAAGGATTTCTCTCATCCCTCAAAAGGAAAATCTTTCTCTACTTACGACTCGCTGGAGGGCTGACCCCTTTGAGGGCGTAGTTTGGCCGAGGAACTCCCCGGCGTCGGACCCTCTGACAAGGATTCCCCCCCCCCCCCGCTTCGAGGCCATGGCCTCCGGGTCGTCAGAGGCGGCCCTCTTCTTCCTCTTAGGAAAGGAATTGTCGGTTCCTCCCTTCGGAGCAGCCTCCTTCGAGGAGGCCATAGTTTCCTTGTCCTCCCCCTTACTTCCCTCCAAAGGCATTATCTTTAACATCCTGACAAGCACGGGATCCGGCCTGGTTTCGGGAAGGGGAGCCAGACACCTGATCAGCTTTGCCTTCGCTATCCACTCCTGTTTAAAAGGACAACTCTTTTAGGGGCAAATTTATGACAATTATACGGATAGCAGGTCCGGGCACAAGGTTACTTACTTGAGT
This sequence comes from Aegilops umbellulata, assembly GCA_032464435.1. NCBI lineage: Eukaryota > Viridiplantae > Streptophyta > Magnoliopsida > Poales > Poaceae > Aegilops > Aegilops umbellulata. The sequence goes on from CP136056.1 coordinate 516,058,034, forward strand.
ATCCGGGCGATTGCAGCTTAGGCATGCGCCCTCGGTCAAATCCGGACACATCGCTTGTGATCCGAAGAACAGTTTATACATCTCCGCGGGCGTTGCGCCCATGAAATTCTGGAGAGCTCGCAGTCCCTCTGGATTAAACTCCCACAGGCGAAGGGAGCGACGTTTGCCGGGCAATATCCGGCGAATCAACATGACCTGCGTCACCTTGACCAGGCTGAGGTCTCCTTCTAAGAGATCCCTAATGCGGCCCTGCTACAAGGGCACGTCTTTGGGTAACCCCCAATCTAACCCTTTGCTGACCCATGATGTTAGCCGTGGTGGGGGACCCGAGCGAAAGGCAGGAGGCGCCACCCACTTGGAGCCCCTGGGAGCGGTGATATAGAACCACTCTCGTTGCCACAAGCCGAGCTCCTCTTGAAAAGAGCCCTTGGGCCATGGAGCATCAGCATTCTTGCTTATAACAGCGCCTCCGCACTCTGCGTGCCGTCCCTCGGTCATCATCGGCTCCACTTTAAAAGTCTTGAGCCATAATCCGAAGTGAGGAGTAACACGGAGGAACACTTCACACATGACGATGAATGAGGAAATATGGAGGATGGACTCCGGAGCTAAGTCATGGAATTCCAGCCCGTAATAAAACAACAACCCCCTCACAAAGGGATCCATTGGGAAGCCTAACCCCCGAAGGAAGTGAGACATGAACACCACGCTATCACCGGGCTGGGGACTAGGAATGGCCTGCCCTTGAGTAGGCAACCTCTGCGAAATTTCGCCGGTCAGGAACTTAGCCTCTCCCAACTTTAGCATGTCCTCCTTCGTGACGGAGGAGGGCGTCCATCGGCCTTGAAGGTCAGAACCGGACATGGTCGAAGGTCCGAAGCGCCTGGAATCTGGAGCCTAGGGTGTTGGAACTCGAGGCGACGGGCGAACTCGTTTGAGATTGGAAAAAGGAGTAAGGCCTTGGTCTCTTTATAAAGAGGTTGAATACCAAGAGTCCTCCCCGTAGCCGTTTGGGACTCGCCTTTAATCGAGGAAACGTGCTAACGGGCACGATTGGGTTACCCACGTCCGTATTGATGAGAATCCCGTAAAATGGGGCACACGATCTCTGCTTTGACAAGACGTGCCAAGGAAACCGCCTCGTGAAACGTGCTGAGGTGGAAAAGTAAAAACGATTCGAGTAAAGGACTTGGCCGTAGCATGATGTCACGCTACGGAATACGTCAGCAGATTAGATTTGTGATAATGTTATTCTCTCTATGGCAATATGTGGAAACTTATTTTGCAGAGCCGGACACTATCCTTGGTGTTTAAAATGTTCTTGAAGAACTTGGAGGAGGAACCCGCCTTGCAATGCTGAAGACATTCTGCGCGCCGGACTCGTCGTCATTGAAGCCTGGTTCAGGGGCTACTGAGGGAGTCCTGGATTAGGGGGTGTTCGGGTAGCCGGACTATACCTTCGGCCGGACTCCAGGACTATGAAGATACAAGATTGAAGACTTCGTCCCGTGTCCGGATGGGACTTCCCTTGGCGTGGAAGGCAAGCTTGGCGATGCGGATATTCAAGATCTCCTACCATTGTAACCGACTCCGTGTAACCCTAACCCTATCCGGTGTCTATATAAATTGGAGGGTTCTAGTCCGAAGGACAACTTCATCATACAACAATCATGCCATAGGCTAGCTTCTAGGTTTTAGCCTCCTTGATCTCGTGGTAGATCTACTCTTGTACTACCCATATCATCAATATTAATCAAGCAGGAGTAGGGTTTTACCTCCATCGAGAGGGCCCGAACCTGGGTAAAAACATCATGTCCCTTGTCTCCTGTTACCATCCGCCTAGACGCACAGTTCGGGACCCCCTACCCGAGATCCGCCGGTTTTGGCACCGACAGCGGGCGAGGCAACACTCTTAGGTATAAGCCCCTAGTGTCCAGGTACGCCTAGAAATTCTGACGTGGCCACATGCCAAGACACCAGCCTCATCCTTGGTTATACTACAAAGAACCAGGGGATGTGTATCAACAAGAGACAGTAAAAAAGGTTTACGCAGGGTCTTAATCTGAAAAGAATCCTTGTAACGGGTCCCTGCTGCACGTCTGCGCCTGTGTCTCCGTTGTGCCGTATCCTGGACGGGCGCAGCACGATATTCATCTGTAAAAGAGAGGAAATAAGTTGAAAAAGGGTCGTGCCGAACAAAAGTTATATTAAATAAACAAAGTATAAAGTAAAATATGTAAAATTGAGCTTTATTGTCTCTTGTTTTATATGTGCGGAGCCCCTAGGGCAGGGGTATATGGCCACTGAGCCTTTATCAATGATTCTTTTGTGCCGGACTCGTCTATCCATGTCCGTGGTCTTAATGACCTGTTCAGATGTTCTGGTTGGTGAAGCCATTTCATTGTGGGGCTGTTAAAGCGGCCTCACAATCCTCCGCTCGGGGGAGGCGCACTCAATGCTTCCCCTTCAAAGAGATGATGCCTCGTGGACTTGGCATCTTAAGCGTAAGAGATGCATAATGCGGTATTGCGTTAAAGCGGGCGAAAGCTTCGTGTCCCAGCAGTGCTTGATAGCGACTTGAGAATGGGACATGTGGAAAGTCAGCTTTTCGCGGCGGAAGTTATTGGTAGAGCCGAATATAACTTCGAGCCGGAGAAAACCCATGCAATGGGTGTCCGGACCTGGCGTTACCCCTTGAAAGGAGGTTTTGCTGTGGCGAATTCTTGTTGGGTCTATCCCCATGTGGCGGATTGTGTCCTGATATATCAGGTTTAGTCCACTACCGCTGTCCATCAAGACATTTGTAAACTGGAGTCCGTCCATTATTGGATCGAGTACCAAGGCAGTCCAGCCAGCGTTCCTGATACTTCTAGAATAATCCAGATGATCGAAGATGATTGGTTTTGACAACCAGTGGCGAGACTCCTTTGGGATAGGCCGTATGGCACGTACCTTTATGGGTGCCGCACGTTTTGTAATGTGAAGTAAGTTTACTCTTTTTACTTCTTGTGGGAAATTCCTTTGCTTCCTGGTGCTCTGCTTTTGGGATTCATCATCGTCTTCGCTTGGTGTGTCGAGCCCCTTGTGTTCGGCGTTGAGTCTGCCGGATTGTTTGAAAACCCAACAATCTTTGTGGGTATGGTTAGCAGGCTTCCCAGGAGTACTGTGTATTTGACAAATCCTGTCCAAGATTTTGTTTAGGCTGGATAAATCATCTCTGTTATCCTGGAGGGGCGGCTTTTTCTGATTCTGCCAAGAGCTTTTGAATCCGGCATTGACTGCCGTGCTTTTCAGACTGTTTTCCTTGGTCCGGCAACGATCCTAGTTGCGTCGCGGTTTTCCGTTTCCATCCCTAGTTTCAGATGTACTTGGGTCGCTGGTGCTACATCTTGCCAACCAGCTGTCCTCTCCTGCGCAAAAGCGGGTCATGAGGCTTGTCAATGCGGCCATTGTTCTTGGCTTTTCTTGGTCGAGGTGTCTGGCGAGCCATTCGTCTCGAACGTTGTGCCTAAAAGCTACTAGGGCTTCGGCGTCCGGACAGTCGACTATCTGATTCTTCTTAGTAAGGAATCTATTCTAGAACTGCCGAGCTGACTCTCCGGGCTATTGGGTTATGTGACCGAGATCGTCTGCGTCCGGAGGGCGGACATAGGTCCCTTGAAAATTTGCTCGGAAAGCGTCCTCGAGCTCTTCCCAACTTCCAATTGTGTTTCCAGGAAGGCTTTTAAGCCAATGTCGGGCTGGTCCTTTAAGCTTGAGGGGTAAGTATTTGATGGCGTGGAGGTCATCTCCTCTAGCCATATGTATGTGGAGGATATAATCCTCGATCAGACTCCAGGGTTTGTTGTTCCATCATATGCCTCTATGTTTACGGGTTTGAATCCCGCTGGAAATTCATAATCCAGGACCTCATTAGTGAAACTTAGTGGGTGTGCGGCGCCCCTGTATTTGGGTGTGCCGGATTCGGATACTGGCTTTATTGCATTGCTTATGAGAGCTTGCTTTCTTGGCCCATAAATGGACCTGGCTGGGCCATCTTTTTGATGCGAATCCTTAAGTGGGTCGCGTGCCGGCTTGAGTGCGGCGCCGCTTGCCGCTTTATGCTGGTCATGGGGTCGTCTATCCGACCGGGTGGCTTTCTTATTTTTTGAATGCGAGGGTTCTAAGGCCTCTTCGTCGAATTCGTGTAGTAGCTTTCGCTTCGGATAGCTTTTAGTGTGGCGACTGGCGCCGTATTTGTCTGCGGTGTTGATTACTTTACTCCATCTGATTCTGAGTGCATCTTTCGCAGTTTTTAGCTTCCGCTTCTGCTTTTTCAGGCTGCGAGCAGTTGCAACGAGCCTTTTGTGGAGGTTCTTCTGCTAGTGGGCTTATCCGGCGTAAGGTCGTTTGGAATGCCATTTTCGCCGGCGGAGGGTTGTTCAGTTTCTTTCTCCGGGTTGCCCTGTTCCGACGGTTGCTCTAAGGCATGCTCGTCGTCTGCCGGCTCATCCTGCTCTATGGCTGGGTCTGTATCGAGGCGGGGCTTGGGGCGGCGTTTACGCCGACACTTTGATTGTTTTTCGAGAGATCGATCCCTCGTTCCATCCCCGTGTTCCTCGTTGTCGCTTCCTTTAGGGGTATCCACCATGTACACATTATGAGATGAGGTGGCTGTCAAATGCCCTATAGGCATTGGTTCATATGCGTCTCCTGCATCGTCTTCCATGCCGTCGATGTCTTTGAAGTCGAAGTTGAGCACGTCGTTTAAATTATCGACGGTGGCTACCAAATGGGTGGTGGGTGGGTTTTGAATTTCTTCATCATCCGTATCCCATCCTTGCTGACCGTAGTCCGGCCAGGGCTCTCCTGATAAAGAGAGAGACTTTAGTGACTTCAGGATGTCGCCCAAGGGCGAGTGCTGAAAGATGTTTGCGGGGGTGAACTCCATAATCGGCGCCCTGGGCAGGCGCGCGGACGGCTCGGAGTCCGGAGAGGAATCCGGCTCCTTGGAGTCACGGGCCATGCGGAGTGTGGGGCTGGTGTTCGGCTCGATCGCCTTTGAGATCGCAGCCCCCGAGGTGGTGTCCAACCACTCATCCTCGATCGACGCAGTAGGCTCCGAATTGAGGGACGGAACCAATGCGCGTGCGGCCTCCAGGACACTGTTCGGCGGCAGAGCTACACTACAAGAAATATGTCAACTTGTGACCACCACTATTGGTCACTGAAAGGTCACAAATTTCCATTTACGACCTTTTTGTGAGCAAAAACAGAAGGTCAAAAGCTGGCCGTCGTAAACTGACTATAGCGACCTTTCTTCTGGAATGGTCAAAGACGTTTACGACCAAAATATTCCTACTGTGGCGTTTTGGTCATTAGCAACCTCCCCCAGGCCACGTAGGCATCCAGCGTGGCAAGCTGATGTGGCACAAGATTCAGCCCGGTCCAATTGGGTGTTTTACATGGGCCGAGCCCATTAATTCGGCCTTTTTAATGTATTTTTCCTATTAATTTTGGGTTGACTTCATGGGCCAAGCCCAACATTGCAGCCTTTTTATTTCCAGGGCATGATCCTTTTTTAGACCATTTATTTTTTGGGTCGCATCTATTTCTCAATTGGGCCTCAGCCTTTTTACAGTCCATTTCCTTAATTTTTAGTTTTTTCCCTATGAATATTATTTGGAAAATGCCCATTTTAGATGCCAAATACTATTAGGCCCCACTTGTCAGGTTCTAATTAAAGACAAACCAGGTTTCAATTTCCACACAATTATTTCAGTCAGAACAGCAAAGAAATGAAAATTTTCAAACCACATGCCAATTTTGGCTAAGAGCACAATCTTTACATAATTCATTTCACCATCACCATTACATGTGATACTATCACAACATATAACTACTACAACTACACTCCTGACTTTTTCACTTTCACTTTTAGGCTGGAGCTTCTTAAGTGAAAGGAAACACCACTTCTCAATATGTTCATACACGCTGAACGAAGGCACCTACCAATAAATCAAAAGAGTTGGAAAAAATAAAAAAAATATAGAAAGCAGCTAGGGTCTAAATCATGAAGCATCTCTACATATTCATTTTCAGAATGAGACCTGTCATATGATTGGAATTTGGTACCAGAAATGACATCAAGAAATGCAAATAGATTTATGCACATAGTATCATGTTGTATCTCAGTTGTAAGAATACGAACAGATTCATGCACAAAAGCTTTTGATCAAGCAAACAGCTAATTTACTCAAGTATCAATGGCACGTATGCTGAAGAGCAATGGTATGAACAATAATATCATTAGTATTAGCTTTGATGTGCATTTGTTTGTCAATTGCAATTACACAAAACAGGATATAATGTTTCCTTGGTGCAGAACATACATGTTTGGCAAGGATAGAACTGGTCGACTACGAAATAAATATGGAAACACAAACAAAGATGGCCCAGTAGGATACGAAGCAACTGGGCATTTTAACTGCTTAAAACCGGTTACGAGTTCGACAAGAAAAATATTAGCAACGCCATTTCCTAATATAATCGGTGAACCACAATAGAGTGTAATTAATGGAGAGTGCTGGCTGTACTGAATGCAAAACATGCATGGTCGAGTCGAAGATCCGCTGCAGCCACGACATCGATCAACCTTCATTCAGTTGAGAACAACCTTGTAAACTACTGAAATTAAAACATTTTGGAGCAGAAGCTTACTTGAAGGGCAAAGAACTCGGTGTTGAGGTTCTGGGAGTTCTACAGGATGTGCACCACTTGCAGCCACATCTCAGGGTTATTTTGTAGATCCCGCAGTATCAGATCAGCGGCACTCCTCTGAAACAAAGCAGCCCATTTTCAGTCAACATAAACCATAGCAGTAGTAACACAACAGCAACACTGCACACCCAGACCCATCTACGATAGCATGCAATCGGTTTCCAGGATGGAGAAGTAGAAACAATTGTTCAGAAAGGAAGCACATTTGACTGAAGTACCAACTTTCAGAGTTTGTATAGCATCATGAACATGCAACTGTAAATCATATGTTACCACACTAGAATGCTATCTAGAAAGAAAGATAGAAGGTAGGCGCCTATCATTTTGCACATACACACACTAACAGAAACGAAACAAGCAGATTGGAAGGCTTGCTGCACATCCTGTGCAGGGGCATCGCCGTAAACATAATTGTAGACAAACTAGGGTGGTGCTATTCTGTAGCAAACAAAATTATTGGATCCATACAAAGTAAAGTAATTAGGCAGCCTTGAGGAACCCAAATCCATGGCTGCTAGATCGAATGAAATAAGGAGGGGAGAGGGGATGGAGGGGAGTTGGGTGGCTGGACGACGGCGCCGTGGATTTCGAGGTCCAGGTGGAAGAAGCCCTTGACGGCAGCGGCTATGGTGGCTGGGTGCGCCCCTCCTGCTCCTCCTCCTCGAGCAGGACAAGGCCGGCAACTACACTGTGAGGAGAAGGCCCTCCTCTCCTCTCCAGTCGTCGTCCTGGTCGCTTGCCGGCATGGCCAACCTGCATAGACGAGACAAGAAGGGGTCGGGGGGGGGGGAGAGAACAAGAGAGCAGAGGAAGAGGGGAGGCACGAGCATCATATCAGGTATTGCATAAGTACATGTTATCATATCAGGTATTCCATAAGGACATCTAGGGACATATATAAAGCATCAGATTAATATAAGTTCTTCCATTATCAGAAAAGACCATGAAACAGACATTCTGAAACCAACTAACATCTAATATAATCAGAATACAAAGTAAATAGACTGTAAACTGAAGAAAATATTATAGTGTGGATAATAAATTTAGATAAAGGGGTGCATTGCATCTCAAATCACATTTCTGTTGGTATATACAAATTTAGAATGGATCATTGTATAAACAACCTAGAGATCTTTTATGCATCAAACAGCATAACCATTAAACCAACATAATCTACCCAAACAAGGACAGTCTAACATCAGGTATTTCTACTTGTAATACGAGTGACGGATCAACAATAGCAGTCTAACATCAGTAAGTACAGTACTTGTTAAACAAACGCTGCCCAGCAGGTACCCAGGTTTCGGGTAATCACAGGGCATCCATCATCCAACCAATGATTTGGTAGAATTCAACCAATGCACAGAAGCAAAGTTCCACAATTGCTAGCTAGGTGTTTGCAAAGGAAAATGAATCACGATTTCTTTTGTTATGAATCATTCAAATGAGGGGGGTTACTTCTTATCCTTTAATTTTAATGCATCAGCGAACCACAGAAATCACACTTAGGAATAACTAATGATCAATGCTGCCACGAATCTCCTAGTAGCGTGTAGTGGAACCCCTGTAGTTATACCTGGATCTCTGTGAGTGCCTCGATGCGCTTCCTGACCTTGGGCCACAGACTCTCGAGCAGGTCGATGTGCCGCGCCACCAATCCCTACAGCGTGTTCTGCACAACCACCGCTGCACCTTGCTGCTGCCCATCGCACGGTAATTCATCTCAATTTTGTGGTCTGCGTAATGAACAAACAATCAAGCATCAGCATCTCTATACACTCAGCAAGCAACAATAATAAAAGCAACAAGGCCAAGCACGGGAAGAAGCCAACAGTAGCTGCCCAGGCCGGCCCCTTCAGCTGGGGCAGTGCACTGAATTCTGACCAGTACAACAGTAATTTTGCGCAAGCATGTATGAATTGAACAGACATAGATTATAACTAAACCTTTGCCAATACAGCAGCACTTTTTCACAAAGATATATGAAGTAAACTGAACACACATAGATCCTAACTGAACTCTTGCCAGTACAGCAACATTAAGTTCTGAAGATGAATAGTATAGACGATCTCTCTATTTCTTCACTAGTGCACATCAAGAGCATGGAACGGAGCTTACAATTGCGGATGCGGGCGGCCGGGTAACCGCACGAGGAGCAGGTGCTCTTCTAGAGGTGGAAGCTGCGATGGCCGTAGTGGATGCAGAGCGTGTGGGAGAGAGGGCCTCTCTGGGAGGGAGGGGAGGATCTTGGCGCAGCAGCGGGGGCCGGCTGGATCCAGTCGATGAGGTCGCAAGATCTGAGGCGGAGCTTCTGCTGGTGGCGTCCATGGCCTTGGCTAGAGCTGCTATTCATTCCCTGTGATACACAGAGGCCGCAAGGTGACGGAGAGGGAAGGGAAAGGCAGAGGAGGAGGAGGAGGAGGGGATGGGGACAAGACGAACCTCGCCAAGGACGTCAGGGAAGAGACGGCATCCGCGGTGGCGGCTAGGGTTAGCCGCGTGCTGGTGGGTGGGTCGCGCGAGGAGCACCAAATCCGGTCGATGGAGATGGTGAAGTGGCCAGAGGAGAGTCCGGTGGAACTGCTCGATCTAGATGGGGAGACGGTGCAGCGGGCAGAGGAGCTGCTCGATCCAGATAGGCGGCGGTGTCCCGGATCTCACGGGAGGAGGGGCTATGCGCCGCCCTGATCCTGGATCCGGCGGCCTCTAGCCTCGCCGTCGCCATCGCCGGTGGCTGCTCTGGCTGGCGCCATGGGTGGTGGATCGGGGAGAGGGAGGTGGAGGTGGCGGCGGCAGGGAGGAACGGAGCTCTAGGGTTCGGGCAAGAGGGAGAGAGGCTGGATGAATGGATCGATGGATGGATGCTTTCTGCGGTGGGCTTGAGTAATGGATCGATGGATGGATGTTTGCCATGTCAGTGATCCATGCCACACCAGATTCCACCAATCATCATTCAGCTTGTGTAATTTTGTTTTTTCTTTTGTTTTTTTATATTTTGTACCCTCTTATTCTAGGTAAACATTCAACATATTACCCGCTTATATTTTTTAAAATGACCCAATATTTTGCACAAGTGTGTATCTTGGGATGACAAACAATGTTGATTTTAGGGGTTTTTTGTTTTCTTTGCACAAAAAATCATTTTTTAATTTTTGGAGTGCCAATAATCAGGTTTTTTCTGAAGGATCTACCATATATTCTTTGCACAAATGGACCAAATCATTTTTATAAAATACTAGGCCATATATAATGCACAATTGACAAAATGGTTGGGTGAAAAAAGTTTTGATCAACCTCTGATGAAAAAGACAAATTGTCGTCGATTCAGCTGGAAACGGGTCAAATTTGAACTATAGCTGCCTCATAGTTTGCTCTTTATTTTTTCCAAAAATCATTTCTAGGTACATAAGTATCTATTTAATCATATAAACACCAAAAAAAATTCCAAGATTCAACCACTAGCTAGGAACGGTCAAGCCCGCCGTTTTGACCGCATTTTGAAACGGGCATAAAAAAGTTCAAAAAAAATAAAAAAATTGGAAAACCTTTGCATTGTGTCATTATATGTGACCAAGTTTCCAGGAAAAATAATAAACTTGTAATACGGTAATTATTTTAGAAAAGTGTTCTCATAAATGAGCTATCATGTGTGAAGATTCATGGATTTCAACCCAAACGCTCAATCTCATGGCCACATTCATGGCATAGTTTGTTCAAATGATCTCATATTGTGCACAAGGGTGCATCTTGGAATTCCAAACAATGTTGCCAAAGGGAGTTTTCATTTTCTTTGCACGGAAAATTCATTTTCCATTTTTCGAGTGCCCGAAATGAGGTTTTTTTGTGAAGGACCTACCATATATTTGTTGCAAAATTGTACCAAATCATTTTTATAAAATACTAGGACATATTTAATGCACAATTGATAAAATGGTTGGGTGCCAAAAGTTTTGATCCACCTCTGGTGAAAAAGACAAATTCCCGCTGATTCAGCTGGAAGCGGGTCCAATTTGAACTGCAGCTGCCTCATAGTTTGCTATTTATTTTTTCCAAAAATCATTTCTAGGTAAATAAGTATCTATTTAATCAGAGAAACATTAAAAGTTTTCCAAGATTCAACCACTAGCTAGGAACGGTCAAGCCTGCCGTTTTGACCGCATTTTGAAACGGGCATAAAAAATTCAAAAAAAATCAAAGAATTCGAAAACCTTCGCATTGTGTCATTATATGTGACCAAGTTTCCAGGAAAAATAATAAACTTGTAATACGGTAATTATTTTAGAAAAGTGTTCTCATAAATGAGCTATCATGTGTGAAGATTCATGGATTTCAACCCAAACGCTCAATCTCACGGCCACATTCATGGCATAGTTTGTTCAAATGATCTCATATTGTGCAAAAGGGTGAATCTTGGAATTCCAAACAATGTTGCCAAAGGGAGTTTTCATTTTCTTTGGACGAAAAAACCATTTTCCATTTTTCGAGTGCCCGAAAGGAGGTTTTTTTGTGAAGGAACTACCAAATAATTGTTGAAAAATTGGACCAGATCATTTTTATAAAATACTAGGCCATATTTAATGCACAATTGACAAAATGGTTGGGTGTAAATTGTTTTGATCCACCGCTCATGAAAAAGACAAATTTCCGCCGATTCAGATGGAAGCGGGGCAAATTTGAACTGCAACTGCCTCATAGTTTGCTCTTTATTTTTTTCAAAAATCATTTCTAGGTAAATAAGTATCTATTTAATCAGAAATACATGGTTTGATGGAGAGACATCGAGGTTTGGATGGTGGCCGAGGGCCCGAACTCTAGAGCGCGTAAGCTCGCATGCCCGCCGCGTGGTCACCGCGTGACCGTGGTGTTGCCATGTGTTCTGGGTGGCCTAGACATGTCTAGTGGGTTGGGCACTCCCCATGTAGGTGCTAGGAAGAAAATTACAACATAAGATTCTCACGAGGAGACCGATCGGTGCTCAAACATGAATTAGCAGCCAAGTGTTTGATTAGCGGTACGGGAAATGTACATGGCTAATGGGCGTGGGTTTTGGCTGAAGATGATCAGTTACTAATAAGACCGTCTTCACAAATTTTCAGCTCAAATGGAGGAGCCTAGCTGGTACTTGCTTTGCAAACCACCACACTGGACATAAATACGAATGTTGAAGCTCGGCTCAAAATAATGAATGGATTGAGCTGCCATTTGGTGGAGGATGGTTATTTGGGCATAGGAAAGCACTGTAGAATATGGGTACAATTTGGACATGCCAAAGTGGTACTTCCTTCACAAACTGTTACTCTGAACAGAATAGGAAAATGAATATTTTTGAATTATTTTTGAACTAGGCAAGGATGGTTTTTACATATTTGACGAAGATATGACCCAAAGAATTTATGATTTTTTTTTGGGAATTTTGGGAATGACAGAAATATAGGTTGCTTCACAACCTAGGGCAAAAACTGCCACATGGACATGCCACATAGGCAAAACTGATGAGGTGGCGCCTAGTCATAGCAACCCACCACAATTTACAAGGCTATGACCATCTATATTGGTCGTTAACAACTAGAAATAAGGCAGCAGACTAGCGCTGTTTGCTTTATGACCTTTTCGTGTGAGGAAATTACGACCTTTCTGACCAAAATGGTCGCAATGGTTTAGGGTTTGGAGCCCCCCGAACAGCTTTTGACCAATTGGTCTGAAATGGTCATAAATTTATGACCAATTCTTCGAGGGTCACTGACAGAAGGTCATAAGTTGACATATTTCTTGTAGTGCTAGGTCATGCCCATCGAGACAGTGCGGCACGCTTGGTTGTGGCTCGAATCCGTCGAAGATCAGGTCCTCGCGGATGTCGGCTGTGTAGTTTAAACTTCCAAATCTAACCTGATGGCCAGGGGCGTAGCTTTCGATCTGCTCCAGGTGGCCAAGCGAATTGGCCCGCAGTGCGAAGCCGCCGAAGATGAAGATCTGTCTGGGGAGAAAAGTCTCACCCTGGACCGCATCATTGTTGATGATCAAAGGAGCCATCAGGCCTAAAAGCGATGACACAGAGGAACTCTCAATGAAAGCACCAATGTCGGTGTCAAAACCGGCGGATCTCGGGTAGGGGGTCCCGAAATGTGCGTCTAGGCGGATGGTAACAGGAGACGAGGGACACAATGTTTTACCCAGGTTCGGGCCCTCTTGATGGAGGTAAAACCCTACGTCCTGCTTGATTAATATTGATGATATGGGTAGTACAAGAGTAGATCTACCACGAGATCAAGGAGGCTAAACCCTAGAAGCTAGCCTATGGTATGATTGTTGTATGTTGGGGTTGTCCTACGGACTAAAACTCTCCGGTTTATATAGACACTGGAGAGGGTTAGGATTACACAAAGTCGGTTACAATGGTAGGATATCTGAATATCCGCATCGCCAAGCTTGCCTTCCACGCCAAGGAAAGTCCCATCCGGACACGGGACAAAGTTTTCAATCTTGTATCTTCATAGTCCAGGAGTCCAGCTGAAGGTATAGTCCGGCCATCCGGACACCCCCTAATTCAGGACTCCCTCACACTGAAAAAACAGTAAATAAATTACCGTACCCAGATGCACCATTCTCATTGTTGCCCACAATCATGTTGACAGACTTGGAGTCCTGTCCTGGCTTCTTGTACTTGTTTGAGCACTTGTTGGCCCAATGTTCAACCGAACCACAAGTAAAGCAGCCCTCATCCTTCTTGTTCCTCTTGAAGGTCTTCTTACCCTTCTTCTTAAAGTCGGTATTGTGTTGGACACCGTTCTTTCCCTTGGGCTTGTGGGAGTTGAAGTTGTTCTGGTTCACCATGTTGGCGACAGAAGTCCCTTCGACCCCTTTTCCGTGCGAGTCCTTTGCCCTTGAATTCTGCTCAACACTCAGATGGCCAATGACATCCTCCATAGAAAATTCACGCCTCTGATGTTTCAGAGTGGTGGCAAAGTTCCTCCATGAATTAGGGAGCTTAGCGATTATGCAGCCCGCGACAAACTTGCCTGGTAACTCGCACTTAAGAAGTTCAAGCTCCTTAACAATGCATATTATCTCATGAGCCTGCTCCAATACAGGACGGTTTTCAACCATCTTGTAATCGTGGAACTGCTCTATAATATACATCTCGCTCCCTGCATCGGCGGTCCCGAATTTAGATTCGAGCCCCTCCCACAAGTCCTTGGCGACATGCACATGTAAATATCACTACTAGAAAAAGGGCTACTAATGGCGCACCTAATTTGGCCATTAATGGCGCATTAGTGGTGCGCCATTAGTACCACGCCATTAGTATATTTTACTAATGGCGCACCACTGGTGCGCCATTAGTATCTGGTATACTAATGGCGCACCTCAGATGCGCCATTAGTATATACAACAGTGCACCATTTGTATGCCTCCCAGGGGCCATGTATACCCAGGTGCTTTGGCATACTAATGGCGCATGACAACAAGATGCGCCATTAGTAACTTCGGCATACTAATGGCGCACTATTTAATGATGCGCCATTAGTATCCTCTGGCATACTAATGGCACACTGTTATGTGATGCGCCATTAGTATGAATATTATGTTTTTTTTAATTTTTTAATTTTCTGTTTTTTGCACAGGTTACAAAATGTATAATTGGACAAAATATAGACAGCACACATCAACAACAGATTCATCGAATACAATAGAAGATTAGTCTCTGAATACAATTCATCATATTAGTCTCCGAATACAATTCATCATATTAGTCTCCGAATTGAAAAGACCGAACAAAGATACAACTTTATATTACAAGTCTCGAGACCGCGAGTAGCGAGTTTGTCTTCACATTACAAGTCGATATCGATCATCTAAACTACCATCACATAGAAGAGAGCTGCGGTCATCACGATGAGCATCATCACGATGAAACTCGTCTTCATCCGGTTCCTCCAACTCTCCCTCCCCTCTCTCGCTAGATAGCGGGCGTATCTAGATTCGGCCTCGGCCCTAGTGGTGTACCCTTTGTAACTGTTACCGCTGAATCGGTGAACCTGTCTCCGACACTCCTCCCAGTCGTCGTAGACTCCGGGAACCTTACCCTTGTACACGACATACGACGGCATCGCTATGCACTAGCCAAACGAAACGTTAGTACCAATTCACAGACAATACATAAGCAAGATATAAGTATGCAACAGAACGATCGGAAGAGAAAAGCAAGACATTAATAGCATCGATTACATCTAAGTTGAACAACTCTCAAAACCAAAGAGACATACTACAAGTTCATTAAAGTTTAATTACAACATGAGCCAATCGATGTTTCAGAACTAGACACAGCATCACTGCTTTCGACTCGACTCAAGGGACCGGAGCGTGGATGAAGCCGTCGTCTATCATGGGAGTCATGAAATTACGGGCGTTGTCAGCCAACATTTGTAGCATTCCGTCTATCTCACTGTTGGACGGTTGATTTCTGAGGTAGAACTGCCCCGAGGTACGAAGGACATCTTGATGGATGATTTCCGCAAACTCCGACTTGATGCGAAAGAATTCTTGTCTGATGTCCGCGTCCTGGATTGCCGACACGCCCGCGGCCCAATCTTTGAGTTTACTCGGTAGCAGAAGTTGATGATGGTCCCGTACGATCGCCCGCATGTGATGGATAGCGTAGTAGGCACCCTTCTGACCGCCAGGCGGCTGCTTGACACAGCAGAACGTCGTATTGTGGGAGAACACGTGCTTGCCGTACTTACGAATAGGCCTGGTGAAGGTGCCTCCAGATTTGGCATAGCCGGGGAGAATATCATCAAGAACCTTCTTGACATTTGTGTAGTCTATGTTCGACTGACGGTCCAGGTCGAAATACGTGGCCATGGAATATTTGGGGCTTAGGAGGATGAGCGTGCAATGTGTGTCACTGCAGAAAACATGGAATGTTAAAAGAAAAACGATCGAAATCTAAGAACTCATATGTTACGGGGCGGTTGAGGGGAGGACTTACTCGGGAAAGTATGGCACGAGGAAGTTATCCTTATCTGGGTTTGCCAGAATGACGCCTTCGAGGTAAGAACTCGCGACTTGCCGGTCCCCAGCGCTGCCCAAGATCTTGGCACGCATGTAGAAGGGGTCGACTATCACGATGTCTGGGGTCTTGTCGCGAATGATCCGCATCTCCATACTCAGCGAAAATAGCCGAACGAAGGTGTCGTGCAGCGGATGAAGGTTCAACATAGCATGGATGTCATCAATCCGCAGGACGATCGTACCGCCGATGGAGTTATCCACGAAGCCCTTGCCCTCTGGCACCTTGGCCACGAAAACCAGGTATGCCACATCCTTCTCTCTGAGACGCCGCTTGTCCAAAGAAAGAACACTGTCATGCAGACTCCGCATAGCACCGGCTGCAACATCGAGCATATTTCTCGGTAGCATCGGCCTACCCGCCACATGCACCCTCCTCATTAAATCCTCAGGTGAAGGTGGCCCGTCCTGAGCACGTATCGTACTCGGTGCCGGTTGGCCCGCACCCTTGTTAGTCTTTATTTTGCGTGCCTTCTTCTTCTCCTGTAATGGGACCGAGTTCTGCTCACAGACCGCCTTCTTGAGTGTGTTGGGGCTGAGAATATTTCGCACCTTTCCTATCTGAGGCTCGGTGAAGTCGGCAGCTGGAGGCGTCTCCTGAGAGCTGAACGGCATACGACGCCTGTTGCAACTTGGCTTCTCCGCGGTACCAGCTAGATCGTGCATGTCTTTTGTTGGGTTGGGTTCTTGAGAAGGAGGCCCCATGAAGTCGCCATCGTACCCATGATTGGCAAAGTACTGATCGACGTTGGCAAATGTATCGTCGTCGTCGTCGTTCTGATCCTGTGCCATATGCATGTTTGGATCCAGTGGCATAGGGATGTCCGGCACCGTTGCGGCGGTCTTGCCATGGGGCCGACTTGGCGCCGGCACGACTGGCGGTGTTGTCTTTGGGGGTGGTGTCCCCCGCCCCCAAACGAATCTGGCTCTTCGGCCAAAGCAGGGGCCAGCTCAGGTAGGCACTGGGGGTCATCACGTCATCATCGTCGGCCCCGACGGGTCGAATCGGAGGTAACAACTCGTCGCAGCCTGGCAACACCCGAACCAGTTGAACCCTAAACAAGTTGGGTGGCATCTGGGTACCGTGAAACAAGGGGTTGCCCGGTTGAACGATTTTGCCCTTGGCGACATCGACCAACTCGTTGTTCACGAAGTGCAGGAGAGTGCACGGAACGTCGGCGGCGCCCTACGAAAACATGTAGGGCGTCAGGGATGCCCAGTCAAAGGCAAGGAGATGAAGTCCTCGGCCGAGAGAGGCTTAATTAGTTACCGTGATGATGGCGTCGAGCTCGGCTAATGTCGAGGCACCACCAACGGCGGGCGTGCAGTTGACGGAGGGGCCGCTTGCTGCAGAGGTGCCGGCCAGCGTACACCCGGGTGCATTAAGCTCCCGTGCCGGCGTCGGAGACACCAATGCCGCTTCCGCCGGAGACACCAATGGCCCCGCCATCGCGTTCTGCGAGTTGCTGGCCGTGAAGCTAGGAATCGGGGGCGGCCCCTGTTTGCCGCCCGCAATCCACGCACTCAACCCCTGGATCAAGGTAGGCACAATGGCAGTGATCGTCGCTCCGAGTTGTTGTTGCACTTGCTCTTGGACAATCTCCGGAATCCGCGCCACCTGTGCCTTGAGTTCTTGAACCTCGCGCGCCTGGCTTTCCGAGCTGGTCTTTTTCTCCTTTGGCCCACCAGTGTTATAGTATGACCCCCATTTTGTCGACAAGCCTTTGCCGGCCACACGACCAGCTGACGTCGGCTTACTGAGCTTATCCTTGTTCTTCATTACATTCAACGCCCTATTTAGAGTGGTGTCCCAAGAGTTGCTCTTAGTCAAGCCCGCGCTACTGCTTTCAGTCGCCTGCGGAAGGAATGTGAACCATTTAGAAATTTGGCTTCATTAATTAGAATGCAACCATATGGATCTAATTACGCGGGGGTGTATTCCTTACCAGAACAAGCCCAAGCGCCCTGGTCTTCGGATCCGTGGTAAGCTCCTTTGTTTTCGGGTCCTTCTTGTACCGGGCCCTGACATAGTTCCTGGTCTGCTTGTCACCGTATTTATCGAAGAGGGGCGGTAGGCCTTGCTCGGCACGGTCCGCCTCCTCCTTGTCCCATATAGGCTCCGCCACTCTGTAACCGCCGGGACCGAGTGTGTGTTCCCCTAAGTTGAGCTCCCGCATTTCTTTCCGCCACCGACTTGATTCGGAGTTTGCGGTGCTCGAGCAATTGATCTTGAAGTCGTTTTAGTCATCTTCGGGGATCGAAGGATTTTTCTCCTTGATCTTCTCATAACTCTCACCTTTCTCGATCATTCTCTTCACATTGCTTTTCCAAGTAGACAGGGCCTTGCTCATCTTCGTGAGGGCAGCATTGTTCACTTTATTCCCTTTGAGGCTTGTGTTTTATAATTCAACGGGGAACTTGTATCGTTCGTGCAGCTTCGTGAAGAGGAGGTTGCGCAAATTCCCTCGGTCAGGATGCCTCAGGTTCTCGGTGTTGATCGAGACGGTGCTCCGGAGAATGCACCCGAGCTGAAGCGAGTACCCCTTGACTATTCGTTCGGGCACCGTTGGATTCCCGTCGGAGTCCACTTCAGTAACTTCCTCCTTGAGGGTGCGGAGCACGGTCGGGCGCCGGTCCTTCCATTGCCTCTTCGGTTGGCTGCCATCTGTGCGTGCGCCGCCATCATCAGTGGTGGCATCCTCGGCGGCACCATCAGTGGTGGCATCAGTGGGGTCATCCTCGGCGGCACAATCAGTGGTCTCAGGATCGGTGGGGAAGGCGGCGTCCTCATACAAGTGAGGTTGTTCCTCCATCTCCTGGGACAGCTCCCAGAATTCCTTGTCGCTCGAACCCCCGGCCTCATCGTTGTTGGCCATGTTTCTCTCTAAATAGGAACAAAGTTTGGTAAAAAAGTTGGTTATTGTCAAGGAACAAGATCATGGTCTCATCATTTAGGGTTTGTCGACACCGAGGCATCCTAAAAGCTAAGCTTTTATCATTGAGGGTTTTTCGACGCCGAGGCACCCTAAAAGCCTAAGCTTTCATCATTTCGGTTTTTATCGACACCGAGGCACCCTAAAAGCCAAGGTTGTATAATTAATGGTTTGTCGACACCGAGGCATCCTAAAAGCTAAGCTGGGAAGGAGAATTCTAAGTTGGGCCTAATCACTTGGCTCTATTGCCGCCTATCGTTTAATGCAGCTAGAATAAAGAGGCGCTTGATCCGGAAGCGCACTTTTGGCTCTCGGGTGCCGGCGCACCCTATATGCGGAAAAAAAATTAGTAATTCAAAAAAAGTTCAAAAAAATCCAAATCTTTTTTGGAATCAAACATGATCAGGTATTGTACTGGTATAAAAGATTTGGACAAGAAATGATTCATATCGACTTCACGGCAAAAAAGACAAGTTTATGACGACAATATAGCGTGTATAGTACTTGTATATAGCGTTTTTTGCCGAATCTTCGACCCAGGATGCAACGAAAGTCATTCTCTGATGAATCTTTTTTATATGACTACAATACTTGATCATGTTTAATACTAAAAAAGATTTGGAATTTTTTGAACTTTTTTTGAATTACTAATTTTTTTTGCATATAGGGTGCGCTGGTACCCAGGTTCTCCTTCATATTTTCCCACTTGATCCTACTTAATTAACTACTAAGTTACCCCGGCCCATGCATTAGTCACAAGTACCCCATATGTCCTATTTTTAGCAAAGTCATGCTAAAATTCACGGAAAATTTCAGCATGACCTTTGCTGAAAATAGGACATATGGAGTACCCGAATTTGCCGGAACGGAAGTTAATCGACATTCCGACAAACTCAAGGGCCTCTCGGGGTACCTGCAAAATCATTATCCCAGGTGGACAAGGCAATGTGCTACTTGCTTAAATCTTTGTCCAATGCTCTATTTACAAGACAAACAACAGGTGGCAAAGCCCAGTGTTAAAAAAAGGCCTCCATCACAACATGGAAAATACGTTGGCCTGTGAAGAGGTGAAACAATATATGCATCTCCAGGCAGTATCATTCAATATTTTGGATAAACCACTACAAGCAATACTGGATTGGATACAAGAAGAATGTGAGAAAATGCAAACAAATACAAATGCTGTCATGAACTAAAACAATAGGATCCCGGTATTAAGCAGAACTGTAACAACATAAATGAAATTGCAGTTCCAAGTGGGTATGGGAAATAATAAAACCAGATAAATGATTTTGTTCGCTCCACTTAACAAAAATAAAGAAATGATTTTGTTCAATACATCTGGTAAGCTGCACACTGTCTAATATGTGTCATAAATGACAAAGTTGCACACTGTATAATATGTGTCATAAATGACACTAAGATCTCATTACACTCTACATATGCAGCATCTATAGAAAGAGACCATCAGTAATATTCGGGTACTGTCACAAAAATCAGTGTTAGGCGTGCAATGATTTATACTCAAACATCAATGATCAATGATTAATGATTTATACTCCAGCAATTCCAGGAATGATTTTAGGATATTAGTCTAGATTAGGAGTTTTAAATCGAGTACTCCATCAGATTAGGATAATACTCTAGATTAGTGTAGCCACTATCTAACAAAATTTTACAGAACTGAATTTCAAAGTACTCTAAATGCTGTGTGCCCTAGTATTTCTGTGTTCCCTGGCATTTCTGTAACATTCAGTAGCATGACAATTTTAACATGTTGAGAAAAATTCAGTAACATGAATTTGAAATTGAGTACTCAGTGTAAGGATTAAATGCACACAATTTGGGTATTAGCTTCCCATTCAACATTTGCGAAAATTTTAAATACTCTAAGTATCATTGCTAGTGGTTGGCTGACTAGAGAAGAGAAGACAGTTTAGTTGGCATGGTTCAGACTAGTAATTTGAGTTCAAGAATGTTCCTGTTCTCTCATTGTTACCAAGCATGATTTGGCTAAGCCAAGCATGATCTTGCTTGCATTGCCGCCTTTGCTACATGAAGCAATAGGGTAGGTTCAGTTTCACTCAATTTTTGAAACTATACATCATTTGCTGAATTTTTGCTCTACATCACTTGCTCTTTCTAAATTATTGCATATATCCAGTGACTGAATTTTTGAAACTATACGTGAACCTATTCAGCAAACGCAAAACAGTTAACTGAAACTGTCTAAAATAGTTAAGTCCACTTGATGCTTAGCTAATTTAGGCCAACAGAATGAAATGAACTATGAATTTGTTCTCTGAAATACATGCAGGCCAACAGAGAGGATGCTGTTACAAGGGAGCAAGAAGCCTGCCGCCATGGCCCTAGGGTTTGTAGGGGAGGGGGTGGAGGAGAAGGGAGGAATCACCTGGGGGAGGGGATGAAGGAATGGAGGAAGACACCGGCGTTGAAGCTCCGGTGACACGCGGCGGGCTCCTCCACTCGCCTGTCTCTGCCTCTCGGCTTGGGCAGGAGGACGGCGAGGGCGCGGGCGCGGGCGGAGGGGGGACGGCGAGGGAGGCGGCGCTCGGCTCGGCGTCGCGTGGCCTGGCTGAGCTAAGGTAGAGGCGGTCGTCGTCTCCTCCTCCTCCTCCTCGTCCTCCTCCTAGTCCTCCTCCTCCGGCTCGGGGCGCGGGGGCGGCGGCGCGGGGGAGCTGCAGTGGTGGGGGTGCGGGGGCGCAGGGGCGGCGGTGCGGGGGAGCTATGATGGTGGGGGCGCGGGGACGCGGGGGCGGCGAGGCGGGGGAGCTACGGTGGTGGGGGCGCGGGGACGGCGGGGGTGGAGTCCGTCAGGGGTCGGGGTGGCGGCGTCGGGGCAGCGCACGGGTGGATCTGGCGAGGGAGAGGGACGAAGGGGATCTGGCGAGAGGGAGAGGGAGGAATTAGCTAGGGGAGGAAGCTTACTAATGGCGCACCCGCGGTCGGTGCGCCATTAGTAATCTTTTTTTACATAGCAATGGCGCACCAGACAGAGGTGCGCCATTAGTAATCTTTATATATATATATATATATATATATATATATATATATATATATATATATATATATATATATATATATATATATATATATATATATAGCAATGGCGCACCAGCCAGAGGTGCGCCATAAGTAATTTTTATTTTATATTTTGTTGCATCTAATAATTTTTTAGAAAATGAATATGAATTTGAAACAGTAATATTTTTTTAAATATCATCAAATTTATTATTTAAAAATATCATCAAATTTGTTATTTGAAAATATAATCAAATTTGTTTTTTTTGCAATTTTATTTGCATTCATTTGTGACGGTGGAGCGGGTCGGGGGGTCATGGGCGACAGTGGAGCGACGGAGGGGTGCGGTGGGTCATCGGCGGCGGTGGAGCGAGGGAGGGTGCGGGGGGTCGGCGGCGGCGGCCGATGGAGCGGGGGAGAGGGTGCGGGGGGTCATCGACGGTGATGGAGCGGGGGGGGGGGGGTGCGGGGCTCGACGACGGCGGCCGGTGGACCGGGGGAGGGGGTGCGGGGGGTCGGCGGCGGCGGTGGAGCGGGGGAGGGTGCGGGGGGTCGGCAGTGAGGGGGACCGGATCTGGCGAGGTGGGATAGCGATCGAGATGGAGGGGATCAAGATCGAGTGTCCATGAAATTTAAAAATATTCATGATATCAAAAAGTGCCCATGAAATACAATCGAGAAATGAAGGCTACGATTTAAATAAAATCGATCTTAGCTAGATATCTGTTCACAATCTTCTTGCCCTTCTTTTTCGCAAATGGAGTTCTTCTGTGGAACGGACGTCCTTTAGGTAGGGTGGTCCTGCTTCTTCTTGTGGTGTATGCTGCTACTTCATCATCGTCGTCATCTTCGATCCTCGGGTCGCCGTACTTGTCGAAGTCTTGCTCATTGGCTACTCCATCCATTCCGATGATCTTCCTTTTGCCTCTCCTCGCGACAACACGACTGGTCTTTGACGGGTCGGTAATGAAGAAGCATTGGTCCACTTGGGAAGCCAGTACCCATGGCTCATTTTTCGCGGTGACGTTTGCGCCTGCGGTCTTGGATTTGGCTTCGGGTATA
Organism: Aegilops umbellulata; assembly: GCA_032464435.1. NCBI lineage: Eukaryota > Viridiplantae > Streptophyta > Magnoliopsida > Poales > Poaceae > Aegilops > Aegilops umbellulata. The sequence goes on from CP136056.1 coordinate 516,080,899, forward strand.
ACCATGGTGGTGAAATACCGCTCTTCTTTTAGGACGCTCTTGGCTCATCTGACATGGAACATCGGGACCTTCTCTCCAGCGTAGCTCAGCTCCCAGATCTCCTCGATCCTTCCGTAGTATCTGTCCTTGTCGTTACCGGTGTAGGATTCCATCGTTACCCCGGAGTTCTGATAACCATCGCTCTTCATGTCCTTGGCCTCGGTGTAGAATGTGTAGCCGTTGATATCGTATGCCTCATTTGTCATCAGGTTGTGCTCGGCGCCCTTTGACAAGGCGAATATGAGTTGTTCTTCCGCGGAAGAATCCTCATGTAAAGGGTACGACAGAAGCTTCTGCTTGAACCAACGCGTGAAACATGAGTTGTGCTCTTTGAGTATATCTCCGTCCGTCCTCTGTTGGCCTCGGTCATTGTACGTCTTCTTAATAAAGGTTTTGTGCTCTACCACCCAAGGATCGACCACGTCTATGTGTTGTAGCGCGACTAGGTTTGCTCTTTCAAAGTCGGCAAGTCGACCCTCGAAGTCGACATGCATTTCGCGGCGACCCTCACGGTGACCCCATCCAGCGAGCCTGCCGAGGTGCCTGTTGACGGGCAGACCAACGGGGTTCTCGATGCCTAGATAATTCGTGCAGTAGGAGATGCACTCTTCGGTCAGAAAGCCCCTGTCTATGCTTCCCTCTGGACGTGACATGTTGCGAACGTATCCTTTGATGACACCATTCATCCTTTCGAATGGCATCATGTTGTGCAGGAACGTCGGCCCGAGTTGGATGATTTCCTCCACTATATGGACCAGCAGATGCACCATTACGTCAAAGAATGCGGGCGGGAATTACATCTCAAGCTCGCATAGTATCACCACGATCTCTTCCTGTAGCCTTCTGAGTTGCCTCACGCCAATCGACTTCCGAGAGATGACGTCGAAAAAGTTGCATAGGCCAAATAGCGTTTCATGGACGTGCGCGTCCATGATCCCACGGATTGCAACTGGAAGTATCTGTGTCATCAGCACGTGACGGTCGTGAGACTTCATCCCGCTGAACTTCTGCTTCGCTGGGTCTAGGTATCTGCTTATCTTCCCCGCGTAACCGTAAGGAAGTTTTACTCCTAGGAGGCAGGTGAAAAACTGCTCGATCTCCTCCTGACTTAGTGTGAAGCACGCGGGATGGTAGTCATTTCCGGTCTTCTTGGCCTTTTTGCCTTTGCGACGACTTTCTGTGTCCTGCTTCGCCTCATCATCATCATCATCATCATCATCATATATAGCGTGAAGCTCCTGCCTGATGCCCATTGATTTCAAGTCTGCCCTTGCTTTTGGCCCATCTTTGGCCCTCTCTGGCATGTTGAGCAGGGTACCAAGCAGACTCTCGCACACGTTCTTCGTGATATGCATGACATCAAGGCTGTGAGGCACACGGTGGATCTTCTAGTACGGCAAGTCCCAGAAAACGGACCTCGTTTTCCATACCTTCAGCAGCGGCTCTGGCGCCTTTCGCTTCTTTCCCGGCTCTGGCGCCTTTTGCTTCTTTCCCGGCAGTGGGCAGTCTTTCCAATTTTTCAACAGTTTGTCTATTTCCTCGCCGCTCCTCGTACACGGGCGTTTTCGGGGTTCGATTTCACCATCGAACAGATCCTTGCGTTTCCTCCACGGGTCATCGTCGCGAAGCCACCTTCGATGTCCCATGAACACGGTTTTCGAAGACCCGGGATCTCTATCTAGCTGGCGATACGTTGTGTCATCCATGCACCTTACGCATCCAGAAAATCCGTGGACTACCTGCCCCGCGAGATATCCGTAACCGAGATAGTCGTGCACCGTCGTGAGCAGTGCGGCTCTCATAGGGAAATATTCTTTCTCTGCGGCGTCCCACGTATTGGCTGGCGTTTTCCACAGCGTGTCTAGCTCCTCCTTCAGCAGCCCTAGATACAGATTGATGTCGTTCCCTGGTTGTTTCGGCCCTTCAATTAGCATACTCATGTGAATGTACTTCCTCTTCATGCACAACTAGGGGGGAAGGTTGTACATCCACACAAACACAGGCCAGGTGCTATGTGTGCTTCTTTGGCTGCCAAACGGATTGACTCCATCGGTGCTCGCGCCCAGCACGATGTTCCTTGGATCCTTCCCAAATTCTGGGTATTCGAAGTTCAACGCTTGACACTGGCTCGCATCCTTAGGGTGACTCAGCATCTTGTCTTTTTTATCTATCTCCGGATCATTTGCGTCATCTTCTCGCTTCTTCTCCTCCCTATCCGCGTGCCAACGCAAGAGCTTTGCTACCTTAGGATCCACGAAATACCGCTGCAGACGAGGAGTGATCGGAAAGTACCAGACCACTTTTCGAGGAGCTTTCTTCCTCTTCTTGTATCGAGTGACGCCGCACACCGGACATATGGTAGACTCCGCGTGCTCGTCCCGATAAATGATGCAATTCTTCATGCACACATGGTATTTCACGTGCGGTAAATCCAGAGGACACACGATTTTCTTCGCCTCCTCCAAACTGGTCGGGCACTCGTTCCCCTTTGGAAGACGTTCGTGCCAGAATGACATGTTCTCGTCGAAGCATGCGTCGGTCATTTTGTGTTTTACCTTCATCTCCAGAGCCATGAGCGTTACTTTCAGGCGGGTATCCTCGGGCCTGCATTCTTCATACAATGGAGTAACTGCGTCTAACTCAAGTTGATCCATCTTGGCTTTCTCTCAGGCGGCAGCTCTTGCGTTATCCGTCTGCTTGAGAAGCAGCTCTTGAATATAAGGGTCCTGCACCCAGCCCATCGATGGTCCACCGTCGTCTGCTCCGCCGGCATCATCATCTTCATGATCATGCCCGTCGTTTGCTCCGGCATCTTCCTCATCATCCTGTCCTGCATCTTCTACATGATGACTGTGTACAGCAACACCGTCGTGATCATCTCCTGGGGATTCTTCGTCTTCTCGCCCGCCCGAGCCGCGGTGGTTGTCTTGCTGCCCTTCCTCATTTCTTGCCCGGCCCCCATGGACGACTTCGTAGTCATCTTCATCACCTTGCCACCGATAGCCATCCATGAAACCACGCAAGAGCAGGTGGTCCCGCACCTGCCCGGAATCCGGGTCCGCAATAAGGCTCTTAAGCTTGCATCTTCGACACGGACATCTTATCTCCGTCTCGTTCTTTTGAAGCATCTCGGCCTTCGCGGACCTCAAAAACCTATTCACGATGCCTTCGGTCATCGTGCGGACCATGGTCGCCTGCGGGGTAGAGCAAAACGATATTTTAGAACCAAGAAAAAATTTGGCATGACTTTCCCTAAAAATAGGACCAAAAAGAATGCTTAATGCCAAAATTATCGCCGAAATGGAAATGAATCAACATTCCGGCAAAATATTGGCAACTATCGCATTTCAAATACCGGTACACCTCCAAACTCAAACACATATGCAACACCACAAACATATGCAACACCACGAACATACATAGATCTAGCTAGGCCATAAAAAGTGCATGTGCACATTGTTGTAGGGAGAACAACATAAATATAGCTTCCCCCCTTACTTACCTATCAAAACAAGGTAATTTAACCACTTAATTTGAATGAATCTATGGTGGAAATGAGGTGAAAAAGAGGAGGCACCCGAGACAAGGAGGAGGTGGAGAGAATGAAGTGAGGAGAAAGTGAGTGTGGGTAGGAGAGGCTGTCCAAAATATCTTGTTGCTGCCCACTTACTAATGGCGCACCAACAACAAATGCGCCATTAGTAATCCAGGTTACTAATGGCGCACCTTCTACTGGTGCGCCATTAGTAGTTTTGCTAAAAAAACATACTAATGGCGCACTGTTCCACAGTGCGCTATTACTAGTTTAAACTAGTAATGGCGCATGGTGGAACAGTGCGCCATTAGTAGTTTTACAAAAAAAGGAATAAAAAATATAATAAAAAAACAACATTAGTGGCGCATTTTCCGACAGGTGCGCCATTACTAGTTACAACTAGTAATGGCGCACTTTGTCTGGATGTGCCATTAGTATGTTTGGACAGGCGCACTAGTTCAAAAAAAAAATTGTTTGATACTAATGGCGCACCCTGGGCGAGGTGCACCATTAGTAGTTTCAACTCTAATGGTGTATCTGTATGTGGTGCGCCATTAGTATATACTAATGGTGCACTGCTTGTCTGGTGCGCCATTAGTGTCAATCCCATCTATAGCCCTTTTTCTAGTAGTGTATGCATCGACCAGTTTATCTCCGATCACGCTAAGAACTGCTCCGAGAAACACAACGGTAGCCTCCTTGAACCGTTCAGGAGCAATTGTTCCCGTGGAGGCACCGGTGACCCAGAACACGTTCATGGCCGTGAGCCATAACCTGGTCTTAGTCTGCCAACGCTTAAAGTATGTATCGGTAAACTTATTCGGTTTCAGTGCAGCGGCAAAGCCACTTGCCGAGAAATTCCTACACACAATAGGTTTTTGGATTGTTGAATAAATAGGCAATTTCTCGATTAAATTAATCCACAAGTAAATTACTAGCATGGCATTGACACAAATAAATGCATACTGATACTCAGTCAAGCAAGAACATACTACGCTAATTGGAGAAAGATCTACGCATAACACGAGTATGGCTAAAACAGAAAACAGTAGAGCGGGATAAACGAGTTATACCCTCCAGTAGGCCATGCAGAGGCCACGGCTTTGGTGGCAGCAGCGGCGTCCTCGGCGCCCTTCTTGTCAGCTTCAACTTTCTCGGTGGCGGCACGTTCGGCGTCGGTGGACATGGTGATGATGAAGTCGACGCAGACATAGAGGAAGTAGACGATCGGAAGTGAGCAGTCGCATAATCGCTGCCCAAAAACCTATTGGCCCCTCACCCCATACAGGAACCAGAAGGGCGTGGTTTCGGAGACCTGCTCTCCCGTCAACCGTGTACGCCGCGGACGGGATGGAGTCACCGTCGGCAGCAGCAGCAGCAAGGGAATGTCGGTGGCGTGCGCGTGGAGAGACGTGGGCTCGACCCTAGTGACTGGCAAAAATAAGCGCGTAGGTGTGAGTTCGGCTTGGCTCAAACCCGCGGCGCGGCGCGACGCGTCGTGAAGAGGCGGGCTGCAGAGGAGGAGTGCGCGAGGGCCTCTTCTCTTCTCAAGCTCCAATAGCATGTAGAAGAGAAACCCTTATAAGGAGGTCCAACTCCTCTTCCACTTCCGGGATGGGACTAAACTTCCCACTACACCTAGTGCCATATAATCCACATGGGCCTTTAGAGATTTTTTAGAAATTGCAATACGGGCCTAGAGCCCTTCTCAGATTTCAGCGATGAGATCGCGGCGGACAACTCACATCTGCAATGAAGGTGTACTCCATCGTAATGCAAGAGGTAATGCTTTTTTTTCAGCAACTTGCTGGGCGCATGGCATGGTCTGATAGTCTTACAATTTTTTCAAACCACATACTACTAGATAAAAACAGCATACGAGTGCATTACATGCTGTCATCTAAACAAACTTGCTGGTATTCTTAATCAAAATACATGTACCAACAGTATAGACAGAGTGCCCCATCACGTTTCGTTTAATTATCACGGCGCTGTGGCCGTATAGAATTGTTCGCTTGGATGTATCGCTCCTTGCTTCATACGATTGCATTTAATATTCGGATGAACGTGTCCCTGTCTCATTGGAATGCCTCACGGGAGCACGCGAGCCCGTCCTCTTTGTCGCCGCTCTCAGTCTATATAACGTACCTATGTAAACATATTCATCGAGGGCCTCTTCGTACTCGTCTTTAGGGGAGTATGTATGGAAACCAATCCATCGGGGGCCCCTTCGTACTCGGGGCCCGGCGCGGCCGCCCCTGCCGCCCCCTTCAGGACCGGCCCTGGCTGAAGTCGAAGTTGCCGTAGGTAGTGTCAATGCCGAGGAGCAGCCCACTGAACGCGAACGTGTCCTTCTCCAGATCGGATATCAGCAGGTTGTTCTCCAACTGGTGCCCCCCGAGGATCACGGCCGGCGACTCAGCATGTGCCGCCACCGACGAATCCGTCTGAACGAACGTGAAGCACACCGTCTGGTCGTTCACCTGCACGAGCAAGCTGGCGCCGGGTAGTGTCCAGTTCTGGCATCCTGTTAGAACACATGTGTGTGTACGTAGTATGCTTGTGTATGCGTACGAGTAGAGTACATGTGATCGTGTGCATGAGTTAGTGGCGCACGATCACCAGTAGTGGCGCACGATCTCTCCCTGGAGGTCTCTGTAAACTGTATATATGCCCCAGCCGATGAGCTAATCAAAGTGCGTTGAAACTCATAGCTAAACCTCCTCTTATCAGGGTATCAGATATCGGCGACCGGAACAATCCCTTTGCTCCAGCCGGCGATCCCGCTTCCGCCGCTATGGGTGACAGCCCTCCTTCCTCCCCTGCCGCTGATGGCTCCGGTGTCCTTGTCGCCGTTGCTCCGGCTCTTGCCCTCCCGCCCGCTCGCTCTGTCGCTGGCGTTCCTATCATTGCGGCCGCTCCGCCGCCGCCTGAGGGAGTCCTGAATTAGGGGGTGTCCGGATAGCCGGACTATACCTTCGGCCGGACTCCTGGACTATGAAGATACAAGATTGAAGACTTCGTCCCGTGTCCGGAGGGGACTTTCCTTGGCGTGGAAGGCAAGCTTGGCGATACGGATATGTAGATCTCCTACCATTGTAACCGACTCTGTGTAACCCTAGCCCTCTTCAGTGTCTATATAAACCAGAGGGTTTTAGTCCGTAGGACGAAGAACAATCATACCATAGGCTAGCTTCTAGGGTTTAGCCTCCTTGATCTCGTGGTAGATCTACTCTTGTACTACCCATATCATCAATATTAATCAAGCAGGAGTAGGGTTTTACCTCCATCGAGAGGGCCCAAACCTGGGTAAAAACATCGTGTCCCTTGTCTCCTGTTACCATCCGCCTAGACGCATAGTTCAGGACCCCTTACCCGAGATCCGCCGGTTTTGACACCGACATTGGTGCTTTGATTGAGAGTTCCTCTGTGTTGTCACCTTTAGGCCCCATGGCTCCTCCGATCATCAACAGCGACGCTGTCCAGGGTGAGACTTTTCTCCCCGGGCAGATCTTCGTATTCGGCGGCTTCACACTGCGGACCAATTCGCTTGGCCATCTGGAGTAGATCGAAAGCTACGCCCCTGGCCATCAGGTCAGATTTGGAAGTCTCAACTACACGGCTGACATCCGCGGGGACTTGATCTTCGACGGATTCGAGCCACAACCGAGTGCGCCGCACTGTCACGAAGGGCATGATTTAGCTCTGCCGCCGAACAGTGCCCTGGAGGCTGCACCTGCATTGGCTCCGACCCTTAATTCGGAGCCAACTGTGCCGACCGAGGATGGGTGGTTGGACACCACCTCGGGGGCTGCAATCTCTACGGCGATCGAGCCGAACACCAGCCCTATCCTCTGCGAAGCTCGTGACTCCAAGCAGCCGGACTCCTCTCCGGACTCCGAGCCCTCCGCGCCCCTGCCGATCGAATCCGATTGGGCGCCGATTATGGAGTTCACCGCCGCGGACATCTTTCAGCACTCGCCCTTCGGCGATATTCTGAACTCACTAAAATCTCTCTCTTTATCAGGAGAGCCCTGGCCGGACTACGGTCAGCAAGGTTGGGATGCGGATGATGAAGAAATTCAAAGCCCACCCACCACCCACTTTGTAGCCACTGTTGATGATTTAACCGACATGCTCGACTTCGACTCCGAAGACATCGACGGTATGGACGCCGATGCAGGGGACGATCAGGAACCAGCGCCTATAGGGCACTGGAAAGCCACCTCGTCATATGACATATACATGGTGGACACCCCAAAAGAAGGCGATGGCGACGGAATAGCGGAGGATGACCCCTCCAAGAAACAGCCTAAGCGCTGGCGTTAGCGGCGCCGCTCTAAATCCTGCCAAAGCAAAAACGGTGATTCCGGCACAGGAGATAATAACACTCCGGATAGTGCCAAAGAAAACCCCCTCCAACAAGATTCAGCACAAGAGGATGGAGAAATCAGCCCTCATGAGAGAGCGGCAGATAGAGAGGTCGAGGATGATAATTATATGCCTCCCTCCAAAGACGAGGCAAGTCTCGACGACGACGAATTTGTCGTGCCGGAGGATCCCGTCGAACAAGAGCGTTTCAAACGCAGGCTTATGGCCACGGCGAGCAGCCTCAAGAAAAAACAGCAACAGCTTAGAGCTGATCAAGATTTGCTAGCCGACAGATGGACTGAAGTTCTCGCGGCCGAAGAGTATGAACTCGAACGCCCCTCCAAGAGCTACCCAAAGCGCAGGGTGCTACCCCGACTAGACGAGGAAGCGCCTAAACCTACATCACCAGCGCATGATGCGGCCGACCGGCCACCTCGTGGCCGCGACAGAGAGGCCTCTCGGCCCTCCACTCAAGCCGCACCCCGGTGCCGCTCAAAAAAATACCAAGGCACAGGAAAATGCGCCAGACCTGCGAGATATATTGGAGGACAAGGCAAGGCAAACAAGATCGATTTATGGATCGCGTGGGCGCCCCACGGCACGAGACGGTAATCGTCACTCCGGATACAGTAAATCCGGTCGGGCCGAACACAGTAGACAAAGCTCGTTTGAGCTGCATCGTGATATAGCCTAATACAGAGGCGCCGCACACCCACTATGCTTCACAGATGAAGTAATGGATCATCAAATCCCCGAGGGTTTCAAACCCGTGAACATCGAATCATACGATGGCACAACAGATCCCACGGTATGGATCGAGGACTATCTCCTTCATATCCACATGGCCCGCGGTGATGACCTACACGCCATCAAATACCTTCCACTCAAGCTTAAAGGATCAGCTCGGCATTGGCTTAACAACTTGCCAGCAGAATCAGTTGGTCGTTGGGAGGACCTGGAAGCCGCATTCCTCGACAATTTCCAGAGCACTTATGTGCGACCACCAGACGCCGATGACCTAAGCCACATAATTCAGCAGCCATAGGAATCGGCCAGACAATTCTAGACACGGTTCCTAACCAAGAAAAATCAAATTGTCGACTGTCCAGACGCAGAGGCCCTAGCAGCCTTCAAGCATAACATCCGCGACGAGTGGCTTGCACGGCACCTAGGACAGGAAAAGCCGAAATCTATGGCAGCCCTCACGACACTTATGACCCGCTTTTGCGCAGGAGAAGACAGCTGGCTGGCTCGCAGCAATAAAATGACCAAGAACCCTGGTAATTCGGATACCAAGGACAATAGTGGCAGGTCATGTCGCAACAAGCAAAAGCGCCGCATTAACAGCGATAACACTGGGGATACAGCAGTTAATGCCGGATTCAGAGGCTATAAATCTGGTCAACGAAAAAAGCCATTCAAAAGAAATACTCCGGGCCTGTCCAGTTTGGACCGAATACTCGACCGCTCGTGCCAGATACATGGCACCCCCGAAAAGCCAGCCAATCACACCAACAGGGATTGTTGGGTGTTCAAGTAGGCAGGCAAGTTAAATGCCGAAAATAGAGACAAGGGGATGTATAGCGATGACGAGGAAGAGCCCAGACCATCGAACAATAGTGGACAGAAGGGTTTTCCCCCACAAGTGCGGACGGTGAACATAATATATGCAACCCACATCCCCAAGAGGGAGCGGAAGCTTGCGTTAAGGGACGTATACGCGATGGAGCCAGTCGCCCCAAAGTTCAACCCATGGTCCTCCTGCCCGATCACTTTTGATCGAAGGGACCACCCCACTAGCATCCGTCATGGTGGATTCGCTGCATTGGTTCTAGACCCAATTATTGACGGATTTCACCTCACTAGAGTCCTTATGGACGGCGGCAGCAGCCTGAACCTGCTTTACCAGGATACAGTGCGAAAAATGGGCATCGATCCCTCGAGGATTAAACCTACTAAAACGACCTTTAAAGGCGTCATACCAGGTGTAGAGGCCAACTGTACAGGCTCAGATACACTTGAAGTGGTCTTCGGATCTCCGGATAATTTCCGAAGCGAGGAGTTAATCTTCGACATAGTCTCGTTCCGAAGTGGCTATCACGCACTGCTCGGGCGAACCGCATTTGCCAAGTTCAATGTGGTACCGCACTAGGCATACCTTAAGCTCAAGATGCCAGGCCCTCGAGGAGTCATTACGGTCAATGGAAACACCGAACGCTCTCTCCGAACGGAGGAGCATATGGCGGCTCTCACAGCGGAAGTACAAAGCAGCCTCTCAAGGCAATTTTCCAGTCCGGCCATCAAACGTCCGGACACCGTCAAGCGCGCCTGGAGTAACCTACAACAAGACCGCCTGGCACGTTCCGAGCAGGCGTAGCAATGCGGCCCCAACCCTAGCTGATACGGGGTGAAACCCGAGATGGCCAATCTTTCACGAAAGGTGCGGATCCCTATGATGAACACGAAGAACACAAGGGGAAAACGAGGGGAAACACGAGAGAAACACTCAACCAACAAGAAATAGATCACACATATGCTAGATCGATGAACATAAAGAGATACACGATGATCCAAGGTCAACAAAGGACGATACAAAGTAACCGGTTCTTCTCCGATAGGAGGTCTTGATGGGGGTCTTCTCCATGAGGAGGTATTGAATCCAATGATCTTCTCCGAAGAGGGGCCGCAGTCTCTCTCGAGGAGGAGATCCGTATGGATGAGCGAAGCTCTATCTCACATATGAGCTAAACCAACGCTAACCCTAACTAGGAGGAGGTGGGGGTCTATATATAGTGTTATCCCACGAAGGGGTAAGTGAGAGGGGGGATACATGGGCCCTTGGCCCGTTCACTGTGCGCAGATAGGCGCCGGATGTCCGGGCTGGGGGGCGGATGTCCGGGCGTTCGCGGGAGGCCGGATGTCCGGGGCACGGGCCTGATGTCTGGGCTGGCGTGGCCGGTCTCAGAGCTCTCTGGATAGCGGGGTCCGGATGTCCGGGCTGGGGGCCGGATGTCCGGGGCTTCACGAGGCGCCGGATGTCCGGGCTGAAGTGCAAACTTCTGTGGTCCCTGGTAAGACGAGGCCGGATTTCCGGGCTGGGGGGCGGATGTCCGGGGCTTCGTGGGAGGCCGGATGTCCGAGGCCTGGCCGTATGTCCGGGCCCTGTAGCAGCTTGCCCTTCTTCCTTCTTCTTCCTTCGCTTCCGCGCACGCTTGGCCTTGGTTCTTGGGCTCTCCATGGTCTCCTCGGGTGTACCTGAGTATGCACAAGGTCCGCGCTTGAAGTAGCATCCATGTCTTACATGCGGAAAGGGAAGATTCGGAAAGGAGCGAATTCACCTTAGGTCCAATGACGTAGGCTCGAGTGTACATGGGGATGATCGCCGGATGCTCCGCATCATCTCCCCTCCCTTGGGAAAGATCCGACCTCGGATCGAAATCCTCATCACCATGGAAACAGTTGTCGTGGACGAACTTGTAATTGGACGGAGTGGAAGTCATGGCGCAATCCAAGTACTTCAAGATGTCATCGGGATGGTAGACATGCAAAGAGAGCAAACACAAATGACACTCGGAAATACAATGGTTAGCGCACACAAAGTGTCCATCATGTAAGAATGAGTCCGTGAGGAAGATTGTTCATGACAAAGCACATGAAGCTTAGCAAGATAATATGGAATGAGATGTAAAGCATTCACGGGAGCAAAAGCATTCATGGGAGTAATGCAACCACAGTGCAAAATGATGTCATAGTGAGATGTTTTATCAAGAGCATGAATATGGCAATGGATGCGCAATATGAATATGTTATCATGCAATTGATGGTAGGCAATGTGATCATTATGTATGAATATGCCATCAAGAAATATCACAACAAATTTGCTAAGGAAGTGTGCAAGCTCATATATCATGGATGACATGGGAATAAGTGCAACAAGACAATCATGATATGTGTCAATCCATGCATAGGGTGCAAATTTGTCATGGGTGGTGTTGTACCATAGCTCGATGTCGTGGCACTCCTCAACTTGAAGGTCCATAGGGTTCATCTCCAATGACGGTCCTCCATCCAATAGATACATCATGTAGACAAGAAGAAGGAAACAACAACGAAAGAATGACCCGTCCAATATGTATATATGAGGATGGCTCAAAGGGAAGGAGGTCACCTTTAGGTGTTTCTCAAGGATGTTGGTGTCGCACATCATGTACGCCTTCACATAACCAATATTTCTCGCGATGGTACCGCCTTGTAAATCCTTCAAAATGAAAGAACATGACAAACACTCGGAAAAACAAATGAGGTTAGTGCAAATGCAAGACCTATCATTCGAGTGGTAAGATACCCAACAAGTGTTCTCATCATTCTTATCATAAGAAAGGACAAGGTGTGGTATGGTATGAAAGAATATGATGCAACTACAACCAAAGACAATAGGCTTAAACAAGCAAGCATGCATCACAAGTAATATGTCCAAGTCTCGGCGATCAATAAGCATAGCAAGTTGGCACTCAATACAAGGTGATATGAGAGATGCAACTAATGGAGACAAGAGACAAAGGTCAAGATATATCATGTGAGAGGCATGAGCATATATGTCATCAACCCAAGAAAGCGAGTAAGAATGGAACATGGGTGATGCATCAAAGCAATCAATCACAGTGATCCACTCAAGGAAGCTAGTAGTGCGAAGATGCAACGTACTAGGAGGAATCATGGCAAGCATGTCATGTGTGCAAATAGTGGGCATATAAAATGCACATGACATTTCACAAGCATAAAGGCAAGATATGAGCAAAATAGCATCAATAGCATGGGGCACATGATAAACATGGCAATAGCAACAAGGATCTCCACCAAGCATGCAAATACACATAGAAGTAGTATAATGGTGAATCACATGTAAGTGCAAGCAAGGGTCACAATTGCATGGCAAAATCATGTAAAGAGGCATAATATGCAAAGTGAACACGATAGAATGGGCATAAGGTGACAAGTGGTAAATAGCCCATAGCCGTGTGAGAGACAAGTAGAAAAGATGCGCGTAGTCGTTGCGCGAAGAGAACGGTGGTAAGGATAGTCCACGGGATCCCAAATCGTCGTTGCTCTCAAGAGCTCGTTTTGTCAACTCATGGGATTGCGAGTTTGACAAGTATTCATGGGTACCTACACAAAAGAGACATAAACCGAAGAAATTGTGTGCGTGGTAAATGTACACATCATCCATCATGATGTGTTTGTGCACGTGTGAGTTAGCACAAGATAAGCATCGCTCACAGAAATTTGATGCATGGTATAAGAACATGTCATCCATCATGAAAGAATAGTTGTTATGTATGACACGATGGGGATGCAAATTGAGCATACTTGTATATGACACAACAATATCATTATGATTCATGGGAAGCATATTGTGCATACAAGTATTGGGATCATGCAATGGATGGGATGAATCAAAATCTCCTAAAATGTATGAGGAAACTATGGGGGTCTCCTCATGAGCAATATTGGAAACATCATATGGAGAAAATGGACAACATCCAAAACAATGCATATCCGAAGCTAGGCAGTCATGGCATGGCATATGAGATAAATGATGCAAAGGGAGCATATCAATATCATCACAAGAAAAACAAATGCCAATAACCATGGGCTTGTCATCTATGCCGTAAGTGTTGGGGAACGTTGCAGAAAACAAAATTTTCCTACGGTTTCACCAAGATCCATCTATGAGTTCATCTAGCAACGAGTGATCGGATGCATCTACATACCTTTGCAGATCGCGAGCGGAAGCGTTCAAAAGAACGGGGATGAGGTAGTCGTACACGACGTGATCCAAATCACCGGAGATCCTAGCACCAAACGGACGGCACCTCCGCGTTCAACACACGTACGGTCAGCGTGACGTCTCCTCCTTGTTGATCCAGCAAGGGGGAAGGAGAGGTTGATGAACATCCAGCAGCACGACGGCGTGGTGGTGGATGCAGGGCGTCACAGCAGCAGGGCTTCGCCGAGTACTGCGAGAGGAAGAGGTCTAGCAGGGAGAGAGGGAGGCGCCAGGGGCAAGGGTGCTGCTGCCCCTCCCTCCCCCCCGTTATATAGGCCCCTGGGGGGGCGCCGGCCCTGGGAGATTGAATCTCCCAAGGGGGGCGGCGGCCAAGGGGGGTGGAGTGCCCCCCAAGGCAAGTGGGCGCCCCCCCACCCTAGGGTTCCAACCCTAGGCGCAGGGGGTGGGCCTTGGGGGGCGCACCAGCCCACTAAGGGCTGGTACCCCCTCCCACTTCAGCCCATGGGGCCCTCCGGGATGGGTGGCCCCACCCGGTGGACCCCCGGGACCAATCTGGTGGTCCCGGTACAATACCGGTGACCCCCAGATCACTCCCGATGGCCGAAACTGTACTTCCTATATATAATTCTTTACCTCCGGACCAATCCGGAACTCCTCGCGACGTCCAGGATCTCATCCGGGACTCTGAACAACATTCGGGTTACTGCATATACATATCTTCACAACCCTAGCGTCACCGAACCTTAAGTGTGTAGACCCTACGGGTTCGGGAGACAGGCAGACATGACCGAGACGGCTCTCGGGCAATAACCAACAGCGGGATCTGAATACCCATGTTGGCTCCCACATGCTCCACGATGATCTCATCAGATGAACCACGATGTCGAGGATTCAATTAATCCCGTATACGATTCCCTTTGTCAATCGGTATTTTACTTGCCCGAGATTCGATCGTCGGTATCCCAATACCTTGTTCAATCTCGTTACCGGCAAGTCACTTTACTCGTACCGTAATGCATGATCCCGTGGTCAAACACTTTGATCACATTGAGCTCATTATGATGATGCATTATTAAGTGGGCCCGGTGATACCTCTCCGTCAAGCGGAGTGACAAATCCCAGTCTCGATCCGTGTCAACCCAACAGACACTTTCGGAGATACCCGTAGTATACCTTTATAGTCACCCAGTTACGTTGTGACATTTGGCACACCCAAAGCACTCCTACGGTATCCGGGAGTTACACGATCTCATGGTCTAAGGAAAGGATACTTGACATTGGAAAACTCTAGCAAACAAACTATACGATCGTGTGCTATGTTTAGGATTGGGTCTTGTCCATCACATCATTCTCCTAATGATGTGATCTCGTTATCATTGACATCCAATGCCCATAGTCAGGAAAGCATGACTATCTATTGATCAACGAGCTAGTCAACTAGAGTCTTACTAGGGACATGTTGTTGTCTGTTATTCACACATGTATTACGATTTCCGGATAACACAATTATAGCACAAATAAAGACAATTATCATGAACAAGGAAATATAATAATAATGCTTTTATTATTGCCTTTAGGGCATATTTCCAACAGTCTCCCACTTGCACTAGAGTCAATAATCTAGTTACATTGTGATGAATCGAACACCCATAGAGTTCTGGTGCTGATCATGTTTTGCCTTAGGGAGAGGTTTAGTCAATGGATCTGCGATATTCAGATCCGTGTGCACTTTACAAATTTCTATGTCTCCATCTTGAACATTTTCACGAATGGAGTTGAAGCGACGCTTGATGTGCCTGGTCTTCTTGTGAAACCTGGGCTCCTTGGCAAGTGCAATAGCTCCAGTGTTGTCACAGAAGAGTTTGATTGGCCCCGATGCATTGGGTATGACTCCGAGGTCGGTGATGAACTCCTTCACCCAAATTGCTTCATGTGCTGCCTCCGAGGCTGCCATGTACTCCGCTTCACATGTAGATCCCACCACGACGCTCTGCTTGCAACTGCACCAGCTTACTGCCCCACCATTCAAAATATACACATATCCGGTTTGTGACTTAGAGTCATCCAGATCTGTGTCGAAGCTAGCGTCGACGTAACCCTTTACGACGAGCTCTTCGTCACCTCCATAAACGAGAAACATTTCCTTAGTCCTTTTCAGGTACTTCAGGATATTCTTGACCGCTGTCCAGTGTTCCTTGCCGGGATTACTTTGGTACCTTCCTACCAAACTTACGGCAAGGTTTACATCAGGTCTGGTACACAACATGGCATACATAATAGAACCTATAGTTGAGGCATAGGGGATGACACTCATCTCTTCTATATCTTCTGCCGTGGTCGGACATTGAGCTGAGCTCAATTTCACACCTTGTAACACAGGTAAGAACCCCTTCTTAGATTGATCCATATTGAACTTCTTCAATATCTTATCAAGGTATGTGCTTTGTGAAAGACCTATGAGGCGTCTTGATCTATCTCTATAGATCTTGATGCCTAATATATAAGCAGCTTCTCCAAGGTCCTTCATTGAAAAACTCTTATTCAAGTAGGCCTTAATGCTGTCCAAGAGTTCTATATCATTTCCCATCAAAAGTATGTTATCTACATATAGTGTGAGAAATGCTACAGAGCTCCCACTCACTTTCTTGTAAACGCAGGCTTCTCCATAAGTCTGCGTAAATCCAAACGCTTTGATCATCTCATCAAAGCGAATGTTCCAACTCCGAGATGCTTGCACCAGCCCATAAATCGAGCGTTGGAGCTTGCACACCTTGTCAGCATTCTTAGGATCGACAAAACCTTCCGGCTGCATCATATACAATTCTTCCTTAAGGAAACCATTAAGGACTGCCGTTTTGACGTCCATTTGCCATATTTCATAATCGTAGAATGCGGCAATTGCTAACATGATTCGGACGGACTTCAGCTTCGCTACCGGTGAGAAAGTCTCATCGTAGTCAACCCCTTGAACTTGTCGATAACCCTTAGCGACAAGCCGAGCTTTATAGATGGTCACATTACCATCCGCGTTTGTCTTCTTCTTAAAGATCCATTTATTTTCTATGGCTCGCCGCTCTACGGGCAAGTCAGTCAAAGTCCATACTTCGTTTTCATACATGGATCCTATCTTGGATTTCATGGCTTCTAGCCATTTGTCGGAATCCGGGCCCGCCATTGCTTCCTCATAGTTCGAAGGCTCACCGTAGTCTAACAACATGATTTCCAAGACAGGGTTGCCGTACCACTCTGGTGCGGAACATGTCCTTCTGGACCTACGAATTTCAGTAGGAGCTTGATCAGAAGCATCTTGATCATCATCATTAATTTCCTCTCTAGTTGGTGCAGGCACCTCAGAAACGTTTTCTTTAGTTGCGCCATTTTCCGGTTCAAGAGGTAACACTTCATCAAGTTCTACTTTCCTCCCACTTAGTTCTTTCAAGAGAAACTCCTTCTCTAGAAAGGATCCATTCTTGGCAACAAAGATCTTGCCTTCGGATCTGAGGTAGAAGGTATACCCAATAGTTTCTTTAGGGTATCCTATGAAGACGCATTTTTCCGACTTGGGTTCGAGCTTTTCAGGTTGAAGTTTCTTGACATAAGCATCGCATCCCCAAACTTTTAGAAACGACAGCTTAGGTTTCTTCCCAAACCATAATTCTTACGGTGTCGTCTCAACGGATTTCGACGGAGCCCTATTTAAAGTGAATGCGGCAGTCTCTAAAGCATAGCCCCAAAAAGATAGCGGTAAATCGGTAAGAGACATCATAGATCGCACCATATCTAATAGAGTGCGATTATGACGTTCGGACACACCATTACGCTGAGGTGTTCCAGGCGGCGTGAGTTGTGAAACTATTCCACATTTTCTTAAGTGTGTGCCAAATTCGTGACTCAAGTATTCTCCTCCACGATCTGATCGTAGAAACTTGATTTTTCTGTCACGTTGATTTTCAACCTCACTCTGAAATTCCTTGAACTTTTCAAAGGTCTCAGACTTGTGTTTCATTAAGTAGATATACCCATATCTACTCAGGTCATCAGTGAGGGTGAGAACATAACGATAGCCACCGCGAGCCTCAACACTCATTGGACCGCACACATCGGTATGTATGATTTCCAATAAGTTGGTTGCTCGCTCCATTGTTCCTGAGAACGGAGTCCTGGTCATTTTACCCATGAGGCATGGTTCGCACGTTTGACACCTATGGAGCTTCTTCATGCGTTTGACACCTATGTGACCAAGGCGGCAGTGCCACAAATATGTGGGACTATTGTTATCAACTTTAACTCTTTTGGTATTCACACTATGAATATGTGTATCATCACGCACGAGATTCATTAAGAATAAACCATTAACCATCGGAGCATGACCATAAAACATATCTCTCATATAAATAGAACAACCATTATTCTCGGATTTAAATGAGTAGCCATCTCGAATCAAACGAGATCCAAACACAATGTTCATGCTCAAACTTGGCACTAAATAACAATTATTGAGGTTTAAAACTAATCCCGTAGGTAAATGTAGAGGTAGCGTGCCGACGGCGATCACATCGACCTTGGAACCATTCCCGACGCGCATCGTCACCTCGTCCTTCACCAGTCTCCGTTTATTTCGCAGCTCCTGCTTTGAGTTACAAATGTGAGCAACTGCACCGGTATCAAATACCCAAGAGCTACTACGAGTACTGGTAAGGTACACATCGATTACATGTATATCACATATACCTTTTGTTTTGCCGGCCTTCTTGTTCGCTAAGTATTTGGGGCAGTTCCGCTTCCAGTGACCACTTCCCTTGCAATAAAAACACTCAGTCTCGGGCTTGGGTCCATTCTTTGGCTTCTTCCCGGCAACTTGCTTACCGGGCGCGGCAACTTCCTTGCCGTCCTTCTTGAAGTTCTTTTTACCCTTGCCCTTCTTGAACTTAGTGATTTTATTCACCATCAACACTTGATGTTCCTTCTTGATTTCTACCTCTGCTGATTTCAGCATAGCATATACCTCAGGAATGGTCTTTACCATCCCCTGCATGTTGTAGTTCATCACAAAGCTCTTGTAGCTAGGTGGAAGCGACTGGAGGATTCTGTCAATGACCGCTTCATCCGGGAGATTAACTTCCAGTTGAGTCAAGCGGTTGTGCAACCCAGACATCTTGAGTATGTGTTCACTGACAGAGCTATTTTACTCCATCTTACAGCTAAAGAATTTGTCGGAGACTTCATATCTCTCGACCCGGGCATGAGCTTGGAAAACCATTTTCAGCTCTTCGAACATCTCATATGCTCCATGTCTCTCAAAACGCTTTTGGAGCCCCGGCTCTAAGCTGTAAAGCATGCCGCACTGAACGAGGGAGTAATCATCGGAACGTGACTGCCAAGCGTTCATAACGTCTTGTTCTGCAGGGAGAACAAGTGCGTCACCCAGCGGTGCTCGTAGGACATAATCTTTCTTGGCAGCTATGAGGATGATCCTCAGGTTCCGGACCTAGTCCGTATAGTTGCTGCCATCGTCTTTCAGCTTGGTTTTCTCTAGGAACGCGTTGAAGTTGAGGACTACGTTGGCCATTTGATCTACAAGACATATTGTAAATATTTTAGACTAAGTTCATGATAATAAAGTTCATCTAATCAAATTATTTAATGAACTCCCACTTAGATAGACATCCCTCTTCTAGTCATCTAAGTATAACATGATCCGAGTCAACTAGGCCGTGTCCGATCATCACGTGAGACGGACTAGTCAACATCGGTGAACATCTTCATGTTGATCGTATCTTCTATACGACTCATGCTCGACCTTTCGGTCTTCTGTGTTCCGAGGCCATGTCTGTACATGCTAGGCTCGTCAAGTCAACCTAAGTGTTTGCATGTGTAAATCTGTCTTACACCCGTTGTATGTGAACGTTAGAATCTATCACACCCGATCATCACGTGGTGCTTCGAAACAACGAACTGTCGCAACGGTGCACAGTTAGGGGGAACACTTCTTGAAATTATTATGAGGGATCATCTTATTTACTACCGTCGTTCTAAGTAAACAAGATGCAAAACATGATAAACATCACATGCAATCAAATAATAAACGTGACATGATATGGCCAATATCACATAGCTCCTTTTGATCTCCATCTTGGGGCTCCATGATCATCTTGTCACCGGCTTGACACCATGATCTCCATCATCATGATCTCCATCATCGTGTCTCCATGAAGTTGCTCGCCAACTATTACTTCTACTACTATGGCTAACGCGTTTAGCACTAAATTAAAGTAATTTACATGGCGTTTCTCAATGACACGCAGGTCATACAAAAAATAAAGACAACTCCTATGGCTCCTGCCGGTTGTCATACTCATCGACATGCAAGTCGTGATTTCTATTACAATAGCATGAACATCTCATACATCACATATAGATCATTCATCATTCATCACAACTTTGGCCATATCATATCACAAAGCACTTGCTGCAAAAACAAGTTAGACGTCCTCTAATTGTTGTTGCAAGTTTTACGTGGCTGAATTAGGGTTCTAGCAAGAACGTTTTCTTACATAAGTAAAAGCCACAACGAGATTTGTCAACTTCTATTTACCCTTCATAAGGACCCTTTTCATCGAATCCGCTCCAACTAAAGTGGGAGAGACAGACACCCGCCAGCCACCTTATGCAACTAGTGCATGTTAGTCGGTGGAACCGGTCTCCCGTAAGCGTACGTGTAAGGTTGGTCCAGGCCGCTTCATCCCACAATAACGCTGAAGCAAGATAAGACTAGTAGCGGCAAGAAAGTTGACAACATCTACGCCCACAACAAATTGTGTTCTACTCGTGCAATAGAGAACTACGCATAGACCTAGCTCATGATGCCACTGTTGGGGAACGTTGCAGAAAACAAAAATTTTCCTACGGTTTCACCAAGATCCATCTATGAGTTCATCTAGCAACGAGTGATCGGATGCATCTACATACCTTTGCAGATCGCGAGCGGAAGCGTTCAAAAGAACGGGGATGAGGTAGTCGTACACGACGTGATCCAAATCACAGGAGATCCTAGCACCGAACGGACGGCACCTCCGCGTTCAACACACGTACAGTCAGCGTGACGTCTCCTCCTTCTTGATCCAGCAAGGGGGAAGGAGAGGTTGATGAAGATCCAGCAGCACGACGGCGTGGTGGTGGATGCAGGGCGTCACAGCAGCAGGGCTTCGCCGAGTACTGCGAGAGGAAGAGGTGTAGCAGGGAGAGAGGGAGGCGCCAGGGGCAAGGGTGCTGCTGCCCCTCCCTCCCCCCGTTATATAGGCCCCTAGGGGGGCGCCGGCCCTGGGAGATTGAATCTCCCAAGGGGGCGGCGGCCAAGCGGGGTGGAGTGCCCCCTAAGGCAAGTGGGCGCCCCCCCCCACCCTAGGGTTCCAACCCTAGGCGCAGGGGGTTGGCCTTGGGGGCGCACCAGCCCACTAAAGGCTGGTCCCCCCTCCCACTTCAGCCCATGGGGCCCTCCGGGATGGGTGGCCCCACCCGGTGGACCCCCGGGACCCATCTGGTGGTCCCGGTACAATACCGGCGACCCCCAGATCATTCCCGATGGCCGAAACGGCACTTCCTATATATAATTCTTTACCTCCGGACCACTCCGGAACTTCTCGTGACGTCCGGGATCTCATCCGGGACTCCGAACAACCTTCGGTTTGCTGCATACTAATATCTTTAACAACCCTAGCGTCACCGAACCTTAAGTGTGTAGACCCTACGGGTTCGGGAGACATGCAGACATGACCGAGACGATCTCCGGTCAATAACCAACAGCGGGATCTGGATACCCATGTTGGCTCCCACATGCTCCTCGATGATCTCATCGGACGAACCACGATGTCGAGGACTTAATCAATCCCGTATTCAATTCCCTTTGTCTATCGGTACGATACTTGCCCAAGATTCGATCGTCGGTATACCGATACCTTGTTCAATCTCGTTACCGGCAAGTCACTTTACTCGTACCGTAATGCATGATCCCGTGGTCAAACACTTTGATCACATTGATCTCATTATGATGATGCATTACTGAGTGGGCCCGGTGATACCTCTTCGTCAAGCGGAGTGACAAATCCCAGTCTCGATCCGTGTCAACCCAACAGACACTTTCGGAGATACCCGTAGTATACCTTTATAGTCACCCAGTTACGTTGTGACTTTTGGCACACCCAAAGCAGTCCTACGGTATCCGGGAGTTACACGATCTCATGGTCTAAGGAAAGGATACTTGACATTGGAAAACTCTAGCAAACGAACTATACGATCTTGTGCTATGTTTAGGATTGGGTCTTGTCCATCACATCATTCTCCTAATAATGTGATCTCGTTATCATTGACATCCAATGCCCATAGTCAGGAAACCATGACTATCTATTGATCAACGAGCTAGTCAACTAGAGGCTTACTAGGGACATGTTGTTGTCTGTTATTCACACATGTATTATGATTTCCGGATAACACAATTATAGCACGAATAAAGACAATTATCATGAACAAGGAAATATAATAATAATGCTTTTATTATTGCCTCTAGGGCATATTTCCAACAGTAAGTGCAAATTGGGTTCATTTTAATGGCATATGCATAGTCACTAAGATGAGATTGCAAATATGACATATGGTTGATCTCATGCATAGCATATGACAAGTCAAGCGGATTGTCAAACATGATGTGACCTAAAGAATTATCACAAGAAATCCTATGTAACATGGCATCACAAATAATAGACTCCACATGAGAATCATCATATTCATCATAAATGGGCAAATCATCGCATGGGGAAATCATACTAGCATGAAGCATGGCAATAGGTTGATCAACATCGTGCAAGCAATCATTGGTAAGATAGTCCACTAGTGGGACTAGAGCATCACCTTCACCTATGTTACCTCACTCAAGTGGTGTAGGTGAGGTGGCAAAGACCAAATGGTGGTCATCTTCATCTTGATGGAACCATGTGGGGGGGTGCATCATATTCCACCATGGCCATCGTCATGTCCAAAGGAAGGACGTAGTCATAGCGAATCGGCGCGTCATCATGTATAGGACCTAGCACCAAATGAGAAGACACAATAGAGGTAGAGGTTAAGTCGTTAGAAATCGAAGTGGCCTCACTCTCTCTATGTGGTGGTTCACTCACTCCCTCAAGGTAGGTGCACTCAAAGTCACATATGGTGGACTCACTCATCTCACTCAAGTGGTGGGGATTGTGGCTCTCCTCACATGGAAATTGGGGCAACACATCACATATGTGGCTAGTGGTGAAGTCACTCTCACTCTCAATATGGTGGCACAAGTCACTCAAGTCATCATACGTCGCCGTGGTCAAAGGGAAAATCCCATGCTCAACCATCTCATCGTTGTTGCCATGGATGAAGGCCGAAGATGGCACATCATCGCTCTCGCCTCCTAAGATGGAAGCATCATCCTTGCTCGTCACTGTAAGTGCATCTAGTGCCACCCCTAGTTGGTTTTGGAGTATTGACGACAAATTTGGTTGAGGGACTAATGTGTTTGTGAGAATTGCAGGATAACACAGGTGGTGTCCCTCATTGATTCGGTTTACCTACCGGAGATGACCCCTAAAAATGTGTGAAGACATTGAAGACAATGGTGGTATATGAAGATATTTATATTGAAGACTATGACATGAGAAGACATCCAGTGAAGACTATGGAGCACGAAGACTTAGTTGTTTCGTTGTTTCCTTTTCTTCTTTGTTGAGTCATAGGAACCACCATACTGTTAAGTGGGGTCCAAGTGAATACAGTCAGAGTGACTGAAGTGATGCTCAACCCAAATCCTATGTCTTCGAGCGAGGACAATGAGAGCAAATCTTATCCAGAGCTGGATGAGTCAGCCTTGCTTGTAGCCCAAGTAAAGTTGTCGCGTGTGTTTGAAATTTGATCGTTGGAACACGTGTCAGTTCCTTAGTGACCCAGGGTCATTTCGGACATATCAGGTCGGGTTGACTAGTGGCTATAAATAGCCCACCCCCTACACCATAAATTGGTGGCTGCTCAGAGTTAGTGCACGGCTTTTGTCATTTGAGAGCAACCCACCTCGAAGCCTTTGAGAGAGAAATCCTTGTGAGGACAAAGCCCAAAACACCCAGAGCCAAAGAGTGTTAGGCATCACTGAAGTCTTTCTGTCTGTGTGACCTGAAGACTTATTACACTTCAGGACTGTGAATCCTCCAGCTGGTTAGGCGTCACGTTCTAAGCATCCAAGAGCCATCGTGGATCGCCGGTGAACGAAGTCTGTGAAGATTTGGAAGTCTACCTTGAAGACTTACCAGAGTGATTGGGCGAGGACTGTGTGTCCTTAGCTCAAGGGGAATAAGGTGAAGATGCGGTCTTCTGAGTTGAATCTCAGCCTCCCTAACCAGATGTACAGTTGTCACAGCAACTGGAACTGGTCAAACAAATCCTGTGTCTTCAGCGAGTGACTGGTTCTATCCTCTCTTCCCTTTACTTACAGTTGTCTTCGTGAAGTCATTGCCTGTTTGTCATACCTGTTTGACTTCATTGCTTGACTACTATTGTTGTTTGGCTTCATACCATCTTCCATCCTGATCCTTACTACCTAGCTGCCACTAGTCGTCGTACTCTCACATTAATTGCATACTTGACTATGGCTTGCCTTGTGTAGTTTATCTTTCGCTGCATATCAATAGGTTCATTTCTACTGTTTGTCTTCGAAACTTTCATGTTTTGAAGACTTTCATAAAAATCGCCTATTCACCCCCCCTCTAGTCGATAACAAGCACTTTCAATTGGTATTAGAGCAAGGTACTCCCTTGTTCTGTGTGATTCAGTTTAACCACCTGGAGTTTTAGCTATGTCGACTGCAGGGATAATCAAAGTCTCCGCTGCTTGCCCCGTGTTCGACGGAACTGAATATCCCTACTGGAAGAATAAGATGGGCATGCATCTTGAAGCCATTGATGTCGACCTCTGGTATGTCGTCAAGAACGGCGTTCCCAAGACTGGTGAAGGTGTCACCCCTGCTGATGTCAAGAAGTTCATTCAACTGGACTCTACTGCCAAGAACATCATCTGTGGTCATCTGACCAAAGGACAGTATGGCCGTGTGAGTGCTCTGGAGACGTCAAAGCTAGTCTGGGACTGGCTATCCAAGGTCAACGAAGGCGTCTCAACCCAGAGAGATCAAAGGATCAGCGTTCTTCGCAACCTCTTCAACCGCTTCAAGAGAAACGACAATGAGAATGTCCAGCTCACGTTTGATCGCCTCACTAACATCACAAATGAGCTTCGTGCTCTCGGTGCCACTGAGATTACCAAGCATGAAATCGTCAAGACGCTACTGAGATCACTTGACAGCTCCTTTGACACCCTTGCCCTCATGATACAAGAACGTCCTGACTTCAAGACACTCGATCCGTCTGATATACTTGAGAGGCTCAACACACATGAGTTCCAGCTTTCTGAGAAAAGAGATATCTATGGTCCCAACTATGGCCGAACTCGCGCTTTGAAGGCAAAAGTTGTTTCCTCATCCGAAGAAGAATCTGACTATGGTTCTGATGATCCTGAAGACATTGGAAAGGAACTTGCTATGCTTGTGAAGAAGTTCTAGAAGTTCACTAAGAAGAAAGGCTTCAGAAAGTCTTCACGATCCAGCTCAATAAATGATGAAGCTTCTACTCATGACTACAAGAAGAGAACATGTCACAAGTGCAAGAAACCTGGACACTACATCTCTGAGTGTCCACTGTGGGACAACGAGAAGAAGAAGAAGAAGAGCAAGGAATATGATTCTGATGACAAGAAAAAGAAGAAATCTTCAAAGTCTTCTTCCAAGTCCTCATCAAAGTCTTCATCTCACAACAAGAGCTCATCTGGCAAGGCTTGTGCTATTGTTGGGAAGGAAATGGATTCACAGGAGGAGCCTGCTTCTGAGGAGGCGGAGGTGGAGTCTGGGGAGGAGTCCGACCCTGGTGTTGCAAGTCTGGCTTTAGCCACTGCTTGTGTTGCCAAGTCCATCTTCAACACCGAAGACAATGCCGTCCACACCAACGCTGAAGCTGATGACATGGATGACCCTACTCCTACCTACTGCTTCATGGCACGTGGTGCCAAGGAAAAATCACGCGATGCTTACTTTCAAACATCTAGTGAAGATGACTCTGATTGTGAATCCAAGCCTAGCTACAAAACACTTGCTAAAATTGCAACTGAACAACAAAAGGCTATGGAACATACTAAAAAACTGTTAGACAAAAGGGATGACCTGTTGGACGCTGAAATGACTCATTCACAGTCCTTAGTTGAAGACATAAAAAATCTTCATGCTAAGTACCAAGAACTTGAAAGTCATCATGATACGCTCACAACCACTCATGAAAAGCTCTCCTATGATTATCTTCAAAGGAAGCAAGAGCTTAAGAAGTTGAGAGCGGCTCATGAAGATCTTCAAAAACAGAATGAGTCACTTCGCGCTCAACAGATCAGTCCCGCTCGGGATGGATTTGAACCACCATGTCTAAAATGCCTTGAGCGTGATAACGCTACCTTTGTTGCTGGATGTTCCACTACTGTTACTGTTGCATCGTCTTCAACTACTGATGTAGTAACTAACCCCTCTGCGGAGGATACCACTACTATTGCTGATGAAAATGCTAGGTTGAAGACATAGCTTGAAACAGGGATGTATAAAAGTCTGAAAGGGCATCAAACACTTTGCGATGTCCTCAAAAAGCAGATTCTGAACCGAAACCCTAGGAAAGAGGGTGTTGGGTTCGAGAGGAAAATGAATGTTGATGGTTCCTACTGGAAGCCTGAGCAGTATCCCAAAACCACATGGGTTACTGCAAAGGGACCTTTAGCGGATCCATCCACCTTATCTGGCTTTACCTATGCTAATCCTGTTGTCATTGATGAATCCTTTGATGCAAACTGTAAACTGTTCAAAAATCAGAATGGTGAAGTGTTTGCCAGATATATTGGTACTAACTGCAGGAATGGGACACCTACGAAGAAGATCTGGGTTCCCAAAAGCTGTCTTGAGAAGCTTCCAATGAATGTCATCATGACACCACCTGGGAAGAAGACAAATCCCAGACCTAAGGCTTCATATGGTCCAAAGGCTTCATACAGACAGAGGACTCACCTGAGTCACCCTAACGCCAATGTTATGCAGGAAAACCGTACTTAGACTTATGAATATGAGCGTGTATCTTCAAACCGCTATGTTCATAGAACTAAGAACTTTTCTGCTTATTCATATGAGTATCATTCATCTCCTGCAAGGCTATTTGCTAGGGCCCCAAAGCCGAAGTTCTCAGATGCTGCACTTAGACTCATTGCTTCTAAGCCACCCCTGAAGATGTGGGTGGTTAAGAAGAATTAACTTTCTTTTGCAGGGAAAGGTCTCCAGCCGAAAATCAAAGGCGTCTGATGCTATTGCTGGGGACCTAAAATATCTTGTGGGGCGCAAGATCAAATGCCCAAATGGTCTCACTATGTATTTTGTTCCAGAATCGCTTGCCATTCATCCTATCAGTCCTAATCTTGATCTGAGCTTCCATAATCCTCTTGCCCGTCAAATGTTTATGCTTCACAATACTCTTGGTGAAGCCTATCCTCCTAACTGTAATGCAGAGTATGACACCTCGTGCTTCAGAATGGATTATGGACAGAGGATGCACTAATCATATGACTGGTGATCAAAGTCTTCTCATGGACTCAACCTTACGTCCATCTGATAAGAGTCACATCACATTTGCTGACACTGGTAAAAGCAAGGTATTGGGTCTATGTAGAGTTGCAATCTCAAGGGATCAGCACATGGATAAAGTGATGCTTGTTGAATCCCTTGGCCTCAACTTAATGTCTGTCTCAATGCTTTGCGACCTGAACATGGTTGTAATATTTGGAAAGTATCGTTGCCTTGTACTAATGGAATCTGACAAATCTCTAGTCTTTGAAGGGTACAGGAAAGATGATTTGTACATGGTAGATTTCTCAGCAGGTCCACAGCTTGCAAGATGTCTTCTTACAAAAGCTTCAGAATGCTGGCTATGGCATCGGAGGCTGGGGCATGCTGGGATGAGGAACTTACATACAATCGTCAAGAAGAAGCATGTCATTGGCATTGAAGACGTCAAGTTCAAGAAAGATCATTTGTGCGGTGCCTGCGAAGCTGGAAAGATGACTAGGGCCAAGCATCCCTCGAAGACAATCATGACTACGTCTCAACCCTTCGAGCTGCTACACATGGACTTATTTGGCCCTACTCACTACTCTACCCTCACTACAACTGCCTGTCTCTATGGCTTCGTTATTGTCGATGATTACTCAAGATATACATGGGTGAACAATTATGGCGTCAAGATCAAGCATATCAGAAGTGACAACGGCACTGAGTTCAAGAACATCGGACTTGATCTTTATCTGGATACAATGGGAAACACTCATGAGTTCTCTGCTCCTTACACACCTCAGCAAAATGGCATCGTAGAGCGCAAGAACAGAACTCTCATTGAGATGGCTTGGACGATGCTGGACGAATACAAAACACCAAGAAAGTTCTGGCCTAACGCTATTGATACAGCATGCCACGTCATCAACCGTGTTTACATCCATAAGCTTCTGAACAAAACACCCTATGAGCTCCTCATTGGCAAGAAGCCAAATGTAAGCTACTTCAGAGTATTTGGAGCACGGTGCTGGATCAAGGATCTCCATCACAAGTCAAAATTTGCACCAAAAGCTCACGAAGGCTTCATGCTCGGTTACAGAAAGGATTCGCACTCTTACAGAGTCTTCAACCTCTATCTCTATAAAATCGTCAAAACTGTAGATGTGCGGTTTGATGAAACCAATGGTTCACAAAGAGAACTCCTGCCAAGTAATCTTGAAGAAGCTCCACCCAGCGAGTCTATCAAGCTAATGGGAACTGGTGAAATCATGACTGCTGAAGCACAGCCTGAAGAGGAACTGATCATTTCTGCACCAAACCAGTCTGAAGACAATGCTCAGCCTGAAGACAATCCTCCCAATGATGACAATGATCAGCAAGAACAAATTCTTCGCCCAGCTCATCCTCGTGTTGCAAGTGAAGTGCAAATTGAGAAGATAATTGATAGCATCAATGCACCTGGTCCACTTACTCGGTCAAGAGCAACGCAGTTAGCAAATTTCTGTGGGCACTTTTCTTTTGTGTCAATATCAGAACCCAAGAAAGTTGCTGAAGCCTTTATGGAACCTGAATGGATTCAAGCAATGCAAGAAGAGCTTCAACAGTTCAAACAATGTTTGGGAACTTGTCAAGCGTCTTGACCCTCGCAAGCATAACATCATTGGAACAAAATGGATATATCGAAACAAGCAAGATGAGCATGGCCAAGTCGTCAGAAACAAAGCACGTCTCGTTGCACAAGGATATACTCAAGTTGAGGGGATTGACTTCGATGAAACATTTGCTCCTGTGGCTAGACTTGAAGCTATTCGCATATTGCTAGCCTATGCTAACCACAACAATATCTTGCTATATCAAATGGATGTGAAGAGTGCATTTCTCAACGGCAAGATTGAAGAAGAAGTATACGTTGCACAACCACCTGGCTTTGAAGATCCAAAACATCCTGATATGGTGTACAAACTAAACAAAGCACTGTATGGACTCAAACAAGCTCCTCGCGCTTGGTATGATACAATCAAAGACTTCCTAAAGAGCAAAGGCTTCAAACCTGGATCCCTCGATCCTACACTCTTCACGAAGACATATGATGGTGAACTGTTTGTGTGCCAAATCTATGTGGATGACATTATCTTCGGCTGCACCAACCAGAAGTATAGTGATGAGTTTGGGTACATGATGCAAGAGCAATATCAGATGTCCATGATGGGTGAGATGAAGTTCTTCCTTGGTCTTCAAATTCGTCAGCAAAGGCATGGCATCTTCATATCTCAAGAGAAATACCTCAAAGACTGACTGAAGAAGTTTGGAATGCAAGATTGCAAAGGTTACACGACGCCAATGCCAGCCAAACATCATCTGGGTCCCGACGAAAATGGTAAAGAGTTCGATCAACAGGTATACCGCTCCATGATTGGTTCTTTACTTTACCTATGTGCATCTAGGCCAAATATTATGCTTAGTGTTTGCATGTGTGCTCGATTCCAAGCGGCACCAAAGGAATCGCATCACTTAGCTGTGAAGCGAATTCTTTGATATTTGGCTTACACCCCAACACTAGGATTATGGTATCCAAAGGGGCCAGAGTTTGATCTGGTTGGATTTTCTGATGCTGATTATGCTGGTGACAAGGTGGATCGCAAGTCTACATCAGGCACATGTCACTTTCTGGGACGATCACTTGTCTGTTGGTCTTCAAAGAAGCAGAACTGTGTGTCACTCTCAACTGCTGAATCTGAATACATTGCTGCTGGATCTTGCTGTGCTCAGCTTCTATGGATGAAGCAAACTCTCAAGGACTATGGCATCAATCTGAAACAAGTGCCTCTTTTCTGCGACAACGAAAGCGCCATCAAGATTGCCAATAATCCAGTCCAGCACTCGAAGACAAAGCACATTGAAATTCGTCATCACTTTCTCAGAGATCATGTCATGAAGAAAGATATTGATATCATTCACGTCAACACTGAAGAGCAATTGGCAGATATCTTCACAAAGCCATTGGACGAGAAAAGGTTTTGCAAGTTACGGTGTGAGCTAAATATCTTGGAATCCTCAAATGTCCTTTGATCAGGCACACATTCTAACACTTATGCATGTTGATGACTTAGATGTGCAACACACGAAGTAAAGTATATCTTCAATCAATGAAGACTTACATTCTGAGTGTGAATACATTAACATGGAATTTGACTTCGGAGCACCACTATAATTGTGCGCCGTGTCTGGGTCTAATACTTCCTATACGGTGGGTAACGCCACCACCAAACTTTTCTGTTTCAAGTGTTTCACTCATGGCGTTGCATTTCATATGTCTTCCCATTTGGTTTGACCTCAGTTTGAATTTATCTTCATGATTATCTTCACTATGTTGATTCGACTGCTGTTTGATATATATATACTAGTGCTCTATCCTCTACAACATTCACTTATACCTATGTTTCCTTGTTGAATCTTTTGAACTAAGTGAATGTGATCGGACCCTAATCTGTCTATGCTTTCTATCTCAAACTCTATCTGTCCAAATCATATGCATTCTATTGAAACTGTCGAATGTCTTCTCTGCGTCCTTGTCAGCAGAAGATACAGAGACAAACATTAAATCTGTTTTAAATGTGTCATTGAGGGAGTCCTGGATTAGGGGGTGTTCAGATAGCCGAACTATATTTTCAGCCAGACTCCAGGACTATGTAGATACAAGATTGAAGACTTCGTCCTGTGTCCGGAAGGTTCTTTCCTTGGCGTGGAAGGCAAGCTAGGTGTGCGGATATTCAAGATCTCCTACCAATGTAACCGACTCTGTGTAACCCTAACCCTATCTGGTGCCTATATAGACCGGCGGGTTGTAGTCCGTAGGACAGAACACATCATAACCATCATCATACTCATAGGCTAGCTTCTAGGGTTTAGCCTCCTTGATCTCATGGTAGATCTACTCTTGTACTACCCATATCATCAATATTAATCTAGCAGGAGTAGGGTTTTACCTCCATCAAGAGGGCCCGAACCTGGGTAAAATAAAGTGTCCCTTGTCTACTGTTACCATCCGACCTTGACGCACAGATCGGGACCCCCTACCCGAGATCCGCCGGTTTTGACACCGACATTGGTGCTTTCATTGAGAGTTCCTCTGCGCCGTCGCGATCAGGAAGGATGCCTTTTCCCGTCTTTAAAGACGGCACCGTCACTGAGGGAGCTTTGGCTGTCGGCCAATCCCTCCGGCTGGGTGGTTTTCTCATGACCGCCCGTTCGGCCATTACGCCAACGGTGACCTCTCGGGTCATCGAAAACAATCTCCGCGTCAGCTCGGAATTGGCCGAGCAGCTAGATCCGGTGGAGCTCTCCTCCATAAACGAGCTCCTGGATCGCATTGCCGCCTTGGGGGTCGCTACAAACTACGACCAGGTTGGGCCTAAACCCGGTCTAAGGGAAATCAACTCTCCCCAAGCCACCCATCATGTTGCTGTGGTGGAAACACAATGCGGTGACCCTTCATCAATCTTAAGGACCAGATACGTCCGAATTCCGGAACCCTCCATGCCGGATATCCACGGAGGGGAGGATACAACCCAAGACCTGGGCTTGGAACCAGGCAAACCGGAAAACATACAGGACTCCGGATCTCGGAATCCGAAGGTCGTTCGGCCTCCGAATAGCAAACCGGGCGAAGTATCAGATCTAATGAATTCCGCCCGTCCGATCTTAAGCGATCTCTCCCAAATCAAGCAGATGCCCGAAGAAACAGTACATCATTACTGGGCCAGATTCCTCCTGCTTATGAACAGGATAAAGGACTGCCACGAGGGAGACGCGATTTCAATCTTCTGCAGTAACTGCACGGACAAGGGGATACTCAACGCCATAAGTCGTCGTAATATAACGCGCTTTGCTGACTTGGCGTCCATAGTACAAAAATACTGTGCGATGGAAAGTGCTCGGAAAACCGAAACTTAATTTTATGATAATCCGGCCTTGAATAGCAATCCCGTCCGAATCAAAAGGGCGCACTCCAGCAAAGCGCCCGGATTAAATAAAAAATCAAAACCCTCTAGGGGGCACGGAACCGTGCTGGAAAGGTGGCTCGATGTACCCTGCAAAATTCATAGTACAGAGGATGCCACCCCAACTCACAGCCTCAGGGCATGTTGGATACTCCGGCAGGTGGCCAAAATTGGCGAGGACCTCCTAAATCCAGAGGTCGAAGGAAACCAGCCCGAGAATTTCAGTACCGTTCTCACAATCGCCGAGACTTTCACATCAAATAACATGCGAAAAAGAACACTTCGCAGCCTCGCCGAAGTCTACCAAGTAGCGACCATAAATCCATGGAGCAATACTGCCATCACCTTCAATGCGAGCGACGAGCCTAAATTCCAAACAGCCAGAGCGCCAGCCGCATTGGTTCTCAGTCCCATAGTGGACGGCTGTCGCCTCGCAAAGGTACTCATGGACGGAGGCAGCGGATTGAACCTCATCTACGAGGAAACCCTCCAAAAGATGGAAATAGACTGGAATCGCATTGAGCAAAGCAGCACAACCTTTAGAGGAATAATCCCCAGTCAGGAAGCGCGCTGCACCGGAAAGATCACACTAGATGTGGTATTCGGCACGCCGGATAATTACAGGTCCGAACAAATCACGTTCCAGGTGGCCCCGTTCAAAAGCGGATATCACGCTATATTAGGACGAGGGGCATTCACAGTTTTCCAAGCCATACCCCATTACGGGTACATGAAGCTTAAGATGCCTGGGCCAAACTGAATTATCACTCTCGCTAGTGATCCGGACATAGCACTCCACGCCGAAAACAAGACAGCCGCATTGGCCCTCGAGGCACTATCTGAAGCCTTAGCGGCCGAAGAGCTGACGGCGCTGCGATCCACGATTAGCAGGGATGATGTGATACTCGATAAGAGATCCAAATCCACATCCTTCAAACCAGCGGGCGAAATAGTCAAATTCCAGGTCCACCCAACGGACTCAAATAAAACAGCCTCCATCGGGGCATAATTGAGCCCTGATGTAAACGCCACACTGCGCGAGTTCCTACGAGAGAACTGGGATATTTTCGCCTGGCACCCCTCAGATATGCTAGGAATCCCACGCAGGCTGGCCGAACACAGCTTAAATATCCAGAAAGGATTCAAACCTGTCAAACAAACCCTTTGGCGTTTCTCTGAACCAAAGAGACAGGCCATGGGAGAGGAGCTAGCCAAATTATTGGAGGCCGGATTCATTAGAGATATCAAACGCCCGGACTGGCTAGCAAACCTGGTAATGGTACCAAAGAAGGACAAATCCTGCCGCCTGTGTGTCGACTTCAAAGACCTTAATAAGGCCTGCCCAAAGGATCCCTTTCCCCTCCCTCGAATTGATCAAATCATCGATGCCACCGCAGGACACGATTCCCTGTGTTTCCTCGACGCATACTCCGGTTACCATCAAATAAAGATGGCAGAATCCGACCAAGCTGCAACAGCATTCATCACGCCATACAGCCCATTCTGCTTCAACACAATGCCCTTTGGGCTCAAAAACGCCGGCGCAACATATCAGCGCATGATTCAAACATGTCTGGCAAACCAGATCGGCAAAACAGTGGAGGCGTACGTAGATGATGTGGTCGTTAAATCAAGACACGTCGAATCTCTAGTAGACGACTTGAGACTTACATTCGACAACCTGCGAAAATACGACATCAAGCTCAATCCGGAAAAATGTGTTTTCGGCGTCCCAGCCGGAAAGCTCCTGGGCTTCATTGTATCCGGCAGAGGAATTGAAGCAAATCCAGCTAAAATCCGAGCTCTGTCACAATTGGATGTCCCAAAAGATCTCAAGCAAATTAAGAAACTCACCGGATGCGTAGCGGCCTTAAGCCGCTTCATCTCCCGCTTGGGAGAAAAGGCACTACCCCTTTACCGCCTCCTTAGGCGCACCGAACACTTCGAGTGGACGGACGCTGCCACGGCCGGACTCGAGGAAATAAAGGCCATCTTGGCAACAAACCCCGTCCTGGCCGTGCCGAATACCGGCGAACCCATGCTATTGTACATTGCCGCAACCCATCAAGTTGTTAGCGCAGTACTCGTCGTCGAACGGATAACGGACGGAAACAAATTACCCCTTCAAAGGCCGGTTTACTACGTATCCACTGTCCTCACACCATGCAAATCACGGTACCCGCATTATCAAAAAATCGCATACGCGGTATTCATGGAATCCCGGAAGCTACGACACTACTTTCAAGAGTGTTCTATTACAGTAGCCTCGGAAGTACCACTCAACGATATTATCAACAACCACGATGCAATAGGCCAGATAGCAAAATGGGCCATAGAGCTCCTCCCGTTCGATATAACTTACAAGCCACGACGAGCAATTAAATCGCAAGTCCTAGCCAACTTCGTCGCCGAATGGACAGAGGCCGAACTCCCTAAAGAGTACGACACGTACTCAAACTGGATCATGCATTTCGACGGCTCCAAAATGCTGGCCGGACTGGGGGCTGGCGTTGTTTTGACGTCCCCTACAGGAGATACAGTCCAATATGTACTCCAAGTTATGTACACGGACTCCAACAATGCAGCCGAATACGAGGCCCTTCTACATGGCCTCCGGATGGCGGTATCCATGGGCATTCAACGCCTGGAAGTACGCGGGGACTCAAACCTCGCGATATCCCAAATAAATGGTGACTTCGACACCACAGACCCAAAAGTGGCAGCTTATCGCAATGCCGTACTAAAAATGTCAGCTCGGTTCGAGGGACTGGAGTTCCATCACATAGCCCGAGAAAATAATGAGGCAGCGGACGTCCTGGCATGCATTGGAGCAAAACAAGATGCAGTCCCCCCCAACATCTTCTTAGAAAGATTATTCAAACCATCCGTAACATGGGAGGGGGAACCCTCGGATAATAGTCCGGGCATAACCACACAACCCAATGCCGAACAATCGGACATAATCGGCGGCCCCGCCACCGAAATTACATCCTCAGCCCAGGCAATAATGGCGGTCATCGCCCCATGGACGGAACCATTCCTAGCCTACCTTACTAGGCAGGAACTCCCCGAGGACCAAAACAAGGCACGCTGCATAGTGCGGCGATCTAAAGCCTATAAAGTCCACGAGGGAGAGCTATATAAGAAAAGCACTACAGGAGTCCTTCAAAGGTGTATCTCCGAAGAGGAAGGGCGGAGTCAGTTGGCTGAAATTCATGCCGGACTCGGTGGCCATCACGCCGCGGCTCGGTCCCTTGTAAGCAAGGCTTTCCGTACTGGCTTCTATTAGCCGACGGCTAGAGCAGACGCTCAGGACCTAGTCAAACGGTGCGTCGGTTGCCAGCTCGTTGCCAACCAAAGCCATATGCCACCCAACGCCCTCCGAACTATCCCCATCACTTGGCCTTTCACGGTCCGGGGACTCGATATGGTGGGACCCCTTAAAGGCGGAACCCACAAGAAAAAAATACTTATTGGTCATGGTGGATAAATTCACCAAATGGATAGAAGCCAAGCCTGTCAAGACGGCTGAATCCGGACCTGTGATAGACTTCGTATCCGGGGTCGTACACCGTTATGGTGTCCCCCACAGTATTATCACCGATAATGGCACAAACTTCACTTCTGATGAAGTAAAGCTGTGGTGCAACAATATGGGCATTAAGCTCGACTACGCTTCTGTCTATCACCCACAAACTAACGGTCAGGTCGAACGTGCAAATGGTCTCATCATGAGCGGCATCAAACCCAGACTAGTGCGGTCCCTCAAGGAATCTGATATGCACTGGGTAGAGGAGCTCGACTCTGTACTCTGGGGGCTGCGAACCACGCCAAATCGTACCACCGGATTCACGCCATTCTTTATGGTGTACGGCGTTGAGGCGATTCTGCCTTGCGACATAATTCATGACTCACCTCGAGTGCGCATGTACGAAGAAAGAGAAGCCGAGCTTGATCGGCAGGACAACCTGGACGCCTTAGAGGAAGAGCGTGACGTGGCTAAGGCCCGTTCCGCATTCTATCAACAGCAAGCTCGAAGATATCAAAGCAGAGAAGTACGGGCCAAAAATTACAACGTTGGTGAACTAGTTTTGCGCCTGCCGGATAAGCAAAAGAACAAACTCAAGCCCAAATGGGAAGGTCCATTCATAATCGACCAAGTCCTAACTGGTGGAGCGTACCGCCTGCGAGATGCGTCGGACAACCGACTCGAGCCGAACCCGTGGAACGCCACACATCTCCGAAGATTCTATGCCTAGCGCCGGACTCTGTGTTTGTCTCCTTCCTCTGGCCATTATTTACATTTATATCTTTTTTTTACTTTGTCTACTACTCTTTTCTTTTCTAGCCCTTAAAAGGCTCATTATGTGACGCGCTATCCGCGCTTCTTAAACCTGGGGGCTTCTTTAACAGAAGCTTGTCTATACGGGTTTCACACCCAACGCATGCGTCAGACTTCCGCATGCACCTTTTCTTCGCCATTATATGCATCGATATGACTTATGTTTTGGCCAAGCTGGATTGCCTGGCTCCTGTGCTTACCCCTACGTTCCCGATTGTTCGGCTAGGCGGTAAAGGGAGCACCTCTGCGATTGTTACTGCCGGATAAGCCGGATGTGTACCTCAGACTGGGTGAAGCCGAAAGCTAGCGTTCTTAAGGGAATATTCGGTCGGTGAACTAAAGATGAACCTTTTTATTTTATATATGCCCCCAGATGATCTTCTGCATTTGCAGTCCGGACGTGCACTTTAGGGCACGCCACCCCAGCGAAAGGAACCCTTAACGGAACTATTCTCTCTGGAAGATGTTTCTTACTAACCATGTAATATAACATAACTAGTTGGGCACTTGTCTGATAAAGCACTAATGACCCCTACGCCTGGTCTCCATGCATACCCCGGCTTTTATATAGCCATTATGGTATTCGGACACACTCCAGACCGTCAGGTCCCGAGGTCGAAGCGAAAAGGTCGGCAACCACAAACGATCTACAATCCGGCTAGAAGGCATTACACATGTCAATTATAAATTACATAGTCGTCTTGACTGATCGTATTCCTCCTCTATACCATCTAACAGGCTGTCTAATTTACAGTCCTGCTGGGAATACTTTGCGGCCAGCTCCACCTGGCCATACACCAAGCTCACAGGGATCTCCTTCCCGTCATGCCCCACTGGTCCGACCTCGGCCATGTGATTGGGGTCAGACTTTGTAAAGCAGGTCTTCACCATGGCCCAGGCCTCCCTCGCGCCTTGTCGGCAGGCTGATATCTTCCACAACCGGATGAGCCGCCGAGCTCCCGTCATCTTCTCCGCAAGCTCTCCAAGGCCCTCGGGCATGGAGTGGGCAGGCCATAAGGCCCGGGCAACCCCTTGCATTGCCTGCCGAATTCGTTCGTGCAGTTGCAGGAGTTCGGGGAGAAGGTCACCCGTAGAACCGGGCATCTCCTCTGCAGGACGACCTGTGAGCGTACCTACAGATATAATTCTATTATTCGTCTTCCTCGCCGAACTCCATTTTTTCAAAGGGTTCGCTCAAGCACTTGCTAAATATGCCGCGTCGAAGACGCTGATTCTCCTTCGTGGAGTCAGATAGCTGGCCACGAACGTCTTTCAGTTCAACATCCAGCTTGGTGTTGGCATCCTGAAGATCATTCTTCTCTCGCCTCACCCTTGTCAACGTACTCTCGCCAGCCTTTAACTGGCGTAAGAGTTGTTGCCTCTCCGGATCTAGTCCGGCACCATCTGCAACATTAATTGTCAGATTCGCACATAAGCCGCACAATACCAATCTCTCAACGTATATCGTACCTGAGGGGGTCCTTTTAGGCTCCCCTGTTGCGGCTAGTGCGGCCTCTAGTTGGGCCTTGCACTTTTCCAGCTCCTGGGACAGCATGGTGTTCTTCTCAGTAAGAACCTACATATTATATGATCCTTAAATCAGTTAGTTTAACTGTTTCAAGTCTCGGGGGCTACTGGTATATATATATTTAAATTTTCTTACACGTATGTCTTTCACATACTGCTCCGTGGCTCTGGCTAAACCATCTTGAGCAGCACGAAGGTATGCATCTCCCGAATTGAAGGCATTTAAGGCCTCTCGGGAGAAACAAGCGTCGCGTAGAACTGTCCGGCGACGCCTATGGTTCATGGCGCTCTCCACTTCTGAAGTGGTGGCAGATAGCCGGTCCGCATCCTCTGTTAGAGGAGCGTCCGGCGCAAGCCTGGTGTTCGTCCCCGCCTCCGGAACAGACGTTGGAGCCTGGCTGGTAGAGGCGCGGTTGGCGGCCCCTCCGGATGTAGTCCGGCGAGGCCTCTTCGTCCTGGAAACAGTGCGGATGTTAACATGCCCTGACAGAATAACGCCAGGAAGACAGAGGGTGCGTTATACCTTTGTGCTGAACTCTCAGTCCGGACTTCACCCCTTTTTACCCCACGGGGCCCGGCGGCTCCTCGTTGGCAAGCCGCCGCAGGTTCGGCCTCCCTCCTTGGAAATCTCCCCTGTAAAATACGGTTGTCGTCAGAAACGCCAGAATATGTAAGGACGGAATCTCTCTTGCGGGAACAAACACTCCGGTTTCTGTCACCTGGGAGGCCGGGATTAACCCAGGATAATCAGCCATAATGGCCACCAAGGTATTATCCTTGCTTAACTGGTGGAACACCCCGTCGAGGAGCTCCACCGATATGTCCGGATCCTCTTCGGAGTCCGGATCGAGGGACCGTTATGGGTCCTCAGGCTGCGGAGGGCAGCTATTGATATCCTTTACC
Organism: Aegilops umbellulata; assembly: GCA_032464435.1. Taxonomy (NCBI): domain Eukaryota; kingdom Viridiplantae; phylum Streptophyta; class Magnoliopsida; order Poales; family Poaceae; genus Aegilops; species Aegilops umbellulata. The sequence goes on from CP136056.1 coordinate 516,120,097, forward strand.
TCCTGTCGAAGCTCCTGCATCGAAATCACCAGATTACGTATCTAGTCATGGGAGCATTAAATAAGCGGGCAAGTGCAATTATTCACTTACCCAACTTGGAGGTTCATACATAGTGAATCCGGCCCGCGGGTTGACGCGGAGGAAGTCCTCCTTTTCTCCCTTGTACAAAGATGTTAGAATCTTTACGAGAGCAGCAGCTGTGTCCGGCCCTTTGCGGCCGTAACGGGTGGCGTCATCCTCCCCGTTGAAATCCCACATGGGGTGGCTCCTATATTGAAGCGGCTGCACCCCCCGCATAATACATGCGGCCATGACTCCAATCATGGTTAGTCCGGAATGAGCCAATAGTCTTATCCGGCCCATCAGGTAAAGAACGTCTTTGTTGCTTTCTCTCTGAGAGCTCCGCGGACGCCAACTTAAGCGTTTCCTTAAGGGAGCCATGCTGAACTCAGGGAGGCCGACCCGGACAGGGTCCGACAGCGGGACGTCGTCTATGTAGAACCATTCTGAAGGCCAGTCCTCAGACGCCTTCTTTGGGATTCCGGATAGGTATCCGGTCCCGGCGATGCGCCATATTTCGGCTCCACCCACTTGGTATATAGACCCCTTCTGAGAACGGGGCACCAAGCAGAACAACCTCTTCCACAGCGCAAAATGAGCCTCGACGCCTAAAAATAGCTCGCAAAGGGCAACGAAGCCTGCAATATGTAGCACGGAGCCAGGCGTGAGGTTGTGCAGCTAGAGGCCGTAGAACTCCAGAAGCCCGCGGAGGAATGGATGAATTGGAAATCCCAAACCCCTTAATAAATAAGGGACGAGGCACACCCGCTCTCCCTTAGAAGGATTGGGGGTGCTCTCCGCTTGCTTGCCGCCGTTGTAGGTGGCGAGTCCGGCTCGGACCGGGGCCATATATGCTTGGGGAAGGAATCCCTTGGCTTGCAGTGACACTAGCTCGCTGTGTGGGATGGTGCAACTCTCCCAATCTCCGGATTTGGGGCTGGAGGGGCGAGGGGAGGAGCTACGACGGCCGGCCATGTTGGAATGGACCTTTGCTGAAGACGCTCTGATGATAACTCGCGGGGAGAAGAAGATGCGGTTTGGATCTAGATCCCCATCCCGTTAAATAGGCGGCTCATTTATATGACCAAGGGTGTGAATATAAAAAACACCCCCGGGCTTTTCGCATTCGTTCAACACGTGGAAGACGGCAATTATTGGGCACCGAGACCGAGGGGCGCTACGGACATCATTCATACAGGTACACAAGATTCGGAGGGGGAACCCGCCTTGCAATACCGAAGACAAATTTGTGCGCTGGACTCGACGTCATTGAAGCCTGGTTCGGGGGCTACTGAGGGAGTCCTAGATTAGGGGGTGTTCGGATAGCCGAACTATATCTTCATCCGAACTCCAGGACTATGAAGATACAAGATTGAAGACTTCGTCCCATGTCCGGAAGGTTCTTTCCTTGGCGTGGAAAGCAAGCTAGGCATGCGGATATTCAAGATCTCCTACCAATGTAACCGACTCTGTGTAACCCTAACCCTATCCGGTGCCTATATAGACCGGAGGGTTGTAGTCCGTAGGACAGAACACATCATAACCATCATCATACTCATAGGCTAGCTTCTAGGGTTTAGCCTCCTTGATCTCGTGGTAGATCTACTCTTGTACTACCCATATCATCAATATTAATCTAGCAGGAGTAGGGTTTTACCTCCATCGAGAGGGCCCGAACCTGGGTAAAATAAAGTGTCCCTTGTCTCCTGTTACCATCCGACCTTGACGCACAGATCGGGACCCCCTACCCAAGATCCGCCGGTTTTGACACCGACAGTCATCCTTATTGCCTGAAATCCGGTGAAGCCGGAACGTCTATCCGACAAACCTGGCGGGCGTGGGAACGTGGGACAACTCTAAGTATGTTGCATGCTTGCCACATGTCCATCAGATGTGAACCGCCAGGGGCACCTGCGTAATTGCGCAGTGCCGCCCAGTTCCTTATAAATACATGTCCCCTGCGGTAAAAGAAACTTCTTCCACCTCTCCACCTCGTCAAAACCCTAGCGCCACCGCTAGCTCTCGACAATGCCGGTGACGAAGCGCTTAGCTGCCGCGACTTCTCCGACGCCGTCCTCACGCCGGCCGCGGACATCGTCCTCTCCGCCACCGCCGTAGGTGTCCTCCGTCGCCAAGTTAGGGCACAGTGGATTGAACTGCTCGGTCTCCTACTCTTCTCATCTAGCAGTTCTTTGTGTGGTAAATAAAACTCTCCTTTTTACTGCCTTTTTGATCCTCATAGATTTATCCTGTCTACCAAAATAGGTTTCTGCCTATACAAGTTAGATCCATTCTGTCTGCATCTCATACTGCCTAGCGTGTTCACTTAAGCTTCATAACAAGTTAGATTCCTCACTTGTACTTATTCGCGGATTCGTACAAATCTGGAACCAACTCTCAACACATAAGTGAATGTCTTCGCATCATGAGGTCAATGTCTTCAAACTGATTTCTCTTCAAAATCTTCTGAGAATGCATATGACCTCTTCCCCTTCCCTCGCATCTCTAATGCTGTCACAGGTACATGTCCGTGGGAGAATCCCTTGGTTCTCATAGTCTGCATTCATTTGCAGAATTCTTACAGCATCATATTAACTCTCCCGAAGCCAGTTCATGTCTGTCCAGCAAGAGGAAGCCTTTGAAGCCTTTGAACGTATTGAAACCATTCAGTTTGAAGTTTATGGCTGCAGAAAAATCAGTAAGGAAGGGTGGCAGACAGCGTCGTGGAGGAACATCAAGAGATTTTCCTGATGACCTCTCTGAGCTTTACAAGACAGATCCTGAAGAGGATTACAATCAGCGCAAGACCCGAATCCAATGGATTCGACGATATTGGGTTGAACAGTGGTTCAAGTACAACTTCCTCACCCAGGAATATGCAGAGAAAAATGCCATCAAACGACCATGGGGAGATATTCTATATAGAGGTCTTCTGCCCAGATCCAGAGCTGATGCCATTGCGCAAGGCTTCTATCCTTGCATGGTCCGTGGACCTCAGCCTGAAAATGCCGACCCATCATCATTGCTCTGGTGTCGTGACGATAATCTGTTCAAGTGCAACTTCTAGTTTGCCAAGGCCTCAGCAAAGAAGAACAAAGATTCCTTGGGGTTAGACTTCAACCCTGGTCCTCCTGCTCCTCGTGCTGACGGCTCACGCGATGCAGAACCCAATGTCATCGGTCCTTTCTATGACCTTGATGCCTCATCGCTTACATCAGAGTTCAAGGTGCCAAAGTGGATCACTCAAATGATGCCACTGACTCTGATGAAACCCCTGCTCCTACTCCAAAGCCACAGAAGCCCAAGAAGGCAAAAGCTTCAAGATCAGTTGCTCCACCAAAAGCTTCAAGTGCGAAGCCTCTAGCAACTGCACCTCCTGAAGACAGTGTGCAGTCTAAAGATTTGTCACGCATCTCCAAGAACACGGAGAAGAAGAAGAAACTTGTCAAGCATACTGATCAGGCACTGACCCCTGCTGCTATTCTGCGTGAAGAGCACATTGATATGTCTAGTGATGAAGATCTTGCAGATGATGCCCTTGAGCAACTGATCAAGAGCAAGGAAGAAGAAGAGATCTTCAATGATTTGCCTCTCTTTGATGTGGTAATCATTCACAAATTCATTGATGAGTGGTTTGACTCACCAAATCTCAGCTTTGACGATCTACAACTTCCCATTGGGCTCAGCGTCTCCTTCAATGGAGCCATTGCTTCAGAGCTAGCTCTCGCTCAGCGCATCGTTGAGCTGAAGCACAAGATCGACTATGAAAAAGCTCAGTTCAAGAAGCATGTGGCTAAGCTCAGCGTGCAAGATGTCAAGAACTTCAAGATCATGCTGCACGAGCTCAAGGAAGCCTTCCTCAAGAAGCGTGAAGAAGCCAAAGGTTCTCGAGAGCGCATGAAGAATCTGGCTGACAAGTGTGTGCAAGCCTACAATGAGGCGGAGAAGCGCAAGGCTCTTGGTCGTCCTGGCATCGACCCAAGAATGGCTGCCAAGAAGAAGAAGCCTTCGACTGACCAAACTGCTCCTTCAAGGCAGGAAGAGCCGCCATTGTCTTCCCAACTAGCATGACCGGCTCAAAGCCAAAGGTCAGATCAACCGCTTCTGAGCTAAAGAAGACGAGAACTGCTGAGGCTGAAGCCAGAAAAAGGAAAAACCCTGACGCCTCTGATGCTGCTCCCACTAAAAAGAAGCGCAGAACCAAAAAGGATAGGGCTGCTCCCTCGGAGCCCTTAGTTGTTGAACCAATCTCAATGATCCCTCCTACATCTGATCATCAAGAACAAAGGATGATAGTTCATGAGCCTGCTTCCACAGGGGCTCATGAAGCTGAAGACATTCCAGCAGTTGACCCCAACGCTGCTGAAGACATTAGTCACGACGACAATGTTGAAGATGATGAAGTCCTTCCTCAGATCGAACAAAACCTGGTATCATCGCCTGTTCTCACGAACAGCGAACTCATCAGCATTGGTCGTCCTCTGACGCCAATTGCACAGGATGCTTCGTGGGCTGATCACCCACAACAACAAGACACCCCAAGTTCTCCCCAACATGAAGCTACCCCGTCTGTTCGAAATGAAGATAACGACTTTGAGGCCCAGCCAACTCCATCGCCAAAGGCGTCGCCAGCGTTACGCAGGCTTCGCAAAGGACCAAGGCCTCAAGTCACCACCTCGAGCGTTCCAAAAGGAGAAGTGCCTCAACAATCTATCGCACGTCAAGTGTTTCAGATGCCACTCCCACTGTGAATGTCTCTGAGTCTGAAGCCAAAGGTGCTGAAGACATTCCGGGTGCATCAGCCGATGAAAGACAAGAAGAAGAACGTGTCCCAACTCCCCCCATTATCAAAGAAACTGTTCCAGAAGTGAACGCACAAGTGCCAGACCCTCCAGCTCGCCAAGTGGAGGTTGAAAATCTTCAGGCTGCCACCACCAACACCAATGAAGCCAATGACGTTGTCATGGCTGACGCAAATGTGGAGCCTGCACCGACAAATGTGCCAGAAGCCAATGCTGCATCTGCACCTGAAGCCAATGTTGACGCCTCTGCTCCTGTTCCGCCACCAAGGCCACACACTATCAAGCAAGCTTTCAACTATGGTCAGCTCATTTCTGTCAAATGGCCTGTTCTGACTCCTCCGCCTGACGCTGCTGGTCCTCAGTTTGAGTACCATGTTGAGCACAGGCCACGGGTTCAGAAGCCACAGCCTAGGTTGCCAAGGTTTCTAGGTACTACATCAGCACCAAGATCTTTCAATATTAATGGCTTCAAGGCACACAATACCTTCTTTGACAGTGCAAAGAACCCTTACTCAAGCGCAAGGATATCTTCTGATCGGTTCTGGAGCTATCAGCAGCGAAGCTATTACTCATGCATTCTGTACAATCAAGGTCGCATTTTCCCTCATATGCGTCTTGATGCTGAAGCCATCACTGGTCTGCCCTGTCTGGAAGAGGCTCTGGACTGCTTCAGAGAGTCCGGCCTGCTGCAGTTTGTCACTGATAAGGAGCACTGGAACGAAGAGTTATTGCTCCAATTCTATGCCACTCTCCATATCCGTGGCTACTATAAAGATACAAAGACATGGGTTCTTGAGTGGATGACAGGAAATGTTCATCATGAAGCCAAAGCCATTGATGTCATTGAGCTTACATGCCTGCCCTCTACAGATGATCTTTATGAGCCTGGATGTCAGCTTCACAATGATGCTATGGAGAGCATCTTCCACAAGCCTGAACCCAATATGAGTCAGATGTTCAGCATGATGAAGCCATTGCCTCCAGATGCTGAATACCCGCACGCGTTCTTTGTTGAAGACCTTGAGTATCTGCCCCGCGCCATTTATCATATAGTTAGGCGAACTCTTTGGCCTATCAAAGGACACTCTCCTAATGCCAAGCTGGAAGGCGCAATGAAGACTTTGGTTTTCCATATTCTTCATGGAAAACGTTTCAATGCCCAAGACTTCTTCATTCGCCAACTTGCTGCATCTGGATCCGACATCTTGGGTCTGAAGTTCTATGCTCCTTGGATCATGCGACTGATTAAGCTTCACTCTGCCTTCAACTATTAACCCTCTGCACGCAATCATATCATCTTTATGCCAGATGTTGATTTGTCTGTTGAAGCCATATATCCAGAAACTGCAAAGGAGCCTCTTAGTCTTCAGAATGCTGACCATCAAAGCTTCACTCAACATGATGAAGGAGTTCAAGCTGTCGCTCGAGTCTACCCTCTGGCTGGGATTACTCGCATGCCTCATCGTGTGCAAACAGAAGCCACTGAGAGCACAATTGCCCAAAGGCCTAAGAAGCGCTCCCGTATTCTCAATGACAGAGAGCTTCTAGTTGCCCTTCATCAGAAACATGATAAGCATCATGACTGGCTTAAGCGCCAAATGCAGAGCCTCTTGGTGGATGTCAATCGCATTCGCAATCTTGCCACCAAGAATGCATTTGTCACGCATGAAACATGTCGGCGATCATGGAAGAGTTTGACCCTGCTCAGTGCTGAAGAGGATCTTCAAGATGATGGCTTCACAGAAAAATTCAAGTTTGACTCCACTCCTCCACGGAATGTTGTCCTACGTCGTACTCCATCTCTTGAAGACTCTGAATATTCCTCTTCTGCAGCAACTATTAACGCCAAAGTGATCGATGAAGAAGACGATGCTACTTCACCGACCCCTTCTGCAAGAATCGACACTGCTCCAAGCTCGCCTGCACCGCCAAATGACAACACCAACCCTGCTGCTTCAACTACTCCTCATGAGAACGAGTAGATGCTCTGTGTCTTCAAACCTTTTTGGTCATTACTGACAAAAGGGGGAGAAGCGTATGAGTTTGATAGTCTTCAAGCGGGTTCATATGGGCGGTTGCTTTATATTTTGCCTAGTGTTTACAACTCGCGTTTTGATACATTTGGTTGTTTGAGTTGTAACACTTAAACTTGATGGTCGTCTGCTACTTATTTGATATTCTATGATGCGATGATAAATTCCGCATGTGCGATGATAACTTCCGCACTTAGGTCATTCTGCAGACGTCCATTTTTCATTATGCATGTCATAATCTTCGTTATATCTTATCATGCACGATGAATTGTCGTCATAAGTTGAAGAGGATCTCCACAAGTACAACCTGCCATGTGCATTTGCATTCCAAAAGCAAATTACTTATATGCACATCTTCAGGGGGAGCCTTTGAAACTTATGAAGACAATCCTCTACCCTTTACAATTTCACATACTTTATCCCCGTTGAAAACTTCAACTAGTTTTCATCAATCACCAAAAAGGGGGAGATTGTAAGTGCATCTAGTGCCACCCCTAGTTGGTTTTGGAGTATTGACAACAAATTTGGTTGAGGGACTAATGTGTTTGTGAGAATTGCAGGATAACACAGGTGGTGTCCCTCATTGATTCGGTTTACCTACCGGAGATGACCCCTTAAAATGTGTGAAGACATTGAAGACAATGGTGGTATATGAAGATATTTATATTGAAGACTATGACATGAGAAGACATCCAACGAAGACTATGGAGCACGAAGACTTAGTTGTTTCGTTGTTTCCTTTTCTTCTTTGTTGAGTCATAGGAACCACCGTACTGTTAAGTGGGGTCCAAGTGAATACAGTCAGAGTGACTGAAGTGATGCTCAACCCAAATCCTATGTCTTCGAGCGAAGACAATGAGAGCAAATCTTATCCAGAGCTGGATGAGTCAGCCTTGCTTGTAGCCCAAGTAAAGTTGCCGCGTCTGTTTGAAATCTGACCGTTGGAACACGTGTCAGTTCCTTAGTGACCCAGGGTCATTTCGAACATATCAAGTCGGGTTGCCTAGTGGCTATAAACAGCCCACCCCCTACACCATAAATTGATGGTTGCTTAGAGTTAGTGCACGACTTTTGTCGTTTGAGAGCAACCCACCTCGAAGCCTTTGAGAGAGAAATCCTTGTGAGGACAAAGCCCAAAACACCCAGAGCCAAAGAGTGTTAGGCATCACTAAAGTCTTTCTGTCTGTGTGACCTGAAGACTTATTACACTTGAGGACTGTGAATCCTCCAGCCGGTTAGGCGTCACGTTCTGAGCATCCAAGAGCCATTGTGGATCGCCGGTGAACGAAGTCTGTGAAGGTTTGGAAGTCTACCTTGAAGACTTACCAGAGTGATTGGGCGAGGGCTGTGTGTCCTTAGCTCAAGGGGAATAAGGTGAAGACGCGGTCTTCTGAGTTGAATCTCAGCCTCCCTAACCAGATGTACAGTTGTCACAGCAACTGGAACTGGTCAAACAAATCATGTGTCTTCAGCGAGTGACTGGTTCTATCCTCTCTTCCCTTTACTTACAGTTGTCTTCGTGAAGTCATTGCCTGTTTGTCATACCTGTTAGACTTCATTGCTTGACTACTATTGTTGTTTGGCTTCATACCATCTTCCATCCTGATCCTTACTACCTAGCTGCCACTAGTCGTCGTACTCTCACATTAATTGCATACTTGACTATGGCTTGCCTTGTGTAGTTTATCTTCCGCTGCATATCAATAGGTTCATTTCTACTGTTTGTCTTTGAAACTTTCATGTTTTGAAGACTTCAATAGTAATCGCCTATTCACCCCCCCTCTAGTCGATAACAAGCACTTTCAGTCACCAAGTCGCTCGCCTCCAAAGCTTGGTCCTTGAAGGTCTCCGTAGTCGTACTCGTCGCCGCACCATCTTGAAAAAGAGTCGTGAAGGACTCGGCATCATCAATGCCACAAAGAGGGATGGTGATGAAGTCAAACTTGGGAGCATCATTTTGGAGCTCATCGGGCTTGGACATCGTGGTGGTACTAGCCTCATGCTCGTCGTCTTTGAGTTTGGTCTTTGAGAAGTGTGCTTGGGGTGGAGAAGCCTTGTCCTTCATGAGTTCTTGTTCCGCCTTGAGAGCACCAATGTAGTTGTCATCGAGGGACTTGTAGTTCTCGAGGAAGATAGTCTTGGAGATGTCGTTGTTCAATCTCATCATGAAGTGGAACTTCATTGACATGGGGTCGTCCAAGCCGGCACGTCGCAAGGCTTGCTTCATCTCCTTGAAGTACTCGGCGATGGACTTGGATCCTTGGATGGTGTTCTCCAATTGGTGTAGAAGTTGTTCCGTGTAGGTTGGAGGCACAAACTCTCACCGCAACGCTCTCTTCGTCTTGGACCAACTCATGTCGTAGGTCTCCGAAGGTGTGTGAAGCCACCATGTCGAGGCGTAGTCGTGGAAGTTTCTTGTGGCGCACTTCACTTGATCTTCGGGAGGAACTTGATGTAGCTTGAGGTAGTCGTCCATCAAACGCTCCCACTCGAGATACTCCTCGGGTTCTAGAGTCCCATAGAAAGGAATCTCATGGTCGGTGTCGAGGTCGTAGTAGCTCGTGGAGGTCGCGGACTTGAGCTTGGGGAGCTTCTCTTGAGCGTAGTCTTCAGGTGCTTGTTGGCGAAGATGCCGTATATCCGAAGGCGAAGATGCCTTGAAGTCGCTTGGCGAAGATGCCAAGGGGATGGTGAAGTCGTTGAGCGGTTGTTGGTGTTGAGCTCTTGACCTTCACGTTCGTGGTGGTGATGGTGTCGATGCCGATGTGACCTTGCCGGAGATGGTAGCTTGGAAGCATGTGCTCTTGAGCGTCTTCTCGAAGATGAGGAAGATCACTTGTAGTACTTGATGAGGGCTTTGATCTCCTCCATTTGAGCATTCATCTTGCCGTCGTTGGAGTTGTTCGTGGCATCAAACTCGTTGTTGTTGTTGTAGACCGATGGTGAAATGCCTTGCCTATCCATCACAAGACTCGAGCAAATATGAGTGGGAGAAAGAGAAGAACTTGTACCAAATGTACCTTGACCGATGTTGAAGATGGATCAATGATCACTCAATGTGTAACAAGGAAATAACACAATTGGTATCAATTCTTGTCGGTTTCTCACACCTACACAAGTAAGGCTTATGGTGGAGCTCGGTGAGGATAGTGGCACAAAAATTTGATGCAAAAAGTTAGCAAGAGTCAATAATGTTGAAAGAGATTCACAAATTCGCAAGTGAAACAAGTAGACCAATAGCAAAGAATGGCATACGGAAACACACACACGGATAGATAGATGGGGTCGTGCAACCAAGGAATGAGCACAAAATGTGGAGTCCACGAAAAACGCTCGTGTTGCACAACTCAAGAGAGACGCTAGCACGATTGCTCTATAGGCGGATACGACACTTGTGCACAACCTATGATATGCAAAATGGATAAACTTTCTATCCCAAGTATGCTATGTATGTATGGTTCCCGATGTTTCTCTCAAGATGATCCAAGATGATCGGATATGACAATCTTATATGCAATGTGGTATGATGCTATGGCACTTTCTTACAAGCTTATTTGCTCTTCTCTTTTGCTTAAAAGCTTATTGTTTTTTTTGTATGGCCACTTTGCGAAATGCACAAACCAAGATAGCAATTGTGTATATGCGGGAACAAACTTGTGACACAAGAGATGATGTGATACCAATATGATATGGTATGTATGCAATGGATGGTGTAGATCACTAATGTGCACAAGGAATGTTGCCGGGCAATACTCAAATGGCTAGTCTCGATAGGCAAGTGATGCAAAATGGGCTAGGGGTTATCAATGCAATTGCAAGGGGGAATGTACAATGGTGTCGTCGAGGTTACCGTCCTTGGCGATGATGAGTGGCGGTGTTCTTGATGTAGATAGCAAGATGATGGAGACTCGTCCCTAAGTAGCCGAAACACCTTAGGAAACGGAAAAACCACAACTCAAAATCTCAAGGACAAAAGTCAATGGTGGAAGCGGGAATGCGGTGGTGGTTTTGCGGAAGCTCAATGGGATTGCGGAAATGCAATGATGGGTTTTGGAGCACGCAATGCGGAAGTCGAGGGTAAGGTGGTGGTGAACTATAGACGGTGTCGGAGGTGGAAGAACGGTCCCTAAGTAGCCGAAACACCTTAGGAGACACAATTCACAACACAAACAAAATTGGGGTAAGTTGGGGTGGCGAAAGTGTATGGTGGGTAAGCCTATGCGGAAGTTATGGTGGTGGTGGTGGTTGATGAAGATGCAACCGTCCCTAATTATCCTAAACACCTTAGGAGACTCGAATCACAACTCAAACAACCACTAATGCTATAGGGAAGAAATTTGGGTTAGGTTGCGGAAGTCGGTGGTGGTTATGCGGAGGATATGGTGTAAGCCCTAGGAAAAGATGCCAAAGTTCCAAACATTTGATGGAGTCAAATGGTGATGGTAGTATTTTTATGTTAAGGGGGATATCAAGAGCTTCAAAACGAGCTAATGAACGTCAAAAACGGACTCCGGATGAATTAGTTATGGACAAAACGGTGAAACGGAAAAGCTGAAATGTACAGGGGTCGGACATCCGGGCTCGGGGCCGGATATCCGGGACCTGAGTCTAGAAACTTGCGTGATTTGGCGCTCCAGAGTCGGATGTCCGTCTTGGGGCCTGGATGTCTGGCCAGATGGCCCGGATGTCCGGCCAGATGGCCCGGATGTCCGGCCTGAGGCCCGGATGTCCGGCCCGACGATTCCAGATCGGGATTTGGACTTCGAAACTCGATTGGGGCGGAAATGGATGATTTCAAGGGAAAAATTGGAGAGATTTCGTGGATGGAAAGTGGAGAAACTTGGAGAAATGCTAGATCCAATCGAAACCAAGCAAATCCATGGATCAAAATCAACAAAACATCATCAAACCAACAAATCATAAAAAAAATTAGGGCTATTTTTGGTGGGGATTTTCGAAATTGGGGAAGAACACAACAAAATTAGGCTAGAAAACACAACGGGGAGGCTCCGAAATCGTGATCAACCTAAGCTCTGATACCAAGATGATACGGGGTGAAATCCGAGATGGCCGATCTTTCACGAAAGAAGCGGATCCCTACGATGAACACGAAGAACACAAGGGGAACACGAGGGGAAACACGGGAGAAACACTCAACCAACAAGAAATAGATCACACATATGCTAGATCGATGAACACAAAGAGATACACAATGATCATGGGCGTCTTCTCCGTGAGGAGGTCTTGAATCCAATGATCTTCTCCGAAGAGGGGCCGCAGTCTCTCTCGAGGAGGAGATCCGTATGGATGAGTGAAGCTCTATCTCACATATGAGCTAAACCAATGCTAACCCTAACTAGGAGGAGGTGGGGGTCTATATATAGTGTTAGCCCACGAAGGGGTAAGTGAGAGGGGGATACATGGGCCCTTGGCCCGTTCACTGTGCGCAGACAGGCGCCGGATGTCCGGGCTGGGGGGGCGGATGTCCGGGCGTTCGCGGGAGGCCGGATGTCCGGGGCACGGGCCGGATGTCCGGGCTGGCGTGGCCGGTCTCGGAGCTCTCTGGATAGCGGGGTCCGGATGTCCGGGCTGGGGGCCGGATGTCCAGGGCTTCACGAGGCGCTGGATGTCCGGGCTGAAGTGCAAACTTCTGTGGTCCCTGGTAAGACGAGGCTGGATTTCCGGGCTGGGGGCCGGATGTCCGGGGCTTCGTGGGAGGCCGGATGTCCGGGGCCTGGCCGGATGTCCGGGCCCTGTAGCAGCTTACCCTTCTTCCTTCTTCTTCCTTCGCTTCCGCGCACGCTTGGCCTTGGTTCCTGGGCTCTCCATGGTCTCCTCGGGTGTACCTGAGTATGCACAAGGTCCGCGCTTGAAGTAGCATCCATGTCTTACATGCGGAAAGGGAAGATTCGAAAAGGAGCGAATTCACCTTAGGTCCAATGACGTAGGCTCGAGTGTACATGGGGATGATCGTCGGATGCTCCGCATCACTAGCCCTCGCGAACTTGCAAAACCAGTGTTGCGCGTACATAACTACGCTCTAGATATACCATGGGCAAAGGGGGAGGGGCACCATCACGGCACGCCCGAAACACGGCTTAAACCGCACTAGGGGCTGCCGATTCCTTCATTTTCTCTTACTTTCAGGACTCCATTCTTCGGAAGGCCTAACCGGCAGTACAATTGCCGAACAAACGATGCAAGAACCAGGGAAGCAGAAAGCTACGCCGCATTATGGAACTCCCAGGTGGTCTCTATAACGAGCAGTATACCTGTTTCACATACCATTCCGTAGCCTGCCCCTGGAAAGGACATGTTAAATAGTCCCATCTTTTTCTTATCGCACTATTTGTATTGTTCTGCTTTGATTGCAGCTTTTTTCAATTAAACAATGCATAGCTTTTGTCTATTATTGCATTACTCTTTTTTTACAAATATATGTTCATTAATGACATGTTGCACCCGTACACTTTGGTACGACCATTACGTCAGGGGCTTAAGTACCCCACAACACGGTGTGAGAAGTCCGAACACTTTCACAAGTGCGGCACCCCGAACTTATAGCATTATATGCGTCGGCTCCGAATCATGTCTTGGGTCAATAGTTGGGTTTGCCCGGCTCCTATGTTTTGGTACCTTACGTTCTGTTATATCGGCTAAGGTAGCACTAGGAGAACTACTGCGATTGTGCCCCAGTTGAGCTGGGCTAAGCACCTCAGTAGAGAAAGCTAAAACTGACCGTCATGATGAGGCGAGAGCTGGTCACTGTTCGAGAGGTTTTCGAGTCCCTAAAGACTTATGCCGCTTAGAGCGAGGAATCGGCTTTGTCCGGCGTAGGCGTGGATAGCACCCTGAATTCGGTCTTTCGAACACTAGGGGCTTCGCCGGAATTTAAAATTATAGAATTCTATGGCTAAGTGAGAGTGTTCAAGCATTATAGTCTGATTGCCTTGTTCGTTGTGTTGAGCGCCTCCCTCCAAGGACCCAAGAATGGGAAAAAGAGCGCTCAAGTTTATCCCAAACACCCCAGCACTCGTGGCATGGGGGCAGAAGCCGACAACTCGCCATCTCTCAAATTTGATAAGCAGCCGCATAGAAGGTAATATTTTAAATTCAAAAGCGTTGCTTAGCGCATATGAACAAGTTTTCGGCGTACAGGATCACAAATGCGAGTTTACTCAAAAATTAAATCTTTGGAGCATTCATCCGCTATAAGGCGGGGACCCTTTAGGACGCCCTCATAATACGCTTCCGGGACGCGATGCTCCTTGCCCGGCGGTGGCCCGTCCTTCACCAGCTTCACCGCATCCATCTTGCCCCAGTGCACTTTAGCACGTTCACCTTCGATGCAGACGGAGCGCTTGACGACTTCAAGCCTCGGACAGGCATCCACCAGCGGCCTCACCAGCCCGAAGTAGCTCCCAGGCAGGGCCTCTCCAGGCCATAGCAGAACTATAAAGCCCTTCAGGGCCTGTTCAGCCACCTTGTGGAGCTCGACCAGTTGCTTCAACCAGTCGCTCAAAGGCACCGGGTGTTCGGCCTCAGCATATTGAGACCAGAACACCTTCTCCGTCGAGCTGCCCTCCTCGGCTCGGTAGAATGCGGCGGCATCGGACACGCTGCGGGGCAAATCTGTGAATGCTCCTGGAGAGCTCCGGATTCGGGTAAGTAACAAGTAATTCACTTTCACATGCTTACTTTGCATAATGAATGCCTTACCCGCTGCTATCTTCTTCATCGCCTCAATTTCTTGGAGGGCTTTTTGGGCTTCGGCCTTGGCAGACTTTGCGCTTTCGAGGGCTGCCGCAAGCTCGGACGCTTCCGTCTTTGAGTCAAGCTCCAAACTCTCGTGCTTTTTCACGAGAGCCTGGAGCTCTTTCTGCACCTCCTCCCATAGCGCCTCCTGCTTTCGTCTCTCTGTGCGCACCGCGGCCGCTTTGTTTTCGGCCTCGGACAGCGCCTCCTTGAGGATTGCCACCTCGGTCGTGGCCCCTATAATAGCACGTCGATCCTATCATTTTTTGCAACCACATCTTCTCTATATAATTTCATAAGGTATTACTTACCTTCCTTATCCTCAAGTTGCCTCTTGGCAAGGCCGAGCTCTTGTTCGGACCGCTCGAGGTTCTGCTTCAGCGTGCCCACCTCCGCAGTTAGTGCAGCGGGCGCTAGCAGCGAAGCCTGCATACGCATATCGACTTATTTTTGCTAGACTCCTGGGAATGTTATTAGATCCTCTATTCGGCTTATCTTTCCGAACGCCAAACGGAGCATCTGGGGCTACTGTCTATGCGGTAATAATTTTACATATTCTTTACTTACCTCGAAGCCTATTAAAAGGCTGGCACTGGCTTCAGTTAGTCCGCTCTTGGTGGACTGAACTTTCTGGATCACCGTACTCATCACAGTATGGTGCTCCTCGTCGATGGAAGCGCCGTTAAGCACCTCCAGCAGATTGTCCGGTGCCTCCGGTTGGACGGGGGCTACCGGCTCAGTAGGCTAGCTCCTCTTCGAAGGAGGTCGCCTGCCGCAGTCCGGAACCGTTGAAGATTCTGGCGCGGTGTCCGGCTCAAGGCTGGACTTGGAGCCCTGGGGGGGTTCTATCCACTTTACTCCTGGAGTCCGGGAGGTCGCCCTGCGGCGCCTCCAAGACCACCTCCTCCTGGCTTGGAACCTGTTGGGACAACACTTCGGCGTCGTCCGTAGGGCGGGGGGAGGTAGCCGTCGGAAGCGAATTCACATCCGACGAATCCAGTGAACCGCTCGACGACACGTCGAGCCGGTCTTTGGGTGGGCTGCATGATCATATTCGACATAAGGAAAAGCTATGCAAGGAAGGAATACTATGAATCACTCTGGTATCCGGATACTTACGATTTCGCAGGGGCTTAGCCCTGAGCGGCCACTCCTCTTCGCCGTCATCGGCGTTGGTGGAGTAGTACGGAGGAAGGGTTTTCCCCCTCTTGGACCCTTCGGCCTCCCTAGTTGGGGCGGCCTTCCTTTTCTTTCCTCCCCCTGCTGGGGGGGGAGAGGCTTCTTCTTCCTCCCCCCGCTGGAGGGGGAGAGGCTTCTTCTTCCTCCTCCTCGCCTTCACGGGAGGAGTGCGTCTCGGAGTCGTCGGATGATAAATCCGACACCACCAGGCGCCGGGCACTCTTTCGAGTCCCCGTGGCCTTCTTCTTAGCCTTCTTCTCCGGCACCACATAAGGGGCCGGAGCCAGCAGCTTCAACAAGCGAGCATCGGTTGGGTCTTCGGGCAGAGGGGCCGGACAGTTGACCTGTTCGGCCTTCTTCAGCCAATCCTGTCAAAGGTAAGGGAGCTTAGATCCCGCATAGAGTCAAACTGTGAAAAACTAATACCCTATAAAAGGTAAAAACAGCTTACCGCACTAGCGTGATGCTGCGTGCTGAATCCGCGATCCTCGGTAGCGGATGCGGGAGCCTCTGCGCCTTTGAAAAGCGCCTTCCAGGCATCTTCGTACGTCATGTCGAAGAGCCTGCTCAGAGTTCGGTGCTGCGCCGGGTCGAACTCCCACAGGTTGAAAGCCCGTCGTCTACACGGGAGGATCCGACGGATGAGCATAACCTGGACTACGTTGACAAGTTTGAGCTTCTTGTCCACCAGGTTTTGGACGCATGTTTGGAGTCCGGTCAGCTCTCCTTTGTTACCCCACGATAGGCCCGTCTCTTTCCAGGAGGTGAGCCGCATAGGGGGTCCGGATCGGAACTCGGGGGCTGTGATCCATCCAGGGTTGCGCGGCTCGGTGATGTAAAACCACCTCGATTGCCACCCCTTTAGGGTCTCCACGAAGGAGCCCTCGAGCCATAAGACGTTGGGCATCTTGCCCACCATGGCGCCTCCGCACTCCGCCTAGTTGCCGCGCACCACCTTTGGCTTGACATTGAAAATCTTGAGCCATAGGCCGAAATGGGGGCGGATGTAGAGGAAAGCCTCGCACACGACGATAAACGCCGAGATGTTGAGGACGAAGTTCGGGCTAGATCATGGAAATCCAGGCCATAGTAGAACATGAGCCCCTGGACAAATGGGTGGAGAGGGAAGCCCGGTCCGCGGAGGAAGTGGGGGAGAAATACCACCCTCTCATGGGGCCTGGGGGTGGGGGTGAGCTGCCCCTCTTCGGGAAGCTGGTGCGTGATTTCGTTAGTCAAGTATTCGGCCTTCCTCAGATTTTTGATGTGTCCCTCCGTGACGGAGGAGACCATCCGCTTGCCTCCGGCTCCGGACATGGCTAGAGAAGGTTGAGGTGGGGAGTGCAGACTTGGGCGCTGGAGCTCGAGTGTGCGGAAATGGATGAGCAAAGGAGGAAGAAGGCGTGGATGAAAAAGGTGGATCCTTATCCCCTTATATGGGCGGACGCGACAATGCGTGCCCACCAGCCTGGTAAAATTCGCTTATCTCCCAAGCGCCGTAATCAATGGCACGGTTGGGTTACCCACGCCCGTATTGATGAGAATCCTGGAATAAGGAGACACGATCTCCGCTTTGACAAGACGTGCCAAGGAAACCACGTCGCTAAACGCGCTGAGGTGGGACAATAAAACAATTCGAATAAAGGCTTGGACGTGGTGTGATGTCACGCTACGGAATACGTCAGCAGATTAGATTTGTGTAAATATTATTCTCTCTATGGAAATATGTGGAAACTTATTTTGTAGAGCCGGACACTATCCTTGTGTTCAAAATCTTCTATGAAGTACTTGGAGGAGGGACCCACCTTGCAATGCCGAAGACAATTTGCGCGCCGGACTCGTCGTCATTGAAGCCTGGTTCAGGGGCTACTGAGGGAGTCCTGGATTAGCGGGTGTCCGGATAGCCGGACTATACCTTCGCCGGACTCCTGGACTATGAAGATACAAGATTGAAGACTTCGTCCCGTGTCCGGAAGGGACTTTCCTTGGCGTGGAAGGCAAGCTTGGCAATACGGATATGTAGATCTCCTACCATTGTAACCGACTCTGTGTAACCCTAGCCCTCTCCGGTGTCTATATAAACCGGAGGGTTTTAGTCCGTAGGACGAAGAACAATCATACCATAGGCTAGCTTCTAGGGTTTAGCCTCCTTGATCTCGTGGTAGATCTACTCTTGTACTACCCATATCATCAATATTAATCAAGCAGGAGTAGGGTTTTACCTCCATCGAGAGGGCCCGAACCTGGGTAAAAACATCGTGTCCCTTGTCTCATGTTACCATCCGCCTAGACGCATAGTTCGGGACCCCCTACCCGAGATCCGCTGGTTTTGACACCGACACCGCGTCTGACCATCGTCTCCCTGGCGGTTCTGCAGACCATCGACATCCGCCGTCATGTCCACATCACCCTCGATCTGCTCGCCGGCAACTACGCGCAGTGGCGCCGCCACTTCGACACGGCGATCGGCAAGTTCAGCCTCCGCGATCACGTGGACGCCGAGGCCGTCCCGCGCTTCGACGACCCTGACTGGGCGATGGCGGATGACGCCGTCGTTCAATGGCTGAACACCACCGTCGCCCCCGACCTTCTGGACGCCGTCATGGCGGACGACGACACCGCCCTTACCGTCTGGACGGCGATCGACGGCATTTTTCGCGACAACCAACTCGCCAACGCCATCTACGTCGACGCTGAATATCATGCCGTGGTGCAGGGCAATCTGACGATCATGCAGTATTGTACAAAGCTGAAGACGTACGCTGATCAGCTCCGCGATCTGGGCCAGCCGATGTCCGAGCCGTGCCAGGTATTCCATCTTCTCTGCGGGCTCAACCACCAGTTCCACAGCGCCATCCCCCATATCACGTCGCAGTCGCCGCTGCCCTTGCTCCTTCATACACGCTCCTTCCTGCTTCTCGAGGAGCATCGGGCCGAGCAGACTGCGCGTCTTCAGGGCGCCCATGCGGTCTTCGCCGTGCGCGGAGCTGCTTCGCCCTCACCACCCGCTGCACCCCCTGCTGCGCCTGACGCTACCAGCGGCGGGCGTGCGCGCGGTGGCCGCGGGCGTCGCCGCGGGCGCGGCAACGGCACTGGCGGTGCCCCGCTGCCGACCGCCCCTCCGCCTCGCTCACCTGGACTCCCTGCTCCGGCGCCCGGCACCAACTCATGGAACGGCCTCGTCCAGGCCTGGCCCATGCCATGGCGCGCACCCGGGTCTGGTGTGTGAGGGAGTCCTGGATTAGGGGGTGTCCGGATAGCCAGAGTATACCTTCGGCTGAACTCCTGGACTATGAAGATACAAGATTGAAGACGTCGTCCCGTGTCCGGAAGGGACTTTCCTTGGCATGTAAGGCAAGCTTGGCGATACGGATATGTAGATCTCCTACCATTGTAACCGACTCTATGTAGCCCTGGCCCTCTCCGGTGTCTATATAAACCGGAGGGTTTTAGTCCGTAGAACAACAACAATCATACCATAGGCTAGCTTCTAGGGTTTAGCCTCCTTGATCTCGTGGTAGATCCACTCTTGTACTACCCATATCATCAATATTAATCAAGCAGGAGTAGGGTTTTACCTCCATCGAGAGGGCCCGAACCTGGGTAAAAACATCGTGTCCCTTGTCTCCTGTTACCATCCGCCTAGACGCACAGTTCGGGACCCCCTACCCGAGATCCGCCGGTTTTGACACCGACAATGGTGCTTTCATTGAGAGTTCCCCGGACAGATCTTCGTATTCGGTGGCTTCGCACTGCGGGCCAATTCGCTTGGCCATCTGGAGCAGATCGAAAGCTACACCCCTGGCCATCAGGTCAGATTTGGAGGTTTGAACTACACGGCCGATGTCCGCGGAGACTTGATCTCCGACGGATTCGAGCCACAGCCGAGCGCGCCGCACTGTCACGATAGGCATGATCTAGCTCTGCTACCGAACAGTGCCTTGGGGGCCGCACCCGTGTCTGCTTCGACCCTTAGCTCGGAGCCAACTACACAAATCGAGGATAGGTGGTTGGACACTGCCTCGAGGGTTGCCGTCTCTGCGGCGATCGAGCCGAACATCAGCCTTATCCTTTGCGAAACCCGTGGTTCCGAGGTGCTGGACTCCCCTCCGGACTCCGAGCCCTCCGCGCCCCTACCAATCAAATCCGATTGGGCGCCGATCATGGAATTCACCGCCGCGGATATCTTTCAGCACTCGCCCTTCGGCGACATTCTGAATTCACTCAGGTCTCTCTCTTTGTCAGGAGAGTCCTGGCCGTACTATGACCGGCAGGATTGGGATGCGGACGACGAAGAAATTCGATGCCCACCCACCACCCACTTCGTAGCCACTGTCAATAATTTAAATGATGTGCTCGAATTCGACTCCGAAGACATTGACGGTATGGACGACGATGTAGGAGACGAACATGAACTAACACCTATAGGGCACTGGACAACCACCTCATCTCATGATGTATACATGGTGGACACACCTAAAGAAAGCGACAACGAGGAACACAGGGATGCAACGAGGGATCATTCACTCGAAAAGCAATGAAGGCGGCGACGTAAGCGCCGCTCCAAGCCCCGCCTCGACAAAGACAGCAGCCATACAGACCCAGCCACAGAGCAGGACGAGCCAGCGGACGATGAACATGCCTCGGAGCAACCATCCGAACAGGGCAACTTGGATAAACAAACCGGACAACCCGGCCCCGGCGAAAACAACAGTCTGGAAGACCTTACGCCGGATAAGCTCATAGAGCAGAGGAACCTCCACAAAAGGCTCATCGCCACTGCGCGTAGCCTGAAAAAGCAGAAACAGAAGCTCAAAACTGCGGAAGATGCACTCAGAATCTGATGGAGTAAAGTACTCAACACCGCAGACAAATACGGCGGCAGTCGCCGCACAAAAAGCTACCCGAAGCGAAAGCTACTGCCTGAATTTGACGAGAAGGCCTTAGAGCCCCCACAATCAAAAAATAAGAAAGCCACCCGGTCGGATAGACGACCCCATGGCCAGCATAGAGCAGCAAGCAGCGCCGCACACAAACCGACACACGATCCACTCAAGGATTCGCATCAAAAAGATGGCCCAGCCAGATCTCTCTATGGGACAAGAAAGCAAGCTCTAGTAAGCAATGCAACACAACAAATATCCGAACAACACGAAACACCCAAATACGGGGGTGCCGCACACCCCCTATGTTTCACCGATGAGGTGCTGGACCATGAATTTCCAGCGGGATTCAAGCCCGTAAACATGGAGGCGTACGACGGAATGACAGACCCTGGGGTCTGGATTGAGGATTATATCCTCCACATACACATGGCCAGAGGAGATGACCTCCACGCCATAAAATACTTACCCTTAAGCTCAAGGGGACATCCCAGCATTGGCTTAAAAGCCTCCCAGAAAACACCATTGGAAGCTGGGAAGAGCTCGAGGATGCTTTTCGAGCAAATTTCCAAGGGACCTATGTCCGCCCTCCGGATGCAGATGATCTAAGTCATATAACTCAACAGCCCGGAGAGTCAGCCCGGAAATTCTGGAAAGATTTCTTACTAAAAAGAATCAGATAGTCGACTACTCAGACGCCGAAGCCCTAGCAGCTTTCAAACATAGCGTTCGAGACGAATGGCTCGCCAGACACCTCGGCCAGGAAAAGCCAAGAACAATGGTCGGATTAACAAACCTCATGACCCGCTTTTGCGTGGGAGAGGACAGCTGGTTGGCAATATGCAATACCAGGGACCCAAATACATCCGAAGTCAGGGATGGAAACGGGAAACCGCGACGCAGCAAGGACCAGCGCCTGAATAAGGGAAGCAGCCCAAAGAGCACGGCAGTCAACGCCGGATTCAAAAGCTCACGGCAGAATCAGCAAAAGCCGCCCTTAAGGATAACAGGGACGAGCTATCCAACTTAAACAAAATCCTAGACAGGATATGTCAAATATATAGTACTCCCGGGAAGCCTGCAAACCACACCCACAGAGATTGTTGGGTCTTCAAGCAATCCGGCAAACTCAACGCCGAACACAAGGGGCTCGACACACCAAGTGAGGACGATGAAGAACCCCAACAGCAGAGCACCAGGAAACAAATGAATTTCCCACAAGAAGTCAAAACAGTAAACTTGCTTCACGTGATGAAAAGAGTGGCGCCTATAGAGACACGTGTCGTATGGCCTATCCGAAAGGAGTTTCGCCGCTGGTTGTTAAAACCAATCACCTTTGACCATCAGGATTACTCTAGAAGTATCCGGAAAGCAGGCCGGACTGTCTTGATATTAGATCCAATAATCGACGGACTCCACTTTAAACATGTCCTGATGGACGGCGGCAGTGGTTTAAACCTGCTATATCAGGACAAAATCCGCAACATGGGGATAGACCCAACAAAAATTCGCCATAGCAACACTTCCTTTCAAGGAGTAACGCCAGGCCCGAACGCCCACTGCATGGGCTCTCTCTGGGTAGAAGTTATGTTCGGCTCCCCCGACAACTTCGGTCGCGAAAAGTTAACCTTCCATATCGCCCCATTTTTAAGCAGCTATCACGCATTACTAGGACGCGAAGCTTTCGCCCGCTTTAACGCAATACCGCATTATGCATCTCTTACGCTTAAGATGCCCGGTCCACGAGGCACCATCTCATTAAAGGGAAAACATTGAGTGCGCCTCCCGCGCGGAAGACTGTGCGGCTGCCTTGACAGTCCCACACTAAAACGGCTTCACCTGCCAAAGCACCTAACCAGGTCGTTAAGACCACGTACACGGCTAGACGAGTCCGGCATAAACATACAATTGATGAAGGCTTAATAGCCGCATACCCCTATACTAGGGGCTCCATGCATATAAAACAAGAGACAATAAAGCTCAATTTTACCCATCTCGGATTATACTTTGTTTATCTAGCATAACTTACGTTTGGCACAATCTTTTTTCACCTAAGTTCCTCTCTTTTGCAGATGAACACCGTGCTACGCCCGTCCATGATGCGGCACAACGGAGACACAGGCGCAGACGTGCAACAGGGACCCGTTCCAAGGATTCTTTTCAGATTAAGACCCTGCGTAAACCTTTTTTACTGTCTCTTGTTGATACACATCCCCTGGTTTCTTAGTATAACCGATGAGGAGGCTGGCGTTTTGGCATGTGGCCACGTCAGAATTTTGCGCATACCTGGACACTAGGGGCTTATTACTAAGGGCGTTGTCCCGCCCGCCCTCATAAAGACCAAATAGCTTAGGGAGTGTTCGGCGTCGCGAGTTTGGCCTTATATGCATCAGCTCCGAATCATGTCTTTGGTCAAATGTTGGGTTTGCCCGGCTCCTGTGTTTTGCTGCCTTACGTTCCGCTCTATCGGCTAAGGCGGCACCACGAGAACTGCTGCGATTGCGCCCCGGTTCGGCCAGGTGAGCACCTCAGTAGAGAAAGCCGAAAACTGACTATCATGATATAGCGCGAGACTGGTCAACCACTCGATGACCTACCGGAATCTTTAGGATTCCTCCGCATTAACGAAGGGCCGTTTCCCGGCCAGGCACATAAGCGCCCCGAGTTCGGGCGAGCGCAGGCGCCACCAGGGGCTATATAAGTAGCCTCACTGTCAAACTCCTATGGCTAAGTGAAAGTGATAAAGCATCATAGTCCGATTGCCTAGTTAGCTGCGCTATCACCTCCTTTATAGGACCAAGACGTTGGGTCAAGTGTGAAAATGCGCCTTCTGCGAACACCCCCGCATTATTTGCGTGGGGGCTGAAGCCGACGACTGCCATCTTTCAGATTATATATATCTTAAACGACCGCACAGGAGGTATTATAATACTTGCAGGCACAAGTATAAAAAGCTTCTACAATTTATCGAAACATTGTTTTAAAATAATATATGCTATTCAAACATAGTATCCTTCGAGCACTGCGTCTCTATTAAACGAGCGCCTGGCAGAACTTCCTGAAAATAGTGCTCGGCAGGTACTCGGCTTCCATCCGAGTCTTGGGATGCAATAGCGGTGGTCTCCATCTCCGCCCAGTATGTCTTGACACGGGCAAGAGCCATCCGCGCACCCTCTATGCACGCTGACCTCTTCATCGCATTGATATGCGGCACCGCCCCAAGGAACTGCTGCACCAAGTTGAAATAACTTTTCGGCTCTGGCCTCTCCGGCCACAGATGACCCATGACATGCTTCATGGAGAGTCCGGACAACCTATTTAGCTCGGCCCATTCGGCCAAACGATCAGCTAATGACAGCGGACGCTCTGGATTATGGAATTGCGACCAGAAGAGCTTTTCCACTTCACGATCTTCTTGATCTCGGAAGTGTTCGTCCGCGTCTATGGCACTCGCCGCCAAATCCAGATAGGTGTCCGCTGTACTCCACATCCGGTCTAACGGAGCATGTTTAGGATCACAGAACTTCCTCCGCAGCATAAAGGGCTTTCCAGCCGCAATGTCTCCGGCCTGACGCAGCTCCTCCTTCATAGCTCTCATCCCAGAGCGGGCATCCTTGGCATCAGCAACGGCCTTCTCCAGGTCCGCTTGCTCCGCCCGATCTTCTTTTTCAAGAAGCTTGCAATGGTCAGCAGCGTTCTTCAGCTTCACGGCCATCTCGGACATTTCCTTCTTGCTTTAGCAGTGAGCAGCCCGTTCGCCTTTCAACTCTTCAATTGCCTTTCCGGCAGCCGCATCACTTTTCCTGGCTTGCTCCTTGGCTCGGGCAAGTTCCGCCCGAAGATTCTCCATGGAAGCGGCACCATCTGCATCAAGCGCACACATTGGAAGATACTGGCATCAAAGCTCCTCTTACCAGGTGCCGCCGGAGAAATAACATACCTTGTGCCTCGTCAAGCCGCTTGTTGACAAGCGTGATGTCGGCATCGGCCCCGTCAAGTTGCCGCTTTAGCTCGGCGAATTCATCAGTCCGGCCGGTCACCGGACACTTCGCCACCTACGCATGAAGGCGGCACATTAGACCTGGGATTATGATCCTCTGCGCGCTGTCACTTTTGACAACGCACAGAGTCTCATGGGCTATTATCGACACAAGGCGCATCTTATTTATGCGCAACTGTAAAAAAGGGTACATTATTTCACGTACCTCAAAACCGGTTAGTAAACTCCTGATGGCCTCGTGCAATCTGCTCTCCGCGGACGAAATCCTCTCAATCACCGTACCCATCAATGCACGATGCTCCTCTGAGATAGATGCTCGCCCTAGCAGATCTTTTAGTTCCTCCGGTCGCGCACCGGACGGTGCCGGACTCGTTCGGGCCCTTTTCAAAGGCCGTACGGGGAGTGCTTTGGGGGCCCATATTACTACCTTTCGGCCCTGCCGGATTCGAAGAAACCCCCCGCGACGATACCTCAGGGTTGTCCGCCTCGCAAGGAGGTACGGCAGGGGGAGGCGTTCCGCTCTCCATCATCTCCAGAAGAAGATCCCCCGAAGACGAGCTCTGCTGAGAAGGGCTGAGATCCGAGCTACAAGGTAAATTTTCGGTTACTTTTCTCAGATATAAAGCAAGGATTTCTCTCATTTCTTAAAAATAAAACCCTTCTCTACTTACGTTCCGGTGGAGGGCTGATCCCCTTGAGGGAACAATTCGGCCGAAGTATCCCCCGGCGCAGGACCCTCTGACGAAGATTTCTTCCCCCGCTTTGAGGCTATGGTCTCCGGGTCTTCAGAGGCGTTCCTCTTCTTCCTCTGAGGGGAGGAATTTTTGATTCCTCCCTTCCGAACAGCCTCCTTCGAGGAGGCCGTAGCTCCCTTGTCCCCTCCCTCGCTTTCCTCCGAAGGCATAACCTCCAACATCCTGACTAGCACGGGATCCGGCATGGTCTCGGGGAGGGGGGCTGGACACCTGATTAGCTTTGCCTTCGCTATCCACTCCTGTTTAAAAGGACAGCTCTTTTAAGGGCAATTTTATGATAAATATACGGATGGTGAGTCCGGGCATGAGGCTACTTACTTGAGTATCCGGGTGATTGCATCTCAGACATGCGTCCTCGGTCAAGTCCGGACACATTGCTTGTGATCCGAAGAACAATTTGTACATCTCCGCGGGCGTCGCACCAATAAAATGTTGGAGAGCTCGTGGTCCCTCCGGATTGAAATCCCACAGACGGAGGGGGTGACATTTGCAGGGCAGGACTTGGCGAATTAGCATAACCTGTGTCACCACGACCAGACTGATGTCTCTTTCTAGGAGATCGCGAATGCGATCCTGCAACAAGGGCACGTCCTTAGATGGTCCCCAGTCCGGTCCTTTATTGATCCATGACGCTAGCTACGGCGGGGGACCCGAGCGGAAGGCAGGTGGCGCCACCCACTTGGTGCCCCTAGGAGCGGTGATATAAAACCACTCTCGTTGCCATGAGCTGGACTCCTCTTGAAAAGAGCTCTTGGGCCATGGAGCATCAGCGTACTTGCTTATAACAGCGCCTCCGCACTCCGCGTGCCGTCCCTCGATCATCTTTGGCTCTACTTTGAAGGTCTTGAGTCATAGTCCAAAGTGAGGAGTAATACGGAGGAAGGCTTCACACACGACGATGAATGAGGAAATATGGAGGATGGACTCCGGAGCTAAGTCGTGAAATTCTAGCCCATAATAAAACATGAGCCCCCTCACGAAGGGATCCGTCGGGAAGCCTAGCCCCCGGAGGAAGTGAGACATGAACACCACGCTCTCACCAGGCTTGGGCGTGGGAATGACCTACCCTTGAGCAGGCAGCCTATGCGGGATTTCACCGGTCAAGAACCTGGCTTCTCTCAGCTTTAGCATGTCCCCCTCCGTGAAGGAGGAGCGCATCCATTGGCCTCGAAGGTCGGAGCCGGACATTGTCGAAGGTCCGAAGCGCCCGAAATCTGGAGCCTTGAGTGTTGGAACTTGAGGCAAAGGGCGAACTCGTTTGAGATTGAAAGAAAGGAGTGAGGCCTTGGTCTCTTTATAAGAGGTAGAATACCCAGGGCCCTCCCCGTAACCGTTTGGGACTCGCCATTAATCGAGAAAACATACCAACGGGCACGACTGGGTTACCCACGTCCGTATTGATGAGAATCCCGTAAATAAAGGAGACACGATCTCTGCTTCGATAGGACGTGCCAAGGAAACCGCCTCGCAAAAAGCGCTGAGGTGGGACAGCAAATAAAGGCTTGGTCGTGGTGTGATGTCACGCTGCGGTATACGTCAGCAGATTAGATTTGTGTAAATATTATTCTCTCTATGGCAATATGTGGAACTTATTTTGCAGAGCCGGACACTATCCTTGTGTTCAAAATCTTCTATGAAGTATTCGGAGGAGGAACCCGTCTTGCAATGCCGACACTACTAGAAAAAGGGCTACTAATGGCGCACCTAATTTGGCCATTAATGGCGCATTAGTGGTGCGCCATTAGTAGCACGCCATTAGTAATACTTACTAATGGCGCACCACTGGTGCGCCATTAGTATAGGGCACGGTGCGCCATTAGTATGCCTCCCAGGGCCATGTATAGCCAGGTGCTTTGGTATACTAATGGCGCACCACAGGGTGATGCGCCATTAGTAACCTCGCCATACTAATGGCGCACTCCTTAAAGATGCGCCATTAGTATCCTCTGGAATACTAATGGCGCACTGTTATGTGATGCGCCATTAGTATGAATATTAGGGTTTTTTTAATTTTTTAATTTTCTGTTTTTTTTGCATAGGTTACAAAATGTATAATTGGACAAAATATAGACAGCACACATCAACAACAGATTCATCGAATACAATAGAAGATTAGTCTCTGAATACATTTCATCATATTAGTCTCCAAATACAATTCATCACATTAGTCTCCGAATTGAAAAGACCGAACAAAGATAGAACATTATATTACAAGTCTCGAGACCGCGAGTAGCGAGTTTGTCTTCACATTACAAGTCGATATCGATCATCTAAACTACCATCACATAGAAGAGAGCTGCGGTCATCACGATGAAACTCGTCTTCATCCGGTTCCTCCAACGTTCCCTCCCCTCTCGTGCTAGATAGCGGGCGTATCTAGATTCAGCCTTGGCCCTAGTGGTGTACCCTTTGTAACTGTTTCCGCTGAATCGGTGAACCTGTCTCCGACACTCCTCCCAGTCGTCGTAGACTCCGGGAACCTTACCCTTGTACACGACATACGACGGCATCGCTATGCACTAGCGAAACGAAACGTTAGTACCAATTCACAGACAATACATAAGCAATATATAAGTATGCAACAGAACGATCGGAAGAGAAAAGCAAGACATTAATAGCATCAATTACATCTAAGTTGAACGACTCTCGAAACCAAAGAGACATACTACAAGTTCATTAAAGTTTAATTACAACATGAGCCAATCGATGTTTCAGAACTAGACACATCATCACTGCTTTCGACTCGACTTAAGGGACCGGAGCATGGATGAAGCCGACGTCTATCGTCGGAGTCATGAAATTACGGGCGTTGTCAGCCTGCATTTGTAGCATTCCGTCTATCTCACTGTTGGACGGTTGATTTCTGAGGTAGAACTGCCCCGAGGTATGAAGGACATCTTGATGGATGATTTCCGCAAACTCCGACTGGATGCGAAAGAATTCTTGTCTGATGTCCGCGTCCTGGATTGCCGACACGCTCGCGGCCCAATCTTTGAGTTTACTCGGTAGCAGAAGTTGATGATGGTCCCGTACGATCGCCCGCATGAGATGGATGGCGTAGTAGGCACCCTTCTGACCGCCAGGCGGCTGCTTGACGCAGCAGAACGTCGTATTGTGGGAGAACACGTGCTTGCCGTACTTACGAATAGGCCTGTTGAAGGTGCCTCCAGATTGGGCGTAGCCGGGGAGAACATCATCAAGAACCTTCTTGACATTTGTGTAGTCTACGTTCGACTGACGGTCCGGGTCGAAACCATGGAATATTTGGGGCTTAGGAGGATGAGCGTGCAATGTGTGTCACTTTAGAAAACACGGAATGTTAAAAGAAAAACGATCGAAATCTAAGAATTCGTATGTTACGGGGCGGTTGAGGGGAGGACTTACTCGGGAAAGTAAGGCACGAGGAAGTTATCCTTATCTGGGTTTGCCAGAATGACGCCTTCGAGGTAAGAATTCGCGACTTGCCGGTCCCCAGCGCTGCCAAAGATCTTGGCACGCATGTAGAAGGGATCGACTATCACGATGTCCGGGGTCTTGTCGCGAATGATCCGCATCTCCATACTCAGCAAAAATAGCCGAACGAAGGTGTAGTGCAGCGGATGAAGGTTCAACATAGCGTGGATGTCATCAAACCGCAGGACGATCGTACCCCCGATGTAGTTATCCACAAAGCCCTTGCCCTCTGGCACCTTGGCCACGAAAACCGGGTATGCCACATCCTTCTCTCTGAGACGCCGCTTCTCCAAAGAAAGAACACTGTCATGCAGACTCCGCATAGCACCGGCTGCAACATCGAGCATATTTCTCGGTAGCATCGGCCTACCCGCCACATGCACCCTCCTCATTAAATCCTCAGGTGAAGGTGGCCCGTCCTGAGCACGGATCGTACTCGGTGCCGGCTGGCCCGCACCCTTTGTTAATCTTTCTTTTGCATGCCTTCTTCTTCTCCTGTAATGGGACCGAGTTCTGCTCACAGAACGCCTTCTTGAGTGTGTTGGGGCTGAGAATATTTCGCACCTCGCCTATCTGAGGCTCGGTGAAGTCGACAGCTGGAGGCGTCTCCTGAGAGCTGAACGGCAGATGACGCCTGTTGCAACTTGGCTTCTCCGCGGTACCAGCTAGATCGCGCACGTCTTTTGTTGGGTTGGGTTCTTGAGAAGGAGGCCCCATGAAGTCGCCATCGTACCCATGATCAGCAAAGTACCGATCGACGTTGGCAAATGTATCGTCGTCGTCGTCGTTCTGATCCTGTGCCATATGCATGTTTGGATCCAGTGGCATAGGGATGTCTGGCACCGTTGCGGCGGTCTTGCCATGGGGCCGACTTGGCGCCGGCATGACTGGCGGTGTTGTCTTTGGGGTGGTGTCCCCCGCCCCCAAACGAATCTGGCTCTTCGGCCAAAGCAGGGGCCAGCTCAGGCAGGCGCTGAGGGTCATCACGTCATCATCGTCGGCCCCGACGGGTCGAATCGGTGGTAACAACTCATCGCAGCCTGGCAGCACCCGGACCAGTTGAACCCTAAACAAGTTGGGTGGCATCTGGGTACCGTGGAACAAGGGGTTGCCCGGTTGAACGATTTTGCCCTTGGCGACATCGACCAACTCATTGTTCACGAAGTGCAGGAGAGTGCACGGAACGTCGGCGGCGCCCTGCGAAAACATGTAGGGCATCAGGGATGCCCAGTCAAAGGCAAGGAGATGAAGTCCTCAGCCGAGAGAGGCTTAATTAGTTACCGTGATGATGGCGTCGAGCTCGGCTAATGTCGAGGCACCGCCAACGGCGGGCGTGCAGTTGACGGAGGGGCCGCTTGCTGCAGAGGTGCCGGCCGGCGTACACCCGGGTGCATTAAGCTCCCGTGCCGGCGTCGGAGACACCAATGTCGCCTCCGTCGGAGACACCAATGGCCCCGCCATCGCGTTCTGCGAGTTGCTGGCCGTGAAGCTAGGAATCGGGGGCGACCCCTGTTGGCCGCCCGCAATCCACGCACTCAACCCCTGGATCAAGGTAGGCACAATGGCGGTGATCGTCGCTCCGAGTTGTTGTTGCACTTGCTCTTGGACAATCTCCGAAATCCGTGCCACCTGTGCCTTGAGTTCTTGAACCTCGCGCGCCTGGCTTTCCGAGCTAGTCTTTTTCTCCTTTCGTCCACCAGTGTTATAGTATGACCCTCATTTTGTCGACAAGCCTTTGCCGGCCACACGACCAGCTGACGTCGGCTTACTGAGCTTATCCTTGTTCTTCATTACATTCAATGCCCTATTTAGAGTGGTGTCCCAAGGGTTGCTCTTAGTCGACCCCGCGCTACTGCTTTCAGTCGCCTGCGGAAGGAATGTGAACCATTTAGAAATTTGGCTTCATTAATTAGAATGCAACCATATGGAGCTAATTACGCGGGGGTGTATTCCTTACCAGAACAAGCTCAAGCGCCCTGGTCTTCTGATCCGTGGTAAGCTCCTTTGTTTTCGGGTCCTTCTTGTACCGGGCCCTGACATAGTTCCTGGTCTGCTTGTCACCGTATTTATCGAAGAGGGGCGGTAGGCCTTGCTCGGCACGGTTCGCCTCCTCCTTGTCCCATATAGGCTCCGCCACTCTATAACCGCCGGGACCGAGTGTGTGTTCCCCTAAGTTCAGCTCTCGCATTTCTTTCCCCCACTGACTTGATTGGGTGTGTGCGGTGCTCGAGCAATTGATCTTGAAGTCGTTGTAGTCATCTTCGGTGATCGAAGGATTTTTCTCCTTGATCTTCTCATAACTCTCACCTTTCTCGACCATTCTCTTCACATTGCTTTTCCAAGTAGACAGGGCCTTGCTCATCTTCGTGAGGGCAGCATTGTTCACTTTATTCCCTTTGAGGCTTGTGTTTTCAAATTCAGCGGGGAACTTGTATCATTCGTGCAGCTTCGTGAAGAGGAGGTTGCACAAATTCCCTCAGTCAGGATGCCTCAGGTTCTCGGTGTTGATCGAGACGGTGCTCCGGAGAATGCACCCGAGCTGAAGCGAGTACCCCTTGACTATTCGTGCGGGCGCATTTGGATTCCTGTCGGAGTCCACTTCAGTAACTTCCTCCTTGAGGG
This sequence comes from Aegilops umbellulata, assembly GCA_032464435.1. NCBI lineage: Eukaryota > Viridiplantae > Streptophyta > Magnoliopsida > Poales > Poaceae > Aegilops > Aegilops umbellulata. The sequence continues at coordinate 516,151,636 of CP136056.1, forward strand.
TGCGGAGCACGGTCGGGCGCCGGTCCTTCCGTTGCCTCTTCTGGCTGCCATCTGTGCGTGCGCCGCCATCATCAGTGGTGGCATCCTCGGCGGCACCATCAGTGGTGGCATCAGTGGGTTCATCCTCGGCGGCACCATCAGTGGTCTCAGGATCGATGGGGAAGGCGGTGTCCTCATACAAGTGAGGTTGTTCCTCCATCTCCTGGGACAGCTCCCAGAATTCCTTGCCGCCCGAACCCCCGGCCTCATTGTTGTGGGCCATGTTTCTCTCTAAATAGAAACAAAGTTTGGTCAAAAAGTTGGTTATTATCAAGGAACAAGATCATGGTCTCATCATTTAGGGTTTGTCGACACCGAGGCATCCTAAAATCTAAGCTTTTATCATTGAGGGTTTTTCGACGCCGAGGCACCCTAAAAGCCTAAGCTTTCATCATTTCGGTTTTTATCGACACCGAGGCACCCTAAAAGCCATGCATTAGTCACAAGTACGCCGGGGCACTTGATCCTACTTAATTAACTACTAAGATACCGCGGCCCATGCATTAGTCACAAGTACCCCATATGTCCTATTTTTAGCAAAGTCATGCTAAAATTCACGGAAAATTTCAGCATGACCTTTGCTGAAAATAGGACATATGGAGTACCCGAATTTGCCGAAACGGAAGTTAATCAACATTCCGGCAAACTCAAGGGCCTCTTGGGGTACCTGCAAAACCATTATCCCAGTGGACAAGGCAATGTGCTACTTGCTTAAATATCATTTGGCCAACTATCTGAAACGTTCGTGCACACTTGTCCAATCCTTCCAGAGCAGTAAGAGCATTATGCATATATAAGTAACATTTCCAGGGTCTCACTACTTCACAACAATTTAATTATTGTCAAATGTTAATCACAAACCAAAACACCAACTATCATATGACTTCAGAATCATATTAGTGTCCAATTACCACTTGACTAAATAATCACTATGACATACAAGATGCGGGTGAACAGTTACAACTATCAAATCACAAACATGCAGATGAAGGAGTAAGTGAATCGCCATTGAACCCCGCCACTCCAGTATAAACCACAACTAGCCAATTCAAACCCTGGTTCTCACAAAATGGAAAAAAAGCCCTAATTTTTCTAACTACTACCCTGTTCGGCTTTGAGACACAAACAATTAAGATCCTATGTAGTAAGAGACCAGCTAAACTAGCATGCCACTACTACTCACTGGATTGGAAATTCAGTCACAACTGCTACATTTTCAACTTCGATACACCAACTGTTAACATCCTACCAGGTCTCATTCAGTAATCGTAACATCCTAGCAAGAATACCAGCAGCCGAACAAGTATAAATGTTTGGAATTGTTGCAATATATTCCACCGAAATTTCGATCCACTGTCATTATGCCTCTTATAATTCAGAGCAAATCACAATAAGCACTATGTGCTGAAGTAGCATTTCACTACTATCCTACTATCCGAGCAAGAATACCAGCAGCAACATTCAGGTTTAAACACCACACCACCAATCAGGACCCTACAAGGTGGCATTTGTTCATCCTACCGAGAAGAGCAGCATTCAGAAAGGTAAACGGACCATCACTTTAAACACCACACCACAGGAGCTCCCCTGGGTCAAGTGGCCAGGTTACTACTACAATTTTTTTAGCAATTGTTAATGTTTACAGGTGATTACCCCACAACAGACAAAGCTGTGATCCTTGACTCCTATTTGACTACAGGCAAGCACTGAACTGCTGTCATCAGAAAAATACATGGTGCTGTAGTAATAACAAATAGTAGTAGACCATATGTGCAGATATAAGCAATGCTGAACAATGCTCCCAGGTAAAAGCCATTCATGCTTCTGTTTAAAAGTTAACAGATGATTAAGCACACAAACAGACGAGATTGTGATCCTTTACTCCTATCTAAATACAGACAGTCATCGAACACACAAACAAGTCATCATCAGAAAATAAATGATGGTGTAACAATAACAAGAAATGGATCACAGTTGTTGTAGAGTTAGGATTCATATGAGCATTATTAACCTAAATTTGTCTCATTTGGGATTAATCATACAAATACTAGGATACATGATTGGAAAATATACGGCAGTAAGTAATGTGCACATATTAGTGCCTCCGACTTCTAGTTGACTCAGAACCACCCTGACCATACACACCTCCCCTCATGTAATACTAACAGTATAGTGAATGAAGCTGCATCAATTTTGTGAGATACACCTATCGCAAGTATCTTGAAATTCAACTTGGAACAACAACATCCATATGTAAAAATCATCGTCGCATTTCATTAGTTCAGGAGCACATCTTGAGCTAGTCTAACAGCACCAACAGCATCTCATGGCTCGATAATACAGTTAATTTGAAGAGCTGTAGTTCCTAGATTAATTTGAAGAGGTGTAGTTCCTAGATTATCAGGATTCAGGAGCATGCATACCTCGGCGATGGACCAGCTGATGACCAAGGAGCTCACCAGGATGTGTGTCCTCGTCTGCAAAGTCGTACAAGAAAACAGAGCAAGGAAAACAGAGGATGAGGTATGCACGCAGCAAGAAGTACAGAGAAGGGCGCCGTGGAGAAGAATACCGCACCTCGGGGAAGCTCCAGAGGATGCCCCAGGTGACGAAGAGGCGCGACCCGATCTGCGGCAGCGTGGCCGACACCGGCGACCTCACCAGCCCGACGAGCCCGTGCAGGATCTGGCAGGCACACACAGGATGCAGAGTTCAGATCGAGAGAAAGAAGCAAGATCCAGCGGGTTGGCCGGTGGGCGCGGGCGGCGTACCTCGAGGACGGCGTCGAGGGGGAGGAGAAGCCCCTCTGCTTGCGTCGAGGCAGTGGTTGGAGAGGTTGGGCGTCGAGGCGCAGGGGCACAGGGGCAAGGGGCGGCGTCGAGGCATCGGGGCGGCGTCGGGGCGGCGTCGAGGCGTTGGGGAGGCGTCGGGGCGGCGTCGAGGCGGCGGGGCAGCGGCGTCGGGAGAGGAGAGGGGAAGGGGATCGAGGGCGAGGGCGAGGGAGAGAGAGGGGATCGATAGGTTTGGGCCGGGACGAAGTAGGGGCGGCACAATACTAATGGCGCACCACCCCTCGGTGCGCCATAAGTACATCCATGCTAATGGCGCACCTCACCCTGGTGCGCCATTAGTATTTTTTTTTGATTTCTGCTCGAGCCAACAGGTTATCTACCACCTGACCTGATCCACATCAAGTCCCCTCTACTAGCTTGACTGGTCAGCAGCCAGTTCTCACACCAGGAGGTCCTGGGTTCGATTCCCATGCTCCACAATTTTTTTATGCATTTAAAATGCTGTTTGATACTTATTTGTGTTTAAATATGTTCAAACTTGTTTAAATCATAATAGTAATATTTTTTTATAAGACAGTAATAATTTTTTAAAAAATATCATCAAACAGTAATGCCGGTGGAGCGGGGGAAGGTGCAGGGGTCGGCGGCGGCGGTTGAGTAGGGGAGGGGTGCGGGGGGTCGGCGGCGGCAGTTGGGTAGGGGAATCGAGGGTGCGGGGGGTCGGCGGCGGCGGCCGGTGGACCGGGGGGTGCTCGGCGGTGAGTGGGACCGGATCTGGCGAGGTGGGATAGCGATCGAGATGGAGGGGGATCGAGATCGAGTGTCCATGAAATTTAAAAATATTCATGATAGTTCAAAAAGTGCCCATGAAATACAATCGAAGAATGAAGGCTACAATTTAATTAAATACAATCTTCTTGCCCTTCTTTTTCGCAAATGGAGTTCTTCTGTGGAACGGACGTCCTTTAGGTAGGGTGGTGAAATACCGGTCTTCTTTTAGGACGCTCTTGGCCCATCTGACACGGAACATCGGGACCTTCTCTCCAGCGTAGCTCAGCTCCCAGATCTCCTCGATCCTTCCGTAGTATCTGTCCTTGTCGTTACCGGTGTAGGATTCCATCGTTACCCCGGAGTTCTGATAACCATCGCTCTTCATGTCCTTGGCCTCGATGTAGAATGTGTAGCCGTTGATATCGTACGCCTCATAGGTCATCAGGTTGTGCTCGGCTCCCTGTGACAAGGCGAATATGAGTTGTTCTTCCGCGGAAGAATCCTCATGTAAAGGGTACGACAGAAGCTTCAGCTTGAACCAACGCGTGAAACATGAGTTGTGCTCTTTGAGTATATCTCCGTCCGTCCTCTGTTGGCCTCGGTCATTGTACGTCTTCTTAATAAAGGTTTTGTGCTCTACAACCCAAGGATCGACCACGTCTATGTGTTGTAGTGCGACTAGGTTTGCTCTTTCAAAGTCGGCGAGTCGACCCTCGAAGTCGACATGCATTTCGCGGCGACCCTCACGGTGACCCCATCCAGCGAGCCTGCCGAGGTGCCTGTTGACGGGCAGACCAACGGGGTTCTCGATGCCTAGATAATTCGTGCAGTAGGAGATGCACTCTTCGGTCAGAAAGCCCCTGGCTATGCTTCCCTCTGGACGTGACATGTCGCGAACGTATCCTTTGATGACACCATTCATCCTTTCGAACGGCATCATGCTGTGCAGGAACGTCGGCCCAAGTTGGATGATATCCTCCACTATATGGACCAGCATATGCACCATAACGTTGAAGAATGCGGGCGGGAAGTACATCTCAAGCTCGCATAGTATCACCACGATCTCTTCCTGTAGCCTTCTGAGTTGCCTCACGCCAATCGACTTCCGAGAGATGATGTCGAACAAGTTGCATAGGCCAAATAGCGTTTCACGGACGTGCGCGTCCATGATCCCACGGATTGCAACTGGAAGTATCTGCGTCATCAGCACGTGACAGTCGTGAGACTTCATCCCGCTGAACTTCTGCTTCGCTGGGTCTAGGTATCTGCTTATCTTCCCCGCGTAACCGTAAGGAAGTTTTACTCCTAGGAGGCAGGTGAAAAACTGCTCGATCTCCTCCTGACTTAGAGTGAAGCACGCGGGAGGGTAGTCATTTCCGGTCTTCTTGGCCTTTTTGCCTTTGCGACGACTTTCTGTGTCCTGCTTCACCTCATCATCATCATAATAATAATAATAATAATCATATATAGCGTGAAGCTCCTGCCTGATGCCCATTGATTTCAAGTCTGCCCTTGCTTTCGGCCCATCTTTGGTCCTCTCTGGCATGTTGAGCAGGGTACCAAGCAGACTCTCGCACACGTTCTTCGTGATATGCATGACATCAAGGCTGTGAGGCACACGATGGATCTTCCAGTACGGCAAGTCCCAGAAAACAGACCTTGTTTTCCATACCTTCAGCAGCGGCTCTGGCGCCTTTCGCTTCTTTACCAGCTCTGGCGCCTTTTGCTTCTTTCCCGGCAGTGGGCAGTCTTTCCAATTTTTCAACAACTTGTCTATTTCCTCGCCGCTCCTCGTACACGGGCGTTTTCGGGGTTCGGTTTCACCATCGAACAGATCCTTGTGTTTCCTCCACGGGTCATCGTCGCGAAGCCACCTTCAATGTCCCATGAACACGGTTTTCGAAGACCCGGGATCTCTATCTATCTGGCGATACGTTGTGTCATCCATGCACCGTACGCATCCAGAAAATCCGTGGACTACCTGCCCCGCGAGATATCCGTAACCGAGATAGTCGTGCACCGTCGTGAGCAGTGCGGCTCTCATAGGGAAATATTCTTTCTCTCCGGCGTCCCACGTATTGGCTGGCGTTTTCCACAGCGTGTCTAGCTCCTCCTTCAGCAGCCCCAGATACAGATTGATGCCGTTCCCTGGTTGTTTTGGCCCTTCAATTAGCATACTCATGTGAATGTACTTCCTCTTCATGCACAACCAGGGGGGAAGGTTGTACATCCACACAAACACAGGCCAGGTGCTATGTGTGCTTCTCTGGCTGCCAAACGGATTGACTCCATCGGTGCTCGCGCCCAGCACGATGTTCCTTGGATCCTTCCCAAATTCTGGGTATTCAAAATTCAACGCTTGCCACTGGCTCGCATCCTTAGGGTGACTCAGCATCTTGTCTTTTTTATCTATCACTGGATCATTTGCGTCATCTTCTCGCTTCTTCTCCTCCCTATCCGCGTGCCAACGCAGGAGCTTTGCTACCTTAGGATCCGCGAAATACCGCTGCAGACGAGGAGTGATCGAAAAGTACCACACCACTTTTCGAGGAGCTTTCTTCCTCTTCTTGTATCGAGTGACGCCGCACACCGGACATATGGTAGACTCCGCGTGCTCGTCCCGATAAATGATGCAATTGTTCATGCAGACATGGTATTTCACGTGCGGTAAATCCAGAGGACACACGATTTTCTTCGCCTCCTCCAAACTGGTCGGGCACTTGTTCCCCTTTGGAAGACGTTCGTGCCAGAATGACATGTTCTCGTCGAAGCATGCGTCAGTCATTTTGTGTTTTACCTTCATCTCCAGAGCCATGAGCATTACTTTCAAGCGGGTATCCTCGGGCCTGCATCCTTCATACAATGGAGTAACCGCGTCTAACTCAAGTTGATCCACCTTGGCTTTCTCTCGGGCGGCAGCTCTTGCGTTATCCGTCTGCTTGAGAAGCAGCTCTTGAATATAAGGGTCCTGCACCCAGCCCATCGATGGTCCACCGTCGTATGCTCCGTCGGCATCATCATCTTCATGATCATGCTCGTCGTCTGCTCCGGCGCCATCTTCCTCATCATCATGTCCTGTATCTTCTACATGATGACTGTGTACAGCATCACCGTCGTGATCATCTCCTGGGGATTCTTTGTCTTCTCGCCCGCCCGAGCCGCGGTGGTTGCCTTGCTTCCCTTCCTCATTTCTTGCCTGGCCCCCATGGACGACTTCGTAGTCATCTTCATCACCTTGCCACCGATAGCCATCCATGAAACCACGCAAGAGCAGGTGGTCCCGCACCTGCCCGGAATCCGGGTCCGCAGTAAGGCTCTCCAGCTTGCATCTTCGACACGGACATCTTATCTCCGGCTCGTTCTTTTGAAGCATCTCGGCCTTCGCGGACCTCAAAAACCTATTCACGATGCCTTCGGTCATCGTGCGGACCATGGTTGCCTACGGGGTAGAGCAAAACGATATTTTAGAACCAAGAAAAAAATTGGTATGACTTTCCCTAAAAATAGGACCAAAAAGAATGCTTAATGCCAAAATTATCGCCGAAACGGAAATGAATCAACATTCCGGCAAAATATTGGCAACTATCGCATTTCAAATACCGGTACACCTCCAAACACAAACACATATGCAACACCACAAACATATGCAACACCACGAACATACATAGATCTAGCTAGGCCATAAAAAGTGCATGTGCAAATTGTTGTAGGGAGAACAACATAAATATAGCTTCCCCCCTTACTTACCTATCAAAACAAGGTAATTTAACCACTTAATTTGAATGAATCTATGGTGGAAATGAGGTGAAAAAGAGGAGGCACCCGAGACAAGGAGGAGGTGGAGAGAATGGAGTGGGGAGAAAGTGAGTGTGGGTAGGAGAGGCTGCCCAAAATATCTTGTTGCTGCCCACTTACTAATGGCGCACCAGCAGTAAATGCGCCATTAGTAATCCAGGTTACTAATGGCGCACCTCTACCTGATGCGCCATTAGTAGTTTTGCGAAAAAAAGAAAAAAAATCATACTAATGGCGCACTCTTCCACGGTGCGCCATTAGTAGTTTGAACTAGTAATGGCGCACGGTGAAACAGTGCGCCATTAGTAGTTTTCCAACAAAAGGAAAAAAAAGTATAATTAAAAAAATAGCATTAGTGGCGCACTCTTGTACTAGTGCGCCATTACTAGTTACAACTAGTAATGGCGCACCGTGCCAGGATGCGTCATTAGTATGTTTGGACAGACGCGCTAGTTCAAAAAAATAAAATTTAGGATACTAATGGCGCACCCTAGGCAAGGTGCGCCATTAGTACTTTCAACACTAATGGCGTACCAGCAGGTGGTGCGCCATTAGTATATACTAATGGCGCACCACCTATCTGGTGCGCCATTAGTGTCAATCTCACCTATAGCCCTTTTTCTAGTAGTGCGAAGACAATCTGCGCGCCGTACTCCTCGTCATAGAAGCCTGGTTCAGGGGCTACTGAGGGAGTCCTGGATTAGGGGGTGTCTGGATAGCCAGACTATACCTTCGGCCGGACTCTTGGACTATGAAGATACAAGATTGAAGACTTCGTCCCGTGTCCAGAAGGGACTTTCCTTGGCGTGGAAGTCAAGCTTGGCGATACGGATATGTAGATCTCCTACCATTGTAACCGACTCTATGTAACACTAGCCCTCTCCGGTGTCTATATAAACCGGAGGGTTTTAGTCCGTAGGACGAAGAACAATCATACCATAGGCTAGCTTCTAGGGTTTAGCCTCCATGATCTCGTGGTAGATCTACTCTTGTACTACCCATATCATCAATATTAATCAAGCAGGAGTAGGGTTTTACCTCCATCGAGAGGGCCCGAACCTGGGTAAAAACATCGTGTCCCTTGTCTCCTGTTACCATCCGCCTAGACGCACAGTTCGGGACCCCCTACCCGAGATCCCCGGTTTTGACACCGACAGTGTGCTTGGCCCCCGTCCCGGCACGTCGCCTCAACAAGCCATGTATGCTGCGCCATTCCCCGCTGCACCTGGTGGCTATGGCTACGGCTACGCTCTGTCGCCCGGTCACGCGCCGCCGTACGGCTACGGCCCGCCCCCTGGAGCGCCTCCGCAGCAACACTAGCAGCCCCTGGACATGGCTTCACTTCAGGCGGCCTTCCACAGCGCCACCGCTGGTCCCTCGTCGTCGGGCAGTACCTCTGACTGGTACTTGGACTCCGACGCGGCCTCGCATATGGCGAACAACCCCGGTAACCTCCACTCCGTTCACCCTCCTACCTCTCCTTCCTGTATCATCGTTGCTAGCGGTGAACATCTCCCCATCACCCATGTTGGTACTGGATCCTTAATCTCTGGCACTTCTTCCATTCAGCTTCACAATGTTCTTGTTGCTCCGTCCTTGATCAAAAATCTTTTGTCTGTTCGTCAGCTTTGCCGAGACAACCCTGTTTCCGTAGAGTTTGACTTATTTGGTTTCTCTGTTAAGGACCTCCGGACTCACACGGTGATTCTTCGATGTAATTCCATGGGCGATCTGTATCGGGTGGCGTCTGCACTGTCATTGTCCTCCCTCCCGTTCGCTGGCGTGGTCACCACCGAGCTTCTCCACCAGCGTCTCGGGCATCCAGGGGAGGCGTCGCTCCATCTGCTGGCTTCACAGCTGCCCTTTACTTTCGCCAAGTCTGCACCTCACCACTGTCATGGCTGCCGAGGGGGCAAACACACTCGTTTTATCTTTTTCTTTTTCTGTCAGTAGCACATATTTCCCTTTCCAGCTCTTGCACTTGGATGTATGGACGTCGCCAGTTGCTAGTGTTTCTGGCTATCAATTCTACTTGGTTATACTTGATGATTATACACATTAAGTCTGGACATTCCCACTGAAAAACAAGTCTGATGTTCCCCCAATTCTGCGCGATTTCTTTGCTTATGCTCGTATGCAGTTTCAGCTCCCCGTTTTCTCTCTTCAGACTGACAACGGGCGGGAATTCGACAGTGCTTCATTTCGCTTGCTCCTCTCTGCACATGGCTCTGTCCTTCGCCTCTCCCGCCCCTACACGAGCCAGCAGAATGGCAAGGCCGAACGCGTGCTTCGTACCTTGAATGACAGTGTGCGCACGCTCCTCTTCCACGCATCGATGCCGCCGTGGTTCTGGGCTGAAGCCCTGAACACCGCCACCTACCTACAGAACAGGCGCCCATGTCATGCTACTGCCACCCGCTCGCCTCATGAGCTTCTCCTGGGCGTCGCGCCTGACTACAGTCTGCTGCGTGTTTTCGGCTTCTTATGTTACCCTAACACTGCTGCCACTGCACGCCACAAGCTTGCTGCTCGCTCCATAGCCTGTGTATTTCTTGGGTATCCTTCAGATCATCGTGGCTATCGCTGCTTCGATCCTCACTCTCGCCGCGTCCTCACCTCGCGCCATGTCGTGTTCCACAAAGACGTCTTCCCCTTTGCTCATAACACCACTCACCCGCCTGAGCCGCCCCTGCCCTTGCCTGCTGCTGCGCCTCTAATTCTGTAGGTGCCCGCGTCGAGCTCTGTTGCCGCGCCTCCCTCTGTTTTACAGCAGGGACCGCAGGCTGTCGTGCGATCTTCATCGAACGGCTCCAGTTCTGTCGCGCCCTCCTCGGGTTCGAACGGGACCGTCGGATCTGGCGCGGACAACTCCCGCGTCCGCTCACACAGCGGTTGTTCAAGCTCCACCGCCCCTTCCTCATCGGACGGTTGTGGCTCCTCGGCTCTCGCTCCTTCACCCGCAGCTCCGCCCGCCCCGGCAGGGCCTGCTCCGCCGCGTCAGATGATCACGCATGCGCAGACGGGGATCGTCCGTCCCAATCCACGCTACTACGATGCCGCCACTGCCTCCACTACTGCTGTGCTCTCTCCGCTTCCCAGCACTGTTCGCGTCGCCGTGCGCAACCCGAACTGGCTGGCCGCCATGCGTGAAGAGTACAGCGCTCTCGTCCACAACCGCACCTGGGATCTGGTGCCTCGTCCTCCCGGCGCTAACTTGATCACTGGTAAATGGGTGTTCAAGCATAAGCTGTGTGCTGGCGGGATGCTCGACCGCTACAAGGCCAGGTGGGTGGTGCGCGGTTTCCGTCAGCGTGCCGGCGTCGACTATGGCGAGACCTTCTCGCCGGTCGTCAAGCCTGCAACAATTCGCATCGTGCTCACCATTGCCGTATCACGCCGCTGGCCTGTCAACCAGCTCGACGTGAAGAATGCCTTTCTGCACGGCACACTCGCGGAGGAGGTGTACTGCCATCAGCCCACCAGCTTCGTCGACGCCGATCGCCCCAACCACGTCTGTCGCCTAGACAAATCTCTCTATGGCTTGAAACAGGCCCCATGCGCCTAGTTCCTGCGCTTCGCCAGCTTCCTCAAGACGATTGGCTTCACCAGCATGCGCTCCGACCCGTCTCTGTTCGTCTACACGCACGGCGATGACATGGCCTTTCTCCTCCTGTACGTCGACGATATTGTGCTCACTGCCTCCACGGCGGGGCTCCTCGCGCGCGTCGTCGCCCGCCTCACCAGCGAGTTCGCCATGAAGGATCTCGGCCCGCTCCACTTCTTCCTCGGCATCCGTGTCCAGCGCACCGCTGCCGGCTTCTTCCTCTGTCAGCGCCAGTACGCTGAGGACGTGCTCGATCGTGCTGGCATGGACACCTGCAAGCCGTCTCCAATGCCCATCGACACCAAGGGCAAGCTACCGCATGCTGATGGGCCACGGGTCGATGATCCCTCTGACTACCGCAGCATCGCCGGTGCACTACAGTACCTCACCATCACCCGCCCCGAGCTGGCCTACGCGGTGCAACAGATCTTCCTTCATATGCATGATCCCCGCATCTGTCACCAGAACCTGATCAAGCGCGTGCTCCGGTATGTGCGTGGAACCCCGTCGCTCGGTCTGCACCTGCGTGCCTCGGCGCGCCTGGACTTGCGTGCTTTCACTGACGCCGACTGGGCCGGCTGCCCCGACACCCATCGCTCGACCTCCGGCTTCTGCGTCTACCTCAGGGACGCCCTCGTCTCCTGGTCGTCCAAACGCCAGGCCATTGTCTCGCGCTCCAGCGCCGAGGCGGAGTACCGCGGCGTCGCCAACGCCGTTGCCGAATGCGTCTAGCTACGCCAACTCCTCGGTGAACTCTGCACTCCGCTGACCACGGCGACTCTGGTCTTCTGCGACAACGTTTCCTCTATCTACCACTCGGCGAATCCAGTGCATCACCGACGCACCAAGCATGTGGAGCTGGACATCCACTACGTCCGCGAGCGCGTCGCGCTCGGCGAGTTCCGTGTCCTTCACATCCCCACAAAGCAGCAGCTAGCTGATGTCATGACCAAAGGCCTGCCCAAGGACATTTTCCTCCAGTTCAGGTCCAGTCTTTGCGTCGACACGGCCGACGACACGACTGCAGGGGGTGTTAGACCACATGTGTGTGTATGTAGTATGCCTGTGTATGTGTACGAGTAGAGTACATGTGATCGTGTGCATGAGTTAGTGGCGCACGTTCTCTCCCTGGAGGTCTCTGTAAACTGTATATATGCCCCAGCCGATGAGCTAATCAAAGTGCGTTGAAACTCATAGCTAAACCTCCTCTTATCACCTCCGTCCAGCATCAGGTCGATGTTGGCCACGGCATAGCCCACGCTGGTCATGGTGAGCTCAGACGCCTGGTAGCACATATCGAACGGCGCCACCTTGTCCGCGCGCGCGATGCCGCTCGTGGCCGCGTCGAACGCGTTGCGGAGCGGCCGGTAGATGTCCCAACGAAGCGCGGTGTAGGATGTGACGGTGCTGAAGGCGGTGCCACCCTGGCCTCTCCTTTCCATGTCGAAGGTGCCGGGCGGCATGGGCACGCGCTCCTGGTTCACGGTGATGCCGGTGATGGTAAAGTAGTTGGCGCGGTTTTTGGGGTTAAAGACGAACGGGAGTGGCTTCTTGCGGAGGCTGTCGGCGAGCTCCGCGGTCGGCACGGCCAGGAGCTGGAACAGGCCGCCGCCGAAGACGGCCACGCCGTCCCCGCCCCTGGGCAGGCATAGCGCGAACTCTTGCTACAGGCGGTACCACTGGGCGACCTGCAACGGCAGAGAGTTAAGCAGCCTCGCGAGCCCCGCGACGCCGGCCACGCCCGCCGGGAGCGAGGCCAAGAAATCCCCGGGAGCGCAGGACCCGACGACGGGGAAGGTCACCGGGGAGAGTGGGTTCTTGCCGTTCGTGGTATTGGCGGCGATCGAGATGGTGGTGGCTTGGGCGGCGACGCAGCGCTCGCCGACCGGGTTGTACGGCAAGGCGGTGCAGACGCACGGGACCTCCCCATGCGCCGGCCATTCCGCACTATCGCAGAACATATTGCGGAAGCCGTCGCAGTGGCTGCGGCCGCACCCGATGGCCCAGTGCGTGCAGGGGAAGTTGGCGACCCAGAGCATTGGGCCAGCAAGGTCGAGGAGGAGCGGCCCCCCTCCGTCCTTGATGGCGATGGTATAGAGGGAGGTGGAGGCGTCCTTGTTGACACGAGTCACGAGGGGCCGCCAGGCCGGACGTTGAGTCGCTGCGTTGGGCGGCGACGTCCCCAGCAGCACCGCCAGCGCCAGCAGCGCAGCGACGGCGCGCTGTGAGATGCCACGAGCTTGCATGGAGTAATTGACTGACTGATATGTCTACGTGTCGATGGATTTGGGTTTTGGTCATCGGTGCGGTTGTGTTTATATAGTCGCAGAAGAAGAGGAGGAAGAGCGGGGTTGACTGACTTTGCACGGGTTGACTGACTGTGTCCTTGGGAGTTTGGGTAGGGCGAGTACGTGGGGGAGGGACACAAGACACAGACGACACTATCGGAAAACGCACCTACCCCAACGGCCAAAACTATGCCGACGGCTGCCGTCGGCCTACTTGGAGCTTTGCCGACAGCCTCGTCCTAGTCGTCGGCTTACCATGGCCGTCGGGCTACCCTGATCTAAGCCGACGGCAGCCGTCGGCCTAGCTACGGACACGCCGACAGCAGCCGTCGGCATACAAGTGGGCCCGGCGACCCCGCCCGTGACCAGCGGCTAACGCCGTCAAACCTATGCCGATGGTCGGGACGGGCGGCCGTCGGCATATCTCCGCATGCCACGTCACCGATCCGCAGCGTAGGTATGCCGACGGTAGCCGTCGGCATAGCCGTCACGTCAATGATCCGCGGCAAAGCACCCACCTAAACCCTGCCGTCTCTACCCCTAAGTCTCACTGTGTTCAAATGCCGATGGTTCGACCCTAAAAAGGGTCTGAGACATACGCCTTCTGTTGGTTTAGTTGAAGTTAAACCATCAACGGTCTATGCCGGAGCTGATCTCTTTATCGCCGCTACCCAGGTCACACAAGTATATTATCTGCCTAACCCATGCCAGAAAGAGTACCTAAAGTGCTGGGAAGTTGTGTTCAAGGTGTCACCACATGGTAAGCTACCGGACCCGAACGATGATGATTACTACAACATAAACCCCATGACATACGAGGGAGTGTTCTTTCAAGAGGAACATGATGACGTGGTCCGAGACAACGAGAATGATGACTTGGGTTATGTTGACCTGGACCCAAACGACGACGACGCACAGATTGATGGTGAGGCAGTTGTGAATCAAAGAGACATAATTATGCTTGAAAAGTTAAATGAAGACACTGACGATGAGGAAGAGCCTCCACCTTAGTCAGACAATGAAGAAGATATGTCTGATAGTGATGATGAGACCAGTCGACAAATAGATTACAACAGTGATGATTCATATGGGTTCTAGAAAATGTAAGTTCTTTTAATTATCATTACAATAGTATGCTTAATGTGCTCTTTTGTTATTAATGTTTTTCCTGTATGCTTGTTTATTTGATATCCTTACTAATTGTTTATTCTCTTCTCAATGCAGGTTTGCTAATCATGGGAACACTACTAGGGAAAACCCTAGCAGTAGCGCTGGTTTTGTGCTCACTAGTAGCGCGGGTAGGCGCGCTACTAATAAGGCGCTACAGCTATTGCTTAGCAGTAACGCGTGCCGCACGCGCTACTGCTAGGACAAATAGCTGCAGCGCTTGTTCACTCCCACGCTACTGCTAATGTAACTATTGGCAGCGTCTTTTCTCTTCATCGCTACTAGTATTGTTTTTTATTTTTTTTATTTTCAGTGTATTTATGCGCCGTCGTACAAATATTGGTACAATATCAGTTATGAGGTTTACATCATTATGTCATAACAGTGTGTCAAATGAAGGTGGATTAGGTTAAAGTGGAGGCAATATGTGGTGCATGTCAAAAGTATACTACTAATCCAAACTTGATCTAGTTTGGACTAGTAGTACTTTCGATGTGCACCACATGTTGCATCCACTTGAATCTAATCCGCCAGCACAAGCTATTTAATCATCATCATAATCATTACCACCAACAATATTTATTTAATCACCACTAACACTAGCTAATAATAATCATCAGTCATTACGACCAACACTAGCTATTTTATCATCATAGTAATAGTGTAGCACATCATCATCCTCAAACTCATTTCTAGCTAATCACTCTTGCTGCTCTCTCTTAGGTAAAACAACATAAAACATGTGTAGCTCTCCTCCTTGATCAAGTTGGAGCATGCAGATGAACCTGTCTCCTAATTTTGGGTAGCACATCTGTTTGCTGCCCCTAGTACTTCTCTGCGCTCCCCCATCACATATCTGGTCCAGTTTTGCACTATTAAGCATTCATCGCTAATCTTGAATGCACTAAAGTATCATGTACTATATCTTGGTCGTAAGCTAATAGTACTCATGGTACCTTTAGTCTCGATCCCATAAGGCACAACATTCATCGGGAGTCCCTGTTGAAGAACATCGTATGGTCACATACTTAGCAATGAAGTTTAGCTTCACAAATAATGTATGGAAAAGATGCACTGAGGACAAATAGTAAAACTCTTACCATCCTTCCTAAATAGATGTGACCGTAGTTCATTACGAACATTATTGGTCGCACGTTTTCAGTACTAACATTTCTAAGTCCAGGAAGAAAATTTGTCTTGACAGTATCAAGATCCTCAAGCCATGAAACATAATGACTTAGCTCCTCGCAGCTTAGTACAGCCCCGGGACAGTAGTAGGTCCTGTCTACCAAGCGCTGGACATGTTTGCTTGCACCGAAATAAGCTGACAATAAAAATTAGTTGTCACCTATTTTTGAATAAACAATATCAAAGACATAAATATGGTTGAGAAACTTACATAATGGTGTAACTGGAGGCGTCTGCACATCGACCCAGAAGTCGGTATTACCTTCAATATCATCTTCCGGACGAATATCAAAGGTGATAACCATATCAGGCTCAAATGCATGTCTTGCATAGTACTCGCCATGTTTTGCATCCAAAATAGGTGTAGTCGTCTGAATTGTATAATTTTGCATGGAAAATATAACCATGCTCGGTCTTCAAGTAAACTGTCTTTACCTCCATAGTATGACTGAAACCTATCTTATCCAATACAAAAACTCTTGCATGGCAGGGGATATGCTAGTAGAATAGTAAAATAAAATATAAGTTGAAGCAAATGAAGCTGATGTCATGCTTAATTACGAAAAAAGACTTGTCGTTGTGACTTACTGTATCCACTTCGAAGTTCTCGTCCAGCTTGATGCTGAAGCACCTATCATCATCTAGGAAGATTCCGTCGCACAGGCCGCGCTCGTCTTCGCGGTATTTGCAAATATCGAAATCCTTTTTGTCGTCAGACATTTCCTATGTTCATAGTTAAAACATTATTTGAAAATCGATAGAAGACAACTACCAGGATACCCAACACACAAATCTGGGGCACTCGATATTTCCTACATATCCTGGCAAAAGTCATGCCAGAATTCATGGAAAAATCCGGCATGACCTTTGCTAAAATAGGACATATCGAGCGCCCGAAATTTGCCGGAATGGAAATGAATCAACACTCCGGCAAAACATAGGCCACGAGGTGTAACCAGCAAACATGACCGGCCACTTGGATATTGAGCAACACAAGATATACATTTCAAAATATCTTATAAGACTCAAATTAGCATGCATTCAATAAGCAAAAGTAAATCATCTAATGCGTCCGTACATCGTCGAATATTTTCACTAATACATCCCGAATAGTGCCATACATATAACACCACTAGTACAACTAAAACCCTAGCACACGACGGGTATCGGCACGGGCGGTGGACACCCACAGAGAAGGAGCCATCACGGGATCATAGCTCCAGTGAGATCCCTGGAGAACCTGCCAGGTATTGGAGAACCTGTGCTCCAACGCAAACAAGTAGCGACGGACGTGCGCGTCCTCCTCACTGACACGGTGACGCACCACCTCCGCGGAGTCCTCGAGCCTCTGAACTGTCACTGGCCCACGCGACCGCCACCAAAGAAGGTTCGGGTCAACGACAGGCTGGCTCCTCACCAACCTGCGCCCCCGGTAGGTAGCGCCTCCCAGTACCACCCCGGCGGAGCCCAGTCCCGGACATGGCCCATCTGGTCAAGCAGGTGTCGTCCTCCGCCGACTCGACGACGAGGATGCGGGATAGGCATCGTCCACGTCGATGCGGAAAATTGCTTTAACTAAACAAATAGCAACAAGTTATTACTAACTAGTTCTATTAATTCAACTAGTTCTTACTTAAAATAAACTTACTATAAATAAAAATATTCTAGTACCTAATTAGTACCTAGTTCTTACTAACTAATTAGTACCTAGGAACTACTGCCCTAATTACCATCTAATTTGATGAACCTATAGGGGTGGAAACTGGTAGCGGATATTCCAATTATCCAACTATAAAGTGAGATAAGTGGTCAAATTTTACTCGTTTTATGATTCATCTTAGAAATTTGATTCGTTTCCACCCTTACATGAACCCTAACTCATTTGAGCCGCATCCGCATCCGATTCGTTTCCACCCTTACATGAACCCTAACTAATTTGATGGAGGTAGAAACCCTAGGCAGAGGTAGGGGAGAGGGAGGAGTAGGCGTGCTCACCTCGGGTGCCTGCAACAAGGGAGGGGCAGGCGGCGTGGAGGTCGTGGTCGGGGCTCCCGGGCGACGTTGAGGTCGGGGGCGGGGGCGGCGTCCGGGGCGGCGTTGAGGTCGGGGTCGGGGGCGGCGTTGAGGTCGGGGGCGGGGGCGGCGTTGAATCTGGGGTCGGGGCGGCGTAGAGGATGTGCGGAGAGCGCACGGCGGTCGATGGACGACGGCGGCGGCGAGAGTGGAGTTGGATTTGGGGGATGAAGTGGCAGTGGGGAAGGACGAACCCCGTGGTTAAGTTAGAAGTACTAGTAGCGCGTTCCAGAAAGGGCGCTACTGCTACGTTAGCTACAGCGCGTTCTGGAATACACGCTACAGCCCATTCTCTTTTTTCCCCTTTTTCATTTAGTTTTCTTCACATTTTATTTTTTCCTTTCACCTTATTCTATTTCTTTCATTTTCAATTACCTTTCTATTTGCTTTCCATTTAATTTTGTATCCTCTATCAGTAGCGAGTTTAGACTAAAACGCGTTGCTACAAAGAAAGTAGCGGTAGCGCGGTTCGTTATAGGTCGCTACTACTATGTGTAGCCTATCGGCTAAGCCGTGGGAATTTTAGTAGTAACGTGTTTAGAAGAAGACGCGCTACTGCTAGAACTTTATCTGCAGCGCGGTTTGCGCAGGCGCGCTACTGCTACTTAGCACCAGCGTGCTTTTTTGACCCTCGCTGCTGCTAAAGTTTTGTGTATAAGGTTTTCCCTAGTAGTGGCAAGTCCAGCGGCGCCAGTTTCCTCAGTAAATTCAAAGGACTTACTTGGAGTGGACGAGCCCACAAGGTTCCCTCCCGACTACACGAGGATGACACCTCACAGGGAGGTGGAGGGGTCGGGGGAGGAGACCCTAGAGGAGGAGGGGGTGGGTGGAGATCCCCTAGAGCAGGAGGAGGAGGTGGGGGGAGAGACAGCCGGGGCAAAAAACTCCGGGCCGTGTCCGAAATAGGAGGGTCTTCTTCGATGCCCTCCTATACAGAGGCACCTTCTGAGTCTGAGGAGGAGGAGTATGTTCCTGATGGCGAGGAGGAGGAGGGCGAGGAGGAGGAGGGCGAGGAGGAGGGTGAGGAGGAGGGCGAGGAGGGTGGTGGAGGGGAGGTTGACCCCGAGTTGTGGGGTGATTTGTCACCAGTGCTCCGCAGGGGTGGCTGCGTGCTAATGCCGGACTACCTACACCACCTTCTATCGAGGCGCACAAGTGGCTCATTGAACCTGCGGGGACAGAGTAAGTGCCTCTCAGTCATATTTTCAACACATGACAATATTTTCTTATTGTACACATGGAAATCCTTTGATTCGTTTGCAGTAACTGGATCCTTCGCGGAAAGGGCCGTAAACCGAACGGCCTTATCACTGTCCTGTTGAAGGAGTTTTGGCCTAGCCTATTCTGCCCGCGGCCAGACAGGGACCCGCAGCTGCGGGTTTTGGCCACAAGCTAGACCCACTACGAGGCTTGCAGCAACACGGAGTACGGGACGGCCGCTAAGGCCGTGATCACCAAATTTTGGGTAAGTTCTCTTATCAATCACTTGTCTTCAGTTTCGTTCATAGTTTATCATTGAATCACTCAACTCATGCCTTGTTTGCTTATGGTTTATGCATGATTGCAGCAACTCTATAGAGTTCTTGACGAGCACAAGGCCAGAGCCGACGTGGTCTTGCTTGCGGCTGCGAAGAAGAAAGCTCGTTAGTTGCAGTACGAGGTGCGTTGGGTTGCCATCTCTCAGTACTACCACTACTACCTACACCAAAAGATGACCAAAACTCAAGAGCAGAAGCAACGACTTACCTTGAACATGGAGCAGTTCATGATGGTAACTATTACTAACTTTTCATTGTTTCAAGCAGTCAACTATATGTTTCGTTCTCACATGTCATGCTTCCAAAATTTGCATAGGTTATTCCTCGTTGGTGCTATGGAAGGCATGACGGATGGGCGAGTTTGGTGAATAGGTGGCTCGACGACAATGCAGAGTTTGCTGCCAAGAGCATAAGGCCCGGGCTAACCATGGAAAAGACGGGACACACGGCCAAGGAAACAGGAACCACTGGGGCTTCAAGGCCATGAAGGTATATCTATATGCATGATGCATTTTTGTTCTTCTTTACCGTCATGTTCTTATGTATGGCTAACTTCTGTTTGACGTTGCAGGAGGACAAGTTGAAGAGGCCGCTCTCAGACATTGAGTGGTGGAAGCTGGCCCGCGAGCGGAGTGATCCCAAGGACGGCGACAGCCAGTACTACGGCAAGACCGAGGAGCACCTGGAGTCTTACACTCAGAACTATCAGAAGTTTCATCCGGATGTTCCTGTTCCTAAGGTCGCCCAGTCTCAGATCGACGAAACGGCAGTGGTGGCCATCCAGGGGAAGTCACATGGCGCGTATCCGTGTTTCGATGGCTTGATCACTCCTTCGATCTCGTACACACAACTTTGGGCTACCAACCCGAGCCAGTTAGAGAGTACGGGGCATTCACAGACTCCCTTAGCCCGCCAGCATGCTGTAAGTACTTCCCGTTTATCTTTTTCTCTCTAGCATTCTCAGTTTATTTTCAGCATTGCTCACTTAGAAACAACCTAAATTATGTAGGCATATAAGGCCTTTGTCGAGCATAGGAATCTCGAGGTGCGAGAGTACTTGCAAAGAGTGAATACAAACGATGATTACAACCGTCAGATGATGACGGTTAGTTTTTCCCTCTTAAAACCAAGCTAAATTTTTGCACTTTCATTCCTTCTGACCTTCTAGTTTGCTTGTTTAACTAACACCCAGGCTATGTTGGCGTCTTGGAGTAACCGCACGGATCCACCATAAATTGGACCCCCACCACAACCTGCGGGAGAACCCCCACACATGCCCACGTTCGATGAATGGGTGGCACTAGGCAGTGATAGTCCGGTTAGTACATTTGCCTAACCACTGACAAACTAGTCCTCGTTCATTCAACACTATCATATCATATTAACCGTTAGAATCTTCTCTCAAACATGTAGGGGACCGGTGGCTCGACTCTTGCTCCGTCGACCACAGTCACTCTGATCTGGCAGAGTGATGGTGGTCGTTGTGGCGGTTTTGGCGGAGGTAGTCTTGGCGGTGGTGGTTTTGGCGGAGGTGGTCTTGGTGGTGGTGGTTTTGGCGGAGGTGGTCTTGTCGGTGGTGGTTTTGCTTGACGTCGATGATGATACCCGTGGATGTGGCCGTCATGCCATACCTTTCATGTTCCTACTTTTATGATGTTCCATGTCTTGCACTACTTTTATGTTCATGAACTTTTGCCGGTGATGATCTTTAGATGATGAACTTGACTATGTTTAAATGATGATGATGAACTTGAGTATGTTTAGATGATGAACTGTCATATTTCTGCATAATCCCATATTATTTTGCTTTGAAATGCTGTCAAATGAATTGAAAAAGAGAAAACAAGGAAAAAAATCTATGCCGACGGCTTTGCCGTAGGCATAGCCTTGCCGCCAGGAGGCACCAGGGGACGACACGTGGCACGCACTACAAGAAATATGTCAACTTATGACCTTCTGTCAGTGACCCTTGAAGAATTGGTCATAAATTTATGACCATTTCAGACCAATTGGTCAAAAGCTGTTCGGGGGGCTCCAAATCCTCACACGAAAAGGTCATAAAGCAAACAGCGCTAGTCTGCTGCCTTATTTCTAGTTGTTAACGACCAATATAGATGGTCATAGCCTTGTAAATTGTGGTGGGTTGCTATGACTAGGCGCCACCTCATCAGTTTTGCCTATGTGGCATGTCCATGTGGCAGTTTTTGCCCTAGCTTGTGAAGCAACCTATATTTCTGTCATTCCCAAAATTCCCAAAAAAATCTCATAAATTCTTTGGGTCATATCTTCATCAAATATGTAAAAACCTTCCTTGCCTAGTTCAAAAGTAATTCAAAAATATTCATTTTCCTATTCTGTTCAGAACAACAGTTTGTGAAGGAAGTACCACTTTGGCATGTCCAAATAGTATCCATTTTCTACAGTGCTTTCCTATGCCCAAATAACCATCCTCCACCAAATGCCAGCTCAATCCATTCATTATTTTGAGCCGAGCTTCAACGTTTGTATTTATGTCCAGTGTGGTGGTTTGCAAAGCAAGTACCGCCTAGGCTCCTCCTTTTGAGCTGAAAATTTGTGAATACGGTCTTCTTAGTAACTGATCATCCTCAGCCAAAACTCACGCCCATTAGCCATGTACATTTCCCGTACCGCTAATCAAACACTTGGCTGCTTATTCATGTTTGAGTATCGATCGGTCTCCTCGTGAGAATCTTATGTTGTGATTTTCTTCCTATCACCTACCTGGGGAGTTCCCAACCCACTAGACATGCCTAGGCCGCCCAGAACACATGGCAACGCCACAGTCACGCGGTGACCATGTGGCGGGCATGCGAGCTTACGCGCTCTAGAGTTGGGGCCCTCGGCCACCGTCCAAACCTCGATGTATCTCCATCAAACCATGTATTTCTGATTAAATAGATACTTATTTACCTAGAAATGATTTTTGAAAAAAATAGAGAGCAAACTATGACGCAGCTGCAGTTCAAATTTGACCCGCTTCCAACTGAATCGACGGGAATTTGTCTTTTTCACCAGAGGTGGATCAAAAAATTTGACACCCAACCATTTTGTCAGTTGTGCATTAAATATGGCCTAGTATTTTAGAAAATTCATTTGGTCCAATTTTGCAACATATATATGGTAGGTCCTTCACAAAAAAACCTCCTTTTGGGCACTCGAAAAATGAAAAATGGTTTTTCCGTGCACAGAAAATGAAATATTCCTTAGGCAACATTGTTTGGAATTCCAAGATGCACCCTTGTGCACAATATGAGATCATTTGAACAAACTATGCCATGAATGTGGCCATGAGATTGATCGTTTGACTTGAAAGCCATGAATCTTCACACTTGATAGCTCATTTCTGAGAACACTTTTTTAAAATAATTGTCGTATTACAAGTTTGTTATTTTTCCTAGGAACTTGGCAACATATAATGACACACTGCGAAGGTTTCCCAATTTTTTGATTTTTTTTTGAATTTCTTATGCCCGTTTCAAAATGCGGTCAAAACGGCGGGGTTGACCGTTCCTAGCTAGTGGTTGAATTTTGGAATTTTTTTGGTGTTTCTATGATTAAATAGATACTTATGTACCTAGAAATGATTTTTGGAAAAAATAAAGAGCAAACTATGAGGCAGCTACAGTTCAAATTTGACCAGTTTCCAACTGAATCGACGGCAATTTGTCTTTTTCACCAGAGGTAGATCAAAACTTTTTTCACCCAACCATTTTGTCAATTGTGCATTATATATGGCCTAGTATTTTATAAAAATGATTTGGTACAATTTTGCAACAAATATATGGTAGGTCCTTCACAAAAAAATCTCATTTCGGGCACTCGGAAAATGAAAAACGAATTTTCTGTGCAAAGAAAATGAAAACTTTCTTAGGCAACATTGTTTGAAATTCCAAGATGCACCCTCGTGCACAATATGAGATCATTTGAACAAACTATGCCATGAATGTGGCCATAAGATTGATCATTTGGCTTGAAAGCCATGAATCTTCACGCATGATAGCTCATTTCTGAGAACAATTTTTTAAAATAATTACCGTATTACAAGTTTATTATTTTTCCTGGAAACTTGGTCATATATAATGACACAATGCGAAGGTTTTCCAATTTTTTGATTTTTTTTTGAATTTTTTATGCCCGTTTCAAAATGCGGTCAAAACGGCGGGAATGACCGTTCCTAGCTAATGGTTGAATCTTGGAATTTTTTTGGTGTTTCTCTGATTAAATAGATACTTATGTACCTAGAAATGATTTTTGGAAAAAATAAAGAGCAAACTATGAGGCACCTGCAGTTCAAATTTGATCCGTTTCCAGCTGAATCGGCGGAAATTTGTCTTTTTCACCAGAGGTGGATAAAAAACTTTTGACACCTAACCATTTGGTCAATTATGCATTAAATATGTCCTAGTATTTTAGAAAATTTATTAGGTCCAATTTTGCAACAAATATATGGTAGGTCCTTCACAAAAAAACTCATTTTGGGCTCTCGAAAAATGAAAAATGTTTATTTTTGCAAAAAAACTCATTTGTCACTACACCTTTTTGAAGATATTTATCTTTTTTCATGTTTGTTATTTTTTTCTGAAAACTCGTTCACATTTTGGTGACACAATGATAAGGTTTTCTATTTTCTTTTTGAATTTCTCAGGTCATAAAATAGCTGACATGATTTTAACATATTATTTTTAGACAACTATGACCAATTTAGATGGTCATAGCATCATATTGCATTCTGATTGGTCCGTAGACGTTTCATGCGGATCGTGCATCATACGCCGTCGGATGCTCGTGGATCCAACGGTTGTCCTCAACCCTTCCACACCAACCCTGAAACCCTAGCTGGTCATTTTCCATCCACCCCCCCCCCCCGCCTCCTTTCTTTCCCACATCCATCCATCTCCTCGTTGTCTCGCCCGACGGAGAGAGAGAGAGAGTTGCCTCCTCCCTTCCAGATCGCCGCTGGCACCTCCCTCTGGCGGAGCTGGCCGCCGTCCATGGCCTCCCTCACGCCCCTCCCCTTCCCCCACCCAACCAAACCGCACGTCCATGGGTCGATCTCGTCGGGAACGAGGCCACCTGCAACCACCGGCCTCCATCGATCCAACCATCCATCCATGCCCGCAGCAGCACTCCCGCCACCCGTGCTCCGTCCCCAGCAGCGCACCCCGACGCCTCCTCGTCCCCACACAGCCCACGAGGCACCGGCCTTCCCAGATCCGATTGAGCCACCCCGCCTTCCTCTCCCTCGTCTCAGCTTTCTCCCAGATCCGATCGAGGCAACGCCGCCACCCCACCCACCACCGCCGATCTCTCCCCTCGCCATGCACCTATCCCCTCGCCTTCCTCCTAGGCTCCAAGGCTCGACGCTCGCGAGGGAGACGCAGTGAGGACGAGGAGGAGGACGGCGTGCCTGTTCGGCTGCTTCCGTGCGGCCGGCGGCGAGACGCACGCCGGGCACGCCCGCGCCCAGCTCGTCTCCTCCTCCGGCGTCCCCAACCCCAAGGTATTTTTCCTCTCCCGTCGTGCCCCGCATTGAGCCCGTGCGTTTCTCCTTCTCGAGCCAAGGTTCTGATGCTGTCATGCGCTCCTTTGGTGTTCTATTTTTCATGCCCGCAGATGTCGTCCGAGGCGGTCAAGGTGGTGCTGCCGGAGTCAGTGCACCAGCACTCCACCGCACACATGCGATGACGCGGGCGGCTGCTTAGGGTTCTGGCCAGATGTCGAAGGCGAGGCCCCGACCCGCCCCCAACTGCGCCGCCCCCGCCCGTGACGCCGTCTTTGCCGCGGAGTTCCAGAGTTCAAGCACTGAATCACCAACGCCGTCAGTGACAAGCAGGTTCGACATCTTTCTCGGTTCTTTCCCCTGCATTCCTTTGGTAGCAGCACTAGTAGTATCTGTAATTTCTGCAGGAAATAAATAGTATCTGACTTCTAGGTCTTACAGTAGCATGACAGGCCCATATTTTCTCTTATGAAAATGAACAACCACTCATTTTGGCCATGTTGCAGTCACTTGGAAACATTATCGTAGCCTCTACGCATAGTCAGATAACCCAAAATATCTGCAGTCTGTCAATATTGTAAGAATCTTGCTCGTACCTCCTTGTAAGAATCTGAAGGTAGGACTGTTTTTCACTCATCTCGCAGTTTCTGGGACGGGTGAGGATCATGGAGTGCTTTGGCTGTTCACAACTCGAGCGGACACGGTACTGGTCAGGTGCCATGGTGCCTGGTGCTTACGTGGTTAGAAGCAACCTCTGGCTAATCCTCAGGTCATGGATGCCCTCTCACTCCCGTGCATTTGTCCCACTAAACCACTGTTGTAGCTCAAAGGACACTACAAATCTTCAATCATATGTGTCATTCCTTCATACTACTATCTCTGCCCCCTTTATTAGCCTCAGATTTGGTTGGTCCTTTGTTCGATCAAATGCACAAATCAGATTTCTTCTTGGATGTCTATGTGTGCATTCTCTTAATTCTTTGATTAATGAAAGCAAAATACTGAAAATGTGTATGTTATGACTGGCCAATACACTGAGAAATAATAATGCTATGCAACTTTATCAAGGATCGACTAGTTAGTTACTGGGAAGCATTATCGAATGTTGTTCTTCCCTGCTCTTACCGGCGTCCTTTTAATTAGCGTATTCTGAGCGAAAGATCTTTCCGATTTTCTTAGTTTTTGAGCCAAATTGGTTGCGGAACCCATTATATATCTGTCAACCCTTGCTGAGTGTTAAGTACCTGCTGGTTGTTATTATTGCTCTTTTTTATGAAGGAAGTTAGTGTTTAACATCTGTCGCTTTAACGCCTAGCGACTAAACAATGTTTTGTTTCTGGTTAGTTAGGATGATTCGTCCGCTTGTATCCATTTTCCTGAACTAATTCCGTGTATTACTTCGTTTTAGGTTAATTTACTGATTTGGTTTCCTCTGCTGGTGATGCTTGTTCCTGAAGGCGCTGGCCAAGGAGCTGGTGCAGTCCAGGAAGGCGGTCAACCACCTCTACGAGAACAAGGCCCAGCTCAACTCCATCTCCATGCACCTCGGCAAGATCGTCGGTAATGGACACCCCCTGCATCGTATCTATCTTTCTAGATAGCATTCAGTATGATAACATTTAGTAATTTACAGCTGATGTTCATGATGCTATTACAAACTGCTGTTCATGATGCATTTAGTAATTTACAGCTGCTGTTCATGATGCTATTTACAGCTGCTGTTCATGATGCTATTACAAACTCTGCTGTTTTCTGCTGGAAGTCAAATCTCCTAAACACTAGAATGCTGAAATGTCAGGGTAGCAAGTACCGTTCTGGTGTCTGCGCATGTATGTGCTAGCTTTTTGTGTAGAATAGTGAGTTGATGCTTCTTTCTACAGAAATACAACATGTTAGCTCTATGGATGTTTATGTACTTGCAACTTCTGCCAGCTCTAACTTGGTTATATAACAGTTCAATTCAGTCAATCTTTCGGGTGTTGATACACTACTGTGCAAGTTCTATGGTATGTGAGTTCCTTCTATTGCTGCAAGCATTGACACAATATGTCTTGTGCAGGGAGCTCCACATCCGGTCTCGTCCATCGTCGGCAGCAAGGAGCTGGGCTTTAATGTTTCTTCGTGAGCATCAGTAAAAAGAAGTCGGAGGAAGAATAGTTCTTGCTCATTGGAGCTAGTTCTGAGAGTAATGGAGTCCTTTATGCTGCTCCTATTTGTATGTGTGTTATGTGATGTAGCAGAATCTGGCTCCTGTGATTGTACACTTGTGGAGCTTGTTATCTGATTCTAAACTTGATGCTGATCACTTTTGTATGTGTGTTATATGATGTAGCACTTTGATGGTTGATAATATTTGAAGTATTTCATGTGTTTTCTGTGTGCCAATTTAAATACCAGGTATTTATTTGTGTGAAATAAAAAATGAAGAATATTGGGGACCCACCTGACTATAAAAAAAGAAAAAAAATGAAACTGTTGAGACAAAAAGGCCATGGGCCAAAAATAAAAAGGCTGCAATGTTGGGCTTGGTCCATGAAGCTGACAAAAAATTCATAGGAAAAAATATAAATGGGCTGAATTAATGGGCTCGACCCATGTAAAACCCCCAATTGGACCGGGCTGATTTTAACCAACGACCTTTTCAATTCGTCGCAATTTTGCCACGTCGGATCCGACATGGCCTAGAGGCAATAATAAAGTTATTATTTATTTCCTTATTTCATGATAAATGTTTATTATTCATGCTAGAATTGTATTAACCGGAAACATAATACATGTGTGAATACATAGACAAACAGAGTGTCACTAGTATGCCTCTACTTGACTAGCTCGTTAATCAAAGATGGTTATGTTTCCTAACCATGAACAAAGAGTTGTTATTTGATTAACGGGATCACATCATTAGTTGAATGATTTGATTGACATGACCCATTCTATTAGCTTAGCACCCGATCGTTTAGTATGTTGCTATTGCTTTCTTCATGACTTATACATGTTCCTTTGACTATGAGATTATGCAACTCCCGTTTACCGGAGGAACACTTTGGGTACTACCAAACGTCACAACGTAACTGGGTGATTATAAAGGAGTACTACAGGTGTCTCCAAAGGTAGATGTTGGGTTGGCGTATTTCGAGATTAGGATTTGTCACTCCGATTGTCGGAGAGGTATCTCTGGGCCCTCTCGGTAATGCTCATCACATAAGCCTTGCAAGCATTGCAACTAATGTGTTAGTTGTGAGATGATGTATTACGGAACGAGTAAAGAGACTTACCGGTAACGAGATTGAACTAGGTATTGGATACAGACGATCGAATCTCGGGTAAGTAACATACCGATGACAAAGGGAACAACGTATGTTGTTATGCGGTCTGACCGATAAAGATCTTCGTAGAATATGTAGGAGCCAATATGGGCATCCAGGTCCCGCTATTGGTTATTGACCGGAGACGTGTCTCGGTCATGTCTACATTGTTCTCGAACTGTAGGGTCCGCACGCTTAAGGTTTCGATGATAGTTATATAATGAGTTTATGAGTTTTGATGTACCGAAGGAGTTCGGAGTCCCGGATGTGATCACGGACATGACGAGGAGTCTCGGAATGGTCGAGACATAAAGATTGATATATTGGACGGCTATGTTCGGACATCGGAATGGTTCCGAGAGGTTTCGGATATTACCGGAGTGCCAGAGGGGTTACGGAACCCCCCGGGGGAAGTATGGGCCTTATTGGGCCACGAGGGGAGAGAGAGGGCCGCGCCAGGAGGTGGCGCGCCCCCCCCCCCATGAGGAGTCCGAATTGGACAAGGAGGGGGGGCGCGGCCCCCTTTCCCTCTCCCTCTCCCTCTCCTTCCTTCCCCCCCTTCCCACTCCTAGTTGGACTAGGAAAGGGGAGTCCTACTCCCACTAGGAGGAGGACTCCCCCTCCCTTGGCGCGCCCCTAGGGCCGGCCGGCCCTCCCCCCTTGCTCCTTTATATACGGGGGCAAGGGGGCACCCCAAGACACACAAGTTGATCTTCGTGATCGTTCCTTAGCCGTGTGCGGTGCCCCCCTCCACCATATTCCACCTCGGTCATATCGTTGCAGTACTTAGGCGAAGCCCTGCGCCGGTAGTACATCAAGATCGTCACCACGCCGTCGTGCTGACGGAACTCCTCCCCGACGCTTTGCTGGATCGGAGCCCAGGGATCGTCATCGAGCTGAACGTGTGCCAAGAACTCGGAGGTGCCGGAGTAACGGTGCTTGGATCGGTCGGATCGTGAAGATGTACGACTACATCAACCGCATTGATATAACGCTTCCGCTTTCGGTCTACGAGGGTACGTAGACAACACTCTCCCCTCTCGTTGCTATGCATCACCATGATCTTGCGTGTGCGTAGGAAATTTTTTGAAATTACTACGTTCCCCAACAGTGGCATCCGAGCCTAGGTTTTTATGGTTTGATGTTATTTGCACGAGTAGAACACAAGTGAGTTGTGGACGATACAAGTCATACTGCCTACCAGCATGTCATACTTTGGTTCAGCGGTATTGTTGGACGAGACGATCCGGACCAATATTACGCGTACTCTTACGCGAGACCGGTTCCCTCGACGTGCTTTGCACATAGATGGCTTGCGGAAGACTGTCTCTCCAACTTTAGTTGAACCGAGTGTGGCTACGCCCGGTCCTTGAGAAGGTTAAAACGGAGTCTATTTGACAAACTATCGTTGTGGTTTTGATGCGTAGGTAAGATGAGTTCTTGCTTAAGCCCGTAGCAGCCACGTAAAACTTGCAACAACAAAGTAGAGGACGTCTAACTTGTTTTTGCAGGGCATGTTGTGATGTGATATGGTCAAGACATGATGCTAAATTTTATTGTATGAGATGATCATGTTTTGTAACCGAGTTATCGGCAACTGGCAGGAGCCATATGGTTGTCGCTTTATTGTATGCAATGCAATCGCCCTGTAATGCTTTACTTTATTACTAAGCGGTAGCGATAGTCGTAGAAGCATAAGATTGGCGAGACGACAACGATGCTACGATGGAGATCAAGGTGTCGCGCCGGTGACGATGGTGATCATGATGGTGCTGCAGAGATGGAGATCACGAAGCACAAGATGATGATGACCATATCATATCACTTATATTGATTGCATGTGATGTTTATCTTTTTATGCATCTTATCTTGCTTTGATTGACGGTAGCATTATAAGATGATCTCTCACTAAATTAACAATAAGTGTTCTCCCCGAGTATGCACCGTTGCCAAAGTTCGTCGTGCCCAGACACCACGTGATGATCGGGTGTGATAAGCTCTACGTCCATCTACAACGGGTGCAAGCCAGTTTTGCACACGCGGAATACTCGGGTTATACTTGACGAGCCTAGCATATGCAGATATGGCCTCGGAACACGGAGACCGAAAGGTCGAACGTGAATCATATAGTAGATATGATCAACATGATGATGTTCACCATTGAGAGCTAAACCATTTCACGTGATGATCGGTTATGGTTTAGTTTGATTTGGATCACGTGATCACTTAGAAGATTAGAGGGATGTCTATCTAAGTGGGAGTTCTTAAGTAATATGATTAATTGAACTTTAATTTATCATGAACTTAGTCCTAATAGTATTAGCATATCTATGTTGTAGATCAATAGCTCGCGTTGTTGCTTCCCTGTGTTTATTTTGATATGTTCCTAGAGAAAATTGCGTTGAAAGATGTTAGTAGCAATGATGCGGATTGGATCCGTGATCTGAGGTTTATCCTCATTGCTGCACAGAAGAATTATGTCCTTGATGCACCGCTAGGTAACGGACCTATTGCAGGAGCAGATGCAGACGTTATGAACGTTTGGCTAGCTCAATATGATGACTACTTGATAGTTTAAGTGCACCATGCTTAACAGCTTAGAATCGGGACTTCAAAGACGTTTTGAACGTCATGGAGCATATAAGATGCTCCAGGAGTTGAAGTTAATATTTCAAGCAAATACCCGAGTTGAGAGATGTGGAGTCTCCAAACATGTTCTATAGCTAAAAGATGGAGGAGAATCGCTCAACTAGTGAGCATGTGCTCAGATTGTCTGGGTACTACAATCGCTTGAATCAAGTGGGAGTTAATCTTCCAGATAAAATAGTGATTGACAGAATTCTCTAGTCACCATCACCAAGTTAGTAGAACTTCGTGATAAACTATAATATGCAAGGGATAACAGAAACGATTCCCAAGCTCTTCGTGATGCTAAAATCAACGAAGGTAGAAATCAAGAAAAACATCAAGTGTTGATGGTTAACAAGACCACTAGTTTCAAGTAAAGGGCAAAGGGAAGAAGGGGAACTTCGAGAAGAACGGCAAGCAAGTTGCTGCTCAAGTGAAGAAACCCAAGTCTGGACCTAAGCCTGAGACTGAGTGCTTCTACTGCAAAGGGACTGGTCACTGGAAACGGAACTACCCCCAAGTGATTGGTGGATAAGAAGGATGGCAAAGTGAACAAAGGTATATTGGATATACATGTTATTGATGTGTACTTTACTAGTGTTTATAGCAACCCCTCGGTATTTGATACTGGTTTAGTTGCTAAGATTAGTAACTCGAAACGGGAGTTGCAGAATGAACAAAGACTAGTTAAGAGTGAAGTGACGATGTGTGTTGGAAATGGTTCCAAGATTGATATGATCATCATCGCACACTCACTATACTTTCGGGATTAGTGTTGAACCTAAATAAGTGTTATTTGGTATTTGCGTTGAGCATAAATATGATTTGATCATGTTTATTGCAATACGGCTATTCATTTAAGTAAGAGAATAAATTGTTGTTCTGTTTACATGAATAAAACCTTCTATGGTTATACACACCAACGAAATGGTTTGTTGGATCTCGATCATAGTGATACACATATTCATAATATTGAAGCCAAAAGATGCAAAGTTAATAATGATAGTGCAACTTATTTGTGGCACTGCAGTTTAGGTCATATTGGTGTAAAGCGCATGAAGAAACTCCATGCTGATGGGATTTTGGAATCACTTGATTATGAATCACTTGATGCTTGCGAGACATGCCTCATGGGCAAGATGACTAAGACTCCGTTCTCCGGAACAATGGAGCGAGCAACTGGCTTATTGGAAATAATACATACTGATGTATGCGATCCGATGAGTACTGAGGCTCGCGGCAAGTATCATTATTTTCTGACCTTCACAGATGATTTGAGCAGATATGGGTATATCTGCTTAATGAAATAAGAAGTCTGAAACATTTGAAAAGTTCATATAATTTCAGAGTGAAGTGGAAAATCATTGTAACAAGAAAATAAAGTTTCTATGATCTGATCGTGGAGAAGAGTATTTGAGTTACGAGTTTGGTCTTCAGTTAAAGCAATGTGGAATAGTTTCACAAACTCATGCCACCTGGAACACCACAGCATAATGGTGTGTCCGAACGTCGTAACCGTACTTTATTGGATATAGTACAATCTATGATGTTTCTTACCGATTTACCAATATCGTTTTGGGATCATGCATTAGAGACAGCTTCATTCACGTTAAAAAAGGGCACCATCTAAGTCCGTTGAGACGACACAATATGAACTATGGTTTGGCAAAGAAACCAAAGTCGTCGTTTCTTAAAGTTTGGGGTTGTGATGCTTATGTGAAAAGTTTTCATCCTGATAAGCTCAAACCCAAATCGGAGAAATATGTCTTCATAGGATACCCAAACGAGACAGTTGGGTACACCTTCTATCACAGATCCGAAGGCAAGACATTCGTTGCTGAGAATGGATACTTTCTAGAGAAGGAGTTTCTCTCGAAAGAAGTGAGTGGGAGGAAAGTAGAACTTGATGAGGTATCTGTACCTGCTCCCTTATTGGAAAGTAGTTCATCACAGAAATCTGTTCTTGTGACTACTACACCAATTAGTGAGGAAGCTAATGATGATGATCATGTAACTTCAGATCAAGTTACTACCGAATCTCGTAGGTAAACCAGAGTGAGATCCACACCAGAGTGGTACGTTAATCCTATTCTGGAAGTCATGTTACTAGACCATGACGAACT
This sequence comes from Aegilops umbellulata, assembly GCA_032464435.1. Classification (NCBI taxonomy): domain Eukaryota; kingdom Viridiplantae; phylum Streptophyta; class Magnoliopsida; order Poales; family Poaceae; genus Aegilops; species Aegilops umbellulata. The sequence continues at coordinate 516,184,468 of CP136056.1, forward strand.
TGCGAACTATGAGGAAGCGATGATGAGCCCAGATTCCGCGAAATGGTTTGAGGCCATGAAATCTGAGATATGATCCATGTATGAGAACAAAGTATGGACTTTGATGGATTTGCCTGATGATCGGCAAGCCATAGAAAATAAATGGATCTTCAAGAGGAAGACGGACGCTGATAGTAGTGTTACTATCTACAAAGCTAGAATTGTCGCAAAAGGTTTTCGACAACTTCAAGGTGTTGACTATGATGAGAGTTTCTCACTCGTATCTATGCTTAAGTCTGTCCGAATCATGTTAGCAATTGCTGCATTTTATGAAATCTGGCAAATGGATAAACAAAACTGCATTCCTTAATGGATTTATTAAAGAAGAGTTGTATATGATGCAACCAGAAGTTTTTGTCAATCCTAAAATGCTAAACAAAATATGCAAGCTCCAGCGATCCATCTATGGACTGGTACAAGCATCTCGGAGTTGGGATACACGCTTTGATAAGTTGATCAAAGCATATAGTTTTATATAGACTTACGGTGAAGCCTGTATTTACAAGAAAGTGAGTGGGAGCACTACAGCATTTCTGATAAATATATGTGAATGACATATTGTTGATTGGAAATAATGTAGAATTATTCTGTAAAGCATAAAGGAGTGTTTGAAAGGAGTTTTTTCAAAGAAAGACCTCGGTGAAGCTGCTTACATATTGAGTATCAAGATCTATAGAGATAGATCAAGACGCTTGATAAGTATTTTCAATAAGTACATACCTTGACAAGATTTTGAAGTAGTTCAAAATGTAACAGTCAAAGAAAGAGTTCTTGCCTGTGTTACAAGGTGTGAAATTGAGTAAGACTCAAAACCTGACCACGCCAAAAGATAGAAAGAGAATGAAAGTCATTCCCTATGCCTTGGCCATAGGTTCTATAAAGTATGCCATGCTGTGTACCAGATCTATTGTATATCCTACACTGTGTTTAGCAAGGGAGTACAATAGTGATCTAGGAGTAGATCACTGGACAACGGTCAAAATTATCCTTAGTGGAATAAGGATATGTTTCTCGATTATGGAGGTGACAAAAATGTTCGTCGTAAAAGGTTACGTCGATGCAAGTTTTGACACTAATCTAGATGACTCTAAGTCTCAATCTAGATACATATTGAAAGTGGGAGCAATTAGCTAAAGTAGCTCCGTGCAGAGCATTGTAGACATAGAAATTTGCAAAATACATACGGATCTGAATTTTGGCAGACCCGTTGACTAAGCTTCTCTCACAAGCAAAACATGATCACACCTTAGTACTCTTTGGGTGTTAATCACATAGCGATGTGAACTAGATTACTGACTCTAGTAAACCCTTTGGGTGTTGATCACATATCGATGTGAACTATGGGTGTTAATCACATGGTGATGTGAACTATTGCTGTTAAATCACATGGCGATGTGAACTAGATTATTGACTCTAGTGCAAGTGGGAGACTGAAGGAAATATGCCCTAGAGGCAATAATAAAGTTATTATTTATTTCCTTATTTCATGATAAATGTTTATTATTCATGCTAGAATTGTATTAACATAATACATGTGTGAATACATAGACAAACAGAGTGTCACTAGTATGCCTCTACTTGACTAGCTCGTTAATCAAAGATGGTTATGTTTCCTAACCATGAACAAAGAGTTGTTATTTGATTAACGGGATCACATCATTAGTTGAATGATCTGATTGACATGACCCATTCTATTAGCTTAGCACCCGATCGTTTAGTATGTTGCTATTGCTTTCTTCATGACTTATACATGTTCCTTTGACTATGAGATTATGCAACTCCCGTTTACCGGAGGAAACTTTGGGTACTACCAAACGTCACAACGTAACTGGGTGATTATAAAGGAGTACTACAGGTGTCTCCAAAGGTAGATGTTGGGTTGGCGTATTTCGAGATTAGGATTTGTCACTCCGATTGTCGGAGAGGTATCTCTGGGCCCTCTCGGTAATGCTCATCACATAAGCCTTGCAAGCATTGCAACTAATGTGTTAGTTGTGAGATGATGTATTACGGAACGAGTAAAGAGACTTACCGGTAACGAGATTGAACTAGGTATTGGATACAGACGATCGAATCTCGGGTAAGTAACATACCGATGACAAAGGGAACAACGTATGTTGTTATGCGGTCTGACCGATAAAGATCTTCGTAGAATATGTAGGAGCCAATATGGGCATCCAGGTCCCGCTATTGGTTATTGACCGGAGACGTGTCTCGGTCATGTCTACATTGTTCTCGAACCGTAGGGTCCGCACGCTTAAGGTTTCGATGACAGTTATATAATAAGTTTATGAGTTTTGATGTACCGAAGGAGTTCGGAGTCCCGGATGTGATCACGGACATGACGAGGAGTCTCGGAATGGTCGAGACATAAAGATTGATATATTGGACGGCTATGTTCGGACATCGGAATGGTTCCGAGAGGTTTCGGATATTACCGGAGTGCCGGAGGGGTTACCGGAACCCCCCGGGGGAAGTATGGGCCTTATTGGGCCACGAGGGGAGAGAGAGGGCCGCGCCAGGAGGTGGCGCGCGCCCCCCCCCATGAGGAGTCCGAATTGGACAAGGAGGGGGGGCACGGCCCCCTTTCCCTCTCCCTCTCCCTCTCCCTCTCCTTCCTTCCCCCCCTTCCCGCTCCTAGTTGGACTAGGAAAGGGGAGTCCTACTCCCACTAGGAGGAGGACTCCCCCTCCCTTGGCGCGCCCCTAGGGCCGGCCGGCCCTCCCCCCTTGCTCCTTTATATACGGGGGCAAGGGGGCACCCAAGACACACAAGTTGATCTTCGTGATCGTTCCTTAGCCGTGTGCGGTGCCCCCCTCCACCATATTCCACCTCGGTCATATCGTTGCAGTACTTAGGCGAAGCCCTGCGCCGGTAGTACATCAAGATCGTCACCACGCCGTCGTGCTGACGGAACTCCTCCCCGACGCTTTGCTGGATCGGAGCCCGGGGATCGTCATCGAGCTGAACGTGTGCCAAGAACTCGGAGGTGCCGGAGTAACGGTGCTTGGATCGGTCGGATCGTGAAGACGTACGACTACATCAACCGCGTTGATATAACGCTTCCGCTTTCGGTCTACGAGGGTATGTAGACAACACTCTCCCCTCTCGTTGCTATGCATCACCATGATCTTGCGTGTGCGTAGGAAAATTTTTGAAATTACTACGTTCCCCAACAATAGGCCGCGAGTCCGGTAGTGCGAATCGCGTCGACCAACGTCGTCGAGATTCCAGCGGCGACTTAGCTAGTGTCAACCTCCGTTTAATTAGCCACGTCCACCTCGTGCGTTTGCTTGAGCTAGGCGTCGAAGCTGCAGTGCAAGCTCCGCACCCGGCCGGTCATGGAGAGATCTGGCACAGGGCCGTCTCTAGGAATTTTGGGGCCCGGGACCAAATACAGAATGGGGTGATAAAGTTTAAACTTTTGTACACGGAAGAACTATCCATAAAATACCTCATAGCTATACACGAAATACCTCACGTGAAAGCATACAAAAATTATCTGAACGGCACAATATATATAGAATTTAAACTCAATACTCAATGATCAGAGGAACATATAAAACATGACAAAAAATACAAATAGTAATAAGGGGTACAAAGGAATACCAATTCAATAGTTTGCTTTATCCATTACTCCCACATGTCATATTTACCAAGTCAATAGTCCAAATTTTTCTGTAACAACTAATAAAATAGATATAAATATGCATCATTTTGCAATTAATCCATACATGCATAGAGTTATTTTTCAATTCAATATCAGTTATATGTTCAAATTCACTAATCTTGAAATCAACACATACATCATGTCAGTTCAAATAAATCTTGTATTGTCCTTTGCCTGTATGGGCAGTGCCGATGTTTCTCAAATTTGGACTCACTGAAAGTTTTGGGCGTGGCTAGGTATGGTCAGCACCTGGTGGCAGCAGCACCACGGCTGCGGCGGCCGTGTAGAGGACGGGGAGCACTGCTAAAAACCATGCGATTGGCACTAGCGTGAAGCAGATACCAGGCGGGGCTAGACAGTGGGAGAGCGGCCACCGGCGGCCGTATGCAACAGACCAGCGGTTGTCGAATTCATCGAGGGGAGCATGGGAGATGGCCAGAGGTGGCGCAATATGCGTGGGCGGAGGACTGGGGAAGGGTCACGGCGCTAGGGCTCAGGCTATAACAAGTGGTTCAACTCGTTTTTTTCTCCAGTCGGGGGCCCCAAGATTTGGGGGGGGGGGGCTGTGCGGTCGGCCACTTTAGCCTCCCTCATCGACGGTCCTGATCCGGCAGATCACCGGCCCCGAGCTTGCTACTTGTCCCCGATGAGCTTTGGAAGAAGTGCATGAGCCGCGAGAACACAAAAGATCGACTGACCAGTTAAGCCCAAGAGGCCATGCCAGTCACAGAAACCTAGCTAAACTGGTCAACACTGATGATTTACCTCGTTGTAGGGGACCGACTAAACGTCAGGTACCTGTGGTTGGAGCTTCATCCAACGGCTCACACGTCGTCTTCCACTTCCCAACTGCCTTCTTCCTCCCACGATCTGGTCCACCCGGTCATGTTTCGCTATTATTTTTCTTCAATGTAAACTATATGAATATGTTAGCTGATCTTTTTAGGTCAGTATTGGCGGAAGTTTGGGGACAATGTTGGATAACCGGCTCCCGTATATGGTCTGTGTGTCCTTTTTAAGGCTCGACATTGGAAATGCGCTAATCAGGATACCTGTACCAGCCCCAAGCGTGTGTGACATGGCTAGTGTCATGCTGCTGGCCTGGCATGCAGGTGTGGCACGTCTCGGGACAGGTCAAAGGTTTTGTTCATATCGATCGGGAGTGCTGGAGCAAGTGCTACGCACGACACGCACGCACGCCCGTCCATCTGTTTGATCATCTCTCTCCCGCCCGCATGCGTTTCCTTGAAAGATGTTCCGTTCCTTCTTTTTTCCCACTCTCCTTGTGTGCGTCAGCTGTCTTGTTCTTCTCTTTTAGAAGAAGCAGCCAAAACGTCTATGTGAAATTGTCCACGTAATCCCACTTGAATGCGCGCCTTGTTTCCTTGCGCACAAAGGTCCACTGGAGATATCCCTTCAAAAAAGGTTGAAAGGATCGATATAGTTGACTAGAGGGGGGGTGAATAGACAACTAACAATTTTTATCTTTTCTTTACCAATTTAAAGTTTGCATCAAAGTAGGTTGTCTAGATATGCAACTAGGTGAGCAACCTATATGATGCAACAACAACAAGCACACAAGCAAGTAAGGAATACAACACAATATGAGCTTGCACAAGTAAAGGTGAGAGATAACCAATAGCGGAGCCGGTGGAGACGAGGATGTGTTACCGAAGTTCCTTCCCTTTGAGGGGAAGTACGTCTCCTTTCGAGCGGTGTGGAGCACAATGCTCCCCAAAAAGCCACTAGGGCCACCGTATTCTCCTCACGCCCTCACACAATGCGAGATGCCATGATTCTACTATTGGTGCCTTTGAAGACGGCGGCCGTACAAACAAGGTTGAGGATATCTCCACAACTCAATCGGAGGCTCCCAACGATACCACGGAGCTTCACCATAATGGACTATGGCTCCGAGGTGACCTCAATCGTCTAGGGTGCTCAAACACCCAAGAGTAACAAGATCTGCAAGGGATTAGTGGGGGAAATCAAATTTCTCTTGGTGGAAGTGTAGATCCGGGCCTTCTCAACCAATCCCCAAAGAATCAACAAGTTTGATTGGCTAGGGAGAGAGATCGGGCGAAAATGAGCTTTGGAGCAACAATGGAGCTTGGGGGAAAAAGAGGTAAGTCAACTTGGATAAGAAGACCTCCTTTTATAGGGGGGAACAAATCCAACTGTTACCCCCCCCCCCCATCCAACCATGCAAAGAGCAGTACTACCGCTGGGGTAGCGGTACTACTGTTGTGGGCCGTTGTACTACCGCTCCCCTACGCGGTACTACCGTGTAGGCAGAGGGGGACCAGAGGCGGAGTAAGATCTGGACCCAGGGCGGTACTAGCAGCGGTGGTAGGGGCGGTACTAACGCTTACGAGCGGTACTACCGCCACTACTGCCGCTGCTAGTGCCTCAAAACCCGACACGAGAGGCGACACCCTTGAGTCGAGGCAGTAGGAGCTCAGAACAGCAGCGTTACTATGGCTAAGAGCCCCAGGCGGTACTACCGCTGTGGAGTGGTACTGCCGCTTGTGGCTCTTGAGTGGTACTACCGCTGGGACCAAATTTCACACCGGAAGCAATGAGGGATCCTCCATCGAAGCGGGAAGGCTCAGTGGGTGCAAAGAAGATGTGTACGTGTTGATTCCATTCTAGCCTTTCCGATGTGGACCCCCTCTTGATAATATGGTGACTCCTACGAAACAAGTCCACCAAAACTGAAACGAAAGAGCTACACCGTCTTCGCTTAAAACTCCGAGGGGAAGGAATCGTCTCGTGCCAAAGGATGAATCTCTGAAATACTCAACGCACACGATTAGTCCACAAAGGCGTCGTCATCAATCACCAAAACTACTTAGAGAGAGACATGCCTTAACAATCTCCCCCTTTTTGGTGGATTAATGACAACATGGGATTTGCACAAAGGTAAGACATGAAAGTAAAAGAATCTGAAAACTACAAAATATAGACGGAGCTCCCCCTGAATGTGTGCACCTAATTAGAGGTGCCTTTAGAATGCAAGGCACACACATTAGGATCAACACTCCCCCTATATTTTATAGTCTGACAGCATTAGCAACAAGTAATGGTACATATATAGCTCAGATGCATTAGAGTAGGAATGACAAAAGTATATAACAGGATAGGCATGCAACACACAAACTAGATAATAAAAGGATAAGGTAGCATATGTCTCACACCATATTATAGGGTACCAGGTCTCACAAGCACAAACCAAACAAACGCAAAAGACGAGAAAACAGTTTGCGAGAAAGACAGGCAAAGCAAGCAAGCCACACAAACACACGCCCCCAACTCGACAATGACAAATCCCTAAACTCTCTCCCCCTTTGGCATCGAGACGCCAAAAAGGCAAAGAGTGTTGCTACGGCTCCAGGTGATAGCAAACTGAGGATCTCCATCATCACATCCCAGCGGGACCGTCTGCACCGCCATCATCAGTAGGAAGCTGCTCGGTGTCTGAATCGGTCCACGGGCAGTGCTGCTGAACCCACTCCTCCTCATCAGTAATCTTGCCCTCAGATCCGCTGGCAACGGTCGCACCCAACTGACGCATGAGCTCCTTGTGACAGCTCCTGGTCTTCTTCTTAGACACATGAGTCATGTACTGACCATGAGACTCCATGCAGAAGAGTTTCTTCATCTTGCTCTTGAGCTTCTTTGCCCATGAGGGCTCTGCTCCAGAGGGCTCATAGTCATCGTCATCATCAGCATTAGCCTCTATCTCCATGTGAGCAGCTCCAGGCGGAATCCTAGACCTCGGAGCCGAGGTGCCTCAGTTCTCCTTCTTCCTCAGACGCTTGATCTCATGAGAGACTAACTCCCCAGTCTCCAGCACCACATAATGATAAACACGCGCCCAGGCCTTCTCAATAAGCAACATGATAAACGGTCCATAGAAAGGGCACTTGCGCTGAGAGATGGCGGAGACTAGTTCAGACCGCATGACATGAGAGATATATCCAAGGATTCTCTAGTGTTTTCTTCCTTCTCATGCTGGCAGAAAAGAAGCATGTCCACAAGAAAAGAGTGTACCATATCCAAGTTCCCAATGCGAGGAAAGAGGGTCTTCCTGAAGATGCATGGAGGATGTCCAGAAAAACAGGCAGCTCATAGGTCTCCTTCTGAGTCTCGGGGTGAATCTTCAAGGGACATTATGGCCAGAGAGATTGCTTGTGAGTGGAAGTTGCATTGTGGTGAGGGCGAAAGACAACTGGGTTCTCAAGACGGTGATATTCAACCCCAAGTAATTCCATGAAGGCGCAACAGGAACTCTTGCTTCAGGCGGTACCATTGGGCGACCTGCAATGGCAGAGAGTTAACCAGCCTCGCGAGCCCCGCGACGCCGGCCACGCCCGCCGGGAGCGAGGCCAAGAACTCCCCCGGCGCGCAGGACCCGACGACGGGGAAGGTCACCGGGAAGAGCGGGTTATTGCCGTTCGCGGCGTTGGCAGCGATCGAGATGGTGGTGGCTTTGGCGGCGACGCAGTGCCCGTCAACCCGTTCGACTGCCCCTGCCCCTGCACTATCGCAGACATCCGGGGTGAACATATTGCGGATGCCGTTCCAGTCGCTGCCGCTGCACCCGACGCCCAGTGTTTCCAGGGGCAGTTGGCGACCCAGAGCATTGGGCCGGCGAGGTCGAGGAGGAGCGGCGCCCCTCCGTCCTTGATGGCGATGGTGTAGAGGGAGGTGGCGGCGTCCTTGTTGACACGCGCCATGAGGGGCCGCCAGGCCGGACCTTGAGCCGCTGCGTCGGGCGGCGACGTCCCCAGTAGCACCGCTAGCACCAGCAGCGCAGCGGCGGCGGCGCTGCTATGACATGCCACGAGCTTGCATGGAGTAATTGACTGACTGATATGTCTACGTGCCGATGGATTTGGGTTTTGGTCATCGGCGTGGTTGCGTTTATATAGTCGCAGAAGAGGAGGAGGAGGAGGAAGAGCGGGGTTGACTGACTTTGCACGGGTTGACTGACTGTGTACTTGGGAGTTTGGGTAGGGCGAGTACGTGGGGGAGGGACACAAGACATAGACGAATCGCGTCGACCAACGCCGTCGAGATTCCAGCGGCAACTGGCACTAGCAGTGTCAACCTCCAGTTAACTAGCCACGTCCACCTCGTGCGTTTGCTCGAGCTAGGCGTCGAAGCTGCAGTGCAGGCTCCGGTCATGGAGAGATCCGGCAGATCACCGGCCCGAGCTTGCTACTTGTCCCCGGTGAGCTCTGGAAGAAGTCCATGAGCCGCGAGAACACAGAAGATCGACCGGCCAGTTAAGCCCAACAGGCCATGCCAGTCACAGAAACCTAGCTAAACTGATCAACACTGATGATTTACCTTGTTGTAGGGGACCGACTAAACGTCAGGTACCTGTGGTTGGATCTTCATCCAACGGCTCACACGTCATCTTCCACCTCCCAACTGCCTTCTTCCTCCCACGATCTGGTCCACCCGGTTATGTTTCGTTATTATATATTTATTCAATGTAAACTATATGATTATGTTAGCTGATCTTTTTAGGTCAGTATTGGCGGATGTTTGGGGACAATGTTGGATAACCGGCTCCCGTATACGGTCTGTGTGTCCTTTTGAAGGCTCAACATTGGAGATGCGCTAATCAAGATAGTTGTACCAGCCCCAAGCGCGTGTGACATGGCAAGTGCCACGCCTCTGGCCCGGCATGCAGGTGTGGCACGTCTCGGGACAGGTCAAAGGTTTTGTTCAGATGGATCGGTAGCGCCGGAGAAAGTGCCACCGCGCTGCACGTGGAGCTATTCGTGCGGCGCACGACACGCACGCCCGCCCATCCGTCCGATCATCTCTCTCCCGCCCGCGTGTGTTTCCTTGAAAACTGTTCCGTTCGACCGTTCCTTCTCTTTTCCTGCTCTCTCTGTGCGCGTCAGCTGTCTTGTTCTTCTTTTCTAGAAGAGGCAGCCAAAACGTCTCTGTGAAATTATCCGCGTACTCCCACTTGAATGCGCTCTTTGTTTCCTTGCGCACAAAGGTCCATTGGAGATATCTCTTCAAGAAAGGTCTATGTCAAGAATAATAAGAGAATAATGCATGGAAAGCGAAGATTGCAATCGATTGATTAATTCCAGTGCTCTCAGGATATGTATAGCGGTTCGGTTTGGCTGATTGTTTGGCCATTCGTTATTCTTCTCCAAAGATAGATACAGTTTCGTTTATTGTTTGGCCGTTCATTATTGTTCTCCAAAGATAGATACAGTATGCCAAATATACTCTTGTGTATTATTTGTACAAGTGTATGTGTGATGAGTTGGCATGCGGATCTGCATCGTGTTTGTACAGCTGTACAAGTCATGTTTTGAACGTACGACTGGTGACGTACGTACCGCGTGGTTAGTTCTATGAGATTTCTAGTTCTATTTTGGCGCCGAGGTTACGTGAGTATCATGTATGTATATATCCCGTAATAGAAGACGATAACCAGAGGCGATAATACCTACCCTGGAATTTTGGCATTAGAAATCCTTTATGGAAATCAAATTAAACCAAAAGCTGTCGTACGTAGTTTTCGTCGAAATTAAACGTACAGATCAATCGGCCGGATTTGCACCAGAGCACAGTATAGGCAAGAACTCATTTATATGTCCTTGCTAATTTTCAGCCCTCGTCTCTACCTCTACGCTTTAACTTACTCCCTTATTATATACTCCCTCTGTTCTAAATTACTTGTCTTGGATTTGTTTAGATACGGATGTATTTAGATTAATTTTAGTGCTAGATACATCCGTATCTAGACAAATCTAAAACAAGTAATTCGAAACTGAGGGAGTACCTATAATGTGCTCTCTCTTTTTTCCTCAACCGTCTACAGCTATAACCAGCCAAAAACAGGCATATAGTATTAGTAGGAGTATATCTCAGCACATTAAAGTACGTGGGGTTAATTCTGAGCCTAGTGTATGCAGATGCAGTGCATGAACTTACGTAACGCGCCAAACGCATGCATGCATGCAGTTTCCTTCTTCTTCTCCGATCGAATTGCCCTCCACTAACTGCGGCGCTTTACCAAGTCTAGAGGGAGACCAGAGTAATTTGTTTTGTCCCGTTCGATCTGGGTTTCCATACGCCCCAAGATTCGTGCAGTAGCAGATCAAAGCAGCCTCAACGATGCCTGCTGATTTGGCGCCACAGCCTACAAACTTGAATGAGAGGGTGTTTGAATACGTTTTAGTCCCATGACTAAAAGTAGTGGGACTAAAACATGTTAGCCTCACCCATGCTTGGATCCAAATACTAAAAAGGCTAAAATCAAGTTAATGAGCATTTGTTATCCTCCAAACCTTCCAAATCCAGAACTCGCCTGTGTTAAAGAAGAGAAGTTAAATTAGTAGAGAGAGGACTAATCCACATTTTATTAGGGGTATCCATGACTAAAAAAAATTAGTCTCAAGACTAGTTTTAGCCCCTCTTTAGTTAAGGGTGCTTGGAACTTTAGCCTCTTAAAGAGACTATTTTTAGTCAGACTAAAATAAGTCCCTTGGATCCAAGCACCCTCTGATTTGGTCTTCTTTTGCAAATAACTCGACCCCGTATATATTTTCCTATACATGCATCCGTTGGTTGCGGACCCTTGTGTATACGCGGCCAAATATATTCTTGGTTTCCACTCCAAATTAAATCAAATTATTAAAGGGAGATTTTGATTGAAACGGAAGCCTTAAATAAAAGGAAATCGCTCCTGAAAACGAGAAGGATAATCGGAGGGTCAATCTCATCGTCAGTTGCTTCATCTCACTCGAGGCGAGGCCATCAAACGTGGACGCCAACCAAAACCCACCATAAATACTCGGCTGCCTACCGTCATCCAAGGACGGACCTCCTTGTTTCTTTCCTCGCCACCCCGGCCGCGCTCGCGCTGTCCGTCCATCCATCGCCGATCCATCCATGACATGACTCATCGCCACATCTGACTAACTCATCGCCATCGCCTTCCCTTGGCTGCCTCTGCCTGTGTGTATATATAGGCGCGTCCTCCCCGCGCGCGGCCTGCCAGTGCCAGGAGCAGACCGCCATGGCCGTGGACCTGCAACGCCTGCGCCACATGTTACTCACCACCGGCGGCGGCCACCACCAGCTCGCCAACCGGCCGGGCGCCTCGGCCGCCGCCATGCCTGCGAGCGGGCCTTGCTACGGCGCCGCGGCCCTCTTCACGCCGACGTCGGCCGCGGATCAGTACTCGGAGCGGTTGGCTCTGGCCGCGGCTGATCTGGCGAGGAAGGGCGAAGGCGCTCAGGAAATGAGCACCGGCAACAAGCGGAGGCGCGTCGACGAGCGGCCGTCCGTGCTCGGCGACGTTCTTGCGGCCCACGCGCAACAGCAGACCGTCGCCGTCGACCACATCCTGCACACACATGTGAGTCCCGTGATCAAATTAATCGCCTCGTTGCCGGCTTTTTTTCTATAGCTTTTGTTTGTTATTAACGGTGGTCGGTCGATGGTGCAGGCGAGAAAGATGTGGGCTGCTCTGGCGGAGCAGAGGCGGAGCCACCTGAGGCTCATCGCGTCCACCGTGGAGGCCAGGGCGGCGAAGCGGCTCAAGGCCAAGGACGACGAGATCGAGCGGGTCAGGGGCATGAACTCGGCGCTGGAGGAGCGCATCAGGAACCTCTACATGGAGGCTCAGACGTGGCGCGACGTCGCGCAGTCCCACGAGGCCGCGGCCAACGTGTTCCGCGCCGACCTGCAGCGGGTGCTCGACGCGCAGGCGGTCCGTGGCGGCGGGGGCGGCGGCAACGGTCAGGACGACGCCGAGTCGTGCTGCTGGGGGGAGAACCAGGTGCCCATCTGCGCGGAGGAGGAGGTGGGCACGCCGGCCCCGACAGGAGTCGGAAGGTGCAAGGGGTGCGGCGACGGCGCGGCCGTGGTGCTGCTGCTGCCGTGCCGGCACCTCTGCGTGTGCGCGCCGTGCGCGGCCGCAGCGCAGGCGTGCCCGTCGTGCGGATGCGCCAAGAACGGCAGCGTCTGCGTCAACTTTTCGTGATGCGGGAGGAATAGTTTTAGAGTAGAATTGGCTTTTCCTAGCTTTATTTTCTTCATCTCTTTTTCTTTTGCTCCCCTTCTTTTGTTCAGTTTAGCTTCTTGCTCAAAAACCGTTGGATCAGTTGTTCAATAAGAAGAAGAAACAGTTTGAGAAATGGGTGGATGGCTACGCCCGACGGAGCGTCTGAGAAATGGGCGGATTGGCTAGTGTTAGGGTTTAGAGATCTAGACAACAGGGAAGAGGGGGGGGGGGATAGAGCCCCATTCAGATCGAATGGTCCAAAGGTTGATTTGAATTTATAGAAAATTTGCTCGGCTGGCAAAAGGTTTGTTGACTAAATTCACACAAGCGACTATACGAAAGGCCATTGAATTGCATTCATGAGGGGAGAAAGAAGGTGTTTGTTTCCTAGCGGCGCATGTGGCGATAGGCTGGCTAGGTTTAAGGTTTAAAGGTCTAGCAAAAGGGAGATATGAACCAGATTCTGGTTTAAGCCAAGTTGTCTCCAGTAAATTGAATTTGACTACATAGATTAGAATCTGAATAACATATATGTGTTGCGTCCAAGGGGGTTTGTGGTGACTTAAGTGAGTGGTGGGATATGGTGGAGAACCTTAATCAGACGCTTGGAGGCATGAGAGACAAGGAAATGACATCTACAACTATGGTGGTGGGGCAAAAAATTAGGGCAAGAAAAATAGATGGCAAGTGCCACTTAGCGACGCGTTTGAGAAATAGGTAGATGGCTAGTTTAGGGTTTAGAGATCTAAAAAGGGAAGCATGGTGAAGATAGGAACATGATTTAGATCCAAATATTTGGATTTATAGAAAATTACTTGGCTGGAAAAAGTTGGTTACCTAAATTCATACACAAGACTATGGAAAGCATTTAATTGCATTCATGAGGGGGTGAAGAAGGTGACCATTTCCTAGCGACGCATCTGGCAATAGACTGGCTAGGTTTAAGGTCTACATGTCTAGTAAAACGGAGATAAGAACTGAATTCAGGCTGAAGCTATAGGCTATCACCAGTAAGTTGAAATTAACTACACATATTAGAATTTGAATAGCATATATGGGTTGTGCCCAAGGGGTTTGCGGCGACTTAGGTGAGCGGTGGGAGATGGTGGAGATAGCATAATTATACGCGTGGAGACAAGGAAATGACATCTACGACTATGGTGGAGGTTGAGAAATGTGGGCAATAAGGATAGAGGGCTAGCACCGCTTGGCTGTGCGTTTGAGAAATAGGTGGATGGCTACACCTAGCAGCGCATTTGAGAACTGTGCGGATGGCTAGTCTTAGGGTTTAGATATCTAACAAGGGAAGCGGGACGAAGATAGGAACCCAATTCAGAACCAACAATCTAAAGATTGATTTGAATTTATACAAAATTTGTTCAACTGTCAAAAAGTTTAACATGATTTTGGAAAGTCCAGACTTGTATATGAGAAGCTGGGAGTGGGGGCCTCAAAATGGGTTCCGAAGATATCCGAAAAATCTGAGATTTTATTTGTGTAAGAAAGTTGTGAAGAACCATCATGAGATAACCACCCGTAGTTCGCTCAATGGGGCCCACATGGGGTGCCACCTCCCTAAGGAAGGCCTAGGCCAAATCCTATTAGGGAGGGAGTCCTTCCCTGCTTTCACGAAGTGGAAAATGAGAAGGACTCCTTCTGTTGGGCCCCCTTCCCTCTTCACCTTTATATATGTGTGGAGAGCTCCCTATTGCAACACATTAATTCAAAGGGGATCTCCCCCGCATAGCTCCACGCTCTCTCAGATTGATTGGCCTAGGTGTTTAGGCTTCTAATTAGACATGCTCTAATCTCGGTCTAATTGGTCCAAAAAGCACTGATTGGGGGATTTTGTCTCATTTCATCACTTTCTGACAAGTGGGACCGGACTGTACGGAGTTAACTAAGGAAAAACAATTACATAGACACCCCTGAAACTAAAACAGAAAAGCAATCCAGCCCATCCCTGCTCCCGATCCGATCAGAGGAGGCAGTTCCCGTCGCTCCCGTCACCACCACCGGATCCCGCCGTCGCCGCCGGAAGCTCCACCCGACCCTGCCGCTGTGTTCCCGGAGCTTCGCCCATGGCTCCCGTCACCCCCATCGGCTCCCGTCATCACCGTCAGAAGCTCCACCCGGCCCTGCTGTGCCGCCGGAGCTACGCCGACCGGCGAACGGTCCACCTCACTGCCCACTGCTGCCTGCTCTCCTCGTCCCTGCCATCACAGTAGCTGGCCACGCACTGGCTCGTCCATAGTGACCAACAACATCAATGCCCGAGCACCAGCGGCGAACAACAGCTGCGGTGGGGAGAAGGCGAGCAGCAACAGCCGCAATGGCGGGGAGCTACGGCGAGCAGCAGTAGATGCGGCGGCGAACAGCACGAGCAGTGGGCAGCCGCACACTCAGCAGCTACGGGAGGCAGCATGCAGCAGCCGTCCTCAGGTGTTCGTCCGCCATCTGGCGACGACCAAACAACCAACTGGGAACAAGGTCTGGATTGCTTTTCTGTTTTAGATCCAGGGGTGTGTGTGTAAATTTTCTGCTAAGCCAACTTCTTACAATCCGGCCCCATTTATCAGAAAGTGATTAATCGGGCTAAATCACCTGATCAGTGCTTTTTGCAAAAAGTTTACTCAATGCGCGGTGACTTTTGCAAATAATTAGGTACTAGGTAGTTTTTCGCAAATGTAGCCCCAAATGTGGTGGTTTCTTGCAATTAACTCCGAAAAAACACACTTCAAGCTAATCTTTGTAGTATACTCCGGTACAGACTCCAGACACGTTTCAATTGAAAGATCCGGAGTGCGGAGTGCCCATACTTAGAGCTCTCCACTCACCCCCAACATGCGCCCAGGTCCTTTTCTATCGCCGGCGCTAAAAAAAGCGGCCCAGTCACGCCCCCAGAACCCTAATTTTCGCCGGTTAGGCCCTAATTTGGCACAGGCGGACCCAGGTTGAACCCGGCACGCTGGGGGGCGCCCGAGGGCGCTGGGGGAAACGTTTTTGGGGCGAAAGCCTGGTGGACCCGCCAAGTTAGCGACCAGCCGCGTCTCGTCTTCCTCATTGCCTCGTTTTCCCGTGGGGAATCAATGCCAAGGCCGCCGCCGGTTAGCCTTCCATTGATTCCTCACGGGCGGCGCAGTGATGGCGCGGTGACGCGCCCCTCCCCCTCCCGCCACGCGTACACACGTCTGCCACCCCTCCCCCCGGCCGCTATAAAAGCCGCCTCCTCCCTCGCCGGTGGACGCACTCTCCTTCGCCCGTCATACGTCTCCAATGTATTTATGATTTATGAAATTCATGTTGCTATATTATCATTCTTGGATGTTTTACAATCATTTTATAGCAACTTTATATCATTTTTTGGGACTAACCTATTGACATAGTGCCCAGTGCCAGTTGCTGTTTTTTGCTTGTTTTCCACATCGCAGAAAATCAATATCAAACGTAGTCGAAACGCAGTGAAACTTTTTGGAGACTTTTTTTGGACCAGAAGACATCCAGTGGGCCAAAGAAGTGCAGAGGGGAGCCCCAAGGGGGAAACAACCCACCAGGGTGCGCCTGGGGGCCCAGGCGCGCCCAGGTGGGTTGTGCCCACCTCGATGGCCTCCCGTACCGCCTCTTTGCCCTATAAATTGCCAAATATTCCAAAAACCCTCGAGAGAACCCTAGATCGGAAGTTCCACCGCCGCAAGCCTCTGTAGCCACGAAAAACCAACCGGGAGACCGTTCCGGCACCCTGCCGGAGGGGAATCATCACTGGAGGCCATCTTCATCATCCCTATGGCCACCATGATGAGGAGGGAGTAGTCCACCCTCGGGGCTGAGGGTTTGTACCAGTAGCTATGTCTTTAATCACTCTCTCTCGTATTCTTGAGATGGCACGATCTTGATGTATCGCGGGCTTTGTTAATATAGTTGGATCATATGGTGTTTCTCCCTCTCTATCTTGTTGTGATAAATTGAGTTTTCCCTTTGATATTTCGTTCTTATCGGATTGAATACTTTTATGGATTTCAGAGTACTTGATATATGTCTTGTATATGAATACCCGTGGTGACAATGGGGTATTATATTGATTCACTTGGTATATGTTTTGGCACTCAACTCGCAGATTCCTGAGGTGACATAGGGGTTGATGCACGTTCTCGTCTTTTGTTTCTCCAGTAGAATCTTGGGGCATTCTTTGAACTTCTTTGTGTTGGATTAACTATTATGAATCTGAAATTATTTGGTGTTATTTTAGTACAAACTCTTGGATAGATCGATTGGAAAGAATAACTTAGTGTTATTTTAGTATGAACTCTTGATAGATCGATCGGAAAGAATAACTTGGTGTTGTTTTAGTACGAACTCTTGGATAGATTGATCGGAAAGAATAGCTACAAACAATTTCTTATTATGTTCTCCGCTAGATAAGAACTTTGGAGTGATTCTTCATCGCACTTTGAGGGATGGTTATATGATCCAATTAGATTAGCATTGTTGAAAGATTGCACTAGTTAAAGTACGGACCATAGGCCTCATTTTCAAGCATTGCAATACCGTTTGTGCTCACTTTTGCTACTTGCTACCTTGTTGTTTTTTTATTGTTACTATTACAAAAATCAATATCTACTATCATTATTACGCTTGTATCACCATCTCTTCGCTGAACTAGTGCACCTATACAAATTACCATTGTACTTAGTATGTTGGGGACAAAGAGACTTTTTATTATTTGGTTGCAAGGTTTTTTGAGAGAGACCATCTTCATCCTACGCCTCACACGGATTGATAAACCTTAGGTCATCCACTTGAGGGAAATTTGCTACTGTCCTACAAAACTCTGCGCTTGGAGGCCCAACACGAGTCTACAATAATAAGTTATATAGTAGACATCAAGCTCTTTTCTGGCGCCGTTGCCGGGGAGGTGAGTGCTTGAAGGTATATCTTTAGATCTTGCAATTGAATCTTTTAGTTTCTTGTTTGATCACTAGTTTGGATTGTAAAAGAAAACAAAAAAATGGAATTGAGGTGGCCTCACATTATTCGTCTTGATCATGTATTTCTTGCAAATGATGGAAAGGAAAATTATACTCAATTGATAGAAGAAGAATTCAATAAAATGATTGGCATGAATGATGAGCATGATTGAAATGTTGCTAGTATGAATACTTTGAATATCCACGATGTTATTGATATGCAAAGCCATAAGCTTGGGGATGCTATGTTTGATGAAGATAATATTTGTAGTCCCCCAAGTTTCGATGAGATTATTTATTATGATGAAAGCATGCCTCCTATTTATGATGATTGTGGTCATGACATGGATGCTATATTGAATAATGTTAACCATGAAAATTGTCATCATGATTTTAATTTTCAATCACATGATAGTTATTTTGTTGAATTTGCTCCCAGTACTATTCATGAGAACCAAATTGCTTGTGTGGAGAGTAATAAATTTTCTATGCTTGTGGATCACGAAAAGAATGCTTTATGTGATAGTTATATTATTGAGTTCATTCATGACGCTACTGAAAATTATTATGAGGGAGGAACATATGCTTGTAGTAATTGCAATAATATCATGTTTCCTCTCTATGTGTTGAAAGTTTTGAAGTTGCATTTGTTTTGCCTTCTTATGCTAGTTGATTCTTGCTCCCATAAATTATTTGCTCAAAAAATTCATATGCATAGAAAGTGGGTTAGACTTAAATGTGCTAGTCATATGCTTCATGATGCTCTCTTTGTGTTTCAATTCTTATCTTTTATGCGAGCATCATTAAAATCATCATGCCTAGCTCAAAAGGCATTAAAGAAAAGCGCTTGTTGGGAGACTACCCAACACTTTTACCTACTGTTTTTGTGTGTTCACATGATTAGGCTACTGTAGTAATCATATTTATAACTTCTGTTTCAATAAAGTGCCAAGTAAAGCCTTTGGGATAGTGTGGATGATAGTTAACTTGAATCTGTATAAAAATAGAAACTTGTGCGCTCAGTCCAGGAATTTTAAAAATTCACTAGAACGTGCTTTTGATTTGAATATTTGATAGAAGATTTATATACAAATTACCTACGTTGTCCTAATTTTTCAGATTTTTTGGAGTAGCAGAAGTATAGTTGGAGTACAAATTACTACATATTGTTCTGTTTTTGACAGATTCTGTTTTCAATGCATAGTTTGCTTGTTTTCTAGTTTCTATGGCTTATATTGCTCAATATAAATTGTGGAAATGATGAGGTACAGTAGTCATTGTGTGAGAACAATTATGAATCTTGTCTTTGACAGTACCAAAGCGAATGATTTGTCTTTATCATACTAACACATCTCACAAAGTTCCGTTAAGTTTTGTGTGATTGAAGTTTTCAAGTTTTGGGTGAGATACCGATATGAGGATAATAAGGAGTGAAAAGAGCCTAATCTCAGGGATTCGCAACGCACCCCAAGGTAATATTCAAGGAAGATCCAAGCAACTAAGCTTGGGGATGCCCCGGAAGGCATCCCCTCTTTTGTCTTCAACATTATCGGTAACCTCACTTGGGGCTATATTTTCATTCATCACATGATATGATTTTTGCTTGGAGCGTCATTTTGTTTTGTTTTGATTTCATTTCTATTATTTAGAATAATGTTTTGTATCTTTTAATAAAATTGGAAAGGATAGCCTTTACCATGCTTATCTTGCAAGTATATGGGTTACTGTTTCAAAACAGAAAGTTTGTTGCTGTTGCAAAAAAACCCGA
Organism: Aegilops umbellulata; assembly: GCA_032464435.1. Taxonomy (NCBI): domain Eukaryota; kingdom Viridiplantae; phylum Streptophyta; class Magnoliopsida; order Poales; family Poaceae; genus Aegilops; species Aegilops umbellulata. The sequence continues at coordinate 516,203,958 of CP136056.1, forward strand.
GAAAAGTCAGAATGTGATAAAATGTTGAAACTTTTTGCACAATAAGATGGTAAATTTTCTACAGTGTTGTGAAATTTCAGAATTTTTCTGTGTTAAATAAATATGGATACTTCTTCATCCATTACAGAATGTCCTGTTTTGGCAGATTGTTGTTATGTTTGCATATGTTTGCTTGTTTAATGATTCTATTTGAGGATAGGAGTATTAAATATGCAGAGGCATTTAGTATGCAATGTTGAATAATAATTTTAGTTATTTTCTACAATGGAGAATGATAAGGTTTTGCATTCATTTATACTAACTTATCTCACGAGTTTTTGTTTAGTTTTGTGTGGATGAAGTTTTTAAGATTTAGGAAACCGTGATATAAAAGGAATTAAGGAGACGCAAAAGCTCAAACTTAGGGATGCCCAAGGCATTCCAATATAATATTTCAAGAAGTCTCAAGCATGTAAGCTTGGGGATGCCCCGGTAGGCATCCCACCTTTCTGCATGAACAATTATCGGTTAGTATTGGTTGAGCCTAAATTTTTGCTTCTTCACATGATGTGTGCTATTATTATAATGCCATTTTATTTTGTTTTTGCTTGCTATTTTAATAAAATACTTAGACCTTAAAGTTTTTAAATAAGAGAGAGTCCACAATTAGCTACCTATTTACTTCACAACTCGCTTGATCTTCACTTATATCTTTTTGGAGTAGCTTGTCATTTACTCTTGTGTTTCACTTATGTCCTATGAGTAAATTGTTGAATGAATTGAATATCATGAAGTTGAAATTATATCATGCCTAGTGGTAGCTTCACACTGGGTTTAGAAAGTGAAATCTTTTGAAGCTTGACAATCACGATATTGGTCATACAAGCAATTCATGAATAATTAGTATAAGGAAGAGAACTTTCACACGCAAATATATTATCTTGGACATCTTATATGATTGTGAATACCCATTAATTATTTTCAAACTTGAGCAAATTAGTTGAAGTTGGACAAGGAAGACAAGGTAATGAGTTATACTTGAGCCATCGGCTCTCATGATGTACATAGTTACTAGATGTATATATTATAAGCAGTATAATAAAGCCGACATCCCTGATAATTCAGGGCCTCTATCATTTCGCTTCCTCGAAGCTGAGTCTTTATCATCATATTCATTTAAGAGGCTTGACGCCCAAACTTCAGGGACCAAAGAGAGTTGGATGCACCGCACGGCTCAAACATAGGTCCCTGACGAGCACGATTTGTCAGTGTGTCACTTGGGGGCTTCCTGTCCAAACATAAGCGTATTCGACCAAAGAGAACATAGCGTTACTACCCTCTTGACCAGGTTCTGTCCAAACATAGGCATATTCGACCAAAGAGGACACAACCTTTCCGGGTCATCCTACCTATAGCCAGCTGCTTCAACTCCATCGGGTAATCCTGATTGACCCGTCGAACTCTTAACAAACAATCTTTACGGCGTATTCGACCAAGATCTGAGCTTGTTAAGGTTCAAACGGTGGCTTGTCATGCGAGAGAACGGTTTACAAATAGTCATGATAGATCCAAGCTTTATAAGCCACCTTCCTTGAAACTTGGATAAATCGGCCCGTGATGTATGATGTTACTCTGGCCTCACGTACTCCTGATAAGTCTTTGAGCAAGACCAGACTTTATCTAGGGTTGAAATGTTGATTGGGCACTGTGAGTCAGGCTCACGGAACGCACGAACAATCCAGTGGCTCAGGCTAGTTTCATTGAAGAAGACACTTTGGCTTGGCAGCCCACAAAAGCCTCGAATTTCTTTTGATTTCTCATTTATATTCGATGATTTCTTCTTTGACTTCTGGTTTTGACAAAGTCGGGCCCAGCTGCCCTACTTATGGCTCATAATTGAAGCATCTTCTGGGTCTCTATAACCCGCCAGGATGGCAGACTCTAAGTCGCCAGAGTATCATACTCTTATGTTTACAGTTACAGCTCTGACACTTTTAATTGTGCGAAGCTGATAAGCCGTCAGTCTAAGCATATACTACAGGTATGACATTTTTATTTTACAATTGTCAGACCAGCTCTGGTTATGCACTGTTAGTCCCCAGCGGCTTCAATTGGGTATCATGATCCGCCCGGCGGTAAGCCGCCAGGGCGCTTGTACTTTCTCTGTGTGCAGGATAATAATCGTTCAGATCTGCATAAATCAAAGGATATCATACCCATAATGGTTTTTTAAGCCAGGCAGATCAGCAATATTAAGCAAAAAGCAGAAACGTGCATGATGGCACGACAGATTCAAGTTTTTACTACACTATTACATGGCTCCATGAGCCGAATAAGATCAAGTGTTTTTTCACAGATCAAGTATTAAACCGCCCGGCGGATCAATCTTCTTGGCCTTGCTGACTGGAGGCTTTTGCGTCATCCCTTGCCGGTTCTTCGTCCTCCTCCGTCGTCTGAAAAATTGGTGATGACCAATCGATGCCAGATAAAGCTTGAAACTCAGCCTCGTCATCTATAAGATCAGACGACTCAACTTCAGGGGCAAAAGTGTGCTTACGGATTGGGGGGGGGGATTAAGTCCATCACTCTATACGCTGGGGTTGGCATCTTCTGATTCTGCTTGTTGTAAGCCGGATGGTACTTTGAAAGGTCTAAATCATTGGTAATTATAGTCGCCATTGGACGTATCTCTTTCACACAAGCAGAGAAGTCCTTATGATCAAACGGCATACCATCCTCTTTCAAGCTTGGGTAACCAGTGGCTACCTCAGACGGGTCAAGCTTTGGCACCCATGCCTTGGCTCGGCTCAAGGCCGTTACAGTGCCGGCTCTTGCAGACGACTGTTTCATCTCAACAATTCTGGCAGGTAGCACGGAAAGTCTTTTCAAGACATCTATCGGCAGAGTCGGTGCTTGATTAGTCGGAGAGATGGCGGCCAGCGCACGTTGAGCTCCGGTGTATAACTGTTCGACAAGTGTATAAACAGCTTTGAGCTTCACAAGCATGTCTTGATTAAGGTTGCTGCTCCTAGGACCTGGATATATTACAGATTGGTTAATGGCGGGTTATATTATCACAACAAGGATTCATTTTTGATGACTAGCAAGGAGACTCACCAAAGATAGCAGAAACCATCTGACATACACGGTGTTTTAAGCTGGTGAGCTCAGTGGTCACCTCTTGAAGAGTTGCCTCTGCTTTTTCAGCCCGCTGCATTAAAGTAGTCTTTTCTTTAGTCCAAGTCTTTTTCTCTGCCTCAAAACTGGTCTTCAGCTTTTCTGACTCGGCCACGCCAAACTGGAACTTTGACTCAGCTTTCTGGGTCTCAGTTTCCTGAGTTGCCAGCCGGGTCTTTGCATCATTTAATTGAGACTCAAGTTCAGCAGTAGCAGCCTGTATGAAGTATAGAGTTATCAACACATTTATATCAAGATATAAGTTCCAAGTCTTTTGCAAGCAACAACACTCGGCACTTGGGGGCTAATGTCTGTCAAAGAAATTTTTCAAGGAAACGGCTCTTATGAATAAAGTCCCAAGCACTTTGCAAGTGAAACTACTTGGCACTTGGGGGCTAATGCATATCACTTGTATTTTCTTAAATGATGAGTCGGATGTACTGTAAACAGTACCAGCCGGCTCATGGGGGCTATGCAGTTAAACTCTCCTTTCTTATACAATGGTACATAGGACCGGTTCATTCATGCTGATTAAACCGGCCGTTGGGGACTACGGACGCAAAGCTAAAACCGTTTAAACATCCTGTTTAATTTTTAATCGGACTTGGAGGGAGTCTATGACAGAAGCTTATGGATTCTTCTAAGTCTACAGCCTATTCGATCTTCTCATAACCAGTAGACTTGGGGGCTGGCAGGATGTATACAACTCATTTAAAAGCCAGAAGTCATAGTTCATATTTCTGGTGAATCTGTTTCACCATATCAATCTCAAGGTCGTGACTGGAATGAACTTGGTTAAGATAACCAGAGAATACTTCATTGACGGTCAGTTGAGAGTAATCAGCAATGTCAAACTTCATTTTTCCCTTCTCAATGAACTCGTCTTTAGCGGAGTGCTTGGCCAAGACGGTTGGACGTCTCGGTTCTCTGAAGCTGGTGCGAGTAATCATAATGTCTTCACCATGTTCTTCTGGCGGCTTAAGTGGATTGGATAACTCAGTGAGCACAGGATTGGCATCCGTATGATCACGGGAGAGGTCAGGAATCTCAGGCGAAGTATCAGTGATAGGTTCTTCTGGTTGTTTGTCAGAAGCTTCAGGTACAGGGACTTGTTGCTCCGGTTCAGCAACTTCAGGTACCTCAGTTGGCTTGGTCACCTTCGCCTTCTTGTTAGGTTTTGCTTGACCACTGCACGGGTTATGACAAGTCAGTATAAATATAAGAGTATAAAGAGTTACAGAGAAAAATTAATTGCCATTACCCAGGGGCGGTTTTAAAAGCCGCCAACTCGTTTTGCGATGAGTCGCCAGAGGAAGAACGGACAAGTTCCTGGTCAATGGTCATCAACAGAGTTAAGTGATAGATAAATAAGACCTGCCAGCGGGTCAAAGGAGTAAGTTAAAAAGAACCTCGTTTCGCCGTTTTCGAGGAACGGGGGTGTTGGGTAAGCCAGAGGACAACTCTTCACCACCGCTTGTCCGGGTCTAACGTCGATTCTCATGTTGCTATTGCTTCAAAAGAAAGTGAGGATCTAAATAAGCCAAGGGGTGTGAAAACCTTACTTTCTGAGTTACTTGTCGAAGTTTCTGTCTTGGCAAAGGTTCTGAGCCAGAGGAAATAATAGTTACCTCTTCTTCAGCTGCTTGGCTGGCTCCCGTGTCAGCCTGATAATAGTCAGTGTCAATAAGATGATTGAAAAATGAGCCAAGAGAGTCAAGGGCTACCTCCGACTCAGAGGTGTCATCCAGTTTAAGCAGATCAGAGGTGCTTGGTTTCTTTTTTCTCTTGGTGGTTTTCTTGGCGGCTTTCTTAACAGCCCTGGCCTTCTTGGTAGCTTCATGATCATACTTCTTTTTCCAAAAGTCAGACTTAGCCTATAAAGATCATCAAAGGTTGAGTTGATAAATGTTTGAATAATGAGGTAAAGGTAAATAAATTTAGAGACTCACATCCGGTGGCGGGTTAAGCTTGCAGAAAGGGGCCAGACCCACTTTAACACAATCTTCCGGATCTTTGTTCAGAAGGGACTTAACCATTTCGTTAACTGCCTCGTAAGTCAAAGGTATGGAGCTATGGTGCAGCGGATCCTTTGCACCACCAGTGTAAGTACACATTAAGCCGGTGCGGCGACTCAAGGGTATAATCCGCCAAGAAACCCAGCACCTGACCAGGTCAACGCCAGTTAAACCGTTTCCTAGCAGAGTTGTAACCTTTGCAATGGTAGGAGCAAGTTTTGCCCGTTCGGCGGTGGTAAGTTTCTCAGGAAGATTGCGCTTTGAGTCCAGGCGCTCGACACGGTAACCCGGCAGTGGATTCTTGTCAGCCAGAGAGGTATCTTTGCAGTAAAACCACGTTTGATTCCTATCCTTTGGGTGACTCGGCAGGATTGCATAAGGGAAGATGGCATCTCTTCTGCGTTGAATTGACATTCCACCAAGTTCCAAGCTAGGCCCGTTCGTGAACTCATTCTGGCGATTCAAATAAAAATACTCCCTAAAGAGGTTGATATTGGGCTCCTCTTGAAGGTATACTTCGCAGAAGACTTGAAAATTGCAGATATTTGACACGGAGTTGGGTCCGATGTCTTGAGAATGGAGTTGGAAGAAGTACAGAACATCTCGAAAAAACTTAGAGTCGGGTGGTGAGAAACCCCGGTTCATGTGATCAGTGAATACTATGATTTCTCCATCCTTTGGCTGAGGTCTTTCCTCGCCCGGTTCAGGAGCACGATAGTGCATAACGCTATTTGCGGGCAAATACCCGATTTTGACAAAATCTCTGAATGAGCTCTCAGTGACAAAGGAGGGGACCAAATTGCATGTATAGGTTGTTTTGGGCGGCATTGTGAAGAGATAAAACCTAAAGGAAAGGAACAATTTGCCGGTTCAAGCCAGTTCGTGACATCACGAGTTAACAGTTGCAGCATACATTTAGAATGGCGGCTTAAAGTGAGGACTAATGATATATGATTAATTGTAAGCCGGACATGTAAGCCGCCATGACACGTACTGATATTCAAGATCTGGCAAGAGCGATATTTTACTAAGTTTTGGGACAAACAGGTTTCGCAGATTGAGGCTATAAGATTGGATCTGCAGCTATTCAGAAAAATGGAATAAAATCTAAACCTAAGGTGGCGGCAGCAGAAGAGCGGGGGTATTTAGATGAGATCTATGGCAAGAATGATATGGTCTGATATAAAGAATAAGTGCTAAAACTATTACCGCGCGAGGTTTGTACCACTTTCAGATCAAAAACTATGCGATCTGGGATGGAGAAAGGGAAGAATGGTGACGAACACTGAAACCCTAATGATAGATCTATGGCGAGGAAAGGGAAGACTTACTGATGCTGATGAGACGGCGGAGAGGCGTCGCGATGCTCTGGTCCGTTCAGGGTGATGCAGCGGCCGGGGTCGAGGTCGGAGACGAAGGTTGACGGCGTCGGAGCTCGAGTGCGCTGGAGCATTGCAGGGAGGAAGAAGAAGGCGAGAAGGAAAAGGGGGAGAATGAAAGGGGAACCCGTGGCCCTATTTATAAGGGGAGAAGGATAAGTGGCATGCGCGAGAATCGAGGAGACAGGAAAAGAGATGTGCGACGGTGCGGGCGCCTCGATTTTCGGAGGGTCGGTAAAGAAAGAGATTGATTAAGATTTGGGTTCTGTGTAGTGTTAATCACAGGTGACGTCACGGCGGATTACCACAATTCCCGGAGATAACGTCATGGCGGGTTACAATGTTTCGCAAGATGAAGAAGGATTTTTTTTGAAGTATTGAAGATTGACATGAACAAGTTCAAATCAACCTGGGGCCTAATGTTGGGGATATAACTATCAGATATGACCCGCCCAGGAGGGGTCGGGTCATCCTTATGGCGGTTCATCTAAATGAAGCCCAAGAGTATGTTAAAGATGGCGGTTCATAGACAGGCTTGGTAAAGGGCCAAACCCGAAGGCGGCTTAAGGCCCATAAGTGTAAACCGCCATGTATGCGTAGACTTGTAATATAAGGCATGTAAGATAAGTCACCAAGCCGGACATGTTGTATGAGCCGGCCGGGACTCTGTAGGCCGCAGGGCGTTAACCCATGTATATAAGGGGGTGACCCGGTAGCGGCTTAGGGAGAGAGACAACAAATCGAGAGCCAGGCAAAGCGTATTTTCTCCCTGGTCATCGAAACGCTAGCAATACTACCTCAAACAGGATTAGGCCTTTACCTTCACCGCAAGGGGCCGAACCAGTATAAACTTCTCGTGTCCTTTGTCTTGTTTAACCCCTTTAAGCTAACCTCGTGGCAATGGCTCCACAACTAAGTCCTTCCATGAGGACATCTGTCGTGACACTTCCACCACAAGTTATATTGTTATGGATCCTCCAACATGTGTTGTTTGCCTAGGATCTTTTGCTAGCCAAAAATTCATACTAAGTAGAGATACTACTTGTGCATCCAAAAACCCTTAAACCCAGTTTCTTGCCATGAGTGTCCACCATACCTATCTATGAATTGAATAGGATTCTTCAAGTAAGTTTCCATCGGTGCATAAAGCAATAAAAATTGCTCCTGAATATGTTTAATCGTTTAATGTAAGGGAAAACTGAACATTGTACGAACTTGTGATGGCAAAGTAATAAAAGCGACAAACTGCATAATAAAGGTTGCTATAATAAGGGGCAATAGGACGTGACGTTTCTTTGCATTAAGAGCTTGGGCATCCAAATAAAAAGCGCATGACAACCTCCACTTCTCTCTGCGAAGGGCATATCTTTTACTTTTCAGTATTTACTTTTATGCAAAGAGTCAATAGTACGCATTCTTATTTCAATCTCAATTATTCTTTAGTTGGCAAGCATCATGTGGTGGGGAAAGATCTAAGCACATATGACCAGTCAAATATATTTGATCATGATTTATTATTGTTGACAACTATCTCTACGATAAATGAGTTGGGAGGCAAAATATTAAGCCCCTATCTTCCTCTGTGTTCGATGAATGCCATTTGTTCTAAGAATATGCTTTGGGTACTAGCAATCTTAGAAGACTATATGATGATTGAGTATGTGGAACTCTTGCTTAGACTCTGTTGAATAAGTTGAATTGCAATTGTTTGGTGACTAAGAATATATGTTGTTGAGTTTCAACAGAATTCATTATTTGAACCTTAACACACTACAAGAGATATGTCAACTTATGACCTTCTCTCAGTGACCGTGGATGAATTGGTCATAAATCTACGACCATTTAGAACCAATTGGTCGTAAGCTGTTTGGGAGATGGCTGATTAGGACCTATCTAGATGATCATAATGTTGTAAACATAGATGCATTAATGTGACTAGATGTCCACATCATCACTTTTGCCTACGTGTCCTATCTAGTTGTCATGATTGGACTATCACATCATCATTTCGTCTACCTCTGAGGCTACTACTTACACAAGGGACCCACTAACATGTTGTCTCAACCAAACTGTGACATGGGACCCAGCACACATCGGCTAGACCTAGTCTAAGTTGTGTGACCTACTAAATGACATGTGGGCCAAGCTGACACGTAGGACCAAGATCCAGCGCCATGGCGGCGATAAAATGCAACAAAAAGTGGCCAATGGTGGTTCGAACCCGTGACCTGCCCATGTACCTCATTGATCCTCACCACCAGGCTAGCAATTCAATTCTAATACAGGAACGCACCAGCTGCATTTAAACCAATTGCGTAGCTCGGCCAGGACCGCGGTGAGTGGATGGAAATGGGCCGTAAGTCGGCCTGGAGAGCGAGCGCGCGCGCTGACAGCTACGTCGTGGCTGTGGATTTGTTTTTTAGTGTTTTCATTGCTAGGAATTAAATTTGGCCTCCAAATTGACCGAAAGCAATTTTCAAAAAAATGTAAAATTAGTCATAGTCATTATAGACCATTTGGAACCATTTTTTAGAAAGAAAATACAATCTTGCCCATGAGTATATATTGCTTTGATAGGGACTTTAGGGGATTTCGAATTAGGGTTTGGGGGTTTTGCCTTTTTTTTAAATGGACCCGCATTACTGATTAGTGGGACACGTCATGTGGGATCCGCCCTAATAACTAGTGCTAAAAATGATAATCAAATATTTGAAAAAGTTAAATGTGTAAAGAAAAATGTTAAATGTCTATACAAAAAATGTTGACCATGTATTAAAACATTATGAGAATAGAGAAAATGTGTCTCACATATACGGAAAATGTATACCAAAAAATATAATGTGTATGAAAAAAGTTGATCATCTATGTTAAAAAATGTTAATCCACGCATTCGAAAAATATATTAAACAATTTTTTTATTAAATGTAGACCATGTTTTAAAAAACAATTAAGCTTGCATTTAAAAATGTTAAATATATATACAAAAATGGAGTGGTTCCATTTTACAACAAATATTTTCCATTGCAAGATACATAATAGCTCATTTTTAGAACATTTCTTTTAAAATCCGTATTGCAAGTTGGTTATTTTTCCCAGAAACTAGGTCACATATAATGAAACAACGTGAAGGTTTCTCTTTTTTTTTGATTTTTTATTGAATTTTTCATGCCCGTTTCAAAATGCGGCCAAAACGGCGGGTAGGATCGTTTGTAGCTAGGGGTTGAATCTTGGGAAACTCTTGGTGTTTCTCTGGAGAAATAGCTATTTACGTACCTAGAAATCATTTTTGGAAAAAATTAAGAGCAACTTATGAGGTGTGACGCCCCCGATTCAATCGTACACTAATCATGCACGCAAATGTGTACGATCAAGATCAGGGACTCACGGGAAGATATCACAACACAACTCTACAAATAAAATAAGTCATACAAGCATCATAATACAAGTCAGGGGCCTCGAGGGCTCGAATACAAGTGCTCGATCATAGACGAGCCAGCGGAAGCAACAATATCTGAGTACAGACATAAGTTAAACAAGTTTGCCTTAAGAAGGCTAGCACAAACGGGGATACAGATCGAACGAGGCACATGCCTCCTGCCTGGGATCCTCCTAACTACTCCTGGTCGTCGTCAGCGGGCTGCACGTAGTAGTAGGCACCTCCAGAGTAGTAGGAGTCGTCGTCGAAGGTGGCGTCTGGATCCTGGGCTCCAGCATCTGGTTGCGGCAACCGGGTAGAAGGGAAAGGGGGAAAAGGGGGAGAAAAGCAACCGTGAGTACTCATCCAAAGTACTCGCAAGCAAGGAGCTACACTACATATGCATGGATATATGTGTAAAGGGCCATATAAGTGGACTGAACTGCAGAATGCCAGAATAAGGGGGGATAGCTAGTCTTATCGAAGACTACGCTTCTGGTCGCCTCCGTCTTGCAGCATATAGAAGAGAGTAGACTGAAGTCCTCCAAGTAGCATCGCATAGCATAATCCTACCCGGCGATCCCCTCCTCGATGCCCTGTTAGAGAGCGATCACCGGGTTGTATCTGGCACTTGGAAGGGTGTGTTTTATTAAGTATCCGGTTCTAGTTGTCATAAGGTCAAGGTACAACTCCGGGTCGTCCTTTTACCGAGGGACACGGCTATTCGAATAGATAAACTTCCCTGCAGGGGTGCACCACATAGCCCAACACGCTTGATCCCATTTGGCCGGACACACTTTTCTGGGTCATGCCCGGCCTCGGAAGATCAACACGTCGCAGCCCCACCTAGGCACAACAGAGCGGTCAGCACGCCGGTCTAAACCTAAGCGCGCAGGGGTCTGGGCCCATCGCCCTGAGCACACCTGCACGTTGCGAACGCGGCCGGAAGCAGACCTAGCCTAGTGGCGTTCCAGTCCAATCCGGCGCGCGCCACTCAGTCGCTGACGTCAAGAAGTGCTTCGGCTGATACCACGACGCCGAGTGCCCATATCTTTCCCGCGTAGTTGGTTAGTGCGTATAGACCAAATGGCCAGACTCAGATCAAATACCCAGATCTCGTTAAGCGTGTTAAGTATCCGCGAACGCCAACAGGGCCAGGCTCACCTCTCACCCAGGTAGCCCTGAACTGCCCTGCCGCTCCGCCACAAAGATCCACACAGAGGGCCGTCGGGACAAAGGTCCTTTCAGCCCCCAATCCGTGAATCACTCGCGGGTACTCCTCGAGCCAACCCGACTTTGGTCACCACATGTATCATGTTTAAAGTATAGTATATATCCATGATCACCTCCCGAGGTGATCACAACCCAGTAGTATAGCAAGGCAGACAGACAAGAGTGTAGGGCCACTGATGGAACACTAGCATCCTATACTAAGCAAGTAGGATTGCAGGTAAAGGTATCAACAGCAGTATCAAGAACAGGCTATGCATCAGGATAGCAATAACGAAAGCAGTAACATGCTACACTACTCTAATGCAAGCAGTATAGATCAGAGTAGGCGATATCTGGTGATCAACGGGGGGCTTGCCTGGTTGCTCTGGCAAGAGAGAGGGGTCGTCAACACCGTAGTCGATCGGGGCAGCAGCATCGTCGGTCTCGGTGTCTATCGAGAGAAGAGGGGGGAGAAACAATAAATATTTAAGCAAGCAGATGCATAGTGATGCATGACATGACAAGTAACAGCGTTAGAGATGCCCTAACGCGGTATGAGGTGATACCGGTGAAGGAGGGAAACATCCGGGAAAGTATCCCCGGCGTTTCGCGTTTTCGGGCAGAGGGGCCGGAGGGGGAAAGTTGTGAGTTGGATGGGTTAGGAATGTGTGGCGGACGAACGGGCTGCGTATCCGAAATTGTCTCGTCGTTCTGAGCAACTTTCATGTTGAAAATATTTTAATCTGAGTTACGGATTAAAAGATATGATTTTCTAAAGATTTTATTAATTTCTGGAATTTAATTAATTATCTAAATCTAACATTATCCAAAACAGTGTTTGCTGACGTCATCATGACGTCAGCAGTCAACAGGGGCGTTGACTGGTCAAACTAACTAACTAATTACTAATCAGGGTTAACTAACTAATTACTGTTTAATTAGACTAAATAGTTATTTAGGTTAACCTAATTATGATTAGTTAACTTAATTAATTCCTTAATTAATTAATTAATTAATTAACCATTTATTTATTTATTTATTTATTTAATTCCTTTTTTTTAAATCGTTCTGGGGCGGGCCCCCCTAGTCAGTGGCCATAGAGGCCACAACGGGCGACGGGTGCGGGCGCACGGGCGCGGGCGTGCGTGCCCGAGGCCACCCGGGGCGGGGAGCACACAGGCGCCCAGGAGGGCGGGCGCCGGCGGCCACGGCGCGGCCGGTCGGAGCCGCGAGGGCTAGGGCGGCGACCACGAGGGGGCCGCGGGTACGGGGCGCCAAGTGCGGGCGCTTGGGCGCCAGCGCCGGGCAGTCGCCGGAGTGGGCGCGGGGCATGGCGGAGGACAGCGAGGGCGGGGGGGAACGCCGGCGCGGCAGTGGGCAGGGGCGGTTGAGGCAGAGAGGCCTCGGCGGGGCGAGGCGCTTGGCGCAGCCAGCGCGCGCGCTACACACGGCCAGGGGCGGGACAGAGCGGGAGCAGATGGCGAGGCGCGCGGCCATGGGCGCGTCCAGGGGCCCCGGGGCGCGGCCGTCGACGTGGTGAGCGCGGGCCGCGGTGAGCGCGAGCGCATACACGCGGAGGAGGAGCGAGGAAGGCGCGGCGTCGAGCATGACGTGCGAGGGAGAGGGAGGAAGCTCACGGTGGGTGGGTAGGGACTAGGGAGCATGCTCGGGGGAGGTTGGGGTGGTCCGACGACGGAGGGGATGAGGAGGTACGGCGAGGCGGTCCGGCGACGGTGCCGGCGAACGGCGAGGCGGCGGGGACGTGCCGGGGCGTCGGGGTCCTGGGAGGGGCGAGCGCCGGGGTTTGTTCCCCCGATCCGATCTGGATCGGGGAGGAAGGGGGAGAGCGAGTGGGGAGTGGGGGCGATTGGGTGGGGGTGAGCTAGGGTTTCCAGGGGTGGGGGATATGGGCGCGGGGGTGGGCCGGCCTGGCGGCCCGGTGGCCGTTGGCTGGGCCGGGTGGCCCAGCAGGGGGGGGGTGTTTCCCTTTCTTTTTTTAATGTTTGTTTTCCTCTTTTTTGTATTTTCTTTTCTGTTTAAATTGTTTAATCCATTTAGCCATTTTATAAAAATGTATTTACTTCACCACAATTACCTTTGTAATATTCGGCAACCACCGAACAATTTTGTTTTAATTTTTGAAAACTTTTATTGTTATCAGTAATTTGAATCTGAGTTTCGAACGGTTTCGGATTATTGCGATGTTAGCAACAATAACACAGATGACATGGCATCATCAGAAAAGTTTTACTGTAGCCAAATTATCCGGGCGTTACAAATCTCCTCCACTACAAGAAATCTCGTCCCGAGATTTTAGAGGGGAGTAAGGGGGGAGGGACCTGGTTACGTAATTCTAACGATTCTCCTCTGTCATAGTTGCCCTTCCGAAGAGGTTGATCCCTTTCGTTGATGTCTTCATTTCTCTGCTTCAAGTCATCATGATGAAGTCAGCATCCATTCTTCAGGGTCTATCTCGTACTTACGAATAGGTAAGGGGCAGTTCGACAATGATAGAATGCTATGAGGGTTAACCATCAGGGTTATCCCATGAATGAACACAGGGGTATCTCTCGAGTTGGTCAAATGAAACTCATCGAGAGCCAAGCAAGAAGGTATTTTAAGAAGTATCAAGCGGATAGGCAATCGGTCGATGCCCAATTAGAAGGTGAAAGGGTTTCAGGGCAACGAGAATAGGTATTGCGCCTCATACCAAAATAGATTACTAGGCAGGTGGTCCGTGAATTACATACGAGGCGACGCACGAGGAACAACCTTGCGAACAGGGGGTGTACAGGAGAGTCAGGTTTCGATCCTGGGAACTGTGGGTTATGGGCCCACCATGTGGTTGAAAGTAGGAAGGGGCCGACATCTTGCACGGTCACGATAGTAAGGCGTGTCAGAGGGTAGCCTGTCAGTTATGTTGGCAACAACGTCGATACCAAGGGCGAGGGACGAAGAGAACCATTTTCCTGATTGTTGAACAAGGCGGACCAATAGGCAGAGTTCTCGTCCATCGGTGGCTACCGAAATGTCATCAACAATAGTAACAGGTTCTTGCTGACAGAATTGCACACCGAGGAGTTTACATAAGCAGTAGAATATTGCTGCTTAGATCATATAGATCACAAGAAAGGTTCAAACAACCAATGGAAAGTAAAATATGATTATCATATTAGACAGAACAATGGAAAGGAAAATGCGTTTAAACACATATTTCATGGATATATCCTTCCCAAGGATAAGCAGAGCATGATATCCATGACAGGTTATAATGCAAAAAACTCTTTAGGTAGGGGAGAGAATTTTCATGACATTATCCATACAACGGTGTTTGGATAATAGAGCAGGAAACATTTAGCATTGGGCTTCAAATGTTCTTGTTGAAAATCAGAGTACCATAGACATGCTTCAAGATAGCATTGACATGGTCATCCTGTGAAGATCAGACTTTGGAAACACCAAGGATCCATCAGGAATAACTTGTAGAATAAGTCTTACAATTTCTTCATGGAAGAATGGTTAACCTTGTTAAAAAGGAAAACTATCATGATAGGTCCTCCAGCCGGGGGGGGGGGGGGTGCTAGGCATGACATCATGTTACCGGGTCATCACAGGACCAACATCATAACTCTCGGAAAGATGTCTCAACCATCATATCTGATCGAGATTCAGATCCAATTGGTGTCATGATACCCCAGACTCAGGATGCCCGAGAAGAAAAGGTGCGACACAAATTGACGAGATGACATTGTAAGATTCTCAAGAAATGAACTATGGGGGCGAGTCCAAAACAAGAGTTCACCCTTAAACCGAGGAGAGCATGGGGAGGTGGCTGACGGTCTCAGCGACACTTCATCGAGATTCCCAACAAGATGGATTTCCACAATTATGTGAACATGGGGATAACATTTGTCATATCAAATGATATAATGAGGTATGCTCGAGGAAAACATACACAATTAAACATTGGTTGAAAGGTGCGCCCGAAATATGGGTCGGGTTTGCACGACCAATGTTAGAATGGTGATTCAATTATCGGAAGACTTAGAGTGAAATTGTCAACCATTAACTTCAAGCAATAGGGTTGCTAGAAGTTTTGGAATTACACATTACAGTCCATTTGTCGGTGGTTAGAAACAACACGGTGACCAGGAAAAGAATGGTGATTGTGATAAGTATCATCATGCCGAGAATTTGTAAGAGGTGGAGCAATCCCAAAAACATTCTTGACATAATAGACAGAAATACTTGAAGGCAGAACACAACACTAGCTGGAGAGCAAGTTGCATTCATTATGTGGACAAGTTCGCGATGAAAGGAAGTCAAGGGTGTTGTCGATGATAATAAAAATCATCGAGGACAAGGAGAGTATTTCTCATCATGAACACAGTTGACGTCTTGGAAGAAGTCAAAGTGTTGAAGATGATCCGACACATTTGCCGGGAGGTTTCAAGAAGGTGCAATCAAATAACAACGGCAACAAGCAAGGAAATGACGAAGTGGAAAGTTATAGGATCAATATATAAGAGGCAAGCTCGGAACCAAAGTTGCCTTTCAAGGCAAGCAACAAGATGTTGAAAGCTTGACGTAAGTCGTGCTCACACACTGAAGAATACGTGCACCAGAGAAGGACAAGGTAGCATAGTCAAAGGTAGCAAGACCAGGATGCAACCGCTAGTCTAGGAATGACCAGATTGAGTTCAGAATTTCCTAGTAAAATACTAGGGGTATTTGATTTGTAGTGCGAAATAACTTCACTAGTCAGAGTCCTCGATTGATAACAACCCAGAACCCGTAGAGTGATTACAAGGAAAGACATTACTTCAACAAAGTTAGTAAGTTGTGGTGCAATGGCAAGACATCTCCGAGATACCAGGAGGTAATACTCAAAGGTAGAACGTGATAGAAGTAGAACCGGTTCATTGACCTATGACAGTAGATACTTCAACCTCGCCAAAAATAGACGAGGCACTGGAATGAATTCCCACAAGATATATCAGATCAGAACAGCATGGTCGGAACCATAACTGTAAGGAATCAATTTTGAGAATACCGAACGAATCAAAGCTGGATAATCATTTTGCAAGAAGCTTCCGAGATGGTCTACATCATTTTCATGGGCATGAACACAAAGTTCAAGGTCGACTCCCACTTCTTTAATGCAGAACCTTACATTCACTTCTCGTTTTGATAATGGCATTAGTGTTGAATATTTTACCTGGTGCAATACCAGATAACTATGCCCTATGAAATCTTTCGGGTTTGCACAGATTAGGGAAGGCATTGGTTAAACCCATAGGGGCTTCTTAGGAACATATACCACAAACTTCAGGAGTAAACAACACAAGCTCGAAAGCAGAGCATGTTTGACCAATCAGAGGATACAATTTACCAAAGGCATTATGTATCCGAGAAAAGACTCACAAGGTTATTGAATATAAAGGACGTCGTCGGATCAAATCCAGTAAGGATCTGGTGGTCCATAAGGGATCTGATGTGAGTATCGGTACTCAACCAGAAGAAGAAAGGAAGCAAAGAGATCGGATTATCGAAACAACTGACTAATCCAAGCTCAAAGGCAAAGGAGTTATGATCTTCAAATCAAGGGATCAGAAGCAAACACTCTGATCAATGATGGATAAGTCGAATAGGCTTAGGGTACCATCGATGGCAAATTTGATGGGTCAAGAACCAGCTCAGGTTTGAAATGACGTCTGAGTCGGAAAGATGAATTCTAGGATATGAATGAGGATTGAGAGCATTCACATCATATTGGATCAACAGACTTAAAATGATAACGACAGAGGATGCCAATAAGGTTACTAGGCTTATAGGATTTAATCCCAATGCAAGCAACCAAGAATTTCAAGAGCAATAGGTTGTTGAGGATCTTCGGAAGATCGAATGGTATTTCAAAAGCTTTTGTGAAATACCAGAATCAACTGGGGATGAGCGGATACTCGGTAAGTGCGAGAATTTATCCGTAGGGGTATTCAGATGACAAAGTACAGCAAGGCACTAAGCTCAAAGGATTCTCGGAACAACAGAGAGTATTTCGGGACATCTTGTAATAACAAGATCAACGGGGAATGATTGTCTGAATGGCAAGTGTATGCAGTTTTCATAGGGGTTGACGGTGGAAAGAAATCGCAAATGCGATGTCATAAAGAACATCGTAGAGTAACTTCGGAATCTTCTAGTGCATCAGGCGATCATCTGAAGTGAGGGGCTCTCCGGGAGAAAGTATTATCGAGAACCTAAAGTTAGTTTTGTTTTAGCAAAATCATTTAACCCGAATAGAAGAGCTCACAGTCCTAGAGTATAGATCGAGGAGTAAAAGATCCTAATACCACCCAATGGCGACGTGGGCCCGTAAGGCACACAGCCATGTTAGTAAAAGGTTTGTAATGTCTAGACTCGACTTCGACCAAGGAGTTGGAAAGGGGGATTCCTACAGGCAGTCGGCTCTGATACCAACTTGTGACGCCCCCGATTCAATCGTACACTAATCATGCACGCAAATGTGTACGATCAAGATCAGGGACTCACGGGAAGATATCACAACACAACTCTACAAATAAAATAAGTCATACAAGCATCATAATACAAGCCAGGGGCCTCGAGGGCTCGAATACAAGTGCTCGATCATAGACGAGCCAGCGGAAGCAACAATATCTGAGTACAGACATAAGTTAAACAAGTTTGCCTTAAGAAGGCTAGCACAAACGGGGATATAGATCGAACGAGGCACATGCCTCCTGCCTGGGATCCTCCTAACTACTCCTGTTCGTCGTCAGCGGGCTGCACGTAGTAGTAGGCACCTCCAGAGTAGTAGGAGTCGTCGTCGAAGGTGGCGTCTGGATCCTGGGCTCCAGCATCTGGTTGCGGCAACCGGGTAGAAGGGAAAGGGGGAAAAGGGGGAGAAAAGCAACCGTGAGTACTCATCCAAAGACCTCGCAAGCAAGGAGCTACACTACATATGCATGGATATATGTGTAAAGGGCCATATCAGTGGACTGAACTGCAGAATGCTAGAATAAGGGGGGGATAGCTAGTCTTATCGAAGACTACGCTTCTGGTCGCCTCCGTCTTGCAGCATATAGAAGAGAGTAGACTGAAGTCCTCCAAGTAGCATCGCATAGCATAATCCTACCCGGCGATCCCCTCCTCGATGCCCTGTTAGAGAGCGATCACCGAGTTGTATCTGGCACTTGGAAGGGTGTGTTTTATTAAGTATCCGGTTCTATTTGTCATAAGGTCAAGGTACAACTCCGGGTCGTCCTTTTATCGAGGGACACGGCTATTCGAATAGATAAACTTCCCTGCAGGGGTGCACCACATAGCCCAACACGCTTGATCCCATTTGGCCGGACACACTTTTCTGGGTCATGCCCGGCCTTGGAAGATCAACACGTCGCAGCCCCACCTAGGCACAACAGAGCGGTCAGCACGCCGGTCTAAACCTAAGCGCGCAGGGGTCTGGGCCCATCGCCCTGAGCACACCTGCATGTTGCGAACGCGGCCGGAAGCAGACCTAGCCTAGTGGCGTTCCAGTCCAATCCGGCGTGCGCCACTCAGTCGTTGACGTCAAGAAGTGCTTCGGCTGATACCACGACGCCGAGTGCCCATATCTTTCCCGCGTAGTTGGTTAGTGCGTATAGACCAAATGGCCAGACTCAGATCAAATACCCAGATCTCGTTAAGCGTGTTAAGTATCCGCGAACGCCAACAGGGCCAGACTCACCTCTCACCCAGGTAGCCCCGAACTGCCCTGCCGCTCCGCCACAAAGATCCACACAGAGGGCCGTCAGGACAAAGGTCCTTTCAGCCCCCAATCCGTGAATCACCCGCGGGTACTCCTCGAACCAACCCGACTTTGGTCACCACATGTATCATGTTTAAAGTATAGTATATATCCATGATCACCTCCCGAGGTGATCACAGCACAGTAGTATAGCAAGGCAGACAGACAAGAGTGTAGGGCCACTGATGGAACACTAGCATCCTATACTAAGCAAGTAGGATTGCAGGTAAAGGTATCAACAGCAGTATCAAGAACAGGCTATGCATCAGGATAGGAATAACGAAAGCAGTAACATGCTACACTACTCTAATGCAAGCAGTATAGATCAGAGTAGGCGATATCTGGTGATCAAGGGGGGGGGCTTGCCTGGTTGCTCTGGCAAGAGAGGGGGGTCGTTAACACCGTAGTCGATCGGGGCAGCAGCAGCGTCGGTCTCGGTGTCTATCGAGAGAAGAGGGGGGAGAAACAATAAATATTTAAGCAAGCAGATGCATAGTGATGCATGACATGACAAGTAACGGCGTTAGAGATGCCCTAACGCGGTATGAGGTGATACCGGTGAAGGAGGGAAACATCCGGGAAAGTATCCCCGGCGTTTCGCGTTTTCGGGCAGAGGGGCCGGAGGGGGAAAGTTGCGAGTTGGATAGGTTAGGAATGTGTGGCGGACGAACGGGCTGCGTATCCGGAATTGTCTCGTCGTTCTGAGCAACTTTCATGTTGAAAATATTTTAATCCGAGTTACGGATTAAAAGATATGATTTTCTAAAGATTTTATTAATTTCTGGAATTTAATTAATTATTTAAATCTAACATTATCCAAAACAGTGTTTGCTGACGTCATCATGACGTCAGCAGTCAACAGGGGCGTTGACTGGTCAAACTGACGTGTGGGTCTAGTGGGACCCACCTGTCATTCTCTGATTAGGTTAATCAGGGTTAACTAACTAATTACTGTTTAATTAGACTAAATAGTTATTTAGGTTAACCTAATTATGATTAGTTAACTTAATTAATTCCTTAATTAATTAATTAATTAATTAATTAACCATTTATTTATTTATTTAATTCCTTTTTTTTAAATCGTTCTGGGGCGGGGCCCCCTAGTCAGTGGCCCATAGAGGCCACAACGGGCGACGGGTGCGGGCGCACGGGCGCGGGCGTGCATGCCCGAGGCCACCCGGGGCGGGGAGCACACAGGCGCCCAGGAGGGCGGGCGCCAGCGGCCACGGCGCGGCCGGCCGGAGCCGCGAGGGCTAGGGCGGCGACCACGAGGGGGCCGCGGGTACGGGGCGCCAAGTGCGGGCGCTTGGGCGACAGCGCCGGGCAGTCGCCGGAGTGGGCGCGGGGCATGGCGGAGGACAGCGAGGGCGGGGGGGAACGGCGCCGTCCCGGCAGTGGGCAGGGGCGGTTGAGGCAGAGAGGCCTCGGCGGGGCGAGGCGCTTGGCGCAGCCAGCGCACGCGCTACACATGGCCAGGGGCGGGACGGAGCGGGAGCAGATGGCGAGGCGCGCGGCCATGGGCGCGTCCAGGGGCGCCGGGGCGCGGCCGTCGACGTGGTGAGCGCGGGCCGCGGTGAGCGCGAGCACATACACGCGGAGGAGGAGCGGGGAAGGCGCGGCGTCGAGCATGACGTGCGAGGGAGAGGGAGGAAGCTCACGGTGGGTGGGTAGGGACTAGGGAGCGTGCTCGGGGGAGGTTGGGGTGGTCCGACGACGGAGGGGATGAGGAGGTCCGGCGAGGCGGTCCGGCGATGGTGCCGGCGAACGGCGAGGCGGCGGGGACGTGCCGGGGCGTCGGGGTCCGGGGAGGGGCGAGCGCCGGGGTTTGTTCCCCCGATCCGATCTGGATCGGGGAGGAAGGGGGAGAGCGAGTGGGGAGTGGGGGCGATTGGGTGGGGGTGAGCTAGGGTTTCCAGGGTGGGGGGATATGGGCGCGGGGGTGGGCCGGCCTGGCGGCCCGGTGGCCGTTGGCTGGGCCGGGTGGCCCAGCGGGGGGGGGGGGGTGTTTCCCTTTCTTTTTTTTATGTTTGTTTTCCTCTTTTTTGTATTTTCTTTTCTGTTTAAATTGTTTAATCCATTTAGCCATTTTATAAAAATGTATTTACTTCACCACAATTACCTTTGTAATATTCGGCAACCACCGAACAATTTTGTTTTAATTTTTGAAAACTTTTATTGTTATCAGTAATTTGAATCTGAGTTTGGAACGGTTTCGGATTATTGCGAGGTTAGCAACAGTAACACAGATGACATGGCATCATCAGAAAAGTTTTACTGTAGCCAAATTATCCGGGCGTTACATGAGGCAGCTGCAGTTCAAATTTGACCCGGTTCCAATTAAATCGGCAGAAATTTGTCTTTTCCATGAGAGGTGCATCAAAGCTTTCCACATGCAACCATTTCATCAATTGTACATTAAATATGGTCTAATATTTTAGAAAATTGATTGGGTTCAATTTGCAACAAATATACGATAGGTCCTTCACAAGAAAACTCATTTTGGGCACTGGAAATATGTAAAGCGAATTTTTCGTCCAAAGAAAATGAAAATTTCCTTAGGCAACATTGTTTGTCATTCTAAGATGCATCCTTGTGCACAATATTAGATCATTGGAACAAACTATTCCACGAATGTGGCCATAACATTGATCATTTGCATTGAAAGCCATAAATCTTCGCACATGTAGCTCATTTGTAAGAATACTTTTTAAAATTATTTGCCGTATTATAAGTTTATTATTTTTCCTGGTAACTTGGACACATATAATGACACAATGCGAAGGTTTTCCAATTTTTTGATTTTTTTTGAATTTTTATGCCCGTTTCAAAATGCGGTCAAAACGGCGGGTTTGAGCGTTCCTAGCTAGTGGTTGAATCTTCTAAAACTCTGGGTGTTTCTCTGATTAAATAGATACTTATGTACCTAGAAATGATTTTTAGAAAAAATAAAGAGCAAACTATGAGGCAGCTGTAGTTCAAACTTGACCCACTTCCTACTCAATCGACGGCAATTTGTCTTTTTCACGAGAGGTGCATCAATACTTTCCACACCTAACCATTTGAACAATTTTGCATTAAATATGGCCTAATATTTTAAAAAATTGATTTGGTCCAATTTTGTAACAAATATATGGCAGATCTTTCACAAAAAAACTCATTTTGGGCATTCAAAAAATGGAAAATGATTTTTTCATCAAAAGAAAATGAAAACTTCTTTAGGCAAGATTGTTTGCCATTCCATGATGCGTCCTTTTGCACAATATTAGATCATTGGAACAAACTATGCCATGAATGTGGTCATCCAATTGATCATCTGACTTGAAAGCCATGAATCTTCACACATGATAGCTCGTTTCTAAGAACACTTTTCTAAAACAATTGCCGTATTATAAGTTTATTATTTTTCCTGGTAACTTGGTCACATATAATGACACAACGCGAAGGTTTTCCAATTTTTTGATTTTTTTTGAATTTTTTATGCCTGTTTCAAAATGCGGTCCAAACGGCGGGTTTGACCGTTCCTAGCTAGTTGTTAAATCTTGGAAAAAATTTGGTGTTTCTCTGATTAAATAGATACTTTTGTACCTAAAATGATTTTTGGGAAAATAAAAAGCAAACTATGAGGCAGCTATAGTTCAAATTTAACCCGCTTCCAACTAAATTGGCAGGAATTTGTCTTTTTCACGAGAGGTGGATCAAAACTTTTGACACACAACCATTTGCTCCAATGTGCATTAAATATGGCCCAATATTTTATAAAATTGATTTGGTACAATTTTGCAACAATTATTTGGTGGGTTCTTCACAAAAAAACTCATTTCGGGCGCTCGAAAAATGGAAAATGACTTTTTTGTCGAAATAAAATGAAAAATTCCTTTGGCAACATTGTTTGCCATTCCAATATGCACCCTTGTGCACAATATGAGATCATTTGAATAAACTATGCCATGAATGTGGCCATAAGATTGATCATTTGACTTGAAAGTCATTGATCTTCACACATGATAGCTCGTTTCTGAGAACACTTTTTAAAAATAATTATCGTATTACAAGTTTATAATTTTTCCTGAAACTTGGCCACATAATAATGACACGATGTGAAGGCTTTACAATTTTTTGTTTTTTTAATTTTTTATGCACATTTTAAAATGCGGTCAAAAGAGCGGACATGACCGTTCCTAGCTAGTGGTTGAATCTTGGAAAACTTTTGGTGTTTCTCTGATTAAATAGATACTTTTGTACCTAAAAATGATTTTTGGGAAAAATAAAAAGCAAACTATGAGGCAGTTGCAGTTCAAATTTGACCCGCCTCCAACTTAATCGACAGAAATTTGTCTTTTTCACGAGAGGTGGATCAAAACTTTTGACACCCAACTTTTTTGTCAATTGTACATTAAATATGTCCTACTATTTTATAAAGTTGATTTGGTCCATATTTCCAACAAATATATGGTAGCTCATTCACACAAAAAAACTCATTTTGGGCACTCGAAAAGAATTTTTCATCCAAAGAAAATAAAATTTTCCTTAGGCAACATTGTTTGCCATTCCAAGATGCAACCTTGTGCACAATATGAGATCATTTGAATAAACTATGCCATGAATGCTACCATAACATTGATCATTTGGCTTGAAAGCCATTGATCTTTCCACATGATAGCTCGTTTGTGAGAACACCTTTTTCAAACTAATTGCCGTATTCCAAGTTTATTATTTTCCTGGTAACCAGATCACATATAAATACACAATGCGAAGATTTTAATTTTTTTTAATTTTTTTAATTTTCTATGCCCGTTTCAAAATCCGGTTGAAACGGCGGGCATGCCCGTTCATAGCTAGGGGTTGAATGTTGCAAAAATTTCGGAGTATCTCTGGTTAAATAGATACTTATGTACCAAAAATAATTTTTGGAAAAAATAAAGAACAAACTATGAGGCAGCTACAGTTCAAACTTGACCCGCTTCCTACTGAATCGACGGAAATTTGCCTTTTTATGAGAGGTGGATCGAAGGCTTTTCAGTGGCAACCATTTAGTCATTTGTACATAAAATGTGGTCTAATATTTTAAAAAGGGGTAGTGGAATCTTGCAACAAATATTTGGTAGGTTCTTCATAAAAAAACGATTTTGGCACTCGAAAAAAGAAAATGATTTGTTTTTTTCTAAAAAAAATGAAAACCCCACAAATCGACATTGTTTGTCATCATAAGATACACACATGTGCACAATATTGAGTCATTTGAAAAAGCTATTAGTGGATAATATGTTGAATGTTTACCCAGAATAAGAGGGTACAAAATATAAGAAAACAGAGGAAACAACAAAATTACACAAGCTGAATTATGATTGGTGGAATCTGTTGTGGCATGGATCAGTGACATGGCAAACATCCATCCATCACCCATCCATCCGTCCTTCCATACATCCATCCACCCAACGGCCCACACCCCTCGTCCCACCCGCAGCCCAGCCACCCAAACCCTAACTCAGATCCCCTCCCACTCCAGTCGCCGCCATCCCGCCCCTTCTCCCTCCCAGATCCAATCCAAGTCAGAACCCCTCGCCCTCCCGCCCCAGCCCTCCATCTCCATTCCTGCGCGCGACGACTACCTCCCTCCGGCGGAGCTCGACCCCCACCCCCAAGCGCCGCTGCTCCATCCTCTCCCGCGCTCATCCACAGATCGAGCCTCCATGCCTATTGCCTCCTTTCTTTCTTTCTTTCTTTCTCACCTGAGCCGATCCTGTGCATGAGCCGCGTCCTCCTCCCTTTCCCACTCCGCGCCATGCAACCAGCGGCCGCCTGCTCCCGGCGCCGAGCAAGGGCTAGCCGACAAAGAGGGGTCCGGCTAAACCCGGCCCGGGCATCGCTGGACAGCGCCGCGGTACTCCTCGATGCCGGCGGGGACGGGGTACTCACAGACGAGCTTCTACACCTCGCTGGAGTCTCCGTGCTGTCCGTCCTCGCCTACCCGACCCTCCGCACCACCGTGATCTCCGGCCCGGCCGCGTCCCCCGACGTGCCCGTGGCCGCGGGCCCCCAGCCACCGTCGCCGTATGCGGGCCCCTGCGTGAGGTCCATGGCCACCTTCACCTGCACGTGAGCTCGTGAGATCCGTCACCGTCGTTGTCCAGGTAGGCCCTTCCCCTCCTTCCTCGCCCAGATCCACCCGCTCCTCCTCACCTTCTCCTCCTATCCGTCCCTTTGCTACAGGTCATCATGACGTGGAAATGGCAATGACGGCAGGAGTCACAAGTGCCTTGTATTGACAGAGTCTTCTGCCAGGGCAAATGTTATATTAAAAACCCACTTCTGATCACTTTGTGTTTTCCTTTTTAATATTTTGTTGTGTCTTGCTTGGTGGGAATTGATTCAATTAAGTGGCTGGGTATATACTAGCGCAAAATCAACCTTTCATTTCCAGGAGATTAGTGCCCATGTTCAATCCATTTCACTAGTTCTCCTAGGTTTATACTAGCTATGTATTTCCATTTCTTTAATGCTGCCATGTTTCTTTCTAAAACTCCATTTTCTCTGATGCGACGTTGATTGATGTTTTCCCAACAGAGATCCTTGATGACGACGCTCAGCAAATCATGACGAACGCAGACAAGTTTGTGAAGTTGACGACTTCTCTTGCCTCTCCCTCTCTCTCTGTTTATTTCAACAAGTTGTCCTCAGTTTCAACACACAAATTTCCTATGCTAAATTTCTTGGGACAAATCATGACAGACTGTGAGTGTACTGTTTGATGATGCTTGTTTCGCAAAAAGAAATCATGGATAGATAGAGTAGGGAAACAATGGGCTTCCGTTCAAGTTAAATTAACTAATCATCATTTGGCTCATCAATTTTTCATTTCTTGTGACATTTGTACCCTGTTAATAATCATCTGTTCCCTTCTATTATTAATTGACTGCACATGATTGGGTTGTGCTTCCTCTGTTACATTTAGAATAGTTTGATGTTAACGGTGATGATATACTAGGAGCATTGCTTTCACCTACAATAGTTGTCTTAGTTTAATAAAGTATAACCAGCAGAACATCTATAATTGCACTCAAGGTTTACTACTAATAGTAGAATGTATATGATTGCTCTGTGCTGTTAAGATCAAAGACTCTCATTTTGACATAGTGTCTTTTTTTGTTTAAACATGCTTGCTAAGTTGTTTACTAATGTTGCTAAGTTCTTTAAACATGTTTGCTGCTAGCTTTGAAGTTGATCTGAAGAACCATTCATGCATTTACACATTCATGCCCCGACTCGACTCCTCGCTCGTCTCCCATCTCATTTCGTTCCCTTGGTGCCTGCTGCTGTTTCGTGTCGGATTTTGATTCTGTTTGGTTTGCTGATGTTGTTTCTGTTGTGGCGGCGCAGGCTCGCGGTGAAGAATAGCAAGGCCAAGCGCCCTCTGAGCACCTTCATCGTCTTCATGTGAGTTCCCCGATTCCATTCATGGTTCGACTTCATGTGGTGATAGTTTGTGTGCTCTGACTAGTAAATGTTAGATCTTGCGTGTTGAATGGATGGCGGTCGTAGTAGAATGATATTGTTGTTTCAGCACAGTGTGTTGAAGTTAAGTTGTAGGACATGCACTTGTGCCATGCAAATTCATATTATGCCTGTTGTCTTGTATGAATACCTCATTTTAACATGTACTAGCTGAAATGTGTTTATCATTCTATAAAGAATTTTCCTTTACTCCTTTTTTGAATGGAATGTTCATAATATATTGGCTCCAGTTTTTCTAATTCTTCTAAGCTGATTCATGTAACAGGGCGATCATGGAAGGCATGCAGTCGTTCTGTTAGCCCAGTCCTGACTATGGCTGTCCAGTGAGTCCGGCATTTGATCTCTATCGAAGGAGCTCCATGCTGAAGAAGAAAACAATTGTAGATCTTGTAACATTACTTGGAGAGCTTGTAAAGTACTGTAGAGCTTTGCATTTGTAGAGCTTGTAAAGCACTGTATATGTTAGAGCTTGTATTACGTGTCATTTGTAGAGCTTGTACTGAATCTGGCTATTATTATTTGAATTATTATGTGTGTTTTCTGCTTGCCTATTTAAATACTGGTTATTTTCTTACTATCAAATTCAAATATGATGTCAAATTGAAATATAAAGAATCTGAGCCTAATAGCTGGGACCCACTTATCAGAACCTGACAAGTGGGACCTGTTTAACTAATGGAGCCATGTTATAAAAAACGAAAACCTAAACCGTTGGTTAAAAAGGCCATGGCCCAGAAAATAAAAAGGCTGAATTGTAGGGCTTGGCCCGTGTAGTTCACCAAAATTAGTAGGGAAAATAAAATAAATGGGCTCGGCCCATATAAACACCGAATTGGACCGGGCTGATTCTTATCCACGTCAGCATGCCACGCTGGATCCTACGTGGCCTGGGGAGGCTGCTAGTGACCAAAAATTTGGTCGAAGAACCAACAACCTTTTACATATCACAAAGAAGGTCGTGAATTTCAATTTACGACCGTCAGCTTTTGACCATCTGTTTTTGGTCACAAATGAAAAACAATGACCTTTCAGCGACCAATAGTGATGGTCGCAAGTTGACATATTTCTTGTAGCGACATGTGAATTGGTTGCTACTTTACCATGAGAAGTTTTATAAAAAAGAATTGATGTTATGATGCTAGGAATAGTGATTGAAATTATCATTGATCAAACTTATGCACTTTGCTAGCATTTACACTTCATAAATTATATCTTTTATCATTTACCTACTCGAGGACGAGTAGGAATTAAGCTTCGGATGCTGATACATCTCCAACTTATCTATAATTTATGAAGTATTCATGCTGCTATATTTATCATTCTTGAATGTTTTACAATCATTTTATAGAAACTTTATATCATTTTTTTGGGACTAACCTATTGACATTGTGTCTAGTGTCACTTGTTGTTTTTTGCTTGTTTTTTACATCGCAGAAAATTAATATCAGATGGAGTCCAAACGCACGACACTTTTTGGAGATTTTTTTGGACCAGAAGACATCCAGTGGGCCAAAGAAGTGCCAGAGGGGAGCCCCGAGGGGGGCACAACCCACCAGGGCACGCTTGGGGGCCCAAGCACGCCCAGGTGGCTTGTGCCCACCTCGGTGGCCTCCTGCACCGCCTCTTCGCCCTATAAATTGATAAATATTCCAAAAACCCTCGAGAGAACCCTAGATCGGAAGTTCCACCGCCGCAAGCCTCTGTAGCCACGAAAAAAGAATCTGGAGCCCGTTCCGGCACCCTACCGGAGGGGGAAATCATCACCGGAGGCCATCTGCATCATCCCTATGACCACCATGATGAGGAGGGAGTAGTCCACCCTCGGGGCTGAGGGTTTGTACCAGTAGCTATGTGTTTAATCTCTCAGACTCTCTCTCGTGTTCTTGAGATGGCACGATCTTGATGTATCGCGTGCTTTGTTAATATAGTTGAATCATATGGTGTTTCTCCCTCTCTATCTTGTTGTGATGAGTTGAGTTTTCCCTTTGAAATTTCGTTCTTATCGGATTGAATACTTTTATGGATTTGAGAGCACTTGATATATGTCTTGCATATGAATACCCGTGGTGATAATGGGGTATTATATTGATTCACTTGGTATATGTTTTGACACTCAAGTCATGTGATTCCCGAAGTGACATTGGGGTAATTTATGCATAGGGGTTGATGCACATTCTCGTCTTTTGTTTCTTCGGTAGAAATCTTGGGGCACTCTTTGAGGTTCTTTGTGTTGGATTGAATATTATGAATTTGAATTTGCTTTGGTGTTATTTTAGTACGGAATCTTGATAGATCGATCAGAAAGAATAACTTAGTGTTATTTTAGTACGAACTCTTGATAGATCGATCGGAAAGAATAACTTGGTGTTATTTTAGTACGAACTCTTGGATAGATCGATCGGAAAGAATAGCTACAAACAATTTCTTATTATGTTCTCCGCTAGATAAGAACTTTGGAGTGATTCTTCATCGCACTTTCAGGGATGGTTATATGATCCAATTAGATTAGCATTATTGAGAGATTGCACTAGTGCAAGTACGGATTCTAGGCCTCATTTTCAAGTATTGCAATACCGTTTGTGCTCACTTTTGTTACTTGCTACCTTGTTGTTTTTTATTGTTACTGTTACAAAAATCAATATCTACTATCATTACTACGCTTCTATCACCATCTCTTCGCCGAACTATTGCACGTATACAAATTACCATTGTACTTAGTGTGTTGGGGACACAAGAGACTTTTTATTATTTGGTTGCGGGGTTGTTTGAGAAAGACCATGTTCATCCTACGTCTCTCACGGATTGATAAACCTTAGGTCATCCACTTGAGGGAAATTTGCTACTGTCCTACAAAACTCTGCGCTTGGAGACCCAACACGAGTCTACAAGAAAAAGATGTGTAGTAGATATCAGCCCACGGTCCCTCTCTCGTCGCCGACGCCCCATCTCGTCTCTCTCTCCCCCGTCTACAGCCACCGCGTCTACAACCGCCGATAGCAGAGCGATTCCCCGACGATGGAGGGACGGCCAACGGCTTCGGCCGCCGTCACCTGCACGAGTGGGAGGCCTACCTCCTCCACGAGGCGAACTACCCGGCGCCACCTGACATGCGCGTGCCTGGGCAGTGAAGGCTGAGCGTTGGAGGCGTCCCCGTCCCCCCACAGCGACGCCAACCGCTTCCACGGCGAGATCGCGCGCATTCGGGCCTCTCTGCCGGAGGAGGTGCGGGGCCGCCCGAAGTACGCCGCCAGCAACCACGCACACTGGGCGGCGTACTTCCAATGCCACCACGAGGAGCAGCTCGCCTCCACCAACAACGCACCGGTGAGGGGGTGCTACAATACCGACGGCCGATGCCTGTGGTGGGGGTCCCTGGGCCCATGCTGCACTTCGTCCTCGAGCACCTCGAGGAAGGCAACGAGCCGCCGCTCGAGTACCCGGCGGCCCCAGCCCCAGTCCCCCGCCTGAGCAGCGGCCCATGGCTGCCGATGTGCATGGCGGGCGGGTCCTCTTCCTCCTCCTCCCACTCCTCCGGTTCGCCGGCGCTTGCTAACGGCAAGGCCGAGCCCGTGAAGACGCCGCTCGGGCGACGCACCAGTGGCGGCGCCCTTGTCATCAACAAGGGTGGCCGTGGCTCCTCTGCTCCCTCCACCCGCCTCGTCAAGCCGAAGACGGAGTCGGGGCTCGTCCCCGTGAAGAGCGAGCACGAGGACATGGCCGCCGCCGACGAGGCCGCCATCAAGTGGGCGCGCGAGGACTATGTTCGGCTCGAGATGGAGTGCTAGCACCGGGCCCTCGACGAGATCGCCATTCGGCGCCGCGGCCGCGACGAGGACAGCGTCATCGTCCTCGAGGACAGCGACGACGAGGCACCGCCGCCAACCAAACCTGTCCGCCAAGGCGACCCAAGGCAGGGATGCAGCAAGGACAACGGTGGCGTGAAGAAGGAGGAGGAGGACGAGGACTACAGTGCCTTCCCAAGCTCTTCGGCCTATAGGCGGCGCGGCTGGCGGCGGCGGCGCAATAGTAGTAGTAGTTTTTTTAATTTTATTTTTAAATTATGTTTTTAATATGTAAAAATGCAATGGACCTAAATTTTGCCGAATTTGATGCCGAATTTTGGCCGAGTATGGTTTTCAAATAATTGCGTGTGGGGCGATCTTAGGGCGGCGGCTGAAAAACATACCACCCCCACACCAAATTTATCGCTGGTTCACCCCAGGGGCGCTATTAGACATAGGCATGTGTGGAACAGTGGAAGGAGATCGAGGAGATCAGATCTGAGCTGACTATTTTTTCTCTAAAAAACATCGAGGAGATCAGGAGGCGCGTTGGCAACTTGGACACCTTAGCAATCGGAGGCAAACCTTTTTTTTTAAGCCAGACCTAATCTTGGTGATACGGTACGGTAGACATCGTCGTCTATAAAAGTGGGAGACATGTGAGAGCAAGAGTACCGCACCTCATCAGTCTCTTCGTCTTCTCGCTCGACCTGAGCTCACAATGGGTGTACGTCGGGAGGTGGAGGTGGTGGAGTCGTGCATGGTGACGCCCATGGAGCAGACGCCTAGCCAGGGCCTCTGGCTCTCCCCGCTCGACCTCGCAATTGTCAACAGAGGCCTCATCCCCACCGTCTACTTCTACAGCTCCAGCTCCGGCGTCGTCGATGACTTCTTCGACGTGGCCAGGCTCAAGGTGGCGCTGGCCAAGGCTCTGGTGCCCTTCTACCCTCTCGCCGGCCGTATCGGCGTGGACGGCGGCGGTCGAGCGGAGGTGCACAGCGCGGGCCAGGGCGCGCTCTTCGTCGTCGCTCGCTCGGACCTCACCGTCGATGGCCTCGTCGATTGCCAGCCGTCTCCGGAACTAAGGAGGCTCTTTGTTCCCCGCTTCGAGGACTCGCCGTCCATCATGTGCGCCATTCAGGTGACTTTCATGGGATGCGGTGGGGTCATCCTGGGGACGGCGCTGCACCACGCCGCCGTCGACGCCGCAAGCGTGTTCCACTTCTTCAAGACGTGGTCCGCCTTCTCCAGAGACCGTGATGGGCCCGGGAGTGTGGCGCTCGACCTCCCGTGCCACGACCGTACCCTCCTCCGCGCGCGCACGCCGCCCATGGTCCACCCCGGCGCTTTCACCGTGTTCTGCCCGAAGCTAAGCCTATCCGAGACGTCGGGCCCCGTCGTCAGCGAGATTTTCGCCGTCTCCAAGGACCTGGTTGCCGCTCTCAAGCGTGCATGCACCAGCAGCGGCGACGGTGGCCGAGTGAGCACGTTCGTCGCCGTGAGCGCCCACGTGTGGCGGTCCATGTGCGCCGCCCGCCGGCTGCCACCGGACGCCACGACACGGCTCACCTTCCCGGCCAACGTCCGGCGCGTCCTGAGGCCGCCGCTGCCGGCCCGCTACTTCGGGAACGCGATCATCACCCTGGGAACCGCCGGCAAGGTCCGGGACATAGGGTCGGAGGAGCTGGCCTCCGTGGCCGGCCGGATCAATGGCGCCGTCCGCCGAGTGGACGACGAGCTGGTGCGCTCGGCGATCGACTACTTGGAGATGAACGGCGGCAAGCAGCCGGCCGGCACCCTGCCGGAGACGGAGCTGAGGGTGTTCAGCTGGCTGGGCATGCCGATGTACGACGCGGATTTCGGGTGGGGGAAGCCGCTCGCGATGCACCGCGCGGTGGAGGAGCGCGGCGGGATCGTCTACCTCATGGACGGCCTCAGCGGCGGCGTGCGCATCCTCGTGTCTGCGGAGGCTGCTGTTCTCAACGACTTCCAGCGCCTGCTATATGCCATCATCTAGTTCGGAAGCCTCCGGTCGTATGCACTATCATGCATACTAGAGCTGAGTTTAAAAAAAAACCCAGCTGAGAGGCTTTCATTATGTACCATTATCTATTTTCTTCTTTTTTTTCTCTTTTGGGGAACATTATTCATCTTCTTGATTCGGGAATGTACCAGTACATATCAATTATATCATTATTGTGACGGTTAAGATTTAGGGGGACGCTACGCGTCGGCCGGCGGATCTTTTTAAAAGATCCGCCGTCTCGACAGTCGTTTGATCCGGCGATATCCAGCAGCACAGGTCTTTCCTCATCATTGCAACCGACCATATGTTTAAGAAACATTCGCAATAGAGATTCTGTTATAGAATTATTTTTATTATTGTCTCAAATTTTTTTGCAACATTGGCATAGTTGCGGAACAACTTTTGCAACACAGAAGATGTTGCGGATTTTTTTTCGTCTTAACTTTTCTGCGACATGGGTGTTGTTGCGGAACGACTTCTGCAATACAGATGATGTTGCGGAATATTTTTTTTGTCTAAAATTTTTTGCGACATGGGTGTTGTTGCGAAAGAACTTATGCAACATAGATGATATTGCAAAAAATTTGTTAAGATGGCACAAGCATGCGTCGCGCGCGGACTGAGTCATGTGGTGCCACGAATAAGGTGTTTTGCACTAAGATGTACATTGTGCATCGTCAGATGAAACTTGGATCTGACGGCTGCACGAGCGGCGGAACGTGATGCGTGATCGGCCGGCTGATGCTAATCATTTCCCTAAGATTTATGTAAGAATATTTTTGAAGTATAAATTTATTGTGTGATTCTGATTCAAAGAAATGTTCTTTTGCTAAACACAGCAGACGAGGATTAAAGTTTTAAATTTTATTCCCTCTTTCCTCCCTCTATTAATCTTCATACCTAGTAAGGTGTGTGTGCACGAAAGGAAGTACAAATCTAGCTAGTTAAGCTAGTTCAATGGTTAAGTACCCAACCAAATAATCAAGTGCTTGGTGATGACTTCCTGTACTCGAGTGAGACGGCAGCGAGCAAATTGGACTTGAAAAAAAAAACCTCCCATGTCGCTCCCATGGGGCGACGGGGAAGGCGCCCCTAGATCTCCGTCGCAATTCTCCCTCCTCCTCCTTCTCCACCACCAGGGGGCGCTGCCAGGCAAAGCATGATAGGCATCGGCGTCGGCGGGGCCTTAGCATCCTCTCGCACGTGGGGGTGGCGCGGGCCGGCTTCCCTGTGGCAGGACGCGGCGCGGCAATGCTCTGGGGCAGTGGCGGCATACATGAAAGGATGCAGAGCGATGAGCAGCTTGGGTTTATATAATATATTTCAGGTATTCAATGCATTTTCAGCTATTTAATAGACTTAAATCCAATTTTAACTGAATGTACATTAAAAACGGCCAAATATGGTGAAAACATACCATTAAAGTTCTTTGTGATCTTTATACCAATCTTACAAAATTAACTAAAAATGTATAATCGTAGCTCAAATTTAAATTATATCCAATTAAATACATTTTTATTAACAAAAAGTCTAATGTATAGCATATAATAAAACCAACGGTCATAAAAAACAACACAATAAAAATAAAAAGATTACAGCAAATTAACCAAAATATCTGCATCTTTTGAGCAGTGGCGGACAATGGTAGGTGCTCACCGAAGCTGAAAGAAATATCAGTAGCAGGCCCTCTTGTGGCACCTGCCGCTAGTAGGAGTGTCACATGCTTAACCAGCCCCCCAAACAACCAGTGGCGGGCAAGAAAAGAGGCCTGCCACTGGTACCTTAATACCAGTGGCGAGCCTCGTTTTTCACCTGCACTGGTATCTGGCCAAAAATATCAGTCGTGAGGTTTTGAATATGCCCACCACTAATGTGACCCCATCTGTAAACATTTTTCTAGTAGCCGTCATGCTTTTTCCTCCGTTGTACTAGGCTTACAATGTACTAAGTCGAGCCCCCGATATTTTACACTCGGCATATGGGGTTATATTCGGCAACATGTTGTTTTCCGGTAGTGATTAGCGAGTGTGTTATGTAGTTGCACGGGTGTGTAAGGGTTGGTGTTGGTTCATAAGTGAGGCCATGCTTCTATATCACCGATAACATTCGTCTTGGCCATATAGATAATATAGGAAGAATTATATTTGTATCTTACGGTGAAGCAAGCATGGGTTACGATCAGAGAGGAGGAGGACGGAGATTCATTCGCAACGATGCAAAAGGTAGAATGAGGTGAAGGAAATGGGAAAGAAGGTACTTTAGGTCTTACATTGCGGTAACTGATAGTTGAGCTTAAGGGTATATGTTTTCCGTGAGGCATGAGACAGGAGGAGGGGTGGAACTAGAAAGGAGAAGAAAACCAACACATGAAGAATACATCACTACAAGCCAAGGGGTGGCTAGAGATCAAGGAATTGTTAAAAATATATCAAACTTAATTATATTGGGCTTGCTAAAACTCAGTCAACTGATATTTAACCAAGTCTCGGTCGACTGCATAGCTATTAGATCTTCACATGGATATTCGTGATGGATTGAGCACCGTCCAATTGACCGCACGACATTTTGTCACATCCTTTGCAACATATCTTCCTATTGGTTGCAACATCTGTTTGCTGGTTGTAGCATATGTCGTCTCACCGGACACAACATCTGCCCTCGTTGATTGTAGCACATCGTCATGCCAGTCGCAACATCCGCCATTGATGGTTGCAACATTTGGCCACAACGGCTATAGCATCTGTTATCGTTGCATGCAACACTCGCAACATATTTCGTCGCCGATTGCACATCTAGTTGTGCCGCTCGTAACACCACCACTACGCTTGGTTAACAATACTTGTTGTTTTGCCGATATTTGCAGCTTCATTATTTTTCTCTTTACCTCCAAAGGGAAACTCGTACGGCTCAAGTAGAAATACACAAAATTTCAATACATAAAGTTGAACATAATAAAATGAGAAATTGAAAGATTTCGTGGAAATTGTTTGTTTGGATTTCCCAAAAAGCTAATTATGGTGACGTCACTCGACTGAGTTCTAGACACACCCTAGTTATATGTTTTGTGGCAACGCATGACAATTCACTAGAAATTTCACGGGCTAGACCTGCACATGGGCAGCCTGGCACAATGGCCCGAGCCCAAAAGCCTGGCATCATGCGGGTCGGGTTCAACTTTTCTGACCCAAAAGTCCAAACGAGGGTAAAATAATAATTTTAACTGAAAAACATGTTTTTTTCAATCTAAGATTCAAGAAGGGACTCCATGAAAGAATATCAAGACTTTCTAATTATTATACATTTTTATTGTACATCTTATGTTACCTACATATACTAAAGGACTACTTAATTCTAGCGAGAATCAGATTAATAGGTCAATGCAGGGTTTAGGTAAAAATATACATAGGTAAGGTAGGTATCCAATAAATATTTATCTATCGATAATCATATATTTAAATACTCCAAAAATGATTATATTTTACTCCTATATTTAAAATGCATTGTTCACATGTTTTGGGCCTGACCGGGCCGGGCTTGGGATTTTCACTTCGGGTTTTGGTAAGCCCGGCCTGGGTATGACCAGGTTTATCACAGGCATTCTTCGGTCTCCGCCTCGATGAGCACGTGGTGGCCGGCTGGTGTGCCCATACGGCCGGATCCGCAAGTGGCGAACGAGGACTTCGTTCCCCATGCGTGGTTGGATTGAATCTGTCCGGCTGGAGTGCCCATACTTAGACATAGGCATGTGGTGGAAGAAGATGGAGGAGATCAGATCTTCTGAGCTGCCTATTCTCTGGGGAAAAAACATCGAGGAGATCAGGAGACGTGTTAGCCACTTGGCCTTCATGGTGATCGGAGCCAGCCAG
Source organism: Aegilops umbellulata (assembly GCA_032464435.1). Taxonomy (NCBI): domain Eukaryota; kingdom Viridiplantae; phylum Streptophyta; class Magnoliopsida; order Poales; family Poaceae; genus Aegilops; species Aegilops umbellulata. The sequence goes on from CP136056.1 coordinate 516,240,125, forward strand.
ACCACTTGACCACTTCAAGGAGATCAGGAGCGATGATATGAAATTAAGTAGGTACTCCCTTCGTGCCTGAATATAGGTCTTTTTAGAGATTTCAATATGTACTACATATAGATGTACTTTCTCCGTTTTTATTTACTCTGCATATTAACTTTGATTGAAGTCAAACTTATAAGTTGTAGATAACAATATGAACATTTATAGTATAACAAATTTATATGATGTAAAAATATATGCAATGATGAATCCAATGATATATGTTTGGTGGTGTATATGTTAGTATATTTTTCTACAAACTTATTGAAAGTATATAGAGTTTGACTTTAGACAAATCTAATATATAGAGTAAATAAAAACGGAGGGAGTATGTAGACATAGTTTAAAGTGCATATTCACTAATTTTGCTCCGTATGTAGTTCATATTGAAATCTCTAAAAAAATACTTATATTAAGGAACGACGGAGTATAAATTAGTCGCCGCCGTTCCGTACCCTCGTCCACCCGACCGCCTCCGCTCTCCCTGCCCTAATGCCACCAATCCTATACATTTTTTTTAAATAAAAGGCTTACGGCCCGGCGTTAAATTAATGACGCCCTGAAAACAAGTACAACAACACAACACACGAAAGCAAAAACAAGAAGAAGAAAAGACAAACAACAGATACAACAGTGTTGAGGAACAGTCACACGCCCCTGAACAACAAGCCTATCGAGCCATCGCTAGGAGTCAACCAACTGGAGCTAAGAGCACTGCCAACTCGAACAAGGGACAACCAGTAGAGGGGCCATGGATTTGCCAGCACAGGGGTGGCAAGCAGTGTCAACCAACTCCATCGCCGAAAGGAGCCCCCTGCTCCTTCGCCCTGGCTAGAAAGGTTGCCGCACCGTCGAACGAGGAGATGCTCAACACCCTAGAGCAAATTGGACACTGTTGCCGAGAACCCATAGCTACGACGCCGAACACAACCCCTCCAGCATGGCCACCAGTAGAGCACCAGCGTCGAGGCCACGCAAACCACAACACGAAGAGAAGAAGCTGCCGTCCACCACTGTACACTAACTACCACCAGATAGGGACCTAGCTCTTCAGACGGAGCCTCCAAGAAGGAAACGCCGCCGCAAAACGCCGCCACCGCCTGGCCCGGATAGGGGCCAAAGACTTTCACCCAGAGCACGGAGGAGGAGGCCACCCACAGTGACGCCTCCAAGGAGGTCAACAGCTCTCGAGAGTGTCGCCATCACCCGCACCACATCGTCGGGCAGAGCTTTCGCCGGGTATAGACCACCTACCTATACATACGGTGATGGCGCGTCGATGCAACCTTCTTCACTTGTCAAATCTTCTGGATCCAACCAACAGGACCTAGCCCAGGACCCAAGGTTTAACACATCAGTTCATCACACCATCTTACAATCTCAATTCTTATCTTGTATCATCGTTGAGCTTATACATCAGATTTTTGTTGTTTACTTGTTTTGGTTGTGTGATTTGTGACGCTATGATTCCATGAATGATTTATATCTTGTACGTCTCCTAAAAACTATTGTGATGGTGATGCAAATTATCTTGTATGAGTTCCTATTTGTGATGGAAATTTTTCCTATGTCAAACTTATCCAATATAGCTAATCGTGAGATTGTAATTCAGCAGGTATGAAGAGAAAAGCGCCGCCAAACACTACTTAGATTAATTCATTTTTAAGCCGGTTGCTTCACATTCTCAACCTACTGAAATTCTTAATGAGGACGATGTGCAGGTTACAAATCCTGGTCCAGTTGGCTGCCGGCCCGCTAACGCGTGCTCATCAGTTCATCATGCATATTGTTAAAGCTGAGGCATTCATTATATGTACCATTATGTATCTTCTTCACTGACATTCAGTATATGCATTATCTATCTTCTTTATTAGGGAATGTACCATTATCTATCAGTTATATTATCATTAATGGTTAAGGTTTGTGTATGAATATTTTTAAAGTAATTTATTGTGGGATTCTAATTCAAAGAAAGGTTGTTTATTGCTAAATATAACACGACGAGATTTGGTGTTAGATTCTTCAGATCGACTCAAGAATTTAATGGCGACGACTGCGGCTCCCGAACGCTGGTCCTTAGGGGCATGTGCACAAAGACTTTCCAACTATCATCGACAAGGTCAGGCCGACTCCGGTATGGGAGCGGCGACAGCGGCGCGTCTGCGGCTCGTTCTGACGGCGGCAATGATCGTTCAGTTGTCCATAAACCTCAATGTAATTTTTATTATGTTTGGTATGTTTTGTATTTCCGGTGAATATTTATAATAGATCTGATATCTTCGCAAAAAAAGTAACATGTATGTGCATGTGCATGAAAGGAAGTAGAAAGGTACTCGGACTCCCTCACTGATATTTTGTAAGTTTTGAGATTCCATGACCGTGTCAAAAGACTTCTTATATTACATTACAGGGGAGTAATAAGGGCCAGTTTTTTTCTGCCTTTTTTGGGGCTTTCAGAATAAGCTGCTCCCTACCCAGCTTATTCTAGAAGCCCAACCAAAATTTTCATTATAGAAGCCTAGTAGTTAAGACTTGACTAATAGGCTTCTACAATGAAAATTTTGGTTAGGCTTCTAGAATAAACTGAGTAGGGAACATCTTATTCTAGCTTATCTTAGAAGCCAGCAAAAGAACTGGCCCTAAATACTCAACCAATAAATCGAGTGCTTTGGTGATGGCTACCTGCACTTGCATGTGCATTGACTATCGGCCAATCAGATGTGCATGCATGAATCGTTGCTGGTATTGCACGTGTTTTTGGTACTCCCTCCTTTCATCTATATAGAGTCTAATACGTTTTTCGAGACTAGCTTTAATCAAATATTAAAGCAATAATATATGACATGCAACTTACAGAAAGCATACCATTAAATTCGTGTGTGAAAAAAGCTTTCAATGATATAATTTTCACACTATGCATGTCATGTACTATTAATTTTGTCCATAGTTAAAGTCGGTCTTAAAAAACGCATTAGGCCCTATATCAAACATATAAATGACGCTAGGCAACCCGCCATTCTGGAGGCATTGCGCGCGCGCTGCGTTTTTCACCGCTCGATCGACTTGCTACAGTATTAGCGGTGATCGACTTGCTACAGTATTATTTTGGCTGCTGGCGACTGGTCAATCGTTCATTGTTTTTCACGTTTGAGCCCGCTTTAGGAGAGGATGACAGATGGGGTCGTGAGCCTGGGGCCATCGAGCAGAGGGAGGGTTTGTTTAGAGCCTATGTGAATGATTGGTTGAGGGTGGGCTGTTCCTGATTGGCTAAGAGCAACGTGAGGAGGTGGATTCTCGTTGGTTTACTCGGGTGATCTCCACCCTGTTGTGTTGGTGGTCCCAGTTTTCGATTGAGCCCACATTTCAGTGTATTGGATACACGGGCTGAACTGGAGGGAAGGGGAGGAGAGAAAGGACCAATCCTCTCCCGAAACCCTAGAGCACCAGGGCCAATCCTCTCCGTCCTCCTGTAGCCCCACACCAGAACGCTCCATCCCGCCTCCTCTGCTCCTCTCACACCGCCGCCTTCTCTCCATGGCCTCTTCACAGGCGCTCGAGGGGGTGCCACTACGTTCTCGATCCAGCCGGATCGGGCGCAGGTCGCCGGCATCCGGCGCCACGCCGTGATTCTGGATTGGGCGTAGATCTCTGCCAGGAGAGTAGGAGCGGCTGCTACAGCGAGGGAAGCAGCCGAACTCGCCTGGTCGAGCCCCTACCCCGGTGGCTGCGTGCCGAGTAGGAGAGGTCGAGGATGGCTCCCATCGCCCGTCACAGGTAAGATATTTCTTCACCGTTTACTCATCTTCGCCCGGTAACCTGAGCTCATCCCCTAATTCATGTCTTCCTATTTTTTTTGTTCTTATGCAGGTAGTGTTAGCGAGGAGGAAGCTGTCCTCGAAGAGGCAACGTGGTGGATTGGCTGTCACCTCTCGTCGTCTCCTCCCAACAAGTGTAGATGAGCTCCTTCCTCTCTTGGCCCTGCTGCGATTTTATGCCGGTAGATGTGTTTGCTGCATAGCACAAACCGCGTCAGTGATCAGCACAAGCATACAATGTAGCAGTATAACGTGTCTAGACTAGACTAGACTACACTAGACTGAATGTTAGCACACAGTGTATGGTATCCACGTACTGTGATTATCAGAAACTGGGTAATAATCTACATGAATAATACTCGTGGTGTGGGTGCATCCTTCTGCACCGGGATGGGTTTGTTTTCGTTCCGCAAAAGAACTACTACATGAATAACAAGGTGCAGGTTGAGGAGCAGGGCACAAATCAACTGAATTTAATCTGCCACACAGAAGCAATTACCAGTGCTCTTGCGGCATGTGACCAGCTTCTTCGATGGGCTTCAGTTTCACCACTGATGGATTGTTTTTCTTGAACTCCTCTCCTCAGCTATCGAGAGCGGTAGGTACTTGTCCGACTCCCCCCATGCCAGCAATATTGGTTTGTCCCAGCTGCAGGAAATTGCCCAGAAGATGGTTTTTAGTACAGCAAACACACTCGATAGGTAATTTGCCTGTCTGATAGTAATACTGGGTGCATGTGATAAGACTTCAGGATAGGATGTTACCTGTAGTATGGTGTAGAAAGTGATGAAAGGTATTCATTGGAATTAATTTGGCAGCAATAGTTTATCAAGTTCTTGCCTAGCCAGCTATTTGTAGAATTTCTTCAGCTGTACTTTTGTGCCATCTCCCTCATGTAGATATGTATACTAGCAGACTAGCACGTAAATTAGTTCCATCAAAATTGAGACGTATCTATATATGATGAAGGCATTTTTTTCTTTATATTCATCGGTACCTCTTGCTGCTATAAAGAAAGTAGAAACATGGTTGATAAATAATCAGATTGTTTTGCCCATTTTTCATTTCACAATCCATTACAATTGTTATGTCCTTGCAATCATACCACTACACATGACACTTCCTAGATCTGGAACCCAACCAAAGAACAATCAAGTTTGATTCGTGCTGTTATTGGGCCTTGGAGCGATGCTGGTGTTTTTGGGCCAAGCTGCGCAGAATCTGCTCATGCTTATAAAACAAGTTTGTTAACAGATTAAATAGTCCCACCTTGCTTCTTACACCTAATTCTATCAAGTTTTAAAAAAACTAATTCTATCGATTTATATATGCCTGTAAGTATGAGAATCAACAAGCAGCCTGAGGATAAACTAACGGAGGGTTAGTTGTGTTTAGGAAAAAGTATCAACTGGTTGGCGTAATAAATAAAAGTAGTTGGGTATTGTGGGCTACGAAACGAATAATCTCAATTGAGCAGGATTGTTGTATGCTAAATGAAAAATAAAAGCGTCTGTTGTATGCCAAAAAAATAAGCAAAGGCCTCCACGGTGGCATAATTAAAATGCTATGAAACGAAGAAAGTAAATAAATGGGCACTGGTTGAACAATTTCAGTAATCTATACTAATACTATTTTCATTTAAAGGCTGAATTTTTTCACCCAGTTGCAATGCACGGGCATATGTCCTAGAAGATATTTGGAAGGCATAGTTCATGAAAACAAATGTCAGTCCTTTTTTTCTTCTGAAAAGCTCTTTTCATTCTTTTTCTCGTCTATTCTTAATGCTTGAGAATTGTTGCAGTCCGTACCATGTATCCACCGTTTCCTAAGGAGAGTGTTCCTATGCTAAAAACTGTTGTTTTGTCCTTGCAGATTTGTGTTCTATGGGATTTGTGCGGTCTAAATAGTACCGTATTTAGTTTTCTGGAAGGATGCAAAAGTCATACTTGGGCTTCCTGTTTATATTGATTGCTAAAAGGATGCAATAGTGTTTGTGCGGTGGGGAAGTGTCTTTCCCTGTGTTTACCGATTGGCCTCACCCTCTTAAGAAATCTAACCCTTGTCACCGTAAGGAAAAAGCAAAGAGTATTATGACGCCATAAAGCTTGAATTCAGAGAAGTATATGCTGAAGAACACCAGAATTAGTCTTCATGAACCATCGTCGCCTTGATGATGCATTGATGCTTCACATGTAAGTTTTCTGGTCCATGGTCAGTTGTTCTCCCATTTCAAATTTAAAACCTAGACAAGAGTTGGTTAATTGTAATTTAGGAATATGATTAGGATAGCATAATATTGTGCTACTACCTTGCTAATAGCTTTGCGAGGTAATTCAGTCAGCTATATACGTGCTTGTTTTTTGCTGTAGTGAGATCACTTATTTTAATTTAGAAAATAAAAACATGAAGTGTTGATTATAAGAATCTATCAGCACATGTTCTTAGAAAATAAAAACATGAAGTGTTGATTATAAGAATCTATCAGCACATGTTCTTAGCATGAACAAGCTCTGTAATGCACCTACTAATTAATAACATAATTGGATCCTTCGTGAGCAGCGTCTGTCAATCAAGACATGGCATGCCCGGTTTTACTTTACAAAGAGTAGTATGTGGTGCTCTAATATTTAACTGTGTTCTGGAATTGGGAAATATGTTGTTTATAGTTAAAGTGCTTGTGTGTTCACCCGCAAAAGAAAAAGTGCTTGTGTGTTGGTAAGCGGGAAAAAAATAAAAAAGGATGGAGGAAGGGAATTTCTTGATTTTCTTTTCCTTTTGTTTCTCTATTTGATAATTACTCCCTATGGTGAGAAGGTTTTGAGAATAGAAACATCCTACTCTTTGATCCCTTTTAGTGTGAACGACTCAGATGGCAAGCACGGCTGTCCGATCCTCGCTCTATTGGTTGTGTGTCTGGCTTCCCTGTGCGCTGCGCCACGCGCGAGTTTGCGGCTTGTGTGCTGCTGCTGCTGCTGCGTGTATGGTGTGTTGGCTTGATGCGCGCGTGTGTGTGCGCGCACACTAGCTAGGTGAGGATCACTGGCTCACTACTCTCTCTGTAGCTTCTTCCAGAAAAAAAATACTTTGCCTCTGGTCTGCATCATGCTTCTATCATCTTTCCAAGCAAGTAGATGTTTCCATCCAAGATCAAGAGATAAAAGGTCCTTGCATGTATATACTTTTAGATGACACATGACCTCTTTATTATGAAAATCATGTGGCCTTGTGATGCCCCGACCCTTTTCTTCAGAAATTTGTGATGTGTTTATGCATGTCTGTGTTGCAATGTGCATAGGAGCATGATTTGTTCTGGCACTTTAGGCATTAGCACGCCTATAATACAGGTCTTGAGTCTACGAAATTTCCTATACATTGTGTGTGTGTGTGTGTGCTTGAAGTGGCAGTGCTTCTGTCTAATAGGGTGGGTTTCCATTTCTTTTGACAAGAGGGCAAAATCATTGCTCTTTCCCAGATTATGTAAATCAGATGTACGGGGCTCCAAACTCCCAGTGCCATTTGTCGTTTTTGTGTTCTGATTTTTACTTGAGTGCCTTTCGACCGATGGTACTATGGAGAGGTGACATTAGCACGATTGATGGTTTGATTCTCTCCTGTCGACTACATCTCGTTCCTCTATATGTCAATATATCAACAAAACAGGAGATCTAAAATATCATTGTTTTATGGAGTTCACATATTATTGAAGATTTTTGCTGCCATGGAATTGTGAGATTGGTAGACAGTCAAGTGTATTTATAACTGGAGTTAAGAGCTCAAAATCCTTCTAACTTTTCTATTGACTGTATTTTCTTGAAAGCTTTGAGAGAATAACAAGTACTGTTAGTCATTCTCTGACATGTATAATATTACAATACTGGAGATGTGAATGGATGGAGTTCATTTAGTAGAGTATTAGTAGATGATGATTTCTTTTCTTCGCAGTCAACTGGTGTATATCCTGATATGTTAAGTCTATTCCCGAATTAATCTGTAAAGTAGCCTTAACAATTATACAGTCTCTCTGTGTATTAGTGCTCTGTTTTCTCTGTTTTTTGGTCAGCTGGAAGAAATCAGTTTGTCATAACATGCTAGAAGAGTTTATTTACCTGCACTATTGCTTTTATCAGTTAGTAAAGATATATTGTCTTTGTAAGGTAGCCTACAAGCCTGGAAGCATTGTATGTAAGCTGATACCCTCTGATGAATATTCATTTGTCAACTAATGCATGACCATACTAGAGAAGTGCACGCCATGCACACACAAGGACCCTAACAGGTTCTAAATGTGTAAGTGGACAATCTTTAAATACCTGGATGATTATTCCGCATAAACAAAGTCATGTTGTAATTTTTAACACAGGAACCAAGCAGTGTCCCATAACACAAATAGCTATTGTTTGTGTTGAGTAGCAAATTCACTCATTAGTTATGGGGCATCCAAAAGAGCAAACACCAATGCGGTGAGACGTACCTGTTCCATATAACCATGCGGAACGTATAATAAATCCTTTCACCTTGGCGAGGCACTGTGATCAACGGCCTAGCACAAGCATGCCATAGCTCTAGGCATACAATTCAAGGGACCTTTCACCTTAATTTATAGCTAGAACTCCCTACACAAAGGATTCTTTATGTGAACTAAGCATACAATTCAAGGGACCTTTCACCTTAATTTATAGCAGCAGATTCTAACACTTGATCATGAGTTAATTTAACCAGTATTACTATATAAACTGGTACTGCATCAGGGATCCATCAGTTACCTGACGTGGTAGCACCAATTTACAATATAAGGAGGCTGCTACAAATCATCCAGCTGATGCCAGGAAATTTTTAAGCCGCCTTGCCGACCGTTTGATCGGCCCAATTGCACCGTCCGATCCATTCCTTCCTCTGAGCCTGTGGAATAGTCAACACACGCACGACTCTCTCACATCGCACAACCCGCCCCCTTCTCTGCTTCGACCTCACAGCACTTGAAGTCGCCGCGTGAGTGCTGCGATGCAGCACCGGGAACGGCGACAAGTGCTACAATCGGAGCACGGGGAGCTGCCGGCGACTGCTGCCGCCTTGCGTGATGCGTTGCAATAGCACAACGAGCGGCGCCGCCTCTGACCTCGTTCGAGCTGCGTTGTAGCACCGACGGTGAGCACTGCGTCGGGGCACAGGGAGCCGCTGTGCGAAGCTCCACTACGGCACCGAGCTCCGAGAGAGCCGCCGGCGAGCGCTGCACTTCAGCACCGGCAACCGCCCGCGTGAGTGCTTCATCGGAGCACGGGTTGCTGTTGGCGAGCGCTCCGTTGCAGTAGCGCCAGCATGCCGACGAGTTGCATCACAACACGGTGACCGTGGACGAGATGCTGCATCGCCTTGGCCGAGCTGCTGCATTGCAGCACCCACGAGAGTCGAGGAGTGATGCATCACATCGCCAGCGACGGCTACTCGTCCCCTGCGTGTTGCGTCACAGGAGTGCGCTGCGCGTCGCCTCATGGGGTTGCAGCATCACAACGGTGTGTGCGGCGGGTTGCAGCAGGTTGTGGGCGCCGTCGCTCCTTCTGGGTTGCAGCAATGTGGGTGGCTGAACGGCGTCTCCATGGGAGCCAGAGATGGGGGAAAGGGGGAAAACAGGAGCGAGGAGGGTGTGGAGGAGAAACACCGTGCGAAGAGATAAGGCAGGCTCGAGGGGAAGCAGTCGATGGACCCAAGGGGACACGTGTCCAGCAACCTGCACGGCTTGCTTTCACTGTTTTCATCCTGCTGAATACATCGTTTTCCATAATATAACCACAAGATTTTATTTCTTGAAATATGGGAGCCGCACCACCCTGTTCCATTTCATCGATGAAACAAGATTTTTACAGCATGTAAGAGACCAGGGTGGGCATAACCATGAGAAGTTGAAGATAAAAACACGCTGTGTTAATTTAGCATCGAATTTGAGAATTTGAGGTGAGGTCATTAAATTGAGCATTTCTTTCCCCATTGGACAGGTTGGAATTCGCAAACATCCAAAAGAAAAGGAATAGATGGTGTATTAGCAAACTATCAAAAATAGAATCTCTCTCTCTCTCTCTCTCTCTCTCTCTCTCTCTCTCTCTCATCAAGGCAGCACAAAAGCGCCAAACAATCAATCTAAACAACAATATTGCCAAAATTTACTTTTCGCTAGAAAACAATGCGGAGTTGCCTCGAATTATACCCAAATCCACGTCTCTACTTCCTTCGCATCCACCCAGTAGCTCATTACTCTCTAGGGAAGCTCAGTTCAGGCAGAGCAAGCTGATGAAACACATGACAACCAGAAACAGAAAGTGAAGCAAAGGAACCGAACCTGAGGTGACGGAATTCGCCATCTCCGCCGTCCAATCTGAATGATAATCAGACAGAATTGAGCAGCGTGGGCCGATATGGTCGCTCCATGCGCAGCTCCAAGGATCTTGCCCCACTCCGCAATCATGGCGACGGCAGTGCGGTGTACGCGCGACACTACGACGACGAGCACAAGGCCATGGAGGCAGCACCGCATCTAGGCGGAGCTCAAGTAGGTGTTTCACAGGTCCATCATGGGTGGTGGGTGTCGGCAGAGCTTACGGGTGGTTGCGGCAGTGCGCGTGTAGGATCTAGAAGTGGGTGTGTCTAGAGGGGGGGGGGGGGTGATTAGACACTTAGTACTAAAGTTGCAGTTTTTAAGCCTTTTTGGTTTGAGTGAAGTTTTAGGCACAATTTCAACATACACAATACATATCAAGCAAGCATGCAAAGAGTATATAGGCAGCGGAAAGTAAAGCATGCAACTTGCAAGAATGTAAAGGCAAGGGTTTGGAGAATTCAAACGCAATTGGAGACACGGATGTTTTTCCTGTGGTTCGGATAGGTGGTGCTATCCTACATCCACGTTGATGGAGACTTCAACCCACTAAGGGTAACGGTTGCGCGAGTCCACGGAGGGCTCCACCCATGAAGGGTCCACGAAGAAGCAACCTTGTCTATCCCACCATGGCCATCGCCCACGAAGGACTTGCCTCACTAGCGGTAGATCTTCATGAAGTAGGCGATCTCCTTGCCCTTACAAACTCCTTGGTTCAACTCCACAATCTTGTCGGAGGCTCCCAAGTGACACCTAGCCAATCTAGGAGACACCACTCTCCAAGAAGTAACAAATGGTGTGTTGATGATGAACTCCTTGCTCTTGTGCTTCAAATGATAGTCTCCCCAACACTCAACTCTCTCTCACAGGATTTGGATTTGGTGAAAAGAAGATTTGAGTGGAAAGCAACTTGGGGAAGGCTAGAGATCAAGATTCATATGGTAGGAATGGAATATCTTGGCCTCAACACAAGGGTAGGTGGTTCTCTTTCAGAACATGTAGGTTGGAAGTGTAGATGTGTTCTGATGGCTCTCTCCATGAATGAAGAGGAGGTGGAGGGGTATATATAGCCTCCACTTAAAATCCAACCGTTACACACAATTTACCAATCTCGGTGGGACCGAATCAACAAACTCGGTCGGACCGAAAAGGTAAACCTAGTGACCGTTAGAGATTTTCGGTGGGACTGACATGCATCTCGGTAGGACCGATATGGTTAGAGTTTGGGCATAACATAATCTCGGTGAGACCGATTACACAAACTCGTTGAGACCGATTTGGTAATTAGCTAACCAGAGAGTTGGTCAGGCAAACTCGATGGGACCGATTACTAAACTCGGTTAGACCGATTTTGGTAATGAGTTACCCAGAGAGTTTGCATTGTAATCTCGGTAGTACCGATTGCCTAAACTCGGTGAGACCGATTTGGACAATGGACATACTCAGTGAGATTGCAATCCCATCTCGGTGAGACCGAGATCCCTATCGGTAGAACCGATTTGCTAGGGTTTGGCAGTGGCTTATGACATATGAAACTCGGTGGCGCCGGATAGAAAGAATCGGTATGACCGAGTTTGGCTTAGGGTTTAGGTCATTTGTGGAAGTGGGAAAGTAGTTGAGGATTTTGGAGCATACCATTAAGCACATAAAGCAAAGGGCTCATTAGGCAACACCTCATCCCTCCTTGATAGTATTGGCTTTTCCTATGGACTCAATGTGATCTTGGATCACTAAAATGTAAAATGAAGAGTCTTGAGCTTGAAGCTTTAGCCAATCCTTTGTCCTTAGCATCTTGAAGGAATTCCCACAACCTTTAGTCCATGCCACTCCATTGTTGAACTTATCTAAAATATACTAGATAAAAACGTTAGTCCAACAAGAGATATGTTGACATTAATTACCAAAACCACCTGAGGAGCACTTGTGCTTTCAATCTCCCCCTTTTTGGTAATTGATGGCAACATACATCAAAGCTTTAGATTAAGATAAAAGGAATAGCAAGTAAAGCTTTGGAAGAACATGTAACAAACATAGGCTCCCCCTACATGTATGCAATCATGTGGATATAACATGTGGAAGCATGTGAGAGCATAGTTATGACAGAGTAGGCAATGTGTTACATGTATCTTGGCCATATGCATCAGAGCAAAAGATTATTAAGAGAAATACCTTCATGCTTATGAGTCCTTCTTGCAAACAGTATGTACAAAAGCAAGAATTCCTCATACTCATGATTCTGATGCATATATTTACCTTGTAGTCTTGAGTTGGCTTAGGATGAACCTGCACCAACAAGGTTAGATAACACAGGTACATCCACTAGCCAGAGCAAACCAACGAAAACCACAAGAATACCAAGACTGGGATGACATGTAGAGAGTGAGTACAAGGTACCACATTAGATTAGACATGTCCCCAAGAGTAAAGATATGCAATGAATTTGAATGATTTCTTTCCCTTAGATGTCTTGCTCCCCCTAACTTTGACATGGGATATTTGGAGAAGATAGGGAACGGAAATTTAGAGCTGAAATATATGAATGAATAGAACATAATGCAAATGAGCACATATGAACATGTCTTTCCCCCAAAAAGACATGTGGCGTCTCTCCTCTTGAATATCAAGCATCTGGGATCCTTGAGTGTTCTCTCCCGCTGGAGATCTCTTTCTCCCTTGAAGATGATAAGCTTTGATGTGATCTCTCTCTCCCCGTTTGACATCAATTTCCAAGAAGGTTTTTTTGGATTCTGTCGAATGGGTTTGGTCCTTGAGTTTCAGCAAAAAGCAATGAATAAAACTGTGATGCTTGTAGAGGATAAGATTCATCGAGTGGAGCTGGATTAGAATAAATATAGAATAAGTGGCAAATTGTTTTTCCTGTTGCGAAATCGGTGGCACCGAGTGACATTTTTCGGTGGTACCGAAAGGATCTGGTTGGACCGAAAACAACAATCCGGTGAAACCGAGTTCACTACAGAGAAAACATTTGTCACCTCAGCTCAGTAGTCAAATAAGATCTCACAAAGATTTGCAATGAATTAACTGAAAGATTTGCAAAGAATTTGATGCAGAAATATGCAGAACAAGAATCAAAGAAAATGGAAGTTCTAGATGAAGGTTTTTTTGTTGAAAAAGAGGGAACCAAATATGCAAGGGACAAATGCAATAACAAAAGAACACAAGAGAACTTCATCTAGAATTGGGCGGTGACATAGTCACCTATGTTAGAGTATATTGACTTAGGAGTCAAGTGAGAACACTTGATCATGGGTCATACTCATCGTTTAAGCTCAAAATGGGGTTACCATTTTTCGTTTAAGCATTTTGATGTATTCACATCTTGTTGAGTTGCTTTGACTCATGACTTGGAGTAAAGCTTCTCTAAGATGGAATATCATACCTTGGGAGGTGGTGTGGGTCTTGCTCATGTAGTTGAACTTGTGTGGGTGCTCGAAGTTGATGTAGCTCATCATGAGTTGGGAGCACCCCTTGGAATTTGAGTTCATCTTCCTACATGGGTTAGTTCTTGCAAGGAAAAGTGTCGGGGGTTGGGTACGACATATGCCAACGGATGGCTTATCATGGTGGGGGCGAGTAGAACGTCGCCGGTGCCTGGAAGCGGGATGAGGCGTAGACATGCACGCCGGCGGATCTTACCCAGCTTCGGGGCTCTCCGGGGAGATAATACCCATACTGCTGCTCTGCGGGGTCTCCGCATGGTCACTATGGTGATATGTGTACAAAGTTGCTCCTCGAGCTGTGTTCTAGAGGTAGGAGAGGGCAAGGCTAGCTCTCTCCCTTCTGTCTAGTGGTCAAAGGATCCAACCCTTCGCATGGGTGTTCCGGGGGGTTTATATAGGCCTACCCCCCCGGGGGTACAATGGTAATCCGATTGGGCGCGGGTCCCAGCTTCCTGTCTCTCAAGTGGCCGTCTTCTCCGCCGACTCCTGGGGCCCGCCGCTGGTGGGCCCCGCCGGCTGACCTGGTCACTGTAGCCGCGCTTCTGATGACGTCGTCTTGGTCACGGGGTCGTGGCAACAGTGCCGCCGTCCGGCGGGCGATCACTGTGCCCACTCCCCGTCTTATCTGGTTAATGGCGTGCGGGGCCCATGGGAGGAACGGGCCGACTCCTGGAGGCCGACTCCCACAGGGTCCGTCTTTGGGCGCTCTCGCAGTCTTCTATCTCCCCCGCTGACTGGCGGGGCCCGCCGTCTCCAGGCCGTACTAGCGGGCCAACGTGGGAACAGGGTTCCGCCGCTGGGGCGGACGTCAGGGCCGGTATGGCCACAGTGCCGCGCCGTACCGAAGATCTCCTCCGGTACGTCGCACTGTAGCCATACCCGCCCTTGGTAATCAGGGTAGGGGAGGGCCGTACTCCGGCCATCCCCAGTCCCATCCTTCTTCTAGAAGGCTGAAGGTGGCGAAGTCGTGGGCCGACTCCCCATAGTCGGCATTCCTGGAGTCGCCAACTGGGAGTCGGCTTATGTCGTAGCCGTCTTCGAGATTCAGCCGGGAGTGGGCAGTCGGCGATGCTATAGCCGACCCTCAGAGTCGGCCCTTTGTCTTGGGATCCTTTGAGGGGCGAAGCCGGCCCCGATGTCTTGGAAGGTTCTGGGCCTCGGGTTTGCCTACCCGTGGCCCATTACTCCGACAGTAGTCCCCGAAGCTGGTGAGGCGCCGAGGGATGCACCAAGGGGCCTCAACAGTTTCCTCCTTCGAGGAGTTGGTGCCGTAGCTCGCCTGCCGTCTTCCTTCGTGCCGATTATCAGGAGGCGATTCTGCTCCGGCCGTCTTCGTCGAGCCGTCTCTCAGAGGTCGGACTTGCCTTCAAGTCGCCTTGCTCTTCTTTAGGTACTTTGAAGATCGTGGCGGGACGCAAACGGCGTGCTTGAGCTACACGGCCGCCGCGTGGCCGGGCAAGCCTGCCAGCCCACGCGCGCGACAGGACAGGCCCGCGGGCGAGGCCCGCCACTACCGCGCCTCGGCCCTCGAGCGGATCCGCTGCGGCCGCGCGGGCGGTTAGGCTTCTGGCGCAGTAAATGCGCGCGGTAACTCCGCGTGGTCAATCGTGGGGGTCGTGGGGGCGTGGGCGCAGTTAATCCCACGACGCCCCCTCGGCTCTTCAGCCCGTAAGCCTATAAGTAGGCAGAGGGAGCGGGGCGGCGAAGCACGCGCGCCCGCTCTCCTCTGCTTCCTCCCGTTCCTTCTTCTTCCTTCTTCTTCTCACTGCTGCCGCGCCGGATCACGCCCTGCTCCCGGCGATGAGCTCTTCTTCCGCCGCCGCGCCCGCCGCCGTCCGCTCCGGCGTGTGGGACGGCTCTGAAGTTGACGACGACACCATCGAGTTTCTTCGCAGGACGCGCCGCATCCCCAACGCGAACCTCGTGCAGGCCCGCGCCCCGCCGCCGGAGGAGGTGTCGCCGGCGCCTGCGGAGGGTGAGCGCGTCGTGTTCCGCTCCCACCTGACGCGCGGCCTGGGGCTGCCGGCGAGCGGATTCTTCCGCTTGTTCCTGGAGTTTCACGGCCTCCAACCGCACCACCTTACTCCAAACACGGTGGTGCTGTTGGCGGCCTTCACCTTGCTCTGCGAGGGATTCCTCGGTGTTCTCCCCACCATCGAGCTGTGGGGGGAGTTTTTCCATTCTAAGCTCGGTACGCATGTCGTCGGCGTGCCAGCCCAATGCGGCGCCTTCATCATGCTGCGGAGGTCGACTGCCGACAACCCATTCCCGCCATCCAGCTGATCAAGTCGGTGAAGATGTGGCAGCGTTCTTACTTCTATGTAAAGAACGTCGCCGCAGACGGCGACTGGGTCAACCTGCCGGCCTTCGAAGCTGGCGCGCCGGCTGGGAGGCAGCCCAACTGGTCCTACCGCGCCAAGACGCTGACTCCGGCTGGAGCCGCCGCCGTGCAGCGACTTCGGGTGTTGACGCAGTCAGCCGGCCTGACTGGGGCCGACTTGCTGGCCGCCTTCGTGGCGCGCCGAGTTCTGCCGCTCCAAAGCCGGCCTCATCTGATCTGTCAGATGAGCCGCCACCGGGACCCCAGTCGGACGTGCACCAAAGATCTTCCTCACGCGGAGGTTGCAGACACGGTGAACTTCATCGCGAACTGCGGCCTCTCGGGGGACTGGCAGTTTGGCATGGAGCCATACTCGCGCGCCAACCCCCCGTCGGTGGTAAGTTGCTCTTTTCTTCTCTTTCTCTTTTTCAGCCGAATCCGGCTTCTGCTCTTTATTTCTCTTAACCTTTGAACCAGAACTCTCTTCTCCAGCCCTCATCTGGCGCCACGGGGCCGCCTCGCCAGTTCGCCTCTGATCGAGCAGAGAGTGATGTCGACGACCCCGACTTGGGGGCGGCGGCATTGGAGGCCGACGCCGAAGGAGGCGGCGAAGGAGAAGAAGGCGGCCTGAGGCCCTCGGCCACCTTCGCCGACTGGCCCGTCGGCGAAGAGGGGGAAGTCGCCCCGCACCACCAGCCGAGGCAAGACGGCGCGAGGAAGCGCCGGGCCAGGCCAAGTTCCCTCGGAGGCCGGGAGAAGAAGTTTAAGGGGGCAGCCGCCGCGACTAAACGGGAAGAGGCGGCCGCGAAGGCCCAGCGCTTCCGTAAGGAAGTGAAGAAGCCGCCGCTGTCCTCTGCGTGAGTGCCCCTACTTCTCTGTCTTGTTTTTGTCTTCTGGTGGGTTTAGTCTGAGTTTTTACATGTGCTCCTCGCTTCAGAGATCCTCTCACCCTAGGGAGGGTCGCCGCCGCCTCCATCAGGGGGTCGGTGGAGTCGTCCGCCACGACTCGGCGCATCGACCCAGCCGACGACCTCCGGGAGGCGACGGAGCGGAACGCGCAGGAGAAACGCGACGAGGATGAAGCCGCCCGTCGGAAGAAGGCGGAGGCCGAGAAGACGGCCGCCCCCGCCCAGCAGGGTCTCGAGGGAGCCGGAGCCGCCGCCGCGGCCCAAGAGCGGGCCGAAGAAGCCGCGCGCCGCCAATCGGCGCTGCTCGTTGTTCCGTTGAACTCGGCGCCGCCTCCGGTTTATATGGAGCGGTCTGGAGAAGCCGACGGGTGTACGCCATTGCGGAGAGGGAGGGCGGCGAGATCCCCAGGCGAGACCCGGTGGGGCCGCCACCACCGCCCCCGCCGTCATTGGGGGGCGCAAAGGATAAACAGTCGGCGGAACCGCCGGTACCGCCGACTACAGACGAAGCCACGACGAACTTGCTTCTTCAAGTCGCCCTGCCAACTCGCCGCCGGCTGGAGAAGGCGACTTCGGCACCACGCCCTCTGGAGACCGAAGCGGCCAGCTCGGCCACGCCGGAGGTCGAGGTGACGAGCTCCGCGCCCGTCGGGTGGGCGCGAGGAGGCGGCACGGGCCCGCTGAACCAGGCGCTCCTGGACGTCCAGGCGAAGCTGCGAGCTGAAAGCGACGCCATCCAGCACTGCACAAAGGCGCACCTAGCGACACGAGCGGCTGTCCGGGTATGTTCCTTCTGACTTGTTTTTTCTTGTTCTTCTCTGTGGGGGCGCGCCAGCGCACCCACTGGGTGTAGTCCCCGAGTTCCAGGTCGGCTGCTGAGCAGGCGGGTTGGAACTCTAACGGCGAATTCCAAACGCTTATTCTTTTTGAAATGCTCACTGTAGGACTACCACAACCTCCGAGCCACCGTCTTCAACCGAAATGTTGAAGAGCTGGGCAAGCGGACTGCCGACTTGTTGGAGAGCCGGAGTAAGTTTGCTTCTTCGCGGGGGTGCGCTGGCGCACCCGCGGGCTGTAGTCCCCGAGATTCGGGCCGACTGCTGCGCAGTCGGGCCGGATCTTCTTGGCGACCTTTTCTGATGACTTGTGTCCTTTTTCTTTTTTCTTCAGAGACCAACGCCGTCCTTCAGGAGCAGCTGGGCGCTGCTAACACCGCCTTGCGCGCCAAAGAGGCGGACTGCAGCAAGCTTGTCACAGAGCGCGACCTGCTGGCCGCGCAGCTGGCGGAGCAGAAGGAGCTGATCAAGAAGGTGCAGGAGGGGGCGAAGGACAAGGAGGCTGAACTCCAGGCCGAGTTCGAGGTCGAACGCTCCTCCTGGACTGATAAGGAGGAGATGCTGAATTCCGGCTTCCACGAGATTGAAGATATCGTCGATGGTAAGTTTTCTTTGCTCGCTTTCTTTGAGCGGCCGACTGTGGGTCGGGCCGACTCTTGCTTTTTCTGACTTGCTTCTTTTTTCGTCTTTGGCAAACTTCTTCCCGAGTTACGCACAAACTGCCGTTCAAGCCATCGAGGCTGACCGTGAGGCCCGGAGGGCGGCCGGCGAGGAGGTTGCTGTCAACGCCCCCCGGACTCTTGACGAACAGCTTCTGAGCATCGAGGCTCGTCTACGGCCGGCTCACCGGATGTTGCGCCGGCTTCAACGAGTCAGCGCCCAGGCGATTGCTGCCTTGTGGCCGGAGATGCCGGTTCTGCGCACTCCCAGTCGGACTGCCGACTGGCTGGAGGTCGCAACAGGCCGTTTGGAGGCTTGGAAGGGCTCCTTGGCACGTGCCGGGGCACGTTGTGCCTTGGAGTTCGTCAAGGCGTGGTATCTAGACCTGAGTCTGGACTAGCTGGCCACGCTCCGAGCTGAGGCCCAGCCGGAACTGGCAACCATGGAGGATGACTTCGTCAAGCGTGCCGCGGCGATCGCCGAGTACGTCGACACCAGCGTCTTCATTCCTGAGCGTGCTGACAACGGCGAGGAGGCGCCGCCGGAGTGGTTTGGGATGAACCCGAACTACGGCGAGGACTCGGCGGAGGTGATTGGCTCCAGCGTCGAGGAAGAAGACGAGGTGGAAGCCGGTGGCGAGACGGAGGCGCCAGAAGCCGGAGCGGGCGACCAGCCTCAGCTCGACCGAGCCTCCAACAACGAGCCGCGCCCAACTACGCCAGCTGCTGCTGGAGGTGATCAAGCCGAGTCTGCCCAACCGGCTGCCCCGACGTCCGACACCGCCATCTCCGCCGAGCCCCCAAACCCGTCTGCCGCTTCATAAGCCGCCGTCTTGCTTTACTTATCTGCTTAGTAGTTTCTCGAAGACTTTGTTAATTCGCACATTTCCACCCACTGGGTGTATTTTGAACATCTGTTCATGGATTCGGCCAATGGCCTTTGTGGTGTAAATATTTGTCTAGATTCTATCGTTTCTTGCTTGTTGCTCTTTAGGCTTTTTTTCCTTTTGCCGCCTTCCCTTGGGTGCCGTCTTTGCCAGTCGGACAACCGCTCCGTGGACTGCCGCTGGACCAAATACCTGGCCGCCTTGGGAAGGCAAGTACTTAGCCGTTCGAGAGTTTTTGTAGCAAGTCGGATAGAAAGACGGCAAGCCGACTACTCGGAGTCGGTTTGTGAGGATCAGCTGAAAAGCCGGCTCGGGCTATGTTTCTACGCTTTGAATCCTTAGCCTTTTTTCGTGCGAGCGCCTATTCTACCTTACTCCGGCCCACCAGTCAGTCGCTCTGCGAGCTGTGGCTTTGGCGGGAGTCGGCTTAGGCGCCGCGCACTACTTGTCTGACCGCAGGAAGCGTTTTCATAGCGCGAGACGGCAAGTCCCCGGGCCGACTGGTCGAGCCCGGGGTCAAGCGGCATAAAGAGTGTCGTACTCGGAAGCATAATTCTTATCATACAGATAACAAAAGGGTCAGTCCCCGAGTCCGTCTTGGGGGCCCCAGAGTCTTGGTACTTCAAATAAAAAAGGGGGGCGTGATACATACTGCATCAGCTGTAAAATCTTCGAAGAAGATTCGCGTTCCATGGTCGCTCCGTCTCTTTGCCGGAGTCGTCCCTCTTGCGTGCTCGGGGCGTCTGAGCGTCGATCAGGTAGTAGGAGTCGTTGCCCAGCACCTTGCTGATGATGAAGGGGCCTTCCCACGGAGCCGACAACTTGTGCTGGCCGGCTGTTCGCTGGATCAGCCAGAGCACAAGGTCGCCCTCTTGGAAGGATCTCGGCCTGACCTTCCTGTTGTAGTAGCGACGTAGGCTCTGCTGGTAGATGCTGGACCGGCTGAGTGCCAACAGCCGGCCCTCTTCCAGCAGATCGACGCCGTCTTGTCGTGCTTCTTCTGCTTCCTCCGCGGTGTACATCGTGACTCGTGGGGAGTCAAACTCTATGCCCGTTGGGATGACGGCTTCAGCACCATAAACGAGGAAGAAGGGCGTGAAGCCGGTTGACTTGTTTGGAGTCGTACATAGACTCCAGAGGACGACCGGCAACTCGTCAAGCCAACAGCCGGCCGAACGTTCCAACGGTTCGACCAACCGAGGCTTGATGCCGGACGGGATGAGGCCATTCGCTCGCTCCACCTGGCCGTTTGACTGCGGGTGGGCAACGGACGCTAGGTCCAGTCGGATGCCCTGTGTCGCGCAGAAACAGGCCAAGGCGCCTTTGGCAAAGTTGGTGCCATTGTTGGTGATGATGCTGTGTGGTATGCCATACTGAATTGTGATGTCTGAGATGAAAGTCACGGCAGTCGGACCATTCAACTTCTTGATGGGCTTCACCTCTATCCACTTGGTGAACTTGTCCACCGCGACAAGTAGATGAGTCAGGCCGCCTCGTGCCGTTTTGAAGGGTCCCACCATATCCAGGCCCTATACTGCAAAGGGCCATGCGATGGGGATAGTCTTGAGTGCTGAAGCCGGCTGGAGCGGCTTGGAGCGGAACTTCTGGCACCCCTTGCATTTCTGGACCAACTCTTTGGCCTCTTCCAGGGCAGTCGGCCAGAAAAAACCGTGTCTGAAAGCCTTGGCGACGAGTGCCCTCGAGGCCACATGGTGGCCGCACTCGCCCTGGTGGATATCTTTGAGAATTGCTTGGCCTTGATCCGACTCAACGCAGCGTTGATGAACACCGGTGACGCTGCGCCTAACTAGCTCTCTGTTGATTATGGTATATGCTGCTGCTCGGCGTTGTATTTGCCGAGCTAAGGTTTCGTCAGGCGGCAGCTCCTTGTTCACCAGGAATTGGAGGATGGGTTGGGCCCATGAGGGTGCTGCTATCTCTTCTACTGTCAAAGCTGCGACTTGGACGCGAGCGGCTGGGCTGGGAGTCGGCGGGCTGGAGTCCGCAGCCGCTTGCTGGATTAACGAAGTCCCCGAGCCGACTGGAGCAGTCCCCGGTCCGAGTTCTGGAGTCTTCTCTCTGGCTGCCGCAGTCCCCGGGCCGAGTTCCGAAGTCCCCGGGCTGGCTGCAACTGCGGTACTCTTGAGATCATCTGCAACGGGTCTTGTGCTGTTTGCTTGGGCTCTCGGGCTGGATCCGGCTTCTTCAGGGGGAGTCGGCACAAAAATTGAATCTGACTCTGGTGAGGGCTTGATGGACGGCTTGAGGAGGCGCTGGAGGGCGACGCCTGAAGGTATTGCTTGGCGGGTGGAGCCGATTCGTGCCAAAGTATCTGCTTGGTTATTGTCGTTCCTCGGCACGTGGAGGAACTCGCACCCCTCGAAATACCCACTGAGTTGCTGCACGAGAAAACGGTAGCTTGCCATGTTTGCATCCTTGGCGTCCCAGTCGCCTGACGACTGCTGTACCACCAAGTCGGAGTCGCCGTAACACAGGATCCGGCGGATGCCAAGCTCTTTGGCAAGCCGGAGCCCGTGAACGAGCGCCTCGTACTCGGCGACGTTGTTGGAGGCGGTGAAGTGAATCTGCAGTGCGTACTTGAGCATGTCGCCCTTGGGATAAGTGAGGACGACGCCGGCTCCCAAGCCGGTGCGCATCTTGGAGCCATCGAAATGCATCCGCCAATGGGTGGAGTCGGGCGCCGGTGGCAGGTACTGGGTCTCAGCCCAGTCGACGAGGAAGTCGGCCAGTGCTTGCGACTTGATGGCGGTGCGGGGTTGATAGTAGATCGTGTAGGGCGCCAGCTCTACGGCCCATTTTGCCACTCGGCCAGACGCATCTCGGCTTCCGATGATCTCAGCCAATGGGGCTGTGCAGACCACTGTGATTGGATGTTCTTGGAAGTAAGGCTTCAGCTTCTTGGCGGCAAAGTGCACGCCGTAACACATCTTCTGATAGTGGGGGTAGTTTTGCTTGGAGGTTGACAGTACTTCACTCAGATAATAGACGGGTCTCTGGACCGGCAGTGCCTTGCCTTCCTCCTTGCGCTCAACTACAATAACCGTGCTGACTACTCGGCTGGTGGCGGCGATGTACAGGAGCATGGGCTCTTTGGGAGTCGGAGCCGCCAACACAGGGGGAGTAACCAACATCCTCTTCAGTTGCAGAAAGGCCTCGTCTGCCTTGTGGTTCCACTCGAAAAAATTGGTCTTCTTCATGAGTTGGTACAACGGGAGAGCTTTCTCGCCCAGCCGACTGATGAAACGGCTGATGGATGCCAATCAGCCAGTGAACTTCTGCACATCCAACAGTCGGCTGGGTACCTCCATCCTCTCGATGGCCTTGATCTTCACAGGGTTGCACTCTATGCCGTGTTCGGAGACCAGGAAGCCGAGTAGCTGGCCGGCTGGTACTCCGAAAATGCACTTCTCGGGGTTCAGCTTGATCAGAATCGGCGCAGGTTCTCAAAGGTTTCTTTGAGGTCTTCCAGCAAAGTTTTGCGCTTTTCCATCTTGACCACCACATCATCCACGTAAACGTGGGCATTTCGGCCGAGTTGCTTGAGGAGGCACTTCTGCATGCAACGCTGAAAGGTGGCGCCGGCATTCCTCAAGCCGAACGTCATGGTCAGGTAGTAGAAGGCTCCGAACGGCGTGATGAAGGCGGTCTTCAGTCTGTCTACCGGGTTGAGCTTGATCTGGTGATATCCTGAATAGGCATCTAAGAAGCTCAACAGCTCGCATCCGGCTGTGGAGTCTACCACCTGATCAATTCCCGGCAAAGCAAACGGGTCCTTGGGGCAGGCTTTGTTAAGGCTCATGTAGTCAATACACATTCGCCACTGCTTGTTCTTCTTCAGTACTAAGATTGGGTTTGCTAGCCACTCTGGGAAAAATACTTCCATTATGAAGCCGGCTGCAAGCAGCCGGGCTATCTCTTCACCAACAACTCTTCTCTTCTCTTCTGACAGGCGACGCAGGGGCTGCCTGACGGGCTTTGCATCGGACTGGACATGTAACTTGTGCTCGGCGAATTCCGTCGGCACACCTGGCATGTCTTTGGGGGACCATGCGAAGATTTCCCGATTCTCATGGAGGAAATCGACAAGCTCGCCTTCCTATTTGCTGTCAAGGTTTGCACCTATGACTGCGTACCTCTCCGGGTGCTCTGGGTCCAAAGGTATCTTCTTCGTTTCCTTCGCCGGCTTGAACGAGCCCTCAGCTTTCGACTCCTTGGGGTTGGGCGACAACTCAGGCTGCTTGCCGACCATCGCCACAACCCGGTCAAGAAGCCGCTTCTCCGCTGCAATAACCAGGGACTCGGCCAGCCGACTACTCTCGGCCGCACAAGCGAACGACTTCCTGTAGTCGCCGACTACAGTCAGGATTCCCTTGGAACTCGGCATCTTCATCTTGAGGTAGGCGTAGTGGGGGACCGCCATGAACTTGGCCAAGGCAGGTCAGCCAAGTAGTGCATGGTATGGGCTCCGGAGGTCCACCACTTCAAACCAGACTGGCTCTCGGCGGAAGTGATCCTTATCTCCGAAAAGGACATCTATCAAAATCTTGCCGATTGGGGAGCAGGAAAGGCCAGGGACGATCCCATGGAATACAGTCCGGCTGTTCTGGAGTTGTCTTTGCTTGATTCCTAACTTCTCCATAGTATCCTTGTACAGGATGTTGATACTGCTGCCTCCATCTATCAAAACTCGCGAGAAGCGAGCTGCCCGCCTATCAGTGGCAAATGTGGCCTCCAGAACCAAGGCGTAGGAACCTGGATTTGGCATCACCTCTGGGTGATCTGCTCTGCTCCAACTGATAGGTTTCTCGGACCAGTGCATGAACTCTGGAGTGTCTGATGCTACTGCGTTGACTTCTTGCTGCTGCAGCCGCCTGCTGCGTCTGTCATCTGCCACACTGGTGAACACCACGTAGGCTCCATGCTCTTCCGGGTACTCGTCTTGCACTGCGCCGACTGGCCTAGCAGCCGGCTGCGGGGGTGGAGGCGGAGGCGGCTGTCCAGCAGGTGGAGGAGGCACCAAGCCGTCTCCCTTGGAATCCTAGTCAGCCAGTGGCACTTTCTGGTGGTGTGGTTTGATGGCTTCGCGCCACTGTGAAACTTGCAGGGGCCATCTAGAGCCTGCTCGTAGGAGAAAGCCGGCAGCCAATTGGGCTTGCCGCCCTTCTGCCGCTTGGGTGGAGGCTGCCCTTCTGGTTGCTGATCGTCGACCGTTGCGACCTGCCGGCTATTGGAAGCCGGCTGCGGGGCCTTGCGCTTGTGATCGTTCTGCTGCTGCCGCCGGCTGGCATCTCCAGCCGGGGTTCTGGGAGCCTGAGGGGCGACTTTGCCTGTAGTGCCGACTTGGATCTCCGTCTTCATAGAAGAGTCGGCCGTGGCGTATTTGTCTGCTATGATCAGCAGCTCATCCAGGGTCTCCGGCTCGTCGCAGAGAAGCTTGTGCTTGAGGAGGGTGCCTTCTCTGCACCCGGCGGTGAAGTACTCGATGGCCTGCACCTCGTGCACGCCCTCGCAGGAGTTTCGGAGCTCGGTCCACCGCGTGAGGTAGTCGCGAGTGGATTCGTCGGGGCCTTGCATGCACAAGGAGAGCTGGCGAGGCTTGGGAGGTCGCTTGTACGTGCTCGTGAAGTTGCGGACGAAAGCCTCGGTGAAGTCGACCCAGCTGTTGATGCTGCGGGGCTTCAGGCTGTTCAGCCATGTCCGGGCCGTGCCCTGGAGCATGAGCGGTACGTACTTGACGGCGACGCGCTTGTTGCCGCTTGCTATGTCGACGACGGTGGCGTAGTCGACTAGCCAATCCTCCGGCTTCACGGGGCCGGTGTACTTGGGGGTATCTCTGGGGAGAGTGAACCCTTTGGGGAAGGGCTCATCTCGGATGCGGGGACCAAAACACGGCGGCCCCAGCTCATCTTCTTCTTCCAGCACCAGAGATCGATGGAGTCGGTCGATCCGGAGGCGGGCATCATTCTCTCCAACTCCCTCTCGGCGGCCTAGGCGACCTCCGAGAGTCGGATGTTCAACGGGCGGTGGAGAGACTCGCCTTTCTCTACGGGGTGGCGGAGGCACATAGTCGTCCCGCCGCTCTACCGCTTTCGGGCGGCCGTCCTAGTCGCGCTCGATGGTGATATGAGTCCGACTGCGGCTTGCAGCCGGCTCCTTGTCTTTTCTTCCGCGGGTGCCGCCAGTCGGCGCCCGAGATGTTGCGCCTTGATCTCGGCGGGGTGGCAGGTCATCTTTCTGCTGCTGCGGTCCTTCGGTGCGGCAGCCGGCCGCGTTCTGCGCGCCGGCCGCGTCGAGGAGTCGCTGGACTCGCTTCGTCATCAGTCGGCGCTCTTCGCCTTCAAGGTTATCCAGCTCGTCTGCCGCCGCTTGGGCGGCTCGAATGTTTTCCACGGGCATGGCGTATACGGGGCGGTTGGCCCCGAACATGCTGGCGATGTCCGCGCCGCGCTGGCGGACCGCGCCCAAGCAGCTTGGCCCCACCGGGGCCGGCGAGCCGCCCACGGCACGATCCATATCGCGCTGGTAGGCCTTTGACAAGCGTCTCATGCTCGCCAGCTTCTTCGTGCCTTCGACGAGCTGGAGGCGGCGCGCCTCCAGTGTCTTGGCGTCAGCGTCCTCTGGAATGGGCGCATCCAGGTCTTGCAGTGCCGCGTCAAGCGGGTCGCGAGCTCTCCCGTCGGAGTGCTCGCCATGGTCGATGACGAGCACCTCAGTGACGGTGCTTCCGCCGCTCTCCGTGCGAGGGAGCGGTTCGTCGTAGATCACCACATCGGTGGGAAAGGCGTCGACCGACGCGGTGTTGGAATCGACCAGCATCGGGTCGGTGGAGCCTACGGACTCCAGGTCAGTGGCAGGCTCGCCAGCAATGTGGAAGTCGTCGAGGAGGCCCGCGAGAAGGTTCGCGGGGCCGCTGGTGCCTGCGTCGGATGCAGGCTCGTCGGAGAGGCTAACCTCGCCGACAAGATCGGCGAGGCAGCTGGCCGCGCAAACGGTCTCAACGTCGCGCAGCGCGTCGGCGCAGATTCCCTCTGGCGTGCCAGGCTGGCTACGCTCGCCGGGGAGAAAAAGGGTCCCCGTCCAGAACAGATCTCCGGACGACGGTGCACCTTGCCCCACGGTGGGCGCCAAATGTCGGGGGTTGGGTACGACATATGCCAACGGATGGCTTATCATGGTGGGGGCGAGTAGAACGTTGCCGGTGCCTAGAAGCGGGATGAGGCGTAGACATGCACGCCGGCGGATCTTACCCAGCTTCGGGGCTCTTCGAGGAGATAATACCCCTACTGCTGCTCTGCGGGGTCTCCGCATGGTCACTATGGTGATATGTGTACAAAGTTGCTCCTCGAGCTGTGTTCTAGAGGTAGGAGAGGGCAAGGCTAGCTCTCTCCCTTCTGTCTAGTGGTCAAAGGATCCAACCCTTCGCATGGGTGTTCCGGGGGGTTTATATAGGCCTACCCCCCGGGGGTACAATGGTAATCTGACTGGGCGCGGGTCCCAGCTGCCTGTCTCTCAAGTGGTCGTCTTCTCCGTCGACTCCTGGGGCCCGCCGCTGGTGGGCCCCGCCGGCTGACCTGGTCACTGTAGCCGCGCTTCTGATGACGTCGTCTTGGTCACGGGGTCGTGGCAACAGTGCCGCCGTCCGGCGGGCGATCACTGTGGCCACTCCCCGTCTTATCTGGTTAATGGCGTGCGGGGCCCATGGGAGGAACGGGCCGACTCGTGGAGGCCGACTCCCACGGGGTCCGTCTTTGGGCGCTCTCGCCGTCTTCTATCTCCCCCGCTGACGGCGGGGCCCGCCGTCTCCAGGCCGTACTGGCGGGCCAACGTGGGAACAGGGTTCCACCGCTGGGGTGGATGTCAGGGCCGGTATGGCCACAGTGCCGCGCCGTACCGAAGATCTCCTCCGGTACATCGCATTGTAGCCATACCCGCCCTTGGTAATCAGGGTAGGGGAGGGCTGTACTCCGGCCATCCCCAGTCCCGTCCTTCTTCTAGAAGGCTGAAGGTGGCGAAGTCGTGGGCCGACTCCCCATAGTCGGCATTCCTGGAGTCGCCAACTGGGAGTCGGCTTATGTCGTAGCCGTCTTCGAGATTCGGCCGGGAGTGGGCAGTCGGCGATGCTATAGCCGACCCTCAGAGTCGGCCCTTTGTCTTGGGATCCTTCGAGGGGCGAAGCCGGCCCCGATGTCTTGGAAGGTTCTGGGCCTCGGGTTTGCCTACCCGTGGCCCATTACTCCGACAAAAAGCATTTTTATATCCAAAAATGACAATCATGAATCTCAACATAGAATTTGTCAAAGGATATGTTTGAGTGGTTTCGTGCTTCCTTGTCTTCAACCATGGTCGTGTAGAGACTTGGTGATGTAGAGATTGCTCAAGATGTGAGAGAGTTGCAATCTCATAGAAATAGATTCATCCAAGTACCTACATGGGTTAGATAACATGCAAGATGCAAATATATTCCAGACATAAGATAGTCATCATAAGAGATATATCAAGGATTAGACATAAGCTCATGTCTTGCATGTATCCAATAGAGTTTTTACTCCTAGTTCGAAGCATCAATGATGTTCAATTCTCCTCTCAACCTGCAAAACACTTTCTCATCAAGTGGTTTAGTGAATATATCCGCTAATTGCTTATCGGTGCGAACATGTTTAAGATCAATGTCACCCTTTGCAACAGGGTCTCGAATGAAATGATGACGAACTTCAATATGCTTAGTTCGAGAATGTTGCACAGGATTATGACCAATTTTGATAGCACTTTCATTGTCACAAAACAATGGAACATGTTTCACATAGACTCCATAATCTTTAAGAGTTTGGGTCATCCAAAGTAATTGAGCACAACATGAACCAGCGGCAATGTATTCCGCTTCGGCGGTGGATAAGGATACCGAGTTTTGTTTCTTGGAGGACCAAGACACAAGAGATCTACCAAGAAATTGACACGTACCCGAAGTGGACTTTCTATCAACCTTGTCTCCGGCATAATCCGAGTCGGAATACCCAACAAGATCGAAAGAGGACCTCTTAGGATACCAAATGCCAAAATTTGGTGTATGAATTAAGTATCTCACTATCCTTTTCACGGCCTTAAGATGACATTCTTTAGGAACAGCTTGATATCTTGCACACATGCATACACTTAGCATGATATCGGGACGTGAAGCACATAGGTATAACAATGAACCAATCATAGAGCGATAAACCTTTTGATCTACCGGTTCACCATCTTTGGTCAAATCAAGATGTCCACTAGTAGGCATGGGTGTAGATATACCTTTGCACTCTTGCATATTGAACTTCTTGAATAAGTCTTTGGTGTACTTCGTTTGAGAGACAAATGTACCTTCCTTAGTTTGCTTGATTTGCAAACCGAGAAAGAATTTGAGTTCACTCATCATAGACATCTCAAACTTCTTCGACATTAGCTTTCCAAACTTTTCACTAAAAAGAGGGTTAGTTGAACCAAATATGATATCATCAACATAAATTTGGCATGCAAATAGTTCTCCATTAACCCTTTTAGTAAAAAGTGTGGAATCAATTTTTCCAATTTCAAAACCACTTGCAATAAGGAACTTGGTCAAGCATTTATACCATGCTCTAGGAGCTTGTTTAAGACCATAAAGGGCTTTGTGAAGTTTGTAAACATGATTAGGTTTCTTAGGATTGACAAAGCCGGGAGGTTGTTTGACATAAACTTCCTCCTCTATTTCACCATTTAGAAAAGCACTTTTAATGTTCATTTGGTACAAGGTGATATTATGGTGATTAGCAAAGGCAAGTAAGATGTGAATGAACTCAAGTCTAGCAACGGGAGCATATGTCTCACCATAGTCCATACCTTCGACTTGTGTGTACCCTTGGGCGATGAGACGTGCTTTGTTGCGAACCACTTGTCCATCTTCATCTTGCTTATTGCGAAACTCCCATTTGGTACCAATGATGTTGTGGTTGTTGTCGGGCTTCTCAACCAATGTCCAAACTTGGTTTCTCTCAAAGTTGTGTAGCTCTTCATGCACAGCGTTTATCCAATCCGGAAATTCCAATGCTTCTTCGACCTTCATAGGTTCAATGCTAGAGATGAATGAATAGTTTTCACAAAAGTTAGCTAAACGAGTTTTAGAGCGAGTGATTCTCCCGGTTTGGATATCATTGTAGATTTGCTCGACGGGATGATCTTTGGCAATTCTTGCTCGAAATCGTGAAAGCTTTTTCTTGGGTCTTCGTTGAACTTCTTCTTCATCTTGTTCTTCTTCATGGCCTTCTTCATTGTTGGCGTTGTCGTTCTCTTGTCGTGGTGGAGAAGGAGGTTGTTGATGTTTGTCTTGATGCATTTCCTCGTTTCCTTCATCTTGGTGTGTCCCACTTGTGGATGCCTCCATGTCGATTCTTGGTTCACCTTGTCGAAGTAGAAGCTTCCACTTGGACGGACGAGGTACTCTCCTTCACCTCCGTTGGACGAATTTTGCCAATAGACAAGTCTTGGATTGCTTCCGAAGGGTCTTTGTCTCCTACATCAATTGGCAATTGCTCTACTTGCGAGCCATTAGATTCATCAAACTTCACATCTACCGTTTCTTCAACCTTTCGGGTGAAATTGTTGTAGACACGGTAAGTGTGAGAGTTTGAGCCATAACCAAGTAGGAAACCTTCATGAGATTTAGGAGCAAACTTTGAATGACAATGCTTATCTAGAATGTAGCACTTTGAGCCAAATACTCGAAAGTATCCAACTTGGGGTTTGTTACCGGTGAGGAGCTCGTATGCCGTCTTGCCGAGTAGCTTGTGAAGATACAAGCGATTTGTTGCATGACAAGCCGTATCAACCGCTTCTGCCCAGAAGTGCTTCGGCGTCTTGTACTCATCAAGCATCGTTCTCACCATTTCGATGAGCGTCCGGTTCTTCCTCTCAACAACACCATTTTGTTGAGGTGTGTACGTAGCCGAGAACTCATGTGAAATCCCTTCTTCGTCAATAAAGGTATCCACATTTGCGTTCTTGAACTCCATTCCGTTGTCACTCCGAACCTTCTTGATCTTCACGTCGAACTGATTTTGGGCCTTCCTAGCGAAGTTTTTGAAGATCTTTTGGACCTGCAATTTATCATCAAGAAAGAACACCCACGTGAATCTTGAAAAATCATCAACTATAACTAGACCGAAAGAATTTCGACCGAGACTCTTGTAGGCATTGGGACCAAAAAGATCCATATGTAGTAGCTCGAGTGGCCTCCTTGTGGTCATGATGTTCTTCACGGGATGCCTTCCTCCAACCTGTTTACCTGCTTGACAAGCACTGCAAAGTCTATCCTTATCAAATATGACATCGTTAACTCCAAGGATATGATTTCCTTTAATAAGCTTGTCAAGGTTTCTCATGCCAACATGACCTAGTCGTCTATGCCACAACCAACCTTTTGAGGATTTAGCAATGAAGCAAGTTTTAGGTTGTGCCTTTTTAGAGAAATCGACAATATAAAGGTCACCTCTACGTATACCGGTAAAGACCATTTTATGATTATCTTGACGAAACACTTGGCAATCTACCTTAGTAAATAGGACATTCAAACCGAAATCAGCAAGTCTAGATACCGAAAGTAAGTTGTAGCCAAGAGATTCAACAAGCATGACATTTTGAATGGAGCTATCTTGTGAGATGGCCACCTTACCAAGGCCAACCACCTTACCCTTTGAATTATCACCAAAGGTGACATACTTTCGAGGGCCGTCATTTTCAGCAAGCTCATGGAACATCTCTTCGTCTCCAGTCATATGATCGGTACATCCACTATCGAGAACCCATTCCTTTCCTCCTGACACATATCCTCGAAGGTTTGTCATAAGACCAAAGTGTCTCATTGCATCATCAAGATCGAAGTCACTATCATCATTCTCATCGTAGTATCCATGTTCAACATGATCTTGTGATTCATCATTTCCTAGAGAAAGTGATTCATTAGATAAAATATCATCAAAGTGGTCACTTTTATGAATTCTTATAGCTTCGGATATAATATCACTAATGATTCCAACATTTCCTTTAGCATGCATGAGATTAGTAAGCTCAAGTAGACAATCACCAAAACTAGGATCACTAGAGTTCATTTTACTCATGGCAATAGATTTATGGAGAATTTCATCCAAGTATTTCAAGGAATAATCGGGGAATCGTTCCTCAATAAATTTCCATATAGTATAGGAGCACTTAAGAGTAGGTAAACTAGCAATCAGGTATTTGGCCAATCCTCTAATGATGAGCTCAACGGTTCTAAGATTGCGAACCATGTTAATATCTTCATCTAGAGTGGGATGCATAGGATCAACATGAGGAGCACAAGGGCTAGCAATATACTTGTTCAAATGATATTGATTGAAAATCACAAGCATCTCATTTTTCCATTCATGAAAATACTCTCCATCAAGAATAGGCACTCTATGTCTAAGACTCCCTAAAGTAGACACATCCATCTTCCTCCAATGGTGATTAAACCAAGGCAATGGAGACCAATGCTCTGATACCACTTGTAGGATCTAGAAGTGGGTGTGGCTAGAGGGGGGTGATTAGACACTTAGTACTAAAGTTGCAGTTTTTAAGCCTTTTTGGTTTGAGTGAAGTTTTAGGCACAATTTCAACATACACAATACATATCAAGCAAGCATGTAAAGAGTATATAGGCAGCGGAAAATAAAGCATGCAACTTGCAAGAATGTAAAGGGAAGGGTTTGGAGAATTCAAACGCAATTGGAGACACGGATGTTTTCCCCATGGTTCGGATAGGTGGTGCTATCCTACATCCACGTTGATGGAGACTTCAACCCACGAAGGGTAACGGTTGCGCGAGTCCACGGAGGGCTCCACCCACGAAGGGTCCACGAAGAAGCAACCTTGTCTATCCCACCATGGCCATCGCCCACGAAGGACTTGCCTCACTAGCGGTAGATCTTCACGAAGTAGGCGATCTCCTTGCCCTTACAAACTCCTTGGTTCAACTCCACAATCTTGTCGGAGGCTCCCAAGTGACACCTAGCCAATCTAGGAGACACCACTCTCCAAGAAGTAACAAATGGTGTGTTGATGATGTACTCCTTGCTCTTGTGCTTCAAATGATAGTCTCCCCAACACTCAACTCTCTCTCACAGGATTTGGATTTGGTGGAAAGAAGATTTGAGTGGAAAGCAGCTTGGGGAAGGCTAGAGATCAAGATTCATATGGTAGGAATGGAATATCTTGGCCTCAACACAAGGGTAGGTGGTTCTCTTTCAGAACATGTAGGTTGGAAGTGTAGATGTGTTCTGATGGCTCTCTCCACGAATGAAGAGGAGGTGGAGGGGTATATATAGCCTCCACTTAAAATCCAACCGTTACACACAATTTACCAATCTCGGTGGGACCGAATCAACAAACTCGGTCGGACCGAAAAGGTAAACCTAGTGACCGTTAGAGATTTTCGGTGGGACTGACATGCATCTCGGTAGGACCGATATGGTTAGAGTTTGGGCATAACGTAATCTCGGTGAGACCGATTACACAAACTCGGTGAGACCGATTTGGTAATTAGCTAACCAGAGAGTTGGTCAGGCAAACTCGGTGGGACCGATTACTAAACTCGGTTAGACCGATTTTGGTAATGAGTTACCCAGAGAGTTTGCATTGTAATCTCGGTAGTACCGATTGCCTAAACTCGGTGAGACCGATTTGGACAATGGACATACTCAGTGAGATTGCAATCCCATCTCGGTGAGAACGAGATCCCTATCGGTAGAACCGATTTGCTAGGGTTTGGCAGTGGCTTATGACATATGAAACTCGGTGGCGCCGGATAGAAAGAATCGGTATGACCGAGTTTGGCTTAGGGTTTAGGTCATTTGTGGAAGTGGGAAAGTAGTTGACGATTTTGGAGCATACCATTAAGCAGATAAAGCAAAGGGCTCATTAGGCAACACCTCATCCCCCCTTGATAGTATTGGCTTTTCCTATGGACTCAATGTGATCTTGGATCACTAAAATGTAAAATGAAGAGTCTTGAGCTTGAAGCTTTAGCCAATCCTTTGTCCTTAGCATCTTGAAGGAATTCCCACAACCTTCAGTCCATGCCACTCCATTGTTGAACTTATCTGAAATATACTAGATAAAAATGTTAGTCCAACGAGAGATATGTTGACATTAATTACCAAAACCACCTGAGGAGCACTTGTGCTTTCAGTCTCCCCCTTTTTGGTAATTGATGGCAACATACATCAAAGCTTTAGATTAAGATAAAAGGAATAGCAAGTAAAGCTTTGGAAGAACATGTAACAAACATAGGCTCCCCCTACATGTATGCAATCATGTGGATATAACATGTGGAAGCATGTGAGAGCATAGTTATGACAGAGTAGGCAATGTGTTACATGTATCTTGGCCATATGCATCAGAGCAAAAGATTATTAAGAGAAATACCTTCATGCTTATGAGTCCTTGCAAACAGTATGTACAAAAGCAAGAATTCCTCATACTCATGATTCTGATGCATATACTTACCTTGTAGTCTTGAGTTGGCTTAGGATTAACCTGCACAAACAAGGTTAGATAACACAGGTACATCCACTAGCCAGAGCAAACCAACGAAAACCACAAGAATACCAAGACCGGGATGACATGTAGAGAGTGAGTACAAGGTATCACGTTAGATTAGACATGTCCCCAAGAGTAAAGATATGCAATGAATTTGAATGATTTCTTTCCCTTAGATGTCTTGCTCCCCCTAACTTTGACATGGGATATTTGGAGAAGATAGGGAACAGAAATTTAGAGCTGAAATATATGAATGAATAGAACATAATGCAAATGAGCACATATGAACATGTCTTTCCCCCAAAAAGACATGTGGCGTCTCTCCTCTTGAATATCAAGCATCTGGGATCCTTGAGTGTTCTCTCCCGCTGGAGATCTCTTTCTCCCTTGAAGATGATAAGCTTTGATGTGATCTCTCTCCCCCCCTTTGACATCAATTTCCAAGAAGGTTTTTCTGGATTCTGTCGAATGGGTTTGGTCCTTGAGTTTCAGCAAAAAGCAATGAATAAAACTATGATGCTTGTAGAGGATAAGATTCATCGAGTGGAGCTGGATTAGAATAAATATAGAATAAGTGGCAAACTGTTTTTCCTGTTGCGAAATCGGTGGCACCGAGTGACATTTTTTGGTGGTACCGAAAGGATCTGGTTGGACCGAAAACTACAATCCGGTGAAACCGAGTTCACTACAGAGAAAACATTTGTCACCTCAGCTCAGTAGTCAAATAAGATCTCACAAAGATTTGCAATGAATTCACTAAAAGATTTGCAAAGAATTTGATGCAGAAATATGCAGAACAAGAATCAAAGAAAATGGAAGTTCTAGATGAAGTTTTTTTTTGTTGAAAAAGAGGGAACCAAATATGCAAGGGACAAATGCAATAACAAAAGAACACAAGAGAACTTCATCTAGAATTGGGCGGTGACATAGTCACCTATGTTAGAGTATATTGACTTAGGAGTCAAGTGAGAACACTTGATCATGGGTCATACTCATCGTTTAAGCTCAAAATGGGGTTACCATTTTTCGTTTAAGCATTTCGATGTATTAACATCTTGTTGAGTTGCTTTGACTCATGACTTGGAGTAAAGCTTCTCTAAGATGGAATATCATACCTTGGGAGGTGGTGTGGGTCTTGCTCATGTAGTTGAACTTGTGTGGGTGCTCGAAGTTGATGTAGCTCATCATGAGTTGGGAGCACCCCTTGGAATTTGAGTTCATCTTCCTACATGGGTTAGTTCTTGCAAGGAAATGCATTTTTATATCCAACAATGACAATCATGAATCTCAACATAGAATTTGTCAAAGTATATGTTTGAGTGGTTTCGTGCTTCCTTGTCTTCAACCACGGTCGTGTAGAGACTTGGTGATGTAGAGATTGCTCAAGATGTGAGAGAGTTGCAATCTCATAGAAATAGATTCATCCAAGTACCTACATGGGTTAGATAACATGCAAGATGCAAATATATTCAAGACATAAGATAGTCATCATAAGAGATATATCAAGGATTAGACATAAGCTCATGTCTTGCATGTATCCAATAGAGTTTTTACTCCAAGTTCGAAGCATCAATGATGTTCAATTCTCCTCTGAACCTGCAAAACACTTTCTCATCAAGTGGTTTAGTGAATATATCCGCTAATTGCTTATCGGTGCGAACATGTTTAAGATCAATGTCACCCTTTGCAACATGGTCTCGAATGAAATGATGACGAACTTCAATATGCTTAGTTCGAGAATGTTGCACAGGATTATGACCAATTTTGGTAGCACTTTCATTGTCACAAAGCAATGGAACATGTTTCACATAGACTCCATAATCTTTAAGAGTTTGGGTCATCCAAAGTAATTGAGCACAACATGAACCAGCGGCAATATATTCCACTTCGGCGATGGATAAGGATACGGAGTTTTGTTTCTTGGAGAACCAAGACACAAGAGATCTACCAAGAAATTGACACGTACTCGAAGTGGACTTTCTATCAACCTTGTCTCCGGCATAATCCGAGTCGGAATACCCAACAAGATCGAAAGAGGACCTCTTAGGATACCAAATGCCAAAATTTGGTGTATGGATTAAGTATCTCACTATCCTTTTCACGGCCTTAAGATGACATTCTTTAGGAGCAACTTGATATCGTGCACACATGCACACA
Source organism: Aegilops umbellulata (assembly GCA_032464435.1). Taxonomy (NCBI): domain Eukaryota; kingdom Viridiplantae; phylum Streptophyta; class Magnoliopsida; order Poales; family Poaceae; genus Aegilops; species Aegilops umbellulata. Next base: position 516,276,154 of record CP136056.1, read on the forward strand.
CTTAGCATGATATCGGGATGTGAGGCACATAGGTATAACAATGAACCAATCATAGAGCGATAAACCTTTTGATCAACCGGTTCACCATCTTTGGTCAAATCATTATGTCCACTAGTAGGCATGGGTGTAGACATACCTTTGCATTCTTGCATATTGAACTTCTTGAATAAGTCTTTGGTGTACTTCGTTTGAAAGATAAATGTGCCTTCCTTAGTTTGCTTGATTTGCAATCCGAGAAAGAATTTGAGTTCACTCATCATAGACATCTCAAACTTCTTTGACATTAGCTGTCCAAACTTCTCACTAAAAAGAGGGTTAGTAGAATTGCAGACGCTCAGATTACCTATGACGTGCATGCAGAATTGCAGACGCTCAGATTTGAGGCCAAATCACTGTTTGACCCTTGATGAGATTATCACAAAAACCCTTCCGAAAAGTTTGGCAGGCCCATTTCCACTGACGTTCAATCTTTTTTTTAGACGCCACCGACGTTCAATCAATCGGGAGAATATCAGGCACTCCCACCCTTTGGGGTGCTCCCGGTGCACCGATGCCGAAAAACATTTTTATAGTATTCGAACAATTCTGGAAAAAACTTAGCACATTGACAGAATATTGATACATCTTATCACAAAATTTTAATTCAAAATTCAAAAGATTGCTCGAGATACAAAAATGACAAATGCGACAGTAAATAGTACATAACATAAGTTGGGCTTTAGATTTGGCCCATTATCACATTGATGTCAAATTTGTCAATTTTGTATTTCAAGCAATGTTTTGAATTTTCATTTGAAACTTTTTTTAAGAATTTTTCAAACATTTTTAAAATGTTTTTCCGCATCGGTGTGCACCGGGAGCACTCAAGGGACCGGAGTACCTGATATTTTCCCTCAATCAATCCTATGACGTTGCAACTGCACTGCTTAAAGGCCAAGTCCTTGGTGTTGTAGCCCTGGTCCACATACTCGTCGACCCAACTCCCCCGGAGCTCCTATATGACGCGTTTGGCGTCAAATAGGGACCGGGCCAGCATAGTGGCACCGCGAGATAAGGTAGCGGCCCAGGTCCTGTAGCAGCTGGTTTTTCTATCTGCATTATTCATTCAGTTTTCCAAAAAATGCAGAAATTATATTTGATACAGTCGGGACATGTTTTGAAACTTCAATAACATTTTTGAAAGACAAATTGAAACATAAACATGTTTTGCAAAGCAACAACAGTGTATATGCAATAACAATAAGCGGTAGCTTGAAGCACTGGCAGCAGCAGAGTAGGAGGAGCTCACCAGCCAACATGGAGCACAACAGATCCAGAAGCAAAGCAGAACACTGATGAGCAGCACCCACACGGCCGGCGGCAACGATAGCTACATCAACAGTAGGGACAACAATAACAACAGCTCAAACATCAACAACATCAATTGTAGGTTTTGCAGAATACTGAGAATTACAGATAATTACATTGATCTCACAGTCAAAAAAAATTACATTGATCTCTTATCTACATTAAGTCACGTGTCATTTGGAAAGGGAAGCAAGACTCCGTAAATGGCATGAATGCTATGCTAGTAAATGGTATTCCTTCCAAAAGAATGTTTTTCCCTAAAATACATTTAGACAAAAGATTCTACCTCTGAGGCAAGTAGTACTACACACTTTGACACTGTCACATAAGAAGAAAAGTAGCCCACTAAACCAGTGAAGCATCTATCTATGAGAGCAGGAGCTGCTGCCTTGAAGACATCTTCGTCTCTCCGACCACCGGTGAACAAGCATTACTTTCATCACCAAGCACATATACTATTCTACCTGACAAGCAAATACCTTGCAGCTGTGACTTTGGTTAATCTCTACAGATGATCGTCGACTGACAGAGACCGGCCATGGCGACCTGCAGCCATCTGCTCCTTGCTCTCATCGTGGTCAAAATTTGTGGTGGAGGGGGGATTACCTTGGTGGTGGAGGCCGGCAATGACGGAGGTGAAGCCCTGTTAGAAATATAATCGGGTTTAAATTAGAGATAAGGAGATAGAGATAGAATTAGTTTAAACCACATGTAACTTGTCTTGTACTCCAATCTCTACTCCTCATGACATATATACCATACACAAGGGTCAGATCAATACAATGAATAACGTAGGTTCTATACTTTTCTACATGGTATTAGAGCAAATTGCTCGACATAGATCGGTCGGGGCAGTTTGCCCGTGTAAATAGGTTGGAAGCGTTAAACCCTTTGTCTCGGGCCGCATTGATATATATTGGGCATAAGCCTTGGCGTACAAGTTTAGGAGAGATCGATCTAATAGATCGTTATAGGAGACAGAGGAGAATTGCTACGGGAGAGAGAAGAAGAGATAGAATAGGATTACAGGTTTAAACACAAGTCCTATCTCAACACAAGTCCTATCTCGATCCAACTATTGTAACACTCGCCCTCAATCTGAACCTCAAGGTTCTTTGCCAAGGTTAAGACTGTATGTGAATTTTTCCAATCCTCTCATAGTAAGTGGTTTTGTAAACCCATTTGCAAGCTGATCTCCTGTGGGAATGAACTTGATCTCAAGTAGCTTCCGAGCCACTCTTTCTCTGACAAAATGAAAATCGACCTCAATGTGTTTTGTTCGTGCATGGAAAACAAGATTAGCTAAGAGATATGTTGCCCCAATGTTATCACACCACAATCTCGCAGCCCGAGGAGCTTTAATACCAAGCTCATAAAGAAGTGTCTGAATCCATATTACTTCAGCTGTAGCATTAGCCAAGGCTTTATTTTCAGCCTCTGTTCTTAACCTTGAGACAGTGGCCTGTTTTCTTGCGCTCCATGACACAAGATTGGATCCCAAGAATACAACAAAACTCCCTGTAGATCTTCTATCATCAGCACATCCTTCCCAGTCTGCATCTGAATGAGCAGTTACAAGAAGAGAGGGAGACTTGGTAATCTGAAGTCCAAGACCTCCTGAGGACTTAAGATACCTTAGAATTCTCTTAACTGCAGTCCAATGAGTAGTTCTAGGTGCATGCAAGTATTGACATACCTTGTTTACTTAGTAGGAAATATCAGGACGTGTAAGAGTTAAATATTGCAAGGCACTTACAACACTCCTATAGTTCATTTGTTGCATCCGCTGGTGCAAGAGCATCTCCACTTTCTATTGTGAGCATTTCTGAGGTAGAAATTGGTGTACTAATCGGCTTGCAATTTTCCAAACCCACTCTTCTGAGAATACCAATGGTGTATTTTTCCTGTGAGAGAAGTATGCCATCCTTAATTTTATTTACTTCTATTCCAAGGAAATAATGGAGATCACCCAAATCTTTGAGAGCAAACTCCAACTTTAAATCCTTAAGCAAGCAGGTAGTAGCTTATGCACTTGAACTAGCAACAATTATATCATCAACATAGACAAGCACAAAGATAGTAATACTGCTTTTTCAAAAGAAGAACAATGATGTATCTGCCTTGGATGGTATGAACACAAGGTGTTGTAACTGCATGCTCAATCTGGAATACCAAGCCCTTGGTGCTTGTTTCAGACCATATAATGCTTTATCCAACTTACAGACATACTGTGGTGTGTTGTGATCCTCATAACCTAGTGGTTGCCTCATGAACACTTCTTCCTCAAGAACACCATGAAGAAACGCGTTCTGAACATCTAGCTGTCTTAAACTCCAACCTCTGGAAATAGCAATAGACAAGACAAGTCGAATAGTGGCAGACTTCACAACAGGACTCCCGCCGGCTCCCGACTCGATGCAGGGAACGAAACGGCCAGTTCTTGATCCGAGGCGGATCCTGGCACGGATCCTAGCGACTGGTCGGCCGCTGAGGAGGCTCGTGCTGAGGTGGGACCGGCCATGCGCCCGCGGTCGGCCGCTGCTGAGGCCCGCGGCGACGTGGCAGTAGGGGACTCGCCCTCTCCCGCACATGCGCTGGCGTGCAAATCGAAGCGAGGAGGTGTGGCGTGAGGCGATACGGCGAGGCCAGTGGGCTCGACCCTGGCAGCGCAGTCGGCCACATGCCCGCGCGAGTCCAGGCCCACGGGCGAATCAGCCTGGGATCGTGCATCGACAGCGGCAGCAGGCTGAGCGCGTGGATCCGCCTGGGATCGCGTGCTGTTAGTCGGATCAGCAGCGTATTCGTGCATGTTTTTTCTGCTTCTTCACACATAAAATGACGATTCAAATTAGCACAAATATCAGCTGAATCAGAATTTCCTTGGGATTTTTGCACATGATCAACCTTAGTTAATTCACCCCCGTGATCACAAAGTGCAGTAAGATCAGGTAGGAGTGCTTTTTCAGCACGAAGTAAGGCTCCCGCATTTGGATGTAGTTTGGCAAAAGGAAAAAGGGTCTCATCAAAAGCAACATCTCGTGAAATATAGATGCGTCTAGTGGATATGTCAAGACATTTATACCCTTTATGGAGGTTTCTATAACCAAGAAAAATACACGGAGTGGATCGAAATTCAAGCTTGTGATGATTGTATGGGCAATTTTTTTTGGGCAAATTGGGGTAGCAAGCACACCCAAATTTTTTGAGATAGTTGTAGTCAGGTTTTTGATGATACAACCGTTCTAATGGAGTGGAAATGCCAATGACTTTGCTGGGAAGCCTATTGATGAGATAAGTGGCAGTGATGAAAGCTTCATCCCAATATTTGAGAGGCATAGAAGCATGAGCTAAGAGAGAAAGGCCAACTTCAACTATGTGACGATGTTTGCGTTCAGCAGAACCATTCTGCTGGTGGGCATAATGTGACGCCCCCGATTCAATCGTACACTAATCATGCACGCAAACATGTACGATCAAGATCAGGGACTCAGGGAAGATATCACAACACAACTCTAAAAACATAAATAAGTCATACAAGCATCATAATACAAGCCAGGGGCCTCCAGGGCTCGAATACAAGTGCTCGATCATAGACGAGTCAGCGGAATCAACAATATCTGATTACAGACATAAGTTAAACAAGGTTCCATAAGATGGCTAGCACAAACTGGGATACAGATCGAAAGAGGCGCAGGCCTCCTGCCTGGGATCCTCCTAAACTACTCCTGGTCGTCGTCAGCGGGCTGCACGTAGAAGTAGGCACCTCCGGTGTAGTAGGAGTCGTCATCGACGGTGGCGTCTGGCTCCTGGGCTCCAGCATCTGGTTGCGACAACCAGGTAGAAGGGAAAGGGGGAAAAGAGGAAGAAAAGCAACCGTGAGTACTCATCCAAAGTACTCGCCAGCAAGGATCTACACTACATATGCATGGGTATATGTGTAAGGGGCCATATCGGTGGACTGAACTGCAGAATGCCAGAATAAGAGGGGGATAGCTAATCCTGTCGAAGACTACGCTTCTGGCCACCTCCATCTTGCAGCATGTAGAAGAGAGTAGATTGAAGTTCTCCAAGTAACATCGCATAGCATAATCCTACCCGACGATCCTCTCCTCGTCAACCTATGAGAGAGCAATCACCGGGTTGTATCTGGCACTTGGAAGGGCGTGTTTTATTAAGAATCCGGTTCTAGTTGTCATAAGGTCAAGGTACAACTCCAAGTCGTCCTGTTACCGAAGATCACGACTATTCGAATAGATAAACTTCCCTGTAGGGGTGCACCACATAACCCAACACGCTCGATCCCATTTGGTCGGACACACTTTCCTGGGTCATGCCCGGCCTCGGAAGATCAACACGTCGCAGCCCTACCTAGGCACAAAAGAGAGGTCAGCACGTCGGTCTAATCCTAAGGCGCAGGGGTCTGGCCCATCGCCCGTTGCACACCTGCATGTTGCGTGGGTGGCCGGAAGTAGACCTAGCCTAACAGGCGTTCCAGTCCAATCCGGCGCACGCCGCTCAGTCGCTGACGTCACGAAGGCTTCGGCTGATACCACGACGTCGAGTGCCCATAACTTTCCCACGTAGTTGGTTAGTGCGTATAGACCAAATGGCCAGACTCAGATCAAATACAAAGAACTCGTTAAGCGTGTTATTTTAAAGTAACCACGAACATCGACCAGGGCCAGGCCACCTCTCGCCTAGGTGGTCTCAACCTGCCCTGTCGCTCCGCCACAAAGATCCACTCGCGGGTACTCCTACGAGCGGACCCGACTTTAGTCACCACAGGTATCATATATTATGTATATAAGTATATACCCATGATCACCTCCCGAGTGATCACGGCCCGATAGTATAGCAAGGCAGACGGACAAGAATGTAGGGCCACAGATGGAATACTAGCATCCTATACTAAGCATGTAGGATTGCAGGTAAAGATAACAACGGTAGTAGCAAGGACGGGCTATGCAGCAGAATAGGATTAACGGAAAGCAGTAACATGATACACTACTCTAATGCAAGCAGTATAGAGAAGAATAGGCGATATGTGGTGATCAAGGGGGGCTTTCCTGTAAGCTCAGCCGAGAAGGAGGGGTCGTCAACACCGTAGTCGTACTGGGTAGCAGCGGCGTCGGTCTCGGTGTCTAGCAGAGAAGAGGGGGAAGAAACGATAAATACAATGCAAACAAATGCATGACGATGCATGACATGACAAAGCGTGATGCTAGGTGTGCCCAATCGCGGTAGTAGGTGATACCGGCGAACGTGGAAACACCCGGGAAAGTATTCCCGGTGTTTCGCGTTTTCGGACAGATGAACCAGAGGAGGAAAGTTGCGAGTTTAGTATGTTATGGATGTGTGGCATATGAACGGGCTGCGTATCCGGATTCGTCTCGTCGTTCTGAGCAACTTTCATGTAGAAAGTATTTTCATCTGAGCTACGGTTTATTTTATATTAATTTTAAAAGATTTAAATCATTTTTAGGATTAATTTAATTATTTTAATTCAACATTATCCAGAACAGTGCATGCTGACGTCAGCATGGCGTCAGCAGTCAACAGGGGTGTTGATTGGTCAAACTGACGTGTGGGCCCAGTGGGACCCACCTGTCATACACTGTTAGGTTAATTAGGGTTTAGGTTAAACTAATTACTGTTTAATTAAACTAACAGGTTAATTATATTAATTAACTTAATTAAATTAGTTAATTAATTAATTAAACAAATTTATTTATTTATTTATTTTTTCTAAAAACTTTCTGGGGCGTGGGCCCCCTTTGTCATTGGCCCTAGGGGCCATAGTGGGTTCAGGTGCTGCCGGCGCCGTGGGTGCGGGCGCTGGGCGCTGCGGGCGCCCGACCCACGAGAGGGCCGAGCGGGCGCAGAGGGGCGCCGGTGCCGGCGCGTGGTCGACGGCGCGGAGCGGGCAGTCGCCGAAGTGGGACGCCGGCGGAAGGGCAGCAACGGGCACGGGCCAACGAGAGGAAGGACAGGGTCGCGAGCGGGTGCGCGTGTAGCGGCAGCGGTCATAGGCGGAAGGACGCGGCCATGCACGAGCGGGCATAGTGCGAGGCCAAAAAGGCGCTGGCTGGTCGCGACGGACACGGGCAGCGTAGGGCTGCGATGCGCGCGGTCTCATGGGGCCGGCAACAGCGGACGCGGCAGCAGGTGGGCGTGCGCGTGAGGGCATAGTGGTGTGCACGGGCGGCGGGATGCCGGCGACTGCGGCGGGTTGAGCGCGGGAGAAGCGGCGAACGTGGGTGCGGGGCCGCACGAGCGGCGCTGGGCTGCCGGGGTGTGGCCGGGCGCGGCGAGTGCGGTAGCTGGGGCGCGCACATACGGAGGGGCAGGGGGCGCAGCCACGACGCGGTGGGCACGGCCGTTAGCGCGTGCGTGCGGAGAGCGGCGACCGCGACGACGGGGACGGGGGGGGGGGGAAGAGGCCGGGGGCCTCACCGAGCGTCTGTAGGGAACGGGGCAGTGGTGGTCGAGGAGGACGTCGGGGACGACGGTGACGAAGAGGAGGTAGGCCGATGGGGCAGCTCCGGCGAGTGCGTCGAGTGGCGGGGGCGAGGCAGCGATGGACGGCGGTGGGCGATCCGGGCTGCGGCCTCGTCCTCCGATCCCGATCCAATCGGGGGAGAGAGGGGGAGATATTTGGGGGGGGGAGTGGGGTGTCGGTGGGGGGGGGGTTCGGGGTACGGGTGTGGGGGATATGGGGAGTGGGGGGGGGCGGTTGGTCCGGTTGGGCCGGTGGCCTGCTAGACCTGAGCCCAATGGGAGGGGTGTTTCCCTTTTTGTTTTTGTTTTCGTTACTTTGTTTTTCTCTTTTGGATTATCTTTCTTTTATTTATTTTCTTTTCTATTTTATTTCATTTTAAATCATTTAGGCATTTTATAAAAATGTGTTTATTACACCATATTTACATATGCAAAATATGGCACCTCCCGAACAATTTTGTTTTAACTTTTGAAAAAAAATTGATGTCTCACATTCATTTTAACTTTTGAATTTGAAAAGTTTTTGATCCAAAGCGAGATTAGCAACAGTAACCGGGGTGACGTGGCACCGTTAACGTGGGATTACTATAGCATGATTATCTGGGCATTACAAAACTCCTCCACTATAAGAAATCTCGTCCCGAGATTTAGGAGGTAGAGGGAAACGGTGCGGGGTATTCATCACGCAGGCGGTCCTCGCGTTCCCATGTGGCTTCATCTTCAGAATGGTGCGACCACTGGACTTTGAGGAACTTGATCGCCTTCTGACGTGTGCGGTGTTCAGCTTGGTCGAGAATGCAGACCGGATGCTCTTTATAGGAGAGGTCCTACTGCAATTCGAGCACTTCATTGTCCACTGCTCGGATTGGGTCCTTGAAGCAACGGCAGAGCTGTGACATGTGGAACACATCGCGAACCTAAGAAAGGTTCGGCGGAAGCTCCAGTTGGTATGCCACTTTTCCACGCCTTTCCAGAATAGTGAATGGGCCAATATAGCGAGGAGCTAGCTTGCCCTTGATCCCGAAGCGGTGAGCACCCTTCATTGGTGTAACTCGAAGATAAGCCTTTTCGCCAGGTTGATAGACCATGTCTTTATGTTTACGGTCATACTGACTCTTCTGACATGAGTGAGCAGTCTTGAGATTCTTGCGAATAATGCGGACTTGTTCTTCGGCATGTTGGATAATATCCGGACCAAAGAGTGGATGTTCCCCAGTTTCTGACCAATTCAGAGGGGTTCGGCACTTTCGTCCATATAATACTTCGAAGGGGGCCATCTTCAGACTAGCTTGATAGCTATTGTTATAAGAGAACTCAGCATACGGGAGAGATTCCTCCCATTTCTTGCCGAAGGAAATAACACAAGCTCCAAGCATGTCTTCGAGAACTTGGTTGACACGTCCAACTTGCCCTTGCGACTGAGGATGAAACACAGTACTGAATGACAGATGAGTTCCCATATAGCTTCTTGGAAACTTGCCCAGAATCTTGAAGTGAATAAGCTGCCATGGTCCGAACTGATAACCAGTGGAATACCGTGAAGTGAAACAATTCTGGACATGTAGAGAGTTGCAAGCTGACTAGCAGTGATCGTTTCTTTGACTGCCAGAAAATGTGCAACTTTAGAAAGCCGGTCAATGACGACAAGAATTGCATCATTACCTTTCTGCGATTTGGGAAATCCAGTGATGAAGTCCATTTCAACATGGTCCCATTTCCATTCGGGAATAGAGATAGGTTGCAGAGTTCCAGCAGGACTTTGATGTTCTGCTTCGATACGACGGCAAACGTCACACTCAGCAACATAATGAGCAATGTGTTGCTTCATATTAGACCACCAGAATCTTTGACGAATGTCTTGGTACATCTTTGTACTACCAGGATGGATACATAGAGGCGTATCATGAGCTTCTTTCATAACCTCCTGAGTCATATCCAGGTTTTTCTCTGCACATGGTACCACTAGGCGTCCTTTGAAGTACAAAGCGCCATCATCAACAATAGTGAAGAATGAGGGCTTTCCTTCTGCGAGGTAGCGCTTAATCTTGCGGGCTTCAGAGTCATATCCATGTATTCTCTTGATGGAGTCCAAGAGATCTGGTTTGACAGCCAGGGTATTGAGGGAACCCTGGGAAACAACATAGAGGTTCATCTTGCGAAACTCCTTAGGGGGAGAGTGAGTGCACCCGGAGGAACAATATGGAGGTTCAGCTTTCTGAATTCTTCAGCAAGCGAGGTCTGAACTTTGTGAACCTGGAGGTGGTTATAGTAAGACTTGCGGCTCAAGGCATCAGCCATTACATTAGCCTTGCCTGGTGTATAGGAAATACCCAAGTCAATGTCTGCAACAATCTCCATCCATCTCTGCTGACAGAGGTTCAGGTCTGGCTTAGTAAACAGATACTTCAGACTTTGGTGGTCGGTGAAGATCTCGCAACAATTACCGAGAAGGTAATGTCGCCACTGTTTTAGCGCATGAATGACAGCAGCAAGTTCGAGGTCGTGAACTGGGTAGTTGTCTTCGTGAGGGCGCAATTGCCGAGAGGCATAAGCAATCACTTTGCGGTCTTGCATTAGGACACAGCCTAATCCTTGACGGGAAGTATCACAGTAAATGACGAAGTCCTTCTTAGTATCAGGTGGAGCAAGCACTGGGGCAGAAGTCAACTTGTCCTTGAGTGCCTAGAAACTTTCCTAACATTTGTCTGTCCATTGGAACTTGACGCCCTTATGCAACAGGTTAGTCAGAGGCCTGGCGATCTTGGAGAAGTTCTCGACAAATCGACGGCAATACCTGGCGAGTCCGAGAAAACTTCTGACTTGTTTAACGTTCTTCGGAGGAGTCCAATCAAGAATAGCCTGGACTCGTTCAGGGTTGACGGCAATACCATCCTTAGAGATGACATGCCCAAGATAGGTTACTTCGGGTAGCCAGAATTCACATTTGGAGAACTTGGCATATAGTTGATGCTCTCGTAGCTTTTCCAGCACAAGACGAAGATGTTCAGCATGTTCTTCTTCGTTCTTGGAAAATACCAGGATATCATCTAGATAAACCACGACAAACTTGTCGAGGTAATCCATGAATATATAGTTCATCAGACGAGAGAAGGTGGCTAGAGCATTGGTTAAGCCGAAAGAGATGACGGTGTACTCGTATGAACCATATCGAGTCACAAAGGCGGTCTTTGGGATATCCTCTTCACGAAAACGGATCTGGTGGTAACCCAACCTCAAGTCGAGTTTAGAGAACACTGATGAACCAGCCAGTTGATCATACAGATCATTGATCCGAGGAAGAGGATATTTGTTCTGAATGGTAGCTTGGTTAATAGGACGGTAGTCTTGGACCAATCAGTTTGTCCCATCCTTCTTATTGACAAAGAGAGAAGGTGCTCCCCAAGGAGAGCAACTTGGGCGAATAAAACCACTTCGAAGAGATTTGTCGATTTCCTCCTTAAGCTTAATGAGTTCACGCGGCGGCATCTTGTAGGGTCGTTTGGCTATAGGAGTGGTGCGTGGTTTCAAGTCGATGATGAATTCGACAGCTCTAGCAGGGGGAATCCCTAGAAGTTCTTCAGGAAAGACATCAAGGAATTCACGCACGACGGGAATGTTTTCAATGCCCTCGAGTGGTGCGTCGTTCAATGCATTCAATGCATAGAGCCTTGCCTCGGCATTCTGAACCAGACGAGCATTGTAGCTTATTATTTCATCAGAAGGGTGTAGAAGATGGACGGTCTTGGTGGCGCAAACGATAGAAGCAGTATGCGCTTTTAACCAATTCATTCCCAGAATGAGATCAATGCTACAGGACTTCAGTACGATGGGAGAGACAAGAAATTCCAGTCCTTCGATTTCAACGGCGACGTCGTTGCAAATCATGGAGGTTCGACATTGGCCCGCAGGGGTGTGCACTAGTAGCGAAGCGTTCATGTCCTCACATTTATTGTCCTGCAAGCATGCAAAATCTTCTGACATGAATGAATGTGATGCACCTGTATCAAATAAAACGGATGCAGGTACTGAATTTACGAGGAGTGTACCCATCACAATAGCAGGCTGGTCTTGAGCTTCGTTCAGATCAACGTGGTTGGCATGAACACGTCCATAAGACTTGGCATTGTTGTTGCGGGGCTGGTTGCTTCCACGGCCAGTTGCTGGAAGGGCCAGCTGATTCTGGTTCTGGTTGCATTCCCTAGCACGGTGTCCTAGTTGACCACACCTAAAGCACAAACCATTATTGGGAGCGGGAGCAGGAGCTCGGGGTGGTGGTGCTGGAAGCCTTGGGTGCCTAGATGGAGGAGGAGGCAGACGAGGTGCAACATAGGTCTGCCTTGGGGCAGGTGCAGTTGGCTGGTACATGCTGTTGGGAATCCATATCTTACGCTTATGCGAGGGCGGGCCCGAAGATGAGCTCGTGTCATGGTTGCACCTGTGAGAGCTCTGGTATTCCTGCAGACCAGTTTCAACTTTGATGGCATGTTCACCAAGATGGCGAAATCAGTAAAGTCATGCACTAGAAGTGCGAGCTTGATGTCAGCTTGAAGGCCGTCACGGAACTTCTCCTGTCTGCGTTCATTAGTTGCAATGTCCTCTTCAGCATAGCGAGACAAGTCCAGAAACTCCCACTGATAAGCTTCAACAGTTTTGTTGCCTTGGGTGAGGTTGCGGAACTCACGCTTCTTCCGGTCCATGACTCCCTGAGGAATGAAGCGGGCACGGAAAGCGGCTTGGAAATCTAGCCAGGTGATGATTGTTCCAGCTGGCAGAGTACGCCTGTGGTTGTCCCAGCATTGAGCTGCGGGTCCCTTCAGGAAGAAGGAAGCAAAGGTGACATAGCTGGCAGGGGCTACATCAGCAGACTCCATTTCATAGGTGATGTCACGGAGCCAGTCATCAACATCCATAGGCTGAGTTGAGCTGCGGTACACAGTTGGGTTGAGGCGCATGAAATCCCGCAGAGTCACTTGGGCTGGCTGCTGGTCCATATTGGGGCGAGGGAACTGAGCCATCGTATTCCCCATGAACTGGCGATTCATCTCAAGCTGTTGGATCATACCAGCCATGTACTCAGGCGGTGGTGGGGCGTTGCCACCACGACCACGACCACCTGGTCTAACCATCCTGCTAATATATAACAGGGGTAGTTCAGCATTGAGAAATTTGCAAGGACAAGAATCATTCATGATGAAACATGCATAATGAAAGGAGCACAATAGATACTACAATAGTAGTCGGCATATCTTACAAAAGGGATCATGCATAGAGTTTGGTACACAGAGTCCAGTACATAGACTAAAGACATCATAGGCGGCACGCAGGCTCGCAGCGAATGCATCTAACACTACTAAGCAAGACTACATCAGTCCCAAGAGGTACTATGGAGGTAGCTGTAGCCTGAAAGCTGGTAGTGTCGCATCGGGAACTCCACGTCAGCAACCTGGGGTCCGCGGATACTCTGGTGCAGAACCTGACGCTCAGGTGGCAGAAGAGGACCAAGTGGGGGAGAGTAGCTTCCCACATCTGGCCAGCCGACACCCTGGGGCATCATAGTACTGGCTAGGTAGATCGCAGAATGCGGCAACTCTCTAGATCAGACAAAGGGGTGCAACAGCGTTAGAGAACGGTAAAGGTGCTGACGGGTGGTGTACAACTCGTGGCGAAGTGCTCGGTTAGCTCGATCCAGCCCATTAGCATGCAGAACCAGGTTCTGATGGTAGAAGGGCTCTCGGGTGACAGTGGAGTAGGCAGCAGTGTAGTAACCCTCCGCACCAACATCAGATGAGATAGCAATGTGCCTGAAAGGGGAGGTGTCCAACTGCCGATACTCTCCACGAAGACATGTCAGAGAAGCATAAGCAGCATCGTGAACTGCCATATCAATGGTCACTCCAACACCATGAGCGGTGTGCAGCACAGTAGTGGATTCATACTCCCGAGAGTAGCGGTGGACGATGGAACGGTACTGCTCCTGGTTAAAGTCCTGGTACTCCTCGTAGACGGTGTACTCAGGGTGCAAGCGATAACCCAGATAGGTCATCATCTCAGTTAGCACAGCAGGTGATCCCAAGGCACCAATGGCCGTCGTGTGGCGCACGACCTGCCTCGTGGGTTCCATCTGAAAGCAAAGATGTTTCAAAGGAGTCAAATGACAGTGTGGAAATTGTTCAAATAACTATTCTAAGGAATAACTATGGCTTATCTAACTTTAGGGTGAATGTGGTCATGGGATCCTAGTGTTAGTGTTAGTAAATTCGTTTAACCCAGGTAGAAGAGAGTTCAGAGTCCCAGAGTAAAGGTCGAGGAGTAAAAGATCCTAGTACCACCCAATGGCGACGTGGGCCCGTAAGACACACAGCCATGTTAGTAAAAGTTTTCGCAATGTCTAGACTCGACTTCAGCCAAGGAGTGTGGAAGTTCCTACAGGCAGTCGGCTCTGATACCAACTTGTGACGCCCCCGATTCAATCGTACACTAATCATGCACACAAACGTGTACGATCAAGATCAGGACTCACGGGAACATATCACAACACAACTCTAAAAACATAAATAAGTCATACAAGCATCATAATACAAGCCAGGGCCTTGAGGGCTCGAATACAAGTGCTCGATCATAGACGAGTCAGCGGAATCAACAATATCTGATTACAAACATAAGTTAAACAAGGTGCCATAAGATGGCTAGCACAAACTGGGATACAGATCGAAAAAGGCGCAGGCCTCCTGCCTGGGATCCTCCTAAACTACTCCTGGTCGTCGTCAGCGGGCTGCACGTAGAAGTAGGCAGCTCCGGTGTAGTAGGAGTCGTCGCCGACGATGGCGTCTGGCTCCTGGGCTCAAGCATCTGGTTGCGACAACTAGGTAGAAGGGAAAGGGGAAAAGAGGAAGAAAAGCAACCGTGAGTACTCATCCAAAGTACTCGCAAGCAAGGAGCTACACTACATATGCATTGGTATATGTGTAAGGGGCCATATCAGTGGACTGAACTGCAGAATGCCAGAATAAGAGGGGGATAGCTAATCCTATCGAAGACTACGCTTCTGGCCACCTCCATCTTGCAGCATGTAGAAGAGACTAGATTGAAGTTCTCCAAGTAACATCGCATAGCATAATCCTACCCGACGATCCTTGCCTCGTCGACCTGTGAGAGAGCGATCAGCGGGTTGTATCTGGCACTTGGAAGGGTGTGTTTTATTAAGTATCCGGTTCTAGTTGTCATAAGGTTAAGGTACAACTCCAAGTCATCCTGTTACCGAAGATCACGGCTATTCGAATAGATAAACTTCCTTGCAGGGGTGCACCACATAACCCAACACGCTCGATCCCATTTGGCCGGACACACTTTCCTGGGTCATGTCCAGCCTCGGAAGATCAACACGTCGCAGCCCTACCTAGGCACAACAGAGAGGTCAGCACGTCGGTCTAATCCTATGGCGCAGGGGTCTGGGCCCATCGCCCATTGCACACCTGCATGTTGTTCGGGCGGCCGGAAGCAGACCTAGCCTAACAGGCGTTCCAGTCCAATCCGGCGCGCGCCGCTCAGTCGCTGATGTCACGAAGGCTTCGCCTGATACCACGACATCGAGTGCCCATAACTTTCCCACGTAGTTGGTTAGTCCGTATAGACCAAATGGCCGAACTCAGATCAAATACCAAGAACTCGTTAAGCATGTTATTTTAAAGTAACCGCGAACGTCGACCAGGGCCAGGCCCACCTCTCGCCTAGGTGGTCTCAACCTGCCCTGTCGCTCCGCCACAAAGATCCACTCGCGGGTACTCCTACGAGCCGACCCGACTCTAGTCACCACAGGTATTATATATTATGTATATAAGTATATACCCATGATCACCTCCCGAGTGATCACGGACCGATAGTATAGCAAGGCAGACGGACAAGAATGTAGGGCCACAGATGGAATACTAGCATCCTATACTAAGCATGTAGGATTGTAGGTAAAGATAACAACGGTAGTAGCAAGGACGGGCTATGCAGCAGAATAGGATTAACGGAAAGCAGTAACATGATACACTACTCTAATGCAAGCAGTATAGAGAAGAATAGGCGATATGTGGTGATCAAGGGGGGGGGCTTGCCTGGAAGCTCAGCCGAGAAGGAGGGGTCATCAACACCGTAGTCGTACTGGGTAGCAGCGGCGTCGGTCTCGCTGTCTAGCGAGAGAAGAGGGGGAAGAAACGATAAATACCATGCAAAGAAATGCATGACGATGCATGACATGACAAAGCGTGATGCTAGGTGTGCCCAATCGCGGTAGCTGGTGATACCGGCGAAGGGGGAAACACCCGGGAAAGTATTCCCGGTGTTTCGCATTTTCGGACAGATGAACCAGAGGAGGAAAGTTGCGAGTTCGGTATGTTATGGATGTGTGGCGGACGAACGGGCTGCGTATCCGGATTTGTCTCGTCGTTCTGAGCAACTTTCATGTAGAAAGTATTTTCATCTGAGCTTTTGTTTATTTTATATTAATTTTAAAATATTTAAATCATTTTAAGGATTAATTTAATTATTTTAATTCAACATTATCCAGAACAGTGCATGCTGATGTCAGCATGACGTCAGGAGTCAACAGGGGTGTTGACTGGTCAAACTGACGTGTGGGCGCAGTGGGACACACCTGTCATACACTGTTAGGTTAATTAGGGTTTAGGTTAAATTAATTACTGTTTAAGTAAACTAACAGGTTAATTAGATTAATTAACTTAAATAATTTAGTTAATTAATTAAATTTATTTATTTTTTCTAAAAACGTTCTGGGGCGTGGTCCCCCTTTGTCATTGGCCCTAGGGGCCATAGTGGGTTCGGGTGCTGCGGGCGCCGCGGGTGCGGGCGCTGGGCACTACGGGCGCCCGACCCAGGAGAGGGCCGAGTGGGCGCAGAGGGGCGCCGGAGCCGGGCGCGTGGTCGACGACGCAGCGCGCGCGGTCGCCGGAGTGGGATGCCGGCAGAAGGGCAGCAGCGAGCACGGGCCGGCGAGAGGAAGGACAGGGTCGCGAGCGGGTGCGCGTGTGGCGGCAGCGGCTATAGGCGGAAGGATGCAGCCACGCACGAGCGGGCACAGCGCAAGGCCGAGCGGGCGCTGGCTGGTCGCGATGGACACGGGCGGCGTAGGGCTGTGATGCGCGCGGTCTCATGGGGCCGACAGTAGCGGAGGCGACAGCAGGTGGGCGTGCGTGTGAGGGCATAGTGCTGTGCACGGGCGACGGGATGCCGGCGGCTGCGGCGGGTTGAGTGCGGGAGAAGCGGCAAACGTGGGTGCGGGGTCGCGCGAGCGGCGCTGGGCTGCCGGGGGTGTGGCCGGGCGCGGCGAGTGCTACCTTTTGAGCACTGCGTTGTATTTCCTTGAAGAGGAAAGGATGATGCAGCAAAGTAGCGTAAGTATTTCCCTCAGTATTTGAGAACCAATGTATCAATCTAGTAGGAGGCTATGCGCGAGTCCCTCGTACCTGCACAAATTAAATAACTCCTCGCAACCAATGCGATAAGGGGTTGTCAATCCCTTCACGGTCAGTTACGAGAGTGAGATCTGATAGAGATGATAGATAATATTCTTGGTATTTTTGTGATAAACATGCAAAGTAAAATAAAAGCAAAGTAAAAAAGTAAGGCAACAATAAAGTGATGGAAGATTAATATGATGAAGATAGACCCGGGGGCCATAGATTTCACTAGTGGCTTCTCTCAAGAGCATAAGTATTTTACGGTGGGTGAACAAATTACTGTTGAGCAATTGACAGAATTGAGCATAGTTATGAGAATATCTAGGTATGATCATGTATATAGGCATCACGTGCGAGACAAGTAGACCGACTCCTGCCTGCATCTACTACTATCACTCCACTCATTGACCGCTATCCAGCATGCATCTAGAGTATTAAGTTAAAAACAGAGAAAGGCCTTAAGCAAGATGATATGATGTAGAGGGATAAATTCATGCAATATGATAAAAACCCCATCTTGTTATCCTCGATGGCAACAATACAATACGTGCCTTGCTGCCCCTACTGTCACTAGGAAAGGACACCGCAAGATTGAACCCAAAGCTAAGCACTTCTCCCATTGCAAGGAAGATCAATCTAGTAGGCCAAACCAAACTGATAATTCGAAGAGACTTGCAAAGATAATCAACCATACATAAAAGAATTCAGAGAAGATTCAAATGTTGTTCATAGATAATCTTGATCATAAACCCACAATTCATCGGTCTCAACAAACACACCGCAAAAAGAAGATTACATCGAATAGATCTCCACGAGAGAGGGGGAGAACATTGTATTGAGATCCAAAAAGAGAGAAGAAGCCATCTAGCTACTAACTATGGACCCGAAGGTCTGAGGTAAACTACTCACACTTCATCGGAGGGGCTATGGTGATGATGTAGAATCCCTCCGTGGTGGATGCCCTCTCCGGCGGAGCTCCGGAACATGCCCCAAGATAGGATCTCGTGGGTACAGAAGGTTGCGACGGTGGAATTAGGTTTTTGGCTCTGTCTCTGATCGTTTGGGGGTACTTAGGTATATATAGGAGGAAGAAGTACGTCGGTGGAGCAAGGTTGGGCCCACGAGGGTGGAGCACGAGCCCTGGGGGGTGGGCGCACCCCCTACCTCGTGCCCACCTCTTTTCTTTCTTGATGTAGGGTCCGAGTCTCCTGGATCATATTCGGTGAGAAAATCACGTTCCCGAAGGTTTCATTCCGTTTGGACTCCGTTTGATAATCCGTTTCTTCGAAACTCTGAAATAGGCAAAAAAATAGCAATTTTGGGCTGGGCCTCCGGTTAATAGGTTAGTCCCAAAAATAATACAAAAGTGGATAATCAAGCTCAATATTTTCCAAAACAGTAGATAATATAGCATGGAGTAATCAAAAATTATAGATACGTTGGAGACGTATCAGCGAGTGCGGTAGCTGGGGTGCGCACATGCGGCGAGGCAGGGGGGCAGCCATGACGTGGTGGGTGTTGGGGAACGTAGTAATTTCAAAAAAAATCCTACGCACACGCAAGATCATGGTGATGCATAGCAACGGGAGGGGAGAGTGTTGTCCACGTACCCTCGTAGACCGAAAGAGGAAGCGTTATGATAACGCGGTTGATGTAGTCGTACGTCTTCACGGCCCGACCGATCAAGCACCGAAACTACGGCACCTCTGAGTTCTAGCACACGTTCATCTCGATGACGATCCCCGGACTCCGATTCAGCAAAGTGTCGGGGATGAGTTCCGTCAGCACGACGGCGTGGTGTCGATCTTGATGTTCTACCATCACAGGGCTTCGCCTAAGCACCGCTACAATATTATCGAGGATTATGATGGAGGGGGACACCGCACACGGCTAAGAGATCTCAAGGATCAATTGTTCTGTCTTTGGGGTGCCCCCTGCCCCCGTATATAAAGGAGCAATGGAGGAGGAGGCCGGCCCTAGGAGGGGGCGCGCCAAGTGTGGAGTCCTACTAGGACTCCCTAGTTCTAGTAGGATTCCACCTCCCATATGGAATAGAAAAAAGAGGAAGGGAAAAGGAGAATGAAGGAAGGGGGCTCCCCCTTCCCTAGTCCAATTCGGACTAGACCAAGGGGAGGGGTGCGGCCACCCTTGAGGCCCTTTTCCTTCTTTCCCGTATGGCCCAATAAGGCCCAATACGTATTCCCGTAACTCTCCGGTACTCCGAAAAATACCCGAATCACTCAGAACCTTTCCGATGTCCGAATATAGTCTTCCAATATATCGATCTTTACGTCTCGACCATTTCGAGACTCCTCGTCATGTCCCCGATCTCATCCGGGACTACGAACTCCTTCGGTACATCAAAACTCATAAACTCGTAATATAACTGTCATCGAAACCTTAAGCGTGCGGACCCTACTAGTTCGAGAACAATGTAGACATGACCGAGACACGTTTCCGGTCAATAACCAATAGCGGAACCTGAATGCTCATATTGGCTCCTACATATTCTACGAAGATCTTTATCGGTCAGACCGCATAACAACATACGGTGTTCCCTTTGTCATCGGTATGTTACTTGCCCGAGATTCGATCGTCGGTATCTCAATACCTAGTTCAATCTCATTACCGGCAAGCGTCTTTACTTGTTCCGTAATACATCATCTCACAACTAACTCATTAGTTGCAATGCTTGCAAGGCTTATGTGATGTGCATTACCGAGAGGGCCCAGAGATACCTCTCTGACAATCGGAGTGACAAATCCTAATCTCGAAATACGCCAACCCAACATGTACCTTTGTAGACACCTGTAGAGCTCCTTTATAATCACCCAGTTACGTTGTGACGTTTGGTAGCACACAAAGTGTTCCTCCGGCAAACGGGAGTTGCATAATCTCATAGTCATAGGAACATGTATAAGTCATGAAGAAAGCAATAGCAACATACTAAACGATCGGGTGCTAAGCTAATGGAATGGGTCATGTCAATCACATCATTCTTCTAATGATGTGATCCCGTTAATCAAATAACAATTCTTTTGTTCATGGTTAGGAAACATAACCATCTTCAATTAACGAGCTAGTCAAGTAGAGGCATACTAGTGACACTCTGTTTGTCTATGTATTCACACATGTATTATCTTTCCGGTTAATACAATTCTAGCATGAATAATAAACATTTATCATGATATAAGGAAATAAATAATAACTTTATTATTGCCTCTAGGGCATATTTCCTTCAGTCTCCCACTTGCACTAGAGTCAATAATCTAGTTCACATCGCCATGTGATTCAACACTAATAGTTGACATCACCATGTGATTAACACCCATAGTTCACATCGTCATGTGACCTACACCCAAAGGGTTTACTAGAGTCAGTAATCTAGTTCACATCGCTTATGTGATTAACACCCAAAGAGTACTAAGGTGTGATCATGTTTTGCTTGTGAGATAATTTTAGTCAACGGGTCTGTCACATACAGATCCGTAAGTATTTTGCGAATTCTATGTCTACAATGCTCTGCACGGAGCTACTCTAGCTAATTGTTCCCACTTTCAATATGTATCTAGATCGAGACTTAGAGTCATCCAGATATGTGTCAAAACTTGCATCGACGTAATTTTTTACGACGAACATTTTTGTCACCTCCATAATTGAGAAATATTTCCTTATTCCACTAAGAATAATTTTGACCGTTGTCCAGTGATCTACTCTTAGATCACTATTGACTCCCTTGCTTGACACAGTGTAGGGTATACAATAGATCTGGTACACAGCATGGCATACTTTATAGAACCTATGGCTGAGGCATAGGGGATGACTTTCATTCTCTTTATATCTTCTGCCGTGGTCGGGCTTTGAGTCTTACTCAATTTCACACCTTGTAACATAGCCAAGAACTCTTTCTTTGACTGTTCCATTTCGAACTACTTCAAAATCTTGTCAAGGTATGTACTCATTGAAAAAAACTTATCAAGCGTCTTGATCTATCTCTATAGATCTTTATGCTTAATATGTAAGCAACTTCACCGAGGTCTTTCTTTGAAAAAACTCCTTTCAAATACTCCTTTATGCTTTCCAGAAAATTCTACATCATTTCCGAGCAACAATATGTCATTCACATATACTTATCAGAAATGTTGTAGTGCTCCCACTCACTTTCTTGTAAATACAGGCTTCACCGCAAGTCTGTATAAAACTATATGCTTTGATCAACTCATCAAAGCGTATATTCCAACTCCGAGATGCTTGCACCAGTCCATAGATGGATCGATGGAGCTTGCACATTTTGTTAACACCTTTAGGATTGACAAAACCTTCTGGTTGTATCATATACAACTCTTCTTTAAGAAATCCATTAAGGATTGCAGTTTTGTTATCCATTTGCCAGATTTCATAAAATGCGGCAATTGCTAACATGATTCGGACAGACTTTAAGCATCGATACGAGTGAGAAAATCTC
This sequence comes from Aegilops umbellulata, assembly GCA_032464435.1. Classification (NCBI taxonomy): domain Eukaryota; kingdom Viridiplantae; phylum Streptophyta; class Magnoliopsida; order Poales; family Poaceae; genus Aegilops; species Aegilops umbellulata. Next base: position 516,297,925 of record CP136056.1, read on the forward strand.
ATCGTAGTCAACACCTTGAACTTTGTCAAAAACCTTTTTCGACAAGTCTAGCTTTGTAGATAGTAACACTACTATCAGCGCCCGTCTTCCTCTTGAAGATCCATTTAATCTTAATGGCTTGTCGAACATCGGGCAAGTTAACCAAAGTCCATACTTTGTTCTCATACATGGATCCCATCTCAGATTTCATGGCCTTAAGCCATTTTGCGGAAACTGGGCTCATTATTGCTTCCTCATAGTTCGTAGGTTCGTCATGGTCAAGTAGCATGACCTCCAGAACAGGATTACCGCACCACTCTGGTGCGGATCTCACTCTGGTTTACCTATGAGATTCGGTAGTAACTTGATCTGAAGTTACATGATCATCATCATTAGCTTCCTCACTAATTGGTGTAGTAGCCACAGGAACAGATTTCTGTGATGAACTACTTTCCAATAAGGGAGAAAGTACAATTACCTTATCAAGTTCTATTTTCCTCCCACTCACTTCTTTCGAGAGAAACTCTTTCTCTAGAAAGGATCCATTCTTAGCAACGAATGTCTTGCCTTCGGATCTGTGATACAAGGTGTACCCAACAGTCTCCTTTGGGTATCCTATGAAGACATATTTCTCCGATTTGGGTTTGAGCTTATCAGGATGAAACTTTTTCATATAAGAATCACAACCCCAAACTTTAAGAAAGGACAACTTTGGTTTCTTGCCAAACCACAGTTCAGATTGTGTCGTCTCAACGGACTTAGATGGCGCCCTTTTTAACGTGAATGCAGCTGTCTTTAATGCATAACCCCAAAAACGATAGTGGTAAATCGGTAAGAAACATCATAGATTGCACTATATCCAATAAAGTACGGTTATGACGTTCGGACACACCATTATGCTGTGGTGTTCTAGGTGGCGTGAGTAGTGAAACTATTTCACATTGTTTTAACTAAAGACCAAACTCGTAACTCAAATACTCTTCTCCACGATCAGATCGTAGAAACTTTATTTTCTTGTTACGATGATTTTCCACTTCACTCTAAATTATATGAACTTTTCAAATGTTTCAGACTTCTATTTCATTAAGTAGATATACTCATATCTGCTCAAATCATCTGTGAAGGTCAGAAAATAATGATACCCGCTGCAAGCCTTAATATTCATCGGACCACATACATCAGTATGTATGATTTCCAACAAATCTGTTGCTTGCTCCATTGTTTCGGAGAACGGCGTTTTAGTCATCTTGCCCAAGAGACATGGTTCGCAAGCATCAAGTGATTCCAAAATCCCATCAGCATGGAGTTTTTTCATGCGCTTTACACCAATATGATTTAAACGGCAGTGCCACAAATAAGTTTCACTATCATTATTAACTTTGCATCTTTTGGCTTCAATATTATGAATATGTGTATCACTACGATCGAGATCCAACAAACCATTTTCGTTGGTGTGTATGACCATAGAAGGTTTTATTCATGTAAACAGAACAACAATTGTTCTCTAACTTAAATGAATAACCGTATTGCAATAAACATGATCAAATCATATTCATGCTCAACGCTAACACCAAATAACACTTATTTAGTTTCAACACTAATCCCGAAAGTATATGGAGAGTGCGATGATGATCATATCAATCTTGGAACTACTTCCAACACACATCGTCACCTCCACTTTTACAAGTCTCTCTTTATTCTGCAACTCCCGTTTCGAGTTACTACTCTTAGCAATTGAACCAGTATCAAATGCCAAGGGGTTGCTATAAACACTAGTAAAGTACACATCAATAACATGTATATCCAATATACCTTTGTTCACTTTGCCATCCCTCTTATCCACCAATTACTTGGGGTAGTTCCGCTTCTAGTGACCAGTCCCTTTGCAGTAGAAGCACTCAGTCTCAGGCTTAGGTCCAGACTTGGGCTTCTTCACTTGAGCAGCAACTTGCTTGCCGTTCTTCTTGAAGTTCCCCTTCTTCCCTTTGCCCTTTTCTTGAAACTAGTGGTCTTGTTAACCATCAACACTTGATGTTTTTCTTGATTTCTACCTTCGTCGATTTCAGCATCACGAAGAGCTTGGGAATTACTTTCGTCATCCCTTGCATATTATACTTCATCATGAAGTTCTACTAACTTGGTGATGGTGACTAGAGAATTTTTTCAATCACTATTTTATCTGGAAGATTAACTCCCACTTGATTCAAGCAATTGTAGTACCCAGACAATCTGAGCACGTGCTCACTGCTTGAGCTATTCTCCTCCATCTTTTAGCTATAGAACTTGTTGGAGACTTCATATCTCTCAACTCGGGTATTTGCTTGAAATATTAACTTCAACTCCTGGAACATCTCATATGGTCCATGACGTTCAAAACGTCTTTGAAGTCCCGATTCTAAGCCGTTAAGCATGGTGCACTAAACTAGCAAGTAGTCATCATATTGAGCTAGCCAAACGTTCATAACGTCTGCATCTGCTCTTACAATAGGCCTGTCACCTAGCGGTGCATCAAGGACATAATTCTTCTGTGCAGCAATGAGGATAAACCTCAGATCACGGATCCAATCCGCATCATTGCTACTAACATCTTTCAACTTAGTTTTCTCTAGGAACATATCAAAATAAACACAGGGAAGCAACAATGCGAGCTATTGATCTACAACATAATTTGCAAAATACTATCAGGACTAACTTCATGATAAATTTAAGTTCAATTTAATCATATTACTTAAGAACTCCCACTTAGATAGACATCCCTCTAATCCTCTAAGTGATCACGTGATCCAAATCAACCAAACCATGTCCGATCATCACGTGAGATGGAGTAGTTTCAATGGTGAACATCACTATGTTGATCATATCTACTATATGATTCACGCTCGACCTTTCGGTCTCAGTGTTCCGAGGCCATATCTGTTATATGCTAGGCTCGTCAAGTTTAACCTGAGTATTCCGCGTGTGCAACTGTTTTGCACCCGTTGTATTTGAACATAGAGCCTATCACACCCGATCATCACGTGGTGTCTCAGCACGAAGAACTTTCGCAACGGTGCATACTCAGGGAGAACACTTATACCTTGATAATTTAGTGAGAGATCATCTTATAAAGCTACCGCCGAACTAAGCAAAATAAGATGTATAAAAGATAAACATCACATGCAATCAAAATATGTGACATGATATGGCCATGATCATCTTGCGCCTTTGATCTCCATCTCCAAAGTACCGTCATGATCTCTATCGTCACCGGCATGACACCATGATCTTCATCATCTTGATCTATATCAATGTGTCATCACATGATCGTCTTGCCAACTATTGCTCTTGCAACTATTGCTATCGCATAGCGATAAAGTAAAGCAATTATTTGGCACTTGCATCTTATGCAATAAAGAGACAACCATAAGGCTTTTGCCAGTTGCCGATAACTTCAACAAAACATGATCATCTCATACAACAACTTATATCTCATCACGTCTTGACCATATCACATCACAACATGCCCTGCAAAAACAAGTTAGACGTCCTTTACTTTGTTGTTGCAAGTTTTACGTGGCTGCTACGGGCTTAGCAAGAACCATTCTTACCTACACATCAAAACCACAACGATAGTTTGTCAAGTTGGTGTTGTTTTAACCTTCGCAAGGACCGGGCGTAGCCACACTTAGTTCAACTAAAGTTGGAGAAACTGACACCCGCCAGCCACCTGTGTGCAAAGCACGTCGGTAGAACCAGTCTCGCGTAAGCGTACGCGTAATGTCGGTCCGGGCCGCTTCATCCAACAATACCGCCGAACCAAAGTATGACATGCTGGTAAGCAGTATGACTTATATCGCCCACAACTCACTTGTGTTCTACTCGTGCATATAACATCAACACATAAAACCTAGGCTCTGATACCACTGTTGGGGAACATAGTAGTTTCAAAAAAAATCCTACGCACACGCAAGATCATGGTGATGCATAGCAACGAGAGGGGAGAGTTTTGTCCACGTACCCTCGTAGACCGAAAGCGGAAGCGTTATGACAACGCAGTTGATGTAGTCGTACGTCTTCACGGCCCGACCGATCAAGCATCGAAACTACGGCACCTCTGAGTTCTAGCACACGTTCAGCTCGATGACGATCCCCGGACTCCGATCCAGCAAAGTGTCGGGGATGAGTTCCGTCAGCACGACGACGTGGTGACGATCTTGATGTTCTACCGTCGCAGGGCTTCGCCTAAGCACCGCTACAATATTATCGAGGATTATGGTGGAGGGGGGCACCGCACACGGCTAAGATATCTCAAGGATCAATTGTTCTGTCTTTGGGGTGCCCCCCTGCCCCCGTATATAAAGGAGCAAGGGAGGAGGAGGCCGACCCTAGGAGGGGGCGCACCAAGTGTGGAGTCCTACTAGGACTCCCTAGTCCTAGTAGGATTCCACCTCCCATATGGAATAGAAAAAAGAGGAAGGGAAAAGGAGAAGGAAGGAAGGGGGAGCCCCCCTTCCCTAGTCCAATTCGGACCATACCAAGGGGAGGGGTGCGACCACCCTTGAGTCCCTTTTCCTTCTTCCCGTATGGCCCAATAAGGCCCAATACGTATTCGCGTAACTCTCCGGTACTCCGAAAAATACCCGAATCACTCAGAACCTTTCCGATGTCCGAATATAGTCGTCCAATATATCAATATTTACGTCTCGACCATTTCGAGACTCCTCGTCATGTCCCCGATCTCATCCGGGACTCCGAACTCCTTCGGTACATCAAAACTCATAAACTCGTAATATAACTGTCATCGAAACCTTAAGCGTGCGGACCCTACGGGTTCGAGAACAATGTAGACATGACCGAGACACGTCTCCGATCAATAACCAATAGAGGAACATAGATGCTCATACTGGCTCCTACATATTCTATGAAGATCTTTATCGGTCAGACCGCATAACAACATACGGTGCTCCCTTTGTCATCGGTATGTTACTTGCCCGAGATTCGATCGTCGGTATCTCAATACCTAGTTCAATCTCGTTACCGGCAAGTCTCTTTACTCGTTCTGTAATACATCATCTCACAACTAACTCATTAGTTGCAATGCTTGCAAGGCTTATGTGATGTGCATTACCGAGAGGGCCCAGAGATACCTCTCGGACAATCGGAGTGACAAATCCTAACTCGAAATACGCCAACCCAACATGTACCTTTGGAGACATCTGTAGAGCTCCTTTATAATCACCCAGTTACGTTGTTACGTTTGGTAGCACACAAAGTGTTCCTCTGGCAAACGGGAGTTGCATAATCTCATAGTCATAGGAACATGTATAAGTCATGAAGAAAGCAATAGCAAGATACTAAACGATCGGGTGCTAAGCTAATGGAATGGGTCATGTCAATCACATCATTCTTCTAATGATGTGATCCCGTTAATCAAATAACAACTCTTTTGTTCATGGTTAGGAAACATAACCATCTTCAATTAATGAGCTAGTCAAGTAGAGGCATACTAGTGACACTGTTTGTCTATGTATTCACACATGTTTATGTTTCCGGTTAATACAATTCTATCATGAATAATAAACATTTATCATGATATAAGGAAATAAATAATAACTTTATTATTGCCTCTAGGGCATATTTCCTTCAGTGGGCACGGCCGTTAGCGCGTGCGTGCGGAGAGCGGCGACCGCGACGACGGGGACGGGGGGGAAGGAAGAGGCCGGGGGCCTCACCGAGCGTCTGTAGGGAACGGGGCAGTGGTGGTCGAGGAGGAAGTCGGGGACGACGGTGACGAAGAGGAGGCTGGCCGACGGGGCAGCTCCGGCGAGTGCGTCGAGTGGCGGGGGCGAGGCGGCGATGGACGGCGACGGGCGATCCGGGCTGCGGCCTCCTCCTCCAATCCCGATCCAATCGGGGGAGAGAGGGGGAAGATATTTCGGGGGGAGTGGGGTGTCGGTGGGGGGTTCGGGGTACGGGAGTGGGGGATATGGGGAGTGGGGGGGCGGTTGGTCCGGTTGGGCCGGTGGCGTGCTGGGCCTGAGCCCAGTGGGAGGGGTGTTTCCCTTTTTGTTTTTGTTTTCGTTATTTTGTTTTTCTCTTTTTTATTTTCTTTCTTTTATTTATTTTCTTTTCAGTTTTATTTCATTCTAAATCATTTAGGCATTTTATAAAAATGTGTTGATTACACCATATTTACATATGCAAAATATGGCACCTCCCGAACAATTTTGTTTTAACTTTTGAAAAAAAATTGACGTCTAATATTTATTTAAATTTTTGAATTTGAAAAGTTTTTTATCCAACGCGAGATCAGCAACAGTAACCAGGGTGATGTGGCACCGTTAACGTGGGATTACTGTAGCATGATTATCCGTGTGTTACACATAAGGGCATGACACATGATGCTCAATCCCAATGCTACGGAAGAAAGAGTTGAGTTTCTCATACTCCCCTCCCCAGTCACTTTGGACGGACAAAATCTTTCAATCAAATTGTCGTTCAATGAGTTTCTGAAACTCTTGGAAGATAGAAAAAACCTCAAATTTATATTTAAGCAAATAAATCCAAGTAAACTTGCTGTAATCATCAATGAAACTGACATAATATTTTTTTTCGTCCAAAGGAATCACGGGCATGGCCCCATACATCACTAAAAATAAGCTCTAAAGGATCATGAGACACACTATAAGACTTAGGATAGGGAAGTTGATGACTCTTGGCACATTGGCAAGCTTCACAAACAGACTCACTAATGAAACTATGTGACAAAGGAAGATTATCTTTATTGACTACTGTTTTCACAATGACGGATGATGGATGTCCTAATCATTTATGCCATCTTTCCACAGAGGGTTCGATGGCGGAGTAGACTTGACGACGCCGATGACTAAGTGCTCCGGATATGATGGGGTAGAGACCCCCAATGCATCTATCGTGATGGAGAAGTTCCCTCGTTGCCCGATCCTTAATGAAAAAATAACGAGGGTGAGTTTCAAAAAAGACATTATTATCGGTGGCTAAACGAGACATGGATGCAAGATTTTTGTCAGCTTGTGGAACATGAAGGACGTCCTTAAGAAGTAGATCACGTTTAAGGTTAGGGGAATTAATTGAGGCTTGACCAATGTGGCAAATATCCATACCTCCTCCGCTTGCGGTGTGGATCTGATCAGCACCATGGTACCTCTCGCGAAGAGCTAGTTGCTCGAGTTCATTGGTAACATGGTCGGTGGCGCCAGAATCAACATACTAGATGTCATCGCCTCCATGTTCATGCATGGAAGCAGCAACATGGCGAGCATCAGGGACAAAGTTCTCGTCGAAGCGATGCCAGCAATCCATAACCTCATGGCCAGACTTCTTCCAGAGCTGGCAGCATGGGCGAGGACGGGCGGCAGGGGGACGGCGACCATTGTTGGAGTTGAAGCCGCCGCCGTTGGTGAAGCTGCCGCCGTTGTTGTTGTTGTTGTTGTAGCCGCCCCCGTTGTTGTAGCCGTAGGTGCCACCAGAGCGAGCGTCGTCGCCCTGAGGAGCACCGCGTCCGCGACCACCGCCACGACTCTACCCCTGGTGACCGCGGCCACGGGACGCGGAGTTAGCAGACAACTGCCGAAGATCGCCGCCATGAAGGAGGGTGAGGCGGGCATCAAAACTCAGAAGCTGATTGTACAACTCCTGGACGGTGATGGGTTCCACACGAGCAGCGAGTGTAGAAACCACCGGATTGTACTCCATGTCCAAACCAGCGAGGATCTTGGAGACAATTTCCGGATCGGAGAGTGCTGCAGCAGTGCACGCGACTTCATCAGTAAGGCTCTTGATCCTACCAAGATAGTCAACCATGGTCATGTTACCTTTTTTGAGATTGGTGAGCTCGATGCGGGTGTTGATGGCCTGGGCTTGACTCTGGGCAGCCAACATGGCATGGATGGCGCTCCAAACTTCGGCCGGCGTCTGTAGCGTCGCGACCTGAGCGAGGATATCGCGGGAAAGAGATCCCATCAAATACCCTTGAAGCTGTTGTTGTTGTGCGTACCAGAGGGATCAGGCGTAGTTGAAGACTTGTTCTTCCTTGCCGTCCTTGGTAACGGTGAGGGTGGCTGGCGGTGGCGGGCTCGTCCCGCCGAGGTGGTGTTCCATCTGAGTGCCTTTGATCTGAGGAAGCACAATGGCCTTCCATAGAAGGAAGTTTCCCCTCGTAAGCTTCTCCTGTGGTGGCGATCCGAGAGACCCTGCGGTGGTGGTGGAGGAAGACGACGCGAAGGCGGAATATGACGAGGTGATGAGCGCGCCAGCGGTGCTGGACAACGATGCGGCAGCGTTGGTCGACATGCTCTCGGTCGAAGGAGGAAGATTGGTATAGTTTTGGGAGGTACAGATGCGATCTATGATCTTTGAGGAAGAGGCTCTGACTACCATGTAAAATAGGTTGGAAGCGTTGAACCCTTTGTCTCGGGCCACATTGATATATATTGGGCATAAGCCTTGGCCTACAAGTTTAGGAGAGATCGATCTGATAGATCGTTACAGGAGACAGAGGAGAATTGCTACGGGAGAGAGAAAAAGAGATAGAATAGGATTATAGGTTTAAACACAAGTCCTATCTCAACACAAGTCCTATCTCTATCCAACTATTCTAACAGCCCGGTGCTTCATGTTGAAGCTGGAGCCACCGGTTTGGTGCACAAGAGGTGGTCAATGCCTTGTCTGTCTCGCGCGTGGAGCGTCCGAAGCATGTCGCCGACATACTGCCGGTACATGAGAACTCGAAGTGGACATGATTGAAGCCTCATCTAACCTAATTGAAGTCTCATCTGAGTGTCATGCACGTACCTGGGTCTGGATGCTGATGAAGCCGAGACTCGTTGGTTCGGTGCGTATCCGCCCGGCAGAGATCGGGTTGGATCCAGCCAGCGCTCCGAGCTATACTCCTCATCTAGTCTTATATATACCTTACACAGGGTCAGATCAATACAATGAATAACGCAGGTTCTACACTTTTCTACAAGCCCGGCGGGTGGAGGTCGATGGGGACAGCGACAGAGGTGAAGCCCGGCAGGTGGAGGTCAATGGGGACGGCGACGGAGGTGAAGCCCGGGCGATGGAGGTCGGTGCAGACGGCGATGGAGGTGAAGCCCAGGCGGTGGAGGTCGGTGCAGACGGCGATGGAGGTGAAGCCCGAGCGGTGTAGGTGGTTGCGGTCAGAGGTCACCCACGAGCAGCACGGTCGTGAACGCCATGACGGATCAAAACCCTAGCCTGCCACGGCAAACACGGTAGGGGGGCCCTGATCGCGCGGTGGAGGGGAGGTGGTGCGGTGGGTGGGCTCCGGTCGTGGAGGAGTCTGACCGGTGGCCGGTGGTGACGAGATCTGGGAGGGGGGAGATTTGGTGCGGTTCGCGCAAATAAACGGCGCAGAGAGGAAAATTTCACCAAAGCCCTCTCGCCAACTATAAGTCGAGTACTACTGTACGTCGAGTGTACTTTCGCGGCCCCACGGCTTACCAACATTTTATAATTTAATTTCCTTTCTTGATGTTGTATCTATAAGTTTTTCCTTTGAATATATTTAGGTTAACATATATATAGTATCTTCCCTCCACACCATTAACTCGCATGAAACTGTCATAAAGAAAAAAAATCGACAGGATTTGGTCCATTCGATGTATCATTCGAGGGTGACTGCCACATCAATATTGTGCACTAGGTAATTAAAAGCCTGGCCACCCTTAAGTAGATACATCTGGTCCCCACGCAGGCCGGTGCGGTCTCCGGGCCCTCCCCGGGGCGGTTTTCGACGCCGCAACCATCCGTGGGCCCGCGCAGTCTACGACTTTGACCGGGTACCGGGGGTGGTTTGACCGGGGGGTTTTCCTCTTGTTCTGTGTCACGGAAGGTCATGCCGACGTGTCGGACCAGGGTGGAGCGCATGCGGTCACAAGATTCCCCCCGTGTGCTCGATGCGGGGGGGGGGGGCTGCCACTATATGTCTTGAACCTTCCCGCATCACTTTTTCCGGTTTGTGATGGAGGTGCCACATCAATGTACTACACTGGTTATTTAAACACCTGGCCGCCCTTACGTTGATATATCCAGTCCCCACGCAGGACGGTGCGGTCTCCGGGCCCTCCTTGGGGCGGTTTTCGATGTCGTGGCCATCCGTGGGCCTGTGTGGTCTACGGCTTTGACCGGGTGCCAGAGGGGTTTGACCAGGTTTTTCCTCTTGTTCTATGTCACGGCAGTTCATGACGACGTGTCGGACCAGGTTGGAGCGCAAGCGGTCACATGACTCCCCCGTCTGCTCGATGTGGTGGGGACTGCCACACTATACGTCTTGAACCTCCCCGCGTCACTTTTCCATTTGTGATGGAGGTGCCACATCAATATTGTGCACTTGGTATTTAAACACCTGGCCGCCCTTACGTTGATATATCCGGTCCCCACGCAGGACGATGCAATCTCCGGGCCCTCCCCGGGGTGGTTTTCGACGTCGTGGTCAACCGTGGCCCCGCGCGGTCTATGACTTTGACCGAGTGCCAGAGGGGTTTGACCGGGGGGTTTTCCTCTTGCTCTCTTTCATGACGGGTCATGCCAACATGCCGGACCAGGTTGGAGCACATGCGGTCACAGGACTCCCTCCCGTATGCTTGATGCAGGGGGACTGCCACACTATACGTCCTGAACCTTCCCGCGCTACTTTCTGGTTTTTGAGGGAGGTGCCACATCAATGTTGTGCACTATATATTTAAACACATGGACGCCCTTACGTTGATATATCCAGTCCCCATGCAGGCGGTGCGGTCTTTGGGCCATCCCCGGGGTGGTTTTCGACGCCGTGACCATCCGTGGGCCCGCGCGGTCTACGGCTTTAACCGGGTGCCGGAGGGGTTTGACCGGAGGGTTTTCCTCTTGTTCTGTGTCACAGTAGGTCATGCCGACATGCCGAACCAAGTTGGAGCGCATGCGATCACATGACTCCCACCTGTTTGCTCGATGTGGTGGGACTGCCACACTATACGTCCTGAACCTTCCCGCGTCACTTTCCGGTTTGTGAGGGAGGTACGACATCAATGTTGTGCACTGGGTATTTAAATGCCTGGCCGCCCTTACGTTGTCCCTGATACGTCTCCAACGTATCTACTTTTCTGAACGCTTTTCCTCTTGTTTTGGAATCTAATTTGCATGATTTGAATGAAACTAACCCCGGACTGACGTTGTTTTCAGCAGAACTACCATGGTGCTGTTTTTGTGCAGAAATAAAAGTTCTCAGAATGGAACAAAACTTTGCGAGGAATTTTTATAAAATAAATAAGAATTTCTGGAGCCAAGACCTACCGAGAGGGGCCCCTGGGTGGGCACAACCCACCAGGGCGGGCCACCCTCTCCTGGCGCGCCCAGGTGGGTTGTCCCCACCTGGTGGCCCCGCAGACCCTGAAACCGACACTATAAAATCCTATTTGTCCAGAAAAAAATCAGGTAGAAAGAATTATCGTGATCCACGAGACGGAGCTTCCGCCACCTCCTGTTCTTCATCGGGAGGCCAGATCTGGAGACCGTTTGGGGCTCCGGAGAGGGGGATCTTCGTTCTTCATCATCACCAACCCTTATCCATCGCCAATTCCATGATGCACCCCACCGGGAGTGAGTAATTCCTTCGTAGGCTGGCTGGTCGGTGAGGAGTTGGATGAGATTCATCATGTAATCGAGTTACATTTGTTAGGGCTTGATCCCTAGTATCCACTATGTTCTTAGATTGATGTTGGTATGACTTTGCTATGCTTAATGCTTGTCACTTTAGGCCCGGGTGTGATGATTTCAGATCTGAACAGTTTATGTTATCACCATTATATCCATGTTCTAGATCCGATCTTGCAAGTTATAGTCACCTACTACGTGTTATGATCCGACAACCTCGGAGTGACAATAGTCGGGACCACTCCCAGTGATGGCCGTAGTTGAGGAGTTCATGTATTCACTATGTGTTAATGCTTTGTCCCAGTTCTCTATTAAAAGGAGGCCTTAATATCCATTAGTTTCCAATTTGGACCCCGCTGCCACGGGAGGGTAGGACAAAAGATGTCATGCAAGTTCTTTCCATGAGCATGTATGATTATTTACGGAATACATGCCTACGTTATATTGACGAACTGGAGCTAGTGCCGTATCTCCCTAGGTTATAACTGTCTCATGATGAATATTATCCAACAAGTCACTGATCCAATGCCTACGAATTTACCTTATATTGTTCTTGCTAAGTTACTACTGCTATCATCACTGTTACACTTGCTATAAAATATTGCTATCACTGTTACTGTTACCTTGCTATTGTTACTACTATCAAAACTATCAAACTACTTTGCTACTGATCACTTTGTTGTAGATAATTAATTTCCAGGTGTGGTCGAATTGACTACTCAGCTGCTAATACCTTCGAATATTCTTTGGCTCCCCTTGTGTCGAATCTATAAATTTGGGTTGAATAATCTATAAAGCATGTTGCGACCCATCGCTTTGCTCCAGCCAGCCTTATCTCTTCGCATCCTATCCCTTCCTCCGTACGTCTTCACCCCTCATTTTTTCCCTCCCCATCTCTGGTCACCCCGCTCGAAGAGAGAAAGCTCCCACGGCAACGCCAGCCACCCCGCCCCGCTGCAGTGTGATGACCCACAAGTATAGGGGATCTATCGTAATCCTTATGATAAGTAAGAGTGTCGAACCCAACGAGGAGCAGAAGGAAATGATAAGGGGTTTTCAGCAAGGTATTCTCTGCAAGCACTGAAATTATAGGTAACAGATAGTTTTGTGATAAGATAATTTGTAACGAGCAACAGGTAACAAAAGTAAATAAAGTGCAGCAAGGTGGCCCGATCTTTTTTGTAGCAAAGGACAAGCGTGGACAAACTCTTATATAGAGAAAAGCGCTCCCGAGGACACATGGGAATTACCGTCAAGCTAGTTTTCATCACGTTCATATGATTCGCGTTCGGTACTTTGATAATTTGATATGTGGGTGGACCGGTGCTTGGGTGCTGTCCTTACTTGGACAAGCATCCCACTTATGATTAACCCCTATAGCAAGCATCCGCAACTACAGAAGAAGTATTAAGGTAAACCTAACCATAGCATGAAACATGTGGATCCAAATCAGCCCCTTACGAAGCAACGCATAAACTAGGGTTTAAGCTTCTTTCACTCTAGCAACCCATCATCTACTTATTACTTCCCAATGCCTTCCTCTAGGCCTAAATAATGGTGAAGTGTCATGTAGTCGACGTTCACATAACACCACTAGAGGAGAGACAACATACATCTCATCAAAATATCGAACGAATACCAAATTCACATGACTACTAATAGCAAGACTTCTCCCATGTCCTCAAGAACAAACGTAACTACTCATAAAGCATATTCATGTTCATAATCAGAGGGGTATTAATATGCATATAGGATCTGAACATATGATCTTCCACCAAATAAACCAACTAGCATCAACTACAAGGAGTAATCAACACTACTAGCAACCTACAGGTACCAATCCCAGACTTTGAGGCAAGAATTGGATAAAAGAGATGAACTAGGGTTTGAGATGAGATGGTGCTGGTGAAGATGTTGATGGAGATTGCCCTCTCCCGATGAGAGGAGCGTTGGTGATGACGATGGCGATGATTTCCCCCTCCCGAAGGGAAGTGTCCCCGGCAGAACAGCTCCGCCAGAGCCCTAGATTGGTTCCGCCAAGGTTCCGCCTCGTGGCGGCGGAGTCTCGCCCTGAAAGCTTGCTTATGATTTTTCTTTGGACGAAAGACTTCATATAGCAGAAGATGGACACCGGAGGGCCACCAGGGGGCCCATGAGGCAGGGGGTGCGCCCAGGGGGGTAGGGCGCGCCCCCCACCCTCGTGGCCAGGGTGTGGGCCCCCTCTGGTATTTCTTCCGCTCAATATTTTTTATTATTTCCAAAAATAACTTTCGTGGAGTTTGAGGACTTTTGGAGTTGTGCAGAATAGGTCTCTAATATTTGCTCCTTTTTCAGCCCAGAATTCCAGCTGCCGGTATTCTCCCTCCTTATATAAACCTTGTAAAATAAGAGAGAATAGGCATAAGTATTGTGACATAATGTGTAATAACAGCCCATAATGCAATAAATATCAATATAAAAGCATGATGCAAAATGGACGTATCACAGTGGACCAGGGAGGAGCGACGGCGCCCACCCCCTGCTACATCCCCGCCGCAAACGGTGGTCGGCGTCACCGTCGCAGTGCTGCAACCCAGCGGGGGCGACACAACACGCGGGAGGAGGCGCCGAGGCGGCCGCTCGTCGTTGCTGCCGACGATGGGAAGCGGCGCTCGCGCACGGCTGATACGTCTCCAACGTATCTATAATTTTTGATTGTTCCATGCTATTATATATTCTGTTTTGGATGTTTAATGGGCTTATTTATATACTTTTATATTATTTTTGGGACTAACCTATTAACCGGAGGCCCAGCCCAAATTGCTGGTTTTTTTTCTATTTCAGTGTTTCGAAGGAAAAGGATATCAAACGGAGTCCAAACGGAATGAAACCTTCGGGAACGTGATTTTTGGAACAAACGTGATCCAGAGGACTTGGAATCTACGTAAAGTAATCAACAAGGACAGCACGAGGTAGGGGGGCGCGCCCACCTCCCCATGGCGCGCCCTCCACCCTCGTGGGGCCCATGTTGCTCCATCGACGTACTTCTTCCTCCTATATGTATCTCCGTACCCCCAAACCATCAGAGGCATCCACGAAAATCTAATTCCACCGCCGTAACCTTCTGTACCCGTGAGATCCCATCTTTGGGCCTTTTCCGGCGTCCTGCCGGAGGGGCATTGATCACGGAGGGCTTCTACATCAACACCATAGCCTCTCCGATGATGTGTGAGTAGTTTACCTCAGACCTTCGGGTCCATAGTTATTAGGTAGATGGCTTCTTCTCTCTCTTGGGATCTCAATACAAAGTTCTCCTCGATTCTCTTGGAGGTCTATTTGATGTAACTCTTCTTTTGCGGTGTGTTTGTTGAGACCGATGAATTATGAGTTTATGATCAAGATTATCTATGAACAATATTTGAATCTTCTCTGAATTCTTTTATGTATGATTGGTTATCTTTGCAAGTCTCTTCGAATTATCAGTTTGGTTTGGCCCACTAGATTGATCTTTTTTGCAATGGGAGAAGTGTTTAGCTTTGGGTTCAATATTGCAGTGTCCTTTCCCAGTGACAGCAGGGGCAGCAAGGCACGTATTGTATTGTTGCCATCGAGGATAACAAGATGGGGTTTATATCATATTGCATGAGTTTATCCCTCTACATCATGCCATCTTACTTAAAGCATTACTCTGTTCTTTTGAACTTAATATTCTAGATGCATGCTGGATAGCGGTCGATGTGTGGAGTAATAGTAGTAGATGCAGAATCGTTTCGGTCTACTTATCGCAGACGTGATGACTATATACATGATCATACCTAGATATTCTTATAACTATGCTCAATTCTATCAATTGCTCGACAGTAATTTGTTCACCCACCGTAATACTTATGCTTTAGAGAGAAGCCACTAGTGAAACCTATGGCCCTCGGGTCTATTTTCCATCATATTAATCTTCCAACACTTAGCTATTTCTATTGCCGTTTATTTTACTTCGCATATTTATCATAAGAATACCAAAAATATTATCTTATCATATCTATCAGATCTCACTCTCGTAAGTGACCGTGAAGGGATTGACAACCCCTTTGCGAGGTTCTTATTTGTTTGTGTCGGTGCGAGGGACTTGAACGTGGTCTCCTACTGTATTGATGCCTTGGTTCTCAAAAACTAAGGAAAAAAATTACGCTACTTTACTGCATCATCCTTTTCTCTTCAAGGGAAAAATCAACGCAGTGCTCAAGAGGTAGCAACGGCCGTCATACTGCGACGCAGCAACTCGCCCACGATGGCCGTGCTGCGACGCAGCAACTCGCCCATGGCCGCCGTGGTGCGATGCACCTCGCCGGCGCTGGTCTTGTTGCGATGCAACCTCGTCATGGGCATCATGGCTGCTCTTGCTGTGATGCAACTCGTCCACAACAGCCGGCATCGACGCCCGCCACATCACACCTTCGGCAGCGTTGACGATCGCTGCATCGCAGCTCCGGCGACGTTGGCAGCCGCTGCATCGACGCCTGCTGCATAGCAGCTCCGGCGGCATCGACGATTGCTAGATAGCAGCTCCGGCGGTGTCACGGCCGCTGCAATGCAACTCCGGCGGTGTCGCGGCCGCTGCATCACACCTCCGGCGGCTGCTGCATAGCAGCTCCGAGGACGGCGGCGGCCGCTGCATCGCAGCTCCGGCGGCATCGACGCCTGCTGCATAGCAGCTCCGGCGGCATCGACGATCGCTACATAGCAACTCCGGCGGTGTCACGGCCGCTGCAATGCAACTCCGGTGGCGTCGAGGACCGCTGCATCGTAGCTCCGGCCGCATCCATGACCGTTGCGTAGCAGCTCCAGTGGCCGCTGCATTGTAGCTCCGACGTTGTCGTCGTCCGCTGCATCGTAGCTCCGGCGGCATCGAAGTCGTCCGCTGCATCGTAGCTCAAACGGCGTCGAGGCTGCTGCTGCCGTGCTTGGAGCGGGACAGTGGGAGCGGGTGGTGCATGTGGTGTGCGGGAGGAAGATGGCATTGAGGGGAAGTGTGATCCGTGGGACACCAAATGAACGGCCAAGATGTGCTCCATCGAACGGTTATCAAGGCGGCTGATAAGTCTCAGCCGGCTTACGCCTAGCATCGGCCATAGTACTAGGCAGCGTGTGTTTTTTCTGTAGTGTCATACTGAATTCCCTAAAAATGATCGAGGAGATCAGGAGACGTGATAGCCACCTGGACTTGATGGTGATGGAGCCAGACCTGATCTAGGTGATATGGTAGAGGTCGTCGTCTGTCTTTGATCAGGAGACGTGATAGCCACTTGGACTTGATCTGATCGTCTTTAAAAGGAGAAGCGTGAGAGCAAGAGCACTACACCTCAGTCTTTTCCTCTTCTCACTCGACCTGAGAAGTAAAATGGGGTGTACGTCGTGAGGTGGAGGTGGTGGAGTCATGCATGGTGACGCCCAGCGAGCAGACGCCTAGCCATGGCCTCTGGCTCTCCCCACTCGACCTCACAATGGCCAATACAGGCCACACCCCAACCGTCTACTTCTACAGCTCCAGCTCCAGCATCGCCGACGACTTCTTCGACGTGACCCGGCTGAAGGTTGCATTGGCCAAGGCTCTCGTGGCCTTCTACCATCTAGCCGGCCGTCTCAGCATGGACGGCGACGGTCGGGCAGAGATCGACTGCGCCGGCCAGGGCGCGCTCTTCGTCGTCGCTCGCTCGGACCTCGCCGTCAAGGGCTTCGTCGACTCCCAGCCGTCGCCGGAACTAAGGAGGCTCTTTGTTCCCCGCGTTGAGGACTCGGCGTCCATCATGTGCGCCATTCAGGTGACCTTCATGGGATGCGGTGGGGTGGCTTTGGGGACGGCTCTCCACCATGCCGCCATCGACGCTGTAAGCGCGGTCCACTTCTTACAAACGTGGTCCGCCTTCTCCAGAGACGGCGATAGAGGCGGGGGGCCGGCGCTCGAGCTCCTGTGCCACGACCACACCCTCCTCCGCGCGCGCACACCACCTGTCGTCCGCCCCGACGCTCTCACCGTGTTCTGGCCCAAGCTAAGCCTATCCGAGCCATCCGTCCCCGTCGCCAGCGAGATCTTCGTCTTCTCCGAGGGGCGAGGGCCATGTCGCAGCTCTAAGCGTGTTTGCAGCGGCGGTGGCCGCGTGAGCACGTTCAGCGCCATGAGCGCCCACGTGTGGCGGTCCCTATGCGCCGCGTGCCGGCTGCCGCCGGACGCGACGACGCGCCTCAGCTTCCCGGCCAACGTCCGGCCGGTCCTGAGGCCGCCGCTGCCGGGGCGCTACTTTGGTAACGGGATCATCAACATGGGCACCGCCGGCAAGGTACGCGACATCGGATCGGAGGAGCTGGCATCCGTTGCCGGCCGGATCGAAGGCGCCGTCCGCCGGATGGACGACGAGCTGGTGCGTTCGGTGATTGATTACTTGGAGATGAACGGCGAGCAGCAGCCGGGCCGTGGCAGCCTACCGGAGACCGAGCTTAGAGCAACTCTAGCAAACCCCGGGCCGTGGCAGCCTACCGGAGACCGAGCTTAGAGCAACTCTAGCAGACCCCTCATCCGCCCCCGACCCGCAAAATAACCGTCAAAATGCGGGTACGGACCGGAAAGCCTGCCCGATCAGACCCCGCATCTCGCCCCGGCCCGTAAAAAAGTTTTATGGGGCGCGGCAAATTCCTGACCCCAACCCGGGAAAACGCGGGTTTTCCCCTCGCGGCTGCGGTGCCCTGCATCACAGAGAAGCAGTTGGCGGGAGGGACATTTTAGCCCTGCGCTCTTTTGCCCCTCCTTCCGTCGCCGCCCGCCCGCCGCCGGCGATTCCGGCCATATCTGCGGGCGAAATCGCTCCGCGGGGCCTCCCCACACCTTCCCACGTCGAGCCGCTGCACCGTCCCTCCGGATCCGGCGAGAAGAGCCCCCCCCCCCCCAGTCGTCGCCGCCGCCGCTGGGATCGACCACCGCCGAGCGCACCCCCTCGTCGCCGCCCAGGATCACTCGCCACCGGTTAGTCCCTTTTTCGTGATTTTTGTGAGCTGTGTAGTAGATTGACGCGCCGGTGTGCGTGTAGATGGAGTTGACCCCGTGCGAGAAGTTCTTGCTATCCGATTCGTCCGATTCGGACGACTCGGATGTGGAGACCATGCTTGCGACCTTTCAGCAGCAAACATTGGTTATGGCGCTTGCCGTGAAGGAGCATGAAGACGAGTACCGGAAGAGGAGGCGAGGATCTACTGTCGGGCGTTTGTGCATTCCGCGGAATCGCCATCTTGGGAACGAGATGTTGATGCAAGATTATTTTTCGAAGAATTCTACATATCCTGCACACCTCTTCCGCAGAAGGTACCGAATGCGCCGATCCCTTTTTGTGAAAATTGTTGAAGCTTGCGAGGCAAATTGCGGGTATTTTACTCAAAGAAGGAATGTCGCGGGCTTAAAGGGATTTAGTGCATATCAAAAAATCTCCGCAGCTATGCGGGTGATTGCATATGGCGTTCCGGCTGACTATGCCGATGAGCATCTTCTCATTGGTGAAGATAGCACAATTGAGTCTGTGCGTAGATTTGCGAAAGTGATCGTCCGTGTCTTTGGTACCGAGTATGTTCGGGCACCAAATGAAGATGACACAAAAAAATTAATGGCAGCTAATGAGAGGAGAGTTTGGCCTGGCATGCTAGGTAGCATTGATTGTATGCATTGGAATTGGAAAAATTGCCCCAATGCTTGGCAAGGAATGTATTGTGGCAAGTCTGGTGATGCAACAATTGTGCTAGAGGCCGTAACATCCGAGAATTTATGGATTTGGCATTGCTTTTTTGGTATGTCGGGCACACTTAATGATATCAATGTGTTGCAACGCTCTCATTTGTTTGCTAGGCTTGCTAGTGATGATGCTCCTGCTTGCAACTACACTATCAATGGGCGTGAATACACAAAGACAAACCTGAATTGCAAAAATACTACATCATGACTTGCTGTGTTATCCTGCACAATATGATTCTTGAAGATGAGAGAGGAATGAACTTAGAATTGTTTTACGACAATGTGGGTAGCCGTGTCAAACCAGTTAGAGACCCAAACCGCATTAGAGCTTTTCTTCAGACATACAAGGAGATTGAAAATGCAGACACACACTTTCAACTTGAGGAAGATCTCATTGAACACCATTGGCAAAGGGCTGGACAGTGACTAATTTTTGTATTCATTTCTATTTGTATTCATGACAAGTTTTGTATTGCATTATTTTAAGTTTGCTATGGTGATTTGAATAATTATTTGTAATGCAGATGATTACTGTTTTATGTTTGATTTGAATAATTCAGTTTGTTTTCGATTATTGAATTATGTTGGATTTGATATTTGCGGGCTGATGATATGCGGGGATGCAGCGGCGCAAAGAGCAGAACCCGCATAGCCGACCCGTAAAAAAGCATATTCCGCGAATATACTTCTTTACGGATCTGTTTGGGGTCTGCATCTGTGCCAGCCCGCGCCGGCTCGCAAAATCTGTTTTGCGCGAACTGCAAACACGTTTTACAGATCGGCGTTTTGCGGGGTCTGCTAGAGTTGCTCTTAGGGTGGTCAGCTGGCTGGGAATGCCGGCTCACGCGGATTTCGGGCGGGGAATGCCGCTCATGATGCACCTCGCGGAGGAGCAGCGTGGCGGTTGCATGTGCCTCATGGACGGCCTCGGCGGCGGCGTGCGCATCCTCGTGTCTGCGGAGGCTGCTGTCCTAAACGACTTCCAACGCCTGCTCTATGCCATCTTCTACCCCCTCCGTTCACATATACTAGACCGAGATCGCGCCTTGGCGCGAGGGTGCCGGTCCAAACGCCAGGTTTAGAATATGCATTCACACTGTATACATCGTACAAAGAATAATGGCCACGGTAACAGTATTTACAATCCACTCAGTATATACCGTAAAGGAAAATCCAAGGACAATCTATATACAGTTGTACTCAGCCATCAACCGTAGTATCAACTTTAACAATAGGCTTATCAAAATTAAAATGGTCTAAGTAAGCACTGGCCCTAATCCAATACATAAAATCCATAGCATAGAAAGCATCACAAGCATAGAAAGCATATCTCTGTCAGCCGAGCAACCAGATTTACGCAAAGTAATTTTTTCACTCATTATTCTGTCAACCGTGATAAAAATAAAAAACTAATGAAGAATCATTCAGAAGTAAGGTTTGTTTGCATGCACACAATAAGGAGCCACCTAACAATGTACGAACATAGAAAGCACATAGCACAATAGGTTTAGTAGCAAATATCACAGGCATAGGACGTACGAAAGCACATGATAGCTTACAGACGATCCACCACTTTGCATGTCTTGGGCATAATGTAGACCAGGAGGAATGACGATACGATGCGTTCATACTGATTGGTTCTCCAAGGTCCAATGTAGAGGTGTTGAAAAAGATGGTCACACAGATCTTGCCATCCTCATGTACAACAAAATCATACTGAGCCGGTGATTAGCCCAAGGTCAAGAAATGCCCTGTGTGGGACCCTAAACACTCGCTTGGTATCCTGCAGTGCCCGAGAACATAAAACATAAGGCCGCGAGGAGCTGCTTACAGTAATTGCATCACAACACGGGAGAGATATCAGAGAAACCAGGCGCGGATAAAAGCAGTCATAGTGATAAAAAAAGATATGCTAAGTCTATCAGTTAATCAGGTTGTCATCGAGCAGAGCATTTTTAAGAACAACATGGCTATTAATCAGTTGAAAATACAACTTGTTTTAGTAAGAGCAGTCGATAAGGTAAGATCAATATGGTCACCTTCAAAGACAGAAATCTAATTAGCACGTAGAATGCTTGCGCTTTCTGAACAAAATACATCTACATAGAAGGCCTAGACAACATCTAATCAATCGAGGAAACACATGCAGAGCTATTAACTACACGAAGAGCACATCAAAGAAATAGAGTTAAAATCATCACACTGCCTGGATCTAAATATCACTATTTCTTTACTACTATCTGCGAGCATCAGTAATCCCTAGATCAGATGTGTGCTTCTTTGCAGAGTTAGCAATGTTTACATCTGTGAGTACTTATTTTGATTATAAAAATTCCTGAGTCACACACTCATCATATTTTTGCAACCGTCCAGTAAAATCAGAGACGGGACAGGATGGGTTTCACCTGACCTGTGCAAGCGCCCATAGACGGTTGTTAGTGGAGCCAGCGGAACCTGATGTGCCATGGACATCGAGCTCTTCGTCAGCCATCGCCATCTGAACAGAACACGTGGATCCAATAAATAACTCAGAGGCGGGCACACATTTAGAGTTTAAAAGGAAAACAAACCATGTGTCCATTAATGAGGACTGACCTGGTCGGTGGAGCCAAGTTGCGAAGGGAGAATCGAGATAGAGGGCTTGTCCGGGCACCAAGAGCTCTAACAATGGAGAAACTCTGCGGTTCGGTCTTTTTCCTCTGGTGAGTTCTACGCCATCCTTACATGATTCATTAGCAGCCACCAAGAAACGATCTGCAGAAAACAAAATCAAAGTGAAATCAAATGGAATCGCATGCAGGAAGCAATGAATACATGCAAAAAAAGACACGAGGAAGGAAGGGAGCCCAATGGATTATCATTTTATTCCAATGATTAATTAAATAACATCATCTGCCCCATCATAGGAGCACAAGATGTGTACAGGGCAACAAGAATAACTCTCATCAAATGGCACTAAGGAAAGCTAATCAGATAGAATAGACAGACGTTAAATGATGGTATGAAGCAAGAGGGAGCCCAATGAAATTTTTCTACTTACACATTTATTTAAACAATCGAGGCACGCATCTGCAACCTCAAATTCAGAGCACAAATTGAGAAACAGGAATATCAGCAAAAAAAATGCACTACTGATTATCTGAGCCGTAGCTTCACATTCTGAACAAGAAACAGGAATATATTTAATAGACAATGTACTGAACTTGGTTCACAGGACACGACATTCCTTACTATATGAGCCTTGTAAAAAGAAAAGATGTATTTACTATATCATCTATCATTCTAGCATAAAGAGACGATTCACAATGGAGTTGACAGATGCCATGAGGACGATCAAGAGTACATAATCAAAGCAATCCATAACTACAAATCCAAGAAAAATCTTAGTGATCCCTACAGGCATGAATGATTACCATAAAGGGGAACGGGACTGAGGGATACACACATAGAGGGAGAGATGAGATCCTCACAGTAGGACCACCTTGTTCAGCGACCTGCAGCTCCAGCTTGCCGCTCAGCCGGCGGACACGACACCGAGCTCTCACTGCATTGGCGTACATAAGTTAAAACCAGAGAAACAAAACAATACATACATAGGAATTGACCATAGCAAAACACATGAACTAATTTAACAATGCAAGACTATAAAGGATCCACCAAACATCGGCTTGTTTAGTCATGCAAGGAAGCATCGCATTTATATACACGGCAGGGGCAACCTAATTTGAGAAAACATGCATCCATTTAAGCTATCTCTTTTCCAGATTGTATATATAGGATATTTTAGCTGCTAGCAAAGAATCCTGTGAAATAATACAAACAGGATATGCTATATCAACGGAGGTAGAAAATTAAGTAAACTGTAAAACTATACCCATAGTCTCATAACCATGATTTATGATTTATAATTGCCGAACCCAATAAATAGTCTAAGCAGATTCCGTTCAATCTCTACACGACACGTCATAAAGTAAATTCCAGGAAAAAAACATGAGTATGTAAACTTCAAAACTATATAGCCAATGAGCATACTGCAGAGAGATAAATGCAGATTTGGAAGCAACATATTCATAGATACACAATTGTAGCAGAACTACGCGTTAGTATATATGATGTCAATTTTATTTAACTTCAAATAAACACAAATTTTATGCCGACCTACTTCTAATCTGGTTCGTGTTTGTGCAACCTTCTCGGGCCCCAATTACATTTATCTAACCCAAGTAGCCTTTTGGTGTTTCTATCGTCACTTTCAACAAATATAACTTTATTAATTCGTAGCCTGACCTACTGAAAGTATACCCTTATTGATTGCAAGCCTGACCTGCAGATTGATAGTACGACATGACCAATAGGTGTGCATATAACAGCTACATTTTTATAAATGGAACTCAAATTTTACCATATATATCATGTGAACTAAGGGGAAATGATAAATATGCATTTAGGGAAGATATCAATTGCAAAAGGCTCATGATCAGAATCTTGATCAGTAAAAACGCCGCCCCCTCCTATCAATCAGATATTTTGTTTGGCAATTCCTCTAAATCACAAATGGACAATAACCAGAACCACATTAAGCAATGCCTAACAGAGGTGATTGCATCGTAAAGATAAAGCATGTCATTCACACAAGCAACATGCATGCAAGAACTGTGTGTATGTGATGTAACAATAGTAAACACAGATGTACTGAGCAATAAGCCTACCATATCAATGACCTGCAGAATGGCCTTCTTTACAGACACAGCCAGAGGGCGATCCGCCTCTTCATAGTTCGTCTTCTTGAAGTTACAGGTCATGTGCTTCCTACCAAATCCCAGGAATGACCTGATGTCCGCATACAGTCCCCACTTCGTACAGTCCTATAAATTCACAAGATTAACCAATTAACAAATACATAGAGACTGAGCAGTGAGGGAAGGCGAGAAATAAATTACATTTGTTGTTGCATCCCCTATGTAGTTATCCCTGAGATGACAGACAACTATCTACTGACCAGATCTAATCAGTATGTAAAAGCGGAGACAAAGCCATAACTAAATGGAAATCAAAAGCTACTGCATCTACAAAAAGTACATTCCTGTGCCATGGAGTTTATAACTACTTAATATTGGATATAAATAGCAAATATAAAAAAAACTGCTACCTGTCATCAGCAGGAGGAGCTCAAGTGGGCCTTGGAATCGCCCGTGCTGCCATGGGAGTTCTATGCACCGCGAGCAGTCCCAGCGGCGCTTTCACTTCATATGGTGTGATAACCTGAACTCTGTACATCAAGCAGTAATCTTATTATTACCACTCTTTTCACAAACAAATAGTAGCAAGCATAGCAGTTATAGGCACGTTCATACATCAAATCAATAACAACATCATGCCCAGGCGTATCACCACTCTTGTGCCAATGGCATACCAGCAGGAAAGTATTAGTACATGGTTTATTAGCATGATATGAAAACATAAATCCATAAATAGTCAAGAAGAGGGGGTGGGGCGGGGAGTGTCAAGCGAGTTTGCTCGGGGACTGGAGTTTGGATGTCGCAAGGATGAAGAAAACCTGTACTGTCGACCAAATGGGAGCGGCCAGTGTTCTCAATGCCCATGTACTTTGCCTAACTTCCATGACGTAGATGTAGAAGCGTAACAGATCTTCAAACAGACCAAGAGAGGGGGAATAGATGGGAGAGGATATCTTACCTATCTCGGTCGAAGATCAGCACGAACGAGCGGTTGTCAGTCTTGTCCCTCGATCGACCTGACTGATCTAGGCGCGTCGTGGCCGAGAGCGTCAGTTCGAGCCGCCGCGCCGTGGAAACTGGAAAAGAGAACCGTAAAATGTGGTGATGGAGCTGAATGATACAATAAATGCATATGCATACATGAAACAAAAATAGATGCTCGATTAGCGCATACTCAAAACATGGAATGGGGAATAGCATCATGATGCTTCCCATTCATTGATATAACACAAATAAACAAAAAGATAGATGTCAGTCAGTGGTGATCCTGCCCGGACTGCATGATACACACACACACACACACACACACACACACACACACACACACACACACACACAATTTGCTGCTCGAGTTTCAGTCATGGCATACACAATTTGTATGCATCCAAAACCGAAGGTACAAATAGCAGGTAGATGAGAGGGGGAGCTTACCACAATTGTGTTGGGTGGGAGTTGAAGAAGGAGGTAGGGATGTTGGCCTGCTCCTCTCAATGATATCAGATATAACCTTTTATCTCAATGTATTATTTAGTTATGTTACATGCAGAATGAGATACAGAAAGAACATGTAATATACAAAAAAGGGAATGCAGCAACAACGGAAAGAAATGCTAAAAGGGAACATAGAGCAGAAAACCAACCCAAAATGCAAGCAAGAATCTTTAAAAGGGAACATAGAGCAGCATGAGCATGAGGCATAGAAAAATAGGGTCACCTTAAGATCAAGAATCAGTGGCCCTCTCCCAGTCCAAATCAGAAGGATAGAACCACTATTATTGATTAGAGTTATTTTTACCCAGGCAAAACATTACAACACTGGATCCTAAGCTACAGGTGAGGCAGACAAAACTACAAGTGTCTATTATTTTCATATATAAACAACCTTTAGTATCTCAACCAGAACCAAAGCAAAACAAAAAATCATGGTTAAGTAACCAGCAAAGGAAGAATGCACCTATTTGGAATTTTAAAGTAGCAAGACATTAAAAGTTCTCTTTTTCCTTCAATACTACACACATTAGGGGAGGTAGTTGCAGTTTTATTGCATAGTGGGCTCACATTCGCCTTTTCTCGATCATATAACCTATCCCCATCATCTCTTATCACCAGATCAATCTGTTTACACAATGGAGCTGCCCTGGTTATCACTCAACAAGAATGACCATCCAAGGACAGATCAATAGGTATCACAGGATCAAAAAGGATTCTAGAGACAACAGGGAGGGTCCAACTTGATACCCACAGGTGCCTTGATTGCTCAAAGACACACTTATTCCAGCCACAGTTAATCATCATCTCCCTAGCACGAACGCCACCACCACAGACAAAGCGAAATGGCGAGAATACGAACGGTGGCACGAAACAGGAGTAACTATTCATTCCGGCAGTAACTTTTTTTGATCCGACGGACGAGGTCCTCCCACCTCTAGATCCAACGGCCCAAGATCCATCAAGCGGCCAGATCCGACGGCCAGGAATCCAAATCGCTGAGGAGGCTTGGTGAAGCTTCCTTCTCTTATTTCTGGATGGATGGATGGATGGATCAATATAGCCATGGCCATGTCCCATATAGTAGCCGAAGCAGAGGAGCAGGAGGAAGATGGAGCTCACTGAGGGAGGTTGTAGCCGAGGTAGTACTCAGTGCATGCCGGGGTTGCGCGTGAACGCCGTCCAACCGGCAAGGAACCACGTCGGAGTTGCACCTTGCACCGTCCCGCCGACGAGCACAAACGCGCCAAAAAACCTGTATAAGAAAGGCATCGTTATTTATCACAAACAATTATTTAGTAATTACTATTTAGCATAATGACTAATAGGTAAGACATACAGGTGCAAAGATCTCATGCTCTCATGGTAAATCCTATAATTAACCAGGGCCATCATTCTTAATCACAATCCACAACTACAAAATGGCGACGTCGAACTTTCCAGCTTTCAAAAATCTGAATACAACATATACCCGAATGAAGAATCACCAATTGGTATTTGACAGCTGAAAACACTAATACGAGGCGAAGTTTCATACGTACTAACCTAAGCATCATATGATAATCATCACGCCTTTCAGGCAATAGGTTCCTGGCAAATAAAACCTCATGGAAAGAGCTGACCACCGGCTCTTATGTGTTCTTATGTGAAATGAGCAAAAAGACGCTCCGTCGTGTTCTTCTGTGAAATGATAAACTTGCATCAAAATTTAAAAGAAAGGATATCATAGTAGAGGTCTTGTACCAAATGACATCTAGAAAGGGAAGCAATGTATGGAAATACAGAAAGTATGGCAAGCGATTAGTTATGTCGTCAGACAGCAAAACAATTGCCTATGGTTTTGCTAATGCTAATAAATCTTGTTAGAAATCAAAGGAGGAAGCTCTATGTGAAATCAAATGTTCCAAAACTTTGAAATGGTAACAAACACCGAATACTACAAAAAAACTGGGATCCGGTGTGTGTCTGGGCAAGCAGTTTTTTTGTTCTCTCTTTTATACATAGTAATCAATCATGACACGATCCAGGTGGGAATTAGAGTAGAGCATGTTTTATTACACGGATAATTTAATTAGCAGGCTTCTAACCCATCATAGGATTCACCTATAGAGAGTCACTTTTGGGCTCAAAGAACAATGCATTAGCCTATTCCATTTACTTTTGACGTACCCTCTCATACCAACACAACATTGCAGCAAGTAAATAACCAAGGGAAAACATGGAAAACCAACCAGCCCCTTGTAGCTTGCATTTGATCGGTCCACTGAAAATGAAAGCATCCATTAAAAAGGAAAAAGGTTAACGAAAGTGCTCCTAACAGAACTATACAAATAAAAGACGAATGTCCTTTTTATCTGACATCGAACAGATTTTCTTGTTGAGCTTGAGTATACATCAAGTAGAGTACCCCCAAAGGAGGGAGAACATGTTTGTCCAACAGAAAATTCATTGGTCCAGCCATCGTCAGTTCGTCACTGTGCTTTTTTAGAAGATGGGGAACGCAAAAAATAATCCGTCCGATACAAATTGCACATGGTGTCATGGATTAAGTATGAAAATGAAGATAATATTGCATAAAAAACAATCCATCTTGTTATACTCTTTCAGTTACTTATATTTTTTTCATTAGGTGAAATTTTAACATCCTATAATCCTTCACTAAGTTGCTCTTCAATAAATACAAAAACTAATTCCACAAAATTCCTAAGCAGTAGAAATACTACTTGTATGTGCTCTGAATAAATGTCAACAACACCTCTCTCAGGCTCAATCAACTCATATGCATTTTTTTCTTCTCATAGTCAGATGAATACTTTCAATATACAATCTTGCCAAATTAATAGCAATCTTGAAAATTAGCACACAAATATATGATACAAGATGATAAAAATCAAGAACACAGCTAGTTAAATAAAAAAGTTTAAGAATGGCATGAAACAAATGCACCTGGTTGGCTAGGAAATTAGAAACTGCAAGCTTTTTCTGCAGCTTACAAGTCATGGGCAGAAAATTTAGTTTCCCTTTCCTAATCTCAATCAATACAAGAAACTGAAGTGTAACAAAGAGATATGTAATGAGGATTAACTTCACGAAGCCAAACATCTAACAAGACTACAAACAGATGGGATTTGAGTTCACGAGGAGGTTCATGGAATCGAGAAAATCCCATTACCTTCCTGCACTAATCACACCCAGCAGCCGAAAATCGGGGTTCGTTGCCAATTGGGGAAGAGAAACCAGAGAAGATCACGCGCATGCAGCAAGCCCCGGACGGCCGGCCCTGGTCCCTCTGCTCCATACGCTCAACCTCGCCACAATCTGCGCCATCAACAACACCAAGTGGTCAGTGCACGAAGATTAACCAAAGAAATTGAGCAGTGAACCAAAACAAAATTTGCCTAAGAAGGAATAGGAGAAGAGGACGGTGCAAGGCTGCACCTCATGGCCCGCGGGAAGCGGAGCCACGCGTGGGGGCGAGCGAGGAGACGGAGAGGAGCCGCCGGAATCCACCGGAGCCACGCCGGCGACAAACCGATGCCCAGCCTGAAACCCTTGCCACGGCTCAGGGTCGTGAGCGAGCGCGAGAGGCCGTGCGCCGTGGATGTGGCCGGACGAGAGGAAGAGGCGGAGCACCTGCCGTGTGCACGCGAGGACGACGGCGTGGATCTGGCAGGCAGGGCGAAGGAGACGGCGGAGCCAAAGCAGCGGCGCTTCCCGGCGTCCGGCCACCGAGCGGCAGGCGGCTGCCATTGGGCTGCTTCTCTGAGGAGTTGCCACGGGAGAGGAACAGGGAGGGGATGGTAGCGCGGCTGCGGCTGGTCGGTGGCGGCGGCGGACGGGGACGGCGGTGGCGGTGGCGGCGAGCGGCGACGGCGGTGGCGGCGGCCGGCCAGCGCGGGCTGGGTTTGGAGGGGGGGAGAGACGAGGCGCGAGTGCGGGAGGAGGAGGCGGCGCGAGCGAGCCGGCTAGGTCAACTCCACACGGGCCGTGGCCTTTTATACTCCCTGTGAGTGAAATGACGAAAATGCCCCCGGCGGGGCAGGCTATTTACGCGCGGTGGCACGAACGACGGTAACTATTCATTCCAGCAGTAACTTTTTTTGATCCGACGGACGAGGTCCTCCCACCTCTGGATCCAACGGCCCAAGATCCATCAAGCGACCAGATCCAACGGTCCAGAATAGCGATCGCTGAGGAGGCTCCGGCATCCCTCCGGTTCTTATTTCTGGATAACATGTTTATACAATACTAGTAAACATGCCCGTGCGGGTGCAACGGAAGAAAAAAAATGATATTGCCCCTAGCACAATAAGCATTGCTCGAGACCCCTACAGGTGGGCGAGGGTCGTGTACGTCAGGATACCGGTGAGGGGAATGTCCCGTGGAAGCAGGTGGAAAATAATAGTGAAGGCCATACATAGACCTAGCTACTGGCTCAATCTCATAGGAACAACCACCATGAATACCTGATATGCCGGCTAACCCGACTAATGTATTCGCCTTGATAGTTCTTTCTTGACCTCTTCTGATAGCTTCCCTGTCCATCCTGGGCACTACCACCGATGCCTCCTCGGTTCAATCTTCTTCAACCATGTCTGTCTTTTATTCCTTCTTCTTCTAGTAACTCTCACTTTATAGATTCATTGATTGCATTGTCTCTATCCCTGAAATCCACATGTTTAGATTTCTTCCAAAATTTTGCAATCCGTAAAAATAGGGATTTGCCACAAAATAAAATGGCATAAGAATTCAAAATCAAACATCTGCGCATGTAAAATGGGGAGAATTTAAAACCTTGAACTGTGCCGTGGGAGGTCTCTGATGAGAAAAAAAAAACATGTATCAATTGAGGATTGCGACATCAACTCACGACATGGGGTTTAATTCCGAGTAAATATATCTGCCCTTTGCTACTTTCATGAAGATGACATCTTTGATACTCGACATAATACCTGTTGAAAGCAAATAATATGATTAGTTTAGGAGAACAATAGTTGGATAAAACATATGATGCTATTGTTTTCATTACGGAGTTATGTACCAGCGGAAAGCAACCCTATGCATGTCCTCACTCTTAATAATCTCATGCCAAGATTGCATCATCATCTAATTCTTTCAGTCTGACGCTCAAATAAACTTTTATGAAATAATGGATGGAAATGATTTAAACTAACAGATAATTTTTTTTCCATTCTTTTGGAATAACGAAAAAACTATCATAAGATTTCTTTTCCAGACTGATCAATTTTTTGGAATAACAAAAAAAACTAACAACTATTGGAAGAGAAGAATTACCCAAAAATCTTAGGAGAACTATTCCTGTGAAGCTTTCAGAAATATATAAAACCATCTAAGTTAGTCCACGTGAAATCATTTCACACACTTGGCATGTCGCGGACAGTTTACCTTTGATTAGCAAATAGTTATATTTTTCTTGTTAAAGATCGCAAACAAAATCCACCAGAAGATGTTAACTTATCATGCAATTGTATGTTTGTGTATCTTGTCCACGGAAGGTTTAAGCAACTGTCAAGTTTGGCAATTAAGCAAGTTGAGGCTATATGGCGACTTGGAAAATAACACGCGGTGCCGAGTAATTTACATCATGAGTATGCACTCTGACAGGGAGCAACAACAAGATATTTCAGTGTTATTCCATTCGAATATACATCTTGAACCCTGCCGACATGCCTTCCATCCCTCCTCTAATCTCTCTCCCAGCTGATCAACATCATTAAAATTCAGAACAGGACCAAAAGTCTCTTACCTTACAGTCACGCTGGAACCCAAAAAATCGTCGAGCGGCCAGGGGCACAGTCACACGCACGGATTCCATCACCACCAGTTTCTTTGGATAATTCATAGATATATAGCTCACGACGTCATCCAATCCTAAAAAAGGATAGTGGTCTTTCACTCTTCCTCGTTGAATCCCGGTCTGATTGACCCACATCTAGCCTCCATCAAGTCAAAGCGAGATAGGAGAAGAATTCCAAATTGCAATCGCCGCTATTGATCACAGGCACGGCTTCACAAGCTTCTGTAGCTCTCCGTGCGGCCGCCACAGAGCTACTCCATCACGGCCGCGCACTCTGACAGCAGCACGTCGACGGCAAAGGCCAATCCTGTGGGATACCATCTATCTTTGGTGCTGGGGCTGCATGCGACGCGGCAGCAACTCGCACAACGTCATGGACCTCGCCCTCCATCTAGCCTCCATCACAAGTCGGGAACGTGGCCGATGAAGTGGACCTGGACCTAGCCCTCCATGACGCCGAGCCTTTTCATGGGCAGATCCGTGTGCCGCAGGAAGGTCGCCCATGTCCGGGATGACCGCTACCTCGCCGTATCTTGTGCGGTGGCGGCGATGGATCAGCGAAGGTCGGCTTTTTTTCTTGCGGGGCGGAAGATGAGAGACGAACACGCACGTTCTGGCGGAGAGGAGGGACGTGTTCCAGTCTGTCTTCTAGTAATTTTTTTTTTTAGGGGCTTCTAGTAATAGTTATTTTCGTTCGATCTGGCTTTTTAGGAAAACAGAGACGGCCACGTGACCGTGACCGACGCTAGTATCTTTACGAAACGTTTTTTCTCTCTCTCTCGTGAAACATTTTCACTTACGGATGGCATTGGTGGGTAATTCTTGCGAACTTGCAGGGTAATTTCGATGATGGTGAACCCGACGGAAGCAATGCGTGCTTTATTAGTAGGTAAAGATAAAGATAAAGATAAAGATAAAGATAAACTACGTACGTAATCAAAATGAGTGAACAAAACACACTAAAATTCTATATATACATTCATACGTTCAAATTAAAAATAAAGAAATAAATCATCTTATGCTATTTGTTAATGAAGGGAGTCCTCCGTTGGTAACTTGGTATTTAGAAACATTAAAACTGAGCACTTTTCCTGTCCTCTCAGGCCATCAGCATCCGTGGCCGTTGGATCATCAATCTTGAGCATTTTCGACCGTCAGATTTACTGTCAATCGCTCCTGATCTGGCCTCATTCGCTATTAGGGATTGCTAATTGTCATGGGCCACTGCTCTGGTCGCTTTTTTCGGCGTCTCAGATTAAATTGGGCCTAATGGGCTTGCATCACTATCCCCTTCTTCAAGCCACTGTTTTGTTCCCAAGACCAAACGCATCTCACACCCTTCACCTGGCGACTCTTCCCATGGCCGACCGACCTAGGTCGCAAACGGTACGGGAGCGATGGCCATGGCGATCCGGGCGGCTGGACGAGACATAGCCGTCCCGGCACCGCCGCCGACCACGACCTCGAGCAGTGGTGCCTCTCCCTCGTTCTTGTTTTCTATCGGCAGCCCCTAGCTTGCCAGATGGCGGCACCGGCCATCTCTGTCGCTTCGCCCTCCTCAAAGTCATGTTCTCCGTCTACCTGGAGTGCTCAGAGCCTCCTTTAAGGTGGAACGCCACCGCCGCTGCCATCCAGCCCGACCCTATGTTTCCGATACTGGCCTTGTGGATCTGGAGCCTGTTGCAGGTGCACAACCAGCACAAATGCGCTACAACGAGCTGGATCAAGGGATTTGGTTTTTGCGCTTATCTACTTCGTCATGATACCCTCTCCTCCTCTGGACGTTGATGTCAAATTCCCTCCTCCAAGGTAACACCTAAATACAACTTTGCAAACTTTGTTTCTCTCTGTCTTCCACTCACCCCCGTACAATATTTCGTTCAACCTGTGTATTTTCTCTTGTATTGGTAGAGCCAATTCCAGGTCAAAGTGTTCTGCTATGAGCTAAAGGAAATATTTATGGAGGAAACTACTGTTCAGGTATTGGTAGATCTTCCTAACACTTTTCCTTTTCCAATGGTATCATTTAA
This sequence comes from Aegilops umbellulata, assembly GCA_032464435.1. Taxonomy (NCBI): domain Eukaryota; kingdom Viridiplantae; phylum Streptophyta; class Magnoliopsida; order Poales; family Poaceae; genus Aegilops; species Aegilops umbellulata. Next base: position 516,331,399 of record CP136056.1, read on the forward strand.
TTAATATAGTTAATTGGTTGTTGCAAAATATAATGATGGCTTACTGTTTTAAGTTTTAGTAACATCATGCCATCATCCTCATAGTTGTCTTATGCACTTGTATTTAGTTATGTTCTTTTTAGTTTTCTTGCTTTGAAACGACCAATTACAAAAACAAGGAAGAGTATCTTAGTGATCATGTTTCAGTGCTGCATACAAGAAGTTGCCGCTCTGAGTTTTATTTTATGAAGCAGAGTTGAATCTTTGCTCCAAGTGGAAGCAGGGGCGGACCTACGTTAGCCCTCCCGGTGTCACAGGACACCGGGTAAATCTCATGCTTACGCTATATGAAGGTCCATATTTATGGGCTGGACACCGGTTATTTTTTAAGCTGGACACCGGCCAGCCCAGCAACTAAGCAGCGAGGCAGTGCAGCCCACGTAGACGTAGGCACCAGCGGTCAATGCCCATCAGGCTAGGTAACGTGCGCACACCCAGACCTAGGCCTTTGTCTCGGAAAAAAACCCAGACCTAGGCCTGGCTAGCTAATTAGCTGCCGACCGATTAATCGATCTCTGTACAATTGCTCGCCTGTTTGGCTTCTAGCCTTTCTGGTCTGTCTCATCTGGTCACGGTGTTGCCTAAACCCTAAACCCCCTCCGCCGCACGGCCAGACGGGCAGTCGCCAGTCTACCCAGTCGCCACACCACCCAACCGCCTGACTCTATCATCCCGGCCTCTCCCGCTCGTAGCTTTCTGGAATTTTGAATTTTGAAGTAAGCAAAAGTACGACGCCCTGCACTTGGTACTAATTGTTGATCTCTCTGACTCCGTCAACTATCCTCAACTTTCAGTAGGCATCTCAATTCTATATAATTTCTGTTATCCTAATTGTATGGTTGGGGTTCTAAAATTTAAAGGTAATACAATTGGGAACAAATTGCTGCGATTTGCCAATTCCGGTTAGTGGTTCAAATCCAACTGGATTATTTCTCAACCACGTGCATGGCAGCAGGAAGGCACAATGTCCAGTAAGTTTAACTCCCTAATTGTACAGTTTAATCAATATGCTTATTTATTGTTTTTATTCTTGCATATTCAAACACAGATGATGTACTCGTTGTGCATTTTTTCGAACACAAAATTCGGCAAATTACAGGAAAATTGATGGAAATGACGTAGAGGGTTGTTTTAAAAAGTAATGCTCGTAACTTAATTTATGAATTATTGCGCAAGTTCATTTATGAATCAGGATCTATTGTCATATGTCGTCCTCCGATTATATTTATTTTCATTGTTTGGAGTCTGCATGCTTTAGTGCTGAACTTCACATAATCAACTGCTCCCTTCGTTTCTAAATATTTGTCTTTTTAAAAATTTCAAATGGACTACCATATACGGATGTATATAGACATATTTTAGAGTGTAGATTCACTCATTTTGCTTCGTATGTAGTCACTTGTTGAAATCTCTAAAAGGACAAATATTTAGGAACGGAGGGAGTAGTATTTTAAGTGGAAGTGAAGCATTTCATTTTGGGAGGTAATCTTACTGTCATACATTTTGAGTTGTCAAGTGTACTACCATATATATGATGTACACATGGACACCGGGACATTTTTGTTCTGGGTCCGCCCCTGAGTGGAAGATAATGTTACTGTCCGTCAGTATTGGTTTGCTGTTGCAATTTACACTAATCATTTGTGAGCAAGGATTTTTTTGTGTCAGCCAAGCATTTTACTATGTACGTGTATCCCATTTGAAATCCCTTCAAACCCAATCAAATTCCTATCTATCTCACTTCTATGGTGATTCCATTATTTATACTCTTCCTGTTTCTTTCATGGGTTAATATTTTATGATTAATTACACATCAAGAAAAGATTTGTATTTATTATATTTTGGGTAGAATTCTTATTGTTCTATGTCTTTGTTCCATTGAATTAGGCATGAAACAAGTTCAAGTTCCATTGTTGTTTATTCATCAATGTCATGCCTTCTTGTATCAATGTGTCGGTAGACTTCATCTCCCACAATGCATGTGTATTTCTTCCGGAATCATGGCAAAAAAGATTACAATGTAGTTTTGCTAGATTCTAATGAATTCACTTTGTTTGCATGTGGATGAACTAATAGGCAACCCCTTATTTGTTTGCATGTGGATGAACAAATAGGCAAACCCTTAACTATATTTTGACTTATCTACTTTTAGAGTAGGAGGGTCGTCTATCTAACAGATCATAAATCTGTTACATGTAAATATTGTAATGTTCTAATCTGAATGCAGTCACTTGTTTAATATTATTCTAAATCTCAAGGTAACATATTACTTTATGTAATCACAATACCTAATTTAACAACTCCTTCCATGTTATAAATCAAATGACTCCAATGTGTACCACCTATTGAGTTTTAGATGGATGCTAAGATAGCAATGGAGCACCAACTTGGTTCCAACGTAAGTACATAATTCTGAAGTCCCTCGGCTGGAAACATTTAGTACTTACCATTTTCTCTTTTCCTAGATTTCCCCCCTCTTATACAAATTAGCTAATTAAGTGCCTGAAAGCAAAAGAATCGCTATTTATGCTGGAGTTAGCAAATTATCAAGTACAATACAATAGAGTCTATGAGCATCTTGAATTTTGTTGCAATATGTGTCAGCATCCAAAATTTCTTTGTTCACATTATGTAGATTATCTATCACTAAATCATGTGGTCCCTTTTCAGTTATGAGTAGCAGTAATATTACATGACGATTATAAATTAGGTATGATTTTTTGCTCTCTAATTCATGAGTACATGTGGTATTACTAGAGTACAGACTCACTGTCTAATATTTGCGGTGAACCTGATTGAACTTATAAGCTGGCCTCGCAAACACAAAGATCTGTTCCATTTGATTTTCCCATTTCTCATAAATACAAATGTTGCATATTATAGTTCCAAGTTATGCCAAATTATTTACCAGAAAGCAATGTTTACTATAGATTCCTGTAAATGTCTATATGTTTAGAATGTCTCTCCTCTGTATATAATTCCTAGAGATAAAAAGTTCTTAATATCTCTGGCCAAGTTCAAATTTAGGACATTATATTTGTTTGTCAAACAAGGTTTCACTGCAGTGTTAGTGATAGTTCAAACTTGTGATGGCTCCATGTCAGATGAAAGAACACAAGAAGCAAGTGTGCCAATCAGGCTAGACCATTATTGCTCAATTTTTTTAACAAATATTGCAGAAAGTTTGATTGTTTCCAGTTGAACGGATATTATATGTTGTCAAAGAGGATTCGTATTTCACTTTTTCTGTATGTAGGTATCCATGGGATAAAATTTGATCGACTCTTTGCTGAAATTTATTTCAGTACTAACGCATAACCAAGTAATGATATCTACCTTGAGAACTTCAAGAAGGACGTACTGGATGCATGCTAGGTGTACTGGCATTTTACGCATCTTCACATTTATTTCAGTTATCACTTTCGTTCTCATACTATTTGTCTTTCATCTCGCACATGATGTTACTCGTTGTATCAGTTATGCTGTTTCCACAGGAGTTTTACATTTTGTGACCAGGTGCATAAGGCTCACCTATTTCTTAGGCGAGTACTGGACTGCAGCTAAGCCCCCGAGTGGGAGGGTTGCTCACCACTCGATAGGATTTTTCAAACTTAGGCGAGTACTGGACTGCAGCTAAGCCTCTGAGTGGGAGGCTTGCTCATCACTCGGTAGGATTATTCAAACTTAGGCGAGTACTAGGCTGCAGCTAAGCCCCCGAGTGGGAGGATTGCTCACCACTCGGTAGGATTTTTCAAACTTAGGCGAAATGGATTCGCGGCTAAGCCCCGAGTGGAAGGCTTGCTCACCACTCGGTAGGATTTTGTAAACTTAGGCGAAACGGATTCGCAGCAAAGTCACCCACTGGGGGATTTTAGACAAGAACAAAATAGCAACAACAACCATTTAAGAAGACTGTAAAGTTCTCGTCTTTGATAAACAGACTACAAAGGTATTTCTTATTACATCTCATCCGAATGAATACTTAAGTGTAAAAGGGGCGGAGTAGCTCCGCATTCCAAGCCCGTGGCTCGTCTTTCTGATGCTCAACATTGTAAAGATGGTATGCTCCGTTGTGGAGAACTCTGGTGACTATGAAGGGGCCTTCCCAAGCAGGGCCGAGCTTGTGTGGTTTCTGCTGATCCACTCGAAGAACCAAGTCTCCCACTTGAAAGGCTCGACCCTTCACATTTCTGGCATGGAATCGACGCAAGTCTTGTTGATAAATGGTCGATCGGATCAAAGCCATTTCTCTTTCCTCCTCTAGGAGGTCGACTGCATCCTGTCAAGCCTGTTCTGCTTCATCTTTAGAGAAGAGCTCGACTCATGGTGCATTGTGAAGTAAATCACTCGGCAGAACAGCTTCAGCTCCATAAACCAAAAAGAATGGAGTTCGGCGAGTCGACCGATTGGGAGTTGTCCACAAACCCCAAAGAACTAATGGAAGTTCATCGACCCAGGCGCCTGCTGCGTGCTTGAGATCACGCATCAGTCGGGGTTTCAGTCCTTTGAGAATTAAGCCATTTGCTCTTTCCGCTTGTCCATTCGACTGAGGGTGAGCGACTGAAGCATAGTCGACTCGTGTGCCTTGAGAAGATCATAAGGCTCTAAACTCATCAGAATCGAAGTTCGACCCGTTGTTAGTTGACGGTGTCCTGGACTAGGGGGTACTCACCACGTCGTCTTCCAATCTATTAGATTGGGCCGAGGACCCCCGTGGCCGTATACTCATGGGCCAGTTCGGACAGCTGCCGCATACAAGGAAGATTCCACAAGACTTGGCGATCAAGACAAGGACTTCTCCCCAGCGGCGTATTCGGCTTGGACTCTTGTTATCCTAGGCCTCTGGTGCATTATATAAACCGAGGCCAGACTAGTCGATAGATCATATACAACAATCATACCATAGGCTAGCTTCTAGGGTTTAGCCTCCTTGATCTCGTGGTAGATCTACTCTTATACTACCCATATCATCAATATTAATCAAGCAGGAGTAGGGTATTACCTCCATCGAGAGGGCCCGAACCTCGGTAAAAACATCGTGTCCCTTGTCTCCTGTTACCATCCGGCCTTGACGCACAGTTCAGGCCCCCCTACCCGAGATCCGCCGGTTTTGACACCGACATTGGTGCTTTCATTGAGAGTTCCGCTGTGTAATCGACAAAAGGATCGATGACTCGCCTGCAGATCAACTGCGACTTCGGCATCTTCGTCACCAGCTCGACTGGTCACCCTGGTTCGACCAAGAATTGCGCCCCGTGTTCGGATCACCATGTTCGGACGAGGGCCTTCATCAAACATCAACTCCGATCTCTATCAAGATCATGGAGGAATCACCCATGGAGCTCGGGGGCTCAACGTCAACATTGCCCTCAAGCGACCGTGCTGTTTTTCTGGACAGCGAACTCGTATCTGCTGCCACCACCTCCTTGAGTATCGCTTTGACGATCGCTTTGGTGGAATTGTGCGGAATTGAGTCTACAACAACCCTGGAAAATTTCGTCGAGTTCCGATGGAGGAATCTCTTGCAACCCACGATATACCGGAGCCCTCTCAAATCTGGACGGGAATTTGGATGTGTTTAGGGCGTGGTGTCCAGCTTCTACCTCGGATGTCCTTTGCAAGATCCAACCGTTGATCGGCTGCGGACTTTCTGTATCTACCACCTCCCAAAATTTCAGCTCGATCCGGCCGTCCAAACTCCGGGAACCTTCCGATTAGTGCATCACTTTTCGGATCTTTTTTTTTGCGCGAAAACGAATCCGACCCGAGTTCATCTTTTCTATGAACGGGATTTCAGATATCCCTTTTGAAGGAAGTTTTGTATGGTGTATTGTGTTTTGTTCCCGAACACATCCCACTAACTTTAAGATCTTTTGAACATGATCTTCAACATCATGCTGGTGTCAAACCAGTCCGGCAATATGACTCCACGGCTGCCGACCTGCGCTAAGACACGGCGTCACTTTGTTGAGCCGAGCTCAACTTCTTCGGATCATCATCTCGGCAAGCCGAACAAGGGTCCGGCATCGCGAAGGATAAAACATCACCAACATCGCCGCCTCACGGATTACACGGAGCTGGCATACCGGCATCGCCGCACGGTTGCTTCATCAAGCCGGCATCGACCACGTCACAACCTGCATCGACAGGGCCGCACTATCGCTTCTTCAAGCTGGTGTCCATCACTTCGACCTACTTTGACTCATCGGCTGACATCGGGGCTTCAACATCTCGGCTGGACCGGGGGCTTCGACATCTCTTCGTCAACCTACTCCGGACACTTCGGCGTCACTAGCCGACCAGCTCCGTCACGTTAGCTGGGCCGAGGGCTTTGCCTCGGCGAGCCAACCTTTACCAGCATTGTCATGCCGTCGTTTTATCGCCCATCAGGCAATGGGTGTGCGGAGTGAGTCCCAAATTTGGGAATCACCTTCCTTCGGATTGCTACAACAAATAAACTAGGTGCTATCGATCCCTAATATTTTTTGCTTGTTTGGGTTCATTTTCCCCAAGAAATTATTACTCTGGTTTGTCCATCATATGTACACAGGTCTATCAAATGGTGGCCGCATTCATGACAATCGCATGGTGGTTCGGTCAGTTTCCGTACATAGTCCGGCGAACGCCGCATCCGGAGCTCGGACCGACCTGCGAATTCAGGCTTTGCCACGCCTTTACCGCATCACGCCGACGCCCTGCATCGACATTGACTTCGGCGCCAGCCCATATTTCTTTTATTACTCACTTTGCATAAATTATTCATTATGCAACGATTTTTTTAATTATCATTATTACTATTATCTCCTGTTTGCACTATTTTTGTGCACAGGAAAATGATCCGGGGACTTCGGCGTCACTCTGCCGGTTTGCATTGACCGTGCTATGTCACCACTTTGGCGTGTCGAGCTCTCCGCTCTGCCACCTCGGGACCGGCTTGGGGGATAGAACCTTGTCCCGCATCAAACTCGGACTGCGAACACATTAACCAGCTAAGTCGCTTTCATGCTCAAAGCTTTAATTTCTAACATGTGTTCGATTCGACCAAGCGTTATACTTTTTTGGAATAAAGTTGCGTGTAATTTTTTTTCCTTGTCCAAACTTTGTTTGTGACGCATAAATTCAAATACCTCGTTTACTTGGGGGCTTCCTTTATGAAGCTTTTCCTGTTGCATATGATTATACTTGTACGGCTTCGTTCCTTGTTCGTGTATTACGCCACAATATGCACCATATTGACTTAAGCGATTTGCAAGCTGGGTTGCCTCGCTCCTGTGTTTACCCCTACATTTCCGATTGTTCGGCTAGGGAGTAAAGGGAGCACCTCTGCGATTGTCACGATCGGGTCGCCGAGCCGGACCTCAGACTGGGTGAAGCCGAAAGCTAGCGCTCTTATAGTTTTCAATGATGGTCGGCACACAACGGAACTCATGAGTACAAAAAATCTATTGCACAAGTATCATAATAACAATGAGCACCGAAGAAAGGTATCGGTGGGGGTACTATTTTCTTCGAAGATGCTTCTTACACTTCGCAGTAATATAGCATAAGTTCCCTGAGCGCGCTTTGTCTGTTACAGCCTTATGGCCTGATTGCCTGGTTATTGGAAACACCGTCGATATTCTCGACCGATGGAGTACATAACACTTTTCGGTCCTTGACCGAAGAGGGAGAAGCCGACGGTCGGTTAAGACGCGTTTAAAGTTCGGTTGAACATAGATATGATATAAGTACTTCGGTACATGCAATCATTCTCCTACCCAAGTCACTTGGGGGCTCTTAAGTTTATTTGAGCCGTTTTATAATAAGTGTTCTTCTTCTTAGTCGTTGCAAAGTTTTATTATTATTATTTATCACTCCTTTTTTCGACACGATTGTGCGGTCACTAGCCGGAGAGCCTAATTTCTCTCTCAAAGCCGCTAGAGTTTAGTTTGCTAAACTGGCCTGATGAGAAGTACCCCGCCCTCGGGATAGAAGGTTGAAGCCGTAGGCTGACCCGCTCGAAGTCTTGAGATAGGATCTATCATGTTAAAGCACGACAGAAGCACTTCTTTTTTCTAAGACCAATTTTCGGATTGGCACCGAACACTTGATATTGTTCGGACGTCATGTTTTTACTGACGTTTCTTGGTTTTCCATGCTTTTTGGCACTTTTAAACTATTTGTGCTTTTCCAGCATTAGTCTCGCAGTGCAACGCCGGACACCTTTTAGGGATTCGGCAAAAACATTCCCAGATATTGCTATATATGCATCGGTTTCGAATTATGTCTTCGGTCAATAGTTGGGTTGCCCGGCTCCTGCACTTGCTTCCTACCTTCCGTTTTGTTCGGCTAGGCGTGCAAAGGGAGAACCACTGTGATTGTGCTTCCAGCTTACATGGTTAAGCACCTCAGTGGAGAAAGCCGAAAACTGTCTGTCACAATAAGCGTAAACTGGTCAGCGATCCGATGACTATGTTAAATAACAGGCCGTTCATAACATTGGCCGAAGTGTTTACGGCTTGACCTCGACTGTCGCCGAACACTACCAGGGGTTATTAACTAGCCTCCCAAACTAAATCCTCGATATTTTGCTCTTACATTGGAGCTGAGGATTTATGATCATGCTTAGCATGACAACCCAAAGAAAGGAACCAATAGCGGGACTATTTTCTTTGGAAGACATTTCTTCTATTAAACAGTAATATAACATATCTCTCCGCATACCTTTGTTTATAAAAACGTATGGCCAGATTGCCTTGTTTGTCCTCCTCATAAAGGCTTTATAAAGTAAGACAAACACTCCTCGGCTACTGGACGAGGAGGTGGAAGCCGATGGTCGGTCAACAAAGTTTTATACAATGCGGATCCGAGCATTAAATGACGTAAAATACTTGGATACATAGAGTCATTACACACAATTTGTGATTTTACTATGGATATCGATCCTTAATTCGGCCACCCGTGCCCGCATTAAGGCTCGGGGGGCTACTGGGCTTCGGGGTTATTATTTAAACATATTAAAGGGGCACATCGATCCCCTGATCTGGTGCTGCCACCCGACCAGTGTCTCGGGGGCTACTGCATTGCTTGTCCAATGCAGAAACTTTTATGTGCAATATAGTTTCCGAGGAGATTTTGATCCTCAGGTTAGTCGGCCGCACCCAACCTGAGTCTCGAGGACTGAGCACGCCGCTTTTAGTGTCCCGGAGTATTTTGCCGAGTTAGGACTTGATCCTCAGGCCGATTTTGCAAATCGACCTGAGTCTCAGCGGCTACTGGGATCAGCGGTCTTATGCCATCCTTCATGTGCATCTCGGGTTTTAGACCGATACCCACCTTGAGAGCTACTGGCTATGTATCTCGGCAGAGAATAAATTGCACCAATCAAAAATAATGACAAAAATTGGCCCACATGCGGGATGGTGCACCACCTCAGAAGCAGACCAGCATAAAGCTCGGGCGCTAGTGGCTGGCTCCATAGACGGCATTTCCGGCATTAAACTCGGTTAAACTCCTTCAAACTTCTTTGAACCAAGGTGATTTACGACACCTCGGATACAGTCTGGCGTTGGAGCTCGGATACATAGTCCGGCGTTGGAGCTCGGATACATTCCGGCATTAGAGCTGGGAAGCGGTCCGGTGTTGGTACTCGGCTGCAAAGGATACCTCGAATACAGTCCGGCGTTGGAGCTCGGACGCAAGAGGACACTGCCTCCCGGGAACAACTTCAAACCCGAGGTGTGGCATAAAAAATAAACAAGGCATTGATAAAGGCCGGAAACTTAAAGGGTCTCCTCGGATACCCGACGTGTAAACCCGTTGAATGCATTTCGGACATCCTCAAGATCGAAGATAAACAAGATTTATTGAACCAGTTTTCAAGACCGACGACCGAAGATGAAGAACAGTTCGGAAGAATCAAGGAGCGTCCCTAACTTGAAGACCGGTTCAGGGGGCTACTGACGGTGTCCTGGACTAGGGGGTACTCACCACGTCGTCTCCCAATCAATTAGATTGGGCCGAGGACCCCCGTGGCCGTATACTCATGGGCCAATTCGGACAGCTGCCGCATACAAGGAAGATTCCACAAGACTTGGCGATTGTGACGCCCGGATAATCAAGCTACAGTAAACCTTTGCTAATGGTGCCACGTCACCTCGATTATAGTTGCTAATCTCGAGTTAGTTCGAAAACGATTCAAATTTCAATTCAAAATCAGGCAAACAATAAAAGTTTTCAAATATTAAAACTAAAATGATCGGAGTGAGCCAAATAATGCATAGGTAATTATGGTGGAGAAACCACACTTTTATAAAATGTTTAAATACTCTAAAATGAATAAAACAATAGCAAATACAATTATTTGAATGCTTTAAAAATAATAAACATTTTCAAAACTAAATTGCTATAAGTTTTAAACTATTGTGGCAGTGGCATAATTTGTAAAATCTATTTAGGAGCCACTTTGGTAATTTACTAAAACTAAAATAAAAGAAAACTAAAAGAAAGCAAAAATAGCAAATAAAAATAAGAAAACGCAAAGACTAAATAGAAGAAGGGAAAGGACCCCCGCTTCCCCTACTGGGCCTCGACCCAGCTGACCCAGTCGGCCACCCCACCAGGTTGGCCCAACCAGGCAAAGGCCAACCGGCCAGCCCATCCCCGCTCCCTTATCCACCCACCTACCGAAACCCTAGCGACACCCCACTCTTCCCCGCACGATCCCCCCCACTCGCTTTCCCCTCGTCTCTCTCCTCTTCCCCCCGTCTGGATCGGGGCAGAGGGCCCCGACCCCTTCACGACGTCGCCACTCGGTGCCTCAGGCCACACCTCACTGGCGCTTGCCTCCCCGACGCATCGCCGGCGCTGCCCCGCCTCGTCGCCGGAAACACGCCTCCGAGCCTTCCCCGAGCCCACTAAGCACATCTACAGGCTCAATGTGAGCTACGCCACTTCCTCGATTATTCCCGAGCTCGAATTCGAGCTCGAGCACCCTCGTTCCACTCTGTAGTTGTCGTCGTCGCCGCGACCGAAGCCGCCGTCGCCCTCCGCCCACGCCCATGGCCGCCGTCGCCCGGGCGCCCCCCTACACCCCCGCGCAGCCTCCCTAGCTGCGGCTCCCCGCAGCCGCGCGCGCCCATGCGTCGCCCGCGCCCGCCTCATCTGCTTGAAGGCTGCCGCTGCTCACTGCTACTGACGGCTGCTTCTCGACGCATCACGCCGCGCTCCGCCTCCCCACGCTGGCCGCTCGCCGCGGTCCGCATCCACGCGCCCGCTCCGGCCGCGGCGCACCGGAGCCGCTTGTCGCTGTCCGTGTCCCGACCCCCTCCGCCTCTTTGCCGCTGGCTGCGCTTGGTGCCGCCCCGCTCCTGCAGCCCCCAGCTCGCCGCCGCCGGGTCCACCCCCGCTGGTCATCGCTCCCGCTGGCTGTCGGCCACGCCAGCCAAGCGCCGCCGCTCCCCGGTGGCCTCGCCTCGCCTTCCCGGTCGGGCTCGGCCCCGCACGGGTGCGCCCCGAACCGCATGGCTGGCGCCCGCACGCCCGCAATGGCCCTAGGCCACTGACCGAACGGGCCCAGCCCCAACACGGTTGTTAAAAAAATTAAATAATAATAACTAAAATAATTATCTTATTAGTTAATTAATTAATTAACTTAATTAATTCTGTTTAGTTAACAAAATAACCTAGATAAGCTAATTAATCATGTTTAGTGGAACACTGTCAATGACAAACGGGACCCATCTGTCAGGTTGACCAGGTCAACTGCTGACGTCGTGCTGACGTCAGCAAGCACTATTCTGGATAATGTTAATTTAATTAATAATTAATAAATTAGAAAATGATTTAAAACTTTAAAAATTAATATAAATTAAACCGCAGCTCAGATGAAAATACTTTCTACATGAAAGTTGCTCAGAACAACGAGACGAATCCGGATAAGCAGCCCGTGTGTGAGCCACACGTCCCTAGCATAACAAACCTGCAACTTTTCCCCTTCGGCCTGTCTATCAGAAAACGCGGAACACCGGGAATACTTTCCCGGATGTTTACCCCCCTTCACCAGTATCACCTACTACTACGTTAGGTCACCTCTAGCACCGCGAAATGCCATGTTACACTTTGTGTTGCTTTGATTGCTCTGTTATTTATTATGTTCCCCTCCGTTACTTCTTTCCGGTAGACTCCGAGGCTACTGCCGATGTCCGTGTGTTCGACTACATTGGAGATGACCCTTCCTTCTTGCCAGAGCAACCAGGCAAGCCCCCCCCCCCTTGATCACCAGATATCGCCTATTCTTCTCTATACTGCTTGCATTAGAGTAGTGTAGCATCTTACTGCTTTCAGTTAATCCTATATTGCTGCATAGCTTGTCCTTGCTACTACTGTTGTTACCTTTACCTGCTATCCTACTGCTTAGTATAGGATGCTAGTGTTCCATCAGTGGTCCTACACTCTTGTCCGTCTGCCATGCTATACTACTGGGCCGTGATCACTTCGGGAGGTGATCACGGGCATATACTATATACTTTACACTGTTACATTACCTGTGATACTGTTCGGAGATGGGGGCTGAAGGGGCAGGTGGTTCCACCCAGGTAGTGGTAGGCTTGGGTTCCCGAGGGCCACCGACTGTTACTTTGTGGCGGAGCGACAGGGTAGGTTGAGACCACCTAGGAGAGAGGTGGCCTGGCCCTGGTCGGCGTTCGCGGATACTTAACACGCTTAACGAGATCAGGGTATTTGATCTGAGTCTGGCCTTTTGGTCTATACGCACTAACCAACTACGTGGGAAAGATATGGGCACTCGGCGTCGTGGTATCAGCCGAAGCCTTCGTGACGTCAGCGACTGAGCAGCGCGCGCCGGGTTGGACCAAGTAACATGACTTCCTTTGTAATGGAGGTTGCTAGGTCTGCTCTCCGGTCGCGTACGCAACATGCAGGTGTACAATGGGCGATGGGCCCAGACCCCTACGCGCATAGGATTTAGACCGGCGTGCTGACCGCTCTGTTGTGCCTAGGTGGGGCTGCGACGTGTTGATCTTTCGCGGCCGGGCATGACCCAGAAAAGTGTGTCCGGCCAAATGGGATCAAGCGTGTTGGGCTATGTGGTGCACCCCTGCAGGGAAGTTTATCTATTCGAATAGCCGTGTCCCTCGGTAAAAGGACGACCCGGAGTTGTACCTTGACCTTATGACAACTAGAACTGGATACTTAATAAAACACACCCTTCCAAGTGCCAGATATAATCCGGTGATCGCTCTCTAACAGGGCAACGAGGAGGGGATTGCCGGGTAGGATTATGCTAGGCGATGCTACTTGGAGGACTTCAGTCTACTCTCTTCTATATGCTGCAAGACGGAGGCTGCCAGAAGCGTAGTCTTCGACAGGATTAGCTATCCCCCTCTTACTTTGGCATTCTGCAGTTCAGTCCACTGATATGGCCCTTTACACATATATCCATGCATATGTAGTGTAGCTCCTTGCTTGCGAGTACTTTGGATGAGTACTCACGGTTGCCTTTTTCCCCTTTTCCCCATTCCTCTACCCGATTGCTGCGACCAGACGATGGAGTCCAGGATCCAGATGCCATCGTCGACGACGACTCCTACTACACCGGAGGTGCCTACTACTACGTGCAGCCCGCTGACGACGACCAAGAGTAGTTTAGGAGGATCCCAGGCAGGAGGCCTGCGCCTCTTTCGATCTGTATCCCAGTTTGTGCTAGCCTTCTTAAGGCAAACTTGTTTAACTTATGTCTGTACTCGGATATTGTTGCTTCTGCTGACTCGTCTATGATCGAGCACTTGTATTCGATCCCTCGAGGCCCCTGGCTTGTATTATGATGCTTGTATGACTTATTTATGTTTTTAGAGTTGTGTTGTGATATCTTCCCATGAGTCCCTGATCTTGATCGTACACATTTGCGTGCATGATTAGTGTACGATTGAGTCGGGGGCCTCACAAGTTGGTATCAGAGCCGACTGCCTGTAGGAATCCCCCTTCCAAACTCCTTGGCCGAAGTTGAGTCTGGTCGATGAAAACTGTTTTACTAACATGGTTGTGCGGCCCATGGGCCCACGTCGCCATTGGGTGGTATTAAGATCTTTTATTTCTTGACCTATACTCTGGGACTCTTACATCTCTTATATTCGGGTTAAATGATTTTTTACTAAAATATAACTTTAGGTTCTCGAAAATTCTTTCTCCCGGAGAGCCCCTTCAGTCCAGATGATCGCCGGCTGCACCAGAAGATTTCGAAGATACTCTTCGATATTCTCTCGAGACCTTGTGCCCGTTGCTTTTGCAATTCCCTACCACCGAAATATCCTTATGGATAAATACTTACACCTATCATGCTTAATTTTATTCCCAGTCGATCTTGTTATTACAAGATACCTCGAAATTCTCTCTAATGATCCGAGAATATGTTGTGCCTACTGCCTTGCAGTTCTTGCCACATGAATATCCCTACGGATAAATTCTCGTACTTACCGAGTATCCACTCATCCCCAGTTGATTCATGAATGACACCAATCTTCGAAATACCTTTCGATCTTCCAAAAATCCTCAGGAGCCTATTGCTCTTGAAATTCTTGCATGCTTACATTTTGGTTAAACCACTAAGTCTAGTAATCCTATTGGCATCCTTTGTCACTATCATTTTAAGTCCGTTGATTCTATATGTGTGCGAATGCACGCAATCATCAGTTGATCCTTATAAATTATCTTCCGGCTCAGACGTCTTTCGAACATGAGCTCGTTCTCGGCCAATCAGATTGCCATCGATTTTACCCCTAAGTCTAGTCGACTTATCCATCCTTGGTTAGAGCATTTGCTCCTGATCCCTTGATTTGAATATCATAATTCCTTGCTATTTAGATGTTGAATTATTCAGATGTTCTACAAATCGATGCATTTGCATTCTTTCTTCCTCTGACTGGGTATCGATACTCACATCAGCTCCATTGTGGATCGCCATATCCACTGTTGGATTATTATCCGACAGTGTCCTTCATAATTAATCACCTTGTGAGTTCTTTCTCCGATACATAATGCCTTTGTAAATTGTATCATCTCCTTTTGCCAACCATGCTCTGCTTTCCAGCTGGTGATATTTACTCTTGAAGCTTGTGGTATATGTTCCTAAGAAGCCCCGATGGGTTGAACCAATGCCTTCCCTAATCTGTGCAAACTCGAAAGATTTCACAGGTCCTACTTATCTGGTATTGCACCAGGTAAAACTTTCAACAACTAATGCCATTTCAAAAGGAAAATGAGAAGTGAATGAAAGGGTATGCATTGGAGAAGTGGGAGTCGACCTTGAACCCTGTGTTCATGCCCATGGACACGATGTATACCTTATCATCGAAGCTTCTCTTAAAATAATTATGCCCTTGTTATAAGTTCATCTTGTATCTGTGGACGTGGTTCCGACCATGTTTCTCCTTGATTCCATTTCTCTTGTGCAAGTTTAAGCACTTGTCTTCTGTGGATCAATACACCAATCCAACCTTACTTTGATCTTTCGTCAAGTATTACCCCCTGGTATCTTGAGGATATCAACCCATTGCACTTCATCTTATGAATTCCTGATGAAGTAGTACCTTTCCCTGTCATAGACACTCCACGGGTTCTGGGTTGTCGTCAACCGAGAACACCGATTTGTGAATCAAATCAACACTGAGATTCAGCACTTCAAGTACTTTGTTGTTGAGAAGTTTAATACTCCATCACGACACTCCTAGCCTGGTCAGCTACATCATTATCGTGCTAATTTTAACTATGCTACCTGGTCCTTATTCCCGGAGCACCACTTTCGATGATGAGCTAAGCTTATGTTGATCTTCCTCGTCATATCAATTCTCCTCGAACAGCAAACTTGATTTCAAGTTTGTGCGTACCCATGGTTCCAATAACCTTTCGCTTCATCATACCTTTGACTTGATGTCATCGCTGCTCGATTACATCTCCATGGAATCTCTCGACAAATGTGTCGTGATCATCATCAGCATTCTGAGCTCTTCTAGGATACCAATCAAATTCATGATGATAAGTACCACCCTCGTCCCTTGGTAATTTGAGTTACCATTGACAACATCCTTACATTCCTTCCGTCACAAACTTAGTCATGCTATGGATGCAACTTGCAATCCAGCTCATATTATTTTCTACCTTGAAGTATTACTGTCTCTTATATCGAGGATGTTGTGAGGATTGCTCCACCATTTAAGAATTCTTGGTATAGTGATACTTCTCACCATCACCATTCTTTCTTAGTCCTCGTGTTGATTCAATCGGTGTTGTTTGGATTCTGCACTTCTAGCAACCCTATTACTTTGAAGTTAATGATCGGTAATTCATTCTTACCCTATCGGTTGCTGAACCACCATTCTAACGTTGATCATGCTACTATAAGCCCATATTTCGAGTGCACTTTTCAACCAATTTTTAATTGTGTATGTTTTCCTCGAGCATACATCATTATATCATTTGATCCGACAAATGTTATCTCCTTGTTCACATAACTGTGGAAACCCACCTTTTTGGAAATCTCGAGGATTGTCGCTGACTCCATCAGCTACCCCGTCATCCTCTCTTTGGTTTAAATGATGAACTCTTGTGTCGATACTCACTCCCATAGTTCATTTCCCGAGAATCTTATAATGTCTTCTCATCATTTTGTCGCACCTTTTCTTCTCAGGCATCCTGAGCCTGAGGTATCCTCACACCAATCAGATCTGAATCTCGGTCAGATATGATGGTTGGAACATACTTTCAAGAGTTATAACACTGGTCCTCTTATGACTCGGTAAGGTGATGTCATGCCTAGCACACCTGGCCGGAGGACCTAGTGTTATAGTTTCCTTTTTAACAAGTTTAACCATTCTTTCATGAGGAAATTGAATGACTTGTTTAATAAGTTTTTCCTGATGGATCCTTTGTGTATCCAAGGTCTGATCTTTGCTTGAAGACCTTGTCAATGCTATCTCGAAGCATGTCTGTGATACTCCGATCTTCGATAAGAACATTTGAAACAAAATGTTATGTTTTCTTTATCAATTATCCAAAACATCGTTGTATGGGTTTTGTCATCAAATTCCTCTCCCCTTACCGAAATGGTTTCTACTTTCTATCCCGTCATGGATATCTTGCTCTGCTTGTCCTTGGGAAGGGTATACCCCTGGTATATGTGTCAAACACATTTTCCTTTCCATTGTTCTGTCTGATCTGATGATCACATTTTCCTTTCCATTGATTTGTTTAACCTTCCTTGTGATCCATAGGATCTAAGCAGTAATATTCTTCTGCTTATGTAAACACCTTGGTGTACAACCGTGTCAGTAAGACCCTGTTGAAAATGTTGATAGCATTCCGGTCACCACCGATGGACGAGAACTTTGCCTATTGGTTCGCCTCGTTCAACGAGCAGGAAAATGGTTCTTTTCGTCCCTCGCCCTTGGTACCGACATTGTTGCGGACATAACTGATAGGCTACCCTCTGACATGCCTTGCTATTGTGACCGTGCAAGATGTCACCGCTCCTATTTTTAACCCACATGGTGGGCCCATAACCCACAGTTCCACAGGATCGAAACCTGACTCCCCTGTACACCCTGTTCTCAAAGTTATTCCTCGCGCTTGACTTTGTATGTAATTCACGGGCCACCTGCCTGTTGATCTATTCAGGTATCAGATGCAATGCTTTTCACATTGCTCTAAACCCCTTCAACACTTCGTTTCATGGATCGAACGATTGCCTGCCCGCTCGAAACTTCCCATGACACCTACTTACTTTGCTCTCGGTATTTTCTTAAGTTTCGATTCGAGAGTTACTTTCTGCCACCTTCCACGATGTTGTCGACCCGATAGTCAACCTTGCCGTGGTTTGTTCTCCCAGAATGCCCACCCTTTATTCTTCGTAAGTACGATGGAGTTCCTGAAGAAAGGATGCCGGCTTCATCATGATCACTGAAGCATAGGGATGAAGACATCAACGTAATGGATCGACCTTTTCGAGAAGAGCAAGCAAGACCGAGAAGACTCGTTAGAATTTCGTAACCAGATCTTTCCCCCTTACTCCCCTCTTAAATCTCGGGACGAGATTTCTTGTAGTGGAGGAGAATTGTGACGCCCGGATAATCAAGCTACAGTAAACCTCTGCTAATGGTGCCACGTCACCTAGATTATAGTTGCTAATCTTGAGTTAGTTCGAAAACGATTCAAATTTAAATTCAAAATCAGGCAAACAATAAAAGTTTTCAAATATTAAAACTAAAATGATCGGAGTGAGCCAAATAATGCATAGGTAATTATGGTGGAGAAACCACACTTTTATAAAATGTTTAAATACTATAAAATGAATAAAACAAAAGCAAATACAATTATTCGAATGCTTTAAAAATAATAAACATTTTCAAAACTAAATTGTTATAAGTTTTAAAATATTGTGGCAGTGGCATAATTTGTAAAATCTATTTAGGAGCCACTTTGGTAATTTACTAAAACTAAAAAAAAGAAAGCAAAAATAGCAAATAAAAATAAGAAAACGCAAAGACTAAATAGAAGAAGGGAAAGAACCCCCGCTTCCCCTACTGGGCCTCGACCCAGCTGACCCAGTCGGCCACCCCATCAGGTCGGCCCAACTTGGCAAAGGCCAACCGGCCAACCCACCCCCACTCCCTTATCCACCCACCTACTGAAACCCTAGTGACACCCCACTCTCCCCCGCATGATCCCCCCCCACTCGCTTCCCCCTCGTCTCTCTCCTCTTCCCCCATCCCCATCTAGATCGGGGCAGAGGGCCCCGACCCCTTCACGACGTCGCCACTCGGTGCCTCAGGCCACCCCTCGCTGGCGCTCGCCTCTCCGCCTCCCCGACGCATCGCCGGCGATGCCCCGCCTCGTCGCTGGAAACGCACCTCCGAGCCTTCCCCAAGCCCACTAAGCACATCTACAGGCTCAATGTGAGCTACGCCACTTCCTCGATTATTCTCGAGCTCGAATTCGAGCTCGAGCACCCTCGTTCCGCTCTGTAGTTGTCGTCGTCGCCGCGACCGAAGCCGCCGTCGCCCTCCGCCCACGCCCATGGCCGCCGTCGCCCGGGCGCCCCCCTACAACCCCGCGTAGCCTCCCTGGCTGCGGCTCCCCGCAGCCGCGCGCGCCCATGCGTCGCCCGCGCCCGCCTCGTCTGCTTGAAGCCTGCCGCTGCTCAGTGCTACTGCCGGCTGCTTCTCGACGCACCACGCCGCGCTCCGCCTCCCCACGCTGGCCGCTCGGCGCGGTCCGCATCCACGCGCCCGCTCCGACCGCGGCGCACCGGAGCCGCTTGTCGCTGTCCGTGTCCCGACCCCCTCCGCCTCTTTGTCGCTGGCCGCGCTTGGTGCCGCCCCGCTCCTGCAGCCCCCACCTCACCGTCGCCGGGTCCACCCCCGCTGGTCATCGCTCCTGCTGGCTGTCGGCCACGCCAGCCAAGCGCCGCCGCTCCCCGGTGGCCTTGCCTCGCCTTCCCGGTTGGGCTCGGCCCCGCACGGGTGCGCCCCGAACCGCACGGCTGGGGCTCGCACGCCCGCAATGGCCCTAGCACTGACCGAACGGGCCCAGCCCCAAAACGTTTGTTAAAAAAATTAAATAATAATAATTAAAATAATTATCTTATTAGTTAATTAATTAATTAACTTAATTAATTCTTTTTAGTTAACCAAATAACCTAGATAAGCTAATTAATCATGTTTAGTGGAACACTGTCAATGACAAACGGGACCCATCTGTCAGGTTGACCAGGTCAACTGCTGACGCCATGCTGACGTCAGCAAGCACTATTCTGGATAATGTTAATTTAATTAATAATTAATAAATTAGAAAATGATTTAAAACTTTAAAAATTAATATAAATTAAACCGTAGCTCAGATGAAAATACTTTCTACATGAAAGTTGCTCAGAATGACGAGACGAATCCGAATACGCAGCCCGTGTGTCGGCCACACGTCCCTAGCATATCAAACCTGCAACTTTTCCCCTCCAGCCTGTCTATCAGAAAACGCGGAACACCGGGAATACTTTCCCGGATGTTTACCCCCCTTCACCAGTATCACCTACTACTACGTTAGGTCACCTCTAGAACCGCGTAATGCCATGTTACACTTTGTGTTGCTTTGATTGCTCTGTTATTTATTATGTTCCCCTCCGTTAATTCTTTCCGGTAGACTCCGAGGCTACTGCCGATGTCCGTGTGTTCGACTACATTGGAGATGACCCTTCCTTCTTGCCAGAGAAAACAGGCAAGCCCGCCCCCC
Organism: Aegilops umbellulata; assembly: GCA_032464435.1. Classification (NCBI taxonomy): domain Eukaryota; kingdom Viridiplantae; phylum Streptophyta; class Magnoliopsida; order Poales; family Poaceae; genus Aegilops; species Aegilops umbellulata. Next base: position 516,351,712 of record CP136056.1, read on the forward strand.
TTGATCACCAGATATCGCCTATTCTTCTCTATACTGCTTGCATTAGAGTAGTGTAGCATGTTACTGCTTTCAGTTAATCCTATACTGCTGCATAGCTTGTCCTTGCTACTACTGTTGTTACCTTTACCTGCTATCCTACTGCTTAGTATAGGATGCTAGTGTTCCATCAGTGGCCCTACACTCTTGTCCGTCTGCCATGCTATACTATTGGGCCGTGATCACTTCGGGAGGTGATCACGGGCATATACTATATACTTTACACTGTTACATTACATGTGATACTGTTCGGAGATGGGGGCTGAAGGGGCAGGTGGTTCCACCCAGGTAGTGGTGGGCCTGGGTTCCCGACGGCCCCCGACTGTTACTTTGTGGCGGAGCGATAGGGCAGGTTGAGACCACCTAGGAGAGAGGTGGCCTGGCCCTGGTCGGCGTTCCCGGATACTTAACACGCTTAACGAGATCTGGGTATTTGATCTGAGTCTGGCCATATGGTCTATACACACTTACCAACTACGTGGAAAAGATATGGGCACTCGGCGTCGTGGTATCAGCCGAAGCCTTCGTGACGTCAGCGACTGAGCGGCGCGCGCCGGGTTGGACCGTGTAACATGACTTCCATTGTAATGGAGGTTGCTAGGTCTGCTCTCCGGCTGCGTACGCAACGTGCAGGTGTGCAATCACTAGTAGAAAACCGGCCTTTTGTCCCCGTTCGTAAGGGCCTTTAGTCCCGGTTCCCGAACCGGGACTAAAGGGTCGTTACTAATACCCTCACCCTTTAGTCCCGGTTCAAACCCGAACCGGGACAGATGGGCCTCCACGTGGCCTGTGCGCCGAGCCCAGGCAGGAGGGCCTTTGGTCCCGGTTGGTGGCACCAACCGGGACCAATAGACCTCCACGCGTCAGCATTTCTGTGGCTGGGGTTTTTGGTTTTTTTTTAAAGGGGGGGGTTTGGGGGTTTTGCGGGGTTAATTTAGGTATTTCATATATTGTGTTAGATAGCTAATTAATAGGGAGAAGTGTCCTCTCTTATGTCCGTGATTGGTCGACGCTACGTACTATACATACGTATAGAGAGGACTAGGCACGCTAACTAGCTAGTAAGCAAACGAAGGAAACAGAAGATCGTCATGAACATATATGCATACAGAGAGAAGTGATATCGACCACATCTCCTTCTCCGAGAGATTGGTCGAACAACAAGTTCTCGTATATCTATCGTCCGACACTACCGGCTACATATATACAATAATTATCTTTTACAAATATAATCTCTTAAATTATGGACGCATGGTCCACATAGTATTCTCCGTCTTCAGCGATCACGTGGTCAAGAAAGAATGCCGCCAATTCCTCTTGAATTGCTCGCATGCGATCTGGTCCTAGGAGTTCATTCCGCTGCCGAAACATCTAATTTGAAGAAGGAGGTCAATACATATATATATATATGAATGAATGAAACTCAACACAAATGATGGTAATAAACAAAAATTGTGAATATTATTTCTTACGCACTTCATATTGTTTCTCAGACTACCCGCCCTGCTCACAGGTCGTGTGGCAGATGGACTCGCAGACGTAGTATCCACAGAAATCATTCCCTTGTTCCTGCCACAACCACTTTACAAGAAATAGAGGTCAATCAAACAGATAAGCAAGAATGCCAAATGGTATTGATGAAACTAGCGCTTGAATCAATAGGTAGGAGACGCGCGGAACATGGTACTATAGTACTTACTTTCGGGTATCTAAATTCCAGCTCCTTCGGGAGTCCCGGGGAATTTGTGCTGAATTTTCTCCAAACACTGCCAGACAAAAGAAAACAATTACTTGATATCAGGAAATGAACAAATTTGCTGATATGGTGGATAATGATCGATTTAACTTCTTGAGGATTTCAGTCATGTCCGCATACTCCTGGGGATCTTTTCGTCTCGAGTCCAAGACAGTTACTACTCCCTTCTCAAGCCTAATCTCCAGGAGAATATAGTGGAAACTGCGCACGCATGCATAACTCATCAATTACATTACTATAACCTGGACTAATATATAAGGGAAACCGAATATGCACAAGACAGTAACACTCACTTGAAGTTGTAAGGAAAGAGTATTATATCTTTGTGTTCATTTCTTTTGAATGATCGTAGCAAGTTGACCTCGGTATCTTCGGGCCTTTTTTCAACCTCAGTTGCATCTATGAGATATGTGTTAACGAACCCAATATCACCGATTTGTCTTTTCTTCAATTCGGCGATCTTCAATCTGCATAATATAGTGAGGATAATTATAAATACATGCAATGAAAGAGCTGAGCTATATAGAGAGATTTAATGACAGAAGTAGTAGTACTTACAGACAGTAGCAGGTGACCGTTGCTTTATCGAGGGCCAATTGGTTGAAAAACTGATAGAACTCCTCAAATGGAACATGCAACAGTTCAATTCCAACGAGGTCATGCTCCGGTTTAACTCTCAAATACAAAGTATTCCTCCCCCCAGACTCTCTGCAGGTTTTCATGTACCAATCATGCAATCTTCGCATCATCGTTGTTAGAGATCTTTCATCTTTGACAAGAGGCTTCCCGTACTCGTATCTGTGTATCTGCACGTCCAGGAAATCATAATCTACATCGTCGGGTAGGTAATCGTCAAGATTGGTATAACCGGGCGCCATCCTCGGATCGACGCTAGGCACCTTGAGCGGGGGGCACGATTGCTTTGCTTGTTCGCCGAGCTGGGCAATTTGTTTCCCAGCTACTCGTCGTTCTTTCAGCCTTTGATCACTGACTGTACTTCCCGACCGCGACGCTTCGACCCATGTCTTTGCAATAATGCGCTCATAGTTGCCTTTCGGCGGAGACTTGGGTGGTTTTGCCAGGGCAGCCAAAGTGCGCTTCACTTTCACCGAATCTACCTTCTCCTTCGGAGGTGGATGTCTCTGTGCTTTCAACCCTTGAAACCAGTCATCCTTCTCGGTTCGCGCGATCCTCGCGTTCTCCTCCAGGCTCATATCGTATGGTAACTTCTCTGGAGACTTCAGAGAAGGACCGAATTTGTATTTTCTCCCGCCTCTGGCTGTACTGCTAGACGCCGGCAGAGCAGATGGAGCGGCAGTCTTCTTTACTGCTTGCTTTTTGCGAGGCGGAGGAGAAGGACTACGACGCACAGGAGCAGCTGCCGGAGCGGCGGCGGGTCTCTTACGCCCTTGCTGACGAGGCGGAGAAGGAGTAGGCTGGCTGCTCGAGCGCGCCGGCGCAGGCGGAGAAGGAGGCGGAGTGCCGCCACGCGCCGGAGAAGGAGCCGGCCGAGGGCCCTAATCGTCACTCGCCGGAGGAGGAGGCGGTGGAGGAGGCGGAGTCCCCTGACTCACCGGAGGAGGAGGAGGCGGCGGAGGCGTCCAGTTTGGAAGGTTGATGAGCTCCTTCCGCCATAGGCATGGAGTCTTCAGAGCAGAACCCAGCCGAGTCTCCCCTTCTCCGGTAGGGTGGTGAAGCGGGAGGTCCTCAAATCCCTCCGTTATTTCATCCACCATCACCTTAGCATATCCTTCTGGAATCGGCCGGCAGTGAAAAGTTGCGCCGGGTTCATTAGGATAAACAGAGCCAACAGCCGCCTTGACCTTCATATTCATCCACTGCGTCATAAGGTGGCAATTTTGAGCCTCCGTGATAGCATCCACGGGATAGCTGGCAGGAGCCGTCAAGACAAGCTCTGGCTGAAGCAGCTCGGTGGAAGCCACGCTGCTTCTCCGCTGAGATGGCGGGGTAGCTTCAGGGGAAGCTTCGGCAGTTCGGTTGCTGCGATTTGCTTCTCGTTCCTCTATCGCGAGTACCCTTGCTTTAAGCGCCTGTAGTTCGGACTGCTGCACTTTCTTCCTCCTCTCCTGGCTTTTGTAACCGCCTGCGTCCGGAAACCCAGCCTTCCACGGAATGGAGCCTGGCGTGCCTCGTGTCCGTACAGGGTGCTCAGGATTTCCGAGGGCCTTTGTGAGCTCGTCATTCTCTCTATCTGGAAGGAACGCCCCTTTCTGCGCTGCAGCGATATAGTACCGAAGCATTTTCAAGGGTATGTCAGCTTGCTCATCCGTCCAAATGCACTTCCCTGTAACAGGGTCCAAGGTTCCGCCAGCCCCGAAGAACCAACTCCGGCAATGGTCTGGCCAACTCATTGTCTCTGGTTTGATCCCTTTTTCAACCAGATCATTCTCAGCCTTGGCCCACTTAGGCCGGGCTACCAGGTAGCCACCTGACCCCGTGCGATGGTGAAGCTTCTTCTTCGCAGCATTTTTCTTGTTTGTCTTCGACATCTTCTTACTCTTTTCCGATGTCTTGTGGGCCACAAATGCAGGCCAGTCATCTCTGATCTTCTCATATATGCCCTTGAATTCTGGTGTCTCTTTTTTCTCGACAAACCTATTCAGGTCTTTCTTCCACCTCCTGAATAGGTCTGCCATCCTCTTAAGAGCAAAAGACTTGATTAATTACTATTTAACTGGCTTCTCCGGATCATCCTCTAGCGGTAGGGTGAAATTTGACTTCAGCTCAGTCCAAAGATCATTTTTCTGCAGATCATTGACATAAGACACCTCAGGGTCTTCGTTCTTAGGCTTATACCGTTGCTGGATGCTGATCGGGATCTTGTCCCTAACCAGAACCCCGCACTGAGCAACAAGTGCCTTCTTTGTTCGGATGGGTTCAATAGGTTGGCCGTCGGGCGCGATTGCTATGATCTCAAACCTTTCATCCGAGCTCAACTTTCTCTTCGGGCCTCGTCTCTTTACCTCAGTTGTGCTTGATCCGTAGGGCTAGAAAAAAGAACAAAGACTTAATTAATATGTGTACATACCAAAACAATGAATGCATCAATTAGCTAGTCAGCACAGGCTTAACTAATATATATACCTGGCCGGACTCAGCTCGGTCGCCGGACTCGTTTTGGTCACCGGACCCGTCATCACGTTCTTCTTCTTGCACCGCCATTAGGTCACCGGAGCCAGCTTCTTCACCCTCTCCTTGCAGACCATCGAAGTTGTTGAGATACAACGAGACGGCATCACTTCCTTCTGCGATTATGTCCCTCAACAATGCTTCTCTTGCTTCGTCTCGGGCGATAGTGTCCATAGTTTCTACAAATATTTACAACATGACAATTATTATTCAAACATGACAAATGGATATATTAGTGGCAAACGTAGAACTAGCTAGCTAATCATAGTAAGGAATCATATATATTAATTAGTGGCCTCGGCGCTGCTTCTCTAGGGTTTGGGGTGGCCTCGACAACGCTTCAAGGGTTTGGGGTGGCCTCGACAACGCTCCAAAAAGAAGAAGAAAGGAATAGCTAGCGGAGAAGATCGAAGAAAAAAAGAAGAAAAAAAAGAGGAGAAGAAGAAAGGAATAGTGGAGAAGAAGAGAAAATAGAATATTCTACTTTCTCTTCCTCTCCACTATTCCTTTCTTCTTCTCCTCTTCTTTTTCTTCTTTTTTCTTCTTCTTATTTATTTCTCCTCTTATTTTCCTCTCCTCTTCTTCTTTCTTTCCTCTTCTTATTTTCTTCTTTCTTATCCTTCTTTTCCTTCATTTCTTAATATCACTTAGCAAATGCACTAACCTAAAATGCAACAAACATAAAATGCAACAAACATAAAATGCACTAAATCGATCAACTAACCTAAAATCAGTGATAAAATGCACTAACCTCAAATCGGTATCTATTAACAACTTAAAAAAATTAATAAATATATGAAAAAATGCATATATGAAAAAAAAACATCATCATATCATCAACAGAAAAAATAGTATTTTTTTCTAAAAATCTATCTTCTCAGCACATACATATACTCATACATCATCATATACTCATACATATACTCATACATATACATATAATCTGCAGGAAAAAAACATATATGTGTTTGCAAAAAAAGGGGGGAAGAGGGGGGGCGGTGCCGGCCCAGACCACAGCGAGGCAGAGGCGACGGCGGCGCGGGGCAGCTGGGGCGCGGCGAGGCAGAGGCGACGGCAAGGCAGAGGCGAGGCGGCGACGGCATCGGGGCGCGACGTGGGGCGGCGACAGCGTCGGGGCGACGCGGGGCAGCTGGGGCGCGGCGAGGCAGAGGCGACGGCGAGGCAGAGGCGGGGCGGCGACGGCGTCAGGGCGCGATGCGGGGAGGCAACGGCGTCGGGGCGGCGCGGAGAGACCGCGACGGCGCGGGGTGGCGCGCGGCGACGGCGTCGGGGCGGCGCGGGACGGCGTCGGAGGCAGGGCGACAGCGAGGCGCAGAGGGGTAGCCTGGCGGCGTCGTCGGGCGGGATAGAAGAACTGAACGAAATTTTTCACAAGTCTTGCTTATATAGCAAGAGCATTGGTCCCGGTTCGTGAAACCAACCGGGACTAATGCCCCCTTTAGTCCCGGTTGGTGCCACCAACCGGGACCAAAGGCTTCTTTTCAGCAGCCCAAAGGGCGAGAAGCGGCGGCCTTTGGTCCCGGTTGGTGGAACCAACCGGGACTAAAGAGGGGGCATTGGTCCCGGTTGGTGCTATGAACCGGGACCAATGCCCCCTTTGGTCCCGGTTCGTCCCTCCAACCGGGACCAAAGGCCTGTGCTGCCCCGAACCCAAATATTTAGTCCCACCTCGCTAGTTGAGAGGGAGGCGCACCTGTTTATAAGGTGCGGTGCGCCATCCCTTTCGAGCTCCTCTCTAAAGCAGGCTTTCGGGCCTAACACTGCAATCTGTGCCTGTGGGCCTACTGGGCCTCCCTCGGGCCTGAATCCTGGCCCATGGTAGGGTTTCTAGTCGTATTCAGGCCGTGGGGGCCCAGTAGGTGGCATTTTTTTGTTTCTACTTAGAATTAAATACTTATAGTTTTTAGTGATTTCTTTTTATTTTAGGTCACAAAAATTATAAACTTTCTGTTAGTGCCATTAGTTTTAAAATTTGAATAGTTTAGCGTTGAATTTTTTAAAATTTGTGTGAATCACTAGTTTATGAATAACTTTACTATAAAAAATTCCTGCTATTTAATATTACTGTGTTTTATCATTATTCGTCTTGCTTTATTTTTTAATTCTTTTAGCTTTTAAACTTTTTTAGTTTTAGAAAAATTATAAACTTTTAAACTTTCTTGCTTTATAGTTATAGAAAAATTATAAACTTTCTGTTAGTGCCATTAGTTTTCAAATTTGAAAACACTTTTTTAGTTTTTTTGTTTTCTTTGTTGCTTTATTTTGTTTTTGCTATATTTTTTTATTCTTTTTGCTTTTAGGTTAGCAAAATTATGAACTTTCTGTTAGTGCCATTAGTTTTCAAATTTGAATAGTTAAAATTTGAATTCTTTGAAATTTGTGTGAATCACAAGTTTGTGATTAACTTTAATAAAAAAAATTAACATAGATGCACCTACTCGTCTGTTTTCAAATGAACTCTAAAATACTTGGCATAACATACTCGTCTGTTACAAATTTGGCATGGTATCATCATAATAGTTGCGGGAGAAAGTCTTCACTTTTTCTTCGCTTGTGTCATTTGCTTATTGCGCCGTAACCATGGATAATCTTCATCGTTTATCATGATGCTTGGGTCAGCCTTGACATTGAAGGGAGGAATTTCATGAAACCTTTCATAATCTTCAGACATGTCTGTCTTGCCCTCCACTCCCAGGATGTCCCTTTTTCCTGAAAGAACTATGTGGCGCTTTGGCTCATCGTATGATGTATTCGTTTCCTTATCTTTTCTTTTTCTCGATCTGGTAGACATGTCCTTCACATAGATAACATGTGCCACATCATTGGCTAGGACGAACGGTTCATCAGTGTACCCAAGATTTTTCAGATCGAATGTTGTCATTCCGTACTGTGGGTCTACATGTACCCCGCCTCCTGACAGATTGACCCATTTGCACTTAAACAAAGGGACCTTAAAATCTTGTAAAGCAGGTGGGTGTGAAGGATTTTCCGGTTAGAGTAAGACATCGTATTCCCACATTTAGTGCATGGACAACACATAAAACCATTCTGCTTGTTTGCCTCAGCCGCATCGAGAAACTCATGCACGCCCTTAATGTACTCGGAGGTGTGTCTGTCACCGTACATCCATTGCCGGTTCATCTGCGTGCATTATATATAATTAAGTGTCCAAATTAATAGAAGTTCATCATCACATTAAAACCAAAGTACATACATAGTTCTCATCTAACAACATATAGCTCTCCAGAGCATCTAATTAATTAAACCATACATTAATTAAAACAAAGGCGATCATAATCGCAACCAAGGTAACAATTGATCCAACGGCATAATGATACCAAGCCTCGGTATGAATGGCATATTTTCTAATCTTTCTAATCTTCAAGCGCATTGCATCCATCTTGATCTTGTGATCATCGACGACATCCGCAACATGCAACTCCAATATCATCTTCTCCTCCTCAATTTTTTTTATTTTTTCCTTCAAGAAATTGTTTTCTTCTTCAACTAAATTTAACCTCTCGACAATAGGGTCGGTTGGAATTTCCAGTTCACATACATCCTAGATAAATAAAATCTATGTCACGTTGGTCCGCATAATTATCATAAACAATAAATGAACCAATAGTTATAAAGATTAATATATATACCACATCGGAATCATAGACAAGACGAGGGCCGACGGGGGCGGATACCAAAACCATCGCACTATATAAGATGCAATAATAAAAATAAGAAAATGATACAAGTATCTATCTAAACATACAAGTAAGAATATTTTTCCTTTCAGAAAGAAGATAAGAGCAAGAGGCTCACCACGGTGGTGTCGGTGATGAGATCGGTGCGGGTGATCGACGGCGGTGAAGACAGGGGTGGGGCGTGACGGACCGCTAAATCTAGACAAATCTCGAGGAAAATGGAGCTTTGAGGTCGAGCTTCGAGAGGAGAAAGCTTAACTAGTGTGGCTCGGGCATTTCATCGAACACCTCATGTGCATAGGAGGTGAGCTAGAGCACCACAAGCCCCTCCTCTCGCAGGCCCAGAAAAACAGAGCACTCAGTGCTCTGCTCCGGCGCGAGGGGTATATATAGGCGGCACCACTGGTCCCGGTTCGTGGCATGAACCGGGACTAAATGGGAGCCTTTGGTCCCGGTTCATGCCACGAACCGGGACCAATGGTGGTGGGTCAGGAGCCAGGCACATTGGTCCCGGTTCGTCCCACCAACCAGGACCAAAGGGTCTAGACGAACCGGGACCAATGGCCCACGTGGCCCGGCCGGCCCCCTGGGCTCACGAACCGGGTCCAATGCCCCCATTGGTCCCGGTTCTAGATTGAACCGGGACTAATGGGCTAACCCACCCTGGACCGTTGCCCCCTTTTCTACTAGTGAATGGGCGATGGGCCCAGACCCCTGCGCGCATAGGATTTAGACCGGCGTGCTGACCGCTCTGTTGTGCCTAGGTGGGGCTGCGACGTGTTGATCTTCCACGGCCGGGCATGACCCAGAAAAGTGTGTCCGGCCAAATGGGATCGAGCGTGTTGGGTTATGTGGTGCACCCCTGGAGGGAAGTTTATCTATTCAAATAGTCGTGTCCCTCGGTAAAAGGACGACCCGGAGTTGTACCTTGACCTTATGACAACTAGAACTGGATAATTAATAAAACACACCCTTCCAAGTGCCAGATATAATCCGGTGATCGCTCTCTAACAGGGCAACAAGGAGGGGATCGCCGGGTAGGATTATGCTAGGCGATGCTACTTGGAGGACTTCAGTCTACTCACTTCTATATGCTGCAAGACAGAGGCTTCCAGAAGCGTAGTCTTCGACAGGATTAGCTATCCCCCTCTTACTCTGGCATTCTACAGTTCAGTCCACTGATATGGCCCTTTACACATATATCCATGCATATGTAGTGTAGCTCCTTGCTTGCGAGTACTTTGGATGAGTACTCACGGTTGCCTTTTTCCCCTTTTCCCCATTCCTCTACCCGATTGCTGCGACCAGACGATGGAGTCCAGGATCCAGACGCCACCGTCGACGACGACTCCTACTACACCGGAGGTGCCTACTACTACGTGCAGCCCGCTAACGACGACCAAGAGTAGTTTAGGAGGATCCCAGGCAGGAGGCCTGCGCCTCTTTCGATCTGTATCCCAGTTTGTGCTAGCCTTCTTAAGGCAAACTTGTTTAACTTATGTCTGTACTCAGATATTGTTGCTTCTGCTGACTCGTCTATGATCGAGCACTTGTATTCGAGCCCTCGAGGCCCCTGGCTTGTATTATGATGCTTGTATGACTTATTTACGTTTTTAGAGTTGTGTTGTGATATCTTCCCGTGAGTCCCTGATCTTGATCGTACACATTTGTGTGCATGATTAGTGTACGATTGAATCGGGGGCGTCACAACGATCAAGATAAGGACTTCTACCCACCGGTGTATTCGGCTAGGACTCTTGTTATCCTAGGCCTCTGGTGCATTATATAAACCGAGGCCAGGCTAGTCGATAGATCATATACAACAATCATACCATAGGCTAGCTTCTAGGGTTTAGCCTCCTTGATCTCGTGGTAGATCTACTCTTGTACTACCCATATCATCAATATTAGTCAAGCAGGAGTAGGGTATTACCTCCATCGAGAGGGCCCGAACCTGGGTAAAAACATCGTGTCCCTTGTCTCCTGTTACCATCCGGCCTTGACGCATAGTTCGGGACCCCCTACCCGAGATCCGTCGGTTTTGACCCCGACTGAGGGTGAGCGACTGAAGCATAGTCGACTCGTGTGTCTTGAGAAGCACAGAAGGCTCTAAACTCATCAGGATCGAAGTTCGACCCGTTGTTAGTGATGATGTTGTGCGGAACCCCATATCTGAATGTTAACTCTCTGATGAAACTGACAGCAGTGCTGGCTTCAAGATTTTTGATAGGTTTGGCTTCAATCCATTTGGTAAACTTGTCGACTGATACAAGCACATGAGTGAAGCCACTCCTACCAGTTCTCAGTGGTCCAACCATATCCAATCCCCAAACCGCAAAGGGCCAGACGAGGGGAATGGTCTTCAGGGCTGACGCTGGCTTGTGAGACATATCAGAGTAAAATTGGCAGCCTTCACATCTGTCGACTATATCTTTCGCCATTTCATTTGCTCGTGGCCAATAAAATCCGGCTCGGTATGCTTTAGCCACAATGGCCCGAGAGGACGCATGATCACCACACGTCCCCGAGTGGATGTCATTGAGGATCATTCGACCTTCTTCTGGCGTTATGCATTTCTGACTGACCCCAATCACACTTTCCCTAAACAGTTGTCCTCTTATCATAGTAAAGGCTTTGGATCGACGGACGATCTGTCGAGCCTCTTCTTCATCCTCTGGGAGTTCCTTTCTAAGGATGTACGCAATGTATGGCACTATCCAGTCGGGAGTGATGACCAGAACCTCCATGATTAGGTCGACCACGGCTGGGACCTCAACTTCAATCGGGTCTGTGGCGCTCTTAGGCTGCGGGGGCTCTTCAGTGAAAGGATCTTCCGGAACTGACGGTGTGTGAATGTGTTCCAAAAACACATTGCTGGGAATGGCTTCTCTCTTGGAACCTATCTTTGCCAAATCATCGGCTGCTTGATTTTTCAGTCGGGGTATATGATGGAGCTCTAACCCCTCAAACTTCTTTTCCAACTTCCTCACCGCATTGCAGTAACCAGTCATGGCTGGGCTTCTGACGTCTCACTCTTTCATCACTTGATTGACTACCAAATCTGAGTCGCCATAGACCATGAGGCGACGGACGCCGAGTGAGATGGCCATACGCAACCCATACAAGAGTGCTTCATATTCTGCTTCGTTATTGGAGGAATCAAAGTGAATCTTGAGGACATATCTGAGCTTGTCTCCTCGGGGGAATACCAGTACCACCCCAGCACCAGAACCATTCAGCATCTTGGAACCATCAGAGAACATGGTCCAGTGCTCCGAGTGAACTTGAGTCGGCAGTTGTTGTTCGATCCACTCGGTGAAGAAATCTAGTGTTGCTTGGTACATGATAGCTTTCTTTGCCTCATACTTGATATCTAAGGGAAGGAGTTCAATCGCCCACTTTACCACTCGACCAGTTGCGTCTCTGTTGTGCAGAATCTCTGACAATGGAGCGTCGCTGACGACTGTAATTGAGTGGTCAGAGAAGTAATGTGCAACCTTCTTCGTGGTCATATAAATCCCATAAACAAGCTTCTGATAATGTGGATATCTTTGCTTTGATGGAGTCAAAACTTCAGAAACATAATATACTGGGCGCTGAACTTTATAGGCTTTTCCCTCTTCTTCCCGCTCGACCGTAAGTACTGTACTGATGACTTGTCCAGTGGCTGCAATATAAAAGCAGTAAAGGCTCTTTGCTGATTGGGGCAGCAAGCACCGGCTGGGTGGAAAGCAGAGCTTTTAGCTCTGCAAACGCTGCATCAGCTTCAGGAGTCCACTCGAACTTATCTGACATCTTCATCAGTCGGTAGAGAGGCAGTGCCTTCTCACCTAGTCGAGAAATGAATCGATTTAGGGCGGCCAAACAACCAGTAAGCTTCTAGACATCCTGCACATGCACGGGGCGTTTCATCCGGAGTATGGCACCCACTTTCTCGGGGTTAGCGTCGATCCCTCGTTCGGAAACGATAAAACCGAGTAATTTTCCTCCTGGGACTCCGAATGTGCACTTCGATGGATTAAGCTTGATATCATACCTTCTGAGGTTGGCAAAGGTTTTAGCAAGGTCACCTAGTAGGTCGGAACCTTTACGTGACTTGACCACAATGTCATCCATGTACGCTTCCACATTCCGACTGATTTGGGCGAGTAAACACTTCTGAATCATTCGCATGAATGTGGCTCCAGCGTTCTTCAGGCCGAATGGCATAGTGGCATAACAGAAACACCCGAATGGGGTGATGAAAGCTGTTTTAATCTCATCGGGTCCATACAGACGGATCTGATAATACCCGGAATAAGCGTCCAAAAAGGACAAACGCTCACACCCCGTAGTCGAGTCGACTATTTGATCGATGCGAGGGAGAGGAAAGTGATCCTTCGGGCAGGCCCGATTGATATGCTTGAAGTCAATGCACATGCAAAGTGAGTCGTCCTTCTTAGGGACCATGACAACATTAGCTAACCACTCTGAGTGGTAAATCTCTTGAATAAACTCAGCTGCCAGAAGCCGAGCCACTTCTTCACCAATTGCCTTTCCCTTCTGTACGGCGGGCCGTCGAAGATGTTCTTTGACCGGTTTCACTTTTGGGTCGACTCGCAAACGATGCTCAGCCAGTCCCCTGGGAACACCTGGCATGTCAGAAGGTTTCCATGCAAAGATGTCCCAGTTCTCATGGAGGAACTGGGTGAGCGCTTCTTCCTATTTGGAGTCGAGTGTTGTTGAAATGTGAGTCGGAGCAGCATTGGGATCGGTCGGGTGAATATGAATCGGTTTTGTTTCACCGGACGACTGAAATGCTGAATCCATGGCAGGCTTCTTAGCTCGCAACAAATCACTCGGATCTGCATTTTTTTGATACTCCTGCAATTCCACTACTGCCATCTGTGCATCGGCGATCTTCGAGCCCTTCTGGAAGCATTCTGCCTTCTTTCGATTGCCAGTGATAGTGATCACACCTTTAGGACCAGGCATCTTCAATTTGAGGTACACATAGCATGGTCGAGCCATAAAACGTGCATAAGCTGGTCTACCCAGAATAGCGTGATAAGCACTCTGGAAATTCACAACTTCAAATGTCAACTTTTCTTTGCGGTAATTCTTGGAATCACCGAAAACTACATCAAGGGCGATCTGGCCGAGTGACTCAGCCTTCTTGCCAGGAATGACTCCATGGAAACTCATATTGCTTTCACTGAGTCTGGACATCGGAATGCCCATTCCTTTCAACGTCTCCGCATGCAGAATATTCAGGCCACTGCCACCATCCATTAGAACTTTAGTCAACCGAGTGCCTTCGACGACTGGGTCGACCACCAATGCTTGCCTCCCAGGGGTGGCTATATGCGTCGGGTGATCAGACTGGTCGAATGTAATGGCAGTCTGAGACCATTTCAAATAACTCGGTGTCGCCGGAGCGACCATGTTTACTTCTCTGTTGATGACTTTCAGTCGACTTTTGCTCTCAACATCAGCAAAAATCATCAGAGTGGAATTGATGTGAGGGTAACCATCATCACTTTAATCTTTGTCCTCAACTTTGTCCGACTCTTTTTCCTTCTCTTTGGTCTGTTTCTCTCGAAACTGCTGGATTAGGAGCCGACACTGTCGTCTGGTATGCTTTGCGTAAATGAGATTACCCTCCTCATCTTTCTTTGTGTGAATGTGGCATGGCAAATCCAACACATCATTCCCATCTTGATCTTTTACTTTCTTAGGGTTCCATGGCCCCTTGGGCTTCCCCTTGAACTTTCCTTGAGTCACGGCTAAGGTATCTCCAGGAGCAGCTCGCTCGGCTTTGCGCTTCTGCTTCCGACTGGAGTTTCCTCCTCCGGTTTCATGGGCGACTGTTTTGTGTTTGCCACTCCAGAGCTGATCCTCCTCTTCACCATTAGCATACTTGGTGGCAATCTCCATCATTCGACTCAGAGACATGTCTTCGGTCTGACCGAACTTCAGATTCAACTCTCGATATTTGACGCCTTCTTTGAAGGCACAAACTGCTTGGTGATCAGACACATTCTCCACCGTGTGATGCAACGTGATCCATCTCTGGATATAATCCCTCAAAGTTTCATTTGGTTTCTGCACACAAGATTGCAGCTCTGTTAGCCCTGCTGGCCGTTTGCATGTTCCTTCGAAGATTCTGACAAACACTCGGGCAAGCTCTTCCCAACTATAAATGTTGTTGGGTGCTAATTGATTCAGCCATGCTCTGGCTGAGCCCTCCAACATCAAAGGAAGGTGTTTCATAGCCACATCATCATTGCCTCCACCAATCTGCACAGCCACTCGGTAGTCCTCAAGCCAAGTGTCAGGCTTGGAATTCCCAGTGAACTTACTGACTCCGGTCGCCAACCTGAAGTTGGGAGGAATCACTGCGGCCCTGATGGCTCTGCTGAAGCACTCTTGACCTGAGACATGTACTCTGCTGCTGGTTGGTAAATCTCTATCATGGCCTTCTCTGTGAGCTCTGTTTCTATCGACCAAACCCTGAACGAGAATAGATCTCGCATCAAAGCCCGGCTCCCTGGGGTCGACTGGAATCCTTCGCCCACCACTGTGAGGGCGTCTGTCATCATGCTGCTGAGGCACGTATGACCCACTCCTTGGGGGAGGCGTGGGCACTCGACGACGATCATCGTGATCGAGTCGGTGATCATACTGCTCACGGTTTCTGTATTGATCTCGCCGGTCTCCACGTCCCTCACGCCTCGGGGGCGATCTTGGGCTGTGAGCCGACTGGACTGTATCTGCCATAACGGATCTGCTATGGATCCTATTCCGCGACTGTGACACATCTGTATTTTGTTCTCCCGCTGCCCGGAGTAAAGCCCTGATCTGCATCAGGCCTCTGCCAGCTTCTGACTGGGAAGGCTGGATCGACTCTTCTATACGGGCCGCAGCTGTGAGATTCTGGATCGGAGTTCGATATACCTGGGTTGGAGGTGGAAAAAGTTGACGCCGACTGGATTCTGGAACCCGCTGTCGAGCACGCTCGTCGAGTACGCGCTGGAGGTTCTCCAGTCGAGTGCGCTCAGCCAAGTTGGCCAGGCGCGCGTCCTCCAGGCCCGGGCCTCGGGGGTTTCTCCAACGATAAGAGTGTGAAGTGCATCCATGTTTCGGCGGCGAAGTTCTTCCCTCTGCTGCGAAGAGAGGGGTTCGGGAGGTACTCTTCGTGGACACGCGACGGGTCGCCTCCACCATCGCCACCGTCGCCACGGGGGAAGCTAGGAGGACTGCGAGGTCCATCGACCATCAGTACTTCCACCGCGGGGTCGCTGCTGTCACACTCGGATGCAATCTCTGCGGAACCAGTCGAACAGGCGGTAGAGAGTTTCGTCGGGCTCGATTGCCGTGACTTGGGGGGTGGCCGACTGGCGATCCACCGCATGCCTCACCCACCGCTGAAGCCTTGATCGACCGAAACGCTTGCGCCGGCGGGCGACGGGGAGGGAGGACGCCACAGGAGCCGACCGATACTGAATCGACGGCTGCCGCAGGAGGACGTCGCGGATGCACGCGCGAAAGTGCGTTGCCCCGCGGACGGGGAGTGCGTCGACGTCGAGTGGAGCCTCCTGAAGCCAAGCGGAGTCGTCGGCGACAAACACGAGCGCGCCGAGACGGATCTCGCGGCCCTCAGCCAAACCTCCGCCTGAAACCATGCTGATGGGGATCGAAAAAATTGCAACTTCTCCAACAAGTCGCTAAGACACCTACCCCACGGTGGGCGCCAACTGTCGTGGTTCTAAGTCTGACAGTAGAATGAGCGGTGGGTGATATAGAGGCAAGATCCTAACTATGGAGGAGTTGTACACGCAAGTTTTACGAGTTCAGGCCCTTCTCGGAGGAAGTAACAGCCCTACGTCTTGAAGCCCGGAGGCGGTCGACTGGATTATATGCGCGTGAGTTACAGGGGGTGCGAACCCTTGTCCCAGAGGAGGGGGTGGCTTATATAGAGTGCGCCAGGACCCCAGCTCCCCTCCGTTACACAGGGTTTAATGTACATCAAGAGGGGGGCGTTACTGGTAACGCCAGCAATAAAAATACATAATGACCCTTAAAGCTATGACTTAATTCCCGACCATTGCAGAACGGAGTGGCTCTAGATCTCCTGATAGTCGAGTGATTGTCTACATGGTCGAGTGTCTTCAAGACTGTCGAGTGGAACATAGCTTCATGGTCGAGTGGATGATGATTTTTCTTCGAATGCTTCTGGTTCTTTTAAAGACGTCCTTGAGGAGGGTATCTTGGACAGGTCCATGACCCTACCCTAGGTACATAACTTCATCAGTGAGAACCACCAAAACCCATAAAGGAGCCTTATGTGTGCGTCTCGCAACGTTGTCGGTATAAACCGCCGACAATAGTCACCAAATCTGGAGGGCAGAACCATCACATAGACCTTTTGGTGGCCACCGCAAACCATAGAGAGGGTGCCGCTGTAGGCCGGAATGTTGACTTGTAAAGAAGGCATTAAATTTTACATCGACACCTGTATTCCGGAGTATAAAAATGAAGGGAGTACATATAGTAGCACATGCTTCAAGCATTAACAAGATGTTGGTCTAATCTCACCAGTCCTCTTTCCCGCAAAAAATAATAATCTAACCAGTCCTCTCATAATTTGCTGAACTCCAATTTATGTACATGCAAAGAAAAGTAAAATGGAACCTGCTCACCCCACATGGTGTGAAACCGCAGTTAAGTAGCTCCCCAATTCCCCAAACAGCTATGACTGCGATGGACCTGAACGACATATCAAGCAGCTCTGAGCAACATCGATTGTTTCAGTATTGGTGGAGAGAAGATAAAAAATATACATGAACATGTTGGAACAGTTTCAGGTTTTGACACAATTATGCAAGAGAAAATCTACACCAATAACAAAGATCCATACTTGCTGATTCTGATCCGATGGAGTAGCAGAAATACGCATGATGGTGTAGCAGAAATATGCATGATGGCGCAGTGCAGGGAAAAAGAGCAAGCGGAGTAAAGGATGGGGTTGACGTTGATTAGTGGACATATAATACTTTGAGTTCGTTCCGTATTTGTGTTTTTTTTAACCGGATCCAAGGACTGTAATACAAATACGGCCATTGTTGTGTGGTGGCCATGTTCTTGTACTTCTGACTGGTTGATGGATTTGTTAATTTAAAGTTAGGCTTTTTTTGAGCCTTCGTTCTAAAAAAAAGCAACCTGGAAATTAAACCCTGGCTTGGTTTGCTTCCTGATGCGATGTCGCCGGAACCTGGAATCTCCACGTACTCCAGTCCTTGCTGGAGTACAAAAATCATGCCAAAAGTCTAATACGTCTACTGATCTCGCCGATCTCCGTCCCATGCCGTGGACTTCCACCGCCGGCCGAGTTCTTTCCGGCGATCAGGAGACGTGATAGCTAGCCACACTTGGACTTCATGGTGATCGATCATCTATAAAATATGGAGAAGCGTGAGAGCAAGAGTACAGCACCTCAGCCTCTTCCTCTTCTCACTCGACCTGAGAAGGAAAATGGGTGTAATCACTACCGGAACAGGGCCCTGTGCCGACGGCCAAACATATGCCGACGGCCCCCGTCGGCCCAATCTGGGATATGCCGACAGCCAAGTCCAGGCCGTCGGCGTAAAAAAGCCGTCGGGCTATCCCGATCTATGCCGACGGCCCCCGTCGGCCCAGAAGAGCCATCGGCGTATCCCAAGCTATGCCTACAGCAGCCGTCGGCATACACGCGCCGTCGGCATAGCTGCGGGCCCGGCGATCCGGCTCGTACCGTGCGGCTAACGGCGTCCGATCTATGCCGACGGCCGAGACGGCAGGCCGTCGGCATATATGCGTTTACCACCTCACCGATCCGAGGCGCACCGACCATCGTTTATGCCGACGGCGGCCGTCGGCATAGATGCCACATCATCGATCCGCGGCGCGCCGGCCATCTGCCCTAGCCGCAGCTATGCCGACGGCTTTGCCGTCGGCATAGTTTTTTTTCTTTTTTTTTCTTTTTTTTCATAGCTATATTTTATGTTTTCTTAAATATTATTATTTGACTAACTTACATATAGTACGTGTTAATAAGCATACATACATTATTTTTTGGTTCTGTACAGAGCGGTGTGACCCCCCTCACGAACGGTGCCGCCGCCAGCCGACACCTGGAATGGGGAACAACCGCATCGGGTCAATACGAAGGGGACTTTGCTCCCGAGTGTTTATATATATATCGGATGACCTACCACAACCGGGTGGTGTTGTGGCATGTCCGAAAAGGCGGCACGCATCTCCGGTGCGTAGCCCCCCTCACGGACGGCGCCGCCGCCGGCACCTGGAGGGGGAAAACTGCCGCGTCGGGTCTACAGGAAGTGGATTTAGCTGTGGCCGGATGTTGCTCCCCGGTGTCCCTCTGTGCTGACCTGACACAACCGGGTGGAGAGGCCCACTGGTAAAAGCCCGTCCGTGGGAAGTCAAAGGGCTAGATCTCGTGGTCAACCGCTCCAGGGTTAGGCGGGACGGGCCCCTGGGGGTAGCAATGCCACTGGAGCGTCGCACCGGCCCCTCATACATGCGGGGTGGTGTGGTGGCATGTCCGAAGAGGCGGCACACGTCTCCGGGGTGTGCCCCCCCTCACGGACGGCGCCGCCGCCGGCACATAGAGGGGGGAAACGGACGCGTCGGGTCTACACGGAGGGGATCTTGGTGTGGGTCTGGCCCGGATGTTGCTCCAAAGTGTTCCTATGGGCTGACCTAACACAACCGGGTGGGGAGGTCCACTGGTCAAAGCCCGTCCGTGCAATGTCAAAGGGCAAGATCCCGTGGTCAAACGCTACAGGGTTAGACGGGACGGGGACCATGGGGGGTAGCAATGCCACCGGAGCGTCGCACCAGGCCCTCATACATGCGGGGTGGTGTGGTGGCATGTTCGAAGAGGCGGCACACGTCTCCGGGGTGTGCCCCCCCTCACGGACGGCGCCGCCGCCGGCATGGAGGGGGGAAACGGATGCGCCGGGTCTACACGGAGGGGATCTTGCTGTGGGTCTGGCCCGGTTGTTGCTCCAAAGTGTTCCTATGGGCTGACCTAACACAACCGGGTCGGGAGGTCCGCTGGTCGAAGCCCGTCCGTGCAAAGTCAAAGGGCTAGATCCCGTGGTCAAACGCTACAGGGTTAGGCGGGACGGGGGCCCTGGGGGGGTAGCAATGCCACCGGAGCATCGCACCGGGCCCTCATACATGCGGGGTGGTGTGGTGGCATGTCCGAAGAGGCGGCACGCGTCTCCGAGGTGTGCCCCCACTCACGGACGGCGCCGCCGCCGGCACCTGGAGGGGGGAAACGGACGCGCCGGGTCTGCACGGAGGGGATCTTGCTGTGGGTCTGGCCCGGTTGTTGCTCCAAAGTGTTCCTATGGGCTGACCTAACACAACCGGGTGGGGAGGTCCGCTGGTCGAAGCCCGTCCGTGCAAAGTCAAAGGGCTAGATCCCGTGGTCAAACGCTACAGGGTTAGGCGGGACGGGGGCCCTAGGGGGGTAGCAATGCCACCGGAGCGTCGCACCGGGCCCTTATACATGCGGGGTGGTGTGGTGGCATGTCCGAAGAGGCGGCACGCGTCTCCGGGGCGTGCCCCCCCTCACGGACGGCGCCGCCGCCGGCACCTGGAGGGGGGAAACGGACGCGCCGGGTCTACACGAAGGGGATCTTGCTGTGGGTCTGGCCCGGTTGTTGCTCCAAAGTGTTCCTATGGGCTGACCTAACACAACCGGGTGGGGAGGTCCGCTGGTCGAAGCCCGTCCGTGCAAAGTCAAAGGGCTAGATCCCGTGGTCAAACGCTACAGGGTTAGGCGGGACGGGGGCCCTGGGGGGTAGCAATGCCACCGGAGCATCGCACCGGGCCCTCATACATGCGGGGTGGTGTGGTGGCATGTCCGAAGAGGCGGCACGCATCGCCGGGGCGTGCCCCCCCTCACGGACGGCGATGACACGGTAGTAGACGTTCTGCGGCCATAGCGGATTGCCCTTCGCGCGTCTACGGCTGTGGGTCCGCCGCCGCCCCCACCCTAACCCCCACCGTCGACGACCCCCCTCCCCCTTCACTCAGCTGACCTACTAAGCTCCACATCGAGCAGGCGAGTCGGCGGACATGCGCTCCCAGACCCGCGACCAGGCCACGGCCTCGGTGGACGAAGCTGCTCGAGATCGGCGCCTCCCCTCCCCTCTGTGTCTTTCAGGGAGAGGAGAGGGCCAAGCGGTTAAAAAACATTAAAAATCCGTATGAAATAATAATACATAAAAAAGGAAATATATAACTATAAAAACATTAAAAAATCTATATGAAATAAAAAACATAAAGAAGGAAAAATATGAACTACTAAAAACATTTAAAAAATGGAAAATATGAACTACTAAAAATACTTAAAAAATGAAAAATATAACTATGCCGACGGCAAAGCCGTCGGCATAGCTGCGGCCATACGGGACTTGTCACGCGGATCGGTGACGTGGCAACTATGCCGACGATAGCCGTCGGCATAGTTTGCCTTATCCCCTGTCTCCCAGCTCCCCGCGACCCCATCCAGCTCGCAGCCGACCCCGATCCAGCTCGCCCCCGACCCAGATCCGCCGCCGCCGCATTCGGCCCCGCCGCCTGCCGCCGCCCACTCCACCCCTGCCTCCCCCATCGCCGTCTCCACCCGCCGTCGCCCCTGCCATCCCCGCCGCCGTCTCCACCTGCCGTCTCCCCGCCGTTCCCGCCGTCTCCACCCCTGCCTCCCCCGTCGCCGTCTCCACCCGCCGTCGCCCCGGCCTCCCCCGACCGCGCTGCGCCGCCCCGGCCTCCCCCGACCCCAACACCGCCCCGGCCTCCCCCCGACCGCGCGCCAGCCGCGGCTCCTGACGGCCCTCCCATCCCCGGCCGCCCCTGCCCTCCCGACCCGTCCCCGGCCGCCCTGCCTCGGCCCTCCACCGCCGCCCCCTGCTCGCCGCTGCCCTGGCCGCCCCCTGCTCGCCGCTGCCCCGGCCGCCCCTGTCTCACTGTCCCCTGCCGCCCCTGCCTCACCGTCCGCAGCCGCCCCGGTGAGCTTTTTTTTTCATTTTTTTGCATTTTTTTACTGCTTGTGAAGTGATAGATGCATGTTGTATGGATGAATGGATGGATTAATGTATATTGGTTAGTTATAGCTTTGGTCAACTTAGTGATGTTGTCAAATGTTTTCAAATTTGAAGAACGAAATTGGTATATTTGAGATGTTGTCAAATAGCTATAGTTTCATTTTGTGATGTTGACAAAATTGGTATCTGATGAGTAGTTATTTTATCATGATGATCTTGCTAAAAAAAATTGAAGAACAAAATATGACACTTGATGAAAATTGGTATTGATTAGTAGTTATATTATCATGATGATCTAAAACCTTAACTAGATGTCATTAGCAATATGATTTTTTTCATAGTTTGAAGTGTCAATGCTTTATCTGATATGGTGCCATCAAATTTTTTGACTCGGTAAAATTTACAGGCTTTGTGGTATTCATCTCCCTAGAGCCTTCGTCGTCTGGGTTTGGTCCGTGATCCTGCCGCTGCTCGACTACTTCCTCTACAGCGGAGGGTGAGCTACGAATCCACCTTCACCTCCTAGCCTCTTTTAACTAGATTAAATTTTCAAATCAAGTCGCGTAACCTAGGTCTCCCGTCCGAAAGGGTTGCATCGATAAATATGCATTCAATTGCATATTTATCACCGCACCTCTTTCGGATTGTCCAGCGCTTTCCACGGACAGCCCGATGATGTGTAGATTTGGTACGTTGTTCATGCTCTACCCCGTTCCGAGACAGGATTTCGGCGGCGCCTCCCTGTTGTTCTCCGGATGCACATTCTCTCGGCATTTTGCCGAGACGTGTATTTGGAGAACAGCGGGGAGGTGCTGCCGAAATTTTGTCTCGGAATGGGGTAGAGCATGGACAACGTACTCAATCTACACATTCTCGGGTGGGATTAGGACCCATCTTTACCTATTAGAGATGTAGGTGGATTAAATGTCGTTTCTCGTCAACCTTGTAAAAAATAAAATATTGATGTGAGTAATTTAAATGAATCCTTAATTTTGTTGTGTGGCTTCCAATAAAGCAGAGATGGCAGATAATCAGTGGATGTATAGTGGGTTTATCCGTCGGAATCAAGTAACAGCAGAGTGGGTCGAGAAAACTGATGTGTTTTTGAAAGAGATATTCCGTAGTCCAATGAGGATGGTGCCAGAATGCCCGTGTGCCAGATGTAAGATGCGTATCCGCAGATATAAGAGTGAGATGACTAGGCACCTTCGCACGCATGGATTTGTGCCCAACTTTAATATGCCGATAAACTTTGCCCAGCGGGACCGTGGTAGAGAGGATGTGATACGACAACGCGTCGCTGGTTATGAGGACGATGGGGTTAGAGACATGCTAGATGATGTCTTTGCTGCACAGCCGACACCTCCGTCACATTCAGCGAATGAACCGGAGGAGCCGGAGGAAACCGCAAAGGCCTTCCTGGAAATCTTGGCCTCGTCAAAGAAACCTCTCTATGAGGGTGCCAAGCTGTCTGTGCTGGATGCCATCTCGCAACTAATGGCAGTCAAGGCCGAGTACGGCTGTAGCCGAGGTTGCTTCGAAGCATTTCTGGGAGTATGGGCTAACAGCCTGCCTGAGGGCCATGAACTGCCGAAAACCATGTACGGTACGAAGAAAATCATGAAGGCGCTCTCGATGGACTATGAGAAAATACATGTTTGTCCAAAGAATTGCCTTTTGTTTAGGCATGAGTATGCGGATGACAAGTACTGTAGGAAGTGCGGTTCCTCTCGGTATATTGAGGTGGTCGATAAGCATGGTCAGAAGCAGCAGCTAAAAATCCCTGTGAAGGTTCTTCGGTATCTTGATTTTATAAAAAGACTGCAGCGCCTTTTCATCACCGAGGAGTCTGCCAAAATGATGAAGTGGCACAAGGAAGGGAAAAGGTATAATCCAAAAAAAATTGTACATCCATCAGGAGGTGAAGCATGGAAGTCATTCGATATAGAGTACCCGGAGGAAGCAGCCGAGGCTGGGAATGTCAGAATTGCTATAACGGGTGATGGGTTCAATCCATATGGTATGTCGTCTAATGCATACAGCTGTTGGCCCGTATTTGTTATTCCGCTGAATCTCCCTCCCGGCGCCATAATGCAACGGAAGACCATGTTCCTGTCGCTTATAATTCCGGGGCCTGAATATCCGGGGAAGAATTTGGGTGTGTTTATGCAGCCGTTGGTGGATGATTTGCACCATTCTTGGTACTTCCCGAGGTTGACATACGACCGACATCTGCAGAAAAATTTCTTGATGAAAGTTTGGCTACAATATTGCATGCATGACTTTCCCGGTTATGCCTTGTTCTGCGGATGGTGTACAAGTGGAAAGATGCCTTGCCCAGTGTGCATGCAGGCCTTGATTTTCATTTGGCTGAAGAAGGGTGGCAAGTATGTTGCATTTGACTTGCATCGACAGTTCCTCCCTCCAGACCATCCTGATAGGGAAGACAAGAAGAACTTCACAAAAGGCAAAGTTGTCCATGAAGTAAACGAGATTCCAACGTTTTCTGGTGCGGATGTGCTTGCTCAGCTAAAAGCTCTTAAGCCTGCCGGTGAGGGGAAAGGCAAAGGCAAAGGCAAAGGCAAAGGCAAAGCCATAGGCGAAGACGAGGGCGAGGGCAAAGGAAAAGGGAAAGGGAAAAAATTTGAAGGTTATGGTGAGACGCACAACTGGACTCACATTACCCCCTTCACGCAGCTTCCCTATTTTAAGGACCTCAAACTTCCATACAACATAGACGTGATGCACACCGAAAAGAATGTCGCAGAGTCCCTTTTTCACACGATCCTCAACATTCCTGATAAGACAAAGGATAATGTTAATGCTAGAGTTGATCAACAAAATATTTGTGATAGACCACGTCTACACATGCAGCCTCCCACAGGCAGTCGAAAATCTTGGTTCAAGCCAGATGCTGACTTCGTACTTAAAAAGGATCATAAGATGGAGACATTGAAGTGGCTGAAACACGTCGTGAAGTTCACTGATGGTTATGCGTCGAATATAAGTAAGGGGGTCAATCTTTCAACGGGCAGAGTGACCGGGCTCAAGAGTCATGACTATCATGTATGGATTGAGCGGATTATGCCGGTGATGGTTCGGGGCTATGTTCCCGAGCGTGTCTGGCGTGTGCTTGCGGAGTTAAGCCATTTCTTCCGCACGCTTTGTGCTAAAGAAGTATGTCCTGAGAAGATAAAAGAAATGCATAAGAAGGCGCCGGAGTTGATATGCAAGCTAGAGAAGATCTTCCCGCCAGGCTTCTTTACTCCGATGACACATCTCCTTTTGCACCTCCCGAACGAGGTATTGTTGGGGGGCCCTGTGCAGAATCGTTGGCAGTACGGCCCTGAGAGACAGAACAAGCATCTGAGACAGAAATGTGGAAACAAAGCTAAGATTGAAGCTTCCATAGCTGAGGCAGTTATCCTAGAGGAGGTGGCAGACCTCAGGACAGCCTACTATCCGGACCATGTTCCCACGTTGCACAATAAGGTGTCTCGATACAATACAGAAGAACCCAAGTATAAACCCAAGTTGCCTCTATTCATCGGGCAAGGTGGTAGGGCTGGATCCCCGAAACCTTATCTCATGCCACGAGATGAGTGGGAGGATGTCATGTTTTATATCTTGCACAACATCAAGGAAGTTGAGGATGAGTGGATGAGGTAATACCTTTGCACCATTCTTTTAGTCAATTCGTTATGTTCACTTTGCCTAGTTCTTATACCGCTTTTCTTATTGTAGTCGATTCGTTGAAGAAGAATGGACGGGAATGCTGCCTCCTTCTGAAGCGGAGGCACTTGCTCTTCTCCGAAAGGGTGCTGATGGAAGGAAAAATTTCGTTGCGTGGTTCATGGAGAAAGTAATTTTTCACACTTTGAATTAAACTCATGCACCCTATAATTTCAATTAAACTCAAGCACCCTATAATTTCAATTAAACTTGTAGGGAAATGATCCGACCGAATCAATGGATGAAGAATTGAGATGGGTTTCCATGGGTTTTGATCCTTTCGTCATGACATGCGAAAAGTATGATGTGAATGGGTATCGCTTCCATACAGAGGAGCACCAGAACAGTCGGCCTGATCCCAAAACCATAAACACCGGAGTCTTCACTGAAGGAGATAATAAAGTAGATTACTACGGAAGGGTAGGAAAAATATACGAGCTTACATTCAAACGTGGCCGCGAACACCTAAGTCTCACTGTGTTCAAATGCCGATGGTTCGACCCCAAAAAGGGTCTGAGACATACGCCTTCTGTTGGTTTAGTTGAAGTTAAACCATCAACCGTCTATGCCGGAGCTGATCTATTTATCGCCGCTACCCAGGCCACACAAGTATATTATCTGCCTTACCCATGCTAGAAAGAGTACCTAAAGGGTTGGGAAGTTGTGTTCAAGGTGTCGCCGCATGGTAAGCTACCGGACCCGAATGATGATGATTACTACAACATAAACCCCATGACATACGAGGGAGTGTTCTATCAAGAGGAACATGATGACGTGGTCCGAAACAACGAGGATGATGACTTGGGTTATGTTGACCTGGACCCAAACGACGACGACGCACGGATTGATGGTGAGGCAGTTGTGAATCAAAGAGACATAATTATGCTTGAAAAGTTAAATGAAGACGCTGACGATGAGGAAGAGCCTCCACCTCCGTCAGACAACGAAGAAGATATGCGTGATAGTGATGATGAGACCGGTCCACAAATAGATTACAATAGTGATGATTCATATGGGTTCTAGAAAATGTAAGTTCTTTTAATGATCATTACAATAGTATGCTTAATGTGCTCTTCTGGTATTAATGTTTTTCCTGTATGCTTGTTTAATTGATATCCTTACTAATTGTTTATTCTCTTCTCAATGCAGGTTTGCTAATCATGGGCAAGTCCAGCGGCGCTAGTTTCCTCAGTAAATTTAAAGGACTTACTCGGAGTGGACGAGCCCACAAGGTTCCCTCCCGTCTACGCGAGGATGACACCTCACAGGGAGGTGGAGGGGTCGGGGGAGGAGACCCTAGAGGAGGAGGCGGTGGGGGGAGAGCCCCTAGAGGAGGAGGAGGTGGGGGGAGAGGCAACCGGGGCAAAAAACTCCGGGCCGTGTCCGAAATAGGAGGGTCTTCTTCGATGCCCTCCTATACACAGGCACCTTCTGAGTCTGAGGAGGAGGAGTATGTTCCTGATGGCGAGGAGGAGGAGGCCGAGGAGGAGGGTGAGGAGGAGGAGGAGGAGGCCGAGGAGGAGAGTGAGGAGGAGGAGGCCGAGGAGGAGGGGGAGGAGGGTGGAGGGGAGGTTGATCCCGCGTTGTGGGGTGACTTGCCACCAGGTGCTCCGCAGGGGTGGCTGCGTGGTAATGCCGGACTACCTACACCACCTTCTATCGAGGAGCACAAGTGGCTCATTGAACCTGCGGGGACAGAGTAAGTGCCTCTCAATCATATTTTCACCAGATGACAACATTTTCTTATTGTACACATGGCAATCATTTGATTCTTTTGCAGAAACTGGATCCTTCACGGAAAGGGTCGTAAACCGAACGGCCTTATCACTGTCCTGTTGAAGGAGTTTTGGCCTGGCCTATTCTGCCCGCGGCCAGACAGGGACCCGCATCAGCGGGTTTTGGCCACGAGCTGGGCCCACTACGAGGCTTGCAGCAACGCGGAGTATGGGACGGCCGCTAAGGCCGTGATCACCAAATTTTGGGTAAGTTCTCTTCTGAATCACTTGTCTTCAGTTTCGTTCATAGTTTATCATTGAATCACTCAACTCATGCCTTGTTTGCTTCTGGTTTATGCATGATTGCAGCAACTCTATAGAGTTCTTGACGAGCACAAGGCCAGAGCCGACGTGGTCTTGCTTGCGGCTGCGAAGAAGAAAGCTCGTCAGTTGCAGTACGAGGTGCGCTGGGTTGCCGTCTCGCAGTACTACCACTACTACCTGCACCAAAAGATGACCAAAACTCAAGCGCAGAAGCAACGACTTACCTTGAACAGGGAGCAGTTCCTGAAGGTAACTATTACTTCATTGTTTCAAGCAGTCAACTATATGTTTCTTGCTCACATGTCATGTGCTTCCAAAATTTGCATAGGTTGTTCCTCGTTGGTGCTATGGAAGGCATGACGGATGGGCGAGTTTGGTGGATAGGTGGATCGGCGCCGATGCAGAGTTTGCTGCCAAGAGCATCAAGGGCCGGGCTAACCGTGGAGAGGACGGGACACACGTCCAAGGAAACAGGAACCACTGGGGCTTCAAGGCCATCAAGGTATATCTATGTGCATAATGCATTTTTGTTCTTCTTTACCGTCATGTTCTTATGTATGGCTGACTTCTATTTGACGTTGTAGGAGGACAAGTTGAAGAGGCCGCTCTCAGACATGGAGTCGTGGAAGCTGGCCCGCGAGCGGAGTCATCGCAAGGACGGCGAGAGCCAGTACTACGGCAAGACCGAGGAGCACCTGGGGTCTTACATTCATAACTATCAGGAGTTGCATCCGGATGTTCCTATTGCTGAGGTCGCCCAGTCTCAGATCGACGACATGGCGGTGGTGGCCATCCAGGGGAAGAAGAATGGCCGGTATCCGTGTTTCGACGGCTTGATCACTCCTTCGATCTCGTACACACAGCTTCGGCATACCAACCCGAGCCTGTTAGAGAGTACGGGGCGTTCACACACTCCCTTAGCCCGCCAGCATGCTGTAAGTACTTCCTCTTTATCTTTTTCTATCTAGCATTCTCAGTTTATTTTCAGCATTGCTCACTTAGAAACAACCTAAATTATGTAGGCATATAAGGAGTTTGTCGAGCATAGGAATCTCGAGGTGCGGGAGTACTTGAAACGAGTGAAGGCAAACGATGATTACAACCGTCAGATGATGACGGTTAGTTTTGCCCTCTTAAAACCAAGCTAAATTTTTACACTTTCATTCCTTCTGATCTTCTAGTTTGCTTGTTTAACTAACATTCAGGCTATGTTGGCGTCTTGGACTAACCGCACGGATCCACCACAAATGGGACCCCCACCACCACCTGCGGGAGAACCCCCACACGTGCCCACGTTCGATGAATGGGTGGCACTAGGCAGTGATGGTCCGGTTAGTACAATTGCCTAACCACTATCAAACTAGTTCTCGTTCATCAAACACTATCATATCATATTTACCGTTAGAATCTTTTCTGAAACATGTAGGGGACCGGTGGCTCGACTCCTGCTTCGTCGACCCCAGTCACTCCGATCTGGCAGAGTGGTGGTGGTCGCGATGGCGGTTTTGGCGGAGGTGGTGGTGGTTTTGGCGGAGGAGGTGCTGGTTTTGGCGGAGGTGGTGGTGATTATGGCGGAGGTGGTCTTGCTTGATGATTCCGTGCATGTGGCTATCGTGCCATGCCTTTCATATTCATACTTTTATCATGTTTCATGCCTTGCACTACTTTCATGTTCATGAACTTCCGTCGGTGATGAACTTGAGTATGTTTAGATGATGATGGTGAACTTGAGTATGTTTAGATGATGATGGTGAACTTGAGTATGTTTAGATGATGAATTGTCATATTTCTGCATAATTTCATATTGTTCTGTTTTGAAATGCTGTCAAATGAATTGGAAAAGAGAAAACAGGGAAAATAAAAAAAAAACTATGCCTACAGCAAAGCCGTCGGCATAGATACGCCCAGGAGTTACCAGGGCTTGCCACGTGGCAGCTATGCCGACGGCTTTGCCGTAGGCATAGACCTGCTGCCAGGAGAAACCAGGAGCTGCCACGTGGCAGAGATATGCCGACGGCTTTGCCGTCGGCATAGATTCATCTATGCCTACGGCTTTGCTGTAGGCATATCCCTGCCACCAGGGACACCATGGGGCGCCACGTGGCAGAGGTATGCCGACGGCAAAGCCGTCGGCATAGCTCTGGTACGTGGCATTGCCTGACTCGTCACCGCTTTTGACGGCGCCGTCCGTCGCCGTCAGACGGAAAACAGTGCCGACGGCTAAACTATGCCGACAGCTGACGTCAGGCCGTCGGCATAGGCCCCTATGCCGACGGCAAAACTATGCCGACGGTCTGACAAGGATACGCTGACGACATCTACGCCGACGGGACTATGCCGACGGCAGCCGTCGGCATAGATCTATGCCGACGGATGGGGCCTATGCCGACGGCCCGTGGCTGTAGGCATAGCCCGCGAATCCAGTAGTGAATTAGTCGGGAGGTGGAGGTGGTGGAGTCGTGCATGGTGACGCCCAGCGAGCAGACGCCTCATCCCTTCCGTCTACTTCTACAGCTTCCAGCTCCAGCTCGGGCGTCGTCGATGACTTCTTCGACGTGACCAGGCTGAAGCTGGCGTTGGCCAAGGCTCTCGTGCCCTTCTACCCTCTCGTCGGCCGTATCGGCGTGGATGGCGAGGGTCGGCCGGAGATCGACTGCGCCGGCCAGGGCGTGCTCTTCGCCGTCGCTCGCTCGGACCTCGCCGTCGCCGGCCTCGTCGATTCCCAGCCGTCGCCGGAACTAAGGAGGCTCTTTGCTCCCCGCGTTGAGGACCTGCCGTCCATCATGTGCGCCATTCAGGTGACCTTCATGGGATGCGGTGGGGTGGTCTTGGGAACGGCGCTGCACCACGCCGCCGCCGACGCCCCAAGCGTGTTCCACTTCTTCCGGACGTGGTCCGCCTTCTCCAGAGACCGTGATGGACATGTAGCCGGGCCTGGGGGTGCGGCGCTCGAGCTCCCGTGCCACGACCGTACCCTCCTCCGCGCGCGCGCACCACCCATCGTTCACCCCGACGCTTTCACCGTGTTCTGCCCGAAGCTAAGCATATCATCCGAGCCGTCGGGCGCCCCCATCGTCAGCGAGATTTTCATCGTCTCCAAGGACGAGATTTTCATCGTCTCCAAGTGGCCGCGTGAGCACGTTCGTCGCCGTGAGCGCCCACGTGTGGCGGTCCATGTGCGCCGCGCGCTGGCTGCCACTTCCCGGCCAACGTCCGGCGCGTCCTGAGGCCGCCGCTGCCGGCCCGCTACTTCGGGAACGCGATCATCACCCTGGGCACCGCCGGCAAGGTCCGGGACATAGGGTCGGAGGAGCTGGCCTTCGTGGCCGGCCGGATCAATGGCGCCGTCCGCCGAATGGACGATGAGGTGGTGCGTTCGGCCATCGACAACCTGGAGATGAACGGCGGCAAGCAGCCGGCCGGCACCCTGCCGGAGACGGAGCTGAGGGTGTTCAGCTGGCTGGGCATGCCGATGTACGACGCGGATTTCGGGTGGGGGAAGCCGCTCGCGATGCACCGCGCGGTGGAGGAGCGCGGCGGGATCGTCTACCTCATGAACGGCCTCAGCGGCGGCGTGCGCGTCCTCGTGTGTGCGGACGCTCATGTTCTCAACGACTTCCGGCGCCTGCTCTATGCCATCTTCTGCTACCCCCTCCGCTCAAAAATATAAGATGTTTTAAATATTCGGGTTTGCTATTTCACATCTAGATGTGAGATATTATCTCACATCTAACTCACTCATCCTTGATTTTTTTAAGGCACTCACTCATCCTTGATTTTTTAAAGTCTCCTATGAATTTTAAAGGTGAGGGAGTTAGATGTGAGATAATATCTCACATCTAGATGTGACATAAACAGATCCTTAAATATTATAGTACAATATAAACTACATGCCAACCAAAATGAGTGAACAAAACATACTAAAATATGTTTATATATATTCGAATTAAAAAGAAAGTAATAAATAATCTTATACTATTTGTTTTTTAGAGAAAATCGTATACTATTTGTTAATGGAGGGAGTCCTCCCTTCGTAACTTGGTATGCAGTGCAGTCTACTCAGGGCAAGTGTTCATAAATTCATCGTGCGTGTTCACAGCTGAGAGGCATTGTTCTTCATTACTCCTTACGTCCATCCCACCATAAATACCAAGTTGTTATAACGATTAATTCACGTGCGTTCAGGAGGCCCAATACAGATAATTCTTAATTTGGCATAAGTAGTAAAAATTCAAGAAATGTCTCTCCCGCCCAGTCGACATCACAAGCTCTATTGATCACCTCATACAATCCTAACTTGTTTCAAACCTCATCGGCCTTCTGGCACAGAAACAAGACATGTTTTGTGTCTTCTGGCATGATGGGCAGATGGGCGAAACATTCGTGTGTCTATTAGCGAGCGTAACACGGCATGGGAGGGTTCCATGCAATATACGTCAGATGAAATTTTTTATCTTTGTCGAACAAGATAGTTTCGAGATCTTACCCCAAATAGGATTAACGTTGGTTCTATCCCTACCATTTGTATGTTGCAATTTCCTCCCATGTTGTTGCTTCCATTCCTCCAAATAAGCTGATCGAACAGTAAACATATCATGCATTGGAAGGAATCGTGAGCATCCTTTGAGCGTCAATTGGCCATAGCGTTTGTCTCACCAAGTCTTCATTCCAATAATTCATGATTGGATCAATAAGATTAGAAGACCTGTGACAAAATTTGCCCCCTTCTAGAAGTAATAATTTTTTTATTTGCATAATTCGACATCCATGCATCTTTCCAAATATCAATATTTTGTCTAGTTCCAACTCGCCAGATATAACCATTCCTTAGAGAGTTAACACCCGCCATAATGAGCTACCAAATATTGAAGAAGAAAAATGCCCCATCAATCCATATGGCGAGGCTCCTTGTGGAAGGCCCCGGACCTGTTCCACCTCTGCTACTACTACAGGAAGAATTTCGCCGTCGCTCATGCCCTCTCTGACCATGACCAGCGAGGGCTATCATGTTTGCACCGCTGAACCTGAACTTAGACAGTTCACCAGGCTGTGGACAAGGCTTGGCCACTTGGCCCTCAATCTTGGGAGGGAGGACGAGATCACATGGAACTGTATGCTAACTACACCGCCCTCAATCTTTGCCATTTACAGTGAGCAACTTCCATAACATCTTGGTGGAGTGATCTGGTCTGTCGCCTGGGCAAGAAGGCTATCTCTGCTGCCATTTACACCGGTTGGAATGTCTGGAAGGAGAGAAACAGGCGTGTCTTCAACAACAAGACTCTCCCAGACACCGATGTCCTGCTACTCATCATAAAACAAGACATCCTGCAGCCTATGCTCTCCTCTCGATTCACTGGCTGAGCGACACTCTCTTTGTGCTTGTGGTTGGCACGTGCAACCAGCTTACTGGAGCGGGCGGAGGCATCAGTTGGTCTGCAGGGGTCGTTGCCGACGATGCAGGCGGCTCTGGTGGCAAACCACAGGGACCAAGGTACTGAGGACATTGGCAAAACCATGCAGCCGCTGACCTTGGGGTTAGTTGCTCCGGTGGTGGCCACTGAGATCAGCCTAGCTAGTTCTATCTTCGATGAAGTACAGGCTGTTGCAAAAGGCTGCGCTTTCGGGATTGATGAAGGTGACACTTTGCATGACTTAACCGAGCTGATCAAATGCCTCATTGCCATGCCTGCGATCACCCAGGGATTGATTCGCCTTGTCAAAGCGGAGCAGACCAAGCATGCCAACCAGGTGGTATGTGCCGCCGTGAGGGTCAACTCTGCAACATGTTAGTCGCCACTTTGTTTCCTCTTCTACGGTGTTTTTTATTTTGGGAGTAGTTCGCATGAGGTTTCGCGGGTTGGCTTGTTGCGAGGCGTCATCCGCGGTGTCGGGCGTTAGGTGTTTGAGTTCTAGTGTGGGCTTGGCCCTCGATGTATCGGTTTTCGCTCAGTTTTCCGGCAATTAACTAGCCAGCTATCTTCTTCTTAATTAATGAAAAAGGCAAAGCTTTTGCCTCTGTTTCGAAAAAAAAAACTGAACCTGAGCCTGATTACTCCTCTCCTCCTTTACTTTACTTTGCTCTTGTAAGAACCATTTGTATTTGTTTTTCTCCTGCTCAATATATAGGCAGCGATCTGCCAATTCCTCGAAAAGTTTTTGTTTTTGTTTTTTTGGCTTATGTAGGTGATTTGTGATTTTGCCAAAATCCTTTCACACCACAGGTCCAGATCACACGAAAAGTATCCATATCACCACAATGATGCCACTAAGATTTCACTTGAGGATTACGAGTCTACGACGACATATACCGAGTAATAAACCTCGCGACCACTTTAGTTTTACTCCTTACAAGTTACAACCAGCGACAACTCAAAGCTTTGCCTCAGTAAAAAAACAAGGGCATCAAACTCAGCATTTTTTAGTATTTTGCCAAACAAAATCCTAAAAGCAAGCACCTCTTTCATACTGTTATTTGATATCTTTACTACCAAAGTAGGGATGATGCACTATGATATAAAAAAAGAACAGATACTGAGCATTTTATAAGCACTCGTTGTTTCTGTTTACTAAAGGCCAGTTCCAGCCGAGGAATCTATCATGAACCATTTACCATACAAAAGTTGTGAGACCAAATATTCCAATTTTCAGGTCAAATTAACAGCAACCGACTATATAACAACCAGTTGCAAGTTAGTGGTTTGAAGGGAAAATACCTACTGCTTCAAGCTGTGCAAGTCATTCTGGGACACCTGCTTTTCTTTTCCATGCCGGCGCATCAGGACACCCGCTCTGGCAGAAATCAAGATCAAAGTGCTCCATGATGGCTGCTCGCCCCAATTCAACCAGCGCCGGTAAGTCTGATTGGTTTCTTTCCACCCTTGAAAAACATCTCAGTCCAAGAAACTAGAGAACATTCTCGAGAGTACCGAAACTAGAGAAATGCTCTACCAAAAAATGTGTTCTTTTGAATCCCAATCTTATGAGTAAGTACCTGTTGCTACTGGCAATCTGATAATTACGTCTTGGATCACTCACCTTATATGATGACACAAGCTCAGGTTTGAAATTCGATGACACATGGTTAGAAAATCATGAAGGCAAAATGCAGTACTGTGCTCAAAAGGCAGGATGTCTGTATTCCATGGATAACAATCAAGCTCTAATGAAGTATCAGTTCCACTAACACAATGGCCCTGTTGCAGGAGCAAAAACAAGAAAAATGCTTCAGCCAATTCAATGTTACAGGGGTTGTGTTCACGGTACGACACCTTTCCAAAGTTCCACTGGAACCTGAACCTCATAACCAAAATCTGGATCAGGTTCAGCGGATCAGCTACCAGGTGCATACTGTGAATCCAGCGACTACTATTTAGTACTATTTACAGACCAAAAACGCGTCAAATGCCAGCGTATTTCAGTCTCATCGCAGCCACTTCATCCTTCATCGCCTGACAGTATTTTTCTGCAGCTTCTACTTCCTTCTCCAGGCTGGCTAGATCGATTCCTTCGCTCGACTCATCACGCACAGATGCACTACGAGCTTGCTTTTTTCCCTCCAAGTGCCTCTGCATTGTTAGTACATTGTGTTTCAGATTACTCAGATGGCTTGAGAGTGACTTAACATCTTTGGGTTCTTGCTCTTTGGACCGGGCATCCTCGAGCCTTGCCCTGGAATCTTCAAGCCTTCTAAGTCGGGCCTGCGGCTCCCTCAGACGGGCAATGAGATGCTTCACATTGAACCCATTTCGTTCCAGTTGCCGAGCTTTTCTCATCAAATATGCAACCTCCAAAGCTTCTGTATCACAGGATGTTTTGAGCACCTCCCTAGCCAAGCCAACCAACATGAACCACAGTCCACTACAGGCCAGATCTCGTATAGTGTCACTGGTGTTCACCAGCCCTCTGTAATGTGGTCTCTGGGGAATGAACTCAAAGAACCGAGGGTACTCCCTCATGGCTGCTTCAGCATAAGGGTCAATATTGCTCTTCTTCGGCGTCTCTTTCTTTCCTTCACCTCCTTCATCTTCATCTTCATCAGAGCTTTCCTCCCGTTGTGAGAAAAGCCCACAGCGCACAAACTCTTGTAGCACCAGGACAAGTTGCCTGTCCTCATCTTCCTGATCATCATCGAGGTTTATCACTTCACATGTTGGTTCAAGAACAATGCATTCATCGTCACTCTCAGGCTGTGGCAGCTCATCACATCCAGGATCATGGTACTTCTGGCCGTCAAATTGCAAGGAATTCTTCTCAGGATAACTGACAATGGAAGGTCCGTGATCATATTGCTGGAGACCTTCATGGCACTCGCTGGCAAGTACCTTACTTTTCTTGTGCATATCACCATTTTCAGAGAGTTCACCTAGTCTTTTTCCGTTCCCATTCTTTCTTTTCACCGCGGTTGCACTGGAGTCCATATCGCATGGACTACTACGGTCTAGGACAATCACCTCTGTTTTGTTCCCCTGAGCTAGCTGCTGCCCTTCTCCGACGCGTTTTCTGTTATCTTGCATTGTACTTTCTCCAGATTTACCAGCTGCTGTATCTGCATTCATTGGAGATGAGCCAGCGCCGTTTTCGTCGACTGGCCTAACATACCGGTCAGCCTCCTGGTGCGTTACAAACTCGCCATTCAACCACGCAACATATTCCTTGCTAGCAACGCCGCGTCTGCAGATGCCAGGTACCCACACCTTGATCCCCTTGGAATCAAACCCATGTACAAGAGGAAAAGGCACATCCTGATCATAACCGAGCTGCCTCGCGACAATGTGGGGATTGTACATTGCCGAACTATCCATATCATCGCCATACGATCCAGTCAACACGGCCTGCCTCATAATCGCAATGTAATCCTCCAACCACTCTGGCATATCCTTACCTCTGGAGCTCACCAAGAGAGTTTCCTTGCTGAACCACTCAGGTTCAGTCCAGTCGAGCGAATTGCGCAGGTAAGGCCTCCACTCGAAACAATCCTCTTGCTGCAGAACACGCAAAGCATCCTCTTCTGTGGTCTTCCTCCTCCTCCGAGACCAGTAGAGCGCCCGGACATTGGAGAGAGGGAACTCCGGCGCTTTCAGCTCGGGCGGCTGCAGGCGGTCGTAGCGCTCCCACAGCCAGACCTGCAGCAGCCAGAGCGGCGCCCAGACATCGACGCGGCCACCCGCCCCCTCTTCCACCCCGGCAGTGACAATCCTGTCCATCTCGGTGTAGAGGTTAGCCACCACCGCCGGCCCGAGCGCGACGCGCTCCCCGAGGCTAATCCGCGCGGCGAGCGCGAAGACGCGCTCCGGCAGCTCGGCGCCCTTGGAGCGCAGGCGCGGGGCGACGAAGAAGGCGAGCCAGTAGGCGAGGAAGCCGAGCCGGCGCAGCTCGTCGTCCTCGCCGGGGAGGATCCTGCTCTCGAACCACTCGAGCCAGACCTCGGCGGAGACGCGGCGGGCCTTGCGGGCGCACGGGTGGAGCGCGCGGATCTTCTCCTTCTCGACGACGAGGCGGGCGCGGATGTCCTGCTCGGTCGGGGTGAGGGGCCGGTCGAGCGGGGCGCCGGCGGGGGCCAGGCCGGCGAGGAGCAGCGCGTCCTCGAGGGAGAAGGTGGCGGGGCCGGCGGGGAGGCGGAAGGCGTGGGAGCCCGGGTGCCAGAGCGAGAGGAGCGCGGAGAGGGCGTGGCGGTCGGGGACAACGGCGGCGGTGGACGCGGCGACGGCGTCGTGCACGCCCGCGGCGCGGAGGACGGGCGCGAAGCCGGGGTCGGCGAGGGACGACCTGGCCCAGTCGTGCCAGCGCGCGCAGGGGGTGAGGTGGCGGAAGGTGAGCCGCGGGACGGGGCTGGGCGGGGAGGCGGCGCACGGGGGCGGCGGCGGCGGCGCCGCGGCGTGCGGCGGGACGGGGATGGTGAGGAAGGTCGGGCCCTGCTGCTCGCCGTTGCGGAGGTCGTAGCCGTCGGGGGCCGGCATCCTAATCTGCGGCGGGGCGGGGCAGGGCGGCGGCGCCGGCGGCGAGGGTGGAGGGAGGGAGGGAGGGGAAAATTTGGGAGCTTTGGGGGTTTGGGGCTGGGGGTTTGGCTAATTGATAGCGCTGCACGCGCTAATCTCTGGCTTTGGGCAACCGCAGGCGAGATTCGCGGTGGGAGGTTACTGCTTAAATCGTGTCACACGATCTCAATCCGTTCCGTGGTCGACTCGGTTGCATGCCGTGCGGATGCAAGTCGCCGGTCGCCGCTGGGAAGTCGGGGCAACTCCAAAGGTGGTACGTTTTCGCGGACAGCGGCAGGTCGCAGGTGCTGGACAGCACAGGGTGTGAGCTTAGGCTGACTGGAGGAAAAGCACATGACTTCTCTGGCCCTATGGTCCAAGTCACGGATGATTGGCACCTGGACTGGTCTTCAGGTTCAGTTCGGGTTTGTGGAAATTCGGACGTGTGGATTGGTCCGGGGATGTTTGGTGCACGAGGTTGGAAGTCTGGAGCATCCGGATGTTTTGCGTTGGAGTTGCCCTTAGGCCTTGTCAGACTTTCCTTCCTGACGGCTCTGGGAAATATTGGCTCGGCTTTTGGGACTTCAAACTTTTGGCAGGGAAAAGAAGATTCAAACTTTTGTAGTTTCAACTTCCAAATGATTCAAAAAAAATGGATGTTTAGAATTTTTCAAGTTTTGGAAATTTGATTGCACCGGTGGCGACGGCTACATCGGAATCGGAGCACGGAGAGCCGCCGCGCGAAGCTCCATGGCAGCGCCGAGCTCTGAGAGAGCCGCCGGCGAGTGCTGCACTACAATACCAGGGGCCACCCGTACGAGTGTTGCATCGGAGCACGGATTGTTGTCGGCGAGCGCTCCATTGTAGCTCCACCGCGGCGACTTGCAGCACCAGGATCGCCAACGAGGCTTCATCGCAGCGACAACGCGCCGACGAGGTTGCATCGCAACACGGCAGTCATGGACGAGATGCTGCATCGCAACACCTGTGGCCGCGGTCAA
Organism: Aegilops umbellulata; assembly: GCA_032464435.1. Classification (NCBI taxonomy): domain Eukaryota; kingdom Viridiplantae; phylum Streptophyta; class Magnoliopsida; order Poales; family Poaceae; genus Aegilops; species Aegilops umbellulata. The sequence goes on from CP136056.1 coordinate 516,390,219, forward strand.
GTTGCTGCGTTGCAGCACCGACCGGAGTCGACGAGCGACGCATTGCATCGTCGGGGACGGCGACGGCCGCTTGCCCCTGCGTGTTGCGCCATAGGAGTGTGTCGCCCCGCGGGGTTGCGACATCACAACGGTGTGCACGGCGGCTTGCAGCAGGTTGTGGGCGCCCCGCTCCTCCCTTAGTTGCAGCTATGTGGGCGGCTGAATGGCGTCGTCATGGGAGCCAGGGATGGGAAAGGGGAAATATAGAAGCGAGGAAGTCGTGCGGAGGAGAAAGGCCGTGCGAAGAGATCAGGCAGGCTCGAGGGGAAGCGGTGGATGGGCCCAAGGAGACACGCGTCGAGCAACGCGCACGGCTTACGTTCGCTATTTTCATCCGACTGAATACAATCGTTTTCCAAAAGAAAAGCCAAACTTTTGAAGTTTCAACTTCCGAATAATTCAAAAAAAAAGGGATGCTTGGAATTTTTCAAGTTTTGAAAATATGATGTTTTAGTTTTTTTAAGTTTTGGGAAATGCAAAATCAAAATCTCATGATTTATTTATTTTAACTTGCAGACTTTTAACTTTTCAAGATTTCCAATTTTCAATAAATTCATTTTGAATTTGTCATAAGGGAGACAAAGAAAAAAGAATAATATGGAATCATATTGGCCTCAGCTTGTGAGAGAAATGTTGGAAGGGAGAGTCTTGCGGTGGGCACACCATCGTAACGATTAGAGCATCTACAACTACATACTCAAAAGTGACCCCTCATATGCCCACGGACGGGGCTCGGGTACACCTCATTTCTTCGCCGCTGCAACCATAAATCTCACGCCTTCATTTCATACTACACTATGCAACGTAAACTTAAGCTACGTACTACATAATACATAGATCAAACTACCCTACTTTTATTCATTGTCGGAGATGTTGGTGAAAGCACAAATGCTCTCCAGGTGGTTTTGGTAATTAATGTCAACATATCTCTTGTTGAACTAATACTTTTATCTAGTATATTTCAGATAAGTTCAACAATGGAGTGGCATGGACTAAAGGTTGTGGGAACTCCTTCAAGATGCTAAGGACAAAGGATTGGCTAAAGCTTCAAGCTCAAGACTCTTCATTTTACACTTTTAGTGATCCAAGATCACATTGAGTCCATAGGAAAAGCCAATACTATCAAGGAGGGATGAGGTGTTGCTTAATGAGCCCTTTGCTTCATGTGCTTGATGATATGCTCCAAAACCCTCAGCTACTTTCCCACTTCCACATATGACCTAAACCCAAAGTAAAACTCGGTCCTACCGATTCTTTCTATCCGGCGCCACCGAGTTTCACATGTCATAAGCCACTGCCAAACCCTAGCAATTCGGTTCTACCGATAGGGATCTCGGTCTCACCGAGATGGGATTGCAATGTCACTGTGTATGTCCATTGTCAAAATCGGTCTCACCGAGTTTAGGCAATCGGTACTACCGAGATTACAATGTAAACTCTCTGGTTAACTCATTACCAAAATCGGTCTTACCGAGTTTAGTAATCGGTCCCACCGAGTTTACCTGACCAACTCTCTGGTTAGCTAATTACCAAAATCGGTCTCACCGAGTTTGTGTAATCGGTCTCACCGAGATTACGTTATGCCCTAGCCCTAACCATATCGGTCCTACCGAGTTGCATGTCAGTCCCACCAAAAATCTCTAACGGTCACTAGATTTACCTTTTCGGTCCAACCGAGTTTGTTGATTCGGTCCCACCGAGATTGGTAAATTATGTGTAACGGTTGGATTTTGTGTGGAGGCTATATATACCCCTCCACCTCCTCTTCATTCGTGGAGAGAGCCATCAGAACACATCTACACTTCCAACTCATATGTTCTGAGAGAGAACCACCTACTCATGTGTTGATACCAAGATATTCCATTCCTACCATATGAATCTTGATCTCTAGCCCTTCCCAAGTTGCTTTCCACTCAAATCTTCTTTCTACCAAATCCAAATCCTATGAGAGAGAGTTGAGTGTTGGGGAGACTATCATTTGAAGCACAAGAGCAAGGAGTTCATCATCAACACACCATTTGTTACTTCTTGGAGAGTGGTGTCTCCTAGATTGGCTAGGTGTCACTTGGGAGCCTCCGACAAGATTGTGGAGTTGAACCAAGGAGTTTGTAAGGGCAAGGAGATCGCCTACTTCGTGAAGATCTACCGCTAGTGAGGCAAGTCCTTCGTGGGCGATGGTCATGGTGGGATAGACAAGGTTGCTTCTTCGTGGACCCTTCGTGGGTGGAGCCCTCCGTGGACTCGCGCAACCGTTACCCTTCGTGGGTTGAAGTCTCCATCAACGTGGATGTAGGATAGCACCACCTATCCGAACCACGGGAAAAACATCCGTGTCTCCAATTGCGTTTGAATTCTCCAAACCCTTCATTTTACATTCTTGCAAGTTGCATGCTTTACATTCCGCTACTCATATACTCTTTGCATGCTTGCTTGATATGTATTGTGTATGTTGAAATTGTGCCTAAAACTCCACTCAAACCGAAAAGGTTTAAAAACTGCAACTTTAGCACTAAGTGTCTAATCACCCCCCCCCCTCTAGACACACCTACTTCTAGATCCTACAAGTGGTATCAGAGCTTGGTCTCCATTGCCTTGGTTTAATCACCATTGGAGGAAGATGGATGTGTCTACTTTAGGGAGTCTTAGACATAGAGTGCCTACTCTTGATGAAGAGTATTTTCATGAGTGGAAAAATGAGATGCTTGTGATTTTCAATCAATATCATTTGAACAAGTATATTGCTAGTCCTTGTGCACCTCATGTTGATCCTATGCATCCCACCCTAGATGAAGATATTGACATGATTCCCAATCTTAGAACCGTTGAGCTCATCATTAGAGGATTGCCCAAAAACTTGATTGCTATTTTATCTACTCTCAAGTGTGCCTATACTATATGGAAATTTCTTGAGGAACTATTCCCAAATTATTCCTTGAAAAATTTGGATGAAATTCTCCATAAATCTATTGCCTTGAGTAAAATGAACTCTAGTGATCCTAGTTTTGGTAATTGTCTATTTGAGCTTACCAATCTCATGCGTGCTAAAGGAAATGTTGGAATCATTGGTGATATCATAACCGAATCTATAAGAATTCATAAAAGCGACCACTTTGATGATCATTTATCTAATGAATTACCCTCTCTAGGATATGATCAATCACAAGATGATGTTGAACATGGATACTATGATGAAGATGATGATAGTGACTTCGATCTTGATGATGCAATGAGACACTTTGGTCTTATGGCTAATCTTCAAGGATATGTGTCAGGAGGAAAGGAATGGGTTCTCGATAGTGGATGTACTGATCATATGACCGGAGATGAAGAGATGTTCCGTGAGCTTGCTGAAAATGACGGCCCTCGAAAATATGTCACCTTTGGTGATAATTCAAAGGGTAAGGTGGTTGGCCTTGGTAAGGTGGCCATCTCACACGATAGCTCAATTCAAAATGTCATGCTCGTTGAATCTCTTGGGTACAACTTACTTTCAGTATCTAGACTTGCTGATTTCGGTTTGAATGTCCTATTTACTGAGGTAGATTGCCAAGTGTTTCGTCGAGACAATCATAAAATGGTCTTTACTGGTATACGTAGAGGTGACCTTTACATTGTCGATTTCTCTAAAAAGGCACAACCTAAAACTTGCTTCATTGCTAAATCCTCAAAAGGTTGGTTGTGGCATAGACGACTAGGTCACGTTGGCATGAGAAACCTTGACAAGCTTATGAAAGGAAATCATATCCTTGGAGTTAACGATGTCATATTTCATAAGGATAGACTTTGTAGTGCTTGTCAAGCAGGTAAACAGGTTGGAGGAAGGCATCCCGTGAAGAATATCATGACCACAAGGAGGCCACTCGAGCTACTTCACATGGATCTTTTTGGTCCCAATGCCTACAAGAGTCTCGGTGGAAATTCTTTTGGTCTAGTTATAGTTGATGATTTTTCAAGATTTACGTGGGTGTTCTTTCTTGATGACAAATCGCAGGTCCAAAAGATCTTCAAAAACTTCGCTAGGAAGGCCCAAAATCAGTTTGACGTGAAGATCAAGAAGGTTCGGAGTGACAACGGAACGGAGTTCAAGAACGCAAATGTGGACACCTTTCTTGACGAAGAAGGGATTTCACACGAGTTCTCGGCTACGTACACACCTCAACAAAATGGATTTGTTGAGAGGAAGAACCGGACGCCCATCAAAATGGCGAGAACGATGCTTGATGAGTACAAGACGCCAAAGCACTTTTGGGCAGAAACGGTTGAGACGGCTTGTCATGCAACAAATCGCTTGTATCTTCACAAGCTACTCGGCAAGACGGCATACGAGCTCCTCACCGGTAACAAACCCCAAGTTGGATACTTTCAAGTATTCGGCTCAAAGTGCTACATTCTTGATAAGCATCGTCGTTCAAAGTTTGCTCCTAAATCTCATGAAGGTTTCCTACTTGGTTATGGTTCAAACTCTCACACTTACCGTGTCTACAACTCTTTCACCCGAAAGGTTGAAGAAACGATAGATGTGAAGTTTGATGAATCTAATGGCTCGCAAGTAGAGCAATTGCCAATTGATGTAGGAGACAAAGACCCTTCAGAAGCAATCCAAGACTTGTCTATTGGCAAAATTCGTCCAATGGAGGTGAAGGAGAATACCTCGTCCGTCCAAGTGGAAGCTTCTACTTCACGACAAGGTGAACCAAGAGTTGACACGGAAGCATCCACAAGTGGGACACACCAAGATGAAGAAAACGAGGGAACACATCAAGACGAACATCAACAACCTCCTTCTCCACCGCGACAAGAGAACAACAACGTCAACAATGAAGAAGACCAAGAATATGAACAAGATGAAGAAGATGTTCAACGAAGACCCAAGCAAAAGCTTTCACGAGTTCAAGCAAGAATTGCCAAAGATCATCCCGTCGAGCAAATCTACAATGATATCCAAACCGGGAGAATTACTCGCTCAAAAACTCGTTTAGCTAACTTTTGTGAAAACTATTCATTTATCTCTAGCATTGAACCTATGAAGGTTGAAGAAGCATTGGAAGATCCGGATTGGATAAACGCTATGCATGAAGAGCTACACAAGTTTGAGAGAAACCAAGTTTGGACATTGGTTGAGAAACCCGACAACAACCACAACATCATTGGTACCAAATGGGTGTTTCGCAACAAGCAAGATGAAGATGGACAAGTGGTTCGCAACAAAGCACGTCTCGTCGCCCAAGGGTACACACAAGTCGAAGGTATGGACTATGGTGAGACATATGCTCCCGTTGCTAGACTCGAGTCCATTCGCATCTTACTTGCCTATGCTAATCACCATAATATCACCTTGTACCAAATGGACATTAAAAGTGCTTTTCTAAATGGTGAAATAGAGGAGGAAGTTTATGTGAAACAACCTCCCGGCTTTGTCAATCCTAAGAAACCTAATCATGTTTACAAACTTCACAAAGCTCTTTATGGTCTTAAACAAGCTCCTAGAGCATGGTATAAATGCTTGACCAAATTCCTTATTGCAAGTGGTTTTGAAATTGGAAAAATTGATTCTACACTCTTTACTAAAAGGGTTAATGGAGAACTATTTGTATTCCAAATTTATGTTGATGATATCATATTTGGTTCAACTAACCCTCTTTTTAGTGAAAAGTTTGGAAAGCTAATGTCGGAAAAGTTTGAGATGTCAATGATGAGTGAACTCAAATTCTTTCTCGGTTTGCAAATCAAGCAAACTAAGGAAGGTACTTTTGTCTCTCAAACAAAGTACACCAAGACTTATTCAAGAAGTTCAATATGCAAGAATGCAAAGGTATGCCTACACCCATGCCTACTAGTGGACATAATGACTTGACCAAAGATGGTGAACCGGTTGATCAAAAGGTCTATCGCTCTATGATTGGTTCATTGTTATACTTATGTGCCTCACGTCCCGATATTATGCTAAGTGTGTGCATGTGTGCACGATATCAAGCTGCTCCTAAAGAATGTCATCTTAAGGCCGTAAAAAGGATAGTGAGATACCTAATTCATACACCAAATTTTGGCATTTGGTATCCTAAGAGGTCCTCTTTTGATCTTGTTGGCTATTCCGACTCGGATTATGCCGGAGACAAGGTTGATAGAAAGTCCACTTCGGGTACTTGTCAATTTCTTGGTAGATCTCTTGTGTCTTGGTCCTCCAAGAAACAAAACTCGGTATCCTTATCTACCACCGAAGCGGAGTACATTGCCGCTGGTTCATGTTGTGCTCAATTACTTTGGATGACCCAAACTCTTAAAGATTATGGGGTCTATGTGAAACATGTTCCATTGCTTTGTGACAATGAAAGTGCTATCAAAATTGGTCATAATCCTGTGCAACATTCTCGAACTAAGCACATTGAAGTTCGTCATCATTTCATTCGAGATCATGTTGCTAAGGGTGACATTGATCTTAAGCATGTTCGCACCGATAAGCAATTAGCGGATATATTCACTAAACCACTTGATGAGAAAGTGTTTTGCAGGTTGAGAGGAGAATTGAACATCATTGATGCTTCGAACTTGGAGTAGAAACTCCATTGGATACATGCAAGACATGAGCTTATGGCCAATCCATGATATATCTCTTATGATGACTATCTTATGTCTTGGATATATTTGTATCTTGCATGTTATCTAACCCATGTAGGTACTTGGTTGAATCCAATTCTATGAGATTGCAACTCACTCACATCTTGAGCAATCTCTACATCACCAAGTCTCTACACAACGGTGGTTGACGACAAGGAAGCACGAAACCATTTGAACATATCCTTTGACAAATTCTATGTTGAGCTTCATGATTGTCACTTTTGGATATACAAGTGCTTTTCCTTGCAAGAACTAATCCATGTAGGTAGATGAACTCAAACTCCAAGTGGTGCTCCCAACTCATGATGCGCTACATCACCCTTGAGCACCCACACAAGTTCAACTACATGAGCAAGATCCACACCACCACCCAAGGTATGCTGTTCCATCTTAGAGAAGCTTTACTCCAAGTCATGAGTTAAAGCAACTCCACAAGATGAGAATACATCAAAATGCTTAAACGAAAAATGGTAACCCCATTTTGAGCTTAAACGATGAGTATGACCTATGATCAAGTGTCCTCACTTGACTCCTAAGTCAATATACTCTAACATAGGTGACTATGTCACCGCCCAATTCTAGATGAAGTTCTCTTGTGTTCTTTTCTGAGTTATTGCATTTGTCCCTTGCATATTTGTTTCCTTCTTTTTCACAAAAAAACTTCATCTAGAAACTTTCATTCTTTATTTTTGATTCTTGTTCTGCATATTTCTGCATCAAATTCCTTGCAAATCTTTCAACTAATTCATTGCAAATCTTTGTGAGATCTTATTTGACTAGTGAGCTGAGGTGACAAGTGTTTTCTCTGTGATGAACTTGGTTTCACCGAATTGTAATTTTCGGTCCAACCGAATCCCTTCGGTACCACCGAAACATACCACTCGGTGCCACCGATTTCGTAACAGGAAAAACAGTTTGCCACATATTCTATATTTCTTCTGATCCAGCTTCACTCAATAAATCTTGTCCTCTACAAGCATCACAGTTTTATCCACTGCTTTGTGCTGAATCTCAAGGACCGAACCTATTCGACGGATTCCAGGAAAAACCTTCTTGGAAATTGATGTCAAAGGGGGAGAGAGCGATCACATCAAAGCTTATCATCGGAGAGAGAGAGATCGCATCAAATCTTATCTACTACAAAGGAGAAAGTACTAAGGGAGAGAGTACTCAAGGATCCCAAATATTAAGGGGGAGAAAGAAATCTCCAGGGGGAGAGAATACTCAAGGATCCCAGATGCTTGATGTTCAAGAGGAGAGATGCCACATGTCTTTTTGGGGGAAAGACATGTTCATATGTACTCATTTGAATTAAGTTCTATTCATATCTTTCAGTTTTCAGCTCTGATTTTCTGTTCCCTGTCTTCTCCCAATATCCCATGTCAGATTCAGGGGGAGCAAGACATCTAAGGGAAAGAAATCATTCAAATTCATTGCATATCTTTGCTCTCGGGGACATGTCTAATCCAATGTGGTACCTTGTACTCACTCTTTACATGTCATCCCGGTCTTGGTATTCTTGTGGTTTCTTTTGGTTTGCTCTGGCCATTGGATGTACCTGTGTTATCTAACCTTGTTTGTGCAGGTTCATTCCATCCTAAGCCAACTTAAGACTACAAGGTAAGTATATGCATCAGAATCATGAGTATGAGGAATTCTTGCTTTTTGTACATACTGTTTGCAAGAAGGACTCATAAGCATGAAGGTATTTCTCTTAATAATCTTTTGCTCTGATGCATATGGCCAAGATACATGTAACACATTGCCTACTCTGTCATGATTATGCTCTCACATGCTTCTACATTCTGTATTCACATGATTGCATACATGTAAGGGGAGCCTATGTTTGTTACATGTTCTTCCAAAGCTTTACTTGCTATTCTTTGTATCTTTATCTAAAGCTTTGATGTATGTTGCCATCAATTACCAAAAAGGGGGAGATTGAAAGCACAAATGCTCTCCAGGTGGTTTTGGTAATTAATGTCAACATATCTCTTATTGGACTAATACTTTTATCTAGTATATTTCAGATAAGTTCAACAATGGAGTGGCATGGACTAAAGGTTGTGGGAACTCCTTCAAGATGCTAAGGACAAAGGATTGGCTAAAGCTTCAAGCTCAAGACTCTTCATTTTACACTTTTAGTGACCCAAGATCACATTGAGTCCATAGGAAAAGCCAATACTATCAAGGAGGGATGAGGTGTTGCTTAATGAGCCCTTTGCTTCATGTGCTTGATGATATGCTCCAAAACCCTCAGCTACTTTCCCACTTCCACATATGACCTAAACCCAAAGTAAAACTCGGTCCTACCGATTCTTTCTATCCGGCGCCACCGAGTTTCACATGTCATAAGCCACTGCCAAACCCTAGCAATTCGGTTCTACCGATAGGGATCTCGGTCTCACCGAGATGGGATTGCAATGTCACTGTGTATGTCCATTGTCAAAATCGGTCTCACCGAGTTTAGGCAATCGGTACTACCGAGATTACAATGTAAACTCTCTGGTTAACTCATTACCAAAATCGGTCTTACCAAGTTTAGTAATCGGTCCCACCGAGTTTACCTGACCAACTCTCTGGTTAGCTAATTACCAAAATCGGTCTCACCGAGTTTGTGTAATCGGTCTCACCGAGATTACGTTATGCCCTAGCCCTAACCATATCGGTCCTACCGAGTTGCATGTCAGTCCCACCGAAAATCTCTAACGGTCACTAGATTTACCTTTTCGGTCCAACCGAGTTTGTTGATTCGGTCCCACCGAGATTGGTAAATTGTGTGTAACGGTTGGATTTTGTGTGGAGGCTATATATACCCCTCCACCTCCTCTTCATTCGTGGAGAGAGCCATCAGAACACATCTACACTTCCAACTCGTATGTTCTGAGAGAGAACCACCTACTCATGTGTTGAGACCAAGATATTCCATTCCTACCATATGAATCTTGATCTCTAGCCCTTCCCAAGTTGCTTTCCACTCAAATCTTCTTTCTACCAAATCCAAATCCTATGAGAGAGAGTTGAGTGTTGGGGAGACTATCATTTGAAGCACAAGAGCAAGGAGTTCATCATCAACACACCATTTGTTACTTCTTGGAGAGTGGTGTCTCCTAGATTGGCTAGGTGTCACTTGGGAGCCTCCGACAAGATTGTGGAGTTGAACCAAGGAGTTTGTAAGGGCAAGGAGATCGCCTACTTCGTGAAGATCTACCGCTAGTGAGGCAAGTCCTTCGTGGGCGATGGTCATGGTGGGATAGACAAGGTTGCTTCTTCGTGGACCCTTCGTGGGTGGAGCCCTCCATGGACTCGCGCAACCGTTACCCTTCGTGGGTTGAAGTCTCCATCAACGTGGATGTAGGATAGCACCACCTATCCGAACCACGGGAAAAACATCCGTGTCTCCAATTGCGTTTGAATTCTCCAAACCCTTCATTTTACATTCTTGCAAGTTGCATGCTTTACATTCCGCTACTCATATACTCTTTGCATGCTTGCTTGATATGTATTGTGTATGTTGAAATTGTGCCTAAAACTCCACTCAAACCGAAAAGGTTTAAAAACTGCAACTTTAGCACTAAGTGTCTAATCACCCCCCCCCCTCTAGACACACCTACTTCTAGATCCTACAAGTGGTATCAGAGCTTGGTCTCCATTGCCTTGGTTTAATCACCATTGGAGGAAGATGGATGTGTCTACTTTAGGGAGTCTTAGACATAGAGTGCCTACTCTTGATGAAGAGTATTTTCATGAGTGGAAAAATGAGATGCTTGTGATTTTCAATCAATATCATTTGAACAAGTATATTGCTAGTCCTTGTGCACCTCATGTTGATCCTATGCATCCCACCCTAGATGAAGATATTGACATGATTCCCAATCTTAGAACCGTTGAGCTCATCATTAGAGGATTGCCCAAAAACTTGATTGCTATTTTATCTACTCTCAAGTGTGCCTATACTATATGGAAATTTCTTGAGGAACTATTCCCAAATTATTCCTTGAAAAATTTGGATGAAATTCTCCATAAATCTATTGCCTTGAGTAAAATGAACTCTAGTGATCCTAGTTTTGGTAATTGTCTATTTGAGCTTACCAATCTCATGCGTGCTAAAGGAAATGTTGGAATCATTGGTGATATCATAACCGAATCTATAAGAATTCATAAAAGCGACCACTTTGATGATCATTTATCTAATGAATTACCCTCTCTAGGATATGATCAATCACAAGATGATGTTGAACATGGATACTATGATGAAGATGATGATAGTGACTTCGATCTTGATGATGCAATGAGACACTTTGGTCTTATGGCTAATCTTCAAGGATATGTGTCAGGAGGAAAGGAATGGGTTCTCGATAGTGGATGTACTGATCATATGACCGGAGATGAAGAGATGTTCCGTGAGCTTGCTGAAAATGACGGCCCTCGAAAATATGTCACCTTTGGTGATAATTCAAAGGGTAAGGTGGTTGGCCTTGGTAAGGTGGCCATCTCACACGATAGCTCAATTCAAAATGTCATGCTCGTTGAATCTCTTGGGTACAACTTACTTTCAGTATCTAGACTTGCTGATTTCGGTTTGAATGTCCTATTTACTGAGGTAGATTGCCAAGTGTTTCGTCGAGACAATCATAAAATGGTCTTTACTGGTATACGTAGAGGTGACCTTTACATTGTCGATTTCTCTAAAAAGGCACAACCTAAAACTTGCTTCATTGCTAAATCCTCAAAAGGTTGGTTGTGGCATAGACGACTAGGTCACGTTGGCATGAGAAACCTTGACAAGCTTATGAAAGGAAATCATATCCTTGGAGTTAACGATGTCATATTTCATAAGGATAGACTTTGTAGTGCTTGTCAAGCAGGTAAACAGGTTGGAGGAAGGCATCCCGTGAAGAATATCATGACCACAAGGAGGCCACTCGAGCTACTTCACATGGATCTTTTTGGTCCCAATGCCTACAAGAGTCTCGGTGGAAATTCTTTTGGTCTAGTTATAGTTGATGATTTTTCAAGATTTACGTGGGTGTTCTTTCTTGATGACAAATCGCAGGTCCAAAAGATCTTCAAAAACTTCGCTAGGAAGGCCCAAAATCAGTTTGACGTGAAGATCAAGAAGGTTCGGAGTGACAACGGAACGGAGTTCAAGAACGCAAATGTGGACACCTTTCTTGACGAAGAAGGGATTTCACACGAGTTCTCGGCTACGTACACACCTCAACAAAATGGATTTGTTGAGAGGAAGAACCGGACGCCCATCAAAATGGCGAGAACGATGCTTGATGAGTACAAGACGCCAAAGCACTTTTGGGCAGAAACGGTTGAGACGGCTTGTCATGCAACAAATCGCTTGTATCTTCACAAGCTACTCGGCAAGACGGCATACGAGCTCCTCACCGGTAACAAACCCCAAGTTGGATACTTTCAAGTATTCGGCTCAAAGTGCTACATTCTTGATAAGCATCGTCGTTCAAAGTTTGCTCCTAAATCTCATGAAGGTTTCCTACTTGGTTATGGTTCAAACTCTCACACTTACCGTGTCTACAACTCTTTCACCCGAAAGGTTGAAGAAACGATAGATGTGAAGTTTGATGAATCTAATGGCTCGCAAGTAGAGCAATTGCCAATTGATGTAGGAGACAAAGACCCTTCAGAAGCAATCCAAGACTTGTCTATTGGCAAAATTCGTCCAATGGAGGTGAAGGAGAATACCTCGTCCGTCCAAGTGGAAGCTTCTACTTCACGACAAGGTGAACCAAGAGTTGACACGGAAGCATCCACAAGTGGGACACACCAAGATGAAGAAAACGAGGGAACACATCAAGACGAACATCAACAACCTCCTTCTCCACCGCGACAAGAGAACAACAACGTCAACAATGAAGAAGACCAAGAATATGAACAAGATGAAGAAGATGTTCAACGAAGACCCAAGCAAAAGCTTTCACGAGTTCAAGCAAGAATTGCCAAAGATCATCCCGTCGAGCAAATCTACAATGATATCCAAACCGGGAGAATTACTCGCTCAAAAACTCGTTTAGCTAACTTTTGTGAAAACTATTCATTTATCTCTAGCATTGAACCTATGAAGGTTGAAGAAGCATTGGAAGATCCGGATTGGATAAACGCTATGCATGAAGAGCTACACAAGTTTGAGAGAAACCAAGTTTGGACATTGGTTGAGAAACCCGACAACAACCACAACATCATTGGTACCAAATGGGTGTTTCGCAACAAGCAAGATGAAGATGGACAAGTGGTTCGCAACAAAGCACGTCTCGTCGCCCAAGGGTACACACAAGTCGAAGGTATGGACTATGGTGAGACATATGCTCCCGTTGCTAGACTCGAGTCCATTCGCATCTTACTTGCCTATGCTAATCACCATAATATCACCTTGTACCAAATGGACATTAAAAGTGCTTTTCTAAATGGTGAAATAGAGGAGGAAGTTTATGTGAAACAACCTCCCGGCTTTGTCAATCCTAAGAAACCTAATCATGTTTACAAACTTCACAAAGCTCTTTATGGTCTTAAACAAGCTCCTAGAGCATGGTATAAATGCTTGACCAAATTCCTTATTGCAAGTGGTTTTGAAATTGGAAAAATTGATTCTACACTCTTTACTAAAAGGGTTAATGGAGAACTATTTGTATTCCAAATTTATGTTGATGATATCATATTTGGTTCAACTAACCCTCTTTTTAGTGAAAAGTTTGGAAAGCTAATGTCGGAAAAGTTTGAGATGTCAATGATGAGTGAACTCAAATTCTTTCTCGGTTTGCAAATCAAGCAAACTAAGGAAGGTACTTTTGTCTCTCAAACAAAGTACACCAAGACTTATTCAAGAAGTTCAATATGCAAGAATGCAAAGGTATGCCTACACCCATGCCTACTAGTGGACATAATGACTTGACCAAAGATGGTGAACCGGTTGATCAAAAGGTCTATCGCTCTATGATTGGTTCATTGTTATACTTATGTGCCTCACGTCCCGATATTATGCTAAGTGTGTGCATGTGTGCACGATATCAAGCTGCTCCTAAAGAATGTCATCTTAAGGCCGTAAAAAGGATAGTGAGATACCTAATTCATACACCAAATTTTGGCATTTGGTATCCTAAGAGGTCCTCTTTTGATCTTGTTGGCTATTCCGACTCGGATTATGCCGGAGACAAGGTTGATAGAAAGTCCACTTCGGGTACTTGTCAATTTCTTGGTAGATCTCTTGTGTCTTGGTCCTCCAAGAAACAAAACTCGGTATCCTTATCTACCACCGAAGCGGAGTACATTGCCGCTGGTTCATGTTGTGCTCAATTACTTTGGATGACCCAAACTCTTAAAGATTATGGGGTCTATGTGAAACATGTTCCATTGCTTTGTGACAATGAAAGTGCTATCAAAATTGGTCATAATCCTGTGCAACATTCTCGAACTAAGCACATTGAAGTTCGTCATCATTTCATTCGAGATCATGTTGCTAAGGGTGACATTGATCTTAAGCATGTTCGCACCGATAAGCAATTAGCGGATATATTCACTAAACCACTTGATGAGAAAGTGTTTTGCAGGTTGAGAGGAGAATTGAACATCATTGATGCTTCGAACTTGGAGTAGAAACTCCATTGGATACATGCAAGACATGAGCTTATGGCCAATCCATGATATATCTCTTATGATGACTATCTTATGTCTTGGATATATTTGTATCTTGCATGTTATCTAACCCATGTAGGTACTTGGTTGAATCCAATTCTATGAGATTGCAACTCACTCACATCTTGAGCAATCTCTACATCACCAAGTCTCTACACAACGGTGGTTGACGACAAGGAAGCACGAAACCATTTGAACATATCCTTTGACAAATTCTATGTTGAGCTTCATGATTGTCACTTTTGGATATACAAGTGCTTTTCCTTGCAAGAACTAATCCATGTAGGTAGATGAACTCAAACTCCAAGTGGTGCTCCCAACTCATGATGCGCTACATCACCCTTGAGCACCCACACAAGTTCAACTACATGAGCAAGATCCACACCACCACCCAAGGTATGCTGTTCCATCTTAGAGAAGCTTTACTCCAAGTCATGAGTTAAAGCAACTCCACAAGATGAGAATACATCAAAATGCTTAAACGAAAAATGGTAACCCCATTTTGAGCTTAAACGATGAGTATGACCTATGATCAAGTGTCCTCACTTGACTCCTAAGTCAATATACTCTAACATAGGTGACTATGTCACCGCCCAATTCTAGATGAAGTTCTCTTGTGTTCTTTTCTGAGTTATTGCATTTGTCCCTTGCATATTTGTTTCCTTCTTTTTCACAAAAAAACTTCATCTAGAAACTTTCATTCTTTATTTTTGATTCTTGTTCTGCATATTTCTGCATCAAATTCCTTGCAAATCTTTCAACTAATTCATTGCAAATCTTTGTGAGATCTTATTTGACTAGTGAGCTGAGGTGACAAGTGTTTTCTCTGTGATGAACTTGGTTTCACCGAATTGTAATTTTCGGTCCAACCGAATCCCTTCGGTACCACCGAAACATACCACTCGGTGCCACCGATTTCGTAACAGGAAAAACAGTTTGCCACATATTCTATATTTCTTCTGATCCAGCTTCACTCAATAAATCTTGTCCTCTACAAGCATCACAGTTTTATCCACTGCTTTGTGCTGAATCTCAAGGACCGAACCTATTCGACGGATTCCAGGAAAAACCTTCTTGGAAATTGATGTCAAAGGGGGAGAGAGCGATCACATCAAAGCTTATCATCGGAGAGAGAGAGATCGCATCAAATCTTATCTACTACAAAGGAGAAAGTACTAAGGGAGAGAGTACTCAAGGATCCCAAATATTAAGGGGGAGAAAGAAATCTCCAGGGGGAGAGAATACTCAAGGATCCCAGATGCTTGATGTTCAAGAGGAGAGATGCCACATGTCTTTTTGGGGGAAAGACATGTTCATATGTACTCATTTGAATTAAGTTCTATTCATATCTTTCAGTTTTCAGCTCTGATTTTCTGTTCCCTGTCTTCTCCCAATATCCCATGTCAGATTCAGGGGGAGCAAGACATCTAAGGGAAAGAAATCATTCAAATTCATTGCATATCTTTACTCTCGGGGACATGTCTAATCCAATGTGGTACCTTGTACTCACTCTTTACATGTCATCCCGGTCTTGGTATTCTTGTGGTTTCTTTTGGTTTGCTCTGGCCATTGGATGTACCTGTGTTATCTAACCTTGTTTGTGCAGGTTCATTCCATCCTAAGCCAACTTAAGACTACAAGGTAAGTATATGCATCAGAATCATGAGTATGAGGAATTCTTGCTTTTTGTACATACTGTTTGCAAGAAGGACTCATAAGCATGAAGGTATTTCTCTTAATAATCTTTTGCTCTGATGCATATGGCCAAGATACATGTAACACATTGCCTACTCTGTCATGATTATGCTCTCACATGCTTCTACATTCTGTATTCACATGATTGCATACATGTAAGGGGAGCCTATGTTTGTTACATGTTCTTCCAAAGCTTTACTTGCTATTCTTTGTATCTTTATCTAAAGCTTTGATGTATGTTGCCATCAATTACCAAAAAGGGGGAGATTGAAAGCACAAATGCTCTCCAGGTGGTTTTGGTAATTAATGTCAACATATCTCTTGTTGGACTAATACTTTTATCTAGTATATTTCAGATAAGTTCAACAATGGAGTGGCATGGACTAAAGGTTGTGGGAACTCCTTCAAGATGCTAAGGACAAAGGATTGGCTAAAGCTTCAAGCTCAAGACTCTTCATTTTACACTTTTAGTGATCCAAGATCACATTGAGTCCATAGGAAAAGCCAATACTATCAAGGAGGGATGAGGTGTTGCTTAATGAGCCCTTTGCTTCATGTGCTTGATGATATGCTCCAAAACCCTCAGCTACTTTCCCACTTCCACATATGACCTAAACCCAAAGTAAAACTCGGTCCTACCGATTCTTTCTATCCGGCGCCACCGAGTTTCACATGTCATAAGCCACTGCCAAACCCTAGAAATTCGGTTCTATCGATAGGGATCTCGGTCTCACCGAGATGGGATTGCAATCTCACTGTGTATGTCCATTGTCAAAATCGGTCTCACCGAGTTTAGGCAATCGGTACTACCGAGATTACAATGTAAACTCTCTGGTTAACTCATTACCAAAATCGGTCTTACCGAGTTTAGTAATCGGTCCCACCGAGTTCACCTGACCAACTCTCTGGTTAGCTAATTACCAAAATCGGTCTCACCGAGTTTGTGTAATCGGTCTCACCGAGATTACGTTATGCCCTAGCCCTAACCATATCGGTCCTACCGAGTTGCATGTCAGTCCCACCGAAAATCTCTAACGGTCACTAGATTTACCTTTTCGGTCCGACCGAGTTTGTTGATTCGGTCCCACCGAGATTGGTAAATTGTGTGTAACGGTTGGATTTTGTGTGGAGGCTATATATACCCCTCCACCTCCTCTTCATTCGTGGAGAGAGCCATCAGAACACATCTACACTTCCAACTCATATGTTCTGAGAGAGAACCACCTACTCATGTGTTGAGACCAAGATATTCCATTCCTACCATATGAATCTTGATCTCTAGCCCTTCCCAAGTTGCTTTCCACTCAAATCTTCTTTCTACCAAATCCAAATCCTATGAGAGAGAGTTGAGTGTTGGGGAGACTATCATTTGAAGCACAAGAGCAAGGAGTTCATCATCAACACACCATTTGTTACTTCTTGGAGAGTGGTGTCTCCTAGATTGGCTAGGTGTCACTTGGGAGCCTCCGACAAGATTGTGGAGTTGAACCAAGGAGTTTGTAAGGGCAAGGAGATCGCCTACTTCGTGAAGATCTACCGCTAGTGAGGCAAGTCCTTCGTGGGCGATGGCCATGGTGGGATAGACAAGGTTGCTTCTTCGTGGACCCTTCGTGGGTGGAACCCTCCATGGACTCGCGCAACCGTTACCCTTTGTGGGTTGAAGTCTCCATCAACGTGGATGTAGGATAGCACCACCTATCCGAACCACGGGAAAAACATCCGTGTCTCCAATTGCGTTTGAATTCTCCAAACCCTTCCCTTTACATTCTTGCAAGTTGCATGCTTTACATTCCGTTGCTCATATACTCTTTGCATGCTTGCTCGATATGTATTGTGTATGTTGAAATTGTGCCTAAAACTCCACTCAAACCGAAAAGGTTTAAAAACTGCAACTTTAGCACTAAGTGTCTAATCACCCCTCCCCCCCCCCCCTCTAGACACCCCTACTTCTAGATCCTACAGTTGACGTGCCGAACGGAGCGGCCTTCTAGTCATTGACCACGTCCCGCAGCTCCAGCTCCTCCTGGACTCCACGTCCATGAAGAGTTCCTCAAGATCAGGCAGACGTAGCTACAGTTTGCCATGACCTCGTAGATGGATAGATCGAAGAGAAATACAAAGATTCATATAAATTTAATGAACAATCTGATCATAAATCCACAATTCATCTGATCTGAACAAACATGCCACAAGAATTATATCATATGGATTTCCGAAGAGATCATTGTATTGAAGAGAGAGCCATCTAGCTACTACTATGTACTCAAAGGTACTGATGGGACTACTCACACATCTTCATGGAGGCAACAAGGTTGATGAAGATGGCCTCCCCAATGATTCCCCCTCCGGCAGAGTGCCAGAACATGGGTTTTAGATGGGATCGCTTCGGAACTTATCGGGTCTCACTCCGAGGGTTTCAGAATATATAGGCATTTATAGGCCAGGAATTAGGGCAAACGGAGCACCAAGGGGCCCACAAGCAACCATGGTGCTCCCTACCCCCAGGGAACACCCCACTGGCTTGTGGCTCCCTCGTTGGTCTTCTTCCTCCTCCCGAAGCTTCTAGGGTCTCTTATGTTCCAGAAAAAATCCTCGTAAAATTTCATCGTGTTTGGACTTTCATAGATATGGTTTTTCCGCGAAACAAAAAACAGGAATTGGCACTAGGCACTAAATTAATAGGTCTGTCTAGAAAAATAATATAAATAATATATAAACATACAAAAGTGATAATATAGTAGCATTTAATAATAAAAAATTATAGATACGTTGGACTCACGGTGGGAGGTTATTGCTTAAATCGTGTCACACGATCTCAATCCGTTCCGTGGTCGATTTGGTTGCATGCTGTATTGTCGTGAGGATCCTAGTCGCCGGTCGCCGCTGGGAAGTCCGCGCCGGTCAATTTTGGAGGTGGTTCGTTTTGGGTAACTCGGGCCAACTCCAGGGTGGTACGTTTTCGCGGACAGCGGTAGGTGCTGGATAGCAGGGTGAGCTTAGGCTGACCGGATGGAAGCACATGACTTGTGAGGAAATATGGTCCAAGTTAAGGATGATTGGCATCTGGATTGGTCTCTAGGTTTTGTTCGGGTTTGTGGAAATTCAGACGTCTGGATCGGTCCGTGGACGTTTGGTGCATGAGGTTGGAAGTCTGGAGCATCCGGCTGTTTTGCGTTGGAGTTGTCCTTAGGCCTTTTCAGACTTTCCTTTTTGACGGTTCTGGAAAATATTGGCTCGGCTTTTGGGATTTCAAACTTTTGGCAGGGAAAAGAAAAGGCAAACTTTTGTAGTTTCAACTTCCAAATGATTCAAAATATGTGGATGTTTGAAAACTTTCAAGTTTTGAAAATATGATGTTTTAGTTTTTTTTAAGTTTTGGGAAATGCAAAATCAAAATCTCATGATTTTTTTTAACTTGCAGACTTTTAACTTTTCAAAATTTCCAATTTTTAATAAATTCATTTTGAATGTGTCATAAGGGAGACAAAGAAAAAAAAGATGGAATCATATCGGCCTCAATTTGTGAGAGAAATGTTGGGAGGGAGAGTTACACAATGGGCATACCATCATAACCATTAGAGCATCTACACAATCAAAAGTGGCCCCTCATATGTCTGCCAACAGGGCTTGAGTATACCTCATTTCTTCGTTGTTGCAACCATAAATAAATCTCACCCCCCCTCCCTACTTTCGACGCTTTGTGCTCCGAGCTCAAAAAATTTCAGGGTGCTCCGAGCTCGAGTATAACTCGGAGCAACTCCAGGGTGGTACGTTTTTGCGGACAGCGGCAGGTCGCAGGTGCTGGACAGCAGTGTGAGCTTAGGCTGACTGGAGGAAAAGCACATGACTTCTGAGGACATATGGTCCAACTTACGGTTGATTGGCATCTGGATTGGTCTACGGGTTTAGTTCGGGTTTGTGGAAATTCGGTCGTCTGGATTGGTCCATGGACGTTTGATGCATGAGATTGGAAGTCTGGTTTTCTGACAGTGCAGTCCCGATGTTTTGCTTGGAGTTGCCCTTAGGCCTTCTCAGACTTTTCGTTCGGGTTTGTCTAGGGCACATTTAGATGTGCCCTAGTTATTGCACATCCTAGTGAGTCAATCAAACTATACAGAAATGGAAAAAATATAAAAAAATGATTGCACGTATCTTAGCGTAAAATCAATGACATAACATTTAGATGTGCCATACTTAGAGCACATCTAGATGTGCTTTAGCAAATCTATTTTCTTTCATTTTTGCCAGCTCTGATAAATATTGACTAGACTTTTGGGATTCCAAACTTTTGGTAGGGAAAAGGAAAATCAAACTTTTGTACTCTCAACCTCCAAATAATTCTTAAGTAATGGAAGTTCTTTATTCGCAAAAAAACAACTTTCAAATTATTCAAAAAATGGGTGTTTGGAATTTTTTAAATTTTAAAAATGTGATGTTTCGGTATTTTTTTAACTTTTGGGAGATGGAAAATCGAAAGCTCATGATTTGTTTATTTTTAACTTGCAGAATTTTAACTTTTCAAAAATTCCAATTTTTAATAAATTCATTTCGAATTTGTACATAAGGGAGACAAAGAAAAAGGGCTAAGATGGAATCATATTGGCCTCACCTTGTGAGAGAAATGTTGGGAGGGAGAGTCACACGATGGGCAGTGGCGGAGCTTGGCCCAAATATCTGGGCGGGCCAGCTCAAAGAAATGATTATTGGGCTTGTTTTAATTGTGCCAAAAGTAGGTAAACATGGAGAAAAAATTCATGGGTTAGGCAGGCCATGGCCCACTTGGCCTTGATGTAGCTCCACCACTGACGATGGGCATACCATTGTAGCCATTAGAGCATCTACAAACACATACTTAAAAGTGGCCGCTCATATGTCCGCGAACAGGGCTTGGGCACACCTTATTTCTTCGCCGCTGCAACCATAAATCTCACCCCTTCTTTTCATACTACACTATGCAACGTATTAAGCTACATACTAAATAATACATAGATCAAACTACCCTAGTGCTACTCATCATCGGAGATGTTGGCGACCCCTGTACCAGAGGTGCTGGACGGACTAGCCTCCTGGTCATTGGCCGAGGCCCGGAGCTCCGGCTCCTTGTCAGACTCCACGTCCACAAAGTTTTCCTTAAGATCCATGTGCGCCTCGCGGAGGTAGCTGCGATTTGCCACAACCTCAAGCTCCGACTAGATAAACTTGAGGATGGCATGCTGCTCCGCCGCCTCCTCTGCTTGGGCGACCTAGAACTCGGCCAGTGTGTTGTTGAAGGCGAATCTAGCCGCAGAAGGCGTCGGATCCGCCTTGCCTTCTGTTAAGAAACGTAGTAGAAAACAAAAAGATCTGCAGGAGGCGTTGTGTCCAGTGCTACTTCTTGAGTTTGCGTTGGTTTTTTTCTTGAAAAGAAATGGGTGATGCAGCAAAGTAGAGATAAGTATTTCCCTCGGTTTGGGAACCAAGGTATCAATCCAGTAGAAGGTACAAGCAAGTCTTCAATATATGCACCTGCACAAATAATCAAACGCTTGCACCCAATGCGATAAAGGGGTTGTCAATCCCTTCTCGATCACTTGCAAGGATGAGATCTGGTAGAGATAGATATAAAAGATTACTAAAACATAAAAAAATTACAGCAAGGTATTTTTGGGTTTTTGGTTTTATAGATCTGAAAATATATGATGGAAAATAGACCCGGGGGCCATAGGTTTCACTAGAGGCTTCCCTCTTAAATAAAGCATGCGATTGGTAGACAAAATACTGTTGAACAATTGATAGAAAAGCAAATAATTATGACGATATCTAAGGCAATGATCATGAATATAGGCATCACGCCCATGACAAGTAGACCGACTCCTGCCTACATCTACTACTATTACTCCACACATCGACCGCTATTCAGCATGCATCTCCAGTATTAAGTTCATAAGAACGGAGTAACGCCTTAAGCAACATGACATGATGTAGAGGGATAAACTCAAGCAATATGATATAAACCCCATCTTTTTACCATTAATGGCAACAATACAATACGTGCCTCGCTACCCCTACTATGTCACTGGGTGAGGACACCGCAAGATTGAATCCATCTCAAAGCACCTCTCCCATTGCAAGATAGGTCAATCTAGTTGGCCAAACCAAATCAATAGATCAAAGAGAAATACAAAGCTATTTGATTCATGCATAAAAGAGTTCAGATGAGACTCAAATAATATTCATAGATAATCTAATCATAAACCCACAATTCATCGGATCTCAACAAACACACCGCAAAAGAAGATTACATCGGATAAACTCCAAGAACGTCGAGGAGAACATGGTATTGAAGATCAAAGAGAGAGAAGAAGCCATCTAGCTACTAGCTATGGACCCGTAGGTCTGTGGTAAACTACTCACACATCATCGGTAGGGCAACAAGGTTGATGTAGAGTCCCTCCATGATTGAATCCCCCTCCGGCAGATCACCGGAAAAGGCCCTAAGATGGGATCTCTCGAGAAAAGAAGCTTGCGGCGGCGGAAAAGTATTTTTGTGGACGCTTCTCGTGGTTTCGGAATATTTGGGAATTTATAGAGGCGGAACTAGGGTTAGGAGACCTTCGAGGGGCCCACAAGCCAACCCTCCCTACCCCCCCCCCCCGGGGGGTGCGTCCTACAGGCTTGTGGCCTCCTTGGAAACCTTGTGGCCCTCTCTCCAAGTTACGTAGGTGTGTACTGGTCAAAAAAATCATCGCGAAAGTCTTATTCCGTTTGATATTCCTTTTTGAGAAAGTTAAAAACAAGGGAAAAAACAGAAACTGGCACTGGGCACTAATTTAATAGGTTAGTCCCAAAAAATAATATAAAATAGTACTATAATGCATATAAAACATCCAAAATAGATACGTTGGAGACGTATCATCCAGTAGTATCAACACCTCTTGATCGCCAATCAGTCCTAGTAAGGGCACCATACGGGAAATTGTCTAGCCTATGGTGGACAATTTGAATATTGACATGAGTTGTTCATCCTTTGAATCCGAGTCTTGAGCGTGCTGGCCCTTGTCTTCTGCATGAAGAAGATCGAGCAATTCTTCGACTGCGTGTAATTGGACCATGGAAGTGTACTGATGGCCGTCAGTGTAAAAACCGGCGGATCTCGGGCAGGGGGTCCCGAGCTGTGCGTCTAAGGCGGATGGTAACAATAGGCAGGGGACACGATGTTTACCCAGGTTTGGTCCCTCTCGATGGAGGTAATACCCTACTTCCTGCTTGATTGATCTTGATGATATGAGTAGTACAAGAGTTGATCTACCACGAGATCGTAGAGGCTAAACCCTAGAAGCTAGCCTATGGTATGATTGTTGTTGTCCTATGGACTAAACCCTCCGGTTTATATAGACACTGGAGGGGGCTAGGGTTACACAAAGTCGGTTACAAGGGAGGAGATCTTCATATCCGTATCGCCAAGCTTGCCTTCCATGCCAAGGAGAGTCCCATCCGGACACGAGACGAAGTCTTCAATCTTGTATCTTCATATTCCAACAGTCCGGCCAAAGGATATAGTCCGGCAGTCCGGATACCCCCTAATCCAGGACTCCCTCAGTAGCCCTTGAACCAGGCTTCAATGACGATGAGTCCGGCGCGCAGATTGTCTTCGGCATTGCAAGGCGGGTTCCTCCTCCGAATACTCCATAGAAGATTTCGAACACAAGGATAGTGTCCGGCTCTGCAAAACAAGTTCCACATACCACCGCAGAGAGAATAATATCTCCACAAATCTGATCTATTGACGCATTTGATAGTTCGACGTTACACCAAGGCCTGGTTATTTCGGATCGTCTTTCACAATCAGCCCCCACACATATTGCGGGGTGGTTTGACCCGGCACGTCTTTGCCAAAGCAGAGATTGTGTCCTCTCACCACGGGATTCTCATCAGTACGGGTGTGGCTAACCCAACCGTGCCATCAATTACAGCATTTTGGGGAACGAGAGGTTTTACCAGGTAAGTGGGGAGGCGCATCGCCTCTTTCTCCCTTATAAAGGACAACGATTTACTCTTCTCACCCACGCCTTCTTCCCGATTTCTTTCTTTCGGCTCGAGCTCCAGCGCCCAAGCGCTCCTCTACTCTGGCCACAAAAAGTCCCCCGAAAAATGTCTGGATCCAGAGCAAGAGGCAAATGGATGGCCTCTATCGTCTGAGAGAAGGATGTCAAAAAGCTCCGGAAGGCCGGGTATCTGGCCAAGAAAATCAGCCACCGTCTCCCGACGGCAGGATAGATCGTCCCTACTCCGGAACCCCACGAGAGGGTTGTGTTCCTCCCTCACTTTGTCCGCGGGCTAGGGTTTCCCCTCCACCCATTCGTTTGCGGCATCATGTATTATTATGGGGTCGATCTTCACGATCTGTCCCCTAATTCCTTCCTCAACATCTCGACATTCATTGTCGTGTGAGAGGCTTTTCTCCGCATTTCACTGCACTTCGGTTTATGGCTGAAGATTTTTAACGTGAAGCCCAAGGTGGTGGGCGGTGAGCACGCCGAGTGCGGAGGAGCCATGGTGAGCAAGATTCCCAACGTCATATGGCTGACGGGAACCTTTAATGATTCTATCAAGGAGTGGCAACAGCAGTGGTTTTATATCACTGAGCCGCGTGGCACAGAATGGGCCGCTTCTCCCCAGTTCCGATCCGGTGCTCCCCCGCGGCTTACATCCTGGCTTAAGAAAGGCCTGGACTGGTCCTGTTCCGATGAACTGTCGGTGCTCCAAACGCGCGTTGAAGATATGGGAGACAAGAACATTGAACTTGTCAATGTGGTCCAGGTGATGTTAGTTCGCCGGATCTTGCCTTGTCAGCACCGGACTTGCAATTTATGGGAATTCGATCCGGCCAAGCATCAAACCTTACGAGAGCTTTTCGGCTTCACGCACAAGGACATTTGGAAGGTGCTTTTTAAGTCCAGCAAATCGTGGCCGGACTCCGCCGAGGACCGTGGGTACCAACTGTCCTGCCCGGCAAGCTCGGTGAGTTATCAAATTTTTCTACCCGCGCAACCCAAAGGAAACACTTAACGTGTTTTGTGCCATTCTCCCAGGGCTGGACGAAGAAAGCGGAGCGGATCCATTGTCCATCCCCGCTGCCCGAAGAACCGGTCATCCCACTTCTGACGAAGATGTTGGTCTTGGCATCGTACAAGGTGCCGAAGAAGACGGCCGTGAAGGAGACCAAAAAGACCTGGGACGGCCTTCGTCGCCATGGTACTTCGGACACAATATCCGAAGTCTCCAATGCCCATCCCGCCTCCAAGGATGACAAGAAGGAGGAGGAAGATGAATCCCCTGCAGGAGGAAGAAAGAAGAGGATGGCCTCCATACACTTGGAGGCCGAGCTGCCCAAAAGGGGAAAGGTCCTTCTTCCGGAGGAGTCTACTGCCGCGCCGACGGCGGCCCGGCATGGGATCCCAGGGCCCAACCCCTGGTGAACTCGTAAGTGTATAAAATCCGAGTATGTTTTAGGCGACCGGACTTATCATGGCTTAGTATTTGAACCCACGCCATATTTTTGTAGTCCGGCGAGGTCCCGTGCCAAATAGTCCTCATCGGAAGACTTGCTGAGCTCAAACGCTACGAAGAGCGGGACGCCCCCAAAGGCCCCTTCCTCCAAACAGGTGCATAACACCGAGGCTTCATCCCAGAGGGACTTCGGCCAAGGAGGAAAGGAAAAACCCGTGAGGGCGGCACCTGGAGGTCAAACATCAGGGGCGGGACTCATGGGGGAAAATTCTTGTGGGGGCTGACGGTGGGAGCGATACCGAGTTTGGCTCCCAGCCGGATGCGATTCCAGAGGCCTATACGGCTCCAGGATCAAGCAGGCAGCCTCCTTTGGCTGGAGGGAGAGTGCTTGTTCCATCAGCGACTTCTGTCTATCCAGAAGTGTCGGATGCTTTGTTAGCGGCGTTGAAAGATGCCTCCATCATTGATGAACACCGTGCCCTTATGGGTGCGGTGATTGAGGGAATTCAGTCCGTTGAGAGTGGACTGAATGAAGCCTGTATCAGCCTTATAAAAGGCTTTGAGGTATGTTTTATGAGTTTACGAAGAGTGTCATAGTATAGATAGTAGCCCCTGATACACTGTTCGGTGAAACAAAGAACCGGACAGAGGATCGAGTTTATGTTCGCAGGAAGACTCATTGAATGACAGTTAGTTCTCTTCTATTCTGAGCAGGTGTCTGCAACAGCTGCTGCCTCCCATAATGCAGAAATCTCCGGACAGAATAGAAGTCTGGAGCGGGCCAAGAAAGAACTTGGCCAGTTAACAATGCAATTGAGGGAGAAACAGGGTATGCCCATGTCTTATTCGCGTCTACTGTGAGTGACTTTTCAGTATAAACTGAGCGTTTATGACATTGCGCTAGGAATTGTGACCGAAGTCGAAGCCCTCAAGAAGGTTGTGGCCGAGGCCGAGGAAAAGGCCGCCACTGAGCAGGCTCTTCGTGAGAAACATGAGGCCAGGGCTATTAAGGCTGAGCATGAGCTACAAGAGGCCGTAAGGAAATGCGAGACCTTGGAGCAGAGTTTAATGGAGAAAGAATCCGAACTCACCAAGGCTCATCAGGCCACGAGCGATGCCCGGGGGGAAACCCGAAGTGCCCTATAGGAGATCCAAGAGGCGAGAAAGATCGCGGTTGGTAAGGTTATTTTTCTATGTAGAGGAAGTATTTGGGGGGACTTATGTTTTAAATTTGGAATCCGGATTTCTCAGGTGTATTTGCCGAGCTGCCTCGCAGCATATCGGATGCCGCTCAATTCTATCGAGCCAAAGAAAGGAATACTGCGGATAAGCTCTTCTGGTTGCAGTATTTGGCACCGAGTTATCCGGTGCCTTTTGCCGATCAACTGAAACAGTTGATCGAACTCCAGAAGGCGGCGGAACTAGCCATGAAGGATTTAATAATCCGGCTACGGCCTGCGAAGCCAATCCCAACCAGCTACTTCGGTCTCATGAAGCGGCTTGCGGGTGCCTGTCCTCCACTTGACGTCATCAAGCAGTCGGTCTGTATAGAGGGTGCGCGAATGGCCTTCGCCCGCGCAAAGGTGCACTAAGGGAAGATGGATGCTGAAAAGCTGATGACTGAAGGACCGCCAGAGGGGAAGGAGCACCGCCAGCCCGAGTTATATTATGAGAGTGTCCTGAAAGGAACCTACCTTGCCGCAGAGCTATGCACCAAGGACATTATATTTCCATGAATGCGAATCATGTTCTCCTTTGTGATGTTTAAAAAATGTCAGTGATATCACTTACTGCCTGTTATAGGAAAGTTTACCCTCCTGTGTGGTCGTTTTATATATTAAACCTGAGAGTTGGCCAGTCGCCGGCTTCTGCCCCCACATATGAAGTACGGGGGTGTTTGGGATAAACCTGAGCGCTCTTTATCCCAGTTTTGGGTCCTTCGAAGGAGGTGCTCAGCACAACGAACCAGGCAATCGAACTATAGGGCTTTATCACTCTCACTTAGCCATGGGAGCTTTAGTATGGTCGGCGCAGCCCCTGGTGTTTGGAAGACCGTACTAGGGGCGCTATGAGCGCCTAATCAGGGAGAGAATCCGATCCATCGCACGCTGCATTGGTTATGGCATTATGTGGGAGAAATCCTTAAAGATTTTATGACCTCTCGAACAGCTGACCAGCTCTCGCCTTATCATGACAGTCAATTTTAGCTTTCTCTACTGAGGTGCTCGTCCGGAAGAACCGGGACACAATCGCAGTAGTTCTCCCAGTGCTACCTTAGCCGATATAGCCGAACGTAAGGTACCAAAACGTGGGAGCCGGGCAAACCCAACTATTGACCCAAGACATGATTCGGAGCTGATGCATATAATGCTATGAGTTTGGGGTGCCGAACTATCGCGAAGGTGTTCGGACTTTATTGCCATGTTGTGGGTTAAACGAAGCCCCTGGCACGTTTTAAGTCATATCGCTGTGTACAAATGCCACTTGACAAAATGATTTTAATAAGAAATAACCAACAGGTAAACGTCATAAAAATCCACATCTTTGTATTTGAACTGTACGTCTATGCGTACGGGTACAAGTAATGTGATAAAAAAGGGGATATGATTGCGGAACCTGTTGAGGCCATGGGGAAGAGGCTGAGTGCGGATCCGTAATATGGCCGGACGATTGATACGTCTCCAACGTATCTATAATTTTTTATTGCTCCATGCTATGTTATCTACTGTTTTGGGCAATATTGGGTTTTATTATTCACTTTTATATTATTTTTGGGACTAACCTATTAACCGAAGGCCCAGCCCAGATTTGATGTTTTACGCCTATTTCAGTGTTTCGAAGAAAAGGAATATCAGACGGAGTCGAAACGGAACGAAATCAACTGGAGAAGTTATTTTTGGAAGGAAACCTACCTGATGGACTTGGACTCTACGTCAGAAGATACGGGAGCTGGCCACGAGGGAAGGGAGCGCGCCCACCCCCCTGGGGCGCGCCCCCTGCCTCGTGGGCCCCCCGCAGCTCCACCGACGTACCCCTTGCACCCATATATACCCACGTATCGTAAAACTTCCAGAACAAAGATTAGATCGGGAGTTCTGCCGCCGCAAGCCTCTGTAGCCACCAAAAACCTAATCGGGACCCTGTTCCGGCACCCTGCCGAAGGGGGGAACCCTCACCGGTGGCCATCTTCATCATCCCGGCGCTCTCCATGACAAGGAGGGAGTAGTTCACCCTCGGGGCTGAGGGTATGTACCAGTAGCTATGTGTTTGATCACTCTCTCTTGTGTTCTTAATTTGGCACGATCTTGATGTATCGCGAGCTTTGCTATTATAGTTGGATCTTATGTTTCTTCTCCCCCTCTACTCTCTTGTAATGGACTGAGTTTTCCCTTTGAAGTTATCTTATCGGATTGAGTCTTTAAAGATTTGAGAACACTTGATGTATGTCTTGTCGTGCTTATCTGTGGTGACAATGGGATATCACGTGCCACTTGATGTATGTTTTGGTGATCAACTTGCGGGTTCCGCCCATGAAACTATGCATAGGGGTTGGCACACGTTTTCGTTGTGATTCTCTGGTAGAAACTTTGGGCACTCTTTGAGGTTCTATGTGTTGGATTGAGTAGGTGAATTGAGATTGTGTGATGCATATCGTATAATCATGCCCACGGATACTTGAGGTGACATTGGAGTATCTAGGTGACATTAGGGTTTTGGTTGATTTGTGTTTTAAGGTGTTATTCTAGTACGAACTCTAGGGCTGTTTGTGACACTTATAGGAATAGCCCAACGGATTGATTGGAAAGAATAACTTTGAGGTGGTTTCGTACCCTACCATAATCTCTTCGTTTGCTCTCCACTATTAGCGACTTTGGAGTGACTCTTTGTTGCATGTTGAGGGATAGTTATATGATCCAAGTATGTTATTATTGTTGAGAGGACTTGCAGTAGTGAAAGTATGAATCCTAGGCCTTGTTTCCTATCATTGCAATACCGTTTACGCTCACTTTTACCACTTGTTACCTTGCTGTTTTTATATTTTCAGTTTACAAAGACCTATATCTACCATCCATATTGCACTTGTATCACCATATCTTCGCCGAACTAGTGCACCTATACAATTTACCATTGTATTGGGTGTGTTGGGGACACAAGAGACTCTTTGTTATTTGGTTGCAGGGTTGCTTGAGAGAGACCATCTTCATCCTACGCCTCCCACGGATTGATAAACCTTAGGTCATCCACTTGAGGGAAATTTGCTACTGTCCTACAAACCTGTGCACTTGCAGGCCCAACAACGTCTACAAGAAGGTTGTGTAGTAGACATCAAGCTCTTTTCTGGCGTCGTTGCCGGGGAGGCTAGGTAAGTGAAGGCATATCTTTAGATCTTGCAATCGAATCTTTTTGTTTCTTATTTTAGCACTAGTTTAGTTTATAAAAGAAAACTACAAAAAAATGGAATTGAGTTTGTCTCATACGCTTCACCTTTTTAATATCTTTCGTGAGTATGATGGAAAGGATAACTGCGCTCAAGTGCTAGAAGAAGAGATCTCTAAAATGTTTGGCACTAAATATTTGAATGATGAGCATGATTGCAATGTGGTTAGTATGAATTCCTTTAATATCCATGATGCTAATGATATGCAAAGCCACAAGCTTGGGGAAGCTATGTTTGATGAAGATGATATTTTTCGTCCCCCAATGTTTGATGAGCAAATTTACTATGATGAAAGCATGCCTCCTATATATGATGATTATTGTGATGACACGTATGCTTTAAAGAATAATGATAACCGTGAAACTTGTCATCTTGATCTTAATTTTCAATCACATGATAGTTATTTTGTTGAGTTTGCTCCCACTACTATTCATGAGAAGAATTTTGCTTATGCGGGAGTAGTAAAATTTCTATGCAAGTAGATCATGAAAAGAATGCTTTAGGTGCTGGTTATATTGTTTAATTCATTCATGATGCTACTGAAAATTATTATGAGGGAGGAACATATGCTTGTAGGAATTGCAATAATATCAAGTTTCCTCTCTATGTGCTTAAAATTCTGAAGTTGTGCTTGTTTTACCTTCCTATGCAAGATGATTCTTGTTCCCATAAGTTGTTTGCTCACAAAATACCTATGCATAGGAAGTGGGTTAGACTTAAATGTGCTAGTCATATTCTTCATGATGCTCTCTTTATGTTTCAGTTCCTATCTTTTGTGTGAGCATCATTGAAATCATCATGCCTAGCTAGGGGCGTTAAACGATAGCGCTTGTTGGGAGGCAACCCAATTTTATTTTAGTTTCTTGCTTTTTGGTTCTGTTTAGGAATAAATAATCCATCTAGCTTCTGTTTATATGTGGTTTTGTGTTTTAATTAGTGTTTGTGCCAAGTAGAACCTTTGGGAAGACTTGGGTGAAGTCTTTATGATCATGCTGTAAAAAAACAGAAACTTTAGCGCTCACGAGATTAGCTAGAACTTTTTACTGGAGAGTGATATTTAGTTTATTATTTTTGAAGATGATTAGTAGACAAATTCCTCAGGTCCAAAAATTTATTTTAGAATTTTTGGAGTTCCAGAAGTTTGCGTTCGTTACATATTACTACAGACTGTTCTGTTTTTGACAGATTCTGTTTTTCGTGTGTTGTTTGCTTATTTTGATGACTCTATGGCTAGTAAAATAGTTTATAAACCATAGATAAGTTGAAATACAGTAGGTTTAACACCAATATAAATAAAGAATGAGTTCATTACAGTACCTTGAAGTGGTGTTTTTTTTTCTTTCGCTAACGGAGCTTACGAGTTTTCTGTTAAGTTTTGTGTTGTGAAGTTTTCAAGTTTTGGGTAAAGATTCGATGGACTATGGAATAAGGAGTGGCAAGAGCCTAAGCTTGGGGATGCCCAAGGCACCCCAAGGTAATATTCTAGGATAACCAAGTGTCTAAGCTTGGGGATGCCCCGGAAGGCATCCCCTCTTTCGTCTTCGTTCATCGGTAACTTTACTTGGAGCTATATTTTTATTCACCACATGATATGTGTTTTGCTTGGAGCGTCATTTTATTTTCTTTAGCTTTGCTTGTTGTTTCAATAAAATACTAAGATCTGAAATTATTAAATGGGAGATTCTTCACATGGTTGCATAATTATTCGACTACTCATTGATCTTCACTTATATCCTTCAGAGTAGTTTGTTATTTGCTCTAATGCTTCACTTATATCTTTTACAGCATGGTGGTCGTTTTATTTTGAAGAAATAGATGAACTCTCTTGCTTCACTTATATTATTTAAAGAGTCTTAAATAGCATGGTAATTTGCTTAAAATCCTAATATGCCAAGCATAAAAGATTTGTAAGAATTCTTATGAGTGTGTTGAATATTAAGAAAAGTTTGATGATTGATGATTGTTTTGAGATATGGAGGTAGTGATATCAAAGTCGTGCTAGTTGAGTAGTTGTGAATTTGAGAAATGCTTGTTTTGAAGTTTGCAAGTCCCGTAGCATGCACGTATGGTAAACGTTATGTGACAAATTTGAAACATGAGGTGTTATTTGATTGTCTTCCTTATGAGTGGCGGTCGGGGACGAGCGATGGTCTTTTCCTACCAATCTATCCCCCTAGGAGCATGCGTGTAGTACTTTGGTTTTTGATGGCTTGTAGATTTTTGCAATAATTATATGAGTTCTTTATGACTAATGTTGAGTCCATGGATTATACGCACTCTCACCCTTCCATCATTGCTAGCCTCTTCGGTACCGTGCATTTCCCTTTCTCACATTGAGAGTTGGTGCAAACTTCGCCGGTGCATCCAAACCCCGCGATATGATACGCTCTTTCACACATAAACCTCCTTATATCTTCCTCAAAACAGCCAGCATACCTACCTATTATGGCATTTCCATAGCCATTCCGAGATATATTGCCATGCAACTTTCCACCATCCAGTTTATCATGACACATTCATCATTGTCATATTGCTTAGCATGATCATGTAGTTGACATAGTATTTGTGGCAAAGCCACCGTTCATAATTCTTTCATACTTGTCACTCTTGATTCATTGCATATCCCGGTACACCGCCGGAGGCATTCATATAGAGTCATACTTTGTTCTAGTATCGAGTTGTAATCATTGAGTTGTAAATAAATACAAGTGTGATGATCATCATTCAATAGAGCATTGTCCCACAAAAAAAAGAGAAAGGCCAAAAAAAGAAGGCCCAAAAAAATAAAAAGAAAAGAAAATAAATAAAAAGGGGCAATGCTACTATCCTTTTACCACACTTGTGCTTCAAAGTAGCACCATAATCTTCATGATAGAGAGTCTCTTGTTTTGTCACTTTCATATACTAGTGGGAATTTTTCATTATAGAACTTGGCTTGTATATTCCAACAATGGGCCTCCTCAAGTGCCCTAGGTCTTCGTGAGCAAGCAAGTTGGATGCACACCCACTAGTTTCTTTTGTTGAGCTTTCATACATTTATAGCTCTAGTGCATCTGTTGCATGGCAATCCCTACTCCTTGCATTAACATCAATCGATGGGCATCTCCATAGCCCATTGATTAGCCTCGTTGATGTGAGAATTTCTCCTTTTTTGTCTTCTCCACATAACCCCCATCATCATATTCTATTCCACCCATAGTTCTATATCCATGGCTCACGCTCATGTATTGCGTGAAGGTTTTATGAGTTTGAGATTATTAAAGTATGAAACAATTGCTTGGCTTGTCATCGGGGTTGTGCATGATGAGAGCATTCTTGTGTGAAGAAAATGGAGCATGACTAAACTATATGATTTTGTAGGGATGAACTTTCTTTGGCCATGTTATTCTGAGAAGACATAATTGCTTTGTTAGTATGCTTGAAGTATTATTGCTTTTATGTCAATATTGAACTTTTGTCTTGAATCTTTCGGATCTGAATATTCATATCACAATTGAGAAGAATTACATTGAAATTATGCCAACTAGCATTCCACATCAAAAATTAACTTTTTTTTTATCATTTACCTACTCGAGGACGAGCAGGAATTAAGCTTGGGGATGCTTGATACGTCTCCAACGTATCTATAATTTTTGATTGCTCCATGCTATGTTATCTACTGTTTTGGGCAATATTGGGCTTTATTATCCACTTTTATATTATTTTTGGGACTAACCTATTAACCGGAGGCCCAACCCAAATTTGTTGTTTTATGCCTATTTCAGTGTTTCGAAGAAAAGGAATATCAGACGGAGTCAAAACGGAACGAAATCAACTGGAGAAGTTATTTTTGGAAGGAAACCTACCTGATAGAATTGGACTCTACGTCAGAAGATACGGGAGCTGGCCACGAGGGTAGGGGCGCGCCCACCCCCCTGGGGCGCACCCCCCTACCTCGTGGGGGGCCCGTAGCTCCACCGACGTACCCCTTGCACCCATATATACCCACGTATCGTAAAACTTCCAGAACAGAGATTAGATCGGGATTTCTGCCGCCACAAGCCTCTGTAGCCACCAAAAACCTAATCGGGACCTTGTTCCGGCACCCTGCCGGAGGGGGGAGCCCTCACCGGTGGCCATCTTCATCATCCCGGCGCTCTCCGTGACGAGGAGGGAGTAGTTCACCCTCGGGGCTGAGGGTATGTACCAGTAGCTATGTGCTTGATCTCTCTCTCTCTCTCTCGTGTTCTTGATTTGGCACGATCTTGATGTATCGCGAGCTTTGCTATTATAGTTGGATCTTATGTTTCTTCTCCCCCTCTACTCTCTTGTAATGGACTGAGTTTTCCCTTTGAAGTTATCTTATCGGATTGAGTCTTTAAAGATTTGAGAACACTTGATCTATGTCTTGCCGTGCTTATCTGTGGTGACAATGGGATATCACGTGCCACTTGATGTATGTTTTGGTGATCAACTTGCGGGTTCCGCCCATGAACCTATGCATAGGGGATGGCACACGTTTTTGTCGTGATTCTCCGGTAGAAACTTTGGGCACTCTTTGAGGTTCTATGTGTTGGATTGAGTAGGTGAATTGAGATTGTGTGATGCATATCGTATAATCATGCCCATGGATACTTGAGGTGACATTGGAGTATCTAGGTGACATTAGGGTTTTGGTTGACTTGTGTCTTAAGGTGTTATTCTAGTACGAACCCTAGGGCTGTTTGTGACACTTATAGGAATAGCCCAAGGGATTGATTGGAAAGAATAACTTTGAGGTGGTTTCGTACCCTACCATAATCTCTTCGTTTGCTCTCCACTATTAGCGACTTTGGAGTGACTCTTTGTTGCATGTTGAGGGATAGTTATATGATCCAAGTATGTTATTATTTTTGAGAGGACTTGCACTAGTGAAAGTATGAACCCTAGGCCTTGTTTCCTATCATTGCAATACCGTTTACGCTTACTTTTACCACTTGTTACCTTGCTGTTTTTATATTTTCAGTTTACAAAAACCTATATCTACCATCCATATTGCACTTGTATCACCATCTCTTCGCCGAACTAGTGCACCTATACAATTTACCATTGTATTGGGTGTGTTGGGGACACAAGAGACTCTTTGTTATTTGGTTGCAGGGTTGCTTGAGAGAGACCATCTTCATCCTACGCCTCCCACGGATTGATAAACCATAGGTCATCCACTTGAGGGAAATTTGCTACTGTCCTACAAACCTGTGCACTTGCAGGCCCAACAACGTCTACAAGAAGAAGGTTGTGTAGTAGACATCAACGGTCATCGCGGGGAATGTCTGGGGGGGCCTTACATGTCCGAGCTGTCTCCGAGTAGCCCGTCCTGGTCGGCACAAAGGTGAACCTGCGAATAAAATGCCAGAAGTGTTTATGTGCTAGAAGGCGGTAGAGCCGCTGAGTTTGGCATGTCGTGACCTTCGCCGGAGTGCTCTCCGTGAAGTAATTCGGAGTCCCTTGACGGTGTCCGGAAGCCTGGGCGTCAGCTCGAGGCTGGTTATAGTTTATATGTTGGTGCCGAGGGAAAGTTCGGCCTTGCCATTAACCGTAATGACACCACGTAGACCGGGCATCTTAAAGTTTACGATAGGCATAATGTGGCACCACGTTGAATCGAGCGAATGTGGTTCGTCCGAGCAGTGCTTGATAATCACTGCGGAAAGGGACGATCTCGAAGATTAACTCTTCGGTATGGTAGTTCTCTGGCGATCCGAAGACTACCTCGAGGGTGATGGAGCCTGTACAACTGGCTTCCACACCTGGTACAATGCCTATGAATGTGGTTTTAGTTGGTTTGATCGTTGAATGATTGATGCCCATCTTGCGCACTGTGTCCTGGTACAGCAGATTTAGACTGCTGCCTCCGTCCATAAGGACTCGAGTGAGGTGGAACCCTTCTATGATTGGGTCGAGGACTAAAGCGGCTGGATTGCCCTGAGTGGAGTCAATCGTACGATCTATGTGGTTGAAAGTGATCGGCCCCAGCTTATATTGCGGGACGACAGGGTCCGTTGAGGCACCGTCCCGAAGGATGGATATTCGGTCCGAGTTTGTAAATTGGGTGGTATATACCACGTTTACCGATATTTTGTCCTCCCGCATTCGGTGGTCTGGGCTCTTCGTCGCCATCATCGCTTTGGGATCCCTCCTCTCCATTTTTGGCGCCTGCCCTGCCGGTTTGTTTAAAGACCCAGCATTCTCTGTTGGTGTGGGCGGCTGGCGTTTCTGGGGTGCCATGAATTTGGCATTGGCGATCGAGTATGCGGTCCAGACTAGACGGACCCGAATTTGTATTTTTGGGTGGCCCTTTCCGCTGACCGGACTTTGAGCCCCTGAACCCGGCATTAGCTGCCGTTTTTTCGGCGTTTTCTCCATGTTTACGGCTCTTGTGTTTGTTGCGTCGTGGTTTGTCACTGTCATTCCTGGCTTCTGATATGCCAGGTTTACATGTTGTATTGGTACTATGAGCCAACCAGCTGTCTTCGCCCGCGCAAAAGCGGGCCATGAGTGTTGTGAGGGCTGACATGGATTTTGGCTTCTCTTGGCCGAGGTGCCGGGCGAGCCATTCGTCATGGTTATGCTTAAATGCCTCTAAGGCCTCTGCATCCGGACAGTCGACAATTTAGTTTTTCTTAGTTAGGAACCGTGTCCAGAATGTCCTGGCCGATTCCCCTGGCTGCTGAATTATATGACTTAAGTCATCAGCATCCGGTGGTCACACATAAGTGCCTTGAAAGTTGTCAAGGAATGCGTCTTTCAGGTCCTCCCAACTGCCTACGGATTCTGCTGGCAAGCTATTCAGCCAATGCCGAGCTGGTCCTTTGAGTTTTAGTGGGAGGTACTGGATGGCGTGTAGATCATCGCCGCGAGACATGTGGATATGGAGGAGGAAATCCTCGATCCATACCACGGGATCTGTTGTGCCATCGTAAGATTCGATATTTACGGGTTTAAAACCCTCCGGGAATTCGTGATCCATAACTTCATCAGTGAAGCATAGGGGGTGTGCAGCGCCTCTGTGCCGGGCTATGTCGCGATGCGGCTCGTATGATTTTTGTCTGCTGTATTCGGCCCGGCCGGATTTACTTATATTGTATCCGGCGTGACGATCATCGTCACGTGTTGGTGTGCGCCCCCCGTGATCTGTAGACCGATCTTGCATGTTTTGCTTTGCTCTTCAATACGTCTCGCAAGTCACGCGTGTTGCCCCGTTCCTTTGTATTTTTGTTTGAATGGGGGCGGGGTGCAGGCTGATCTTCAGGCTGGAACGTCTTCTGTCTCGGCCACGAGGTGGTCGGTCAGCCGCATTGTACGCCGGTGAGGTAGGTTTCATTGCTTCTTCTTCGAGTAGCGACCTGCGTTTTGGGTAACTTTTGGAGGGGCGTTCGAGTTCATATTCCTCAGCCGTAAGGACTTCAGTCCATCTGTCTGTTAGCAAATCTTGATCAGCTCGAAGCTGTTGTTGGTTTTTCTTTAGGCTATTTGCTGTGGCTATAAGCCTGCGCTTAAAGCGCTCCTACTCGACGGGATCCTCGGGCACGACAAATTCTTCATCGTCGAGTCTCACTTCGTCTTCGGAGAGAGGCATGTAATCGTCATCCTCCGTGTCGGTGTCAAAACCGGCGGATCTCGGGTAGGGGGTCCCGATCTGTGCGTCAAGGTCGGATGGTAACAGGAGACAAGGGACACTTTATTTTACCCAGGTTCGGGCCCTCTCGGTGGAGGTAAAACCCTACTCCTGCTAGATTAATATTGATGATATGGGTAGTACAAGAGTAGATCTACCACGAGATCAAGGAGGCTAAACCCTAGAAGCTAGCCTATGGGTATGATGATGGTTATGTTGTGTTCGTCCTACGGACTACAACCCTCCGGTTTATATAGGCACCGGATAGGGTTAGGGTTACACAGAGTCGGTTACATTGGAAGGAGATCTTGAATATCCGCATGCCTAGCTTGCCTTCTACGCCAAGGAAAGAACCTTCCGGACACGGGACGAAGTCTTCAATCTTGTATCTTCATAGTCCTGGAGTCCGGCTGAATATATAGTTCGGCTATCCGAACACCCCCTAATCCAGGACTCCCTCAGTAGCCCCTGAACCAGGCTTCAATGATGACGAGTCCGGCGTGCAAATTGTCTTCGGCATTGCAAGGCGGGTTCCTCCTCCAAATTCTTCAAGAAGATAATAAACACCAAAAAATAGTGTCCGGCTCTGCAAAACAAGTTTCCACATATTGCCATATAGAGAATAATACAAACACAAATCAAATCTGCTGACGTATTCCGCAGTGCGTCATAACACTGCGACCAAGCCTTCTGTATGGATTATTTTTTGCTGTTCCACCGCAGCACATTCAACGAGGCGGTTTCCTTGGCACGTCTTGTCGAAGCAGAGATCGTGTGCCCCCTTTAACGGGATTCTCATTAATACAGACGTGGGTAACCCAACCGTGCCCGTTAAGCACGTCCTGCCTTGATTAAAGGCTAGTCCAAGACGGTTACGGGGAGGGCTCTTGATATTCTGCCTCTTATAAAGAGACCGAGACCTTGCTCCCCTCTTGTGTTCTCAAAACAAGCTCGCCCATAGCCTCGAGTTCCAACACCCCAGGCTTTTAGATTCTAGGCGCACCGGACCATCGACAATGTCCGGCTCTGGCCTTCAAGGCCAATGGATGCCCTCCTCCGTTACGGAGGAGGACGTATCAAGGTTGAGGGAGGCTAGGTTCCTGACCAGCGAGATCCCGCACAGGTTGCCTGCTCAAGGACAAGCGATCCCAAGCCCTCAGCCCGGTGAGAGCGTAGTATTCATCTCCCACTTCCTTCGGGGATTAGGCTTCCCAACGGATCCTTTCGTAAGGGGGATGATGTTTTATTATGGGCTGGAATTCCATGACCTAGCTCCGGAGTCCATCCTCCATATCTCCTCCTTCATTGTTGTGTGTGAAGCGTTTCTCCATATCACTCCTCACTTCGGATTATGGCTCAAGACCTTCAAGGTAGAACCGAAGATAATCGAGGGGCGTCACGTAGAGTGCGGAGGTGTTGTTATAAAAAGGAATACCGATGCTCCATGGCCCGAGGGCACTTTTCAAGAGGAGCTCGGCTTATGGCAACAGGAGTGGTTCTACATCACCTCTCCTCGGGGCACCACTTGGGTAGCGCCTCCCGCCTTTCGCTCGGGCCCCCCACCACGTTTAACATCGTGGATCAAAACAGGGTTAGATCGGGGCTTGCCCAAAGACGTTCCTCTGTTGCAGGGCCGCATAAAGGATCTCCTAAAAGGAGACCTCAACCTGGTCAAGGTGACACAAGTTATGCTGATTCGCCGGACACTGCCCGGCCAACGTCGCCCCCTCCGCTTGTGGGAGTTCAACCCAGAGGGGCCGCGAGTTCTCCGAAATTTCATGGGCGTGACGCCTACAGAGATGTATAGACTGTTCTTCGGACCACAAGGAGTGAGTCCGGATTTGACCGAGGATGCTGGTTTAAGCCGCAACCGCCCGGATACAAAAGTAGGTGACCTTGCGTCCGGACCTTCTATCCTTACAATTGACTTATTTTTTAACAGTACTTCTCCTTTTTACGCAGGAGTGGATAGCGAAGGCGAAGCTGGTCCGGTGTCCGACTCCCCTTCCCGAGACCGTGCTAGATCCTGTGCTAGTCAGGATGTTGGAGGTGGCGCCTCTGGAGGAAAATGAAGGGGCGGACAAGGAAACCGTGGCCTCTTTGAAAGGGGCCATCCCAAAGGGGGGAATCGACAACTCCTCTCCAAAGGGGAAGAAAAGGGCCGCCTCTGACGATCCGGGAGCCGTAGATCCAAAGCGGGAGAAAGAATCCGCATCAGAGGACCCGACGCCGGGGAGCCCCTCGGCCGAACTAAATCCTCAAAAGGAGCAGCCCTCCAATGAGCCGTAAGTAGAAAGAGAGTCATTCTTTTAAGAGAAATCCTTAATTTATATCTGAGAAGTTTTAACCGAAACCTTACCTTGTAGTTCGGACCTCGACCCTTCTCGGCAGAGCTCGTCATCGGGGGATCTTCTTCCAGAGATGATGGAGAGCGGAACGCCTCCTCCTTCATCGCCTAGCAAGGCGGGCGACGCCGAAGTGTCGTCGCAGAGGATTTCTCCGAATCTGCCAGAGGCAGAAGGTGATCATGCGGCCCCCCGGGGTTCTCCGTGTCCGGCCTCCG
This sequence comes from Aegilops umbellulata, assembly GCA_032464435.1. NCBI lineage: Eukaryota > Viridiplantae > Streptophyta > Magnoliopsida > Poales > Poaceae > Aegilops > Aegilops umbellulata. Next base: position 516,430,353 of record CP136056.1, read on the forward strand.
AAGAAGGCCACGGGACGAGTCTGGCACCATCTGGTGTTCGGTCGGAGGAGCTGAAGGTTCTGCTGGGCCGAGCCTCTGTTTCAGAGGAGCATCGTGTGTTGATGCACACGGTGATTGAAAAGATTTCATCCGCGGAAAGCGGACTGAACGAGGCCGTCAAGAGTTTACTGGCGGGCCTTGAGGTACGTTTTGAATAATGAACATTAGTGTTAATTGCGCATAATAACATGCGCCTTGTATAGATAGTAGCCCCTGAGACTCTGTGTGCCGCAAAGATTAGCGGCGCGCAGATGATCTTAATCCCAGGTCCTTTAAGTGGCACCTTTGTATGTAGGTGGCAGGTTGTCCGGAGTCGAGCCGGACTCGAGATTTTACCGAAATGAAACGGCAACTCGATGAGGCAGAAGCCGACATCGTGCTTGTTAACAAGCGGCTTGATGATGCTCAAGGTATTGAGTTTATTTGGCGATTGTTAGTAAGAGGAGCTTTATGTCAATATCTTACCTTGTGTATGCTTGAAGCAGATGGTGCGGCGGCCGTAGAAGGACTTAGGGCCAAGCTCGCCAAAGCAAAGGAACAAGCCAGAAAAAGCGATGCGGCTGCCGGAAGAGCCCGTGAAGAGCTAAAAGCCGAACAGGCTTCCCATTGCCGAAGCAAGGAGGAGATGGCTGATATAGCCGTGAAGTTGAAAAGTGCTACTGACCGTTGCAAACTTCTTGAAGAGGAAGGTCGAGCCCGGCAGACGGATTTAGAGAAGGCCGTCGCCGACGCCAAGGACGCCCGCTCTGGTATGAGAGCGTCAAGGGAAGAGCTGCGTCAAGCCGGACTAATTGCGGATGGAAAGCCCTTCCTGCTGCGGAGAAAATTCTGTGATCCGAAGTTCGCCCCGTTGGACCGAGCGTGGAGCGTGGAGGACACCTATCTGGATTTGTCGGCTAGTGCCGCTGATGCGACCAGGTACTTTCAAGATAAGAAAGATCATAAAGTGGAAAAGCTCTTCTGGTCGCAGTTCACTAATCCAGAGCGTCCACTATCAGTGGATGATCGCCTGGCCCAATGGGCCGAGCTGAATAGGTTGTCCGGACTCGCCATGAAGTATGCCATGGACCGCCTGTGTCCAGGGAGATCGAAGCCGAGAAGCTATTTCAGTTTGGTGCAGCAATTTCTTGACGTGGTGCCTCGGATTGAAGCTCTAAAGAGGTCTGCTTGCACAGAGGGCGCGCGGCTGGCTCTTGCCCGTGTCAAGACATACTGGGCAGATATGGAGCCCACCGTTGTTGCGTCCCGTGATTCGGATAAAAGCCGAATTCCTTCCGAGCACTATTTTGAGGAAGTCCTCGTGGGCGCTGGTATAATAGAGACGCAGTGTTCGAAAGATGCTGTTTTATGACAACATATGTAATCGTAGATCAATATTTTTATAAATTGTAATGGCGTAATTTAGACTTGTGCCTTCAAGTATTAATAACACCTCCTGTGCGGCCGTTTTAATATATAAATTCTGAAAGATTGCAGTCGTTGGCTTCAGCCCCCACGCACATAGTGCGGGGGTGCGCGCGGAGAACGCATTTTCGCACTTAACCCAACGTCTTGGTCCTACAAAGGAGGTGATAGCGCCGCGGGCTAGGCAACCGGACTATAATGCTTTAACACTTTCACTTAGCCATAGGAGCTTGAAAGTGGGACTCTTTAGGTAGCCCTTTAATGGCGACTGCGTTTACCCGAATTCGGGACGCATATGTGCATGGCCGGGAAGCAGCCCTTCGTCAAAACGGAGGAATTCGATAAATTCCTATAAGTCATCGAGTGGCGACCAGTCTCGCGCTACATCATGACAGTCGGTTTTCGGCTTTCTCTACTGAGGTGCTCACCCGGCCGAACCGGGGCACAATCGCATTAGTTCTCCTGGTGCAACCTTAGCCGACAGAACTGAACGTAAGGTGGCCGAACTCAGGAGCCGGGCAACCCAACATGTGACCAAAATCATGACTCGGAGCTGATGCATATAGTGCCAAAACTCGCGACGCCGAACACTCCCTAAGGTGTTCGGTCTTTGTGGGTGCGTGTGAAACGACACCCTTGAAAAAGAAAAAAGCCCCTTGTGTCCAGGTACGAGCAAGAATTCTGGCGTGGCCACATGCCAAAACGCCAGTCTCCTCCATGGTTATAGTAAGGTAAACCAGGGGATGTATAGCAGCAAGAGACAGTAAAAAAGGTTTACGCAGGGTCTTAATATAAGAAGAATCCTTTGGGGCGGGTCCCTACTGCACGTCTGCGCCTGTGTCTCCGCGTGCCGTGTCCTGGACGGGCGCCGTACGACGTTCATCTATAAAAGGGAAGAACTAAATTGAAAAATGGGTCGTGCGGATCAAAAAGAATAATAAATAAAATGTGAAGTGATAAATAGATACGGTCGAGTTTTATTGTCTCTGCGTACAGCCCCTGGTGAGGCGTACCAAGCCTATAACGAAAATGGGCTTGTGCCGAACTCATTGAGTCCGGGTCCGCGGTCTTTTGTGACTTACATCGAAAAAGTCTTTTGGCTGGCGAGGCCATTTTGTTGGGCGGCCGTTTAAGCGGCCGCACAATCCTCCGTTTGGAGGAGATGTAGTTTAGTATGCTCCCTTTAAAGAGATGATGCCTCGAGGACCGGGCATCTTTAGCGTGAGGGATGCATAATGCGGTATTGCGTTAAAGCGAGCGAAAGCTCCGCGTCCCATTAGTGGTTGATAGCGACTAGAAAACGGGACTATGTGGAAGATAAGCTTTTCGCGACGAAAGTTATTGGCAGAGCCAAATATGACCACAAGCTGGAGAAAACTCATACAGTGGGTGTCCGGGCCTGGTGCTACTCCTTGAAAGGAGGTTTTACTGTGACGGATTCGTGCTGGGTTTATGCCCATGCGGTGAATTGTATCCTGATATATCAGATTTAGTCCACTGCCACCGTCCATAAGGACGTTGGTAAACTGGAATCTGTCTATTATTGGATTAAGTATCAGGGCAGTCCGGCCTGCGTGTTTGATATTGCGAGAATAATCTAGCTGATCAAAAATGATTGGCTTTAGTGACCAGTGGCCAGACTCCTGAGGGATAGGCTTGAATGTGCGAACCTTTATGGGTGCCTCATGCCTTGTTATGTGAAGTGAGTTCACTGTTTTGACTTCTTGCGGGAAGTTCTTTTGCTTCCTGGTGTTCTGCTTTTGGGGTTCGTCCTCTTCCTCACTTGGTGTGTCAAGCCCCTTGTGTTCGGCGTTAAGCCTTCCGGATTGTTTGAAAACCCAACAGTCTATGTGGGTATGATTAGCAGGCTTTCCAGGAGTACTGTGTATCTGACATATCCTGTCCATGATTCTCTTTAGACTGGACGGATCTTCCCTATTATCCTGAGGGGGTGATTTTGTCTGATTTTGCCGTGAGCCTTTGAATCCGGCATTGACTGTCGTGCTCTTCGGACTTTTTCTTTTGATTAGGCGAAGGTCCTTGTTTCGCCGTGGTTTCCCGTTTCCATCCCTGATTTATGATGTACTTGGGTCGCTGGGGCTGCATCGTGCCAACCAGCTGTCCTCTCCTGCACAAAAACGGGTCATGAGGCTTGTGAGTGCGGCCATTGTTCTTGGCTTTTCCTGGCCGAGGTGTCTGGCGAGCCATTCGTCTCGGACATTGTGCCTGAAAGCCGCTAGGGCTTCGGCGTCCGGACAATCCACTATTTGATTCTTTTTAGTGAGGAATCTGTTCTAGAACTGCCGAGCTGATTCTCCGGATTGTTGAGTTATGTGACTGAGGTCGTCTGCGTCCGGGGGACGGACGTAGGTCCCTTGAAAATTTGCTCGGAAAGCGTCCTCGAGCTCTTCCCAACTTCCAATTGTGTTTTCGGGAAGGCTTTTAAGCCAGTGCCGGGCTGGCCCTTTAAGCTTAAGGGGTAAATATTTTATGGCATGGAGATCATCTCCTCTAGCCATATGTATGTGGAGGATATAATCCTCGATCCAGACTCCCGGGTCTGTTGTTCCATCGTACGCCTCTATGTTAACGGGTTTAAGTCCCTCTGGGAATTCATATTCCAGGACCTCATCGGTGAAACATAGAGGGTGCGCGGCACCCCTATATTTGGGTGTGCCGGATTCTGATGGTGGATTTTTTGCATTGCTTGCGAGAGCTTGCTTTCTTGGCCCGTAAATGGACCTGGCTGGGCCATGATGCGAGTCTTTGATTGTGTCGCATGCCGCATTGAGTGCGGCGCCGTTTGCCGTATTGTAGTGGCCGAGAGGTCGTTTATTCGACCGTGTAGCCTTTTTGTTTTTCGAGTTTGGGGGCTCTAGGGCCTCCTGGTCGAATTCGGGCAGTAGCTTTCTCTTCGGATAGCTTATGGTGCGGCGGCTGCCGCCGTATTTGTCTGCGGTCTTGATTACTTTGCTCCATCTTGTTTTGAGTGCATCTTCCGCCGTCTTTAGCTTTTGCTTCTGCTTCTTCAGGCTTCGTGCTGTGGCGACGAGCCTTTCTTAGAGATTCTTCTGCTCCATGATTTTATCCGGCGTGGTATCGTCCGGAGTTCTGTTATGACCGGGGGAGGACTGTTCGTCCTCTCTGCCCGTGTTACCCTGTTCGGACGGCTGTTCTGGGATGCGTTCGTCATCTGCCGGCTCGTCCTGCTCTATGGCTGGGTTTTGATCGAGGCGGGGCTTCGCTCGGCGTTTAAGTCGCCGCTTTGAGTGCTTTTCAGAGGGTTTACCCTTCTTTTCGCCCCCTTCTTCCTCATTGTGAGTTTTTTCAGGTGTATCCACCATGAATACGTCATTAAGTGGGGTGGAGGTCCAGTGCCCTATGGGCGCTGGTTCCCGTTCGTCTCCGTCTTCGTCGTCCATACCGTCAAAGTCTTCGGAGCCGAAGTCGAGCATGTCGGTTAAATCGTCGACAGTGGCTATTAAGTGGGTGGTGGGTGGGCTTTGAATTTCTTCGTCGTCCGAATCCCAACCTCGCAGGCCACAGTTCGGCCTGGGCTCTCCTAAAAAAGAGAGAGACTTGAGAGATTTCAGAATATCACCGAAAGGCGAATACTAAAAGGTGTCCGCGGCGGTGAACTCCATTACCGGCGCCCAATCTGATTCGATTGGCAGGGGCGCGGGAGGTTCGGAGTTCGGAGAAGAGTCCGGCGCCTTGGAGTCATGTGCCATGTGGAGTGCGGGGCTTGCGTTTGGCTCAATGGCTTTTAAGATCGCATCCCCCGAGGTGACGTCCAACCGTTCATCCTCAAAGAACGCAGCGGGCTCCGGATCGAGGATCGGGGCCGGAGCGTATGCGGCCTCCAGGACACTGTTCGGAGGCAGAGCTATATCATGCCCCTCGAGATAGTGCGGCGCGCTTGGCTGTGGCTTGAATCCGTCGAAGATCAGGTCTCCGAGGGTATCTGTCGTGTAGTTTAAGCTTCCCCACCTAGCTTGATGGCCAGGGCGTGGCTTTCGATCTGCTCCAGATGGCCAAGCGAGTTGGCCCGCAGAGCGAAGCCGCCGAAGATGAAGATCTGTCCGGGGAGAAAAGTCTCACCTTGGACCTCATCGTTGTTGATGATCAAAGGAGTCATCGGGCCTAAAGGCGACGACACAGAGGAACTCTCAATGAAAGCACCAATGTCGGTGTCAAAACCGGCGGATCTCGGGTAGGGGGTCCCGATCTGTGCGTCAAGGTCGGATGGTAACAGGAGACAAGGGACACTTTATTTTACCCAGGTTCGGGCCCTCTTGATGGAGGTAAAACCCTACTCCTGCTAGATTAATATTGATGATATGGGTAGTACAAGAGTAGATCTACCACGAGATCAAGGAGGCTAAACCCTAGAAGCTAGCCTATGGGTATGATGATGGTTATGTTGTGTTCGTCCTACGGACTACAACCCTCCGGTTTATATAGGCACCGGATAGGGTTAGGGTTACACAGAGTCGGTTACATTGGTAGGAGATCTTGAATATCTGCATGCCTAGCTTGCCTTCTACGCCAAGGAAAGAACCTTCCGGACACGGGACGAAGTTTTCAATCTTGTATCTTCATAGTCCTGGAGTCCGGCTGAAGATATAGTTCGGCTATCCGAACACCCCCTAATCCAGGACTCCCTCACTCCGCTTCTCCCTCTGCCGCTCATTTAGGAGGGCTGGCTTGTTCATCCTCCGGCTCTAGGTCGTGCTGGAGGGGATTGTCATCATCCTCGGCACTGTCCGGAGTACTGTTATCTCCAGTGTCGGTATCATCGCTTTTGCTGTGGCGAGACTTAGAGCAGCGCCACTGACGTCGGCGCTTGGGTTGCTTCTTGGAGGGGTCATCCTCTGCTGTCTTGTCGCCATTGCCTTCTTTGGGTGTATCCACCATATATATATCATATGATGAGGTGGCGATCCAGTGCCCCGTGGGCAGTGGTTCCTGTTCGTCACCATCGTTGTCCATACCATCGATGTCTTCGGAGTCGAAGTCGAGCATGTCGGTTAAATCATCGACGGTGGCTACTAAGTGGGTGGTGGGTAGGGAGTGAATTTCTTCGTCATCTGCATCCCATTCTAGCCGAACATAGTTCGGCCAAGGTTCTCCTGAAAGGGAGAGAGACCTTAACAATTTTAGTACATCGCCGAAGGGCGAGTACTGAAAGATATCCGCGGAGGTGAACTCCATGATCGGCGCTCAATCGGATTCGATAGGCATGGGCGCAGGCAGTTCAGAGTCCGTGGCCGGAGAGGAGTCCATTGGTTCGACGTCACGGCTCTCGTGAGGGGTAAGGTCAGTATTCGGCTCTATCGCCATTGAGGGTGCGGCCTCCAAGGCGGGGTCTATCCGCCCGTCCTTGGATGGCGCAAACTGTTCCGGATTGAAGGCCGAAGTAGTTGCTGGCGTGATTTCCCGAACACTGTCCGACGGCAGAGCTATATCATGCCCGTCGTGATCGTGCGGCACACCTGGCATGGGCCCGAGTCCGTCGAAGATCAAGTCTCTGCGGATATCGGCAGTGTAATTCAAGTTTCCAAACCTGACCTGGTGGCCAGGGGCGTAGCTCTCGATCTGCTCCAGATGGTCAAGCGAGTTGGCCCGCAGTGTGAAGCCGCCGAATACAAAGATCTGTCCGAGGAGAAAGACCTCACCCTGGACCGCATCGTTATCGATGATCGGAGGAGCCATCCAGCTTTGCGGCGACGGCACAGTGGAACTCTCAATAAAAGCACCAATGTCGGTGTCAAAACCGGCGGATCTCGGGTAGGGGATCCCGAACTGTGCGTCTAAGGCGGATGGTAACAGGAGGCAGGGAACACGATGTTTACCCAGGTTCGGGCCCTCTCGATGGAGGTAATACCCTACTTCCTGCTTGATTGATCTTGATGATATGAGTAGTACAAGAGTTGATCTACCACGAGATCGTAGATGCTAAACCCTAGAAACTAGCCTATGGTATGATTGTTGTTGTCCTACGGACTAAACCCTCCGGTTTATATAGACACCGAAGGGGGCTAGGGTTACACAGAGTCGGTTACAAGGGAGGAGATCTTCATATCCGTATCGCCAAGCTTGCCTTCCACGCCAAGGAGAGTCCCATCCGGACACGAGACGAAGTCTTCAATCTTGTATCTTCGTAGTCCAACAGTCCGGCCAAAGGATATAGTCCGGCAGTCCGGATACCCCCTAATCTAGGACTCCCTCAATGGCCTTGCCCCTAGCGCTCCTCGTAAATGAAACATAGACCTTGGGCTTGGCGATAATTGTGTAGCACCGCAACTCAGTCCTTGTCGCATCCTGGATCAAGGCGTCGGTTGGCAGCCCGAGATGCCTCCATGCTTCTTCAATCCTCTGCCTATACTGGAGGAAAGAGCAGAAGATTTTGTGCGGTGGAGGTGCAACCATCGCTAGCAACAGTCGTGTTGGTGGTTGCACATGCGCTTTCTCCTGCCTATATTATCATTGTGACAACGTGTACAACAGCTCTCTTGCAATGTAGTCAGGGGAAGTGTGGAGTCCAAGTCCTGGGACAATGCAATGCAACTCCTGGAACAACGAGGGAACTTTCTATGACAAAATGAGCGATCTAAGGAAGTTCATGAGATAACTCTTGGGCAGGAGGTAATAGATGGGTTTACGGACAATTGATTGTTTATACTACAACTCTTCGCGGGAGGTAAGTGTAGTTTATTTTGTCGCATATGGCTACAACCTGTTCCATTGGATTATTATGTCACTTACTTGCAATGAATTGTGCGTTATTGCAATGTTGTAGACACAACTTGGCAGGTGCATAATTTAAATTATCAACAACATGGTTATGATGACTGGTTGTCACTTGCTTGTTTGAATGTTATAATGTTTAGCTGTCTTGCGAGTAGATTCAAAGTACTCAATTTTTTTCAGCATATTCATTTTCTCTTAGGTACAAAGATGGTACGAGAGTTGCTAGATCGTACCCCAGCCAGTCTTGTGAGTAATGAAGCCCAATCATACTAGATCCTATATTAGCCCCCCCCCCCCCCCCCCGCGTCCCCCGCGTCCCCCTCTCTCAAGGCGATTTCTAGGTCCTTTCACATGTAGGGCCTATTCGGTTTGGAAGATTTTCATAACAAACACATAGGACACAAGGATCCCGGAGGAAAATTTTCTATAGATGCATTCGGTTTGTAGGGAATGTGTACAGGAGTTTCATAGGAATACTACTCATTTCCTGTGTTTTTGAAGGAAATTACACATCCACTCAAAGCTCATTTTGCGCGTACAAACGAGGCGAGTCAATTCCTTAGGATGGCAAGTGCCATCCTATACTGGTCATAATTCCTACGTTATGAAATCCTCCAAACCGAATGAGCCCGTGATGTACAAGAATGTAATTTCATAATGAAATTTAGATGCAACATGTCATGAAAAAATGTTGAAAAAAGAATGATAAAGGTAGTAACAAAATTATTGTAATCCTTATAGTTGTGAGATGTTTTAATCTGGATACGATGTCATACCACAAACTACAGGGAAGTTGTCAAGAAAATAGCAGCACTGCATCTTCATAGCATCAGTACATCATACTTGCACATAGTACTCTGGTTTCACACCAAAAAGGCACTTTGGTGGAGGGGTGCATTGGAGCCCTATATTTTAAATAGTGCCAAAATGATATTATAAAGTTTTAAAAATTTCCAAAAACAATTCCACATGTTCATATGGATGTATGTTACACATGTGCAAATTCTGATGATGAAATAAGTAACCATGTGAGTTACACACAAATGACGAAATCGTGATTTTGGAAAGATGAATAGTGCATGTATTATTCACTATTTAGATGTCGTCATTTTGTCATTTTTACATAGCTCACATGTTTACTTATTTCATCACCAAACTTTACACGGGTGTAATGTCCATCCATATGATCATGTAGAATTCTTTTCAGGATTTTTTAAATTTTAAATGTGATTCTTAAACTATTTAAAATAAAGTCCTCCAATGCACCCATGTTCCAAAAATCCACTCTCAGTTTCACACCACAAAAAGAGGCCAAGACAGCAGTATCATCACATATGATTGTAACATCACATCATAAATGCATCACATCATTGCATATAGAGTTTACATCACAAAAATATGGGTAAAAGCATGATAGCGTGATTCTCGCAGATGATTTGTAGCTTGCGGAAGATGACTCGGCTGGCATTGGATTTGCTTGTAACACTGCCTAACAGTCCTCTGCCTTGTGAACGGTTTCAGAAAATCAAAGATGGCTTACTACATGCATCAGACTGGATACAAGTTTATATTTCTGGACAGTTGGATCAGACTCTGGATGATCATAAGCCAATGGATGTGCTAATCATTAGTTAACAAATGTGACATTCCAGATTAATTTTCTCCATGGTACCATAGCAAGATAATGGGCAGTCAGTGACTTTGATCTCCCACTCCCTCTGGTAGGTGTGCTCTGCTCGCCACACATCATAGGCAGTCAGTGAGCCTTCAATCTTTTCTTCTGGTTTCTTGTCATCTTACACACATGCTACACAATTCTAAGTTCCAACACACACAAGCAAACAATGACACCGATGTCCTCCTGCCGGCTAGAGCTTCCAGTAGACCCCGGCCCGGTGGAGGAGGCCGGCGAGGAGCGCCCAGAGCAGGATCTGCGCGACGAGGACGTAGAGGAGGATGCCCACCCTCTCCGAGTGCCACACCCCGACGAACACGTGCTTCCTCACCCAGTAAACCTGCAGTGGTGACAGAATTTCTCAGCGTGTGCTGAAGCCCGAAGGCGGTCGATCGATGGCAGGTAGGTTCTATGCAGTTACCAGTGTGTTGTTAGGCCCGTCGTAGTACCAGCCGTTGAGGAAGCCCTCGAAGATGCCCGCCGCCGCCATCACGTACACCAGCATCGCGTTCATGCCGACCCACCGCAGCGGCGCGAAGACATAGCGCAGGCGCACGACGTCCACCTGGGGAAACCAGCAGGTTTCAACAATGTTGTCGTCGACGATGCTCAGGATGTCAGCCATGGAAGATCAGAACTCATGGAATGTCATATGGGTATGCCTAACTTATTCTAGGTGGAGTGGAGGGTTTGAATGCTCTATTTTTTTTCTACTGATGTTCAATTGTTCATTCACACACCAATTTAAGAAACAAAACTAGTTTTGTAAAATTGAGAAGCACTTACAAGGAAGTAAAGCATGGAGAAGACGATGCCAGCGGCGCCGGCGGTCACGCAGATGTAGCTGAGCGTGTACAGCTGTTTGTTCAGAGGAATCGCTGCAATGAAATGTGAAAGAGCAAACTTTGTTGAATCGGATTCAGACAGGGAAGGAGTGGAAACATGTATGAGTTGTAACTTTTTTTATGAATGTGTATTGTGTAGTCTGGTTACCATGAGAGAAGTGCAGAATGATTCCGAGGAGGAGGAGAGCTACGCCCATGGTGACCCACTGCTTTAGCCTGTCCATATGACTCTGAAATTTCATGCAGGAACGATAAACATGTCAACAATCAGCATTATCTGTCGTAGTCAGTCCCTACTCTACACCGACAAAAAAAAGGCCTGAAATGTGAGGCAAAATAACCTTCATATGAACAAGCACGTGCCCGTAGTGTACGCCGATGATCGTACTTAACACCGCTGAAGATGAGCTGCAAAAATTATCAAAGAACACTGTTAACAGTGAACTGTATATACATCTGATGATCAGAAACCCCACCATTGACTTGTCACAAAAAATACTACCCTTACCTTAGTAACCCTTCAGGTTCAAATGGCGAAGCGCACCAGGCCGGGGCGTCCCTTTTGAAAGGCCCCTCATAAGGGGAATCATCAGTACAGTCCTGCATAGACCAGTGCATAAGTTGGCGGGTAAGAGTTTGGAAATAACTGCAAAGGACAGCATGAATATTTTGTTATCTGAAAACTGAAAACACACACCCTGTGCCTTCTCCATGCAGGTTTCTGGTACAGGTGATTGATGCCGAGAACTTTACGGTCGATGTAACCTACAGCATTGCAAGGAGGGCTCAGATTTCCCCTTGTGCCACATGTCACCTAAACATTAGGCAACATTGTAAATGAGTTTGAACTATCACAAAAGTACTTTGATTGTACAGCTGCAAAATAATTAACACTAACAGGAAAAAAAACGAGTGATTGATTTGCATACTGGAATCACTTTAGTATCACTGAACTAACATGAAAACCTGATCCTGCTAAAAACTCTCTTTTTTTTGCCAGCAAGCCTACAAAGAACTCAGTTATACAAAGAACTCAGCAAGTTCCTAAAGTTAGTACAAAGTTGAGTCAGTTATTTCGGGACGGAGGGAGTACATTGCTGCTGAGAACTTGAAATGTAGTTTTTCAGTTTGTCACGGCAAGAACTGATGAAGAACAGAAGGAAGCTTGCATACAAACTCTTGTTTTCAGTGGATTGTTACTGAAGAAGGGAGGTACCTATAGGAACTTGTAATTAACTAATTAAGTATGCAATTCAAGGTTGTTTTTATGGATCATAAGAAAAATCGCAAGAAATTCACGAAAAAAAAGGTAAAATGACAGAGTTTGAGTAGTTTCATACTGTCAAAACTTTGCCGTAGTTGGGGCTGTCGACATTTCGCACCGTGAACTCCCAGTCTGGAACGTAAATCCCGTAAACAAGGGACAAGTAGATCAGCAGAATGCAACATGCGACAATCCTTGTAGATAAACAGAAGCCACAATCAGTATGTGAAATCTGCAATGCTTAACAATTCAGATGACATCAAAAAGCATATAAGTACCATTGGGACAGGTACATCCTGAAAACTGAGAAGAAGCCTGAACTTGACTGATCCTGAACCCTCGCGTCTTTTGTTGCGATCTCTATGACTGCGACAACCAAGTATGCAAGGGCAATCCTCTGAAGAAGAAGCAAAGACAAAAATCAGTCCCTAGTAATAATGCATACATCTTTTCAAGTAATATAGGGGAAATATGCGGTGTTCGGTACCTGCAGAATACCGCACCATCTTATGTGCTTCATGTCAACACCATAGGTCAGTTCATCTGGAGCATGGGAGTAACCACCTGCATATGGTGACACATTGCTGATGAGTTAGAATTTCCTCCTTGCAGATAGGGGGGCGGCGCTTCGCGTCGCAGCCAATGTTGAAACACAGAGGCATGTTCATGACAGGGAGATTTAAGGAGTAATTGGGTGTAAACAAATCAGTAAATGTAACCAACCTTGCAGCAAGATCCCCCAGAAGAGCAGCTTCAGTGTTCTTATGACCACCCTCCTGACGGCCCGGCCGCGATCAGGAATCCTCTGCACGTTTGTTCAAACGAGAAGTTCAGTGGAACGAATGCAGTCTGACAAGACAAGGCAGGAACAGTGAAGTATGATTGAGAAGGGACCTTGAGGGAGAGTGGGATGGCCATGCCGACGATGAAGAGGAAGAAGGGCATGACGAAGTCGGCGAGGTTGCAGCCGTGCCACGGTGCGTGCCCGATGACCGGCCACTCGCCGCCGGCGCCGTCCACCAGTATCATCAGCTGCAGCGCAGACACGAAGACGCATGGTTGGAACTTGGATCAGGCAGACACGGAACTTCCCGATAGAGGAGGAATTAAGCAGGCGGTGGGAGGGCCGGGCCACGTACGGCGACGGTGAGGCCACGGAAGACGTCGAGGGAGGCGACCCGCCTGCTCCCCTGTCGAGGCGCCTTCTTGTCGCCGTCGTCGTGGTCATCCGCCGCCTCATGAGCCGGGGAAGGAGCACGGTGCCGTTCAGGGTCCTCCTCGGCGCCCGCGGCCGCGCCATGCCGCTTGGCGACGCTCTGCCCGCCGTCCATCAAGAAAGGAACAAGGACGCGACGCACAAGCAGGGACGACGGACGTGCGTCGCCGCCGCCGCTGCTGCGTGAACGCGGACGGGGACAGGAGATATGGGGAGGAAGAAGATGAGGATTCCGATTCCTGGAAGCAAGCACCACTCTCGCGTGGATCACTCTCTCGCTCACTCACTCGACAGCGACGCATTTGACTCGGAGCAAGCTGAAAGACTGGACGCACACGAAGGGAGCTCTTCTTATCCCTCCTCCTCGTCGTTTTCGATGGAAGCTACGCTACCTTGGACTCTCGGGTCAAAGTTTTTCCCGGCGAGGCAGTGAAAAGCTGCTGAATTTGCTGAGCCACACTTTTTTTCTTGTTTGTAATAATTTATTGGAAACACAAATATTTGAGCCTACTAGAACATGGGCAGATCATGCGAGATAGCATGCATCACTACGAACGAATCGCGGACAGAATCGCGACGATCAATCGAGCAGTTGATTATTGCGCCTGCGCCTGCGGCGGCTGCAACTGCGAGACGATCTTGGCCACGGCCTGCGCCGATATGGGCGACAGGCTCAGCGCGCAGAGGCTCTCCCACGCCGCCGCCACGGCAGACGGCTCTTCCTTCTTCTCTTCTTCCTCGTTCTCCTTCACCTTCACCTCCTCCTGCTCCTTTTGCTCTTTCTCCTCCTGCTCCTTCTCCTCCTGCTTTTGCGCATTCTCCTTCTTCTGCTCCTGCTCCTTTTCTGCGGCCTCCTTCAAGAAGAAGGCGGCGTGCGTGGAGCCGACGATGCTGCGGGCGGCCTCGCGCGCCTCCGGCAGCCGGTCGTTCAGCAGCTCCGCGGCCACCTGCAGCAGCGTCGGCAGCCCGAACTCCTTCATCGTCTCCACGTCCTGCCATTTCGAATTGACGCGGGCAGGGCATGATTAATTCGTGCTTGCCTCAGAAAAACAGAACAGCTGGCTCATGTGGCTGGGCGTAGGTTACGTACCATCCTGGCGGCGCAGTGGGCCATGGCGACGGCGGCCTTGGCGCGGACCCGGAGGTTGGCGTGGTGGACGTACGACTTAAGCTTCCTGAGCAGCGGGAGCGGCGGCATGGATGTGGCCATGGCGCGCATCGCCTTCTCGGCCTCCTCGCACACGAACCGCTTGTCCTGCGACGCCTTGAGCAGCAGCTGCAGCAGCAGCTTGTCGAACGCGTCGGCGGAGGCCGAGGAGATGAGGTTGCCGAAGCCGGCGAAGACGTCCGTGCAGGCCATGACGGAGGTCTTGAGCACCGCGCTGCGCGGGTTCTTCATCGTCTTCACGACCCCCAGCACCACCTTCTCCCTGCCCCATGATTCACCCGCGGACGGATCTCAGGTCAGATCCAGAAAGGAATTCGTCACCAAAACAACAGAGACGACGGAGGGGATCGAAGGAACTCACAGGATTGGGGCGAGGAGGGCGGGGTGGTGGATGGCGAGGCGGCGGGCGTCGTTGAGGGCCTCGCAGACCTTGACCCAGTCCTTGGAGTCGAGCCCCGCCACGAGGCCGGCGGCGCGGGCCTTGGGCGCGTGCACCGGCAGCAGGTCCTCAGAGCGGACGTACTCCACGGCCGGCTCCGCAGCAGCCACCGGAGACGCGGGCTTGGTCGGCGGCGCCGAGTTCTCGTCGTTGCGTTGTTTCTTGCCGTTGCCGCCGCTGCCGGTGGGGGAGCGGGCGGCGGCGACCGCGGGCGCAGTGGGGAGCAGCTTGGCGGCCTTCTTGGGGCGCTGGTCCGCCACGGCGGCCGGCAGCGTGTTGTCCAGCGCGCGGAGGGCCATGGGTGGGACGGATCGATTGCTTGCTGATGGATGGAGATGGAGATTCGGAGGGAGGACAAGAGATTTGGTGGAGGGCTTGCGTTGCGATGTGTGGATGAATTGCGGCGGCGTCGGAGTTTAAAATGTGGAGGAGGGGATGGCTGCAACGGCTATAAAGAGATTGAGATTCGATCTGGCAAGTGAACGTTGGAGGGTTTGCTTCGCGATGCGGGCTTTGATTACCTACCTTTTGTGCCGTTGCCAGACAAAAGCTTCGCCATCGAATTTCGCTCAAGAAAAAATTAGGAAGGAAGTAACTCTTGAGATCTACTGTACATCTAGAGTATCCTAAGAGCATCTCCAACAGTCGCGCTAAGCGCCGCGCGCAAAATACCTGTTTACCGCGCGCGCTACGTCTGGTTTTGCGCGCCCGCCTGCGCTGGCTCCAGCAGAGCGCAAAAATACAGCGCGCGCGACTCGCCGGGCATTTTGCATATATGATATTTTGGACAAAAATGAACATGTGAAATTTGACACAAACAAGTTGATGAATAAAAATTCATGCCCATAAGTTCAAAATCATGCCCACAAGCTCGCCGGCGCTTCGGTAGCCGCCGCGGCCGTCGAACACCCTGCAAGCTTCCTTCCCCTCGCCTTCATGGTGCCGGAGCCGTCCGCCGCCTTATTTTTCTTCGCGGATGTTTTGCCCTTCTTCGTCTGCCCCGCATTGGGGACCTTCTTCGACGGTGCGGCGGCGGCACGGGACGGCGCCGGCGCGACGCCACCCGGCGCCGTGGTCATCCGCGGTGACAAGAAGAGGCTGCGCGCGAGGCCGACGCTCGGCGGAGCTCCGGCGGTGGCGACGCCAGCGCTTCCCGCGCTAGGGTTTCCGGCGGCGGCGGCGGCGGCGCGGGGGGGTCGCGGCTGTACAGCGGGGTGAGCGGGGCGCCGGTGTGCGCGTCCATGGATGGGTGGCAGGGCGCCGGCGCCGGCGCGCGCGGGGCGTAGGACGAGGAGAGGAGAGAGTGCGGCGCGAGCGCTCGAGTGTGCCGCGCGCTGTAGCTGGTACCCGAAATACGCCGCGCGGGTAAGTGTTTTCAACCGCGCGCCCAACCCGTTATAGCGCGCGCGTCGTTTTTGCGCGCCCGCTGGAGCGACCCGCTGCGTTGCGCGCGCGCTAAAACGGCCTAATTTGCGGTGCGGCGCTAGTTTAGCGCGGCTGTTGGAGATGTTCTAAGACAACCACAACTGAGACTTAACGAAGTCTATATTTGTTAAATCTTACATGAAGATCCCTGTAAAATTTTCTTTTTAATATTTTCTTTCATCTTTTCATATGCTCAATCACTTGGCTCGCTAAGTCTCAAAAACCTAGCCACACCCTTATTGAAAAGAAAATTTAAAAGGGAAAAAAATAACAGATGCAACTTCTACTGCCACCATCACGAGATAGCTCTAGAAAGAAAATTGATCACGAGATAACCGGGAGAAACCTCAGAGAATGGTGGGCCACCTGCTGGAGCTGTCATTGCCACCCCTGCCTCACTGCCTCCAAAGGAGACTTCATTTTCAAAAAGAGTGCATGCTCATGTTCTCTGGCAAGAGGAAAAAACTTCTGCATGCCTTCATTTCAAAGAGCTACCTAGTTCTTACACTTAACAAGCCGACATATGCTTACATTAAACCTGACTCCAGCTATCGAAATTTCACATCTCTTCTCAAGACAACTTAAGGTGTCCAGTTCATTGTTCGTTCGTACTAGCTCCAAAACTGCCAGCACCAGCAAAACAAAAACAGATGCATTCTATCTAGATTCGTGTCGGCGTCCTTGTCGGATATCTGTACAAACGGGAAGGCCTCTGTTTAGGGTGCCCTATCTCAAGCAGTGCTCCACCTGGGCATCATCGCGCTGCTCGTCTGGGCCTCCCACCAGGCGCTGAACGCCGACGGCTCCTGGAACTGCCGGTACCCCTCCTGCATGGACCTGCCGTTCCTGACAAGGCCGCGCGCGGCGAACCCCATCAGCTCGGATGCGTCCGTGTGGCGGCTGAACCAGTGCGGAACGCGAGAGATTGGAGAAAAAACGCTCTGTTCCTCCTCGAGGCGCGGCTCGGGCTCTGCCTGCTTTGCTGGAGACACGCTCTGTTCCGCCAGGAGCACTTCGTGCTGGATCTGCTTTGGTGGCTCCTGGGCCGATGAATGCTCGGCTGATGACAGCATGTTCCCTATGCCGAACGATTCCCAGTCGACCTGCTGCCACACCTTGTACCCGTCGTTGACTGTATCATCGGCCACGTGACGGTTTTGGAGCTCGGCCTTCTGCTCTGCTGCCAATCTGTCGACCTCCACCTTGAGTTGCTGCAGCCGCTGCCCGATCCTCTCGGTTACTTTGTCATACAGGTCGCCTCTAGAAATATGTTGGGAGTCGTTACTGTTCTCAGCCATCAGGTCGTCAAAGTTGATTGGGTCACCAACAACCACTATCACCTACAGAATCAGATAAATAGCTCAGTATTCAGCTAAATTCCATGACAATAATAAATACGAGTTGCATATATAGGGGCACACACCCTTTTGCCTGTTCTTGGGATACGTTTCCCAACAGGCATTATGTCCTGCATCCCAGTATGGACAAAGGGGACAACAACCGGCAGGCTGTCAGCATCCATTACCAATCTGGTAAGGACAAGAAAAAGAGCAATTAAACGGGTGCACCTCAACAATGGACAAAAACTACAACAAAGACCGCAAAAACTGATACATATATGCAAAATGCAGGTTTTTTTTTTGCAAAAAAGTAAGTCAAGAGGAGTTCACTAATAATTGCAGATAGCACAGTACAAGGAAATAGTGTTCTAACCTTCCAACACCTCTCTTAGCAGGAGCAATGGTTTTCCCTCCATCCTTTGAACGACTTCCTTCAGGAAATATATGAACCCATCCACCATTATTAAGCTTTGAGAGCGCCATATCCATTCCCTGAACAGCGAAAATAAAGAGTGGTGTTCTGTGAAGAGAAAACTCAAACACATTCAACCATGTACAGGTATACTGCATCCTCTCGATTCATTTCAAAGGTAGAACAAGGAAAGATGATGTGCAGTCTACAATGCTCGGTTAAGACCCTTAGCAGATTGGAGCACTGATCCAAACATACACACTTCTCAAACCTCTTGTGAATTTCTACCAACGATGAGGCACTGCATATTACAGGTAGCTCAAACTTTGTTTTGAATACAAGGATGTAGCATGCTAGTTAAGTTCATGGTCTTAATATAATGATAGGAAGTTTAAGGCAAAGCCCAGCGAGTGTCTCCCAACAATGTGATACTGGTTTAAATGGCATCATTAGTCAACAAGCTAAATATCAATATTTCTCCAAGTATATACCATAAATAAACTGGTTTACCAACATCAAAATTTGCATGGCCAATCTACTGTACACATACTTGAAATAAATAACTTCAGACCCCTACATACAGCAAATGAAATGTATCTCATACCTTTTGGTAGATGCCTTCACCACGGTTAACAGGCAACACTTTAACAGACCTGAAGAACGTGGACAAAACTGGATTTGTAAAGCAACGATCAGTCGCACATAGTGTCCATCTCAGCTTTTGTGCTTCCATCATAACAGATGGTGGCAGAAGGGACGCAATTACAAAAGGGTCATCCATAGCAGCCACGTGATTGCTGACCTAAGATTATGAAAATGACAGAAGCATGGGGTGATTAGAGGAATGCATAGTGGAGAAAAATATGCAGTAAGGAAGAAATGCGCCATGTAAAACTGTAAGTGACTACAGTTTAAAAGTTAGGAGATGCCACAATTCATAAGAGAAAATATGCAGGCCATCGTCTTCTAAAAGGACATATACAACCAATCCACCACTTCAGTACAAGTTGCAGTGACTCGGCCACATAGGCGCATACCGTAAGAAGAGGCTTGTGTTTAGGCCTCTCCATCACTTCAGTATGGGTTGCAGCCATATAAGAGTATGGTTTTATGACTACTTGCTACCTTCAGACGATATGTCATGCAATGCAATAGAGTAATGTTTTGCAACTACTTGGCCACATTGGCACATACCGTTAGAAGAGGTTTGTCTTTAGGCCTCTCTTGCAATGCCTGCTGAAGTTTCTCTGCGCCATAAATCTGCAAAACTTCATAGGTCAGCAGAAGCCCGTGGGCTCAAGTATTTTGGAAAATCAATCACTCTTGAGCTAGAATACCTGGACAGAGTTAAGGCCGTGCATAAAAACATGGCAAGCATTTCCAATGAGAGGAACGGCCAGCGCTTGGAGCGAGCGGAAAATCACGGAGTCTTCGACCCCGTTAACCTCTTTGCCCACTGCATTGATAAAGAGATGCGATTTAGAAACTGGTGCAAAGAGTAAAATCTCTTCTCTTGTTCCCCCTCGTATAATAAGAGAGCCCAATAGAGGACACATAAACCAGGAGCGGCACATCTATAACCTCGTTAGGCTAGAATCAGATTGCTATGCACAGTTACTGCAAAGAATGTACTCCTACCAACAGTGTGACATCAAACAAGCATTCATTTCGCAATGGTTTTTCTGGCATATAGCTATTAATCAGACCAATGGCACCGATGGATAGAATCGTATACCTTTCTTCCTGTAGAACCTCAGGGCGCTGGAGGAGGGCTTCGGGGCCGCGGCGGCGTCGGGGGCCGCGGGGCCCTGCTGCTGCTGGTCGGGCCCCTGCTTGTCCCGGTGCAGGATGGCGCGGAGGCGGTCGGACCACTGGCGCACGGCCTCGGAGGCGGCGCGGCCCTCGGGGCGGCGCCAGAGCCAGCGGCGGTCGACGGGCGCGACGCGGAGGCGGTTGCGGATCTGGGCCCCGACGGCGCGGGCCCCCTCCGCCCACGGCACCCCGCCGCCGGCCGCCATGGAGGGGTTGGCCATCGAGCAGGAATGGGCCTCAGGCTAGGGTTTGCTCGGTCGGGTCGCGAGTGCCGCTCAGCTCGGCTCCGTTCCGATCCGCGCTGATATCAAATCGGCTTTGATGAAAGAAATCAAGCGGAAGAAAGAAGCCGGTCCTGCTCTTGGGGTGGAAGAAAGGAATGTGGTGGTGGGTCCCGGGCCGCAGTGGGCGCGAGGAATGGAGTGGCTGGGGCCCGGTGGCAGCGGGAGAATGGTGGGAGTAGGTTCCGATAAGGACGCCACCTCGGGGAGCGAGTCACGGTCCACGTCATCCGCGATGGGGACGTGGCTGGATGGGGATGGGCCGGTGGTGCCTGCTCCTGCTCGTCTAGAAACTTCTGTTCTTTTCAGCAAAAGAGGGGATCATGTGAAACATTCAGTCAGTCAATTTTGGACGGCAAACATAAGACAGAGCAATGATTCTCTCTAGCTGCTCAATCCCAGTGAGCTGAAACTTTTTCCCATTATGGTCGATGAACTATTTAGGGCCTTTTTGATTCGCACGATTGTAAAAAAACAGGAATAGAAAATGTATGGGTTTGGAGTAGCATATCCACTTTAAATCATATAGGACTAGCAAGAAGTGTTTGATGCCACAGGAATACAAAGAAATTGTAAAAAGGAGGTTGAAGTGGATGTTAGATTTCCTATGAAATATATGACAACCAATCCTATGAATCACAGAACCAACATAGGAAATTTCATAACGAATCAAAGGTGCCCTTATTATTTTTCTCAGATTTTTATGAAACCTTGAATATTTCAGTCGTAATTCGGTCAAAAATGTGGTCAAATTTTAAATTTAAATTCAATACGTGGTCCACTTTGGGGTACCATTGTTGAAGCCGTAGTCGCCACATGGACAAGTGGGCCCTGCCGGTCAGTATTGACAACAAATATCGGTTTTGGGCAGGCCCTACCGGTCAGTTTTAACATAAGAAACCGTGACCAACCAAGAGTAGCCTCTGACGGCATATTTTCATGGAACAATCAATCTAAGCACCCACGCAGTCCGAGACTCGAACCTATTGGGCAGCGCAGAGTCAATTTTAACATGGTCCGCGTGGTAAGCAACCTGAAAAATAATAAGGTCTTGTGACAATCATTAGCCTAGAAATTTGTGGTTTTGCAATAAAAAACTCAAAAGATGAGGGTTTTTTTTTTTTTGCATAAGTTCTCCTGAAGTTTGAGTACTGTGATATTCACTCTTTACTTTGCTCCGAATTCAAGCACAAACCAAGAGACACTAAACTTAAACCACCACACGAGCATGCGCGCACACATACTTGGAGTTCATGTCGAAATTGTGCATTAGTCCATGGCTCGAATAAGCATGTTGCATTTTGACAATATGAAATGCACAAATAAGACAATGAGATGCTGAAATACATGGACACCTGCCTCTCCGGTACACTAACGCCCAATGTCCAACGGAATGAACTATATCATCACCACATCACAGTAAAATTGTCGAATCCATCCACGTAGAATTGCCGAGCCAAAATTTGAACCATATTCTACTGTACAAAACACAATTTAAGTGTGTTTTCGTAGCGATATTGTCCAAATCAAATCAGAATCTGAAGTGACCGTTACAATCTCGTCCTCCACAATGTTTGATGTGCTCAGCAGCCCGCCGAAATTCATGCTGGTGTTATCTGGAGAAAAAGTTCAGCAAGACTATTATTCAGAAAATGTTTTTTTTGGGGGGTAACTTCAACTATCAGATAATAATGTTGACATACAAGAATGAGGTTGCAAGTTAGATGCCTGTACCTAGGTTCCACCGGAGACCGGTGGTGGTGCTGCTACTTGAGGGCGCGCCCATGGGGATCAGTCCGCAATGAGGACCCTCGACCGACCGCTCGATGTGGATCTCGTGACTGTGCGTCTTTGGGAGCAGAAAGATCGAGGAGTCGTCTGACAGGAGGATGATCCTGGTGTTTGAGAAGCGATGCAGTACGTTGATGTTCCCCATCTCGTGATCGAACCTTCCTCCAAGCGCACCGAGGACTAGAATGCAGAGCTGCAGTCAAACAAGACAGAGTAACATCTGTATAAGTGGGTGTTAAGACTGATCTGGAGTAAATACTGAAAACTGATCTGGTGTACATTAGAATTGTCTGGCCTGGGTGGATTTCTGGTGATGAACGATATGCATTTGTTCAAGTCTGTGGTGTCCTGATCATGTGAATCGTCGATTATTTGGGTACCCTGCAATTGATCAAAGAAGGGTGTTGCCAATATATCATTTTGCTGTAAGTAATCAATCGTTCCTGTCCCAGTTTCAAGGCCTCATTGGCTAATCTTAACCCGATAAATCATCTATTATACAGAATACTAATAATGCCCAGCGTTGACATTCATGTTGCCTCTCTCAGAAAGTAGTAAAGCAGGGCAAATCAAATGTACATAAACTTGGTTTACATTTACATTATCCCTGCTGCCACTCCACAACATTTCCAGGAAGAAACTTGAGGTTCACGGCTAGGGGTACAACTGATCATGCCAATTTAATCAACACTGAAATAGTACTTGCATTTACCAGGACAAACATACCAAAAATATTGGTATAGAAACAAAAGCCCACTAAAAAATACAATAAAACAAGGCATCGCTCCTTTCACGGCTAGGGTTACAACTGGCCATGCCAATTTAATCAACACAGAAATAGTACTTGCATTTACCAGGACAAGCATACCAAAAATACTGGTATAGAAACAAAAGCCTACTAAAAATACAGTAAAACAAGGCATCGCTCCCTTCCTGGTTTTCTAGAACAATTGGGACAACTTAATCAATGTAATTATTTCAGCAGTTTGATTTCACACAAGAAAATAGATTTGTTTCCCGCATTGTTGTCAGTAAGAGTCATCTAAACTGGCAGACATGAAGTTCTGATATATTTTCATAGCCCATTGCAGCTAACATCACACAACAGTCCAAAAGAGAATCACAAACATATTCATGTGGACCAAGATGGCCAATAAATGATATCTTTCTGCTTGTTTTTTGCTACGCATGATATCTTTCTCCCTAACATAGTAGAAACTGCCCTGGACAGTTGTTGCATACAATATGATTTTTGGTTCAGCATCTCATTTTCAGCAAGGTATGATAGAAGGAGTTTTAAATTAGTTACCAAACTGGAATAGTATTCCTTCACTTCTGGCCTTACAGAATCCATATCTCCTTCGATTGCATCGGGCTTGTACCTGCAGGAAGGTAAGGACAAATTAATGAATGAAATCGTCACATACAAACAACCAGCAAAGAAATCTGTCTTAAACCTACCTCCCAACTACCAATAAATAGGTTTTTAAAACTCTTCCCAACTACTATTTGGCATGGGCGAACAACTAAATGTGTTCCCTTGATGCAGTATAAACTATTTCAAGTGTGATGCATACTATACCACCGTGATATGGTTTAATCTGCCAAGTCCTCTGGCGGCACCTTAGGTGAACTTAAGAACATTTTTCCTTCATAAACAACTCCTCAGCTTACATAGATAGATGACCCAAGCAGAGTTGAACTTTGTAATATGTTTCAAAAAGAATATCAAATGTCAGCTAAAAAAATCAAATGATGTGTGTTAGCCATTTAAAAATGAGAGAGACTGCAACAAATGCAAAGACCGAAAATTCTTTAGCTGAAGTAGTTGATGCGTCTCGTCTCAAGAAAACTCTGAATTTGTGGTCGAACACATGCAGGCAAGGCATATAAGGGGTAACTTGGAGTTTTTGACTAAACACATACCATACCAACTATAGTACTAGTACAATGTAAGTATTGCTAAAACAAACAAGGCAGATGCTGGGACGCGCCATGCCATAAAATGTATATCACCGAAGGGTCGTCAGAACTGATTGGCATGCCAGCACCGGCATTTGTGCTTGCACGCAACAGCATAGGCAAGGGGAGCATACAACCAGAAGGAATTTTTTTACAGCTATCTCGGACGCATTCCAACAAGCACGTGATGGGCATTGATCCGCGGAGAGGCAGAGTCAACCAGGAACAGGTGGGAGGCGTAGGCACGCAGCT
This sequence comes from Aegilops umbellulata, assembly GCA_032464435.1. Classification (NCBI taxonomy): domain Eukaryota; kingdom Viridiplantae; phylum Streptophyta; class Magnoliopsida; order Poales; family Poaceae; genus Aegilops; species Aegilops umbellulata. Next base: position 516,454,431 of record CP136056.1, read on the forward strand.
ATCAGGGTAAGAAAAAGAAAAAAGAGGAAGAGCAGAGACGACTTTGATCGCTCACCTGAGGCGGACCTCGTCGGGGTCCTCGGCGGGTAGCAGCTCCGGCATGCCGTCGAAGAGCCGGTTGGCGCCGCCGTCCGCGCACACCCGCAGCTGCGCTGCTCACACAACACAACGAGGCGACAGGAACGGTGTCAGTCTTGCACACAATGAAGAGGCGAAGCCATTACAGGACAGTAATGACGCGAGAAGGGGGCGCCTTGGTTGGTTACCTCGGGTCCAGAGCAGGGGCGCGAAGCGCGGGAGGCGCTGGTTGAGGACGACGACGGCGTAGGAGACCGCGCTCTCGGCGTCGGCGTCGGCGTCGGCCGGAGGAGCAGGCGGGGACGGGTACGGGAGGAGGAAGGAGGAGGAGTGGGTCATCGTCGGCAGCAGCGGCATGGCGGGCTGGCGGGCGGTCGCCGTGGAGGTGGCGTGGCGGGGAGGGCGGGGTCGCGGTCGGTGGGGGCTGGAACAGGGGAGAAGAAGAGCGAATAGGATATGCGCGAAACGAAAAGAGGTGGCGTAGGTCGCGTGGACAAAAGGAAGGGTTTTAACGACCGAACACGAACGAGAGATCGATGGTGTGGATGGCGCGTAGCCGGTCCTCTGGACTGGAGCCGACGGAGGTCGTTGGCGGACGGTGGTACTCGTACGACCGGCGGGGCGGCGCTGATCAGCAGCGCCGCAGAAGAGGAATCGGGGATCTTTCTTTCTCGTGAAAGCGAAGGAAGGCAGGCAACCTCAAAAAAAAAAAACTTCAAGGCCAGGCTGGCTGGTCACGGCCCCGTTCCGCAGCTGGGTAGCTCTTGTTTTTTGTCCAATCCTGACCTCTCAAGCCCGGCCTAAAACTGGTAGTTGGTTGAGGAGACCCGTTGGCCGCGTGCCCGCTCTGTTCAAGCGAGGAAGGAAGGAAACGTTGCGACGCGCCGGCCAGCCAACCGAGGCTGACTGACGACAAGGGCGCACGCGTTGGCGTGTGGACCGTACCATACGATAAGTAAAATGCACTTTCAAGTTCTGATGCTCGCACTATTCTTGAATTTATTTCAGGATTTTCGCCGATGCGCTTTCAGTGGAAGGAGATGTTCCCGCCGATGCGCTTTCAGTGGGAGGAGACGTTCCCGCCGATGACGAGACGCCTATGGTGACCTCGTAAATTTCAAGATGCCATGCCGGCGCAGCCTCTCGGAGCTGCTCATAGGGATAGGATGTGCGTGTGTGCGTTCATACGGGTGAGTGTATGCGCGTGTATATGAGCGTTTGCGTCTGTACTGATGTTAAAAAAATAAGTAAAATGCACTCCCAGAGCGTTTACAGCTGGACCTACCTAATCCGGCCCCCTAAACGAACACGGATCCATCTGACAGTGACCGGTAACCCATCAAACATCTACGTCCACAGCAGGATACGTCCTTAGCAAATCCTCCGACCTACCACTCCGCCGCTTCCTCCGCCTGGGTGACCTCAAACTCGCCAGTGCGTCCGCCATGCTGAATCTGGCTTCAGGAACCAGAAGCGCCGGCTGCTAATCCTCATCTTTCTCCTCCTTGATCACACGTTCGACGCCTGCTCCTCCTCCTCCTGCTACTCTGAAGAGTCCGGAGGCATGCCAGTCGGCTGCAAACCGAGCGATGCACCGTGCCCTAATCTCCTCTATGAGTTGCAGCCGGCGCTCCCGAGTGGGCATAGCGTAGGTGGTCATACTCTGTCGGGGCATAGCTACGGACGGCGAGCGAATGGGTGGGTGGCGGCACGGAGGGGAGGGGGAATAGATGCGGCTAGGGCTGGAAGTCGTCATCCGGTTTAAATAGCTGGACTTAGGACCTCGGGTGGCGAGCCGAAGTGACGCCATGAATGCTTCTGCACCGCCTCGGCCGTCAGACCGATGGGTTACCGAGTAGGTCCCTGCGGTTACTCTGACATGGCGGACGCAGCTAGCCACGCCTAGGCCTCCCCATATCCACCTCGGATTTGGGCTGGATACGAGAGGTATCGGTCAGCACGTGTGTTTAGGGCCAAATTAGGAGCCCGTCTAGGTCGGGATTTTTTAACCGGTCGGTGATCGGGACCTCCGCCTGGGCATATAGGGGGGGTTGGGGAGCCCAACTATAGATGCCCTAACATGGTAAAAATGCGGTCAAGTGTGCAATTTACTTTGTAGATAATAATTGGCCTACATTATGTGCTTATTCTTCTTTTCTAGGAAGGATGTGCGGAAATGGAGTATGTGAGCTCACGGGAGCTCGGATGAACAGTAAAATCCAGAAAATAAATAGTTAAAAATAAAAGGTTCTGGTATTTTGGCAAGAAACGTTGGTGTTTTTTCTACGGGCATGCAAATTTTCAGGACGAAATCACATTGGTGAAGGTGTGGGTAAAAAAACAAAATCGATGCTCTAGAAAGAGTATTTGGAAGTGTTTTGGAGCATCAATTTTCTTTTGTCTACACCTCCACAACTGTGATTACATTGCAAAATTTTGCATGGGTGTACAAAAAACATCAATATTTGTTGCCAAAGAATCAGAATTTTGTGAATTGTTTTGCTATTTTTTTTTTGAATTTACTATTCACTCAAGATTCTGTGAGCTCGATCTCACAATAGCACTTTCAGGGATGTGCTTCTTTCTTCTAATGATATATATACACCATAATCTCTTGCAGGGTCTCTTTGGTCCACAGATATTTCAAAACATAGAAATACGAAAAACATAGGGTGGGAGTGGCAATGCCCACTTAATCGTATACAGAATGAGCAAACCATAGGATGGAAATGGCAACGCCCGCTTAAATGCTATAGAATCAGCAAACCATAGGGATTTGGACTGGACGGTGTTTGATGACGCAGGAAAAACAAAGGAACCATACGTTTTGAGTGGATGGAAATTTTCCTTCCACGGCGATTCCAATTCTATGAATCAAAGGAGCCCTTAAAAAGGTAGTAGGTGAGATCTTGTCACGGCGTGTTGTTGATCGATCGAGATGTGGCCGTCCTCTTGACCGGTCAGGGGCAAAGGCTCAAACCACACAGTACGGCGGAGGGTCCAGCGACCAGTGATGCCCTACCACACCAGGTACAGTACTACTTATGTGTTTATACATACGGTCGAGGGCGCACATCATGCGCCCTGCCAACTCTACAACAAGCGACAAGGCACCACATACATTAAACAGGATCGATCAGGCATACATGTACTACTACTACCACTGTCACTCCCGGAATAGATAGACAGGCGGACACCGCTGGTTCATGGATGGTTAATACAGACAGGTTACATACTAACGCTACCTACATACATAAATATTTACATCAGGGATGGATCGGATCACCAATGAGCATGCATCCAAGCAAAGGGACAGCCTTGGCCCTAGATCTCTCTCTGCCGAAGAGCAAACCAGCCGACAAGCGCGATTGCGCACCAAAGTCTCTACATTTCCTACTAGTAACTACAGTACACCCAGGGGCTGTTGCATCAGAAGGGGGGGGGGGGGGTGTGATCAACAATAGCAATAGCAATAGACCATACTTCAGGGGTTGGGTTGTTACTTCTTTGCTGGGACCTAGCCCCCCGCGATACCTCGCCTCAGTCGGCCTTAACACAACCTGCAGAGACCGCCAAGGCCAACATCTGAACGGTCAGTCGCTTCCGGTGGGTGATGCTTGTGATAGCAAACAACAGTATCATGCGACACATGCTTGCGGCTAGTCGGTTTAGGTAAATGAGGGTATTGAATGCTATACATAGCAAACATCATGTAAACGGATTTGATGCACCGAAAACAGTGTCAGATTGACCAGTTGCATGTGATTTTAAAGTACATACCTAGTTGGCTAGAATTTAAGTCGCTTGATGTGGGAAGATGGGCCTTCTCCGTTGTGCCGTCACCATCCAGTGAACCTTCCTCCTTTCTTGGGCCAGATGGTTTCGAGTTCATCTTCTGGACCTCCTCCTTGGTGTAAATGCATATCTTGCGCACTATGCTGCAGAATTCCCTGCTCACAGAATGATGTGGTATTAGCACTAGGAAGGGAAGTTCTGCTAAGCAAGCACCAAGAAAGAGACTCACTCCCATGGATCGTCTCCCACGAGCATCATGTCACCCTCATTGTCAGTATAGACAATCTGCCAATTTTTGTTAGAGGACATCAGTTCGCCATCAAATTCAAACATCTTGTCTAGCTCAGCTGTGAGTTCGTCATAGTCAACGAACTTTGACAGATCCACTGATCTACCAAGTGCAACACCTTGCTTATGAACCTACAAAACCATGGACGATACATATATCATTAGAAAAGAAGGTTATGCGATACGATCCCATGATAATATGTGCATAGGGTTCACATGCATAGATCAAATAGTCTTGCTCATAACAATACAAGCGGACAGAGACATATAATCCCTAATATCAGTCAGCCTGAAACATACACCTACTCAAGCATTTGTTCACATGAGGTCAGAATTCAAATGTTTTCGGCAAACAGATACTCCCTCCGTTCCATAATATAAGAGGTCAAAAACGCTCTTATATTATGGGACGGAGGGAGTATTTAATATTATTAGCAACATCAGGGCAAACAAACATTTCCACAACTAGATAATGAACGGACAATTTATTGTCGACTGATAGCAGAAACTGAACAGAAGTAAGAAAATGCAGCAGAAACATTTTAACATCAAGTAAGACAAGCAGCTGGCATGAACATGAGAGAAAACAAGACTCTACCTTTGTGCAACTCCTTGTGGAAGCACCATGGGACTTGCTTTGGACGTCTTTTGAACTCTGCGGACATTGCTGCGTGTTTTTCTCATTCTCAGTCGTCCCAGCAATGCTTAAGGACACCTCAGGAGAACAATCAGTTTGCAAATGATCTAATGATACAGATGGTTGAGTTTGTAGCACAGGCTCATGCGTTCCAGCCATTGGGGAGTTCAAATGGTTAAAACCAGCACTGGCAGTATCAACTTTAAACCCAAAGATCTTGAAATCACTGCCTTCTGTTGTTTTCTCCAGCTCAATAGGAGCTATTGATGCGTGAGGCCTGATCACTCGTGGCTGTTCTGCCCGGGAGAACTGCGGACTTAACCAATTTGATGGGTGTTCTGTAAATCTGAAGTCTTGTGCTTGATCTCTTGAATTACCGTACGCAGTGCTCGGCCCATTCCAGAAATGCAACTCATTGTTCTCTGTGTGCATCTTTCTACTTGATTCAACAGTCAAGGAAGGTTGCTGATGCATAAATAAGTACGGATCTGCGTATTGACGAGCATAACTGTGGTCCTGAAACTGGTTCTTGAATGAACTAAGACGATTTGGAGCCTCATCAAAGGTTGTCTGCATGAAGAAGCCTAGGGAATCACCAAAAGGTTGAGCACCAGAACTGGCATCCTTAAAGTCAGTTTCACGCCTTCCCAACTGAAACGAATTATGCACAGAGGGCCTCTGCTGAAACGTTAGTGGGTTGTTTTTTCCGATGTTGGGTGGTGGTGGTGGTGACCACATCATAGGCTTCTGAACAGTAGCATCAAAGTCATTAATGTCAGTTAGCTTATTGCTCCTCTGTTCTTGACCTGGCAAGGCAGTGTTATTTTGATTTCGTTGTGCTTGTTCTTGACCTGCAAATGGCAGCAGCATTTCAAGAGTCAGATATGGAACCTATATTTTATTTCACCAGCTTCCAAACAATGATCACCTTCTTTTGTACGAACAGACGATTCAGGAGAAGCTGGAGGAACATTTGGTCTAGATCTTTTGGGCCGAGAAATGGGAAGCGGGTTAACAGGAGGTGATGAAGCAGGCTCTATTTCCCAAGGAGAGACTCTATCCGGCCGTGGAATAGTTGACGACTCATCCCAACGCACCTAAGTAGAAGCAATCGTCGATAAGCATGAGACTCTTCCGACCATATACAAAAAAAGCAGTGATCAATCAGTTACCTTAAGGGATCTCCAGCTTGATTCCGGCCACAATTGATCAAGATTATCACTGCCCACTATAGTCCCAGTAAACCTACATGACAAACGTGACAACAGATTACAAATGATGACCTAGTTCCGTCAGGGGATAATGCAAACAAAACCAACTTTGTAAGGAAAGCAAATACAACAGTTACCTCTGCTCTGGTGCCTCTTCCCCTTCAAACCTCATCTTGAACCTCGTCCCAATAGAATAAATGTTTTTAACAGACTCCATATATTTATCATATGGTATAATGAACTCAGAACGGCTTGTCCTAAAATCGACACGGTAATTAGACAAGGTAAGTACTCAGAACGAGACAGTGAAAACGAATAAATAGATAAAGATAAAGCAGTATGATTGCCAAAGAGATGTTGATATACCTGGGTTTGTAGTAGACAGTGAACATGGTTTTTGTGTTGATAGCATGCCATGCAGTTGCAAGGACTCCAAGGTGCATACTATGACTAGATATGACTGAAGAAGCTATGTTGGAAAGCTGTCTCATAGCCCGCCTCACACCAACACGAAGCTCACCGCTCTCTCCTCTGCATGGAGCAGAACAGAATTAGTAACGAACTGGGAATTGGTATGCTTGGGTTGGGAGAAAGGAAGCAACAACAGACCTGAGGAAAATGAAGGCGTCCCCAGCGACAAGCCTTTTGGAACTGACAAAGACGCTCCAGCCGCTCTGAAGGAGATGCCTCCTAGGTTGCCCTGTTGATTTGCAGTAAGTTGACACAATTATTATTGATTGCTATCAGCATCAACTACAAGATAACCATTCTCCAAATTGTAGACAGGTTTAATATGTATTGCATCGTCGGTCATAACTAAGGTCCTGCAACTAAATGGTCTGCTGAATTGGTCAGCTTCAGATCATACTGGCATATATACATGGTGATGTCAAACGGCTACGGATCACAGTAAGGCAAGGAACGCAAAGTTACCGCGGAAAATGTGGCGGAAGCGCCACTCCATGCCATGCAGATCCTTTGCCACGAGCTCTTGTGTGGGAGGAGACTGCGTCATATCCTGCCAAATAGAAGATCAGGTCAGCGAATGCCAAAAACCGACAGCAAGCCATACACTACGCAGGTTCCTTGGAACTTTAATTGTAGAATGCAGACATACCAGGGGAGGGAGGCACTCATCAGCGTGGCGGCGCAGCACAGAGAAGCCGCCATGTGTGCTGGTGTCAGACGCGGTGAGCGTCTTGCAGAAGGACCTCACCGCCGGCCTGGCAGGCGTGGCGCCTCCTGTTGCAGGGCTCGACTTCTCCGTCGTCGTCGCCTCACTCTGCTGAAAAATACATGCCGCGACGAAATGAACACCCTCGAGCAGAAGAAAAGGGGATCCCCAAAACATTCATTTCGGCCGGAGAGATTGAGGGAAGGGCTTACTTCCGGCTCCGGCATGAGCATGACCTGCGCGTAGACCTCGTCCGTGTCCGCCTCCGCCTGTCAAAAGAAAATCGACAGAAAAAGTGAGCCGACGGAATCGAATTTCGGAGCAGGGCAAGCGGATTAGGAAATTGGGCGGAATTGAGCGCGGGAAGGGGTTGGGAGAGGGTTGTGGAGAGGCGGGCACCTTGAGCTCGACGTTGAGGACGCGGCAGAGCAGCTTGGAGGGCAGATCGTAGAGGCGCATCTGGTTGGCGGCGACCTGGTTCATGGAGGCCTCCACCTGAAAAAAAGCCAAAACCCAAAGCGCAAAAGCGAAATTCAGCGCGCGAACCGCGGAGCAGCGCCCTTCCCGCGCCGAATCGCGGGAGGGGGGATGGGGGGAACAAGGAGGGGGAAGGCGGCGGCGGGCGGACCTGCTCGATGTGGCCCTGCGGGAAGTAGTAGACCATGTCCCCGACGCGCGGCACGGTGACGAGCGGGCCGGCGCAGGCGTGCCAGAGCTCGTCGTACAGCGGATCCCCTGCTCCGCCAGACCCACGAGACATCAGGCGCGAGAAGGAGGAAGAGACTACGGAGCCGGGAAGGGGGGCGAAAGGGGGCCAGATCTGCGGGCGCGTACCTGTGGAGGCGCCCTGCGGGGGCGGGGGCGGCGGCGGCATGGCCGCGGGCGGCATCCGGGGGTCGCGGCAGCGGCGGCGCGGGGGGAAACCCTAGCGCGGGGTCGAGGAGGGAAAGGGGAGGAGTGGGGGGAGGGAGCCGCGGCAGCAGCGGCAGCGTCAGTAGAAGAGAAATGTATGTGGGGGGTGGGGAGGGGGAGGAGGACGGGGGAGGGGGATGGGGGCTGATTAATTTGGTGGTGGTCTCTTGGTAGGGAGTAGGGGAGTGAATCAGACACTGACACGCACACGGAAAGAGGGAGGGCGACGCCGACAGCCGCACGCGCCTCGTGACACACCGCCCCCGACAGCCCCCAAGCCGCGGGGCCCTCCCTGTCCCCCCCATTAGCGCACGGAGTATAATATTTCCGATCGCCTGTCTCTCTCTCCCAATTCACCGCGTACCACATGTTTTTTTTCTTTTCTTTTTGAAGCTGCGTACCACATGGTTGTTCCCCTCGAATTACCTTGTCGTGGTGATTCTTTTTATTTTTCGTTTACTTGGGCAATGGGGTGAACGTCTTGCTACAAGATCTAATTTCTTGGAACTGGGGTTTAGTAGGCGTCGGTCGGGTCATGTGAAGGGCCCTCATCGAGGCCATCCGGTGTGAGAGTCGTGACAATGGGGCGTCTTACGGTTGCGAGAGAGATTCCTCGTTTTTGACATTGTCGTGCCCACTCCCCCCCCCCACCACCGTCCGACGCTTATATTATAGGGAAAAGAATGTATGGGTAAGGGGTTTTGAGATTCAAGGGGTTTCGGTATGTAAGACTGAAATATTCGACTAAGAAGCCAAGATGCTTTCCAGCACTTCGGAGAGAGCTTTTTCATAAAAGTGAGAAAATTTGGGAGCACTTTCAGAGAGTTTGGAGATGAATTTCGAAATGATTGGCCCAACTTTCATAGGTACGATAAAAAAAGCGTAAGAAATAATTCAACAACGTTTTTGAATATCCATCAAATAAAACTTTTGAAGTCTTGGGCCTGACTTTCAGACCATCCTCGAAAGAATTCTGGAAAATTGAAGAACATGACCTTCGAAATTGTTGTGTGGTGAAGACAGCACTCCAAATGGTGCCCCACCTCACTGCCGCCAAATCTGGAAGCCAAATGGACCCCGTGGGTGCTCGAATCCAGCCATAGCCCTCTAGGAGGTGCTAGGATCCAAATTACATGGACAACGCTCCACATGGTGTCCCGCCTTGCCACCTCTGAATTGGCAGCTACATGGACCTTGTCAGTACTCGAATCCGATCGAGCCCTTTCAATGATGCCAAGATACAGATGACTGGCATAGAGTATTGCTTGATAAAATAAGTGCTCCACTTGGTGCCTCACCTTACCACACCAAACCTGGCAACCACCATATGGACCTCAGCGGCGCTCAGATCCAGCCAAAGCCCATCTGCGGTGCTAGGATCCAAATGACATGGAGTATTCCTTGATGAAAGCAATGCTCTAGTTGGTGCCCCACTCGCCACCACTGAATTTGGCAGCAACATAGAGGTCTACGGTGCTCGCATCCATCCAAAGCCCTTCAGCGGTGCTAGGATTCAGATGACATGGAGTATTGCTTGATGAAAGCAGTGCTCCAGTTGGTGTCCCATCTCGCCACCATTGAATTTGGTAGCAGTGGAGAGGTCTACGGTGCTCGGATACATCCAAAGCCCTTTAGCGGTGCTAGGATCCTAATGGCATGGAGTATTGCTTGATGAAAGCAGTGTTCCAGTTGGTGTCCCACCTCGCCACCACTGAATTTGGCAGCAACATAAAGGTCTACGGTGCTAGGATCCATATGACATGGAGTATTGCTTGATGAAAGGAGTGCTCCAGTTGGTGTCCCATCTCGCCACCACTGAATTTGGTAGCAGTGGAGAGGTCTGGTGCTCGGATCCATCCAAAGCCCTTTAGCGGTGCTAGGATCCTGATGGCATGGAGTATTGCTTGATGAAAGCAGTGTTCCAGTTGGTGTCCCACCTCGCCACCACTGAATTTGGCAGCAACATAGAGGTTTATGGTGCTAGGATCCATATGACATGGAGTATTGCTTGATGAAAGCAGTGCTCCAGTTGGTGTCCCATCTCGCCACCACTGAATTTGGTAGCAGTGGAGAGGTCTACGGTGCTCGGATCCATCCAAAGCCCTTTAGCTGTGCTAGGATCCTGATGGCATGGAGTATTGCTTGATGAAAGCAGCGTTCCAGTTGGTGTCCCACCTTGCCACCACTGAATTTGGCAGCAACATAGAGGTCTACGGTGCTAGGATCCATATGACATGTAGTATTGCTTGATGAAAGCAGTGCTCCAGTTGGTGTCCCATCTCGCCACCACTGAATTTGGTAGCAGTGGAGAGGTCTACGGTGCTCGGATCCATCCAAAGCCCTTTAGCTGTGCTAGGATCCTGATGGCATGGAGTATTGCTTGATGAAAGCAGTGTTCCAGTTGGTGTCCCACCTCGCCACCATTGAATTTGGCAGCAACATGGAGGTCTACGGTGCTAGGATCCATATGACATGGAGTATTGCTTGATGAAAGCAGTGCTCCCGTTGGTGTCCCATCTCGCCAGCACTGAATTTGGTAGCAGTGGAGAGGTCTACGGTGCTCGGATCCATCCAAAGCCCTTTAGCGGTGCTAGGATCCCGATGGCATGGAGTATTGCTTGATGAAAGTAGTGTTCCAGTTGGTGTCCCACCTCGCCACCACTGAATTTAGCAGCAACATAGAGGTCTACGGTGCTAGGATCCATATGATATGGAGTATTGCTTGATGAAAGCAGTGCTCCAGTTGGTGTCCCATCTCGCCACCACTGAATTTGGTAGCAGTGGAGAGGTCTATAGTGCTCGGATCCATCCAAAGCCCTTTAGCTATGCTAGGATCCTGATGGCATGGAGTATTGCTTGATGAAAGCAGTGTTCCAGTTGGTGTCCCACCTCGCCACCACTGAATTTGGCAGCAACATAGAGGTCTACGGTGCTAGGATCCATATGACATGGAGTACTGCTTGATGAAAGCAGTGCTCCAGTTGGTGTCCCATCTCGCCACCACTGAATTCAGCAGCAACGGAGAGGTCTACGATGCTCAGATCGATCCAAAGCCCTTCGGCGGTGCTAGGATCTAGATGACATGGAGTATTGCTTGATGAAAGTAGTTCTCCAATTGGTGTCCCACCTTGCCACCACTGAATTTGGCAGCAACAGAGGGGCTACAGTGCTCGCATCCATCCAAAGCCCTTTCGACGGTGCTAGGATCTACATGACATGGCCCCACAATCTGTGATCTGGTCTAGACGAGCCCTTTATACAATGTCGATATTTAAATGACATGGCCCACAATCCGGTGCTCGGGTCCGGCGAGTCCTTTTGACAGGGCCAAGATCCAAATGATGTGGCCCACAACCGATGCTTAGGAATAGGGAGTGTGGGGGCAACTTCAATGGGAACAATGGCATTTCTTGCATCGATGCCAGTGGGCACATGTGCTGCTTGAGAAGAAGAGGGTGGTGTATGGTAACCTTCAAGGTAGAGGGCGATGAAGTTGTGTTGTCTGTGGTTGGGAAAGATACAAGGAGAGAAACTAAGATAGATGGTGAAGTTGCAAGAGTCAAGCGGTGGGAGAAGATAAGAGAAAAGTACGGTGGAGGTGGTCCCTACAATGGTGTGCTCGTTGTGTCTTAGCTGGATGCTGATAAATCCACAAGTATAGGGGATTAATTGTAGCTTTTTCAATAAATAAAAGTGTTGAACTCAATGAGGAGCTAAAGGTAAAAATTTATATTCCCTTTAAGTTCTATCGACCACCAATACAACTCTACGCACACTTAACATTTGCTTTACTTAGAACAAGTATGAAACTAGAAGTACTTTTGTAGGTGTGATGCTACAACTACTTTGCAAGAATAAAACTAGGAGTAGTTTGTGAGATAATAAAAGTTAGTTATTTAGTAGAAACCTTTTTGTAACACAAGAGAAGGATTTTGTCCCTAGGCAATCGATAACTAGACAGATAATCATTATTGCAATTTTATATGAGGAAGAGGCATGAGCTAACATTCTTTCCGTACTTGGATCATACGCACACTGGTACAACGAGGTGCTATACAAACGGTTTTTAACCCCTTTCCGCGACGGTGTTTCGAACCGCCGCCAAGTGAGTGACTGCGGTACGGGGGGTCCTTCCCACACGACCCAGAAACCGTCGGGGATAGGCCCTCCTGGCACACACGCTCGGCAAAATGAGGTCGTGTGCAACGGGCGAGCGATCAAATATGGTTATATGTACAGTTGTGCTAAAAAATACAATTATATAGGCCAAATCATTTTCGCTCGTAAGTACATCCCACACAGTCAGTCCCGGCTAAACGTTTTCCGTTCGTATGTAAATTCCACACAGTCAATCCAAAGAATACGTTTCCGTTAGTATGTACATCCCACACAGTTAATCAAAGAATTACGTTTCCGTTTGTATATACATTCCACACAGTCACTCAAAGGAAAACGTTTCCATTCGCAGGTACATCATACGCAATTTTCCCCATTAAATCGTTTGTGATAGCGTTGCCATTGCACACGATATTAACAATTTTATCGTTTGCGTTATTAAATGCATCACACACGGTGTGTACAAGAAATTGTGTGGCAAATGTTGTCCATCACACACATTTTTATGTGATAAACGTTTGCACAAGGTGTCATAACACAAACAGTTTTTAAGAAGATGTCGTGTGTGATTGTTCATTGTCCTATCTCACCACCATTGAATTTGGCAGCAACGGAGAGGTGTTTTCTCAATAACCATTTGCAATAAAAAAACCTAATGGGCTAATTGGCCTATTATTAATAATTCATTTATTAATATAATTGACATTTCATATTAAGCACACAATATATTTCATTTTCATATTAAGGAAGCATGATTCATAATTGAGATACATCAGAGTACAACATGATATAGCTTCAGCACTCAGCTACCCCATTACACAACTGCACCAGCACCAAGTTTCACATACAACATCTATAACCTTTCGAAATTAGCATCATAGACGGTACATAGACAGATGAACCTCATCTGGAAAACTGCTGAAGCGGAAGGCGAATATTGAGCCTTCATTGATGTTGAAGGTCTTTGCAACTTTAGGCCAGTGCCTGTGGATGATTGACCGTCCATCAGTCGTCCTCTTCAGGAACACTTCAATATTGAACCGTGGGTGTTGTATGAATACCTTCCTCGCCTCCTGACCATATAGGTGGTTTGAGAGGTAATCATTAGTGAACTGCTTTGGAAATGCCTGAAAACAAGGATGTGCATAAATATCTTTTCTAAATTGGAAATGGGGCAAATGAATAAAAAAGGCAAGGTATAATAGTTAGTACCATCCTGCAGTGAACTGATGTCTTGTTCATTGTGCAGACAAAGATCTTGTTGTTTTTTGTCGCTAATTTCTTTATCCTAACAATCTTTCTGAGTTTCTTGACTTGACTGATATCCATGGACAACTCATTTCCCCATATGCAAAAAAAGGTCAACCAGTGGGTCAAAACCTCTAACAGCAGGACTTACATGTGCAAGACTAAATTGTTAAAAACCTAAATATTAGAATGGTTCCTGCAATTGCACAATAATGTGTTATTAGACAAAGGACCATGCATGTGCAAACCTCGATTGTAAACCTGAGTGCCTCCCATTGTTCCCTGCAACACATGTAAGATAGTTAGTGATCAGGTTAAGTGAGGGTTCGCATGCTATCAGTAAAATATGTTGATGAAAAATAAGAACATTGCAGATTCATCAGTTAATTTGAGCCACATGGACAACTCATTTATTCAAACCAAGCATGATTAAGAACTAGGAAATATAGCAACTTTATATGTTTCTCATGTATTAAGTGCAGCCAAATTCGATTTATTCCTCACATGCACAACAATACAAAATTTTACCCACGACAATTGGACATCGCATTGCAGAATTGAACCAAGCAATTAACTAAACACCACAACAAATGAACCAAACATTAACTGAGAACCACATTGCACAATATAACATACTCCTAATAGAAGATCAGATAGTTAACCAAACCAAGCATGCTTAACAACTTGGAAATATAGCAATTGTATTTGTTTCTCATGTATTTAGTACAGCTAAATTCGATTTATTTCTCACATGGTATACAATAATAGAATGCACTCACAACAATTGAACATCGCATTGCAGAATTGAACCAAACAGTTAACTAAACACCACAACAAATGAACCAAACGTTAACTAAGCACCGCATTGTAGAATGTATAACATACTAGAAGATCAGACAGTTAACCAAACCAAGCATGCTTGACAACTAGGAAATATAGCAATTGTATTTGTTTCTCATGTAGTTTGTAAAGATAAATTTGATTTATTTCTCACATGGAGGACAATACAAAATTGCACCCTAAAGAATTGAACATCACATTTGCAGAATTGAATCAAAGAGTTAACTGAAGACGATAATTAATTAACCAAACAGCTAATAAGTGAGCATCACATTGCACGACATATAGAACATATAGACTAGAGCAACAGATTGCATGGTAAAATTAGATAGGATAATTCACTAGAATTTGTTAAGGAAAGGCAGGAGCAACACATGCAATGGGTAAATCGAGCATGCTTAACCGCCGTAGCTAGCAAACTGAACATAGGTCCTTATAGTGAGCTAATAAGACAAGCTACTCCTCATCGTCGGAGATATCGATGATGATTGACTCCTTGGACATGGAAGAGGGAGAGGCCTCCACAACGTGGGTGCCCTCGTCATAGTGGTGAGTTGCCTGAGCCACTCCGGGCACCAACCTGTTGCCTCTCGAGTTGAGGTAAGCACGGGCACGCTGAGAAAATACCACGTAGTATTTGTTGAAGGCACCGATGGTGGCCTCGAGGAAACGCCACGAACTGTAGTTTAATGTAGCCAACCGCATCGCGACATCGACGCACGAGGCGTCTATGGTGGCTTCGATGGCGAGGTGCTCCTCCAATATCTGGGGGCCGGCACGAATGGCAGCCATCGCGACCTCATCCGCGCGTGCGGCCACGATTTGCTTCTCCGCTGCCAAATGCTCCTTGAGCTCCGGGCTATACCGCGTGCACCATGGCTTAGGGCAGCGCTTATTCGGGGGAGGGGTCGGTGATTTGGGTGGAAGGTGTCGCGCCGGCGGTTGGGGCATGTGGGATGTGTAAGGAGGAGGAGGAGGATGGGGGTTGGGTGTGGATTACCTGCCTGGATCGACGAGGCCGAGCAGCATGAAGGAGGGTCGCCGGCGAGGAGGCGGCGCTGCAAGTAAGGAGTGAAGGTTTCAACTTGGAAAGGAAGACGGAAACAGGGGAAATGTGGCTTTTGGTAAGGGGGAGAGGGCGGGGAGGTAGATATTTCCGCAGAAGCCGAAAATTTGGATCGGTGCAGCAAAAAAATTGGTCCGCAAAGTGTCATCAGACACAGTCCCTTATTCAGAACTGTGTACGGTATGTGAATATCACAAACGATTCAAATAGCTTAACCCATGTGTGATGAGTTTGAACGTCAAAATTTTTGGTTCGAATTTCCCTGGTTATAGTGGTCATCCACGTTATTGCATAATTTGGGTACACAAAGGAGACTACAACACAACCACACTTCTTAGCCGAACAAGTTCAGCAATTAAATAGAGCTAGTTGACCTAAACATTACTCTAATAAATTAAAGACCAACGCTCTTAATTAAACAAAACAAAGAGTACTACTACGGCTGGTGCTCGTCGATCTCCGCCGCCTCCTCCATGTCCAGCTCGCGCCTGGCTGTCTCCTGGGAAGGGGATCCATGGCATCCATCACACCATACTCGACAAGCATCTCGCCATCCGCGTCCGCCATCTATTTGGAAAAGGCCGCCACGAGCTAGGTGTGGGCGGCCGTGATCTGGGCTTGGACGGGCTCCGTCGTGGCAAGGTATGCGGAGGAGGAACGGACAGCTGCTTGAATGCTCTCGGCGATTGACAACTCTTCGGCCGTGGGTTGCCGATCGTTGTCGGAGAAGCTTCGTTCGATTTGTGCGGTGACTGCCACAAGCTGGGCGTGGGTGGCCTCGACATGGTCGCGGGCGGCATCAATCAGGACTAAGGTCGTCGCTGTGGAACGGACAACTGTTGTGCCGCTCTCGCCAGTTGCTATCCCCGAGGCAGATGTTGCTACCGCCACCTGAGAAGCAACAACGACCGTTTGGGCTGCCTTGGCCGCCTGGTCGCAGATTACGACCGCGCTCACGAACCTTGTTAGCACGCGCCTAGCGGCTGCGGCCGCGCTCTCGCCGGAGTTGCCCCGATGAGGTGGGTCCACGCCCCCATCTTTCACTGGCGACGATTGAACAATGAAATGATATTTGGAGAGCGAGCTAGTGTGCTTGACACGCCGGTTGTGGACTGTAGCTGACGCACCTTCTCGCATAAGCCATATGCGTACTATACTCCAACGGTGCTTCAAGATATTTTGTGCTGCATCTCACGCGGTTGGTGATAATTAAATGTGTGCGGTCTACTTGATTTTTCGTCTTGATTTGAATTACATAATATGGTCACAGCAGCAAAGGAGGGTGTTTGAATTGCTAGAACTTTTATCTGTAGTGAACATGAAACTATAGGTGTGTCGTGAAAAAAATTGGAATTATTCAGTGTTTGTTTGGACATTTTTATACATTAACTAAGTTTTCTATGCATTTATGTGCATAATTCAAATTTGAACTACAGGCACATGCTTCAGTGCATTTAAATTGGCTGAAAAATCAAATTTGTGTCCTTGGTTGCATGCTTAGGTCTCATGCAAGAAATGGGAATGAATGTCAAACACCTTGCCACCGTCGCTCGGCCTCAAACATTGAGGTACATGGTTTTTAAATTCTAGTAAATCCAAAACTCGTCTGAAATTCATGAAACTTGGCATGCTATCATGAAGCGGCACCAACATGTCGTGGTAAATTTTTTGTCCCATTTGGGGAAGGTTTGGGTATAAGCTTCTCACAAACGAGAGCTTCTCACAACAAAGCCTGGTTGTTTTGGTAGGGAACGTGCCACCTTTGGGGATGAAATGATATCCGTTGCCTCTTATTGCTTTCAAATTTTTTTCTAGTGTCAACATAGAACAACAGGAGTGTTGTGTTAAAATTTGGAATTTTTCGGGGTTTGTTTAGACATTTTTATACATTAACTGGGTTTTCCAGCCATTTTATGTGCATAATTCAAATTTGAACTACATGCACATGCTCCAGTGCATATAAATTGGTTGAAAAATCAAATATGTGTCCTTGGGTGCATGCTTAGGTCACATGTAAGAAATGAGAACGAATGTCAAACACCTTGCCACCGTCGCTCGGCCACAAACATTGAGATACTTTGTTTTTAAATTCTAGTAAATCCAAAACTCGTCTGGAATTCATGAAACTTGGCATGCTATCATGTAGTGGCATCAACATGTTGTGGTATTTTTTTTGTCCCATTTGGGGAAGGTTTGGGTATAAGCTTCTCGCAAATCAGAGCTTCTCACAACAATCATGATGGTTTCTGTAGGGAACATGCCACCTTTGGGGACGAAACGATATCCGTTACCTCTTCTTGCTTTCAAATTTTTTGTAGTGTCAACATAGAACAACATGAGTGTTGTGTCAATTTTTGGGATTTTTTGGGGTTCGCTATGACATTTTTATACATTAATTGCGTTTTCTAGGCATTTTATGTGCATAATTCAAATTTGAACTACATGCACATGCTCCAGTGCAGAAAAATGGGTTGAAAAATCAAATGTCTGTCCTTGGATGCATGCTTAGGTCCCATGCAAGAAATGTGAATGAATTTCAAACACCAGGGCACCGTTGATTGCCGACAAAACGTTGAGATACGTTATTGCTAAATTCTAGGAAATCCAAAACTCGTCTGAAATTCATGAAACTTGGCATGCTATCATGGAATGGCACCCGACATGCTGTGATATTTTATTTTCCATTGAGTGAAGGCACACTCGAATAACAGGCAACAAAGGCATTTTGAAATAAATAGCTGTCACTTTAACATGTCAAACATTTTGTATAATTAAATTGTGTGTGTTGTGTTAACCATTCACGTGACGCCACGCCTCACTTTTTTAATGGCTAGGAGGTGCCGTGCGGACATGTGCTTGACTGAACGGGAGGCGTGAGAGCTGTACTCCAATATGCGGGCTCACTGGGAAGCGTGTGAGCTGTACGCCGCACAGGCTCAAGGGGAAGCGAGCCCTTTGATTTACATGGCCTCCCGCCTTGCTCACATCATCTCCATTAATGGCGCCCAAGCCGTAGTTTAATACGGGCCATTCCCCTCCCGTAGACCTCCACCAACGCCATGGCGCAAAAGGATCATCTGCCACTAGTCTTCCAATTGGGTTTAATAATGTCTCTCAATCATATGGATATAAATTCGAAGTGTGACTGAATGAAAGATATGGTTTAAATGAACTTGCGTCTTTCTCTCTGAATGTATAGACTTATCAAACGGTTTTCTTTAAAAAACGTTGATGGTTTTTAAATATAAAACACTCATTGCAAACATTTTAGTTAGAACACTCGTATGCAAACCGCCAGCTTCCCCAGGAAGCCAAGGGAAAGTGTGCCGAGCAGGATTTGTGCACCTCTTGATCGCAAATGTTTTAGATAGAATACCCATATGTAAACCGACAGCTTCCCCACTAAGCCAAGGGAAAATGTGCCGAGCAGGATTTTGAAACGTCTCCAACGTATCTATAATTTTTGATTGTTCCATGCTGTTTTATTATCAATCTTGGATGTTTTATAATCATTTTATATCATTTTTTGGTACTAAGCTATTGACATAGTGCCAAGTGCCAGTTGTTGTTTCTGCATGTTTTTCACATCGCAGGAAATCAATACCAAACGGAGTCCAAACGCAGCAAAACTTTTTGTGGTTTTTTTTGGACCAGAAGACATCTAGTGGGACAAAGAAGTACCGAAGAGGGAGCCCGAGGTGAGCACAAGACACCAGGGCGCGCCAGGAGGCCCAGGCGCGCTCTGGTGGGTTGTGCCCATCTCGGTGGCCTCCCGCACCGCCTCTTTGCTCTATAAATACCCCAATATTCCAGAAACCCTAGGGGGTCGACGAAATATTCATCCAGCCGCCGCAGAGTCCAGAACCACCAGATCCAATCTAGACACCATCACGGAGGGGTTCACCACTTCCATTGGTGCCTCTCCGATGATGCGTGAGTAGTTCTTTGTAGACCTACGGGTCCGTAGTTAGTAGCTAGATGGCTGCCTCTCTCTCTTTTGATTCTCAATACAATGGTCTCTTGGAGATCCATATGATGTAAGTCCTTTTCGCGGTGTGTTTGTTGGGATCTGATGAACTTCGAGTTTATGATCAGTTATATCTTTTTACATCCATGAAAGTTATTTGAATTTCTTTGATCTCTTATATGTGTGATCTCTTATAGCCTCGTATTTCTTCTCCGGTATTTGGGTTTTTCTTGGCCAACTTGATCTATTTATCTTGCAATGGGAAGAGGTGCCCGGTAGTGGGTTGATGTCTACTACGCAACCTTCTTCTTGTAGACGTTCTTGGGCCTCCAAGTGCACAGGTTTGTAGGACAGTAGCAAATTTTCCTCAAGTGAATGGCCTAAGGTTTATCAATCCATGGGAGGCGTAGGACGAAGATGGTCTCTCTCAAACAACCTTGCAACCAAATAACAAAGAGTCTCTTGTGTCCCAACACACCCAATACAATGGTAAATTGTATAGGTGCACTAGTTCGGCGAAGAGATGGTGATACAAGTGCAATATGGATGGTAGATATAGGTTTTTCTAATATGAAATTATAGAAACAACAAGGTAAAAAGTGAGCGAAAACGGTATTGCAATGCTTTGAAACAAGGCCTAGGGTTCATACTTTCACTAGGGCAAGTTCTCTCAACAATAATAACATAATTGGATCATATAACAATCCCTCAACATGCAACAAAGAGTCACTCCAAAGTCACTAATAGCGGAGAACAAACAAAGAGATTATTGTAGGTTACGAAACCACCTCAAAGTTATCATTTCTGATCGATATATTCAAGAGTCCGTAGTAAAATAACACGAAGCTATTCTTTCCGTTCGATCTATCCTAGAGTTCGTACTAGAATAACACCTTAAGACACAAATCAACCAAAACCCTAATGTCACCTAGATACTCCAATGTCACCTCAAGTATCCGTGGGTATGATTATACGATATGCGTCACACAATCTCAAATTCATCAATTCAACCAACACAAAGAACTTCAAAGAGTTCCCCAAAGTTTCTACCGGAGAGTCAAGACGAAAACGTGTGCCAACCCCTATGCATAAGTTCACAAGGTCACATAACCCACAAGTTGATCACCAAAACATACATCAAGTAGATCACGTGAATATCCCATTGTCACCACAGATAAGCACATGCAAGACATACATCAAGTGTTCTCAAATCCTTAAAGACTCAATCCGATAGGATAACTTCAAAGGGGAAACTCAATCCATTGCAAGAAGATAGAGAGGGAAACATCATAAGATCCAACTATAATAGCAAAGCTCGCGGTACATCAAGATCGTGCCAAATCAAGAACACGAGAGAGAGAGAGAGATCAAACACATACCTACTGGTACATACCCTCAACCCCGAGGGTGAACTACTCCCTCCTCGTCATGGAGAGCGCCGGGATGATGAAGATGGCCACCGGTGATGGATCCCCCCTCCAGCAGGGTGCCGGAACATGGTCCTGATTTGTTTTTGGTGGCTACAGAGGCTTGCGGTGGTGGAACTCCCGATCTAGTTTTATTTTTGGGGGTTTATGTATTTATAGGAATTTTTGGCGTCGGTCTCATGTCAGGGGGGCTCCGAGTCATCCACGAGATAGGGGGACGCGCCCAGGGGGGTAGGGCGCGCCCTCCACCCTCGTGGATGGCTTGGGACTCTTCTGGCCAAACTCTTTTACTCCGGGGGCTTCTTTTGGTCCATAAAAAATCATCAAAAATTGGCATGTCAATTGGACTCCGTTTGGTATTCCATTTCTGTAAAACTCAGAAACAAGGAAGAAACATAAACTGGCACTGGGCTCTAGGTTAATAGGTTAGTCCCAAAAATCATATAAAATAGCATATAAATGCATATAAAACATCCAAGATGGATAATATAATAGGATAGAACAATAAAAAATTATAGATACGTTGGAGACGTATCATGGGTTCGATCTTACGGTGCTTGATCCCAGTGACAGAAAGGGAACCGACATGTATGTATCGTTGCTACTAAGGATAAAAAGATGAGATCTATATCTACCGCTATATAGATAAACGGATTTGTCTACGTCATGTCATCGTTCTTATTGCATTACTCCGTTTTCCCATGAACTTAATACACTAGATGCATGCTAGATAGCGGTCGATGTGTGGAGTAATAGTAGTAGATGCAGGCAGGAGTCGGTCTACTAATGTTGGACGTGATGACTATGTAATGATCATTGCCTGGATATCGTCATAATTATTTGAAGTTCTATCAATTGATCAACAGTAATTTGTCTACCCACCGTTTGCTGTTTTTTCTCGAGAGAAGCCACCAGTGAAACCTACGGCCCCCGGATCTTCTTTCTCACATATTTGCCTTGCGATCTACTTTTCCTTTGCGTTTTTATTCAGATCTATTAAACCAAAAAATACAAAAATACCTTGCTGCACTTTATTTTATTTGCGATCTATTATTTCAATCCAATACAATTTTCTCACGTCTGTTTGCCTATCTTGAGGCGTCGTACCTCGAAAGGGATTGACAACCCCTTTAACACGTCGGGTTGCGAGGTGTTGTTAATTGTGTGCAGGTGCTGCTTACGTTGTGATTGCTTGGTTCTCCTACTGGTTCGATACCTTGGTTTCATAACTGAGGGAAATACCTACCGTTGCTGTGCTACATTATCCTCTCCTCTTGGGGGAAATACCGACGTAGTCCTAGCGACACCATCAAGTAGAATTTTTGGCGCCGTTGCCGGGGAGGATCTTCAACATAACTAGGTTCCTAATCACAAATTTCATCTCCTCGCAATTTACATTATTTGCCATTTGCTTCTCGTTTTCCTCTCCCCCAATTCACAAAAATTTGTTGTTTTATTCACCCTCTTTTTCGTTTGCCTTTTTCTCGTCAGATCTCATGTTTGCTTGTGTTGCCATGTGCCTTCTATTTGCTTGCATCTTCGCTTGCTAAAAATCTATTGATATGGATCCTCATCCACTTGTTAATCTTTTCAAGAGATCCAATTATGATGAACCCATTGCTAGTGAAATGAGTTCACTAGATTATCTTTATGAAGTTTTGCTTGAGATTTATGAATCTGAAAATTATGATGAAGTGTTAAAAGAAGAAAATTCTAAGGTGATTCATGATAGCTCCTTGAATGAAAAGCATGATTGCAATGATGTTATTATAAATTCTATTAATGTCAATTGTGTTAATGATATGCAAAACCCCAAGCTTGGGAATGCTTGTTTTGTCATGTCTACTACTTATTGCAATGATCATGATTGGGGTGATTATGATTCTTATGATCTTGATAGTTTATTTAAGCCTCATGATGAATATGTTTGCAATAATATTGAAAGTGTGTTTGGAAGAGCGTCAACTTTAGGTAAAAGTAATCCCACATATTTGGAGAGTCTTCAATCTCATGAATTTTTTGATGAAAGTGGGCTTGGAGAGGTCATGACTTTATTTGATGTTAATCCCACTATTTTGGAAGAATGTCAACTTTGCATGCATGTGGATTATGTAGAGAAAATTTTATATGATAGCTATATTGTTGAATTTGAGTATGATCCTACATGCAATTATTATGAGAGAGTAAAATATGGTTGTAGAAATTTTTATGTTACTAAATTACCTCTCATTGTGTTGAGATTGTCAATGCTTTATTCCTCTGCTTTGCATATGCTAGATATGTCTTGTCTTGACAATTTGTTTGCTTATAAAATTTATATGCATAGGAAGTATGCTAGACTTAAGTGTGTTTTTCACATGTTTTATGATGCTCTCTTTGTGCTTCAATTTTTATCTTTCATGTGAGCATCAATAAAGTCCTATGCCTAGCTAGGGGCGTAAAACGATAGCGCTTGTTGGGAGGCAACCCAATGAATAACATTATTTTTTTTCTTTTTACTTTTTGTTCTTGTGTGTTCACACAATTATGACTCTGGTATGATTGTGTTTTGTGTGTGTGTTTTTAGTGTTTGTGCCAAGTAAAGCTTTAGGATCTTCTTGGGAGATAGTTGTTTGGTCTTGCTGAAAAAGACAGAAACTTTATGCTCAAGAAAACAATTTTCATAAATCATAGGAAGGAGCTTTTGCCCTGATTCTTTTTGCAGAAGATTAATATACAAATTACCCTGGTCGTCCTATTTTTTTAGAATATTTGGAGTTAGAGAAGTTTTCGAAAGTTCCAGATTACTACAAACTGTTTTGTTTTGACAGATTCTGTTTTCTTTGTGTTGTGTGCTTATTTTGATGGCTCTATGGTTTTCTTTGATGAGTTTTTGCCATATAAAAGTTGGAATACAGTAGATATAATACAAAAATAAAATATGAATTTGTTTGACACAACACTTATAGTAGTGGTTTGCTTTCTTTTACTAACGGATCTCATGAAGGTTTTGTTGAGTTTTGTGTGATTGAAGTTTTCAATTTTTGGTTTATCTTACGATGGATGAAAGAAGGATAGAAGAGCCTAAGCTTGGGGATGCCCCGGCATCCTAAGATATTATCCAAGAATGAGCAACCAACTAAGCTTGGGGATGCCCCCGAGTGGCATCCCCTCTTTCTTCTAACAATCATCGGTATTTTACTCGAGGCTATATTTTTATTCGTCACATGATATGTGTTTTGCTTGGAGCATCTTGTATGATATGTGCCTTTGCTTGTTTTATTTTGTGTTTTAAGTCATCAATCCTTGCTGAACACACCTATTTGAGAGAGCCAAAATTATGTCATGACTTGTTAGAATTGCTCTCTATGCTTCACTTAAATCTTTTATGAGCTAGGACTTGCTCCAGTGCTTCATTCATATCTTTTTGAGCACGGTGTGCTTAGTATTTTTGAAGAAATTCTCTCTTGCTTCACTTAGATTTATTTGAGAGTTAGTTAAATTTTGAAGAAATTCTCTCTTACTTCACTTAAATTATTTTGAGAGAAAGAAAATTTGTTGTGCTCATGATCTTCACTCATACTTGTTTGAGCTTATGAAAATCAACACATGAAAATTAGTATCAAAGTGATAGATATCCAAGAAGGATAAAGTAAAAAAATGTCATGAAGATCATTGGACAAAATAAACTTGATTCTTAGTAATAGTTTTGAGATATGATGATGTGATATGTGAGTTATGTTGATGAGTAATTGTGATCTAGTAAGAATATTAGTGTTAAGGTTTGTGATTCCCTATGCATGCACGAAAGTCAATAAACATGCAATGAAAATTATATCCTACTTGTGGTGCATTATTCGGTGTTACTTATGCTTAATGCTTGCTTTACGAAATTATTCGTTTCTTGGTTGGTCGCTTCTCAATCTTTTCATTTTGCACCAAGTATGACCTCTACTTGTGCATCCAAAATCCTTTAAACCAGTTTTGCCACATGAGTCCACTATATCTACCTATATGTGGTATTCTTTTGCCGTTCTAAGCAAATTTGCATGTGCCATCTCTAATTTTGAAAATAAACTTCTCTTTTGTGTGTTTGTTTCGCTCGCGAAACGGTAACGGGTGGCTAATATTTTCCATGCTGGATGCATTATTCTCACGATGAGTGTTTATCCACTTGTCATTGCACGAGAGTAAGGCAAAGGTTTTAGGGATTCCCAGTCCTGAAATGCAAAAATGAATTTACTTTATGTTGTCAAATAATAAATTCTTTGGAAAGTGTTGGTATGGAAGGCACCCGTGGATACGGCTAGCCATGGAAAGTGAAAGTATGGTGGAAAAAAGAATAAACTTTATTTTCTGTTTGGGAACCGCCTATGGCATATCTAGCATGGAAAGTGTTCGCAACTCTGCGTCGTTTTCGTTGGTGGGATGGATACACCTCCCAAAATGTTTTTATCTCTATTTCGCTTTGAGCTCTGGCGCCTCTACAAATCCCTACTTCCCTCTGCGAAGGGCCTTTCTTTTACTTTATGCAATTTTTACTTTCGAATTTGAGTCTCTATCTTCTCTTATAAAAGCACCAACTAGGAGGCAATATGATCGTGAGTAAGTATTGGGTGTAGCTAATATGCGAGTGTGTTTCATGAATGGATCAATGTTTGAGCATGATGGGCTAGGGATAACTTATTATAGCGTTGATATTTTGAAAGACATGGTTGCTTGTTGATATGCTTGAGTATCTAAATTATTATGTCAAAACTAGACTATTGCTTTGAAGCACACAAAAGTCCAAATGTCCATGCTATAAAGAAAAGAATATGATATGACTTGATAAACAACACTCCACATCAAAAATTCTATTTTTATCACTTACCTACTCGAGGACGAGCAGGAGTTAAGCTTGGGGATGCTGATACGTCTCCAACGTATATATAATCTTTTTGATAGAAAGACTGTAAGGGAACCCCCTACAGTATAATTGGTGCAACAAACCCAAATTGCAAGTACCATGCCTTGAACCTGGGTGGGTGGGAAGGCACCAACCCCTTCCCACCACTAGACTATGCCTTAGTCTGCGTATCTATAATTTTTGATTGTTCCATGTTGTTTTATTATCAATCTTGGATGTTTTATAATCATTTTATAGTCATTTTATATCATTTTTTGTACTAACCTATTGACATAGTGCCAAGTGCCAGTTGCTATTTTCCGGATGTTTTTTACATCGCAGGAAATCAATACCAAACGGAGTCCAAACACAGCGAAACGTTTTGTGGATTTTTTTGGACCAGAAGACATCCAGTGGGCCAAAGAAGTACCGAAGAGGGAGCCCGAGGTGAGCACAAGACACTAGGGCGCGCTAGGAGGCCAAGACGCGCCCTGGTGGGTTGTGCCCACCTCGGTGGCCTCCCGCACTGCCTCTTTGCTCTATAAATACCCCAATATTCTAGAAACCCTATGGGGTCGACGAAATATTCATCCAGCCGCCGCGGAGTCCAGAACCTCTAGATCCAATCTAGACACCATCATGGAGGGGTTCACCACTTCCATTGGTGCCTCTCCGATGATGCGTGAGTAGTTCTTTGTAGACCTACGGGTCCGTAGTTAGTAGCTAGATGGCTACCTCTCTCTCTTTTGATTCTCAATAGAATGGTCTCTTGGAGATCCATATGATGTAAGTCCTTTTTGCGGTGTGTTTGTTGGGATCTGATGAACTTCGAGTTTATGATCAGTTATATCTTTTTATATCCATGAAAGTTATTTGAGTTTCTTTGATCTCTTATATGCGTGATTTCTTATAGCCTCATATTTATTCTCCGATATTTTGGTTTTGTTTGTCCAACTTGATCTATTTATCTTGCAATGGGAAGAGGTGCCCGGTAGTGGGTTCGATCTTACATTGCTTGATCCCAGTGATAGAAAGGGAACCGACACGTATATATCGTTGCTACTAAGGATAAAAAGACGAGATCTATATCTACCGCCATATAGATAAACGGATTTGTCTACATCATGTCATCATTCTTATTGCATTACTCTGTTTTTCCATGAACTTAATACACTAGATGCATGCTGGATAGCGGTCGATGTGTGGAGTAATAGTAGTAGATGCAGGCAGGAGTCGGTCTACTAATTTTGGACGTGATGCTTATGTAATGATCATTACCTGGATATCGTCATTATTATTTGAAGTTCTATCAATTGCTCAACAATAATTAGTCTACCCACCCTTTGCTATTTTTTCTCGAGAGAATCCACTAGTGAAACCTACGACCCCCGGGTCTTCTTTCTCACATATTTGCCTTGCGAATACCTTTCCTTTGCGTTTTTATTGAGATCTATTAAACCAATAAAATACAAAAATACCTTGATGCACTTTATTTTATTTGCGATCTATTATTTCAATCCAATACTATTTTCTCACGTCTGTTTGCCTATCTTGAGGCGCCGCACCCCGAAAGGGATTGACAACACCTTTAGCATGTCGGGTTGCGAGGTGTTGTTATTTGTGTGCAGGTGCTGCTTACGTTGTGATTTCTTGGTTCTCCTACTAGTTCGATACCTTGGTTTCATAACCGAGGGAAATATCTACTGTTGATGTGCTACATCATCCTCTCCTCTTGGGGGAAATACCGAGGTAGTCCTAGCGATACCATCAGATTTGTGCAGCTCTTATTTGCAAACATTTTAGATATAACACCCGTATGCAAAGTGGGAGCTAAGGTCTTCTCCAGTAAGCAAAGGGAAAATTCGCCGCGCAGGATTTGTGCATCTCTTCAACGTAAACGGTTTAGATTGAATACATTATGCAAAGCGAGACTTCGGCGCTAAGCCAAGAGAAAATCTGGCAAGCAGGATTTGTACCTCCCTTCAACTCAAATGGTTTTTTCGGATGACCCGTGTGCAACCGCACGTACAAACAATTTGGTAAGATTTGCATCTCTCATATTGGGCATATTCTATATTACCATTTGTCAAACTGGAAAGATTGACATTTGTTGATCTAGTACCATTGCCATTTGTCAACCTTATAATACTGCTATTTGTCAAAATATGCAGCTAAAAATCGCTAGCACTATATAATTTTTGCAACTAAAAATCAGTAATTAAGCATACATTTCATCCATATATTAGGCAGTCGTTCTTTTATACAAACAGTTCAACTCGACAGCTGAACCGACCATACTTTTCCCCAATTGTTGCCAAGCAAGTACTAAAATTGCTAGTTCAACTATATATACTAGCCAATTTTAAGTACGGTGTATAGTTCCACCACATCTATAGTCAAATGAACTGAACAAAATAGCCCCTAAATACTACTACGGAGGGGCTTTGTACTACTTCCGGCAGCCTCTCCTCTGCCGACGCGCTCTGTAAGAGGCAGAGGAGGACGAGTCCACCGACGAGTTGGACAACTGCAATACGGTGCCTGCCGCTGTTGCACCTTCAGCTACGCTCACCTCGAACGCCCTCTGCCGCTCCAGACGACCCCTCTCGAAGCGGCGAGACTCCTCGTAGATCTCTGATACGTCCATTTTGCATCATGTTTTCCTACTATTATTTATGATGTTTTTATGCATAATAATGCTTTTTTGGAGTAATTTGAATGCCTTTTCTCTCATAATATGCAAGGTACACACAAAGAGGGAGAATTCCGGTAGCTGGAAATCTGGACCTGGAAAAGCTACGTCAGGCCACCTATTCCGCACAACTCCAAACAAGCTGAAACTTTACGGAGAATTTATATGGAATATTTGAGGAATATTGGAGCCAATAAGTACCAGAGGGGCCCAACAGGTGGGCGCAACCCACCTAGGCGCGCCAGGGAGCCCAAGCGTGCCCTGGTGGGTTGTGCTCCCCTCGGCCCACCTCCGGTGCCCATCTTCTGGTATATAAGTCATTTGACCTAGAAAAAAAATAAGGAGACGACTTTCGGGATGGAGCGCCGCCGTCTTGAGGCGGAACTTGGGCAGGAGCACTTTTTCCCTCCGGCGGAGCGATTCCGTCAGGGGAACTTCCCTCTCGGAGGGGGAAATCATCGTCATCATCATCACCAACAACTCTCCCATCTTGGGGAGGGCAATCTCCATCAACATCTTCAACAACACCATCTCCTCTCAAACCCTAGTTCATCTCTTGAGTTCAGTCTTTGTACCAGAACTATAGATTGGTGCTTGTGGGTGATTAGTAGTGTTGATTACATCTTGTAGTTGATTACTATATGGTTTATTTGGTGGAGGATTATATGTTCAGATCCATTATGCTATTTAATACCCCTCTGATATTGAGCATGTTTATCACTTGTGAGTAGTTACTTTTGTTCTTGAGGTCACAGGAGAAATCATGTTGCAAGTAATCATGTGAACTTGGTATGTGTTCGATATTTTGATAGTATGTATGTTGTGATTCCCTTAGTGGTGTCATGTGAACGTCGACTACATGACACTTCACCATATTTGGGCCTAAGGGAATGCCTTGTGGAGTAGTTATTAGATGATGGGTTGCGAGAGTGACAGAAGCTTAAACCCTAGTTTATGCGCTATTTTGTAAGGGACCGATTGGATCCAAAAGTTTAATGCTATGGTTAGAATTTATTATTAATAATTTTCTCGTAGTTGCGGATGCTTGCGAGGGGGTTAATCATAAGTAAGAGCACTACTGCAGGATGCTGCTAACGCGACACTACAATCAGAGACCCTTCGAGAAACTGTGTGTGATGCAATAATCGCAAACACTGCTGTATGAAAACCGTCAGAAATGACGCAAAACGTTTGCGATGGAGGATGCATCAAACACGGTTCAGATTTTAGTTGCGTGTGCGATTCAGGCCACACAGTTAACCCGTTCAAACTGTTTGCGATGAGGCAGAACAAAAGAAACGGCAGCCATATCAATGTGTGTGCGATATACGACATACAGTTCCCTCCGATGAATCATTTGCTATTAGGGAGTGCAACATAAACAATTAGCCAGATCAAAGTGTGTGTGATATAGGGCATACGGTTCACTCGGACGAACTGTTTTCGATTAGCGAACGCAACAGAGACGGTTCAACTTAACAAGATGTGTGTGATACGTGGCAAGCAGCCGAATCGGATGAACTGTTTGCGATGAGAAATTACAACACAGACGGTTAATACAGTTAGTTCATGTGCGATTCTGTGCGTACAAAAAACTTTGCAATATGCAAACTAGTTGCTTGTGGTGGCTAGGAATATCGCACACGATGCGTCTACGAGTACTCGTGTGCGATGATTAGTAAGTTACACATACGTTTCCTTATGTTAACACTTGTGTGATAAATAACACGTGGCACCGGATACGGTGTTCGGGTTGTGTGTGTGCTCCACTTAGTCTTCCCGCACTCCGGCGAATGCTTCCCGCGCTCGACATGGATGAATTTTAAAATCCACGCCTGTTCCCTCACCGGTTTCCCACCACCAGCTAACGGCTTGCTACATATAACCCAGGCGGCAACGCACCGCCATGACACTCTGCGAAGATCTAGTCCTCAACCATCTACCATTAGTTATTCCAAGCATGCCAGGCAACGACCAAAGCTTTGACGTCGACGCCTACCTACGTTATATCTTCGGCGAGGAGAACGAGCCAGAGCAGGTCGGGGATCAAGATCTTCATCGGCCGGTGCAGGCACCATGGCCCATCGGTAGCGATATCGGCGTCACAGTCCTTGGGAGCACAATTGACATATTGCAGAGGAGGTGTGATGAGTAGTTTGCCATCCACCGTGCAAAAGATCCAGAGCTGCTCGGCGGCATGATCGACAACCTACCCGAAGAGCCGCCGTCACTAGTGCTCATCGAGAGCCTGATGCCCCGCAAGGAATGGGCAGAGGACCTCTATGATCCAGTCAAGATAAAGGCAGCCTACGGCTTCATCATTGCCCACGACGACCATGTCAACCTCGATCCCGATGATGTGGTGGCCAGGCTCGAGCGCATCCTTGGCAGAGTTGACGTCCCCGACGAAGTAGAACATCGCCAACATGATATCTTGAGGATGGAGGTGATCGAGGAAATATGCTACCAGGCCAAAGACATGGAAATGGAGCGGTTCCGCGGAGTTGTCATGCACGCGATTGCACGCCGTCAAGCTCTTCTGGAAGAGGCCCAACAGCCCCAAGAGCCTCCCAGCGCCAGCAGCTCCGTAGGCGGTGGCGGATCGGGACACTCGGAGTGAACGGCCGCAAGGGTGCTATGTTGATCATGGAGTCCAAGAAGACCATCGTCGGAAGGCCGCCAGCTCAGCCTTTTAGCTTATATTTTATTATAATTGTATGCATATGTAGGTCATGAGTGTTCTGGGCCTTGCCGCATTTGGCATTTTAAATTATCCTGAATATGTAAGACAATTATTAAGAATTATTAACAGTTTCCATTGTAACTTTGCCTCAACGACGAGCAGAGCACGCGCAGAGATGCCAGAGCGGAGCGCGCCACGGTCGCCTCAACGGCGAGCAACCACGTGGTCAACCTTCTGCCATCAATAAATTTTGACCTTGTTTCTCGTCACATTGTTGATTACAACGCAATAAGTATAATTGCAAATCTGTTACACCTATCAAACTAATATGTGTTCACACTTAGCACCGGGCTGTAAAAACTACCCACTCGAAAATTACTTCACAGTTCCTCTCCTCATCACCCACAAAACTGGTTTTCTCTGTCAAGTCGTTCCGCCATGACCGGCAGGAGGATTTTAGGGTGGACATATAACTAGGCAACAAATACCAAGGCCGCGAAAGCACTAGAGAGGTCCTGCCGCAAAGCCGCAGCCACAGCAGAGATGTCCCGGTGCGCCGCGGAGCCCTCGAACGAGCTCTCATGGGCACGCGAGGGCTCTCACAAGCGCATTCCTGGCTTCGGCCATCGCGACGAACCGGCGTTCCTGAAGTCCTTCGCCGACAATGACGACATTCTCGCTGGCGTCACTACGCAGCAGGAGCTGGTCGACAGCTTGATGAAGCTGCTCAAGATCAGCGATGCCTCGGTTGAAAAGGCGACCGGCCTCGTCGAGCAACTCATGGATGACAATGTGAAGCTCCTCAAGTTGGTCGCCGAGAAGGAGGAGGAGGCCGCCGGCTGGAAGATGCTGCATGAGCAGAGCAGTGCCTCGGAGATGACGCTGAAAGCGGTTGTCGAGGAACTAATCGGTGGCTTGAGAAAGCTCCGGATCGAGCGTGAGCAGGAGGTGGAGGAATCCGTGGCTGCTTTCATGCAAAGTCGTGAGGAATTGAACAAGGAGCTGCAGGATTTCGCCGCCCGGCGATCCATCGACGAGTAGAGATAGTAGCGACCCAGATCATTGTCTGCAATTTCCTTCTTCTCTTGCCCACGTGTCTTCTGAGCTTTGCCGCATGTGGCATTTTAAATTATCCGGAATATGTAAGACAATTATTATGTGTGCCATTGTAAATTTGTGGTCGTATTATCTGTTGCCATTTTATTTGTGGTCGTATTATCCATTGCCCTATGTGGAAATTTAAATTAGGGCGGAATACTAGTTGAAAACACGAACAAAGCAAATGTTGTCATGGGATCACAAGCAAACACCCTCCGTCCAGGTGCTTTAATTAACCCATTAATGGAGAAGTTGTGAGCGAGGCGGGCGGCGGCTGGTGCATGGATGTCAAAGAGCTCGCTTCCCGGTGAGCATGGGCGGCCTTGCTGCTCGCACGTGTCCCATCGAGCCTGCGAGGTGGACAGGATGCACGCGTCCCGTTGAGCCTGCGCGGCGGACTGCTCGCACGCGTCCCGTCGATCCTGCACGGCGGACTTCTCGCGCTCGTCCCGTCTAATCAAACAGCTGCACGCACGCCACCGAGTATGGTTAAATTTCGAGACGATAAATATAATACAACCGTTTGCAATATTAACGTGTCAGCTTTTTGTTTCAAAAAGGACTTCGTTGGCTACTAATGTGTGCGCCTCTTCTCAAACTGGACGATTTTTTTACCACGGCATATATGTGCCATGTCATGAAACCATGCCAAGTTTCATGTTTTTTGGGTGACTTTTTTATTTATTGGGATTTAAAAACCAAGGTTCTCATTGTTTCAAGACGACGACAAGTTTGTAATTCATTCTCATTCCTTAAACGAGACCTAAACAAGCACCCAATGACACATGTACGATTTCCC
The DNA here is from genome assembly GCA_032464435.1 of Aegilops umbellulata. Lineage (NCBI taxonomy): Eukaryota > Viridiplantae > Streptophyta > Magnoliopsida > Poales > Poaceae > Aegilops > Aegilops umbellulata. Next base: position 516,487,329 of record CP136056.1, read on the forward strand.
ACCCATTTTGCTTCACTGGAGCATGTGGTTGTAGTTCAAATTTGAATTATGGACTACATTAAATGCATAGAAAACTTAGTAATTAGTAATATATATACAATGGCCAAATGACCCTGAACAGTTTCAAATTTCAGCCTGACACTCCTGTTATTCTATGTTGCCTGTAGAAAACAAAGTTCAAGGCGAGAAGAGGCACCGATTATCGTTTCGCCCACAAGAGGGGCATGTTTCCCTACCGGAACCATGAGGGTTGCGACAGGCTCCGGTTTGTAAAAGGCTTGTAATATAGCTTCGCCCAAATTGGACAATTATATATACCATGTAGTGACACCATGCCATGTTGAAGGAAATATGCCCTAGAGGCAATAATAAAGTTATTATTTATTTCCTTATTTAATGATAAATGTTTGTTAGTCATGCTAGAATTGTATTAACCGGAAACATAATACATGTGTGAATACATAGACAAACAGAGTGTCACTAGTATGCCTCTACTTGACTAGCTCGTTGATCAAAGATGGTTAAGTTTTCTAACCATAGACACGAGTTGTCATTTGATTAACGGGACCACACCATTAGGAGAATGATGTGATTGACTTGACCCATTTCGTTAGCTTAGCACTTGATCGTTTAGTATGTTGCTACTGCTTTCTTCATGACTTATACATGTTCCTATAACTATGAGATTATGCAACTCCCATTTACCGGAGGAACACTTTGTGTGCTACCAAACGTCACAACATAACTGGGTGATTATAAAGGTGCTCTACAAGTGTCTCCGGAGGTACTTGTTGGGTTGGCGTATTTCGAGATTAGGATTTGTCACTTCGATTGTCGGAGAGGTATCTCTAGGCCCACTCGGTAATGCACATCACTTAAGCCTTGCAAGCATTGCAACTAATGAGTTAGTTGCGGAATGATGTATTAGGAATGAGTAAGGAGACTTGTCGGTAACGAGATTGAACTAGGTATTGAGATACCGACGATCGAATCTCGGGCAAGTAACATACCGATGACAAAGGAACAACATATGTTGTTATGCGGTCTGACCGATAAAGATCTTCGTAGAATATGTGGGAGCCAATATGAGCATCCAGGTTCCGCTATTGGTTATTGACCAGAGACGTGTCTCGGTCATGTCTACATAGTTCTCGAACCCGTAGGGTCTGCACGCTTAAAGTTTCAATGACGGTTATATTATGAGTTTATGTGTTTTGATGTACCGAAGGAGTTCGGAGTCCGGGATGATATTGGGGACATGACGAGGAGTCTCGAAATGGTCGAGACGTAAAGATCGATATATTGGACGACTATATTCAGACACCGGAAAGGTTCCGAGTGATTCGGGTATTTTTGGGAGTACCGGGGAGTTACGGGAATTCGTATTGGGCCTTAATGGGCCATACGAGAAAGAGAGAAAGGCCTCAAAGGGTGGCCGCACCCCTCCCCATGGGCTGGTCCGTATTGGACTAGCGAGGGGGGGCGCCCCCTTCCTTCCTTCTCCTTTTCCCTTCCCTTTCCTTCCCTCCTACTCCTACTACTTGGAAGGGCTCCTAGTTCTACTAGGAAAGGGGGAATCCTATTCCCGGTGGGAGTATGACTCCCATAGGGCGCGCCATAGAGAGGGCTGCCCCTCCCCCTCCTCCACTCCTTTATATACGGGGGCAGGGGGCACCCCATAGACACAACAATTGATCTGTTTGATATTTTAGCCCTGTGCGGTGCCCCCTCCACCATAGTCCACCTCGATAATACTGTAGCGGTGCTTAGGCGAAGCCCTGCGTCGGTAGAACATTAACATCGTCACCATGCCATCGTGCTGAAGAAACTCTCCCTCAACACTCGGCTGGATCAGAGTTCGAGGGACGTCATCGGGCTGAACATGTGCTGAACTCGGAGGTGCCATGCGTTCGGTACTTGATCGGTCGGATCGTGAAGACGTACGACTACATCAACCACGTTGTGCTAATGCTTTCGCTTTCGGTCTACGAGGGTACGTAGACAACACTCTCCACTCTCGTTGCTATGCATCACCATTATCTTGCGTGTGCGTAGGAAATTTTTTAAATTACTACGTTCCCCAACAGTGGTATCAGAGCCAGGTTTTATGCGTAGATGTCATATGCACGAGTAGAACACAAGTGAGTTGTGGGCGATATAAGTCATATTGCTTACCAGCATGTCATACTTTGATTCGGCGCTATTGTTGGATGAAGCGGCCTGGACCGACATTACGCGTACGCTTACGCGAGACTGGTTCTACCGACGTGCTTTGCACACATGTGGCTGACGGGTGTCAGTTTCTCCAACTTTAGTTGAACCGAGCGTGGCTACGCCCGGTCCTTGCGAAGGTTAAAACAACACCAACTTGACAAACTATCGTTGTGGTTTTGATGCGTAGGTAAGAATGGTTCTTGCTAAGCCTAGTAACAGCCACGTAAAACTTGCAACAACAAAGTAGAGGACGTCTAACTTGTTTTTGCAGAGCATGTTGTGATGTGATATGGTCAAGACGTGATGAGATATAAGTTGTTGTATGAGATGATCATGTTTTGTTGAAGTTATCGGCAACTGGCAGAAGCCTTATGGTTGTCTCTTTATTGCATAAGATGCAAGCGCCAAATAATTGCTTTACTTTATCGCTATGCGATAGCAAGAGTTGCAAGAGCAATAGTTGGCAAGACGACCATGTGACGACACATTGATATAGATCAAGATGATGGAGATCATGGTGTCATGCCGGTGACGATGGAAATCATGACGATGCTTTGGAGATAGAGATCAAAGGCACAAGATGATGATGGCCATATCATGTCACTTATTTTGATTGCATATGATGTTTATCTTTTATGCATCTTATCTTGCTTTGATTGACGGTAGCATTATAAGATGATCTCTCACTAAATTATCAAGGTATAAGTGTTCTCCCTGAGTATGCACCATTTGGAAAGTTCTTCGTGCTGAGACACCATGTGATGATCGGGTGTGATAGGCTCTACGTTCAAATACAACGGGTGCAAAACAGTTGCACACGCGAAATACTCAGGTTAAACTTGACGAGCCTAGCATATAACAGATATGGCCTCGGAACACTGAGACCGAAAGGTCGAGCGTGAATCATATAGTAGATATAATCAACATAGTGATGTTCACCATTGAAAACTACTCCATCTCACGTGATGATCGGACATGGTTTAGTTGATTTGGATCACGTGATCATTTAGATGACTAGAGGGATGTCTATCTAAGTGGGAGTTCTTAAGTAATATGATTAATTGAACTTTAATTTATCATGAACTTAGTCCTGGTAGTATTAGCATATCTATGTTGTAGATCAATAGCTCGCGTTTAGCTCCCTGTTTTATTTTCGATATGTTCCTAGAGAAAACTGAGTTGAAAGATGTTAGTAGCAATGATGCGGATTGGATCCGTGATCTGAGGACTATCCTCATTGCTGCACAGAAGAATTATGTCCTTGATGCACCGCTAGGTGACAGACCTATTGCAGGAGCAGATGCAGACGTTATGAACGTTTGGCTAGCTCAATATGATGACTACTTGATAGTTTTAGTGCACCATGCTTAATAGCTTAGAATCGGGACTTCAAAGACGTTTTGAACGTCATGGACCATATGAGATGTTCCAGGAGTTGAAGTTAATATTTCAAGCAAATACCCGAGTTGAGAGATATGAAGTCTCCAACAAGTTCTATAGCTAAAAGATGGAGGAGAATAACTAAAGCAGTGAGCATGTGCTCAGATTGTCTAGGTACTACAATCGCTTGAATCAAGTGGGAGTTAATCTTCCAGATAAAATAGTGATTGACAGAATTCTTTAGTCATTATCACCAAGTTACTAGAACTTCGTGATGAACTATAATAATCAAGGGATAACGAAAATGATTCCCAAGCTCTTCGTGATGCTGAAATCGACGAAGGTAGAAATCAAGAAAAACATCAAGTGTTGATGGTTGACGAGACCACTAGTTTCAAGAAAAGGGCAAAGGGAAGAAGGGGAACTTCAAGAAGAACGACAAGCAAGTTGCTGCTCAAGTGAAGAAGCCCAAGTCTGGACCTAAGCCTGAGACTAAGTGCTTCTACTGCAAAGGGACTGGTCACTGTAAGCGGAACTGCCCCAAGTATTTGGCGGATAAGAAGGATGGCAAAGTGAACAAAGATATATTGGATATACATGTTATTCATGTGTACTTTACTAGTGTTTATAGCAACCCCTCAGTATTTGATACTAGTACAATTGCTAAGATTAGTAACTCAAAACAGGAGTTGCAGAATAAACAGAAACTAGTTAAGGGTGAAGTGACGATGTGTGTTGGAAGTAGTTCCAAGATTGATATGATCATCATTGCACACTCCCTATACTTTCGGGATTAGTGTTGAACCTAAATAAGTGTTATTTGGTGTTTACGTTGAGCATGAATATGATTTGATCATGTTTATTGCAATATGGTTATTCATTTAAGTTAGAGAACAATTGTTGTTCTGTTTACATGAATAGAACCTTCTATGGTCATACACACCAATGAAAATGGTTTGTTGGATCTCGATCGTAGTGATACACATACTCATAATATTGAAGCCAAAAAGATGCAAAGTTAATAATGATAGTGCAACTTATTTGTGGCACCGCCGTTTAGGTCATATTGGTGTAAAATGCATGAAGAAACTCCATGCTGATGGGCTTTTGGAATCACTTGATTATGAATCACTTGATGCTTGCGAACCATGCCTCTTGGGCAAGATGACTAAAACGCTGTTCTCCGGAACAACGGAGCAAGCAACAGATTTGTTGGAAATCATACATACTGATGTATGTGGTCCGATGAGTGTTGAGGCTCGCGGCGGGTATCATTATTTTCTGACATTCACAGATGATTTTAGCAGATATGGGTATACCTACTTGATGAAACATAAAGTCTGAAATATTTGAAAAGTTCATATAATTTCAGAGTGAAGTGGAAAATCATCGTAACAAGAAAATAAATTTTCTACGATCTGATCGTGGAGGAGAATATTTGAGTTATGAGTTTGATCTTCAATTAAAACAATGTGGAATAGTTTCACAAACTCATGCCACCTGGAACACCACAGCGTAATGGTGTGTCCGAATGTCATAACCGTACTTTATTGGATATAGTGCAATCTATGATGTCTCTTACCGATTTACCACTATCGTTTTGGGTTTATGCATTAGAGACAGCTGCATTCACATTAAAAAGGGCACCATCTAAATCCGTTGAGACGACACCGTATAAACTATGGTGTAGCTAGAAACCTAAGCTGTCGGATCTTAAAGTTTGCGGCGGCATTGCTTATGTGAAAAAGTTTCAAACTGATAAGCTCGAACCCAAATTGGAGAAGTGCATCTTCATAGGATACCCAAACGAAATTGTTGGGTACACCTTCTATCACAGATCCGGAGGCAAATTCGTTGTTGAAAATGGATCCTTTCTAGAGAAGGAGTTTCTCTCGAAAGAAGTGAGTGGGAGGAAAGTAGAACTTGATGAGGTAACTGTACCTGATCCCTTATTGGAAAGTAGTTCATCACAGAAATCTGTTCCTGTGACTCCTACACCAATTAGTGAGGAAGCTAATGATGATGATCATGTAACTTCAGATCAAGTTACTACTGAACCTCGTAGGTCAACCAGAGTAAGATCCGCACCAGAGTAGTACGGTAATCCTGTTCTGGAGGTCATGTTACTTGACCATGACAAACCTACGAACTATGAGGAAGCGATGATGAGCCCAGATTCCGCAAAATGGCTTGAGGCCATGAAATCTAAGAAGGGATCCATGTATGAGAACAAAGTATGGACTTTGATTGACTTGCCCAATGATCGGCGAGCCATTGAGATTAAATGGATCTTCAAGAGGAAGACGAATGCTGATAGTAGTGTTACTATCTACAAGCTAGAATTGTCGCAAAAGGTTTTCGATAAGTTCAAGGTGTTGACTACGATGAGAGTATCTCACTCGTATCTATGCTTAAGTCTGTCTGAATCATGTTAGTAATTGCCACATTTTATGAAATCTGGCAAATGGATAAACAAAACTGCATTCCTTAATGGATTTATTAAAGAAGAGTTGTATATGATGCAACCAGAAGGTTTTGTCAAATCTAAAAGGTGCTAACAAAATATGCAAGCTCCAACGATCCATCTATGGACTGGTACAAGCATCTCGGAGTTGGAATATACGCTTTGATAAGTTGATCAAAGCATATAGTTTTATACAGACTTGCGGTGAAGCCTGTATTTATAAGAAAGTGAGTGGGAGCACTACATCATTTCTGATAAGTATATGTGAATGACATATTGTTGATCGGAAATAATGTAGAATTATTCTGCAAAGCATAAAGGAGTGTTTGAGAGGAATTTTTCAAAGAAATACCTCGGTGAAGCTGCTTACATATTGAGCATCAAGATCTATAGAGATAGATCAAGAGGCTTGATAAGTTCTTTCAATGAGTACATACCTTGACAAGATTTTGAAGTAGTTCAAAATGGAACAGTCAAAGAAAGAGTTCTTGCCTGTGTTACAAGGTGTGAAATTGAGTAAGACTCAAAGCCCAACCACGGTAGAAGATAGAAAGAGAATGAAAGTCATTCCCTATACCTCAGCCATATGTTCTATAAAGTATGCCATGCTATGTACCAGATCTATTGTATACCCTACACTGAGTTAAGCAAGGGAGTACAATAGTGATCTAGGAGTAGATCACTGAACAGTGGTCAAAATTATCCTTAGTGGAATAAGGAAATATTTCTCGGTTATGGAGGTGACAAAAGGTTCGTCGTAAAGAGTTACGTCGATGCAAGTTTTGACACAGATCTGGATGACTCTAAGTTTCGATCTAGATACATATTGAAAGTGGGAGCAATTAGCTAGAGTAGCTCCGTGCAGAGCATTGTTGACATAGAAATTTGCAAAATACATACGGATCTGAATATGGCAGTCCCGTTGACTGAACTTCTCTCACAAGCAAAACATGATCACACCTTAGTACTCTTTGGGTGTTAATCACATAGTGATGTGAACTAGATTATTGACTCTAGTAAACCCTTTGGGTGTTGGTCACATGACGATGTGAACTATGGGTATTAATCACATGGTGATGTGAACTATTGATGTTAAATCACATGGCGATGTGATCTAGATTATTGACTCTAGTGCAAGCGGGAGACTGAAGGAAATATGCCCTAGAGGCAATAATAAAGTTAGTATTTATTTCCTTATTTCATGATAAATGTTTATTATTCATGCTAGAATTGTATTAACCGGAAACATAATACATGTGTGAATACATAGACAAACAGAGTGTCACTAGTATGCCTCTACTTGACTAGCTCGTTGATCAAAGATGGTTAAGTTTCCTAACCATAGACATGAGTTGTCATTTGATTAACGGGATCACATCATTAGGAGAATGATGTGATTGACTTGACCCATTCCGTTAGCTTAGCACTTGATCGTTTAGTATGTTGCTATTGCTTGCTTCATGACTTATACATGTTCCTATAACTATGAGATTATGCAACTCCCGTTTACCGGAGGAACACTTTGTGTGCTACCAAACATCACAACACAACTGGGTGATTATAAAGGTGCTCTACAGGTGTCTCCGAAGCACTAGTAGAAAAGGAGGCAACGGTTCAGGCCGGGGCAGCCCATTAGTCCTGGTTCAGTCTAGAACCGGGACCAATGGGGGCATTGGTCCCGGTTCGTGAGCCCAGGGGGCCGTCCGGGCCACGTGGGCCATTGGTCCCGGTTCGTCTGGACCTTTGGGTCCCGGTTGGTGGGACGAACCGGGACCAATGGGCCTGGCTCCTGGCCCACCACCATTGGTCCCGGTTGGTGGCATGAACCGGGACCAAAGGCTCCCCTTTAGTCCCGGTTCATGCAACGAACCGGGACCAATAGTGCTGCCTATATATACCCTCGCCCGCGAGCAGAGCACTCCAGTGCTCTGTTTTCCTGGGCCGGCGAGGGGAGGTGTTTGTGGTGCTCTAGCTCACCTCCTATGCACATGAGGTGTTCGATGAAATGCCTGAGCCACACTAGTTAAGCTTTCTCCTCTCGAAGCTCAACCTCAAAGCTCCATTTTCCTCAAGATTTTGTCTAGATTTAGCGGTCCGTCACGCCCCACCCCCGTCTTCACCGCCGTCGATCACCCGCGCCGATCTCATCACCGACACCACCGTGGTGAGCCTCTTGTTCTTATCTTCTTTCTGAAAGGAAAAATATTGTTACTTGTATGTTTAGATAGATACTTGTATCATTTTCTTACTTTTATTATTGCATCTTATATAGTGCGATGGTTTTGGTATCCGCCCCCGTCGGCCCTCGTTCTGTCTATGATTCGGATGTGGTATATACATTAATCTTTATAACTATTGGTTCATTTATTGTTTATGAAAATTATGCGGACCAACGTGACATAGATTTTATTTGTCTAGGATGTATGTGAACCGGAAATTCCAACCGACCCTATTGTCGAGAGGTTAAATTTAGTTGAAGAAGAAAACAATTTGTTGAAGGAAAAAATAAAAAAAATTGAGGAGGAGAAGATGATATTGGAGTTGCATGTTGTGGATGTCATCGATGATCACAAGATCAAGATGGATGCAATGCGCTTGAAGATTAGAAAGATTAGAAAATATGCCATTCATACCGAGGCTTGGTATCATTATGCCATTGGATCAATTGTTACCTTGGTTGCGATTATGATCGCCTTTGTTTTCGCATTAAAATGTTTTACATAGTTTCAATGCATGGTTTAATTAATTAGATGCTCTGGAGAGCTATATGTTGTTAGATGAGAACTATGTATGTACTTTGCTTTTAATGCATGTCATGATGAACTTCTATTAATTTGGACACTTAATTATATATAATGCATGCAGATGAACCGGCAATGGATGTACGGCGACAGACACACCTCCGAGTACATTAAGGGCGTGCATGAGTTTCTCGATGCGGCTGAGGCAAACAAGCAGAATGATTTTATGTGTTGTCCATGCCCTGATTGTGGGAATACGAAGTCTTACTCTGACCGGAAAATCCTTCACACCCACCTGCTTTACAAGGGTTTCATGCCACATTATAATGTTTGGACGAGGCACGGAGAAATAGGGGTTATGATGGAAGACGACGACGAAGAAGAGTACGATGACAACTACGTGCCCCCTGAATACCGTGTTGCTGCAATGGGGGGAGCTGGTGAAGATCAAGAGGAACCAGACGATGTGCCCAATGATGCTGCAACGGGTGAAGGTGCTGAAGATCAAGAGGAACCAGACGATGTGCCCGATGATGATGATCTCCGCCGGGTCATTGTCGATGCAAGGACGCAATGCGAAAGTCAAAAGGAGAAGCTGAAGTTCGATCGCATGTTAGAGGATCACAAAAAAGGGTTGTACCCCAATTGCGAAGATGGCAACACAAAGCTCGGTACCGTACTGGAATTCCTGCAGTGGAAGGCAGAGAATGCTGTGCCTGACAAAGGATTTGAGATGCTAGTGAAAATATTGAAGAAGAAGCTTCCAAAGGATAACGAATTGCCCGACAGTACATACGCAACAAACAAGGTCGTATGCCCTCTAGGATTGGAGGTGGGGAAGATACATGCATGTCCTAATGACTGCATCCTATACCGCGGTGCATACAAGGATCTGAACGCATGCACGGTATGCGGTGCATTGCGGTATAAGATCAGACGAGATGACCCTGGTGATGTTCACGGCGAGCCCCGCAGGAAGAGGGTTCCTGCGAAGGTGATGTGGTATGCTCCTATAATACCATGGTTGAAACGTCTGTTCAGAAACGGAAAGCATGCCAAGTCGATGCGATGGCACAGTGAGGACCGTAAGAAAGACGGGAAGTTGAGAGCACCCGCTGACGGGTCGCAGTGGAGAAAAATCATGAGAAAGTACTGGGATGAGTTTGCAAAGGACCCAAGGAACGTATGGTTTGCTTTAAGCGCGGATGGCATTAATCCTTTTGGGGAGCAGAGCAGCAATCACATCACCTGGCCGGTCACTCTATGTATGTATAACCTTCCTCCTTGGATGTGCATGAAGCGGAATTTCATTATGATGCCAATTCTCATCCAAGGCCCTAAGCAACCTGGCAACGACATTGATGTGTACCTAAGGCCATTAGTTGAAGAACTTTTACCGCTGTGGAATGGAAACGGTGTACGTACGTGGGATGAGCATGGACAGGAAGAATTTAACCTAAAGGCGTTGCTGTTCGTGACCATCAACGATTGGCCCGCTCTCAGTAACCTTTCAGGACAGACAAACAAAGGATACCACACATGCACACACTGTTTAGATGACACTGAAAGTATATACCTGGACAAATGCAGGAAGAATGTGTACCTGGGCCATCGTCGATTTCTTCTGACCAATCATCAATGTCGAAAGAAAGGCAAGCATTTCAAAGGCGAGGCAGATCACCGGAAGAAGCCCGCCATGCGTACCGGTGATCACGTACTTGCTATGGTCAATGATTTACACGTAATCTTTGGAAAGGGTCCCGGCGCAGTAGCTGTTCCTAATGACGCCGAGGGACACGCACCCATGTGGAAGAAGAAATCTATATTTTGGGACCTACCCTACTGGAAAGACCTAGAGGTCCGCTCTTCAATCAATGTGATGCACGTGACGAAGAACCTTTGCGTGAACCTGCTAGGCTTCTTGGGCGTGTATGGAAAGACAAAAGATACACCTGAGGCACGGGAGGACCTGCAATGTTTGCACGAAAAAGACGGCATGCCTCAGAAGCAGTATGAAGGTCCTGCCAGCTACGCTCTTATGAAAGATGAGAAAGAAATCTTCTTTGAATGCCTGCTCAGTATGAAGGTCCCGACTGGCTTCTCGTCGAATATAAAGGGAATAATAAATATCCCAAAGAAAAAGTTCCAGAACCTAAAGTCTCATGACTGCCATGTGATTATGACGCAACTGCTTCCGGTTGCATTGAGGGGGCTTCTACCGGAAAACGTCCGATTAGCCATTGTGAAGCTATGTGCATTTCTCAATGCAATCTCTCAGAAGGTGATCGATCTAGAAATGGTACCAAGGCTAAGGTGTGATGTGGCGCAATGTCTTGTCAGTTTCGAGCTGGTGTTCCCACCATCCTTCTTCAATATCATGACGCATGTCCTAGTTCATCTAGTCGACGAGATTGTCGTTCTGGGGCCCGTATTTCTACACAATATGTTCCCCTTTGAGAGGTTCATGGGAGTCCTAAAGAAATATGTCTGTAACTGCGCTAGGCCAGAAGGAAGCATCTCCATGGGCCATCAAACAGAGGATGTCATCGGGTTTTGTGTTGACTTCATTCCTGGCCTTAAGAAGATAGGTCTCCCTAAATCGCGGTATGAGGGGAGACTGACTGGAAAAGGCACGCTAGGAGCGGACTCAATAATATGCAGGGACGGGCATTCTTGGTCTCAAGCACACTACACAGTTCTACAGAACTCTACCTTGGTGACCCCGTATGTCGATGAACACAAGAACAGTCTACGCTCCAAACACCCGGAGCTGTGCGACGACTGGATTACATGTGAACACATTAGGACTTTCAGCAGTTGGTTGGAAGCACGTCTCAGAGGTGACAACACTGTTTGTGATGAGTTGTACTTGTTGTCCAGGGGACCATCTTTGACTGTATTGATTTACAAAGGATACGAGATAAATGGGAATACATTTTACACGATTGACCAAGATCAAAAGAGCACCAACCAAAACAGCGGTGTCCGCTTTGATGCAACAACCGAGAAGGGAAAGGACACATATTATGGTTACATAGTGGACATATGGGAACTTGACTACGGACAAGATTTTAAGGTCCAATCTGTCAGGAGGCGGGGTACATGTAGACCCACAGTACGGAATGACAACAGTGGATCTGAAAAATCTTGGGTACACTAACGAACCGTCCTAGCTAATGATGTGGCACAGGTTATCTATGTGAAGGACATGTCTACCAGACCGAGAAAAAGAAAAGATAAGGAAACGAATACATCATACGATGAGCCAAAGCGCCACATAGTTCTTTCAGGAAAAAGGGATATCCTGGGAGTGGAGGGTAAGACAGACATGTCTGAAGATTATGAAAGGTTTCATGAAATTCCTCCCTTCAATGTCAAGGCTGACCCAAGCATCCTGATAAACGATGAAGATTATCCATGGTTACGGCGCAATAAGCAAATGACAAAAGCGAAGAAAAAGTGAAGACTTTCTCCCACAAGTATTATGATGATACCATGCCAAATTTGTAACAGACGAGCATGCTATGCCAACTTTTTCAGAGTTCATTTGAAAACTATGAATTTAGGTCGAATTTTCTCTATAGGTGCATCTATGTTCATTTTTTAGTAAAGTTAATCACAAACTTGTGATTCACACAAATTTCAAAGAATTCAAATTTTAACTATTCAAATTTGAGTTTATAATTTTTCTAAAACTAATGGCACTAACAGAAAGTTTATAATTTTGCTGACCTAAAAGCAAAAAGAATAAAAAAAGCAAAAAACAAAAGAAAAATGCCTATAATATTTGTTATGACTAACTAAAATTACCAAATTGATTATAATGATAAAACACAGTAATATTAAATAGCAGGAAAAACAATGACTCAAAAATCAATTTTTATTGTAAAGTTATTCATAAACTAGTGACATAAAATAAAAAAGAAATCACTACAAAACTATAAGTATTTAGTTCTAAGTAGAAATGAAAAAAATAGCAAAAAAAAATGCCACCAACTGGGCCACCACGGCCTGAATACGACTAGAAACCCAACCATGGGCCAGGATTCAGGCCCGCAGCAGGCCCAGTAGGCCCACAGGCATTGCAGTGACAGATTAGGCCTGAAAGCCTGCAGTTGAGAGGAGCTCGAGAGGGTGGGCGCAGCAGCGCTTATAAACCACTCCCGAGCCCTCTCAACTAGCGAGGTGGGACTAAACTTTTGGGTGCGGGGCAGCACAAGGACATTGGTCCCGGTTGGTGGGACGAACCGGGACCAAAGGGGTGCATTGGTACCGGTTCGTGGCACCAACCGGGACCAATGCCCCTCTTTAGTCCCGGTTGGTGCCACCAACCGGGACCAAAGGCTGCCGCTTCCCGCCCTTTGGGCTGCTGAAAAGAGGCCTTTGGTCCCGGTTGGTGGCACCAACCGGGACTAAAGAGGGGCATTGGTCCCGGTTGGTGCCACGAACCGGGACGAAAGGCCTGGGTATATAAGTAGTACTTAGGAAAATTTGGCGAACTCATCGCCAGTTGCCCCCCGGCCTGCCCGACGACGCCGAGCACATCGGCGCCGCCAGGCTGCCCCGACGCCGTCCGCTGCCCCTGCCATCGCCGCCAACCGCGCCGTCGCCGTCGCCCGTGCCTCGTCGTCGCCGTCGCCGTCGCCGACGTCGTCCCCGAGCCCGCGCACCCCTGCCCTCGCCCCCGAGCGTGCACGCCTCCGCCATCCCCTTCCTCGTCGCCGACGCCACCTCACGGTGAGCGCCGCCCCGTTCCCCTGCTCCTTCCCCTGTACTGGTCTCCGACGCCGCTGCGCGCCCCTGCCCTTCGCTGCCGCACCGCCCCTACCCTTAATTTTTTAGTTTAATTTTTTTGTGCATGTATATTGTATATGTGTATGTATAATGTATATGTGTATGTGTATGTATATGTGTATGTATATGTCTATGTATAATGTATATGTGTACGTATATGTGTATGTGGTTAGTTTAATTTTTTTTGTTCATAGAAATTTTGTTCATATATATATATATAAAGTTTTTTGTTCATAGAAAGTTTTTTGTTCATATATAGAAAGTTAGAAGAACATGAATATGCTAAAATTTAGAAGAAAAAGAAGGATAGGAAAGAAGAAAATAAGAAGGGGAAGAAAGAAGAAGAGGAGAGGAAAAAGAGGAGAAATAAATAAGAAGAGGAAAAAAAGAAGAAAAAGAAGAGGAGAAGAAGAAAGGAATAGAGGAGAAGAAGAAAAAAATAGAAATTTCTATTTTTTTCTTCTTCTCCTCTATTTCTTTCTTCTTCTCCTTTTTCTTCTTCTTTTTCTCTTCGATCTTCTCCTCTATTCCTTTCTTCTTCTCCTCTCTATATATTCCCTCTCCCGATAACTTCAACACGAGGGGGGTCGATATACCCCTCGGATAACTTTGACATGAGGGGCGGTCGATATATATACCCCCTCTCGACTGTGATAATAACTTATACCGCGGGAGCACCCCCCGACCCTCTCGCTCGACCAAAACTCTCGAGGACACCCAAACCCTAGAAAAAAACGATGTCGGTCTCCTACCCCCTCCCGCCGTGCCCCTACCCGACAAACTCTCTCGAGGCCACCCCAAACCCTTGAAGCGTTGTCGAGGCCACCCCAAACCCTAGAGAAGCAGCGTCGAGGCCACTAATTAATATATATGATTCCTTACTATGATTAGCTTGCTAGTTCTACGTTTGCCACTAATATATCCATTTGTCATGTTTGAATAATAATTGCCATGTTGTAAATATTTGTAGAAACTATGGACACCACCCGAGATGAAGCAAACGAAGCGATGTCGAGGGACATAATCGCAGAACGAAGTGATGCCGTCTCGTTGTATCTCAACGACACCGATGGTACTCTGGAAGAAGAAGCTGGCTCTGGTGATGACGTAATGCCGGTGCAAGAAGAAGAACGTGAGGACGGCTCCGGTGACCCAATGCTGGTGCAAGAAGGAGACCGTGATGACGGCTCTGGTGACCGAACCGAGTCCGGCCAGGTATATATATTAGTTAAGCCTGTGCTGACTAGCTAATTGATGCATTCATTGTTTTGGTATGTACACATATTAATTAAGTCTTTGCTCTTTTTTCTAGCCCTCCGGATCGAGCACAACTGAGGTAAAGAGACAAGGCCCGAGGAAAAAGTTGAGCTCGGATGAAAGGTTTGAGATCATAGCAATCGCGCCCGACGGCCAACCTATTAAACCCAACCGAACAAAGAAGGCATTTGTTGCTCAGTGCGGGTTTCTGGTTAGGGACAAGATCCCGATCAGCATCCACCAATGGTTCAAGCCGGCTAAAGAAGACCCTGAGGTGTCTTACGTCAATGATATGCAGAAAAATGATCTTTGGACTGAGCTGAAGACAAATTTCACCCTACCGACAGAGGATGATCCGGAGAAGCCAGTTGAGCAATTAATCAAGTCTTTTGCTCTTAAGAAGATGGCAGACCTATTCAGGAGGTGGAAGAATGACCTGAATAGGTTTGTCGAGAAAAAAGAGACACCAGAATTCAAGGGCATATATGAGAAGATCAGAGATGACTGGCCTGCATTTGTGGCCTACAAGACATCGGAAAAGAGTAAGCAGATGTCGGCGGCAAACAAGAAAAATGCTGCGAAGAAGAAGCTTCACCATCGCACGGGGTTAGGTGGCTACCTCGTAGCCCGTCCTAAGTGGGCCAAGGCTGAGAATGATCTTCTTGCAAAAGGGATCGAACCAGAGACAATGAGCTGGCCAGACCGTTGCCGGACTTGGTTCTTCGGGGCTGGCGGAACCTTGGACCCTGTAACAGGGAAGTGCATTTGGATGGATGAGCAACTTGACATACCCTTGAAGAAGCTTCGGTACTATATCGCTGCAGCGCAGAAAGGGACGTTCCTTCCAGATAGAGAGAACGACGAGCTCACAAAGGCCCTCGGAAATCCTGAGCACCCTGGACGGACACGAGGCACGCCAGGCTCCATTCCGTGGAAGGCTGGGTTTCCGGACGCAGGCGGTTACAAAAGCCAGGAGAGGAGGAAGAAAGTGCAGCAGTCCGAACTGCATGCGCTTAAAGAAAGGGTACTCGGGATAGAGGAACGAGAAGCAAATCGCAGCAAACGAACTGCCGAAGCTTCCCCTGAAGCTACCCCGCCATCTCAGCGGAGAAGCAGCGTGGCTTCCACCAAGCTGCTTCAGCCGGAGCTTGTCTTGATGGCTCCTGCCAGTTATCCCGTGGATGCTATCACGGAGGCTCAAAATTTCCACCTTATGACGCAATTGATGAATATGAAGGTCAAGGCGGCTGTTGGCTCTGTTTTTCCTAATGAACCCGACACAACTTTTCACTGCCAGCCGATTCCAGAAGGATATGCTAAGGTGATGGTGGATGAAATAACGGAGGGATTTGAGGACCTCCCGCTTGATCACCCTACCGGAGAAGGGGAGACTCGGCTGGGTTCTGCTCTGAAGACTCCATGCCTATGGCGGAAAGAGCTCATCAAGCTTCCAAACTGGACGGCTCCACCTCCTCCTCCTCCTCCGGCGAGTCAGGGCACTCCGCCTCCTCCACCGCCTCCTCCTCCGGCGAGTGACGATCAGGGCCCTCGGCCGGCTCCTTTTCCGGCGCGTGGCGGCACTCCGCCTCCTTCCCCGCCTGCGCCGGCGCGCCCGAGCAGCCAGCCTACTCCTTATCCGCCTCGTCAGCAAGGGCGGAAGAGACCCGCCGCCGCTCCAGCAGCTGCTCCGGCGCATCGTAGTCCTTCTCCTCCACCTCGTAAGCAAGTCAAGAAGACTTCCGCTCCGTCTGCTCTGCCGGTGTCTAGCAGTACAGCCAGAGGCGGGAGAAAATACAAATTCGGTCCTTCTCTGAAGACTCCAGAGAAGTTACCATACGAGATGAGCCCGGAGGAGAACGCGAGGATCGCGCGAACCGAGAAGGATGACTGGTTTCAAGGGTTGAAAGCACAGAGACATCCACCTCCGAAGGAGAAGGTAGATTCGGTGAAAGTGAAGCGCACTCTGGCTGCCCTGGCAAAACCACCCAAGTCTCCGCCGAAAGGCAACTATGAGCGCATTATTGCAAAGACATGGGCCGAAGCGTCGCGGTCGGGAAGTACAGTCAGTGATAAAAGGCTGAAAGAACGACGAGTAGCTGGGAAACAAATTGCCCAGCTCGGCGAATAAGCAAAGCAATCATGCCCCCCGCTCAAGGTGCCTAGCGTCGATCCGAGGATGGCGCCCGGTTATACCAATCTTGACGATTACCTGCCCGACGATGTAGATTATGATTTCCTGGACGTGCAGATACACAGATACGAGTACGGGAAGCCTCTCGTCAAAGATGAAAGATCTCTAACAACGATGATGCGAAGATTGCATGATTGGTACATGAAAACCTGCAGAGAGTCTGGGGGGAGGAATACTTTGTATATGAGAGTTAAACCGGAGCATGACCTCGTTGGAATTGAACTGATGCATGTTCCATTTGAGGAGTTCTATCAGTTTTTCAATCAGTTGGCCCTCGATAAAGCAACGGTCACCTGCTACTGTCTGTAAGTACTACTACTTCTGTCATTAAGTCTCTCTATATAGCTCAGCTCTTTCATTGCATGTATTTATAATTATCCTCACTATATTATGCAGATTGAAGATCGCCGAATTGAAGAAAAGAAAAATCGGTGATATTGAGTTCATTAACACAAATCTCATAGATGCAGTTGAGGTTAAAGATCATGCCGCAGAAACCGAGGCCAACTTGCTACGATCATTCAAAATAAATGAACACAAAGATATAATACTTTTTCCTTACAACTTCAAGTGAGTGTTGTCTTGTGCATATTCGGTTTCCCTTATATATTAGTCCAGATTATAGTAATGTAATTGATGAGTTATGCATGCATGCGCAGTTTCCACTATATTCTCCTGGAGATTAGGCTTGAGAAGGGAGTAGTAACTGTCTTGGACTCGAGACGAAAAGATCCCCAGGAGTATGCGGACATGACTGAAATCCTCAAGAAGTAAGTTAAATCGATCATTATCCACCATATCAGCAAATTTGTTCATTTCCTGATATCAAGTAATTGTTTCCTTTTGTCTGGCAGTGTTTGGAGAAAATTCAGCACAAAATCCCCGGGACTCCCGAAGGAGCTGGAATTTAGATACCCGAAAGTAAGTACTATAGTACCATGTTCCGTGCGTCTCCTAGCTATTGATTAAAGCGCTAGTTTCATCAATACCATTTGGCATTCTTGCTTATCTGTTTGATTGACCTCTATTTCTTGTAAAGTGGTTGTGGCAGGAACAAGGGAATGATTTCTGTGGATACTACGTCTGCGAGTCCATCCGCCACACGACCTGTGAGCGGGGCGGGTACTCTGAGAAACAATATGAAGTGCGTAAGAAATAATATTCACAATTTTTGTTTATTACCATCATTTGTGTTGAGTTTCATTCATTCATATATATGTTTCATTTATTAACATTCACAATGTATGCATTGACCCCCTTCTTCAAATGTATGTATTGACCCCCTTCTTCAAATTAGATGTTTCGGTAGCGGGATGAACTCCTAGAACCAGATCGCATGCGAGCAATTCAAGAGGAATTGGCGGCATTCTTTCTTGACCACGTGACCGCTGAAGACGGACAACACTATGTGGACCATGCGTCCATAATTTAAGAGATTATATTTGTAAAAGATAATTATTGTATATATGTAGCCGGTAGTGTCGGACGATAGATATACGAGAACTTGTTGTTCGACCAATCTCTCGGAGAAGGAGAGGTGGTCGATATCACTTCTCTCTGTATGCATATATGTTCATGACGATCTTCTGTTTCCTTCATTTGCTTACTAGCTAGTTAGCGTGCCTAGTCCTCTCTATATGTAGGTCATAGTACGTCGCGTCGACCAAGCACGGACATAAGAGAGGACACTTCTCTCTATTAATTAGCTATCTAACACAATATATGAAATACCTAAATTAACCCCCCAAAACCCCCAAACCCCCCCCTTTAAAAAAAAACCAAAAACCCCAGCCACAGAAATGCTGAGCGTGGAGGTCTATTGGTCCCGGTTGGTGCCACCAACCGGGACCAAAGGCCCTTCTGCCTGGGCTCGGCGCGCAGGCCACGTGGAGGCCCATCTGTCCCGGTTCTGGTTTGAACCGGGACTAAAGGGTGAGGGTATTAGTAACGACCCTTTTGTCCCGGTTCGGGAACCGGGACTAAAGGCCCTTACGAACCGGGACAAAAGGCCGGTTTTCTACTAGTGAAGGTACTTGTTGGGTTGGCGTATTCGAGATTAGGATTTTTCACTCCGATTATCGGAGAGGTATCTCTGGGCCCACTCGGTAATGCACATCACTTAAGCCTTGCAAGCATTGCAACTAATGAGTTAGTTGCGGAATGATGTATTACAGTACGAGTAAAGAGACTTGCCGGTAACAAGATTGAACTAGGTATTGGGATACCAACGATCGAATCTCGGGCAAGTAACATACCGATGACAAAGGGAACAACGTATGTTGTTATGCGGTCTGACCGATAAAGATCTTCGTAGAATATGTGGGAGCCAATATGAGCATCCAGGTTCCGCTATTGGTTATTGACCGGAGACGTGTCTCGGTCATGTATACATAATTCTCGAACCCGTAGGGTCCACACGCTTAAAGTTTCAACGACGGTTATATTATGAGTTTATGTGTTTTGACATACCGAAGGAGTTTGGAGTCCCGGATGAGATCCGGGACATGACGAGGAGTCTTGAAATGGTCGAGACGTAAAGATCGATATATTGGACGACTATATTCAGACATCGGAAAGGTTCCGAGTGATTCAGGTATTTTCGGGAGTACCAGGGAGTTACGGGAATTCGTATTGGGCCTTAATGGGCCATACGGGAAAGGAGAGAAAGGCCTCAAAGGGTGGCCGCATCCCTCCCCATGGGCTGGTCCGAATTGGACTAGGGAGGGGGGGGGGCTTCCTTCCTTCTCCTTTTCCCTTCCCTTTCCTTCCCTCCTACTCCTACTACTTGGAAGGGCTCCTAGTTCTACTAGGAAAGGGGGAATCCTACTCCCGGTGGGAGTAGGACTCCCATAGGGCGCGCCATAGAGAGGGCCGGCCCTCCCCCTCCTCCACTCCTTTATATACGGGGGCAGGGGGCATCCCATAGACACAACAATTGATCTATTTGATATTTTAGCCGTGTGCGGTGCCCCCCTCCACCATAGTCCACCACGATAATACTGTAGCGGTGCTTAGGCGAAGCCCTGCTTTGGTAGAACATCAAGATCGTCACCACGCCGTCGTGTTGACAAAACTCTCCCTCAACACTCGGCTGGATCGGAGTTCGAGGGACGTCATCGGGCTGAACGTGTGCTGAACTCGGAGGTGCCGTGCGTTCGGTACTTGATCGGTCGGATCGTGAAGACGTACGACTACATCAACCGTGTTGTGCTAACGCTTACGCTTTTGTTCTACGAGGGTACGTAGACAACACTCTCCCCTCTTGTTGCTATGCATCACCATGATCTTGCGTGTGCGTAGGAAAATTTTGAAATTACTACGTTCCCCAACACATGTTTCATGATTTCCTGGTGAGTTTTGGATTTACAGACATTTAAAAATCGAGATCCGCAATGTTTGTGGCCAGGCCAGGACGGCGAGACGGTTGAATTCGTTCCCATTCGTTCCATGTGACCTAAACATGCACCCCAAAAAACATGTACGTTTTTTCTAGCCATTTTGGTGCACTGGAGCATGTATTTGTAGTTCGGATTTGAATGATGGACATTAAATGCCTAGAAATTTCAATTAATGAATAAAAAAGGTCAAACGAACCCTGAATAATTTCAAAGTTCAGCGTGAATCTCCAGTTGTTCCGTGTCACGTGTAGAAGAAAATACGAGGCTAGAAGAGGGAGCTATTATCGTTTGGCCCACAAGGGGACATGTTTCCCTATTGAAACCACGAGGGTTCTTGCGACAGGCTCCGGTTTGTAAGAGGTTTGTAATAAAGCTTGGCCCAAATTGGCAATGTTTTTACCATGACATATATGTGCCATGACATGCCACCTTGCCACCTTTGATGACTTTCTGGTGAGTTTAGGATTTATGGGGACTTAAAAACCGAGATTCGAAATGTTTGAGGAAGAGCCAGGACACCGGTACGGTTGTAATTCGTTCTCATTCCTGGCATGAGACCTAAACAAGCACCCAAGGACACATGTATAATTTTTCTAGCCATTTTGGTGAACTGGAGCATGTATTTGTAGTTCACATTTGAATTATGGACATTAAATGCCTAGGAAACTCAATTAGTGTATAAAAAGGCCAAACGAACCCTGAATAAGTTTAAATTTCAGCACAGATATCCCGTGGTTCCATGTTGCTCGTGGAAGAAAATACAAGGCGAAAAGAGACAGTGATTACGTTTCGCCCACAAGGGGAACATGTTTGCCTACCAGAACCATGATACCCCACAAGTATAGGGGATCGCAACAGTTTTCGATAAGTAGGAGTGTCGAACCCAACGAGGAGCTAAAGGTAGAACAAATATTCCCTCAAGTTCTATCGACCACCGATACAACTCTACGCACGCTTGACGTTCGCTTTACCTAGAACAAGTATAAAACTAGAATTATTTTGTAGGTGTTTTTGGATAGGCTTGCAAGAATATAAAGAGAGCGCAAAAATAAAAGCAAGGGGCTGTTAAGGTAAAGAAGCAATAAAGTAAATATAACGAGTGTGGAAAAGTGGTGGTAGGAGTTGCGAAATTGTCCCTAAAGCAATTGACTATTTTACTAGACTGATAGCAAGTATTATGTGGGAGAGGCCACTGCTAACATGTCATCCCTTCCTTGGAATTATATGCACTTATGATTGGAATTATTAGCAAGCATCCGCAACTACTAACGTTCATTAAGGTAAAACCCAACCATAGCAGTAAGATATATTGGCCCCCCTTCAATCCCGTATGCATCAATTTCTATGCTAGGTTGAAGCTTCTGTCACCCTTGCCCTCCAATACATAGTCGTATCAACATACAACTAACCCTAAGGTGTGATCCACGTGCGCGCTCATATGATGGGCACCAAAGGTCAACAAAATAAACACAAGCAAATTAAATCAATCATAGCAATTCATCAACCACCGATAGGACAATGAAAATCTACTCAGACATCATAGGATGGCAACACATCATTGGATAATAATATGAAGCATAAAGCACCATGTTCAAGTAGAGGGTACAGCGGGTTGCGGGAGAGTGGACCGCTGTAGATAGATGGGGGAAGGTGATGGAGATGTTGGTGAATATGGCGGAGGTGTTGGTGTAGATCACGGTGATGATGATGATGGCCATGGGAGCGTTCCGGCGCTATCGGAAGATAAGGGGAGAGGGGGCTTCTCGTGGTTTGGTCACGACCGATGTCCTCATGAAAGAACTTAGTCGTGGAGTCATCGCTACGGGTTAGATTGAAAGGGTTAAAGCGGACACAAGGACGCAAGAGAGTTTATACTAGTTCGGCCCCTTCGATGAAGGTAAAAGCCTACGTCTAGTTGTTATGGAATTGATGGGGTTTCGATGAATAGGGAGCAAACAAGCTTCGCCTAGGTTTTGAGTTGTTGTATGTTGTCCTGAACCGCCGCCGGGTCGTCCCCTTATATACACGGGTGACGCCCGTCAGTTTGCAGAGTCCCGAGACCGGCTCATACACGTGTCCGGTTCGGTCTCCACTATTTCTAACTTACCATACAAGTTACATACCGACGCCGGTTTACGACTATGGGCTTTAAACCGATTGTGGGCTTGAACCCTTATTTACCATCCTCATCTGCCTTCATGGGCTTTAACATACTCAACTATTGATGAAGTCAACCCGGCCTGTCCTAGCCGGTTTACGCCAGGTAGTAATATCCCCAACATTAGGCCCCAGATTGATTTGAACGGGTTCATGTCAATCCTTAGCAAAAAAATTCATCTTCAACATCTTCTTGTAATTTGGTAAACCGTCGTGACGTCATCTTCTCAGATCGTTGTAAACCGGCGTGACGTCATCTGTTATATAGAAATTATACATGATACCTCCTTATTAATAGATCTGCGACAATCAAGGCGACAACTCCGTTTCCAAACTTGCGGCCCCTTGATTTTTGCGCCTGACACATATCCCCTGCCTTATAAATAGGACCGAGGGGTCATTTTCTTTTCCCCTTCGCGCCCTTCAGCTTCGTCCTGCTTGCGCCGCTCAGCTTCGGAGCTCCGCCGCCGCCGTCGACTTCTGCTCCGACCTTGGCCGCTGCATCACCCTGAGTACCAGAACATCACGGTGACCTTCCGCTTCTTCCTCAGCTCCGGTAAGTCTCCTACCCTTTCCACCATAGATCTGTTCTAGGGTTTCCAAGTTCTTCAGTGTTCATCGTTTGCTTCTTGTTCATATGATAGATCTCAGATGAATCTGTGAATCTCTGCTCTGTGTATTAGTAGCCTTTGGCCTCCGTTTTCACTTACACATCCCAAAGCCATAGATCTTACTCGCACCCTTGCTCATTAGTTCGGTACTGCTCCTTTTAGGTTTTTGAATATTTTTCTCTGTTATGAACATGCTCCAGATCCAAAACTGTAATACAACCTTGTGAAATCTGTTTTCGTTTACTTACTCATCTGCAATATTGACTCTTCAATATTTAGACGAGGCGGTTTAACTTTGTAGAGAATTGACAAACCGGTGTATACCATTAGTCCCCTTGTTGAACCGCCAAAACCATTTTCCAGTGCTACTATTGTGTTTGTTGAACTCTGGTTTGTAGATAGCTTTGTCCGGTTTAGCAAGCATATATCTTCACATAACTGTCAACATACTCTTGAACCGGTAATTACTGTATTTGTAGATCTTACCATGGCCAAACAAGTGTATGAGTGCAACTGGGTCCCTTCTCGAGTGGCCGGAAATCAACTGAACAACTTAGTCAACACTGGCGCTTTAAGTAAGCAAGATGCCATTCACTGGAGGGTCCCTCGCCCGGAATGTCCTCCCAAACCCCAAGACGGAGAAATTGTTGTTTTTGCTGATCATTTAGCCCGGGGCTTCAACCCTCCCGGTTCAAAGTTTTATCGGGATGTCCTAGCCAACTTCCAACTGCGTCCATAAGATACTGGTCCCAACTCCGTAACCAACATTTGTCACTTTCAAGTGTTCTGTGAGGTGTACCTTCAAGAGGAACCTACAGTAGAATTATTCCGGGATTTCTTTCACCTGAACCACCGTACTGAATTCACAGACGGACCCAATACGGAGCTAGGCGGTATGGCAATTCAAAAGAGGATGATCTTGACTCACTTGGTTTATATTTCATACGCCTTATTGATGATGATCATTGCCAGGACGATGCTGAAGTCAGTCACGCTGATGCTGTAGAGGTAATCGTTCTTTCTTCCGATTCAAACCCTTTGCCTTCACTAAAAATCCGTCGGGCAAACCGGAAAGTTAAAATTTCTCATCCTCTTGCTTATTTGGATCCAAACTTTCTTGTGAAGACACAACAGCACAAAGCTCACAGCACAACCCGACACAGCAACCAGGTAGTTACCTCCGCCGGTTTACCGAACAATCCGGTTCGGAAACGCCGTTCAGAGGTCTCTGATTCACTTGTTACTACATGCCCTAAAGCGGGTTGTTTTCGTCAACCTCTTAATCCGTCTGATTCCAATTATCAGGGCACTTCTCATTCTTCCTCCGGCGAGTCATCAGCCACCAAGCTTCCACCGCTTAAAACGGTACTTGGGTAAGTTATATTCCATCCTGTACCTTTGATATATTACTTTTAACAAAAATGATACCGATCCTTGTTAATTTCCTTTCTCAGGGCCAAGCCCAGACCAAGCAAGAAAGCTCGCATGATCAATACGGCAGAGGAAAATGCCGTTACTGAACCAGACAAAATACCAGATGCTGAAGAAGCCAACCGTGACGACGTGCTGAATGATCCACCACCGCAAGACCATAACTTTGTCGCTGAAGAGGCAAATGTTGATACCACAGGCCCTATTGATCAACCAACGAGCCCTATCCGGACTGACAAAACAGCTAGTCCATCAAAGAATAATGACAAACCGGCGACCCCAGTACAAACTGGTGAAGAGAAAGATGATGAAGTCCTTATCACTGGCATTGGTCGTACCGAGCCAAGTAATCCTGTCGCTTTAATTATCCAGGCACACTGCCAAAGAGGAGTTTGCTGCAATTGGTAAAGGCAAGTGGAACGCCAATTTATCAACTTATGCCGCTCTGAACGCCCAAGATCTCCATTCTGGCTATCTGAACCGGCTGTACACCAGCCGTGACCATGAAGTCGGCCTGGTCAATATGATGAAGGAGAAATATGAGCTAATTTCTTATACACTTCTCTGCTTGTATGTTATAATGTGCCAACTCCAATAGCCCCCAAGTGACGGTTTAAGATATTAACTTAAACCGGGACTTTCCAATGTGAACTTTAACTTATCTGTACTTTGCTGACGTAGCCCCCAAGGGCCGATTCAACTTCATGTAGTTAAACCGGGACCGGTATCAGTAGTCATTGAGCAAATAGCCATTAGCCCCCAAGTGCTAAGTTGAATACTTGTACTGAGCTTGGGACTTTGTAGAAATTGGACGATGAAAAGCAAATATGCATTATCCCCCAAGTACCAAGGGCATAACTTGTTATGTGGTTGGTACTTCAAATCTGTACCGTCATTTTCATCATATAACTATCTGTATGTAGGCTGAGCTGAGCAAAAAGGAAAGTCAAATTGCCGACCTACGAGAGAAACTGAAGTCCCAACAAGCCGAAACCTCCAAGGCAAAAGAGGAATTAACCAGCGCTTTAGGTGCAATGGAGAAACTTAAGGAGGGCTTCAACAAAGAACGGGCGGATTGGGCAACAGAAAAAGCCGCTTTAACGCAAAGGGCTGAGGAAGCCAAAGCCGCTCTCAAACCGGTGGTTGATGAATTAACTAGTGTGAAGCGACATATTCATGCCATGACTGCAGCTATATTTGGTAAGTATCCTTGGTTCTCTTGATTCGAACAGACCTCTATATGTATCTGCCGGTTTAATAACCCTTACAATGATGTAGGAACTCGCATTGGCCACTTGGGATCGAATGTGCGGAAAAAGCTGAAAGCTGCTTATACGTTGATAGAGCAATTGTACACGGGTGCACAACGGATCATCTATACAGCGTCTCATAACAACCCGCCGCCCACTTTGATAAAAGACACCCTTGAAAGGCTATCCATGCTCCCTGCCGGGGTTGAAGAGCTGAAGAGATCTGCCGCTAGAACGGGTGCTATAAACGCCTTAATCCGGGGAAAGGCATGGGTGCCTGACTTTGATCCTGTTGTAGCGGCCCAAGGCTATCCCAGTTTGAAAGAAGATGGGACAGAATTTGTGAAGGGGATCTCCGAGCCATAAACCGGGAAGTGCGCCCTCTGGCTTGTCAGCTGGCGGAAGAAGCGGATCTTTCCCACTATCAAGCCAATTATGATGGTCAGAACAAGCGGGTTGCTGCACCAATCCCTGAAGCGGAGAATCTTGTCCCGCCAATCCGTAAGCATACTTACACTGCTGACATTGAACCGTTGTTGCTGATCAGTGATGAAACTGTCTTTCAAGCATTAACTGGAATCGACTAGGCAACTGTTTATTTCCAGCCGATGGGTAGGGAGGAAGAGGCTGAACCGGCGCGAGATGACCCACAATCATCAGGTTAAGCTGGTGACCAAGCATGAACCGGAAGCCGGTTTAAAACACTGCACGCTGTGATATGCAGAAAACAATGATCTTATTTGGGCACTGTGTTGCCTTGTAATAGGCTAGCTGATACACTTGGTCTTGATATGCCTTCGAGCATATTTATTGCAACTGATTCTTCTTTTGAATTATCTATCTCCAAACTGTTTTCTGCAGCCAAAAAACTTAAAGCGCCTTCGTGGTTTATCGCTAGGCGGGTCATGATATCTATGTATGTGAAACCAAAGATAATAGCTTAGGTTTAAACATATGACCAAATATTGAGATACATAATACCTGCCATCGTTAGGCATGAAGTTGGCTGGCCCATCTTGAAGCGGGGTTGAAAACCCACACTGTTGGAGGAGAAAACAACTCCTATTAATATAAGGCCGGTTTACAATGTAAACCGTTCCGGGTTATGATAAACATCGGTTTTACTCCATAATAGGATGGTAAAAAAATCAAACCGGGCAGTTAGTCTCCGGATTAAGATTTGACCGTGTTCCATCAATTTGTAATTGACAGTTGAACCGGTTTATCAATGTCGGTTTAAAAACGCAACAAAAAAGAAAAAAGGTTGAGGGAGTCCTGGATTAGGGGGTGTTCGGATAGCCGGACTATAACCTTCGGCCGGACTCCTGGACTATGAAGATACAAGATTGAAGACTTTGTCCCGTGTCCGGAAGGGACTTTCCTTGGCGTGGAAGGCAAGCTTGGCAATACGGATATGTAGATCTCCTACCATTGTAACCGACTCTGCGTAACCCTAGCTCTCTCCGGTGTCTATATAAACCGTAGGGTTTTAGTCCGTAGGACAACAACAAGAACAACAATCATACCATAGGCTAGCTTCTAGGGTTTAGCCTCCTTGATCTCGTGGTATATCTACTCTTGTACAACCCATATCATCAATATTAATCAAGCAGGAGTAGGGTTTTACCTCCATCGAGAGGGCCCGAACCTGGGTAAAAACATCATGTCCCTTGTCTCCTGTTACCATTCGCCTAGACGCACAGTTCGGGACCCCCTACCCGAGATCCGCCGGGTTTGACACCGACATTGTTGCTTTCATTGAGAGTTCCTCTGTGTCGTCACTTTTAGGCCCGATGTCTCCTCCGATCATCAGCAGCGATGCGGTCCAGGGTGAGACTTTTCTCCTCGGACAGATCTTCGTATTCGGCGGCTTTGCACTGCGGGCCAATTCGCTTGGCCATCTGGAGCAGATTGAAAGCTACGCCCCTGGCCATCAGGTCAGATTCGAAAGTCTGAACTACACGGCTGACATCTGCGGGGACTTGATCTTAGAAGGATTCGAGCCACAGCCGAGCGCGCCGCACTGTCATGAAGGGCATGATTTAGATGTGCCGCCGAACAGTGTCCTGGAGGCCGCGCCCGCATCAGCTCTGACCCTTAGTTCAGAGCCGATCGCGCCGATCGAGGACGGGTGTTTGGACGCCACCTTGGAGGCTGAAATCTCTACGACGATCGAGCCGAACACCAGCTTTGTCCCTTGCGAAGCCCGGGACTCCAAGATGCCGGGCTCCTCTCCGGACTCCGAGCCCCGTGCGCCCCTGCTGATCGAATCCGATTGGGCGCCGATCATGGAGTTCACCACCGCGGACATCTTTCAACACTCGCCCTTCGGCGATATTCTGAATTCACTAAAGTCTCTCTCTTTATCAGGAGAGCCCTGGCCGGGCTACGGTCAGCAAGGTTGGGATGCGGATGATGAAGAAATTCAAAACCCACCCACCACCCACTTTGTAGCCGCTGTCGATGATTTAACCGACGTGCTCGACTACGACTCCGAAGACATCGACGGTATGGACGCCGATGCAGGAGACGATCAGGAACAAGCGCCTATAGGGCACTGGAAAGCCACCTCGTCATATGACCTATACATGGTGTACACCCCAAAAGAGGGCGATGGCAATGGAACAGCGGAGGATGACCCCTCCAAGAAACAGCCTAAGCGCCGGCGTCAGTGGCACCGCTCTAAATCCCACCAAAGCAAAAACGGTGATTCCGGCACGGGAGATAATAACACTCCGGACAGTGCCAAAGAAAACCCCCTCCAGCAAAACTCAGCACAGGAGGATGGAGAAGCCAGCCCTCATGAGAGAGCGGCAGACAAAGAGGTCGAGGACGATAATTACATGCCTCCCTCCGAAGACGAGGCAAGCCTCGACGACGACGAATTTGTCATGCCTGAGGATCCCGTCGAACAAGAGCACTTCAAACGCAGGCTTATAGCCATGGCGAGCAGCCTCAAGAAAAACAGCTATAGCTTAGAGCTAATCAAGACTTGCTAGCCGACAAATGGACGAAAGTCCTTGCGGCCGAAGAGTATGAACTCGAACGCCCCTCCAAAAGCTACCCAAAGCGCAGATTGCTACCCCGATTAGAGGAGGAAGCACCCACATGACCAGTGCATGATGCGGCCGACCGGCCACCTCGTGGCCGTGATAGAGAGGCCTCTCGGCCCTCCACTCAAGCCGCACCCCAGCGCCGCTTTAAAAATACCAAGGCACGTGGAAATGTGCCAGACCTACGAGATATATTGGAGGACAAGGCAAAGCAAACAAGGTCGATCTACGGATCACGTGGGCGCCCCACGGCACGAGACGGTAATCGTCACGCCGAATACAGTAAATCCGGTCGGGCCGAACACAGTAGACAAAGCTTGTTTGAGCTACGTCGTGATATAGCTCAATACAGAGGTGCCGCACACCCACTATGCTTCACAGATGAAGTAATGGATCATCAAATCCCCGAGGGTTTCAAACCCGTGAACATCGAATCATACGATGGCACAACAGATCCTGCGGTATGGATCGAGGACTATCTCCTTCATATCCACATGGCCCGCGGTGATGACCTACACGCCATCAAATACCTCCCACTCAAGCTTAAAGGACCAGCTCGGCATTGGCTTAACAGCTTGCCAGCAGAATCAATTGGTTGTTGGGAGGACCTGGAAGCCGCATTCCTCGACAATTTCCAGGGCACTTATGTGCGACCACCAGACGCCGACGAACTAAGCCACATAATTCAGTAGCCAGAGGAATCGGCCAGGCAATTCTGGACACGGTTCCTAACCAAGAAAAATCAAATCGTCGACTGTCCGGACGCAGAGGCCCTAGCGGCCTTCAAGCATAATATCCGCGACGAGTGGCTTGCCCGGCACCTTGGACAGGAAAAGCCGAAATCTATGGCAGCTGGCTTGCCCGGCACCTCACTACACTCATGACCTGCTTTTGTGCGGGAGAAGACAGCTGGCTGGCTCGTAGCAATAACATAACCAAGAGCCCTGGTAATTCGGATAGCAAGGATAACAGTGTCAGGTCACGTTGCAACAAGCACAAGCGCCGCAATAACGGCGACAATGTTGAGGATACGACAGTTAATGCCGGATTCAGAGGCTCTAAACCCGGTCAGCGGAAAAAGCCATTCAAGAGAAATAGTCCGGGCCCGTCCAGTTTGGACCAAATACTCGACCGCTCGTGCCAGATACATGGCACCCCCAAAAAGCCAGCCAATCACACCAACAGGGACTGTTGGGTGTTCAAGCAGGCCGGCAAACTAAATGCGAAAAACAGAGACCAGGGGCTACATAGCGACAATGAGGAGGAGCCCCGCCCGCCGAACAGTAGTGGACAGAAGGGATTTCCCCCACAAGTGCGGACGGTGAACATGATATACGCAACCCACATCCCCAAGAGGGAGCGGAAGCGTGCGTTAAGGGACGTATACGCGATGGAGCCAGTCGCCCCAAAGTTCAACCCATGGTCCTCCTGCCCGATCACTTTTGATCGAAGGGACCACCCCACTAGCATCCGTCACGGTGGATTCGCCGCATTGGTTCTAGACCCAATTATTGACGGATTTCAATCAGTAGAGTCCTCATGGACGGCGACAGCAGCCTGAACCTGCTTTATCAGGACACAGTGCGGAAAATGGGCATCGATTCTTCGAGGATTAAACCCATTAAAACGAACTTTAAAGGCGTCATACCAGGTGTAGAGGCCAACTGTACAGGCTCAGTCACACTTGAAGTGGTCTACGGATCTCCGGATAATTTCCGAAGCGAGGAGTTAATCTTCGACATAGTCCCGTTCCGCAGTGGCTATCACGCACTGCTCGGGCGAACCGCATTTTCCAAGTTCAATGCGGTACCGCATCACGCATACCTCAAGCTCAAGATGCCAGGCCCTCGAGGAGTCATTACGGTCAATGGAAACACCGAACGCTCTCTCCGTACGGAGGAGCATACGGCGGCTCTCGCAGTGGAAGTACAAAGCAGCCTCTCAAGGCAATTCTCCAGTCCGGCCATTAAACGTCCGGACACCGTCAAGCGCGCCCGGAGTAACCTACAGCAAGACCGACCGCCTGACACGTTCCGAGCAGGCGTAGCAATGCGGCCCCAACCCCAACCCTCGCGAAATTGCGGAACCAGTGCTACGCGTACATAACTACGCTATAGAAATACCATGGGCACAGGGGGAGGTGCACCATCACGGCACACCCAAAACACGGCCTAAACCGCACTAGGGGCTGCCGATTTCTTACCTTTATCTTACTTTCAGGACTCCATTCTTCGGAAGGCCTAACCGGCAGTACAATTGCCGCACAAACGATGCAAGAACCAGGGAAGCAGAAAGCCACGCCGCACTACGAAACTCCCAGGTGGTCTCTATAACAAGCAGTATACCTGTTTCGCATACCATTCCGCAGTCCGCCCCTGGATAGGACATGTCAAATAGTCCCACGTTTTGCTTATCGCACCATTTGTATCGTTCTGCTTTGATCGCAACTTTTTCAAATAAACAATGCATAGCTTTTGTCTATTATTGTATTACTCTTTTTTAAGAATATATGTTCATTATTGACATGTTGCACCCGTACACTTTGGTATGGCCAATACGCCAGGGGCTTAAGTACCCCACAACACGGTGTGAGAAGTCTGCACACTTTCACAAGTGCGGCACCCCGAACTTATAGCATTATATGCATCGGCTCCGAATCATGTCTTGGGTCAATAGTTGGGTTTGCCCGGCTCCTATGTTTTGGTACCTTACGTTCCGTTGTATCGGCTAAGGTAGCGCTAGGAGAACTATTGCGATTGTGCCCCAGTTGAGCTGGGCTAAGCACCTCAGTAGAGAAAGCTAAAATTGACCGTCATGATGAGGCGAGAGCTGGTCGCTGTTCGAGAGGTTTTCGAGTCCCTAAAGACTTATGCCGCTTAGAGCGAGGAGTCGGCTTTGTCCGGCCTAGGCGTGGATAGCGCCCCGAACTCGGTCTTCCGAACACTAGGGGCTTCGCCGAAATTTAAAATTATAGAATTCTATGGCTAAGTGAGAGTGTTCAAGCATTATAGTCCGATTGCCTTGTTCGTTGTGTTGAGCGCCTCCGTCGAAGGACCCAAGAATGGGAAAAAGAGCGCTCAAGTTTATCCCGAACACCCCAACACTCGTGGCATGGGGGCAGAATCCGACGACTCGCCATATCTCAAAATTTGATAAACGGCCGCACAGAAGGTAATATTTTAAATTCAAAAAGCATTGCTTAGCGCACATGAACAAGTTTTCAGCGCACAGGACAAAATAAACACGTTTTACTCAAAAATTACATCTTTCGAGCATTCGTCCGCCATAAGGTGGGCGCCCTTCAAAACGCCCTTATAGTACATCTCGGGGTGTCAATGCTCCTTACCCGGCGGCAGCTCGTCCTTCACAAGCTTCTCCGCATCCAGCTTGCGCCAGTGCACCTTAGCACGGGCAAGCGCCCTACGGGCACCTTCGATGCAAACGGAGCGCTTGATGACTTCGAGCCTTGGACTAGCCTCCACCAGCTGCTTCACCAGCCCGAAGTAGCTCCCGAACAGAGCCTCTCCAGGCCACAGCCAAACTATGAGGCCCTTCATCGCCTGTTCGGCCACCTTGTGGAGCTCGACCAGTTGCTTCAGCTGGTCGCTCAAGGGCACAGGGAGTCCGGCCTCAGCATACTGAGACCAGAAGACCTTCTCTGTCGAGCTGCCCTCCTCGGCTCGGTAAAATGCGGCGGCATCGGACACGCTACGGGGCAAATCTGCGAACGCTCCTGGAGAGCTTCGGATTCGGGTAAGTAACAAGTAATTCACTTTCACATGCTTGATTTGCATAAAGAAAGCCTTACCCGCCGCTATCTGTTTCATCGCCTCAACCTCCTGAAGGGCCTTCTGGGCTTCGGCCTTGGCAGACTTGGCATTTTCAATGTCCGCCGCGAGCTCGGACTCTCGCGTCTTTGAGTCAAGCTCCAAACTCTCATGTTTTTTCATGAGAGCCTGGAGCTCTTGCCGCACCTCGCCAACCTGCGCCTCATATTTCTCCCGCTCGGTGCGCTCCGTGGCCGCCCTCTTCTCGGCCTCGGACAACGCTTGCTTAAGGGTCGCCACCTCCGTTGTGGCCCCTACAATAGCCACATTATTCCTGTCACTTTTCGCAATTGCACCTTTTATATATTTAAATAAGGTATTTCTTACCTTCCTTGTCCTCGAGCTGCTTCTTGGCAAGCCGGAGCTCCTGGTCGGACTGCTCGAGGTTCTACTTCAGCGTGTCCGCCTCCGCAGTCAGTGCGGCGGACGCCAGCAGCGAAGCCTGCATACGCATATTGACTTAATTATGTTAGACTCCTGCGAATATTATTAGATCCTCTATTCAACTTTTCTTTCCGAACACCGAATAGAGCATCAAGGGCTACTGTCTATGCGGTAATATTTTTAATATCCTTTACTTACCTCAAAGCCTGTTAGAAGGCTGGCACAGGCTTCAGTCAGTCCGCTCTTGGCGGACTGAACCTTCTGGACCACCATACTCATCACAGTACGGTGCTCCTCGTCGATGGAGGCTCCTTTAAGTACCTCCAGTAGATTGTCCGGCGCCTCCGGTTGGACGGGGGCCACCGGCTCAGTGGGCTTGCTCCTCTTGGAAGAAGGTCGCCTGCCAGACTCTGGAACCTTTGAAGGTTCTGGAGCGGTGTCTGGCCTAGGGCCGGACTTGGAGCCCTTAGGGGTTCTATCCCCTTGGCGCCTGGAGTCCGGAAGGTCGCCTTGCGGCGCCTCTAGGACCACCTCCTCCTGGCTTGGAACCTCCTGGGACGCCACCTCGACATCATCCGTAGGGCGGAGGTAGGTAGCCGTCGGAAGAGAGTTTACATCCGACGAGTCCAAGGAACCGCTCGACGACACGTCGAGACGGTCTTTGGGTGGACTGCATAATCATGTTCGACGTAAGGAAAAGCCGTGCAGTGAAGGAATACTATGACTTACTCTGGTATCCGGATACTTACTATTTCGCCAGGGGCTTGGCCCTCTGCGGCCACTCCTCTTCGCCGTCGTCAGCGTTGGTGGAGTAGTCCGGAAGAAGGGCTTTCCCCTTCTTGGACCCTCCGGCCTCCCCAGTTGGGGCGGCCTTCCTTTTCTTTCCTTCCCCCGCTAGAGGGGGAGAGGTCTCTTCTTCCTCCTCCTCGTCTTCACGGGAGGATTGCCTCTTGGAGTCTTCGGACGACGAATCTGACACCACCACACGCCGGGCACTCTTTCGAGTCCCCGTGGCCTTCTTCTCCGGTACCACATAGGGTGCCAGAACCAGCAGCTTCGCCAAGCGAGCATCTGCTGGGTCTTCGGGCAAAGGAGCCAAACAGTTGATCTGTCCGGACTTCGCCTGCCAATCCTGTCAAAGGTAAGGGAGCTTAGATCTTGCATAGAGTCAAACTATGAAAAACTAATACCCTGTAAAAGGTAAAAATAGCTTACCGCACTAGCGTGACGCTGCGTGCTGAATCCGCGATCCTCGGTAGCGGATGCGGGAGCCTCGGCGCCCTTGAATAGCGCCTTCCAGGCATCTTCGTACGTCGTGTCGAAGAGCCTGCTTAGAGTTTGGTGCTGCGCCGGGTCGAACTCCCACAGTTTGAAAGCCCGTTGTTGACACGGGAGGATCCGACGGATGAGCATAACCTGGACTACATTGACAAGTTTGAGCTTCTTGTTCACCAGAGTTTGGATGCATGTTTACAGTCCAATCACCTCTCCTTTGTTGCCCCACGACAGGCCCGTCTCTTTCCAGGACGTGAGCCGCGTAGGGGGTCCGGATCGGAACTCGGGGGCTGCGACCCACTCAAGGTCACGCGGCTCAGTGATGTAGAACCACCCCGATTGCCACCCCTTCAGGGTCTCCACGAAGGAGCCCTTGAGCCATAGGACGTTGGGCATCTTGCCCACCATGGCGCCTCCGCACTCCGCCTGGTTGCCGCGCACCACCTTTGGCTTGACATTGAAATTCTTGAGCCATAGGCCGAAATGTGGGCGGATGCCAAGGAAAGCCTCGCACACGACGATAAACGCCGAGATGTTGAGGACGAAGTTTGGGGCCAGATTGTGGAAATCTAGGCCATAGTAGAACATGAGCCCCCGGACAAATGGGTGGAGAGGGAAGCCCAGTCCACGGAGGAAACGGGGGAGGAACACCACCCTCTCATGGGGCCTAGGGGTGGGGACGAGCTGCCCCTCTTTGGGAAGCCGGTGCGCGATGTCATCAGACAAGTATCTGACCTTCCTCAGCTTTTTGATGTGTCCCTCCGTGACGGAGGAGACCATCCACTTGCGTCCTGCTCCGGACATGGCTGGAGAAGGTTGAGGTGGGGAGTGCGGACTTGGGCGCTGGAGCTCGAGTGCGCGGAAATGGATAGGCAAAGGAGGAAGAAGGAGTGGATGAAAAAGGTGGATCCTTATCCCTTTATATAGGCGGACGAAAACTACACGTCCCCACCCGCCTGGTAAAACTCGCTTATCTCCCAAGCGCCGTAATCAATGGCCGGTTGGGTTACCCACGCCCGTATTGATAAGAAACCCGGAATAAAGGGACATGATCTCTACTTTGACAAGACGTGGCAAGGAAATCGCCTCGCATAACACGCTGAGGTGGGACAATAAAACGATTCGAATAAAGGCTTGGCCGTGGTGTGATGTCACGCTACAGAATACGTCAGCAGATTAGATCGGTGTAAATATTATTCTCTCTATGGTAATATGTGGAAACTTATTTTGCAGAGCCGGACACTATCCTTGTGTTCAAAATCTTCTATGAAGTACGTGGAGGAGGAACCCGCCTTGCAATGCCGAAGACAATCTGCGCACCGGACTCGTCGTCATTGAAGCCTGGTTCAGGGGCTACTGAGGGAGTCCTGGATTAGGGGGTGTTCGGATAGCCGGACTATAACCTTCGGCCGGACTCCTTGACTATGAAGATACAAGATTGAAGACTTTGTCCCGTGTCCGGAAGGGACTTTCCTCGGCGTGGAAGGCAAGCTTGGCGATACAGATATGTAGATCTCCTACCATTGTAATCGACTCTGCGTAACCCTAGCCCTCTCCGGTGTCTATATAAACCGAAGGGTTTTAGTCCGTAGGACAACAACAAGAACAACAATCATACCATAGGCTAGCTTCTAGGGTTTAGCCTCCTTGATCTCGTGGTAGATCTACTCTTGTACTACCCATATCATCAATATTAATCAAGCAGGAGTAGGGTTTTACCTCCATTGAGAGGGCTCGAACCTGGGTAAAAACATCGTGTCCCTTGTCTCCTGTTACCATCCGCCTAGACGCACAGTTCGGGACCCCCTACCCGAGATCCGCCGGTTTTGACACCGACAAAGGTCTTTAGCAAAAAAGAACAGAATTCAAGCAAAGGCAAAGATAAAACCATTTGCAAATGAGGCTTTGAGCCGATCAAGAGGCATTACCAAGGTCGGACACGACCAAGCCCCCAACAGGCGTAGCTATGGTTCGAGTCAGCCAGGTCCCCAAATGATGTGTTGGCATTACGCCGATCAAGAGGTGTAGCAATGGTTCGGGTTCGACCAAAGCCCCCAAGTGACGCTGTGGCACTAGGCCGATCAAGAGGCGTGACTATGGTTCAGACTTGACCAAGTCCCCAAGTAATGATGTGGCTTTTTTGCCTACCAAATGGCGTTGCTATGGTTCGGACACGACCAAGCCCCCAAGTGATATAATATAGAGCTTTTGAGAAGCTAACTCAAGGGGTAAACCGGAGGCCGCTTTAAGACAGAAACTCCGTGTAACCACACATGATGTAAAGATAACAGATACCTATGTACATTGTCATAATATATACATTGTCATAATATGTACATAAGCAGAGCCTATGGCTCAAGTATAGTAAGGCCGAAGATGTACATAAGCAGAGCCTATGGCTCAAGTATAGTAAGGCCGAAGATGAGCTATGTTCCATGGCCTGTTGGTCTCCTCCTCTGACGTACGTGAGTCTTTGTGCTCTCGAATATCGATCAGGTAGTATGACCCGTTGTGCAGATTCTTGCTGACCACAAAAGGTCCTTCCCAAGGTGGGGATAACTTGTGCATATCTGTCTGACCTTGGATGAGCCGAAGTACCAAATCTCCTTCTTGAGGTTCTAACTCGGCGACTATGATAGCGACGGAGATCTTGCTGATAAATCACCGAACGGGCAGCCGCTATGTCATGCTCCTCGTCCAGCAGGTCCAGAGCGTCTTGTCGTGCTGTCTTGTTGTCCGCTTCAACATATGCCGCTACACGAGGTGAGTCATGACGGATGTCACTGGGGAGAACCGCCTCCGCTCCTTAAACCATGAAGAACGACGTGTATCATGTCGATCTGTTGGGTGTGGTGTTGATGCTCCATAATACAGATGGTAATTCCTCAACCCAACAACCCGGCGTCCGCAGCAAAGGAACCATAAGCCGGGGTTTGATGCCTCGCAAGATCTCTTGATTAGCCCTCTCTGCTTGACCATTGGACTGTGGGTGAGCCACTGATGATACGTCAAGCCGGATGTGCTCATGTTGATAGAACTCCTTCATGGCACCCTTGGACAGGTTGGTACCATTATCGGTGATGATGCTATGTGGAAAGCCAAACCGGAAAATCACCTTTTTGATGAATTGAATCGCCGTGGCTGCTTCACACTTGCTAACGGGCTCTGCCTCCACCCACTTTGTGAACTTGTCAACTGCCACCAAGAGGTGGGTTTTCTTGTCCTTGGACCTTTTGAAAGGCCCAACCATATCCAGCCCCCAAGTTGCAAACGACCAAGTAATTGGAATCATCCTTAATTCTTGAGCCGACACATGAGCACGTCTTGAGAACTTCTGACAGCCATCACATCGTCTGACCAGGTCCTCCGCATCAGCATGAGTAGTTAACCAATAGAAACCGTGGCGAAACACTTTAGCCACCAAAGATTTTGAACCGGCGTGGTGACCACAATCTCTTTCATGGATTTCACGTAAAATTTCACAGCCTTCTTTAGGAGACACACAACGTTGAAACGCCCTTGTCACACTGCAACGATGCAACTCTCCATTGATAATAGTCATGGACTTGGATCGCCGGATTATCTGCCTGGCCAGAGTCTCATCCTCTGGTAACTCACCCCGGTTCATGTACGCAAGATAAGGAACTGTCCAATCCGGGATGACATGAAGAGCCACCACCAATTGAGCCTCCGGATCAGGAATAGCCAAATCCTCTTCACCAGGGAGCTTGACTAACGGATTATGCAGAACGTCCAAGAAGACATTAGGCGGAACCGGTTTACGTTGAGAACCCAACCGGCTCAAAGCGTCTGCCGCTTCATTCTTCCGTCGGTCCATGTGATCCACCTGATAACCTTTGAAGTGACCTGCGACAATATCCACCTCACGACGATATGCTGCCATGAGCGGATCCTTGGAATCCCAAGTGCCAGATGCTTGTTGAGCCACCAGGTTCGAGTCACCGAAGCACTTAACTCGGCTTAGATTCATCTCCTTAGCCATCAGGGGACCATGGAGTAAAGCTTCGTACTCAGCTGCATTGTTAGTACAAGGGAACATTAAGCGGAGAACGTAACAGAACTTATCACCTCATGGGGAAGTTAACACGACTCCAGCCCCCGAGCCTTCCAATTGCCTGGACCCATCAAAATGAATAGTCCAATAGGTGTGATCCGGCTTTTCTTCAGGTGCTTGCAGTTCCGTCCAATCATTGATGAAATCCACAAGTGCTTGAGACTTGACCGCCATCCGAGGTATGTATTTCAACCCGTGAGGCCCAAGCTCTATAGCCCACTTGGCAATCCGGCCAGTTGCCTCCCTGTTCTGGATTATGTCTCCCAAAGGGGCAGAGCTGACCACTGTGATGGGATGACCTTGGAAGTACTGTTTAAGCTTTCGGCTTGCCATGAAAACTCCGTACACCAATTTCTGCCAATGCGGGTACCTTTGCTTGGATTCAATAAGTACCTCACTGATATAGTAAACCGGACGTTGAACTGGATATTCCTTGCCTGCCTCTTTGCGCTCTACCACAATAGCTACACTGACTGCGCGAGTATTAGCTGCCACATATAATAGCAATGGTTCCTTGTCAACCGGAGCAGCAAGAACAGGCGGGTTGGCGAGCTGCCACTTTAAGTCCTCAAACGCTTCATCAGCGACAGAACTCCAGACGAAGTTGTCTGTTTTCTTCAGCATCTGATATAACGGAATCACCTTCTCGCCAAGGCGGCTGATAAACCGGATCAACGCGGCGATCCGGCCTGTCAAGCGTTGAACATCATTGATACACTTCAGTTTGGCCAAGGAGGTGATAGCTGTAATCTTTTCCGGATTAGCCTCAATTGCCATGTTGGACACCAGAAAACCCAATAACTTGCCTGCCGGTACACCAAAAACGCACTTGTCCGGATTGAGCATCATTTTGTATGTTTGCAGGTTATCAAAGGTTTCCTTCAAATCGTCAACCAGAGTCTCCTTCTTCCTTGACTTGACCACAATATCATCCACATAGGCATGAACATTACGGCCGATTTGCTTATGCAGACAATTCTGTACACACTGTTGATAAGTCGTCTGTGCACTCTTGAGCCCAAAAGGCATAGACACATAGCAGAAGGCTCCAAAGGGAGTTATGAAGTCCGTCTTCTCCTGGTCCTTAACTGCCATTTTGATCTGATGATTACCAGAATATGCATCCAAAAAACTCAAACGCTCACAACCCGCCGTAGCATCAATGATTTGATCAATACGGGGGAGGGAAAAAGGATCTACTGGACAGGCCTTGTTGAGATCCGTGTAATCCACACACATACGCCATGTACCATTCTTCTTAAGGACCAGCACCGGATTAGCCAACCATTCAGGTTGGAAAACTTCGATGATAAATCCAGCCGCTAAAAGCCTGGCCACTTCCTCTCCAATAGCCTTACATCGTTCTTCGTTGAACCGGTCGAGAAACTGATTCACCGGTTTGTACTTGGGATCAACATTAAGGGTGTGCTTAGCGAGTTCCCTCAGTACACCTGGCATGTCAGAAGGCTTCCACGCAAAGATGTCCCGGTTCTCACGGATGAACTCGATGAGCGTGCTTTCCTATTTCGGATCCAAGTTCGCACTGATGCTGGACTGCTTGGACGAACCGCCAGGTACAAAGTCAACAAGCTTAGTCTCAGCAGCCGATTTAAACTTCAGGGCCGGATCATGCTCGGTAGTTGGCTTTTTCAACGGAGTCATGTCTGCCGGATCAACATTATCTTTGTAAAACTTCAACTCCTCCGTGGCACAAATCGACTTAGCATAGGCCGCATCACCTTCTTCACACTCCAAAGCAATCTTGCGGCTTCCATGGACAGTTATTGTTCCTTTGTGACCCGACATCTTGAGCTGTAAATAGACATTGCAGGGCCGTGCCATGAATTTAGCGTAAGCCAGCCATCCAAACAGGGCGTGATACGGACTCTGAATTTTCACCACCTCAAAGGTCAATGTTTCTGATCTGGAGTCATAATCATCTCCAAAGGCCACCTCCAGAGCTATTCTGCCAAGGGGATACACCGATTTACCAGGTACCACGCCGTGGAACACCGTATTGGACGGTTTAAGATTTTTATCTATTAACCCATACGGCGGAAGGTCTCATAGTAGAGGATGTTAATACTGCTCCCTCCGTCCGTGAGCACTTTGGTGAACTTATAACCTCCCACCTGAGGTGCCACCACCAACGCTAGCTGACCCGGGTTGTCAACCCGAGGAGGGTGATCCTCTCTGCTCCATATGATTGGCTGCTCGGACCAGCGTAAGTAACGGGGCACCGCCGGTTCAACAGAATTTACTGCCCGCTTATGAACCTTTCGGTCACGCTTGTCCAAACTAGTGGTGAAAACATGATATTGCCCACTATTTAACTGCTTCGGGTGGCTTTGATAACCCGACTGCTGATGCTGATTGTAACCGCCCTGGCTGCTCTGGTTACCTTGATTGTTTTGTCCGCCCTGGTTGCCATTGAAGCCTGAACCGGAATTTCCTCCGCCGTAACCTGGCCCATGAGATCCGGATCCTGAACCGTCACCTGATCCGTGATCATACCAGAAAGCATTAGAATTTTTGAACTCTTGTATGATGTAGCAATCCTTCCAAAGGTGGTTGGCCGGCATCTCCTTCGTCCCATGTTTTGGACAGGGCTAGTTTAACAGGTAAGACAAGCGGTCCGGGTTGGGATTGGGTGCTCCGCTGAGATTCGGCGGTTTACCCTTTCATCGCTGGCCTTTGTCCTGCGCGTTGGTATTAGCCACAAAGTCCATGCTGCTATCCACTTTACGCTTGCCGCCGTTTCCATGACCCGCTGTGTTGTGGTGCTGCCCTTTGGAATTGCTGCTCTTCCTTCCCTTCCCTGTCTTGTCATCGTCAGACTCGGGATCCTTGGTACTATCAGAGTCAGCATACTTCACTAACGCAGCCATGAGGGTCCCCATATCGTTGCAATGGCGCTTCAGCCGTCCCAATTTCAATTTCAGGGGCTCAAACCGGCAGTTGCCTTCCAAGGTTATAACTGCTGTATCGGCATTGATGCGGTCTAACGAATGCAAAATATTTGACACCCGGTGCACCCAGCGGGTCGTCGATTCTCCTTCTTCCTGGACACAGGCCGCTAAGTCCACTATCGACATAGGCTGCTTGCATGTATCCTTAAAATTTGGATAAACCGGGATCTCAACTCGGCCCACGAACTGATAGAGTTGGCCGGTAAACTTTTTAACCAAGTACCGGCCGTTCCTTCTAGCATCATGGTGAAATACTTCACACTCGCTGCATCATCCACATCAAGCATCTCCATGGCCATCTCATAGCTCTCCACCCATGTTTCTGGAGATAAATCGGTAGTGTAATTTGGCACCTTGCGCGGGCCCTTGAAATCCTTGGGCAGGCGCACATTGCGTAATGCGGGGACAAGGCATGGCACCCCCAAAGAACTAGAGGTAACTCCTGGCTCGACCGAAGTGGTTGGACGAACCGGCGTAAGCTGACGAGCCTCATACTGCGCTGCTATCTCGTCCTCCCTGCCCGCTCGGGCCCGGTCTACCACTTCCTGAGCATCACCAACACCGCCTGCCGGGTTGTTGCCACAGGGCGCTCCACAGTTTCCTGCGTTGCTTGACACGGCTGGTTCGTCCACGCGCGTGCTGTAGCTCCGGCTCGGGCGAGGGGTAGAATGAATCCGATCGCGGCTGTATGAATATGCTTCCTGTTGAATCAAGGCGTCCAAAGAAGTTCCTTAACCCGACGCGTCTCCACCGCCGCCGGAGAATCACCATCAATTGGGATGGCCTCCAGTCATGAAGCGGCAGCAACAAGGTTGTCCATCGGATTGGAATGATGACCCGGAGGTGTCGGGACAGGCCGAGACACGGTATTGTTCTGACGAGGTGGATCCACCAAGCGAGGCTGAACTGGCGTGCCCGTCCCTGGTGCTTCCGCCCGGTTTACCACCGGCGGGTTACTGGTCCCTGCTCCTGGGGTGTTAAAGAGGTCCCTGGCCTCGTAAACCAGAGGTAAGAGAGACCGGTGCTTCCTCTTCAGAACCTCATGTGAGGCGTTCTGATCCAGCATAACCTGATAAGCCTGTGCATCCAAAGCGGCCCATTCTGCGGTCATCCTGGTGTTCTCAGCCGCTAAATCGGCCTTGGTCTGAGTAATCTGATCCTTCACCTTTGCGATTTCCGCGTTGTGGGCGTCCTGTCCGCCGGGTTAGCCTCTGCCATGAGCGTA
This sequence comes from Aegilops umbellulata, assembly GCA_032464435.1. Classification (NCBI taxonomy): domain Eukaryota; kingdom Viridiplantae; phylum Streptophyta; class Magnoliopsida; order Poales; family Poaceae; genus Aegilops; species Aegilops umbellulata. The sequence goes on from CP136056.1 coordinate 516,530,025, forward strand.
GCCAACGCATCGAACGTATCAGATAAAACTTGAGCCGGCGGGCGCACAGGGCCTCTTGCCCCGGCTGCCGTCGCCGTCACTGACCTGGAGATCATTGCTGCTGCGGTCGAAGAGTGGATCGCTGCTTGTGTACCGACCATGAATATTCCAACCCGGTTCGGCAGATCAGAGGGGTCCGGAATACTGTTGCCATCGGAACAACCCCCAATCCAGCCATCTTGTAACTGATATGACGACTCGGTCTCTCCGGTTGAGGACTCGTCGCCGGAATAAACGACGGTCTCACCACCGGGTTCCGATCCATCCTCGTATCCCCCTCCATGGATGACTCCCATGAAGGCGAGCTTCACGGCCGGTTTAGCCTGGGCGAATCGTGCACACTGAGCCGTTCGATGAGGTCGGTGCAGATGTCCGGCTCAGAGCCCGTTTCATCAATCTTGCGAATGAAGACGTGTATGCCACCAAAGGGGACCCGATACCCGTACTCAATTGAGCCGGCCTCGGGGCCCTATCCTGCATCATCGATGTAGAGCTTGCCGCGACGACTCTTGGTCATCCGGCCCACGGCGTAACCCTTGAGTCCTTCGAAGTTGCCCTCCAAGAACTTGAAACCATCATGCGATAGCCCCACGGTGGGCGCCAACTGTCGTGGTTTTGTCATGGTAGATGTCCTCATGAACGGACTTAGTCGTGGAGCCATCGCTACGGGTTAGCTTGAGGGGGTTAAAGTGGACACAGGGACGCAAGAGAGTTTATACTAGTTCGGCCCCTTCGATGAAGGTAAAAGCCTACGTCTAGTTGTGATGGAATTGATGGGGTTTCGATGACTAGGGAGCAAACAAGCTTCGCCTAGGTCTCGAGTTGTTGTTTGTTGTCCTGAACCGCCGCCGGGTCGTCCCCTTATATACGCGGGTGACGCCCGTCGGTTTGCAGAGTCCCAAGACCGGCTCATACACATGTCCGGCTCGGTCTCCACTATTTCTAACTTAAAATACAAGTTACATACCGACGCCGGTTTACGTCTATGGGCTTTAAACCGATTGTGGGCTTGAACCCTTACTTACCATCCTCATCTGCCTTCATGGGCTTTAACATACTCAACTATTGATGAAGTCAACCCGGCCTGTCCTAGCCGGTTTACGCCAGGTAGTAATATCCCCAACAGGGCCCCTTCGTCTTCTTCTTCCTTGACATCCTCCCTAGATGGGAGAAGGGTTCCCCCTCTGGTCCTTGGCCTCCATGGCATGGGAGGGGCGAGAGCCCCTCCAAGATTGGATCTGTCTCTCTGTTTCTGTCTGTTTCTGCGTTCTGTTCTGCTGCCCTTTCACCGTTTCGTGTATATATGGAGATCCGTAACTTCGATTGGACTGAAACCTTCGCCGTGATTTTTTTTCCAAAAAATAGCTTTCTTGCGGCCGAAGAAGGGCATCAACCGCCTTAAGGGTGGCCCACGAGGGTGGGGGCGTGCCCTCTTGGGGAGGGCGTGGGCCCCTGCCTCGTGGCCACCTTGGACACCGTTTGGCGTTGATCTTTTTCCCAGAGTTTCCAAATATTCCAAAAATAAGCTCCATCCATTTTTATCCCGTTTGGACTCCATTTGATATGGATATTCTGCGAAACCAAAAACATGCAACAGACAGGAACTGGCACTGGGCACTGAATCAATATGTTAGTCCCAAAAATAGTATAAAAAGTTGCCAAAAAGTATATGAAAGTTGAATAATATTGGCATGGAACAATACAAAATTATAGATACTACGGAGACGTATCAGCATGCCCAAGCTTAATTCCTGCTCGTCCTTGAGTAGGTAAATGATAAAAAGATAATTTTTGATGTGGAATGCTACCTAGCATAATCTTGATCATGTATCTAATCATGGCATGAATATTAAGACACAAGTGATTCAAAGCAATAGTCTATTATTTGACATAAAAACAATAATACTTCAAGCCTACTAATGAAGCAATCATGTCTTTTCAAAATAACATGGCCAAAGAAAGTTATCCCTACAAAATCATATAGTACGGCTATGCTCCATCTTCACCACACAAAATATTCAAATCATGCATAACCCTGATGACAAGCCAAGCAATTGTTTCATACTTTTGACGTTCTCAAACCTTTTCAACTTTCACGCAATACATGAGCGTGAGCCATGGACATAACACTATAGGTGGAATAGAATATGATGGTGGAGGTTGTGTGGAGAAGACAAAAAAGGAGAAAGTCTCACATCAACTAGGTGTATCAACGGGCTATGGAGATGCCCATTAATAGATATCAATGTGAGTGAGTAGGGATTGCCATGCAACAGATGCACTAAGAGCTATAAGTGTATGAAAGCTCAAACTGGAAACTAAGTGGGTGTGCATCCAACTTGCTTGCTCATGAAGACCTCGGGCATTTGAGGAAGCCCATCATCGGAATATAAAAGCCAAGTTCTATAATGAAAATTCCCACTAGTATATGAAAGTGATAACTCAAGAGACTCTCTATATGAAGGATCATGGTGCTACTCTGAAGCACAAGTGTGGTAAAAGGATGGTAACATTGCCCCTTCTCTCTTTTTCTCTCATTTTTTTTTATTTTTTTGGTGGGCTTCTTTGGCCTCTTTTTTTATTTGGGCTTCTTTGGCCTCTTTTATTTTTCATAAAGTTCGGAGTCTTATCCCGACTTGTGGGGGAATCATAGTCTCCATCATCCTTTCCTCACTCGGTCAATGCTCTAATAATGATGATCATCACACTTTTATTTACTTACAACTCAATATTACAACTCGATATCTAGAACAAAGATATGACTCTATATGAATGCCTCCGTCGGTGTACTGGGATGTGCAATGATCTAGCGTAGCAATGACATAAAAAAATGGACAAGCCATGAAAACATCATGCAAGCTATCTGTTGGAAATATGCCCTAGAGGCAATAATAAAAGGATTATTATATTTCCCTGTTCATGATAATTGTCTATTGTTCATGCTATAATTGTATTGTCCAGAAATCATAATACATGTGTGAATACATAGACCACAATATGTCCCCAGTAAGCCTCTAGTTGACTAGCTCGTTGATCAATAGATAGTCATGGTTTCCTGACTATGGACATGGGGATGCCATTGATAACGGGATCACGTCATTAGGAGAATGATGTGATGGACAAGACCAAACCTAAGCATAGCACAAAAGATCGTATAGTTCGTTTGCTAGAGCTTTTCTGAATGTCAAGTATCATTCCTTAGACCATGAGATTATGCAACTCCCGGATACCGTAGGAGTGCTTTGGGTGTATCAAATGTCACAACGTAACTGGGTGACTATAAAGGTGCACTACAGGTATCTCCGAAAGTATCTGTTGGGTTGGCATGAATCGAGACTGGGATTTGTCACTCCGTGTGACGGAGAGGTATCTCTGGGCCCACTCGGTAAGACATCTACATAATAAGCTCAATGTGATCAAGGTGTTGTTCACGGGATGATGTATTATGGGAACGAGTAAAGAGACTTGCCGGTAACGAGATTTAACAAGGTATTGGTATACCGACGATCGAATCTCGGGCAAGTATCGTACCGATGGACAAAGGGAATTGAGTACGGGATTGATTAAAGTCCTCGACATCGTGGTTCATCCGATGAGATCATCGAGGAGCATGTGGGAGCCAACATGGGTATCCAGATCCCGCTGTTGGTTATTGACCAGAGATCATCTCGGTCATGTCTGCATGTCTCCCGAACCCGTAGGGTCTACACACTTAAGGTTCGGTGACGCTAGGGTTGTTAAAGATATTAGTATGCAGCAAATCGAAGGTTGTTCGGAGTCCCGGATGAGATCCCGGACGTCATGAGAGGTTCCGGAGGTAAATATTTATATATGGGAAGTTGTTGTACAGACACCGGAAAGTCTCGGGGGCATATCGGTATTGTACCGGGGCCACCGGAGAGGCACCGGGGGTCCACCTTGAGGGGCCAGCCCTCTCGGAGGGCTTCATGGGCCACATGGGGCAGGCAACCAGCCCCTGGAGGGCTGGGCGCACCCCCTTCCCTTGGGCCCATGCACCTAGCGTTGGGGGGAAACCCTAGTGGGGGCTCCCTCTCCCCGTTACACCTCTCCCTCTCTCCACAGAAGCTTGGCGAAGCCTTGCTGGAACTCTGCTGCATCCACCACCACGCCGTCGTGCTGCTGGATCTTCATCAACCTCTCCTTCCCCCTTGCTGGATCAAGAAGGAGGAGACGTCGATCGTCCCGTACGTGTGTTGAACGCGAAGGTGCCGTCCTTTCGGCGCTGGTCATCGGTGATTCGGATCACAGCGAGTACGACTCCATCATCCACGTTCTCCTTGAACGCTTCCGTTGCGATCTACAAGTGGTATGTAGATGCTCTCCTATCCCCTCGTTGCTAGAATACTCCATGGATAGATCTTGGTGATGCGTAGGAAAATTTTAATTTCTGCTACGATCATCAACAGTGGCATCATGAGCTAGGTCTATGAGTAGTTTCTATGCACGAGTAGAACACAAAGTAGTTGTGGGTGTCGAATTGTCAATTCTTCTTGCCGTTACTAGTCCTATCTTGCTTCAGCGGTATTGTGGGATGAAGCGGCCCGGACCAACCTTACACGTACGCTTACGTGAGACCGGTTCCACCGACTGACATGCACTAGTTGCATAAGGTGGCTGGCGGGTGTCTGTCTCTCCCACTTTAGTTGGATCGGATTCGATGAACAGGGTCCTTATGAAGGGTAAATAGAGATTGACAATTCACGTTGTGGTTTTAACGTAGGTAAGAAACGTTCTTGCTAGCAACCTATAACAGCCACGTAAAAACTTGCAACAACAATTAGAGGACGTCTAACTTGTTTTTGCAGCAAGTGCTTTGTGATGTGATACGGCCAGAAGTTGTGATGAATCATGTGATGTATGAGATGATCTTGTTATTGTAATAGGAATCACGACTTGCATGTCGATGAGTATGACAACCGGCAGGAGCCATAGGAGTTGTCTTTATTTATTTATGACCTGCGTGTCAACTTAAATCGTCATGTAATTACTTTACTTTATTGCTAAAGCGTTAGCCATAGTAGTAGAAGTAATAGTTGACGTGACAACTTCACGAAGACACGATGACGGAGATCATGGTGTCATGCCGGTGACGACGATGAACATGGCGCCCCGAAGATGGAGATCAAAGGAGCGAAATGATGTTGGCCATATCATGTCACTATTTGATTGCATGTGATGTTTATCATGTTTTACATCTTATTTTCTTAGAACGACGGTAGCATAAATAAGATGATCCCTCATTAAAATATCAAAAATGTGTTCTCCCTAACTGTGCAACGTTGCTAAGGTTCGTCGTTTCGAAGCACCACGTGATGATCGGGTGTGATAGGTCCTTACGTTCGCATACAACGGGTGTAAGCCAGATTTACACACGCAATACACTTAGGTTGGATTGACGAGCCTAGCATGTACAGACATGGCCTCGGAACACGGAGGATCGAAAGGTCGAACATGAGTCGTATAGAAGAGACGATCAACATGGAGATGTTCACCGATGATGACTAGTCCGTCTCACGTGATGATCGGACACGGCCTAGTTGACTCGGATCATGTATCACTTAGATGACTAGAGGGATGTCAAATCTGAGTGGGAGTTCATTCATTAATTTGATTAGATGAACTTAATTATCATGAACTTAGTCTAAATATTTACAATATGTCTTGTAGATTAAATGGCCCACGCTAATGTCACCCTCAACTTCAACGCGTTCCTAGAGAAAACCAAGCTGAAAGATGATGGCAGCAACTATGCGGACTGGGTCCGGAACCTGAGGATCATCCTCATAGCTGCCAAGAAAGATTATGTCCTAGAAGCACCGCTAGGTGATGCACCATTCCCAGCAAACCAGGACGTTATGAACGCCCATCAGTCTCGTGCTGATGATTACTCCCTCGTTCAGTGCGGCATGCTTTACAGCTTAGAACCGGGGCTCCAAAAGCGTTTTGAGCAACACGGAGCATATGAGATGTTCGAGGAGCTGAAATTGATTTTCCAAGCTCATGCCCGGGTTGAGAGGTATGATGTCTCTGACAAGTTCTTTAGCTGTAAGATGGAGGAAAATAGCTCTGTTAGTGAACACATACTCAAGATGTCTGGGTTGCACAATCGCGTGACTCAACTGGAAGTTAATCTCCCGGATGTGGCGGTCATTGACAGAATCCTTCAGTCGCTCCCACCTAGCTACAAGAGCTTCGTGATGAACTACAGTATGCAGGGGATGGAAAAGACCATTCCCGAGTTGTATTCAATGCTGAAATCTGCAGAGGTGGAGATCAAAAAGGAACATCAAGTGTTGATGGTGAATAAAACCACTAAGTTCAAGAAAGGCAAGGGTAAGAAGAACTTCAAGAAGGACGGCAAGGAGGTTGCCGCGCCTGGTAAATCAGTTGCCAGGAAGAAGTCAAAGAATGGACCCAAACCTGAAACTGAGTGCTTTTATTGCAAGGGAACTGGTCACTGGAAGCGGAATTGCCCCAAGTACTTAGCAGATAAGAAGGCCGGCAACACTAAAGGTATATGTGATATACATGTAATTTATGTGTACCTTACCAGTGCTCGTAGTAGCTCCTGGGTATTTGATACCGGTGCCGTTGCTCATATTTTGTAACTCAAAACAGGAGCTGCGGAATAAACGGAGACTGGCGAAGGACGAGGTGACGATGCGCGTCGGGAATGGTTCCAGGGTCGATGTGATCGCCGTCGGCACGCTACCTCTACATTTACCTACGGGATTAGTTTTAAACCTCAATAATTGTTATTTAGTACCAAGTTTGAGCATGAACATTGTATCTGGATCTCGTTTAATACGAGATGGCTACTCATTTAAATCCGAGAATAATGGTTGTTCTATTTATATGAGTGATATGTTTTATGGTCATGCTCCGATGGTTAATGGTTTATTCTTAATGAATCTCGTACGTGATGTTACACATATTCATAGTGTGAATACCAAAAGATGTAAAGTTAGTAACGATAGTCCCACATACTTGTGGCACTGCCGCCTTGGTCACATTGGTGTCAAGCGCATGAAGAAGCTCCATGCTGATGGACTTTTAGAGTCTCTCGATTATGAATCATTTGACACGTGCTAACCGTGCCTCATGGGCAAAATGACCAAGACTCCATTCTCAGGGACAATGGAGCGAGCAACCAACTTGTTGGAAATCATACATACAGATGTGTGTGGTCCAATGAGCGTTGAGGCTCGCGGAGGCTATCGTTATGTTCTCACTCTCACTGATGATTTGAGTAGATATGGGTATGTCTACTTAATGAAACACAAGTCTGAGACCTTTGAAAAGTTCAAGGAGTTTCAGAGTGAGGTTGAGAATCAACGTGACAGAAAAATAAAGTTCTTACGATCAGATCGTGGGGGAGAATATTTAAGTCACGAATTTGGCACACACTTAAGAAAATGTGGAATCGTTTCACAACTCACGCCGCCTGGAACACCTCAGCGTAACGGTGTGTCCGAACGTCGTAATCGCACTCTATTGGATATGGTGCGGTCTATGATGTCTCTTACAGATCTACCACTATCATTTTGGGGATACGCTCTAGAGACAGCCGCATTCACTTTAAATAGGGCTTCGTCAAAATCCGTTGAGACGACACCGTATGAATTATGGTTTGGGAAGAAACCTAAGCTGTCGTTTCTGAAAGTTTGGGGTTGCGATGTTTATGTCAAGAAACTTCAACCTGAAAAACTCGAACCCAAATCGGAAAAATGCGTCTTCATAGGATACCCCAAGGAAACAGTTGGGTATACCTTCTACCTCAGATCCGAAGGCAAGATCTTTGTTGCCAAAAACGGGTCCTTTCTAGAGAAAGAGTTTCTCGTGAAAGAAGTAAGTGGGAGGAAAGTAGAGCTTGATGAAGTACTACCTCTTGAAAATCAGAGTAGGGCAGCTCAGGAAAATGTTCCTGTGGTGCCTGCACCGATTAGAGAGGAGGTTAATGATGATGATCAAGATACTTCTGATCAAGCTCCTACTGAACTTCGTAGGTCCACAAGGACGCGTTTCGCACCAGAGTGGTACGGCAACCCTGTCCTGGAAATCATGTTGTTGGACAATGGTGAACCTTCGAACTATGAAGAAGCGATGGCGGGCCCAGTTTCTGACAAATGGCTAGAAGCCATGAAATCCGAGATAGATTCCATGTATGAAAACAAAGTATGGACTTTGAATGACTTGCCCGATGATCGGCGAGCCATAGAAAATAAATGGATCTTCAAGAAGAAGACAGACGCGGATGGTAATGTGACCATCTATAAAGCTCGACTTGTCGCTAAGGGTTATCGGCAAGTTCAAGGGGTTGACTACGATGAGACTTTCTCTCCCGTAGCGAAGCTGAAGTCTGTCCGAATCATGTTAGCAATTGCCGCATACTATGATTACGAGATATGGCAAATGGACGTCAAAACGGCATTCCTTAACGGCTTCCTTAAGGAAGAATTGTATATGATGCAGCCGGAAGGTTTTGTCGATCCTAAGAATGCTAACAAAGTATGCAAGCTCCAGCGCTCTATCTATGGGCTGGTGCAAGCATCTCAGAGTTGGAACATTCGCTTTGATGAGATGATCAAAGAGTTTGGGTTTATGCAGACTTATGGAGAAGCCTGCGTTTACAAGAAAGTGAGTGGGAGCTCCGTAGCATTTCTCATATAATATGTGGATGACATACTATTGATGGGAAATGATATAGAATTCTTGGAAAGCATAAAGGCCTATTTGAACAAGTGTTTTTCAATGAAGGACCTTGGAGAAGCTGCTTATATATTAGGCATCAAGATCTATAGGGATAGATCAAGACGCCTCATCGGTCTTTCACAAAGTACGTACCTTGACAAGATTTTGAAGAAGTTCAAAATGGATCAGTCCAAGAAGGGGTTCTTGCCTGTATTGCAAGGTGTGCGATTGAGCACGACTCAATGCCCGACCACGGCAAAAGATATAGAAGAGATGAGTGTCATCCCCTATGCCTCAGCTATAAGGTCTATTATGTATGCCATGCTGTGTACCAGACCCGATGTAAACCTTGCCGTAAGTTTGGTAGGTAGGTACCAAAGTAATCCCGGCAAGGAACACTGGACAACGGTCAAAAACATCCTGAAGTACCTGAAAAGGACTAAGGATATGTTTCTCGTTTATGGAGGTGCCGAAGAGCTCGTCGTAAAGGGTTACGTCGACGCTAGCTTTGACACAGATCTGGATGACTCCAAGTCACAAACCGGATACGTGTATATTTTGAATGGAGGGGCAGTAAGCTGGTGCAGTTGCAAGCAAAGCGTCGTGGCGGGATCTACATGTGAAGCAGAGTATATGGCAGCCTCGGAGGCAGCACAAGAAGCAGTCTGGGTGAAGGAGTTCATTACCGACCTAGGAGTCATACCCAATGTGTCGGACCCGATGACTCTCTTCTGTGACAACACTGGAGCAATTGCCCTTGCGAAGGAGCCCAGGTTTCACAGGAAGACCAGGCATATCAAGCGTCGCTTCAACTCCATTCGTGAAAGTGTTCAAAATGGAGACATAGATATTTGTAAAGTACATACGGACCTGAATGTGGCGGATCCGTTGACTAAACCTCTCCCTAGAGCAAAACATGATCAACACCAAAATTCCATGGGTGTGCAATTCATCACAATGTAACTAGACTATTGTCTCTAGTGCAAGTGGGAGACTGTTGGAAATATGCCCTAGAGGCAATAATAAAAGGATTATTATATTTCCCTGTTCATGATAATTGTCTATTGTTCATGCTATAATTGTATTGTCCGGAAATCATAATACATGTGTGAATACATAGACCACAATATGTCCCCAGTAAGCCTCTAGTTGACTAGCTCGTTGATCAATAGATAGTCATGGTTTCCTGACTATGGACATGGGGATGCCATTGATAACGGCATCACATCATTAGGAGAATGATGTGATGGACAAGACCCAAACCTAAGCATAGCACAAAAGATCGTATAGTTCGTTTGCTAGAGCTTTTCTGAATGTCAAGTATCATTCCTTAGACCATGAGATTATGCAAATCCCGGATACCGTAGGAGTGCTTTGGGTGTATCAAACGTCACAACGTAACTGGGTGACTATAAAGGTGCACTACAGGTATCTCCAAAAGTATCTGTTGGGTTGGCATGAATCGAGACTGTGATTTGTCACTCCGTGTGACGGAGAGGTATCTCTGGGCCCACTCGGTAAGACATCATCATCATGAGCTCAATGTGATCAAGGTGTTTTTCACGGGATGATGTATTACGGGAACGAGTAAAGAGACTTGCCGGTAACGAGATTGAACAAGGTATCGGTATACCGACGATCGAATCTCGGGCAAGTATCGTACCGATGGACAAAGGGAATTGAGTACGGGATTGATTAAAGTCCTCGACATCGTGGTTCATCCGATGAGATCATCGAGGAGCATGTGGGAGCCAACATGGGTATCCAGATCCCGCTGTTGGTTATTGACCGGAGATTGTCTCGGTCATGTTTGCATGTCTCCCGAACCCGTAGGGTCTACACACTTAAGGTTCGGTGACGCTAGGGTTGTTAAAGATATTAGTATGCAGCAAACCGAAGGTTGATCGGAGTCCCGGATGAGATCCCGGACATCACGAGAGGTTCTGGAGTGGTCCGGAGGTAAAGATTTATATATGGGAAGTTATTGTACGGACACCGGAAAGTCTCTGGGGCATATCGGTATTGTACCGGGGCCACCGGAGAGGCACCGGGGGTCCACCTTGAGGGGCCAGCCCTCTCGGAGGGCTTCATGGGCCACAAGGGGCAGGGAACCAGCCCCTGGAGGGCTGGGCGCACCACCTTCCCTTGGGCCCATGCGCCTAGGGTTGGGGGGAAACCCTAGTGGGGGCGCCCCCCTTGCTTGGGGGGCAAGCCCCCCACCCTTGGCCGCCGCCCCCCTGGAGATCCATCTCCAGGGCTGCGCCCCCCTAGGGGGCCTATATAAAGGGGGGAGAGGGAGGGCAGCCACACCCCTGCTGCATTGGCGCCTCCCTCTCCCCGTTACACCTCTTCCTCTCTCCACAGAAGCTTGGCGAAGCCCTGCTGGAACTCTGCTGCATCCACCACCACGCCGTCGTGCTGTTGGATCTTCATCAACCTCTCCTTCCCCCTTGCTGGATCAAGAAGGAGGAGACATCGATCGTCCCGTACGTGTGTTGAACGCGGAGGTGCCGTCCTTTCGGCGCTGGTCATCGGTGATTCGGATCACGGCGAGTACGACTCCATCATCCACGTTCTCCTTGAACGCTTCCGTTGCGATCTACAAGTGGTATGTAGATTCTCTCCTATCCCCTCGTTGCTAGAATACTCCATGGATAGATCTTGGTGATGCGTAGGAAAATTTTAATTTCTGCTACGATCCCCAACACTATCTTACAATCATGCAAAGCAATATGACAATAAATGCTCAAGTCATGTATATGATGATGATGGAAGTTGCGTGGCAATATATCTCGGAATGACTATGGAAATGCCATGATATGTAGGTATGGTGGCTGTTTTGAGGAAGATATAATGAGGCTTATGTGTGACAGAGCATATCATATCACGGGGTTTGGATGCACCGGCGAAGTTTGCACCAACTCTCGAGGTGAGAAAGGGCAATGCACGGTACCGAAGAGGCTAGCAATGATGGAAGGGTGAGAGTGCGTATATTCCATGGACTCATCATTAGTCATAAAGAACTCACATAGTTATTGCAAAAATCTATTAGTCATCGAAACAAAGTACTACGCGCATGCTCCTAGGGGGATAGATTGGTAGGAAAAGACCATCGCTCGTCCCCGACCACCACTCATAAGGAAGACAATCAATAAATAAATCATGCTCCGACTTCATCACATAACGGTTCACCATACGTGCATGCTATGGGAATCACAAACTTCAACACATGTATTTATACAATCCACAACTACCCACTAGCATGACTCTAATATCACCATCTTTATATCGCAAAACTATTGCAAGGAATCAAACATATCATATTCAGTGATCTACAAGTTTTATGTAGGATTTTATGACTAACCATGTGAATGACCAGTTCATGTCATCTCTCTAAATAGATATGAGTGAAGCACGAGAGTTTAATTCTTTCTACAAAAGATATGCCCAAGCTCTAACAAATATAAGTGAAGCAAAAGAGCATTCTACAAATGGCGGTTGTCTAAGTGAAGAGAAACAGGCAATCCAAACTTCAAATGATATAAGTGAAGCACATGAAGCATTCTATAAAGCCATACTCAAAGAATATAAGTGAAGTATAAAGAGCATTATATAAATCAACCAAGGACCATCTTATACCAGCATGGTGCATAAAATAAAAAAGAAAACTAAATGCAAAAGATGCTCCAAGATTTGCACATATCGCATGAACGAAACGAATCCGAAAACATACCGATACTTGTTGAAGAAAGAGGGGATGCCTTTCGGGGCATCCCCAAGCTTAGACGCTTGAGTCTCCTTGAATATTTACTTGGGGTGCCTCGGGCATCCCCAAGCTTGAGCTCTTGCCTCTCCTTCTTCTCCTCACATCGAGACCTTCTCGATCATCGAACACTTCATCCACACAAAACTTCAACAGAAAACTCGGTAAGATCCGTTAGTATAATAAAGAAAATCACTACTCTAAGTACTGTTGAAAACCAATTCATATTTTTTTTTGCATTGTGTCTACTGTAATATAACTTTTTCAAGGCTTAATCCACTGATATAAATTGATAGTTTCATCAAAACAAGCAAACTGTGCATCAAAAATAGAATCTGTCTAAAACAGAACAGTCTGTAGCAATCTGAACATTCACCATACTTATGATACTTGAAACATTCTGCCAAAATTAGGAAAAATAAAAAAATTGTACATAAACACAATTCAAAAAGAATCAGAACCATTTGACGTTCCAGCAAAAAATTAAAATTCACGCACTACAGCCAAAGTTTCTGTCCTGCACCGCACAAACCAACAAGCATCGTAAACATCCTAAAGGCAAACTTTGGCACATTATTTTTATAATACAATGGAATTGTACAAGGGGATAATTATTTTTGTTGAAAATTTTCTGTAATTAAGATTCACTAAGTTGCCCTGATCATGAACAAAGTTCAAGGACGTCCCCCACTTTCACAATGCTCGTCTTTCTCACTTTCACTTTTCGTTTTGAAAATTTTTGGGTTCCCCTCTTTATTTTTGTTGTTTTTAAACTATATGAAAGCACTCAACAGAAATAAATGACTCTCTAAAACTTCTGGGTTGTCTCCCTAGCAGCACTTTCTTTAAAGCCATTAAGCTAGGCATCTAGTGCTCAAGTAGTGAATCCACCCGAATCCCAAGGTATATCAAAGCCAATTTTAATTAGCAATGATTTGTAATTTAGAAGTGAGCACAAAGCAACATATATCAAGCAATGAAGAAGTCTAACTCTCTTCCTATGCATCGACATGTCATAAAAGAACAATTCATGTACACAAAGTAAAGGCCAATGCATAGTATAAACAGTTTCTTGCAATTTTATCGTGTTGGAAACATAGAGAGGTGGAGATATAGTTCCTCTCTCATAATAATTGCAAGTAGGAGCAGCAAGCACATGCATATTATATCTATCAAAATCATCATGTGCAATGGTAAAAGGCAACCCATCAATGTAATCCTTAATAAAAGCAAACTTCTCCGATATAGTGTAATTGGGAGAATTCAAAAAGATAATAGGACTATCATGTGTGGGTGCAATAGCAACAATTTCATGTTTAACATAAGGAACTATAGCAAGTTCATCTCCATAAGCATAATTCATATTGACATCTTGGCCACAAGCATAGGAAGCATCATCAAAAAGGGATATTTCAAAAGAATCAAAGGGATCATAACAATCATCATAGCAATCATCCTTCGGTAAGCACGAAGGGAAATTAAACAATGTATGAGTTGGAGGGTTACTCTCATTAGAAGGTGGGCACGGGTAGCTAATCCGCTCGTCCTCCTTTTGTTCTTTGGTCTCCTCATCATCTTTTTCATCCAATGAGCTCACGGTTTCAGCAATTTCTTCTTCCATAGACTCCTGCAAAATATTAGTCTCTTCTTGGACAGCGGAGGAGTCCTCAATATATGGTTCAACATAGGCATTAGAAGCATAATTATCATAGCAATATTTAAGTATGGAAAATTTTTCAGATTTGTAAAGAGTAGCACCATACTTTTCAATCAAAGAAGCAATTTCATAAGCACCTTAAAAGCAACAAATTCTACAATTTGTTGAACATCATAGTAATTATAAACACCCTTAGCATACGAAGATACGATTCCATTATCACTAAACTCACATTGGTAGGGAAGGTGTTTCTTAGGGTTTTTAGAACAACAAGTAAAATCATATATTTCACATAAATTCCAGGCATAACATTGCAAACGATGAATTTGACCCAATAGAATTTTCCTTTTTTTAGATATTCGGTGTCGCACATAAGAAGCATGCTCATCTAAAGATTTGTCCTCAACTAAGCTAGTTGGGGTTTCAGCACGAGCACATAGGGATCGAAGATGATCCAAGTAATAAGCTTCAGGAGTACGATAGATTTTAAGTGGTTCTTCAACCATTGGTTCAACAGGTACAACTAATTTTTTGGTATTTTGCGTTTCCTACCCATAACTAAAGGTAGAAAACAACTAAGAACAGCAAATAACAGTTACTTAGTGATAAAGCAAACAAGCACACACGAGAATATTCACCCCACAATATTGCTCCCCGGCAACGGCGCCAGAAAAAGGTCTTGATAACCCACAAGTATAGGGGATCGCAACAGTTTTCGATAAGTAGGAGTGTCGAACCCAACGAGGAGCTGAAGGTAGAACAAATATTCCCTCAAGTTCTATCGACCACCGATACAACTCTACGCACGCTTGACGTTCGCTTTACCTAGAACAAGTATAAAACTAGAAGTGTTTTGTAGGTGTTTTTGGATAGGCTTGCAAGAATATAAAGAGAGCGGAAAAATAATAGCTAGGGGCTGTTAAGGTAAAGAAGCAATAAAGTAAATATAACGAGTGTGGAAAAGTGGTGGTAGGAGTTGCGAAATTGTCCCTAAAGCAATTGACTATTTTACTAGACCGATAGCAAGTATTATGTGGGAGAGGCCACTGCTAACATGTCATCCCTTACTTGGAATTCTATGCACTTATGATTGGAACTATTAGCAAGCATCCGCAGCTAGTAACGTTCATTAAGGTAAAACCCAACCATAGCATTAAGATATATGGGTCCCCCTTCAATCCCGTATGCATCAATTTCTATGCTAGGCTGAAGCTTCTGTCACCCTTGCCCTCCAATACATAGTCCTATCAACATACAACTAACCCTAAGGTGTGATCCATGTGCGCGCTCATATGATGGGCACCAAAGGACAACAACATAAACACAAGAAAATTAAATCAATCATAGCAATTCATCAACCACCGATAGGACAATGAAAATCTACTCAGACATCATAGGATGGCAACACATCATTGGATAATAATATGAAGCATAAAGCACCATGTTCAAGTAGAGGGTACAACGGGTTGCGGGAGAGTGGACCGCTATAGATATAGGGGGGAAGGTGATGGAGATGGTGGAGAAGATGGCGGAGGTGTTGGTGTAGATCGCGGTGATGATGATGATGGCCACGGCAGCGTTCCGGCGCTACCGGAAGAGAAGGGGAGAGGGGGCACCTTCGTCTTCTTCTTCCTTGACCTCCTCCCAAGATGGGAGAAGGGTTTCCCCTCTGGTCCTTGGCCTCCATGGCATAGGAGGGGCGAGAGCCCCTCCGAGATTGGATCTGTCTCTCTGTTTCTCTCTGTTTCTGCGTTCTGTTCTGCTGCCCTTTCACCGTTTCGGGCATATATGGAGATCCGTAAGTCCGATTGGACTGAAACCTTCGCCGTGATTTTTCCCCAAAAATTAGCTTTCTTGCGGCCGAAGAAGGGCATCAACCGCCTTATGGGTGGCCCACGAGGGTGGGGGGCGCGCCCTCCTGGGGAGGGCGTGGGCCCCTGCCTCATGGCCACCTCGGACACCGTTTTACGTTGATCTTTTTCCCAGATTTTCCAAATATTCCAAAATAAGCTCCGTCCGTTTTTATCCCGTTTGGACACCGTTTGATATGGATATTCTGCGAAACCAAAAACATGCAACAGACAGGAACTGGCATTGGGCACTGGATCAGTATGTTAGTCCCAAAAATAGTATAAAAAGTTGCCAAAAAGTATATGAAAGTTGAATAATATTGGCATGGAACAATAAAAAATTATAGATACGACGGAGACGTATCAAACCACGAGGCTTCTTTGAGAGAAGCTCTAGTTTTTGTAAGAGGTTTGTAATAAAGCTTGGCTCAAATTGGCCAATGTTTTTACCACGACATATATGTGCCATGATGTGACACCATGCCACCTTTGATGACTTTCTGGTGAGGTTTGGATTTATGGGGACTTAAAACCAAGGTTTCAAAATGTTTGACTATGAGCCATGACACTAGTACGGTTGTAATTCGTTCCCATTCCTGGCATGGCACCTAAACATGCACCCAAGGAAACATGTATAATTTTTCTAGCCATTTTGGTGAACTGGAGCATGTATTTGTAGTTCAGATTTGAATTATGGACATTAAATGCCTAGGCAAATCAATTAGTGTATAAAAAGTCCAAACGAACCCTGAATAAGTTTAAATTTTAGCACGCATATCCTGTCGTTCCATGTTGCCTGTAGAAGAAAATACAAGGTGAAAAGAGGCACTGATTACGTTTCGCCCACAAGGGGGACACATTTACCTATCAGAACCACGAGGCCTCTTTGAGAGAAGCTCCGGTTTGTAAGAGGCTTGTAATAAAACTTGCGCCACAATGGACGAAAAAAATTCCTCAACATATAAGTGCGATGTCGTGACACCATGGTAGGTTTCACGATTTTCAGCTTAGTTTTGGATTTACGGGGATTGAAAACCGAGATTCTTCTCAGGAAATGTTTTCAAATAGCACATGGTTCACTCAGGAAAGCCATATTCTATGAAAACTTTGTCGAAACCATATTTTAAAGTTTCATAAAAATCTGAAAAAAATTGTGGTATGTTAAGGTGATGTTGTATTACGACACAAAATTTTCAAGTTGAAAAACATTACGAGATGTGAGCTATGAAAAAGACAAATTCTGCCCTGAATAGTGACATTACTATTCGACACTATTCAACACTGATTTTGTCTTTTTATAGCTCACATCTCTTAATGTGTTTCAACTTGAAATTTTGTGTGCCAATAAAACATCATCCTCTTAACATCCCGCATTTTTTTGATTTTTTTTAAACTTCATAACATCTTTTTCTCGTGGTTTTCACCGGTTTCCACCGAGTGTTGGGTTACGTATGATATCCCCCCGCTACGTGCGCGATTTGAGTCCTGCATTCTGACTGGCCAGAACCCAAACCCCACGGATTTTACGTGTGCACCGTTGGATGCTCCCGGATCAAACGGCAACCCCGAGCCCTTTCGACAGAACATGCAGTACATGGGTAAGCATTGTGCGCATGCGTTGTGTAGCTCACGCTTCCTTCTCTACTAGTAGGTTTTCTTTCAAAATAGGCTACCGTTTCTCGCCACCCCTCTCATCGGTTTCCCGCCTCTTCTCCCTGATATGCATGATGTAGATGTTCGTTTAATTCTTATAGTTCATCTCATCCAAAATCAATTAGTTTGGTAAAAAAAACTATTTTAAGATTCATGGAATTGTGCATTGTAAAGGTAAAAACAAAAAGTGACAATTCATTTAGAAAAAAAGGTTTGGGCAATTAAGATATGGAAGATTCTAGAGAATAAAGGAGAAGTGCTTGTGTTTTGAGGTTTGTGCATTATGCTTAAGTTCAACCATGGAGTCTTCTAGATTGTACATGTGGCAGAATCTGGTGGAATGTAGATGATATCCAACGGCCAGTAGTGCTTAGATTTTCCATCTCTGTACCGTCGGATTGGCTTCATCCAACGAGCAACTTTCATAGTTATTCGCATACTATATATGTGTATAGATGTATAGATATATATAGATGTGTACCATGCTAGACAAAATAAAGTTTGAGCGCATGCGTGGGACCCCCGCCCCCCCCGCCGCCGCCTCAAAGTTGGGAAACTGACATCATAGGTATTGAACCAGGCTTGGAGTCGGGTACGGTGTTCGATTTGTAATGTACTTGGTGTGGCCCATCGAAGTTGTGCATTTGGGATTTAAACACATGATACACCATCGTACCCATACATATTTTCGGGCCGCATGCAGTGTATACGGGGTCTTCTGATCGACCACGTCTCGCTTGTGCGGTTTTTTCTGACGACACAGATATCTGTGGGCTCGCCGAGTGTATATATATCATCCCTTTGGCCGATAATGAGGGGTATGTGTTGGCCATGAATGGATTCCTCCTAATTCATGTTAGGTCCGGTCATCGTCAAATGTCGGTCAACCAAAGCTCGAGCTCATGCGTTGTCAGGATCCCCTCCCAGATGCTCGGATTGCTGGGTTCGACCTACATCAAACCTTGCGTACGTATCTCGTCCTTAACTACCTTGCGTTCATGGTTGTTGTCTGTGTCGAGAGGTAGGCACCACATCTAAATTGTACATTATTCTATATTGAAGGCACATATCACCCATTCCCAACGTACATCATTTTGGGCCGCATGCAAGAGATGCTGGTTTTGTGGTCCCTCTCGTGCGATGTTTATGATGGTTCAATCTATTGGCCCAAGCGGTTTATCGACAACAACAACTGTCATTTGACCAAATGAAAGCTTCATTGGTCCGTCTTGTGGTAGGTCATGGCGACATGCATGTATGACCAAAGTATCGATCATTACGTGCATCTGCCCCGTTGACACGAGTGGGAGGTGGTGGGCCAAGCATCCTAGCTAGGTACGACATTATGTCATTATATATATCCTAGCTAGGTGGTTGTTAGGGTGCTTTCGGCTTTGCGAGGCAGGTGCCACCAAAGTTATGCATTGTGTATTTAAAGTTTTAAACATCCCCAATATTCGTACATATATTTGGCCACTTCCAGGTGGTTCTTGACTTCTGGCCCCTCTCATGGATCTTCAATGACGCGCCCAACCATGGGCCTGCGGGGTCAAAGTTGTGCATTGGAATTTTGAACATCACATACCACCCTTTTCACTCATATATATTTGGGCCACATGCTGCTGTGGCTGTCTTTTGACCCTCCCTAACTTTTTCTTTGCTGCAAAGACTCTGATGATCCTCAACGGACACGGGGTATAATATCTTAACCGTGTGCGATACAAGTGCGATGTGAATCACCACGACCGCGCAAGTGTGGCAAATTAAGGTGGAGGTACTAGCTCAACCGTGTGCGATGCAAGTGCACTGAAATCACCATGACCGTGCAAGCGCGAGCAAGGGGTGGAGGTACTGGCTCAACCGTGTGCGATGCAAGTGCACTGAAATCACCACGACCGCGCAAGCGCGAGCAAATGGTGGAGGTACTGGCTTAACCGTGTGCGATGCAAGTGCGCTGTAAAACCACCACCTGTGGAAGCTAAAGGCGGGTAAGTTTATTTAGAAATTAGGACAAACCGTGTGCGATAGGCCAGCTAGCTAGAAATATAAAAAACAAACTACCCGCCTTGAGCGTTGCAAAAATCGGAGGATCCGCGCCACTTTTCCTTATTATCATACACGCATATTGTTATTGGACCGTGCGTGATCTTGGGCACTGCTGCCCCGCATCAATTCCTTTACCCAAATTTTAGTAGGCACCGTACTTCGACCTTCGCCCACACTCCTCCAACACCGACCTTATAGTAAAACTGCAGTAGCCGAGGCATTTGAACCGTCGCCCTCCCTCGTCCACCACCATCTCCACCCATCATTACTAAAATTTTCAGTAGTTGTGGCGTATCCTCAAACACCCCCCTCCACAGTCCCCCACCTGCCCCTCCCCCCTTCGAACCCTAGCTCGCGGCCACCGTTGGCGCCGCCGCCAACCCTACCGGTCTGCCCGTTCCTCCTAGCTTAGATAATAAATTTCAGGTTATCTAGCGATTCCCATACCGTCGCCCCACTCCCCTGATTTTTTAGATGAGGCCTGCGGTGTCCCTCCCTGCCAGATCCACATCCCCTGCTCCAGAATGTCGCTACCTAAGCTCGACTACGTATCCCGGGGAGCCCGACGAGCGTTCGGCCAAGAAGAGGTTTATCATGGCCTCTCCGGCGGACGTTGGCGAGGTGGCCGCCGTTCGCCCCGACCTGTCAATCCTGGAGCAACACGTCACCGTGGAAGCCGTCGAAGATGTTCACTATGTTGCCATGCTGAAGGCTTCATGTCAGCGGGCTAGCGTATTACTGTATCTCAGGAAAGCTGGCTACGACATCAAGCTTGTCCACACCGACGGCTTCACGCGGGCCATGTCACAGGTTAAGTGGTCCATCCCCAACCCCTCTGGTTCAACCGCCGTCGATCTCTTCGATGGCCCTGCCGCTGATGTCCTCTGCCAAGCGGTCAAGGATTTGCGAGTTTTATACGCCATCGAGCTCATTTTGTCACTTCTGAAGGACATGTTCTACGGCGACGGCTTGGGATCCTCAATTGCCAAGTCAGATCTCATCGACCACGACCACGACCAGGAGGAGGGAACCCACGAAGGTTCTTCCAAGGTGAAACAGTCCATCTATGACATCAGGCACCGCACCATGGGTCTGTGCTCTTCCAACTGGAAGGATCTCGTCCATGAAATGTGAGGCAACATTCTATCAGCAAATATTACCTTTTCTAGTTGCCAACCCGTACCCTTTGTTGTAGTAGCATTTGCTGTGCGGTGCTTTAACTGTGTCGTGTTTAATTATTTCAGTTATGCAAAAATGTATAGTTCAATAGGTCTATGTGATGTTTAAGTATGAATTGTCCACTTTAGTTTCACGAATGGCTATATTTGGTTGTTTATAGTGAGTAGATGTCTTGTTTATCTGTATTTGGTTGTTAGGTTGGTTGGAGTGAGCATTTTTTTAGTTATCGAGCAGATGCCTTGTTTATCTGTATTTGGTTCTTAGTTTGGTTGCAGTGAGTATTTGTCCAGTTATCAAGCAGATGCCTTGTTTATTTGTATTTGGTTGTTAGGTTGCTTTTTTAGCATTTGTCCAGTTATCAAGAAGGTGCCTTGTTTATCTGTATTTGATTGTTAGGTTGCTTTTTTTAGCATTTCTCTAGTTATCAAGCAGATGCCTTGTTTATCTTTATCTGCTTGTTAGGTTGGTTGCAGTGAGCATTTGTCTAGTTTTCAAGCATATGCCCTGTTTATTTGTATTTGCTTGTTAGGTTAGTTTAAGTGAGACTCTGTCCAGTTTTCAATGGCTATATTTGGTTGTTATACTGGTCATTTATGCCTTGTTTATTTCAGTCATTCACAATGTGTGGTTCATTATGTGCAAGTCGGAACTGTGTCGCTCGACTACATCAATACCAGTTTGAACGGCTATATTTGGTTTCAGTTATTCCTGGTGTAGTTAACACATGCCCTTTATTTCAGTTTTACACATTTTATTCAATGTGATGTTTAAGCATTACCTACATTCTATTCATTTTCAACAATACCAGTTTGAATTGCAATATTTGATGGCTGTTAAGCCTGCTATCGGTAACATTGCCTTCCATTTTATATATGCTTTAACAGCATGCTGAAACCAACACATTCAAGCTATCATTTGGAGATGATGTTGTTTACCTTTGCTATTTTGTTTGATGTACTTATCATGCCTTTCCACTACTTATGCAGGACAACAACGGGAGTGGCCACCATTTTCCGCCGAGGTTAGCTTCATCCCTTGGCTTGTACTCCCCCGTCATTCCATAATGTAGTGCATATAGATCCAGGCCTGTACACTAGTTAGCTTCTAATATTGACTTGTTGCTTGTAGGTACATATGCCCTTGGCAAGGATCCATGCATCGACCCTTTTTGCGTATGGGGCAATGAGATATTGATGAACAAGCATCAAGTGAGGAAACTGATAAGGATTATTAGAAAAAAGATACGAATGGTGGCAAGCAAACTATTTGTTTATGCTCCACAACAGTGAGCTGTAGGATGGTAACTACAAACTCTGCAGCCTTCTCTTTTTACTACCCATAATGAGTTGTTAGACAACAATGTCTGAATCTTTTTCGTTCCCAGTGGTTCCCGAAGCAGTTCACTCAAGATTACCTCACAAAGTACATGATTGGTGGACACGCAATGAAGGTTAAAGTATTTCATCTAGACTACACTGAGCATCGAGAAGTCCTAATGAAGACAGTGAAGGATGGACGGGCAACCATCACAAGGGGTTGGCCTAGAGTCGTGCGCGCCTTACGCATGGAGGAGGGCACAATATGGGCATTCCGCTTCACCTTCTCCAGCAACCAGAATGTCTTTCGCCTCTCTCTTTACAGTCTTTAGTACAACTGTGGTTCATCATTCTTTACTTGTTGCTTCTGTAGTTCTTCAGTATATGTACCTGTGCATTGAATTATGGATTCGTGGTTGAACCTATATTTGTAATAAACATGGTTGGATATGAAATAAGTGATTGCCTACTTTAAAATTCATAACATGTGATTTTTAAATTAGGGATTAATTGGATTAATTATGGATTAATAGGGATTACACTGCACACGGTTTGCAAAAGCGAAACGTCTGCGATATACATGGAGATCAGAAATGTTTCTAGGATCCACTATGTGTGCGATCAATCTCCACAGCACACACGACTTTCTCTTGAAAACTGTTTGCGTTAGGCCACCTTGCGCAAACGTTTATCACATAAAAAGTGTGTGTGCTGGACAACCTTTGCCACACAGTTTCTTTCTACGCACCGTGTGTGATGCATTCAATAACGCAAACAATAAAATTATTAATATCGTGTGCAATGGCAATGCTATCACAAATGATTTAACGGGAAAAATTGTGTGTGATGTACCTGTGAACGGTAACGTTTTCCTTGGAGCGACTGTGTGGGATGTGCATACGAACGGCAACGTTTAGCGGGGACTGACTGTGTGGGATGTACTTGCGACCGGAAACAATTTCGCTCTATAATTATATTTTTAGCTCTTACTTTATCTATTTTCGTATTTGAGCGCTCGCTGGTCGCACACGACCTCATTTCGCCGAACGTGTGTGTGCCAGGAGGGCATATCCCCGACGGTTTCTGGGTCGTGTGGGAAGGACCCCCCTATCGCCCACTCTCACTTGGAGACGGTTCCAGATGCCGTCATGGAAAGGGGTTTTAAACCGTTTTTTTAGGACCGACGCGCAACAGTAGAGGTTTGTTCAAGTAAGAACAACACCTAAGCACCGATACACCCACATATCAAATTATCAAAGTAGCGAACACAAATCGAACCAACATGATGAAAGTGACTAGATGAAATTCCCGTGTACCCTCAAGAACACTTTGCTTACTAGAAGAGACCGTTTCCTTTGCCTCAAAAGGATTGGTCTACCTTACTGCACTTTTGCTGCTATTATCGTTACTTGCTCGCTACAAATTATCTTGCTATCACTCTGTTACCTACAATTTTAGCACTTGCATACATTATCCTACTGAAAACCATTTGCCATTTACTTCTGCTCCTCGTTGGGTTCGATACTCTTACTTATCAAAAAGAGCTACAATTGATCCCCTATACTTGTGGGTCATCAAGGTTATTTTATGGCACCGTTGCCGGGGAGTGAAGCGCCTTTGGTAAGTGGAATTTGGTAAGGAAACATTTATATAGTATGCTGAAATTTACTGTCACCTGTTACTATGGAAAACAATCCTTTGAGGGGTTTGTTCGGGGTATATTCACCTCGACTGGAACCACAATTAGCTACCCCTCAACCTACTGCACCTACTAAAAATACTGAATATGAAATTCCTTCGGGTATGATAGAACAACTGCTAGCTAATCCTTATGCAGGAGACGGAACAGAACATCCTGATATGCACTTGATATATGTGGAACAAATTTGTGGATTGTTCAAGCTTGCAGGTTTACCCAAAGATGAAGTTAAGAAGAAGGTTTTCCCCTTATCTTTGAAGGGAAAATCATTGTTATGGTATAGGCTATGTGATGATATTGGATCTTGGAATTGGAATCGATTGAAATTGGAGTTTCCCCAAAAAAATATCCCATGCATCTAGTTCACCGTGATCGGAATTACATATGTAACTTTTGGCCTCGTGAAGGAGAAAGTATCGCTCTATCTTAGGGGAGGCTTAAGTAAATGTTATATTCATGCCCCAATCATGAGCTCTCAAGAGAAATTATTATCCAGAATTTTTATGCTCGACTTTCTCATAACGAGCGATCCATGCTTGATACATCTTGTGTTGGTTCTTTTATGAAGAAGACTATTGAATTCCGGTGGGATCTTTTGGAGAGAATTAAACGCAACTCTGAAGATTGGGAACTCGATGAAGGTAAAGAGTCAGGTATTAAGCTTAAGTATGAGTGTTAAATCTTTTATGAATACCTATGCTTTTCAAAAGTTTAGCTCTAAATATCACTGGTACGCGTCAGTGCTATACACACGGTTTTTAACCCCTTTCCGTGACGGCATTTGGAACCGTCACCAAGTGAGTGTGAGCGATAGGGGGGTCCTTCCCACACGACCAGAAACTGTCGGGGATATGCCCTCCTGGCACACACGCTCGGCAAAATGAGGCCGTGCGCGACCGACGAGCACTCAAATACAGAAATACGTACAGTGGTGCTCAAAAAATTATACATGCGAAATCATTTCCGGTCGTAAGTACATCCCACACACTTAGTCACCGCTAAACGTTTCCGTTCGTATATACATCCCACACAGTCACTCCAAGGAAAACGTTTGCGCAAGGTGGCATAACGCAAACAGTTTTCAAGAGAATGTCGTGTGTGATTGTTCGTTGATCCAACACGGTTTATTCCTAGAAATTGTATGCGTTGCGTGAGGTCATCACCCACGGTGTTTTCTCAATAACCGTTTGCAATAGGAAAACCCAATTAGCAAGCTAATTGGCCAATTAGTAGGCTAATTGCCCTATTATTAATAATCCATTTACTAATCTAATTGACATCATATTAAGCACATAATATATTCCATTTCCATATTAAGGAAGCAGGATTTCATAATTGAAATACATCGGAGTACAACATGATACAACTTCAGCACCCAGCTACCCCATTCCACAACTGCACCAGCAACAAGTTTCACATGCAACATCTAGAACCTTTCAAAATTAGCATCATAGACGGTACATAGAGAGATGCATCTCATCTGGGAAACTGCTGAAGCGGAAGGTGAATATTGAGCCTTCATTCATGTTGAAGGTCTTTTCAACTTTAGGCTAGTGCCTGTGGATGATTGACCGTCCATCCTTCGACCTCTTCAGGAACACTTTAATATTGAAGCCTGGAAACAAGGATGTGCATAAATATCTTCTCTAGATTGGAAATGGGGCAAAGAAATAAAAAAAGGCAAGGTATAATAGTTAGTACCATCTTGTAAACCTCAGTGCTTCCCATTGTTTCCCTGCAACACATATAAGGTAGTTAGTCATCAGGTTAAGTAAAGGTTCACATGCTATCAGTAAAATATGTTGATGAAAAATAAGCACATTGCAGATTCATTAGATTAATTCAAGCCACATGGAAAACCCATTTATCCAAACCAAGCATGATTAAGAACTAGGAAATATAGCACTTGTATATGTTTCTCATGTATTAAGTGCAACCAAATTCGATTTATTCCTCACATGGTATACAATAACAGAATACAGCCACAACAATTGAACATCACATTGTAGAATTGAACCAAGCAATTAACTAAACACCACAATAAATGAACGAAATGTTAACTGAGCACCACATTACACAACATAACATACTCCTAATAGAAGATCAGACAGTTAACCAAACCAAGCATGCTTAACAACTTGGAAATATAACAATTGTATTTGTTTCTCATGTATTTAGTACAGCTAAATTCAATTTATTCCTCACATGGTATACAATAACAGAATGCAGCCACAACAATTGAACATCGCATTGCAGAATTGAACCAAACAGTTAACTAAACACCACAACAAATGAACCAAACGTTAACTGAGCACCACATTGCACAATATAACATACTCTTAATAGAAGATCAGACAGTTAACTAAACCAAGCATGCTTAACAACTTGGAAATATAGCAATTGTATTTGTTTCTCATGTATTTAGTACAGCCAAATTCGATTTATTCCTCACATGGTATACAATAACAGAATGCAGCCACAACAATTGAACATCGCATTGTAGAATTGAACCAAGCAGTTAACTAAACACCACAACAAATGAACCAAACATTAACTGAGCACCACATTGCACAATATAACATACTCCTAATAGAAGATCAGACAGTAACCAAACCAAGCATGCTTAACAACTTGGAAATATTACACCCTGAAGAATTGAACATCACATTTGCAGAATTGAACCAAGCAGTTAACTGAACACCACATTGCACGACATATAGAACATATACACTATAACAGAAGATTGGATGGTAAAAGTAGATAGCGTAATTCACTAGAATTTGTTAAGGAAAGGTAGTAGCTACCAAACTGAACATGGGTCCTTACAGTGAGCTAATCAGACAAGCTACTCCTCATTCTCGGAGATATCGATGACGATTGGCTCCTTGGACATGGAAGAGGGCGAGGCCTCCGCATCGTGGGTGCCCTCGTTGTAGTGGTGAGTTGCCTGAGACGCTCCAGGCACCAACCTGCTGGCTCACGAGATGAGGTAACCACATGCACGCTGAGAAAACACCTCCTAGTCTTCGTCGAAGGCAATGATGGTGGCCTCGAGAAAACGCCATGAACTATCGTTTAAAGTAGCCAACCGCGTCGCGGCGTCGGCGCGTGAGGCGTCAACGGTGGCCTTGACAGCAGGTCCTCCTCCAAGATCTGGGGGTTGATAATCCCCAAGTGCAGGGAATCATCGTAGCAATTCCCAAAGGTGGAAGTGATAAGTATGGAGTGTCCAACCCACAAGGAGCTAAAGGTAAGATCAATATTCTCTCAAGCCCTATCTGCCACTGATATGACTCTACGTACACCGAACGTTTGCTTCCAACTAGAAACGAGAAATAAGACTACGTTGTGGGTATGAAGAGGATAGCTTTGCATGGTATCGGAGAGCTAAAATATAAAAGTAGGTGATGTTATCATAAAGTTAGAATATATTACTAAATATTATAAATAGCGAGTGTGGAATAATGATGGGTCGGTGTGCGAAATTGTCCTAGGTAATCGTTAACAAGACCGGTGGACGTCATTGCAATTTCATATGAGGGAGAGGCATAAGCTAACATACTTTCTCTTCTTGGATCGTATGCACTTATGATTGAAACTCTAGCAAGAATCCGCAACTACTAAAGATCATTAAGGTAAAACCCCAACCATAGCATTAAATCACCAAGTCCTTTTAATTCCCATACGCAACAACCCCCTTACTCGGGTTTGTGTTTCAGTCACTCACCAACCCACTATAAGCGAATCATGCACGTATTGCAACACATCAATCAACCCAAAGACAAAGGATATCTACTCAAAACATCATAGGATGGCAACACATCATTGGATCATAATATGTGGCATAAAGCACCATGTTCAAGTAGGGATTACAGCGGGGTGCGGGAGAGTGGACCGCGTAGAAGAGATGAGGATGGGGATGATGATGGTGATGTTCATGAAGACGATCACCGCGACGATGATTCCCCTCCCGATGGCACTCCGGCGCCACCGAGAGAGAGGAGGAGAGGTTCTTCCCCTTGTGCTTCCTCCTCCATGGCCTCCCCCTAGATGGGGAGAGGTTCTCCCTCTGGTCATTGGACTTCATGGCGATGATGGCCCCTCCGGGATCCTCCTCCATGGCCTCCAGTGATGATGGCCTCCTCTAGCAGGGTGCCAGAGAGAGCCTAGATTGATTTCTCGTGGCTACAGAAGCTTGCGGCGGCGGAACTTCCGATATAGGTTATTTTCTGAAGGTTTCTGTATTTATAGGAATTTTTGGCGTTGGTTTCATGTCAGGGGGGTCTCCGAGTCATCCACGAGGCGGGGGCCCACGCCCAGGGGGGGTGGGAGCGCCCCCACCCTCGTGGACACCATGGCTATACTGTGTGCACCATGGCTTAGGCCGGCGTTTATTTGGTGGAGGGGTTGGTGATTTGGGTGGAAGGTGCCACGATCGCGGCGGCGGTCGGGGCATGTGGGATGTGGAGGGAGGAGGAGGATGGGGGTCGAGTGTGGATTACCTGCCTGGATAGGCGAGGCCGAGCAGCGTGAAGGAGGGTCGTCGGTTAGGAGGCGGCGCTGCAAGCAAGGAGTGAAGGTTTCAACTTGGAAAGGAAGGCGGAAACAGGGAAAATATGGCTTTGGTAAGGGGGAGGGGGCGGGGAGGTAGATATTTCCGCGGAAGCCAAAAATTTGGAATCGCTTCAGCCAAAAAACTGGTGCGCAAAGTGTCATACTCCGATGGTTCTCCAAGATATTTTGTGCTCCATCTCACACGGTTGGTTATCATAAACTGTGTGGGATCTACTTCGTTTGTCATCTTGATTTGAATTACATAATGGGGTCACAGCGGCCATGGACGGTGTTTGAATTGCTAGACCTTTTGTCTAAAGTGAACATGCAACTATATGTGTGTCATAAAAGAATTGGAATTATTCAGGGTTTGTTTGGACATTTTTATGCATTAACTGAGTTTTCAATGCATTTATGTGCATAATTCAAATTTGAACTACATGCACATGCTCCAGTGCATATAAATTGGTTGAAAAATCAAATCTTTGTCCTTGGGTGCATGCTTAGGTCCCATGCAGGAAATGGGAATGAATGTCAAACACAAGGCACGGTCACTTAGCCGCAAACATTGAGATACCTAGTTTTTAAATTCTAGTAAATCCAAAACTCGTCCAAAATTCATGAAATTTGGCATGCTATCATGGAGCGGCATCAACATGTCGTGGTAAAATTTTCTCATATTTGGGGCAGGTTTGGGGATATGCTTCTCAAAAACCAGAGCTTCTCACAACAAGCGTGATGGTTTCAGTAGGGAACGTCCCACCTTTGGGGACGAAATGATATCCATTGCCTCTTATTGCTTTCAATTTTTTTCTTGTATCAACATAGAACAACAGGAGTGTTGTGTCAATTTTTGGGATTTTTCAGGGTTCGTTTGGACATTTTTATGCATTAATTGTGTTTTCAATGCATTTATGTGCATAATTCAAATTTGAACTACATGCACATGCTCTAATGCATATAAATTGGTTGAGAATTCAAATATGTGTCCTTGGGTGCATTCTTAGGTCCCACGCAAGAAATTGGAATGAGTTTCAAACACCAGGGCAATGTTGATTGCCAGCAAAACGTTGAGATACTTTGTTTTTAAATTCTAGTAAATCCAAAACTCGACTGAAGTTCATGAAACTTGGCATGCTTTCATGGAATGGCATCAACATGCAGTGGTAAATTTTTTGTACCATTTGGGGCAGGTTTGGGTATATGCTTCTCACAAACCAGAGCTTCTCACAACAAGCATGATGGTTTCGGTAGGGAATGCCCCACCTTTGGGGACGAAACGATATCCATTGCCTCTTATTGCTTTCAAAAAATTTCTCATGTCAACATAGAACAATAGGAGTGTTGTGTTAATTTTTGTGATTTTTCGGGGTTCGTTTGGACATTTTTATGCATTAACTGAGTTTTCAATGCATTTATGTGCATAATTAAAATTTGAACTACATGCACATGCTCCAGTGCATATAAATTGGTTGAAAAATCAAATATGTGTCCTTGGGTGCATGCTTAGGTCCAATGCAAGAAATGGGAATTAATTTCAAACACCAGGGCACCGTTGATTGCCGGCAAAACATTGAGATACTTAGATTTTAAATTCTAGTAAATCCAAAACTCCTCTGAAATTCATGAAACTTGGCATGGTATCATGGAGCAGCATCAACATGCAGTTGTAAAAAATTATCCCATTTGGGGCAGGTTTGGGTATATGCTTCTCACAAACCAGAGCTTATCACAACAAGCATGATGGTTTCGATAGGGAACGTCCCACCTTTGGGGATGAAATGATATCCATTGCCTCCTATTGCTTTCAAATTTTTTCTCACGTCAACATAGAACAACAGAAGTGTTGTGCCAATTTTTGTGATTTTTCGGGGTTCGTTTGGACATTTTTATGCATTAACTGAGTTTTCAATGCATTTATGTTCATAATTCAAATTTGTACTACATGCACATGCTCCAGTGCATATAAATTGGTTGAAAAATCAAATCTGTGTCCTTGGGTGCATGCTTAGGTCCCATGCAAGAAATGAGAATGAATTTCAAACACCAGGGCATCGTTGATTGCCGGCAAAACATTGAGATACCTGGTTTTTAAATTCTAGTAAATACAAAAATCGTCTGAAATTCATGAAACTTGGCATGGTATCATGGAGCGGCATCAACATGCCGTGGTAAAAAAATTGTCCCATTTGGGGTAGGTTTGGGTATATGCCTCTCACAAACCATTGCTTATCACAACAAGCATGATGGTTTCGATAGGGAACGTCCCACCTTTGAGGACGAAACGATATCCATTGCCTCTTATTGCTTTCAAATTTTTTTCCTCGTGTCAACATGGAACAACAGGAGTGTTGTGTCAATTTTTATGATTTTTCGGGGTTCGTTTGGACATTTTTGATGCATTAACTGAGTTTTCAATGCATTTATGTGCATAATTCAAATTTGAACTACATGCACATGCTCCAGTGCATAGAAATTGGTTGAAAATCAAATATGTGTCCTTGGGTGCATGCTTTGGTCCCATGCAAGAAATGGGAATGAATTTCAAACACGAGGGCAGCGTTGATTGCCGGCAAAACATTGAGATGCCTGGTTTTTAAATTCTAGTAAATCCAAAACTCGTCTGAAATTCATGAAACTTGGCATGATATCATGGAATGGCACCCGACATGCTGAGGTATTTTTCATCTCCATTTTGAGAGAAGGCGCACTCGAATAATGATAGCCAACAAAGGCATTTTGAAAAAAAAGTTGCCACTTTAATATCTCAAACGTTTGTATATTTCAAACCGTGTGCTTTCTGTTAACCATTCACGTGACACCACATGTCTTGGTTTGAATGGCTGTAGGAGGTTCCGTGCGGAGAACTGCTTGACCTTGACTGAATGGGAGGCGTCCGGGTGCAGTCCGGTGCGCAGGCTCACCGGGAAGCATACAAGCTGTTCAACGCATTATCTGTGCATCTCTTCAACGCAAACGGTTCAGATTACGGTATGCAAATTAAAGCCAGACTTCGGTGCTAAGCCAAGAGACACTGTGATTTTTCAAAATATGCAGCTAAATATCAATAGCACTATCTATTTTATGCAACTAAAATTCAGTAATTAAGCATAGATTTCATTCATACTAGAGATTAAGCAATCGTTCTCACCGGGAAGCGAGACAGCCTTGGACCGCCGCCTGCCTCGCTCCCACTGGTCTATATTAATGGCGCCGCCGAGCGGCCGCACCCCCCATCCTCGCCAGACACACAATTCCTCTCTCTCTGCCCGCATCCTCGACGCCGCTCTGAGTCCTCCAAGCCGTCAGTGCACGAGGATGCTGCCGAAGCGCCCCATCAGAGGGAGTGGCGACGCCGGGGCTGCTGAAGCACCGGAGCACGACACGAATATGGAGACAGAGGTTTCCCTCACCGTCGAGGTGGAGAACGAGGCTGCCAACAAGCGGAGGCGGGTCGAGAAAGAACCGCAAGCGACTCTAGCAGGCCTAGACTTCATCAACAACCTCCCCGATGATATCTTGATAGTCATCATATCCCTCCTCCCAATCAAATATCGGGCGAGGACAGCCGCCCTTTCCCGGCGGTGGCGCCCCCTATGGCTCCTCACCCCTGTCGTCCTCCTCGATGCCCACAAGCTCTGCCATGGCTATCGCCAAAGCTTGGATGTGTTCTCCCAGATCCTCGACAGTCACCATGGCCCAATCAAGGGCGTTTATCACGGGCAAGTTCCATTCCAATGGCAAGGACCGAGCCAAGCTTGATGAGTGGTTCCGATCCCCCGCCATAGATCAGCTCGAGAAGCTCGGTTTTAATGATGGGCATATGCGCTTGCTGCCAACGTCTGCACTCCGCTTCGCGCCCACGCTGCGCCTCGCCAAGTTCATGAACTGCCATTCCCCCCCTTAATGACGCGCCCGCTCTTTTTCTACCACGACTGAAGCACCTCGAGATCATCGCCGTCCGCATCCCAAAGGATGACATGGAGCGCCTGCTCCGCGGCTGTACTGCACTCGAGTTCCTTCATCTTCAGGCGATGAATTGGTCGAGTACCTTGCACATCACCTCCAGGACTCTCCGGACTATTTATGTGTGTTGCTAGTGCTGCAACGAGAGATCACAAAAGGTGGACCACAATATGTTCATCAAGGACACACCTTCACTTGAGAGATTACTTGTAGTTGATCAACAAGGTCCAACAAGAAATAATGTCATTTATGCGCCCAAATTGAAAGTGGTGGGCTACTCGTCTATCAAATACTACAACTTTCAGGTACAACAGTCGCCTTATACCTCTCGTTCTTAATATCAACGTTATTTCTAGTTTTGAAGATGTATGTTCGTCTATCATCTAGCGAAGCTTCACCCAGACTCTGGGCACAGTGAAGGTCTTGGCACTAGAATATGTCGACCCCAACCTGGACCAAGTTGTCAGTTGCCTGAGATGCTTTCCGTGCCTAAATAAGTTGTATATCGAGGTGATGTTCCTTTCCTGTTAAATGTTAGCCATAAGGGAGTTCATTTTTTGCACCTTTTCCCAAGTTTACAATGACAATGTACTATGATTTCTGAAGGAATTTTGGAGTATTTTAGGACATACACCCCCACCCCATATTGGTTGCTTCATTCATATGGTTACAGTCGTCCATAAGCATTTCTCCTTTGGATTCATCTGTACTAGTTTTCTTAGCGAATTTTTCATCCAATCCAACCTCTAATGAAGAAGGCCACATGTTTCTAGATTGTAATCAAATGCCCATGTTAATCATGCCAAATCGAAGATGGCACGTTGGTGCATTTTACAAATCTAGCAAACCAAATGGGCGTGTAGTAGTGTTCAAAACTTCATGTAGGCACTAACACGTTCCCTTCTTTTGCAGATAATAATAGGCCCAGAGGTGGGTAATGTTTATAACGACAATCACATCGAATGCCTGGATTTGCATCTCTCAAATATTACTTTGAACTCCTGTCGAGGGACCTTACCATAGATTACACTCGCCAGGTTCTTTCTTGCCAGAGCAAAGGTGCTGAGGGTACTAAGGTTGAACATGCATTTAATTAGGAAAGATGAATGGTATGATTATGAGAGCCGGCAGGTACTGCGGAATGGAAGTGACTCAAAAAATGCCAAACTTCGTATTTGTCGTGGTTTTGTCACGGCAGATGTCCTCGTGAAAGGATTTAGTCGGGGAGCCATCCCTACGGGTTAGCTTGAAGGGGTTAAAGCGGACAAGGGACGCAAGAGAGTTTATACTAGTTCGGCCCCTTCGATGAAGGTAAAAGCCTACGTCTAGTTGTGATGGAATTGATGGGGTTTCGATGACCAGGGAGCAAATACGCTTTGCCTGGGTCTCGAGTTGTTGTCTGTTATCCTGAACTGCCGCCGGGTCGCCCCCTTATATACATGGGTTGACGCCCGTTGGTTTAAAGAGTTCCGAGGCCGGCTCATAAACGTGTTCGTCCCGGTCTCTGTTCTTTCTACCTTATAGTACAAGTTACATTGTTAATACCGGTTTATGTCTACATGCCTCAAACCGGTTCTGGGCCCTGGGCCTTCATTCAGCGTCATCGTCTGTCTTCATGGGCTTCAGGTATAATGAACTATCCAGGGAGTTAACCCGGCCTCTCCTAGCCGGTTTACGCCCAGTGGTAATATCCCCAACAGTATTGGAAGAGCGTATGGCAAAGCAATTGGAAGTCATTGTGTAAAACCCATACATGACTTGTCAGCGGTTGATCCCTTTTCAGAAATGACAGGGTTTGCAATGTTTGAATTTGGGCGTTAATGTTGTAATCTTTGAATTTGAACCTTGCAATTTTTATGGTATTTGTTATATTGAACCGTTCTGTTCTCTTGTCTCAACGCAAACAGTTCATCCAAGTGAACCGCATGTCGTATATCGCGCACACCTTGATCTGGCCGACCGTTTCTTTTGTGTTGCCTAATCACAAATAGTTCATCCGAGTGAACTGTATGTCATACATCACACACACCTTGATCTGGCTGACCGTTTCTTTTGTGTTGCCTAATCACAAACAGTTCATCCGAGTGAACCATATGATGTACATCGCACACACCTTCATTTGGCTGCCCGTTTCTTTTGTTCCTCCTCATCGAAAACGATTAATTGAACCGAACCATATGCCCTGCATCGCACACGCAACTAAAATCTGAACCGTGTTTGTTGCATCCTCCATCGCAAACGTTTTGCACCTTTTTGACGGGTTTTTTTACACCACCGTTTGTGATTATTGCATCACACACAGTTTCGTCGAAGGGTCTCTGGTCGTATGTAACGCCCTCGATGTGGCTATATCTCCCACGTGTCGAAGCACGACTTAGAGGCATAACCGCATTGAAAGCAATGTCGCAAGTGAGGTAATCTTCACACAACCCATCTAATACATAAGGGAAAGAGACACATAGTTGGCTTACCATCGCCACTTCACACAATACATGAGTAAAGCATTACATCATACAAATACAATCAAGGTCCGACTACGGAACCAAAATAAAAGAAGACTACCCCAAATGCTACACAGATCCCTGATCGACCCCAACTGGGCTCCACTACTGATCAACTGAAATGAAACAACACAATGAACAAGATCTTCATCTAGCTCCTCCTTGAGCTCGGGTGCGTCACCTGCACGGTTTCATCGGCACCTGCAACTGGTTTTGGAAGTATCTGTGAGTCACGGGGACTCAGCAATCTCACACCCGCGAGATCAAGACTATTTAAGCTTATAGGTAGGGTAAAAGTTTTGAGGTGGAGCTGCAGCAAGCGACTAGCATATATGGTGGCTAACATACGCAAAAGAGAGCGAGAAGAGAAGGCAAAAGCACGGTCGATGAACTATGATCAAGAAGTGATCTTAGAACAACCTACGTCAAGCATAACTCCAACACCGTGTTCACTTCCCGGACTCCGCCGAGAAGAGACCATCACAGTTACACACGCGGTTGATGTATTTTAATTAAGATCAACTTCGGGTTTTCTACAACCGGACATTAACAAATTCCCATCTGCCACATAACCGCGGGCACGGCTTTCGAAAGTTCAAACCCTGCAGGGGTGTCCCAACTTAGCCCATGATAAGCTCTCGCGATCAACGAAGGATATTCCTTCTCCCCGGGAAGACCCGATCAGTCTCGGAATCCCGGCTACAAGACATTTCGACAGTAATAAAACAAGACCAGCAAAGCCACCCGGATGTGCCGACAAATCCTGATTGGAGCTGCACATATCTTGGTCTTAGGGCACACCGGATGAGCCAGACGTCGGGTTGGCATAGACCCTGATTGCGCAGGGGGCGCCGGACATCGCTCGGTTTGGACCAGCACTCGAAGGAGAACTGGCCCGGGGGGGCTAAAATAAAGATGACCCTCGGGCTCCGGAAACCCAAGGGAAATAAAAGGGCATAGGTGAGGTAAATGGTAAAACCAATGTTGGGCCTTGCTGGAGGATTCTTATTCAAAGCGAACTGTCAAGGGGGTCCCATAAATCACCCGACCGCGTTAGGGACGCAAAAATCCGGGAACATAATACCGATATGACGGAAACTAGGGCAGCAAGAGTGGAACAAAACACCAGGCATAAGGCCGAGCCTTCCACCCTTTACCAAGTATATAGATGCGTTAATAATATAAGAGATATTGTGATATCCCAACAAGTAAACATGTTCCAACAAGGAACAACATCTCCATGTTCCAACAAGGAACAAACTTCATCTTCACCTGCAACTAACAATGCTATAAGAGGGGCTGAGCAAAGCGGTAACATAGCCAAACAACGGTTAGCTAGGACAAGGTGGGTTAGAGGCTTGGTTTGACAATATGGGAGGCATGATAAGCAAGTGGTAGGTATCGCAGCATAGGCATAGCAAAAGAGCGAGCAACTAGCAAGCAAAGATAGAAGTGATTTCGAGGGTATGGTCATCTTGCCTGAAATCCCGCAAGGAAGAAGAACGAGTCCATGAAGAAGACAAACGGACGAAGTTGAACGAATCCTCACAACTCCAGAACGAAAACCGAAGCTAACGAGAGAAGCAACCCAGAAACAAACAAACAACATAGTAAACAACCACCACACAAACATGGCATGATATGCGAGATGTGGTATGCAATGCATATGCGTGCTCCGGAAGGAAAAGATGAACAAGGCATAATCTTGGCAAAACAAGTGTGCCACTGGAAAGGTGAGGTGATTTCGGTTGAAATCGATATAAAGATCACCGGAATCGGATGCACGGTTTGCAAATGACAAGCGAAACAAGAATGGCATATTCTGTGATTAACAGCATGATGCTACTTAGCAAGCAACAAGTAATTAAGTTACTGCACCCAAACATATCAGCAAAGCATATGGAAGTGATCTAGTCAAGATGCTTGACAAAAGATGAACACTGAGCTACGGCTAAATCACAACAAAAACAGGTTCAAACAAGCATGGCAAAAGTGCAAAAGATATCAGGTTCACAGACTTAGTTTAAATACTATCATGCCAGAAATTAACATCAGGATGACACGTTTAGAGCAAGGAAACAACATGCTACAGGAACACAATATAGCAAAGCAAGAAATGACATGAATCTACTCAAAGCATAGAACAAAAGTCCCTTACTGACCATGAGCAAAAAAGGATTAGAAAATATAATAACACCCATGCCAAATAAGCAAGTTTCGTTACAGGTTTCAGACTTGGCAGAAAAACTGGACATGTCAAAAACAGATAACAAGTAGGCATATTTACGAGCTCGATTCACTCACTACAGAGCATTTCATGATAAACTAAGCATACACTCATCAAGAAGACATGGCATAGAAGCTATGAATGGCAAGAAC
Source organism: Aegilops umbellulata (assembly GCA_032464435.1). Classification (NCBI taxonomy): domain Eukaryota; kingdom Viridiplantae; phylum Streptophyta; class Magnoliopsida; order Poales; family Poaceae; genus Aegilops; species Aegilops umbellulata. Next base: position 516,567,339 of record CP136056.1, read on the forward strand.
AACATCATAGCATGTAAGGATCAACTACAACAAGCTTGGCAAATTCGAATAACATGTAAACAATCTGCCAGCAACATTTTATAGCAAAAGTAGAGCTCGATTGACTCAAGCTATGGCACTCCATAATCACAAACAAAGGCATGGATGGATAGAGAAAATCCGTATGTTCAAAACACCCTTACTGATCATGCTCAAAAGAGGCATAGAGCTCTCTAAAACAACATGAACACATGGCATAAAAATAACAGCAGGGCATGACAGTGAAAATACTAAGTCTCTGAAATCAGCAACATTATGATCCCTCGTTTGCATCCTTGTGCTAGTCACCACAAAGATCACAAAAATACATGGCATACACCCCTGTAAATATGGCATGACATATTACAAAACACATGTAGGACTCAACTTCATAGGATGCACACATCAATCATGGCAAAAATGACAAAAGTGCATCTACTGAAACCGATCTGAAACTAACATCACATAGCCCTCTTCTAACAGCATTTCGGGCATTAAGATGAGCTCAAATGAAAATGATGCAATGATATGAAATGATGTACTCATCGAGGCGAACAATTCGATATCCTATACGCCCAAAACGGAGCCATGGTTACGGAGTTAATATGCGATGAACATGGCATGATTATGCAACATATTTCGGGACTTAGGAATATTTTCACCTCGCGGCAAAAGTCAATGGCGACGCGAGAACCGAGGATGGCCGGAGAAGGGGTCGGGGACGGGCGCGCGCGGCGGATCCGGGCCGGATCTCGCCGGATCCGGCCGCGGACGACGAGGGGGCGACGAGGACGGGGCGCTCGGGCGTCGAGGAGGCGGGATGTGGCCGGGCTGCGCGGGGCGGCGCGCTCCGGTGAGCTTGAGGCCGGAGCTGGAGGAGCGGCGGCGGGGCCCGGCGAGCACGAGAGCTCGGGCGCACGCGGGGCGGCGGCGGCGGCGTCCCGGGCCGGGGAAGCACGGGCGCGGGCGTTGGACGGCGGAGGCGGGCTACGGGGCGGCGCCGGCGAGGAGCGGTGGGCGGCGGCGGGCGGCGCGGCGAAGCAAAGGCGGTGGCCGGCGGCGCGAGGTGCGGGGCGGAGCGGGCCGCGGCGGGCGAGCGGCGGCGGCGCGCGGGCTCGCGCGGGCCCGATCCGGGTCCCGCGGGCCGCGCGGTGGAGGGAGGAGAGAGAGGGTGAGGTGGCGGCGCGCGGTTGGAGGAGAGCGGCGGCGGGGCGACGTGGCACGACGTGATTCGTCGGAGTGAGGTGGCCGGCGGACATGTCCGGCGGCGGAGTGGACATGTCCGGCGCGCGAGGAAGAGGAAGGCTAGGGTTTCATCCGCAAATCTCGGGGAGACACATATTTATAGGTAGAGGGGGCTAGGAAGCTCCAAATGGGGTGCGGTTTTCGGCCACGCGATCGTGATCGAACGACCGAGATGATGGAAGGGGTTTAGGTGTGTTTTGGGCCACTCTGAAGGGGTGCTGGGCTGCACACAAAAGAGGCTTTCGCGGTTACCCGGTTAACCGTTGGAGTATCAAACGACCTCCGAATGACCCGAAACTTGACAGGCGGTCTACCGGTGCTATACCAAGGCCGCTTGACAAACCTCGGTCCATTCTGAGAAAGTTTAATACCCACTCACGAAAAAAAGTAAAAAGGGACGCCGGGGAACATAGGAGCGCCGGATTGCAAAACGGACGAGGAAAATGCTCGGATACATGAAACGAACACGTATGCGAATGCGATGCACATGATGACATGATATGAAATGCAGATGATGACATGGCAAAATGCAACACGCAAGCACGTGACATGGCAACAACGGCGAATAACTGGCGGACACCTGGCGCATCGAATTCGGGGCGTTACATCGTAGTGTCGCGTTAGCAGCATCCTGCAGTAGTGTATGGAGTTGACTCCGAGATAGTAGCTTCCTTTTGTGAATCATTTGCTACTCATGTTGATCTCCCTAAGGAAAAGTGGTTTAAATATCACCCACCTATTGATGAAGAAATTAAAGAACTGGTACCAGTTAAAGAGGAAACAACTCTTTATAATGTTGATCCAGTTGTTCCTGCTGCTTATATTGAGAAACCACCTTTCCCTGTTAGGATAAAGGAACATGCTAAAGTTTCAACTGCGGTCAACAAAACTTATATTAGAACACGTAAACCTGATGAGCAAATTAAAGTAGAGCCTAGTGTTGCTATGGTTAAGGATCTCTTAGAAGAAAATATAGATGGGCATATTATTTACTTCTGTAATGAAGCTACTAGAATTGCCAAACCCGATAAAAACAGATAATCATAGACCCGTTGTTGGCATGCCCATTGAGGGAGTCCTGGATTAGAGGGTATCCGGACAGCCGGACTGTTGGACTATGAAGATACCAGATTGAAGACTTCGTCCCGTGTCCGGATGGGACTCTCCTTGGCGTGGAAGGCAAGCTTGGCTATGCGGATATGTAGATCTCCTTCCTTGTAATCGACTCTGTGTAACCCTAGCCCCTCTGGTGCCTATATAAATTGGAGGGTTTAGTCCGTAGGACCAAGAACAACAATCATACCATAGGCTAGCTTCTAGGGTTTAGCGTCTTCCATCTCGTGGTAGATCAACTCTTGTAATACACATATCATCAAGATCAATCAAGCAGGAGTAGGGTTTTACCTCCATCGAGAGGGCCCGAAGCTGGGTAAAAACATCGTGTCCCCTGTCTCCTGTTACCATCCGCCTAGACGCACAGTTCGGGACCCCCTACCCGAGATCCGCCGGTTTTGACACCGACATTGGTGCTTTCATTGAGAGTTCCTCTGTGTCGTCATCGTTAGGCTTGATGGCTCCTTCGATCATCGATAGCGATGCAGTCTAGGGTGAGACTTTTCTCCGCGGATAGATCTTTGTATTCGGCGGCTTCGCACTGCGGGCCAACTCGCTTGTCCATCTGGGGCAGTTCGGGAGTTACGCCCCTGGCCACCAGGTCAGGTTTGGAAGCTTAAACTGCACGGCTGACATCCGCGGAGACTTGATCTTCGACGGATTCGAGCCCCTGCCGAGTGCGCCGCACGGTCACGATGAGCATGATTTAGCTCTTCCATCGGACAGTATTCAGGAGACCGCACTGGCAACCGCTCCGACCCTCAATCCGGAGCCTATTGCGCCATCTATGGACGGGTGGATAGACCCTGCCACGGAGGCCGCGTTCTCAGCGGCGATCGAGCCGAGTACCGACCTTACCCTTCATGAGAGTCGTAACGCCAAACTGCCGGATTCTTCTTCGGCCATGGACTCCGAACTGCCTGTGCCGTGCCTATCGAATCCGTCTGGGCGCCGATCATGGAGTTCACCTCCGCGGATATCTTTCAGCACTCGCCCTTCGGCGACATACTGAACTCATTAAGGTCCCTCTCCTTGTCAGGAGAAACCTGGCCGAACTATGTCCGACAGGATTGGGATGCGGATGACGAAGAAATTCGCCGCCCACCCACCACCCACTTAGTAGCCACTGTCGATGATTTGACCGACATGCTCGACTTTGACTTCGAAGACATCGATGGTATGAACGATGATGCAGGAGACGAACATGAACCACTGCCCACAGGGCACTGGACAACCACCTCATCATATGATATATATATATATATGGTGGACACACCCAAAGAAGGCAATGGCGACGAGACAGCGGGGGATGACCCCTCCAAGAAGCAATCCAAGCGCCAACGTCAGCGGCGCCGCTCTAAGTCTCGCCAAAGCAAAAGCGGTGATACCGGCACAGGAGATAATAACACTCCGGACAGTGCCGAAGATAACAACAATCCCCTCAAGCAAGATTCAGAGCAGGAGGATGGAGAAGCCAGCCCTCCTGAGAGAGCGGCAGATGGAGAGGCGGGGGATGATAATTACATGCCTCCCTCCGAAGACGAGGCAAGCCTCGATGATGATGAATTTGTCATGCCTGACGATCCCGTCGAACAAGAGCGCTTCAAGCGTCGGCTTATAGCCATGGCAAATAGCCTTAAGAAAAAGCAACAGCAGCTTCGAGCTGATCAAGATTTGCTAGCTGAAAGATGGACTGACGTCCTTGCAGCCGAGGAATATGAACTCGAACGCCCCTCCAAGAGTTACCCGAAGCGCAGGTTGCTACCCCGACTGGAGGAGGAAGCATTAAAACCTACATCTCCAGCGTATGACGCGGCTGATCGGCCACCTCGTGGCCGCGACAGAGCGGCATTTCTGCCGAAGGCCCAGCCCGCACCCCGGCGCCACTCAATTAAAAAGGCACGAGGAAATACGCTAGACCTGCGAGACGTATTGGAGGACAAAGCAAAACACGCAAGATCAATCTACGGATCACGAGGGCGCGCCACTACGTGAGACGATAACCGTCACGCCAGATACAGTAAAAGTAAATCCGGCCGGGCCGAACACAACGGACAAGACTCATTTGAGCTGTGTCGTGATATAGCCCAGTACAGAGGCGCCGCACACCCCCTATGCTTCACAGACGAAGTAATGGATCACCAAATCCCGGAGGGTTTCAAACCCGTAAATATCGAATCATACGATGGTACAACGGATCCTGCGGTATGGATCAAGGACTACCTCCTGCATATCCACATGGCCCGGGGTGACGATCTACACGCCATCAAATACCTTTCACTCAAACTCAAAGGACCAACTCGGCATTCCTCGACAACTTCTAGGGCACTTATGTGCGACCACCAGATGTCGATGACTTGAGCCACATAATTCAGCAGCCAGAGGAATTGGCCAGGAAATTCTGGACACGGTTCCTAACCAAGAAAAATCAAATCGTCGACTGTCCGGATGTAGAGGCCCAAGCAGCTTTTAAGCATAACATCCGCGACGAGTGGCTCGCCTGGCACCTGGGCCAGGAAATGCCAAAATCTATGGCAGCCCTCATGACACTCATGATCCGCTTTTGCGCGGGAGAGGACAGCTGGCTGGCTCGCAACAATAACATATCAAAGAACCCTGGAACTTCGGATACCAAGAATAGCAATGGCAGGTCGCATCGCAACAAACAGGGACAATACCGAGGATACGGCAGTCAATGCCAGATTCAGAGGCTCTAAACCCGACCAGCGGAAAAAGCCATTCAAAAGAAGCACTCCGTGCCCATCCAGTTTGGACCGAATACTCGATCGCTCGTGTCAAATACATGGCACCCCCGACAAGCCAGCCAATCACACCAACAGAGAATGTTAGGTGTTCAAGCAGGCCGGCAAGTTAAATGCCGAAAACAAGGATAAGGGGCTACATAGCGATGACGAGGAGGAGCCCCGGCCGCCGAACACCGGAGGACAGAAGAGGTTCCCCCCACAAGTGTGGATGGTGAACATGATATACGCAACCCACATACGCAAGAGGTTGCGGAAGCGTGCGCTAAGGGACGTATATGCGTTGGAGCCAGTCGCCCCAAAGTTCAACCCATGGTCCTCCTGTCTGATCACCTTTGATCACAGGGACCACCCCACTAGTATCCTTCATGGCGGATTCGCCGCACTGGTCCTAGACCCAATCATAGATGGATTTCACCTCACTCGAGTCCTTATGGACAGCGGCAGCAGCCTGAACCTACTTTATCAGGACACAGTGCGCAAAATGGGTATAGACCCCTCAAGGATCAAACCCACAAAAACGACCTTCAAAGGTGTCATACCAGGTGTAGAGGCCCATATCACAGGCTCAGTCACACTAGAAGTGGTCTTCGGATCCCCGGATAACTTCCGAAGCGAGGAGTTAATCTTCGATATAGTCCCGTTCCGCAGTGGCTATCACACACTGCTCGGGCGAACCGCATTTGCAAGGTTCAATGCGGTACCGCATTATGCATACCTCAAGCTCAAGATGCCAGGACCTCGAGGAGTCATCACAGTCAATGAAAACACAGAGCGCTCTCTCCGCATGGAGGAGCACACTGCGGCAATCAACCAGTTCGGCGATCAAACACCCGGACACCCTCAAGCGCGCCCGGAGTAATCTGCAACAAGACCGCCTGACACGTTCCGAGCTCGCGTAGCAATGCGGCCCCCACCCCAGTCCCAGCCAAACGGCAAAATCCATGCCACGCGTACATAATTATGCATTGAAATTACCATGGGCATAGGGGAGAGAACGACTACGGCACGCCCCAAAACGTGGCTCAACCGCACTAGGGGCTTCCCACTCTGTTATTTTTTCTCTCTTTCAGGACTTTACTATCTGGAAGCCCCGTCCGGCAGTACGATTGCCGGACACACGATACAACAACCAAGGAGGCGGAAATCTATGTCGCACCATGGAACTCCCAGGTGGTCTCTGATAATGAGCAAAATACCTGCTTTAAATACCATTCCGCAGATTGCCCTTGGAGTGGACATGTCAAATAGTCCTATTTCTTGCTTATCGCACTACTTGTATCATTATGCTTCAACGCACCCTTTTGAATAAACAATGCATAGCACTAGTCTATTATGGCATTCTCTATTCCTTTTTATATTTATGTTCATTTATGACATTCAGCACCCATACACTCTGGTACGGCCAATGCGCCAGGGGCTTAAGTACCCCATAATACGGCGTGAGCAGTCCGAACACTTTCGACAGTGCGGCACCCCGAACTTATAGCATTATATGCATCAGCTCCGAATCATGTCTTGGGTCAATAGTTGGGTTTGCCCGGCTCCCAAGTTTTGGTACCTTACGTTCCACTATATCGGCTAAGGTAGCACTGGGAGAACTACTGCGATTGTGCCCCGGTTCATCTGGGCAAGCACCTCAGTAGAGAAAGCTAAAACTGACTGTCATGATAAGGCGAGAGCTGGTCGCTGTTCGAGAGGTCTCGAGTCCCTAAAGACTTATGCCGCTTAGGGCGAGGAGTCGTCTTTGTCCGGCTTAGGTGTGTATAGCGCCCCGAATTCGCCAAAATTTAAAATTATAGACTTCTATGGCTAAGTGAAAGTGATAAAGCATTATAGTCCGATTGCCTTGTTCGTTGCGCTGAGCACCTCCCTCGAAGGATCCAACAATGGGAAAAAGAGTGCTTAGATTTATCCCGAACACCCCAGCACTCGTGGCATGGGGGAAGAAGCCGACGACTGGCCATCTTTCAGATTTGATAAACAGCCGCACAGAAGGTAATATTTTAAATTCAAACAAGCGTTACATAGCGCATATGAACAAGTTTTCATAATACAGGATCACTCGAGCAAGTTCATTCAAAAAATACATCCTGCGCACACTCGTCCGCCACAGGACGAGCACCCTTCAGGACACCCTCATAATACATTTCAGGGTGGCGATGCTCCTTGCCCTGCGGCGGCCCCTCCTTCACCAGCTTCTCGGCGTCCATCTTCTCCCAGTGCACCTTCGCACGGGTGAAAGCCCGGCGTGCACCTTCGATGCAGACGGACCGCTTTATGACTTCCAGCCGTGGGCAGGCATCCACAAGCCGCCTCACCAGGCTGAAGTAGCTGTTGGGAAGGGAGTCGCCAAACCACATCCGGACTATAAGGCCCCTCATGGCATGTTCAGCCGCCTTGTGTAGCTCGACCAGTTGCTTCAGCTGGTCGCTCACAGGCATCGGGTGTTCGGTCCCAGTATACTGAGACCAGAACAACTTCTTTGTCGAGCTTCCCTCCTCGGCCTGGTAGTACTTTGGGTCATCCGACACGCTGCGGGGCAAGTCTGCGAATGCTCCTGGAGAGCTCCGGACTCGGGTAAGTAACAAGTAATTTACTTTCACATGCTTGCTTTACATAATGAATGCCTTATCCGCCGCTATCTTCTTCATCGCCTCAATTTCCTGGAGGGCCTTTTGGGCTTCGGCCTTGGCATGCTTTGTGCTCTCCAGGGCTGCGGGAAGCTCAGACTCTCGCGTCTTTGAGTCAAGCTCCAAAATCTCGTGCTTCTTCACAAGAGCCTGGATCTCTCACTGCACCTCGCCCACCCGTGCCTCTTGTTTCTCCCGCTCGGTGTGCTCCTTGGCTGCTTTGTTTTCAGCCTCAGACAACGCTTGCTTCAAGGTCGCCACCTCGGTCGTGGCCCCTGGCACATCCATGATGATCCTATCATTTTGCAACCACATCATTCTTTCTATATATATATCTAGACAAGGTATTACTTACCTTTGTTCTCCTCGAGCTGCCTCTTGGCAAGGCCGAGCTCTTCCTCGGACCGCTCGACGTTCTGCTTCAGTACGGCGACCTCCGTAGTCAGTGCGGCAGAGGTTAGCACCGAAGCCTGCATACGCATATAGACATACGTGTATTAGACTCCTGCAACTATTATTTTGATCCTCTATTCGGCTTTTATTCGTGAACACCAAACAGAGCATCAGGGGCTACTGTCTATGCGGTAATATTTTCCTATACTTTCAATACTTACCTCAAAGCCTATTAGAAGGCTGGCACAGGCTTCAGTCAGTCCGCTCTTGGCGGACTAAACTTTCTTGATCACCGCACTCATGATAGTGTGGTGCTCTTCCTCAATGGAAGCGTCGCGAAGCGCTCCCAACAGGTTGTCCAGTGCCTCTGGATGGGCAGAGGTCACCGGCACGGGCGGCTTGCCCCTCTTGGAAGGGGGTCGCCTGCTGGAGTACGGAACCACTGGAGGTTCCGGCGTGGTGCTCGGCTGAGGGCCGAACTTGGAGCCCGCGGGAGTCTTGCTCCCTTTGCGCATAGGGTCCGGACGGTCGCCCTGAGGCACCTCCAGGATTACCTACCTTTATCTGCCTCCTCCTCGTTTTCACGGGAGGAGTGCGTCTCGGAGTTATCGGACGATGAGTCCGATACCACCTGGCGCCGGGAAATCTTTCGGGTTCCCGTGGCCTTCTTCTTGATCTTTTTCTCCGGCACCTCATAAGGAGCCGGAGTCAGCATCTCTGTCAGGAGAGCATCTGTAGGGTCTTCGGGCAGAGGGGCCGGGCAGTCAATCTGCCCCGATGTCTCCACCCAGTCCTGTCAAAGGCATGGGAGCTCAGATCCCGCATATGATCATACCAGGGAAAATGAATACCATATAAGAAATAAGAGAGCTTACTGCGCCGGCTTGGCGCTGCGCGCTCAGTCCGTGATCCTCGGTAAGTGGAGGGGGGACCTCGGCGCTCTTAAACAGCACCCTCCAGACGTCCTTGTGCATCGTGTCGAAGAGCTCGCTCAGAGTCTGGTGCTGGAACGGGTCGAACTCCCACAAATTGAACGCCCGTTGAGGGAGTCCTCGATTAGGGGGTGTCCGGACAGCCGGACTATAACCTTTTGCCGGACTGTTGGACTATGAAGATACAAGATTGAAGACTTCGTCCCGTGTCCAGATGGGACTTCCTTGGCGTGGAAGGCAAGCTTGGCAATATGGATATGTAGATCTCCTTCCTTGTAACCGACTCTGTGTAACCCTAGCCCTCTCCGGTGTCTATATAAACCGGAGGGTTTAGTCCGTAGGACAACAACAATCATACCATAGGCTAGCTTCTAGGGTTAGGCTCTCTGATCTCGTGGTAGATCTACTCTTGTACTACCCATATCATCAATATTAATCAAGCAGGAGTAGGGTTTTACCTCCATCGAGAGGGCCCGAACCTGGGTAAAAACATCGTGTCCCTTATCTCCTGTTACCATCCGCCTAGACGCACAGTTCGGGACCCCCTACCTGAGATCCGCCGGTTTTGACACCGACATTAGTGCTTTCATTGAGAGTTCCTCTGTGTCGTCATCTTTAGGCTCGATGGCCCCTCCGATCATCAACAGCGATGCAGTCCAAGGTGAGACTTTTCTCCCCGGAAAGATCTTCGTGTTTAGCGGCTTTGCACCGTGGGCCAATTCGCTTGGCCATCTGGAGCAGATTGAAAGTTACGCCCCTGGCCATCAGGTCAGGTTTGGAAGCTTGAACTACACGACCGACATCCGCGGAGACTTGATCTTCAACGGATTCGAGCCCCGGCCGAGTACGTCGCACTGTCACGATGGGCATGATCTAGCTCTGCTGTCGAACAGTGTCCTGGAGACCGCACCTGCATCCTTCCCGACCTTTAATTCAGAGCAAACTGCGCCGTCCGAGGGCGGGGGGTTAGACCCCGCCGTAGAGGCTGCAGCCTCAACGGCGATCGAGCTGAACACCAGCCTTACCCTTCGCGAGGTCCGTGACTCCACCTTGCCGGACTCTCCTTCGAACTCTGAACCATCCGCGCCCCTGCCAATCGAATCAGATTGGGCGCCGATCATGGAGTTCACTGCCGCGGATATCTTTCAGCACTCGCCCTTCGGCGACATACTGAATTCACTAAAATCTCTCTCGTTGTCAGGAGAGTCCTGGCCGGATTATGACCGGCAGGATTGGGATGCGGACGACGAATAAATTCAACGCCCACCCACCACCCACTTCATAGCCACTGTCGATGACTTGACCGACATGCTCGACTTAGATTCCGAAGACATCGACGATATGGACGACGATGCAGGAGACGAACAGGAACCATCGCCCACAGGGCACTGGACAGCCACCTCATCCCACGATGTATACATGGTGGACACACCCAAAGGAAACGACAACGAAGAGCGGAAGGACGCAGCGAAGGATCATTCCCTCGAAAAGCAGTCAAAGCGGCAGCGTAAGCGCCGCTCCAAACCCCGCCTCGACAGAAACAGCGGTCACACAGACCCAGCTGTAGAGCAGGGTGAGCCGGCGGACGACGAACATGGCATTGAACAACCGTCCGACCTGGACAACACGGATAATCGAACCGAACAACCCGTCTCCGGCGATAACAGTCCGGAAGACCTCACTCTTGACAAGCAACTGGAGCATAAGAACCTCCACAAAAGGCTCGTCGCCACCGCGCGCAGCCTGAAAAAGCAAAAGCGGAAGCTCAAGACTACGGAGGATGCACTTAGAATCAAATGGAGCAAAGTACTCAACACCGCAGACAAATACGGCGGCAGTCGCCACACAAGGAGCTACCCGAAGCGAAAGCTACTGCCAGAATTTGACGAAGAGGCCTTAGAGCCCCCGCAATCAAAAAACAAAGCAGCCATCCGGTCAGATAGACGACCTCATGGCCAACATAGAGCGGCAAATGACGCCGCACACAAGCCAGCACGCGATCCACATGAGAACTCGCATAAAAAAGGCGGCCCAACCAGATCTATCTACGGGCCAAGAAAGCATGCTCCGGCAAGCAATGCAACACAACAAAAACCCGAACACCACGGCACACCCAAATACAGGGGTGCCGCACACCCCCTATGTTTCACCGACGAGGTGTTGGACCATGAATTTCCAGAGGGATTCAAACCCGTAAACATAGAGGCATATGACGGAATGACAGACCCTGGGGTCTGGATTGAGGACTATATCCTCCATATCCACATGGCCAGAGGAGACGACCTCCACGCCATAAAGTACCTACCCCTCAAGCTCAAAGGGCCAGCCCGGCATTGGCTTAAAGGCCTTCCCAAAAACACCATTGGAAGTTGGGAAGAGCTCGAGGACGCTTTCCGGGCAAATTTTGAAGGGACCTATGTTCGACCTCCGGATGCAGATGATTTAAGTCATATAACTCAATAGCCCGGAGAGCCAGCCCGAAAGCTTTGGAATAGATTCCTTACTAAAAAGAATCAAATAGTCAACTGTCCGGACGCCGAAGCCTTAGCAGCTTTTAAACACAGCGTTCGAGACGAATGTCTCGCCAGACACCTCGGCCAAGAAAAGCCAAGAACAATGGCCGCATTATCAAGCCTCATGACCCGCTTTTGCGCAGGCGAGGACAGCTGGTTGGCAAGATGCAGCACCAGCGACCCAAGTACATCCGAAGTCAGGGATGGGAATGGGAAGCCACGACACAGCAAAAACCAGCACTGGAATAAGGAAAACATCCCGAAGAGCACGGCGGTAAACGTCGGATTCAAAAGCTCTCGGCAAGGTCAGCAAAAACTGCCTCTCAAAGATAACAGGGACGAACTGTCCAGCCTAAACAAAATTCTGGACAATATATGTCAAATCCACAGCACCCCCAGCAAGCCTGCAAATCATACCCATAGAGAATGTTGGGTCTTCAAGCAATCCGGCAAATTGAACGCCGAACACAAGGGGCTGGATACACCAAGTGAAGACGAGGACGGACCCAACAAGCAAAACGCCGGGGAACAGAAGAAATTCCCACAAGAAGTCAAAACAGTCAACGTGTTACACGTGACAAAAGGGAAAAACGAAGCGGCGTCCACAGGGACACATGCCCCGCGGCCTATTACTACGGAGTCTCGCCAGTGGTTGTCCAAACCAATCACCTTCGACCATCGGGACTACTCCACACGTATCCGGCATGCAGGATGGGCTGCCTTGGTGTTAGACCCAATAATTAACGGATACCACTTCACACGAGTCCTGATGGATGGCGGCAGTAGTTTAAACCTGATATATCAGGACACAGTCCGCAAAATGGGGATAGACCCAACAAAAATTAGCCACAGCAATACTTCCTTTAGAGGAGCAACGCCAGGCCCACAGGCCCATTGCACGGGCTCCCTCCTACTAGAAGGTATGTTCGACTCTCCCGATAACTTCCGTAGCGAAAGGCTAACCTTCCACGTCGCTCCGTTTAACAGCGGTTATCAAGCACTACTGGGACGCGAAGCTTTCACTCGCTTTAATGCAATACCGCATTATGCGTCTCTCACGCTGAAGATGTCCGGTCCTCGAGGCATCATTTCATTAAAGGGAAATATTGAGCGCTCAGCACGCGCGGAAGACTGTGCGGCTGCCTTGGCAGCCACACACTAAAACGTCCTCACCAAATCAGAGCATCTAACAGGTTGTTAAGACCACGGACACGACTATATGAGTCCAGCATAACCATATAATTGATAAAGGTTGGATGGCTATATACCCCTCTACAAGGGGCTCCGCGCATATAAACAGACGGCAATAAGGCTCAATTTCACCCATCTTGAATTATACTCTGTTCATTTAGCATAACACATATTTTGCACGACTAATTTTTCAACTAAGTACTTCTCTTTTACAGATAACCATCGTGCTACACCCGTCCAGGATACGGCACAACGGAGACACAGGCGCAGACGTGCAGCAGGGACCCGTTCCAAGGATTCTTTTTAGATTAAGACACTGTGTAAATGTAGGATCTAGAAGTAGGTGTGTCTAGAGGGGGGATTAGACACTTAGTGCTAAAGTTTCAATTTTTAAACTTTTTCGGTTTGAGTGGAGTTTTAGGCACAATTTCAACATACACAATACATATCAAGCAAGCATGCAAAGAGTATATGAGCAGCGGAAAGTAAAGCATGCAACTTGCAAGAATGTAAAGAGAAGGGTTTGGAGAATTCAAACGCAAGTGAAGACAAGGATGTTTTTCCCGTGGTTCGGATAGGTGGTTCTATCCTACATCCACGTTGATGGAGACTTCAACCCACGAAGGGTAACGGTTGCGTGAGTCCACGGAGGGCTCCACCCACGAAGGGTCCACGAAGTAGCAACCTTGTCTATCCCACCATGGCCATCGCCCACGAAGGACTTGCCTCACTAGCGGTAGATCTTCACGAAGTAGGCGATCTCCTTGCCTTTACAAACTCCTTGGTTCAACTCCACAATCTTGTCGGAGGCTCCCAAGTGACACCTAGCCAATCTAGGAGACACCACTCTCCAAGAAGTAACAAATGGTGTGTTGATGATGAACTCCTTGCTCTTGTGCTTCAAATGATAGTCTCCCCAACACTCAACTCTCTCTCACAGGATTTGGATTTGGTGGAAAGAAGATTTGAGTGGAAAGCAACTTGGGAAAGGCTAGAGATCAAGATTCATATGGTAGGAATGGAATATCTTGGTCTCAACACATGAGTAGGTGGTTCTCTCTCAGAACATATGAGTTGGAAGTGTAGTTGTGTTCTGATGGCTCTCTCCACGAGTGAAGAGGAGGTGGAGGGGTATATATAGCCTCCACACAAAATCCAACCGTTACACACAATTTACCAATCTCGGTGGGACCGAATCAACAAACTCGGTCGGGCCGAAATAGTAAACCTAGTGACCGTTAGAGATTTTCGTTGGGACTGACATGCAACTCGGTAGGACCGATATGGTTAGGGTTAGGGCATAACATAATCTCGGTGAGACCGATTACACAAACTCGGTGAGACCGATTTGGTAATTAGCTAACCAGAGAGTTGGTCACGCAAACTCGATGGGACCGATTACTAAACTCGGTTGGACCGATTTTGGTAATAAGTTAACCAGAGAGTTTGCATTGTAATCTCGGTAGTACCGATTGCTCAAACTCGGTGAGACCGATTTTGATAATGGACATACACAGAGAGATTACAATCCCATCTCGGTGAGACCGACATCCCTATCGGTAGAACCGATTTGCTAGGGTCTGGTAGTGGCTTATGACATGTGAAACTCGGTGGCGCCGGATAGAAAGAATCGGTAGGTCCGAGTTTGGCTTAGGGTTTAGGTCATTTGTAGATATGGGAAAGTAGCTGAGGATTTTGGAGCATATCATTAAGCACATGAAGCAAAAGGCTCATTAAGCAACACCTCATCCCTCCTTGATAGTATTGGCTTTTCCTGTGGACTCAATGTGATCTTGGATCACTAAAATGTAAAATGAAGAGTCTTGAGCTTTTGAGCTTGAGCCAATCCTTTGTCCTTAGCATCTTGAAGGAGTTCTCACATCCTTTAGTCCATGCCACTCCATTGTTGAACTTATCTGAAACATACTAGATAAAGGTGTTAGTCCAACAAGAGATATGTTGACATTAATTACCAAAACCACCTGGGGAGAACTTGTGCTTTCAATCTCCTCCTTTTTGGTAATTGATGGCAACATACATCAAAGCTTTAGATAAAGATACAAAGAATAGCAAGTAAAGCTTTGGGAGAACATGTAACAATCATAGGCTCCCCCTACATGTATGCAATCATGTGAATATAAAATATAGAAGCATGTGAGAGCATAATCATGACAGAGTAGGCAATGTGTTACATGTATCTTGGCCATATGCATCAGAGCAAAATATTATTAAAGAAAATACCTTCATGCTTATGAGTCCTTCTTGCAAACAGTATGTACATAAGCAAGAATTTCTCATACTCATGATTTTGATGCATATACTTACCTTGTAGTCTTGAGTTGGCTTAGGATGGAATGAACCTGCACAAACAAGGTTAGATAACACAGGTACATCCACTAGCCAAAGCAAACCAAATGAAACCACAAGAATACTAAGACTGGGATGACATGTAGAGAGTGAGTACAGGGTACCACATTGGATTAGACATGTCCCCAAGAATAAAGATGTGCAATGAATTTTGAGTGATTTCTTTCCCTTAAATGTCTTGCTCCCCCTTAATCTGATGTGAGATATTGGGAGAAGATAGGGAACAAAAAATCAGAGCTGAAAGATATAAGTGGATAGAACTTAATGTATATAAGCACATATGAACATGTCTTTCCCCCAAAAAGACATGTGGCATCTCTCCTCTTGAACATCAAGCATCTGGGATCCTTGAGTATTCTCTCCCCCTGGAGATCTCTTTCTCCCCCTTAATACTTCCTCCTTTGTAGGTGATAAGCTTTGATGTGATCTCTCTCTCCCCCTTTGACATCAATTTCCAAGAGGGGCTTTCTGGAATCTGTCGAATGGGTTTGGTCCTTGAGACTCAGCACATAGCAATGGATAAAACTGTGATGCTTGTAGAGGACAAGATTCATTGAGTGGAGCTGGATCTGAAGAAATATAGAACAAATGGCAAACTGTTTTTCCTGTTGTGAGATCGGTGGCACTGAGTGGCATGTGTCGGTGGTACCGAAAGGATTCGGTTGGACCGAAAACTACAACTCGGTGAAGTCGAGTTCATCACAGAGAAAAACACTTGTCACCTCAGCTCACTAGTCAAATAAGATCTTCACAAAGATTTGCAATGAATTAACTGAAGGATTTGCAAGGAATTTGATGCAGAATATGCAGAACAAAGAAAATCAGAAAAGAATGAAAGTTCTAGATGAAGTTTTTTTTTGAAAAAGAGGGGAAAAAATATGCAAGGGACAAATGCAATAACACTGAAAAGAACACAAGAGAACTTCGTCTAGAATTGGGCGGTGACATAGTCACCTATGTTAGAGTATATCGACTTAGGAGTCAAGTGAGAACACTTGATCATAGGTCATACTCATCGTTTAAGCTCAAAATGGGGTTACCATTTTTCGCTTAAGCATCTTGATGTATTCACATCTTGTTGAGTTGCTTTGACTCATGACTTGGAGTAAAGCTTCTTCTAAGATGGAATATCATACCTTGGGTGGTGGTGTGGATCTTGCTCATGTAGTTGAACTTGTGTGGGTGCTCAAAGTTGATGTAGCTCATCACGAGTTGGGAGCACCACTTGGAATTTGAGTTCATCTGCCTACATGGGTTAGTTCTTGCAAGGAAGAGCACTTGTATATCCAAAAATGACAATCATGAAGCTCAACATAGAATTTGTCAAAGGATATGTTTGAATGGTTGTGTGCTTCCTTGTCGTCAACCACCGTTGTGTAGAGACTCGGTGATGTAGAGATTGCTCAAGATGTGAGTGAGTTGCAATCTCATAGAATTAGATTCAACCAAGTACCTACATGGGTTAGATAACATACAAGGTACAAATATATCCAAGACATAAGATAGTCATCGTAAGAGATATATCATGGATTAGTCATAAGCTCATGTCTTGCATGTATCAAATGGAGTTCCTACTCCAAGTTTGAAGCATCAATGATGTTCAATTCTCCTCTCAACCTGCAAAACACTTTCTCATCAAGTGATTTACTGAATATATCCGCTAATTGCTTATCGGTGCGAACATGTTTAAGATCAATGTCACCCTTAGCAACATGATCTCGAATGAAATGATGATGAACTTCAATATGCTTAGTTCGAGAATGTTGTACAGGATTATGACCAATTTTGATAGCACTTTCATTGTCACAAAGCAATGGAACATGTTTCACATAGATCCCATAATCTTTAAGAGTTTGGGTCATCCAAAGTAACTGAGCACAACATGAACCAGCGGCAATGTATTCTGCTTCGGCGGTTGATAAGGATACCGAGTTTTGTTTCTTGGAAGACCAAGACACAAGAGATCTACCAAGAAATTGACAAGTACCCGAAGTGGACTTTCTATCAACCTTGTCTCCGGCGTAATCTGAGTCGGAATAGCCAACAAGATCAAAAGAGGACCTCTTAGGATACGAAATGCCAAAATTTGGTGTATGAATTAAGTATTTCACTATCCTTTTCACAACCTTAAGATGACATTCTTTAGGAGCAGCTTGATATCGTGCACACATGAACACACTTAGTATAATGTCGGGACGTGAAGCACATAGGTATAGCAATGAACCAATCATATAGCGATAAACCTTTTGATCAACCGGTTCACCATCTTTGGTCAAATCATTATGTCCACTAGTAGGCATGGGTGTAGGCATACCTTTGCATTATTGCATATTGGACTTCTTGAATAAGTCTTTGGTGTACTTCGTTTGAGAGACAAATGTACCTTCCTTAGTTTGCTTGATTTGCAAGCCGAGAAAGAATTTGAGTTCACTCATCATAGACATCTCAAACTTCTTCGACATTAGCTTTCCAAACTTTTCACTAAAAAGAGGGTTAGTTGAACCAAATATGATATCATCGACATAAATTTGGCATACAAATAGTTCTCCATTAACTCTTTTAGTAGAAAGTGTGGAATCAATTTTTCCAATTTCAAAACAACTTGCAATAAGAAACTTGGTCAAGCATTTATACCATGCTCTAGGAGCTTGTTTAAGACCATAAAGGGCTTTGTGAAGTTTGTAAACATGATTTGGTTTCTTAGGATTGACAAAGCCGAGAGGTTGTTTGACATAAACTTCCTCCTCTATTTCACCATTTAGAAAAGCACTTTTAATGTCCATTTGGTACAAGGTGATATTATGGTGATTAGCATAGGCAAGTAAGATGCGAATGGACTCAAGTCTAGCAACGGGAGCATATGTCTCACCATAGTCCATACCTTCGACTTGTGTGTACCCTTGGGCGACGAGACGTGCTTTGTTGCGAACCACTTGTCCATCTTCATCTTGCTTGTTGCGAAACACCCATTTGGTACCAATGATGTTGTGATTGTTGTCGGGCTTCTCAACCAATGTCCAAACTTGGTTTCTCTCAAAGTTGTGTAGCTCTTCATGCATGGCGTTTATCTAGTCCGGGTCTTCCAATGCTTCTTCAACCTTCATAGGTTCAATGCTAGAGATGAATGAATAGTTTTCACAAAATTTAGCTAGACGAGTTTTTGAGCGAGTAATTCTCTCGGTTTGAATATCATTGTAGATTTGCTCAACGGGATGATCTTTGGCGATTCTTTCTCGAACTCGTGAAAGCTTTTGCTTGGGTCTTCTTTGAACATCTTCTTCATCTCGTTCTTCTTCTTGGCCTTCTTCATTGTTGACGTTGTTGTTCTCTTGTCGTGGTGGAGAAGGAGGTTGTTGAGGTCCGTATTGATGCATTTCCTCGTCTTCTTCATCTTGGTGTGTCCCACTTGTGGATGCTTCCGTGTCGAATCTTGGTTTACCTTATCGTGAAGTAGAAGCTTTCACTTGGACCGATGAAGTACTCTCCTTCACCTCCGTTGGACGAACTTTGCCAATGGACAAGTGAGGGAGTCCTGGATTAGGGAGTGTTCGGATAGCCGAACTATATCTTCAGCCGGACTCCAGGACTATGAAGATACAAGATTGAAGACTTCGTCCCGTGTCCGGAAGGTTCTTTCCTTGGCGTGGAAGGCAAGCTAGGCGTGCGGATATTCAAGATCTCCTACCAATGTAACCGACTCTGTGTAACCCTAACCCTATCCGGTGCCTATATAAACCGGAGGGTTGTAGTCCGTAGGACGAACACATCATAACCATCATCATACCCATAGTTTAGCTTCTAGGGTTTAGCCTCCTTGATCTCGTGGTAGATCTACTCTTGTACTACCCATATCATCAATATTAATCTAGCAGGAGTAGGGTTTTACCTCCATCGAGAGGGCCCGAACCTGGGTAAAATAAAGTGTCCCTTGTCTCCTGTTACCATCCGACCTTGACGCACAGATCGGGACCCCCTACCCGAGATCCGCCGGTTTTGACACCGACATTGGTGCTTTCATTGAGAGTTCCGTTGTGTGATCGACAAAAGGATTGATGGCTCGCCTGCAAATCAACTGCGACTTCGGCATCTTCGTCACCAGCTCGACTGGTCACCTTGGTTCGACCAAGAATTGCGCCCCGTGTTCGGATCACCATGTTCGGACGAGGGCCTTCATCAAACATCAACTCCGATCTCTATCAAGATCACGGAGGAATCATCCATGAAGCTCGGGGGCACAATGTCAACATTGCCCTCAAGCGACCGTGCTGTTTTTCTGGACAGCGAACTCGTATATGCTGCCACCACCTCCTTGAGTATCGTTCTGACGATCGCTTTGGTGGAATTGTGCGGAATTGAGTCTACAACAAGCCTCGAAAATTTCGTCGAGTTCCGATGGAGGAATCTCCGGCAATCCATAATATACCGGAGCCCTGTCAAATCTGGACGGGAATCTGGACGAGTTTAGGGCGTGGTGTCCAAATTCTAGCTCGGGCGTCCTTTGGAAGATCCAACCGTTGATCAACTGCGGAATTACTATATCTACTACCCTTCCAAATTTCAGCTCGATCCGACCGTCCAAACTCCGGGAACCTTCCGATTAGTGCATCACTTTTCGGATCTGTTTTCTGCGCGAGAACGAATCCGACCCGAATTCATGTTTTTTATGAACGGGATTTCGGACATCCTTTTTGAAGGAAGTTTTGTATGGGATATTGTGTATTGTTCCCGAACACATCCCACTAACTTTAAGATCTTTTGAACATGATCTTCAACATCATTGTCGGTGTCAAACCAGTCCGACAATATTGCTCCATGGCTGCCGACCTGTGCTAGACACATCGTCACTTTGTTGATCCGAGCTCAACTTCTTCGGATCATCATCTCGGCAAGCCGAACAAGAGTCTGGCATCGCGAAGGACAAATCATCACCAACATCGCCGCCCCACGGATTACACGGAGCGGGCATACCGGCATCACCGCACGCTCGCTTCATCAAGCCGGCATCTACCACGTCACGACCTGCATCGGCAGGGCCGCACTGTTGCCCCTTCAAGCCAGTGTCCGTCATGCCGGACTACTTCGACTCATCGACTGGCCTCGAGGCTTCGACATCTCGGCTGGACCGGAGGATTCATCATCTCTTCATCAACCTACTCCGGACACTTCGGCGTCACTAGCCGACCAGCTTCGTCATGATTGGCTGGACCGAGGGCTTTGCCTCGGCGAGCCAACCTTTGCCAGCATCATCTTCCTTTGGATTACTACAACAAATAAACCAGGTGCTATTAATCCTAATATTTTTTGCATGTTTGGGTTCATTTTTTCCAAAGAATTATTACTCTGGTTTGTCCATCATATGTTCACAGGTCTATCAAATGGTGGCCGCATAAACGACGGTCGCATGCTGGTTCGGTCAGTCTCCGTACACAGTCCGGCGAACGCCGCATCCGGAGCGTGGACCGACCTGTGAATTCAGGCTTTGCTACGCCTTTACCGCATCACGCCGATGCCCTGCATCGACATCGACTTCGGCGCCATGCCATATTTCTTTTATTACTCACTTTGCATAAATTATTCATTATGCAACGATTGTTTATTTATCATTATTACTATTATCTCCCGTTTGCACTATTTTTTGTGCACAGGAAAATGATTCGGGGACTTCGGCGTCACTCTGCCGGTCTGCATCAACCGTGCTATGTCACCACTTCGGCGTGTCGAGCTCTCCGCTCCGCCACCTCGGGACCAGCTTGGGGGATAGAACCTTGTCCCGCATCAAGCTCGGACTGTGAACACATTAACTAGCTAAGTCGCTTTCATGCTCAAAGCTTTAATTTCTAACTTGTGTTCGGTTCGACCACGCGTTATACTTTTTTGAAAAAAAAGTTGCTTGTAAAAAAATTTGTCCAAACTTTGTTCACACATACTTGACGTGCTACCCGTGCTCATTATACCTGGGGGCTTCTTTAACAGAAGCTTATTAATACGGGCTTTATGCCCAACACATGTGTCACACTTCCGCATGTACCTTTTATTCACCATTATATGCATCGATATGACTTAAGTTTTGGCCAAGCTGGGTTGCCTGGCTCCTGTGCTTACCCCTACATTCCCGATTGTTCGGCTAGGCGGTAAAGGGAGCACCCCAGCGATTGCTACTGCCGGATAAGCCGGATGTGTACCTCAGACTGGGTGAAGCCGAAAGCTAGCGTTCTTAAGGGAATATTCGGTCGGTGAACTAAAGATGAACCTTTTTTACTTATACATGCCCCCAGATGTTTTCCTGCATTTGCAGTCCGGACGTGCACTTCAGGGCACGCCACCCCAGCGAAAGGAACCCTTAACGGAACTATTCTCTCTGGAAGATGTTTCTTACTAACCATGTAATATAACATAACTAGTTGGGCACTTGTCTGATAAAGCACTAATGACCCCTACGCCTGGTCTCCATGCATACCTCGGTTCTTATATAACCATTATGGTATTCGGACACACTCCGGACCGTCAGGTCCCGAGGTTGAAGCGAAAAGGTCGGCAACGACAAACGATCTACAATCCGGCTAGAAGGCATTCTATATGTCACCTTACATTATATAGTCAACTTTTACCCAAGTCACTTGGGGGCTCTTATGTTTATTTGAGTCCTTTCATACTAAGTGTTTTTTTTCTTAGTCGTTGCAAAGTTATTATTATTTATCACTCCTTTTTTCGACACGAGTGTGCGGTCACTAGCCGGGGAGCCTAATTTCTCTCTCAAAAGCCGCTAGAGTTTAGTTTGCTAAACTGGCCTGATGAGAAGTACTCCGCCCTCGGGATAGGAGGTTGAAGCCGTAGGCTGACCCGCTCGAAGTCTTGAGATAGGATGTATCATGTTAAAGCATGACAGAAGCACTTCTTTTTTCTAAGACCAATTTTCGGGTTGGCACCAAACACTTGATATTGTTCGGACGTCATGTTTTTACTGACGTTTCTTGGTTTTCCAAGCTTTTTGGCACTTTTAAACTATTTGTGTGTTTTCAGCACAAGTCTCGTAGTGCAGTGCCGGACTCCTTTAGAGATTCAGCAAAAACATTCTCGGATATTGCTATATATGCATTGGTTTCGAATTGTGTCTTCGGTCAATAGTTGGGTTGCCCGGCTCCTGCACTTGCTTCCTATGTTCTGTTTTGTTCGGCTAGGCGTGCAAAGGAAGAACCACTGCGATTGTGCTTCCAGCTCACATGGTTAAGCACCTCAGTGGAGAAAGCCGAAAACTGACTGTCACAATAAGCGTAAACTGGTCAGCGATCTGATAACTATGTTAAATAACAGGCCGTTCATAACATTGGCCGAAGTGTTTACGGTTTGACCTCGACTGTCGCCGAACACTACCGGGGGCAATTAACTAGCCTCCCAGACTAAATCCTCGATATTTTGCTCTTACATTGGAGCTGAGGTTTTATGATCATGCTTAGCATGACAACCCAAAGAAAGGAACCGATAGAGGGACTATTTTCTTTGGAAGACATTTCTTCTGTTAAACAGTAATATAACATATCTCTCCGCGTACCTTTGTTTATAAAACCGTATGGCCAGATCGCCTTGTTTGTCATAAATCTTTGCCCTCATAAAGGCTTTATAAAGTAAGACAAACACTCCTCGGCTACTGGCCAAGGAGGTGGAAGCCGATGGCGGGTCAACAAAGTTTTGTACAATGCGGATCCGAGCATTAATGACGTAAAGTACTTAGATACATAGAGTCGTTACACATAATTTGCGATTTTACTATGGATATTGATCCTTAATTCGGCCACCCGTGCCCGCATTAAGGCTCGGGGGCTACTGGGCTTCGGGCTTATTATTTAAACATATTAAAGGGACACATTGATCCCCTGATCTGGTGTTGCCACCCGACCAGTGTCTCGGGGGCTACTGCATTGCTTGTCCAATGCAGAAAATTTTATGTGCAATATAGTTTCCGAGGAGATTTTGATCCTCAGGTTGGTCGGCCGCACCCAACCTGAGTCTCGAGGACTGAGCACGCCGCTTTTTGTATCCCGAAGTATTCTGCCGAGCTAGGACTTGATCCTCAGACCGATTTTGCAAATCAACCTGAGTCTCAGCGGCTACGGGGATCAGCGGTCTTATGTCATCCTTCATGTGCATCTCGGGTTTTAGACCGATACCCACCTTGAGGGCTACTGGCTATATATCTCGGCAGAGAATAAATTGCACCGATCAAAAATATTGACAAAAATCGGCCCACATTCGGGATGGTGCACCACCTTGAAAGCAGTCCGGCATAGAGCTCGGGCGCTAGTGGCTGGCTCCATAGAGGGCATTTCCGGCATTGAGCTCGGCTAAAACTCCTTCAAACTTCTTTGAACAAAGGTGATTTACGACACCTCGGACATAGTCCGGCGTTGGAGCTCGGATACATTCCGGCGTTAGAGCTGGGAAGCGGTCGGGCGTTGGAGCTCGGGAGCGAAGAAGATGGGTAGGCAAAGGAGGAAGAAGGCGTAGGTAAAAAGGTGGATCCTTATCCCCTTATATGGGTGGATGCGGCTATGCGTCCCCACCGGCCTAGTAAAACTCGCTTGCCTCCCAAGAGCCGTGATAAATGGCACGGTTGGGTTACCCACGTCCGCATTAATGAGAATCCCGTTAAAAGGGGCACACGATCTCTGCTTCGACAAGACGTGCCAAGGAAACCGCCTCGTTGAACGTGCTGCGGTGGAACAACAAAAAATAATCCATATAGAAGGCTTGGTCGCAGTGTTTGTATTATTCTCTATATGGCAATACATGGAAACTTGTTTTGCAGAGCCGGACACTATTTTTAGGTGTTTATTATCTTCTTGAAGAATTTGGAGGAGGAACCTGCCTTGCAATGCCGAAGACAATTTGCGCGCCGGACTCGTCGTCATTGAAGCCTGGTTCAGGGGCTACTGAGGGAGTCCTGGATTAGGGGGTGTTCGGATAGCCGAACTATATCTTCAGCCGGAGTCCAGGACTATGAAGATACAAGATTGAAGACTTCGTCCCGTGTCCGGAAGGTTCTTTCCTTGGCATGGAAGGCAAGCTAGGCGTGCGGATATTCAAGATCTCCTACCAATGTAACCGACTCTGTGTAACCCTAACCCTATCCGGTGCCTATATAAACCGGAGGGTTGTAGTCCGTAGGACGAACACATCATAACCATCATCATACCCATAGGCTAGCTTCTAGGGTTTAGCCTCCTTGATCTCGTGGTAGATCTACTCTTGTACTACCCATATCATCAATATTAATCTAGCAGGAGTAGGGTTTTACCTCCATCGAGAGGGCCCGAACCTGGGTAAAATAAAGTGTCCCTTGTCTCCTGTTACCATCCGACCTTGATGCACAGATCGGGACCCCCTACCCGAGACCCGCCGGTTTTGACACCGACAACAAGTCTTGGATTGCTTCTGAAGGGTCTTTGTCTCCTACATCAATTGGCAATTGCTCTACTTGCGAGCCGTTAGATTCATCAAACTTCACATCTACCGTCTCTTCAACCTTTCGGGTGAAATTGTTGTAGACACGGTAAGTGTGAGAGTTTGAGCCATAACCAAGTAGGAAACCTTCATGAGATTTAGGAGCAAACTTTGAATGACGATGCTTATCAAGAATGTAGCACTTTGAGCCGAATACTCGAAAGTATCCAACTTGTGGTTTGTTACCGGTGAGGAGCTCGTATGCCGTCTTGCCGAGTAGCTTGTGAAGATACAAGCGATTTGTTGCATGACAAGCTGTCTCAACCGCTTCTGCCCAAAAGTGCTTCGGCGTCTTGTACTCATCAAGCATCGTTCCCTCCATTTCGATGAGCGTCTGGTTCTTCCTCTCAACAACTCCATTTTGTTGAGGTGTGTACGTGGCCGAGAACTCGTGTGAAACCCCTTCTTCGTCAAGAAAGGTGTCCACATTTGCGTTCTTGAACTCCGTTCCGTTGTCACTCCGAACCTTCTTGATCTTCACGTCAAACTGATTTTGGGCCTTCTTAGCGAAGTTTTTGAAGATCTTTTGGACCTGCGATTTATCATCAAGAAAGAACACCCACGTAAATCTTGAAAAATCATCAACTACAACAAGACCAAAAGAATTTCCACCGAGACTCTTGTAGGCGTTGGGACCAAAAGGATCCATATGAAGTAGCTCGAGTGGCCTCCTTGTGGTCATGATGTTCTTCACGGGATGCCTTCCTCCAACCTGTTTACCTGCTTGACAAGCGCTGCAGAGTCTATCCTTATCAAATATAACATCGTTAACTCCAAGGATATGATTTCCTTTAATAAGCTTGTCAAGGTTTCTCATGCCAACATGACCTAGTCGTCTATGCCACAACCAACCCTTTGAGGACTTAGCGATAAAGCAAGTTTTAGGTTGTGCCTTTTTAGAGAAATTGACAATGTAAAGATCACCTCTACGTATACCGGTAAAGACCATCTTATGATTGTCTCGACGAAACACTTGGCAATCTACCTCAGTAAATAGGACATTCAAACCGAAATCAGCAAGTCTAGATACTGAAAGTAAGTTGTAACCGAGAGATTCAACGAGCATGACATTTTGAATGGAGCTATCATGTGAGATGGCCACCTTACCAAGGCCAACCACCTTACCCTTTGAATTATCACCAGATGTGACGTATTTTCGAGGGCCGTCGTTTTCAGCAAGCTCACGGAACATCTCTTCATCTCCGGTCATATGATCAGTACATCCACTGTCAAGAACCCATTCCTTTCCTCCTGACACATATCCCCGAAGATTAGCCATAAGACCAAAGTGTCTCATTGCATCATCAAGATCGAAGTCACTATCATCATCTTCATCATAGTATCCATGTTCAACATGATCTTGTGACTCATCATTTCTTAGAGAGAGTGATTCATTAGATAAATGATCATCAAGGTGGTCACCTTTATGAATTATTATAGCTTCGGATATAATATCACTAATGATTCCAACATTTCCTTTAGCATGTATGAGATTAGTAAGCTCAAATAGACAATCACCAAAACTAGGATCACTAGAGTTCATCTTACTCAAGGCAATAGATTTATGGAGAATTTCATCTAGATTTTTCAAGGAATAATCGGGAAATCGTTCCTCAAGAAATTTCCATATAGTATAGGCACAATTTAGAGTAGGTAAACTAGCAATCAAGTTTTTGGGCAGTCCTCTAATGATGAGCTCAATGGTTCTAAGGTTGCGAATCATGTCAATATTTTCATCTAGGGTGGGATACATAGGATCAACATGAGGCGCACAAGGACAAGCAATATACTTGTTCAAATGATATTGATTGAAAATTACAAGCATCTCATATTTGGTGGAAAGAAGATTTGAGTGGAAAGCAACTTGGGAAAGGCTAGAGATCAAGATTCATATGGTAGGAATGGAATATCTTGGTCTCAACACATGAGTAGGTGGTTCTCTCTCAGAACATATGAGTTGGAAGTGTAGCTGTGTTCTGATGGCTCTCTCCACGAGTGAAGAGGAGGTGGAGGGGTATATATAGCCTCCACACAAAATCCAACCGTTACACACAATATACCAATCTCGGTGGGACCGAATCAACAAACTCGGTCGGGCCGAAATAGTAAACCTAGTGACCGTTAGAGATTTTCGGTGGGACTGACATGCAACTCGGTAGGACCGATATGGTTAGGGTTAGGGCATAACGTAATCTCGGTGAGACCAATTACACAAACTCGGTGAGACCGATTTGGTAATTAGCTAACCAGAGAGTTGTTCACGCAAACTCGGTGGGACCGATTACTAAACTCGGTTGGACCGATTTTGGTAATAAGTTAACCAGAGAGTTTGCATTGTAATCTCGGTAGTACCGATTGCTCAAACTTGGTGAGACCGATTTTGATAATGGACATACATAGAGAGATTACAATCCCATCTCGGTGAGACCGACATCCCTATCGGTAGAACCGATTTGCTAGGGTCTGGTAGTGGCTTATGACATGTGAAACTCGGTGGCGCCGGATAGAAAGAATCGGTAGGTCCGAGTTTGGCTTAGGGTTTAGGTCATTTGTAGATATGGGAAAGTAGCTGAGGATTTTGGAGCATATCATTAAGCACATGAAGCAAAAGGCTCATTAAGAAACACCTCATCCCTCCTTGATAGTATTGGCTTTTCCTGTGGACTCAATGTGATCTTGGATCACTAAAATGTAAAATGAAGAGTCTTGAAGTAGTGTTCGGCAGGTACTCGGCTTTCGTCCGAATCTTGGGCTGCAATGGTGGTGGCCTCCATCTCTGCCCAGTATGTCTTGACATGGGCAAGGGCCATCCGCGCACCCTCCACGCATGCTGACCTCTTCATCGCGTTGATATACGGCACCGCACCAAGGAACTGCTGCACCAAGCTAAAATAACTGTTCGGCTTTGGTCTTTCAGGCCACATATGATCCACGATATATCTCATGGCCAGTCCGGACAATCTATTCATCTTGGCCCAGTTGGCCAGCCGATCAGTCAACGGAAGCGGACGCTCCAGATTGTGGAATTGTGGACAGAACATCTTCTCCACTTCGCGATCCTTTTGATCTCGGAAGTGTTCGGCCACATCAGCAGCACTCGCCGCCAGATCCAGATATGCGTCTGCAGAACTCCACAGCCGGTCCAAAGGAGCATATTTAGGATCATCGAACTTCATCCGCGGCATAAAGGGCTTCCCAGTCGCAATATCTCCGGCTTGACGCATCTCCTCCCTCATCGCTCTCATCGCAGAACGAGTATCCTTGGCCGCCGTCGTGGCCTTCTCCAGGTCTGCCCGCCTCGCCTGGTCTTCTTTTTCGAGAAGCTTGCAACGGTCAGCAGCATTCTTCAATTTCACAGCCATCTTGGCCATCTCCCCCTTACTTTGGCAGTGAGCAGCCTATTCGGCTTTTAGCTCCTCAACCGCCTTTAGGGCAGCGCACCGCTTTTCTTGGCTTCTTCTTTTACTCAGGCAAGCTCTGCCCGAAGGTTCTCCATCGCTGCAGCTCCATCTACATTAGACACACATGTTATAAGATACTGGCATCATGCTCCTCTTACCAAGTGTCTCCGGAGAAATTACATACCTTGTGCCTCGTCCAGCCGCTTGTTTACAAGTGCGATGTCGGCACCTACCACATCAAGTTGCCGCTTTAACTCGGCAAATTCATCAGTCCAGCTGGCCACCGGACACTTCGCCACCTACATAGGAAGGCGGAAAAATTATACCTGGGACTATGATCCTCTGCGTGCCGTCGTCTTCGACAGCACACAGAGTCTCAGGGGCTACTATCTACACAAGGCGCATCTTAAAATATGCGGTACTGTCGAAAGGTACATCATTTCGCATACCTCAAAACCTGTCAGTAAACTCCTGATAGCTTCATGCAACCCGCTCTCCGCGGACGAAACCCTTTCAATTACCATACCCATCAACATACGGTGCTCTTCTGAGATAGATGCTCGCCCTAGCAGAACCTTCAGTACCTCCGACCGTGCACCAGGCGGTGTCGGACTCGTTCGATTGCTTTTTTCGAAGGCCGGACACGGAGGGCTTCGGGGGGCCATATGACTACCTTCCGGCCCTGCCGTATCAGGAGAAACCCTCTGCGATGATACCTCGGGGTCACCCGCTTCGTAAGGCGGTACGGCAGGGGGAGGCGTTCCGCTCTCCATCATCTCCGGAAGAAGATCCCCCGAAGACGAGCTCTGCTGAGAGGGGCTAAGATCCGAACTACAAGGTAAATTTTCGGTTATTTTCCTCAGAAATGAAGCAAGGATGTCTCTCATTTTTTAAAATACCCTTTTACTTACGGCTCGATGGAGGGCTGATCCCCTTGAGGGCATAGTACGGCCGAGGTATCCCCCGGCATAGGACCCTCTGGCAAAGACTTCTTCCCCCGCTTTGAGATCACGGTCTCCGGGTCTTCAGAGGCGGTCCTCTTCTTCCCCTAAGGAGAGGAATTTTCGATTCCTCCCTTCCGAACCACCTCCTCTACGGAGGCAGTAGCTTCCTTGTCCCCCCCCCCCTTCGTTTTCTTCCAACGGCACGACCCCAACATCCTGGTTAATACAGGATCTGGTGAGGTCTCAGGAAGGGGGGCCGGACACCTGATCAACTTCGCCTTCGCTATCCACTCCTATTTCAAGAATAGTTCTTTTAAGGGCAATGTTGCGATAAATGAACGGGTCGCGTGTCCGGGCACATGGCTACTTACTTGGGTATCCGGACGGTTGCAGCTCAGACCTGCGTCCTCAGTAGAGTCCGGACAGATTACCTGTAGTCCGAAGAACAATTGGTACATCTCCATGGGCGTCATGCCAAGAAAATGCTGGAGATCTCGCGGTCCCTCCGGATTGAACTCCCACAGACGGAGAGGGCGACGTTTATAGGGCAGGACTCGGCGGATTAACATGACCTGCGTCACCACGACCAGACTGACATCCCTTTCCAGGAGATCTCGGATGCGGCTCTGCAATAGGGGCACATCCTTTACTGGCCCCCAGTCTAGCCCCTTGTTGACCCATGATGTAAGTTGGGGCGGGGGACCCGAGAGGAAAACAGGCGGAGCCACCCACTTGGTACCCCTGGGAGCTGTGATATAGAACCACTCTTGTTGCCATGAGCTGGACTCCTCTTGGAAAGAGCCCTCGGGCCATGAAGCGTTAGCATTCTTGCTTATTACAGCGCCTCTGCACTCTGCGTGCTGTCCCTCGATTATCTTCGGCTCTACTTTAAAGGTCTTGAGCCACAGTCCAAAGTGAGGGGTAATACGGAGGAAGGCTTCGCACACGACGATGAACGATGAAATGTGGAGGATAGACTCCGGAGCTAAGTCGTGGAAGTCCAGCCCATAATAGAACATGAGCCCCCTCACGAAGGGATCCGGCGCGAAGCCTAGCCCTCGGAGGAAGTGAGACATGAACACGACACTCTCACCGGGTTTGGGAGTGGTAATAACCTGCCCTTGAGCAGGCAGCCTATGCGGAATTTTGCCGGTCAAGTACCCGGCCTCCCTTAGCTTTAGTACGTCTTCCTCCGTGACGGAGGAAGACATCCATCGGCCTTGTAGGTTGGATCCAGACATCATCGAAGGTCCGAAGCGCCTGAATCTAAAGCTTCGGGTGCTGGAACTCGAGGCGGGAGGCGGATTCGATTGAGATCGAAAGAAAAGAGTAAGGCCTTGGTCTCTTTATAAAGGGTTTGAATACCAAGAGCCCTCCCTGTGACCGTTTGGGGCTTACCTTTGATCGAGGGGACATACCAATGGGCACGACTGGGTTACCCACGTCCGTGTTGATGAGAATCCCGTAAATAAAGGGGACACGATCTCTGCTCCGACAAGACGTGCCAAGGAAACCGCCTCGCGAAACGTGCTGAGGTGGGGGGTAAAAAAGATTCGAATAAAGGCTTGGTCGTGGTGTGATGTCATGCTACGGGATACGTCAGCAGATCAGATTTGTGGAAATATTATTCTCTCTACGGTAGTATGTGGAACTTGTTTTGCAGAGCCGGACATGATCTTTGTGTTCAAAATCTTCTATGAAATATTTGGAGGAGGAACCCGCCTTGCAATGCCGAAGACAATCTGCGCGCCGGACTCATCGTCATTGAAGCCTGGTTCAGGGGCTACTGAGGGAGTCCTGGATTAGGGGGTGTCCGGACAGCCGGACTATAACCTTTGGTCGGACTGTTGGACTATGAAGATACAAGATTGAAGACTTCGTCCCGTGTCCGGATGGGACTTTCCTTGGCATGGAAGGCAAGCTTGGCAATACGGATATGTAGATCTCCTTCCTTGTAACCAACTCTGTGTAACCCTATCCCTCTCCGGTGTCTATATAAACCGGAGGGTTTAGTCCGTAGGACAACAACAATCATACCATAGGCTAGCTTCTAGGGTTTAGCCTCTCTGATCTCGTGGTAGATGTACTCTTGTACTACCCATATCATCAATATTAATCAAGCAGGAGTAGGGTTTTACCTCCATTGAGAGGGCCCGAACCTGGGTAAAAACATCGTGTCCCTTGTCTCCTGTTACCATCCGCCTAGACGCACAGTTCGGGACCCCCTACCCGAGATCCGCCGGTTTTGACACCGACGCCCATTGTTGACACGGGAGGATCCGGCGGATGAGCATGACCTGTACTATGTTGACAAGCTTGAGCTTCCTATTTATCATATTTTGGATACAGGTCTGGAGTCTGGTCAGCTCTACCAGATTACCCCAGGGCAGGCCCTTCTCTTTTTGGAGGTGAGCCGCGTGGGGATTCCGGATCGGAATTCGGGGGCCGCCGCCCATTTGGTGTCGCGCGGCTCAGTGATGTAGAACCACCCCGATTGCCACCCCTTTATGGTCTCCACATAGGAGCCCTTGAGCCATGTGACGTTGGGCATTTTGCCCACCATGGCGCCTCCGCACTCCGCCTGCTGGCCGCCCACCACCTTCGGTTTGACATTGAAGGTTTTCAGCCATAGGCCGAAGTGGGGCCTGATGCGGAGGAAGGCCTCACACACGACGATAAACGCCAAGATGTTGAGGATGAAGTTCGGGGCCAGATCGTGAAAATCCAGGCCGTAGTAGAACATGAGCCCCCGGACGAATGGGTGGAGGGGAAATCCTAGTCCGTGGAGGAAGTGGGTAAGGAATACTGCCCTCTCATGGGGCCTGGGGGTGGGGATGAGCTGCTCCTCATCTGGGAGCCGGTGTGCGATATCCTCGGACAAGTATCTGGCTCCCCTCAGCTTTTTGACGTCTCCCTCCTTGACGGAGGAGATCATCCACTTGCCTCCCGCTCCGGACATGTTTGGAGAGGTTTGAGAACAAGGATGCAGACTTGGGCGCTGGAGCTCGAGTGCGCAAGAATGGATGAGAAAGGAGGAAGAAGGCGTGGGTAGGAAAAGGTGAACCCTTATCCCTTTATAAGTGCGTACGAAACTATGCGCCCCCACCAGCCTGGTAAAACTCGCTTATCCCCCAAGCGTCGTAATTGGTGGCGCGGTTGGGTTACCCACGTCCGTATTGATGGGAATCCCATAAAAAAGGGGACACGATCTCTGCTTCGACAAGACGTGCCAAGGAAACCTCCTCGCGGAACACGCTGAGCTTGGTTATGAAAAACGAATAAATGACCTGGTTGTGGTGTGATGTCACACTGCGAAATACGTCAGCAGATTTGATTTGTGGAAATATTATTCTCTCTACGATTGTATGTGGAATTTGTTTTGCAGAGCCGGACACGTTCCTCGTGTTCAAAATCTTTTATGAAGTATTTGGAGAAGGAACCCGCCTTGCAATGCCGAAGACAATCTGCGCGCCGGACTCATCGTCATTGAAGCCTGGTTCAGGGGCTACTGAGGGAGTCCTGTATTAGGGGGTATCCGGACATCCGGACTATATCCTTTGGTCGGACTGTTGGACTATGAAGATACCAGATTGAAGACTTCGTCCCGTGTCCGGATGGGACTCTCCTTGGCGTGGAAGGCAAGCTTGGCTATGCGGATATGTAGATCTCCTTCCTTGTAACCAACTCTGTGTAACCCTAGCCCCCTCCGGTGCCTATATAAACCAGAGGGTTTAGTTCGTAGGACCAAGAACAACAATCAAAGCATAGGCTAGCTTCTAGGGTTTAGCCTCTTCGATCTCGTGGTAGATCAACTCTTGTAATACCCATATCATCAAGATCAATCAAGCAGGAGTAGGGTTTTACCTCCATCAAGAGGGCCCGAACCTGGGTAAAAACATCATGTCCCGTGTCTCCTGTTACCATCCGCCTAGACGCATAGTTCGGGACCCCCTACCCGAGATCCGCCGGTTTTGACACCGACACCCGTTGTCTCAGTTAAAATAGGAGATCACTGTTATCATGGTTTATGTGACATAGGTGCTAGTGTGAGTGCTATTCCCTTTACTTTATATCAAGAAATTATGAATGACATAACACCCGCTGCAATAGAAGAAATAGAGGCCACTATTAAACTTGCTAATAGAGACACCATCACACCACTTGGGATTGTTAGAGATGTTGAAGTCTTGTGCGGGAAAATAAAATAACCTACTGATTTTCTTGTTCTTGGTTCCCCACAAGATGACTTTTGTCCCATTATCTTTGGTAGACCTTTTTTGAACACCATTAATGCTAAAATAGATTGTAAGAAACAAATTGTCAGTGTCAGTTTTGTTGATGAGTCCCATGAGTTTAATTTTTCCAAGTTTAGTAGAAAGCTTCATGAAAAGGAACTGCCTAGCAAGGATGAAATAATTGGTCTTGCTTCTATTGCTATGCCTCCTACTGATCCTCTAGAACAATATTTGCTGGACCATGAAAATGATTTACATATGCATGAAAGAAATGAATTAGATAATATATTCTTTGAACAACGTCCTCTGCTTAAACGCAATTTTCCTATTGAAACTCTAGGAGGTCCTCCTCCACCTAAAGGTGATCATGTGTTTGAATTAAAACAATTGCCAGAAACTTTGAAATATGCTTATCTTGATGAAAAGAAGATATATCATGTTATTATTAGTGCTAACCTTTCAGAACATCAAGAAGAAAGATTGTAGAAAGTTCTAAGGAAGCACCGAGCTGCTATTGGATATACTCTTGATGATTTAAAGGGCATTAGTCCCACTCTATGTCAGCACAAGATTAATATGGAACCTGATGCTAAACCCGTTGTTGATCACCAACGTTGGTTAAATACGAAGATGAAAGAAGTGGTAAGAACGGAAATATTAAAACTTCTGGAAGCAGGTATAATCTATCCTATAGCTGATAGTAGATGGGTAAGTCATGTTCATTGTGTCCCTAAGAAAGGAGGTATTACTGTTGTTCCTAATGACAAGAATGAACTTACTCCATAAAGAATTGTTACAGGCTATAGAATGGTAATTGATTTTAGAAAATTAAATAAAGCAACTAGAAAAGATCATTACCCTCTGCCTTTTATTGATCAAATGCTAGAAAGATTTTCTAAGCACACACATTTTTGCTTCCTTGATGGATACTCTGGTTTTTCACAAATACCTGTTTCTCAACCTCATCAAGAAAAGACCACTTTCATTTGTCCCTTTGGAACTTATGCTTATAGACGTATGCCTTTTGGTTTATGCAATGCACCTGCTACCTTTCAAAGATGTATGACTGCTATATTCTTTGACTTCTGTGAAAAGATTGTCGAGGTTTTCATGGATGACTTTTCTGTTGATGGGAAGTCTTTTGATGATTGTTTAAGCAATCTTGATCGAGTTTTGCAGAGATGCGAGCAAACAAACCTTGTCTTGAATTGGGAGAAGTGCCACTTTATGGTTAATGAAGGTATTGTTTTGGGCCATAAAATTTCTGAGAGGTATTGAAGTGGACAAAGATAAGGTTGATGCAATTGAGAAAATGCCATGTCCTAAGGACATCAAAGGTATTCGTAGTTTCCTAGGTCATGCTGGTTTCTATAGGAGATTTATCAAAGAATTTTCTAAAATTTCTAGGCCTCTCACAAATCTTTTGCAAAAGGATATCCATTTTGTTTTTGATGATGATTGTTTAGAAGCCTTTGTAACATTCAAGCAAGCCTTAATTTCTGCACCTGTTGTTCAACCACCTGATTGGAACTTGCCTTTTGAAATTATGTGTGATGCTAGTGATTATGTTGTTGATGCTGTTCTAGGACAAAGAGTTGATAAGAAACTGAATGTTATTCATTATGCTAGTAAAACTCTAGACAGTGATGGAATTATGCTACTACTGAAAAAGAATTTCTTGCAGTGGTGTTTGCTTATGATAAATTTAGATCTTACATTGTTGACTATAAAGTTACCGCTCACACTGACCATGCTGCTCTTAAATATCTTATGGAAAACAAAGATGCTAAACCTAGACTTATTCGATGGGTACTATTGCTACAAGAATTTGATTTACATATTACTGATAGGAAAGGAGCTAAGAACCCCGTAGTTGATAACTTGTCTAGCCTTGAAAATGTGCTTGATGACCCACTACCTATTGATGATACTTTTCCTGATGAGCAGCTAGCTGCAATAAATGTTTCTAATAACACTCCTTGGTATGCTGACTATGCTAATTACATTGTTGCTAAATATTTACCACCTAACTCTACATACCAACAAAAGAAAGAATTCTTCTATGATTTAAGACCTTATTTTTGGGATGACCCACATCTTTATAAAGAAGGAGTAGATGGTATTATTAGACGTTGTGTACCTGAGCATGAACAAGGACAAATCCTACGGAAATGTCACTCCGAAGCTTATGGAGGGCATCACGCTGGAGACAGAACTGCTCACAAGGTATTACAATCTGGATTTTATTGGCCTACTCTCTTCAAGGATGCCCGTAAGTTCGTCTTATCTTGTGATGAATGTCAAAGAATAGGTAATATCGGTAAGCGTCAAGAAATGCCTATGAATTATTCACTTTTTGTTGAACCATTTGATGTTTGGGATTTTATTACATGGGACCTTTTCCTTCCTCTAATGGGTATACACATATTTTGGTTGATGTTGATTATGTTACTAAGTGGATAGAAGCTATTCCAACTAGTAGTGTTGATCACAACACCTCTATAAAATGCTTAAGGAAGTTATTTTCCCAAGGTTTGGAGTCCCTAGATATTTAATGACTAATGGTGGTTCACAATTTATTCATGGTGCTTCCCGTAAAATGCTTGCCAAGTATGATGTTAACCATAGAATTGCATCACCCTATCATCCTCAGTGTAGTGGTCAAGTCAAACTTAGCAATAGATAAATAACATTAATTTTGCAAAAGACTGTCAATAGGTCCAGGAAGAATTGGTCTAAGAAATTAGATGATGCACTTTGGGCTTATAGAACAACATATAAAAATCCTATGGGTATGTCTCCTTATAAAATGGTTTATGGAAAAGCTTGTCATTTGCCTCTTGAGTTAAAACATAAAGCATACTGGGCAATTAAAGAACTCAATTATGATTTCAAACTTGCCGGTGAAAAGAGGCTATTTGATATTAGCTCTTTAGATGAATGGAGAACCCAAGCTTACGAAAATGCCAAGTTATTTAAAGAAAAAGTTAAAAGATGGCATGATAAAAGAATTCAAAAGCGTGAGTTTAAAGTTGGAGAATATGTTCTTTTGTACAACTCTCGTTTTAGATTCTTTGTAGGAAAAATCCTCTCTAAATGGGCAGGACCCTATGTTATTGAGGAGGTTTATCAGTCTGGAGCTATCAAAATAAATAATGCAAAAGGTACTAACCCAAAGGTTGTTAATGGGCAACGAATAAAACATTATATCTCAGGTACGCCCATTAATATTGAAAGTAATATTATCCAAACATTGACACCGGAAGAACACATAAAAGAGTCCTTCCGGAACACTCCAGAATCGTGAAAAGGACGAGGTACGTGATACGGTAAGTAAATGGACTCCAAAAAATCCGCAAAAATATTTTTTGTCAGTTTTGGAATATTTAGAAAATTAGGAAAATAAGAAACAACCAGGAAGGGCACCCTGGTGGGCACAAGACACCAGGGCGCGCCTGGCTTGCCAGGCGCGCCCATGTGGGTTGTGCCCACCTCGTACACCTTCTGGACTCCGTTTTTCTACTGTTTGCTTGTTTCCCAAGATAAAAAAATCTTTATATACCCCCCGAACCTATTGACCACCGTATCATGGAGAAATCTTCTATTCTCTTTTCTTGCTGTTTTCGGTTAGATTTGTCAGGCCATGCATCATTTCTTCCTCCTCCTCCAACAACATGGAAGAGAATGCTTGGTTGATGAAGATTGAGCTGAAGAGAGAGGAGCCCGTAGAAGCCGTCAAACAAGACAAGGGAAATGAGACTACCGGAGATCAAGTCTCGGTGGTCAAACAAGCACTGCCGACAGAGGAATAAGAAGAAGATATCCTTAAACCTTACTATGCTCATCTTACCCCTACGGAGATTGAAGCCTTTCGGATCATTGAAACGGTTCGGGTGCAAAATAAATATCTCACTCGTGAAAATATTCTGCATCAAGAGCACATTATGTTCCTCCAGAGCGTCATCCGTAGATTGGGGAACCTCTTCATCTTGAAGGACATGATTTCTACTCCATCACCACCACCTTCTTCATCACCACCAAAAGAAAACTGATTATCGGTTATGGGCACTCCCCTTGGCTTCCGCCAAGCTTGGGGGAGGTGCCCCGGTATCGTATCACCCCACTATCTTTTACCTTTACTTATTTTAGTTCGATCCATAGTTATATTTTGCTCCAGATGAATAAAAGTTTAGTTCGATCCTTTCTTTTCAAGAGTTTGCTTAGTGATCTATCCATGTAATCATGTGCGAGATATATAATAAACACTAGTTTGAGTTTTTGCTTTCTTTACTTTCATGTTGCAATAAAAAGAAAGGAGACAAATTAGAAAGATCATATGCTAATCTTATAGTAGGTGATGATACCACATAAGGAAAAGTATAAGTAGGAAATTTTATTAGAGATTGACAAACATAGCATTGGTCAATGATGCAACTCGTGAAAGAATTAATAAGGGAAGAGAAGATTCACATATAAATACACTATCCTAGAAATCTTTTGTGACTGTGAGCCCCCATCAAAATATTATATGCCAAAATTGTTGACGTTGGAGAAGGAAGACAACATAATGATTTATGTTTGTTCATATTCACATAGAAGTTATATTGTTATAGATCCTTCAACATGTGGTGCTTGCCCCCTATCTTTGCTAGCCAAAAATTTGGCACTAAGTAAGGATACTACTTGTGCATCCAAAAACCCTTAAACCCAAATCTTATTTTCAAGAGTCCACCATACCTACCTAGGGATTGAGCAAGATCCCTCAAGTAAGTTGTCATCGGTGCAATAAGTCAATAAAAATTACTTCTAAAAGTGTAAGTTCATTTAGTGTAAGAGAAAATTGAGCGTTGTACGAACTTGTGATGGTGAAGAATAAAAGCGACAGACTGCATAATAAAGGTTTCCATCACAAGGGGCAATACAACGTGACATTCTTTTGCACTAAGGGGTTGAGCATACAAACAAATAAGCACATGGCAACCTCTGCTTCCCTCAGCGAAGGGCCTATATTTTACTTTTATGCAAGAGTCAAAGTTTTTCTCTCTATTACTTTTTATTTTTCTCCTTTTTCAAGCATCATGTGGTGAGGAAAGATCTAGGCACATATGTCCAGTTGAATTTGGGTAGCATGAGTTATTTTTCTTGACATCACCCTTGAGGTGAATACGTTGGGAGGCGAAACTATAAGCCCGATCATTTAGTGTAAGAGAAAATTGAGCATTGTACGAACTTCTGATGGTGAAGAATAAAAGCGACAAACTGCATAATAAAGGTTGCCATCGCAAGGGGCAATACAACGTGACATTCTTTTGCACTAAGGGGTTAAGAGTACAAACAAGTAAGTGCATGGCAACCTCTGCTTCCCTCTGTGAAGGGCCTATATTTTACTTTTATGCAAGAGTCAAAGTTTTTCTCTCTATTCCTTTTTATTTTTCTCCTTTGTCAAGCATCATGTGGTTAGGAAAGATCTAGGCACATATGTCCAGTTGAATTTGGGTAGCATGAGTTATTATTCTTGACATCACCCTTGAGGTGAATACGTTGGGAAGCGAAACTATAAGCCCCGATCTTTCTATGTGTCCGGTTGAAACCTTTTGTTCATGTGTATGCGATGAGTGTTAGCAATCATAGAAGACTATATGATGGTTGAGTATGTGGACTTGCCTAAAGGCTCTGATACGTGAGCCTTCCTGAAAATATGATGAATTGCAGTTGCAAAGTTGACTGAGAACATAGTTTGTTGGTTTCTAATAGAGTTTATGCTTTATACTTTCATAATGTGATGAATTGTTACTTATTCATGAGAAGTCTATGATAAAAGTTTTATGTTTGAACTTGTTGCTGTTATAATAATTCACATGATGCTTCTATGTCCGTATTTTGTTTTTATCGACACCTCTCTCTCTAAGCATGTGGACATGTTTTTCGATTTCAGTTTTCGCTTGAGGACAAGCGAGGTCTAAGCTTGGGGGAGTTGATACATCCATTTTGCATCATGTTTTCCTACTGTTATTTATGATGTTTGTATGCATAATAATGCTTTTTTGGAGTAATTCTAATGCCTTTTCTCTCATAATATGCAAGGTACACATAAAGAGGGAGAATTTCGGCAGCTCAAAATCTGGACCTGGAAAAGCTACGTCAGGCCACCTATTCTGCACAACTCCAAACAAGCTGAAACTTTACGGAGAATTTTTATGGAATATTTGAGAAATATTGGAGCCCATAAGTACCAGAGGGGGCCCACCAGGTGGGCACAACCCACCTGGGCGCGCCAGGGAGCCCAGGTGCGCCCTGGTGGGTTGTGCTCCCCTTGGCCACCTTCGGAGCCCATCTTATGGTATATAAGTCATTTTGACCTAGAAAAAAAATAAGGAGAGGACTTTCGGGACGGAGCGCCGCCGTCTTGAGGCGGAACTTGGGCAGGAGCACTTTTGCCCTCCGGCGGAGCGATTCCGCCGGTGGAACATCCCTCCCGGAGGGGGAAATCATCGTCATCATAATCACCAACAACTCTCCCATCTTGGGGAGGGCAATCTCCATCAACATCTTCAACAACACCATATACTCTCAAACCCTAGTTCATCTCTTGAGTTCAATCTTTGTACCGGAACTATAGATTGGTGCTTGTGGGTGACTAGTACTGTTGATTACATCTTGTAGTTGATTACTATATGGTTTATTTGGTGGAAGATTATATGTTCAGATCCATTATGCTATTTAATACCCCTCTGACCTTGAGTATTTTTATCACTTGTGAGTAGTTAGTTTTGTTCTTAAGGTCACAGGAGAAATCATGTTGCAAGTAATCATGTGAACTTGATATGTGTTCGATATTTTGATAGTATGTATGTTGTGATTCCCTTAGTGGTGTCATGTGAACGTCGACTACATGACACTTCACCATATTTGGGCCTAAGGGAATGCATTGTGGAGTAGTTATTAGATGATGGGTTGCGAGAGTGACAGAAGGTTAAACCCTAGTTTATGCGCTATTCCGTAAGGGACCGATTGGATCCAAAAGTTTAATGTTATGGTTAGAATTTATTCTTAATACTTTTCTCGTAGTTGCGGATGCTTGCGAGGGGGTTCATCTTAAGTAGGAGGTTTGTTCAAGTAAGAACAACACCTAAGCACCGATCCACCCACTGATCAAATTATCAAAGTAGCGAACACAAATCGAACCAACATGATGAAGTGACTAGAAGAAATTCTCGTGTACCCTCAAGAACGCTTTGCTTACTAGAAGTGACCATTTTGGCCTATCCTTTGCCTCAAAAGGATTGTGCTACCTTGCTGCACTTTTGCTACTATGATCGTTACTTGCTCATTACAAATTATCTTGCTATGAAACTACTCTGTTACTTACAATTTCAACACTTGCAGACATTATCCTGCTAAAAACCATTTGCCATTTCCTTCTGCTCCTCGTTGGGTTCGACACTCTTACTTATAGAAAAGAGCTGCAATTGATCTCTGATACTTGTGGGTCATCAATCTCCTGATTCCTCGTCTCTGTGTCGGCGTGTGCTGCGGCCACGGGGGCGGTAAGGTTCTTTACATGCTCAACGAGGCGCTCCTCCTCCCGCAGGAACTCGATGTAGCGCGTAAGGTCACTGACGCACATGCGGGCCTCCACCTCCATCTCCCGCCTTCGGGCGGCGGTGGCGGAGCGGGTGATGACCCCGGCGTTCGATGGTGGGCTGGTGGCCACGACGACCGATGATGGGGTGGCGGCCACGACCACCACCTCCTGCCTTCGGGCCGCGGTGGTGGAGCGGGTGATGGCCATGGTGGCCGACAGTGGGGTGGCGGCCACGACGGCCACCTCCCGCCTTCGGGCCGCGACGGCGGAGCGGGTGATGGCCCTTTCTTTAGACGGTGGTGTGGCGGCCACGGCGGCAGGCGGTGGGGTGGCGGCAACGGCGGCCGGCAACAGCTGCCGACGGGCAGCGGCGGCGGAGCGTGTGGTGGGTGTTCCGCGCACAGCCAACAGGAGGGACGCCAAGCGCACTACACTACGCCTAGGAATCAGCAGCCGCCCCGGTGCAGCCTCCCCTGGAGCTGTCCACTGATGACGGCGGAGTGGCTGAGCGATGACGACGGACCGGTGCCATTGGCGATTGTGGGAGAAGTAGACGAGATAAGCTACAGTGAGGGAGGGGAAAATGCGATGCAGGACTCGTCGGCCTTGAGGGTTTATATAGCAGGCTGGTAAGCATTGGGATTTTCGGGGATTTCTCCGAGTTGGGCGGGAAGCTTGCGCGGTTGCGCAGGAACAGGCTCACCACCGTTTGGCCAAAAGAACGCCCCCTCGCACTACTCAAACTTGCGCTCGAAGCCGTCTGCGGCAGCGGGGTGACAAGACGTGTGAGGGGAGGACGAAATAACACGTACACATATGTTTAATAAAATACGTTTGTGATTTTACTACCTACTACCCCGGCCCCGTCCTGGTTTATAAGTAGGATTTAACTAATAAAATATGACTGCATGTCGCCAAAGATTATATCGTTGGATTTGTATTTGAACATAGTTTCCAAATATATAATTTTAGTAACATGCATTAACATTTTTTGGTTAAATTTAAGGTCAAAATATGGCGCAGAATATAAAGGGGACTAATAGACCAAGACGAAGGTAGTAGCACACGGCCGCTCTCTAGGCAGCGGCGCAACTGCCAACTGGCTTGTAGACGATCATTCCCATGCGTGTTCAACTGCTCTATGCGTGTGGTTGCTCGCGGTTGAGGCGGCCGCGGCACGCTCTGCTCGTGTCCCACTTGACTCGGTGTTAGCAGCAATCGTAGACAGAGAAAATCACACGGCTCATTAGCAGCAATCGTAGACAGAGAAAATCACACGGCTCATTAGCAGCAATCGTCTGTGTTATTATTGGTCTTCGCACACATTTCTAATTACGGACCTATTTGTTGCGTATCACACACATCTTGTTCAGTTGAACTGTTTCTGCTGTCTTGGCTCATCGCAAACAGTTCATCCGAGTGAACTGCATGCCCTCCATCGCACACACCTTGATCTGGCTGACCATTTCTATTGTGTTTCCTAATCGCACACAGTCCATCCTAGTGAACTGTACGTCGTATATCACACACACCTTCATCAGGCTGCCAATTTCTGTTCTCCTGCCTCATCGCAAATAGTTCTGCTGGGTTAACCATTTGCCACGCATCGCACACGGAACTCTAATCTAAACCGTGTTTGATGTCACCGCCATCGCAAACGTTTTGCATCTTTTTTGACGATTTTATTACATCACCGTTTGTGATTGATCCATCGCACACAGTTTCGTCGAAGGGTCTCTAATTGGACTGTCGTGTTTGGACCATCCTGCAGTAGTGGCACTTATGATTGGAACTCTAGCAAGCATCCACAACTACTAAAGAGCATTAAGGAAAAACGCGACCATACCATTAAGTAACAGGTCATCTTTACTCCCATACGCAACAACCCCCTTACATGGGTATAAGCTTCTGTCACTCTCTCAATGGTGCAAAATTTTAACACCAACTCTAAAAGTTCGGAGAAGGTCAAGACTCGGCGCCGGGCGATGGCGTTCAACAAACCCTCATCATGACAGTTGCAGCGAAAGGAAGCCAGTGCTTCCGCCACGGGGCAACTGCCTATTCTGTTTTTTACAGACAAGAACCGTGACCAGAATTGTTGAACTGTCTCTTCGGACCACTGTTTTACATACAACAGATCCCGGACATCGGGAGGCCCTAAGTTGCTTGGGTAGTACGCGATGTGGGAGGTGGGTGGTGCAAAGAATCCTGCCCCGACCGGGGAGGGCTCTGGAGTGCCCTCACATCCATCACAGGGAGCGTTTGTTAAGGGACATCAAGATTTGGCTTGACATCCAAATCATCTGTCTCACTTGTCAGATAGGTTC
The DNA here is from genome assembly GCA_032464435.1 of Aegilops umbellulata. Taxonomy (NCBI): domain Eukaryota; kingdom Viridiplantae; phylum Streptophyta; class Magnoliopsida; order Poales; family Poaceae; genus Aegilops; species Aegilops umbellulata. The sequence goes on from CP136056.1 coordinate 516,610,496, forward strand.
TGAGCTTACTCCCTAAGAGGGAGCTCGGATCCGAGGTTCCGTTGGCCGAGCTGTGATACGTCCATCTTGCATCATGCTTTTATGTTGAAATTTATTACATTATGGGCTGTTATTACACATTATGGTACAATATTTATGCCTTTTCTCCCTTACTTTACAAGGTTTACATGAAGAAGGAGAATGCTGGCAGTTGGAATTCTGGACCAGAAAAGAGCAAATCTGAGAGACCTATTCTGTACAACTCCAAAAGTCTCGAAAATTTACGGGAAATTATTTTGGAATATATAAAAAATATTGGGAGAAGGAATGCCAGAGGTGGACCCACCAAGTGGCCACAAGCCTGGGGGCGTGCCATACCCCCCTGGGTGCACCCCTAGGGCTTGTGGGGGCGTTGGCAGGTCTCCGGTGTCCATCTTCTGCTATATGAAGGGTTTTTAGCTGAAAAAAATCATAAGGAAGCTTTCGGGACGAAGCGCCGCCGTCTCGAGGCGAAACCTGGGCAGAAACAATCTAGGGCTCCAGCGGAGCTGTTCTGTCGAGGAAACTTCCCTCTCAAAGGGATCGAAGCCATCATCATCACCAAGGATCCTCTCATCGTTAGGGGGTCAATCATCAATATCTTCACCAGCACCATCTCCTCTCAAACCCTGGTTCAGCTCTTGTACTCGATCTTTGTCTCAGAACCTCAGATTGGTACCTGTGGGTTGCTACTAGTGTTGATTACTCCTTGTAGTTGATGCTAGTTGGTTTATTCGGTGGAAGATCATATGTTTAGATCCTTAATGATATTCAGTACCCCTCTGATCTTGAACATGAATATGCTTTGTGAGTAGTTACGTTTGTTCCTGAGGACATGGGGGAAGTATCATTATAAGTAATCATGTGAATTTGGTATTCGTTCGATATTTTGGTGAGATGTATGTCGTCTTTCCTCTAGTGGTGTTATGTGAACATTGACTACATGACACTTCACCATGATTTGGGTCTAGGGGAATGCATTGGGAAATAATAATTAGATGATGGGTTGCTAGAGTGACAGAAGCTTACTCCCTAGTTTATGCATTGCTTCGTAAGGGGCTGATTTGGTCCACATGTTTCATGCTATTGTTAGATTTATCTTAATTCTTCTTTCGTAGCTGCGGATGCTTGTGAGAGGGGTTAATAATAAGTGAGAGGCTTGTCCAAGTAAGGACAACACCCAAGCACCGGTCCACCCACATATCAAATTATCAAAGTAACGAACGCGAATCATATGAGCATGATGAAAACTAACTTGACAGTAATTCCCATATGTCCTCGGGAGCGCTTTGTGTTGTATAAGAGTTCATCCAGGCTTATCCTTTGTTACACTTGCTACTTGTTACCCATTACGAATTATCTTATCACAAAACTATCTATTACCGATAATTTCAGTGCTTGCAGGAAATACCTTGCTGAAAACCGCTTATCATTTCCTTCTGCTCCTCGTTGGGTACGACACTCTTACTTATCGAAAGGAATACGATAGATCCACTATACTTGTGGGTCATCAAGCTTGAGGAGGGAGTGTAAAACTCACAGCCGGCTTCCTAGTCATGCTCCGTCACCTCGAAGGGGGGGCATATCTCGAAATCCGGAGGACCTTCCGGCGGCTCTTCGACAAGAGTTGCCGATACCCTCGTGGTTTGGGGGAAATTCAATCATCGATTGGCTAGGCCATCGATCCTTGGTGATCCAATAATGAGCTCTCAATGAAAGCACCAATGTCGGTGTCAAAAATGGCAGATCTCGGGTAGGGGGGCCAACCTGTTAGATCGGATCGATGGGTAGCAGGATAAGAACACACATGGGATTTACCCAGGTTCGAGCCCTCTCCATGGAGGTAAAACCTCCTGCTCTTGTTTATATTATGAAGGTATCGTAGTATAGAGTAGATGTACCTCGAGATCATAAGTTGTGGTCAAACCCTAGGGGTATGATGAATGGGTGTCTGGATAGATCCCCTCTACGGACTAACCCTCCTGGCTTATATAGGCACCAAGGGTATCTAGGGTTACACATGGTCGGTTGTCATCTAAGAACATACATGTCGTATCTAAATATGCTTGAAGTACATGCCAAGTCTTCGTCCGCCACACTTCGAGGGTCTTCGGAGTCTTGCTTCCTTAATGGGTTGGTAGTCCCACCCATACATTAGTCCGGCTGGGCTAGGGCACCCTAGCCCAGGACACTGTTAACCGTCTCGCAAAGAAAAAAGTAAGAGAGAAGGAATCATCGCGTTTTACGATACGGAGCCGCCGCCGCCTCCCGTTCTCCATCGGGAGAGCTGATCTGGAGTCTGTTCGGGGCTTCGAAGGGTGGCATTCGTCGCCCTTCATCATTAGCAACCCTTCTTCGTCAACAATTCCATGATGCTGACCACCGGGAGTGAGTAATTCCTTCTTAGGCTTGCTGGACGGTGATGGGTTGGAGATATTCGTTATGTAATCGAGTCAATTTGTTATGGCTTGATCCCTAGTATCCACTATGTTCTGAGATTGATGTTGCTGTGACTTTGCTATGCTTAATGTTTGTCACTAGGGCCCGAGTGCCATGATTTCATATCTGAACCCTCTATGTTTTCATGAATATATTTGAGTTCTTGGTCCTACCTGCTACTTATATACACTTGTTATTGTTCTGATACGTATACCCCAAAGTGATAATAGTTGGGATACTCTCCGGGGATGACTGTAATTCGAGGAGTTCATGTATTCACCATCTGTTAATGTTTTGTTCCGGCTCCCTATTAAAAGGAGGCCTTAATATCCCTTAGTTTTCTATGGACCCCGCTGCCACTGGAGGGTAGGACAAAATATGTCATGCAAGTTCTTGTTATAAGCACGTATGCCTATATACAAAATACATGCCTACATTGCATTGATGAATTAGAGCTATTGTGTATCGCTCTAGGTTGTAATTGTTATATGATGAATGTCATCCAACACAAATATCGACCATTGATCCAATGCCTACGCTTTTCTCATATTGGTCTTTGCCAAGTTACTTTTGTTGCTACTGCTGTTACAATCATCACAAACTGCTACTGTTACTGTTCCTGTTACTATTGCTACTGTTGTTACTGCAAAAACTATCAAACTACTATGCTACTAAACACTTTGCCGAAGAGAGATAATTTCCCAGGTGTGGTTGAATTGACAACTCAACTGCTAAGGCTCATAAATATTCTTTGGCTCCCCTTGTGTCGAATCAATAAATTTGGGTGAAATACTACCGTCGAAGACTGTCGCAATCCCCTATACTTGGTGGGTTATCACTTCTTCTGCTAGTTCCTTCATGAACATAAGTATTGAATTCAAATGGGATCTTATTGAAAGAATTAAACACAACTATGCAGATTGGAAAATCGATAAAGATAACGAGTCAGGTATAAATTTTTAATTTGATTGTGTTAAGTCTTTTATAGAAACATACATTTTTCATAAGCTCGGTGCAAAATATGGACTTGACTCTGAGATAATAGCTACATTCTATGAATCATCTGCTGCTTATGTTGATCTCCCTAAGACGAAGTGGTTTAAATTTCATCCATCCATTGAAGAAATTTGTGAAGAACCCGTTATTGTTAAAACTGAAACAACTGCTTATACTTCTACTCCAGTTGTGTCTGCCACTTATATTGAAAAACCTTCTTTTCCCTGTTAGGATTAAGGAACATGCGAAGGCTACAACTGTGATTCATAAAAGCAATATTAAAATACCCAACCCCTCTAAACAAATTAAAGTGCAACCTAATATTGTAATGGTTAAAGATCTCTTGGTTGATAATATTGAGGGGCATGCAATTTTTTTTCTGTAAGGAAGCTACTAGAATTGCCAAACAAGTTAACAGTGAACAAGAAAAATTAGATAAGAGTAAGGCGATTGTTGGCATGCCTGTTATTTCTGTTAAGATTGGAGATCATTGCTATCATGGTTTGTGCGATATGGGTGCTAGTATAAGTACTATTGCATTTTCTCTTTATCAAGAAGTTGTTCATGATATTGCTCCTACTGGAATATAAGAAATTGATGTTACTATTAAGCTTGCAAACAGAGATAATTATTTCGCCATTTTGGTTTGTTAGAGATGTTTAAGCCTTGTGTGGCAAGATTAAATACCCTACTGATTTCCTAGTACTTGGATCACCACAAGATGATTTTTGTTCCATTATATTTGGTAGAACTTTCTTGAATATCGTTAATGTTGAAATTGATTGTGTTAAAGAAAAGGTCAATGTTAAGTTTGATGATGTATCTCATGAATTTAATTTCTCTAATTTAATAAACAACCTCATGATAAATAATTATCTAGCAGGGATGATATTATTGGTCTTGATTCTATTGTTGTGCCACCTACTGATCCGTTAGAACAATATTTGTTAGACCATGAAAATTATATGCATATGAAACAAAATTGCAGGGACCCGGTTAATTTTTAAAAAAACTTACAAGGGCCAGATTTCTTTAACTCCTGATTGATTTTCCAAAAAAACTTATAAGGACCCAATTGCTTTTTAAAAAACTGATAGGGACCTAATTGCTTTTTTACAGGGACCGGCATATGAGTTTCACCCAGGGGCGGAGCTACAGGGTGGCCAAGGTGGGCCGAATCTTGGATCAGTCTATTTAGCAACGGATCTTTAACTAGGCCGCAGAAAACAAAATAGGCCCAATAACACTATTACCTGTTGACCCAGCCAGCGACGAACGCACAGCCCACAACCACGCCCTCATTCACATCGAGTAGGGGACAGCCGTCTCATCCCGACTCCCGACGCCCTCCCGGGGTCGTGCCCTGCCCCACCTTTCCGCCATCGCCGGTCGCTGGCCGGAGCCCAGTCGCCGAGGATCCCGCCTCTCCTTCCCGCTCCCCTACGAAATGCGTGCGTCCCCGCCCTGCGTGGCTGCGCCTCTGCCCCCAATCGCCTGACGCCCTTGCAAGTGTAAGTGCAGATCTTGCTCCCCTTGTCTGTGTTGTCCGACGATGAGATGAATTAGAATTGCCCTCTGTTATCAGGAGTCTGAGAAACTTGGTGGTCTTCTCAGCCGAGCAGCCATGGCAATTAAAGCACCTCGAGTGGTCGTGCAATTTCTTAGGCGTGTTATTCAGGTTCTGTTTTCATACTTTTAACAGTGCAATGTATTCCCTCGTGGCCTATCAGTTTATCAATTGCTGATTTAGGTGTTTCCTTTTTGCTGTGCAATTCTCTCGTGTACAGTCTGTAGATGAACCAAACACATGTCACATTTCTTACCAAATTTTTTTGGGGGGGAGGGCCTGGACCACCCTGTTCTCAAATGCTAGATCCGCCATTGGTTTCACCTATCACATCGATCAACCTAAAGATCCAATATATCAGTGTTGACTTGGCTGCCATGCCAGACCTGACGAGTGGTTCAATCTGCCATAATCACGTTTATAATTAATCGACACGATCATGAGTGCAACATGATAGTTTTCGAAATAAAAAACCAATGTTGTGGTAGTTTTTCTGGAAAATTTGAAAAAGTGTTGGTTTTTAAAACCCTGGTCCGAGTTGTGGCAGTTTTATGCTATTTACTCACCGGAATTCCTTAGATTGATCCAGGAGGAGTTGTAGTGCAGGGACGCGTGGAAGGCTACATCCAACGCTAGTGACAATAATGATTAGTACGGTAGGCAAAAGCAATTCCCTGGGGACCATGAAGTGCAGTCACTAAATGTTCAATGCATTGGTATGGAGAAATCCTTTATAATTGGAATAACCCCGCGCGAAGGAAGGGGTCCTGGTTGGACAATAGGCTCAGGACCCAGGAACTATGTGGCGGGAGAGGAGGGCAAGCGGCGAGGTGAGAGGGATGGGGATAGGGTGGTGGGCATGGAAACATTTATGGTTCTTTTTTTTTCAAGAAAAAGAAGAAGCAAAGCTTAGAAACGTGTTGCTGTAAAAAGAGGAATTTCTAAGCGTGTGACAGTAATTCCGATGGGCCGGGTAGCTACCTCTGGTGTACTACTACTACAAGCTCAAATCCGCTCTCCTTTTTAATCTGGAGTAGAACGGATCAACCGCATGCATTGTGTGTGTGCACGAACTTTTACGACGGGACGAAGGAACCAAGATGCCAAAAGGAAAAAAAGTTTATACAGCGCACCCACGCGGACCTTTCCTGGCAACGACGACACAAAGAAAGGGACGACGCCGTGAGCAAGCCGACCGATCCGGTCTCATGTGTTGGATTGGATTCGAACCTGGACGAAACGCATCCCCGCTGCCTCCAGATTCGAACCGATCCTATCCTCTGAAAGATTTGTGACGACAAGTTGTGATGAACAACGGCGGTGCCAAGCGGCGGGAGAAGACAGACAGAGAATATCAGCGGCAGCGGCACGACGGATGATACCGGACCGGATACGGGCGGGGGTGGCGCGGTCGCGGCATCGGACGACGGGGTGTCCGACTGTCCCCCGTTCCCATCGCCGCGGCAGCCGGCCGGGCCGCGATTAAACTAATCCCAACTAGTTAATCATCATCGTCCGTTGGCTAATGGTCTCGGCGTCGCCCGGCATCTCCACCCCGACGGCGAGTAAACTAATCCGGCGAGGGCTGGTTGTTAATCTAATCCGCGATTTGTTAATGATGAATGGAAGAGGGTGCTGACTGGTCCGACGCTCCCAAGCCCGGCACGTATGCCACCGACGCGTGTGGGGTGTGGCGGTCGACGAGCTCTCTCCTCTCCACACGCCACGCAGCGCTGGTCCGGTTGGGGAGGCAGGTTCTGGGTGGTCCTGGCCTGCGCTGGATCCGCGCTTCTGCTCTAAATTTTAATGATGAGAAAGTAGCTACCTGCATTTTACTTATATTCGAAAAAATAAAGCTACCTGCAATTTGCTTCAGAATATTCCCGTTAAGTAACAATGTTTAGGGTCAGTTGCACAGACAGTCACTATTTGTGCTGCAAACTCAGCATTCAGCAATCGATGCCTCGATATTTTTAAAGAACAAAAGTAGTACTTCTTGGTACGCTAGACACGGTTTTGTATTGTAGGTCTTCGATTTGATCAGTGAAAACCGGTAATTGCCTTTGGCTCCTAGGTGCATATGCACCCATTGTCAACATACACATTTCGAAAAGTTGAAAAATTCGGAACAAAAATCCCGCGTGTATATCCGGACATTTTATGTGTGTGCACAAGGTTTCAGTGAAAAACGAGGTTTTTTGTAGCTTGTGTAAAAAAGATAATTTCTGATGCTTCATCCTAACTATTCACGAGGCATTTCTTTATCTTTTTTACACAAGCCACAAAAAACGTCGTTTTTCGCCGAAACCTTGTGAACGCACATAAAATGTCTGGATATACACGTCGGATTTTTGTTCCGAATTTTTCTACTTTTCAAAATGTGTATTTCGACAATGGGTGCATATGCACCTAGGAGCCAAAACGCACTCTGTAAACATATACTCCCTCCGTTCCAAAATAGATAACCCAATTTTGTACTAAAATTAGTATAAAGTTGAGTCATCTATTTTGGAACGGAGGGAGTATAAAACATCTATAGATTGATCCAGATGCAACGTCATATAAGCTTTCTATAAAGCACACGCCCCCTCCGACAAAAATAAATTGTACTAAATCAAAGACACTTATTTATGACATATTATATGTGTTTTGCTAATTATTAAATAAATGACCTAAATTTTTATGCCAGGCCTATATTCCCATCAAGAGAGTATACAACTCTCGGCGGTTGTTCACTCAGCGAGCATACCAAAAAAGGCAGCAGTTTCTGTTTTTTTTTTGTGAGCATCAAGCCAGGTTTTATAAGGGCATATCCGACCCCGACACTTGAACCTTCCGCAACCGCCCAGACCACGCTATCCGAACCGCGGAAGCCATCCAACGCGGGTTTGTCCTGGTCCGCGGCGCGGTCTGGATGCGTTTTCTCCCGCGAACCGAAGACAAACGTGGGGGAGGTTTGCGTGAGTCCGGACCGATACCAAACCCGTTCTGACCGTCCTGGCCCACCAAAAGCCCCTTTTCCCTCCCGTATGTTTTTGGTCAGCGCCACTCCAGAGTGTCAGCGCCCGCATTCATGGCTGGCCGGAGCGGAGACGACTGCTCACTGGCGCTGGCATTGAAGCGGCGCGTCGCCCGCTTCGCTTCCCGGTGCAGGCAACTGCCACGCTTTCAAACGACATGACAGCCGCCCGTCCGTCCGTCCGTTTGCCACCCACATTGATGGCACGCCGTTGCCAAGGCGTCTCCTCCGACACCACCCGTCTGTCCCTTTGCCGCCCACTATGGCCATATAAACCGCTGCCCCGGCCAGAGCCGCAGTCATCCACCTCTGATCCCTCTCCGCACCACTCCCATCATGGATCCCTCCCCCGCCAAAGCTCTCTGGGACGAGCTGACGTCGGAGCAGAAGAAGGAGATGGCCGCCATTGCTGACGGTTGGCTGGCTGGCAAGCAGCCGGAGGATGACGACGTCCCAATGGAGGAAACTGCCGACGATGAACCGGCGCCACCTCGTCCTCCATGCCACCCTCCTCCTCATCCGCGCCATCCTCGCTGGTGCATTCCACCTTGACCATCGGCGAGGCCCGTGCCCATTACATGGACATGGTGCGGGAGGAGCAGGAGGAGCAGTTCCGGAAGGCGCAGGCGGACGCCTCCTACAAGGCGGAGGAGCGGCTCGCCGCCGGCAGGGCTGTCGCGCCGGAAGCGGACCTGGCGGAGCAGGAGGCGCTGCTCGAGTCCTACCGCTCTGCACGCATATCCGCCTCGCTCACTGGTGGTACCGCCAACGGGTGGCGGAGGTGGCGCCGCCTACAAGGAGAGCGACGACACAGGCGAGGCGGTGTTCGGCGAGACCAACGACGACGAGGACGACATCGCCGAGTCCGCGCTCCACCGCGGTGACCATGAAGCCGGCACGTCTGCGGGCGCCACCGGCAGCAAGGAAGAGTAGTGCACGGTAGGTCGCTGCCTCTCGTGTCCCAGGAAGGACACCGCTCTTTCCCTCCCGGCGATGCCAAGCTTGGTGGGCTCACCTTCTTCGGCTGATTAATCGCTTGGCGGCGACGTGGAGGCGGACAGCTTCAGTTCTCGGGGAAGAGGGGGAGGAGGTTACGGAGGCAGAGCTGGAGAGCGCCGAGGCGGAAATGGAGACCGTGAAGTTTCAGTTCTCGTGGCTGATGGCCGGACACGGGGAACAAGCACCGGCGACCATTTAGATTAGGTATTAATTATACCTTTAAAGCCAGACTAGCACCCCTTTTACGTAAATGTAATGAAATTTGTCATGTTTATATGAAATCCAGCCTTATTTTCACGAATTTTATCCAGTTTGTTAAAAAAAGTTTGATATATATATGCGGCTAGCATTGGATGTTATCCTCCCGCATCCATATCCACGGACTAGTCCTCATGTCCGCAGATGGGTACAAGAGAAAATTTACGGGTTACCGTTGAAGATGCCCTTAACCAGTAGTGGAGAGTTCTACAAAACCCGGAGCCAGAGGCTCCATGAACCAACAACGTTTACCTGGAGCTAAACCCAGCAAGAATCTAGCTAAGCTATGTGCATTCTCATTAGCTTCCCTACCTTCAAATCTGAAAATAACATTCTCACCTACGACAACACCAGAACAATCCGAGGCAATTGTCATCGAACTCAAAATTGTAACTTAGCTAAGCATAGCGTAGCGCCTCCCTGCAGGCTAATGCTTCGATAGTAGCTGGTTCCATGACCCCATCCTCTATAAGACTATGCTTTCTATTTTTAAAGAGTTCACATTCAATTAAGTCTCAAATTGGGATTGGGTCATTCGATTTTGACCGGGTCAACAATTTTTCAAAGCGCTCTCATTCAATTATTTTATACTATACACTAGGGTTCCTGATTTTTAAGGGCTCACGATTAATAGAGGCATTTCAAATCAATTAGCAGCAACCGGCCTATGAAAACATATCAATCCCGCACATCCTCCTAACATCTAGAAAAAAGAAGCATCACCTTGTGATACTGTAGCACCTATATAATACATGCAACCACCAAATAGACCTAGCCATGGGCAGCCCGGCCCGGTCGGCCCGACCCGACCCGACCTTGTCCACGGGCCGGCTCGGGCCTAGGTTTCAAGCCCAAAGGCCGGGCCGGGCCCGGGCCCGCCATATTAGCACGTTAACGAAGAGGCCCGACCTAAGGCCCGAGGCCCGGCGGGCTTTTACACTGGTGGGCCGGGCTTGGGGCTGATTTTTAGGCCCGATGCCCGGGCCGGGCCGGTCCCGGGCATGGGTTTTTCGCATCGGGCTTGGTTAGGCCCGACCCGAAGCCCCAAACCGGCTCGAGGGATGGCCAGGTATACCACCGACGCAAAAATTTCCCCACAAAAATATATGTTGGCTAGCGGATAACACATAACCACACCACGAGAAGTCCATCAAATCACTGCTTTATAAACAAAAATAAAATACACTCCTTCATCTTCCCCACCCGTCAAATAAATATTTTATTAGTTCCAAAATATAAAGGGTATTAGTCTTTTGGAACTTAAATTTATTTAACTTTGACCAAGTTCAGAGCAAAAAATATAGATTTCATGATGAATCTAATCATACCGATTTGATATTTCCTCTACAAACTTGATCAAACTTAAAAGGCTTGACTTCTCACAAAAGTAATATATTTTAAAACAGAGTGAGTATTTTTTTTAAAAAGAAATCCAACAATACCAGCAGCACAGCAAAGCGCGCCCAACCCTTCTACTCCCTCAGTTCCAAATTACTCGTCGTGGTTTTAGTAGTTGAACTAATACCACGACGGGTAATTTAGAACGGAGGGAGTAGTTGAGTACTATTGCTGAAGACCCTGTGAACTTACCACCCTCAGATCGGAATATAGCAGCAGCTGCGCTTCTTCTCTTCCCTCCAATAGGGGAAGGAATCCACGCAGCTCTTCGAGTCGGCGGCTGAGATGCTCTGGATACATCTCTTACGTCATCCCAAAAAAGGGCAACAGATCTTGTTCCACTTGTATAGCACCTAAATGGATTGGCAGCGAGGCTTTTTAGCTTAGGGCTCCAGGGAGCCTGAAGTATTTCAACATTTAAAATTCAAATTTTAATTCTAAAAAACATAAAAATAAATACACAAGTATTTATAGATGTATATTAGATGTGTGTAAATTTTTATTATTAAATACATTTATGTGAGCTCGCAAAAAAAATCATGGCCAAACAAAATCATGTCTTTTTTTGTGTGTGAAAGAAACAAAATCATGTCCATGGAGTACATTTTAATAGTGAATAGTACATGTGCTAGAAAAATTATGGTTTTGTTATTTTAGTGTAGCTCACGTAAAAATGTATTTCGCCACGAAACTTTACATACAGGTAGTATACATTCATAGGTATGTGTGTAATTTTTTCAGAAATTTCCAGAAAATAAAAAATTTCAGGCTTCATTAGCAATTTTCGCTAAATGGGCTCCTTCCAGAAAGCTCAACAGAATTGCGCGACCGATACGCAGCAGTAGTCCCAGTTGCACTCTGCCGCTAACACTTCAATTATACAAGTATACAATCAATTGCTAGTGTCCACAAACACAATATACAAAGTCACACGCCACCGGCGAAGGCGAGACTGTCCAGTGCCAGACGGGCTTCTTATTTCAGGGGCAGCGACAAGTAGGTTCATATCTTAGTTCCCCGGGTGTCCATTTTGATTTCAACAGGCCAGCTGCAATACAGAACAATGAATCCTTCAACGTCGCACCTGCGGGCACTCAGTTCTTGTGCTGCATCCTGCCGCTCTCCGCGCCGGCATAGGGGTCAATGGTGACATTGATCACCGCTGGTTTCCTGGCGCGGAACGACTCTGAGAGGGCGGATCTTAGCTCGTCCGGTGTCTCAACAAGGTAACCCTTTCCCCCGAAGGCTTCCATCATCTTGTGGTAACCTGCGCCAGGAACGAAGGAGGTTGGGGCGGGGTCATCTTTGTAGGGCCCCGTTAGTTCATCTGGGCCTCTTCTGTCACCGCCGTAGACACCGTTGTTGTTGAAGACGATCACAACAACAGGCAGCTGGTACCTCACCAATGTCTGCAAAGTGAAACAACAGATCATAGATAGTTAGGAGATTTGTATTCGGCCAACATAGTCGAAATAAACACTTGATGTGCCATACAACTATTTTAGAACGAAAAACTCTTTCTTCAAAGTGAGACCAGTTATCAGGTAGAAACGCACACAGCAAACAAAATAAGCAAGGCCAACATGAAGGGTACCTAAACCAAAGCTGTAAGTAACAACAAAGGCCACCTGAATGAAGCTGGCAAACAAACTAAATCATATAACAGACAAAAAATTGATGATATATAAGATACTATAATGAATCACTAACTGGTATTACATGGAATGAATTGGTAACACAGGTTCAATTATCTGATGAGCCTGGTCGCTTTAGCTGGGCTCTGCGTCAGAAAGGACAATTTTCCGTCCTTCGATGCACTTGTGTATTCTTCTGTAATATACTCTCACTCAGCTGTGGAGTTGGGTCGAGGAGTAATTCTCACCACAGATAATTTGCTCAAAAGAAACCGGCAACGAAGTAAGTCGTGTTTTTTTTTGCGGAGCACCTCCTTTGATTGTCACGTTGCTCGCTTCATGTGGGGGTTAGTGCACATAGATTTTAATTTAAATCCTTACTAGCATCACACATTGTTTGGGCAATGGTTAGACGGTCTAGGATGGGTTCTTCACTCTACTATCATGTGTGGATCTGTGGTGGTTTGTTGGGTTATTTGGTTGTGCCACAATGATGTTATTTTTATAAGAAAGCTTTCCGGCATCCAAACCAGGTTATTCTCGTGTGCAAGATTGCTACGGTTATGGGAACTATTGCGAAACTTTTGGAGACTGCCAGGATGGAGTTCTGTTCTACTGGTATTTCGCGAATCTAGGTGATGCTGGCGTTGGTTAGTGCTTTTTAGGCATGTTTGATGCTTGTTTTTTCCTGCCACTTGTTAGCCTAAGGACTTCTTTTCATCTTCTTGGTGCAGAGGCTAGGAGAAATAAAATATCCCTTCATCGCCCGCACCCCCCCCCCCCCCCAAAACCCCAACAGCACAGTGGTGTTTACAATGGTGGTGATATCTGTAAGTTGACAAAACTGGGTTTCTACATTCAGGACATGTATTTACAAATGAACCAGCATGAACAATCCTCGGGCACCCTGTTTTTGGTCAAATATACCAAACCACACCTTTAAGAATCAATTTCAAGGACCATAGTTCTTTTTGGAAAAACGTCACAGACTACGGAAATGCTAAAAGTGTAGTTTGTGCAACAGTTTGCAAGAGACATGTCAAACTGTGAAATTAATGTGTGAAATATACTCTTTAAATAACAGGTCATCTTTGTATATCAATTCAGCCTTTTTTGCTGTGATGTCATAGATCATAATGTGTTCGAGAAATCATAGTTCATAATAATACTTGTGAGAGTCAGTGTACTTGGATGATGTGTCTACTGTCTAGTATTGTCTGAATTATTGACAATGAGCATTTCCACTGTCCTGGAAAGACACCTCAGCGGTTCATATCGTGTCCCCATGGACCCCATCTAATGGCTATAATTGCTTGGTGCCTTCTGGTACTACTTCATGCCGAGAAGCTGTGAAGGTGGAGGTACCAAGTCACAAGGGGCCGAATAGCAATGTTTCGTGGCATTTTCTGATCACAGAGACTACACCAGGGACAACCCTATCCCTCACAGAGACTACACCAGGGACAACCCTATCTTCATGATGTTATTTTTATACGAAAGCTTTCGGGCATCTAAACCAGGTTATTCTCGTGTGCAAGATTGCTACGGCTATGGGCACTATTGTGAAACTTGTGGAGACCGCCGGGATGGAGTTCGGTTCTAGTGACCCCCCCCCCCCCCCCCCCCGCCCTCCCCACAAAACCCCAACAGCACAGTTGTGTTTACAATGGTGGTGATATCTGTAAGTTGACAAAACTGGGTTTCTACATTCAAGACATGTATTTACATAACCAGGCACCCTATTTTTTGTCAAATATACCAAACTACACCTTTAAGAATTAATTTCAAGGACCATACTTCTTTTTGGAAAAACATCACAGACTACGGAAATGCTAAAAGTATAGTTTGTGCAACATTTTGCAAGAGACATGTCAAACTGTGAAACTAATGTGTTAAATATACTCTTTAAATGACAAGTCATCTTTGTATATCAATTTAGCCTTTTTGCTGTGATGTCATAGATCATAATGTGTTCGAGAAATCATGGTTCATAATAATACTTGTGAGAGTCAATGTACTTGGATGATGTGTCTACTGTCTATTGTCTGAATTATTGACAATGATCATTTCCACTGTCCTGGAAAGACACCTCAGCGGTTCATATTGTGTCCCCATGAACCCCATCTAATGGCTATAATTGCTTGGTACCTTCTGGTACTACTTCATGCCAAGAAGCTGTGAAGGTGGAGGTACCAAGTCACAAGGGGTAGAATAGCAATGTTTCGTGGCATTTTCTGATCACAGAGACTACACCGGGGACAACCCTATCCCTCACAGACACTACACCAGGGACAACCCTATCCCTCATTGGCTGCTTGCAAAAACTTCATGCACGCGCAAACTGTCCCCTACTGTTTATGAGTAAGAAAAAAAAGGCCGTCTATGCCTCTAACCACTCTTAACCATCAACCCCCACGCCTCCTCCATGAGTTTCACTAGCTGGACCACCTATCTCCCCTGCTTTGCTTCTCAACTACAAGTCCGGCCTAGCGTAGCAGGCCGCCGGCAGTAACTGCAGCATCGGCTGCACGAGCGTCTCATGCTCATCACCATCAGCATCAACCTCGAGCACGTACTCCGACATTACAGGGTATCACCACCCGGAGCTTGGCCTCCGCACTGACCTCGAGGTGCTCCTTTTCAGACCAACTGCTTGTGGTGCATCCTCCCATCCATGCTCACCCACCCCCGCCACAGCCCCCACAGCTCAATTTTACCTATGGCTGTTTGTAAAGTATAGAATGTTTGTGTTTAGTGTCTGTATTTCTGTGTCAGTGAGTTAAAGATGTCTTCTGAATATTAATTTATGTTGCTGCGTGAGATGTGTGTTTGATGTCTTTGATCTTCTCTTTTGGCATCTGTAACCCAGAGAAGTTGCATCTACGTTTCAGTGTTCAGTTCTGCTTAGGAGGTACCGGTACCTTCCAAGCACGGTAGAAATGCTCACTGACAACAGCATCAAGTGACCAATCTACTACCCTTGTTTGTCTCACCCAAAAAATGTCAATTTCAGCTCACAACAACATGATAATAGCATAACAACATGAAACAAAGAAGGGTACTAGTAATATGTCAGTGCAAATGATACCGAGTAAGCTGTGAATGTCATCACACGTACCTCAACCTCCATTGCACTGAAACCGAATCCAGAGTCGCCCTCCACAGCAACCACGAGTCGTTCTGGCTCAGCCACTGCTGCTGCAACACAGTACCCCAACCCGACACCCATCGTCCCCCATGTTCCTGCATCCAGTCTTGTCCTTGGCTCATTCTGCACAAGCACAGCCCTGCCAACATCCATGGTATTCGCCCCTTCCGAGACCACTATTGGAGCAGGGCTCCCCTCGGCAAGGATCGCATCCCGAATGATCCGCATGGGTGTCATGAAATTGAACGGCACAACATCCTTCACAAGCTGTGCCTCCATCTTAAGCACATTATCCTTGCTCTTCTTGGTGATTGCTTCAACCCATGGGTGCGACCGCGCCAAGCAGAATGGCTGATCCTTGATCTCCCTGTTGAGGAGCTCAACAACTTTCTTCGCATCCCCAACCAGACCAACCTGCGGCTTCCGAAGCTCAATCTCATCCTCGGAAACGTCCACAAGTATGAACTTGACATCCTTGGACCACTTGGGCGGCTCACCAAAGTGCAGCAACCAGTTGAGCCTGGCGCCGACGACGAGCGCTACATCGCACTGCCCAATGGCGAGGGAACGCGCCGCGGTGGAGGAAAGTGGGTGCACATCTGGCACGACCCCCTTCCCCATGGGAGTGGGGAGGAAGGGGATGCCGGTGGTGTCCACCAGCTTCTGGATCGCCCCCTCGGCGCGGGCGTACGCCGCGCCCTTCCCGACCACGACCAGAGGCCGCTCCGCGCGCCGGAGCAGCTCGGCCGCCTCCACGATGCCCTGGTCCAGGGACTTGTGTTTCGGCGGGGACGGATCGGCGGAGCCGGCGGCGGCCGCGGCCTCCGCTATGAGGGAGGCGGCGTCGGATTCGGCGAGGGTTTGGTGGAGGACGTCGGAGGGGATGTCGAGGTAGCAGCCGCCGGGGCGGCCGGCGACGGTGGCGGCGAGGGCCTGGAAGACGAGGCGGGGGATGTCGGCGATGGCGGCGGCCTTGACGGCGAGCTTGGCGAAGGGCGCGGTGGCGGCGATCTGGTCGAGCTCCTGGAAGTCGCCCCGGCCGGCGTCGCGCTGGTCGCAGGAGCCGGAGACCATGAGGAGCGGCCAGGCGTTGGCGGTGGCGTGGGAGAGGCCGGCGAGGCCGTGGACGCAGCCGGGGCCGGAGACGGTGAGGAGCAGGCCGGGGCGGCCCGTGAGGAAGCCGTAGGCGGCGGCGGCGTACCCCGCGGACTGCTCGTTGCGGAAGGCGAGGAAGCGGCACCCCGCGGCGGCGGCGCGGGAGGCCAGGGAGGTCACCGGGATGCCCACCACCCCGAACATGTGCCGCGCCCCGGCGGCCGCCAGGGCGCGACCTGCGAGCGCGCTGCCGTCGACCCTCGCGGCGGAGTCGGACGCCATCTGTGGTGGTGTGGGGATGGGTTCGTCGATCCGGCTCCGAGTGGTTGGGTGGGTGGTTCACGGAAGTTTATAAATGGGGTCAGTCAGTCAGTCACAGGCGGCGGCGGCGGCGAGCCGGCGAGGAGAGGCGGGGCAGATGCGCCTCCCCGGAGGCTGCGGTGTATCTGGTTCCGGTGGCGTCCGGCGGCGTCCGGCGGCCGGTGGGGAAATCTGCTGGAAGTAGAGGAAGAGTGTTCCTTTTCCTCTGCCCCTCTCGTCCACCAACCTGTTCTCTTGCCCACCAGAGTCTGCATAGCCTCATCATCATGTTCAAAAGCACTTTCCCCTCCACTGAAATGATCAGGCCAGCATAGATAGGCAACTCAATATAGTTCCAGGTAAAATGTTTATCAATCAATAATGTTGTGTTCAATAAACCAGTTTCGTCAAAGCACATATGTCCTAAATATTGCACATCTAAATCATATGACATTGATTTTACACGGAGATTCGTGCAATTTTTTGTTGTCTTTTTTTTCTTTTCTAGTTTGATTGAGTCACTTACATGTGCAATAACTATGGCACATCTAGATGTAATCAGATGTGCTTTAGCAACAATAACTAAATGTGCCCTAGACAGATAAAAAAATTAATCAAATCAATGAATGTGCACGGTGCAACAGTTTTAAGAGATCGGCCATATGTAAGTCGTCTTGGAATTTAGTTTAGATAAGTTGATTTTCTAAATTAAGATCTGACAGTTGTCTTTTCTTTCCCTTCAACTTTCTTTCTTCTCTAACCATTTCTCCTTTCGTAAAACAGATTTACCCAAATTATAAATTCAGCCAACTTTTACTTTGTACATACTACCATTGTAGATGCCCACGTACACTCACCTCTCGGTTGGTGGGTTGGACTCCGAAGCATTAGTAACCAAAATGCAAAACCTGGACGAGCCACAACACAGTTCAGCCCCAGTTAAACTTTGCCTCTATACAATAGGTGTTCCTTTTGCTCTGCTCCTCCAGTCCCTCATCCCCTTTACACGACACAAGAGCTATGTCTCAGATTAGGTGAGACTGTAACCGCTCTCGCTTAAGGGTTTTTATTATCACGTAACAACTGGGCTGGCCCATTTTTCTTTTTGATTGCTACCACACGAAGTTTGCTCGCGAGTGGTCGATTGGTTCACTGGTTCGACTCTACTTTACTTTTTCCCTTTGTTTTTTGTTTCTTCTCTGTTTTTCTCTGATTTTTTCCTTTTTTTTCAGTTTTCTCTGTTTTTTGTTTTCTTTTGTATCTTTCCCTTTTCCTTATTTGATTTATTGTTTTTTCATTCTTTTTGCATTTGTTTCTATGTTTAATTTTTATTTATTTTTGGGTTTTATTCTATATTTTTTGTATATGTCAACAACATTTTTCTAATACATACTTAATTTTGTTCTAAAACATTTTTTAATACATGGTCAACATTTATATTATTTTAACATTTTTAAATGCTTGATTGACAGTTTTCAAATACAAGACAAGCATTTTTTAATACATGGTCAACATTTTTTATACATTTTCTTAAATGCTTGATTAACAGTTTTCATATAAAAAGATTACATTATCAACATTTTTTCTATACACATTTTTAATATTTTTCAAATGCTTGATTGACATTTTTCATATACTACAAGAGTAGTATTTTCTGAATACATGGTCAATATTGTTTCTATATTTTTTTCTGAAATGCTTGATTAACAGTTTTTGTACAAAAATATTAACAATTTTCGAATACATGGTTCAGATTTTTTTTCTATACACATTTAACATTTTCCAAATGCTTGATTAACATTTATCAAACACTTGTTCATTTTTTCAAATGCTTGGTTAACATTTTTATATACATGATTAAGTTTTTTCATCAATTTTTTAATACATGGTCAATATTTTTTCTACACACATTTAACATTTTCCAAATGGTTGATTAATTTTTTTCATATACTTGTTCAACATTTTTTTTCAGATGCTTGATTAACATTTTTATATAGATGATAGAAAAATTAATCATTTGTTTAATACATGGTCAACATTTTTTATGGACATTACCATTTCCCAAATGCTTGATTAACATTTTTCAAATACCTGTTCAATATTATTTAAATGCTTGATTAAATTTTTATATACATGATAAAAATATTCATCATTTTTAATACATGATCAGCAACTTTTCTATACATGTTCAACATTTTTCTGAATGCTTGATTAACATTTTTCAAATAATTGTTCAACATTTTTTAGATACTTGTTCAACATTTTTAAATGTAGTTTGTAGAGTTTTTTTATAATACATATATTTAGAATATTTTAAACTATAGACAAAAGTGCAAAAATAAAGTAAAAAAATGAAAACAAAAAACGTAAAAAAACAAATAAAAGAGGTTGTGGCCTCCCGCGCGTGTGGGACTACCCATCTCGCTCGCCCCTTCAGCGAGTCGGAAGCTAAACTCGCTGAATGCAAGATATAGGAGCGCCCTTTACACGATCGGTTCAATCATGAAGGCTCCGCCCTCGCACGAGCAGGCCGCTAGGTTTAGCATTGGTAGTTTCCCTAAAAGAAGGTTCAATATTGGTAGTTGGTAGGGCAGTTGCGCATGACAGGGAGCAGCCAATGCACGTCGACATCTCGCACGCACCCGCAGCCAGCCCTCCTCTTCCTCCTCCCATGTTGACTCGCCATAAGTGCATGGTTGTCGTACGGGCATCGACCATGAGGTCCACCCATCCAGCAGAGCTGACGACGCATATAACAAAAACGAAAGCGTCTGAAAAAAAGCATGTCCCCAAGATATAACAATTTTCTTATAGGTTGCCAGCGTAGCATTCTAAATAGTCTAAAATCAATCATTTGACGAACAAAAACTACTATGCACTGACTGTACCACGAAAAATTATAGTATGGCTGAAATTTTGACAGTTTGTATCAGTTTTGGCAACATCTATAGTAGTTTCTGAATTTAGCTCGTGATAGGGTGAAGGAAATACAAGTTTCAGAGTAGCATACAAACGAAAGCGTGGTTCATGCAATCAATCCTGGGGATTTACAATTTCGCAAACACCTAGATGATTTCAAAGTGTAATGTGCTACCGGTGTCTTTCCAATGTAGTTAATTTGTTCCATGGATTCTTCATGCAAAACTAGTTGGTTGTGAAATTTAATCTTGTTTGACAAAAGACAGGCTGCTTTGAAATTCAACCAGTTATTGGCACGGTTCATGCTTCTTATGACCATCGGGATATATTATAAACCCAAGCAAAGATTGTCATGCTATCTACTCCCTCCGTTCCTAAATATTTGTCTTTCTAGAGATTTCAACAAGTGACTACATATGAAGCAAAATGAGTGAATCTACACTCTAAAATATGTCTATATACATTCGTATATGATAGTCCATTTGAAATCTCTAAAAAGACAAATATTTAGGAACGGAAGGAGTATTCCAGATGGTCGTGCTACATTTAAGTTATGTGTTCTTACTTGAGAGTAGATGGTACTCTAAGCTTGGCAGCATGGTTGTTTAGATTTTGGTGGTTAATGTTGTTCTCAGGTTGGCGGCGGCCGACGAATTAGGCGAACTGGAGGCTGAGGTAGTGGATTATTGGCATCATTCACCAAGAGCCAAGTGCATAAGCGCTTTACGTCGTGAACCGCTGGCCGCACAGACGTGTTCGTCGCCGCTCGCGAGGCATCAGGAGATGGAAAACTCTTGATGAAAATGGACGGCCCTGATCGATGGTTTGAGAATGTCCATTTCAGGTATGCGTGGAGTGAGCATTTCCGGTCAACTGAAAGACGACGAGTGTGCCGGCGTGGACCTATCTGGCACGTGAGCGAGGGAGCTCATGTGGCCAGGCACCACCATGGGCTCAACTTCTTCTTTCTCTCCGGTCATAGGCTCAAGTTCATAGTCTTGGCTACCACTTGTCACGCACGTACATCTCAGCCGGCGAATTATTGCAACCTTTTGGGAAGGAGAGAGACGGCCTGCTGCTCCTTTGAAGTCGCCTTTTCCGGCAGCCATCTCCGTCGCCGTCTGTGCGTACCGGCCAGCCGCTCGTTGCATACGCTTGTGCTCAGGTTTCCTCGATAATGGACGTCGTTTTAATTAGTAGGCAGCCATTTCCCTCGATAATGGATGCATAGTTTTGTGTTGAAGTTGTAGTGTGTCCTATTGAAATTTCTCGTGCGAGCCATTTTTATTGCGACAGTTGCTTGCCGCGCCTACCACTGGCTGGCTAACGGTGTGTGTTTGTGTGTTAGCCTCCAAGAGGCCGGCGACTAATTCATCACCCTAGAAACGTTTCTCGTGCCTCCCAATTTATTCTGCATGGGACCATCAAGTCTCTTATTGGAGTTTCATATACTAACACTATATTGTGTGCTTATGCAAGCTTGCACTTTTTTGATCTCAAGAGAAAGAGTGCATGCACTTTTGGGTGTGCGAGGAGGTAACCAGGGATATATTATCCGACTAGGATTTTCAAAGGACAACCACCTGCCGGATTAACTATTACGAAATACTTCCCCCGTTCCATATTAGTTGTTGCTGAAATGGATAACTTCTCTGTCTCTAAATTGGACCTCCTACGAGTCACTTTGTCTCATTTTGCCACTTTGGCTCTGTTTGTCACCCTGCTCCATTGAATAATTCTGTGTGCTTCTCATTGTTTACCATTTCTTAATTTTCGGTGTACAACTAAGTAGCATATTGCCTCGCTAAAAAAGTATAAGTGGCATATTGCCTTTTCTTTAGGGCAAAGAGCACAACACTTTGCTTGTGCTTTCTAAGTCATAAATGAAGACCAAAATAATCACCACAATACAATCTATTGGTTGTGGAGTCAGGCATCCTCTTACACCCTCGGATCTTGCTCTTCGGGTGAAAGCCTAAGGCCCGGTTGGGTCGGGCGACGGCGTCGACATCGTCGCTTCCCTCTTTGGGGCGTCGCCTTGAAGAGCTTCGGATCCCGGTTGCGTGCTTCATGGGCTGGACGCTCGCGGCATTGTGGTCGGCAGGTGCCCGTCTGGCAATGCGGATGTTGCGCGGCTTCCTGTTTGTGGCAATGATGGCGGCTTCGGGCGGAGTCAGGTTTGCTGATGGTTCTTGGTAGTCGGTCTCTTCCGGCGTGTTCGAGGAGTCGCCGCTCTGGCGCTGGCTCGGCGCAAGCCCAACGCTTTTCTCCTGCAATGCTCATCGATAGAGTCGGAGCTGCCTGGTCGCCGACGCGTGTGGTTGACTGTTTGGCATCGGCCGGCGCAAGCCTCGACGCTTTCCCTCGGCGGCGTGTGTGCGTTCTGTGTGGGTTGCCAGGTCGCCCTGTGTGCCTTGTTTCTGCGGGCCAGTTGTGACGGTTTTCGCCCGGTTTCCGTTTATTAACCGGGCAATTCTCTTCGAACTTATTTAATGAATCGGGCCCTAAGGAACCGCGTTTAAAAAAAAAACAATCTATTGGAAACCAAACACATCCAATTTTTTTTATATACCATCAATGAAGAACTTTGTTTCTTTTTGGTCCAACTATGGTCTTGAAAAACCCTTTGAGAAAGGGAAAAAAAGAATACACCAAAAAGAGTCACCATGTCCTCAGTTTGCTTGGGCAAAAACTTCCTAAATTGTTCGTCTGAAAAAACTCTCATCTACGTTCCTAGCGAGGGAGGACTGGACCGGAAGGAGATGATCGCCGTTTAATCCATCAACCATGCATCCATCACAAGGAGCGGTTGATGAGGCCACGCACGACGACCAAACCCAGGACGAGCAGGTGATCCGCCTCGGCCGCCACCGTCAGCGTCAGCACGTCCTCCCCCAGCACCACTCCGGCGGCCGTCTGCTTCCGCGCGACCTCCGCCACGGCCGCGCCATCCACACCGCGAACTCTGTACTCGGGCTTGCGCGCGCCGGAGCACCCGTCGATCCTGTAGCACGTCTTTGCGCCACCGTGCATCGCCACGGCGGCCCCGCCCTTGCCAGCTCGGCGCACGGTGAACCACGGCGTCGCCTCCTCCTCTTGGCACCGGCAGACGTCCCACCTCCTGAACATGCCGAAGCCCTTGCGCCTGATACTGATGAGAGCGTTCCCCTGACGGTCCATGAAGAAGACCTCGCGGCCGCCCCTGCAGCCGTAGTTGTCGACGCGGAAGGCGACGGCGCCGCCGGGGCCGTAGACCGCGCAGCCGTTGCCGTTGAAGACCAGCGACTTCATCCACACCGTGTACGCCTGCCTGCCCCGCTGGCCCTGGCGCTGATCCTCGGAGGACGGCAGCGAGGTGGCCGCGGGGAGGGGCTGGATCTTGGCCATTGAAGAAAGAACGAAGAAGAAGAAGAAGATTGCTCTGCTCGGCTCTGCTCTGCTGCTGCTGCTGTCTGTTTGGCCTATTTATTCAGGCTGTGCTCTGAGGCATTCGTTATTCCGTGTCTGGATAGAATAGTGCGGCACCAAAGTTGTTTTTGCTCCATCTACTCATCTACTAGTCCTGTAGTCCCAGTCAGCATGCGATTAGCACCACGCTTAGTGATTCATCCAAGAGTTGAAACATGGATATATAATTAAAACCACAATGTAACGCAATGCTGAACATGTGTGAGATCAAGTTTAAAAATGGATGATTGAAACGTACTATTACTATTTCGAGCCATATATGTCAGAAAATAGATTGTTCTGTTTGGCGAGTAGAAAGAAAGCAGGCATGTAGCCATGTACGTTTGCTGCCTGAAGGAAGGATAAGTACTTGCACCTAATAATCAATCAATTAAGCAGTCGGGCCAGTTCGGTTTTCTCTCGTTTTCCATCAAGTGTGGCGACAAACTTGAGTCGTTTTGTTCCCCCTTGTCTCATGTCAGGCCCTCAGCATTGTTTTGTTTACAACAACATCACTTTATGTACGCACATTGCAGAACTGCATAAGATTGTTATTATTATTATTTTGCGGAAAGCATGACTGCATGAGAATAAGAAGCTGTGATTTTTTTATTTTACTCATGCTCTTGCTGGATTAGTGAAATCGGGTTTGAGCTCTGACATAAAATGGATATGCATGGCCTCCGACTCCGAGTATAAAACTGAGAGATCAACTACTACCACTAATTAATTAGCGTGGAACTCACAAGGACAATGCTCCTGTGTTAAACAACGCAAGGCCTACCATAAAACTGGGAGGTTGTGAGGGAAGCTTGTGCAGACCAGCAACTACAACACTGCTAACAATGCAGCTTAAACTATGTCGTCGCAACGGGAGATCGACTTCTGAGGAATCAGTAGTGATCTCCATATTATTCTTCCGACCGCGCAAAATCCATGTGTACACACGATACCTGCCATATATTGTAAAACTGATCGAGCGTCGAGGTGTGGATGATGGATAACTTGGTTCTTTCTTTGTTTGCGCGTTTATGGTATGGTACGAGTTGTCTACGTGTGTGGAGCAGCTGAACTAGCTAGCCAGTACGACAGACAAGAGGAAGCCTCAGTTTAAGAACGGGTATTGCACATATCTTCTTGAAAGAAAGGCTCCCGGAGCTTAGTAGATAGACACACGTGTGTGATGCACACGTCACATTGTGGAAATTAAAGCAAGATAAAAGGGAGAACACATTTTAGGGGCGGCCCATTTTAGTCAAGGACCTTCATCTAAACTGTACTCTTGACCCCTAGTACCAATAACATTTTGATTCTCCCTGCAAAATAGATAATAATGGCGGATTCCAATTTTGAGTAGCAAGGCCGGTTTTGTTAGTTTTGCACATGTCATACATGTTCGAATTTGGATATGAAAATTTAACAGTTGAACTCATATATGGATACTTTGAAGAATTGGTTTGTTTTTGTGTATACACTTTTTGGAAAAGATTTTTTTGTAGTCAGTAAGATATGTGGTGCTCGAGAGCCAAAGGGAGTCAGCGGAGTGGATGTCCAAGTGCCTTCCTTTTCTTTCTTCCCTTTTTCTAAGTTAGTACTGAATTTCCTCACTCAAGTCCTTTTCACGACAAAAGTTTCCATACAGACCAAGTTGGGCCTGGAGCCACATGTTCCCACTCATTTCCGTCCTCTTTGCGCATGTGTTAGTATATGTGGATGCTAGTGCCAGTCAGAGAAAAATTTCCTTGGGACCAGCGAGATTGTAAAGCATTGGACTTTCATGTAACGTTGCTGTTTACACAAGTATACACATTTTAATGTGCGAGGCAGCAAGCTTATTTGTCAATAGAGATTTCAAGTTCTCCATTCAACAGTCATGTCATTTTCAAGCATAGACATTTACCGGTGTATTGCACTAAGTCTCGTAATTGTTTTAATAGTTAGTGATAGTGCTAACATAGGCGGAGCTAGGTACAATACAATCATCCAATTTGTTACACTAGACACCTAACATGGTGAAGTCCCTGTGTCCTGCATTCCAATTTATCATGTAATTTTGGAGGAAAAAATTAATCATACAATTCTTAAAAACTAATCTTTTATATAAGAGTATATAATGACCACCTTTTGGTTACAATTGTGCACAACGGGGTTACATTTTGAGACAGAGGGAGTACAATATCAGATTTGACAACATCTGTAATAACTTTTGAACATGCTCATGATAGGATGAAGGAAAGAAAAGTTGTCTCTAAAAGTAGCATACATAAATAAGTGTAGTTCATGCAATCGAGCATAGGGATTTGCAGTTTGTTAAATACCTAGATGATTTTAGAGTGGAATGTGCTACCATTGTCTTTCCAATGAAGTTAATTTGTTCCACGGATTCCTCAAGTGAAACTAGTTGGTTATGATTGAACTACCATATAGTTTCTGAACGGAGCAGACCAATGGATCTTCCACTTATGAGCTTCCAATGTCCTTTACACTGGTCCAACATGTTAATTTACACTGGGTCCAACATGTTAAATTGTGTCAGTTTAGTTGTTAGCAGACCTGTAAGTTTGTATGATGGAAAATTATGCATGTCAAACTATGAACAACAACTGTAAGGCTAAGAGATCCTATAGTTGTGATCGTGCCATTTATTTTCAGTCCCGGGCCAATTGTAGTATTTTCTTCCTACCAGCTATTGCTACATTTGAGCTCTGAGTACTATTATAGATGATGGTGTAATTTTTACAGCATTCTTGTTCATATTTTGTGCAGTTAATTTTGTTCTTAGGTTGCCAACGCTCAAAAAATTAGAGAAACTGAAGGTGGAGGTAGTGGCTTATGGCATCAGCAACCAAGAGTCCAAGTGCATTAGCAGTCTACTTCAGAGGCCGCTAGCTTGATAAATGTGTTCAAGCCGCTCACGAGGCATCAGGAGATGGTGATATGAGGAGAGTTTTGTCTTTTATGTGAATATATGATGGCTTTTTAGATACATAAGCGGTCTATCCTAAGCTTTTTGGTGGCTGTCTGACCGTCCGTGTTTCCTGGTAGCGACGGAGGACGAACTGATGTGCGCGAGAGCCATATTGTAATCTTTGAGCCATGCTGAGACCTGTAATGAATGAATCTTTGCTGCTGCTGTTGATACGTCTGTAGCTGTTCGTATGTGTAAGAATAATTATTTTTCATGGTGTAAGATAAGATATCCATGGTAAATCATTTTTTTTCTATTTGAGATTCAATAGAAGAAATGTAAAAGAACGTGAGGTGGGTATATCAAGCCTTTTTGATAGAGGGAAACCTAACAAATTCTGGATGCAACTGTCAGGTATGTTGTGGAAAGTGTGAGCTGCTACAAAATGAAGATGATGCATAATCAATCAGGCTTTTTTATCTTTAAAAAATATCAGCAAAAATCTTGATGAAATGGACGGGCCGGATTGGTAGTTTGACAAGGTCAAACTAGACGTGGAGTTATATTTCAGGTCCACTGACAGACGAGTGTGCTGTCGCGAACTGCGTGGACATGGCGTCAGCGAGATCATGTGGCCAGGCAGCGCCAAGGGCAAATAGGCTCAATTTTTTCTTTTTCTCTGGTTATAGGCTCAAGTTCATATTGGCCACCACTTGTCATTCAGCCCTGTGAATGATTCCAACCTTTTGGGAGAGAGGGATAGAGATGTCTGCTGCTCGCCTGCTCTTTTTCAAGCAGGCAGCTATCTTCGTCGCTGTCTCTACGTACCGACCGGTCTGCCGCTTGTTGTACACACTTTGTACTCTGATTTTCTTGATAAATTGACTTTGTTTAATAAGGCTGGCAGTGGTATGGACATCGTTTTGGTAGGCTGATGTTGATGTGCGTTTTTTTTCTTCTTCTTTGCGTTGAAGTTGTGACGCGCCCTATTGAAGTTTCTTTTTGTGCCAAACATTTTCAGTGCGACAGCTACTTGCTGTGTCTGCAAGTGAGTAGTGACTGGCTAACGTTTTTGTGTGTGTGAGCCAGAGGCCGACGACTAATTCAATACTCTAGAAACATTTATGGTGCCTTAGGGCTTGTTTGGGACTGCTCCGCTTCACCAAAATCAGTTTCGCTCCACTAAATTCACTTTGGAGCAGTTTCATCCAGAAGTTGTAGCACTACCAAAGAGAATGTTTGGCTTCCATCTAGCTCCAGCTTCAAGAATGAGAAATTTGGTGGAAAGGATCTATTTGATTGGTCGAGGGGGGAGAAACGAAGGGGTATCCACTTACTGGTGGCAGTGGTGGGTAATTTCCACCCAACTCCAGCTTCTGGAGTTTTTTGGAGCACCCCTTGAAGAGCTTCATAAAAAACTGGGAGTTGTGCCCCAGATTCTAGTTTTTTTGTGAAGCGGCATATCGTGGAGCTACCCTGTTTGGCTTGTGTTTTCTGGAGCGGAGCTGAATTTTAAGGAGCAGAGCAGTCCCAAACAGGCTCTTATTATGCTTTTTTTAGAAAAGGAGGATGCACCCCCGGCCTCTGCATCTGGACGATGCATACAGCCACTTTATTAATTATTAAGCACAAAAGACCGGAAGCAGCTATTTGGTGCTCGGGCTGAGATGCACCCGAAATCTGCGCCACTCATACCTGCCTCGGGATGGCATTAAATCACTCTGACGCGGCAGAACATGCCCCGCGAAAAACCTCTATACAGACGGTATACGGTGTCAGTTGTGGGCCATTTTCGTAGATAACGGATGCGTCCTTCACGGGATGGATGGTGCTGAGCCACGAATCGGAACATGAAGTATTTCCTGAGCCGTGGTACAGGAACGTGGCCTAGCACGATTGAGCAAACCTGGTCCCAGTCCGGAAGGATGTACGAGGCACGTGTCGGTCTGGGCCCCGCCCTGAGAACCTTTATGTGACAAATTCTGTTTTTTTCGCGGGGTTTTGGGTGACAAATTGTGTTTCTGTGACAAATTCTCCTAACTAACGCAGTTCCTTTGGAGACAAATCAAGGGGAAAAGTTCAGCTTAAAGAAAAAAGAAAAAGAGAGCTCGTTCGTAGCACGAATATCTCAGCGGCACCACATTTGTTTTGTGTGAGTTCTCTTTCTGCATCAACCCAGTTTTACTACTAATCGCATCCATAATTTTAATATTATCACGGTAGAACCATTTGTTTTGTGTGAGTTCCGGTACGACGAGGACCTGGCCTGGCTCTGGGGGGCGATGAATGTTACCACCTCATCCCCACAGACAGGGCATGGGATAATCGGAAGGAGCTCCTGGTTCTGGGCGGTGGAGGACGAGGATCCAGAACGCGATGTAGAGGTGGCGAATGGAAATTGGAGAAGGGGATCGATTGAGGATAGGCAAGGCGGGAGTAGGTGGCCCTTTGGACGACACGGCTCAGGGAATTCGCTGGGCCGTCGGTCGTCGAATGGACCGGAAGTCACGTGACGATACCAATCGGTAATAAATGCTCTGGCCCAAATTCATTTTCAATGAGCATACGGAAGAGATACAACACATAATACAACATACAGCGCTTATCACGGGAAGAGCAGATGGCCTGGATTTCAGGAGCATCTGAGTCCGAGCTCAGAAACGAATTTTCACAAAAGACCTTACAAAGTAGTACATCAGTAAGCCTGAAGCCACCATCTAGGCAACATCTGTTGCTACTCCTACCCCTTGATGCAGTGGTGCCGAATGTCCGAGCCTAATACCAAACAGACATCGCATCAAATCCTAACATCTAATGCCGGATGCCCCATCCTAGCCACATACCGGGACTGGGTCACACGCCGGTCCGGCGCACTCACCGAGGCTGCCGCTGCCTTCTTCCACCGATCCATCTCCAGAGCAGGTACTGACGCACAGACCTTGTCAGGTCTGCCGTCGACGCCACCATGGCGCCAGACAGCTCGACCACCCTGCGCTCGTCCATCCAGCCGCATCCGTCGTTGATATGCAGCTGCACCATGCCGTCACCACTCGTCGTCAATGACGCGGTAGATACAACGCCGCACCACCTGGCAACCTCCACACCATCGCCACTGCTGGAGCTACTCGGAGCCCACCATCCACAACATCTCTCCCCCGAACAGCAGTTCCTCCCAAGACGGCGCCTCCATGGAGGATACGACGCGCAGGACGCCGCCGCCGCCCAATCCAGACTGAATTTTGGACTTTCGTCCGGGAGGGGTTCGGGGGTGGATAG
The DNA here is from genome assembly GCA_032464435.1 of Aegilops umbellulata. Classification (NCBI taxonomy): domain Eukaryota; kingdom Viridiplantae; phylum Streptophyta; class Magnoliopsida; order Poales; family Poaceae; genus Aegilops; species Aegilops umbellulata. The sequence goes on from CP136056.1 coordinate 516,639,917, forward strand.
GAGGGACCCCGGCTTCGCCTCCAGGAAGGGTAACGGCGTCAAGTGACGTCGCCGATGCCGGGCCGAACACGCCAACCAAAGTTTCCTTCGGTCCCCATCCTATGCCACCAAACCTCCGTGTACTCCGAATCCGGCAAGCCACGATCCGGAACCCGCGAAGATGAAAGAGCCATGGGGCTCAACCCACCAGAAAGGAGGATCGAGAAGAACTCCTTGTAGATCTCCAGACGCCGAATCCAACGATCCGACGTGGCCAGCGACGATCATCACCACCCCGCGGCGGCCGACGGAGTCCGAAGAAAGGATCCAGATGGATCGGGCCATGGTGCCTCATTATGTGTGGGACCATAAAGTCTTATATTGGAGTTTCATAGGCTAACATTTGTGTTTCATTTGTAAAACTAAACGAAGTACTCCTACAAACTGAGGATAGACAACCTGGAAATCGAACACATCCAAAGATTTATGCAATCACTGTATAACCTTGTTTTTCAACTGGTCGTGAAAAACCCTTTGAGAAAGGGGGAAAAAGTCATACACGAAAAAAGAGTCACCATGCCAATCGGCATGGGAAAAAACTTGATGAATTGTTCGTCAGAAAAAAATGGTCACATGAACCACCTACGGCGTTCCTACTCTCATCATCTTCGTTGCTACCTACGGAGACCTGAACCTGAACTAGAAGAAGAGGGTCACAAGGAGCGGTTGATGAGGCCACGCACGACGACCATACCCAGGGCGAGCAGCTGCTCCATTTCCGGCGCCACCGTCAGCGTCAGCACGTCCTCCCCCAGCACCACCCCCGCCGCCGTCTGCTTCCAGGCCACCTCCGCCACGGCCGCGCCATCGACGCCGCGGACTTTGTACTCCGTCTTGCTGGCAGAGCACCCGTCCATCCTGTAGCAGGTCCCCGCGCCGCCGTGCATCGCCACGTCCGCTCTGCCCTTTCCGGTCCGGCGCACGGTGAACCACGGCGTCGCCTCCTCGTCGTCGCACCGGCATACCTCCCACCTCTTGAACATGCCGAAGCCCTTGCGCCTGATCCTGATGAGGGTGTTGCCGGCGCGGTCCATGAAGAAGACCTCGCGGCCGCCGCTGCAGCCGTAGTTGTCGACGCGGAAGGCGACTGCGCCGTCGGGGCCGTACACCGCGCAGCCGTGGCCATTGAAGACCAGCGACTTCATCCACACCGTGTACGCCTGGTGGCCCTGGCGGTGATCCTCGGAGGACGACGGCGAGGGGGCCGGGGGGAGGGGCTGGATCTTGGCCATCGACGAGAGATCCAAGAAGAAGAAGAAGAAGATTGCTCTGCTCGGCTGTTGATGCTGCGATGATTGGGACGGTGGGAGCAGTGGTTGGCTTCACCTATTTATAGAGGGATGCTTGAACTACTTTTTATTCCGTGGCCGGATTAGTTAAAGGCGGTGTGTGCATCACGCTCACGCGCTTAGGATAGAATAGTGCTGTACTGGATTACTAGTTGTTTATGCTCCGTCTTGTACTGTATACAGTCAGCATGCGATCGGCATCACGTTTAGAGATTCATCCGACAGTTGAAACCGCAATGTACTACTATTTGTAATGCAATGCTGAACATGTGTGATATCTCATTTGAAAATGGATGATCGAAACGTACTACTATTTGGGCAAGCAGAAAGAAAGCAGGCACGTACGCTGAACGAAAGATAGGTACCTGCATCTAATATAATTAAGCAGTCGTTTAGTTTTCTCTCGTTTTCCATGGACCATGGGGCAATATTCTTCAGTTGTCCTCCCCATTTTCTAATGTCGGGCTGCCGGCGACCCTCAGCTTTGTTTACAGCATCACATGGCACAAGTTCATACGAAATAAGCTAGTGCATTTGTACTCATAATCCTCCTGGATTAAGGAATCAGGTTCCAGCTCTTTGGACAACCGGTAGTTCGTAGTGATCGATGACTTAAAATGCACGCACGTGCTTCTGAGTGAGGTACCACTAATTAATCGGTAGCTTCCCGCCAACAGCCCACAGGAGAACTGTGATGCAGTGTTAAACAAAGCAAGGCCTGCCATAAAACGAGGAGGGACGCTTATATGCAGATCGACGACTCTGACAATAACGGAGCGCAAACGGGGAGGGACACTTTTGCCACTCCTAGCTTTTGACAATGTATCATATCTAAGAATGGCAAAAGTGAAACAAAATTATTTTCGTCCATATACGTGTGTTAATATATGTGGATGCTAATACTAGTAGTATGCGCTCATTGATTATATATACGGTTTAGATGTGAGTCAACGATGAGTTCTTTGGTACATAGCTAACCAATGAGGAGGGATCAGATACCGTACGATCTCGGCCCCTCCCATCGTTTGTCTTTTGTAAAGTGATGATGCTACAAATACATTGCACACTCTGTACACAATGGCACATATATATATCACACACGTGTATCTTACCTTTCTTTCATTTTGCATGTGTTTTTTGAGTGGTGAGAATCATTTCAAACGTGAGCAGTGCTATATTCGATACACTACAGTTGAGACCTCTCAAAGCTAGGAAACTACGTCGTCGAATAAACGGTGTGATCGCTGACTTGACTTGCTCCGTGTCATATGTTCTTGTTCAGCTAGTTGCATGCTCGACACCTCACTCTGTTCGTTCTCCAACCTAGATTCAAGAGAGGAAAAGCTAAAGCAACTTTTCATTTTCACATGTGAGCTCCTTATCTTACACTGTATTTGTAGGGAGTAGCTTTAGGATTTTTGTTCTTTGAGAATATATGTAGCCTTTACACTTGACTTTAGCATGCAGAGTTGCTGTTCAAAGACCCTTGCAGCACACGTACGCATGGTGAGACTTCGCATATTTCGCTTTTGAAAAGAGGCACCGACCACAAATATGAACTTTAGAAAATTTAATATATTTTATTTCTTATATATCTAACAATCTCCCTCAAAAGCGATCAAGGAGCACTCTATTTGACCAGTGCCGGAGATTCATATTTTCCTTGGAATTTTCGTTATCTTGTTAATATGGATTATGTTTCATCCTAAATTGTTAGCATTAAATTTGCATGAAAATATTTTCAAGGGTTGTTCTATAAAAAAACTAGCACATGGGACCCATCCGTTACAATGGTAAAAAGTAATGGTGTTGACTTTTATGCTAACAGTTAACACTTACAAATGGGCCCTCCCTACCATAAACCCGTTTAAAACTTAATGATTCAGTAACTAGTGCTTTTTTTTGTGAATTTAACTAGTGCCTTTTTGAAACAGAGAATCACAAAAGTGGTAGGGTTTAGAAACTTTCTAAAAAGCAGTAGTTTTTCGGAACCCTAGCTTGAATTGTGATAGTTTTTTGCTATTTACTCACAGATTTGTGGAATCGGCTATTAATTCTTAGTCCTTAGTTCATACTTGAGCTAAATACCAAGAAACAAACAAAAAAATTACTTAGTGCAATCATCATCACATTTAATTTTCCTGAAAAAAAATCATCACATTTAATTTACGAATAGATGCAAAGAAAAGACACCTCTCGTCTGGTGTGACAGGTACATGCAGTTTGGCGCTAATGCTCTGTCTCTGCAACGTACAACACATGGACCATCCCATCGCTTTGCTCCATTGTCCCAACGCATGAAGCTGAAACTTGGATCCAAATCCACAGCGCAACGCGTAACATGTGCGATTTATTGCACAACTCTCAACGTCGGTCATGGAAACGTGCTGCGGATTGTTCTATCTTGTACTCCTTTCGTTTCTTTTTACTCCGCATATAAGATTTGATCAAGGTCAAACTACACAAAGTTTGACTAAATTTATATAAAAAAATATGAACATCTACAATATTAAAACTATATAGTATGAAAATACATTTCGTGATGCATCTGACAATGTTGATTTCATATTGTCAATGTTTATATTTTTTAATATAAAGTTAGTCAAACTTTACAAAGTTTGACTTTGACCAAACCTTATATGCAGACTAAAAAGAAACGGAGGGAGTATCTTGTGAGCATCTAATAATATGTGAAAAAGCAGGGCCCGGTACTACATACGCGGATGGATGATTACTCTTTGTCACACCTAAATAAGCTGCAAGATAAAAAACCTAAGCTAGGTTTAGCAGAAGATTGATCTAATCCCGTTCTTGTGTTTGTTCCCTTCCGTTTTCTCTGATGTCACTCCACGCAGCTAGGGCCGTGACCCACATCATGAACTAATTGTTTTACAACAACAGTCATATATCCACACATGGCAATTGACAGAGTAACAAAAAATAAGCTCCATTCGTAGTTTTCCATCATCTAACAAGATTAGTGCCCATGACTTCATGCAACAACAGTCATCTATCTGGCATGTGAGCGAGGCCAAGCACCACCATGGGCTCAAGTTCTTCCTTCTCTAAGAGCATCTCTAGCCGCGCCCCAGAAAGGCCTCCTCAGGCGATTTTTTCGCGCCGGCGCCGAAAAAACGACCCAGTCGCGCCCCCAGGAGTCCGATTTACGCCGGTCTGGGCCGAAAACAACGTCGGCGGACCCTGGCCGAACCCGGCGCGCTGGGGGCGCCCGGGGACGCCGGGGCGAGCTGTTTTGGCGCGAAAAAGCCGCGGGCCAGCCGCGTCAGCGACACGACGCCTCGTCTTCCCCCAACGGCCTCGGTTCCCGTGGGGAATCAATGGCAAGGTTGCCGCCAGTCAGCCTTGCCATTGATTCCTCACGGGCGGCACGTCACGGGACGGCGCACCGACACCTCCCCTCCCTCGCACGCGTACACACGGGCGCGGCGCGGCTATATAGCCGGTGGCCTCACTCTCCTGTGCCCACACCAGCCCCGCCCCTCGCCGCCGCCCAGCCCCTCCCTCTCCCTCTACCTCTCCCGAGCGCCGCCGCCCAGCCCCTCCCGCTCCCTCTATACCTCTCCCAAGCCCGTCGCCATGGCAGAGCGTTTCCCCGGAGACGAGGCGGCGGTCAACGGCTTCGGCCGCCGTTCGCTCCGCGAACAGGAGTCCTGGCTCCTGTTCCAGGCGTACATCCCGGCGTCGCCGGACATGCGCGCCGGGCCGACGGGGTGGAGACTCAGCGACAGGGGAGTGCCCATTCCCCCGTCGCCCGACGCCGTGGCGAAGCCCAAATACTTCACCGAGGAGGTCGAGGTCATGCGCGCCTCCCTCACCGACGTCCAGCTCTCCCGCCCCCAGTACGCCGCTGACAACCACGCGGCTTGGGCGGCGTACTTCGAGCGCCGCCAGCAACAGCGCTTGGCGTCCACCAACGGCGCGCCGGTGGTCGGCGGCCTGAAAAACAGCGAGGGGCGCCACCTGTGGTGGGGCATCCCCGGCCGCACACTCAAGGGCGTGCTGACGTACCTCAAGGGCGGCAACGACCCGCCGTTGGCGTACCCGGCGAGGGTGGCCACCCCGGCGCAGCACCGACGCGCCGGGCCATGAGTGCCAAGGAGGTTGGGGTCCTCCTCCTCTTCTTCCTCCTTGCGATCTTCATCGCACTCCTCCAGTACTCCGGCCCTCCTCGGCGTCAAGGCCAAGCCCGCGGCGGAGACGCCGCTCGGCCGGCACACTCGCAGCGCCGGCATCGTCATCAACGAGGGCGGCCGGCGCGCCTCCTCGTCGGCTCCTCCTCCGCGCTTCGTCAAGCCAAAGACGGAGCCGGGGCTAGCGCCGGTGAAGAAGGAGCCGGCCGCGCCGGTGAAGACGACGGAGCTCGACGACGACGACGCGGACCTGGAATGGGCGCACAGGGACTCCATAGCGATGGAGAAGGAGCGCCTGAAGAAGGCGAAGGAGCGCCAATGCGCCGCCCTGTGCCGCTTCGCGGAGCGCCGGCGCGGCCTCGACGAAGGCGGAGTCGTCGTCCTCTACGACAGCGACGACAACGACGCGCCACCACCAGTCCGCCAAGGCGACGTCGGGGAGGGGTCCAGCAGGGGCGCCCGCGTCAAGGAGGAGAAGGCCGACGACGACGATAGCGGCGACGGCGGCGACTTCAGCCAGTCTTTTTTAGATTAGTTTATATATGTGCTATGTAATGAAAATCCGCGAACTTCGCCGAACTGTGCCGAAATTTATCGTGTTTGGCCAAAATTTATCGTGTTTATAGCCAAACTTCGTCGAACTGTGCTATACTTCTTTTATTTTAAAACGCGTCTGGGGGCAGCCCTGGGGCCGGCGGCTGGGGACCAACTCGCCCTCAGGCCCAATTTTTGCGCTGGCTCACCCGCAGACGGCGATTTTAGGCGCCCCCTGGGGGGCCAACGGCTGGAGATGCTCTAAGGTCATAGGTTCAAGTTTATACTATTGGCCAACGCTTGTCACGCACGTACATCTCAGCCGGTGAATTATTGCAACCCTTTGGAAGGGAGAGAGACGGCCAGCTGCTCCTTTGAAGTCGCCTTTTCTGGCAGCCATCTCCGTCGCCGTCTCTGCGTACTGGCCAGCCCCTCGTTGCATACACTTGTACTCAGGTTTCCTCGATAAAATTGACGTCGTTTTAGTAGGCCGACATTGACGTGCTCTCTTTTGTCCCCTTTGTGTTGAAGTTTTTTTTGAGGCAACCCTTTGCGTTGAAGTTGTGGCGTGTCCTACTGAACTTTCTTATGCGAGCCATTTTTATTGCCCAAGTTGCTTGCTGCGCCTACAAGTGACTGGCTAACCATTTTGTGTGTTTGTGTACTGTCAGCCTCCAAGAGGACGGCGACCAATTCAGCATTCAGTTTCTTGTGCTTCTCAATTTATTCTGTGTGGGACCATCAAGTCTTTTGTTGGAGTTTCATATGCCAACATTATATTGTGCGCTTATCCAAGCTTGCACTTTTTTGACCTCAAGAGAAAAAAGTGCATGCACTTTTGGGTGTGTGAGGAGGTAACCAGGCTATATATTATTCGATCAGGATTTTTGAAGGACAACGATCTCAAGGATTAACTATTGCGAAATAATTCATCCGTCCCATATTGGTTGTTGCTGAAATAGACATATTTAGATTTATTTTAGTGCTAGATACATCAGTTGGAGTGACAACTAACATGTATCTAGATGAATGATTTCTCTGTCTCTAAATTAGACCTGCTACCAGTCACTTTGTCTCATTTTGCTAATCTGGCTCCGTTTGTCACCCTGCTCCGTCGTGTAACACTTTGCCTGTGCTTTCTAAGTTATAAATGAATACCAAAATAATCACCACAATACAATCTATTTGAAACCAAACACATCCAAAGTTTTGTATATATACGATCAATGATGAACTTTGTAGTATCTTTTTGGTACAGCTATGGTCTTGAAAAACCCTTTGGGGAAGGGAAGAAAAAAATACACCAAAAAAGAGTCACTGTGTCCTCAGTCTGGGCGAAAACTTCCTAAATTGTTCGTCTGAAAAAACTCTCACCATCTAATTTCCTTAGCTAGGGAGAACTGAACCGGAAGGAGATGATTGCCGTTTAATCCATCACCCATGCATCCATCACAAGGAGCGGTTGATGAGGCCACGCACGACGACCAAGCCCAGGGCGAGCAGGTGATCCATTTCCGGCGCCACCGTCAGCGTCAGCACGTCCTCCCCCAGCACCACTCCGGCCGCCGTCTGCTTCCGCGCCACATCCGCCACGGCCGCGCCGTCCACGCCGCGGACTCTGTACTCGGGCTTGCGCGCGCCGGAGCACCCGTCGATCCTGTAGCAGGTTGCTGCGCCGCCATGCATCGCCACGGCGGCACCGCCCTTCTCGGCTCGGCGCACGGTGAACCACGGCGTCGCCTCCTCCTCTCTGCTATCGCTGGCGCACCGGCAGACCTCCCACCTCCTGAACATGCCGAAGCCCTTGCGTCTGATCCTGATGAGGGCGTTGCCGGCGCGGTCCATGAGGAGGACCTCGCGGCCGCCCCTGCAGCCGTAGTTGTCGACGCGGAAGGCGACGGCGCCGTCGCTGCCGTACACCGCGCAGCCGTTGCCGTTGAAGACCAGCGACTTCATCCATACCGTGTACGCCTGCTGGCCATGGCGGCGATCATCGGAGGACGACGGCGAGGTGGCCGCAGGGAGGGGCTGGATCTTGGGCATTGACGAGAGACCTACGAAGAAGAAGAAGAAGAAGAAGATTGCTCTGCTCTGCTCGGCTATGCTCTGTTGCTGCTGTTTGGCCTATTTATTCAGGATGTGTCTGGATTTGTTAATGGCAGTGTTGTAAGCGTCACACATTGGGATAGAATAGTGCGGCAACAAAGTTGTTTATGCTCCATCTACTCATCTACTAGTACTGTACTGTAGTAGTCCCAGTCAGCATGCGATTAGCACCACGCTTGGTGATTCATCCAAGAGTTGAAACATGGATATATAATTAAAACCACAATGTAATGCAATGCTGAACATGTGTGAGATCAAGTTTAAAAATGGATGATTGAAACGTACTATTACTATTTCGACCCATATATGTCAGAAAATAGATTGTTCTGTTTGGCGAGTAGAAAGAAAGCAGGCATGTAGCCATGTACGTTTGCTGCCTGAAGGAAGGATAAGTACTTGCACCTAATAATCAATCAATTAAGCAGTCGGGCCAGTTCGGTTTTCTCTCGTTTTCCATCAAGTGTTCATGACTGTGGGGCGACAAACTTGAGTCGTTGTGTTCCCCCTTGTCTCATGTCAGGCCCTCAACATTGTTTTGTTTACAACAACATCACTTTATGTAAGTTCTACACCACAACCAATCAATTTCCTTTCAATCTTGACGAGCCCCGTGTCGTTCCCCGCGAGCGACCCGGGCGCTAACCCTAGCCGCCGGGCGCCGCCGCACCTCCAGCCTCCCGCTCCCCGCCGCCGCCAAGATTGTCCCAAACTGCAGAGACTGCATGACACTTTTATGAACATGTTGGGTGAAGATCCAGCAAATAATGTGAAGCTGCGACAGGCCGGCAGCGGGTTTTGCAGGCTGTGGGACGTGGAGTTGGTGATCAAGGAGGCCCACATGTACCTGTGTCGTGGCTGGGAGAAGTTCTACCGTGCCTATGACCTGCGACAGGGGTACTTCCTTCTCTTCAGGTACGACGACGACGCCACCATGCTCATCGTGAAGGTGTTCGATGAGACTATGTGTCGCATGTGCTATGCTGAGGACGATGATGCCAGTACGTTCTGCCTCTTCTTATTCCTCTACATTTGGCTTTGTCTCGCATCGATTGTTAACGGTCATTGTTGCATTTGGACAGGCAATGGGAGCACCAGTAGCGACAGTGGCTACAACCAAAGCAGCAGCGATTCTGGCTGTAGCAAAAGCAACAACGATTCTGGCTGTAGCAAAAGCAGCAGTGATTCGGGCTGCAGCAAAGACAACAAGGAGGATGATCCGGACTGGAGTGGGGAAGTATAGGAGCAGAGTGGGCATCAGGCTGAGGCTGACCTAGCGATGGTGGTGGCTGACCAAGGGCAAGAGATGGTGGTGGCTGAGGATGACCTAGCGATGCTCGTGCATGTCCTGCCTGAAGATGGCCTCGCATGGTGGTGCCTGACAATGACCTCGCGCCAGTGGTGGCGCCGGCGATCCCACAGGTGGGCGACATGACCACGCCAATTGTAGTAGAAGACTACATCCCACTGCCTCCACCGCCTCGCCGCTCTTGGCGCATTAGGCTGAGGAAGGAGAAGGAGAAGAACAATGAGCCGTGAACTATGTCAGGTATGTTTGATCTCCAAATGATCTATATATACTTAGCTTTGTTTCCTCCGATATGCTTAGTTACCTATGTTAGCTCTAATATGCTTAGTTACCTATGTTAGCTCTAATATGCTAAGTTATCTCTATTATGCTTAGTTTCCTATAGGTTAGCTCCAAAATTACTTATGTTAGCTCCAAGATTACTTATGTTAGCACAAAATGACCAGAAGGCATTTGCTCATCCTAGGATGAAAACTACGATCAAAAGGATAATCAGACATCTCGACTACACTAAACTGGACTGCTTACCCACCTTGGTGCGAAAGGGGTTTTATAGGTAGAGAGGAGAAAATGGCTGGAAAGAACGACTACAGAATGGAGGGAAAGGGTTGGCGGGGACATATGGCGGGACAAGGTTCGCCGGAGAATATTGAGGGAAAGGGTTGCGCTAATTTTTTTTCAATTTCTAAGATGGGCAATGGTTGCAAATAATTCATGAGTCAAAATTCAAAAAAATGCCATTTCGGCCTAACATAAGCCGAAGAGTGTAGCCATGCAGCTTCGGCCTACTGTTCACGCAAAAAGTTGGGGCCCATGGGACTCTTCGGCCTACTGCTGACCAAAGAGTCCTTTTCGGCCAGCTACAGATCTCTTCGGCCAATGCGTGACCGAAGAGTCATCTTCAGCCAACAGCCGACCGAGAACCCTCTCTTCGGCCTAGCAGAGGCCTACGGGGTCATACTTCTCAAAATTATGTATTAGGTCATATAGTTCCCGAATTTGCAATAAAAACGTCATAGGTTTGAAGAAAAAAATCGTCGGTGAGGCCCATGAGTTCACCATTCATGTGCTTTCAACTACGTGGTTGCTCCAGTAGTTGTGTACTAAATTGTGCTATCAGGGGGTAACTCCTCCCGACCTCTTTCCCCCGAGGCGGCGGCGCCGCCCCGCCCCTGGGGAGTCCCCGTCCACACCGCCCTCAGCCCTCCTCCTCCATCGCCTCCCACTACCGCCGCCATCGCTGAGGACGCCGTGAGGCGAAGCCCCTGCCGTGAGGCGGCGGCGGCGGCGGTGGCGCAGTCCTCGGCCGACGGTAACGCGTGGGGGCTGCGGCGTCCATCTCCCTCCTCCTCCAACGGCATTGCGCAGCGGGTTGGCGGTGGCCAGGAGATCTCCGGCGGCCGTTTGGCGGATGAGATTGTGGCTGTGATGAGATCTGATATGGGCCCGAGGGGTTTAGATCGAGATCCACTGCGGCTGCGCCTTGTCTCGACAATGGCAAGAAGAGATCCCCCCTGGGTAATCTTCGCGGCACGAGGACGTCCGGGTCTCTTGGCCCAGGCATGGTGGTGGTGGCCGAAGGCGGTTGGCCAGGCTGGTAGTGACGGATCTTGGATCCCACTATTAGCACCGGCGGCGAGTTGGGGAGACATAGTCGTCGATGAAAACGGAGCCGACTCCAGACATGGCGGGCGATGGCGGCGTCTACGTCGTTACCTTGATGAAGGCATCGTCAAGCAACTATCGTCAACCTGCTCGTGCCACTCCGGGAGAAATCCTAAGATCACCGGATCGGACGATGGCGGCGCTGCGGTGTCGTGTTCCCTATTGGGGGCATCGTTTTTGGAGCGGCGCCGGATGGAAGAGGCGTGAGGTGGTGTGGCGTGCCTTCTCTCGCGTCGACGACGGCAGGTCTCGGCGGCATCGAGCAGCGGGGTCTCGCCGATGGGCGTGTGATGATGGACGAGCGCAGGATGGTGGCGTTGTCTGGCGTCGTGGTGGCGTCGACGATAACTACACCGAGCAAGGTAGATGCAACAGTACATCACTGAAGATGGATTGGTGGCAGGTGGCTGCGGCGGCCTCATACCCGGCAGGCGTCCTGGTTGAGGAGTGCGCCGGACTGGTGGGTGCCCCATACCCGGCAGGCGTCCTGGTTGGAACCTCAGGTCTTAGATGTTAGGTTTGGCTGCGAGGTCTGTTTGGTATTAGACCCAGATTATCAGCATCCTTACATCAACTGGACAGAAGTAGCGACAGATGTTGCCTAGACGGTGGCTTCAGTCTTACTGTTGTATGACTTTATAAGGTCTTGTGTGAATAATTAATAAAATGGCTGCATGCATCGTCCAGATGTAGAGGCCGGGGGTCCTCCTCCTTTTTTTAAAAAAAAGTTCAGTCAATCAATGCATCCGGTCCACCTCGATGAGAGTAGTACTACTCGAGAGAAGAGCATCCAATGCGTTTCTTCCCTCCCTAGCAGTTGATTTATCATTTTCTGAACCTAGCACATCCATGGGACGGGCTCTCGATCGGCAAACAACGTATTACCCAAGTGTTTACTTTTTACCGACTACGGTTTTACAGCTCTCGGCGAAAGGAAGTTCCTATCAAATGTGCGGTATTGCCGAGTTTAGTTCTCGGCAAAGGGATGGTGAGTCGCGAGCCGGTCAATACGATACTCGGCAAAACACCTTGGCACTCGGAAAAAACTGATTTTGCTGTAGTGCAAAGTTCCACATGGGATCAGGTCAGTCAGACATCCCATGTGCGGTCTGGGCCTATCCTGCTTAATTATCACCCCACTAATTATTGCTTCTATATATCCAGCTATATATAGATCCTTATTAGATCTGGCAGATTAGCTTGAAATTCTCAGTTTCTGTATAAGAATCATAATTTCTTGAAATTTATTATAATAAAATTTCCTGAATTAGTATGGTGGAATTCTCAGTTATCCACTGGAACCAGTCTCAAACGAATCGAGTTGCATGTTTGTATATCCACTTGTCATGCCACTCTTCAAAGACGAGTAACCAGTGGTTGTTGGCACTCACAAACGTGTGTGTATCCCGTGTTCATATTCACAAATCTTCACCGGCTCCCCCTATTTACTAACCGGTGTAACTTTCTTAGCTACCAATTCCTGACTGTCACGAGAGCTGCGTCCTTGTCTTCTCTCAAAAGCAAAAGCTCTACTCCATCTTCTTCTTCTTCACCCTGACCACCTTGGCAGTGCTGATCACTTCTTCTCATGTTTGTTCCTTTCTGTTCACATTCTATCATTTCCAGGATAGAAGGTTCATTAGGTTTCTCATCATCTAGTAATAATCATGCGACATTACTGGTTGGTTATATTTCTTTTTTTTCATCACAGCCTAAAGGCCGCGTTTGAGAATTGTCACGAGTAAACTAACTATGAACTCACTTATTGACTATTTTGAAACAACAAAAACTTATCACACCATGCTGAAGCTGTACTGCAGTGTGCTTCATTCTGTTTTTGAAACACCCTCCAAGCTCATCTTCGGATCAAGGGGGTGAGCTTCTTTCTGACATGTTGAATGCATACAAAACCCAAAACCATCTACATGTGGGACGATTATCCACACAATTTGCATAATTATCATAGATACGAAGTGACGATAAACCATTATTTCAACATCATAGTGAAAATGGGAACTAAAATTATTGTGTCTATTTATCCGTCAAGCACTGCACCATGTCATTATGTATTGCCGAGGGTCGTTCCTCACGTCAACTTTGTATTTTCCAACTATGCTACAATAACTGAGTGGCCCTACAATTTTATTGCTATAACCAAGAAAATTTCCTCTTCTCTTTGGACCTGAGAGCCAAATATCAATGTCCACCTGCGCTCATCCTTGTTGAATGCACGCTAACCAACACTTAATAGTCATCCGTCACTACAACCAACGCATCTACTCCAGCTCGGTGGGAGTAATGTCACCGCCAACTCAAAAATATCAGTAGTAATACTCATTTGATGCTAACCAACCGACACGTTCATAATGTTTTGTCTAGCAGTGCTAAAAATGTGGGGAAAGAAAACAATGACGAAAGTACCTGAGTGTGATTTGTCTCCTGTATATATGTATAGGATGTGACTATATCTCATCTAGATGTGAGATAATATCTCACATCTAACGTGATGTCATCCTAAATTATGGCCTTTATTGTTGACTGCTGCGTTCTTTCCCTTCCTCCCGTTTCTAACTTTGTTCCCCGGGCCTGGTTGTTTGTCACGGGCTTGTTTGTTTATATGTTTGTTTTGGTTGATATTAGTCCAGCCCAGCACAACGCGTCGCCGGTGCACTGTAGGCTTGCTCCTGTGACCTGTCAAGACCACTCTCCTGCTGCTACTAGTAGAATTACTACACGACAGTTTTTTTTTGCGGGGATACTACACCACAACTTTGTCCTAAAAAAAATTACTACACGACAGTTAGCGTACCTCCTTTTCTTACACACACGTGAAAACTTGCTAAATAAAAACAAAGAATGGCCCAAAGCACATGGACAGAAACCACATGCAAAATGGCCAGGCCACATGCAGATCGAGAAAGACATATAGGACCAGTTTAAAAAGGCTAAAACACAAATTTTAAAGCCGTAACTATTTCCCTTTAAAAAATTGTTTCAAGCATTTCAAAATTTATGTTTGTGAAATTTAAAAAATTATTTACACAATGTTAAAAAAGCTTGGTCCAAGTTACGAATTGAGGTGGAGTTGCAACTAGGCAACTGAGACAAGAAAAATTTGGGCCTAGTAGCATCAGTATTTAAATTTTCTGGACATTTTTCCAAACAGTGAATAAAATGTAAAGTTCCAGAACATTTTTCCAATTTGTAAACAAAACTTGAAAATGAGTACATCTGTTGAAATTCTGAAAAATAAAATTGAGGTGAATATTTTTTAAATCGATGAACACATTTTCTAAAAATATTAATGTTTTAAGAAAAATCTCAAACAATTTTTTTAAAACATGAACATTTTTTGAATCAGTGAACAAACTAGCGTTATATACAAAAGGAAAAGGGTATGTCTCATTTGTATACAAATATGTGATTTCAAAACAGTTGGGGACTGACTCAATGGGCTGGGAACTAAATTTCGTATAAACTGTGCTTTTTTCACTCCCAAAAAAAACACGTGAAAACTTGGGCCCCTTTGACTCGCTTGCATACCTTCAAAAAATTCAAAAAATTGGTTGAAGATGTGTTGCAACTGGGACATTTGAAAAAATAGTTTGGGCCCAGGAAATAAAATCCAAAAAGTATTGGGCAGCTAAAAATGGAAAAAATAAAGAAAAAGTGGACTAGTAACTGCCAGGGTCGGGATTCACATTTTATGTATTGAAAGATGGAACTGTACTCGAGATAAAAATTGGTCGCTCACCCTGGTTGCAGGTTGATGTGAACTTGTAATTGTGATAAAGAAAAACCTGGGGCACAATTGCACGTCGATGGTTGACATGTAATTGGGGCAAAGAATAAGAAAAGAAGACCTATTCGCAAAAATAAGGGTGGTCTTGTAACTAAGGCAACAAATAAAAAAGGTGAAAAAAGACCCAATTGCAAGTAGAGGTTGGGCTTGCAACTAGGAGTGGACAACAAAAAATGGTCGGTGCTAGTTGTAAGACAAGAGTGTACATGAAAAATTGAGGTGGCAAAAAAAACTTTGAGTCCAATTGCGAGTTGATAGTGGACTTACAACTTGGATTAAAAAAACTGCATGCTCGGTTGGGAGTCGAGCCTGGACTTACAACTTGGACAACTACACATAACTATGAAACAAGTTGTGATTTGATGGTGGACTTGCGACTCCAACAATTATGAGCTTAATTGCGAGTGCAGGATTGACTTGTAACTAGGATGAAAAACAAACTATAGTCTCAGTTGCGAGAGGGTGGACATGCAACTGGGATAACAAAGAAACTATGGTACAATTTGCGAGTCAATTATGGACTTGTAACTCGGACAATAACAAACTACAAGTCCCAGTTGTGAGTTGAGAGTGGACTTGCAACTGGGATGAAAAGCAAAACACATGCCCTAGTTGCGATTCGAGGGTAGACTTGCAATTTGTACAATGACCAGCCCAATTGCGATTAGAGGGTGGACTAGCAACTTGTACAACTATGAAACTACTAGCCAAGTTGCGATTCAATTGTGGACTTCTAACTAGAGTGAATACAAACTACACCTCCCCCCCTGAGTTGCAAGTTGAGTGTGAACTTGCAACTAGGGCAACTACAAAGCTACATCCCCGAGTTGCGAGTACATGGTTAACTCGCAATTGGGTTGATTACAAAAACTACATCCCTCGAGTTGCAAGTCGGGGGTGGACTTGCAACTGGGCCGACAGAAAACCGTAGTTGTAGGTCGAGCGTCAAATTGCAACTATCATGAAACAAGAAAAAAAAACACCCCCTGAGTTGCGATTCAAAGGTGGACATGCAAGTAGGGCAACTATAAAAACTACATCCCGAGTTGCGAGCACATGGTTGACTTGCAACTAGGGAGATTACAAACTACATTTCCTCGAGGTGCGAGTCGATTGTGGACTTGCAAATGGGCCAACAGAAACCGCTAGTTGCAGGTCGAGGGTCTAATTGCAACTATCATGAAATAAGAACAAAAAAATAACAGCCCCCGAGTTGCAAGTCGAGGATGGACTTGCAACTAGGGCAACTACAAGACTACATCCCCGAGTTGTGTGCACATGGTTGACTTGCAACTGGGGCGATTATAAAATTTACATGCCTCGAGTTGCAAGTCGAGGGTGGACTTGCAACTGGGCCGAAAGAAACCCCTAGTTGCAGGTCGAGGGTCTAATTGCAACTACCATTAAAGAGGAACAAAAAACGACCCTCTCCTCCCGAGTTGCGAGTTGAGGGTGGACTTGCAACTAGGGCAACTAGAAAACTACATCCCCAAGTGGTGAGCACATGGTTGACTTGCAACTGGGGCGATTACAAACTACATCCCTTGGGTTGCAAGTTAGGGGTGGACTTGCAGCTAGAGTGAATACAAACTACCCCCCCCCCCCCGAGTTGCGAGTCGAGGGTGGACATGCAATTAGGGCAACTACAAAACTACATCCCCGAGTTGCGAGTACATGGTTAACGTGCAACTGGGGCGATTACAAAAACTACATCCCCCCGAGTTGCAAGTCGGAGGTGGACTTGCAACTCGGACGACGCAAAACCCTAGTTGTAGGCCGAGGGGCAAATTGCAACTACCATGAAACAAGAAAGAAAACCCGAGTTGCGAGTTGAGGGTGCACTTGCAACTAGGGCAACTACAAAAACTACATCCCAGAGTTGTGAGCACATGATTGACTTGCAACTAGGGCGATTACAAACTACATCCCTTCGAGTTGCGGTTCAACTGTGGACTTGCAACTAGGTCGACAGAAACCCCTAGTTGCAGGAGGGTCTAATTGCAACTACCATGAAACAAAAAAACAACACCCCCCGAGTTGCGAGTCAAAGGTGGAGTTGCAACAAGGGCAACTTCAAAACTACGTCCCCGAGTTGCAAGTTGGAGGGGGTGGACTTGCAACTGGGCCGACAAAAAACCTTAATTGCAGGTCGAGGGTCAAATTGCAACTACCATGAAACAAGAAAAAAAAAACAACACCCCCTGAGTTGCGAGTCGAGGATGGACTTGCAACTAGGGGAACTACAAAAACTACATCCCCGAGTTGCGAGCACATGGCTGACTTGCAACTGGGGTGATTACAAACTATATTCCCTCGAGTTGCGATTCGATTGTGGACATGCAACTAGCTAGGTCGACATAAACCCCTAGTTGCGGGTCGACTGTCTAATTGCAACTACATGAAACAAGAACACAAAAATAACACCCTCCCGAGTTGCGAGTCGAGTGTGGACTTGCAACTAGGGAAACTACCAAACTACATCCTCCGAGTTGCGAGTACATGGTTGACTTACAACTAGGGCGATTACAAAAACAACATGCCTTGAGTTGCAAGTTGGTGGTGGACTTGCAACTGGCGTGAAAACAAAAACAACCCCCCCCCCCCGAGTTGTGAGTCGAGGGTGGACTTGTGACTGGGCCGATGAAAATCCTAGTTGCAGGGCGAGAGTCTAATTGCAACTACCATGTAACAAGAACAAAAACAACACCCCTCGAGTTGTGAGTGGAGGGTGGACTTGCAACTAGGGAAACTACAAAACTACATCCCCGAGTTGCGAGCACATAGTTGACTTGCAACTGGGGCGATTACAAAAACTACATGTGTCAAGTTGCAAGTTGGTGGTGGACTTGCAACTGGGGTGAAAACAAAAAACGCTCGCCCTCCCCCGAGTTGCGAGTCAAATGGTGGACTTGTAACTGGACCAACAGAAACTCCAAGTTGCAGGTCGAGGGTCGAATTGCAACTACCATGAAACAAGAACAAAAAATAACACCCCTCAAGTTGCGAGTCGAGGGTGCACTTGCAACTAGGGCAACTACAAAACTACATCCCCAAGTTGCAAGCACATGGTTGACCTGCAACTGGGGCGATTACAAACTACAAGCCCCATTGATCGATGGGACAACATCAATCTAGCAAGGGATAAATAAAGTCTAACACTAACAAATCACACCCCCCTACAAAAAGGGCGAAAACCCCACCTCCCTAACTCTATACACTAAACAATGACACACTTAACCAATCTTGACCTACTTCAAAATCCCCACCTCCCAACATAGAGGAACAAAACCCCTCACCCCTCCCCTAGAAAGATGAATGAAAACACAAACAAAAAGGGCACGCTCTAAAAAACCTAAAAATCGATGGACACACAAACAAAAAAGAAAAGAAGCATGTGTCATAGAATCTGTGAGGAACCCTATACACAATAGGATGCATTGGTGTATAAACCCTAGATCGATGAACAGACAAACGGAATATGAAAAAAAACTTCCAGATCTGTGAGCAAACCGCATACACACAAAAGAAGAGAGGGGAGAAAAGACAACACGCAACTCACTCAGATGCGTCTGCCTCTCCTTCACGCTCTCCAGAAGTCGCCGCCGCCTCGATAAGTAACAGCTGAAGAGGAAAAATGGGGAACATGCGAAATGAATGCTTCGGGAAAGAGAAGGAGATAAAGCGGAAGGGGAAAACTGAATCGCCATCCCCTCAACTTCAAAACCAACGACGCGCCCCGCTATGCAATCTAACAAACAACACAGCGCCACGGACCGCTATGCAACCCACTAAGACAAATGGGTTGCGAGACAACAAACGGAAACAACGACGAGTGAACGCACGAAGCGGGTGCAGAAAAAAGTGTGTGCGCGAATCTTAAATACAGGATAACATCCAATGGCTCTAGACTTAGATGTGAGATAGCTATTTCACATCTAGATGTGAAATAACTAATCTGTTTGAAAAAATGTTCATGAATTTGTAAAAAAACACAAATTTAGAAAAAGATACAATTTTTGAAATCATGAATTTTAAAAAGTGTTCGCGCACTTCGAAAAGTATTCATGTACTAAAAATATCATGAACTAAAATGAAAAAAATGAAAAAGGATAAGAACCGAAAAGGAAAAGGGAAATAGGGAAAAAATTAAAACAGAAAAAGAAGAACAAATAATACAAAATTCTCCCTGAAAATTAGAGAAAAAAAGATAGTCAAACCGTTTAACAAAAAAAGCAAAATAAAACAGCTTGTCAACGCCTTGAAAAAACACAAAACGCTCAATCCAAATGAATAGACCACGGAAGTTGCGTCCCCACTACTACCTCTAAGCACACAAACTGTTTACAACAAAAAGAAAAAAACTGATACGCAGCTGAATAGAGTACGGAGGCCCAAACAGCCCATACAAAACAAGCAGCGAGAGGTTCGCTTCTACAACGCAACAACGCACGAGGGCATAAAAACAACCACGAATCTTAATGTGTTGTATATCTGACGGCCAGAAAATTAGATGTGAGATAACTATTTCACATCTAGATGTGAAATAGCAAACCTGATATGTATATATATATATCCACCTATAGATATATCCTTATTATACCCAGCGCAGATCAGGCAGAACAAGCAGTCAGTTGTTGGAGATCCGATGGCTGAGTTGTTCAGCGAGCAGGCTGCCGTCTACGCTGCGGCCCGGCCGGTCTACCCCAAGGATCTGTTTGCCAAGCTCGCGGCTCTCACTGATGGTCACGGCTTGGCCTGGGATGTTGGCACTGGTAGTGGCCAGGCGGCCATCGGTGTAAGCTAGTTCTCTATGTGCTATACTATCGGCATTTGGTAGACGCCAGTAGCTATATCATGTTGATGCACGTCGAGCTAGCGTGACAAATTATGCATCGCCATGCATGCGTGCATGTCTCCCAGGTTGCAGAGCACTACGACAAGGTTCTGGCGACGGACGCGAGCACGGAGCAGCTGCGGCACGCCGTGCCGCACCCCATGGTCCGGTACCTCCACACTGCCGACGCAATGCCAGAGGAGGAGCTTGTGGCCGCTGTCGGGGGCGAGGGCAGCGTGGACCTCATCACGGTGGCGCAGGCGGTGCACTGGTTCGACCTCCCAGCGTTTTACGCCGTGGCTAACCGGGTCCTGCGGAAGCCCGGAGGGGTGATCGCAGTGTGGGGCTACAACTACCACGTGATCCCCGTGGAGGACTTGCTGTCGCGCTTCTTCCGCGCCACCCTGCCTTACCGGGACCCCAGATCGTGGTACCTCATCGAAGGGTACCGGAACCTGCCATTCCCGTTCGCGGACGTCGGCCTTGGGAGAGAGGGCCAGCCGGCCGGCTTCGACATGGAGCAGGAGAAGTCGTTCGCGGGGCTCATCGGCATGCTTAGGTCCACCGGGGCAGTGGCGAGAGCCAGGCAGCAGGAGGGCGTGGAGCTGCTGGACGAACGCGTGGTCAAGGAGCTGGAGGAAGAATGGGGAGGGCCGGAGCTTGTCCGCAAGGTGACGTACAAGGCCTTCCTGCTGACAGGAACACCTCGTCCTACTGCTTCTGGAGCGGGACTAGAGGAGTGAGGCCGAGACCATTGGTGTTTTGATTTTTCGCTTTGGATTCCTCTCCATATCGTGCCGTGCGTGTTTTCTTTCACTCCTGTTTTCATAGCTTCTACCACCGGCCGGCTGGGTGGCATGATCTGTATTTCACTATCTGTACGTATGTTCAGAAGCGTGTGCTGAGTCCACATTGCATGCGGCCAAGTCGATCGTGTTTACGTTTTTGTAGTGCACGAGTTAAGTCGTATTGTATCGTTGCTTAAACAGTTTGTTTCCTTATTGAATAAAAGTACAGTGAGAAAGACATGTTTTTGAGCCGCAGCAGTTTCCATTCAGTGCTCAAAATTTCTGATCTCCTTCTTCTTTAAATAGACACATACTGTCAAACTCTGTGTTCTTGCTCTCGTCGGTCCAGTAAACACTGGGCCAATGCATCTTAACATGTCCAGAAAGCCCCCATTTATTAAGCACTGATTGTTTCTGTCTTTATTGGTTAACTAGTTATGCAACTGTAAGTATACCTCGCTTTGATTGGCTTTTACCTATTTCGGGCAGACATGCTTGGTACCTAATTTCCACTATGATGTTGATCCGTTTTGTAGATGAATCTCCTTGGAAGCAACACATTAAGTTGGGAAAAGGTTTGGTTGACTGAGGCAGTCTTCTGCCGCTGCAACAGCCACACAAGAAGGGTGCCGTTCGGTGGATGCAGTTTTTAACTTTCAGCTGTTCTTTCTCTGATGCACATATCAGGTTGCCAATTGTATCCCCCAACGCATATATATGGTCGTTGTTGCAAGAAATATTTTGAAGGAGGCAGGTGCTGCAGTTTCAGCATTAATTGTGCACGAACATTATCAAGGTCAGGTCTAAATATTCAGATCTGGTTCATTTTAACCGGATGCAGAGATGATGCCTTTTTGCATTGACTAATAAGCAACTACTCCATGTAGGTCATGATGACAAGCAAGCAAGGTTTTCATTTGCTTAATAAGCCCCAAATACTAGAAGATGCCGCTGACAGCCTTTTTTTTAATGGACTGACAGCCTTTTAGAGGAGACAGTTATCATTACCCAAAACTGGCACTGCAAAGGTAAGGGAATAGCTGATCGAATTTTGCAGATGTGAGTGATTGGAGAAAGGCCGGGACACTTACTCAGTGACTCCAGCAATTGGTGTGCCTAAAACAGGACACAAGGTCCATTTCACTCAAGGTGAGTAGGCCCCACTGAACTGCCGGAGCTACGGCAGCTTGCTGACTTGAAAACGTTTCAGAATTTAGGTTAACTGACTTGAAAACGTTTCGTAATTTAGGTGGTAAGTGGGGGTGACGAATTAACTTGCAACAAGTTCACTAGGTAATGTTTTTTTTTTGAGAATCACCGGGGGGGAGCTCCCCACCTGAATATATTGCTCAAAACGGCTGTCGAAACAGCAGAACTAGGTTACAGAGGCACAGTGCATCATGCAGAGAGGTAAGTACGCCACGAAAAGACGTCCTCCTTGTCACCCGTGTCAACAAGACGGTGTGACCAAAGATCCAAGTCTGCTATTAGGTTCCTAATAGTTATTACAGAACATTGATCGATATTTCTAAAAAGCATATCATTTCTCGCAGCCCATATGGAGGAGAGTAGCGCAAGGAGGACGAATGGCCATGCCTTCTTGGGCAGGTGGTGAGGCAGAGGCACGTCCCAAAGTTCATTGAGATCTTTATCTTGGGGTAGAATGCCAACTCTTTGCCAGATTCTGTTGGCGAGGGGGCAAGAGATGAAGAGGTGAATGGAATCTTCCGGCAACGTGGCACACCGTGTGCATAAGTCCGAGGTGATTATGTTCTTGTGGGAAAGGTTCACGGCGGTGTTCAGGCGATCCTTAAAGAGTAGCCAAGCGAAGATCTTGATCTTGCGTGGAGCCTTGGTGTTCCAAATGAGAGGGGCAATGAGGTCCGTTTCTGGCCTTGCCATAATGGTGCCGTAAGCTTGCTTGGTGGAGAATTCATGACCCTTAAGGAGGAACCGTTGATCTTCCTTCGACGAAGGCGCGAAGTCCTGCAAAACAGCCAAAAGCGAAACCAGCTCTGTTTCTGCAGAGAGAGAGAGAGACGATTACGGAGGTTTGTTTCGAGACCGAAACGCAAGATGTTAGCCACCTTAACCAGCTGCAGTGTTGAGTGTGAGAAGAGGTGTGGGTAAGTGGTAGCTAGGGGTTTTGGGGTGAGCCAGGTGTCTAACCAGAAGTAAGTGTGCATTCCACTGTTTGTTAAAACGAAGGAAATTGACTGTAAGGTTGGGATTTTTTGAGCAATCGTACGACATAGGAAAGAAGCTTGGGGGCCCGAGGGGACTAGGGCATTGGGGCGTTGAAGCTCTAGCCAATCAAGCCATGGTGATGGCGTGGATGAGAGGGCCTTGACAGCAAACTTCATTAGGAGGCAATTATTTTGAACCTGTAAATTTTTCAGCCCTAACCCACCGAATTTTTTTGGTGTGCAAACATTTTTCCACGCAATCAGGCATTTGGCACCCGAGCAATCATCCTCACCAGCCCAGAAAAAGGATCTTCTTAGGGAGTCAATGACTTTTAGGGTTTTTCTAGGGATGCGAAAGACAAACATAAAGTATGTGAGCAGGGAGTCAAGAATGGCCGATATGAGGATGAGACGATCGTCTCTGTCTAGGAGCTTGGCACGCCAACCAGTGAGAAGTTTACGGGATCGTTCGACTAACGGGGCGAAGGCAGAGGATGGAGGCTTGGTCGGAGCGAGGGGGAGTCCGAGATAGGTTTGAGGAAGGGGTGCACGCATGCAATCCATAGCGAGGGCAGTGTTGACAGCTAGGTTTTCGTTGACGTGCAAGGTTGCTAGGGTTGTTTTGGAGAAGTTTATGGTGAGGCCAGTAGCTTGAACAAAGTTCTGAAGGATTTTTTTTAGTGTGGCAGCTGCGGCGGGAGAGGCGGCTGCGATGATCAATGTATCGTCTGCATATTGGAGGATGGTAGGGGGCAGGTGGGTAAAGATGGGGTGATGGAGATCGGGATCGGTGCTCTATAGGATAAGTTGCTGGAGCAGATCGACTACAATTAAGAAGAGGTAGGGGGAGGCCAGGTCTCCCTGACGAAGGCCATTCTTGCATGGGATCCAACGTCCTGGAATGCCGTTGAGGAGGATGGCAGTCTTGCCAGTATGGAGGATATTTTGAATCCAACCACGGAAAGTTTGGGAGAAGCCACGGACAGCCAGGATTTTGTCTAGGGCATTCCAAGCAATCGAATCAAAAGCCTTTCTGAAGTCAAGTTTGAAGATCATGGTTGGGCGTTTGCGAGAGTGACAGGAGCTGATAAGATCTGTTGCAAAGACGTAGTTTTCAGCAATGTTCCTACCGGCGATGAAGCCAGTCTGATTACCATGGACGAGCTGAGGGATGAAGGGTTTGAGGCGCGAAGTTAGAACCTTGGCAACAGCTTTAACCGGGCGGTGGTGGCAGGGAAATTGGTCTGAAGGCGTCAGGTGAGGTGGAGGAGGCAGATTTCGGAAGTAGAGCAATATGGGCACGGTTTAGGCGCTCTGTGTCTCCCACACCTTGGTGAAATTGTGCAAAGAAGGGGAATATTACCTGCTTGATAGAGGGCCAGAAGGTTTTATAGAAAGATGGGCCGAAACCATCGGGGCGGGGCTTGCTTGTGGGTTCATTTGGAAGAAGGCCAATTTTATCTCATCTTCGGTGAAGTGTGTGTCAAGGGCATGGAGACAAGGTACGGGGTGAGGGTAGATCAACGCGAGATCAAAAGGCCAAGACGTAGTGACAGTAGTGCCGATGAGCGTGACAAAGAGATCCCGCAGAATGTCCGCTTTTTGGTGATGCGAGGTTGATACGTCTCCGTCGTATCTACTTTCCCAAACACTTTTGCCTTTGTTTTGGACTCTAACTTGTATGATTTGAATGGAACTAACCCGGACTGATGTTGTTTTCAGCAGAATTGCCATGATGTTCTTTTATGTGCAGAAAACAAAAGTTCTCGGAATGACCTGAAACTCCACGGAATATCTTACAATAAATAATAAAAAATCCTCGCCAAAGATGAAGACCAGGGGGCCCACACCCTATCCACGAGAGTGTGGGGTGCCCCCTAGGGCGCACCCCCTACCTCGTGGGCCCCCTGGAGACCTTCCGACGCCAACTCCAACTCTATATATTTGCTTTCGGGGAGAAAAAAATAGAAGAGAAGAAATCATCGCGTTTTACGATACGGAGCCGCCGCCAAGCCCTAAAACCTCTCGGGAGGGCTGATCTAGAGTCCGTTCGGGGCTCCGGAGAGGGGGATTCGTCGCCGTCGTCATCATCAACCATCCTCCATCACCAATTTCATGATGCTCACCACCGTGCGTGAGTAATTCCATCGTAGGCTTGCTGGACGGTGATGGGTTGGATGAGATTTATCATGTAATCGAGTTAGTTTTGTTAGGGTTTGATCCCTAGTATCCACTATGTTCTGAGATTGATGTTGCTATGACTTTGCTGTGCTTAATGCTTGTCACTAGGGCCTGAGTGCCATGATTTCAGATCTGAACCTATTATGTTTTCATGAATATATGTGAGTTCTTGATCCTATCTTGCAAGTCTATAGTCACCTACTATGTGTTATGATCTGGCAACCCCGAAGTGACAATAATCGGGACCACTCCCGGTGATGACCATAGTTTGAGGAGTTCATGTATTCACTATGTGCTAATGCTTTGTTCCGGTTCTCTATTAAAAGGAGGCATTAATATCCCTTAGTTTCCATTAGGACCCCGCTGCCACGGGAGGGTAGGACAAAAGGTGTCATGCAAGTTCTTTTCCATAAGCATGTATGACTATATTCGGGATACATGCCTACATTACATTGATGAATTGGAGCTAGTTCTGTGTCACCCTATGTTATGACTGTTACATGATGAACCGCATCCGGCATAATTATCCATCACTGATCCGATGCCTACGAGCTTTCCATATACTGGTTTACGCTTATTTACTTTTCCGTTGATACTGTCAAAATCACTAGAAAATACCAAAAATATTACTTTTGCTTTCTTTGCTTTTGTTACCATTACCACCACTATCATATTACTTTGCTACTAAACACTTTGCTGCAGATACTAAGTTTCCAGGTGTGGTTGAATTGACAACTCAGCTGCTAATACTTGAGAATATTCTTTGGCTCCCCTTGTGTCGAATCAATAAATTTGGGTTGAATACTCTACCCTCGAAAGCTGTTGCGATCCCCTACACTTGTGGGTTATCAAGACTAACTTCTGGTGCCGTTGCCGGGGAGCATAGCTCAATTCTTTGAGTCACTTGGGATTTATATCTGCTGGACACTATGAAGAACTTGAAAGACGCTAAGACAATAATTTATCCCTCAACTACGAGGGGAGGTAAGGAACTGCCATCTAGCTCTGCACTTGATTCACCTTCTGTTATGAGTAAGCTTGCGACACCTAAACATGCTTCTGTTATTCGTTCTGATATATCGCATGTTATTGATGATGCCACTTCTACTATGCATGATACTTATGATGAAACTACTTCTATGCCTGATACTACTGTGCCCCTTAGTGAATTTCTTGATGAACAAATTGCTAGGGCTAGAGGGAAAGAAATTATTGAATCTGATTATGATGATGAAAGTGATGATGAAGATAGGCATGTTATTCCTCAGGGTTATGTTTTTGATATGGAATCTTCTTCCGCTATTTTAGCTTGCAGAGATCGTCATGAACTTCAAAGGCTATTAATTAAATGGAACAAAGAATCTCTTAAAGATATAATGAAACCTGACCCTACTTTTGCTACTTCGCCTATCTGTGTTCCCGATAAGGATTACGAATTCTCTGTTGATCCTGATATAATTACTTTGGTTGAATCTGATCCTTTTCATGGCTATGAATCTGAAACTGTTGTGGCACATCTTACTAAATTAAATTATATAGCCACCTTGTTTACTAATGATGAGAGATCGCGCTACTTTTATATACTTAAAATATTTCCGTTCTCATTAAAGGGTGATGCTAAGATA
Organism: Aegilops umbellulata; assembly: GCA_032464435.1. NCBI lineage: Eukaryota > Viridiplantae > Streptophyta > Magnoliopsida > Poales > Poaceae > Aegilops > Aegilops umbellulata. The sequence continues at coordinate 516,666,423 of CP136056.1, forward strand.
TGGTTTAATTCTCTTGATCCTGGTTGTGTGCGTAGTCCCCAGGATATGATTTATTACTTCTCTGCTAAATATTTCCCTGCTCATAAGAAACAAGTTGCTTTAAAGGAAATATACAACTTTGTGCAAATTAAAGAAGAGAGTCTCCCACAAGCTCGGGGGAGGCTTCTCAAGTTACTTAATGCTTTGCCTGATCATCCTCTTAAGAAACATGAAATACTTGATATCTTTTATAATGGACTAACCGATTCTTCCAGAGATAACCTGGATAGTTGTGCTGGTTCTCTTTTCAGGGAAAGAACACCGGATGAAGCTGAAACACTATTGAATAATATGTTGACAAATGAAAATAATTGGGCACTTCCTGAGTCAGTTCCTGAGCCAGTTCCTGCTCCAATTAATGATCTTATTCCTAAACCAACTCCAAAGAAGAGAGGTGTTCTATTTCTCAGTCCCGAAGATATGCAAGAGGCAAAGAAATCTATGAAAGAAAAAGGTATATAAAGCTGAAGATGTTAAGAATTTACCTCCTATTGAAGAAATACATGGTCTTAATTTACCGCCTGTTGAAGAAACATATGGTCTTGATCCATTACCTATTGAAGAACCTCCAGATCCCGATAACCTGACACTGGTAGTAAAGGTAAATTCTCTCTATAGATTTGATGAAGGTGATATTCCTCATTATAAGTCTGCTAGACAATGCCTTGATGAGTTCGATAATTTTATTGTCAAACAAGAAAACTTCAATGCTTATTTTGGTAGACAATTGAAATATGATTCCAATATGATTAAGTACTTGGGTGATTATATGGCTAATGTTAGAGGTGAACTTAAACTTGTTAGCAAACATGCTTCTGTGGTTACCACTCAAGTAGAACAAGTACTTAAGGCTCAAAAAGAATTGCTCGATGAAATGAATAGTAAGAAAAATGATTATGTTGTTAGAGTGGCTACTAGAACTGGTACAATGACTCCGAACCTTTGTATCCTGAAGGCCACCCTAATAGAATTGAGCAAGATTCTCAGAGAAATAATATTGATGCACCTAGTTCTTCTGAAAAGAAGAAAAAGAAAAATGATAGAACTGTGCAAACTTGTAGTGAACCCATTGCCGAACCACCTGATAATCCAAATGATATCTCTATGTCTGATGCTGAAACACAATCTGGTAATGAACATGAACCTAATGAAAATGTTAATGATGATGTTCATGATGATGCTCAACCTAGTAATGATAATGATGTAGAAGTTGAACCTACTGTTGATCTTGATAACCCACAATCAAAGAGTCAACGTTATGATAAGAGAGACTTTGTTGCTAGGAAACATGGTAAAGAAAGAGAACCTTGGGTTCAGAAACCCATGCCTTTTCCTCCCAAACCATCCAAAAAAAAAGGATGATGAGGATTTTGAGCGCTTTGCTGAAATGATTAGACCTATCTTTTTGCGTATGCGGTTGACTGATATGCTCAAAATGAATCCTTATGCTAAGTACATGAAAGATATTGTAACAAATAAAAGAAAGATACCGGAAGATGAAATTTCCACCATGCTTGCTAATTATACTTTTAAGGGTGGAATATCAAAGAAACTTGGAGATCCAGGAGTACTTACTATACCATGCTCCATTAAAAGAAATTATGTTAAAACTGCTTTATGTGATCTTGGAGCCGGTGTTAGTGTTATGCCTCTCTCTTTATATCGTAGACTTTACTTGAATAAGTTGACACCTACTGAAATATCTTTGCAAATGGCTGATAAATCAACTGCTATATCTGTCGGTATTTGTGAGGATGTGCCTGTTGTGGTTGCAAACGTTACTATTTTAAAGGACTTTGTTATTCTTGATATTCCCGAGGATGATAGTATGTCTCTTATTCTTGGAAGCCCTTTTCTTAATACTGCAGGGGCTGTTATTGATTGCAACAAAGGCAATGTCACTTTTCATGTTAATGGTAATGAGCATACGGTACACTTTCGGAGGAAACAACCTCAAGTTCACAGTATCAATATTGGAAAAATTCCATCGATTATACTCGGAGGTTTTGAATTTCCTCTTCCTACTGTCAAAAAGAAATATGATATACTTATTATTGGGGATGTGCATATCCCCGTTGAGGTAACCTAGTGTTATTCGAAATTTCTCCGGTTTCATGTTAATCGGAATGAGTTTGTTAACAAGACTTGATCAACCTTGTTAGTGGATTCCTTTTGATGAGCATGAGATGGATGAAACTAGAAGCACAACAGTCTGTACCCTCTTTATACTTTCTGTTATTTAGTTGAAATAAAGTAAAAATCATATTTTTCTGTCTGCTTCCTGACTTATCCGTGCAATATAAAAATATCCCGAAAATAAAAGTCCTCAGAATGACATGCTAATTTAATATGATTTTTTTGGGAATATTTGAGGATTTATGGTGCAAAAATTACCACGGGGAGAGCTGCCACCTGGCCACGAGGGTTGAGGGTGCGCCCTACCCCCCTAGGCGCGCCCCCTGCCTCGTGGACCCACGATGGCCCTCCACCACTTATTCCAGCACCCATCCTCTTCTTCTTCCTCCCACAAACACGAAAAACCAATTCAAGCACGAGTTCCAACCCTCTTTGCTGTAATTTTCGATCTCCTTGCTCAAAGCACCTCTCGCAAAACTGCTTGGGGAGATTGTTCCTTGGTACGTGACTCCTCCATTGGTCCAATTAGTTTTTGTTCTAGTGCTTTATTCATTACAAATTTGTGCTGCATAGGTGACCATGTTCTTGAGCTTGCATGTCAAATTTATATGGTTCCAAGTAGTTCCAATGCTTGATATAGGTTCTAGGCACCTGTATGAGTAGTTGCTATTAGTTTTATTGAAGTTGGTTCACTTTTGTTTGAAGTTACTAATTTTTTTAGATTAGTTCAGAAAATAATGAAGAGACTTTTGAGGGGCTCATTGAGCCGAAGCTCGAAGGAGAAACAAAATGAAGAAGCACAGAGGCCCAAATATAATTTGCCTCGTACCGCGGAGATCCGGCCATGTGAATGGCCTTCCGATAATTTCTTGAGACAAGCCGGGATTTGTGAGGATTTCTATTCTTTGATTGAAAATGCTGGCCTCACCGACTTCGTCCGCAACCAACGTCATCAGTATCTCTTACTCACCAATACTTTTGTGCAAAACTTCTACTTTTTCCCTAAGGAATCACCTCCTTCAGTTGAGTTTCATTTATATGACGTTGTTAAAAAGATGCCATTGTCTGAATTTTGCGAAGTCTGCAACATACCCCCTGAGGGTACCTTAGAGGAACCACACCATAAAGAGGTGGAAGCGTTTATTAACACTATCTCTATGGGAGAAACCAGGAAGGTTTCTGATGCAAGAATCACTAGCATACATTTTCCTGTATTATGCTATTTTGCCTTATTTACTAGTCGTTGCTTGATTGGTCGCGGGGACTGTGGAAACCTTAGTGTTCCTGATATTATTATTTTGTTCCGTGGTTTATACCGCGATAACACTGTTAGTATGGGCGGAATTATTGCTAGACGGTTAAGTATGAACCGTACTAAGGGTCCCATCTTTGGAGGCATTTATGCCTCACGCCTCGCTGCACATTTTAACATAGCTATTAGGCTTCATGAAAAAGAAGAAAAAATGCTGCCTAGTGCTTATCTAGACTATAAGAGTATGCTAGTGCATGATTTTATTGTTAAAGGCAGGGAAGGAGAGCTCAAATATAAATTATTCTTTCATAAACATCATCCTGAAACTATTACCTTGCCTGCTCCTTCTTTGTTTAATTTTGTAGGACCCTATCTTGTTACGTGGGCTGTCGTCCAAGCCTACCGGAATCCTGCACCAGCCCCAGAACCGGAACCACAAGAGGAGCCTCCACGATTGTCTGTTTATTCTTGGGATCCGGAGATGGCTGTCAGCCAATGGTAGTCAGAGTCTTCTTCATCACAGTATGACCCCAACTATTCTTCATCGCAGTACGACACCAGCTAAACCTACGGGTATCCGCCTGGCTATCCCTGGAAATAAACCAACTTAGGCCAAAAGCCTAAGCTTGGGGGAGTACATATTTCTCACCGACATTACATTCATGTTCACACACACTCATTGCTAGATGTCGGTGCTCATACTCTTTCACTGTAATATCCATGCTAGTTTATTTTCTTTTTCCTGCTTTCTTCTTGTGTGTTTGATAAACCTTAAGAAAAACAAAAAAGTTAGTAGTACTTTACTTTTCTTGCTGTAGTAGTAATTAAAAAGAAAACCCAAAAATATTTCCCGTTCTTCTTTTGCTTGTTGGGAGCTTTCCCGTGTAAATAGTTTTTATTTCTTTTCTTTTCTTTGGGGGTCGATAGGAGAAGACCATGATTAAATTGTTGAAGTGTCTCTTATATGCATGATTGTTGATTTAACCAAGAGCCCATATTGCCTTGTCTTCTCTTGTTTATTGAATGCTCGCAGATTCCAGCTTAGTCCAATGCACGTGCACTCTTATTATTATTCACATCGTTCGGTCGTGCAAGTAAAAGGCAATTATGATGATATATGATGGACCGACTGAGATGAGAAAAGCTGGTATGAACTCGACCTCTTTTGTTTTTGTAAATATGATGAGTTCATCATTCTTGATTCAGCTTATTATGAATAAACATGTTTGCAATGACAATTAGAGATCATAGTTACTTGTGCCATGCTTGATTAGGTATGAGTTATAATGGTTTACCTTGCGTGCCAACATGCTATTGAGATGGTTATGATGTGGTATGATGGGGTGGTATCCTCCTTTGAATGATTTAAGTGCTTTGACTTGGCACATGTTCACGCATGTAGTTGAAATAAATCAACATAGCCTTCATGATATTTATGTTCATGGTGGATTATATCCTACTCATGCTTGCATCCAATGTTTATTAATTTTAATGCATGTACATGGCGGTTGTCGCTCTCTAGTTGGTCGCTTCCCAGTCTTTTGCTAGCCTTCACCTGTACTAAGCGGGAATACTGCTTGTGCATCCAATCCCTTAAACCCCAAAGTTATTCCATATGAGTCCACTATACTTTCCTATATGCGGTATCTACCTGCCGTTCCAAGTAAATTTGTATGTGCCAAACTCTAAACCTTCAAATAAACATTCTGTTTTGTATGCTTGAATAGCTCATGTGTCAACCAAGGCTGCCCTTATCTTCCATGTTAGGCGGGTTATTCTCAAGAGGAGTGGACTCCGCTCCTCACTCACGAGAAAATGGGTGGACACCGGGATGCCCAGTCCCATGCTTTATGCAAACTAAATCAAAATTAATTGCAAACAAAACTCCCCCTGTGACCTGATGTTTGTTGGAGGCACTCGTTGTTTCGAGCAAGCCATGGATTGATGCTTGTTGGTGGAGGGGGAGTATAAACTTTACCATTCTGTTTGGGAACCGCCTATAATGTGTGTAGCATGGAAGATATCGCCATCTCTTAGTTGCTATGTTGACAATGAAAGTATACCGCTCAAAATATTATTTATCTCTATTTCAAAACCGAGCTCTAGCACCTCTACAAATCTCTGCTTCCCTCTGCGAAGGGCCTATCTATTTACTTTTATGTTGAGTCATCACCCTCTTATTAAAGAGCACTAGCTGGAGAGCACAGCTGTCATTTGCATTCATTACTGTTAATTTATATTGGGTATGACTATGACTAGATCTCTTTTACCATGAATTACAATGTCTAGTTAGTCCTTGATCTTTAAAGGTGCTCTGCATTTTTGTTTTGCGGTCTCAGAAAGGGCTAGCGAGATACCATCTTGTTATATCATATTATGATTGTTTTGAGAAAGTGTTGTCATCCGAGATTTATTATTATGGCTCGCTAGTTGATTATGCTATTGATATGAGTAATTATGAGACCTGAAAATTATTGCAAATGTGGTTAGTTATAATCTTTGCTGAAAACTTGAATGCTGGCTTGACATATTTACAACAACAAGAGCAAACAGAGTTTGTAAAAGTTTTTCTTTTTCTCTTTCAATTTGTCAACTGAATTGCTTGAGGACAAGCAAGGGTTTAAGCTTGGGGGAGTTGATACGTCTCTGTCGTATCTACTTTTCCAAACACTTTTGCCCTTGTTTTGGACTCTAACTTGTATGATTTGAATAGAACTAACCCGGACTGAATCTGTTTTCAGCAAAATTGCCATGATGTTGTTTTATGTGCAGAAAACAAAAGTTCTCGGAATGACCTGAAACTCCACGGAATATCTTACAATAAATAATAAAAAATCCTCGCCAAAGATGAAGACCAGGGGGCCCACACCCTATCCACGAGGGTGGGGGCGCCCCCCCTAGGGCGCGCCCCTGCCTCGTGGGCCCCCTAGAGACCTTCCGACGCCAACTCCAACTCTATATATTTGCTTTCGGGGAGAAAAAAATAGAAGAGAAGAAATCATCGCGTTTTACGATACGGAGCTGCCGCCAAGCCCTAAAACCTCTCGGGAGGGCTGATCTGGAGTCCATTCGGGGCTCCGGAGAGGGGGATTCATCGTCGTCGTCGTCATCAACCATCCTCCATCACCAATTTCATGATGCTCACCGCCGTGCGTGAGTAATTCCATCGTAGGCTTGCTGGACGGTGATGGGTTGGATGAGATTTATCATGTAATCGAGTTAGCTTTGTTAGAGTTTGATCCCTAGTATCCACTATGTTCTGAGATTGATGTTGCTATGACTTTGCTACGCTTAATGCTTGTCACTAGGGCCCGAGTGCCATGATTTCAGATCTGAACCTATTATGTTTTCGTGAATATATGTGAGTTCTTGATCCTATCTTGCAAGTCTATAGTCACCTACTATGTGTTATGATCCGGCAACCCCGAAGCGACAATAATCGGGACCACTCCCGGTGATGACCATAGTTTGAGGAGTTCATGTATTCACTATGTGCTAATGCTTTGTTCCGGTTCTCTATTAAAAGGAGGCCTTAATATCCCTTAGTTTCCATTAGGACCCCGCTGCCACGGGAGGGTAGGACAAAACATGTCATGCAAGTTCTTTTCCATAAGCACGTATGACTATATTCGGAATATATGCCTACATTACATTGATGAATTGGAGCTAGTTCTGTGTCACCCTATTTTATGACTGTTACATGATGAACCGCATCCGGCATAATTATCCATCACTGAACCGATGCCTACGAGCTTTCCATATATTGGTTTACGCTTATTTACTTTCCCGTTGCTACTATTACAATCACTAAAAAATACCAAAAATATTACTTTTGCTTTCTTTGCTTTTGTTACCGTTACCACCACTATCATATTACTTTGCTACTAAACACTTTGCTGCAGATACTAAGTTTCCAGGTGTGGTTGAATTGACAACTCAGCTACTAATACTTGAGAATATTCTTTGGCTCCCCTTGTGTCGAATCAATAAATTTGGGTTGAATACTCTACCCTCGAAAGCTATTGCGATCCCCTACACTTGTGGGTTATCAGAGGTAAACACCGAGCCGTCCCGAGTGAGGGAGAAGATTTTGTTTTTCCTAAACCGTTGTGAGGCAGACATGTGGAAGAACTTGGAGTTTTCACCTCCATGAATAGCTCGGGACACTTTGGCACGCCATTTCCAGTAGGACATTTTTTCTAGAATGGTGTTTTTTAGGATAGAAACGATGATCTTATGTGTGAGATGTTCTGGTGGGGAGAGAGAGGCCTAGATTCTTCTACGTGGTCAAGACAAGAGATGGCTAATTTGCAGCGAGATTCGCGGAGGGGGGGCGGGAAGGCACGAGCGGGCCCATTTTTTAAGCGCGGCCCTGGTTTGCTTGAGCAGTGTTGTGAGGGAGGCGGCAGGGTTGGGCGGTGAAGTGGGCCGATGTGAGGCCCAAACCGAGGAGATGATATCTCGGCAGGGCTGCAAATTGGCATAAGCAGATTCAAATTTAAAAAAGTTTGAGCGCGGGATTGTTGTGGTGACGTGGATGATGAGGGGGACGTGGTCAGACGTGAAACGCGTGAGGGATGTGAGTGAGGAGTTGGGGAAGGCATCAGCCCAGGCTAAGTTGAGGAATGCGCGGTCGATGCGTTCTAGGGTGGGTGTGGTTCTGTTGTTAGACCAAGTAAATTGGCGTTCTAGAAGTGGTAACTCGATGAGGGCAAGAGTATCAATTGCTTGGTTGAAAGCATTGGCCTCTGAGCGTCTAAAAGCATCGTTGTTTTTGTCTGAGGGAAACCGTAGGAGGTTGAAATCACCAACGAGTAACCAAGGCGAACCATCTGGTTGGGCGATAGCTAAAAGTTCATCAAAGAATTGTTGCTTGAGAGCGCGCGAGGAGGGGGCGTAAATGTTAGTGATGGCTATGTTACGGTCAGTTGTCGTTGATCGCAGTATTAGAGTTGAAGAGAAGGAGAGGTAAGAGAAGGAGATCACTTGGAACAAGGCGGAGTTAACGGCAGAGATGGTGCCACCCGCAGTGCCTACAGCAGGTAAGGTAAAAACTTGATCAAGCTAACGGGGCATGAATGAGCGTAGTTTTGGGTCCGGTAGTGTGTCAAGTTTGGATTCTTGTAGCAAGGCGATATGTGGATTGATAGAGATTAGTTCAGAGAGGACGTCGGAGCATTTATCTTGGTCACCAAGTCCACATGCATTCCATGAACATATAGATAAGGTTGCATTACTCATGAGAAAGTTGCGTACACCAGGGTTTTAAGTCCAAACTACAACAGTTGCACGGTAGCAAAAGGTACACCGCATCGGTAGAACAGTACAAGGTCGGACGATCACACTCGAGGGACCAAAAGTACAGAGACACTACTATCGAGGGTAAGGCACGGACAACTGGCGGTGACGTCGAGTCGCCCACCATAGAGCAAGGCAGAGCTGGCGTGCTGATCATGGTGAATCTTCAGCACCGGAGGCCTCCTCGTCAGCTTCGAGGATGGCGTCAACCTGGCCATCGTCCACCCCGCAAAGCAGGGCGATGGCATCAAGATCTTCAGCTGAGGCCGGAGGGCCATCGGAGACGTCAAGGCGAGCCTCATGGATGGCACGGTCAATAGTCGTGCCCACGTCTGCAGCAGATAGGCGAGCTGCCTTGGCCTTGACCGCCTTGGCGAGCATAGGCGAGTATCGGGCCTCCTTGCCAGCGAGCCGTGCGCTACGGTGCAGCTTGTCCTTAGAGCAGGACTGATCACGGGCCGTCTTACGGCGTTCCTTGCAAATGGTACACTCATGGCTGTCCAGATCATGGAGAGGCAGCGCTGCATCAGGGATTTCATGGGTCAGGGCAGTTGTGGTAGTATGCAGAGGAAGTGATTGAGCAGGAGACTGGGGGAGTGGGACTTTACCAGCAGTACGGGACGATTCGCTAGGCGAAAAGGTGAAGTTGGGGACGAGTGCCGTGTCACGAGCCTCAGACACGACTGCCATAAAGGCAGAGGTGGCAGAGGGAGTGAGCAGTCGAGCAGGCGGAGCAGCGTCCGTATAGGGTGGAGACGGTGGTGGCGGGGTCACAGCTCCGACCAGCGGTGAAGGCCGGATGACAGGAGGGCTCGAGGAGCCCCCCACGGGTGCATGCACCACGTCCATGGACCGTGGCAAGTCTGCATGCAGGAGCGGAACATGCATGTCCTCAGAGCCGGCATATTCGTCGACGGAGATGACAAGGGGTTGGTGCAGGGAACCAGGTGGAAGAGAGGGAAGGAGAAGAGTAGAAGCATTGGTGCCATGGCCAGATGAGGCCGGTGCCGCAGGAGCGGCACCACTGACAGCCACAGGGCGTGTCCCACCGTACGTGGGGTCGGCGCGCCATCCAGCACGAATGGCAGAGATGACTGGGGTGAGTTGTTCTGTGGAGGCGTGTCGTGGGGAACCACGCTGAGAGAGAGGGGCGGATTCTCTGTCAGTGGAGTCGCCACCGAAAGGATTGGCGCCATCGCCGTGGTGCCAACGTGAGATTTCCACTACTTTAGCTATCCTGATTTCATTGATGGGGGGGAGCTGGATGACAGTGCCGGGCGGGGCTGGCTTGCCGGATTGGAGCAGGACCAAGGCGCAAACGGATGTGTAATCAATGCCATGCAGGCAGAAATCATCAACGGCACATACGTCGCCGAGGAAGGCCAAGGCAAAGCAAATGCCGTCGTTGTGCCAAAGCTCATGCGGGAACTCGGATACCTCAATTTCGGCAAGGTCAGTGTAGATAGCAATGGAGCGGTCGACGTGCTCAACCGGCTCGATGGTGATTGAGTTACCTTCGAAATCTATAAGGCTGTGGCGAACGACATCGTTGCGGGCAGAGGGGGTGTGGAAGGTGAGGCAAGCAACCCCACGCCATGAGCCGCCCATGATGAAGGCGGGGTTGCCGCACGTGAGTTGGATAGCACGGCGGATGAGTGGAGTGGGGTTGGGGTCAGGAGTTCAGAGGTGGGCAAAGGCGAAACGTCGTGGGCAGTGCACTAGGCAGGGTGGCGCAGCAATGAGAGGCATGTCTCCATAGGGAGGCAGCGGCCCGGCGTCGCGGAAAGGGCGAGGCAACTCATCATCAGAGTCGGAGTCAGATCCATAGGATGTGGTTGTGGTGTGCTGGGAGGCAATGAACACGTTGGCGAGGCGATCTCTGAGTTCCTGGGTGTCGAAGGGTGAGGAGTGTGTGTGCATGGGATCGTGGGTGTGGTGGTGGGGTGGGGGGAGGTGCTGAGGAGCGTGGCGGCGTGTTGGGTGGGAGTGGGTTGCCATTGGTGCCAACAAGAACGCCGTGGAGGATGAAGGGGGATGGCACACATACAACAGGGAAAGGCTCGGAGAGGATGACGGGGATCTGCCCGATCATGAGGGTGCATGGATCGGCGTTCGCAGCGGACGATTAGCTACCGGGCTCCATACTGCGAGGGCAGAAGGCTGGGTTAGAGGCAGAGGTAAACGAATCTGGTCGGGGAGGGAAGAAGGGCCAGATCCGGCGGTACCTGCAATCGCGGCTACGTTGGCCGTTCCGCCAGCAGCGGGCGCAGCGGATGGGATCACGGCAGAGCTCCACACAGTGGTCTAGGGCGAGGCAGCGGAAGCAGCAGCGTCTCCTTTTGGTGGAGGGAGGCGAGAGGGAGTGAGGATGAGGAGGGAGGATCCGTCGTGGGGATATATAGGGGGTGGGGTAGCGGTGCACTATGGCTCTAAGGACCGGAGAGTAGCACGTCTCGATATGTGGGCGTCGTGGAGCGTTTGGACCAAGCATGCAGCGTATCCGTCGTCAGGGCGGCGAGATCGTTTGCGTGTGTCAGCGATTGAGGCGACGGGGGGGTGAGGCGTGGTGATGGAGGGCTTAGGTAGGGTTTAGAGGCGATGATTATGTCTAGATGCTGGTCAGGGATAGAGGGGGGTGCGGCAGTGGCGAGGTAGCACAGGCCATCGCATGAGGCCGCGCGATATCGTTTCTTCCCAATGTGAGATTCTCTGCTGGCTCGATCACCGGGGCGGCGTGTGGGGAGACAGGAGGCGGCGCGTTGGCGCCCGGATTAGACACGCGTGGGTCAGGTGGGGTATCCAATTTTGGCACAGACAGAGATACCGATGGGGTGGTATTGGTTCCAATGCGTGCCTCGCCCGCATGCGCGGCATCATGAGGTACGTACGGATCTTTTGTAGGATTTTTTCTCTCGGGGGACACAGCGGCTTCATCATTGTGCATGTTGTGGGACCGTGATGCATGCAGGGCTGACTGGCCGTGTAGCGATGCCGTGGACGCGAGGGTCGGCCATATCGGTGCATGGGGAGGCTGGTGGAGATGGGTGTAAGGCCCGAGAATGGACCCAGGATGTGTGGGCAGCGAGGAGAAGGAGAGGGGAAAATAAGATTGTGGGAATCGGCTGCAGTGGCCAACGGCTAGATCGAGTTGGTCAAAAAGAAAAAGACGAAACCCGTCAAAGTCATGGGACCCCAACTTGAGAATTTCAAATTTGACTGGGCGGGAGGAGATGCCAGATTTAAAAATTAGATCATGAACCTTTATTGCGTGGAACTCTTGTTGAATGGAAAAATAGTGGTTTAGGGCTGATTCCACTAGTAGTTCATTAGGTCTGACAGTGATTGGCATGAAAGTAATCCAAAATGGATATGTATGGTGAGTGTAGTGCACGTGAGGTGGGAGCTGATTAAAGCAACGAACATTTAGCATTCGGTAAAAGAAACTAATATCTGGCCATTTTTGTCTCACCTTGGGCAGATCCAGAGTTGGAGGCGCTGGTGACAGTGATGTAGAGATGACCGACAACGAAGAGGAGGACGCGGAACCAAGCGACGGGGGCATGGCATCAGCATGAAGAAGGCGTCGGGCACCACACATGAGCATATGCCAGGGGAAGCGGATCAGCATGCCCCTCTTGCTGTAGTCACCCATGGAGGCGATCAGTTTGGCTACTGCGGGTGATGCAACGATGAAGGAGAAGCAGGAGTCTCCGTCTTCAGTGACATTGAAATGGAGGTAGGAGTCCCCAAACAAGTGAGCGAGGACAAGGGCCATGGTAGTGGCGGTGAGAGCGAAGGGAAATTGGATTACACGTGCGTACATTCGGCAGCCATGAGGCTGACAGCATGAACGGTCGGTAACGTGGGAACGAAGCTGTGACCAGGCCACAGCTTGGAACTAAAGACCCAAGTCGTCTGCAATTTGGAGCAGCTGGGAAAGCGTCATGCATGTAGTGGTAGAGTGTGGTAAAGGCGGGAAGGAGGGCAGAGCCCTAGTGAAAGAGAAGGAGTAATTGCGGAAGCGGAGAGTGGTTTGAGAAAGGATGATCTCTGCCACGCGCGCAGAAGCGACGTCGAAGCGGAAGACCAGAGGAGAGCATTGCGCGACGAAGAAGTGAGCAGCGGAGCCACCGAGGACAGTCTGGAGCAGCGCAGCAACAACAATGGCGTCGAGGTGACGGCTGGAATAGCCGAAGGCTATGTAGAGCGGTGAGGATAGGTGGAGGGCTGGGGTGGTGATGGCGAGGCGGAGGTAGTAGGAGCAGTCATCTTCAAACTCCAAGCCCATGGCGTAGCCGCAGCCGAGGAAGCAGCGGAGCGCAACCTGCCCGGCCTTGACGTAAGGTAGGTCGAAGAATGGCAAAGGTGGTGGAGCCACAGATGGTATGAGTTCGTCTAGGGGTTTTGTGGAGAGGGTTAGGTCCGGGAGGTTTTTGGTGGCTGGGGCGTTGCCGGCGGCTGGCGGGGTGGCCGGTCAGGAGGGCGGAGCGGGAGCGGGAGCCATTCGGCAAGGTCTTTCCAGTTCATTGGGTAATGGTTATGCGATATGGTTATGCCTAAGGCTAGCAAAAGTGTATCCTGCTTCTCGTTAGGCAGATGGTTAGTATTTTGTTCATTCAGCATTAGTCTATTGCATAGTATTCTGACCCTCACATGGATTACATTTCATTTACTGATGCTTTATGAGGCCCTGTGCGGCTGTGCCCGTTGTGCCCAAGATATAGACTGGCAGGACAGAAATCAGTCGTTCTTCCTTCACCACAGAGTCATCATAATCCCGGAAGATTCATAAGAGGTGATGAGAAGATCATTGAGAACATGTGGGAAGCCACTTGCTTTTTCACAAATGGTTTTGCTTTTCCGTCGTCACCGTTGAACTTTCGCCAAGAAGTTCTCCCCGACTGTTCTTCTTTAAACTGTTTATTTTCCCGAGTTTTGTTGCTCTACCGGAAAACAGAGCTTAATTTCTGTTTCAGGAACAGAGCTTACTAATTAATTTCCACCATGCAAAGGTTGGCTGGAGATTTCTTTATTTCTTTGCATCCACACAAGCTTGTAACTATGTTATCTTCTACATCTGCCAAAGGTGGTGTTGTTTCCTTTAATTTCTCGCGTTGCATTCGTAGAAATGTACAACTATGTGATCTTCGACACGAAATTTGTAAGTATTCAGCAAACCTTATTTGCAGTGTACAAATGCGAACCCACATCTCATCTCGATGTGCCATAACTATGGGATCTTCTACTTAGTGTGTGCAAAAGATTACTATTGGGAGTGGGAGGCGGGTATTCCTCCACTTCTTCTTCCCTTAGGCACACTTGTTCATCTGTGATAAGTTGTTCTTTGTGCTCCCCATTATTTTGCTGCAAGTTAGTTTGACAAATATTTAATTCATGGTCTTTTACGGATTCTTGCAGCCATGCATCAACGGGATTGTTTGCTCTTCTTGTCGTGCATCCATTCCTTCACCCTGTGAGTCCGACAAAACAATTACTTCTCCCAACACGAATGCAATCCGATGTTGTCCATTGATGACTAATGGATTATCGTAGAAATCATTTAAATAGGTTGCAACTTCATATAAATCATATCGAATGGATCATCTTGAATCTTCATACCGAAGATGTGACGTAGGACCTCATCGACAGCCATAAGAAGTACAAATTATAAGTGTGGCAGCCTAGGATTCAATTTATCACTGGTATTGCAACTTGCTAGTATGGGGTGGATATTGCAATTACATTGATATAGTCTATGGGTGATACTGGATATGAAGCACATATAAGGGATGAACTTTTGTTCAGCAATTGTATCCATTATTTTTAACGTTGCTTTGTCGGTAGCCACAACCGGCTTACTCTTGTACCTCCCCTCCTCCATTGCAGGTTTCATATGTTGCTGAGTAGACATCTCAAAAGACATAATAAGCAATTATTTCTTTTTGCATTAAAGGGAAAAGGTAAGATAATTGGCAACGCACAAAAATAAACAATGGGTGAATGGGAAAGTAATGACTAAGAGCAATGCTCCATAGCAATGGCACCACAAAAAGCTTCATGGTCTGGAAGTGCACAATCACTACAAGAAATATGTCAACTTATGACCTTCTGTCAGTCACCCTCGAAGAATTGGTCATAAATCTATGACCATTTCAGACCAATTGGTCAAAAGCTGTTCGGGGGCCTCCAAACCCTAAACCATTGCGACCATTTTGGTCAGAAAGGTCGTAATTTCCTTACACAAAATGGTCATAAAGCAAACAACGCTAGTCCCTGCCTTATTTCTAGTTGTTAACGACCAATATAGATGGTCATAGCCTTGTAAATTGTGGTGGGTTGCTATGACTAGGCGCCACCTCATCAGTTTTGCCTATGTGTCATGTCCATGTGGCAGTTTTTGCCCTAGGTTGTGAAGTAACCTATATTTCTGTCATTTCCAAAATTCCCAAAAAAATCTCATAAATTCTTTGGGTCATATATTCGTCAAATATGTAAAAACCTTCCTTGCCTAGTTCAAAAATAATTCAAAAATATTCATTTTCCTATTCTGTTCAGAGTAACAGTTTGTGAAGGAAGTACCACTTTGGCATGTCCAAATAGTATCCATTTTCTACAGTGCTTTCCTATGCCCAAATAACCATCCTCCACCAAATGCCAGCTTAATCCATTCATTATTTTGAGCCAAGCTTCAACATTCGTATTTATGTCCAGTGTGGTGGTTTGCAAAGCAAGTACCACCTAGGCTCCTCCTTTTGAGCTGAAACTTTGTGAAGACGGTCTTCTTAGTAACTGATCATCCTCAGCCAAAACTCATGCCCATTAGCCATGTACATTTCCCGTACCGCTAATCAAACACTTGGTTGCTAATTCATGTTTGAGCATCGATCGGTCTCCTCGTGAGAATCTTATGTTGTAATTTTATTCCTAGCACCTACCTGGGGAGTGCCCAACCCAGAAGACATGCCTAGGCCTCCCATAACACATGGCGACGCCACAGTCACGCGGTGACCACGCAGCGGGCATGCGAGTTTACGCGCTCTAGAGTTGGGCCCTCGGCCACCGCCCAAACCTCGACGTATCGCCACCAAACCATGTATTTATGATTAAATAGGTACTTATGTAACTAGAAATGATTTTTGGAAAAAATAAATAGCAAACTATGAGGCAGCTACAGTTCAAATTTGCCCCGCTTCCAACTGAATCGGCGGAAATTTGTCTTTTTCACGAGAGGTGGATCAAAAAAATTTACACCCAACCATTTTGTCAATTGTGCATTAAATATGGCCTAGTATTTTATAAAAATGATTTGGTCCAATTTTGCAACAATTATTTGGTAGTTCCTTCACAAAAAAACCTCTTTTCGGGCACTCAAAAATGGAAAATGTATTTTCCGTGCAAATAAAATGAAAACTCTCTTAGGCAACATTGTTTGGAATTCCAAGATGCACCCTTGTGCATAATATGAGATCATTTGAACAAACTATGCCAAGAATGTGGCCATAAGATTGATCATTTGGCTTGAAAGCCATGAATCTTCACGCATGATAGCTCATTTCTGAGAACACTTTTTTAAAATAATTGCCGTATTACAAGTTTGTTATTTTCCCTAGGAACTTGGCCACATATAATGACACAATGCGAAGGTTTCCCAATTTTTTGATTTTTTTTGAATTTTTTATGCCCGTTTCAAAATGCGGTCAAAACGGCGGGAATGACCGTTCCTAGCTAGTGGTTGAATCTTGGAATTTTTTTGGTGTTTCTCTGATTAAATAGATACTTATGTACCTAGAAATGATTTTTGTAAAAAATGAAGAGCAAACTACGAGGCAGCTACAGTTCAAATTTGACCCGCTTCCAACTGAATCAGCGGGAATTTGTCTTTTTCACCAGAGGTGGATCAAATCTTTTGACACCCAACCATTTTGTCAATTGTGCATTAAATATGGTCTAGTATTTTAGAAAAATTATTTGGTCCAATTTTGCAACAATTATTTGGGAGGTCCTTCACAAAAAAACCTGCTTTCGGGCACTCGAAAAATGGAAAATGGTTTTTTCGTCCAAAGAAAATGAAAACTTCCTTAGGCAACATTGTTTGCCATTCAAAAATGCACCCTTGTGCACAATATGAGATCTTTGAACAAACTATGCCATGGATGTGGCCATAAGATTGATCATTTGGCTTGAAAGCCAATGATCTCCACACGTGATAGCTCGTTTCTGAGAACACTTTTTAAAAATAATTTCCGTATTACAAGTTTGTTATTTTTCCTAGGAACTTGGCCACATATAATGACACAATGCGAAGGTTTCTCAATTGTTTGATTTTTTTTGAATTTTTTATGCCCGTTTCGAAATGTGGTCAAAACGGCGGGAATGACCGTTCCTAGCTAGTGGTTGAATCTTGGAATTTTTTTGGTGTTCCTGTGATTAAATAGATACTTCTTTACCTAGAAATGATTTTTGGAAAAAATAAAGAGCAAACTATGAGGTAGCTACAGTTCAAATTTGACCCGCTTCCAGCTGAATCGGCGGGAATTTGTCTTTTTCACCAGAGGTGGATCAAAGCTTTTGACACCCAACCATTTTATCAATTATGCATTAAATATGACCTAGTATTTTAAAAAATGATTTTGTGCCATTTTGCAACAACTGTATGGTAGTTCCTTCACAAAAAAACACATTTTGGTCACTCAGAAAATGGAAAATGGTTCTTTTGAGCAAAGAAAATGAAAACCTCCCAAATCAACATTGTTTGTCATCCCTAAATACACACATGTACAAAATATTGGTTTATTTGAACTAACTATAAGAGGTTAAATGTTTGCCTGAATAAGAAGGTACAAACCATAAGAGAAAAAACAAAAAAGCTTAATTCTGATTGGTGGAACCAGCTATGGCATGGATCAATGACATGGCAAACATCTGTCCATCCATCCGTCCATCCACCCCTCCGCTCTCTCTCTCACACAGCAAACCCCCCTCTCTCTCTCGCACAGCTAACCCTAGCAATCTACCTCTCCCCTCCCCTCCCCTCGCGCAGCCGCCACCCACCTCTACCACGCCTTCTTCCCACCCACATCGCCGCCGCTGCCGCCGACCTACGCCCTCCCCCCACACCACCGTCGTGAAACCCCATCCTCACCTTCTCTCCCCGGTCGAGCAGCAGCAGGTTAGGCGGATGTGACGCCCTCGATTCAATCGTACACTAATCATACACGCACATGTGTACGATCAAGATCAAGGACTCCCGGGAAGATATCACAACACAACTCTAGACACAAATTAAAATAATACAAGCTTTATATTACAAGCCAGGGGCCTCGAGGGCTCGAATACATAAGCTCGAATACACAAGAGTCAGCGGAAGCAACAATATCTGAGTACATACATAAGTTAGACAAGGGTGCCTTAAGAAGGGTAGCACAAAAGCAACATCGATCGAAAAGGCAAGGCCTCCTGCTTGGGAGCCTCCTAACTACTCCTGGTCGTCGGCGGTCTTCACATAGTAGTAGGCATCGGCGGTGGCATCTGGCTCCTGGGCTCCGACATCTGGTTGCATCAACCGAAAAGAAGAAGAAAGGGGGAAAAGGGAAGCAAAGCAACCATGAGTACTCATCCAAAGTACTCGCAAGCAAGGATCTACACTACAAATGCATCATTATCAAAGGAAGGCTGCATATGTGGACTGGGCTGCAGAAATGCCAGAATAGAGGGAAAGCCTAGTCCTATCGAAGACTAGCATCTTCTGGAAACCACCATCTTGCAGTAACAGGAGGGAGTAGAGTAGCATAAAGTAAAGTAGTAGTGGTGTTATCAACCTCGGCCAGAGATCCTTTCTCGACTCCCTGCGGGAAAGAAATCCCAGAGCCATACTATCCAGTTATCATCACAATCCATTACTCATTACCATCCAGTCTCATCACAAGTATCTAGTTCTTGTTGTATCGATCGGGATACAACTCCAAGTGTCCGTTACCATAGGACAGGCTATCGATAGATGTTTTCTTCCCTGCAGGGGTGCACCAACTTACCCACCACGCTCGATTAACTCCAGCCGGACACACTTTCCTGGGTCATGCCCGGCCTCGGCCAAACAATACGCCGCAACCCGACCTAGGCATAGTAGAGAGGCCAGCACGCCGGACTAAACCTATGCCCCCAGGGGTCATGGGCCATCTCCCCGGGAACTCCTGCACATTGCGAGGGCGGCCGGTGAGCAGACCTAGCTACCTCTTTCAACAAGGCAGGCGCTTACGCAGTCCAACCCGGCGCGCGCCGCTCAGTCGCTGACGTCTATTAAGCTTCGGCTGATGCATACGACGCAGAACGCCCATACTATGCCCACGCGATGGTTAGTGCTATCAGGCCAGAGGCCCCTCGGATCAAATATCCAAATCGTAGTGGATTAGGAACGCGCAGTAACAAGCAGAGACTCATGAAAGAGGTGACCCCATTGCCCCGTCTCGAGGACTTGCGGCAAGGGCTAGGAATGCCCGGCCACGCCTTGTAATTATCTGGCGGGCACCTTCCAGGTCCGCCCGACTCCATATCACTCGCAATTAAGCTCGCGCGGGTACCCCTCAGGGTCGACCCGTCTTTCCAAGTAACATTGGTAAAGTACAAGTATCCGTGTGTCCAAACATAAAGGGGAAAACCCGAGGAATCACCCCCGAGGGGAAAACCCGAGTAATCATCAAGGTGAACGTAAGAGAAATCGCCCCCGAGGTTCACACTTGAGGGGTTGCACGACAGAGTCGTATCGAAAGTGGTTAAGGAGGAAATCACCCTCGATGACCACGACCGAATGACTACTCTACAGGGTTAACATCAGAAGTGCTGAAGAGGTTCACCCTCGGTACTCGATAGTAACCTAGTAGTGTCAAGCAACTAAGGGGAAGTGATGTGCGGTGTCGGGGCCTGGTCTTCGATCAGGTAGATCGAGTCGTCGATGATGAAGCAGGGGCAACAAGGACAAGTGGGGGTCACTGATGGATCACTAACCAACCTATACTAAGCAGTTTAGGATAAGCATATAAGGTACGACAACAGATACAAAAGCAGGCTATGCATCAGAATAGGAGCAAACAATAACAGTAGCAAAATCTAATGCAAGCATGAGAGAATGGAATGGGCAATATCGGGATGATCAAAGGGGGGGCTTGCCTGCTTGCTCTGGCAAGAAGGGATCATCGTCGACGTAGTCGATCACCGGGGCATCATCGGCCTCGGGGTCTACCGGAGAGAAGAGGGGGAAGAAACAGTAAATACATGCAATCATAAGCATAACAAGACAATAAGCAACGCTAGGGGTGTTCTAACGCAGCGCTAGGCGATACTGACGAATGAGGGTAACATCCGGGAAAGTTTTCCCGGTTCCGAACGTCTATCAGACAGATGAGCCGGAGGGGGAAAGTTCAACGTTTGCTATGCTAGGGATGTGTGATAGACGAACGGAGGGCGTAAGCAGATTCGTCTCGTCGTTCTGAGCAACTTTCATGTACAAAGTTTTCCGATCCGGGTTACAGATTATTTTCTATTATTTTTCGAATATCTAAAAGATATATTTTTTAATTTTCTAAAATTTATTTAATTCGAAAATAAAAGTAATACATTTTATACATAGACTGAGCCAGCCACAGTCAATGACATGTGGGGCCAGTCAAAGCCAGTCAACATTGACTTGGTCAAAGTTGACCAGTCAATAGGGCCCATCTGTCAGTGTCACATGTGTTTTTAACACATTGTTTTAAAACAGTCTGCAAAAAGATGTGGGGCCCTACTGTCATTGTCACATCAAGCTAATTACAGGTTAATTAGCTAATTTAGCTACATTAATTAATTTAAAAAAATTAATTGACCATTATCATTTTCTTTTCGTTTTTTTAAGAAAAAATGGGGGGCCTGCGGTCATTGGCCTAGGCCAACAGAGGAGGGCTGGGCACGCCCAAGCGCACTAGGCGCTGGCAGCCACAGCCGGTGGCGCGCGCAAGGAGCACGGCGCCGACGACGGCGAACTGCGGCGAGGCCAGGGGGCGAGCTGGGTCAGGCGGTCGGAGGTGAGGCATACGGCGCGGCTGCGGCAACCGTAGTGACACGGCGGCAGCGGAGACGCATGAGACAGCGGGCGAGGCCGGTGAGGTCGTGTGCGGGAGGAGCGGCGCGTGGTGGCTGTGGTGTGGAGCACAGTCGGCAGGGATGGCCACGCGCGGGCGGTGACGGGGGTGTGCACGATCGGGAGTGGCTGTGCGCGAGGGAGGGCACGACGACCAGGCGTGTGGTGACCGCAGCGAGGCGCGACCAGTGACGGGGAGAGCTACGGTGAGCGGGCGCGCAGTGAGGAAGAGGAGGCCAAGGGCCTCACCAGCGTTGGAGGGTAGGGGAGGCGTCGACGCTTGGTGAGGTCGGGGACGACGGCGAAGTCGGGGAGGCGGCGCCAGTGGTTAGTCGGGTGACGGCGGGCGGCGACGGCGCGGCATCGGGGCTCAGGGCGCCGCGGGGTTGAGCCCCCGTTCCACATCGGGGGTGGAGGGGCCGGGGCGGCACGCGGACGGGAGGAGAAGGAGGGATGGGCGCCGGCGAGGTGGCGACGGAGCGGTCGGGCGGAGACGGGTTCGATCCCCCCCGATCCAACCGGGGGGCAGAGGAGGAGCTGGTCGTGGGGGGGGGAAGTGGGGCGAGTGGGGAGGGAACCGGCTAGGGTTCGGCTCGGGGTGGGTAAGGAGAGCAAGGGGGTGGCTGGGCTGGCTTGGTCTGCTGGGCCGGCTGGGCCTGCCCAGGCAGAGAGGGGTGGGGTCCCTTCTCCTTTTTAAAGTTTTCTGGTTTTATTTTAAACCAGTAGCAACTAACTTTTAAATAAAATGAGACTTGGCCGTATAACCACAATGCAAATTTTTGACACAGGCATAAATGATTTGGTGAGCATCTAACATAGCTTTGATTTTTTTGTAACTTAAAAGCATTAAAAATTACTTTAGCCACTGTTTTATTTATTTTAGGGCAGTAAACCAATTTATAAAAAAGTTGGTTCACTATGAAAAATATCCAGGAATTATCTGCAACACCTAGAACATTTTAGTTTTGACATTTGAATTTTTTTAAAGATTGACTCGAATTTAATTTGAATTTGAACGAGGTGTGAAACAATGCGAGTTACTAACAGTAATCATGGTGACGCGGCAACATTAGTGGATGGTTACTGTAGCTTGACAGTGGGGGTGTTACAAATCTCCTCCACTACAAGAAATCTCGTCCCGAGATTTAAGTGGGGAAGTAAAGAGTGATTTTGGGAGAACTAACCCTTATAGGGTTAATTATCTGGTGAACAATGGGAATGAGGCGGAAGTATCTCTCGAGTTGAAACTTAATAAAACATCGAGAGCAAAGTATGAAGGCACCATGAGAAGTTTTAACGGGAAGGCAACCATTCGATGCCTAATCAAAAGGTGAAAGGGGTTCAGAGCAACAACAACAAAATTTCTTGCGTCTGATACTAGAATAGATCACTAGGAAGGTGGCTCATGAATTACATACGAAGGCAAGTGAAAAAGGATACTTCGGAATCCAGGATGTACAGGAGTCAGGTTTCGATCCTGTGGAACTGTGGGTTATGGGCCCACCATGTGGTTGAAAAGTAGGAAGGACGCCGACATATTGCACGGTCATGGTAGCAAGGCATGTCAGAGGATAGTCTGTCAGTTATGTTGGCAACAATGTTGGTACCAAGGGCGAGGGACGAAGAGAACCATTTTCCTTCTCGTTAATTTGAGGCGGACCAATAGGCAAAGTTCTCGTCCATCGGTGATACCGAAATGTCAGCAACATTAGTAACAGGGTCTCACTGACAAGGTTTTACATGGGGTGTTTTATAAGTAGGGATTTATTTCTGCTTATATCATATAGATCAGAAGAAAGGTTAACAAAACAATGGAAAGGGAAAATGTGATTATCAGATTAAACACAAGTATTTGGAGTATATCCTTCACAAGAACAAGCAGAGCGGGATATACATGAAAGGGCAGCAAGTAGATAACCACTTTGGTAAAGGGGGCGAGGAAATTCATGACGTTACCCATACAACGGTGTTTGGATAGGTGATCAAGAAACATTTAGCATTGCGCCTCCAATGTTCTTAATGATGTTCAGAGTACCACAACCATGCTTCGGGATAGCATTGACATGGTCATTAGGTAAAGATCGGACCTGGGGAACACAAAGGATCCAACAGGAATTTCTAGGACATCTCATGCAAAAAAAAATTTGGAAAAAGATGAGGATGTGGCCGATGGGTTCAGCTGCAATCCTTCGACATGTCAAAAGGATGTAATTCCAAAATTATATGAACAAGTTTGTGTTGGGGGGGAAGGCAAAAATGTTATCGATGATAACACAAATCATCAAGGGGCAAGGATGGTATTTCTCATCATGAATTTAATTAATATCCTGGAAGAGCTCAGAATGTTGATGATGATCACGACACATTTGTCGAGAGATTTCATGAAGATGTAATCGATCGAGGCTGACATCAAGTCAAAGGAATGATGAAGCGAAAAGTTATTGGAACCACGGGTACAACACAAACCCGAAATCAAGCTTGTTGTTCAAGGCGAAAAGATATGATGAGGAAGATCGATGTAAGCTTAGCCCATCGTCGGAAATTGTGCTCGGGAAAGAAGGAGCAGGTAGCACATTTAAAATTTAGCACGATAGGGATATAGCTGATCAGGCTAGGAATGACTGGAGGGATTATTAAACTCGTAAGCAACGAAAATTACTTAAGAGTTATCGAATCGAAGTGCGGAATTGATTCACTTACTGGTGTTCTCGAGTGACCAACCACTCAGAACCGGGGGATATTGGAATTGGTGATCAATAATAGTTCGATGAAGAACCCATAAGAAGTTATGTAGCTCCTGCGATATTCCCGAGATATCATGGGGTAACACTCGAGGGTAAATCAGAATAGAGGTTGGGCAGGCATATTGGTTTGCAGAAGACAAGTGCTTTAGCTTTTCCGCGAAATGGGATCAAAGAACAATCATGGTCAGGACCATGGTTGCGAGGGACCAAATCCCAGAAATAAGATGAACTTATACCAAGGAGGTAATTAATTTTAAGAGAAGCTTCCATGATAGGATATACATCGTGTCCATGGGCATGAACATAAAGTTCAAGGTCGACTCCCGCTTCTTCAATGCATAACCTTTCATTCACTCCTCGTTTTTGAAGAATTTGTAGTGCGAAAGATTTATCTCGTGAAGCACCAGAAGAGTATGACTCACATATCTTTCGAGTTGACACGGATTAGGGAAGACATAGGTTCAACCCGTAGGGGTATCTTAGGAACATATACCACTAACTTCAGGATTAAATTATACCAGCTCGAAAGCAGAGCATGGTTGACGAAAGCAGATGACAGAATTTACCAAAGACATTATGTGTCAGGGGAAGAGCACACGAGATTTTGAATATGAAGGTCGTTCCTGGATAATAATCCAACAAAGGATTCAACGGTCCTCAATGGATCTGATGTGAGTAGCAGTACTCAATCAGAAGAAGGAAAGAATGCAAAGAGGCATCAGATTATAGAAACAGCTGAATAATTCGGTGTTCAAGTTGAAGGGAATTAGGTGGACAATCAATTACAACATGATTGGCCGAGATCCAACTCAGGTCCAGAATGACGTATGAGCAGGAAGGTCAAATTTTAGGGTTCGACTGATTATTGCGAGCAATCGCAACATAAAGAATCAATAGGCTCAGGATGACAAGGAAAAAGGATGTTAATGAATATTGCTAGACATATGGATTTAACCATAATGCAGGCAGACAAGACTTTCGGGAGCACTAGGCTACAGAGGATCTTTGGGAGATCGAATTGCATTTGAAGAATTTTGTGAGACATAAGATCAACTGGGGATGAACGAATCCCCGATAACTGTGCGAAATTTTTCGTAGGGTTATTCAGGAGGAAAAGAGCTGCAAGGCAGTCGGAAAAAGGATTCTCGAAAGTCAGAGAATACTTTCGGGTATCTTGTAATAACAAGAGCAATTGGAAATGAAGTTATGAACAGCAAGTGTATGTAGCTATCCATGGGTAATTATCGGTGGTAGGGAAATGCAACGGCGAAGGACACAAGGGTCTCGAGAAAAACATCGGAGAGTATCTTCGGAATCTTCTGGTGGACCAAGCGATCATCTGGAATGAAGGGCTCTCCGGGAGGAAATGGTTACGAGAACCTAATGATAGAGTTAATAAAACCTTTAACCCGAATAGACGAGATATCAGAGACCCAGAGTATAGACGAGGAATAAAAAAATCCTAATACCACCCAATGGTGACGTGGGCCCGTAAACCACACAGCCAAGTTAGTAAAACAGTTTTGGACGACTAGACTCAACTTCGGCCAAGGAGTTGGAAAGGGGGCTACCTACAGGCAGTCGGCACTGATACCAACTTGTGACGCCCTCGATTCAATCGTACACTAATCATACACGCACATGTGTACGATCAAGATCAAGGACTCACGGGAAGATATCACAACACAACTCTAGACACAAATTAAAATAATACAGGCTTTATATTACAAGCCAGGGGCCTCGAGGGCTCGAATACATAAGCTCGAATACACAAGAGTCAGCGGAAGCAACAATATCTGAGTACAGACATAAGTTAGACAAGGGTGCCTTAAGAAGGGTAGCACAAAAGCAACATCGATCGAAAAGGCAAGGCCTCCTGCTTGGGAGCCTCCTAACTACTCCTGGTCGTCGGCGGTCTTCACATAGTAGTAGGCATCGGCGGTGGCATCTGGCTCCTGGGCTCCGACATCTGGTTGCATCAACCGAAAAGAAGAAGAAAGGGGGAAAAGGGAAGCAAAGCAACCATGAGTACTCATCCAAAGTACTCGCAAGCAAGGATCTACACTACAAATGCATCATTATCAAAGGAAGGCTGCATATGTGGACTGGGCTGCAGAAATGCCAGAATAGAGGGAAAGCCTAGTCCTATCGAAGACTAGCATCTTCTGGAAACCACCATCTTGCAGTAACAGGAGGGAGTAGAGTAGCATAAAGTAAAGTAGTAGTGGTGTTATCAACCTCGGCCAGAGATCCTTTCTCGACTCCCTGCGGGAAAGAAATCCCAGAGCCATACTATCCAGTTATCATCACAATCCATTACTCATTACCATCCAGTCTCATCACAAGTATCTAGTTCTTGTTGTATCGATCGGGATACAACTCCAAGTGTCCGTTACCATAGGACAGGCTACCGATAGATGTTTTCTTCCCTGCAGGGGTGCACCAACTTACCCACCACGCTCGATTAACTCCAGCCGGACACACTTTCCTGGGTCATGCCCGGCCTCGGCCAAACAATACGCCGCAACCCGACCTAGGCATAATAGAGAGGCCAGCACGCCGGACTAAACCTATGCCCCCAGGGGTCATGGGCCATCTCCCCGGGAACTCCTGCACATTGCGAGGGCGGCCGGTGAGCAGACCTAGCTACCTCTTTCAACAAGGCAGGCGCTTACGCAGTCCAACCCGGCGCGCGTCGCTCAGTCGCTGACGTCTATTAAGCTTCGGCTGATGCATACGACGCAGAACGCCCATACTATGGCCACGCGATGGTTAGTGCTATCAGGCCAGAGGCCCCTTGGATCAAATATCCAAATCGTAGTGGATTAGGAACGCGCAGTAACAAGCAGAGACTCATGAAAGAGGTGACCCCGTTGCCCCGTCTCGAGGACTTGCGGCAAGGGCTAGGAATGCCCGGCCACGCCTTGTAA
Organism: Aegilops umbellulata; assembly: GCA_032464435.1. Lineage (NCBI taxonomy): Eukaryota > Viridiplantae > Streptophyta > Magnoliopsida > Poales > Poaceae > Aegilops > Aegilops umbellulata. Next base: position 516,692,934 of record CP136056.1, read on the forward strand.
TTATCTGGCGGGCACCTTCCAGGTCCGCCCGACTCCATATCACTCGCAATTAAGCTCGCGCGGGTACCCCTCAGGGTCGACCCGTCTTTCCAAGTAACATTGGTAAAGTACAAGTATCCGTGTGTCCAAACATAAAGGGGAAAACCCGAGGAATCACCCCCGATGAATTCCACTAGATGTAATCATCAAGGTGAACGTAAGAGAAATCGCCCCCGAGGTTCACACTTGAGGGGTTGCACGACAGAGTCGTATCGAAAGTGGTTAAGGAGGAAATCACCCTCGATGACCACGACCGAATGACTACTCTACAGGGTTAACATCAGAAGTGCTGAAGAGGTTCACCCTCGGTACTCGATAGTAACCTAGTAGTGTCAAGCAACTAAGGGGAAGTGATGTGCGGTGTCGGGGCCTGGTCTTCGATCAGGTAGATCGAGTCGTCGATGATGAAGCAGGGGCAACAAGGACAAGTGGGGGTCACTGATGGATCACTAACCAACCTATACTAAGCAGTTTAGGATAAGCATATAAGGTACGACAGCAGATACAAAAGCAGGCTATGCATCAGAATAGGAGCAAACAATAACAGTAGCAAAATCTAATGCAAGCATGAGAGAATGGAATGGGCGATATCGGGATGATCAAAGGGGGGGGGGGCTTGCCTGGTTGCTCTGGCAAGAAGGGATCATCGTCGACGTAGTCGATCACCGGGGCATCATCGGCCTCGGGGTCTACCGGAGAGAATAGGGGGAAGAAACAGTAAATACACGCAATCATAAGCATAACAAGACAATAAGCAACTCTAGGGGTGTTCTAACGCAGCGCTAGGCGATACTGACGAACGAGGGTAACATCCGGGAAAGTTTTCCCGGTTCCGGACGTCTATCAGACAGATGAACCGGAGGGGAAAAGTTCAACGTTTGCTATGCTAGGGATGTGTGATAGACGAACGGAGGGCGTAAGCAGATTCGTCTCGTCGTTCTGAGCAACTTTCATGTACAAAGTTTTCTGATCCGGGTTACAGATTATTTTCTATTATTTTTCGAAGATCTAAAAGATTTTTTTTTAATTTTTTGAAATTTATTTAATTCGAAAATAAAAGTAATACATTTTATACACAGACTGTGCCAGCCATAGTCAATGACATGTGGGGCCAGTCAAAGCCAGTCAGCATTGACCTTGTCAAAGTTGACCAGTCAACAGGGTCAATAGGGCCCATCTGTCAGTGTCACATGTGTTTTTAACACATTGTTTTAAAACAGTCTAAAAAAAGATGTGGGGCCCTACTGTCATTGTCACATCAAGCTAATTATAGGTTAATTAGCTAATTAAGCTACATTAATTAATTTAAAAAAATTAATTGACCATTATCATTTTCTTTTCGTTTTTTAAGAAAAAATGGGGGGGGGGGCTGCGGTCATTGGCCTAGGCCAACAGAGGAGGGCTGGGCACGCCCTAGCGCACTAGGCGCTGGCGGCCACAGCCGGTGGCGCGCGCGAGGAGTAGGGCGCCGACGACGGCGAACTGCGGCGAGGCCAGGGGGCGAGCTGGGTCAGGCGGTCGGAGGTGAGGCATACGGCGCGGCTGCGGCAACCGTAGTGACACGGCGGCAGCGGAGACGCATGAGACAGCGGGCGAGGCCGGTGAGGACGTGTGCGGGAGGAGCGGTGCGTGGTGGCTGTGGTGTGGAGCGCAGTCGGCAGGGATGGCCACGCGCGGGCGGTGACGGGGGTGTGCACGACCGGGAGTGACTGTGCGCGAGGGAGGGCACGACGACCAGGCGTGTGGTGACCGCAGCGAGGCACGACCAGCGACGGGGAGAGCTACGGTGAGCGGGCGCGCAGTGAGGAAGAGGAGGCCAAGGGCCTCACCAGCGTTGGAGGGTAGGGGAGGCGTCGACGCTTGGTGAGGTCGGGGACGACGGCGAAGTCGGGGAGGCGGTGCCAGCGGTTAGTCGGGTGACGGCGGGCGGCGACGGCGCGGCATCGGGGCTCAGGGCGCCGCGGGGTTGAGCCCCCGTTCCACATCGGGGGTGGAGGGGCCGGGACGGCACGCGGACGGGAGGAGAAGGAGGGATGGGCGCCGGCGAGGTGGCGACGGAGCGGTCGGGCGGAGACGGGTTCGATCCCCCCCCCCCCCGATCCAATCGGGGGGCAGAGGAGGAGCGGGTCGTGGGGGGGAATTGGGGCGAGTGGGGAGGGAACCGGCTAGGGTTCGGCTCGGGGTGGGTAAGGAGAGCAAGGGGGGTGGCTGGGCTGGCTTGGTCTGCTGGGTCGGCTGGGCCTGCCCAGGCAGAGAGGGGTGGGGGTCCCTTCTCCTTTTTAAAGTTTTCTGGTTTTATTTTAAACCAGTAGCAACTGACTTTTAAATAAAATGAGACTTGGCCGTATAACCACAATGCAAATTTTTGACACAGGCAGAAATGATTTGGTGAGCATCTAACATAGCTTTGATTTTTTTGTAACTTAAAAGCATTAAAAAAATTACTTTAGCCACTGTTTTATTTATTTTAGGGCAGTAAACCAATTTATAAAAAAGTTGGTTCACTATGAAAAATATCCAGGAATTATCTGCAACACCTAGAACATTTTAGTTTTGACATTTGAAATTTTTTAAAGATTGACTCGAATTTAATTTGAATTTGAACGAGGTGTGAAACAATGCGAGTTACTAACAGTAATCGTGGTGACGCGGCAACATTAGTGGATGGTTACTGTAGCTTGACACTGGGGGTGTTACAGCGGAGGCGGCAGCCAGATCCGCCACGTTGCTTCCGGATCCGCGCCCTCCCCATCCTCGATTCATCTCCAATCCCGTCGCCGACACCCACACCCACCCCCACCGGCGACCTCCCTTACCCCATCACCGCAGGACCCGTCCTCGCCTCCCACCACTGCCCCTCTTCCTCGTATTCTCCGGGCACCGACGCCGCCCCTGCCTCTCAGGAGGATAGAGGAAGGCCCCCGCCGCCGCCACGCTCCTCCATCTCCGAGGCCATGGAAGGGGCGGGAGGGCCCGTGGCCGCGGATCTACTGGGAGCAGCCGTTCCCCTACGAGAAGAAGGTGAGGAGGACGCTCCCCCATAGCTGATGTATCTTGCTTCGCTTCTCGATTCGGTGGCAGTAACTGCTCCAGAGCTTCACGCAGATGCGACAGTGGCTAGGGACAGCTGCCGGTCTCCGGACCGCTCTCCTAGGAGTTCCTTTGGTTTGCGAGCTCGAAACCACGCGTAGTTCGTACTTGGTGGTGGTAGCTTTGCTTAGGGTGGTTGGATTGCTGCTGATTGGGCGCAGCAACAGTGCGCGTTCATGCTACTAGTTTTTCCTTACCCCAATTGCAGTGGTTGAAATTGGGGAAAACCTGGGTTGCTGTTCAATGTCGGCAGGGAGGACCAACTGCACTGCGCATTCGTGCTAACCACCCCAAACCCCACAATTTTAGTGGCTGAGCCGGGGAACCAGACAGGGGTTTGTGTCCAGGGTTCTGCTTTTAGATCCCGAGTGCCAATGTAGTTTATGATAGTGTGGTTGCAGTTTGCTGCTTATGTATTCCATCTGTTTATTTCGGAATGTCGAATGTTCCCCAGGCAGTGGGTGCTAAGTTGCTTCTAATGGCAGACCGCAATCCATGTGTTATATTTAGCATATTGAAATTCAGCGTCGCCTTCTCACGTTAAATTGTTGTACCTTTTTGGCACCAGTATATGTAGTCCCCGTTGGTAACTAGAAAAATCATGTAGTACATGAGTGGGAATTGCTACTCCGTGTTTGTACATATCATATTTGCATACTAGTCATGTTCCCAGGGTTTTAATCGCTTCTGACAGAGAAATGCACCTTTGATCTGTGATGACATCCTTTAGCATGCCTGGCTGTTAGTTCTAGCAATGTCAGAACTCAGAAGCAATACGCTGAAGGATACATTTTATGTCTCTGTTAGATGGCGTGTCCTAGATGCTCTTGTCACTAATTTTAATACTACTACTGGTACTAGTACTTGTAGTCGATGGATGGAACTGCATGTTCCTCTGCGTTGTCGATCCAATTTCCCGGCCGCGAGTGTTGCTTCTTGTATTTTTCTGCCAAGTCCTCTAGACGCACAGAAGCTACTTGTAGTCGCTGGACAGTAGACTCTGTTGTATTTAGGAATTAGTTGTGATTACTAGTTAGATTCAATGTTTCTCGCCATCGAATAGAACTATGAACCACTTTGATATCTTATCTTAAAATGTTTTATTTGTGCCTCCTAATTGATTACTAGTGTTTCCTGGTTAGCACTGATGTTCCAAACCTAGGTGTACTCATGTGCTTCTCATGGATATGTCTTTCAGGTGTACATCAAGAACCAGAAGACAAGGGCGTACTCCAAGCGTTTCCAAGTCCAGCTGATCCTGTCCGGCGTGTCTAGTAGTAATAGACGACGACAGGTTCTCTTCTTATCAACTCTGTTACTTCTGCATAGTCTTCTTGTAGCATAAAGCAGCTCCTCTAATATCGCATCTGGACAGTGTGCTGCTTATTAAGCGATCTAAAGCGTCTTATCTTCGTTCACAGAGGAACGACACCCACTACCGCTGCCTCTGGGGCAAGATCACCCGCCCGCACGGCAACTCCGGCGTCGTCCGCGCCCAGTTCAAGTCCAACCTCCCCGCCGAGTCCATGGTCAGTGCCTGCCCGCCCTTAGTTTTCTTGATGGTGCTTTTTTGCTGAGGTTGTTTGTTGCTTTGCGTTGTGTGCAGGGGCGCAAGGTCAGAGTGTTCATGTACCCGAGCAGCATCTAAAGTTAGCATCTGCTGCACTATCGCTGATGATGTTTGTTTAAGGCTGTTGCTTTGCTTTGTGTGATTTTACTCTAGCATGTGTGTTGCATTTTGTCCTGCGCCTTGAGAATGACTAGGATTTATGTTATAGAATTCCAAGTGTAGTCGCAATATATAGCATGCCTAGTTTCTGTTGGCCTCTACATATGTTGCATTTTGCTTGCCCTTACTGTGATGTTTTTCCTATCGCTTCTATGTTGTAGTCTAGTTTCTGTTGTGGCTGTGAAACCAAACTAGGGTGGCCTGATTGATGAGGTCCTGTATGTGGCCTTGGTCTTAGTTCATATCATATTTGTTCCTACATGTATGATGCATGCTTGGTTAATGCTCACGGACTAGCTAGCTAAGGTGGTTGTTTTGCTACTGAATGAATGTTGTTTCAGTTTGTACCTCATCTAGCTAAGTTTTAGTTCTCTAAACTTGACGACTATGCAGTTTCAGTTTACTCGGTCCAGTGATCCTGTTTTTGGATTTCTCCGGCTGTTCTCTAAACTGAATTTGGTTCAGTTAAAAAACTGCACTACCTGACTGTTTAGGGCAGCGAGCTTCTAACTGAAAAACGAGTTTGTTATGCTCATAATTTCAAGTTGGCCTCTACATATGAGTTGTAAAGCATGTTCTAAGGTTTCCGTAGAGTACTTATTTTGCTTAGTTTGGATGTACGGTTTGAGAGCAACCGTCTATTTAGTTTGCTGTCCAGAAATATATGCACGGCTTCACTTGATTATACTCCTAACTTTTATGATTTATAACCCACAGATTTTGGGCTTCATTCGTCAAAAGTTGGTGTACAAGGAACTCCGGGAGAAGAATCCCAAAGAAAACCCGCACCCACCGCAAAAGGAGAAGGTGAACAACGCGATGATCTACGACCAGGCCACCTACGACAAGCTGCTCACCGAGGTGCCCAAGTACAAGCAGATCACGCCCTCCGTCCTCTCCGGTCGACTCAGGGTAACGCACTCCCTCTGGATTTGTTATTCTTACTTGCTTCCTTCCTTCCTATGTGAAGTGACATCTGGGGATGGTAGGATATGTGTGTGATGCATCATGGCTCCTGGTCAAGTACTTTACTGTGATGCTCTGTTTTGGGGTCAGTCTGTACAAGTGTAAGAACACACCCATGCGCTAGTGTTATGAATTGATTGGATGCTGGATTCGGCTGCTGCATCAGTTTTTTGTGCAGATTTTTCTTGGTGTGCCATGTTATAGATAGGGTGCAGTGGATTTGATATGGCCATCTGGTCATCATTTATGTCGTGTGTCAAAGATATTCAACATAGCCATTGATTTGTAGTGTTTCATATAGTTAAATGTGGTTTGATGCTACTGCTTTACACTTAATTAACCTATCCCTGCATCTTACTATCAACAATATGTGCCTGACATGCCTTGTTCATTAGAACTACTGATTGATGTGAGCACCGTGCATTTTCAAGTATGCACAATGTATATTAGTGTGTCATATGTTTGTTTGATTTTTATGGTGCTGCAGATCAATGGGTCGTTGGCTCGCAGGGCCATCAAGGACCTGATGGAGAGGGGACTCATCAGGATGGTGTCAATCCACTCCAGCCAGCAGATCCTCACCAGGGCGACAAACACTGCCACCAGTCATGTTAATATTCCACTGTATTTTATAGTTGAATACCTGTTTGTACTGCCCAAATAGAGAAGACGTGTTTGGCTATTGAATACCTAATTATAAAGTACTTTGTTTGGCTGTTGTTTGAAATTTTATGTGTTATTGGCTCTGTTTGAATCAAGTTATCGGTTGCTGCCCAAATAGAGAAGACGTGGGTCCTTTAAAATGAAAAAAAACTGACAAGTGGGACCTAATTAGATGACCTGACTAGTGGGACCTAGTCCAAAATGGATTGTAAAAAGGCTGAGGCCCAAATAAGAAATCGAGGTAAAAAGGCCAAAGGCCTAGAAAATAAAAGGCTGAATTGTTGGGCCTGGCCCATGTAGCTGACCAAAATGAACAGGGGAAAAAACATAAATGGGCTGAATTAATGGGCTCGGCCCATGTAAAACACCTAATCGGACCGGGCTGAATCTTGTGCCACATCAGCTTGCCACGCTGGATGCCTACGTGGCCTGGGGAGGTTGCTAGTGACCAAAACGCCACAGTAGGAATATTTTGGTCGTAAACGTCCATGACCTTCTCACAAAGAAGGTCGCTATAGTCAATTTACGACGGCTAGCTTTTGACCTTATGTTTTTGGTCACAAAAAGGTCGCAAATGGAAATTTGTGACCTTTCAGTGACCAATAGTGGTGGTCACAAGTTGACATATTTCTTGTAGTGAATTTTGCAGTAAGTAAGGTCTATCGATCGCACAGGGAGCGAAAAAGGAAGGCACTACAATCCCCTCAGTTGTGTCATCACTTACGCAACTACACTCACACCCTAACCGGAGTTTTGAAATAGTTAACTAAAGTCGGTTGCTAGGGGAAACGAATAAAAGATGGAATTAACATAAGTACTAGAACGAATGAAAGATAAATACTAAACTAATCGGAGGAATAAACAAAGAAGTAATGTGTTGTTTTGGATGAGCACGTTGGCTTCTATATATGGTCTCGTTCGTCTTCGGTACCAATTGGTGTTAAGCTTTTCGACTATTAGCCCATACCACTAAGTTTGTACCTTGCAATATATGATATATCGCAGTCGATCGATGGGGGCGGTTCCTCACATAACATTGTCTCTCAAGCAATGCCATATTGAGACAACTAAATTGTCCTACTTTCTGTTCCATACCAACGACGCTAATGAAAAGACATTGAGCTCGCAAAAAAATACTGAGGCAATAAGTTCTATGGACAACCGTCATACCTAGAATAATCGTGTTCCCCTCAAGATATCAATGCATGTCACTCAAAGGTCTCTCAGCACAAATATATATCAACTTGATATGTTGGCTAGGGAGTTGGACATCTCCGACTACACCAATGGATTAGAAGTCTCCAATCACTAAATTACCACGAAGGTAAGTAATCAACACGAAGAAGACACACGCGAATAGACAACCCATATCAAGTATCTGGTTACTAGCCGACCGACCCATAGGCAATAATTACTAAAATAACATCACATTTAGGGGGAGGGGGACTTAAGAGTTGTTACAACCCATCATGGAGATGGGAGAGTAAGAAAAAGTGGTGGTCGTGGCCACCATGTTGGTGATGGTGCCGCGGCAGAGGCGGCGGCCCATGGCCTCCCCCAGGCGAGGGCGGCTCCTTTGGTGGCTTCCTTCCCGGCCTTTCTTCAAGGTTGGAACGATGGAGATGGGGCTTAGCACAACCCCCCAAATGCGTCTTGATGTGGACCACGGCTGGAGGTGGAGAGATGGATTGTGAATGGTTTAATATGAGAATGATGGCGGCGGCTAGGGATGGAAGTGTATATAAAAGAGCTCTCCCAAAGCCCACACATCCATTCCAAATTGATCATTCTTTCACGCTTCACTGGTTTTTCCTTACACTTATTATAGTATAGTAATGCCCCTTCCCACAAATCTGAAGTAACAACATAACATTTATATGAAAACACCATAGAAAACACTTAGTGCTTAGAGGCATTGCATTCAATCATCACTCAATACATTAGTGCTTCGATACAAACACTACATAGGATCCCTCGCAAAAAAGTACTACATAGGATAATATATACAGAGTATCTTGTATTGTTTATATATAAATACCATGATAATCTTCCACCATATATATGTTTGAATTAATCAAACATCCATTGGATGCACATATACTAAGTCTAATGTCCCTTTGACCGAATAGCCGAGGGTCTATCCATCATCGTGCTTGTATAGGAAATCTGTCACCCATGCGAGATTGGCCACTCTTGACAAGACTGCCAATGGGTGAACCGTCGGCTGGATGAAGCTCTCACAGATGTACATCCATGCTTGCTCACTACTTCATTAAGATTTTCATTTGCCTCTTCTACCATACTCTTTTCTTGATCGTATGTGATATTCGCCAATATCTTGGTCATCTGACTAAGAAGCATCACGTTGGCTTTGAAGCAGCTGTGTGAGGGTGTTGTTGATAGAGGGAGCTCTGGCCAGGAGAGGCTAGAGCGAGTGATAGCAACGGAAAGGTACGATCAAGAAGGAAACAAGGCTTAAGAGGACCCTAATGCACCAATACTTTAGGGAATTTGTTCGGTGTCTCGGAGTTGTCATATTCCTATTAATGTTTGGTGTCTTGGGGTCAGATGAGCTTTTGGGGAGCATGCACCGGTTTTCATTCATGCCGGTTTGCACGGTGGATACCATATGCTGCGAAGCTTGTTCCCGCTTTAATGGCAGAAAAAAATTATAAGACAATATATCTTATTTATAGTGCAAAACTACTAATCACATTTGCAAGACAAATGATTTACCTCGTGGGACACAATGTCATTCATCACACGGGCGATGATGGAGACGGCCCATTGTATAGAATCACTTGACGTGATGTCTCCCATTAATAGGAATGCAATGTTTGACATTTGCATACATATAGTGCTTGGCACTGAAATTTTTAGGTGCGCTTCAAGGTTCGCTGGAACATACTTCTAATCCCGACATTTCACCTCAGCATGGTAGCAGTTTGCCGCATCAATAAACTACAAAAATCCACACAAAATTGTAATCTCAGTTATTTACATACAATACATCTAAGAAATCTATCTTTAGTAGCCTTTTATGATCTTTCCCACGCCACTCGATACCACAACTCTAACATTCTTTTCTTATGTTTAATCATAAATTGAACTTAATGCACATCATTTTTTAACAAAATAATTGAGACATGACCTACTTATATTTGTTACAAGCCTGCAACACGTATACTGACAATGACCACACAAAACTTAACACAAAAATTCAACTTTTTGACTAACATGCATGACTTGATGAGGTGACATGGTTTGTATTGATAGGTTAACACAAAAACGTGTAACTTATGGGTATATGCATGACTTATGATCTCATAATTTCATTCCATACTTGTAAGAATCAAAATCATTTATGGCATCCAGCAAAAAGGCAGCAAAATAATCTCATGAGAATCACCCACATCTGATCACAACAAAAAGAAAATGGAAAACTGCAACATTCAGAAGTCTCCATGGAAACATTAATCCCTCTATCCGGCTTCAAAAGTGACATCAATACATGGTGGTCGGCAACATCTCTGACAAGGCTAGGTGGTGCTTTCGCTCCTCCTACGCGTTGCTACAACCATGTAAGGGGTTGTGGATGACGGACCAAGTGGTCCAAGAGCTCAGCACTAGTAGAAAATGGGCCATTTCTCCTGGTTCAAGAGGGCCTTTAGTCCCGGTTCTTATACGAACCAGGACTAAAGGCCCTCCACGTGGCCGCTGGCTAGAGCTCCACCTTTAATCCCAGTTGGTAACACCAACCGGGACTAAAGGTAATTTTATGATTTTTTTTAATTTTTTTCCCGATTTTCAAATTTCTGAATTATTTTACAATTTAATCTCTAATCACCCATCCCTCATCACTCCTCAATTTAACCTCTAATCTCTAATCACCCCTTGTCATACCAAATCATCTAACTTCCCGGCCGGTCACCCATCCTCTCACTACTACAGCCTGAGCACGCTTAACTTTCGGGTTCTATTCCCACTCGTTTTCAAGTCTGCATTTGTTGTTTTCCTCACAATAGTAAGATGTCAATCCTATTAACCCTCAGGAGTTTAGCTTGAGCATGAAGTCACACATTTCACTGTTTGAGTTTGAAAGTATTATTCTAAAAAACAATAATTATTTAGTAACACTAATATTTCTTGAATAAGTAGTTTGACCACAGTTTGACCAAAATTCAGAAAAACTGAAATAATTATTTACTAACACTAATATTCTTTAATAATTATTTAGTAACACTAATACTTCTTGAATAAGTAGTTTGACCATAGTTTGACCAGATTTAAGTAAAATTCAAAAAAGACGAAATTTGAGCATAACTTATTTTCATTTTAGAATTTTAGGATTCTAAAAAGTTGCAAAATCGGATGCGGATTTTTGTGCTGAACATTTTGATATATTATACGTTTTTTTACCGACGTCATATGCAAAAGTTATAGCTATTTTACTTTTTCATAACACTTTTTGCAAAACATGTTCAAATTTAAGTTTTTTATTTTCCTAACTAGTAGATGTAGTAATATAACTACATCTCGTAGGATTTTATTTTTTGAAGTTTTTATCATTTTCTTTTGTTTTTCTCAAAACTGAAATTGCGATACACAGTGGGGTAGAGTTTGAGAAATGGGCCCTTTAGTCTCGGTTTGAGACACGATCCGGGAGTAAAGGGCATCACACCATTTAGTTCCGGTTCTTATCTCAAACCGGGACTAAAGGTCTAATCTTTAGTCCCGGTTTGAGCCACGAACCAGGACTAAAGGGTGCAATGCCCTTTAGTCCCGGTTCGTCTCTCAAACCGGGACTAAAGGCCCCATTTGAACTGGGACTAATGCCTTTAGCCGCTCGAACCGGGACTAATGCTCACATTAGTCCCGGTTCGTAATGCAACTGGGACTAATGTGTATATTGAGCTGTGACCAAACCCCTGTTTTCTACTAGTGCAGCGACATTCGGCCCAACCTCCATAGTTGTTCGGATCTGGCTGGCCCCAGCCCCCAAGCACCACTGGGTGAGGGACTTGTTGGGACTATGGAAAGTGAGAGTGCTGAGAGGTTAGGAACCAGAGAACAGCTGGCCAGTGGGTCTATGGAGGCTGCATGCCATTTCTGAATATGGGTGTACTAGAATTGAAGAAGAGAATGTGGGAATGAGGAGGAAAGGGATTGCTTTTTTATTATTTTCTTTTAGGAAGTGGTTTGGATTGAGTAGTGCTGGAGCTATGCATCCTAAGTGGAGGTGAAGATCTAGCATGTGCAATCCATGCCTTATCGGTATTATTTCCCCATCAATAACGACCAACATGACTAATAGTTTGTACTTGCTGGAAACATACTATTCTTGTGATGAGTTTTTTTATTGACAGCTAGATTTTAATTGTGGAAGATATTTAGTAATTTTGTCTCACATAAATTTTTAATCAAGTTTATTAGATATATGATATGTAATTACCAGTTTTTTCACCAATTCAGCATGTTTGTTTTTCTGAAGTTTCAGATCCTCTTCAGTCTGATTTATGGAAGCAATTGTACCCTTGTAGAAAGGCCTCATGTATGCTAGGGCTTGCTCAACTGCATGCTCGTCCCACCTATTGTTTTCAACCCAATTACAGTACATATATGCTTACATATGGCGTGATTAAAATAAGTTACTAGTGTTCTAATAAAAATGGAATGAAAAGTATCACGATAGAAGTCAACATGTTTATTGCTGTAGTGAACATGTTGCCTTCTTCTATGGTGCTACAATTGTCATAGAAGTCGTCAAAAACTGAGCGAAGCGTAAACAATTTTGTTAGCACGATTCTTGGGTATGAATAATGAGGCTCAAAGAGAACTCCCATCATCCAAAAGTGCATCTCAACCATTCGATTGCGCGCCCAAGTTAGATGAATTTGGATGTCAAATCCGTTCCACCGTCTGTAAAAGAACATGTGAATATGGCTCCAACTAATAGTAGTTAATTCATAATATCTAAAGGTGTTAAAAGTACTGGAGATCCTTACATGGTAAGATCTTTCAGCTCATCGCAGTACTAACCTTGCACGAGGTTGTAGTCGAGCTTTGCAAACTCAAGTATGGTCTCATTTCTTGTAGAATTTTTTTGTAGGCCATGATGTAGCGCTTTGTTTCAACTCTGTTAGTGCCCGTTAAAAGTGGAGTTTCCAGGCGATGTCTAATTTTGTCTGCAATTGTCGGGTCCAAATGGTTAACAATAGATTTTAGGATCTTCTTTGTGGAACTCATGGCAACGTCAAGTATTTTTACTCCACGGGTTCTGAGGTATGCAGCATTGTAGAGGCCCAACAAGGATGTAGCATCAGTGCTTCCAATATTTCCATTCTTGTCAATAAACTTAGAAAAGACATCTGCATATATAATTAGATCCAGATATTCAGGCAACTAAATAAATAATTGATTTTTTGCCAACAATATATTTTCCATTGCACGAATTTAAATTTGTAATAGCATAACTCATATCTGCAAGTTCAATTTTATCACTATAAGAAATATGTCAACTTATGACCTTCTCTTAGTTACCCCAGCTGAATTGGTCGTAAATTCACGGCCATTTCGCTTGGAAGGGCTCAAACCCTGAAATTGCTTACACCAAATGGTCACAAAGCAGACAAGAGGCGCCAATGACCTTATTTCCACCTGATTACGACCAATATAAATGGTCATGAGGTTGTGAACGTGGATGCATTGGTACTTATTGCTATGACAAGGCACCACCTCATCAGTTTTGCCTATGTGTCATGTCCATGTGTTAGTTTTTGCCCTAGGTTGTGAAGCAACCTATATTTCTGTCATTCCAAAAATTCCCAAAAAAATAGGGCATTCTTTACTATCAAAATCATTGCCTCATGACAATATTCAACTCCATTTGACAGGTAAATTTTGCTCGGCAAATTTCCAAAGTTTTTGTTCAGCTCGAACTGTTGTGAAGGAAGTACTGGCTAGGCATATCCTAATGAGCTGAATTTTTGCCACATCTTCTATATTCCCAAATCATAGCTCTCCACAAAATTTGAGCCCCATCTAACAATACATGTGAGTGTGGCTTCAACATTCATATTTCTGTCCAGTGTGGTACGTTGCAAAGCAAGTGACACCTAGGCTCCACCATTTGAGCTGCAAATTTTCCAAGATAGTGTCCTTAGTAGATGATCATCCTCGGCCAAAACTCAGGCCCATTGGCCATGTGCATTTCGCGTACCACTAATCAAACACTTGGGTGCTAATTCATGTTTGAGCACGGTTCAGTCTCCTCGTGAGATTCTTCTATTGCCTTCTTCTTCCTGACACCTATCAGGGGAGTGCCCAGCCCACTAGACATGCCTAGGCCGCCCGGAAGGCGTGGCAACACCACGGTGACGCGGTGAGCACGCAGCGGGCATGCGAGTCTACGCACTTTGGATGGGGCCCTGGGCCACCATCCAAACCTCAACGTATCGCCACCAAACCATGTATTTTTGATTAAATACATACTTTTCTACCTCGATGATTTTTTGAAAAAATAAAGAGCAAACTATGAGACAGCTGCAGTTCAAATTTGTCCCGCTTCCTACTAAATCAGCAGAAATTTGTCTTTTTCACCAGAGGTGGATAAAAACTTTTGGCACCCAACCATTTTGTCAATTGTGCATTAAACATGGCCTAGTATTTTATAAAATTGATTTGGTCCAATTTTGCAACAAATATATGGTGGATCCTTCACAAAAAAACTCATTTTGGGCACTCGAAAAATGGAAAATTGATTTTTCGTCCAAAGAAAATGAAAACTCCCTTAGGCAACATTGTTTGCCATTCCAATATGCACCTTTGTGCACAATATGAGATCATTTGAACAAACTATGCCATGAACGTGGCCATAAGATTGATCATTTGGCTTGAAAGCCATGAATCTTCACAGATGATAGCTCATTTCTGAGAACACTTTTTTAAAATAATTGCTGTATTACAAGTTTGTTATTTTTCCTAGGAACTTGGCCACATATAATGACACAATGCGAAGATTTCTCAAATTTTTGATTTTTTTGGAATTTTTTATGCCCGTTTCAAAATGCGGTCAAAACGGCGGGAATGACCGTTCCTAGCTATTGGTTGAATCTTGAATTTTTTTTGAGTTTCTCTGGTTAAATAGATACTTATGTACCTAGAAATGATTGTTGGAAAAAATAAATAGCAAACTATGAGGCAGCGGCAGTTCAAATTTGACCGCTTCCAACTAAATCGACGGAAATTTGTTTTTTTTCATGAGAGGTGGATCAAAACTTTTTACACCCAACCATTTTGTCAATTGTGCATTAATATGTCCTAGAATTTTAGAAAAATGATTTGGTCCAATTTTGCCACAATTATTTGGGAGGTCCTTCACAAAAAACCTCCTTTGGGCACTCGAAAAATGGAAAATGGTTTTTTCGTCCAAAGAAAATGAAAACTTCCTTAGGCAACATTGTTTTCGATTCGAATATGCACCCTTGTGCAAAATATGACATCATTTGAACAAACTATGCCATGAATGTGGCCATAAAATTGATCATTTGGCTTGAAAGCCATTGATCTCCACACGTGATAGCTCGTTTCTGAGAACACTTTTTTAAAAAAATTGCCGTATTACAAGTTTGTTATTTTTCCTGGGAACTTGGCCACATACAATGACACAATGCGAAGGTTTTCCAATTTTTTGATTTTTTTGAATTTTTTATGTCCGTTTTAAAATGCGGTCAAAACGGCGAGCTGGATCGTTCCTAGCTAGTGGTTGAATCTTGGAAAACTTTTTATGTTTCTCTGATTAAATAGATACTTATGTACCTAGAAATGATTTTTGGAAAAAATAAATAGCAAATTATGAGGCAGCCGTAGTTCAAATTTGACCCGCTTCCAACTAAATCGGCGGAAATTTGTCTTTTTCACCAGAGGTGGATCAAAACTTTTTACACCCAACCATTTGTTCAATTGTGCATTAAATATGACCTATTATTTTATAAAAATGATTTGGTCCAATTTTGCAACAATTATTTGGGAGGTCCTTCACAAAAAAAAACCTCCTTTTGGGCACTCGAAAAATGGAAAATGGGTTTTTCGTCCAAAGAAAATGAAAACTTCCTTAGGCAACATTGTTTGCCATTCCAATATCATCCTTGTGCATAATATGAGATCATTTGAACAAACTATGTCATGAATGTGGCCATAAGATTGATCATTTGGCTTGAAAGACATTGATCTCCACACGTGATAGCTCGTTTGTGAGAACACTTTTTTAAAATAATTTCCATATTACAAGTTTGTTATTTTTTCGGGGAACTTGGCCACACATAATGACACAATGCGTAGGTTTCCCAATTTTTTGATTTTTTTGATTTTTTATGCCCGTTGCAAAATGCGGTCAAAACGGCGGGAATGACTGTTCCTAGCTAGTGGTTGAATCTTGAAATTTTTTGGTGTTTCTCTGATTAAATAGATACTTATGTACCTAGAAATGATTTTTGGAAAAAATAAAGAGCAAACTATGAGGCAGCTGCAATTCAAATTTGACCAGCTTCCTACTGAATCAGCGGGAATTTGTCTTTTTCACCAGTGGTGGGGCAAGGTTTTTGATACCAAACCATTTGGTCAATTGTGAATTAAATATGGCCTAGTATTTTATAAAATTGATTTAGTCCAATTTTGCTACAAATATATGGTAGGTACTTCATAAAAAAAACTCATTTCAAGTACTCGGAAAATGATTCTCGTAAAAAGAACTCATTTATGAGAACACTTTTTTTAAGATATTGGTATTATTCAAATTTTTTTATTTTTACTGAAAAAGTAGGTCACACTTGTTGACACAACGCGAAGGTTTTTCATTTCTATTTATTTTTATAAATTTTCTAGGCCGTCAAATAGCATACATGATTTAGCATCTTATTTTCAATCCATTATGACCAATTTCAATGGTCTTAACCCTATTAAAGAAGGTACTACGTTCTGATTGATCCAAAATCATATCACGCGGATCATGGATTAAGGTCCGTCGGATGCGCCCGGATCAAACGGCAGCCCACGCCCCCTCGTCGCTCTCACCCCCTATCGATTCCCGAATCACCCCGTGTCCCTCTCATCCTCGTCCACCCACGAAACCCTAGCTCCCTTTTCCCCATCGCCGCCGCCGCTCCCTTTTGCCCATCGCCGCCGCGACCACCTCTCCCCCTCTCCCAGTTGCTGCTGCTACTGGACAAGCCCACGTCCGGGCTGGACTCCACGTCGGCCAGCAAGCCCATCACCACCAATCCACCATCCACTAGCCGCCGCCCCCAACCCCATCTCCCGCGGCACCAGATCTCGTGCTCACCGGCATCCCGTGGCGCCAGATCGCTGGGGAGGCCTCCTCCGTCGGCTTGCTAATAGCGCAGGGCCTCCGCGCCATCGACGTCGTCAGCGAGCACGTCCTCGTCTCTTCCCGCGGGGCCCCAGCATGCTGCCGGCGCTGAACATGGCGGGGGACGTGGTGTTCCTCAAATCGCCCGAGGACCCGCGCAAGGCCGTCATCAAGCGCGTGGTCGGGATGGAGGGCGACGAGGAACACAATCATAATTCTGCCGCGTTCCTTCTCCCGCCCGCCGCCTCCGCCAACCTCCTGGTAATTTCTCTTCTCTCCCCTCTCCAATCCCGCCTCCATCAGCGATTGCGATTCTCGACGGTCTCACAGATACAGTTGCTTCCGCTCCGTCGGAATTTTCAGGGCTGATCTCGGCGCCTTGAACCAAGATGCATCTCCAGTACTACATCAACGAGAAGGGCGTCAAGGTGTACACAACCAAGGTCGGATAAAATCTTTTCCCTCGTGCTTACTCGGTGATGATTTGTACTGTATTTGTGACTCCGTGCTGATGCTTTTCTCGCTCCTTGTACTGCAGAAGGAATCCCCTCTCGGTGTGCCGACGCAGTCTGCCCACCCAGGTATACCAACTTCCTTTCCCTGATTACGTGCCTTTGTTAGAGTTGGAACATAGTATGCCAGCGTCTTGTTTTGTAAAAGAGGCACACATGTCTGATAAGCGTCCATGTCCCTGTTTGTTATGTCCGGTTGCAGCACTAGTCTGCTTGTTCTCACATCGGAAGCGTAGGCATGATCTGTACACATTCTTTTGGAGAAACTTTAGGCCTTTTTGTGTTTGTCTTGGTCTTTTAGGAGAACGAAGATCTTGCTTTCCAAGAGACATTTGTTTCCATTGTACAATAAGTTATCCAAGGGATACACATCAATAAAATGCTGAATTCATGCTGGGAACATTGCTACAGCACCTAATCAAATTTTCAGCTTGCTTGACCTGCTTTGTATTATTGTTTTATGTGCTGGAACAAGGAACATATGGTTAGAGAGCATTGCAAGGTACTACTTGCATCTATCTATGCCATGCTTCCACCCATCTCATCTCCCTGATTTGCAAATGAATTTTTTCTACTGATTTCACTGGCAGAGGGAGCCCCTCCGGATCTTCTATGAATCGCTCTCCAAGCAGATCCCATCAAGCGACATGGCTGAATTCTGGTATGTCACCTCTGCTCTGCTCTGCTCCACCAATTACTCACCTACTGTACTTACTTACTAGTGCTTGCTTGCTTGTCCACAAGTGTAGTGTAGGCTGCAATCCCCATACACTTACTAGTGCTAGTATGAGACTGATTGATTCATCCATGAGATTGGTTCTGAATGTCAGTCAAATCATAGCTTAGCTACTACTCTACTCAGAAGCTGCAAGCTTGCAAGCCAATAGTGTAGGAATACTAGTACTAGTTAGTATTCACAAGCAACTTCCCTCTGAATTACTCATCCCTGATTTACACACACGCACACACACGCTTCACCAAAATGCACGTATCCTGTTCTCTCCAAACTTTACTTTGAACTGAACACCAACTACTACTATACTAGTTTTGGATCAAAATCATCCAGACCTGACGGGCGGGGTTACAGAGTCAGCAACTAGTACTTTACTACAGCAATATGTTATACCACTACACCATTGCAATGCAATGTACTCCGTATGTGTGTGTATGTAATACTACTTAGTACAAGTGGTTAGAGAGCATTGCAAGTGTCTTGTTCTTGGATTCTTTGATTTTATCCTGGTGTGCACAACGCTGGTATTTCTGGATAAGCTGAAACTAGTTTCTCCACCATACGCTATCTAGCTGTTGGGTGCTAATTATAGTTACTTTATATGAAGAAACACTTACCTTGCAGCCATCTAATATGCAATTCTAATAATATGTGATGCCTGCTTTTTTTAGTTGTATATGCCATTCGTGCATGAATTCCTTTTCTTATGTACCAACTCCCTAATCAACGTTTTGTGTTTTCAGTTTGCTATGTTATGAGAACCTGGTGTGCTATATGGGGAAGCAAAGCAGCAGCCCAGAACCCGACCTGTGATTCCAGATGAAGGCACCACGACGCACCATGATGCTCCCTTGGAAGGTCAGCTCCTGGACCGCAACTTTCTCTCAATTTGTGCTCTGCTTGATATCAGTTCCTTGTATTGCTGATGCATTAACGCAAGTTGCAATGTGCAGGGCTTCCGAGTCTGCAACCCGCCGTCCGGATGGAGCAAGGAGGGGGCATCGTCCATACCGCGGAGTTGGTTGAGCCTTGAGTGCGACCTGGAGAAGCAGTGCATCATTTGGGGTCATCTCTTGCTTGTGCCGTGGTAAGAACAGAGCGCCACTCTTTGTTGTGCATGTATCGAAATGGCAGAAATGTCGAATACATGTTCGCTCTCAGCTGGGATACTTTTGAGGGAAGATACTTGGTTGTACTTAGTTATGTGATTTATTTATGTTCGTGCTGTTTGTTAAGAGATTATCTTTATGTCGTTGCTACTCCGTTGTGTATCTCTCTTTTCTTGTGTGCTGCATCATTGTAGATATGCTTGATGGAGTGAATGCTTTCAGTTCTGGTTGTTACAAACCTTTACTATGTACCATGCTTAGTGTTTATTGTACTGAGGCATTGGCCATCGGAATTTGGGCGTGTATGTATAATTTTAGTTCTTGATGTGTCCAATGCAAACATCACTATCAGTTGTTAAATTGATTCTAAAATATCTCATTAACTTCATTTCATACTGTGATTTTTTGATTTGGTACCAATTTATTGTTGGCTTGCATGTGCTCTGTACCTTGCTGTGGTTTTAAGTAGCAAGTACCACTAGTAGAAAAAACCCCATTCGTCCTGGTTGGTAAGGGCCTTTTGTCCCGGTTTCTGAACCGGGACTAAAGGGTCGTTACTAATGCCCTAGCCCTTTAGTCCTGGTTCAGTCCAGAACCGGGACAGATGGGCCTCCACGTGGCCGGTGCGCCGAGCCCAGGTAGGAGGGCCTTTGGTTCTGGTTGGTGGCACCAACCGGGGCTGGGTTTTTTTAAGGGGGTTGGGGGTTTTGGGGGGTTAATTTAGGTGTTTCATATATTGTGTTAGCTAGCTAATTAATAAAGAGAAGTGTCCTCTCTTTTGTTCGTGCTTGGTCGACGCTACGTATTATATACGTATAGAGAGGACTAGACACGCTAGCTAGCTAGTAAGTAAATGAAGGAAATAGAAGATCGTCATGAACATATATGCATACAGAGAGAAGTGATATCGACCATCTCTCCTTCTTCGAGGGATTGGTCGAACAACAAGTTCTCGTATATCTGTCCGACACTACCGGCTACATATATACAATAATTATCTCTTACAAGTTAGAGCATTACTAGTAGAACCCTCAAACCCTTAAATCTTTAAAGCAGTTTTAAGGGTTGAGAAGTGCCACTTTTTGACACTTTTAAGGGTTCAAAAACAGGGGCAAATACTAGAACCCTCAAACCCAACCCTTAAACTGCTTTAAGGATTGGATTTGAGGGTTCTAGTCTTTGCCTCGATCCTAACCTTTAAATCTATCATTTGACATCTCACAATTTATGACAACAAGAACACAATCAATTTCCAAACAAACTATCAAATGACAATCATTGATGCATGGTTTAATAGTTTACATCACAAAATCATCATCTTCCTCCTCTCATCGGCACCAGTATATGCAAATATGCAATGGAGTAATGCAACCCAATAAGGTTTATTATCGCACTGCGATTTCTTGAAAGCAAGAAAAACTGGACATTGACGAAGCCTATATCCTTCATCAATGCCAAATCAGACATAGCTTTCAAATAACATTCAGCTTCAAGCGACCCGTTATGTGTGCTACTCTCCACAAATTCAACCACTCTAGAGATAGCCAGAGCAGTTCTTCCATGGTTGTTGATGTAGAGAGCTTTCCATCCCTATAGTATAAGTTACACCAAAAAGCAAAGGTTAATCTGTTATGCTTTGGGCAGCAAGGAGCAGGTGAGTGTGACGAGAAATACAATCTGGAATGGATTAAATAGTTCTTCAAGTTCATTTTATACAACAGACAAGTGAAGACCTCACAAATAACATAGGTACCATTCTGGTCCTACACCTAAAAGAGCAAAGACACATTTTAGTAAGAAATTCATGAATTGTCCTAGTATGATATCGCGACAAAATAATTCCTAGTTGACGCATGACAGTGAAATTAGCCGCACATCAGTTTCTGCACAGAATCTAACATGACACACCGACTTTAGTAGCATAGTAAACAACACTGCAGGGTGTGAAAGCCCTGAATAAGTATTAAACTGAACTTGAAGAAGCAAAAAATAAGTGAAAACAGTACCAACTACCAAGTGCCCAAAGCTACATCACATTTGTTACTTATATGAACTATTATAGTCGTTCAATCGAGTATGCAGGCCACATGAGCTGTGAACCCAAGAGAAAAATAAGTTGGGGGAAATGGACACGAGAGCTGTATTCTGCTCTCTGCAGTCTGTACCCACCTGCGCACGGGAAGCCCCTGCCCCTCCGGCTGCCATGGCGGCTGGCCAGCGGCGGCGGAAGAGGCCCTCCCACACGAAGTTGGCGTCGCAGGCGCGGCGCCAGGACCGGGAGCACCCGCCGAGGGCGCACACGTCGGCCTCCTACTCACGGCTCGAGCCAGTCAACGAGCGAGCCACATACATACTTGAGCGAGCTACGCATACGGAGAGAAAGATGAGAGAGAGGCTGAAAGTGCAACTATCCCTAGGTGGTTTTGGTAATTCATAAAAACATATAGCTCATTGAGCTAATGCTATTCCAAGACAATTATTTCAGGAAAGCTCAATGATTGGCATGGCATGGATGGTGAAAGTGGAACCCTCAAACTGCTAAGGACAAAGGATTGGCTCAAGCTCAAAAGCTCAAGACTCTTCATTTTACATTTTAGTGATCCAAGATCACATTGAGTCCATAGGAAAAGCCAATGCTATCAAGGAGGGATGAGGTGTTGCTTAATGAGCCTTTTGCTTCATGTGCTTAATGATATGCTCCAAAATCCTCAACTACTTTCCCATATCCACATATGACCTAAATCCTAAGCCAAACTCAGTCCTACCGATTCTTTCTATCCGGCGCCACCGAGTTTCACATGTCATAAGCCACTGCCAAACCCTAGCAAATCGGTTGTACCGATAGGGATCTCGGTCTCACCGAGATGGGATTGCAATTTCTCTGTTTCCTTTTCGTAACTTTTCGGTCTCATCGAAAGAGCGGATCGGTCCCACCGAGATTGCAATGCAAACTCTCTGTTTCCCTTTTGTAACTTTTCGGTCTCACCGAAAGAGCAAATCGGTCCCACCGAGTTTGCCTGACCAACTCTCTGGTTAGCTTATTACCAAATCGGTCTCACCGAGTTTGTGTAATCGGTCTCACCGAGATTACGTTATGCCCTAACCCTAACCGTATCGGTCCTACCGAGTTGCATGTCAGTCCCACCGAAAATCTCTAACGGTCACTAGGTTTACTACTTCGGTCCGACCGAGTTTGTTGATTCGGTCCCACCGAGATTGGTAAATTGTGTGTAACGGTTGGATTTTGTGTGGAGGCTATATATACCCCTCCACCTCCTCTTCACTCGTGGAGAGAGCCATCAGAACACATCTACACTTCCAACTCATATGTTCTGAGAGAGAACCACCTACTCATGTGTTGAGACCAAGATATTCCATTCCTACCATATGAATCTTGATCTCTAGCCTTCACCAAGTTGCTTTTCACTCAAATCTTCTTTCTACCAAATCGAAATCCTGTGTGAGAGAGTTGAGTGTTGGGGAGACTATCATTTGAAGCACAAGAGCAAGGAGTTCATCATCAACACACCATTTGTTACTTCTTGGAGAGTGGTGTCTCCTAGATTGGCTAGGTGTCACTTGGGAGCCTCCGACAAGATTGTGGAGTTGAACCAAGGAGTTTGTAAGGGCAAGGAGATCGCCTACTTCGTGAAGATCTATCGCTAGTGAGGCAAGTCCTTCATGGGCGATGGCCATGGTGGGATAGACAAGGTTGCTTCTTCGTGGACCCTTCGTGGGTGGAGCCCTCCGTGGACTCGCGCAACCGTTACCCTTCGTGGGTTGAAGTCTCCATCAACGTGGATGTAGGATAGCACCACCTATCCGAACCACGGGAAAAACATCCGTGTCTCCAATAGCGTTTGAATTCTCCAAACCCTTCTCTTTACATTCTTGCAAGTTGCATGCTTTACTTTCCGCTGCCTATATACTCTATGCATGCTTGCTTAAATTGTGCGATGATTGCTTGACTTGTCCTAAAGTTGCTAAAATCTGCCAAGAACTAAAATTGGGAAAAGGTTAAGTTTTTATCTGGTCAAGTAGTCTAATCACCCCCCCTCTAGACATACTTCCGATCCTATAAGTGGTACCAGAGCTTTGGTCTCCATTTTCTTTGATTTCCATAGCTTTTGGTGGTCATAGCCTTGGTTTCACAACCTAGGAGAGTATGGCGTCTAGCGAGGGAAATTATCACCGTAGAGGTCCTTACTTTGATGGTACTAATTTTGCTAGTTGGAAGCATAAAATGAAAATGCATATTCTTGGACATAACCCCGCCGTTTGGGCTATTGTGTGTGTTGGTTTGCAAGGTGACTTCTTCGATGGGAAAGAACCAAACTGTGAAGCTATCGCGGATGAGTTGAAGATGCTGCAATACAATGCTCAAGCTTGTGATATTATCTTCAACGGATTGTGCCCCGAAGAATTCAACAAAATCAGCCGTCTTGAGAATGCAAAGGAAATTTGGGATACTTTGATTGATATGCACGAAGGTACCGACTCCGTCAAGGAATCCAAATTGGATGTGCTTCAAAGTCAACTTGACAAGTTCAAAATGAAGGATGGTGAAGGTGTCGCTGAAATGTACTCTAGGCTTGCTCTAATCACAAATGAGATTGCCGGCTTAGGGAGTGAAGAGATGACCGATAGATTCATCATCAAGAAGATCCTAAGAGCCTTGGATGGAAAATATGATATCGTGTGCACATTGATCCAAATGATGCCCAATTACAAAGATCTCAAGCCAACGAAGGTCATTGGAAGAATTGTTGCTCATGAGATGTCACTCAAGGATAAAGAAGAACTTCACAACAAATCAAGTGGTGCTTACAAAGCCTCATGTGAAGCCCCCACATCATCAAGTGAGAAACAAAACTTCAACGAGGAATTGAGCTTAATGGTGAAGAACTTCAACAAGTTCTACAAGAGTAGAAGCAAAGATAGAAGCTCCAAGTCAAGGTCCTACAATGACAAAAGATCTTCTAGTCGAGAGCGAAACTGCTACAATTGTGGAAGACCCGGACACTATTCCAATGAGTGTACGGCTCCCTACAAAAGAAGAGAAGATTCTCCAAAAAGAAGAAGCAAAAGAGAAGAATCACCATCAAGAGAGAGAAGGAGTAGAGATGATCGTTATGAACGAAGATACTCACGGAGAAGCAAGGATTCGGAAAGAAAGGAAAAATCATCAAGGAGCTACACAAAACGAAGACATCAAGCTCATGTTGGTGAATGGGTATCTGGCTCCGACTCCGACAACCACTCCGAGAGAAGTTATCACTCCGACTCCGAATATACTCAAGATGAAGGTGTTGCCGGTCTAGCACTTGTGTCAACCAACTCCTACGACATATTTGACTCACCAAATGAAGGAATTGGAAGATGCTTCATGGCCAAAGGTCCTAAGGTAACACACCCTGAGTATGTTGATTTTAATAGTGATGAAGATGACTTGTTAGATGATGATGATTTACTTGTTGACAACTCTAGTGATGAATACTATGATGAAACGTCAATTAATCATGCTAATCAAGATAAAACGAATGACAATGATAAGGAGAAAACTGAGGCTCTAACTAAAGAACTAAACACTCTTAAGTTAGCTCATGAAACTATCTTCGAAGATCATCGAGAACTTTTAAAAGCTCATGAGAAGTTACGCTTTGAAAAGCTCAATCTTGAGCAAGAGCATGAGTTTTTAAAGGCAATGAATGATGATCTCCGCAAG
Organism: Aegilops umbellulata; assembly: GCA_032464435.1. Classification (NCBI taxonomy): domain Eukaryota; kingdom Viridiplantae; phylum Streptophyta; class Magnoliopsida; order Poales; family Poaceae; genus Aegilops; species Aegilops umbellulata. The sequence continues at coordinate 516,717,866 of CP136056.1, forward strand.
AAAAGTTCTTCTTACATTGCCAAGCGTTTACTCTTATCCACTTACATGCCTCAAGTCAAGTCTAGTAACAAGAACAAGAAAGATTCTTTCTCTAGTAGTAACAATGATCACGTTAAATCCAATGTTGTTGCTTCTAGTAGTTCTCTTGATTCCAATAATGATTCTCTTAGCCAAGTTACACTTGAGCAAGAAAATAGCTTATTAAAGGGAATTATAGAGAAAGGAGTGTACAAAAGCCTTGCCGGAAGTAAGCAATTCGAGGAAATTGTACGCAAGCAAGGAAGGCACCGAAAGAATCAAGGTGTTGGTTTTGAACGAAAGTTCAATGCCAATGGATTTGAGTGGGAAGAAGATCAATACCCCAAGACAAAGTTTGTTCCACAACAAGAGAAGTATGATCCTACTTCTTTCAAGGGAACACAAGCTCACGATGATCTTCCACCACAAGACTACAAGCAAAAAGGCAAGGACAAGCTTCAAGAGGAAATTGATACATTTGAAGAAGCTCCTAAGACCTTAGTCAAGTGGATTCCCAAGACTACTTCAAGTTCCACTTCATCAAGTACGACTACAACTCCAAGGATTCCCATCAAGATGATGTGGATCCAAAAGAAGAAGAACTAGAGAGTTCTTGAGGGTGACTCCGCCAACATACTTCACTCTTATCATTTTGGCAAGAACAAGTGCAATCAACTTCCACATCTTGCACTAGTTCAAGGAGTCACAAACCCTCTGGTTGGTAAGTCAAGGGACAAGGTAACCTAAAAGTTTTCATGGACATCATCTTGTGTGTGCATCACTCTATGTCTATGGATATCCCTGTTTGTTCCTTGTGGGACTAACCCATGTAGGTATTGAAAGTGCAATTCACTCAAAAGGACAGCTCCAAGTGATCTACATCAACATTGAGCATCCACATCTTCAACATCTACATGAAGTCATCATCGACAAAACCCAAGGTTAGTTCATCCCTCTTAGGGGGGATATCACATCTAGGGGGAGCTTTACTCTAAGACTTGAGCTAAAGCAACTCTAATGATGTGAACACAACAATGCTTTATGTAAAAGTGGCAACCCCACTTGAGCTTAAACGATGAGTATGACCTATGATCAAGTGTTCTCATTTGACTCCTAAGTCAATATACTCATATATAGATGACCTAGTCATCGCCAATTGCTTGATAGATGCTAGAATTGGTTGTGCATGCTTTGTCACATATTTCAATTGCCATTTTATTGTGTGAGCATGTTGGTTGCATATTTTACTCATTCGAGGACATCCACTTGTTGTTTTGATTGTTTGGCTTTATTTTTCTTTTGCCAAGTGGATGGACAAGAATGCTTAAGAACCTCCTCTAGCTATCTATGTTTTTCTCGTCTCAAACTCTATTCATGCTACATCACAAAATTGATCAAGTCAGATTCGAACCACTCTGTGTGAGGAGCACTCGGAGTCCCCGATTTGTCATAGACTTAAACTTCCAAAACCTCTTTGTGATTCTCGGTCTGACCGATACCCCACTTTCGGCCTTACCGAGATCATTAAGTTGATCTATGTTTTCGATCTCGGTGCAACCGATTTGAACCATTCGGTCACACCGAGTTGCAATAACCGTATACAGTTTTGCATCTCGGTGCCACCGAGTTGTTCCACTCAGTCACACCGACAGGGTCGGGCTATATATAGACACGGGCAAAAATTTGGAAATTTCTCCGAACCCCTTCGCCCGCGCGATAGCTCGCTCTGCCAACGTGGTCTCCGGATCGTCTCCTCGCCGCCAGCCACCTCCAGTCGCTGGTCTCCGTCGCCGTCAACGGAATTCAACCCCGCCGTTGCCGCCGTAGCGAGTCTCCGCCGAACTAGAGTATGGACTCGATCTTTGTGCTATTCCTCAATCCGATTCCTAGCACATTGTGATCATATTGTTTCTAGCCACGTTTGAAATACTCCAATCCAGTCAATGCGATCTGTAGAATAGGTTTGATTCGAAATTTTAGGGTTAGGTTTCCGCCGAAACCATCTCGGACCCACCGAGTTGAAAAAATCGGTCCCACCGATTTGGCTCATGCCATTGCACAAGTGAGACCCGGTCTGACCGAGTATTGCTAATCGGTGTGACCGATTTTGGAACTTTGTGAAACCCTAGTAGTCTCGGTGCCACCGAACTGTGACTCGGTCTGACCGAGTTCACTAGTTTAGGTTTCAGAACTGCTTCGGTATCACCGAGTTTAAAAATCGGTAGATCCGAAATGATTTCTGTGGGAAACTAAAACTAAGATTTTGAATCATTATTTTGCAAAAATCTCTGCATTTTGTGATGCTTATCCATTCTACCTCATCTATAAACTATTCACAGGGTCAGCAGTCAGCTTGTTCATCATGTCAGACCAGAGTGATAGCCAGAACATGTCAGAACAGCCAGTGCACATGAGTGAGGGCACTAGTCCCTCCAGCTCTTCAGATGAAGGCAACAGGAGCACTCCCAGTAACCTGCCAAAAGCTGCCACCAGACATAGGAAGAAAAGAACCTCATAATCAGAGGATGAGGACTATGTGGCAGAAGAAGAAGCTACTTCCAAGAAAGTTGTGCTCAAGAAGGAGTATGGCTCAGCTGCAGCCATCAAGCCAGGGATGAAAATTAAAAGGTCAGCAGGCAGGCAGCCTATGCCAAAGGCTAGAGCCTCAACAAAGATTCCTGAGAAGCCTGCATCCAAAGAGCCAGTTGCTGCTGAAGGAAAGAAGGAAAGGAAAAGAGGCAGATGGTGCAAGAAAGTTGATCCCATGGCTGAATTTGAACATCATTCTTCTGATGAGGAGGAAGAAGAAGAGGTTGCTGCACCAGCACCTAAGGCACCCAAGCTAATGGGTGATGCAATCAAATCAGGGGCTACGGTATCCAAGCCCAAGACTGCATCAAAGGCCAAGACAACTCCAAAGAGGAATACAAGGAGCATCCCAGCTGCTGAAAAGAACAAGGCCCCAGTGCCTGACACTGCAGAAGAAGAGGAAGGCCAAGTTCTCAGAAAGTTGACGCCCAAGATCCCAGACCACAATGATGCTCATCCTATGGCTGAGGATATGAAGATCAGAAGAGACTCCGGGCTGAGAAAGTGGAGAGCAAAAGATCCATATGCTACCAGGAGGAGAACTGCTGTTGACTACAGGTTCCACACTAAGGAACAACAGGACTTCTATGAGACAGTCTTGTTGAATAAGAAGCCCATTGTGTGTGACATGAGATGGGTCGACTGGGAATACATCAAGGACAATGAAGAGCACTATCCTGGAGTGCAAGATAGCTTCAAGGCTTGTGGAGTAGCTGACTTTGTTGGGCAGAAGCTCACAAAGTGGAATGAAGAGTTGATCATGCAGTTCTACTCCACATCACACTTTTATCCAGATGGCAGAATTGTATGGATGTCTGAAGGTACGAGGTACCAATCAACAATTGCTGAGTGGGCACAGCTCATCAATGCCCCAGAGGAGCATGAGGATGACCTAGATATTTATGCCAAGAAGAAGATGGATCACAACTATATGTCCAACATGTACAAGGAGATCCCAAACAAGGCACTTGACACTTTCAAGTTTGGATCAGTACATTATCTTCTACCAGGATTGCCAACCATCAATTGGATACTGAGGCACACCTTGTTGCCCAAGTCAGGTGATCACAAGATGATCAGAGGCCATGCAATCAACTTGCTTCATATTTTTGATGTACCACAGAAATTCAAAGTCATGAGCCTCATGGTAGAAACAATCAAAAGGACTGCAGCAGACCAGAAGAGGAGCTGTGGATATGCCCCTCAGATCCAGGAGCTGATTAACTCCAAGATGGGCACATGCATATACCTCTTGGACAAGGAACATTTGCCTATTCATCCAGATTTTGAAGATAATGAAGTTGTGATGAACAAGGATGAACCATCTTCAGGCCATGCACAAGCACAGAAGGAGAAGGCAAGGAAGGAGAAAGCTGCGAAGATGCCAACTCAAGAGGAGGCATCTGAATACTTCTTGAAAACCAAGCAAGAGCAGCTCAGTTACTTGATTGCATCCACCCTGAGGATAGAGAAAGGACTGGCCACCCTCACTCAGAATCAGGAGAGCTTAGAGAGGATCGTAGAACAAAAGTTCTATGACTTGGATGTCAAAGCGACAGAAATCCAGTCTGCAGTGGAGCAACTTCAAGATGACATGCAGGAGAGGAAAGGGAAGACTACCACTGATGCATTTGCCAGAGTGCCACGAGCCCAGAGGTCGTCTGCAGTGCCAGTTCCTGACACAAGAGCCACCACCTCAGCTCCAGCCACAGCACCAGCCCAACCAGCTCCAGCATCTACTTCAGCTCCAGCTCCAACCACGTCTACAGAAGCCTTCGTCCTTGGAGTGATCCAGACTCTACCACCACCGGAAGATCAAGCCTGAGTGTCGATCTAGCACTATGCATTTTCTAGGAACTTTTTGGTAACTTGTTGCCAAAGGGGGAGAAAAATGTATAGATCACAGGCTTCGAGAGAGAGTGTGTTGCTTTTATTCTCTCTTGCTTTATTTGGTGGTTTTTCAAACTTTGTTTGCTTTTGGTCGAGATACTTTGATATGCTTGTGAGACATTGATGATCATGTGTTTTATCATAAGCTACACTTATGCATGCTTGATATATCTTATCTATCTTATGTGATCATTCACTTTTCTTGGTGATGAGTGCATGTATTTCATTCTTATCATTTTGAGCGCTCCACCAAGATGTATGTGACATGGAAGAGTAACCCATGTTTCTAACTCTTTGTGCATTTGCAGCCCAAAGCAAATTTTAAATATGCACAAATTTAGGGGGAGCTCTTACTTATCACATACTTCTCAAAGCGACGATATAATTCATTCTTATTATCATTTGTCCAAGCTTTGATCTATATGTTGTCATCAATTACCAAAAAGGGGGAGATCGAAAGTGCAACTATCCCTAGGTGGTTTTGGTAATTCATAACAACATATAGCTCATTGAGCTAATGCTATTCCAAGATAATTATTTCAGGAAAGCTCAATGATTGGCATGGCATGGATGGTGAAAGTGGAACCCTCAAACTACTAAGGACAAAGGATTGGCTCAAGCTCAAAAGCTCAAGACTCTTCATTTTACATTTTAGTGATCCAAGATCACACTGAGTCCATAGGAAAAGCCAATACTATCAAGGAGGGATGAGGTGTTGCTTAATGAGCCTTTTGCTTCATGTGCTTAATGATATGCTCCAAAACCCTCAGCTACTTCCCCATATCCACATATGACCTAAACCCTAAGCCAAACTCGGTCCTACCGATTCTTTCTGTCCGGCGCCACCGAGTTTCACATGTCATAAGCCACTGCCAAACCCTAGCAAATCGGTTGTACCGATCGGGATCTCGGTCTCACCGAGATGGGATTGCAATTTCTCTGTTTCCTTTTCGTAACTTTTCGGTCTCACCGAAAGAGCGGATCGGTCCCACCGAGATTGCAATGCAAACTCTCTGTTTCCCTTTTGTAACTTTTCGGTCTCACCGAAAGAGCAAATCGGTCTCACCGAGTTTGCCTGACCAACTCTCTGGTTAGCTTATTACCAAATCGGTCTCACCGAGTTTGTGTAATCGGTCTCACCGAGATTACGTTATGCCCTAACCCTAACCGTATCGGTCCTACCGAGTTGCATGTCAGTCCCACCGAAAATCTCTAACGGTCACTAGGTTTACTACTTCGGTCCGACCGAGTTTGTTGATTCGGTCCCACCGAGATTGGTAAATTGTGTGTAACGGTTGGATTTTGTGTGGAGGCTATATATACCCCTCCACCTCCTCTTCACTCGTGGAGAGAGCCATCAGAACACATCTACACTTCCAACTCATATGTTCTGAGAGAGAACCACCTACTCATGTGTTGAGACCAAGATATTCCATTCCTACCATATGAATCTTGATCTCTAGCCTTCCCCAAGTTGCTTTCCACTCAAATCTTCTTTCTACCAAAACCAAATCCTGTGTGAGAGAGTTGAGTGTTGGGGAGACTATCATTTGAAGCACAAGAGCAAGGAGTTCATCATCAACACACCATTTGTTACTTCTTGGAGAGTGGTGTCTCCTAGATTGGCTAGGTGTCACTTGGGAGCCTCCGACAAGATTGTGGAGTTGAACCAAGGAGTTTGTAAGGGCAAGGAGATCGCCTACTTCGTGAAGATCTACCGCTAGTGAGGCAAGTCCTTCGTGGGCGATGGCCATGGTGGGATGGACAAGGTTGCTTCTTCGTGGACTCTTCGTGGGTGGAGCCCTCCGTGGACTCGCGCAACCGTTACCCTTCGTGGGTTGATGTCTCCATCAACGTGGATGTAGGATAGCACCACCTATCCGAACCACGGGAAAAACATCCGTGTCTCCAATAGCGTTTGAATTCTCCAAACCCTTCTCTTTACATTCTTGCAAGTTGCATGCTTTACTTTCCGCTGCCTATATACTCTTTGCATGCTTGCTTGAATTGTGTGATGATTGCTTGACATGTCCTAAAGTTGCTAAAATTTGCCAAGAACTAAAATTGGGAAAAGGTTAAGTTTTTATTTGGTCAAGTAGTCTAATCACCCCCCCTCTAGACATACTTCCGATCCTACAGAGGCGCACCTGGAGGCGGGGGCGGGGGTGGGCGCCGAGGCGGGCGGGACGGGCAGGGCGGGTGCGCGGGTGGGGGCGGGCGCCGGGGCCTTCCATGGCCGGTGCGACAGGAGGCGGCGGGAGGCGGCGGGAGGAGGCGGCCGGGAGGAGGAGCGGTTGGCTCCCGCGCGAGCGACGAGGAGGTGTGCGGGTTGGGGGGAGATTTTCCCCTCAACCCCTACTTCTACAGATTGCAAAGTGGTTTGAGGGTTGGACCTCTAAATTTTTTACGGGTTTGAGGGTTTAGAGGTTCTAGTCTACGGTGTTTTTTGGGCGAAAACTGTAAAAAAGCGGTTATTTTTAGGGGTTTGAGGGTTTGAGGGCTCTACTAGTAATGCTCTTACAATATAATCTCCTAATTATATACAGTCAAGCTCCATATGGTATTCTCCGTCTTCAGCGATCACGTGGTCAAGGAAGAATGCCGCCAATTCCTCTTGAATTGCTCGCATACGATCTGGTGCTAGGAGTTCATCCCGCATCCGAAAGATCTAATTTGAATAAGGGGGTCAATATGAATAAATGAAACTCAACACAAATGATGGTAATAAACTAAAATTGTGAATATTATTGCTTACGCACTTCATATTGTTCGTCAGAGTACCCGCCCCGTTCACACGTCGTGTGGCGGATGGACTCACAAACGTACTATCCACAGAAATCATTCCCTTGATCCTGCCACAACCACTTTACAAGAAATAGAGGTCAATCAAACTGATAAGCAAGCATGCCAAATGGTATTGATGAAACTAGCGCTTGAGTCACTAGGAGACGCGCGGAACATGCTACTATAGTACTTACTTTCTGATGTCTAATTTGCAGGTTCTTCGGCAATCCCGGAGCTTTTTTGGTGATTTTTCTCCAAACCCTGCCAGACAAACAAAACAATTACTTGATATCAGGAAATGAAGAAAGTTTCTGATATGGTGGATAATGATCGATTTAACTTACTTCTCGAGGATTTGAGTCATGTCCGCATACTCCTGGGGATCTTTTCGTTTCGAGTCTAAGACGGTTACTAATCCCTCCTCAAGCTTAATCTCTAGGAGAATATAGTGGAACCTGCGCACGCATGCATAACTCATCAATTACATTACTATAACCTGGACTAATATATGAATATGCACAAGACAGTAACACTCACTTGAAGTTGTAAGGAAAGAGTAATATATCTTTGTTTTCATTTATTACCAACGATCGTAGCAAGTTGGCCTCGGTATCTTCGGCATGAAATTTAACCTCAGTTGCATCTATGAGATTTATGTTAATGAACCCAATATCACCGACTTGTCTTTTCTTCAATTCGTCGATCTTCAATCTGCATAATATAGTGAGGATAATTATAAATACATGCAATGAAAGAGCTGACCTATATAGAGAGACTTAATGACAGAAGTAGTAGTACTTACAGACAGTAGCAAGTGACAGTTGCTTTATCGAGAGCCCTTTGATTGAAAAACTGGAAGAACTCCTCAAATGGAACATTCAATAGTTCAATTCCAACGAGGTCATGCTCCTCTCTAACTATCAGCGTCAAAGTATACTTCCCCCAGACTCTCTGCAGGTTTTCATGTACCAATCTTGCAATCTTCGCATCATCGTTGTTAGAGATCTTTCATCTTTGATGAGAGGCTTCCCGTACTCGTATCTGTGTACCGGCTCCACCTCCAAGAAATCATAATGTACATCGTCGGGCAGGTAATCTCCAAGATTGTTATAACCGGGTACCATCCTCGGATCATTAGCGACGATGTCGCTAGACACATTGAGCGGGGGGCACGATTGGTTCGCTTGTTCGCCGAGCGGGGCAATTTTTTCCCAGCTCGTCGTTCTTCTAACCTTTGATCATTGACAGTAGTTCCCGACCGCTCCGCTTCGACAAATGTCTTTACAATAATGCGCTCATAGTTGCCTTTCGGCGGAGACTTTGGTGGTTTTGTCAGGGCAGCCAGAGTGCGCTTGCTTTCACCGCATCTACCTTCTCCTCCGGAGGTGGATGTCTCTTTGACCCTTCAAAGAAGTCCTTCACTTTGGTCCGCACGATCTTCTTGTTTTCTTCCACGGTCATCTCGTACGGTAACTTCTCTAGAGGCTTGAGAGGTGGACCGTATCTGTATCGCTTCCCGCCTCTGGCTGTACTGCTAGACGCCGGAGCGGCTGCGGCTGTCTTCTTTCATGCTGGCTTACGAGGCGGAGGAGAAGAACTACAACGCGCCGGAGCAGTCGGGGCGGTGGTGGGTCTCTTCCGCCCATGCTGGCGAGGCGGAGAAGGAGGAGGCTGGTGGCTGCTCGGGTGCGCCGGCGCAGGCGGAGAAGGAGGCGGAGTGCCGCCACGCGTCGGAGAAGGAGGTGGCTGGTGGCTGCTCGGGCACACCGGCGCAGGCGGAGAAGGAGGCATAGTGCCGCCAATGCTGGAGAAGGAGGCCGAGTGCCCTGATCGTCACTCGCCGGAGGAGGAGGCGGAGTGCCCTGACTCGCCGGAGGAGGAGGAGGCGTCCAGTTCGGAAGGTTGATGACCTCCTTCCGCCATAGGCATGGAGTCTTCAGAGTAGAACCCAGCCTAGTCTCCCCTTCACCGGTAGGGTGGTCAAGCTGGAGGTCCTCAAATCCCTCCGTTATTTCGTCCACCATCACCCTAGCATATCCTTCTGAAATCGGACGACAGTGAAAAGTTGCGCCGTGTTCAGGAGGTCGAACAGAGCCGACAGCCGCCTTGACTTTCAAGTTCTGCCATTGCGTCATAAGGTGGCAATGTTGAGACTCCGTGATAGCATCCACGGGGTAGCTGGCAGGAGCCGTCAAGACATGCTCTGGCTGAAGCAGCTCGGTGGAAGCCACGTTGCTTCTCCGCTGAGATGGCGGGGTAGCTTCGGGGGAAGGTTCGGTAGGTCGTTTGCTGCGATTTGCTTCTCATTCCTCTATCGCTTGTACCCTTGCATGCAGCGCCTGCAGTTCGGTCTGCTGCACTTTTTTCCTTCTCTCCTGGCATTTGTAACCGCCTGCATCTGGAAAAACAGCCTTCCACGGAACGGAGCCTGGCGTGCCTCGTGTCCGTCCAGGGTGCTCAGGATTCCCGAGGGCCATTGTGAGCTCGTTGTTCTCTCTGTCTGGAACAAACGTCCCTTGCTGCGCTGCATCGATATAGTGTTGAAGCCTCTTGACTGGTATTTTCATTTGCTCGTCCGTCCAAAGGCACTTCCCTGATACAGGGTCCAAGGTTCTGCCAGCCCCGAAGAATCAAGTACGGCAACGGTCTGGCCAGTTCATTGTCTCTCGATCCCTTTATCAAGCACATCATTCTCAGCCTTGGCCCACTTAGGCCGGGCTTTGAGGTAGCCACCTGACCCCGTGCGATGGTGAAGCTTCTTCTTCGCAGCATTTTGCTTGTTTGTCGCCGACATCTTCTTACTCTTTTCCGATGTCTTGTGGGCCACAAATGCGGGCCAGTGATCTCTGATCTTCTCATATTTGCCGATGAATTATGGTGTCTCTTCTTTGTCGACAAACCTTTTCAGCTCATTCTTCCACCTCCTGAATAGGTCTGCCATCTTCCTAAGAGCAAAAGACTTGATTAATTGCTCTTTAACTGGCTTCTCCGGATCCTCCTCTGGCGGTAGGGTGAAATTTGACTTCAGCTCAGTCCAAAGATCATTTTTCTGCATATCATTGACATAAGACACCTCAGGGTCTTCGTTCTTAGGCTTATACCACTGGTGGATGCTGATCGGGATCTTGTCCCTAATAAGAACCCCGCACTGAGCAGAAAATGCATCTTTTGTCCGGATGGGTTCAATCGGTTGGCCGTCGCGCGCGATTGCTGTGATCTCAAATCTTTCATCCGAGCTCAACTTTTTCTTTGGGCCTCGTCTCTTTACCGAAGTTGTGCTCGATCCGGAGGGCTAGAAAAAAGAAGAAAGACGAGAGTTAATTAATATGTGTACATACCAAAACAATGAATGCATCAATTAGCTAGTCAGCACAAGCTTAACTAATATATATACCTGGCCGGACTCGGTTCGGTCCCGGAGCCGTCATCACGGTCTCCTTCTTGCACCGTCATTGGGTCATCGGATCCATCATAATCATAGCCTGCTTCTTCACCATGTCCTTCCAGACCATCAGTGTCGTTGAGAAACAACGAGCAGACAACATCACTTCCTTACGCGATTATGTCCCCCAACATCGCTTCTTGTGCTTCGTCTCGGGGGGTGTCCATAGTTTCTACAAATATTTACAACATGGCAATTATTATTCAAACATGACAGATGGATATATGAGTGGAAACGTAGAACTAGCTAGCTTCTCTAGGGTTTGGGGTGGGCTCGACAACGCTTCAAGGGTTTGGGGTGGCCTCGAGAACGCTTCAAGGAGGGGGTAACATCGACAATGACGACATACATACACGGGAAAATAATGTTATCGGGGAGGGGGTATATCGACCCCCCCCCCACATGTTGAAGTTATCGGTAGGGGTTTATATCGACAATGACGACATGCGTACATGGGAAAATAATATTATCGGGGAGGTGGTATATCGACCCCCCACGTGTTGAAGTTATCGGGAGGGGGTATATCGACCCCCCCATGTGTTGAAGTTAGCGGGAGGGGTTTATATCCACAACGACGACATACGTACATGGGAAAATAATATTATCGGGGAGGGGGTATATCGACCCCCCACGTGTTGAAGTTATCGGGAGGGGGTATATCGACCCCCCCATGTGTTGAAGTTATCGGGAGGGGTTTATATCGACAACGACAACATACGTACATGGGAAAATAATATTATCGGGGAGGGGGTATATCGACCCCCCTCGTGTTGAAGTTATCGGGAGGGGGTATATCGACCCCCCCACGTGTTGAAGTTATCGGGAGTTTATATCGACACGACATACGTACATGGGAAAATAATATTATCGGGGAGGGGGTATATCCACCCCCTCATGTTGAAGTTATCGGGACGGGTATATCGACGACGACATGTCCGATAAAAAAATAAGAAGACGACGAAGAAAAAAAAAGAGGAGAAGAAGAAAGGAATAGAGGAGAAGATTGAAGAAAAAAAAGAAGAAAAAAAAGGAGAAGAAGAAAGGAATATAGGAGAAGAAGAAAAAATAGAAAATGTAACTTTTGCATATATGAACATATATACACAGAGAACATACAAACATATATACATTTTTATAAAAAAGCAAAATACAAATCATCATATACATGAACAAAAAATCTGAAAAGAGGCGTATATCATATATACACAATACATATACTCATATATATATATATATATATATATATATATATATGTATGTATGTATATATATATAATCTGGAAAAAAACAAGCATACAATATAAGAAAAAAAACAAGGACAGAGGAGGGGCGTCGGCCGGACCAAGGTGAGGAGGGGCAGGGGCGCGGGTTCGGCGGCGAGGACGACGACAGGGCAGGGGGCACGCGTTCGGCGGCGAGGACGGTGACGGGGCAGGGGCGACGACCGGCGAGGAAGGGGGTGGGGCAGGGCGACGACGACGACGAGGGCGGGCCGGGGCGCGCGACGCGCGTCGGTGCAGGGCGCGAGCGGCGATGGCGTCGGGCGACGGCAAGCGGGCGGCGACAGCGACCTCGGGCGGCTCGGGGAGGCGATGGCGACCTCGGGGCAGGGGCCGGCGTCGAGGAGCAGCAGCAGCCTGGCGGTGTTCGAGAGAAGAATGGCGGGTCACTACAAGAAATATGTCAACTTGTGACCTTGACTATTGGTCACTGAAAGGTCATTGTTTTTCATTTGTGACCTTTTTGTGACCAAAAACAGAAGGTCAAAAGCTGGCGGTCGTAAACTGAAATAAACGACCTTCTCTGTGAGAAGGTCGTAGACGTTTACGATCAAAACAGAAGGTCATTGGACCCATGACCTTTTGTTTTGGTCACTGGCTGTCTGTCGAGGCCACGTCGGATCCGACGTGGCAATCTGACGTGGCGAAATTGCGACCAATTGAAAAGGTCACTGACAAGATTCAGCCCGGTCCAGTTCAGTCTTCTTTATGGGCCGAGCCCATTTATTATTATTTTCCTGTCAATTTATGTGAGCTACATGGGCCAAGCCCAAGAATTCAGCTTTTTTTCTTCTAGGACGTGGCCTTCTATAGTCCATTTCGTTTTTGGGCCTTCTATAGTCCATTTCGTTTTTGCGTCTCAGCCATTTCATAGTCCATTTCGTTTTTGGGCCTCCATATCAAACTTTCAGGAACTTGCTCGCAGGACACAAGCTTATTCCAGCAACAGTGAAACAGAGAGGAAATTCAAACAAGTAGCGAGAGCATTTTATTTCTTTCAACATGAAAGGACTTTTGAAACAGCCACGAGCACACAGTAGGTACATTCAGACTAAATTAACATCAAAATGAAGCAACAAAGGGCAGTCTGAGAACATGAACTACATGGGACACGGTAGCTACCATTTCTACCAGCTGCAGCTGCTTGAAAGAGGGACTACCAAGGAGCTAAACTAACAGCGACCATCCATCATAAATTGGTGACTTCACCAATAAGCGGCAATGGCGACATTCTAGAGACCCCCTTCCCCCACTGTTGCTTGGTGTGCCGCAACACTAGTCACCTTGCACACATCAAGTTTTCATATGTTTAGAGCAAATCAACATGTTGAGCAGTTAGGGAATACACGGGGAGGAAGTGGGCGGGTGGATCAGGATGGTCTCACCTCGTTGTCGTCGTCCTTGTCGCTCACCTCAGACTTGGACTTGTCAGATTTGCTTGATGCCTCTCCTGCCTGAAACAGGGATAGGCTCGAAAGAGCATGGATCAGTACAACAACAGTACAACATATAGTATTGGCAACATTAACTACTCCAAATCAACAGCAACTATAGCATATCAGATCAGATCAGATCAACAACTACTACTACTACAGCAAGATCAACAGAGCATCCACTAATCACTATTAGCCCTAGTTGAGCATTTAAGTTGGCACATGACGAAGTAAACATTCGGTGAACATGGAATATCCAGAAGTTAAATATTTAGCATCTAGTGAACGTCGAATCTTTCACATACACAACAACTCTAAAAATAGACAATGCATGCAATTCCCAGGACCAACGGCACATAAACAATGACCTCCCCCATGAGCATCTCAGTATCACTTACATCATAGACTCCAAACAGAAAGGAACATGTACAACGGTGAGCATGTAAATGGGGACACGCACCTGTACTGCTGTAAAACATCTAGCCACCATGGCAGAGGCCATGCTGCATGTGTGCCTCCCTTGTGAGTGGGACTGCATCTATACAATTGTACAGTGGAAAAGGAGTTAGAACTAAACAACAATTATTAGTATAACAGAAGGCAGAGACTGTACTGTGCTCTGTGCAATTTTATCAGTAAAAGCTTAAGTTATAGAACAAAATTTAACAGTATAAACAGGTAGAGACCATGCAATTTTATCAGTACAAGCTAGATATATAAACAACATTTAACTGTATAAACAAAAGGCAAAGACTGTACTGCACAAGCGTATCACTATAAACTGAAGCTATAAACAAAATATCTACTACACAAGTGCATGCAATACTCAACATCTACTACACAAGTGCATACAGTACTCAACATTCACTCAAAGTATGTTGTGTAGGATCGCACCATTCCATTTTCACTCAAAGTACAATAGTACATCACATTTTTGGATGATCACCAAAGGCAAAACTACTCCTGACTATGATCATCAACATCTACTACTCCTAACTACTCCCTGTGCAATCCTACTCTGTAGTAAAACTTCCTCACCCTCCATTCACCCTGTTCAAGCAGTACTCTAGTAAAACTACCCCTAATGCTACAGCAGTTAACAACAAGTGAAATTATTGTGATGTGCAAAATTTACAGTAAATACTCCACTGAATATTACTGAAACTTAACAGAAGTTAACTAAGCCTTTTTAGTTTCAGAATATACAAGTCAGAAAATAAGCTTCCAGGCAAGTTTATGTAAGTAATGCACACTGGAGTACAATACTTCTATGGATTTCTGCAAATAATTCATGATTTTCTAACTAATCCAAGATGTCCATTTAATTAACTGGAAAAGTAAGTTAAATCTTGCTGAATCTTGTTAAATACTCCAAGCAAAATTACTCCACACATGTATAGTTCAACCTTGTTAAATACTCTAAGCAAAATTACTGGATTACTGGAGTACTACAAGTTAAATGTGTTGCACATGTCTCAAGGAACCAGCAGCGCTGCTTGCCCCCTTGGTCCAGCTCCTTGCTGTGCAGGATGACCGAGACTCAGATGCAGACAATACAAAACAATACATTACAAAACAATACAAAAGTAGGAAGCCAAACATCTAAGCAAACAAGATTGGCAGGAATGTAGCATCATGCATGTGCCAACTACCCCGCAGGCAACCCTACTACAATGACAGGGCTTCGGTAAAGGGACATTGCTGGTAACTCATCACAAAGTTCTGATGAAGTGAACCCTAGAAATAAAAGCTCGAGGATGGATGGGCAAAAGGTCATGGGCTTCAATAATCATGCTAGCCTTTTCAGATGGTTTAAAGTAGGGAAAGGCAGAAACTGGTAAGTTTTGCTGGAGCAGAACTGACATTATTTTCTAGCCCAGACCCAAACAAGAAATGTACAGAATATACTAGCGGCAATCTTATCACCATTAATAGTACAATAAACTCAGATCTTATAGATCAAATTGAACACTATATATGCAGAATATTTACAACTAAGATTTATCTTTGGACTGTATTTGGACACTAAATATGTAGAATATTTTAGATTACCAACAATAAAAGTTCATGACTGTCAACCAGGAATGTACAGTTTCTGGCAATCAGTTAAAACAAGGGAAGAATCTATATATCACATTCAAGGAACTAAGTTGATACTACCAGCATCCAAAATCCTTTGAAAAGCCTACATGTGAAACTAGAAGAAGCACAGCGGCCCGATGTGCCTAGGGGTCAGGGAGGAGGACGATGAGAGAGCGCATCGGCATCCATGGCATCGGAGCCAAACAGGCCTCCATGGCCACAGTCAACTCCCTCTTCTACCGCTTTCAACAAGAACTTGTGATACATGTAATGTACCACTGTTAAATAAAGCAACACATAAGCATATGGAAGAAAGCCTTTTGAGCAGCTCTCCAATTACATAGAACAACAAATGTAGCAAAGGGCCCTGCGATGGTCAGATATGCCTTGCCTTGTAGTGTGGTGAGTAAGAACTAGAGAGAGGAAATGGTAATTAGTACCTTCCTGATGCCCGTGAAATGCAGAAGCAACTGCGATAGTCCCATCAGTGGTCTCCACAACTGCAAAAGAACAAAGAAGATGGTTACCGAGGCACCCAAGTTACTTCATAAGCTGCACAGGATTTACCCAAAATGTAGCGCCTATGTAGAAGAAACTGTGAAGTGTGTAGAAGAATCATCACATGAACAAACAAACAAGACCCCCATGAACTTGGAAGGCTGTGAACACTAGCAGGACGCACGACAGACCTTGGAAGACTGACTGCGTGTAACCTGTGAAGAATACAAATAACACAGGGGCATAATACCAATCCTACACACTTCACTTCTATGCTGGTAGGAATAGGATAGCATACAAGAATTAGTACATCCTGAATCATGATTGGATGTGACAGAGATGCAAAAAATATACAGAGTAGTTGATTCCTAAGCATGATAACATATAAACATGTCAAGGCACACTGTCTGTTATACTATGACTGACATTTTTGTCAACAGACGCTACAAACAAGTCACATGTTGGTCACGCATTAGCACATGAAGCTACCAACCGAACGAATCTTTTGCTTCTAGAAACACTCTGTTCATCACAAGATATAGAATGCAGTATAGAACTCTGTTCAGCACAAACCACATTGTACAGTCTTTTAACTCTGTTCAACAAAAACTAGGGAGTATAGTCTACAACTCTGTTCAGGTAAAACTACAGAGTACTAAACTCTACACTAGTACTGACCCTGTCGGCTGTTCCTTGCTCTGAAACTCTGTCACTTCTATGCAAGTACTACAAAGTAGTACTCCACAACATCCTGAATCCTTGGCACTACAATCTGCCAGAAGATGTTGCACAAGAATGCCATAGCAAAAGAATCATTTGCGGCCAGGATCATTTGTCAGCACGAAACAAGTATTCGGTGTGCAAGACATGTAATTAGGCAATGGAGACAGCAAAGGAAACTCACCAAAACATTTCGGCCTCCTGTCGCTGCGCGCGACCTTGAGCACCTCCGTCGCGGATCCGGTAGCATCGCCGTCACGAGGTCCTCTCCCGGTGGCCAAAGGAAGAGGAGCGAACCGAGTGGCGGCCGAGCATGGGGGCTCCTCTCCCAGCGCGGCCCTTGCGCAGATCCGTCACGGCCAGGCGAAGCTATGCTTCTGGACCACGGTCGTTGACGAGCAGCCGCCCACGACGACGGGGAGGAGTTGGCGCGTCGCGGATCTACCTCCAGAAGCGTGCGCCGGCCAAGGGAAGAGAGAGAAGGTTGGTGGGGGTGGCGCCGGTGGGGGAGATGGGCATCGAGGTTGTCGGTGGGGAAGTGTGCGCCTCAACTCGCTGGAATCGAGTGGAGCAAAGGAGTCGCGGGAGGGAAAGAGAGAGGGCTCGCGGGGGATAAGGGCGTGGGGGAGGCCATGTACGGCGGGGAGGTGGAGGTGGCGATCTAGAAAGGAGGGGGTGGCGGCTGCGATCTGGAAGGGAGGAGGTGGTGTGCGGGGGAGAGAGGGGCTAGGGTTCGCTGCACGGGGGAGAGGGGAGAGGATCCGAGGGGGAGGGAGAGAATGAAAGAAAGAATGGAGGCGGGGGTGGGGGGGGGGTGGGTGGGTGGAAAATGTCCATGAGGACAGACCTAGGGTTTCGGCTCGGGTGGGTTTGGGCTGTTGGATACGGAAGCATCCGATGGTGGTTGATGCGTGATCCGCGTGATATGCTCATGGTCCAATCAGAACGCAGCAAACCATTTGATGACCTTATGACCATATAAATTGGTCGTGATCGATTGAAGATAAAAAATTTCATTCCATTTTTCAGTGCTTAAAATGAGTATTTTTGTGAAAGTCCTATCAAATATTTGTTCAAATGATATCATATTTTGCTTAAGTTTACATCATGGATTTGCAAACAATATTGACAAAGGGAGTTTGTATTTCCTTTGCACGAAAAATCAATTTTCCATTTTTCGAGTGCCCAAAATAAGTTTTTTTGTGAAGGACCTATAATATATTTTTTGCAAAATTGGAACAAATAATTTTTCTAAAATACTAGGCCATATTTAATGCACAATTGACCAAATGGTTTGGTGTAAAAAGTTTTGATCCACCTCTCGTGAAAAAGACAAATTTCCGCCGATTCAGCTAGAAGCGGGTCAAATTTGAACTGTAGCTGCCTTGTACTTTATTTTTTATTTTTTCCAAAAATCATTTCTAGGTGCATAAGTATCTATTTAATCAGAGAAACATAAAAAAATCAAAGACTCAACCACTAGCTAGGAACGGTCATTCCCGCCGTTTTGACTGCATTTTGAAACGGGCATAAAAAATTCTAAAATAATCAAAAAATTGGGAAACCTTCGCATTTTGTCATTATATGTGGCCAAGTTCCCAGGAAAAATAATAAACTTGTAATAAGGCAATTATTTTAAAAAAGTGTTCTCACAAACGAGCTATCATGTGTGGAGATCAATGGCTTTCAAGCCAAATGATCAATCTTATGGCCACATTCATGGCATAGTTTGTTCAAATGATCTCATATTGTGCACAAGGGTGCATATTGGAATGGCAAACAATGTTGCCTAAGGAATTTTTCACTTTCTTTGGATGAAAAAATCATTTTTCATTTTTCGAGTGCCCAAAAGGAGGTTTTTTGTGAAGGACCACCCAAATAATTGTTGCAAAATTGTAACAAATCATTTTTATAAAATACTAGGCCATATTTAATGCACAATTGACAAAATGGTTGGGTGTAAAAAGTTTTGATCCACCTCTTGTGAAAAAGACAATTTTCCGCCGATTCAGTTGGAAGCGGGTCAAATTTGAACTGTAGCTGCCTTGTAGTTTGCTCTTTATTTTTTCCAAAAATCATTTCTAGGTACATAAGTATCTATTTAATCAGAGAAACACCAAAAAATTTCCAAGATTCAACCACTAGCTAGGAACGGTTATTTCCGCCGTTTTGACCGCAATTTGAAACGGGCATAAAAAATTCAAAAGAAAACAAAAAAATTGGGAAACCTTCGCATTGTGTCATTATATGTGGCCAAGTTCCAAGGAAAAATAACAAACTTGTAATAAGGCAAAAAAGTGTTCTCAGAAACGAGCTATCACGTATGGAGATCAATGGCTTTCATGCCAAATGATCAATCTTATGGCCACATTCATGGCATAGTTTGTTCAAATGATCTCATATTGTGCACAAGGGTGCATATTGGAATGGCAAACAATGTTCCCTAAGGACGTTTTCATTTTCTTTGGATGAAAAGACCATCTTCCATCTTTCGAGTGCCCAAAAGGAGGTTTTTTTGTGAAGGATCTCCCAAATATTTGTTGCAAGATTGGACCAAATCATTTTTCTAAAATACTAGGCCATATTTAGTGCACAATTGACCAAATGGTTAGGTGTAAAAAGTTTTTATCCACCTCTCGCGAAAAAGACAAATTTCCGCCGATTTAGTTGGAAGCGGGTCAAATTTGAACTGTAGTTGCCTTGTAGTTTGCTCTTTATTTTTTCCAAAAATCATTTCTAGGTATATAAGTATCTATTTAATCATAGAAACACCAAAAAAAATCCAAGATTCAACCACCAGCTAAGAACGGTCAATCCCGCCGTTTTGACCGCATTTTGAAACGGGCATAAAAATTTCAAAAAAAAAAAAATTGCAAAACCTTCGTATTGTGTCATTATATGTGGCCAAGTTACCAGGAAAAATAATAAACTTGAAATACGACAATTATTTTAAAAAAGTGTTCTCAGAAACGAGCTATCATGCATGAAGATTGAGGGCTTTCAAGCCAGATGATCAATCTTATGGCCACATTCATGGCATAGATTGTTCAAATGATCTCATATTGTGCACAAGGGTGCATCTTGGAATTCTAAACAATGTTGCCTAAGGGAGTTTTCATTTTCTTTGCACGGAAAATACATTTTCCATTTTCGGAGTGCCAGAAATGAGTTTTTTTTGTGAAGGACCTACCATATATTTGGTGCAAAATTGGACCAAATCAATTTTCTAAAATACTAGGCCATATTTAATGCACAATTGACAAAATGGTTGGGTGTCAAAAGTTTTGATCCACCTCTGGTGAAAAAGACAATTTCCCGCCGATTCAGCAGGAAGCGGGTCAAATTTGAACTGCAACTGCCTCATAGTGCAAATTTATTTTTTTTCCAAAAATCATTTATAGTTACATAAGTACCTATTTAATCATAAATACATGGTTTGGTGGCGATACGTCGAGGTTTGGGCGGTGGCCGAGGCCCCCAACTCTAGAGCGCGTAAACTCGCATGCCCGCCGCGTGGTCACCGCGTGACCGTGGCGTTGCCATCTGTTCTGGGCAGCCTAGTCATGTCTAGTGGGTTGGCCACTCCCCAGGTAGGTGCTAGGAAGAAAATTAGAACATAAGATTCTCACGAGGAGACCGATCGATGCTCAAACATGAATTAGCAGCCAAGTGTTTGATTAGCGGTACGGGAAATGTACATGGCTAATGGGCGTGAGTTTTGGCTGAGGATGATCAGTTACTAAGAAGACCGTCTTCACAAATTTTTAGCTCAAAAGGAGGAGCCTAGGTGGTACTTGCTTTGCAAACTACCACACTGGACATAAATACGAATGTTGAAGCTCGGCTAAAAATAATGAATGGATGGAGCTGGCATTTGGTGGAGGATGGTTATTTGGGTATAGGAAAGCACTGTAGAAAATGGATACTATTTGGACATGCCAAAGTGGTACTTCCTTCACAAACTGTTGTTCTGAATAGAATAGGAAAATGAATATTTTTTAAATATTTTTGAACTAGGCAAGGAAGGTTTTTACATATTTGACGAAGATATGACCCAAAGAATTTATGAGATTTTTTGGGAATTTTGGGAATGACAGGAATATAGGTTGCTTCACAACCTAGGGCAAAATCTGCCACATGGACATGACACATAGGCAAAACTGATGATGTGGCGCCTAGTCATAGCAACCCACCACAATTTACAAGGCTATGACCATCTATATTGGTCGTTAATAACTAGAAATAAGGCAACGGACTAGCGCTGTTTGCTTTATGACCATTTCATGTAAGGAAATTACGACCTTTCTGACCAAAATGATCGCAATCGTTTAGGGTTTGGAGCCCCCCGAACAGCTTTTGACCAATTGGTCTGAAATGGTCATACATCTATGACCATTTCTTCCAGGGTCACTCACAGAAGGTCACTAGTTGACATATTTCTTGTAGTGGGTGGGGGGAAATTTCCTAAGTGTTTGGTTATATAGAAAAGGCTTTGGTCCCGGTTCGTGGCATCAACCGGGACCAATGCCACCCTTTAGTCCCGATTGGTGCCACCAACCGGGACCAAAGGCCTCTTTTTAGCAGCCCAAAGGGCGGGAAGCGGCGGCCTTTGGTCCCGGTTGGTAGCACCAACCGGGACTAAAGGGTGGCATTGGTCCTGGTTGATGCCACGAACCGGTACCAATGCACCCCTTTAGTCCCGGTTGGTGGCACCAACCTGGACCAAAGGCCTTGTGCTGGAACTAGCGCGGTGCGGTGGGATGTTTAGTCCCACCTCGCTAGCCTAGAGGCTTCAACAGTGGTTTATAAGCGCTGCTGCGCTGACCACTTCGAGCTCCTCTCAAATGCAGGCTTACAGGCCTAAAGTCACTTTAACTGCCTGTGGGCCTACTGGGCCTCCTGCGGGCCTGAATCCTGGCCCACGGTAGGGTTTCTAGTCGTATTCAGGTTGTGGGGGCCCAGTAGGTGGCACTTTTTTTGTTTTTTTTGTTTTTTTGTTGCTTTATTTATTTTATTTTGTTTCTACTTACAACAAAATACTTATTGTTGCTATTTTTATTTTTTCCAGTTTTTTTGTTTTGTTTTTTGCATTATTTATTTTCTTTTGTTTTCTCCTTTATTTTTTAATTCTTTTTGCTTTTAGGTCAGAAAAATTATAATCTTTCTCTTAGTGCCATTAGTTTTCAAATTTGAATAGTTAAAATTTGAATTCTTTGAAATTTGTGTGAATCACAAGTTTATGATTAACTTTTCTATGAAAATAGTTTTTATTCCATTTTTTGTTTTGTTTTTTGCATTATTTATTTTCTTTTGTTTTTTGCTTTATTTTTTAATTCTTTTTTCTTTTAGGTCAGCAAAATTATAAACTTTCTGTTAGTGCCATTAGTTTTATAAAAATTATAAACTTTATGTTAGTGCCATTAGTTTTCAAATTAGAATAGTTAAAATTTGAATTCTTTGAAATTTGTGTGAATTACAAGTTTGTGATTAACTTTACTAAAAAAATGAACATAGATGGTTTTATGAGGGCGGAACCATAAGACATTAAAGCATTTGAAATGAACTCTGAAAAAGTTGAAAGTTGGCATGGTATCATAATTTCACCCACATAGCATGTGCATGTACAAAACGGACAATGATATCATACCCGCCTGTTACAAAGTTGGCATGGTATCATCATAATAGTTGCTGGAGAAAGTCTTCACTTTTTCTTCGCTTGTGTCATTTGCTTATTGCGACGTAACCATGGATAATCTTCATCGTTTATCAGGATGCTTGGGTCAGCCTTGACTTTGAAGGGAGGAATTTCATGAAACTTTTCATAATCTTCAGACATGTCTGTCTTGCTCTCCACTCCCATGATGTCCCTTTTTCCTTAAAGAACTATGTGGCGCTTTGGCTCATCGTATGATGTATTCGCTTCCTTATCTTTTATTTTTCTCGGCCTAGTACACATGTCCTTCACATAGATAACCTGTGCGACATCATTGGCTAGGACGAACGGTTCGTCAGTGTACCCAAGACTTTTCAGATCCACTGTTGTCATTCCGTACTGTGGGTCTACCTGTACCCCGCCTCCTGAAAGATTGACCCATTTGCACTTAAACAAAGGGACCTTAAAATCATGTCCATAGTCAAGTTCCCATATGTCCACTATGTAACCATAGTATGTGTCGACCTTTCCCATCTCGGTTGTTGCATCAAAGCGGACACCGCTGTTTTGGTTGGTGCTCTTTTGATATTGGTCAATCATGTAAAATGTATTCCCATTTATCTCGTATCCTTTGTAAATCAATACAGTCAAAGATGGTCCCCTCGACAACAAGTACAACTCATCACAAATAGTGTTGTCACCTCTGAGACATGTTTCCAGCCAACTGCTGAAAGTCCTGATGTGTTCACATGTAATCCAGTCGTTGCACTGTTCCGGGTGTTTGGAGCGCAGACTGTTCTTGTGTTCATCGACATACGGGGTCACCAAGGTAGAGTTCTGTAGAACTGTGTAGTGTGCTTGAGACGAAGAATATCCGTCCCTGCATATTATTGAGTCCCTTCCAAGCATGCCTTTTCCAGTCAGTCTCCCCTCATACCCCGATTTAGGGAGACCTATCTTCTTAAGGCCAGGAATGAAGTCAACACAAAACCCGATGACATCCTCTGTTTGATTGCCCATGGAGATGCTTCCTTCTGGCCTAGCGTGGTTACGGACATATTTCTTTAGGACTCCCATGAACCTCTCAAAGGGGAACATATTGTGTAGAAATACGGGCCCAGAATGACAATCTCGTCGACTAGATGAACTAGGACGTGCGTCATGATATTGAAGAAGGATGGTGGGAACACCAGCTCGAAACTGACAAGACATTGCGCCACATCACTCCTTAGCCTTGGTACGATTTCTGGATCGATCACCTTCTGAGAGATTGCATCGAGGAATGCACATAGCTTCACAATGGCTAATCGGACGTTTTCCGGTAGAAGCCCCCTCAATGCAACCGGAAGCAGTTGCGTCATAATCACGTGGTAGTCATTAGACTTTAGGTTCTGGAACTTTTTCTCTGGCATATTTATTATTCCCTTTATATTCGACGAGAAGCCAGTCTGGACCTTCATACTGAGCAGACATTCAAAGAAGATTTCTTTCTCTTCTTTCGTAAGAGCGTAGCTGGCAGGACCTTCATACTGCTTCGGAGGCATGCCGTCTTTTTCGTGCAAACGTTGCAGGTCCTCCCGTGCCTCAGGTGTATCTTTTGTCTTTCCATACAGGCCCAAGAAGCCTAGCAGGTTCACGCAAAAGTTCTTCGTCACGTGCATCACGTCGATTGAAGAGCGGACCTCTAGGTCTTTCTAGTAGGGTAGGTCCCAAAATATAGATTTCTTCTTCCACATGGGTGCGTGTCCCTCAACGTCATTCGGAACAGCTAGTCCGCCGGGACCCTTTCCCAAGATTACGTGCAAATCATTGACCATAGCAAGTACGTGATCACCGGTACGCATGGCGGGCTTCTTCCGGTGATCAGCCTCGCCTTTGAAATGCTTGCCTTTCTTTCAACATTGATGGTTGGTCGGAAGAAATCGACGATGGCCCAGGTACACATTCTTCCTGCATTTGTCAAGGTATATACTTTCAGTGTCATCTAAGCAGTGCGTGCATGTGTGGTATCCCTTGTTTGTCTGTCCTGAAAGGTTACTAAGAGCGGGCCAATCGTTGATGGTCACGAACAGCAATGCCTTTAGGTTAAATTCCTCCTGTCTGTGCTCATCCCACGTACGTACACCTTTTCCATTCCACAGCTGTAAAAGTTCTTCAACTAATGGCCTTAGGTACACATCAATGTCGTTGCCGGGTTGCTTAGGGCCTTGGATGAGAACTGGCATCATAATGAACTTCCGCTTCATGCACATCCAAGGAGGAACGTTATACATACATAGAGTCACGGGCCAGGTGCTGTGATTGCTGCTCTGCTCCCCGAAAGGATTAATGCCATCCGCGCCTAAAGCATACCATACGTTCCTTGGGTCCTTTGCAAATCAGCCCAGTACTTTCTCTCAGTTTTTCTCCACTGCGACCCATCAGCGGGTGCTCTCAACTTCCCGTCTTTCTTACGGTCCTCACTGTGCCATCGCATCAACTTGGCATGCTCTCCGTTTCTGAATAGACCGTGGTATTATAGGAGCATACCACATCACCTTCGCAGGAACCCTCTTCCTGGGGGGCTCACCGTCAACATCACCAGGGTCATCCCGTCTGATCTTATACCGCAATGCACCGCATATCGGGCATGCATTCAGATCCATGTACGCACCGCGGTAGAGGATGTAGTCATTAGGGCATGCATGTATCTTCTGCACCTCCAATCCTAGAGGGCATACGGCCTTCTTTGCTGCGTATGTACTGTCGGGCAATTCGTTATCCTTTGGAATCTTCTTCTCCAATATTTTCAGTAGCTTCTCAAATCCTTTGTCAGGCACATCATTCTCCGCCTTCCACTGCAGCAATTCCAGTACGGTACCGAGCTTTGTGTTGCCATCTTTGCAACCCTTTTTTGTGATCCTCTAACATGTGATCGAACTTCATCTTCTCCTTTTGACTTTCGCATTGCGTCCTTGCATCGACAATGACCCGGCGGAGATCATCATCATCGGGCATATCGTCTGGTTCCTCTTGATCTTCAGCAGCTTCACCCGTTGCAGCATCATTGGGCACATCGTCTGGTTCCTCTTGATCTTCACCAGCCCCCCCCGTTGCAGCATCACCGTATTCAGGGGGCACATAGTTGTCATCGTACTCTTCTTCTTCGCCGTCTTCCATCATAACCCCTATTTCTCCGTGCCTCGTCCAAACATTATAGTGTGGCATGAAACCCTTGTAAAGCAGGTGGGCGTGAAGGATTTTCCGGTCAGAGTAAGACATCGTATTCCCACATTTAGGGCATGGACAACACATAAAACCATTCTGCTTGTTTGCCTCAGCCGCTTCGAGAAACTCATGCACGCCCTTAATGTACTCGGAGATGTGTCTGTCACCGTACATCCATTGCCTGTTCATCTGCGTGCATTATATATAATTAAGTGTATTAAAAACCATTATGGAACATCATGAATAGATAATTAAGTGACCAAATTAATAGAAGTTCATCATCACATTAAAACCAAAGCACATACATAGTTCTCATCTAACAACATATAGCTCTCCAGAGCATCTAATTTATTAAACCATACATTGAAACTATGTAAAACATTTCAATGCGAAAACAAATGCGATCATAATCGCAACCAAGGTAACAATTGATCCAACAGCATAATGATACCAAGCCTCGGTATGAATGGCATATTTTCTAATCTTTCTAATCTTCAAGCGCAGTGCATCCATCTTGATCTTGTGATCATCGACGACATCTGCAACATGCAACTCCAATATCATCTTCTCCTCCTCAATTTTTTTATTTTTTCCTTCAAGAAATTGTTTTCTTCTTCAACTAAATTTAACCTCTCGACAATAGGGTCGGTTGGAATTTCCGGTTCACATACCTCCTAGATAAATAAAATCTATGTCACGTTGGTCCGCATAATTTTCATAAACAATAAATGAACCAATAGTTATGAAGATAATATATACCACATCCGAATCATAGACAGGACGAGGGCCGATGGGGGCGGATACCAAAACCATCGCACTATATAATAACAAGCAATAAAATAGTAATAAAATTAGTCAAGTATCTATCTAAAGCAAGAAATTATTTCTTTCAGAAAGAAGATAAGAACAAGAGGCTCACCACGGTGGTGCCAGCGACGAGATCAGCGCGGGCGATCGACGGCGGTGAAGACAGGAATTGGATGTGACGGGCTGCTAAACCTAGACAAATCTCGAGGAAAATGGAGCTTTGAGGTCGAGCTTCGAGAGGAGAAAGCTTAACTAGTGTGGCTCGGGCATTTCATCGAACACCTCATGTGCATAGGAGGTGAGCTAGAGCACCACAAAGCCCTCCCCTCGCCGGCCAGAGAAAAACAGAGCATTGGAGTGCTCTGCTCGCGGGCGAGGGGTATATATAGGCACCACCATTGGTCCCGGTTCGTGGCATGAACAGGGACTAAAGGGCAGCCTGTGGTCCCGGTTCAAGCCACCAACCGGGACCAATTGTGGTGGGCCAGGAGCCAGGCCCATTGGTCCCGGTTCGTCCCACCAACCGGGACCAAAAGGTCCAGACGAACTGGGACCAATGGCCCACGTGGCCCGGCCGGCCCCCTGGGCTCACGAACCGGGTCCAATGCCCCCATGGGTCCCGGTTCTGGACTGAACTGTGACTAATGGGCTGACCCGGCCTAAACCTTTGCCCCCTTTTCTACTAGTGTACCTTAGTACCTTTTCTGTCATGTGGTGTCCATGGATTGAAATGTTGGCTGCTATGTATTTATTGTAGTATAAAAAATGGCTCAAACCTGAAGTACTTAAAATAGATTGTAGTTTCTTTCTTGTTTGTTTTCATACCCATATACCTGCCGTGTATTAGCTCTTTCCTTTTGTGCACGTTAATTCAGTGTTTGTGTTGGTTTGATGAAAATGTTCAGAAACAAGATTTTGATGGATGGGTTTATGTGTTCTGCTGGTATATATGCACGCTAGTATATATGCACATGGATTGTCCTTCATTATTTTGTATCTACTGTTAGATTTGCTTTTATTTTGTACCTAACCATTTTGTTCTATAACGTCCAGATGCTGGCGTTTCATGTTTCGTCGCGAGCATCAGGACGAAGAAGTCGGAAGAAGCATAGTTCAAGCTCATCGGAGATAGTTCAAGGAGTAATGAAGCCCTTGATGCTGATCCGTATTGGAACAAACTGAACCACGAACTTGGCTCATGTGACATATTGTACACCTGTAGAGCTTGTTATACTATGTGTTGATGTAACAGATTGTTGCTTTTTGTTATTTGAAGTATTACACCTGTTTTCTGTCTATTTTGATTTAAATATTGGTTTTTTAATTATTGGCATATTGAATCTTAGGAACATGACCAGGACAACAAGGACCCACAAACTAGAATCGGACATTTGGGACCCGCATATTAGAACCTGACAATTGGGACCCATTTGAAAAAGGAAAAAAGGGCCACAACCCAGAAATAAAAAGGCTGAATTATAGCCTGGCCCGTGTAGCTTACCCAAATTGAAAGAAAAAAACCACAAATGGGCTGAATTAATGGGCTCGGTCCATATAAACACCCAATTGGACCGGGCTGATTCTTGTGCCACATCAGGTTGCCACGCTGGATGCCTACGTGGCCCGGGGAGGTTTCTAGTGACCAAAAATTTGGTCGTGGAACCAATGACCTTTTACATATCACAAAGAAGGTCACTAATTTCAGTTTACGACCGCCAGCTTTTGACCTTCTGTTTTTAGTCACAAAAAGGTCGAAAATGAAAAACTATGACCTTTCAGCGGCCAATAGTGAGGGTCACAAGTTGACATATTTCTTGTAGTGTATGTACCACAACATTTACCCATAAAAGTGTACGTGCCAGAAGATACACGGTAACCATGTTTCCTGAGCAAGTAAAACTGCAGAGAAATTGTACGAAGGTCTAAAGGTTCAATATTTCCATCGTATATATCACACAACCATTCATCAATCTCCTTTCCATAGTGATAGTCAACCCCAATACGCTGCAATGTGTAGACAAGCTCCAGCTTCTGAGGTAGGTCAGGGCATTTGGCAGTGTATATTATGATTTGCCTCACCTCTTCCTTTTTAGCTTTAGTCGTGCCCTCCATGGTCTAATACTACAGAGACACATTGATTAATGAGATGAAAAGGACATAGCTTGTTGCAGAGTGCCTTTAAGAAAAAATATATGGCTTGTAGTCGAGGAAGAAATCAGGCCGGGGCTTGTGGACGTCGTCCTGTACCACAGGAGGTATAGACTTGTTGGTTGCCATTTGCACGGCTAGGATTTGTCACTGGGTCTATGGTTATGAATGTACTGATCCCATGCTTTATATAGTGAAAGCATGGGAAGGGGTCAGTGCAGGGCTGAGAGCAGCACAAATATATTAAAACAACGATTTTTTTTATGTTCGGTTAGTAAACATGCACAAGTACGACTTTGCAAAACCACCTTGCGCAAAGACCAGATTACAATGCCCACAATTTTTTTCTAGTCATGAAGAAAAAAAGATAATGGAAGACTAGTCACGGCTAGTGACAACTATGGCTGAAGAAGATTGCTCTGGGTGCAATGGCGAAATTCTGGGTGCATGACTCGACACGCTAGAGTTCAAATCATGATGCTTACATTTATTCTGTACATGCCTCTTTAGATTATGGTTCTGCTAAATCTATCTCATTGCTATTTCGTCAATAGCTAATCATATACTACAATATTAATACATCTATCTATCTATACATCTACTAATTGGAGACTACTTAGAAATTCCTATTTTAATCAGAAATTAAGAACTGTTCATGCTCCGGGACTGAGTTATAACAGCTCAGATTCCGTAGAAATTCCTAGGTTAATCAGAAATTTAGAACTGTTCATCTGACAGGTCGGACCCATGCCATTCCAGTCCATGATTGAAACCAAACACACCCTAATAAAAATAGAAAATATCCTTCCATGCATCAGATCAGGTTGCCCCGAGATATAAGTTTCCACTTCGTTGAAAGATCGTGGATGTCGCCTAGAGTGGGGGTGAATAGGCGATTTAAAATAATTACGGTTTAGGCTTGAACAAATGCGGAATAAACCTAGCGGTTAATTTGTCAAGCACAAAACCTACAACAACTAGGCTCACCTATGTGCACCAACAACTTATACTAAGCGAGATAAACAACTACGTGATAGCAAGATATATCACATAGTTAAGTGCATAAGTAAAGGGCTCGAGTAAGAGATAACCGAGGCACGGGGAGACGACGATGTATCTGGAAGTTCACACCCATGCGGATGCTAATCTCCGTTTGGAGCGGTGTGGAGGCACAATCCTCCCCAAGAAGCCACTAGGGCCACCGTGATCTCCTCACGCCCTCGCACAATGCAAGATGCCATGATTCCACTAAGGGACCCTTGAGGGCAGTCACCAAACCCGTACAAATGGCAACCCTTGGGGGCGGTCACCGAACCCATACACTTTGGCAACCCTTGGGGGCGGTCACCGGTACCCGTCAAATTGCTTGGGGCGGTCTCCACAACCTAATTGGAGACCCCTGATGCTTGCCCAGAGCATTACACCACAATGATTGAGCTCCGAACACCACCAACCATCTAGGGCACCCAAGCAACCAAGGTGAACAAGCTCAAGGGTACCAAGCACCCAAGAGTAATAAGCTTCTCAAGTTGTAACTTCCATGTATCCCCAGGGAAAACTCAAACCAATGCACCAAATGCAATGGCAAGGGCACACGGAGTGCCTAAGTCCTTCTTTCCCAAATCCCATCAAAGCAACTACTGCTAGGGGGGAAATGAGAGGAAGAACAAGAAGAACACCAAGAACTCCAAGATCTAGATCCAAGGGGTTCCCCTCACATAGAGGAGAAAGTGATTGGTGGAAATGTGGATCTAGATCTCCTCTCTCTTTTCCCTCAAAAACTAGCAAGAATCCATGGAGGGATTGAGAGTTAGCAAGCTCAAAGAAGGTCAACAATGAGGGAAAAACACGAGCTCAACAGATAAGGTTCATTTGGGAAGAAGACCCCCTTTTATAGAAGGGGAAAATCCAACTGTTATCCTCACAGCCTGCACCGAGAGTTACTACCGCTCCAAGGAGCGGTACTACCGCTAGGGCGGCAGTGGCCAAAAGAAACACTACTTCAACGGGGCAACATGGCGGTACTACTGCCGGAGCGGTACTACCGCCTACTCCTGCAGTACTATTGCAGGGGTAGTATTCAACGATCACACAGGTGCAGCACACGACAGTATACACAGTGAGGTAGCGGTACTACCGCTGGGGATAGCGATAGTACTGCGCGTCCACGGATGTAAAAAATTACTGCCGCGCCTACATCCACTGGAGCTAGCTTCAAGTAGAAAGCCGACACGGTACTACCGTTGGCAGGGAGCGGTACTACTGATACGTCTCCGTCGTATCTACTTTTCCAAACACTTTTGCCCTTGTTTTGGACTCTAACTTGTATGATTTGAATGGAACTAACCCGGACTGACGCTGTTTTCAGTAGAATTGCCATGATGTTGTTTTATGTGTAGAAAACAAAAGTTCTCGGAATGACCTGAAACTCCACGGAATACCTTACAATAAATAATGGAAAATCCTTGCCAAAGATGAAGAACAGGGGGCCCACACCCTGTCCACGAGGGTGGGGGGGCGCCCCCCTAGGGCACGCCCCCGTACCTCGTGGGCCCCCTGGACACCCTCCGACGCCAACTCCAACTCTACATATTGGCTTTCGGGGAGAAAAAATAGAGGAGAAGAAATCATTACATTTTACGATATGGAGCCGCCGCCAAGCCCTAAAACCTCTCAGGAGGGCTGATCTGGAGTCCGTTCGGGGCTCCGGAGAGGGGGACTCGTCGCCGTCGTCATCATCAACCATCCTCCATCACCATTTTCATGATGCTCACCGCGGTGCGTGAGTAATTCCATCGTAGGCTTGCTGGACGGTGATGGGTTGGATGATATTTATCATGTCATCGAGTTAGTTTTGTTAGGTTGATCCCTAGTATCCATTATGTTCTGAGATTGATGTTTCTATGACTTTGTTATGCTTAATGCTTGTCACTAGGGCCCGAGTGCCATGATTTCAGATCTGAACCTATTATGTTTTCATGAATATATGTGAGTTCTTGATCCTATCTTGCAAGTCTATAGTCACCTATTATGTGTTATGATCCGACAATCCCGAAGTGACAATAATCGGGATACTTCTCGGTGATGACCATAGTTTGAGGAGTTCATCTATTCACTATGTGCTAATGCTTTGTTCCGGTTCTCTATTAAAAGGAGGCCTTAATATCCCTTAGTTTCCATTAGGACCCCGCTGCCACGGGAGGGTAGGACAAAAGATGCCATGCAAGTTCTTTTCCATAAGCACGTATGACTATATTCGGAATACATGCCTACATTACATTGATGAATTGGAGCTAGTTCTGTGTCACCCTATGTTATGACTGGTACATGATGAACCACATCTGGCATAATTATCCAACATGGATCCGATGCCTACAAGCTTTCCATATACTGGTTCTCGCTTATTTACTTTCCCGTTGCTGCTGTTACAATCACTACAAAATACCAAAAATATTACTTTGCTGTCTTTACTTTTGTTATCGTTACCACCACTATCATATTACTTTGCTACTAAACACTTTGCTGCAGATACTAAGTTTCCAGGTGTGGTTGAATTGACAACTCAGCTACTAATACTTGAGAATATTCTTTGGCTCCCCTTGTGTCGAATCAATAAATTTGGGTTGAATACTCTACCCTCGAAAGCTGTTGCGATCCCCTATACTTGTGGGTTATCAAGACTAATTTCTGGCGCCGTTGCCGGGGAGCATAGCTCTATTCTTTGAGTCACTTGGGATTTATATCTGCTGGACACTATGAAGAACTTGAAAGATGCTAAGACAACAATTTATCCCTTAACTACG
The DNA here is from genome assembly GCA_032464435.1 of Aegilops umbellulata. NCBI lineage: Eukaryota > Viridiplantae > Streptophyta > Magnoliopsida > Poales > Poaceae > Aegilops > Aegilops umbellulata. Next base: position 516,750,220 of record CP136056.1, read on the forward strand.
AGGGGAGGTAAGGAACTGCCATCTAGCTCTGCATTTGATTCACCTTCTGTTATGAGTAAGCTTGCGACACCTAAACCTGCTTCTGCTATTCGTTCTGATATGTCGCATGTTATTGATGATGCCACTTCTGCTATGCATGATTCTTATGATGAAACTACTTCTATGCTTGATACTACTGTGCCCCTTAGTGAATTTCTTGATCAACAAATTGCAAGGGCTAGAGAGAAAGAAATTATTGAATCTGATAATATTGATGAAAATGATGATGAGGATAGACCTATTATTCCTGAAGGTTATATTTTTGATAGAGAGGCTTCTACTGCTATTTTAGCTTGCAATGATAATGATGAGCTTAGAAGGTTAATAGCTAAATGGAACAAAGAATCACTTAGAGATAAAATGAGGCCTGATCCTGCTTTCGCTACTTCGCCTATTTGTGTTCCTGATAGGGATTATGAATTTTCTGTTGATCCTGATATAATTACTTTGGTTGAATCTGATCCTTTCTATGGTTATGAATCTGAAATTGTTGTGGCACATCTTACTAAATTAAATGATATAGCCACCCTGTTTACTAATGATGAGAGATCACGCTACTTTTACATCCTCAAAATATTTCCGTTCTCATTAAAGGGTGATGCTAAGATATGGTTTAATTCTCTTGATCCTGGTTGTGTGCGTAGTCCCCAGGATATGATTTATTACTTCTCTGCTAAATATTTCCCTGCTCATAAGAAACAAGCTGCTTTAAAGGAAATATACAACTTTGTGCAAATTAAAGAAGAGAGTCTCCCACAAGCTTGGGGGAGGCTTCTCAAGTTACTTAATTCTTTGCCTGATCATCCTCTAAAGAAACATGAAATACTTGATAACTTTTATAATGGACTAATCGATGCTTCCCGAGATTACCTGGATAGTTGTGTTGGTTCTCTTTTCAGGGAAAGAGCACCAGATGAAGCTGAAATTCTATTGAATAATATGTTGACAAATGAAAATAATGGGGCACCTCCTGAGCCAGCTCCTGCTCCAATTAATGATCCTATTCCTAAACCAAGTCCGAAGAAGTGAGGTGTTCTATTTCTCAGTCCCGTAGATATGCAAGAGGCAAAGAAATCTATGAAAGAAAAAGGTATTAAAGCTGAAGATGTTAAGAATTTACCTCCTATTGAAGAAATACATGGTGTTAATCTACCGCCTCTTGAAGAAACATATGATCTCAATCCTTTATTTATCGAAGAACCTCTTGATCCTGATATCCCGACAAAGGTAGTAAAGGTAAATTCTTTATATAGATATGATAAAGCTGAAGTCCCTCCTACTAAAATTGCTAGTCAGTGCTTGGATGAGTTTGATAACTTTATGTTTAAGCAAGACGACTTTAATGCTTATTTTGGTAGACAATTAAAACAAAATGCTTATATGATTGAACACTTGGGTGAGTATATGGCTAATATTAGAGGTGAACTTAAAATTGTTAGTAAACATGCTTCTATGGTTACCACTCAATTAGAACAAGTACTTAAAGCTCAAAAAGAAGTGCTTGATGAAATGAATAGTAAGAAAAATGATTATGCTGTTAGAGTGGCTACTAGAACTTGTAGAATGACTCAGGAACCTTTGTATCCTGAAGGCCACCCATAGAGAATTGAGCAAGATTCTCAGAGAAATAATATTGATGTTCCTAGTTCTTCTAAAAAAAAGAAGAAGAAAAATGATAGAACTGTGCAAACTTCTAGTGAACCTATTGCTGAACCACCTGATAATCCAAATGATATATCTATGTATGATGCTGAAACACAATCTGGTAATGAACATGAACCCAGTGAAATGTTAATGATGATGTTCATGATGATGCTCAACCTAGTAATGATAATGATGTAGAAATTGAACCTGTTGTTGATCTTGGTAACCCACAATCAAAGAATCAACGTTATGATAAGAGAGACTTTGTTGCTAGGAAACATGGTAAAGAAAGAGAACCTTGGGTTCAGAAACCCATGCCTTTTCCTCCGAAACCATCCAATAAAAAGGATGATGAGGATTTTGAGCGCTTTGCTGAAATGATTAGACCTATCTTTTTGCATATGCGATTGACTGATATGCTCAAAATGAACCCTTATGTTAAGTACATGAAAGATATTGTTACAAATAAAAGAAAGATACCGGAAGCTGAAATTTCCACCATGCTTGCTAATTATACTTTTAAAGGTGGAATACCAAAGAAACTTGGAGATCCAGGAGTACCTACTATACCATGCTCCATTAAAAGAAACTATGTTAAAACTGCTTTATGTGATCTTGGAGCCGGTGTTAGTGTTATGCCTCTCTCTTTATATCGTAGACTTGACTTGAATAAGTTGACACCTACCAAAATATATTTGCAAATGGCTGATAAACCAACTGCTATACCTGTCGATATTTGTGAGGATGTGCCTGTTGTGGTTGCAAACGTTACTATTTTAACGGACTTTGTTATTCTTGATATTCCCGAGGATGATAGTATGTCTATTATTCTTGGAAGACCTTTTCTTAATACTGCAGGGGCTGTTATTGATTGCAACAAAGGCAATGTCACTTTTCATGTTAATGGTAATGAGCATACGATACACTTTCCGAGGAAACAACCTCAAGTCCACAATATCAACTCTATTGGAAAAATTCCATCGATTATATTTGGAGGTTTTGAATTTCCTCTTCCTACTGTCAAGAAAAATATGATATACTTATTATTGGGGATGTGCTTATCCCCGTTGAGGTAACCTAGTGTTATTCGAAATTTCTCCGGTTTCATGTTAATCGGAATGAGTTTGTTAACAAGACTTGATCAACCTTGTTAGTGGATTCTTTTTGATGAGCATGAGACGGATGAAACTAGAAGCACAACCTTCTATACCCTCTCTATACTTTCTGTTATTTAGTTGAAATAAAGTAAAAATAGTATTTTTCTGGCTATTTCCTGATTTATCCGTGCAATATAAAAATATCCCGAAAATAAAAGACTTCAGAATGACATGCCAATTTAATATGATTTTTTCGGGAATATTTGAGGATTTTTGGTGCAAAAATCACCGCAGGGGGAGCTGCTACCTGGCCACGAGGGTGGAGGGCGCGCCCCCTGCATCATGGGCCCACGGTGGCCCTCCTCCACTTATCCCTGCACCCATCTTCTTCCTCTGCCTCGCACAAACACGAAAAACCAACTCAAGCACGAGTTCCAGCCCTCTTTGCTGTGATTTTCGATCTCCATGCTCAAAGCACCTCTCGCAAAACTGCTTGGGTAGATTGTTCCTTGGTATGTGACTCCTCCATTGGTCCAATTAGTTTTTTTCTAGTGCTTTATCCTTTGCAAATTTGTGCTGCATAGGTGACCATGTTCTTGAGCTCGCATGTCAAATTTATATGGTTCAAAGTAGTTCTAATGCTTGATATAGGCCCTAGACACTTGTAGGAGTAGTTGCTATCAGTTTTATTGAAGTTGGTTCACTTTTGTTTGAAGTTACTAAAAATTTCAGAAATTTTTCACAGAAAGCAATATGCTTAGGAAGATGTTCCAAGGTGGTTCCTCTAAGAAGCAAGGACCCAGGCTTGCTATGCGTGATGCTGACGAGGAACCACCAAGAGACGCTCTAGTGCAGCCTTGCGAATGGCCGTCGGAAAACTTTATGGATCGTGCAGGAATTAAAGAAGAATTTAACGCATATTTGCGTAATGCCGGTCTTGAGGACTTTGAGGCAGACAAATGCCCCCAGTTTCATGATCTCACAAGCTCATTTGTGAGGAGGTTTGAGTATTCATCTTCGCGTAATTCTCCTTCAGTCATGTTTGATCTTTATGACAAATCTTATACCATGGACTTAGAGGATTTCACTTTTGCTTTCAAACTTCCACAATGGGGTAGTGTTAGGGATCCCCCTAAATCTGAATTTAGAAACTTTCTTGCTAGTATAACTGGAGGGGAATCTAGAGATATAACGCAAGCTACCATAGGGAGCATTCACTTTCCTGCTATACATTATTTTGCTCTCTTCATAGGTAGATGCATAAATGCTAAGGATGAAGCATGTCACATGTGTGTCCCTGACCTTTGCATTCTCAGGAGTGCTGTGTTAGGAGACCAATCTTATCATATGGGAGCCATTGTAGCTCGTAGGTTGCATCATAGTAGATATAATGGAGATTTCTTTGGAGGAATTTATGCAACCCTCTTAGCTAAATTTCTTGAGATAAACATTCGTGAAGGAGACATGGAGTTGCCTCCTGCTTATTTAGGTTTTGATTCTATGGTTTCTCACCAGTTTGTCGAGAGGCCTGAATCACCTCTCTTATATCGACTAATCTTTGACAAACGGCGTGTTGTCCATATTACTCTCCCTGCTCCTGCCTTCTTTGATTACCAAGCAAACGGAAGATATACTATCACCAGAGAGGAGGCAGATGAGTATGGGAGGAGAGCGGAGGCAGCCCGACTCCACGCTGCAGCTCAGCAGGCGATAACCGCTGCATCACAGTATGATCCCAACTATCCTTCGTGTCTCAGTACGACCCCAGCTACACCTACGAGTATCCGCCAGGCTATCCCTGGCAATAGAACAACTTAGGCCAAAAGCCTAATCTTGGGGGAGTACGTATTTGTCTCCGACATTACATTTATGTTCACACACACTCATTGCTAGATGTCGGTGCTCATACTCTTTCACTGTAATATCCATGCTAGTTTATTTTCATTTTCCTGCTTTCTTCTTGTGTGCTTGTTAAACCTTAAGAAAAAAAAATAGTAGTAGTTTTCTTTCCTGCTGTAGTAGTAATAATTAAAAAGAAAACCCAAAAATATTTCCCGTTCTTCTTTTGCTTGTTGGGAGCTTTCCCGTGTAAATAGTTTTTATTTATTTTCTTTTCTTTGGGGGTCGATAGGAGAAGACCATGATTAAATTGTTGAAGTTGCTCTTATATGCATTATTGTTGATTTAACCCAGAGCCCATATTGCCTTGTTTTCTCCTGTTTATTGAATGCTCACAGATTCCAGCTTAGTCCAATGCACGTGCACTCTTATTGCCGGTGTCAAAACCGGCGGATCTCGGGTAGGGGGTCCTGAACTGTGCGTCTAGGCGGATAGTAACAGGAGACAAGGGACACGATGTTTTTACCCAGGTTCGGGCCCTCTCGATGGAGGTAAAACCCTACTCCTGCTTGATTAATATTGATGATACGGGTAGTACAAAAGTTGATCTACCACGAGATCAGAGAGGCTAAACCCTAGAAGCTAGCCTATGGTATGATTGTTGTTATGTCCTACGGACTAAACCCTCCGGTTTATATAGACACCGGAGGGGGCTAGTGTTACAGAGAGTCAGTTACAGGGAAGGAGATTTACATATCCGTACGGACGCGGGACGAAGTCTTCAATCTTGTATCTTCTTAGTCCAACAGTCCGGCCAAAGGTTATAATCCGGCTGTCCGGATACCCCCTAATCCAGGACTCCCTCAGTAGCCCCTGAACCAGGCTTCAATGACGATGAGTCCGACGCGTAGATTGTCTTCGGCATTGCAAGGCAGGTTCCTCCTCCGAATACTTCATAGAAGATTTTGAACACGAGGATCGTGTCCGGCTCTGCAAAACAAGTTCCACATACCACCGTGGAGAGAATTATATTTCCACAAATCTAATCTGCTGACGTATTCCGTAGCGTGACATCACACCATAGCCAAGCCTTTATTCGAATCGTTTTTTACCCCCCACTTCAGCGCGTTTCGTGAGGCAGTTTCCTTGGCACGTCTTGTCGAAGCAGAGATCGTGTCCCCTTTATTTACGGGATTCTCATCAACACGGACGTTGGTAACCCAATCGTGCCCGTTAGTATGTCCCCTCGATCGAAGGTAAGTCCCACACGGTCACAAGGAGGGCTCTTGGTATTCAACCTCTTTATAAAGAGACCAAGGCCTTACTCTTTTCTTTCGATCTCAATCGAATCCACCTCCCGCCTCGAGTTCCAACACCCGAAGCTTCAGATTCAGGCGCTTTGGACCTTCGATTATGTCCGGATCCAACCTTCAAGGCCGATGGATGCCTTCCTCCGTCACGGAGGAAGACGTAATAAAGCTAAGGGAGGCCAGGTATTTGACCGACGAAATCTCGTACAGGCTGCCTGCTCAAGGGCAGGTTATTCCCACTCCTAAGCCCGGCGAGAGCGTTGTGTTCGTATCTCACTTCCTCCGAGGGCTAGGCTTCACGCAGGATCCCTTCGTGAGGGGGCTCATGTTCTATTATGGGCTGGACTTCCACGACTTAGCTCCGGAGTCTATCCTCCACATCTCATCGTTCATCGTCGTGTGCGAAGCTTTCCTCCGTATTACCCCTCACTACAGACTGTGGCTCAAGACCTTCAAAGTGGAGCCGAAGGTGGTCGAGGGACGGCATGCAGAGTGCGGAGGCGTTGTAATAAGCAAGAATGCTGACACCCCATGGCCCGAGGGCTCTTTCCAAGAGGAGTCCAGCTTATGGCAACAAGAGTGGTTTTATATCACAGCTCCCAGGGGTACCAAGTGGGTGGCTCCGCCTGTTTTTCGCTCGGGTCCCCCGCCACGACTAATGTGATGGGTCAACAAGGGGCTAGACTGGGGGCCAGTAAAGGATGTGCCCATGTTGCAGAGTCGCATCCGAGATCTCCTGGAGAGTGATGTCAGTCTGGTCGTGGTGATGCAGGTCATGTTAATTCGCCGAGTCCTGCCCTGCAAACATCGTCCCCTCCGCCTGTGGGAGTTCAATCCGGAGGGACCATGAGCTCTTCAACATTTCCTTGGCATGACGCCCGCGGAGATGTACAAATTGTTCTTCGGACCACAAATAATGTGTCCGGACTCTACTAAGGATGTAGGTCTGAGCTGCAATCGTCCGGATACCCAAGTAAGTAGCCCTGTGTCCGAACACGCCATCTGTTTATTTATCGCAACATCGCCCTTAAAAAAGAGTTGTTCTTGAACCAGGAGTCGATAGCGAAGGCAAAGTTGATCAGGTGTCCGGCCCCCCTTCTTGAGACCTCGCCAGATCCCGTGTTAACCAGGATGCTGAAGATCGCGCCTTCGAAAGAAGATGAAGGGGGGAACAAGGAAGCTACTGCCTCCGTGGAGGGGGTTGTCTGGAAGGGAGGAATCGAAAATTCCTCTCCTCAGGGAAAGAAGAGGGCAGCCTCTGAAGACCCGGAGACAATGGTCTCAATGCGGGGGAAGAAATCTTTGCGAGAGGGTCCTGTACCGGGGGATACCCCGGCCGTACTATGCCCTCAAGGGGATCAGCCCTCCACCAAGCCGTAAGTAAAATGGTGTTTAATAATGAGAGAAATCCTTGCTTTACTCCTAAGGAAACTAACCGAAGATTTATCTTGCAGTTCGGATCTTAGCCCTTCTCAGCAGAGCTCGTCTTCGGGGGATCTTCTTCCAGAGATGATGGTTGCATATTTTAATCATTCGAGGACATCCACTTGTTGTTTTGATTGTTTGGCTTTATTTTTCTTTTGCCAAGTGGATGGACAAGAATGCTTAAGATCCTCCTCTCGCTATCTATCTTTTTCTCGTCTCAAACTCTATTCATGCTACATCACAAAATTGATCAAGTCAGATTCGAACCACTCTGTGTGAGGAGCACTCGGAGTCCCCGATTCGTCATAGACTTAAACTTCCAAAACCTCTTTGTGATTCTCGGTCTGACCGATACCCCACTTTCGGCCTTACCGAGATCATTAAGTTGATCTATGTTTTCGATCTCGGTGCAACCGATTTGAACCATTCGGTCACACCGAGTTGCAATAACCGTATACAGTTTTGCATCTCGGTGCCACCGAGTTGTTCCACTCGGTCACACCGACAGGGTCGGGCTATATATAGACACGGGCAAAAATTTGGAAATTTCTCCGAACCCCTTCGCCCGCGCGATAGCTCGCTCTGCCAACGTGGTCTCCGGATCGTCTCCTCGCTGCCAGCCGCCTCTAGTCGCTGGTCTCCATCGCCGTCAACGGAATTCAACCCCGCCATTGCCGCCGTAGCGAGTCTCCGCTGAACTAGAGTATGGACTCGATCTTTGTGCTATTCCTCAATCCGATTCCTAGCACATTGTGATCATATTGTTTCTAGCCACGTTTGAAACACTCCAATCCAGTCAATGCGATCCGTAGAATAGGTTTGATTCGAAATTTTAGGGTTAGGTTTCTGCCGAAACCATCTCGGACCCACCGAGTTGAAAAACTCGGTCCCACTGATTTGGCTCATGCCATTGCACAAGTGAGACTCGGTCTGACCGAGTATTGCTAATCGGTGTGACCGATTTTGGAACTTTGTGAAACCCTAGTAGTCTCGGTGCCACCGAACTGTGACTCGGTCTGACCGAGTTCACTAGTTTAGGTTTCAAAACTGCTTCGGTATCACCAAGTTTAAAAATCGGTAGATCCGAAATGATTTCTGTGGGAAACTAAAACTAAGATTTTGAATCATTCTTTTGCAAAAATCTCTGCATTTTGTGATGCTTATCCACTCTACCTCATCTATAAACTATTCACAGGGTCAGCAGTCAGCTTGTTCATCATGTCAGACCAGAGTGATAGCCAAAACATGTCAGAACAGCCAGTGCACATGAGTGAGGGCACTAGTCCCTCCAGCTCTTCAGATGAAGGCAGCAGGAGCACTCCCAGTAACCTGCCAAAAGCTGCCACCAGACATAGGAAGAAAAGAACCTCATAATCAAAGGATGAGGACTATGTGGCAGAAGAAGAAGCTACTTCCAAGAAAGTTGTGCTCAAGAAGGAGTATGGCTCAGCTGCAGCCATCAAGCCAGGGATGAAAATTAAAAGGTCAGCAGGCAGGCAACCTATGCCAAAGGCCAGAGCCTCAACAAAGATTCCTGAGAAGCCTGCATCCAAAGATCCAGTTGCTGCTGAAGGAAAGAAGGAAAGGAAAAGAGGCAGATGGTGCAAGAAAGTTGATCCCATGGCTGAATTTGAACATCATTCTTCTGATGAGGAAGAAGAAGAGGTTGCTGCACCAGCACCTAAGGCACCCAAGCTAATGGGTGATGCAATCAAATCAGGGGCTACGGTATCCAAGCCCAAGACTGCATCAAAGGCCAAGACAGCTCCAAAGAGGAATACAAGGAGCATCCCAACTGCTGAAAAGAACAAGGCCCCAGTGCCTGACACTGCAGAAGAAGAGGAAGGCCAAGTTCTCAGAAAGTTGACGCCCAAGATCCCAGACCACAATGATGCTCATCCTATGGCTGAGGATATGAAGATCAGAAGAGACTCAGGGCTGAGAAAGTGGAGAGCAGAAGATCCATATGCTACCAGGGTGAGAGCTGCTGTTGACTACAGGTTCCACACTAAGGAACAACAGGACTTCTATGAGACAGTCTTGTTGAATAAGAAGCCCATTGTGTGTGACATGAGATGGGTCGACTGGGAATACATCAAGGACAATGAAGAGCACTATCCTGGAGTGCAAGATAGCTTCAAGGCTTGTGGAGTAGCTGACTTTGTTGGGCAGAAGCTCACAAAGTGGAATGAAGAGTTGATCATGCAGTTCTACTCCACAACACACTTTTATCCAGATGACAGAATTGTATGGATGTCTGAAGGTACGAGGTACCAATCAACAATTGCTGAGTGGGCACAGCTCATCAATGCCCCAGAGGAGCATGAGGATGACCTAGATATTTATGCCAAGAAGAAGATGGATCACAACTATATGTCCAACATGTACAAGGAGATCCCAAACAAGGCACTTGACACTTTCAAGTTTGGATCAGTACATTATCTTCTACCAGGATTGCCAACCATCAATTGGATACTGAGGCACACCTTGTTGCCCAAGTCAGGTGATCACAAGATGATCAGAGGCCATGCAATCAACTTGCTTCATATTTTTGATGTACCACAGAAATTCAAAGTCATGAGCCTCATGGTAGAAACAATCAAAAGGACTGCAGCAGACCAGAAGAGGAGCTGTGGATATGCCCCTCAGATCCAGGAGCTGATTAACTCCAAGATGGGCACATGCATATACCTCTTGGACAAGGAACATTTGCCTATTCATCCAGATTTTGAAGATAATGAAGTTGTGATGAACAAGGATGAACCATCTTCAGCCCATGCACAAGCACAGAAGGAGAAGGCAAGGAAGGAGAAAGCTGCAAAGATGCCAACTCAAGAGGAGGCATCTGAATACTTCTTGAAAACAAAGCAAGAGCAGCTCAGTTACTTGATTGCATCCACCCTGAGGATAGAGAAAAGACTGGCCACCCTCACTCAGAATCAGGAGAGCTTAGAGAGGATCGTGGAACAAAAGTTCTATGACTTGGATGTCAAAGTGACAGAAATCCAGTCTGCAGTGGAGCAACTTCAAGATGACATGCAGGAGAGGAAAGGGAAGACTACCACTGATGCATTTGCCAGAGTGCCACGAGCCCAGAGGTCGTCTGCAGTGCCAGTTCCTGACACAAGAGCCACCACCTTAGTTCCAGCCATAGCACCAGCCCAACCAGCTCTAGCATCTACTTCAGCTCCAGCTCCAACCACGTCTACAGAAGCCTTCGTCCTTGGAGTGATCCAGACTCTACCACCACCGGAAGATCAAGCCTGAGTGTCGATCTAGCACTATGCATTTTCTAGGAACTTTTTGGTAACTTGTTGCCAAAGGGGGAGAAAAATGTATAGATCATAGGCTTCGAGAGAGAGTGTGTTGCTTTTATTCTCTCTTGCTTTATTTGGTGGTTTTTCAAACTTTGTTTGCTTTTGGTCGAGATACTTTGATATGCTTGTGAGACAATGATGATCATGTGTTTGATCATAAGCTACACTTATTCATGCTTGATATATCTTATCTATCTTATGTGATCATTCACTTTTCTTGGTGATGAGTGCATGTATTTCATTCTTATCATTTTGAGCGCTCCACCAAGATGTATGTGACATGGAAGAGTAACCCATGTTTCTAACTCTTTGTGCATTTGCAGCCCAAAGCAAATTTTAAATATGCACAAATTTAGGGGGAGCTCTTACTTATCACATACTTCTCAAAGCGACGATATAATTCATTCTTATTATCATTTGTCCAAGCTTTGATCTATATGTTGTCATTAATTACCAAAAAGGGGGAGATCGAAAGTGCAACTATCCCTACTTGAGCGAGCTACGCATACGGAGAGAAAGATGAGAGAGAGGCTGAAAGTGCAACTATCCCTAGGTGGTTTTGGTAATTCATAAAAACATATAGCTCATTGAGCTAATGCTATTCCAAGACAATTATTTCAGGAAAGCTCAATGATTGGCATGGCATGGATGGTGAAAGTGGAACCCTCAAACTGCTAAGGACAAAGGATTGGCTCAAGCTCAAAAGCTCAAGACTCTTCATTTTACATTTTAGTGATCCAAGATCACATTGAGTCCATAGGAAAAGCCAATGCTATCAAGGAGGGATGAGGTGTTGCTTAATGAGCCTTTTGCTTCATGTGCTTAATGATATGCTCCAAAATCCTCAGCTACTTTCCCATATCCACATATGACCTAAATCCTAAGCCAAACTCAGTCCTACCGATTCTTTCTATCCGGCGCCACCGAGTTTCACATGTCATAAGCCACTGCCAAACCCTAGCAAATCGGTTGTACCGATAGGGATCTCGGTCTCACCGAGATGGGATTGCAATTTCTCTGTTTCCTTTTCGTAACTTTTCGGTCTCATCGAAAGAGCGGATCGGTCCCACCGAGATTGCAATGCAAACTCTCTGTTTCCCTTTTGTAACTTTTCGGTCTCACCGAAAGAGCAAATCGGTCCCACCGAGTTTGCCTGACCAACTCTCTGGTTAGCTTATTACCAAATCGGTCTCACCGAGTTTGTGTAATCGGTCTCACTGAGATTACGTTATGCCCTAACCCTAACCGTATCGGTCCTACCGAGTTGCATGTCAGTCCCACCGAAAATCTCTAACGGTCACTAGGTTTACTACTTCGGTCCGACCGAGTTTGTTGATTCGGTCCCACCGAGATTGGTAAATTGTGTGTAACGGTTGGATTTTGTGTGGAGGCTATATATACCCCTCCACCTCCTCTTCACTCGTGGAGAGAGCCATCAGAACACATCTACACTTCCAACTCATATGTTCTGAGAGAGAACCACCTACTCATGTGTTGAGACCAAGATATTCCATTCCTACCATATGAATCTTGATCTCTAGCCTTCCCCAAGTTGCTTTCCACTCAAATCTTCTTTCTACCAAAACCAAATCCTGTGTGAGAGAGTTGAGTGTTGGGGAGACTATCATTTGAAGCACAAGAGCAAGGAGTTCATCATCAACACACCATTTGTTACTTCTTGGAGAGTGGTGTCTCCTAGATTGGCTAGGTGTCACTTGGGAGCCTCCGACAAGATTGTGGAGTTGAACCAAGGAGTTTGTAAGGGCAAGGAGATCGCCTACTTCGTGAAGATCTACCGCTAGTGAGGCAAGTCCTTCGTGGGCGATGGCCATGGTGGGATGGACAAGGTTGCTTCTTCGTGGACTCTTCGTGGGTGGAGCCCTCCGTGGACTCGCGCAACCGTTACCCTTCGTGGGTTGATGTCTCCATCAACGTGGATGTAGGATAGCACCACCTATCCGAACCACGGGAAAAACATCCGTGTCTCCAATAGCGTTTGAATTCTCCAAACCCTTCTCTTTACATTCTTGCAAGTTGCATGCTTTACTTTCCGCTGCCTATATACTCTTTGCATGCTTGCTTGAATTGTGTGATGATTGCTTGACATGTCCTAAAGTTGCTAAAATCTGCCAAGAACTAAAATTGGGAAAAGGTTAAGTTTTTATTTGGTCAAGTAGTCTAATCACCCCCCCTCTAGACATACTTCCGATCCTACAGAGGCGCACTTGGAGGCGGGGGCGGGGGCGGGCGCCGAGGCGGGCGGGACGGGCGGGGCGGGTGCGCGGGTGGGGCGGGCGCCGGGGCCTTCCATGGCCGGCGCGACAGGAGGCGGCGGGACGCGGCGGGAGGAGGCGGCCGGGAGGAGGAGCGGTTGGCTCCCGCGCGAGCGACGAGGAGGAGTGCGGGTTGGGGGGAGATTTTCCCCTCAACCCCTACTTCTACAGATTGCAAAGTGGTTTGAGGGTTGGACCTCTAAATTTTTTACGGGTTTGAGGGTTTAGCGGTTCTAGTCTACGTTGTTTTTTCGGCGAAAACTGTAAAAAAGCGGTTATTTTTAGGGGTTTGAGGGTTTGAGGGCTCTACTAGTAATGCTCTTACAATATAATCTCCTAATTATATACGAAGTCAAGCTCCATATGGTATTCTCCGTCTTCAGCGATCACATGGTCAAGGAAGAATGCCGCCAATTCCTCTTGAATTGCTCGCATACGATCTGGTGCTAGGAGTTCATCCCGCATCCGAAAGATCTAATTTGAATAAGGGGGTCAATATGAATAAATGAAACTCAACACAAATGATGGTAATAAACTAAAATTGTGAATATTATTGCTTACGCACTTCATATTGTTCGTCAGAGTACCCGTCCCGTTCACATGTCGTGTGGCGGATGGACTCACAAACGTACTATCAACAGAAATCATTCCCTTGATCCTGCCACAACCACTTTACAAGAAATAGAGGTCAATCAAACTGATAAGCAAGCATGCCAAATGATATTGATGAAACTAGCGCTTGAGTCACTAGGAGACGCGCGGAACATGCTACTATAGTACTTACTTTTGGATGTCCAATTTGCAGGTTCTTCGGCAGTCCCGGAGCTTTTTTGGTGATTTTCTCCAAACCCTGCCAGAAAAACAAAACAATTACTTGATATCAGGAAATGAAGAAAGTTTCTGATATGGTGGATAATGATCGATTTAACTTACTTCTCGAGGATTTGAGTCATGTCCGCATACTCCTGGGGATCTTTTCGTTTCGAGTCTAAGACGGTTACTAATCCCTCCTCAAGCTTAATCTCTAGGAGAATATAGTGGAACCTGCGCACGCATGCATAACTCATCAATTACATTACTATAACCTGGACTAATATATGAATACGCACAAGACAGTAACACTCACTTGAAGTTGTAAGGAAAGAGTAATATATCTTTGTTTTCATTTATTACCAACGATCGTAGCAAGTTGGCCTCGGTATCTTCGGCATGAAATTTAACCTCAGTTGCATCTATGAGATTTATGTTAATGAACCCAATATCACCGACTTGTCTTTTCTTCAATTCGTCGATCTTCAATCTGCATAATATAGTGAGGATAATTATAAATACATGCAATGAAAGAGCTGACCTATATAGAGAGACTTAATGACAGAAGTAGTAGTACTTACAGACAGTAGCAAGTGACAGTTGCTTTATCGAGAGCCCTTTGATTGAAAAACTGGAAGAACTCCTCAAATGGAACATTCAATAGTTCAATTCCAACGAGGTCATGCTCCTCTCTAACTATCAGCGTCAAAGTATACTTCCCCCAGACTCTCTGCAGGTTTTCATGTACCAATCTTGCAATCTTCGCATCATCGTTGTTAGAGATCTTTCATCTTTGATGAGAGGCTTCCCGTACTCGTATCTGTGTACCGGCTCCACCTCCAAGAAATCATAATGTACATCGTCGGGCAGGTAATCTCCAAGATTGTTATAACCGGGCACCATCCTCGGATCATTAGCGACGATGTCGCTAGACACATTGAGCGGGGGGCACGATTTGTTCGCTTGTTCGCCGAGCCGGGCAATTTTTCCCCAGCTCGTCGTTCTTCTAACCTTTGATCATTGACAGTAGTTCCCGACCGCTCCGCTTCGACAAATGTCTTTCCAATAATGCGCTCATAGTTGCCTTTCGGCGGAGACTTTGGTGGTTTTGTCAGGGCAGCCAGAGTGCGCTTGCTTTCACCGCATCTACCTTCTCCTCCGGAGGTGGATGTCTCTTTGAACCTTCAAAGAAGTCCTTCACTTTGGCCCGCACGATCTTCTTGTTTTCTTCCACGGTCATCTCGTACGGTAACTTCTCTAGAGGCCTGAGAGGTGGACCGTATCTGTATCGCTTCCTGCCTCTGGCTGTACTGCTAGACGCCGGAGCGGCTGCGACTGTCTTCTTTCATGCTGGCTTACGAGGCGGAGGAGAAGAACTACGACGCGCCAGAGCAGTCGGGGCGGTGGTGGGTCTCTTCCGCCCATGCTGGCGAGGCGGAGAAGGAGGAGGCTGGTGGCTGCTCGGGTGCGCCGGCGCAGGCGGAGAAGGAGGCGGAGTGCCGCCACGCGTCGGATAAGGAGGTGGCTGGTGGCTGCTCGGGCACGCCGGCGCAGGCGGAGAAGGAGGCATAGTGCCGCCAATGCCGGAGAAGGAGGCCGAGTGCCCTGATCGTCACTCGCCGGAGGAGGAGGCGGTGGAGGAGGCGGAGTGCCCTGACTCGCCGGAGGAGGAGGAGGCGTCCAGTTCGGAAGGTTGATGACCTCCTTCCGCCATAGGCATGGAGTCTTCAGAGTAGAACCCAGCCTAGTCTCCCCTTCACCGGTAGGGTGGTCAAGCTGGAGGTCCTCAAATCCCTCCGTTATTTCGTCCACCATCACCCTAGCATATCCTTCTGAAATCGGACGACAGTGAAAAGTTGCGCCGTGTTTAGGAGGTCGAACAGAGCCGACAGCCGCCTTGACTTTCAAGTTCTGCCATTGCGTCATAAGGTGGCAATGTTGAGACTCCGTGATAGCATCCACAGGGTAGCTGGCAGGAGCCGTCAAGACATGCTCTGGCTGAAGCAGCTCGGTGGAAGCCACGTTGCTTCTCCGCTGAGATGGCGGGGTAGCTTCGGGGGAAGGTTCGGTAGGTCGTTTGCTGCGATTTGCTTCTCATTCCTCTATCGCTTGTACCCTTGCATGCAGCGCCTGCAGTTCGGTCTGCTGCACTTTTTTCCTTCTCACCTGGCATTTGTAACCGCCTGCGTCTGGAAAACCAACCTTCCACGGAACGGAGCCTGGCGTGCCTCGTGTCCGTCCAGGGTGCTCAGGATTCCCGAGGGCCATTGTGAGCTCGTTGTTCTCTCTGTCTGGAACGAACGTCCCTTGCTGCGCTGCATCGATATAGTGTTGAAGCCTCTTGACTGGTATTTTCATTTGCTCGTCCGTCCAAAGGCACTTCCCTGATACAGGGTCAAAGGTTCTGCCAGCCGCGAAGAATCAAGTACGGCAACGGTCTGGCCAGTTCATTGTCTCTCGATCCCTTTATCAAGCACATCATTCTCAGCCTTGGCCCACTTAGGCCGGGCTTTGAGGTAGCCACCTGACCCCGTGCGATGGTGAAGCATCTTCTTCGCAGCATTTTGCTTGTTTGTCACCGACATCTTCTTACTCTTTTCCGATGTCTTGTGGGCCACAAATGCGGGCCAGTGATCTCTGATCTTCTCATATTTGCCGATGAATTATGGTGTCTCTTCTTTGTCGACAAACCTTTTCAGCTCATTCTTCCACCTCCTGAATAGGTCTGCCATCTTCCTAAGAGCAAAAGACTTGATTAATTGCTCTTTAACTGGCTTCTCCGGATCCTCCTCTGGTGGTAGGGTGAAATTTGACTTCAGCTCAGTCCAAATATCATTTTTCTGCATATCATTGACATAAGACACCTCAGGGTCTTCGTTCTTAGGCGTATACCACTGGTGGATGCTGATCGGGATCTTGTCCCTAATAAGAACCCCGCACTGAGCAGAAAATGCATCTTTTGTCCGGATGGGTTCAATCGGTTGGCCGTCGCGCGCGATTGTTGTGATCTCAAATCTTTCATCCGAGCTCAACTTTTTCTTCGGGCCTCGTCTCTTTACCGAACTTGTGCTCGATCCGGAGGGCTAGAAAAAAGAAGAAAGACGAGAGTTAATTAATATGTGTACATACCAAAACAATGAATGCATCAATTAGCTAGTCAGCACAAGCTTAACTAATATATATACCTGGCCGGACTCGGTTCGGTCCCGGAGCCGTCATCACGGTCTCCTTCTTGCACCATCATTGGGTCATCGGATCCATCATAATCATAGCCTGCTTCTTCACCATGTCCTTCCAGACCATCAGTGTCGTTGAGAAACAACGAGCAGACGACATCACTTCCTTACGCGATTATGTCCCCCAACATCGCTTCTTGTGCTTCGTCTCGGGGGGTGTCCATAGTTTCTACAAATATTTACAACATGGCAATTATTATTCAAACATGACAGATGGATATATGAGTGGCAAACGTAGAACTAGCTAGCTTCTCTAGGGTTTGGGGTGGGCTCGACAACGCTTCAAGGGTTTGGGGTGGCCTCGAGAATGCTTCAAGGAGGGGTTAATATCGACAACGACGACATACATACATGGGAAAATAATGTTATCGGGGAGGGGGTCTATCGACCCCCCACGTGTTGAAGTTATCGGGAGGGGTTTATATCGACAACGACGACATGCGTACATGGGAAAATAATATTATCGGGGAGGTGGTATATCGACCCCCCCCCACGTGTTGAAGTTATCGGGAGGGGGTATATCGACCCCCCCACGTGTTGAAGTTATCGGGAGGGGTTTATATCCACAACGACGACATGCGTACATGGGAAAATAATATTATCGGGGAGGTGGTATATCGACCCCCCCACGTGTTGAAGTTATCGGGAGGGGGTATATCGACCCCCCCCACGTGTTGAAGTTATCGGGAGGGGTTTATATCCACAACGACGACATACGTACATGGGAAAATAATATTATCGGGGAGGGGGTATATCAACCCCCCACGTGTTGAAGTTATCGGGAGGGGGTATATTGACCCCCCCACGTGTTGAAGTTATCGGGAGGGGTTTATATCGACAACGACAACATACGTACATGGGAAAATAATATTATCGGGAAGGGGGTATATCGACCCCCCCTCGTGTTGAAGTTATCGGGAGGGGGTATATCGACCCCCCCACGTGTTGAAGTTATCGGGAGTTTATATCGACATGACATACGTACATGGGAAAATAATATTATCGGGGAGGGGTATATCGACCCCCCTCATATTGAAGTTATCGGGACGGGTATATCGACGACGACATGTCCGATAAAAAATAAGAAGACGACGAAGAAAAAAAAGAGGAGAAGAAGAAAGGAATAGAGGAGAAGATTGAAGAAAAAAAAAGAAGAAAAAAAAGAGGAGAAGAAGAAAAAATAGAAATGTAACTTTCGCATATATGAACATATATACACAGAGAACATACAAACATATATACATTTTTATAAAAAAGCAAAATACAAATCATCGTATACATGAACAAAAAATCTGAAAATAGGCGTATATCATATATACACAATACATATACTCACATATATATATATATATATATATATATATATATATATATTTATATATATGTATGTATAATCTGAAAAAAAAAGCATACAATATAAGAAAAAAAACAAGGACAGAGGAGGGGCGCCGGCCGGACCAAGGTGAGGAGGGGCAGGGGCGCGGGTTCGGCGGCGAGGACGGCGACAGGGCAGGGGGCACGCGTTTGGCGGCGAGGATGGCGACGGGGCAGGGGCGACGACCGGCGAGGAAGGTGGTGGGGCAGGGCGACGACGACGACGAGGGCGGGCCGGGGCGCGCGACGCGCGTCGGTGCAGGGCGCGAGCGGCGATGGCGCCGGGCGACGGCAAGCGGGCGGCGACAGCGACCTCGGGCGGCTCGGGGAGGCGACGGCGACCTCGGGGCAGGGGCCGGCGTCGAGGAGCAGCAGCAGCCTGGCGGTGTTCGAGAGAAGAATGGCGGGTCACTACAAGAAATATGTCAACTTGTGACCTTGACTATTGGTCACTGAAAGGTCATTGTTTTTCATTTGTGACCTTTTTGTGACCAAAAACAGAAGGTCAAAAGCTGGCGGTCGTAAACTGAAATAAACGACCTTCTCAGAGAAGGTCGTAGACGTTTACGATCAAAACAGAAGGTCATTGGACCCATGACCTTTTGTTTTGGTCACTGGCTGTCTGTCGAGGCCACGTCGGATCCGACGTGGCAATCTGACGTGGCGAAATTGCGACCAATTGAAAAGGTCACTGACAAGATTCAGCCCGGTCCAGTTCAGTCTTCTTTATGGGCCGAGCCCATTTATTATTATTTTCCTGTCAATTTATGTGAGCTACATGGGCCAAGCCCAAGAATTCAGCTTTTTTTCTTCTAGGACGTGGCCTTCTATAGTCCATTTTGTTTTTGCGTCTCAGCCATTTCATAGTCCATTTCGTTTTTGGGCCTCCATATCAAACTTTCAGGAACTTGCTCGCAGGACACAAGCTTATTCCAGCGACAGTGAAACAGAGAGGAAATTCAAACAAGTAGCGAGAGCATTTTATTTCTTTCAACATGAAAGGACTTTTGAAACAGCCACGAGCACACAGTAGGTCCATTCAACAGAGACTAAATTAACATCAAAATGAAGCAACAAAGGGCAGTCTGAGAACATGAACTACATGGGACACGGTAGCTACCATTTCTACCAGCTGCAGCTGCTTGAAAGAGGGACTACCAAGGAGCTAAACTAACAGCGACCATCCATCATAAATTGGTGACTTCACCAATAAGCGGCAATGGCGACATTCTAGAGACCCCCTTCCCCCACTGTTGCTTGGTGTGCCGCAACACTAGTCACCTTGCACACAGCAAGTTTTCATATGTTTAGAGCAAATCAACATGTTGAGCAGTTAGGGAATACACGGGGATGAAGTGGGCGGGTGGATCAGGATGGTCTCACCTCGTTGTCGTCATCCTTGTCGCTCACCTCAAACTTGGAATTGTCAGATTTGCTTGATGCCTCTCCTGCCTGAAACAGGGATAGGCTCGAAAGAGCGTGGATCAGTACAGCAATAGTACAACATATAGTATCGGCAACATTAACTACTCCAAATCAACAGCAACTACAGCATATCAGATCAGATCAGATCAACAACTACTACTACTACAGCAAGATCAACAGAGCATCCACTAATCACTATTAGCCCTAGTTGAGCATTTAAGTTGGCACATGACGAAGTAAACATTCGGTGAACATGGAATATCCAGAAGTTAAATATTTAGCATCTAGTGAACATGGAATCTTTCACATACACAACAACTCTAAAAATAGACAATGCATGCAATTCCCAGGACCAACGGCACATAAACAATGACCTCCCCCATGAGCATCTCAGTATCACTTACATCATAGACTCCAAACAGAAAGGAACATGTACAACGGTGAGCATGTAAATGGGGACACGCACCTGTACTGCTGTAAAACATCTAGCCACCATGGCAGAGGCCATGCTGCATGTGTGCCTCCCTTGTGAGTGGGACTGCATCTATACAATTGTACAGTGGAAAAGGAGTTAGAACTAAACAACAATTATTAGTATAACAGAAGGCAGAGACTGTACTGTGCTCTGTGCAATTTTATCAGTAAAAGCTTAAGTTATAGAACAAAATTTAACAGTATAAACAGGTAGAGACCATGCAATTTTATCAGCACAAGCTAGATATATAAACAACATTTAACTGTATAAACAAAAGGCAAAGACTGTACTGCACAAGCGTATCACTATAAACTGAAGCTATAAACAAAATATCTACTACACAAGTGCATGCAATACTCAACATCTACTACACAAGTGCATACAATACTCAACATTCACTCAAAGTATGTTGTGTAGGATCGCACCATTCCATTTTCACTCAAAGTACAATAGTACATCACATTTTTGGATGATCACCAAAGGCAAAACTACTCCTGACTATGATCATCAACATCTACTACTCCTAACTACTCCCTGTGCAATCCTACTCTGTAGTAAAACTTCCTCACCCTCCATTCACCCTGTTCAAGCAGTACACTAGTAAAACTACCCCTAATGCTACAACAGTTAACAACAAGTGAAATTATTGTGATGTGCAAAATTTACAGTAAATACTCCACTGAATATTACTGAAACTTAACAGAAGTTAACTAAGCCTTTTTAGTTTCAGAATATACAAGTCAGAAAATAAGCTTCCAGGCAAGTTTATGTAAGTAATGCACACTGGAGTACAATACTTCTATGGATTTCTGCAAATAATTCATGATTTTCTAACTAATCCAAGATGTCCATTTAATTAACTGGAAAAGTAAGTTAAATCTTGCTGAATCTTGTTAAATACTCCAAGCAAAATTACTCCACACATGTATAGTTCAACCTTGTTAAATACTCTAAGCAAAATTACTGGATTACTGGAGTACTACAAGTTAAATGTGTTGCACATGTCTCAAGGAACCAGTAGCGCTGCTTGCCCCCTTGGTCCAGCTCCTTGCTGTGCAGGATGACCGAGACTCAGATGCAGACAATACAAAACAATACATTACAAAACAATACAAAAGTAGGAAGCCAAATATCTAAGCAAACATGATTGGCAGGAATGCAACATCATGCATGTGCCGACTACCCCGCAGGCAACCCTACTACAATGACAGGGCTTCGGTAAAGGGACATTGCTGGTAACTCATCACAAAGTTCTGATGAAGTAAACCCTAGAAATAAAAGCTCGAGGATGGATGGGCAAAAGGTCATGGGCTTCAATAATCATGCTAGCCCTTTCAGATGGTTTAAAGTAGGGAAAGGCAGAAACTGGTAAGTTTTTCTGGAGCAGAACTGACATTATTTTCTAGCCCAGACCCAAACAAGAAATGTACAGAATATACTAGCGGCAATCTTATCACCATTAATAGTACAATAAACTCAGATCTTATAGATCAAATTGAACACTATATATGCAGAATATTTACAACTAAGATTTATCTTTGGACTGTATTTGGACACTAAATATGTAGAATATTTTAGATTACCAACAATAAAAGTTCATGACTGTCAACCAGGAATGTACAGTTTCTGGCAATCAGTTAAAACAAGGGAAGAATCTATATATCACATTCAAGGAACTAAGTTGATATTACCAACATCCAAAATCCTTTGAAAAGCCTACATGTGAAACTAGAAGAAGCACAGCGGCCCGATGTGCCTAGGGGTCAGGGAGGAGGACGATGAGAGAGCGCATCGGCATCCATGGCATCGGAGCCAAACAGGCCTCCATGGCCACAGTCAACTCCCTCTTCTACCGCTTTCAACAAGAACTTGTGATACATGTAATGTACCACTGTTAAATAAAGCAACACATAAGCATATGGAAGAAAGCCTTTTGAGCAGCTCTCCAATTACATAGAACAACAAATGTAGCAAAGGGCCCTGCGATGGTCAGATATGCCTTGCCTTGTAGTGTGGTGAGTAAGAACTAGAGAGAGGAAATGGTAATTAGTACCTTCCTGATGCCCGTGAAATGCAGAAGCAACTGCGATAGTCCCATCAGTGGTCTCCACAACTGCAAAAGAACAAAGAAGATGGTTACCGAGGCACCCAAGTTACTTCATAAGCTGCACAGGATTTACCCAAAATGTAGTGCCTATGTAGAAGAAACTATGAAGTGTGTAGAAGAATCATCACATGAACAAACAAACAAGACCCCCATGAACTTGGAAGGCTGTGAACACTAGCAGGACGCACGACAGACCTTGGAAGACTGACTGCGTGTAACCTGTGAAGAATACAAATAACACAGGGGCATAATACCAATCCTACACACTTCACTTCTATGCTGGTAGGAATAGGATAGCATACAAGAATTAGTACATCCTGAATCACGATTGGATGTGACAGAGATGCAAAAAATATACAGAGTAGTTGATTCCTAAGCATGATAACATATAAACATGTCAAGGCACACTGTCTGTTATACTATGATTGACATTTTTGTCAACAGACGCTACAAACAAGTCACGTGTTGGTCACACATTAGCACATGAAGCTACCAACCGAACGAATCTTTTGCTTCTAGAAACACTCTGTTCATCACAAGATATAGAATGCAGTATAGAACTCTGTTCAGCACAAACCACATTGTACAGTCTTTTAACTCTGTTCAACAAAAACTAGGGAGTATAGTCTACAACTCTATTCAGGTAAAACTACAGAGTACTAAACTCTACACCAGTACTGACCCTGTCGGCTGTTCCTTGCTCTGAAACTCTGTCACTTCTATGCAAGTACTACAAAGTAGTACTCCACAACATCCTGAATCCTTGGCACTACAATCTGCCAGAAGATGTTGCACAAGAATGCCATAGCAAAAGAATCATTTGCGGCCAGGATCATTTGTCAGCACGAAACAAGTACTCGGTGTGCAAGACCTGTAATTAGGCAATGGAGACAGCAAAGGAAACTCACCAAAACATTTCGGCCTCCTGTCGCTGCGCGCGACCTTGAGCACCTCCGTTGCGGATCCGGTAGCATCACCGTCACGAGGTCCTCTCCCGGTGGCTAAAGAAAGAGGAGCGAACCAAGTGGCGGCCGAGCATTGGGGCTCCTCTCCCAGCGCGGCCCTTGCGCAGATCCGTCACGGCCAGGCGAAGCTGTGCTTCTGGACCACGGTCGTTGACGAGCAGCCGCCCACGACGACGAGGAGGAGTTGGCGCGTCGCGGATCTACCTCTAGAAGCGTGCGCCGGCCAAGGGAAGAGAGAGAAGGTTGGTGGGGGTGGCGCCGGTGGGGGAGATGGGCATCGAGGTTGTCGGTGGGGAAGTGTGCGCCTCAACTCGCCGGAATCGAGTGGAGCAAAGGAGTCGCGGGAGGGAAAGAGAGAGGGCTCGCGGGGGATAAGGGCGTGGGGGAGGCCATGTACGGCGGGGAGGTGGAGGTGGCGATCTAGAAAGGAGGGGGTGGCAGCTGCGATCTGGAAGGGAGGAGGTGGTGTGCGGGGGAGAGAGGGGCTAGGGTTCGCTGCACGGGGGAGAGGGGAGAGGATCCGAGGGGGAGGGAGAGAATGAAAGAAAGAATGAAGGCCGAGGGGGTGGGTGGTTGGGTGGAAAATGTCCATGAGGACAGACCTAGGGTTTCGGCTCGGGTGGGTTTGGGCTGTTGGATACGGAAGCATCCGACGGTGGTTGATGCGTGATCCGCGTGATATGCTCATGGTCCAATCAGAACGCAACAAACCATTTGATGACCTTATGACCATATAAATTGGTCGTGATCGATTGAAGATAAAAAATTTCATTCCATTTTTCAGTGCTTAAAATGAGTATTTTTGTGAAAGTCCTATCAAATATTTGTTCAAATGATATCATATTTTGCTTAAGTTTACATCATGGATTTGCAAACAATATTGACAAAGGGAGTTTGTATTTCCTTTGCACGAAAAATCAATTTTCCATTTTTCGAGTGCCCAAAATAAGTTTTTTTGTGAAGGACCTATAATATATTTGTTGCAAAATTGGAACAAATAATTTTTCTAAAATACTAGGCCAAATTTAATGCACAATTGACCAAATGGTTTGGTGTAAAAAGTTTTTATCCACCTCTCGTGAAAAAGACAAATTTCCGCCGATTCAGCTAGAAGCGGGTCAAATTTGAACTGTAGCTGCCTTGTACTTTATTTTTTATTTTTTCCAAAAATCATTTCTAGGTGCATAAGTATCTATTTAATCAGAGAAACATAAAAAAATCAAAGACTCAACCACTAGCTAGGAACGGTCATTCCCGCCGTTTTGACCGCATTTTGAAACGGGCATAAAAAATTCTAAAATAATCAAAAAATTGGGAAACCTTCGCATTTTGTCATTATATGTGGCCAAGTTCCCAGGAAAAATAATAAACTTGTAATAAGGCAATTATTTTAAAAGAGTGTTCTCACAAACGAGCTATCACGTGTGGAGATCAATGGCTTTCAAGCCAAATGATCAATCTTATGGCCACATTCATGGCATAGTTTGTTCAAATGATCTCATATTGTGCACAAGGGTGCATATTGGAATGGCAAACAATGTTGCCTAAGGAATTTTTCACTTTCTTTGGATGAAAAAATCATTTTTCATTTTTCGAGTGCCCAAAAGGAGTTTTTTTGTGAAGGACCACCCAAATAATTGTTGCAAATTTGTAACAAATAATTTTTATAAAATACTAGGCCATATTTAATGCACAATTGACAAAATGGTTGGGTGTAAAAAGTTTTGATCCACCTCTTGTGAAAAAGACAATTTTCTGCCGATTCAGCTAGAAGCGGGTCAAATTTGAACTGTAGCTGCCTTGTAGTTTGCTCTTTATTTTTTCCAAAAATCATTTCTAGGTACATAAGTATCTATTTAATCAGAGAAACACCAAAAAATTTCCAAGATTCAACCACTAGCTAGGAACGGTCATTCCCGCCGTTTTGACCGCATTTTGAAACGGGCATAAAAAATTAAAAAAAAACAAAAAAATTGGGAAACCTTCGCATTGTGTCATTGTATGTGGCCAAGTTCCAAGGAAAAATAACAAACTTGTAATAAGGCAAAAAAGTGTTCTCAGAAACGAGCTATCACGTATGGAGATCAATGGCTTTCATGCCAAATGATCAATCTTATGGCCATATTCATGGCATAGTTTGTTCAAATGATCTCATATTGTGCACAAGGGTGCATATTGGAATGTCAAACAATGTTGCCTAAGGACGTTTTCATTTTCTTTGGATGAAAAGACCATTTTCCATTTTTCGAGTGCCCAAAAGGAGGTTTTTTTGTGAAGGACCTCCCAAATATTTGTTGCAAGATTGGACCAAATCATTTTTCTAAAATACTAGGCCATATTTAGTGCACAATTGACCAAATGGTTTGGTGTAAAAAGTTTTTATCCACCTCTCGCGAAAAAGACAAATTTCCGCCGATTTAGTTGGAAGCGGGTCAAATTTGAACTGTAGTTGCCTTGTAGTTTGCTCTTTATTTTTTCCAAAAATCATTTCTAGGTACATAAGTATCTATTTAATCATAGAAACACCAAAAAAAATCCAAGATTCAACCACCAGCTAGGAACGGTCATTCCCGCCGTTTTGACCGCATTTTGAAACGGGCATAAAAATTTCAATTTTTTTTTGCAAAACCTTCGTATTGTGTCATTATATGTGGCCAAGTTACCAGGAAAAATAATAAACTTGAAATACGACAATTATTTTAAAAAAGTGTTCTCAGAAACGAGCTATCATGCATGAAGATTGAGGGCTTTCAAGCCATATGATCAATCTTATGGCCACATTCATGGCATAGTTTGTTCAAATGATCTCATATTGTGCACAAGGGTGCATCTTGGAATTCTAAACAATGTTGCCTAAGGGAGTTTTCATTTTCTTTGCACGGAAAATACATTTTCCATTTTCGGAGTGCACAAAATGAGTTTTTTTGTGAAGGACCTACCATATATTTGGTGCAAAATTGGACCAAATCAATTTTCTAAAATACTAGGCCATATTTAATGCACAATTGACAAAATGGTTGGGTGTCAAAAGTTTTGATCCACCTCTGGTGAAAAAGACAATTTCCCGCCGATTCAGCAGGAAGCGGGTCAAATTTGAACTGCAACTGCCTCATAGTGCAAATTTATTTTTTCCAAAAATCATTTATAGTTACATAAGTACCTATTTAATCATAAATACATGGTGTGGTGGCGATACGTCGAGGTTTGGGCGGTGGCCGAGGCCCCCAACTCTAGAGCGCGTAAACTCGCATGCCCGCCGCGTGGTCACCGCGTGACCGTGGCGTTGCCATCTGTTCTGGGCAGCCTAGTCATGTCTAGTGGGTTGGCCACTCCCCAGGTAGGTGCTAGGAAGAAAATTAGAACATAAGATTCTCACGAGGAGACCGATCGATGCTCAAACATGAATTAGCAGCCAAGTGTTTGATTAGCGGTACGGGAAATGTACATGGCTAATGGGCGTGAGTTTTGGCTGAGGATGATCAGTTACTAAGAAGACCGTCTTCACAAATTTTTAGCTCAAAAGGAGGAGCCTAGGTGGTACTTGCTTTGCAAACTACCACACTGGACATAAATACGAATGTTGAAGCTCGGCTAAAAATAATGAATGGATGGAGCTGGCATTTGGTGGAGGATGGTTATTTGGGTATAGGAAAGCACTGTAGAAAATGGATACTATTTGGACATGCCAAAGTGGTACTTCCTTCACAAACTGTTGTTCTGAACAAAATAGGAAAATGAATATTTTTTAAATATTTTTGAACTAGGCAAGGAAGGTTTTTACATATTTGACGAAGATATGACCCAAAGAATTTATGAGATTTTTTGGGAATTTTGGGAATGACAGGAACATAGGTTGCTTCACAACCTAGGGCCTAATCTGCCACATGGACATGACACATAGGCAAAACTGATGATGTGGCGCCTAGTCATAGCAACCCACCACAATTTACAAGGCTATGACCATCTATATTGGTCGTTAATAACTAGAAATAAGGCAACGGACTAGCGCTGTTTGCTTTATGACCATTTCATGTAAGGAAATTACGACCTTTCTGACCAAAATGATCGCAATCGTTTAGGGTTTGGAGCCCCCCGAACAGCTTTTGACCAATTGGTCTGAAATGGTCATACATCTATGACCATTTCTTCCAGGGTCACTCACAGAAGGTCACTAGTTGACATATTTCTTGTAGTGGGTGGGGGGAAATTTCCTAAGTGTTTGGTTATATAGAAAAGGCTTTGGTCCCGGTTCGTGGCATCAACCGGGACCAATGCCACCCTTTAGTCCCGATTGGTGCCACCAACCGGGACCAAAGGCCTCTTTTTAGCAGCCCAAAGGGCGGGAAGCGGCGGCCTTTGGTCCCGGTTGGTAGCACCAACCGGGACTAAAGGGTGGCATTGGTCCTGGTTGATGCCACGAACCGGTACCAATGCACCCCTTTAGTCCCGGTTGGTGGCACCAACCGGGACCAAAGGCCTTGTGCTGGAACTAGCGCGGTGCGGTGGGATGTTTAGTCCCACCTCGCTAGCGTAGAGGCTTCAACAGTGGTTTATAAGCGCTGCTGCGCTGACCACTTCGAGCTCCTCTCAAATGCAGGCTTACGGGCCTAAAGTCACTTTAACTGCCTGTGGGCCTACTGGGCCTCCTGCGGGCCTGAATCCTGGCCCATGGTAGGGTTTCTAGTCGTATTTAGGCTGTGGGGGCCCAGTAGGTGGCACTTTTTTTGTTTTTTTTGTTTTCTTTGTTGCTTTATTTATTTTATTTTGTTTCTACTTACAACAAAATACTTATTGTTGCTATTTTTATTTTTTTCCAGTTTTTTTGTTTTGTTTTTTGCATTATTTATTTTCTTTTGTTTTTTCCTTTATTTTTTAATTCTTTTTGCTTTTAGGTCAGAAAAATTATAATCTTTCTCTTAGTGCCATTAATTTTCAAATTTGAATAGTTAAAATTTGAATTCTTTGAAATTTGTGTGAATCACAAGTTTATGATTAACTTTTCTATGAAAATAGTTTTTTTCCATTTTTTGTTTTGTTTTTTGCATTATTTATTTTCTTTTGTTTTTTGCTTTATTCTTAATTCTTTTTTCTTTTAGGTCAGCAAAATTATAAACTTTCTGTTAGTGCCATTAGTTTTATAAAAATTATAAACTTTATGTTAGTGCCATTAGTTTTCAAATTAGAATAGTTAAAATTTGAATTCTTTGAAATTTGTGTGAATTACAAGTTTGTGATTAACTTTACTAAAAAAATGAACATAGATGGTTTTACGAGGGCGGAACCATAAGACATTAAAGCATTTGAAATGAACTCTGAAAAAGTTGAAAGTTGGCATGGTATCATAATTTCACCCACATAGCATGTGCATGTACAAAACGGACAATGATATCATACCCGCCTGTTACAAAGTTGGCATGGTATCATCATAATAGTTGCGGGAGAAAGTCTTCACTTTTTCTTCGCTTGTGTCATTTGCTTATTGCGACGTAACCATGGATAATCTTCATCGTTTATCAGGATGCTTGGGTCAGTCTTGACTTTGAAGGGAGGAATTTCATGAAACTTTTCATAATCTTCAGACATGTCTGTCTTGCTCTCCACTCCCACGATGTCCCTTTTTCCTTAAAGAACTATGTGGCGCTTTGGCTCATCGTATGATGTATTCGCTTCCTTATCTTTTATTTTTCTCGGCCTAGTACACATGTCCTTCACATAGATAACCTGTGCGACATCATTGGCTAGGACGAACGGTTCGTCAGTGTACCCAAGACTTTTCAGATCCACTGTTGTCATTCCGTACTGTGGGTCTACCTATACCCCGCCTCCTGAAAGATTGACCCATTTGCACTTAAACAAAGGGACCTTAAAATCATGTCCGTAGTCAAGTTCCCATATGTCCACTATGTAACCGTAATATGTATCGACCTTTCCCATCTCGGTTGTTGCATCAAAGCGGACACCGCTGTTTTGGTTGGTGCTCTTTTGATATTGGTCAATCGTGTAAAATGTATTCCCATTTATCTCGTATCCTTTGTAAATCAATACAGTCAAAGATGGTCCCCTCGACAACAAGTACATCTCATCACAAATAGTGTTGTCACCTCTGAGACATGTTTCCAACCAACTGCTGAAAGTCCTGATGTGTTCACATGTAATCCAGTCGTTGCACTGCTCCGGGTGTTTGGAGCGCAGACTGTTCTTGTGTTCATCGACATACGGGGTCACCAAGGTAGAGTTCTGTAGAACTGTGTAGTGTGCTTGAGACCAAGAATATCCGTCCCTGCATATTATTGAGTCCCTTCCAAGCGTGCCTTTTCCAGTCAGTCTCCCCTCATACCGCGATTTAGGGAGACCTATCTTCTTAAGACCAGGAATGAAGTCAACACAAAACCCGATGACATCCTCTGTTTGATTGCCCATGGAGATGCTTCCTTCTGGCCTAGCATGGTTACGGACATATTTCTTTAGGACTCCCATGAACCTCTCAAAGGGGAACATATTGTGTAGAAATACGGGCCCAGAATGAGAATCTCGTCGACTAGATGAACTAGGACGTGCGTCATGATATTGAAGAAGGATGGTGGGAACACCAGCTCGAAACTGACAAGACATTGCGCCACATCACTCCTTAGCCTTGGTACGATTTCTGGATCGATCACCTTCTGAGAGATTGCATAGAGGAATGCACATAGCTTCACAATGGCTAATCGGACGTTTTTCGGTAGAAGCCCCCTCAATGCAACCAGAAGCAGTTGCGTCATAATCACGTGGCAGTCATTAGACTTTAGGTTCTGGAACTTTTTCTCTGGCATATTTATTATTCCCTTTATATTCGACGAGAAGCCAGTCTGGACCTTCATACTGAGCAGGCATTCAAAGAAGATTTCTTTCTCTTCTTTCGTAAGAGCGTAGCTGGCAGGACCTTCATACTGCTTCGGAGGCATGCCGTCTTTTTCGTGCAAACGTTGCAGGTCCTCCCGTGCCTCAGGTGTATCTTTTG
Source organism: Aegilops umbellulata (assembly GCA_032464435.1). Lineage (NCBI taxonomy): Eukaryota > Viridiplantae > Streptophyta > Magnoliopsida > Poales > Poaceae > Aegilops > Aegilops umbellulata. The sequence continues at coordinate 516,780,556 of CP136056.1, forward strand.
TCTTTCCATACACGCCCAAGAAGCCTAGCAGGTTCACGCAAAAGTTCTTCGTCACGTGCATCACGTCGATTGAAGAGCGGACCTCTAGGTCTTTCTAGTAGGGTAGGTCCCAAAATATAGATTTCTTCTTCCACATGGGTGCGTGTCCCTCAACGTCATTCGGAACAACTAGTCCGCCGGGACCCTTTCCCAAGATTACGTGTAAATCATTGACCATAGCAAGTACGTGATCACCGGTACACATGGCGGGCTTCTTCCGGTGATCAGCCTCGCCTTTGAAATGCTTGCCTTTCTTTCGACATTGATGGTTGGTCGGAAGAAATCGACGATGGCCCAGGTACACATTGTTCCTGCATTTGTCAAGGTATATACTTTCAGTGTCATCTAAGCAGTGCGTGCATGTGTGGTATCCCTTGTTTGTCTGTCCTGAAAGGTTACTGAGAGCGGGCCAATCGTTGATGGTCACGAACAACAATGCCTTTAGGTTAAATTCCTCCTGTCTGTGCTCATCCCATGTACGTACACCGTTTCCATTCCACAGCTGTAAAAGTTCTTCAACTAATGGCCTTAGGTACACATCAATGTCGTTGCCGGGTTGCTTAGGGCCTTGGATGAGAACTGGCATCATAATGAACTTCCGCTTCATGCACATCCAAGGAGGAACGTTATACATACATAGAGTCACGGGCCAGGTGCTGTGATTGCTGCTCTGCTCCCCGAAAGGATTAATGCCATCCGTGCCTAAAGCATACCATACGTTCCTTGGGTCCTTTGCAAACTCAGCCCAGTACTTTCTCTCAGTTTTTCTCCACTGCGACCCATCAGCGGGTGCTCTCAACTTCCCGTCTTTCTTACGGTCCTCACTGTGCCATCGCATCAGCTTGGCATGCTCTTCGTTTCTGAACAGACCGTGGTATTATAGGAGCATACCACATCACCTTCGCAGGAACCCTCTTCCTGGGGGGCTCACCGTCAACATCACCAGGGTCGTCCCGTCTGATCTTATACCGCAATGCACCGCATATCGGGCATGCATTCAGATCCATGTACGCACCGCGGTATCTTCTGCACCTCCAATCCTAGAGGGCATACGACCTTCTTTGCTGCGTATGTACTATCGGGCAATTCGTTATCCTTTGGAAGCTTCTTCTTCAATATTTTCAGTAGCTTCTCAAATCCTTTGTCAGGCACAGCATTCTCCGCCTTCCACTTCAGCAATTCTAGTACGGTACCGAGCTTTGTGTTGCCATCTTTGCAATTGGGGCACAACCCTTTTTTGTGATCCTCTAACATGTGATCGAACTTCAGCTTCTCCTTTTGACTTTCGCATTGCGTCCTTGCATCGACAATGACCCGGCGGAGATCATCATCATCGGGCATATCGTCTGGTTCCTCTTGATCTTCAGCAGCTTCACCCGTTGCAGCATCATTGGGCACATCGTTTGGTTCCTCTTAATCTTCACCAGCCCCCCCCCATTGCAGCATCACCGTATTCAGGGGGCACATAGTTGTCATCGTACTCTTCTTCTTCGCCGTCTTCCATCATAACCCCTATTTCTCCGTGCCTCGTCCAAACATTATAGTGTGGCATGAAACCCTTGTAAAGCAGGTGGGCGTGAAGGATTTTCCGGTCAGAGTAAGACATCGTATTCCCACATTTAGGGCATGGACAACACATAAAACCATTCTGCTTGTTTGCCTCAGCCGCTTCGAGAAACTCATGCACGCCCTTAATGTACTCGGAGGTGTGTCTGTCACCGTACATCAATTGCCTGTTCATCTGCGTGCATTATATATAATTAAGTGTGTCAAAAACCATTACGGAACATCATGAATAGATAATTAAGTAACCAAATTAATAGAAGTTCATCATCACATTAAAACCAAAGTACATACATAGTTCTCATCTAACAACATATAGCTCTCCAGAGCATCTAATTTATTAAACCATACATGGAAACTATGTAAAACATTTCAATGCGAAAACAAATGCGATCATAATCGCAACCAAGGTAACAATTGATCCAATAGCATAATGATACCAAGCCTCGGTATGAATGGCATATTTTCTAATCTTTCTAATCTTCAAGCGCATTGCATCCATCTTGATCTTGTGATCATCGACGACATCTGCAACATGCAATTCCAATATCATCTTCTCCTCCTCATTTTTTTTTATTTTTTCCTTCAAGAAATTGTTTTCTTCTTCAACTAAATTTAACCTCTCGACAATAGGGTCGGTTGGAATTTCCGGTTCACATACCTCCTAGATAAATAAAATCTATGTCACGTTGGTCCGCATAATTTTCATAAACAATAAATGAACCAATAGTTATGAAGATAATATATACCACATCCGAATCATAGACAGGACGAGGGCCGATGGGGGCGGATACCAAAACCATCGCACTATATAATAACAAGCAATAAAATAGTAATAAAATTAGACAAGTATCTATCTAAAGCAAGAAATTTTTTCTTTCAGAAAGAAGATAAGAACAAGAGGCTCACCACGGTGGTGCCGGCGACGAGATCGGCGCGGGCAATCGACGGTGGTGAAGACCGGAATGGGATGTGACGGGCCGCTAAACCTAGACAAATCTCGAGGAAAATGGAGCTTTGAGGTCGAGCTTCGAGAGGAGAAAGCTTAACTAGTGTGGCTCGGGCATTTCATCGAACACCTCATGTGCATAGGAGGTGAGCTAGAGTACCACAAAGCCCTCCCCTCGCCGGCCAGAGAAAAACAGAGCGCTGGAGTGCTCTGCTCACGGGCGAGGGGTATATATAGGCACCGCCATTGGTCCCGGTTCGTGGCATGAACAGGGACTAAAGGGCAGCCTATGGTCCCGGTTCAAGCCACCAACCGAGACCAATTGTGGTGGGCCAGGAGCCAGGCCCATTGGTCCCGGTTCGTCCCACCAACCGGGACCAAAAGGTCCAGACGAACCGGGACCAATGGCCCACGTGGCCCGGCCGGCCCCCTGGGCTCACGAACCGGGTCCAATGCCCCCATGGGTCCCGGTTCTGGACTGAACTGGGACTAATGGGCTGACCCGGCCTAAACCTTTGCCCCCTTTTCTACTAGTGTACCTTAGTACCTTTTCTGTCATGTGGTATCCATGGATTGAAATGTTGGCTGTTATGTATTTATTGTAGTATAAAAAATGGCTCAAACCTGAAGTACTTAAAATAGATTGTAGTTTCTTTCTTGTTTGTTTTCATACCCATATACCTGCCGTGTATTAGCTCTTTCCTTTTGTGCACGTTAATTCAGTGTTTGTGTTGGTTTGATGAAAATGTTCAGAAACAAGATTTTGATGGATGGGTTTATGTGTTCTGCTGGTATATATGCACGCTAGTATATATGCACATGGATTGTCCTTCATTATTTTGTATCTACTGTTAGATTTGCTTTTATTTTGTACCTAACCATTTTGTTCTATAGCATCCAGATGCTGGCGTTTCATGTTTCGTCGCGAGCATCAGGACGAAGAAGTCGGAAGAAGCATAGTTCAAGCTCATCGGAGATAGTTCAAGGAGTAATGAAGCCCTTGATGCTGATCCGTATTGGAACAAACTGAAGCACGAACTTGGCTCATGTGACATATTGTACACCTGTAGAGCTTGTTATACTATGTGTTGATGTAACAGATTGTTGCTTTTTGTTATTTGAAGTATTACACCTGTTTTCTGTCTATTTTGATTTAAATATTGGTTTTTTAATTATTGGCATATTGAATCTGAGGAACATGACCAGGACAACAAGGACCCACAAACCAGAATCGGACATTTGGGACCCGCATATTAGAACCTGACAATTGGGACCCATTTGAAAAAGGAAAAAAGGGCCACAACCCAGAAATAAAAAGGCTGAATTATAGGGCCTGGCCCGTGTAGCTTACCCAAATTGAAAGAAAGAAACCACAAATGGGCTGAATTAATGGTCTCGGTCCATATAAACACCCAATTGGACCGGGCTGATTCTTGTGCCACATCAGGTTGCCACGCTGGATGCCTACGTGGCCCGGGGAGGTTTCTAGTGACCAAAAAATTGGTCGTGGAACCAATGACCTTTTACATATCACAAAGAAGGTCACTAATTTCAGTTTATGACCGCCAGCTTTTGACCTTCTGTTTTTAGTCACAAAAAGGTCGAAAATGAAAAACTATGACCTTTCAGCGGCCAATAGTGAGGGTCACAAGTTGACATATTTCTTTTAGTGTATGTACCACAACATTTACCCATAAAAGTGTACGTGCCAGAAGATACACAGTAACCATGTTTCCTGAGCAAGTAAAACTCCAGAGAAATTGTACGAAGGTCTAAAGGTTCAATATTTCCATCGTATATATCACACAACTGTTCATCAATCTCCTTTCCATAGTGATAGTCAACCCCAATACGCTGCAATGTGTAGACAAGCTCCAGCTTCTGAGGTAGGTCAGGGCATTTGGCAGTGTATATTATGATTTGCCTCACCTCTTCCTTTTTAGCTTTAGTCGTGCCCTCCATGGTCTAATACTGCAGAGACACATTGATTAATGAGATGAAAAGGACATAGCTTGTTGTAGAGTGCCTTTAAGAAAAATATATGGCTTGTAGTCGAGGAAGAAATCAGGCCAGGGCTTGTGGACGTCGTCCTGTACCACAGGAGGTATAGACTTGTTGGTTGCCATTTGCACGGCTAGGATTTGTCACTGGGTCTATGGCTATGAATGTACTGATCCCATGCTTTATATAGTGAAAGCATGTGAAGGGGTCAGTGCAGGGCTGAGAGCAGCACAAATATATTGAAACAACGAATTTTTTTATGTTCGGTTAGTAAACATGCACAAGTACGACTTTGCAAAACCACCTTGCGCAAAGACCAGATTACAATGCCCACAATTTTTTTCTAGTCATGAAGAAAAAAAGATAATGGAAGACTAGTCACGGCTAGTGACAACTATGGCTGAAGAAGATTGCTCTGGGTGCAATGGCGAAATTCTGGGTGCATGACTCGACACGCTAGAGTTCAAATCATGATGCTTACATTTATTTTGTACATGCCTCTTTAGATTATGGTTCTGCTAAATCTATCTCATTGCTATTTCGTCAATAGCTAATCATATACTACAATATTAATACTTCGCTCACCTTATTCTCTTTCAAAGATTGCTGCAGACCACACTCTCTAAAAGATTGCTGGAGACCACGCTCTCTGAAAGATTGCTCTAGACCATGCTACAGTTGGCTATAAATCTATAGGCTCCTTCCATTCTCTCTACTCCAGATCACCACCCATAAATCTGGTATGACAACTAATATGACCTGCTTACATTATCTTTTTATATTTTCTCTTACAGTTGACGACAAAGGAACCATTCAGCTAGACAAATAATAAATGGGAAACAAATCCACGATGAATCTAATATAGAAAATATCATTTCTTTTTTCAATTTACCCAAGTCGCGAGTAAGGTTGTTACAGTTTGTTTGGTTGATTTGTGGACAAAAATAAACATGTGAGAGTATATTCCATTCTGAACCTGGTTCATTGATATGACACAAACAAGATGCCACTAAGTTGAACTAGCTAAGATTATTTACAACCAAAGCTCTGCTAGTTAGAGACTAATTTAGACGCACTCTCAACTTGTGAAGATAAATGAAATATAAACATTAATACATCTATCTATCTATACATCTACTAATTGGAGACTACTTAGAAATTCCTATTTTAATCAGAAATTAAGAACTGTTCATGCTCCGGGACTGAGTTATAACAGCTCAGATTCCGTAGAAATTCCTAGGTTAATCAGAAATTTAGAACTGTTCATCTGACGGGTCGGACCCATGCCATTCCAGTCCATGATTGAAACCAAACACACCCTAATAAAAATAGAAAATATCCTTCCATGCATCAGATCAGGTTGCCCCGAGATATAAGTTCCCACTTCGTTGAAAGATCGTGGATGTCGCCTAGAGTGGGGGTGAATAGGCGATTTAAAATAATTACGGTTTAGGCTTGAACAAATGCGGAATAAACCTAGCGGTTAATTTGTCAAGCACAAAACCTACAACAACTAGGCTCACCTATGTGCACCAACAACTTATACTAAGCAAGATAAACAACTACGTGATAGCAAGATATATCACAAAGTTAAGTGCATAAGTAAAGGGCTCGAGTAAGAGATAACCGAGGCACGGGGAGACGACGATGTATCTGGAAGTTCACACCCATGCGGATGCTAATCTCCGTTTGGAGCGGTGTGGAGGCACAATCCTCCCCAAGAAGCCACTAGGGCCACCGTGATCTCCTCACGCCCTCGCACAATGCAAGATGCCATGATTCCACTAAGGGACCCTTGAGGGCAGTCACCGAACCCGTACAAATGGCAACCCTTGGGGGCGGTCACCGAACCCGTACACTTTGGCAACCCTTGGGGGCGGTCACCGGTACCCGTCAAATTGCTCGGGGCGGTCTCCACAACCTAATTGGAGACCCCTGATGCTTGCCCAGAGCATTACACCACAATGATTGAGCTCCGAACACCACCAACCATCTAGGGCACCCAAGCAACCAAGGGGAACAAGCTCAAGGGTACCAAGCACCCAAGAGTAATAAGCTTCTCAAGTTGTAACTTCCATGTATCCCCAGGGAAAACTTCAAACCGATGCACCAAATGCAATGGCAAGGGCACACGGAGTGCCTAAGTCCTTCTTTCCCAAATCCCATCAAAGCAACTAATGCTAGGGGGAAAATGAGAGGAAGAACAAGAAGAACACCAAGAACTCCAAGATCTAGATCCAAGGGGTTCCCCTCACATAGAGGAGAAAGTGATTGGTGGAAATGTGGATCTAGATCTCCTCTCTCTTTTCCCTCAAAAACTAGCAAGAATCCATGGAGGGATTGAGAGTTAGCAAGCTCAAAGAAGGTCAACAATGAGGGAAAAACACGAGCTCAAGAGATAAGGTTCATTTGGGAAGAAGACCCCCTTTTATAGAAGGGGAAAATCCAACTGTTATCCTCACAGCCTGCACCAAGAGGTACTACCGCTCCAAGGAGCGGTACTACCGCTAGCGCGGCAGTGGCCAAAAGAAACACTACTTCAGCGGGGCAACATGGCGGTACTACTGCCGGAGCGGTACTACTGCCTGCCCCTGCAGTACTACCGCAGGGGTAGTATTCAACGATCACACAGGTGCAGCACACGGCAGTATACACAGTGAGGTAGCGGTACTACCAATGGGGATAGCGATAGTACTGCGCGTCCACGGATGTAAAAAATTACTGCCGCGCCTACATCCACTGGAGCTAGCTTCAAGTAGAAAGCCGGCACGGTAGTACCATTGGCAGGGAGCGGTACTACTGATACGTCTCCGTCGTATTTACTTTTCCAAACACTTTTGCCCTTGTTTTGGACTCTAACTTGTATGATTTGAATGGAACTAACCCAGACTGACGCTATTTTCAGTAGAATAGCCATGATGTTGTTTTATGTGTAGAAAACAAAAGTTCTCGGAATGACCTGAAACTCCACGGAATACCTTACAATAAATAATGGAAAATCCTCGCCAAAGATGAAGAACAGGGGGCCCACACCCTGTCCACGAGGGTGGGGGGCGCCCCCCTAGGGCACGCCCCCGTACCTCGTGGGCCCCCTGGACACCCTCCGACGCCAACTCCAACTCTACATATTGGCTTTCGGGGAGAAAAAATAGAGGAGAAGAAATCATTACGTTTTACGATACGGAGCCGCCGCCAAGCCCTAAAACCTCTCACGAGGGCTGATCTGGAGTCCGTTCGGGGCTCCGGAGAGGGGGACTCGTCGCCGTCGTCATCATCAACCATCCTCCATCACCATTTTCATGATGCTCACCGCGGTGCGTGAGTAATTCCATCGTAGGCTTGCTGGACGGTGATGGGTTGGATGATATTTATCATGTAATCGAGTTAGTTTTGTTAGGTTGATCCCTAGTATCCATTATGTTCTGAGATTGATGTTGCTATGACTTTGTTATGCTTAATGCTTGTCACTAGGGCCCGAGTGCCATGATTTCAGATCTGAACCTATTATGTTTTCATGAATATATGTGAGTTCTTGATCCTATCTTGCAAGTCTATAGTCACCTATTATGTGTTATGATCCGACAATCCCGAAGTGACAATAATCGGGATACTTCTCGGTGATGACCATAGTTTGAGGAGTTCATGTATTCACTATGTGCTAATGCTTTGTTCCGGTTCTCTATTAAAAGGAGGCCTTAATATCCCTTAGTTTCCATTAGGACCCCGCTGCCACGGGAGGGTAGGACAAAATATGCCAAGCAAGTTCTTTTCCATAAGCACGTATGACTATATTCGGAATACATGCCTACATTACATTGATGAATTGGAGCTAGTTCTGTGTCACCCTATGTTATGACTGGTACATGATGAACCACATCTGGCATAATTATCCATCATGGGTCCGATGCCTACAAGCTTTCCATATACTGGTTCTCGCTTATTTACTTTCCCGTTGCTGCTGTTACAATCACTACAAAATACCAAAAATATTACTTTGCTGTCTTTACTTTTGTTACCGTTACCACCACTATCATATTACTTTGGTACTAAACACTTTGCTGCAGATACTAAGTTTCCAGGTGTGGTTGAATTGACAACTCAGCTGCTAATACTTGAGAATATTCTTTGGCTCCCCTTGTGTCGAATCAATAAATTTGGGTTGAATACTCTACCCTCGAAAGCTGTTGCGATCCCCTATACTTGTGGGTTATCAAGACTAATTTCTGGCGCCGTTGCCGGGGAGCATAGCTCTATTCTTTGAGTCACTTGGGATTTATATCTGCTGGACACTATGAAGAACTTGAAAGATGCTAAGACAACAATTTATCCCTCAACTACGAGGGGAGGTAAGGAACTGCCATCTAGCTCTGCATTTGATTCACCTTCTGTTATGAGTAAGCTTGCGACACCTAAACCTGCTTCTGCTATTCGTTCTGATATGTCGCATGTTATTGATGATGCCACTTCTGCTATGCATGATACTTATGATGAAACTACTTCTATGCTTGATACTACTATGCCCCTTAGTGAATTTCTTGATCAACAAATTGCTAGGGCTAGAGAGAAAGAAATTATTGAATCTGATAATATTGATGAAAATGATGATGAAGATAGACCTATTATTCGTGAAGGTTATATTTTTGATAGAGAGGCTTCTGCTGCTATTTTAGCTTGCAATGATAATGATGAGCTTAGAAGGTTAATAGCTAAATGGAACAAAGAATCACTTAGAGATAAAATGAGGCCTGATCCTGCTTTCGCTACTTCGCCTATTTGTGTTCCTGATAGGAAATATACAACTTTGTGCAAATTAAAGAAGAGAGTCTCCCACAAGCTTGGGAGAGGCTTCTCAAGTTACTTAATTCTTTGCCTGATCATCCTCTAAAGAAACATGAAATACTTGATAACTTTTATAATGGACTAATCGATGCTTCCCGAGATTACCTGGATAGTTGTGTTGGTTCTCTTTTCAGGGAAAGAGCACCAGATGAAGCTGAAATTCTATTGAATAATATGTTGACAAATGAAAATAATGGGGCACCTCCTGAGCCAGCTCCTGCTCCAATTAATGATCCTATTCCTAAACCAAGTCCGAAGAAGAGAGGTGTTCTATTTCTCAGTCCCGTAGATATGCAAGAGGCAAAGAAATCTATGAAAGAAAAAGGTATTAAAGCTGAAGATGTTAAGAATTTACCTCCTATTGAAGAAATACATGGTGTTAATCTACCGCCTCTTGAAGAAACATATGATCTCAATCCTTTATTTATCGAAGAACCTCTTGATCCTGATATCCCGACAAAGGTAGTAAAGGTAAATTCTTTATATAGATATGATAAAGCTGAAGTCCCTCCTACTAAAATTGCTAGTCAGTGCTTGGATGAGTTTGATAACTTTATGTTTAAGCAAGACGACTTTAATGCTTATTTTGGTAGACAATTAAAACAAAATGCTTATATGATTGAACACTTGGGTGAGTATATGGCTAATATTAGAGGTGAACTTAAAATTGTTAGTAAACATGCTTCTATGGTTACCACTCAAGTAGAACAAGTACTTAAAGCTCAAAAAGAAGTGCTTGATGAAATGAATAGTAAGAAAAATGATTATGCTGTTAGAGTGGCTACTAGAACTTGTAGAATGACTCAGGAACCTTTGTATCCTGAAGGCCACCCATAGAGAATTGAGCAAGATTCTCAGAGAAATAATATTGATGTTCCTAGTTCTTCTAAAAAAAAGAAGAAGAAAAATGATAGAACTGTGCAAACTTCTAGTGAACCTATTGCTGAACCACCTGATAATCCAAATGATATATCTATGTATGATGCTGAAACACAATCTGGTAATGAACATGAACCCAGTGAAATGTTAATGATGATGTTCATGATGATGCTCAACCTAGTAATGATAATGATGTAGAAATTGAACCTGTTGTTGATCTTGGTAACCCACAATCAAAGAATCAACGTTATGATAAGAGAGACTTTGTTGCTAGGAAACATGGTAAAGAAAGAGAACCTTGGGTTCAGAAACCCATGCCTTTTCCTCCGAAACCATCCAATAAAAAGGATGATGAGGATTTTGAGCGCTTTGCTGAAATGATTAGACCTATCTTTTTGCATATGCGATTGACTGATATGCTCAAAATGAACCCTTATGTTAAGTACATGAAAGATATTGTTACAAATAAAAGAAAGATACCGGAAGCTGAAATTTCCACCATGCTTGCTAATTATACTTTTAAAGGTGGAATACCAAAGAAACTTGGAGATCCAGGAGTACCTACTATACCATGCTCCATTAAAAGAAACTATGTTAAAACTGCTTTATGTGATCTTGGAGCCGGTGTTAGTGTTATGCCTCTCTCTTTATATCGTAGACTTGACTTGAATAAGTTGACACCTACCAAAATATATTTGCAAATGGCTGATAAACCAACTGCTATACCTGTCGATATTTGTGAGGATGTGCCTGTTGTGGTTGCAAACGTTACTATTTTAACGGACTTTGTTATTCTTGATATTCCCGAGGATGATAGTATGTCTATTATTCTTGGAAGACCTTTTCTTAATACTGCAGGGGCTGTTATTGATTGCAACAAAGGCAATGTCACTTTTCATGTTAATGGTAATGAGCATACGATACACTTTCCGAGGAAACAACCTCAAGTCCACAATATCAACTCTATTGGAAAAATTCCATCGATTATATTTGGAGGTTTTGAATTTCCTCTTCCTACTGTCAAGAAAAATATGATATACTTATTATTGGGGATGTGCTTATCCCCGTTGAGGTAACCTAGTGTTATTCGAAATTTCTCCGGTTTCATGTTAATCGGAATGAGTTTGTTAACAAGACTTGATCAACCTTGTTAGTGGATTCTTTTTGATGAGCATGAGACGGATGAAACTAGAAGCACAACCTTCTATACCCTCTCTATACTTTCTGTTATTTAGTTGAAATAAAGTAAAAATAGTATTTTTCTGGCTATTTCCTGATTTATCCGTGCAATATAAAAATATCCCGAAAATAAAAGACTTCAGAATGACATGCCAATTTAATATGATTTTTTCGGGAATATTTGAGGATTTTTGGTGCAAAAATCACCGCAGGGGGAGCTGCTACCTGGCCACGAGGGTGGAGGGCGCGCCCCCTGCATCATGGGCCCACGGTGGCCCTCCTCCACTTATCCCTGCACCCATCTTCTTCCTCTGCCTCGCACAAACACGAAAAACCAACTCAAGCACGAGTTCCAGCCCTCTTTGCTGTGATTTTCGATCTCCATGCTCAAAGCACCTCTCGCAAAACTGCTTGGGTAGATTGTTCCTTGGTATGTGACTCCTCCATTGGTCCAATTAGTTTTTTTCTAGTGCTTTATCCTTTGCAAATTTGTGCTGCATAGGTGACCATGTTCTTGAGCTCGCATGTCAAATTTATATGGTTCAAAGTAGTTCTAATGCTTGATATAGGCCCTAGACACTTGTAGGAGTAGTTGCTATCAGTTTTATTGAAGTTGGTTCACTTTTGTTTGAAGTTACTAAAAATTTCAGAAATTTTTCACAGAAAGCAATATGCTTAGGAAGATGTTCCAAGGTGGTTCCTCTAAGAAGCAAGGACCCAGGCTTGCTATGCGTGATGCTGACGAGGAACCACCAAGAGACGCTCTAGTGCAGCCTTGCGAATGGCCGTCGGAAAACTTTATGGATCGTGCAGGAATTAAAGAAGAATTTAACGCATATTTGCGTAATGCCGGTCTTGAGGACTTTGAGGCAGACAAATGCCCCCAGTTTCATGATCTCACAAGCTCATTTGTGAGGAGGTTTGAGTATTCATCTTCGCGTAATTCTCCTTCAGTCATGTTTGATCTTTATGACAAATCTTATACCATGGACTTAGAGGATTTCACTTTTGCTTTCAAACTTCCACAATGGGGTAGTGTTAGGGATCCCCCTAAATCTGAATTTAGAAACTTTCTTGCTAGTATAACTGGAGGGGAATCTAGAGATATAACGCAAGCTACCATAGGGAGCATTCACTTTCCTGCTATACATTATTTTGCTCTCTTCATAGGTAGATGCATAAATGCTAAGGATGAAGCATGTCACATGTGTGTCCCTGACCTTTGCATTCTCAGGAGTGCTGTGTTAGGAGACCGATCTTATCATATGGGAGCCATTGTAGCTCATAGGTTGCATCATAATAGATATAATGGAGATTTCTTTGGAGGAATTTATGCAACCCTCTTAGCTAAATTTCTTGAGATAAATGTTCGTGAAGGAGACATGGAGTTGCCTCCTGCTTATTTAGGTTTTGATTCTATGGTTTCTCACCAGTTTGTCGAGAGGCCTGAATCACCTCTCTTATATTGACTAATCTTTGATAAACGGCGTGTTGTCCATATTACTCTCCCTGCTCCTGCCTTCTTTGATTACCAAGCAAACGGAAGATATACTATCACCAGAGAGGAGGCAGATGAGTACGGGAGGAGAGCGGAGGCAGCCCGACTCCACGCTGCAGCTCAGCAGGCGATAACCGCTGCATCACAGTATGATCCCAACTATCCTTCGTGTCTCAGTACGACCCCAGCTACACCTACGGGTATCCGCCAGGCTATCCCTGGCAATAGAACAACTTAGGCCAAAAGCCTAAGCTTGGGGGAGTACGTATTTGTCACCGACATTACATTTATGTTCACACACACTCATTGCTAGATGTCGGTGCTCATACTCTTTCATTGTAATATCCATGCTAGTTTATTTTCTTTTTCCTGCTTTCTTCTTGTGTGCTTGTTAAACCTTAAGAAAAAAAAATTAGTAGTAGTTTTCTTTCCTGCTGTAGTAGTAATAATTAAAAAGAAAACCCAAAAATATTTCCCGTTCTTCTTTTGCTTGTTGGGAGCTTTCCCGTGTAAATAGTTTTTATTTCTTTTCTTTTCTTTGGGGGTCGATAGGAGAAGACCATGATTAAATTGTTGAAGTTGCTCTTATATGCATTATTGTTGATTTAACCCAGAGCCCATATTGCCTTGTTTTCTCCTGTTTATTGAATGCTCACAGATTCCAGCTTAGTCCAATGCACGTGCACTCTTATTGTCGGTGTCAAAACCGGCGGATCTCGGGTAGGGGGTCCTGAACTGTGCGTCTAGGCGGATAGTAACAGGAGACAAGGGACACGATGTTTTTACCCAGGTTCGGGCCCTCTCGATGGAGGTAAAACCCTACTCCTGCTTGATTAATATTGATGATACGGGTAGTACAAGAGTTGATCTACCACGAGATCAGAGAGGCTAAACCCTAGAAGCTAGCCTATGGTATGATTGTTGTTATGTCCTACGGACTAAACCCTCCGGTTTATATAGACATCGGAGGGGGCTAGTGTTACACAGAGTCAGTTACAGGGAAGGAGATTTACATATCCGTACGGACGCGGGACGAAGTCTTCAATCTTGTATCTTCTTAGTCCAACAGTCCGGCCAAAGGTTATAATCCGGCTGTCCAGATACCCCCTAATCCAGGACTCCCTCAGTAGCCCCTGAACCAGGCTTCAATGACGATGAGTCCGACGCGTAGATTGTCTTCGGCATTGCAAGGCAGGTTCCTCCTCCGAATACTTCATAGAAGATTTTGAACACGAGGATCGTGTCCGGCTCTACAAAACAAGTTCCACATACCACCGTGGAGAGAATTATATTTCCACAAATCTAATCTGCTGACGTATTCCGTAGCGTGACATCCCACCATAGCCAAGCCTTTATTCGAATCGTTTTTTACCCCCCACTTCAGCGCGTTTCGCGAGGCAGTTTCCTTGGCACGTCTTGTCGAAGCAGAGATCGTGTCCCCTTTATTTACGGGATTCTCATCAACACGGACGTGGGTAACCCAATCGTGCCCGTTAGTATGTCCCCTCAATCGAAGGTAAGTCCCACACGGTCACAAGGAGGGCTCTTGGTATTCAACCTCTTTATAAAGAGACCAAGGCCTTACTCTTTTCTTTCGATCTCAATCGAATCCGCCTCCCGCCTCGAGTTCCAACACCCGAAGCTTCAGATTCAGGCGCTTTGGACCTTCGATTATGTCCGGATCCAACCTTCATGGCCGATGGATGCCTTCCTCCGTCATGGAGGAAGACGTAATAAAGCTAAGGGAGGCCAGGTATTTGACCGGCGAAATCCCGTACAGGCTGCCTGCTCAAGGGCAGGTTATTCCCACTCCTAAGCCCGGCGAGAGCGTTGTGTTCGTATCTCACTTCCTCCGAGGGCTAGGCTTCACGCAGGATCCCTTCGTGAGGGGGCTCATGTTCTATTATGGGCTGGACTTCCACAACTTAGCTCCGGAGTCTATCCTCCACATCTCATCGTTCATCGTCGTGTGCGAAGCTTTCCTCCGTATTACCCCTCACTTCGGACTGTGGCTCAGGACCTTCAAAGTGGAGCCGAAGATGGTCGAGGGACGGCATGCAGAGTGCGGAGGCGTTGTAATAAGCAAGAATGCTGACACCCCATGGCCCGAGGGCTCTTTCCAAGAGGAGTCCAGCTTATGGCAACAAGAGTGGTTTTATATCACAGCTCCCAGGGGTACCAAGTGGGTGGCTCCGCGTGTTTTTCGCTCGGGTCCCCCGCCACGACTAATGTGATGGGTCAACAAGGGGCTAGACTGGGGGCCAGTAAAGGATGTGCCCAAGTTGCAGAGCCGCATCCGAGATCTCCTGGAGAGAGATGTCAGTCTGGTCGTGGTGACGCAGGTCATGTTAATTCGCCGAGTCCTGCCCTGCAAAGATCGGCCCCTCCGCCTGTGGGAGTTCAATCCGGAGGGACCATGAGCTCTTCAACATTTCCTTGGCATGACGCCCGCGGAGATGTACAAATTGTTCTTTGGACCACAAATAATGTGTCCGGACTCTACTAAGTATGTAGGTCTGAGCTGTAATCGTCCGGATACCCAAGTAAGTAGCCCTGTGTCCGAACACGCCATCTGTTTATTTATCGCAACATCGCCCTTAAAAAAGAGCTGTTCTTGAACCAGGAGTGGATAGCGAAGGCAAAGTTGATCAGGTGTCCGGCCCCCCTTCTTGAGACCTCGCCAGATCCCGTGTTAACCATGATGCTGAAGATCGCGCCTTCGAAAGAAGATGAAGGGGGGGAACAAGGAAGCTACTGCCTCCATGGAGGAGGTTGTCTGGAAGGGAGGAATCGAAAATTCCTCTCCTCAGGGAAAGAAGAGGACAGCCTCTGAAGACCCGGAGACAATGGTCTCAAAGCGGGGGAAGAAATCTTTGCGAGAGGGTCCTGTACCGAGGGATACCCCGGCCGTACTATGCCCTCAAGGGGATCAGCCCTCCACCAAGCCGTAAGTAAAAGGGTGTTTAATAATGAGAGAAATCCTTGCTTTACTCCTAAGGAAACTAACCGAAGATTTATCTTGCAGTTCGGATCTTAGCCCTTCTCAGCAGAGCTCGTCTTCGGGGGATCTTCTTCCAGAGATGATAGAGAGCGGAACGCCTCCCCCTGCCATACCGCCTCATGAGGCGGGCGACCCCGAGGTGTCGTCGCGGAGGGTTTCTCCCGATCCGGCAAGGCCAGATGGTAGTCATATGGCCACCCGAAGCCCTCAGTATCTGGCTTTTGAAAAAAAGCAATCGAATGAGTCCGGCACCGTCTGGTGCACGGTTGGAGGTACTGAGGGATCTGCTAGGGCAAGCGTCTATCTCAGAAGAGCACCGTACGTTGATGGGTACGGTAATTGAAAGGACTTCGTCCGCGGAGAGCGGGTTGCATGAAGCTTTCATGAGTCTACTGACAGGTTTTGAGGTACGTGAAATGATGTACCTTTGACAGTACCGCATACTTTAAGATGCGCCCTATGTAGATAGTAGCCCATGAGACTCTGGGTGCTGTTGAAGACGACGACACGCAGAGGATCATAGTCCCAGGTATAATTTTGCCGCCTTAATATGCAGGTGGCGAAGCGTCCGGTGGCCAGCCGGACTGATGAATTTGCCGAGTTAAAGCGGCAGCTTGACGTGGTAGATGCCGACATCGTGCTTGTCAACAAGCGGCTTGACGAGGCACAAGGTATGTGATTTCTCCGGAGACACATGGTAAGAGGAGCATGATGCCAGTATCTTATAACGTGTGTGCTGATGCAGATGGAGCTGCGGCCATGGAGAACCTTCGAGCAGAGCTTGCCCGCGTCAAAGAACAAGCCAGAAAAAGCGATGCGGCTGCCCTAAAGGCGTTTGAGGAGCTAAAGGCCGAACATGCTGCTCACTGCCAAAGCAAGGAGGAGATGGCCAAGATGGCTGTGAAGTTGAAGAACGCCGCTGACCGTTGCAATCTTCTTGAAAAGGAAGACCAGGTGAAGAGGACAGACCTGGAGAAGGCCACGATGGCGGCCAAGGATAGTTGTTTTTCAATGAGTGCGATGAAGGAGGAGCTGCGTCAAGCCGGAGATATCGCGGCTGGGAAGCCCTTTATGCTGCGGATGAAGTTCGGAGATCCTAAATATGCTCCTTTGGACCAGATGTAGAGTTCTGCGGATGCATATCTGGATTTAGCGGTGAGTGCTGCTGATGCGGCCAAACACTTCCGAGATCAAAAGGATCGTGAAGTGGAAAAGCTGTTTTGGTCACAATTTAACGATCAAGAGCGTCCGCTTCCATTGACTGATTGGCTGGCCGAATGGGCCGAGCTGAATAGATTGTCCGGACTTGCCATGAGGTATGTCGTGGATCATCTGTGGCCGAAAAGGCCAAAGCTGAACAATTATTTTAGCTTGGTGCAACAGTTCCTTGGTGTGGTGCCACATATCAACGCGATGAAGAGGTCGGCGTGCGTAGAGGGTGCGCGGATGGCCCTTGCCCGTGTGAAGACATATTGGGCGGAGATGGAGGCCACCATCGTTGCAGCCCAAGATTCGGACGAAAGCCGAGTACCTGCCGAGCACTACTTTCAAGAAGTTCTGGAGGGTGCTCGTTCTATAGAGGCGCAGTGCTCGAAGAATATTATGTTCTAATGACATGTATTCCCATTGAAAACCATGTTTTGCTGAAATGTAAAGGCTTTTTTTATACTTGTGCCTGCAAGAATTATAATACCTCCTGTGCGGCCGTTTATGTATAATATGTATATAACCTGAAAGATGGCAGTCGTCGTCTTCAGCCCCCACGCATATAATGCGGGGGTGCTCGCAGAAGACGCATATTCACACTTGATCCAACGTCTTGGTCCATTATGGAGGTGATAGCGCAGCGAGCTAGGCAATCGGACTATAATGCTTTATCACTTTCACTTAGCCATAGGAGTTTGACAGTGGGGCTACTATATAGCCCCTGGTGGCTCCGCGCTCACCCGAATTCGGGGCGCGTGTGTGCCTGACCGGGAAATGGCCCTTCGTCAAGGCGGAGGAATCCCGAAGATTCCGCTAGGTCATCGAGTGGTTGACCAGTCTCACGCTATATCATGACAGTCAGTTTTCGGCTTTCTCTACTGAGGTGCTCGCCTGGCTGAACCGGGGCACAATCACAGTAGTTCTCCTGGTGCCGCCTTAGCCGATAGAGTAGAACGTAAGGCAACAAAACACAGGAGCCGGGCAAACCCAACATTTGACCAAAGACATGATTCAGAGCTGATGCATATAAGGCCAAACTCGCGACACCGAACACTCCCTAAGGTATTTGGTCTTTGTGATTTTAAACGGGCTGAACAACGCCCTTTGTAATAAGCCCCTGGTGTCCAGGTACGTGCAATACTCTGACGTGGCCACATGCCAAGACACCAGCCTCCTTCTCGGTTATGCATAGAATCCGGGGGATGTGTATCAACAAGAGACAGTAAAAAAGGTTTACGCAGGGTCTTAATCTGAAAAGAATCCTTGGAACGGGTCCCTGCTGCACGTCTGCGCCTGTGTCTCCATTGTGCCGTATCCTGGATGGGTGTAGCACGATGGTCATCTGTAAAAGAGAGGAACCTAGTTGAAAAAGTAGTCGTGTAAAATGTATGTTATACTAAATAAACAAAGTATAATTCAAGATGGGTAGAATTGAGCCTTATTGTCGCTTGTTTACATGCGCGGAGCCCCTTGTATAGGGGTATATGGCCATCAAACCTTTATTAATTATATGGTTATGCCGTACTCGTCTAGCCGTGTCCGTGGTCTTAATAACCTGTTAGATGCTCTGGTTGGTGAGGCCGTTTTAGTGTGTGGCTGCCAAGGCAACCGCACAGTCTTCCGCGCGCGAGAAGCGCTCAATATTTCCCTTTAATGAAATGATGCCTCATGGGCTGGGCATCTTAAGCGTGAGAGACGCATAATGTGGTATTGCGTTAAAGCGAGCGAAAGCTTCGCGCCCCAGTAGTGCTTGATAACCACTTTTGAACGGAGCGATGTGGAAGGTTAGCTTTTTGCTACGGAAGTTATCGGGGGAGCCGAACATACCTTCTAGTAGGAGGGAGCCCGTGCAATGGGCTTCTGGGCCTGGCGTTACTCCTTTAAAGGAAGTATTGCTATGGCTAATTTTGTTGGGTCCATCCCTGTTTTGCAGACTATGTCCTGATATATCAGGTTTAAACTACTGCCGCCGTCCATCAGGACTCGTGTAAAGTGGTATTCGTCAATTATCGGGTCTAACACTAAGGCCGCCCATCCTGGGTGCCGGATACTTGCAGAGTAATCCCGATGGTCGAAGGTGATCGGTTTGGACGACCAGTGGCAGAACTCCGTTGCGATAGGCCTTAGGGCACGTATCTTTATGGGTGCCACTTTGTTTCTAACCTTTGTCACGTGTAACACGTTTACTGTTTTGACTTCTTGTGGGAATTTCTTCTGTTCCCCAGTGCTTTGTTTGCGGGGTTCGTCATCGTCTTCACTTGGTGTATCCAGCCCCTTGTGTTCGGCGTTGAGTTTGCCGGATTGCTAGAAGACCCAACATTCTCTATGAGTATGATTTACAGGCTTATAAGGGGTGCTGTGGATTTGACATATCTTGTCCAGAATTTTGTTTAGGCTGGACAGTTCATCGCTGTTGTCTTTGAGAGGCAGCTTTTGCTGACCCCGCCGAGAGCTTTTGAATCCGGCGTTTACCGCTGTGCTCTTCGGGCTGTTTTCCTTATTCCGGCGCTGGTTTTTGCTGCGCCGTGGCTCCCCGTTCCGTCCCTGACTTCGGATGTACTAAGGTCGATGGGTATGCATCTTGCCAACCAGCTGTCCTCGCCCGCGCAAAAGCGGGTCATGAGGCTTGTTAATGCAGCCATTGTTCTTGGCTTTTCTTGGCCGAGGTGTCTGACGAGCCATTCGTCTTGAACGTTGTGTTTGAAAGCTGCTAAGGCTTCGGCGTCCGGACAGTCGACTATTTGGTTATTTTTAGTAAGAAATCTGTTCCAAAGCTTTCGGGCTGACTCTCCGGGCTGTTGAGTTATATGACTTAAATCGTCTGCATCCGGTGGTCGGACATAGGTCCCTTGAAAATTTGCCCGAAAGGCGTCCTCGAGCTCTTCCCAACTTCCAATGGTGTTTTCGGGGAGGCTTTTAAGCCAGTGCCTGGCTGGCCCTTTGAGCTTGAGGGATAGGTACTTGATGGCATGGATATCATCTCCTCGAGCCATGTCGATATGGAGGATGTAGTCCTCAATCCAGACCCCAGGGTCTGTCGTTCCGTCATACGCCTCTATGCTTACGGGTTTGAATCCCTCTAGAAATTCATGGTCCAGCACCTCATCGGTGAAACATAGGGCTCGTGCGGCACCCGTGTATTTGGGTGTACCGTGGTGTTCGTATTTTTGTTGTGTTGCATTGCTTGCTGGAGCGTGCTTTCTTGGCCCGTAGATAGATCTGGTTGGGCCATCATTTTGATGCGAGTCCTCATGTGGACCGCGTGCTGGCTTGTGTGCGGCTTCGTTTGCCGCTCTATGTTGGCCATGAGGTCATCTATCCGACCGGATTGCTGCTTTGTTTTTTGATAGCGGGGGCTCTAAGGCCTCCTCATCAAATTCAGGCAGTAGCTTTCGCTTCGGGTAGTTCTTTGTGTGGCGACTGCCGCCATATTTGTCTGCGGTGTTGAGTACTTTGCTCCATCTGATTCTAAGTGCATCTTCCGCAGTCTTGAGCTTCCGCTTCTGCTTTTTCAGGCTATGCACAGTGGCGACGAGCCTTTTATGGAGGTTCTTCTGCTCCAGGAGCTTATCCGGCGTGAGGTCATACGGACTGTTATCTTCACCGGAGACGGGTTGTTCGGTTTGATTATCCGTGTTGCCGTGGTCGAACGATTGTTCAATGCCATGTTCGTCGTCCGCCGGCTCACCCTGCTCTATCGCTGGGTCTGTATGACTGTTGTTACTGTCGAGGCGGGGTTTGGAGCAGCGCTTATGCCGCTGCTTTGACTGCTTTTCGAGGGAACAATCCTTCGCTGCGTCCTTCCGTTCCTCGTCATCGTTTCCTTTGGGTGTGTCCACCATGTATACATCATGGGATGAGGTGGCTGTCCAGTGCCCTGTGGGCAGTGGTTCCTGTTCGTCTCCTGCATCGTCGTCCATACTGTCGATGTCTTCGGAGTCGTAGTCGAGCATGTCGGTCAGATCATCGACACTGGCTACAAAGTGGGTGGTGGGTGGGCGTCGAATTTCTTCGTCATCCGCATCCCAACCCTGCCGGTCATAATCCGGCTAGGGATCTCCTGACAAGGAGAGAGACCTTAGTGAATTCAGTATGTCGCCGAAGGGCGAGTGCTGAAAGATATCCGCGGCGGTGAACTCCATGATCGGCGCCCAATAGGATTCGATTGGCAGGGGCACGGGAGGTTCGGAGTCCGGAGGCGAGTCCGGCAATGTGGAGTCACGGGCCTCGCGAAGGGTAAGGCTAGTGTTCGACTCGATCGCCGTTGAGGCTGCGGCCTCCATGGCGGGGTCTAACCACCCGCCCATGGATGGCGCAATTGGCTCCGAATTGAAGGTCAGAGCGGTCACCGGTGCGGTCTCCTGAACACTGTTCGGCGGCAAAGCTAAATCATGACCATCGTGACAGTGCGACGCACTCGGCCGGGGCTTGAATCCTTCGAAGATCAAGTCTCCGCGGATGTCGGCCGTGTAGTTTAAGCTTCCAAACCTGACCTGATGGCCAGGGGCGTAACTTTCAATATGCTCCAGTTGGCCAATCGAATTGGCCCGCTGTGCAAAGCCGCCGAATACGAAGATCTGTCCGAGGAGAAAAGTCTCACCCTGGACTGCATCGCTATCGATGATCGAAGGATCCATTGAGCCTAACGATGATGACACAGAGGAAATCTCAATGAAAGCACCAAAGTTGGTGTCAAAACCGGCGGATCTCGGGTAGGGGGTCCCGCACTGTGCGTCTAGGCGGATGGTAACATGAGACAAGGGACACGATGTTTTTACCCAGGTTCGGGCCCTCTCGATGGAGGTAAAACCCTACTCCTGCTTGCTTAATATTGATGATATGGGTAGTACAAGAGTTGATCTACCACGAGATCAGAGAGGCTAAACCCTAGAAGCTAGCCTATGGTATGATTGTTGTTATGTCCTACGGACTAAACCCTCCGGTTTATATAGACACCGGAGGGGGCTAGGGTTACACAGAGTCGGTTACACGGAAGGAGATTTACATATCCGTATTGCCAAGCTTGCCTTCCACGCCAAGGAGATTCCCATCCGGACACGGGACAAAGTCTTCAATCTTGTATCTTCTTAGTCCAACAGTCCGGCCAAAGGTTATGATCCGGTTGTCCGGATACCCCCTAATCCAGGACTCCCTCACTTATTATTATTCACTTCATTCGGTCGTGCAAGTGAAAGGCAGTTATGATGATATATGATGGACCGACTGAGATGAGAAAATCTGGTATGAACTCGACCTCTCTTGTTTTTGTAAATATGACGAGTTCATCATTCTTGATTCAGCTTATTATGAATAAACATGTTTGCAATGACAATTAGAGATCATAGTTGCTTGTGCCATGCTTGATTATCTATGAGTTATAATGTTTTACCTTGCGTGCCAACATGCTATTGAGATGGTTATGATGTGGTATGATGGGGTGGTATCCTCCTTTGAATGATTTAAGTGACTTGAGTTGGCACATGTTCACGTATGTAGTTGAAGCGAATCAACATAGCCTTCACCATATTTATGTTCATGGTGGATTATATCCTACTCATGCTTGCATCCAATGTTTATTAATTTTAATGCATGTACATGGCTATTGTCGCTCCCTAGTTGGTCGCTTCCCAGTTGTTGGGTGGTAGGTGCGACATATGCCAATGGGTGGCTTATCTTCGTGGGAGCCAGTAAGACGTCGCCGGTGCCTGGAAGCGGGATGAGGCGAAGACATGCACGCCGGCGGATCTTACCCAGCTTCGGGGCTCTCCGTGGAGATAACACCCCTACTGCTGCTCTGCGGGGTCTCCGCATGATCACTCGATGAACAAGTAGCTACAAGGTGCTCCTCGAGCTGTTTGGCGAGAGGTAGAAGAAGGGCAAGGCTAGCTCTACTCTTCTCTCTATGTGTGGTAAAACCTAGATGAGATCAACCCTTTGCATGGGTGCCCCGGGGGGTTTATATAGGCCTACCCCCCGAGGGTACAACGGTAATCCGGCTGGGCGCGGGCCCAAGCCGTCAGTGTCTACGCTTGCCGGCTTCTGCACCGGCTGCTGGGGCCCGCCGGCTGCCGGCCTCTTGGTCGACAGGCAGGCCCTACTACCAAGGGTCCTGTCGGTGGCTGGTTACTGTTGCCTCAATCCTGATGATGAGGGCTTTATCGAGGTAAGCATGGCTACAGTGCCGCCGCCTGGCGGGCGGTCGCTGTAGTCTCACGTCATCTTGTCTCCTTAATGGAGCGCTTCCTTCGAGGGAGGGGGCAAGCCGGCTTGGGGAAGCCAGCCATGCCTTGGGCCGACTGGAGGAGGCCTGGCCGCCTTCGGGTGTCTCTCTGCCCGAAGGGGCCCACCGCCCGTGGGCCGCGCTGACAGCCCGCCGTGGATGACGCCATAGTCAACATGGCAACAGTGTCGCGCCGGACGAGTCAGGGCTACCCCGTACGGCGCACTATGCCAGGCGTGCTCCGGGTTTCGGGGGTGGCAGGCTTTACTATAGCCACGCCCCGTCCCATCGCCGTTATGGGGATGCGGGCTTCGAGGGTACGATCTTGACCGCGTCGTGGGAGCCGGCTTCTTGGAGTCGGCCTTCTCATGGCCGGCTTCTCGGAGCCGGCCCTCCCGCGGCTCTCTTCATGAGGGTTAAGGCCGGGCCACCTTCCGATAGTCGGCCTGATAGGCAGCCGGCAGGGGGAAGGCGGCCCCATGTCTTGGGCGTCGAATTTTTTCTGAAGTGCCAGAGGGAGCCGGCTAGGCTACCCGTGGTCATTTACCCCGACAGTAGTCCCCGAAGCTGGTCGAGCTTCGAGGTTGGCAAGGGGACGAGAAGCTCGGTCAGCTTCCTATCTTGAGGAGCCGGCAGCCGGGAGCCGGCTCTGCTTATGTGCGCCGCCTTGGGAGGGCGCCGTGGTCTCGTCAACGGGAACGTGGGCCAACTCGCGCGCTGACCGCGTGCCACCCTGCGTGTCACGTGGCAGAAAGGGCCTGCCATGGCGCGTGCGTGACGGGACGTCGCCGCAGGCCCGGGCCCGCCACTCCTGGCCTCGGCCCAGGCGCGGATCTTCTGCGGCCCAAAGTGGGCTGTTTGCCTTCCCGCGGCGGTTTCGCCACGTCCTTAGGGCGCAGTTATGGCGGGGCGTCGGGGGAGTGGGCGCAGTTAATCCCACGTCCCCCGCACCACGTCTCCTCGGCTCCGCCGCGCCGGTCTATAAGTAGGGGGAGGAGAGGGAACGGCAAAGGCTCGCACGCTCTCCCTCGCTCCAGCATTTCTTGCTTTCCTTCCTTATTCTCTCCGCCGCCGCAGCGCCTCTTCGCCGCGCCATTCCGCCGTCGGGCCCCTCGGCTCGCGGTTGCTCCGCCACAGCAGGGTCGCACGCGCCTCCGCCGCAGCCGCACCCTTCTCCTCGCCGCACCGTCCCAATGGCGTTATCGAGCTCGTGGGACGGCTCCAACGTCCTTGACGAGCACATCGAGTTCCTCCGCCGGACGCGGCGTCTGTCCGGCGAGAACTACGTGCGGGTTCGGCGCGCTCCGGAGAGGGAGATCTCGCCGACACCGGAGGAGGGCGAGCGGGTTGTCTTCCGCTCGCACTACCTGCGCGGCTTCGGCCTCCCGGCGAGCGGGTTCCTTCGCTCCTTCCTCGAATTCTACCACCTTCAGCCGCATCATCTCACCCCCAATGCAGTGATGCTGCTGTCGGCCTTCGTCACCCTCTGCGAGGGCTTTCTTGGCGTTCTCCCCACCCTGGAGCTTTGGGGAGAATTCTTCCAAAGCAAGCTTGGCACCGTCGTCGCGGGCATGCCCGCCCCATGCGGAGCTTTCATCGCCATGAGGCGGACGGGCAAGAACAATCCGTTCCCGTCCATCCTGCTGATCCAGTCGGTGAAGCTCTGGCAGAAGTCCTACTTCTACGTGAGGAACGTCGCCCCGCAAGGCGACTTTGTCAACCTGCCGGCTTACGTAGCCGGCCCGCCGGCTGCGAGGCCACCCTCATGGAGATACCGGGCCCGGAAGCTGTCCCAGGCCGGGAACGCCGCCATCGCCCGACTCCGGGTGATGGTCCAGTCGGAGGGCCTAGTCGGAGCCGACCTGGTGGCCGCCTTCGTGGAGCGTCGGGTACTTCCGCTCCAAGGCAGGCCACACATGATCTGCCAGATGAGCGACCGCTTCGACCCATGCCGGCTGAGCACCAGGGAGATGCCCCATGCCGAGGTGTCCTACCTGGTGAACTACATCACCAAGTGCAAGCTCTCCGAGGATTGGCGATACGGCAAGGAGCCTTTCTCTCGCGCGAAATCTCCTCCTGCCGCAAGTCTTTCGTCTTCCCTTTCTCTTATGTCGCCGGCCTCGATATGGCCGGCCTCTGATCAGCCAACTTGTTTTCTGCAGAATCCTCTACTTCCGCCGGCGGTGGGGGCCGCGGGGGCAGAGCGCCAGTTCCTCCCCGACCGCATGGTAGATGACGTCGACGATCCGGATCTTGGGGCGGCCGCCATGGAAGACGCCACCGCGGGGGAAGGCGGCGAGGCAGGCGGCGCGGGGCTCGGAGCCGGCCTCGAGGACTGGGCAGACGACGATGAGGTCGAAGTCGTCCCGCACCGCCAGCCGGCGCCTGATCATCAAGGCGCGGGCCCTTCCGCCGCGCCGGCCGCCCGTGGCGGCGCACCGAAGCGCCGGGCCGTGTCAACCTACTTCGGCAGCCGGCCGAAGAAGCCCAGGGGCACCGCCGCGGCAACCAAGCGGGATGAGGCGGCCGCGAAGGCGGCCCGCTTCCAGAAGGTTGTGAAGCAGCCGCAGGCGGTTTCGGCGTAAGTATTCAAGCGTCTTGTATTCTTGCCGTGTTCTTCGATTGAAGTTCTTCTGAATTTCTTCTTGGTTGACCGGCCAGGGCACCGCTTTCCCTTGAACGGGGTCCTGCCGGCTCCGTGATCGAATCAGCCGGAGGGTCCTCGAGCTCCCGCCGCGTGGATCCCCGCGCCGACCTCTTGGATGCTACAGAGCGGAACGCGCGGGAGGCGTCGGAGCGGAGGGCCGCCCAGGCGGCGAAGGAGCAGGCCGACGTGGCGGCCAAGGCCTAGGCGGAGGCGACGGCCGCGGAGAGGGAGGCGGAGGCCTCGCGCAACCAGCCTCCACAGCTCGTCATCCCCCTCTGCAGTGTGGCTCCCAACGTCCCCGTGCCTCCGTTTGAGGAAGCCAACCGCGGCCGATCGGAGGCGGAGCGGAGGGAGGATGATGTGATTATCTTGGAGGAGGTGCCGCGGACGGCGCCGACTGGGGCAGGCCAGAGCGGTCAGCCGGCTACGGCGGCGGTGCAGCCGGCGGGGAGCGAGCCGACACCAGGAGCCGGCCTGGTGGTGCAGCCGGCATCACGCCGGTGCGCGGGGGAAGCTGCCCCCGTGCCGGAGCCGGACTGAGCTGCGAGCGCCAGCCGGACGGCGGAGGCCCTTGAGGCGGCCAGCTCCAACACGTCCGAGTGGGCGCCCAGCGGGGGGACGGCCGAGCTGAACGCGGCGGCCCAGGAGGTCCGGAGCCGGCTTCAGGCTCATGCTACCGCGCTGCAGCGATATACCCGAGATTTCCTTGCGACATGGGCCGTCGTCCGGGTGAGTCTTTCGGCCTTGGTTGTTTTGCTTTTTTGATTTCTTCTGTGGCGGTGCATCAGCGCACCCACTGGGTGTAGTCTCCGAGTTCTGAGTCGGCTGCTGAGCAGGCGGCTTGGAACTTACTAGGTCCTGACAGTTATCTTATTCCTGCATCCTGTCTGATCTTCCAAGAGTACCATAACCAGAGTACCGCCCCCTTCGACTCCCAGGCTCAGGAGCTGCACCAGAAGAGCGAGGATCTGACCGACAGCCGGAGTGCGTGCTCTGTTTTGTTCATATCCTATGGGGGCGCGTCAGCGCACCCACTGGGTGCAGTCCCCGAGATCCGGGCCGACTGCTTAGCAGTCGGGTCGGATCTTGCCCGACGACTTCTTCCTTATTGTTTCTTCCTTTGTCTTCATGCTTGCAGGGGCCAATGCCGACTTGAGGGAGTAGCTCGGCGGGGCCCAGACCGCCCTTCGTGCCAAGGAGGCCGAGCTCAACGCCCTAGTCCTGGAGCGCGACCGCCTGGCCAAGAAGTTGGCCGACCAGGAGGAGAGCCACAAGGTGGCCCTGACGAAGGCCTAGGACAGCGAGGCCACCCTCAAAGCTGAGTCCGAGACCGAAGCGGCGGGCTGGGCTGAGGCGAAGCAACCGCTGAGCGAGGGTTACAGCCGGATCGAGGATCTGATCGACGGTAAGCCGCCTTCCTCACTCCTGGCTCGCCCCCTTGCCCTCTGATTCGTCTTCTGATTTGCGCTGCTTTTGTTCTTTGCGCAGACTACTTCCCCCGCCACTCCGTCGTTGCCACCCAGGCCATCGAGACCCACCGCAAGGCACGCCGGCAGGCGGGGGTTGAGATCACGCCGGACGCGAGCCGGACACTTGAGGAGCAGCTCTTGGCGATCCAAGCCCGGCTGCAGCCGGCACACCGCATGCTCCGCCGCCTCCAGCGTGCTGGGGCGCAGGTGCTGGCCGCCCTCTGGCCAGGCGAAGCGATTCCCCGCACCCCGAGCCGGACTGCCGACTGGCTGGAGGTGGCAGTCGGCCGCTTTGACGCCTGGAAGGCCTCCGCTGCTCGATCCGGAGCCAGGCGGGCGCTGGAATTCGTCCGGGCCTGGTACCCCGGGCTGAATTTGGAACAGCTGAGGACTTGGCGGGAGGAGGCTGACGAAGAGCTGGTGGAGGTGCGGCCGGCTATCATCCAGCGTGCTTCGGCTCTTGCCGAGTTTACCGACACCAGCGTCTTCGCTCCTGAGGTGGACGACAACGGCGTCGCCCAGCCGGAGGAGTGGTTCGGGCTGAACCCGGCAGAGGGTGAAGACTCGGCGGAGTAGATCGCCTCCAGCGATGAAGGTGAAGACGAAGAAGGGGAGGAGGGCGAAGACGTCGAGCCGGCCGGTGAAGCAACCAGCCAGCCTCAGCATGACCGTGCCTCCAGCAACGAGGCGTGTGCTAGCGCGCCCTCTGCGGGAGGCGGTGATCATGCCGAGGTTCACCAGCCGGCCACTCCTCCAGCCGGCGCTACTGTCTCCACCGACCTGCCCGACTCGCCAGTCGTTCCCTTGGCTTGATCTGTCGTCCTTGCTTTTCCTGCTTGTTACTCTTTGAACAATTATTATTAAGCTTGCGCAGTTCCACCCACTGGGGGTGTATGCAAACTATGTTGAATGTTGGTCTTTTCAAGGCCTTTTGTATAAATACAATCATGCATGTGTTTGGCTTCCATTCTCGTATGCTTTTTATCCTTAGGCTATTTCCTTTGCCGCCTTCCCCTGATTGCTGCCCTCCCAGCCGGCAGCTGCTCTGTAGTCTGTGGCTAAGGAGGGACTCGGCTATCTTTTTGGAGAAGGTAAGTACTCGAGCTTTCTTAGATTGTAGCGAAGTGAGTGGAAGTCGGCTGGCCGGCTACTCTTGTAATCGGTCGGCGGTAGGAAAAAGCCGGCTTTTTTTATATTAGTCCGCTAGTCCCTAGCCGTTTTTCGTGTGGGCGTCCTTTCCTACCTTTGGCTCTTGCCAGCCGGACAGCCGATTCTTCGAACTGCGACTTTTGGCAAGAGAGGGCTTTGGAGCCGGCACACTACTTGTCTGACCGCGGGTAGGACTTCTAACATAACTCAAGGCGGCCAGTCCCCAGGCCGACTAGTTGAACCCGGTGCCGGACGAGAGAAGTGAATGTAATGACATAATCATAAGCATGATACTCTTCATTCATAGATGAAAGATGGCAGTCCCCGAGTTCTCCTCGGGGGGCCTATTGTCTCATACTTAGTACAAAAGTTAGCGTGATACATACTGCATTCAACTGTAAAATCTTCGTAGTAGGTTGGCGTTCCATGGTCGTTCCGACTCCTTGCCGGAGTCATCTCTCTTTCATGCCTTCGGCTTCTGTGCGTTGATCAGGTAGTAGGAGTCGTTTCCTAGCGCTCTGCTGATGACGAAGGGGCCTTCCCAAGGGGCCGAGAACTTGTGCTGGCCGGCTGTTCGCTGGATCAGCCGGAGCACAAGGTCGCCCTCTTGGAAGGATCTTGGCTTGACCTTCCAGCCGTGGTAGCGACGCAGACCCTGCTGGTAGATGGCGGACCGGCTGAGGGCTAACAGCCGGCTTTCTTCCAGCAGGTCGACGCCGTCTTCTCGTGCTTCCTTGGCCTCCGCCTCCGTGTACATGGTCAGCCGAGGCGAGTCGAACTCGATGTCAGTTGGGATGACCGCCTCGGCACCATACACGAGGAAGAAAGGAGTGAGGCCGGTTGACCTGTTTGGGGTAGTGCGCAGACTCCAGAGGACGGCCGGCAGCTCATCGAGCCAGCAGCCGGCTGAACGCTCCAGTGGCACGACCAGTCGGGGCTTGATGCCGGAAAGGATGAGGCCGTTGGCTCGCTCTACTTGGCCGTTTGACCGCGGGTGGGCAACGGACGCTAAATCCAGTCGGATGCCCTGCGTCGCGCAGAAACGGGCCAATGCTCCCTTGGCAAAATTTGTGCCGTTGTCGGTGATGATGCTGTGCGGCACGCCGTACCGAGTTGTTATGTCTGCGATGAATGTCATGGCAGTCGGCCCATTCATCTTCTTGATCGGCTTTGCTTCGATCCACTTGGTGAACTTGTCCACGACAACAAGCAGATGTGTCATGCCGCCGCGCGCCGTCTTGAATGGGACCACCATGTCCAGACCCCAAACGGCAAAGGGCCAAGTGAGGGGAATGGTCTTGAGTGCCGAAGCCGGCTGGTGTTGCTTGGAGATGAAGACTTGGCACCCTTTGCAATGTTTGACTAATTCCTTGGCGTCGTCCAAAGCAGTCGGCCAAAAGAATCCATGGCGGAAAGCCTTGGCGACTAGTGATCTTGAGGCCGCGTGGTGGCCGCATTCACCTTGGTGGATGTCTCTGAGGATTGCTATGCCCTTCTCTTGCTCAACGCATCGCTGGAAGACTCCAGTGACGCTGCGCCTGACGAGCTCTCTGTTGACGATTGTGTATGCTCCGGCTCGGCGTTCGACTTGTCTTGCCTCTGCCTCGTCAGCCGACAGTTCTTGGTTTGTCAGGAAGTTGAGGATGGGCGGGGCCGATGATAGAGCTGTGACTTCTTCTATTGCCAACGCGGCTACTGCGACCAGGGTGGGCGGGCTGGGTTGTGAAATGCTGGAGTCGGCCGCCGCCTGCTGTGCTGGTGCAGTCCCCGGGCCGACTACCGCGGTCCCCGAGCTGGGTTCAGAAGTCCCCGTGTCGGGTGCGACTACGGGAGTCCCCGAGCCGCCTACTGAAGTCCCCGCGCCACCTATCGAAGTCCCTGCGCCGCCTGCTTGGTTCTTCAAGCCGGCTCCGGCTGCATCGGGGCTAGGCGGCACGAAGATGGAATCGGACTCTGGAGACGGCTTGATAGACGGCTTGAGGAGGCGTTGTAGAGAGACGCCGGTTGGTATTGCCTGCCGAGTGGAGCCTATTCGAGCCAGGGCATCTGCTGGCCCGTTGTCGGCTCGTGGTACGTGGAGGAACTCGCATCCTTCAAAGTACCCGCTGATCTGCTGGACGAGGAAGCGGTAGCTTGCCATGTTTGCGTCCTTGGCGTCCCAATCACCGGATGACTGCTGGACTATCAAGTCTGAGTCGCCGTAACACAGGATCCGGCGTATGCCGAGTTCTTTGGCAAGCTGGAGCCCGTGTACAAGCGCCTCATACTCGGCCACGTTGTTGGAGGCGGCAAAGTGAATTTGCAGCGTGTATCTGAGCTTGTCGCCTTTGGGAGAGGTGAGGATGACGCCGGCTCCCAAGCCGGTGAGCATCTTGGACCCGTCGAAGTGCAGGCGCCAGTGAGTGGAATCGGGAGCCGGCGGCAGGTACTGGGTCTCGGCCCAGTCGACGAGGAAGTCGGCCAATGCTTGGGACTTGATGGCGGTGCGGGGCTAGTAGGAGATCGTGTAAGGGGCCAGCTCGATGGCCCATTTCGCCACCCTGCCGGATGCATCCTGGCTGCCTATGATCTCGGCAAGCGGGGCGGTGCATACGACCGTGATGGGGTGCTCTTGGAAGTAGGGCTTCAGCTTCTTGGTGGCAAAGTACACGCCGTAGCACATCTTCTGGTAGTGCGGGTAGTTCTGCTTCGAGATAGACAGCACCTCACTCAAATAGTACACCGGCCTCTGGACCGGCTGGGCTCGGCCTTCTTCTGGGCGCTGGACTACGATGACGGTGCTGACCACCCGGCTGGTTGCAGCAATGTAAAGGAGCATGGGTTCTTTCTCAGTCGGCGCCGCCAGGACAGGCGGCGTGGTCAGCATCTTCTTCAGCTCGTGAAAAGCTTGGTCGGCTTGGTCGTTCCACTCGAAGTGAGTGGTCTTCTTCATGAGGCGGTAGAGGGGGGGAGCCTTCTCTCCGAGTCGGCTGATGAAGCATCAGGGAAGCCAAGCATCCGGTGAACTTCTGGACGTCTCGAAGTTTGGTGGGAATCGCCATTCTCTCAATGGCCTTGATCTTCACTGGGTTGCATTCGATGCCGCGTTCGGAGACCATGAAGCCTAGAAGCTGGCCGGCTGGCACTCCGAACACGCATTTCTCGGGGTTGAGCTTAATCCGGAATCGGCGCAGGTTCTCAAATGTTTCCTTGAGGTCTTCCAGCAAGGTGCTGCGCTTCTCCGTCTTCACCACAATGTCGTCCACGTAGACGTGGGCGTTTCTGCCGAGCTGCTTGAGGAGGCACTTCTGCATGCAATGCTGAAAAGTGGCACCGGCATTTCTCAAGCCGAATGTCATAGTAAGGTAGCAGAAAGCTCCGAAGGGTGTGATGAAGGCGGTCTTCAGGCGGTCGGCCGGGTCCAACTTTATCTGGTGGTACCCGGAGTAAGTATCCAAGAAACTCCGCAGCTCGCATCCGACTGTGGAGTCTATCACTTGATCTATCCTTGGCAGGGCGAAGGGATGTTTGGGGAAGGCCTTGTTGAGGCTCGTGTAGTCTATACACATGCGCCACTTGTTGTACTTCTTCAGCACGAGGACCGGGTTGGCAAGCCATTCCGGAAAGGAAACCTCCATAATGAAGCCGACGGTCAGAAGCCGGGCTATCTCTTCTCCTACAATCCTTCTCTTTTCCTCCGACAGTCGGCGGAGGGGTTGTTTGACTGGTTTTGCACCTTCTCGGACGTGTAGTTGTGCTCGGCGAAATCCTTCGGAACACCCGGCATGTCCTTGGGGGACCATGCAAAGATGTCCCGATTCTCATGGAGGAAATCGGCGAGCTCGCCTTCCTATTTGCTGTTTAGGCTTGCCCCAATGACGGCAAACCTTTTCGGGTGCTCGGGGTCAAGAGGTATCTTCTTTGTTTCCTTGGCCGGCTGGAAGGAACCTTGGGCATCACATTCTTTGGGATCAGGGGATAGGGCCGGCTGCTTGCCGGCCATGGCCACGACCCGGTCCAGCTTCTTCTTCTCTTCGGCAATCACAAGGCACTCGGCCAGCCGGCTACTGGTTGCTGTGCACTCAGAGGATTTCTTGTAATCGCCGGCTATGGTGATGATGCCCTTGGTGCTCGGCATCTTCATCTTGAGGTAAGCATAATGGGGGACATCCATGAACTTGGCCAGGGCCGGACGGCCAAGCAGTGCATGGTAAGAGCTCTCAAGGTCCACCACTTCAAACCACATGGCCTCCCTGCGGAAATGATCCTTGTCGCCAAAGAGGACATCGATCTTGATCTTGCCAATGGGGGCGCAGGACAGGCCGGGTACGATGCCGTGGAACACAGTCCGGGTAGGCGTGAGCTGCTTCGTCTTGACATTGAGCTTCTTTAGGGTGTCAAGGTACAGGATGTTGATGCTGCTCCCGCCGT
Source organism: Aegilops umbellulata (assembly GCA_032464435.1). Taxonomy (NCBI): domain Eukaryota; kingdom Viridiplantae; phylum Streptophyta; class Magnoliopsida; order Poales; family Poaceae; genus Aegilops; species Aegilops umbellulata. Next base: position 516,813,605 of record CP136056.1, read on the forward strand.
CTATCAGCATGCGGGAGAAACGGGCTGCACGTCTGTCTGTTGCAAGGGTGGCATCCAGAACCAGTGCATAAGAGCCGGGAGATGGCATCACCTATGGGTGGTCGGCCCGGCTCCAGTTGATGGGTTTTTCTGACCAGTGCATGTGCTCGGAGGGGTTGGTGGCAACCGCATTGACTTCCTGGTGCTCTCAGTGCCTGCTGCGCCGGTCTTCAGGTCGGCTCGTAAAGACGACATAGGCAGCATGCTCGTCGGGGAACTCATCACGCACAGCTCCGATTGTTGGCCGAGCGGCAGGCTGCTGCGGAGCCGGAGGCGGCGGACCAGCAGGTGGAGGCGGCACGAGCCCTTCGCCCTTGGAGATTCGGGTGAGCCAGTGGCACTTTCGGGTTGTGTGGTTGGACGGCTTCGCGCCGCTATGGAACTTGCATGAGGCGTCGAGGGTTTGCTCGTAGGAGAAGGCCGGCTGCCAAGCTGGCCTGCCGCCTTTCTGCTTCTTGGGTGTGGGCCGCCCTTCAGGATGCTCGCCCTCGACCGTGGCCACCTGCCGACTGGTGGAAGGCGGCATGGGGCCCTTGCGTTTGTGGTCGTTTTGGTACAGGCGTCGGCCAGAGTCCCCGGCCGGCGTCTTGGGCGCCGGGTTGAGTACCTTGCCGGACGCATCTACCTGGAGTTCAGTCTTCATTGAGGAGTCGGCGGTGGCGTACTTGTCCGCTATGACCAGAAGCTCGTCGAGGGTAGTCGGCTCGTCGCAGAGGAGCTTATGCTTGAGGAGGGTGCCCTCTCGGCACCCGGCTGTGAAGTATTCGATGGCTTGCACCTCGTGCACTCCTTCGCAAGAGTTGCGGAGCTCGGGCCAACGCGTGAGGTAGTCGCGAGTGGACTCGGCGGGGCCTTGCATGCACAAGGAGAGCTTTCTGGGCTTGGGAGCCCGCTTGTAGGTGCTGGTGAAGTTGCGGACGAAGGCTTCTATGAAGTCTAGCCAGCTGTTGACGCTGTATGGCTTAAGGCTGTTGAGCCAGGTCCGCGTCGTGCCTTGGAGCATGAGGGGCACGTACTTCACGGCAACGCGCTTGTTGCCGTTCGCGATGCGTACTGCGGTGGAGTAGTCGATCAACCAATCTTCCGGCTTCACGGAGCCGTTGTACTTGGGCGTGTCTCTTGGGAGCGAGAACCCTTTGGGGAAGGGCTCGTCACGGATGCGGGGGCCGAAACAAGGCGGGCCGACATCATCTTCTTCTTCTAGCACCAGGGATCGCGCTAGGCGGTCAATCCGATGGCGAGCATCATTCTCGCCGACTCCTTCGCGGCGACTGAGTCGGCCGCTGAGAGTCGGATGCGTGACAGGCGGCGGGGTGGGATACCTTTCCCCACGAGGCAGAGGCGGAGGCGGGTTGCCCCGCCGCTCCACGGCTCGAGGGCGGCCTTCTGCGTCTCGCTCGATGGAGATCCGAGTTCGGCTTCGGCTGGCAGCCGACTCTTTTTCGTGTCGCTCGCGGGTTTTACCCGCAGTCGGCGTCCGGGACGTCGCGCCGTGCTCTTGGCGCGGTGGAGGGCTTTCCGCGCGGGCGTCGGCTTCGTGCCGCTGTGCGGCTGCATCGATCAGCTGCTGGATGCGTCTGGTCATGTAGGGGAGCTCCTCGGCCCCCAGTCCATCCAGCTCATCTACGGCCGCCTGGGCGGCGCGCAGGTTCTCGAGTGGGGTGGCATAGACTGGGCGGTCGACTCCAAGCATGTCGACGATGACAGCGCCGTGCTGTCTGACGATGCCGGCTCTGCTTGGCCCGCCAGGAGGTGGCATGCCGAAGGCGGCGCGGTCGACTTCGCGCTGGTGGGCCTCGGTGAGGCGTCTCACGGAAGCTAGCTTCCGGCCCTCCGCGAGGAGAGCGAAGCGGCGAGCCTCCAGTGCTTCGGCGTCGGCATCGGCCGGGAGGGGGACGGACAAGTCGTGGATCACCGCTCGCGGGGCGTCGTGGGCGTTCTCGCCAGAAGCGCCGCCGTGGCTAATGACCATCACGTCGGCGGTGGCACCGTCACAGCCATCGGCTCGGGTAAGCGGGCCGTCGTAGATCACGACGTTGGTGGGGAAGGCGTTGGGCGAGGCCGTGTCGGAGTCGACAGGCATGGGATCGGTGGAGCCAACGGACTCCTGGTCCACAGCAGGCTCGCTGGAGTCGTGGAGCTGGCCGAGGAGGTCGACGAGGTGGTCGGTGCCCGCGTCGGAGGCGGGCTCGTCGGAGATGAGGGCCTCGTCAAGGGGATCGGCGAGGTTGCTCGCTGCGCCAGCGTTGGTGACGCCTTGCAGCGCGTCATGGCAAGCACCATCGGGTGTGCCGGGCTGGCTACGCTCGCTGGGGAGGAAGAGGGTTCCCGTCCAGAACAGGTCTCCGGACGACGGTGCACCTGGCCCCATGGTGGGCGCCAAATGTCGGGTGGTAGGTGCGACATATGCCAACGGGTGGCTTATCTTCGTGGGAGCCAGTAAGACGTCGCCGGTGCCTGGAAGCGAGGCGGAGACATGCACGCCGGCGGATCTTACCCAGCTTCGGGGCTCTCCGTGGAGATAACACCCCTACTGCTGCTCTGCGGGGTCTCCGCATGATCACTCGATGAACAAGTAGCTACAAGGTGCTCCTCGAGCTATTTGGCGAGAGGTAGAAGAAGGGCAAGGCTAGCTCTACTCTTCTCTCTATGTGTGGTAAAACCTAGATGAGATCAACCCTTTGCATGGGTACCCCGGGGGGTTTATATAGGCCTACCCCCCGAGGGTACAACGGTAATCCGGCTGGGCGCGGGCCCAAGCCGTCAGTCTCTACGCTTGCTGGCTTCTGCGCCGGCTGCTGGGGCCCGCCGGCTAGTGGGTCCCGCCGGCTGCCGGCCTCTTGGTTGATAGGCAGGCCCTACTACCAAGGGCCCTGTCGGTGGCTGGTTACTGTTGCCTCAATCCTGATGATGAGGGCTTTATCGAGGTAAGCATGGCTACAGTGCCGCCGCCTGGCGGGCGGTCGTTGTAGTCTCACGTCATCTTGTCTCCTTAATGGAGCGCTTCCTTCGAGGGAGGGGGCAAGCCTGCTTGGGGAAGCCGGCCATGCCTTGGGCCGACTGGAGGAGGCCTGGCCGCCTTCGGGTGTCTCTCTGCCCGAAGGGGCCCACCGCCCGTGGGCCGCGCTGACAGCCCGCCGTGGATGACGCCATAGTCAACATGGCAACAGTGCCGCGCCGGACGGGTCAGGGCTACCCTGTACGGCGCACTGTGCCAGGCGTGCTCTGGGTTTCGGGGGTGGCAGGCTTTACTGTAGCCACGCCCCGTCCCATCACCGTTATGGGGATGCGGGCTTCGAGGGTACGATCTTGACCGCGTCGTGGGAGCCGGCTTCTTGGAGTCGGCCTTCTCATGGCCGGCTTCTCGGAGCCGGTCCTCCCGCGGCTCTCTTCATGAGGGTTAAGGCCGGGCCGCCTTCCGATAGTCGGCCTGAGAGGCAGCCGGTAGGGGGAAGGCGGCCCCACGTCTTGGTTTCTTGGAGGCCGGATCGGTTCGTAATTTTTCCTGAAGTGCCAGGGGGGCCGGCTAGGCTACCCGTGGTCATTTACCCCGACACCAGTCTTTTGCTAGCCTTCACCTGTACTAAGCGGGAATACTGCTTGTGCATCCAATCCCTTAAACCCCAAAGTTATTCCCGATGAGTCCACTATACCTTCCTATATGCGGTATCTACCTGCCGTTCCAAGTAAATTTGTATGTGCCAAACTCTAAACCTTCAAATAAACATTTTTTTTGCATGTTGGAATAGCTCATGTATCAACCAAGGCTGCCCTTATCTTCCATGTTAGGTGGGTTATTCTCAAGAGGAGTGGACTCCACTCCTCAATCATGAGAAAATGGCTGGTCACCGGGATGCCCAGTCCCATGCTTTATGCAAACTAAATCAAAATTAATTGCAAAAAAAACTCCCCCTGGGACCTGATGTATGTTGGAGGCACTCGTTGTTTCGAGCAAGCCATGGATTGATGCTTGTTGGTGGAGGGGGAGTATAAACTTTACCATTCTGTTTGGGAACCGCCTATAATGTGTGTAGCATGGAAGATATCGTCATCTCTTAGTTGCTATGTTGACAATGAAAGTATACCGCTCAAAATATAATTTATCTCTATTTCAAAACTAAGCTCTGGCACCTCTACAAATCCCTGGTTCCCTCTGCGAAGGGCCTATCTATTTACTTTTATGTTGAGTCATCACCCTCTTATTAAAGAGCCTAGCTGGAGCTGTCATTTGCATTCATCACTGTTGATTTATATTGGGTGTGACTATGATTGGATCTCTTTTACTATGAATTACAATGTCTAGTCAGTCCTTGATCCTTGAAGGTGCTCTGCATTTATGTTTTGCGGTCTCAGAAAGTGCTAGCGAGATACCATCTTTTTATATCATATTATGATTGTTTTGAGAAAGTGTTGTCATCCGAGATTTATTATTATGGCTTGCTAGTTGATTATGCTATTGATATGAGCAATTATGAGACCTGAGAATTATTGCAAATGTGGTTAGTTATGATATTTGCTGAAAACTTGAATGTTGGCTTGACATATTTACAACAACAAGAGCAAACAGAGTTTGTAAAAGTTTTTCTTTCTCTTTCAGTTTGTCAACTGAATTGCTTGAGGACAAGCAAGGGTTTAAGCTTGGGGGAGTTGATACGTCTCCGTCGTATCTACTTTCCAAACACTTTTGCCCTTGTTTTGGACTCTAACTTGTATGATTTGAATGGAACTAACCCGGACTGACACTGTTTTCAGCAGAATTGACATGATGTTGTTTTATGTGCAGAAAACAAAAGTTCTCGGAATGACCTGAAACTCCACGGAATACCTTACAATAAATAATAAAAAATCCTCGCCAAAGATGAAGACCAGGGGGCCCACACCCTGTCCACGAGGGTGGGGGGCGCCCCCCAGGGCGCGCCCCCCTACCTCGTGGGCCCCCTGGACACTCTCCGACGCCAACTCCAACTCTACATATTGGCTTTCGGGGAGAAAAAAAATAGAGGAGAAGAAATCATCGCGTTTTACGATACGGAGCCGCCGCCAAGCCCAAAAACCTCTCGGGAGGGCTGATCTGGAGTCTGTTCAGGGCTCCGGAGAGGGGGATTCGTCGCCGTCATCATCATCAACCATGCTCCATCACCAATTTCATGATTCTCACCGTCGTGCGTGAGTAATTCCATCATAGGCTTGCTGGACGGTGATGGGTTGGATGAGATTTATCATGTAATCGAGTTAGTTTTGTTAGGGTTTGATCCCTAGTATCCATTATGTTCTGATATTGATGTTGCTATGACTTTGCTATGCTTAATGCTTGTCACTAGGGCCCGAGTGCCATGATTTCAGATCTGAACCTATTATGTTTTCATGAATATATGTGAGTTCTTGATCCTATCTTGCAAGTCTATAGTCACCTATTATGTGTTCGGATCCGACAACCCCGAAGTGACAATAATCGGGATACTTCTCGGTGATGACCGTAGTTTGAGGAGTTCATGTATTCACTATGTGCTAATGCTTTGTTCCGGTTCTCTATTAAAAGGAGGCTTTAATATCCCTTAGTTTCCATTAGGATCCCGCTGCCACGGGAGGGTAGGACAAAAGATGCCATGCAAGTTCTTTTCCATAAGCACGTATGACTATATTCGAAATACATGCCTACATTACATTGATGAATTGGAGCTAGTTCTGTGTCACCCTATGTTATGACTGTTACATGATGAACCGCATCCGGCATAATTATCCATCACTGATCCGATGCCTACGAGCTTTCCATATACCGGTTCTCGCTTATTTACTTTCCCATTGCTGCTGTTACAATCACTACAAAATACCAAAAATATTACTTTGTTGTCTTTACTTTTGTTACCGTTACCACCACTACCATATTAGTTTGCTACTAAACACTTTTCTGCAGATACTAAGTTTCTAGGTGTGGTTGAATTGACAACTCAGCTGCTAATACTTGAGAATATTCTTTGGCTCCCCTTGTGTTGAATCAATAAATTTGGATTGAATACTCTACCCTCGAAAGTTGTTGCGATCCCCTATACTTGTGGGTTATCAACTACTGCGTAAAGGCGGAAGTAAAAAAGTACTTCCGCGCCTACTTTCGTGCGTGATAGCATTCTGGGCTAGAGGCAGCGGTACTACCGCTTACCAGGAGCGGTACTACCGCTGGACCCTGTGGTACTAACGCTCCCCTAAGCAGTACTACCGCATGCCACAGAGGCTTTAGCACTTGGCTGCCTTTATGTCGCAGCTAAAGACAACAGAAGGATACAATAAAACCAGAACTGCCATAACTTCTGCGAATGAGCTCCGAATTGAGCAAATTCAAGCTTGTTGGAAACAAGACGATGAGTAGCAACAAAACAGCGACAGAGGAGTGAAACCCCCAACAGAGAAGAACCGGCATAACCTCCAACATCGAAAACATCATAGAAGATGCATGTGAACTCCATTTTCGATGAACTCGAGCTTGTCATCAAGATGACCAAAAGCTCTAAGACTCACAAAGAGAACCAAACAAGAACCAAGAAAGATGATGCAAGGATGGAATGATTTGAGATCTCCACGAATGATACGATCAAGCTACTCGTCGAGAGCCCCCCTTGATAGTACGGTAATCGATCATATAACCCGGTCTCCCAACTACCACCATGAGGCAGGTAAAATAGAAAATCTATCAAGGGCAAACCTTTGCCTTGCACATGGTCCACTTGAGCTAGATGATGATGATCTTGACTCCCTCAAGTTGGACCATGTTTCTTGATTGTGTTGGCTCGAAGAAGACTAGTTGATTGCTCCCCCATACTTCACTATGGGTGAGCCACTCTTCCGCGCATCTTGACAAGTCCATTGTCACCACAATGGACGGCAAGCTTCAAGCATTTGATCTCTTCGTGATGCTCCACTTGAACTTGCACACCGCAACCTAACCCCACAAAGAACTCTCACATAGACAATGGGTTAGTACACAAAGCATAATGGACAATGCTTACCATACCATGGGATCACTTGATCCCTCTCGGTACATCTTCTATGCTTTGTGAGTTGATCAACTTGATTCACTCTTGACTTAGTCTTGATCAACCTTGAATCTTTCAAACTCTCTTTATTTGGATGGTGTCTTGAAGGTAAACACGAATGATCACACAATCTTCATATTCTTCAAGACATGCTTGCAACAAGCTCAACACTCACATGACCAATCTTTGGATAATTCTTTAATAGCACCTTGGTCAACTCATAAACTCCTTGAAACCAACACATGGACTTCAAGAAATGCCTATGGACAAATCCTTAAAATATAACTCAATGCAACCATTAGTCCATAGAGAATGTCATCAATTACCAAAACCACACATGGGGGCACTGCATGTCCTTTCAGTAGAGTATCCTAGCCATATACGTGAAGCCCCGAAAAACGTCAGACACGTGATGAGAGGCAGCCATAATGACCAACAGAAGAATCATCTGCATCAGATCTGTTTGCAATGTGCTATGATACACAAAAGAAGGATACGGAGAACTGACAGCATCCACCACAATGTACACCTCATGGCAGCCTCAAGCCCTCAATACCTCCAAGGAGTTGTCCAGGCACACATGCGTGCATGCTGCCATAGATTTCATATGGCTCAATTTGATTCTCTCTCTCATGTTAATTCTAACTCCAGATGTCATCGGGTGATAGTCGATGTCAGAGCTACGATGCAATTCCTAGATTGTATGGCCATGGGTTAACACACTCCAAGCACACCACACACGTGAGAGCGGAATTTATCTAGGGTCAGACCACCATGAGATGTAATACTCTACTCCTGCTTTAGTGTTCTTTGTATCACAGTTTTCTGCAACCACTTACAAATGGGTGACCTCCCTCCTTATATAGTATAGAGAGAGATGGAGAGAGAGAGGGAGAGGTCCTCCTCCATTGGCCATAGCGGGTTGACCTTTCATGACCCATGGCGATTGGTCGTAGTGGACGGGCACCTCCAAATTGTCGTATCACGTAACTTTGGGTTTGTCATGGGCATCCATCGTCTGTTGATCCGAAAAGGCCTTCTTGTCCTTTATTATGTTTTTTTCTTTAGAGCCCAATGCCAATGTTATCCTCTTGCGTCCCATCAGGTCTGTAACACACAGAACAATGATGGGCTGAGCATCCCTATTGCATTTGTCATCGGAGCGCATCCCCATGATGGTGGTTGCGCTTGTGCAACCTTGCCAGAGGTGTTGGCCACCTGTTTCGTAGACAGCGCGGGAGGGGCTCGACGTTCCCTGGAGGAAACTATACTCTGGAGCTAGTCCTCATGGGTTTGCTGTTAGGTGGCCTACTTACCCGTAGAGCCCTTGAGCCATCTTATCCCGACAATCAATGTTGAGCCACGTCCATGACCTTCCTAGCCTGTGCCGAGTAGGGCCCCCGGCCCTTATCGCTGACAGACACATTCTTCTCTGCAAGGAGGATGCGACCATGTGAGTCATTGTGACACAATGACATTGCTACAGAGGGGAGGATCAAGGGATGCGATAGGAGAAAAGGGGTTGTGGCACTGGATCTGGTGGGAGATAGCTAGGGCTTGGACGGTGTGCCCGGACATATGTCATTAACGGGCATTTGTAGCCGCCGACAGAAGGCGGTGTTTGTCAGCAGACGAAATGGTCAAGGTGAAAATGGTGGGGCCGCGAGCGACAAGCGTAAATGTCCATAATGTGGTAGGTTCTTGCCAGTGGGAGGAAGATGGGCTAAAACTTAAATCCCACGTGGTGATTGGTTTGTGTTGTGCTGAAAAATAGGCCCCCGCGTTCTTCAAATACAGACTCTGCACCCCATTTTTTTAGCATCCTCCAAAAATTTTGGAGGCAAATGGGCGCATGATGATTCTGTGTGTGTAGGTTCTTGCCCCTCTAGCCTCCATATTGGCGATTAGTATAGAGGGAGGAAGATATAAAAAATCAGCTAGAGTTGCTCTAACCTAGGTTGTCATGTGTTGGCTTAAAACAAATAGCAATTTGGGAAGATAAAAATGTCATTGTTGCGGCTAACAACGAACTAGTACAACTTACACTTGTTTATATGGACCAACCAATGCGTAGAGGTGAACACAACAGATAGGGTTGTCTTAGTTTATCTTTGTTATTTTATTTTATACTTATATATGTACTCCCTAATGTTAATATAAAGTTGTGTCACTTATTTTGCGATGGAGGGAGTACTATTTCATATATGATGCCACTTTTGGTGAGAGTGAAACCATTTGTGAGATAATGATGATGTCATTGATTGCGTGATGGTATTATATCACGTGGAGTAGGTGTACATGCATTGACCACCAAGTCAAATGAAGGCTGGTTGCTGAAGCATCTAATATGGGATATAATTAGTTAATTACTGGGCCAAGCTAAGATCACGAGGACACTCATTCCCTGCCTAGCTAGGTAGCTCCAGACAAGTTAAATTAGTTCCCTCTGAATAAATACATGATGATAAAGCCGTTGGTAAGTTGGTGTTCTTTATCCAGTTGTATTTTTGTGCAAATAACTTCATGAAGTACAATTCCACTTTAAAACCCTGTGTTCGCTTGAAAGTGTAACCAAGTAGCAAGCTATCTCAGTATCGCCATGCGTCCATGGTGGCACTTCCTGTTGTCTTCGCATTGTCAGCAACCGCCGGGTCTTTCCTTTTTCCCATATGACATGTTTGATTCGGTTGCATTGCAGCCTCTTTTTACAGAAAGACTGTAAGGGATGCTCATATGAGTGAGTGAGAATGCATCAGGCCCTTTCCACCACTAGGCTATGCCTTAATTAGTCTATCGGTTGTATTGTTGTCATGTTGAAGTATTGTAGGATCAGTAACCTCATATATTATTACCCTGACAGCAGGAATACTGCGGGTTATCATTCTTACCAGAAACACCCCGAAACTAGAAACACCCCAAAATCATATCTCACACAATATCATATCCAACAAAAAAACCAGATAACCAAAGAACATCTCCAGGAGAATATCATACCTAACCCAGGGAACTCGGCAAACAGGTGCCGCCATCACGGCTCCGTCAAGTGTATTGAGGTTGGACAAGTGGCTACCTGTTTGGCAAGCACCTTGTAATTGATGAGTGTCTTATTCCAATGTTTCCGAGTGTGGTGCGTTTGTCGAGTTTATTTTTGTTGGCTCTCGACAAAGATAGAGTTATACCATGTCCCTGTTATTTGTCGTGTGTTTCTTATATGGTACTCAGCAACTTTGCCGGGTAACCCTAGAAAACAATTGTCAAATAGTTGTACACTAGGCAAAACAAATTCTTCTATAGTGGTCGGTACTTCAAATGCCTCAACGCATGCTTACACCGCCTCACGAAAGCTTCAAAGAGTTGTTGAGTACTATGATTTGATAATACAATCCATTGTTGTTTCATAGAAACAACATATTTGGGACGATGTAGCACTTGTGAAATATCAACTTAATCCTGATATTTCAAAGACCAGCTCGCTGAGGGCGAGATTGGAAAGGTCGTGACGCCTTTTCCTTTTGTATGAGAAAGCACTACAAAATATCCTTCTCGTGAAAGTTGCCTATCTTTCTTGGTTTGGAATCCAATCCAGTTGAAAACAAACCCAGGGAGGAATTCTGGCATAAAATTTATCTCAACAACAGTCAAACAAGAAATGATCAACAGATGCAAATTGACCATTATAAAATATAACATAGGGGTGGCTATTAGTTGTCTTATAACATATAACATAATAGCTCCCTATTAGCAACCCTCAGAACACATGGTCAATAATCAATAATATATAACATATATAGCGGCGGCTATTAGCCGCCTTATGACATATAATATAGTGACTCTTGTTGGTAACCCTCATCACAAATGTTTTATATTATATGACATAGGGGCGGCTATTAGCAGCAGCCTTATAACATATAATATAGTGATGGCTAGTTAGTTCGGACAAGGAGCAAACACACATTTTTCTACTAACTCACACGGCAATGCATCATGATTGGAATGTATTCGAAATTTTTCCATGGTCTACTTTATGGTTGAGAACAGAAAACGAACATCTGATGGATACTGGATGTGTGTCGTCGTGTTTGTGTGGCAAAATACTATTTGACTAATTATTAATTATGCATGTACTTACAAACTTGAAGCTAGTTTATAGCTTGGTTTAAAATACCGGACAAGCTGCTAACTGCTAGCCAATATGTTACTCACTCAGGCCGCCCAACTGAAAGAAAGTGTAGATCTAAGTTTACTAGTTTTTTTTACACTTTTTACTAGAGGTGTATAATAAGTTAGAACCATGTGCACTATGTAGTTACTCCAAAACTCCGTCTCCGTCTCTGGATGGTATTTTCCCCCAAAAATATTAGACACCACGTATTTTGTGCGCCCTTCTTTATATAGTACTCTCTCTGTTCGAGAATATAAGGTGTATCAATTTTCATGCAAGTCAAACATGTGTATGTTTGACCAATATTATAGACTAAAATATTGACATCAGAATAAAAAATACATAAAAATAAAAATACTTCTCATGATGGATCTAATAATACAAATTTGGTATTATAGATATTAATATTATTTTTCTAAAAACTTGGTCAAACATGCATAAGTTTGACTTTTCAAACAACCAATGCACACCTCATATTTTTGAACGGGGGAGTACAAGATAAAGAAAAAAAGAACATTGTGCTATCTCGCTCTCAAGGCTACATGGCAGGGGCACTAAGCAAAAGGAAAAGACATGCACTCCCTCACCGAAAATAAACATATCAAAAGTACCAAGAAAATCCCCCATCTGTAGCACATCCAACAAAAAACACAGGTAACAAAAGAAAATCTCCAAAAGAAGATCAACATCATCGCCATGAGCGGCACTGAAGAGCCCCACTTGTAGTACACTGAGGACCCGCATGACACATTTCATGTGGGCAGAGAGGCTGCCTGGCCCACCTGCAGAGGCACGAGTGTGCCACCGTAGATATGTTGTAAAGAGACCCACCCACAGCCTCACCCCTACTCCACGTGTCGCGCCATCGCTCATTGAGTGGAGCTGATAATGCAAGAATCAAGGTGAGCAAGAAAAGTATATGGTCTGCTATATAGTGATAAACTTGCTCAGACCTTTTTAGATAGAGGTACTTCTAAATATTTATATAGAAATAACATTTTACATAGCTCATGTCACTCGGAATAATTATTGAGAATAGTCTAATAGTCCACCTTTTTAAGTGAGAGCATTATTCTTACTACAATAATGTATAGAGATACATGACAACACAGTCCACCTTTTTCAGTGAGAGCATTATTCTTATTACAATAATGTATAGAGATACATGACAACAGACACCCTGGTTCAGTAAAGGTGTCACTATATGCACATGCATTGCCATGTCTATATCTAAATAGCATTGGAACGTGTATATGGAATGGCTATCAGCTCTAGGTCAAATTTTCTCTATACACTGACCCCAAATTTCTCACACATGTCCACTGACTCTGCACTTGCCCCTCCAGGAAGCACACAGTCAAAGTGGTAGAGTAGGTTTGCCAAGGTAATCTCTACGGTCGACATGGCAAACAATATCCCAGGGCATTGCCTTCTCCCAGCCCCGAAAGGAGTGAATTCAAAATGTGTCCCATAATATTCGACGTTGTTGTTCTCAAACTTCTCTGGCTTGAACTCTTTGGGGTTGTCCCAATATTTGGGATCACGAGAAATTGCAAAGACATTAACAAAGATATTAGTGCCTTTAGATATGTTATAGCCCATGATTTCACAGTCCTCTGTCGTATCTCTGGGGACGAGCAACGGAGCCGGAGGATGCAACCTTAATACCTCCTTAATGACCATCTGCATGTATCGGAGCTCACTGAGGTCGGTACTTTTGATGACACATCGACCTTGGCCTAGCACTTCTCAGACTTCTTGTTGTTCTTTAACCATTGCCTCAGGGTTGTTCAATAGCTCTGACATAGCCCAGTCCACTGCAGTTCCTGTGGTCTTAGTGGCAGCTCCAAATATGTCCTATAAACAATGATCGGTATGAACGATTTACATATTGTAAAGAGACAAATATTAAGTTGAAACAAAATATGTCCTACAAGATGAAACGCTCTGTATCTGTAAATGCAAACATAAATCATTTCACCTACATAACTACCAGTAGTACAAATCTATTTGGGGTGTATTTGGATTCTCCGTGCCTAGAATCTGATGATGCATATGATGTATAGTATATAAAACTATATATTGCTCCATGGGATGACATGGTCCATCTACTCTATATCTTTTATGCCATTATATTAGTTGGGCCCATGTATTGAGAAATTATTCAAGTCAACAATAAAATCTCTTTGAAATCCCCGATCGATAAAATTAGTGTAGATTCTTGACGAAAAATTACTCACAAAAATGACGACTCCGATAATCTCTGTGGTTATAGGGAAGGTCGACGAGTCCTCTTCCTGCAGCTAGAGTAGTACATCCAATAGGTCCTCATTAGTGCTGCGGGCATGGCCACTGGCAGCTCGCGCAGCGTTGCGCCCCTCGATGGTCTCAGTGTTGATGAGCTGGATACGGCTATAGCTCCTCCTCATAAGGCGCTCACCATTGCTGAGCAACCGCACCAGGCGCGATGACAGGAAAAGATCCACGAGGCAGAAGTTGCCCATACGCTCGTTCACCTTGCTTAGCTCATGGAGGCTCATCCTGCCGTGTGAACTTGCCACCGAAAACTGCTCGTGTGACGACATTGCTGCTGAGTGTTGCCATCTTCGCGCTCACATTTACGGTAGCCCCGGTGGTGGCCATAGAAAGGAGGAGGTTACCTACCTCATTGGCCTTGATGCCCTCCATATGCCTCAACTGCTTGGAATTGAGGAGCTCCATGATAACCCACAAGTATAAGAGATCGCAACAGTTTTTTAGGGTAGAATATTCAACCCAAATTTATTGATTCGACACCAGGGGAGCCAAAGAATATTCTCAGGTATTAGCAGCTGAGTTGTCAATTCAACCACACATGAAAGACTTAATATCGGCAACAAAGTATTTAGTAGTAAAGTAGTATGGAAGTAACGGTAACGGTGGCAAAAGTAACAGTAGAAGTTTTGTAGCAATTGTAACAGTGGAAACAGCAAAGTAACGTAGCAAGGATCAATATGTGAGAAGCTCGTAGGCAATGGATCAATGATAGATAATTATGTTCGATGGCATTCAGCATGCAATAGTTATAACCTAGGGTGACACAGAACTAGCTCTAATTCATCAATATAATGTAGGCATGTATTCGGAATATAGTCATACGTGATTATGGAAAATAACTTGCATCACATCTTTTGTCCTACCCTCCCGTGGTGTTCGATGTGATTTTGTACCAAAGAAAAAGAACAAAATCATATGTCGGCGTTTACTTATTTAATTTTTACTTTCTCTCCTGAGTGACTAACCTCCATAAATTAATCTTGATCTTGGAAGATATTTGTTTTTCTTAAATGCAGGATATACAGGGAGGAGAAGATATAAATGTACGCATGAGTACAACATTAGTATGCATCCGCTAGCTCATCTTTGATTTAACATACGTGCATGCATGTTGAGGTTTCCCAGGTACTACACGCTAGCTAGCTGGCCTGTGGTTTAGTAGCTTCGTAGGATCCATGCAAGTTAAAATGGCCTATGTATAAACATGCATGCATGCACTTTGAGTCTGCTCACGTACTAACCAATGTATACTTGCACTAAATACTCTATGGCATAGTCTTATACACACATGCAGGTTACACTTTGGAGGGCCGAGTCTAGGTCTATGACGTGCCCACAAGATAACGTACAGTATGCGTATCTCTAATTTGAGTACCTGTATATACCGGCCTGCGAGCACGCGTATACGTACTCGAATACCTATTGCGATTGTTTCAGCTAGCAAACTTCGGGGATAAGTGCGAAGATGGCGATCCAACAAACCTGGCCCACCGGCAGTCGGATAGCTAGGTACGTACGAGATGGTTTTCATTTTTCTGTGTGCAGGCGTACGCGTCAAGGGAAGATAGACATCGGTGGAGCAGATAAGATTGGAGAGGCGATTGCATCTATATCTAGTCCAAGAAGATCGGGACGTTTGGCCCGTCTCCAGCCACCGGGTCGTCCACCTCTTGCCTATAAATACTTCAGTTTGACTAATTCACATCTAGATGTTTTTTAAGGATGTCACATCTAAGCTCCCACAAATATATAATGCAGCAACAAGAAACAAAAAAAAACTAGAACAAAAATATAAACCACAAACAAAGTGGGCATGAGCTTAGATGTGACATAACTATGTCACATCTAGATGTGTCGTAGACAGACCCTAAATACTCACCCATGCATACAACAGCGGGGGGCGACGAGGGAGAGGCCAGCATGGGAAGCGCCCATGCGGCGGCGTCGGCGTGGAACCCAGGCAGGAGGGAGGCAGCGGCTGCGGCCAGGAAGAGACGCGCCCCTTGTGCAGCGTCGAGGGGATTGGGCGGACGCACGCGCTACGCAGGAGGTTGCGCTGGCTATGTCCCGAGCTCGGTGACGGGCCGACGGCGCACTGCGTGTGCGCTCCCCCTCGCAGCGACGCCATGCCGCAGGCATCGTGGCTGCGGAGATGAAGAAGAACGCGTCCGCGGGGACGACGGCAGCGGGAGCACGTTGCCAACGATCCAACGTTGGATGCGCTTCACGCGCCCACGGCGAGCAGGCACCCGACGAGAGGATGACCCCGCTGACTAATTTCTTGTGATATACATATATTTGCGTCTATCAGGGACATAGAAGAGATGCCAGCCGGAGCTTCAACCAGATAGAAAACTCACGTACGCATCGAGGCACGACCAGGGGACGCGAGACGGCATGCAGCGGACGCGGCCAAGAGGAGACGCATCCCGCGCCGGCGGTGGCGCTGGCTTCGTCCCGAGTTCGGTGACGAGCTGACTGCGACTGTGTCGACTTGCAAGGCACGTACTGCGTGTGCGCTGCCGTGAGCTGCTCGCAGCGGCGCCGTGTTGGAGGCATCATGGCGGCAGAGAAGAAGAACACGCCACGGCGACGACGGCGGCGGGAGCACGTGTCCAACGATCTGGCGTTGGACACGCCCACAGCAAGCGAGCACCCGACAAGATGAAGAACGGGCAGCAAAGCATACCACTAACTTCTTTTGATCTATATGTATGCTTTCGTCTAGCAGGCGGCCAAAGAGAAGCATCAGGAGAAGAGAAGCCACACATAGGACACGCCTACGGCAGCGACGATGCGGAGGCACACACTCGGCAGCAACGATGAGCGCGCCGGCAATGGGTTGCCTCTCACTGTGTCAGGCTGCCCGCAAGCAAACCGGCGCCGACTGAGATGGAGAACAGGGAGCAAAGCAAGCCCCACTAATTTATTGTACTTCTTGCCTTCCACCTTACATGTGTTGCAGCAAGAAAAGGAGGGAGACGAACGCACAGCCAGAGGAAGAGGACCCGTCGTTCACAACATCCAACCATTCACCAATGCACACACCGATCCATCGCAGAGAGGCTCTCGCACGGCCGGCGAGGCAACTTACTCAGCAGGCATTCCTCCTAGGCAGAAGACAACACACCCACACAGCCGGCGGCCGCACATAGCAGATCTCACGCACCGGCGCCAGCGACATGGACATCAAGCTCACGTCCCGAAGGCATACGTGCACTACACCTAGACTATATGTTGGACACCGGAGACGACGCCTGCGTGATCGTGTTGTCGCCGCCGCCAAGGACGACTCCACCGGACCAGAAAACTGCATCGACATCGTTGGGGTTTGTCTACGCCAAGCCCTTCATTTTCAGGTGCAATGTTCTTGGCTGGAGATTACTCGGGAGCAGCCGGAGCTCTCCAACGACGCATCCCAACTGCTAGCCCTGGCGCCCTACCATGGCGGCCTTCATGGCGCTCGGTGAACACCTCATGGCGTACAGGTCGCGACGCACAGATGGCGACCAACGGGGCCACGGTGAATAGGTTCATGGCAATGGGTACACCGGCATACAGGTTTTGCATCACGCTCTTGGAGGAGACGAAGTGACGGAACCGGAGCTCGCTGACAACGCAGCCCGAGACTCGCCTTTCCCTTCACGGCATATAGGTCCTTGGTGGAACCAATGTCCGCAACGACTGGTCTAAGACCGGTTCTTCCTTCACGAGGCACGCGTCCCCGATGAACAGGTCAATGGTGTACAGATCCTTCACCGAGATGGAATTTGCAACGGCGTTGTCCAAGACTGGTCCCTCCTATGAGAGGTGCACCCACTGTGGCGGACAGAGCCGTGATGCAGCGCTGGCGTACAGGTCACCCTTTGGCGTAGCACCAGCCCAACGCAGCGCGGCCTCTACAACGCTACCTTTTCACGGCCTCGTGAGGCGGCCCCCTTTGTCTTGGCTGACCGCCGAATACTCGGCGTCTAGCCGAGACGAGGTGCCAACCTCCCCATCCACGCCCATGTGAGCGTGCGTTAGTTTTTACACCGACGCTGGTCTCCCCAAACCCAGGTCCACGACGGCGCCAGCGTACATGTCACCCTTTGGCATAGCACCAGGCCAACGCGGCGCAGCCTCTACAACGCTACCTTTTCACGGCCTCGTGAGGCGGCCCCCTTTGTCTTGGCTGTCCGCCGAATACTCGGCGTCTAGCCGAGACGAGGTGCCAACCTCCCCGGCCACGCCCATGTGAGAGCGCTACACCGACGCAGGTCTCCCCAAACCGTTACTCCCGCAAGGCGTAGCCCTTGAACACCCCGATGAAGCAACAGGTCGTCAAGAAGTCTAAGCCGAGCGCCAACCATGCTACCCAGCACCAACTACTCCAACGCCGCCAAGACCGACGAGGCACGATGGCGAGGGCGGGCGCGGCCACCGTTAAGGCCACGCCACTTGCGGTGCGTGTACGGATGAGGACACGGGCTCTGCCGCTGCCCACACACACACATCACCATAATCATGCATGGAGGACGCGAAGTGAAGACGACGAAGACGACCACGCGGCTTAATCGGAGATATCCCGCGGAGCAACCCGCGGGAGTAATTAACCGGGAGCCTTCCGAGGCCCCGGGAACCAGGAGACCGCAATCGCCACAGTCAGGCTAGCCGTGCTAGTAGGCCACGGAGCGCACTTTTTGTTTACAGGATCTTGTAATTTTGTTTCTCCAATGAGATTAATGAAATACTCGTTTCCCGTACCCTTTTCTTTGTGTACTACGGTACACTGGCACGCCCACATGTTTTTTTCTTTCCCCGGCGTATGAGAGAAATACACTCCCTCTTCCCTTCTCCGCGGAGTCCTAAGATATTTTTCTTGTGTCAAACAAATTGGCACACCCGGTGGGACATGGTTCTCCTCCCATCTTTGCTGCGCAACAATGGTCGTCAAATTCGTCTTCAAGTCTTCTTCAAGAATTAGAGATGGTGCCAATTCTTGGGTGCAATTTTAATTTGCCTCGTCATCGTCTGGAATTGGAGGCCAAATTCGTGTTCATGAGATGTTGCTATTGTCTGGGGGCATTCATTGCTCCAAGGGCAAGAAGGCGACGTCTATACATATGGCGAATCTATGGAGCAGGGTGCACACTCTATGCCCAAGTTCCTCACTAAAAGGCAAAGTCACGGTCAACAATTAAGAGGCTTGGTAACTTGTAGACGTGTGCCAAGCATTTTTTGTTGGTCCGCGAAAAAGGGAGAGCAGTCAGAGGGAAGCGCTCACACAGAGGCAGCGACTACACGCGCCGACGGAGGCCGCAGGCACCCCGGCGACCGACGATCGCTGCGCCTTGGTGCACTTGTAGGACGCAGGCGATGTGCCGGTGTCCGCGATGACAGACGTCCACCGGCAGGCCCGGCGAAGCCTTCTCGCCACACGCTACATCAACAATCAACACGAGCATTCATTTTCATCATAATAAATATTCTCTATGTTTCTTCTCTCTTTTCATCTCTCTTTTTAGGCGAGGAAACCCAAAAAGGAGGAGACGCGTCCGCAGTGTGGCAGCGTTAAGGAAACCGAGGAGGACCGTGCGCTCATCCAACTTGTAGCCGGGCCGACCGCGGATCAGGCGACGGCTTCTGCGACGATGATAGACGTCCGTTATCAAGCCCGGCGGAGCCCACGCGCTGCATCAACATAAGCATCCATCTTCCTCATAATCAATCCTACTGTCTCTTCTCCCTTTTATCTCTGATGTCACGGGGAGCGACAACGCATAGAGGGCGCCCGGAGAGAGGCCCAGGGGGATCACCCAAAGGGAAGCGCCCACACAGAGGCAGCGACTACATGCTCTGACGAAAGCCGTGGGCACTCGTCGACGGACCATGCGCTCGGCCTCGGTACACTTGTAGCCGGGATTGCCGCAGACGATGTGCCGTCATGACGACGGGCGTCCATTGGCGATCCCGACGAAGCCATCACTCATCCACCTTGCCACAAGCTACATCAACAATTAACCTAAGCATCCTTCTTCATCAACGACATGTACAATTAATCTTCTCCTTTTCCTCTCTTTTCATCTCTCATTTCACTGAGGAGCGACGATGGAGAGCGCACCCCGGGGAAGGGAGAAGACCAAGAGGAGATGTGACCTGGCGGCAGCATCGGCAAGATCGGGACGGATGGCAGCCAGCCGAGATACACGCGCCCACCGCGGCGGCGCGTATGGCAGGCGGCTCGCTCGCGCCGGTGCAAGCACACATGCGGCAAGACCGGCGAGAGGACGTGGCGGCAGGGGCAGTGACACCCGTCCGACCTCGACGACATCAACGACATCACACACGAAGCTGTTGTGTGTCAAGTCAAGTTCTTCAAAGGACTTGAGACATTTTGAGTTGCATGGTACATGCACGCAAGGGCACGTATGTGCTCTTCTCTTCAAGGGAGTACCTAGAACTCATCTAGATGAGACGTAATTTGGTCTCATTCACCTGAAAAACAAGAACATATACAACCCATATCAGCACACACGCATCTTATAGCACCACATCCAATGGCTATAAAAGGTGAATGAGACCAAATTAAATCTCATCTAGATGAGTTCTAGCAAAACTGTCTCTTCAATGAGTCGTTTCTTTTTCTTTGGATTTTTAGTAGCACATCAGATCACATCAAGAGGGACCCAAGTTGAGACAATGGCCACGGCGGCGATGGCGAGGAGATGGAGGGGAGCCGCACCAGCTCCATGGACGTACCGCGACGTCGACAGCCGGAGAGTCCGCCGGCGGCGTCTTCTTCCATGTACTCTTCCACAGTACACATCAACCCACACAGCCAAGAGACAGCGGCTACACATACACGCGCCAATGGAGGCCACGGGCACCACGTTGTGATGACACGTCGGCGACCGTGGCAAACCTGGGCGTACCACGACGACGCAGGAGGGCCGGCCGGCGGTGCCCTCTTCCATCCGCACCAACGCTCTACGTCGACACCCATCCAGGAGCGAGGACTGCAGCTCCATAGGCATACCACGACATCGATGAACACACGTCGGAGAGCTTGCTGGCAGTGTTTTCTTCCATGTACGCTTCCACGATGACGATGGCAAGCATGCTGGCGAGTAGCACGGCGCCAACTCCACCTCAGCTGTGACAGCGGAGAGGCCGCCAGTGTCCGGCCCGGCGCCATCTACACCACCACAATGACGTCGGAGATGCCCACCCGTAACCCGGTGCCATCTCCACCATGTCGGCGTCCGGCCCGGCGCCATCTACACCACCACGACAATGTCGGAGCTGCCGACCTGCAGCTCGGAGTCATCTCCACCGCACCGGCGTGTGGCCCGGCGCCATCTTCACCACCACAACAACGATGGAGTTGCCGACCTGCAGCCTGGAGTCATCTCCACCGCGCCTGCGCATGGCCCGGCGCTATCTATGACACCGCGATGATGACGAAGCTGCCGGCTTACAGCCCGGCGCCATTTCTACCATGCCGGCGTGCGGCCCGGAGCCACCTACACCACCACAATGACGTCGAAGCTGCCGGCTTACAGCCCGGCGCCATCTCCACCATGCCGACGTGCGGCCTGGAGCGACCTACACCACCACGATGATGTCGAAGCTGCCGGCTTACAGCCCGGCGCCATTTCCACCCTGCCAACATCAACGTGCACCTAAGTTGAGAGCAGCGATACATCACGCCCAAGAGCTGGGCAGATGATATTCACGTACACATGAATAAGTAACTTTGATGCCATCTCCATAGAGTTGATGAGACACTCGCGGAAGCGATGTAATACGTGACACAACAAGGCTCAAGATGGCAGCGACCAGGCGCGTGCCCATGAAGACCGCGATGATGACGATAACGGAGCCCTCTTCCGTACATGCTACCACACAATGCATCAACACAAGCATCCCAAGGTGGATCCCGGTGTCACCCCAAGTCGGACTACGTCCACCTGCTGGACATGTACAGTAGTGCACACGCTGGAAGGAGGAGGCCAACGTCCAAGGCCGCACCATCATTTACCTCAGCGAGGGAAGATTAAAATCAACGGCATCCATCTTGTTTAATGGCATGCCTACATACATCTTCTTCTCTTTATCTTTTTCTATCTCTCTCATTTCAGTGCATCCGGGATAGGAATCATGGCTGAAATGGACGGATAATCAGAGCTCGCCCATGTGAAACCGAAGAAGATGAAATAGGAGTAGCACCGTCTTCATATCTTCATCAACCACACTACCAGTGCCCTCGACGTCCTCATCCGTCTCACCGGGGAAGTCAGCTACATCGACATAACATTTCCATCATCATCGACTTCGCACCCGACGAGGACGCCGACTACACCGACTCGCCGCCATTCGACTACATCAGCACGGCATTGCAATCTCCATCAACTCTTCATCTGGCGAGGACGCCGTCAACATCGGCGCCACCAGACGTCCACGTGATGTCGTCATCTTCTTGCATGTATCGCCTGGCAAGGACGCCTACTGCACCGGCACGCCGCCATTCTTCGCCACCAACCGTCTACACCGAGTGGAGGTCATCCCCGTAACTGCGACACCCCGAGGTCTACATCGACAAGCTCGTCATCTTCAAGCAACGCCGCATGCTATGCGGTGACACTCAAGTCTACTCCAACTTCTACATCAACACCGTTCCCCAACATCGTCCAAGCTCCGACGAGGCAAAGCCACTTCACCGAGAAGTCCTTTTCCGATGAAGCTACACCTATCTTTCCGGGCACCGACGAGGCGAAGGCAAGCCACCATGCTCGACACCGACGAGGCGGACATCACTAGGCCGGGAACTAATGAGGCGAAGGCCGCCCACCTGTCTGAGCTAACTAGGCCAGGCATCTTCATCAGCGGACATCGACAAGCCGGAGGGATACGACTAAGCATCGCCGGAGGGAAGGAGGTACCGCTCAACCCTTCTATTCCACCACCTCATCACTGATCTTCCCAATGAGGAGGTCTTCACCGTTGACCTCGAGGCACCGTGGGAGCTCTACTTTGACGGCGCCTCCCGCGCGCACAGAGGACGATGCTGACGGAGCCACAAGGCGAAGGGCAGGTGCAGGTTTGGTGTTCAAGACGCCACAAGGAGGAGTGAGGTATCACTCATTCTCCCTCCTCAAGGAAGAATGCTCAAATAATGAAACGGAGTATGGGGCGCTCATCTTCGTCCTTCTCCTGGCGCTCTCCATGAAAGTCCATTCTCTATGGGCCATTGGTGACTCCCACCTCATAGTTCGTCAAGTCAATGACATCTACGAGGTGCGCAAGCCTGAAGTGGTGTCGTACTACAATGCGGCCCGGAACCTCATGGAAAAATTTCAACATGTTGAAGTGCTCCATGTCCCACGAAGCAGAAATGCGCCTGCTGATGCCTTGGCAAAACTAGGGGCAGCGTTGGTGCTCCCAGATAATAAAACCATGCAGGTAAATTTTGAAGAAAGGTGGCTCATCCCAGCTGTTTTGGAGCTTATCCCAGCGGAGTACAAAGTCTACTCCATCATGACGAACACCGTGGAGGAAGACGAGTGGCTGCAACCCTTCCTCAACTACTTCAAGCATGGCAGCCTCCCCGACGACCCCGTCGCGAGACACCAACTACAACGACAACTCCCCTTTTGTCTTTATGAAGCAGGTGTCCTATACAGGCGGTCTGACGGACAGGAGGTCCTACTTCGATGCGTCAATCGAGGTGAAGCTGAGAAGATCCTCCAGGAGATGCACCATGGGGTCTGCGGGGGCACCAAGGAGGAGCTAAGATGTATCATAGCATACGTCTTGCAGGATACTACTGGCCCGACGTCATGGTGGACTGCCTTCGGGTGGTCAGGTCATGCCACAACTGTCAAGTACATGGCGACTTTAAGCACCAGCCGCCGGTCCCGCTTCACCCTACAGTTCCCTCTTGGCCATTTGATGCCTGGGGAATTGACGTCATCGACCTCATTGATCCTTCCACTACGGGAGGTGAAGAGCGACAACGTCATCAAGTTCCTAGAGAGAAATATCATATATCGCTTTGGTATCCCACACCGCATCACCTCTGACAATGCCAAGGCATTCAAGTCTAGCAAGATGTACAGGTTCATGGAGAAGTTCAAGATCAAGTGGAACTACTCCACCGGCGACTAACCTCAAGCCAATGGGGCGATCGAAGCCTTCAACAAGACGCTCGGTAAGATACTCAAGAAGACGGTGACCAGATACAAAAGAGACTGGCATGATCGTCTCTTCGAGTCCTTATGGGCGTACCGCGTTGCAGTCCGTACCCCGACACAGGCTACTCCATTCTCTCTCATTTATGAGAGAAGTCGTAGTGCCATTGGAAGTCCAGCTACCCTCTTTACGGGTTGCTCTCCAGGAAGGACTCACCCAAGATGAACAGGTACAAGTCCGTTTCCAGGAGCTTGACGCCCTTGAAGAGGAGCGACTTCATGCCCTGCAAAACCTGGAGCTCTATCGCCAGAACATGGTGAGAGCCTACAACAAGTTCGTTAAGCAACGTGCATTCCAGAAGGGCGAATTGGTCCTCGTGCTCTGTCGACCCATCATCACCATGCAAAAGACAGAAGGGGAAGTTCGAGCCAAAGTGGGAAGGACCATATGTCGTCGAGCAAGTCTGCGACGAGGGTGCATACCAGCTGGTTGATTCCCAGGGAGCCCGGCCTATGCCCCCAATCAACGGAAGGTTCCTAAAAAAATCTTAATGTTGCCTTTTTTGTTGCCTTTTCCTTGGGGAGACCCTTTTCAGTGGGCTATCGGATCCATGATGCACTCTTCGTTGCATGTTGTGGACATTTTCTAGTCTCCCCAATTTTAACGGACTCAGTCCAACAACAAAACAAAACTGGCTTTCTCCTACCACATCGTGCTGTTGATTGAAGTTTCGGGTACCCTAGGACTTGTCGGAGGGTGGCACAATGTGTCAAGTTGCAGGCAGAGCAGCTCCTACACCCACAATGCACGACACGTATCAGGCGTATGCTCTCGGAGGCAGTGGAGACGATTATTTGGGCACTTCTGAGCGCCGAGACCCCGCGCCCTTCATGTTTCCTGTCATGCTTCATGTTCATGGAGGCTCGCATCCCAGGGGAGACTATAGGAAAAGATTCATGGTGTGCTACCTGGCCCAATGCAAGTTGGTTCAGTGTGTAGCCACATGGCAACCCTGGGATACGCCACAAAAAAAGCTACATATAAAATGCCCGAGGATTTTTATTAGTCCACACAGGTGAACAGGTGTCCTCCAAGTTCTCAAGGTGGGAAGAAGAATCCGAAAGAAGTGCAAGCAGAATCCTCAAAAAGTACAAGCAAGTTCATGAAGTCTGCGACCAATCAATCAACCGCGCGCAAAAAAAAACTAAAGCTCCAAGAAGCAATCAAGAAAATTCTAAGAGTCCAAGAAGCAGTCAAGTTGTCTGAAACAGTAAAAGACCCACTGGAATGAAGGCGGAAGGCACCTGCTCATCACCCCTCATTTAGGCATGAAGAAAAATCGCCAAGCTACTACCCTGAACCTACCATACCCAAGTCTCTGGGTTCATGAGGCATGTGCAGGGGGCATGGCGGGTTGTGGGGCTCCTCCACACGATGATGGGCTAGAATATGAATTTCTGTTGCCTCTCGGAAGCATCCCGAAACACGGCGTCTTCATACATGTACACCGGGGCTTATGCAGTTGTTGAGTTGTAATCGTCATGGTATTTCGACGGTTCCCGATGACAAGTCCTTTGGTAGCCTTCTCAGACATCACACTTATAGCTGGTGTATAACAGGAAAGCCAACATTTTAAAACCCAACCAAACCTTCCTTTTTTCCTCTTGGTTCGCTTTGTTTTGTTGGGTGTTTCTAGTTGTTGCGCTTCCCCAATGTCTTTTGCAGGCAATGAAGAGGTACTTCTCGGCGTTGCCAATGCCAACCCGACGTCGAGTCTCTACACCAACCAACAACACAGGCATCTGAGGCAACCCAGAACGCCTGTGGACATCGATGATATCCCGACGTCAACCTGCCATGCCGACGGCATCCCGGCAACCAATCATCTACACCAACATGAACAATGGGCGTAGGAAGGAGGCACTTGAGCTTGTAAGGGTGCTGCCGATGTCACTCCGGTACCCCGTCTCCAACAACAATGAAGCTTGGGGGCAATATCTGTTGGAAATATGCCCTAGAGGCAATAATAAAAGCATTATTATTATATTTCCTTATTCATGATAATTGTCTTTATTCGTGCTATAATTGTGTTAACCGAAAATCGTAATACATGTGTGAATAACAGACAACAACATGTCCCTAGTGAGCCTCTAGTTGACTAGCTCGTTGATCGACAGATAGTCATGGTTTCCTGACTATGGACATTGGATGTCATCGATAATGGGATCACATCATTAGGAGAATGATGTGATGGACAAGACCCAATCCTAAACATAGCATAAGATCGCATAGTTCGTTTGCTAGAGTTTTCCAATGTCAAGTATCGTTTCCTTAGACCATGAGATCGTGTAACTCCCGGATACCGTAGGAGTGCTTTGGGTGTGCCAAACGTCACAACGTAACTGGGTGACTATAAAGGTATAATACGGGTATCTCTGAAAGTATCTGTTGGGTTGACATGGATCGAGACTGGGATTTGTCACTCCGCTTGACGGAGAGGTATCACCGGGCCCTCTCGGTAATGCATCATCACAATGAGCTCAATGTGACCAAAGTGTTTGATCACGGGATCATGCATTACGGAACGAGAAAAGTGACTTGCCGGTAACGAGATTGAACGAGGTATTGGTATACCGATGATCGAATCTCGGGCAAGTAAAATACCGATTGACAAAGGGAATCGTATACGGGATTAATTGAATCCTCGACATCGTGGTTCATCCGATGAGATCATCGTGGAGCATGTGGGAGCCAACATGGGTATCCAGATCCCGCTGTTGGTTATTGCCCGAGAGCCGTCTCGGTCATGTCTGCATGTCTCCCGAACCCGTAGGGTCTACACACTTAAGGTTCGGTGACGCTAGGGTTGTAGGGATATGTATGTGCAGTAACCAGAATGTTGTTCGGAGTCCCGGATGAGATCCCGGACGTCACGAGGAGTTTCGGAATGGTCCGGAGGTAAAGATTTATATATGGAAAGTCATCATACGGACATCGGGACAAGTTTCGGGGTTATCGGTATTGTACCGGGACCACCGGAGGGTCCCGGGGGGTCCACCGGGTGGGGCCACCTATCCCGGAGGGCCCCATGGGTTGTATGAGGGAGGGAACCAGCCCATAGTGGGCTGGTGCGCCTCCCCCCCCATGGGCCCATGCGCCTAGGGTTTGGGGGGAGGGAAAACCCTAAAGGGGGCGCCCCCCTTGCTTGGGGGGCAAGCCCCCCTTCCCTGGCCGCCGCCCCCCCTAGGAGATCTCATCTCCTAGGGCCGGCGCCCCCCCTTGGGGGTTATATAAAGGGGGGGAGAGGGGGCTGACCACCCATTGCCCTGGCGCCTCCCTCTCCCTCTCCAACACCTCCTCCTCCTCCATTGAGCACGGCGAAGCCCTGCCGGAGTACTGCAGTTCCACCATCACCACGCCGTCGTGCTGCTGCTGGAGCCTTCTTCCCCAACCTCTCCTTTGCCTTGCTGGATCAAGAAGGAGGAGACGTCACGCTTTCCGTACGTGTGTTGAACGCGGAGGTGCCGTCCGTTCGGCACTAGATCATCGGTGAATTGGATCACGGCAAGTACGACTACCTCATCCACGTTCACTCGAACGCTTCCGTTGCGATCTACAAAGTGGTATGTAGATGCTATCTAATCTGAATACTCGTTGCTAGATGAACTCATAGATGGATCTTGGTGAAACCGTAGGAAAAATTTTAATTTTCTGCAACGTTCCCCAACAATATCATCCCCTTGATTATCCATAAGACCGATGGCGTCCCGGCATACCACCGGAATTGCCTCGCCATGCCATGGCAACGCACTATCCAAGGGGGTAAGTTAGTTGTCGATGGTCTACTGACGCCTCACCCACATCATCATTGGAAGATCATGGGAGCAGTGCAATGCGCCAGTGCGGCTAGCATGAATCTGTGAAACCCGTCGATCTAGTAGGCTGACACCGCAACAGCTAGGCGGTCGCGACTAGGTTGATAAAACTTCTCCAAAATGTGGCATGGTATTGCGCTGCAGAATGGAGGTAAGCTGAGATCGCTTCGTTGATAGGCACCCTAGCAGCTACATGGCCCAACAAGTTGTCTCAGAAAGCGGAAGGATCTACCGGCGTTATCTTTAAATAAAAACACCAAGGCTGCAAGTAAATTGCGCCCAGTGGTCGAACATTTTCACCGAGTCGAGTTTGATTTGCTTCGCGCTCGAACTCAACTTGGTGAGGGGGCATTTGTTCGATGTGATTTTGTACCAAAGAAAAAGAACAAAATCATATGTCGGCGTTTACTTATTTAATTTTTACTTTCTCTCCTGAATGACTAACCTCCATAAATTAATCTTGATCTTGGAAGATATTTGTTTTTCTTAAATGCAGGATATACAGGGAGGAGAAGATATAAACGTACGCATGAGTACAACATCCCCTTGTTAGAGACCAAACCAAAATGAAGCTCCCACGTTCGTTTGGATTCTGGACCGTTCGATTGTCTGTCCAAACGAATCCCAGCCGTCCGATCTTCAGATGAAACAATCTGGACCGTTGGATCTCAGACAGGGTCGGTCTCGTCCGTCGGATCGAAAACGAGACCGCTGCAATGCCCCGGTCGTGCCACCGCGCGTGAATAGCCTGCCCCGCCAGGGGCATTTTCGTCATTCACGCACTGGAGGTATAAAAGGGGCGGCTCCAGTGGAGATAACCCTAGCTGGCTCCTCTCCCACTCGCGCTGCTCCCTGTCCTCCTCCTCACGCCCCGCCTCTCTCTCCCCTTCCAAACCCTATCCCGCGCCCGCCTCCCTGCCCCGCCGCCGGCCGCCGACGCTCGCCTAGGCACCCATCCACGACCTCATGCTGCCCTCTCCTCTTCCTTCTCAGCCTTCTCGGCCTTTTTGCGCTCACGGAGGCCGAGGCGGGCGCGTTGCTCTGGGTCCGTCGGCGCCGCACACGGAGGAGACGCGGTGAGGAGGAGCACGAGCCACCGCAACCACCTACCCGACGGCGCTGTAATGGTTGTCGTCATTGTGACCTACAGGTCTCTCTCTCTCTCTCCCGCGTTCCTCTTCTTCCTTTCCCTTTGGTTTCCAGCTCCTGACCCTACTCCTCCTGTGTTCCCCTGCAGGAGATAGAGAGAGGGATTTGGAAAAAGGAGACGGGAGCAAGATGAGAAGAGGAAGAAGAAGCACTGCCACCTGCGTCCCCATCCACTGCTGGGCTCTGCTTCTCATCCCAAACTTTTCACCACCACGCCCCTGCCAATTTCTCCATCCCTTTCTTACAGGTACCTACACTCTCTCCTCCTGCTGATTAACCTGCGCTCCCTTTCATGCCCTCCTCTTCTCTGATTTAATCACTAGAATTTCTTATCTTTGTCTGTGCATATTCTTTTGGTGTATGCCTACAAGTTGTTCGATGAAATTTCAAGCAGGAAAGTTAATTCCATTTTACGCCCTCTTGTGTGTTGTCCAGGTCTTTTTTTGATATCAAGGATAATTTACCTGTACAATATATTTCCTTTTCATGTGACTTGCCTATAATTGCGCTAGATTTAATATGGTTGCTTCCACTCGCAAGTCAGCATTTAGTGAACTGCATGTTTAAATCATGACAATGTTCTACACTGAGCAAATCCACCCTTGCAGGTATGCATGGTAATGTTAAAGAGGCCCCTTATGCTCCTGCAGATTTGTGGGTGATTCCCTGTTGGGTTTTCCTGTGGTAGATTCTCTGTTGATGAAGACTGTGGTGCAATACTTCCTGGAGACATATGGGTTTCAATATTCAACACACTACATTACCCTGTTACTTTTTGTGTAGACATAATAGGTTATATCTTCTGTTTTCTACCATAAGAAATGATAAATCAAGGTGGATAATAACAGGTTATATCACAATAGTGATCAAAGGGAAGAGAAGTACTTTTGCAAGTCATGCATGGAATTTTATCAGAAAAATTTATATTCTTCAGATGTGTAATCCTATTTTTCTGAGATATATGTATTTCTTCTTGCTCATTCTTTTGGGCTTAGGGGAGGTAGAATAATCAGAATATACCTGAAGTATTTGTACCATCTGCATACACTTTAGCTCGGAATAATAATGTGCTTCCTGTTACTTGCTCTGTTTTGATAATGTACATACATCAGTTGTGATATATATAATTGGTAGCAGATAAACAATATTAGTTTTCCAGTGAATGATTTTAGATTCTTCCATGAAAGCATCTCCCCCCTTTTTGCGATTTCTGTTTCGTGAAATGAGTTACGATGACTGTCGTGATATGTTTCTTCTCTGAATATTTATTACCATGAACTCGAGTATCCGGTGTGTGTAGTTGTATACCTCCTTTTTAGAATTGGATGAACACCCATAGTTCAGTTTGGGCTCATGCAGTGTGTGTTTTCTCGAATGCTTACTCTTGATGCTTCGTGTGATTCAACATCGATAATTTATTTTACTTAGTTTTTATGCATTTTATGTATTGTTTGTTGTCGAATAGATTCTGAACTGATGTACATGAACAAAAATAGATGATAATGTATCGATGCATTCCAATTATTTATGCATGATCATTTTGCTAGGTATTTTGCTGACAAAGGAAAAACCTGAAACTAATTTCCGTTTAACATAAACTCTAATATCTATACTGTACATACATTTTAGACATGTATATTTGTTCACCAACTATTTATTTTCTGTTGAAATGAATGATAATACTTGATTTTCAATTTCCTAAATCTATATTATTCTTCTGTTGATAAAAATAATATTGGGGCACACCACATACTAATTCACTCAGTTTAGATCGGTTTTCTTTGATTAGCCTGACAGGTCGGTTCATCTTTATTTCCTAGATTAGCCTGACAGGTTTATGTAGGATCGGCATTTGTATCTTGCTAAGTATTTTTTAAGTAATAACGCAACCTGTAAGTTTGGGAAATTTATACTTGTTCATTGTAACATTAGTATTCCAGTAAGCTCGCACCTGATGTCTCCATCTTATAATTGCAGGTGTATTCACCTCATCATACCATCAGTTCTGGCCATGTAGAGAAGCACGCTAGGCAACTATGTAAAAAAGGATGTAACTTTTATGTTGTTTTGATATTGTTCTGTCAGCTTTCTCAACCATGTTAGGCAACTATTTAGTAATTAGTCTGAACACAAAATAAATCCCAAAAATATGTTGCTGCTTTCTTTGTAGTATAGAGTGATGGTCATGAAATAGAGGGCATTGCCCAGAGGCAAAATATAAATATGCATAGTAGTGGTTGTCTCATTTGTAAAGTATCATTGAATTTAAAATACAGGTTATTCATCTTGGCTGCCAGCATTAGATTTGTGAAGTTGGCATTTGACTATGGATCAAAATATCCGGTTGCTCTATGGATCAAAGGTTTACATGATTTTCCGAGGAGGGGATATGGAAGCTGGTTCATAATATTTTAGGAGTTGTTATAGAACAAGAATGGTTTCACTACCCAGCCTAGAGCATCTATTTATTTTGCAGCGGAAAAAATCTCTTTAAGACTGTATGTACCCTTGCCGATCAAATAGTACACATACTCCAATTGTTTGGTGATATTCCCTCTCATATATATAGCAAGGAATCAACTTTATAGCTGTCATTTATTATATTTTGGTAGACCTCAGGAGGAAGTTCGCCTTTGTGCTCTACCGTCTAAATGTGTTGATTCCCCTTGATGTGATGGTACTGGATATGTGACCGTACTGGATCTCATTGGTGGTTGCTCAACCTACAGGGTTCTCTCTCTGCTGATCTCCTTTTTGCAGCATAGAATGGCAGGAAATTTATCTATCCACCTGTGGTGAGAACTTGGTGTGACGTCTACCCGCCGAGCTGTCGCTGGTGCTAAAAATGGTGTTGCTACAGCTGACAGATGCCATGGACCAAGTGCTATTCAGATGTAAGTTTCAGTAGCCTATGATCATTGAATTTTCTTTCGAAGCTAAAATATTAGTCGCTCGTTTTGTATATGAGTTCAAAGCCTTTTATAAAATGCATGTCACTTTATTTTCTGAGATATAAAAATTACTTGAATTATCTGTAGCATACTTCTTTGTCATATAATATAGGTCTCCCAGGCGATCTAAACAAATACGAAGGATATAATTAGGCACATATGAAGAAAAAAGAAAACTTGTATTAGCAAAATTGTTCAATACTGTTAGTCGAGCAGTACACATATATGAACAAAAAATGAACATGTATGAACAAAATCGTTCAATAGTTTTATTCGAGCAGTATATAGAAAAACCATCACCCAAATGCATATGGAGTACTCAAGCTGAACAAGCCAATTGGATGGTAGAATATGCTATTAGGCTTAAAGTTTATATTGAGGTTTGAAGAGAAAATATAGAAAAGTAAAGGCCGAAGGTAAATAGAAATATAGAATACTGAAATGTGTTTAACTAAACATCAAGCATTCATTTGTGCACTTCCTCATCTAAAATAATCATATCAGTTCTATTATCCTTTATCTCACATTCTCACAAGTGCATTGTGCCAGTTAGTGGTCCTGCTATCTGAACTTTATTGCTCTTATTTTGGTTCATTTCTTTGCAACATTTTATTCCTATTGTAGCCTTCAATCAGTTTTAGCCTTTTGAATCATTCTGTATGTTTAGCCTTTAATCAGTTTGCATTTCCCCCTTATTTTGATACATTGCTCTACAACAGTTTATTCTTATTGTGTTACAGGTGCTTCAATTGTAAGTGCATGCTTACGGAGTTCTATCATGCACAATCATGTGTGCACACCGGTCTATCCAGAAGATTAGCTCGCGACCCACTCCGCCGGCTCCCCCGGGGTCGCATCCGGCTTGCCGCAAGCACACCTACGCCGCCGCCTCCCTGGGGGTCGCAAGGTGAAGTGGACGACCGGGGAGAAGGCATGCGGTAGGGGGCAGGCTCTCAAGTGGGAGACAGAGCTCGCCTCCCCCAACGACGACGACTTCGACCTCAAGTGGAAGTGGGAGGCCAAGTCCAAGCCCGGCGCCGTTGGCAAGGCCAAAACCAAGTGGGGCACTGAGGAAGCCAACAAGGATGACAAGAAGAAGCAAGGAGATCCCCGTTGGCTGGACGTCCAGATCGAGGTACTCAACCTAGCCCTGAATATAATGCCTCGTGACTCCACCCACGGCTACACCATTTATTATCTATCCTATTGTGATGTGTGTTTTATTCCTCTCACATGCATTCCTTTTTGTGCTTTTATGTGATTCTGTTTTTGTTCTAATGCATGCAATGGACTTCATTTGATAGACGTAGGAACTGGCTTCTATGGTGTACGAGATAAGCTCAAGCACTACAAGGACACAATGGGCATTGTCTAATGAGTTGTGGAAATAGGGCATACCATTAAGTATTAGAACCATCAGAAGGTAATGATGGGGCAAAACTTCTTTAGGAAAGGACTTGCCATCCTCTTCCAATACAACTCGGCGTCACCGGGTAAGACGCTGATACATTACAAGGCAGATCTCGGGTGAACTCTCCCTCCCCGCCCTGGAGTCCAAGCGTTTGTGGCCTACATCCGTGAGCTCCATGTCTCCGTCCCTCCACCGAGCAGCGGCACACACACAAGGGGATCAAGCCCAACCAAATGGACGATGCTCCTTCCTGCCACACCCCTGTGTCCCGTTCAGGTGGTGAAATGTCACTTTTTGTTCTCTTTCTCTAAATTATTTTCTAAGTTGGTAGAACTTGCATACTGATAAGGCCATAATATAGGTTTCTTGGACCATTCTTGATGACAAGATAAATCTAGAATATAGTCATGAGAACTTTTTAGTTCCAAGAACTACATATGATTTAGAACTATACAGCTACGCACATATATTTAGTTCAGAGCAATATATGTTAGATCAGATAGCTGAATTAGTTAGCTACAAACATTTGATTTTGCTCCCTGGTTCATTCAGTAGGTTTAGTTCCAATAGTCTTTTTCACAAAAATACACAAGCAAATGTATTAGTGTTCTCATTCAGGTTCTCATTGCCTCTATTTGTTTGCGTTTTTTTGTGTGTGTTGCCATACAGATTACATGTTGCATGTATGAATATCCAAGTGGGATGCTTGATCTATTTACTGAAACAAGACGTGTTTATATATGTCAAAATGTCTGTTGGAGAGGCACGAAAGCGCAAAGGTCGTGATGTGTAAGGATTTAATCAAGGAGACAACCCGGTAGAGCTATCAAGTGTTAGACTATAGCCTAACTAAGTAGGTTTATTATCTCCCATTTCATCTCTCTTGATCAAGACATGCCATGACCTGGTTTGTATTTGTTATGTTACAATGGATTGTCTTGGCTTGCTTTTGGACTAAAGCCTTTTGTAGTTGTCTGGATTAATTGCTATGTATTGGATGTGTATGTATCGATGCAATGCTTCTGATATAAACTTGATATATTAGATTGATAACACAACTACATTATGCTATTTTTTATATTTGTAATGCTTCAATGATTGTATTACCAGATTGGATATGAGTATACCCGGCAGCGGTGCTGCCGGGTGCGGCAAGCCGCACTTCCTATCTAGTTAGTATGCATCCGCTAGCTCATCTTTGATTTAACATACGTGCATGCATGTTGAGGTTTCCCAGGTACTACACACTAGCTAGCTGGCCTGTGGTTTAGTAGCTTCGTAGGATCCATGCAAGTTAAAATGGCCTATGTATAAACATGCATGCATGCACTTTGAGTCTGCTCACGTACTAAGCAATGTATACTTGCACTAGATACTCTATGGCATAGTCTTATACACACATGCAGGTTACACTTTGAAGGGCCGAGTCTAGGTCTATGACGTGCCCACAAGATAACGTACAGTATGCGTATCTCTAATTTGAGTACCTGTATATACCGGCCAGCGAGCACGCGTATACGTACTCGAATACCTATTGCGATTGTTTCAGCTAGCAAACTTCGGGGATAAGTGCGAAGATGGCGATCCAACAAACCTGGCCCACCGGCAGTCGGATAGCTAGGTACGTACGAGATGGTTTTCATTTTTCTGTGTGCAGGCGTACGCGTCAAGGGAAGATAGACATCGGTGGAGCAGATAAGATTGGAGAGGCGATTGCATCTATATCTAGTCCAAGAAGATCGGGACGTTTGGCCCGTCTCCAGCCACCGGGTCGTCCACCTCTTGCCTATAAATACTCCAGTTTGACTAATTCACATCTAGATGTTTTTTAAGGATGTCACATCTAAGCTCCCACAAATATATAATGCAGCAACAAGAAACAAAAAAAGACTAGGACAAAAAAATAAACCACAAACAAAGTGGGCATGAGCTAAATACTCACCCATGCATACAACAGCAGGGGGCGACGAGGGAGAGGCCAGCAGGGGAGGCGCCCATGCGGCGGCGTCGGCACGGAACCCAGGCAGGAGGGAGGCAGCGGCTGCGGCCAGGAAGAGACGCGCCCCTGGTGCAGCGTCGAGGGGATTGGGCGGACGCACGTGCTACGCAGGAGGTTGCGCTGGCTACGTCCCGAGCTCGGTGACGGGCCGACGGCGCACTGCGTGTGCGCTCCCCCTCGCAGCGGCGCCATGCCGCAGGCGTCGTGGCTGCGGAGATGAAGAAGAACGCGTCCGCGGGGACGACGGCAGCGGGAGCACGTTGCCAACGGTCCAACGTTGGACGCGCTTCACGCGCCCACGGCGAGCAGGCACCCGACGAGAGGATGACCCCTCTGACTAATTTCTTGTGATATACATATATTTGCGTCTATCAGGGACATAGAAGAGATGCCAGCCGGAGCTTCAACCAGATAGAAAACTCACGTATGCATCGAGGCACGACCAGGGGACGCGAGACGGCATGCAGCGGACGCGGCCAAGAGGAGACGCATCCCGCGCCGGCGGTGGCGCTGGCTTCGTCCCGAGTTCGGTGACGAGCTGACTGCGACTGTGTCGACGTGCAAGGCACGTACTGCGTGTGCGCTGCCGTGAGCTGCTCGCAGCGGCGCCGTGTTGGAGGCATCGTGGCGGCAGAGAAGAAGAACACGCCACGGCGACGACGGCGGCGGGAGCACGTGTCCAACGATCTGGCGTTGGACACGCCCACAGCAAGCGAGCACCCGACAAGATGAAGAACGGGCAGCAAAGCATACCACTAACTTTTTTTGATCTATATGTATGCTTTCGTCTAGCAGGCGGCCAAAGAGAAGCATCAGGAGAGGAGAAGCCACACATAGGACACGCCTACGGCAGCGACGATGCGGAGGCACACACTCGGCAGCAACGATGAGCGCGCCGGCAATGGGTTGCCTCTCACTGTGTCAGGCTGCCCGCAAGCAAACCGGCGCCGACTGAGATGGAGAACAGGGAGCAAAGCAAGCCCCACTAATTTATTGTACTTCTTGCCTTCCACCTTACATGTGTTGCAGCAAGAAAAGGAGGGAGACGAACGCACAGCCAGAGGAAGAGGACCCGTCGTTCACAACATCCAACCATTCACCAATGCACACACCGATCCATCGCAGAGAGGCTCTCGCACGGCCGGCGAGGCAACTTACTCAGCAGGCATTCCTCCTAGGCAGAAGACAACACACCCACACAGCCGGCGGCCGCACATAGCAGATCTCACGCACCGGCGCCAGCGACATGGACATCAAGCTCACGTCCCGAAGGCATACGTGCACTACACCTAGACTATATGTTGGACACCGGAGATGACGCCTGCGTGATCGTGTTGTCGCCGCCGCCAAGGACGACTCCACCGGACCAGAAAACTGCATCGACATCGTTGGGGTTTGTCTACGCCAAGCCCTTCATTTTCAGGTGCAATGTTCTTGGCTGGAGATTACTCGGGAGCAGCCGGAGCTCTCCAACGACGCATCCCAACTGCTAGCCCTGGCGCCCTACCATGGCGGCCTTCATGGCGCTCGGTGAACACCTCATGGCGTACAGGTCGCGACGCACAGATGGCGACCAACGGGGCCACGGTGGATAGGTTCATGGCAATGGGTACACCGGCGTACAGGTTTTGCATCACGCTCTTGGAGGAGACGAAGTGACGGAACCAGAGCTCGCTGACAACGCAGCCCGAGACTCGCCTTTCCCTTCACGGCGTATAGGTCCTTGGTGGAACCAATGTCCGCAACAACTGGTCTAAGACCGGTTCTTCCTTCACGAGGCACGCGTCCCCGATGAACGAGTAAATGGTGTACAGATCCTTCCACGAGCTGGAATTTGCAACGGCGTTGTCCAAGACCGGTCCCTCCTACGAGAGGTGCACCCACTGTGGCAGACAGAGTCGTGACGTACAGGTCCACTGCGGCGCTGGCGTACAGGTCACCCTTTGGCGTAGCACCAGCCCATCGCAGCGCGGCCTCTACAATGCTACCTTTTCACGGCCTCGTGAGGCGGCCCCCTTTGTCTTGGCTGACCGCCGAATACTCGGTGTCTAGCCGAGACGAGGTGCCAACCTCCCCGTCCACGCCCATGTGAGCGCGCGTTAGTTTTTACACCGACGCCGGTCTCCCCAAACCCAGGTCCACGACGTCGCCGGCGTACATGGCACCCTTTGGCGTAGCACTAGGCCAACGCGGCGCGGCCTCTACAACGCTACCTTTTCACTTCCTCGTGAGGCGGCCCCCTTTGTCTTGGTTGTCCGCCGAATACTCGGTGTCTAGCCGAGACGAGGTGCCAACCTCCCCGGCCACGCCCATGTGAGAGCGCTACACCAACGCAGGTCTCCCAAAACCGTTACTCCCGCAAGGCGTAGCCCTTGAACACCCCGATGAAGCAACAGGTCGTCGAGAAGTCTAAGCCGAGCGCGAACCATGCTACCCAACACCAACTACTCCAACACCGCCAAGACCGACGAGGCACGACGGCGAGGGCGGGCGCGGCCACCGGTGAGGCCACGCCACTTGCGGTGCGTGTACGGATGAGGACACGGGCTCTGCCGCTGCCCACACACACACATCACCATCATCATGCATGTAGGACGCGAAGTGAAGACGACGAAGACGACCACGCGGCTTAATCGGAGGTATCCCGCGGAGCAACCCGCGGGAGTAATTAACCGGGAGTCTTCCGAGGCCCCGGGAACCAGGAGACCGCAATCGCCACAGTCAGGCTGGCCGCGCTAGTAGGCCACGGAGCGCACTTTTTTGTTTACAGGATCTTGTAATTTTGTTTCTCCAATGAGATTAAAGAAATACTCGTTTCCCGTACCCTTTTCTTTGTGTACTACGGTACACTGGCACGCCCGCATGTTTTTTTCTTTCCCCGGCGTATGAGAGAAATACACTCCCTCTTCCCTTCTCCGCGGAGTCCTAAGATATTTTTCTTGTGTCAAACACGTGGCAGCGGGGTCCTAATGGAAACTAAGGGATATTAAGGCCTCCTTTAATAGAGAACCGGAACAAAGCATTAGCACTTAGTGAATACATGAACTCCTCAATGTACGGTAATCACCGGAAAGAGTCCCAATTATTGTCACACTGGGGTATGTGGTCATAACTCATAATAGGTGTCTACAACTTGCAAGATTGGATCAAGAACACTAATATATTCATGAAAACATAATAGGTTCAGATCTGAAATCATGGCACTCGGGCCCTAGTGACAAGCACTAAGCATAGCAAAGTCATAGCAACATCAATCTCAGAACATAGTGGATATTAGGGATCAAACCTAACAAAACTAACTCGGTTACATGATAAATCTCAACCAACCCATCACCGTCCAGCAAGCAAACGATGGAATTACTCATGCACGACGGTGAGCATCATGAAATTGGTGATGGAGGATGGTTGATGATGATGATGGCGATGATTTCCCCTGTCCGGAGCCCCAAACGGACTCCAAATCTGCGCTCCCGATGAAGAACAGGAGGTGGCGGTGGTTCCGTATCGTAAAACGCAATGAATCCTTCTCTTAGATTTTTTTTCTCCCCGAACGTGTACATATGGAGTTGTAGTTGAGGTCGGTCGAGGTCTAGGGACCCACAAGGCAGGGGGCGCGTCCTCCACCCTTGTGGATAGCAGGTGGGTCCCCTCTGGTTGATTCTTTCGCCAATATTTTTTATATATTCCAAAAATATTCTCCGTGGATTTTCAGGTCATTTCGAGAACTTTTATTTCTACACAAAAATAACACCAAGGCACTTCTGCTGAAAACAGCGTCAATCCGGATTAGTTCCATTCAAATCATGCAAATTAGAGTCCAAAACAAGGGCAAAAGTGTTTGAGAAAGTAGATACGATGAAGACGTATTAACTCCCCCAAGTTTAACCCATTGCTTGTCCTCAAGCAATTTAGTTGACAATCTGAAAATGATAAAGAAAAACTTTTATGAACTCTGTTTGATCTTGTTGTTGCAAATATGTAAATCCAGTGATACGTCTCCAACGTATCTATAATTTTTCATTGTTCCATGCTATTATATTATCTATTTTGGATGTTTTATATGCATTAATATGCTATTTTATATGATTTTTGGGACTAACCTATTAACCTAGAGCCCAGTGCCAGTTCCTGTTATTTTCCTTGTTTTAGAGTTTCGCAGAAAAGGAATACCAAACGGAGTCCAAACAGAATGAAACTTTCACGATGATTTTTCTTGGACCAGAAGACATCCAAAGGACTTGGAGTGCACGTCAGGAAAGCCATGAGGTGGGCACAAGGACGGAGGGCGCGCCCAGGGGGGTAGGGCGCGCCCCCACCCTTGTGGGCCCCTCGTGACTCCACCGACCTATTTCTTTCGCCTATATATTCTTAAATATTCCAAAACCTACTAGGAGAGCCACGAAAACACTTTTCCAATGCCGCAACCTTCTGTACCCGTGAGATCCCATCTAGGGGCCTTTTTCCGGCGTCCTGCCGGAGGGTGATTTGATCATGGAGGGCTTCTACATCAACACCATTACCTCTCCTATGAAGCAAGAGTAGTTTACCATAGACCTACGTGTCCATAGTCAGTAGCTACATGGCTTCTTCTCTCTCTTTAATTTTCAATACCATGTTCTCCTCGATGTTCTAGGAGATCTATTTGATGTAATACTCCTTTTGCGGTGTGTTTGCCGAGATCTGATGAATTGTGGATTTATGATCATCTTATCTATGAATATTATTT
Organism: Aegilops umbellulata; assembly: GCA_032464435.1. Classification (NCBI taxonomy): domain Eukaryota; kingdom Viridiplantae; phylum Streptophyta; class Magnoliopsida; order Poales; family Poaceae; genus Aegilops; species Aegilops umbellulata. The sequence goes on from CP136056.1 coordinate 516,853,434, forward strand.
GAATCTCCTCTGAATTCTTATATGCTTGATTTGATATCTTTGCAAGTCTCTTCGAACTATCGATTTGGTTTGGCCAACTAGATTGGTTTTTCTTGCAATGGGAGAAGTGCTTAGCTTTGGGTTCAATCTTGCGATGCTCGATCCCAATGATAGAAGGCGAACCGACACATATTATATTGTTGCCATCGAGGATAACAAGATGGGGTTTTCATCATATTGCTTGAGTTAATTTCTCTACATCATGTCATCTTGCTTAAAGCGTTACTCCGTTCTTTATGAACTTAATACTCTAGATGCATGTTGGATAGCGGTCTATGTGTGGAGTAATAGTAGTATATGTAGGCAGGAGTCGGTCTACTTGATACTGACGTGATGCCTATGTTCATGATCATTGCCTTAGATATCGTAATAACTTTGCACTTTTCTATCAATTGCTCGGCAGTAATTTGTTCAACCACCGTAATAATTTCTATCTTGGGAGAAGCCTCTAGTGAAACCTATGGCCCCCGGGTCTACTTTCCATCATATATGCTTCCGATCTACAATTTTAGTTTCCTATTTACTTCCTTTCAAATCTTTTACTTTTCGTTCTATAAACCAAAAATACCAAAAATATTACCGATTATCCATCTCTATCAGATCTCGCTTTGCAAATAACCGTGAAGGGATTGACAACCCCTTTATCGCGTTGGGTGCAAGTTGGCGTTTGTTTGTGGAGGTATTTGGTAACGTGTGCATTGTATCCTACTGGATTGATATCTTGGTTCTCAAAACTAAGGAAAATACTTACTCTAGTTTGCTGCATCACCCTTTCATCTTCAAGAGAAAAACCAACGCAAGCTCAAGAAGTAGCAAGAAGAATTTCTGGCGTCGTTGCCGGGGAGATCTACGCCAAGCCAAGACATACCAAGTACCCATCAGAAACTCCCATCTCTCGCATTACATTATTTGCCATTTGCATCTCGTTTTCCTCTCCCCCCACTTCTAAAACGATTTTTGAAAAGATTTGGCTTTCGTCTTTCTACCGCTATGGCCGACTCTACAAGGGCTAAGGGTTTTCTCCCAGGTTTTAATGCTTTGGATAACCACTATGTCCTTTCTAAGCTCATAAATAATGATGCTATGGAAAGACTTACCGGGTTGGTTAAGGAAGATTCCGTTAATTTTGATGAAGATGATCCCGAAATTTTCCGCTATTTGCTTGATGAATCTTTGAAATATGGTTGGGATAGGCTGTTGAGGATTCGAGCTAGCTATGTGCCCCAATATTAGATTGAGATATATTTAAAAAGCTTTTATATTGGCCTACCTCCCTCTTTTAAGCAAGTTTTGAATTCTATATTTGACAATGGTTTTCTTGGAGGGGATGCCATCGACACATATGAGAAGATGAAAACCATATTTGGGAACCCCAAGGGAGAAAATGTTGAATCAACTGCTATTATGTGTTTCTATCAAAATGAAATAATCAAAGAGATGAAGGCTAGTTTAGATGCAAATTTTCGTAATGTGCTTAGTCCTTCTTCTACTATTAATGGCCATGTGCTCTCACAAAATAGAAATATAAATGCCATGGATAAGAAATTTTCTCTTTGCTTCCCAAAAGGGGGAATCGGGAATACTTAGATGTATTCGCGTTTTGTGCCTAGCTAAGGGCGTTAAACAATAGTGCTTGTTGGGAGGCAACCCAATTTTATTTTTGTTTTTACCTTTTAGGTTCTGTTTTGCAATAAATATTTCATCTAGCCTCTGGTTAGATGTGTTTTGGTGTTTTAATTAGTGTTTGTGCCAAGTAAGACCTTTGGGATAGCTTACGGTGATAGTTGATTTGATTTTGCTGAAAATCAGAAACATTTGCGCTTATGAAAATAGTTCCCATTTTTAGCAGAAGCATGATAAAATACTGATTCTTTTTGAAGAAGATTAATAAAAAAATTCTTTGGTCGTGCTAATGTTTCAGAATTTTTAGAGTTATAGAAGTATTCAAAATATCCAGATTACTACAGACTGTTCTATTTTTGACAGATTCTGTTATCTATGTGTTGTTTGCTTATTTTTATGAATCTATGGCTTGTATATATCAGGGGGTATGAACCATGGAAAAGTTATAATACATTAGATATTAGACCAATATAAATAAATAATGAGTTCACAACAGTACAAAAAGTGGTGATTTATTTTCTTACACTAACGGAGCTTATGAGATTTTCCATTGAGTTTTGTGTTGTGAAGTTTACAAGTTTTGGGTAAGGATTTGATGGGCTATGGAATAAGGAGTGGCAAGAGCCCAAGCTTGGGGATCAAGGACAACCAAGAGCCTAAGCTTGGGATGCCCCGAAAGGCATCCCCTCTTTCGTCTTCGTCAATCGGTAACTTTACTTGAGGCTATATTTTTATTCACCACATGATATGTGTTTTTCTTGGAGAGTCTTGTATGATTTGAGTCTTTGATTTTTAGTTAGCCACAATCATCCTTGCTGTATACACCTTTTGAGAGATACAAGCATGAATCATGATTTATTATAATACTCTATGTGCTTCACTTATATTGTTTGAGCTAGGCAATTTTGCTCTGGCGCTTCACTCATATCTTTTTAGAGCACGGCGGTGGTTTTATTTTATCGAAATTGATGAACTCTCATGCTTCACTTATATTATTTTGAGAGTCTATAAACAACATGGTAATTTGCTTTGGTTATAAATTTAGTCCTAATATGATAGGCATCCAAGAGGGATATAATAAAAACTTTCATATAAAGTGCATTGAATACTATGAGAAGTTTGATTCCTTATGATTTTTTTGAGATATGAAGATGCTGATATTAGAGTCATGCTAGTAAGTAGTTGTGAATTTGAGAAATACTTGTGTTAAGGTTTCTGAGTCCCGTAGCATGCACGTATGGTGAACCGTTATGTAAAGAAGTTGGAGCATGAGATATTTTTTGATTGTCTTCCTTATGAGTGGCGGTCGGGGACAAGCGATGGTATTTTCATACCAATCTATCCCCTTAGGAGCATGCGCGTAGTATTTTGTTTGATGACTAATAGATTTTTGCAATAAGTATGTGAGTTCTTTATGACTAATGTTGAGACCATGGATTATACACACTCTCACCCTTCCACCATTGGTAGCCTCTCTAGAGCCACGCAACTTTCGCCGGTACCATACACCCACCATATACCTTCCTCAAAACAGCCACCATACCTACCTATTATGGCCTTTTCATAGCCATTCCGAGATATATTGTCATGCAACTTTCCACCGTTCCGTTTACTATGACACGCTTCATCATTGTCATATTGTTTTGCATGAGCATGTAGTTGACATCGTATTTGTGGCAAAGCCACCGTTCATCATTTTTTATACATATAGCTCTTGATTCATTGCACATCCCGGTACACCGCCGGAGGCATTCATAGAGAGTCATTTCTTATTCTAGTATCGAGCTGTAATTTTTGAGTTGTAAGTAAATAGAAGCATGATGATCTTCCTTTTTAGAAAATTGTCCCATGTGAGGAAATAAAAGAAAATAAAAAGAAAAGAAAAAATAGAAAGAAAAAAGACAGAGAAAAAAAGGAAAGGAAATAAAAGAAAGAAATAAAAATGAGAGAAAAAGAGAGAAGGGGCAATGTTACTATCCTTTTCCATACTTGTGCTTCAAAGTAGCACCTTAATCTTTATGATAGAGAGTCCTCTATATGTTAACAGTTTCATATACCAGTGGGAATTTTTCATTATAGAACTTGGCTTGTATATTCCAACGATGGGCTTCCTCAAAATGCCCTAGGTCTTCATGAGCAAGCAAGTTAGATGCACACCCACTTAGTTTTCTTTTTGAGATTTCATAAACTTATAGCTCTAGTGCATCTGTTGCATGGCAATCCCTACTCACTCACGTTGATATCTATTAATGGGCATCTCCATAGCCCGTTGATACGCCTAGTTGATGTGAGACCATCTCCCTCCTTTTTGTCTTCTCCACAACCACTTTCTATTCCACCTATACACTACTAGGGAAAAGCTTATACACAGAATCTTACCAGCAGCGCGGTTTAAAATAAGGCGCTACTGCTACTTACCAGTAGCGCGTGGTAACAAATCACGCTGCTGCTAGCCGCGTAGCACTAGCGCACTAGGTGAAAAAAGCGCTACTACTACAATTGCCACGACATAGCCGCCAGACTAGGTATAGTAGTAGCGACGGTTTTGCAAATGCGCTACTGACAATGAACTTAGAAGCAGCGCTTTTCTCACACCATCGCTACTGCTAAGTTAAGTCTCTAATTAAGTTTAGTCTCACCTAGCTCCGCGAACAGGGTGTTTACCACCTTAAATACGTTACTTCTCAAACCTTCACAACCACTTGGTCCTCATTGAACTCTATCTGTAGGATCTGTATTTCGCAATAGGAATCTTCATCAGTTAACCGGTGAAGATTCCTATTGACAATTTAGATTCTACACAAAAAAGATCATTGATGAGCAATGTATTTTTGTTTTTTACATGCTTAGACTTAGCAGTAGCGCGTTTTGTTTAAAGAGCGCTGCTGCTATGTTGTTTAGTAGTATAGCTGTCTCTCGAAGCGCGCTACTGCTAAACGACATCCTACCTTCCCCAACCGGCCGCCCCCAACTCATCTCCCTCTCCTCTCTCACCCCACCCCCCCCCCCCCCCCCGCACGCACCGCCGGTCATCTATCGCTGCCGCCGTTCCCCAACCACTGTCGTCGCCCGCCGCCGCCAACGCTCCTGCTCCTCCTCCATTGAGGTATTCCCTCCTCCTCCCTCCTTCCTCCTCCATCCTCCTCCTCTCTCCTCCCTACCGCGCCCCTCCCTCCTCCTCCGGCCACCACCTCCCCCCTCCTCCATCCTCCTCCTCTCTACTCCCTCTCCTCCCCACCGCGCCCCTCCCTCCTCCTCCGGCCAAGCCCTTCGTTGACAGCCCTCCTCCTCCTCCTCCCTCATCCCCTCCTCCTCTATCCTCCCTCCTCCTCCAGCCCGGCCCCTCCTCCCTCCTCCCTCCCAACTAGTTAAAATTTTATTACTGTTCTTAGTTGAATTAGTAAGTGCTTAGTTGAATTAGTAAGTACATCCATTATTTTTATTTATAGTAAGTGCTTAGTTGAACTAATTGAATTAATAGAACTAGTTTATTTTTAGTAAGAAAACTTAGGTATATGAGATTTGATGATCTAATTAAAATTTTACTATAGAACTAGTTTATTTTTAGTAAGAAAATTAATAGAACTAGTTTATTTTTAGTAAGTGCTTAGTTGAATTTATGTCATTATCACTTTGTCATCAAAGAATGCTATATGAGATTTCATGATCTAATTAAAACTTTACTCGGTGGAATATGCAGGCTTTGTAGAATCGTGTCCCCTTGGAGTGATCGTCATCCGAGCTACCTCTGCTTCCTCTACACTCGAGTCGGTGAGCTCAAGTTCCACCTCCTCCTTCTCCACTCCTCGGTGTTGAATAGAGTAGAACTAGGGTATTTAGTTACGCTTCTTAAACAAATGAAGTGTTCAGATTATAAGATATATTGAAATGTTTTTGTCAATATTGAACCATTGAAATGTAATGAGCATATGTTTATGCTCATGTGCGAAGTGTTGATTCATTTCCGAGTGACCTATGTTTTGCCGAAGTGTTGATTCATTTCCGTTCCGGCAAATTCCAGGCTCTCAATATGTCCTATTTTAGCAAAGGTCATGCCGGATTTTTCCATGAATTTAAGCATGACTTGTGCTAGAATATGTAGGAAATATCGAGTGCCCCGGATTTGTGTGTTGAGTTTCCTGGTAGTTGCCTTCGATGGATTTTCAATTAATGTTTCAACTATGAACATAGGAAATGTATGAAGATGAAAAGGATTTCGGTATGTCCGAATACTACGAAGACGAGCGCGGCCTGTGCGACAGAAATTTCCTAGTTGATGGTAGGCGCATTAGCATCAAGCTGGATCAGACCTTCGAAGTGTATACAGTAAGTCACAACGACAAGTCTTATTCGTAATTAAGCATGAATTCTGCTTCTTTTGCTTCAACTTATAGTTTTAATCTACTAGTGTATCCCTTGCCATGCAAGAATTTTTGTCTTGGATAAGATTGGTTTCAGTCCTATGGAAACTATGGAGGTAAAGAGAGTTAACTTGAGGATCGAGCATGGTTATACTTTTGCCACAAAATTATACAATGCAGACACCTACATCTATTTTGAATGCAAAAATCGGAGAGCACTATGCAAGGCTTATGCATTTGAGCCTGATATGCTTATCACCTTTAATATTCGCCTTGAAGATGATATTGAAGATAATATCGACATCTGGGTCGATGTGAAGACGCCTCCAGTTCTATCATTATGTGAGTTTCTCAACCATATTTATGTCTTGGATATTGTTTATTCAAAAATAGTTGACAACTAATTTTTATTGACAGCTTATTTCCATTCAAGCAAACATGTTCGGCGCTTGGTAGATGACCTACTACTGTCCCGATGCTGAACTAAACTGCGAGGAGATAAGTCATTATGTTTCATGGCTTGAGGATCTTGATACTGTCAAGACAAATTATTTTCCTGGACTTGAAAATCTTAGTACTCAAAACGTGCGACCAATAGTGTTCGTATTGAACTACGGTCACATCTATTTAGGAAAGATGGTAAGATTTTTACTATTTGTCCTCGGTGCTTCTTTTGCATACATTATTTTTTAAGCTAAACTTCATTGCTAAGTATGTTACTGTGATGTTCTTCAACAGGGACTCCCAGTGATAGCCGTGCCTCATTGGATCGAGGCTAAAGGTCGCATGTCCATGGTTAGCTTACGGCCAAGACATCCTACATTGCACATGAGTGCATTCAGGATTCTAAAAGCGAGCAAGTCTTAATAGTCAAAGACTGGAGCAAAATTGTGAAGGATCACATAGAAGTACTAGGGGGCAGCAATCAGAAGCGCAGCCCACAATTAGGAGACAGGTTCATCTACATGCTCTAATATGATGAATCAGGAGTGCTACACATGTTCTATGCTATTTTACCTAAGAGAGAGCAGCAGGAGTGATTAGCTAGCTAGAATGAGCATTGGTGGTGATGACTACGATGATTATTATTAGCTAGTGTTGGTAGTGATTATATAGTTACACTTTGACTATGATGATTAAATAGTGTTGGTGGTAATGACTATGATGATTATTAGCTAGTGTTGTTGGTGATGATATGATGCAAGAGTTTTTATATTAATATGATGATGATGATGATGAGTTATTATATCATTGGGTGAAAGAACATCCAGTGGATGGATCCTAAGTGATCAAGTGATGGATTATCGTCATAATTCATGACTTGGTCACTTAGGCTCCATCCATTTGAAACTAATCCGCGGTTCTTTCACCTAGTGATTTAACAACTCATTATAATGTAAAAACAATATCTAAAATGCTACTATATGAAACTTGTATAAAGGTGTATGAATACGATGTAAAATAAAAAAGAAATAGAATACGGAATAATAGTAGTAGCGCGGGCAGTTAGACGCGCTACTAGTAATTACTAAGTAGATATAGCAGTAGCGTGTGTCAACAAACGCTACTGCTAATCTTTAGTTGTATCGCCGTAGTAATAGTAGCGCGGTTACCCGCGCTACTGATATGCCAAAAACCCACGCTACTGCTAGGCTTTTCCCTAGTAGTGATAGTGTTATGCACATGGCTCGCGCTCATGTATTGCGTGAAAGTTGAAAAGGTTTTGGAACATGAAAAGTATGAAACAATTGCTTGGCTTGTCATCGCGGTTGTGCATGATTTGAATATTTTGTGTGATGAAGATGGAGCATAGCCAGACTATATGATTTTGTAGGGATAAGCTTTCTTTGGCCATGTTATTTTGAGAAGACATAATTATCTTGTCAGTATGCTTGAAGTATTATTGCTTTTATGTCAATATTAAACTTTTGATTTGAATCATACGGATCTGAACATTCATGCCACAATAGAGAAAATTATATTGATAAATACGCTAGGTAGCATTCCACATCAAAAATTATGTTTTTATCATTTATCTACTCGAGGACGAGCAGGAATTAAGCTAATAATAATCATCAGTGTCAGTTTTGGAAGTTTTATCATTTACCAACGTATCTATAATTTTTTATTGTTCCATGCCATTATATTATCTGTTTTGGAAGTTTTATATGCATTAATATGCTATTTTATATGATTTTTGGGACTAACCTATTAACCTAGATCCCAGTGTGAGTTCCTGTTTTTTCCTTGTTTTAGAGTTTCGCAAAAAAGGAATACCAAACGGAGGCCAAACGGAAAGAAACTTTCGCGATGATTTTTCTTGGACCAGAAGACATCCAGAGGACTTGGAGTGCACGTCAAGAAAGCCATGAGCCAGACACAAGTATGGAGGGCGCACCCCCCACCCTTGTGGGACCCTCGTGCGTCCACCGACCTATTTCTTCCGCCTATATATTTTCAAATATTCCAAACCTACCAGGAGAGCCACGAAATCACTTTTCCACCGCCGCAACCTTCCGTACCCGTGAGCTCCCATCTAGGGGCCTTTTTCCGGATTTGATCATGGAGGGGTTCTACATCAACACCATTACCTCTTCGATGAAGCGTGAGTAGTTTACCACAGACCTACGAGTCCATAGCTAGTAGCTAGATGGCTTCTCTCTCTCTCTCTGTCTCTCTCTCTCTCTCTCTCTCTCTCTCTCTGATTCTCAATACCATGTTCTCCTCGATGTTCTTGGATATCTATCGATGTAATACTCTTTTTGCGGTGTGGTTGTAAGTGTCTTCGAACTATCGGTTTGGTTTGGCCAACTAGAGTGTTTTTTCTTGCAATGTGAGAAGTTCCTAGCTTTGGGTTCTATCCTAGAGTGCTCGATCCCAGTGATAGAAGGGGAACCGACACGTATTGTATTGTTGCCATCGAGGATAACAACATGGGGTTTTCATCATATTTCTTGAGTTAACTCCTCTACATCATGCCATCTTGCTTAAGCGTTACTCCGTTCTTTATGAACTTAATACTCTAGATGCATGCTGGATAGCGGTCGATGTGTGGAGTAATAGTAGTAGATGCAGGCAGGAGTCGGTCTACTTGATACGGACGTGATGCCTATGTTCATGATCATTGCCTTAGATATCATCATAACTTTGCGCTTTTCTATCTATTGCTCGGCAATAATTTGTTCGTGCACCGTAATAATTTCCATCTTGAGAGAAGCCTCTAGTGAAACCTATGGCCCCCGGGTCTACTTTCCATCATATATGTTTCCAATCTACAATTTTAGTTTCCTATTTACTTCCTTTGCAATCTTTTACTTTCCGTTCCATAAACCAAAAATACCAAAAATATTACCAATTATCCATCTCTATCAGATCTCAGTTTGCAAATAACTGTGAAGGGATTGACAACCCCTTTATCACGTTGGGTGCAAGTTGGTGTTTGTTTGTGCATGTATTCAGCGACTTGTGCGTTATCTCCTTCTGGATTGATACCTTGATTCTCAAAAATGAGGGAAATACTTACTCTACTTTGCTGCATCACCCTTTCCTCTTCAAGCAAAAAACCAACGCAGGCTCAAGAAGTACCAGCCAGTATTCATGTTTTCAGCAAATATTATGAACTAACCATATTCACAAATAACACTTAGGTATCATGTTTACTCATATCAATAGTATAATCAACTAGCGAGCAATAATAATAAATCTCAGATGACAACACTTTTTCAAAACAATCATGATATAATATAACAAAATGGTATCTCGCTAGCCCTTCCTGGGACTGCAAAACATAAATGCAGAGCACGCCTGAAGATCAATGACTGACTAGACATTGTGATTCATGGTAAAAGAGATCCAGTCATAGTCATACTCAATATCAATTAATAACAATGCATACAAATGACAGTGGTGCTCTCTAACTGGTGCTTTTTATAAGAGGATGATGACTCTATATAAAAGTAAATAGATAGGCCCTTCATAGAGGGAAGCAGGGATTTGCAGAGGTGCCAGAGCTCGAGCTATTAAAACAGAGATGAATATAATTTTGAGCGGTATGCTTTCATTGTCAACATAACAACAAAGAGGTCTCGGTATCTTCCATACTAGATACATTATAAGCGGTTCCCAAACAGAATGGTAAAGTTTTTACTCCACCACCACCAACAAGCACATTCCACGGCTGGTCCGAAACAACGGGTACCGTCCAACTAACAACAATCCTGGGGGAGTTTTGTTTACAATTATATTTTGATTTGATTTGAGCATGAAACTGGGCATCCCGATTACCAGCCATTTTCTCTTGAATGATGAGCGGAGTCCACTCATCGTGTGAATAACACACCTAGCATGGAAGATACTAACAGCCCCAATTGCTACATGAGCGATTCGGGCATACAAAACAGATTATCATTTGAAGGTTTAGAATTTGGCACATGCAAATTTACTTGGAACGACAGGTAAATACCGCATATAGGTAGGTATGGTGGACTCATAAGGAACAACTTTGGGTTTATGGAAATGGATGCACAAGCAGTATTCCCGCTTAGTACAAGTGAAGGCTAGCAAAAGATTGAGGAGCGACCAACAAGAGAGCGACAGACAGTCATAAACATGCATTGAGATTAACCAACATTGAGTGAAAGCATGAGTAGGATATAAATCACCATGAACATAAATATTGTGGAGGCTATGTTGATTTTGTTTCAACTACATGCGTGAACATGTGCCAAGTCAAGCCACTCAAATCATTCAAAGGAGGATACCATCCTATCATACTACATCACAATCATTTTAAAAGCATGTTGGCACGCAAGGTAAACCGTTATAAACTCCTGGCTAATTAAGCATGACATGACTAACTATAATCTCTAATTTTCATTACAAACATGTTTCATTCATAATGGGCTGAATCAAGAACGATGAGCTAATCATATTTAAAAAAACAAGATAGGTCGAGCTCATACCAGCTTTTTCTCATCTAAATCATGTCATCATATATCGTCATTATCGCCTTTCACTTGCACGACCGAACGGTGTGAATAATAATAAGCGTGCATGTGCATTGGACTAAGATGGAATATGCAAACATTTATTCAAAGGAGAAGACAAGGTAAAATGGGATCTTTGTTAGATCAACAATAATGCATCAGAGAGCCACTCATCATTTTCATCGTGGTCTTCTCCTCTCGACCCCCAAAAAGAAGAAAAGAATTTCAAAGAAATACACTGAAATCTTTTTAGAGTTTTTGTTTTTTTTGAAGGAAGTAAAACAAGAAGGAGAAAAACTATTTACACGGGAAAGCTCCCAGCAAGCAAAAGAAGAACAAGAATTCTTTTTGGGTTTTATTTAAATACTACAACTAAATAAACATGGAAAGTAAACTAAAAAGAAGCTACAACTAATTTTTTTGGATTTTCTTAAAGTTTTTCAAACACACAAGAAGAAAGCAGGAAAAAGAAAATAAACTAGCATGGATAGTAAAATTAAAAAGTATGAACACCGATAACTAGAATGAGTGTATAAATATGAATGTAATGTCGGTGAGAAATACGTACTCCCCCAAGTTTAGGCTTTTGGCCTAAGTTGGTCTAAGGCCATGGATAACCTGGCGGATATCCAAAGTTGTAGTCGGGGTTGTACTAGGATGCGGCAGCTATTGCCTGAAGGGCTGCAGCATAGAGGTGATTGGCCTCCATCTCTCTGTCATACTCGTTTGCGTCCCCTCTAGTTATAAAATATTTCCCTCTGAACTGAAAGTTAAAGAAGGTAGGAGCAGGAAGAGTAATATGGACAACACGGTGTCGGTCAAAGATTAGTGTTCGTTCCTCACAAGACACTGATAGCGTACTAAAGCATTATAATCCAGGAAAGCAGGTGATAAATCAATGTCATTCTCCCTTATAGGTACCTCAAGATAATTAGCTAAACGGGCGGCATAAATTCCACCAAAGAGATCTCCATCTTTAGAATTAAGGTATAACCTCCTCGCAATAATAGCCCATAAATTATATCTCTTATCACCCAACACTGCACACTTGAGGACACTAAGATCTGATGCACAAAGGTGCCTATGATCATGTTTACCAATAATGCATCTGCCTATGAAGAGAGCAAAATAATGTATGGTAGAAAAATGAATGCTCCCCGTGGAGGCTTGTGTGATATTTCTAGTTTCTCCTATAGTGATGCTAGCAAGGAAATCATTGTATTCAGTTTGGCGAGGCTCACTAAGAGTACCCCATTGTGGGATTTTGCATGCATCACAAAAATCTTCTCGGTCCATGGTATAAGATTTGTCATAAAGATCAAACAGGACAATATAGTATTGTGCTGGGATGTAAATTTAAATATTCACACAAATGAATCAGTGAGGTGATAGTATTGTCGGCACTTATCTGACACGAAGTCCTCAAGGCCAACATTTTGTACATATGCATCAAACTCATCCTTGAAACCTGCATGAACCATGAATTCATCCAACGACCATTCACAAGGCCGCACATGAGCTTCCCTTGGTGGTTCAAGGTCCGGCTCACGTAACGCGAGTCTTGGGGCTTGCTTCCTCGAGGAACCACCTTGGTACATTTTCCTAAATATTTTTCTTCCCCTGAAAAATTTCTGAAATTTTTAGTGACTCAAAATAAAAGTGAATCAAACTCAACAAGATTGATAGCAACTACTCCTACAAGTGTCTAGAAGCTATATCATGCATCAAAATTACTTTGGACCATATAAATTTGACATGCAGGCTCAAGAACAAGGTCACCACAGCAGCAAAAAATTGCAATAAATAAAGCACTAGAACAAAAACTAATTGGATCATTGGAGGAGTCACATACTGAAGAACAATCCCCAAAAACAGTTTTGCAAATGGAGCTTTGCACAAGGAGGTCGAAAATGGCAGCAAGATGAGCTATAACACGGATTTGAGCAACGAGATGATTTTTTCTGGAGGAAGACGAAGTGGATGGGTACTGGAATATGTGAGGGGGCCCACGTGAGACCCACAAGGCAGGGGGCACGCCTAGCGGTGTAGGGCGCGCCTTCCACCCTTGTGGTCCACTGGTGCAGCCCCCTCGTGCATTCTCAGTGCCAAAAATTCTAAAATATTCTATAAAAAATCATACTAAATTTTCAGAGCATTTTGAGAATTTTTATTTTTGCGACATTTTTTTATTGCACGAATAATTCAGAAAACAGACAGATAATACTATTTTTCTTTATTTATTCTAAATAACAGAAAGTAAATGGTAGGTACAGAAAGTTGTGCTTTCTAAATTCATCCATCTCATACTCATCAAAAGGAATCCATTAACAAGGTTGATCAAGTCTTATTAACAAACTTCTTTCGGATAACATGAAACCGGAGAATTTTTTAGTAACACTAGGTTACCTCAACGGGGATATGCATGTCCCCAACAATAAGAATATCATATTTCTTTTAAGAGAGAAGACTCGGCCGAGCCCAAGAAGAGATTGCGCCTTGCCCGACTTTGAATTAACAAAGCCATCTACCGGCCAGGAGATTACAAACGACAACTTACAAGGATAACACGAAATAAGAGCGGCAAGATACAAGGTGCTGAGCAACCAGCTAACAGGCTCCACCCATACTTTAAGCAAAGATAGAAAGCTAAGCCATGCTACAGCTTGAAGGCGATGGAGCCCTCCGACAGGAACAAACAGCATATAGTGACACCAGCAGGGCCTTGGCGGAAGGAGGCAGCAGGTAGGAGGCGCGCGCGAAGTCTCCATGGGCTCCGGCCGACACGGATACACCCTACTCCATCTTCGAAGGGGACACCTTACCCCCTCGCCTTGGAACAAAAGGCGCCGCTCCGTCGAAAGATGGAGACGCTCCCCGGAGAACTAAGGAATGAACCGGCGCCATAGCCACCCGGAATACAAAACTAGAGACCAACACCATGCTATGAGGAGCACACCGAAGGGCTTCGACACTGACATGGATCTGCACACGCGGAGAAGCAAATGCACGGCGGGACTGCTGAAGACCAAGCGACGAAGGAAGTAGGACGCCATGTCGGAGCACAAAGGCGGCACCAGGTCAAGGAAAGCACCGAGCTCCGCCATCCACAGATGGTCAAGGAGTAGCCAAAGGGGAACAAGAGCACCAACACACCGACAGCAGGCGAACTCCGACCATGCCACCAACACCGCCAGATAACCAGAGCATCACATCCACTCCAAGCTCACCAGGAACAGTACCCCCAAGAGGGTAACGATGCCTGAAGCGCCGCTGCCGCTCGATCCAGAAAGGATTTGGTTTTTCACCTGGCAAACGAGCTGGGGGAAGGGAGAGAGGGGCGCCTACAGCAAGGGTATGGTGCCCAAGGTCGTCGCCGCTGTCGTGGCCGGCGCAGCCGGCCTCGGATTTCGTTGGTGCCACTTCCCACCTCTAGCCTCCACGCAGGACCGACCACAGCGACCAGAGGCCACCCGAGGCAGGGCCAGAGGAGGCAGCCATGGTTGAAGACGAAGGCCTCCAAATCTGGAAAGGGCGCCGCCGGGGCACCCCACGCCACGGCCTCCACCCGTCGGCACCTCGCCGCCCCCACGGCCGAGGAAGACCAGCCAGCACCTACGAGCGTCGATCACCGCAGACCCGGCGTCGATCCACAATGCGCGGCCGCCGCCACGGATCCAGAGCCCCTCGAAGAAGCACGGAGCGGCTAGATCCTCGTCGCCACCTTCACCGGCGGCCACGCGGCAAGCTGGCGGCCACCTCCGGTGGCGACGAAGGAGAGGAGAAGTAGGAGGGGAGGGCCGGCAGCAGACTACGGTTATGCCGCCCGAGTCGCCCCTGCTGGAGCGACGCGGGGGCCGAAGGGGGATTTTTCTGACTCCCTACTACTACCTGACTCCAGCAACCTATCATATTTCTTTTTGACAGTAGGAAGAGCGAATTCAAAACCTCCAATAGTAATAGTTAAAATCATTGCAATATAATTGATACTATGAATTTGAGGTTGTTTCTTTAAAAAGCGTACCGTATGCTCTTTCCTGTTAAATCGTTTATCATAGCGTTGCCATTGCACACGATATTAACAATTTTATTTTTTGTGTTACTGAATGCATCACACACGGTGCGTAGAAAAAACTGCATGACAAAAGCTGTCCATAACACACAGTTTTTATGTGGTAAACGTTTGCGCAAGGTGGCCTAACTCAAACAGTTTTCAAGAGGATGTCGCGTGTGCAGTGGAGATTGATCGCACATGTAGTGTATCCTAAAAAAGTGTCTGATCTCCACGTCTATCGAAGACGTTCTGCTTTCGCAAAACGTGTGCAGTATAATCCCTTATTAATCCCTAATTTAAAAATCACATGTTTTGAATTTAAAAATAGGCAATCACTTATTTCATATCCAACCATATTTATTACAAATATAGGTTCAACCATATTTCATACCTCCCAATTATAGAGTGTTCTTATGGATTGTTATCATATGGAAGTTAAACACAAAGGAGAATATGACAAAAAGGGGTGGAGAGAATTCCTTATTTGGCCCTTTCGTAAATTTTGACTCCCTATTTGGCCTAAAATAATTTTTTCTTTCCTATTTGAGACCTAAGATAATTTTCATTCCTTATATGACACTTTTGTCTATTTTAAGCACCAATCGGGTTAAGTGTGACGTGAAAAGACCATTTTGCCCTTAGTGCATTGTGTAACTATGTTGGATGTACAGTTAAAAAAGCAATCGGTTCACCCGTGTTTTAGGGATATTCAACAGATGTTGCGCATGCATATGTATGCTCCAGTATTTTGTTTCTTATGTAAACTGGTATGTGCGTGTAAAAGCCGTACAATGCCATATCTATGGTTACTTACTTTTTCATGAATAAGTAGAGTGCCATATACTTTTCGGTCACTGCTTTCAGTGAGCTTCACCGACTCCTTGAAATCCTGTAAAACATGTAGCCATGTGAAGGATGTGACTTGCGGATCAGTTCACCGACGGTAAGGTGGCAAGCACCAGTAAGGTGGCAGGAGCATTTTGCCCGAAGCAGCTGAGTTCATATGGCACCCATTCATACCTCCCAATTATAGAGCGTTCTTATGGATTGTTATTAGATGGAAGTTAAACACAAAGGAGAATATGACAAAAAGCGGTGGAGTGAAGATCCAGGATGCAATATGTGTGACGTGCCGAGTCCACAAAACACATCATCCTGCGGCCAAATTTCCCGTTTTGACCCTTTTGTGAAATAAAATCGAGATCTGGCCCCAGTGTGAAAACATTTCGAGATCTGACCCTTTTGCTACCGCCAGACCCTAAGGCGGTAGGGTTGCACAGTCTACCGTCGCAGGTTCCGGCGGTAGGTGTGCCTGACGACCGTCAATCCATTAACGGCTGCTTACGTACCTACCGCCAACGTCCACGGCGGTAGCCCACACAAACCTACCGCCGAGTTCCCTGGCGGTAGGTTACCATAAACTTATCTACTTTGATTTTGTCTTCAATTTTTTTGCCATAAGACATAACATAAGAAACATAACATAAGAAACAATAAGCACAATTTTATAGACATAACATAGTTTGATCACATCCAAAAAGTTTTGCCATTACGGACTAAGAAACAAGTACCAAATAACATAGTTTGATCACATAACATAGTTTAACCAAATAACATAACATAGTACGAAGGCAACATAAGAAGTTTAACAAGTTCAACGGTCATCGACCACATAAAAGGTTTCATCCATAGGTAGCAATCAAACATGACAATCATCAGCAGCCACACGCATATATAGTTTAGATAATATCGATGACGATCATCATCTTCAAGCCTTGATGGTTGGTCTTCCTGATAGTAATAAGGATGGCCTGTCCAACATGAAGATTCTTGTCAACGAGGAAGCTCTTCCACCCATTTGTGCTTAAATTTGTGCGGTCGTCCGTGTCCACGCCGTACGCACAAGTAGTGACGGGGCCCCTTGCAGTAAGGCGTATTCCAGCATGGCCTTCTTCATCAGCCTCGATGCCACAACTCTCAGATAGGCTCTTTGGCAATTTCTGAATAAGAAAAACATATCAATTAATAAGTATGGATTATCTAAACTATTAACAATTCCTTGGATCAATTAATAAGTATGGATTAACATACCATCTCATGTCAATCGATCATGGTAGTTGTCAGACGGGTCACGAATGGCGCCCCGATCAACTCAGCACGTGGCAGAAAGTTGTCCCATAGGTTGCACACCTCCTGTTCGCTCAGCCTCACTCTTTGAGCACAGATGGCTTCCTCAAGTGGGTCTTCATCTTCATAGTCCTCATCAAGTGGTGGTGGTGGCGCCATGTTCCTTATATAAGCATTGATTGGATAAAGTTAATTAAACATGAATATTTGTTCTAATGCAAGCAAAACAAATATCTACAATATTCACACAATAAATCATCACATATGGTGGTGGTGGTGGTGGCTATAAGAAACACTAAACCTAGGGTTCATCTAGGTTCTAGGCTTCATCTAGGTTCTAGGATTCATCTAGGTTCTAGGGTTCATCTAGGTTCTAGGGTTCATCTAGGTTCTAGGGTTCATCATATCAACTAGATAGGGTTCCTCGTATTGCTATAAGAAAGACTAAACCTAGGGTTCATCAACTAGGTTAGGGTTCCTCATATGTCTATAAGAAAGCGGAATGATTGACTCAAAGTAATTGGGGGATTGGAGGAGCTTACCTTCCTATTTCCGTAGCCATCTCGATATGCAAAATCCGTGAATCAACGAAGAAGATCGGAGTGGGGAAGTGGAGGAGATGATAAAATGGGCGAGAGGAAGAAGAAGGCGGCTGGGTGGGTGGGGATTAGGGGTTGTGGTGGGGTGGGCGGGCGGCTGGCTTTATAAATGCCCAAACCTTACCGCCATAGGGCGCGGCGGTAGCAGACCACAACCTACCGCCATCCGGCCCGGCGGTAGGATGCCTCCCAACCACGTCGATCTTCTGTGACCAAAAAATCAAGCAACGCAGCGGTAGGGTTGCGCATCCTACCGCCGAGGCCCTGGGCGGTAGGGTGCTACCGCCACGCGCCCTGGCGGTAGGGTGCGCAGACCTATTGCTGCGCTGCTCGATTTTTTGGTCATAGAAGATCGGCGTGGGGGGGAGGCATCCTACCGCCGGGACGGATGGCGGTAGGTTGTGGTCTGCTACCGCCGCGCCCTATGGCGGTAGGGTGCCTTTGTGTGCATTTTTTGCACCTTCTAACTTCTTTTGTCTTCAATTTTTGGCATACAACATTTAGACAGCATATGTATGACATATAAAGCACACAATGTATGATATATGATGCACACACCACAAATCTATAAATAAGGTAGGTTCCATAGACCATAAATCTATAAATAAGATAGGTTCGGTACATAGCAAATTAACGAAACAGTTTCACGAGCAAATTCATATGGTTCACGAAGCAAATATGCAAGTTTTTAGTTCAACGACACGGCAACAACTTCAGTCCTTCCTTCCCCTCTTCGACGTTCGGTCCTCATTATCCTTGGATCGCTTCTCGGCCGCCGTCTTCTTGCGGGCCGCAGGACGTGCTTTCTGAAACGGGGATGGACTATTCCAGTCCTTCTTCAGCACATTCCTCTTCTCACGCTGGGTTGGCTGAGTTGGTGGAGGTCCATCATCATCATCGTACTCCTCCTCCTCCTCCTCATCCTCATCGTGCTCTTCCTCTTCGTCATCATGTTCTTCTTCTGCGCCCTCTTCTTCCTCTTCCTCAGCATCATCATCGTCGTCGTCGTTCTCCTCCTCGTCATCTTGACCCGCCCTAGACGACGAGGGTGCATGGCTCGATGAAGTGAGGCTACGCATCGGTGCAGGAGGAAAAACATCCTCGGTGTTTGTAGCTCACCCAAGCAGGCCCACAAGCCGGCGTGCTTTGTTGACGTATTTCTGCAATGATAACGGAATAATATGTTAACTTCTCGAATGTCCAATGATAACGAAAATGAACTCTGTATTACCTTCACCGTTTCCCTCAACTTGTTCTCGCTAGCTCGAGTCCCAGGGACAGCACTAAGCGCATCAGAGGCATGAAAAATGCTTTTGTTCAGCTCCAAAGACTGCAAAGTAATAAAATGAGTCAATAGCACGAAAAGCTGATTTCATCCAACCGTCGGTTCGAAAGAGGTAAAAACAACATACCACTCTGTTCATGAGGGGTCCGTACTCCCTAAACCCACCTTGAAGCTGTCTGATGCTCTTGTTGTGGGTTTCATTCTCCGAGGCGTCATCAAACAGGTCTTCGGCATCTGCTGTCGTCCACTAGGGCCTCAGACGCAGACGATTCTTGATGCCATCATCATACCACAACATGTGATCCTCGTACACGTCCCAGTCAATCACTCTCCTCTCCGTGTCTTTGCGTCCTTTCCACTCGTTCCATTCCTTCACATATCTCGCATGTTCGGCTTCCCAATCCGTGATTGATTGATTGTTCTTCCTACTCTTTCTGCAATGCGTAAGAAAGAATGTAAAACACCCTTCTTTTATGAATGTAAAGCATGAAAACAATAACTTAGAATCGATGAGGACGGCTTGTGGTACTCACTTGTGTAGGTCGTAGCCACCGGTATCGTTGCCGGCTGGTGGTGTGTGTTGCGCCTTACCAAATTGTGCGGCAACGCGCTGTGGCAAGTGGTACTCCACGGCATAGACACAAATCATGGGCACGATGCACCGAAAGAGCAGCCGGTCCTGCTTGCACATTCTGTTCAGCTCGAACCCCCACTCTCGATCATCACTATACGGCCGCCAAGTAACCTATAACCAAACAATGGTAAGCTCAAGTGAAAGTGTTATCGAAACAATGGTAAGCTCAAGTGAAAATGTAGTTCTTATACCTGGAAAGGCGTGAGAGCATCAAGCTCGTTGCTGAAGACCTTGTAAAAGGCCTTCGATTCGCCCGTGTAGACACGCACCACGTCCCAAGCGTATGCGACGGTCGGGTACCGATCATCTTAGTCATCTCCGCCATAGTCCGTCCATGCACGCGAGCGCATCTTCTCCGGATGGCCCACCGGGATTTGCTCCCACATCCAAATGGAGAGGCCCCATACACATCCACACATACCGGACGAGACTTCCGCTCTCTGGGTCGCATCGTCAAGGTACCAACCAAGTATAGATGATAAGATGTCAAAATATAAAGCAACACACATCTGATATTTGAAAGAAAGTGATATTCACTTACCGAACGGTATAGGTAGGCAAGTCCGGCGGCCCCCCAGCTGTACCCCGCATCCCAGTCATTCAGGAAGTCGAGATACATCCATAGGGCAGAGTTCCCGGAGCAGTCCGGAAACACTAGCTCCGTGAGAATGTACCACAGGTAGGCCCTGGCCTACTGCTCCACCACCCGGGGCTCGGCACCTTCCGGGCACTTGCTCCAGTGCTTGAGGAGCCATGACAGCGGTATGCCGGAAGTCCGGTTGCTCTTAGCAGGGGGGCCAGTCGCCGATGAGGCTGACAACCCTCTCGGGCCAGTTCGCCCTCTCCACTCTTCCTGTGAGAGGACGACCCTCCAGTGGTAGTGCCATAATCATTGCCCAATCCTCGAGGGTCACAATCATCTCCCCGCATGGAAGATGAAAGTTGTGCATATCTGGCCGCCACCGGTCGATCAAAGCCGTGAGAGCTGAGTGAACGAGCGTCGGCGGCTTACGCTTGAACTGCAGGACGAAACCCAATAGTCGGGCTCTCATGAAGAATGATGCGTAACGATCGTCGTACTCCATCTTAACCATCGTCTTGTGTGCCCTCATCCGCAGTGGAGGCAGCATATGTGAAAATCAATAACCAAAGCATAATTAGCATGGACATAATAGTTAGCAACTTGTTTTCATCAATTCAAAAGATTTGGTTGAAAATGCTAATTACGACTCCATTCTCAATGAAACGGGCACGGTGACGCTTGTCGAACCTAAGGTCAAGCATTGTGTACTTTGTGCCGATGTCGTCCGCAAGAGGTGGCCTCCTAAAAGAATTGCATAATCACATCAAAAGATTTTTCAACATGAACTAGAGTTCAACATTAACTACGAAACACATCGATGCATAACAAAAATTGAACCTATGAGTTCAATCTTTAAATAATCATATATCAAGATTATTATGAACTAAATACAATACATATATCAAAAACTAAATAAAATACTTTTATGAAGATGCAATCACCATGGTTTCAATGCATCATAACACATATTTCTCCAACAACATCCAACATGCATAATCTCATTTTTTTGTTTAAAAAATGAACTAGGGTTCATCTTGAGGATTCATATACTACATATAGCAAATATATCAAATATTCTTCTCCAATATTTGCATCATCCAATACTTGCATCATAGCATAGGAACATGCATCATCCATCATATAAAAAAACCATTCAAATCAATTATGAAATAGGGTTCATCTTAACACAACCATAGCATAGGAACATGCATCATCCATCATATAGTTCAAATCTAACACAATATAACATCTAGAATCAACCTAAATCAATCCTAGGGTTAAAAAAGTTTCAAATAGGAGTGATTTCAAACGAATAATGTGACGAATCGAAAGGTGTTTGATTAAAACTTGTTGGAGGGATTGAAAGAGATTACTTTTCTTTCTTCGGGGCCATCTCGATCTGCAAAATCCATCAAGAAACGAAAAAGATCGCAGGGGGGAGTGGAGGGGAAGAGAGAGGGTGACTTTGAGCAGTTGCTCTGTTCTTCGTGGTGGGGGCGGCTGGGTTGGGGAGAAGGGGGTGGGGTGGCCGGCCCGCGGTTTATATATGCCCACACCCTACCGCCGGAGGCTCCGGCGGTAGGTTCAGACAACCTAGCGCCGGGTTGGGCGGCGGTAGGGTGTGACGGAGGGGGGGACGGCGGCCGTTATCGTTGCTGACGTGGAAAAGTTTGCTACTGCCGCAGCTCTCGGCGGTAGGCTATATGATCCTACCGCCGGGCCACCTGGCAGTAGGCAAAAGGGTCAAATCCTGAAATGTTTTCAAACTGGGGTCAGATCTCGATTTTGTTTCACAAAAGGGTCAAAATATGAAATTTGGCCTCATCCTGCACTGTCGGCTGGCACAACAGCAGGTGTGGAGGTACCTGAATCTACAGCAACAGGCCGCAAGTGCCACCTCCATTCTCTGCTTTGTACGGAGTCCAGACCATGAAAGGAACAACACACTGATAACCGGCCCCTTGCGCGCCACTCGAGCAAAAGCGACGGTCCGGGTCCTGTCTCGCCGCCGCCTCCGCCGGCCGCGGATGACCTCGCCCCTGACGTTGCTGTGCGCCCCCCTCAGCCGCCACTGGCTGCGTCGTGGGCCGCCCATGCCGCCGACGACGATGATGAGCTCGCCCCAATGACGCCTTTGACTGCCAGATCCAGTGTGGTAAACAATCAGGCTGCTGCTGTTGCTACTGTTGTCGCTGCTGCTCCCGAGGCGGCTTTGGAGCAGGGATGGGATAAGGTGGGGGGTCGGCGTCATCCGCGGTAGTTGGCCTCTGCGCTGCCGCACAGGATGGAGACTGCCACCTCCCTCGCCTTCAGGTCCTTTGTTACCGCTGCTTGGCGCCAGAGCACGTCGGCGCTGTTTGCCGCGGTCCTGTGAGATGCCTTGCATTTGGCCTTTCGGGCCATCGTGAGCGTGGCTGTCCCTCACGCCAACAACCATGGGAAGAGGGTCCTCACCTCCGTCCCTGCTTGCCTCCGGCTTCCCCGCGTCGTCCAAAGGACCTGCCGGACTGCCAAGCTCCTTGCCACTGCAGCCATTCGACTCCTGGATCTTCGCATCCCCAACAACACTCTTGGGCCTCGGTTGTTGCCCCTTCGGCTACAGTGGATCCCAGCAAGTGTGTTGCTGCTGATTTGGGATTGCTCAAGCCTCTCCTTCATTCTCAGATGGAAGTGTTGCGCTCTAAGATGCAGGCCTTGACCGTGTCTCGTTTGGAGGAGGTGGTCTGGCCCCTTCATGACGTGATGGTTGTTTTGCAGGGGTGCGCGACTCTGCTCGGGGGTTTCTTGGAGCGGTTGGAGGTTGTTGCTGGCCGGCTGGGCCACTTGTCAGAGATCCCTCTTGTGTCAGCTACTTTGGTTGAGCCTGTTGTTGGCTTCGTGGATGAGGCGGATGTGGATCTATTTGGTAGCTTCTCGCCTCATGCTGGCTCCAGTTCGACGCCCCCTGTGTTGCTGGACTTCGAGGGCGAGGCCTTTGTTGAGGTTGTGTCTCTAGTGCTGAAGATCATGCCCGAGCTACAGGTGTTGTGTGGGGAACCTGTCATATCTCTCATGTTGCCTGCCTCTGAGGACGCGTCCGTCGCCACGCTTGTGGCCCCTGTGCTACAGATCATGCCCAAGCTTCAACATCTATGTGTGAGACCTGCTTCGCCACTGTCTATGGGGCATATGGAGGTCATCTCACTGGCGACCTCGTGTGGGGGACATGATTCGCCTCTGCCATTTGAGCAACTGGAGGCGCCAGAGTCCATCGACTCGGAGATACCTATGGTTGATGATGTTGCAGTGGTCGGTATGTTGGCGCCTGATCCTTCGAAGCCCAGCCAGTTGCTCCCCTTTGTGGACCGTGGAGGTTCTGACGGTGCGGTCGCCCAGTCGCATGTGACTGTTGGACAGGTGGAGTTTGTGCGTGACAAGTTTGATGCGATTCTCTTTGAGATAGAGATTCGTACAACTTGCTCAAATGTTTGGAGGCGATTAGCCCTGGATTCCGGCAAGACAATCATGGAGGAGGATCTCAGAAACAAAAGTAAGAAGAGTGGCGTCACAGGAAAGGCGTCTGCAGCTGCTTGATGACTGGTCATCGTTTTTATTAGGTTGTGCTTGGTACTCGTTGGGAATTTCTCCGCGGTCTAGGAGTGTGAGGGTTGGTGGTTTGTGCATGTTGGGTTGATCGTGGCTTACGGGGTTGCATGCTCGGTGAGTAGTATACATGTGGTTGGTTTGTATCGGTTTTCGCCCGGTTTTCCGTTGATTAACTGGGCAATTCTCTTCTTCTTAATTAATCAATGAGGCAAATCTTTTGCCTCCGTTTCAAAAAAAAAAGATAACCGGCCCCTTGCCTTCGCTGCCTGTGATGTCGAGGTGCGGCAACGATAGGATCTTCAACTCAAAGAATACTTTAGTTCAGCCTCCTCGAGAAGAAGATCGGTGACTAGATCATGTTGTGGAGGTGTTGTGCTCGAGGGCCACGCCAATGCACTCCTTTTCCAGGCTTGACGTTGCGTAAGCATTACTACACTCTTATATTTGTTTACAGAGGAAGTAGTTTGTAAGGTCTTTTCTTCGGTTTTTCTTTTTATTTGTTTTTCCTTTCTCCTTTCCGCATCTTTCTGTTTTTTCTGTACCCCAGACCCTTGGCATGTAAATCTTGGCTCTTTGGGCCTTTTAGTTTTTTTTTTGGTGGAGCTCTTTTAAAAGAATGTATATGTGCCCCTTGTTTCATCATTCAGAAATAAAAGAGTTAATATGAGGCGATATTCATGTGAATGCCATGATTTTCATGCAGGATTTATCTTTGTACTTGTCTTGTTTAAACAACCAAACATGTTCCCGGATTTTATTTCTCATTCCCTTGTACAGTTGTACATGACCTTTTCATCATCTGAAAAATAAAATCTTGTTGCTTTTTTACAAAAAGAAAAAAAGTTGGCTCTTTCACATTTGTTGTAGCGATTCCTCTGAACAAAACAGCTTTACACATTCAGTCACCTCTTCATTGTGGACGAATATATGATAGAACGTTCAAATCAAACAGCCCCCAGGTGACATATCACTGAATTCAGTTTGATTCAGTAAATAGCACACTCATAGTATTACATTACATTATGGATGGAAACCTGGCATCATCTTCCTCCGGCATCTACTGGAACATCTAGCTACGTGCAGTACAGAGCACGACCGTACTAAACTAGACAGAGCCCACACGCTGGAACAAGGGTCCATCATGCACCGGCGTCAATGGTCCTACGGGGCTGTAAGAAACCCCCGCCGGGATCTGTCGCTGCCGCGTGTTGAACGGAGCCGCCCGGTGCCGCGGACGACGGCGCCGGATGGGCTGCGCAACCGCTGTCTCCGAGGAGGAGGCTGGTGGCGTGATCACCCCGTACACGCGGCGGATGTACGTTGCCAGGTCGTGCCGGCAGCACGGGCACGTCGTCGCCCTGCAGAACCACTGTAGGATGCAGCTTTCGTGGAAGGAGTGCAAGCAGCCGGGCAATCTCTTGATGGATCCACGGTTGTTGGCCACCAGCTCCTCCATGCAGATCGGGCACTGCTCCACGGCCGCGTCGTTGCCGCCGTCTTCACGAGCTTGCGCCTGTGCCATCTGTGGGCCCTGGTACGACGGTGTCGTCGGCGACGATGTCTTCGGCGTTCCTCTCGTCTTCCTTGTTCCCGTAGCCGCCGTCGCTTGTGACGATGGGCATGTTAGGTACGTATAAATAGGCTTGGGATTCCGGCTGGACTCGGACTCGATACGCGTTGACTGAACGCTCTATCATATATTCGTCCACAATGAAGAGTTGACTGAATGTGTAAAGCCAATGTGTATATAATAACTTGCCAATATCGTATTTTAAGTGCGGAACTATTATGATGTACCGCGCTACTTTTCACTAATATATATAGTCCCCCACGTTGAAAACATGCAGTTTTCGCTCCTGAGCAGTTCCAAAAGCGATATAATTAGAAGGCGACGGTTCTGCCCCCTTTCTCCATCGACGGGGCTGCGGGTCCGTGCCACCTCCGTCCACTGATCCGGCGATAGATGGGGGTGGGTACACCGGCGATTCCACTCCGTCTTGTTGTATGGAATTACCGAATTTGTCTCAGGGGCGTTATTTCTGTGGGGAGGGCGGCGCCACATCTTTGGAATTAATTGCCTCTGCTCTCCTTCCACATCGACAATGCTCCAACTGGCGGCGTCGAGGAGCATGTGCCCATATCTTCTTGGCTGTCTTCAAATCTGGCGAGGGTATGTGTTGTTGACTTCGGATCTTTTTGTTGGCGACAACGGCTGCGTCTTGGCTAAATCGAGACAAGGTCTCGTCGGTTCCGGTGGTCGAACTATGCTAGATCTTCCTTTCTCCATCATGCTAGACCAGATGGGCTGAAGCTGAAGACTTCCCGTCGACGGATT
The DNA here is from genome assembly GCA_032464435.1 of Aegilops umbellulata. Classification (NCBI taxonomy): domain Eukaryota; kingdom Viridiplantae; phylum Streptophyta; class Magnoliopsida; order Poales; family Poaceae; genus Aegilops; species Aegilops umbellulata. Next base: position 516,879,641 of record CP136056.1, read on the forward strand.
GTTCGACCGCAGATTATAAGGTCACGGTGGCTTCCTGTGGGAGTGGCGGCACGGCGGCGGCTCACAGCGGTGTGTGGGGTGGTTCAGCTCCCTAGGGATCCATTTGTAATTCTTCTTTTGTGTTTGGTACTCTGTATCATTGGTCTGATTTATTATGATACAATATCATGATATGATACTCAACTCTCTCTTTCTTCATTTAATTTTATGTTATCTTATCAAAATTTCCTAGTTAGTTGCATGATACTAGCTATGATACTCCCATTACAGGTAACTTAGGGAGAGAACTGCTCCCCATGACATCTTCTCTCTCGTTCTCGCAATTTCTTTCTTTCTCCTCGACCTTACATGTTTTTCCTCTTTACTCTCTTCACCCCAATCAACAGAAATGGGAGTCAAAAGGACATTTAGGACCCCAATATGCTTTTCATGATAAAATGGGAATAATTCTTATTTTCTTCACAATTGGGTTTTATATGAAAGATAATATATGATACAATATGACACAAAAAAAAGAATATAGGCCGCAAACTAACAGCCTTGGGAAAAAGTCCAACTTCACTAAACCAACCTTAAATCGCCCCTTTCTCATTCAGTGAGCTTCGACTTTTATCAAAGTTAATACTAGATATAATGCATATTTTTTTAGTTTATTTGCTAGCACCGTTATAAACTAGACCGAGCCCTTGTCAGTGCACCTATGCATTACTCGATCTCCGTATCTCACTTTATAAACATTAAAAAAATAGGAACTTTTGTGAGGGTGTAAGTATGACACATATCTACCGTAGTATGAACTTTTTGATTCAAATTCAAAATAGATAGGTAGAAACAAAATCGCGCTGTGAATAGTAGCTATACCAACATGGGCCTTGAATTCAGCCCATTTTCTATATCATCTGTGAATTTCTATTTTTTCTAATGCTATGTTTACAATTTGGACCTCAAATTTTGTAGTATGGCGGATTCTTGTTGCTAGTACAACTTACTTTTTGTTCAGAATTCTTTGACATTCATAAATTGGGTTTTATTAACTAGGTGTATAGGTAGCACAAGATGGCTGGACGCACTAAATATTCCCCATGGTAGCTATGGCCCTCCTCTATGTGATCCCCACACAAACACTGCATTGGTCTCTCATTGCTCGCTTCCTCCACCAGGGGCGGCATTTATTGAAAACTTTAGGAAAAAGTCCAAAACAAACCTTGAACTAGAACTTGTGATCCCTGAAATCAGCACACCAAACTTTCTGATCCCGGTCAATTTTAAACCATGAGGGCGTTTGGCTGGTATTCGCTGATGTGGCATGTCAAATCCTATGATCGTTGACCGACTGGCTGGACATTAGGACAAATTTGGCTGGCCCATTAACACAGCTGCTTGCATCCTCTGATATTTTCCTTTCTTTTTCTTCTTTTTTCTTTTCGTTTTTCTTTCTTTGTTTTTCATTTTCATAATAACAATAATTCTTTAATATTTTCATAATGACAATAAACAGTTTCTAAACTACACAAAGCCACTTGTCTTCTATAACTAGAGGTGAAAAATTACTAGGCGATAAAAAATTACGCTAACAAGAGTGGTTGACAATACTCGAACTCGGGATAACTACTCACCTTAAAGGGTTCTCCTGACGATAATCGGCACGACATCAATAAAAACAGACATGATCTTTCATATATGTAAACATTTTTTAAAAATGAAACATTTCTTGAAATTAAATGTGAACAATTTTAAAATGCCGAATATCTTTTTAAAGCAAAGAATTTATGAAATTCCAAAAATAAATTTTGGAAAATGTAGCCTAATTTTCAAAAACCCAATCCTGTTTTGAAACATGTGAACAACTTTTGGAATTTCGAACATCTTTTGACAAATTTGATTTTTTTTGAAATCATGAATAGATTTAAAAATGCAAACAGAAGGTGAAAATTCCAAACCCATTTTAAAAAACAAGAGCGTTTGTGACCAAAATAGAAAACAGGAGCATTTTTTGAACTTATGAACAATTTTTGAAATGTTCAAACTTTTTTTATAATTCTGGAACATTTTCTGAATTTATGAGCAAAATTAAAAAAAAACAAGTTTTTTCAAAGTTTGTGCAAACTTTGTTCAGGATTCAAAAATCCCCCCCCCCTCCTTTTTTAAATGTTTATGTTTCAAAAAGTGTTCGCTTTTTAAAGATAGATTATGTGTTGAAAAACTTCCAGGTTGGCACAAGTGTCGTGCTTGTAGTGTGCCATTTGTTAGTACCTGAGAAGGTGGGAGTAATCCAAGTTATACCCTTGACTAGGGATTTTGGTATTTTGGGCATTCCGTTTGTGTGTGGCAGGTTCGCTTGGGTCCAGTTTTTGGTGTTTTTCTTTATGTCTTCCCTTTAGCTTTTCTTCTTTTTTTTCGTCTTCACTTTGTCCTTGTTTCTAATTTTTATTTTGTTTTTTGTTCCTTTTATGTTGTGGTTCTATTTGTTTCAGTTATTCTTTTCTATCTTAATTTCACTTCTGTTTTTTCATTCTTTGAGGTAAAAATACAGCAATTGTTTTAGAGCCGCATGAAAAATATTTTAGACATTTTCCTGAAAGTTTGGTAGCATTTAAAAAAGTACATAAAACATTGTTCTGTAATAGTGTTAACATATTTTGCCGCCACTTGAATTTTTTTTAAAGCGTGAACATCTAATTCTTGTTGAAAATACAAACTATTTAAAAAAATGCAAACTGTTTTCCAAAATACGTGAACATTTTATAAAAAATGTGTGAACACTTTCTAAATATATATAAATAATATTAAATGCACAAGTATTTTTAACTTGCATGAATAGTTTTAAATACATGAACAACATTTAATACATGAAAAACTCTTTATGAATTCCACTATGAGTTATTCCGAAATACACAATTAACACTTTTTTTAATACATGATGTGCATCATTTATTACATGGCGTAAATTTCGTAATTCGCTATCAACCATTTTTTTATATATGAGTAACATTTTTCAATTCTGACCAACTTTTGTAAAAAAATTATCTCTAAAATTAGTCAAATAAATTATATTTATGTATCTTCCAGAATTGTTTTATAGAAATATTGTATATGTAATGTTCATGTATCTAAAAAATATGTTGGTTTAAAAAATCACAAATTAAAAAAACAGAATGAAAGTTTAGCATGTGGCACGCTATACATTTACGTTGGTAATATATGTCTTGCGCCGTACGCGTTGTTGGGGCTCCCCATGTGCATCTGCTATAGGTGACCGCGATCATACAACTCGCAGTAGGAGAAGTAAAGGCCCACCCTCATAGCAGAGCATGCGGCAACAGTAGAGCTCAACAACAGAGTGAGGCAGAGTTAACCAAGGCCTAGCCCTCCAGCTTTGGCGCAAGCTTGATCACCTCAGCACAATTTACTACAATTATTAGTGATTTTTTTTGCGAAAGAACACTGCTACACATATGATGGTTTTAGTACATCGTCCCACACCAACTAAGAGACATCCATCACATTTGTTTCGGGTCTGGAGCCATCGATTCAAGCGTCCTTGAAAGTATGACTCCAAATCATTGATGGCACAATAATAGTTGGCGTGCCTCCATATATGAACTCACTAGCTAAGTCTTGATTACTAGCCAACTCATAAATTTTAGTCAACTGCTTATAATTCCTTATTAAGTGCTAATTATTGTTCTTAGTTCTTAGTTGATTATCAGTTCTTAATATTCACAAAACAAGATTATCACTTCTTAGTTGATTATCAAAAATTAAATATGGAGTGTTTAACACGAGTAGGCGGCGGCAATGGTCATTTGGTGGTCTATGGACATCGGTGTAATTATTATTATGTGTGGTGTGCTTTGTATTTGAGATGAACCTTTATAATTGATTTGGCCCCTTTTCAAAAAAGGAAGTTTAGGAAAGGTACACTTGTAAAAAACATCACAACACATACAGAATACCATAAACTATAAAATTAATTAAAATAACTTGGGCACAACCTTTTAGGCCTACATAGAGCTTCTTGAGATAGCACTAAAATAACCGGCCAGTGCTTAAAATAACTTGGTCACAACGACTTTGACTATGAAAATAACCGACAGTGTGCTGCTGCAAGATCATGAAACGTATGCTACAAAGACTAGATGCATGTAATGCGGAGGAGGGGGGAGGGCTTTGTGAGCATGGGTGACGATGTTGTTGCCTCGCGTGTTGCAAGCTGGTCACGGGGCTGCTGCAAGGGGGAACACATATTCTGTGAGCCGACGATATGGCTGCAAACCAACCACCACTGCCTCAATGAGGCTTTTCCGCGGCGACACAACTCACGTCATTGCGAGTGGAAGACGACATGGGTTTGTGCCGACCTTGCGGGGTCTGTGCTGACGTTGTGAGCAAGAGATGCGACGCTGCTCTTTCCCTTGCCCGTATGGTGGAAACATGCAAGGCACGAGGAGGCCGGGTGAGAGAAGGGCGAGATCTAACGCCCTACCTGGCAACAATCTGCGACTTAGGGCATCTCCAGCCGTCCCCCCAAGAAGGCCCCCAAGAGCACTTTTCTAGCGCCGGCGGCCAAAAAAGTTTCCACTCGTGCCTCCAGGAGCACAAAAATCGCCGGATTTGACTAAAACTACCGCCGGCACTCTCATCCCATTCCCAGGATCCCGGGGGGCAGCTTGGGGAGGAGAGAGAGTGTTTTACATGCGGTTGGGCCCGCCGTCAGCCTCCCACTCCCTCTCTCCTCACCTTTTTCTCCGGGGCCCACCCATGTGCCTTCCCACAAACTCGGCCCGCTCTCCCCAACCCCTCTCTCTCTCTCGCCGCAGCCTTCCCCATCTCCCTCGTCGCGGCCCTCCCGAACGTCCCGGCAACCGCCTCTCCGGCCCCCTTCCCGCCAGCCTCCACCGCGCCATCGAGCTCGCAGCCTCTCTGGCCGGATCCCGCGGGCACTCCCCCTGATGCTTGTCGCGCGCCGCCGCCCTGTTCTTCTCTTCATCCAGGTAGTAGTCCCACGCGCCGCCCTTGCCAGGCTCCCGCCCTCCCGAGCTCCGGCCTCTGCGCCGACCCGCGGCTGGTGCCTGGCCACGACGGAGGAGGCGGACTTCTTGAACTTGAAGGCGGAAGCCATGTCCGGGGAAGAGCACGGGCGGCAGCTCGCGCTGGCCCTGTTCGATGGCAACCCGGCCGGACTGGGAGACGGCGTTGGTCGAGTCGGCGAGCGCTCTCGCGAACCAGCGCGCGATGCTAGGGGGTGGGCCATTGTCGCAGAACTGCGCCTTGGCGGAGTAAATCTTCTTGCCGTAAATGTGCTCCTTCCTGGCGACGAAGGCGGCGTTGAGCGCCGGGCGGTTGGCGCCAGTCTTGCGGCAGGCGTCCTTCTTCATGTCACCGAGCAGGAGCGCCAGCTCGAGGTCGAAGAGCAGCGTGACGTAGAAGCCCTCCAGCGGCTCCGGCCCGGCGCCAAACCTGGCGGCGGAGAGGTCCCAGAAGATGTCGACCTTGGCGCCGTCGGGGTGCGAGGAGGAGGAGGGCGGGGAGCGAGCCGTCCCCCGCTTCTCCTCCCTCCTCGTCGGCCCCCGCTTCTCCTCCCCTCCTTCTCCCTCCTCGTCGGCCCCCGCTTCTCGCCTCCTGGGGGCGGAACGGGTGGAAAAATTCTCGCCCCCACGCCAAAGTTGTCGCCGACAGCCCCCCAAGAGGCGAAAAAAATGCCTCCTGGGGGGCTCAACGGCTGGAGATGCCCTTATGAGGCGGCTGACAATACAACTGTGTGTTTATGCAAGCATGCACTTTTGAATTGTAAAAGGAAAGTGCGTGCACTTTTCGGTGTATGAGGGAGCAACCAGGAATATATTATACGACTAATTTATCTGTGTAATAAGTCATCTCGTGTAATAAGTCTAATGCAGATTATACGAATAATTTATCTGTGTCTAAAGTAGGTATCTCCCTCACTTCGTCATTTCAGCTCCGTTGGTCATTGTGCTCGATCATGATTTTTTTTTTGTTTGTCCATTGTTAACCTTGTTTCAGTGTTTCCACAGCAAATTATAAAATAAGTTTATCACACTGTATAACTAAATACCGCAAACTGAGCACCACCTCTCCTACAGTATCATCAACGTAGTAGAGTTTATGTCATGAAACGAAGAGTCAAATTACCAATACAATATATAATCTAGAAAACCAAACACATATAAAGATTATACAATTAATGAACAACCATGTTTACTTTCATTTTTATTATGACTATGGCAAAACCCTTTGAGAAAGGGTAAAAACATACACCAAAAAGAGTCGCCACGTCCTCAGTTTGGGCAAAAACTTTCCCTCGCAAAGAAAAAGAAGCAACTTCCTAGTTTGGAAATGAAACCGCATGAAAACGGAAGAAGATTGCCGTTCCATGCATATGCATGCATCCATCACATGGAGCGGTTCATGAGGCCGCACACCACGACCAAGCCCAAGACGAGCAGGTGATCCACTTCCGGCGACACCGTCAGCGTCAGCACGTCCTCCCCCAGTACCACCCCCGCCGCCGTCTGCTTCGGCGCGACCTCCGCCACCACTGCGCCGTCAACGCCGTTGACTCTGTACTCTGGCTTGCGCGCACAGCACCCGTCGATCCTGTAGCAGGTCCCTGCGCCGGCGTGCATCGCGACGGCGGCCCCGCCCTTCTCGGCCCGCCGCACGCTGAACCACGGCGTTGGCTCCTCCTTGCCGCCGTCGTGGGCGCACCGGCACACTTCCCACCTCCTGAACATGCCGAAGCCCTTGCGTCTGATCCTGATGAGAGCGTTACCGGCGCGGTCCATGAGGAAGACCTCGCGGCCGCCCCTGCAGCCATAGTTGTCGACGCGGAAGGCGACCGCGCCGTCGGGGCCGTACACCGCGCAGCCGTTGCCGTTGAACACCAGCGACTTCATCCACACCGTGTACGCCTGCGGTCTCTTTTGGTCTCCGGAGCAGGGAGAAGGCGAGGCCGCGGCAGGAAGGGGCTGGATCTTGGCCATTGGAGAGAGCTCGAAGAAGATCTCTCTGCTCTGCTGCTGTTGCGATGAGAATGACATCGATGATTGGGATGGTTGGGAGCCAGTGGCTGGTTCTACATATTTATAGTTGCTTAAACTAGTTTGTTTGTTATTCCGTGTCCAGATTAGTTTAGCTAATGGCGTTGTGTGCGTCACGCCTTTGGATAGAACAGTGCTGCACTGAACTTGTTTATGCTCGACCCAGTATTGTACGAGTGATTAGCATCACGTTAACATAGTGCTCCTTTGGAGCTCTTCTCTTCGCAACAAATTTGCAGAGTTAATTACAAATTTGTAGGTGCTTATGAGGATGCAGTTGAGTTAATTACAAACTTGTTTATGAGGATGCAGCACTGGTCATGCAGTTGAGAGTGGATGTGATTAAACCACAATGCAGAAGAAAACGAACTACGGATGGTTCCATTTGGACTGCTTGTCAGGAAATGGATTGTTCTTTTGGGTGAGCAGAAAGAAAGCAGGCGTGGAGCCATATACGCTGATCGAAGGATAAGTACTTGCACCTAATTAATTAAGCAGGCAGTGGCCGTCAACTTTCCGTCGCTGTTAGACCTTCTCTGATGTTAGCCGGCGGCCCTCAGAACAACTTTGTTTACAGCATCACTTATCCACACATGGGAGAACTCGATCCCTAAATTAAAGCAAGCAACATTTTTCATCGTCATAATCGAAGCTTTGTTCAATCAGTTTCACGCTCTTTGGACAAATGGGAGACTCATTAGTGTAATCACCATTGCTCCGTGGAGCACGCAGACACCATGTGAATACTGAATACACACAACACTGTTTTCTACTGAAACGAGACGAAGTCAACACACGGCGACGATCAATGGAGCCTAGAATTAATAGGAGTAGCCATCAGAGAGAAAGCTCCATCGTTTACCGATCAAGTGGTGCTAGTCCAGTTGCCGGTACGTGCATAATTTCTTTGCGTGTTTACTGTACATACAAATCAGTGTGGAGCAGCCGAACCATGTACGAGTGGTAGAGATCAGTACATCGTACTCAGTGTGATCCGTGGCGCTCGGTCGGTAGATACACACGGCAAGATGCCATCCTCGTGCATAGTGTGTATAATGCACGTGTCGCATCGTTGATCACTTTCTAAAAGGACATTCCGAGAAAAAGGAGGGATGGGGTGGAAGTTAGTACAAATTGTATATGATGCTTGATTATGACATCTCGAACGCCAACCGGCTAATTTTCTTCTGTATCCATCCACGGATAGAGGGACCAATACACGGATATGAATGTGCGAGACGGTCATCCAACGTTGTCTGCATACATTTAAACAAATTTTTGAGCCAACCAAATGAAATTCATGCAAACACGCCGGATTTTGATACAAACCGGAAGAGATTCACGCAAACAAGGCTGGTTCCATATAAACATGATAAAATTCGTTACATTTACGAACATACTTCAACTAAAAACGGAGCTCGTCTGACTCTGGAGCTATAATTTCAGACATACTTCTACTCTAGACCTAAACTAAATGATTGTCGGCGCCCTGTCACCATGTTTGGCCATGAGCCCCGATAACTGAAGCTTCGCCTACTCTAGTTTCGCCTGGGCGCTCTTCAACTCCGCCTCCGACTAATAGGGCAACAATGCTCAACCCACCAAGCTTGGCATCAGCAGGAGGGGAGGAGCAGTGACCTTCTTAGGACCCAAGTGGCGTCGACTTACCGTACACTACTCTTTCTCGCAGCGGGCGGTGCCCACGGACAGTGTCGGCTTCATGGACGTGGCGGCAGGGCGCGGCATCGACGGAGCCGGCGATGTCTTCCTCGTCGCCGGTCTTGCCCCACACCTCATCCGCCGCCTTGTCGAACTAGTTGTAGATGGTCTCCAGTTCCGCCTGATGATGGCGGTACCGCCAGCGGGCGGAGCGATAGGACTCGAGCAGCGCCGCCTGCTCCGCCATGTCTGTGTCCAACGCGATCTCCCTGTCTGCGTTGAGCTACTCCTTCCTATGCAGGTGCTCCTGGACGAGCTGGCGGTTGTAGGCGGCGTCGACCTGCACTCGCGAAACTGCTCCTCTCGCTCCTTTTGCACCATGTCCATGTAATGGGCATGGGTCTTCCTGATGGTCATGGTGTAATGCACCGGCGGGGGTGGCGCGGACGAGGAGGGTGGGGTCGGCTTGTCCTCGGTTGCGTCCTCCATTAGGACGTCGTCGGCCTCCGGCTGTCTGCCGACCCGCCAGCTAGCAGCAATGGCGGCCATCTCCTTGTTTTGATCAGACGAAAGGCTGTCCCAGAGGGCGTTGGAGCGCGAGGAGTCCATGGTGGGCATGGTGCGGAAGAGCAGAAAGGGAGCGAAGGAGGATGAATGCGGCTATGGCGTGGGCTGCAGTTTATATAGCGGGCGTATCGGCAATGGTCGCTGATAGAGGGACATACGTGTGGCGCTGGAGTAGCCGTCTCGGCAACTGCGTGTCACTAATGTGGACGGCAGACGAATGGCCAGCCAGCCGTGGTGTCGTTTGAACGCGGAGCAGTCGCGTGCATAGGAAAGTGGCACGGACGACGCTCTCTATGCCGCGCGCTATTTCAATGCCGGCGCTACTGAGAGGCCTCCTTCGCTCTAGTCCGGCATGAAGAATGCGGCGCTGACTGTTTCGGGCGGGAAGCGCTCGTGGGCGAGAGGGGGGTTTTTGATGGGTCAGGACGGTCAGACGCGGGCATGGCAGCGGGCCCGACGCCCGCAAAGCCCCTCACGTTTGTCCCCGGTTTGTAGCAGAAAAACACGTCGAGACTGCCAAATGGACCGATACAGGATTGCCTTGGAGAGCTTCTGCGGTCCGGATCGCGCGATCCAGACATATGCGGGCGGTTTGAGGGTCGACATTGAAGATGACCTTAGCCCCACTTGAACATTTTTTGCTACGGTTATCTCTTGTGAGCATGTATGCAGACTCTAGGTAGTTGCATGCTCGACACTTCACTGTATTCTCTTGCAACCTAAGTTCAAAAGCTCCTTGTCATATATTTGTATGGTAGCTTTATGCTTCTTTTTCTCTAGAACAATGTATTTTACACTGCACATCAGAATACCTGGAAGCTGCAGCACGTACGAACGGGAGACTTCGCATATTTTGCTTTTGAAAAAAGAGGCACCGACCACAGGTATGCACGTGCGACCAATTTCCTATTTGACCAATTGACGACTGAAGATAGATTACTTGTGATTTCCGATTTCCCTGTGATTGGGAATTTGTTCGATTGGGAATTCTCTCAAAAATAAACGGGAGTAGCATGTTAATTCTTTGATTGGGAATTCCTAAAAAATAAAACTGGTCATGTTTCATTCTGAATTATTAGCATAAAATTTGAATGTGAAATGGTACTTTCCATGCAAAGCGGGTATGTAGGGGAGGAGACTGTGAATGATAAATGTGCGATCCATGAATGTCACCACCTTTAAAAAAAAGAGAAATAACTCTTGGCCTCTGCATCAAAGCGACACATATATACAATCATTTTATTATATTATTAAATAGAATAAAATAAACATACATGGATCAATCTGAAGCCATCTTTCTGTCAACTATTGTCACGACACCTACAATCTTGATGACATGACCTGATCACATATCAACACACTACATCTATTTCAGTGGCCTCAACAAGCCGTCCGCCGGCAAGCCGAGAGAATCAACAGATCTAGCTAGACCCTTTGCACGCACTAGGATCAACTGCCGCCATCTTCCGCCGTCCCACCTTTTGGAAGTGATTAATGTATCCACCTCGTCAGGTCATACTGCTGTCGACTTACCTCGTCACCTCCTTTTTAGGCTTTGTGTTAGTATTGTTCTATCCGTCTATTATTTTCACGTCTTTTGCAGAAAAAGTGCAAAGATTAGGTCCCCCCCTCCCTCTCTTATATAAAATATGGTATCACATGCACATCACATGGTTCCTGTGCTCTCTGCCGAAATGATTAGTTGTGATTTCTTGTGTCTCGCAAATTATTTTGTATGGGGCCATCAAGAACTTTTTTAACATGGGAGTATTGGACTTCCTATGATATTGTTTGCTTATGCAAGCATACACTTTTGGCTCGCGAAAAATAAATGCATGATCTTCTCAATGCGCGAGGGGGCGTTGGGAAAGTACTATCCATGTAGGGTTTCAAAAGGTGAAGATTTTTTGTATTAAATAGTTCTAATATTTAAGAAATGGACACATCCAAATATTATACAATCAGTGAACAACCTTGTCTAATTTCATTTTGTTGAGATTATGGTATTGAAAACTCTTTGAGAAAGGGTAAAAAACTACACCAAAAAGAGTCACTATGTCCTCAGTTTGGGCAAAAACTTCCTAAATTGTTTCTCTAATTATCATATGAACCGCCTACAGGTACTCTCATCATGTATTACGTTCTTAGCTAGAGAAGAAGAGGATTGCCATTTCATGCATCCATCACAAGGAGCGGTTGATGAGGCCACGCACGACGACCAAACCCAGGAAGAGCAGGTGATCCGCTTCCGGGGCCACCGTCAGCGTCAGCACGTCCTCCCCGAGCACCACCCCCGCTGGCGTCTGCTTCCGTGTGACCTCCGCCACCACCGCGCCATCCACACCGCGTACTCTGTACTCCAACTTGCGGGCAGAGCACCCGTCGATCGTGTAGCACGTGCCCGCGCCGCCGTGCATCGCCACGGCGGCTCCGTCCTTCTCGGCCCGCCGCACGTTGAACCACGGCGTGGCCTCCTCCTCCTGGCCGCTGTTGTGGGCGCAGCGACAGACCTCCCACCTCCTGAACATCCCGAAGCCCTTGCGCCTAATCCTGACGAGGGCGTTCCCCTGACGGTCCATGAAGAAGACCTCGCGGCCGCCCCTGCAGCCGTAGTTGTCGACGCGGAAGGCCACGGCGCCGTCGGGGCCGTACACCGTGCAGCCGTTGCCGTTGAAGACCAGCGACTTCATCCACACCGTGTACGCCTGCTGGATCCGTTGATCATCGGAGGACGACGGTGAGGCCGCGGCAGCGAGGGGCTGGATCTTGGCCATGGACGAGAGAGATTGGTCTACTTTAACGTTGAGATGAGATGAGCTAAGATGATTGGAATGGTGGGCGTCAGTGGCTGGTTTGGCCTATTTATAGGTGCTTCTACTCTGTTAACTATGGGAGGGTGTCTGAATCATTAGTTTATGGCGCTGTACGCGTCACTGGTTAGGATAGAATAGTGCTACACCGAAGTTGTTTATGCTCCATCTAGCACTGCACTAGTCAGCATGCAGTTGCCGCCACGTTTAAATAGTGTGTTTTCTTTTATCATGACATGGCAATACGGCATAGCGATAAAGGTTAACGAAGCTTTCAGAAATACTGCCTAATATTTCTGTGTACGGTTTTGCTATTTCTCTGGTAGCTGAAATTTTTTGTTGCCTCAGGCGTTTTTTTTCCTTCCCAAGTGCACAAGATGTGGAGGTCCGACCTTGCTGAAGAAGAACCAACCCCACTATCTATCTTACGGGAAAGCCATAGCGTCATTATCTATCTTAATTAGGGGGAATCAACATCCCCGTTATCTATCTTGTAGGCGTGGGGAGGGGGTGGGGGGAGGGTGCAATGACCAAAGTTGTTCAATAATATCACAGGGCAGAGAGATGGTAGGGGCGGCGGCCTGCATGGTGGTGGTGGAGGGCGAGGCGCAAGGCTGCAGGTGGGGCGGAGTCAGGTGGTTAGTCCTGGGTTGGCCGGCGATTGCGTGAGGAAGAAGGTGAAGGTTGAAGATGAACAGTGTTTGATTTAGTTCAACCGCTGGATGAAGATCTAATGGCCATTGATGAAAGTAACAGATAAAACATGTTTATCAGGTACCTGACAAGTAGACGGTCCCATGTATGTGATGATACATTGCATTTGCAGGGTAGACATCATTACCTAGGTCTAAATAACAAGCAATCCAAGCAGGCCTAGGTGTAAATTTTGTCTGCTTCCCAAGAAAGGCTAAATTTTGTGTTTTGACCCTTTTTGGAAACTTGATTAAGATCTGACCCTACCTTGCAAAAGTTTCAGGATCTTAACCTTTTCTTACGGCTAGGGTCCATGGCGATAGGGTAAAACAGCTTATCGCCAAGGACCATGGCGGTAGGGTTGCACGCCCTACCGGTATTTTTTCCTAAGTATGAAACACAGTGCATGCTCACACCTACCGCTGGGCACCTTGGCGGTAGGGTTGTACAGGCTACCGCCAGCCTGTTTGGCGATAGGGGTGTTTCCTACCGCCGAGGTCCTTGGCGGTAGGCTGTTACACCCTACCGCCATGGACCCTGGCGGTAGCAAAAGGGTCAGATTTCAAAAAAAAATTATAAACTGAGGTTAGCTCTCGATTAACTTTCAAAAAAGGGTCAAAACATAAAATTTTGCCCCCAAGAAACACATAGGCAAAAACTTCACTCAGTCCAAGCACAAATCACATTTAATTTCCAACTGCACTGAAACTTGGATCCAATATCCAAGCCGCAATGTGTAGCATGTGCGATTACTTGGACCTCAATGTTGATGATGGAAGTGTCCTACCGATTCTTCTAATTGGTGAGCATCTAAACTGTAAAGCGGGTCCGGCAATCGTACGTATGGACAACGAGACTATGATAGTTAAAAACAACTAGCTAGGTTTAGCTAAAGATCGGTCTAATCCCCGTTCTTGTGTTTGTTCCCTTTCGTTTTCTTTGATGTCACTCCACGCAGCTAGGGCCGTGACCCACATCATGATCTAATTGTTTTACAACAACAGTTATCCACACATGGCAATTGACAGAGTAACAGAAAAATAAGCTGCATTCATAGTTTTCCATTTCCTCCATGCTAACGGCAGTTTGTGATGATGACCTAATAAAATGGATATGGATGCCGCGCATGCATGGTGCTGAATATATTTATTGGTTGATTAGCCCAACTCAGAAGAACAACGAAAAAAGATGGCCGGAGATGCAGTGTTAATCAAAGCAAGGGCATGCCCATGAAATCGGGAGACTTGTGCAGATCAGCAACTGTGATTCAGACAGGAGACTTCTGAAGACCATTTGTTAATCATTTGGGGATAGCATACAAGAACCGTGCATACGTATGTGATACACTATTTTACGCGAGACAGACAGAGAGAGGGAATCTAGAGAAGGTGAGCTTACTGACCGAATCGATGCGCTTTCTCTCCAAGATGTGGAAATAATAAACAAAAAATGACACCTCAGCGATTGGATCAGAATAGTGCTAGCACAAGTCTACGACAGTAGTGACATCCACGGAGAGCGCACATTTATCATTCAAAAAACTTTGTGCTTCAGACCCTTCAATTGCTTGCCTGCAGAGTACGAATTTCATGCAAATATTTTTTTGTTAAAAGTTTAGGGTGAAACATGAAATTCGGTTGAAACAAGCTAGCAGAATTAAATACTGTGGTCCTTCAGCTAGCACTCAGTAGAGAAATTCCCAAGGAAATTATGCGTAACCATAAGGGGGGCGTATTGGCTCTTGAGTCAATTTTGTCTATAAGAATGTTATTTGTCCCGGTTTCAGGAAACTGTCATTCAAGCATGAAAAAAAACTAAAACTTCAATTGTGATATACGTATTGAAGTGTGTAAAGCTGTTTGTATTCTCTGGAGATAAATAAAGGCGTTGACCTTCTATATATACCTCACATGTAGAAATGAAGAATTGTTTAATCTACTAGTACTATTATTCTTTTGGACTTGGTTTGGAAAAAGAATATAGTGAAGTGTCGAACAGCTGATCTCTGGAACAAGACGCGGAGCAAGTCAGCAGTCACACACACCGTTTATTCGACGCACTTTCCTATCTCTGAGAAGTATCAACTGTAGCGTATCAAATGCAGCACTGCTCACGTTTGAACAGATTCTCACCTCAACAAGAACGTGCAAATGAAAGAGCGCCATTTTCCATATACTTAAAGATGCTCGATCGGCAAGATACACGTGTACAAAGTGTACAATCAATGTACTTGTGTAGCATCAT
Source organism: Aegilops umbellulata (assembly GCA_032464435.1). Classification (NCBI taxonomy): domain Eukaryota; kingdom Viridiplantae; phylum Streptophyta; class Magnoliopsida; order Poales; family Poaceae; genus Aegilops; species Aegilops umbellulata. Next base: position 516,894,675 of record CP136056.1, read on the forward strand.
CACTTTGCAAAAGAAAAACAAAGGGACGGACGTAGCTCGATCGTAGAGTATCTGATTCTCATCCCTGAAGGTTAGCCATGTACTTAAACATATGTTAGTCGAATCACCATTTGTAAACATTGCATGCACGCCTAAATGTATCCCTAAAGAAACTCATTGTTGAGACACATATCTAACACGTATTATAGTTCACAAGCACGTTGCTAGCAGCTGGCTAGACCTGTTTCTATAATTCTCTATGCATGTACAGTATAAAACTATAAATGAGAAACATACTGCGTGCAGTGCTCATTATTTTATTTTCTAAATATGACAGTAGAGTATAATTTTATTTTCCAACTAAGAACAAAGGGGGTGAGTGTTTGTTTAGCTATATCATACCTTGTTCAGCGTATTCTGAATTTCCACATGGATGATGCGCTTGCCTATGGTTCACTTGAGAATTGACCCACTTGACTAAGAAATAACTATTTTCTTAGTTAATTTTAGATGGCCGTCTGATGAAGAATTATTTTTTTGCACTTGCAAGAATCCCGATGTTCCGATGGAATCATTATTAGTGGTGCCTTCAACAGTATAGTTATTTATTATTTTCCCAGGAAATAACACAACAAATAGATTTTGTATTATTGGTGTTACTCGCACATTAAAAGAAGTGTATACATGCGTAAGCAAATAATGTTACACAAAAATCCAATGCTTCACAATCTTTATGTTGGTTTGGCCTATTTATAGGTGCTTCTACTCTGTTAACTATAGGCGCTGAATCATTAGTTTATGGCGCTGTACGCGTCACTGGTTAGGATAGAATAGTGCTACACCGAAGTGGCGATTATGCTGCATCTAGCACTGCACTAGTCAGCATGCAGTTGCCGCCACGTTTAAATAGTGTGTTTTCTTTTAGCATGACATGGCAATACGGCATAGCGATAAAGGTTAATGAAACTTTCAGAAATACTGCCTGTAATATTTCTATATAAGGTTTTGCTATTTCCCAGGTACCTGGATTTTTTTGTTGTGCCCATCATTTTCTTCTTCTTCCCAAGCGCATAGATGTGAAGATCCGACCTGGCTGGAAAAAAAACCAGCCCCACTATCTATCTTAGAGGAAAGTCATAGCCTCATTATGAGCATAAACAAGAAGAAGCTTAGAGGATCGCCGGAGTTATTCACGTGTGCGGCGAAGCTTAGAGGGATGGCCGGGGTGGCGGCCAACATGACGGTGGGGGGAGGTCGAGGAGAGGACAGGGTGGCGAGGCGGCAATAGCCGCCAACCATAGGGGGGAGGGGGTGGAGGCAGTCAGTTAGGCCTGGGTTGGCCGACAGCCGCGTGAGGAAGAAGAAGGTGGAGGTTGAAGATGAACAGTGCTCGATCTATTTTCAGCCGTCGGATGAAGATCTAATGGGCATTGATGGAAGTGTCTGATAAAACATGTTTTTCAGGTACTTGATAAATAGATGGTCCCATGTATGTAACGGTATATTGCATTTGCACGTCAGACATCACTACCTAGGTGCATGTGTGAAAAAAGAATACATATACATGTGGCGGAACAGTTCAATGTGTGGCTTCTTCACTTGCACACATGTTACATCTTCGAAAGTTTATAAGAATAGAAATGTTACTATTCCCACAGTCCTACTTACCACATGCATATGTTCAGAGGAAAAAAACGGAAGATTAGGGTATGCTTGGACTAGGTCTAAATAACAAGCAATCCAAGCAGGCCTAGGTGTAAATTTTGTGTGCTGCCCAAGAAACAAACACACACACACACAAAAATCCATCCAGTCCAAGCACAATCACATTTAATTTGCAAATGCATGTGAAAAGGGAGGACTGGACGACTGGTGTGATCGATACATACAACTTCGCGCAGAACGCTCTGGCTCTGCAACGTACAACACATGAACCGTCTCGCTTTTTTGTGTTCCTACGCATGAAGCTGGAACTTGGATCCAATATCCAAGCCGCAATGTGTACCATGTGCGACTACTTGGACCTCAACGTCGACGTTGGAAGTGTCCTATGGATTCTTCTATTTGGTGAGCATCTAATCTATAAAGCGGGTCCGACACGTACGTACGCACAACGAAACGATGATAGATACTCCTTGTTGCATTGCACCTAATTAAGCTGCTAGCTAAAAAAACTAGCTAGGTTTAGCTAAAGATCGATCTAATCCCCGTTCTTGTGTTTGTTCCCTTTCGTTTTCTCTGATGTCACTCCAGGTAGCTAGGGCCGCAACCCACATCATGAACTAATTGTTTTACAACAACAATTATCCACACATGGCAATTGACAGAGTAACAGAAAAATAAGCTTCATTCATAGTTTCCCATGATCTAACTAGATTAGTGCGCATGAGTTCATTTCCTGCATGCTAACGGCAGTTTGTGACGATGACCTAATTAAAATGGATACTGATGCCACACATGCATGGTGCTGAATATATTTATTGGTTGATTAGCCCAACTCAGAAGAACAACGAAAAAAAGATGGCCAGAGATGCAGCGTTAAACAAAGAAAGGGCATCCATGAAATCGGGAGCGTTGTGCAGATCAGCAACTCTGCTAATAATGGAGCATAAACTATATCATTTGGACGGGAGACTTTGGAAGATCATTTTTATTTGTTGACCACAGAGTTAATCATTTGGAGATAGCATGAAAAAACCGTTCGTATGCATGTGATACTCTATTTTACAAGAGACAGAGAGAGATGGAATCTTGAGAAGGTGAGCTTGCTGACCGAACCGATGCGCTTTCTCTGGAAGATATGGAAATAATAAACAGAATATGACATCTCAGCGATTGTATCAGAATAGTGCTAGCACAAGTCTACGACTGTAGCGACCTCCACGAAGAGCGCACGTTTATCATCAATAAGCATTGTGCTTCGGACCCTTCAGCTGCTTGCCTCCAGAGTAAGATTTTTTGTGGAAATATGTTTTTTGTATTTTAAAAAAAGGGTGCTTTATTAATTAAAAGATTGAAGCATTACACCTGGACTCTGCGTAACTAAGATGCACATAGTCTAAAAATGTCCTCCCACACAAAGGGAAACTAAAAAGGTGAGATACAAAGAAACATGCAGAGATCGTATAACGCCTAAAGCGGAGGGGGTCAATTCTAAGATCATGCTGTCACCCGTGTTGGGTAAAAGAATCACTCGCCGTAGCCTTCAATCGTGTACACACCTTCATAAACATATCTCGATTCTCTAGCATTGTTGGGAGAACCATAAACGAAAAGTCTCGGTACATCTGTAGATAATCTGCATAAGAGAACTACTTTTATCGTTAAAAATCTTATCATTTCTACATAGCCAACACGACCAAATAACAGCAAGCGCTCCCACCCTTAGAAGAGTTCTCTTTTTTTTTGGAAATGGAGGCGTGCCCCCGGCCTCTGCATCATAATGATGCATGCAGCCATTTTATTAAAAAGTCTCGAAGTAGCACAAAGTCATAAAGGTATTACAGTTCGCAAGCGGAGCAAAACAAAAAAACAAAAGTACATGCTCAGAATCACAACCGGTAAGGCAAAATAGAGGATAAGCTCCCTAGGCTCCTATCCTGTTATGCGACCGTCATCCGAACCGGGTGAATATAACCCGTGCTACCATCTCCCATTGGTTGCACCCAGTAACCAAAGGCTTCCTGGAATCCATAGGAGTGGGTAAGGACCATGTATGGATCGGAGGATACCTATGATCAATCCTATGTAACCAGTTATCAAATACATTACAACCACTGCAAGGAGGATACCGGTTAGAAGCTATTTGTATGACTGACCATATTTTTTTGCCGATAAAGGGTGCTTTATTATTTAAAAGGTTTAAGCATTACACCCGGCCTCTGCATACCAAGGTGCACACAGCCAAAAGAAGTCCACACACAGAACAAAAAACAAAAAAAAGGCGAAATACTAAGAAACATCTAGTGTTTGTATAACGCCTAAGACGTAAGCTAATCCTGAGGCCGGGTAAAATTATCCCTCGCCGTAGCCTCCAATCGTGTACAGACCTCCATAAAGAGGCTGCGATTCTCCATACGCTGTAGAGACGACCATAAACGAAGCGTCCCGGTACATCTATAGATAACCTGCATAAGAGATGTACTTTTCTCGTTAAAAACCTTATCATTTCTACATAGCCAAAGCGACCAAATAACGGCGAGCGCTCCCACCCTGAGAAGAGTTCTAAACTTGTGTTCGATCTCATGTAACCAGTTGCCAAATATATTAGCAACACTACAAGGAGGGTACAAGTCAGAAGCTATTTGGATGACTGGCCATATAGAACGAGCCAATTTACATTGAAAGAACAAATGTTTTATTGTCTCATCATGCTGACAAAAGACACATTGCGTACCTCCACGCCAATTCCTCTTAACAAGGTTATCTTTAGTAAGAATGACTCCGCGACGAAGATACCATGCAAAGATTTTTTTCTTAAAAGGTATTTTCATCTTTCAGATCTTCTTATTATTATCAACTGGCACATCGGATTGGAGCAAGGCTCCGTACATGGACTCCACTGAGAACTGACCATATAGAGCGAGCCAATTTTTCTTAATATATATAGGATGAAACATGCTCAACTAAAACACAAAATTCGTTTGAACCAAGCTAGCAGATTTTAATACGGTGGTCCTTCAGCTAGCGCTCAGTAGAGAAAATTCCAAGGAAATTATGCTTAACCATAAGGGGGGCATGTTGGCTCTTGAGTCAATTTTGTCGATAAGAATGCTATTTGTCCTTTTCTAAAAAAACAATGTTATTTGTCCCGGTTTCAGGGAAACTGTCATGCAAGCATGAGAAATAATTAAAACTTCAATTTTGATATCATACTACGTATCGAGTAAAGCTATTTATATTCTCTGATGAAATAGGTGCCAAGCTTCTATGTGTAACATACATGTGAAAAGGAAGAATTGTTTAATCTATTATTCTTTTGGACTTATCAGGTTGGAAAAAATTATAGTGAAGTGTCGAGCAGCTGATCTCTGGAACAAGACGCGGAGCAAGTCAGCAATCACACGCACCGTCTATTCGACCCACTTTGGTACCTTTGAGAAGTCTCAGCTGTAGCGTATCGGATGCAGCACTGCTCACGTTTGAACAGATTCTCACCTCAACAAGAACGTGCAAATGAAAGAGCACCATATACTTGTAGGTGCTCGTTCGGCAAGATACACGTGTACAGAGTGTACAGTCAATGTACGTGCTTGTGTAGCATCGTCACTTTACAAAAGACAAACGAAGGGAGGGACAGAGCTCGTAGAGTATCTGATTCTGTGCCCTGCAGGTTAGCCATGTACTACTTAAACATAGGAGTAGTATAGTTTAGTCGAATTAACACTTGTGAACATTGCATGCACATGTATCCCTAAAAACAACTCATCGTTGACACACATATCTAACACGTATTGTACTTCGCAAGCACGTTGCTAGCAGCTGGCTAGACGTGTTTCCATAATTTTGCATGCATGTATGAAACTATAAATGAGAAACATACCGTGTGCAGTGCTCATTATCTCATATCTATCAGCATATACACCAGCTCATCAGGAAACATGGCCACTGGCAGGATCCAGCCGCTGTCCGCTGGGCCAGAAGCATGAATCTGCCGGTGGCGATCAGGATCAGAAGAAGATGGTGGTCTACACGGTGTGGATGAAATCGCTGGTGTTCAATGGCCATGGCTGCACCATCTATGGCCAGAACGGTCGCGTGGCCTACCGCGTCGACAACTACGCCTGCACCTGCAGCCGTGAGGTGTTCGTCATGGACACCGCCGGCAAAGCACTCATCAAGCTACACCTCAAGAAGGTATAACCTCTGTCAATGAATATAAGACGTTTTAGGCACGTACATCAAGCATGAAGATGTATAGTCCACCTTGCAAATAACTTAACCGAAACACGGGGTTGATCTGTGGTCGATTTTATTGCAGAATTTTGATTTCTTCGAGACATGGCAAGGCTACTTATGCTGCAACGACAACGAGACCTCAAGCTTTCAACAGGAGCCATGGTTCAGTGTTCGGAAGGAGCACAGGATTCTGAACAAGGACGGCCGGCGGCACGGCAGTAGAGCCATCGTCAGGGTCGCCGCCGATGGGAAGGCGTACACGATCGATGGTGCTTCGCACGGGTCCGAGTACTACAGGGTCAGCGACAGCGACGCAGGGGACGACGTCGACGCGGCCGTGGCGGAGGTCAGGAGGAAGCGGACGGCGTCCGGGGTGGCGCTGGGAGAGGACGTCCTGACGCTGATGATGGGCCCCGCCGCGGATCGCCTGCTCGTGGTTGGTCTCGTGGTCGTGTGTGGCCTGCTCAGCCGCTGCATCTGATTGGTTGATGAAGGGGGCCTAGAGGCTTCAGTGTCAAGTGGTTTTACACTGGTTTTTTCAAGTGTTTGTTCACTGGAAAGGGAGGAAAAAACATTATGGTTAATCTTGTGTCTGGAGAATCTCAAAAGAAAAAAAAATCTGGAGAAAAAGTACATTAAATTATTGTCTCCCAGCACTTGGGTGTTGAGAGAAAACAGATGACACTTTCTCGCTCTGTTTCACTTGGACCTTCGTGCATCGCTTTTGTGTAGCAGATGAATGTGTACATAATCTTAACTGTTCATAGCAGAAAAAAATGAAAATTTTATTTTGTAACTATCAGAGTACATTAGTATTTTATTTTCCAACTACGAACAAAAGGGGTGAGTGTTTGCTTATAGCCATATCATAACTTGTTCCGTGTATTTTAAATTTCCACATGGATGATGCTAATATATTTGGCAACTCGTTACATGCGATTAATCACAGGTTTAGAAAATTCTTCTAAGGGTGGGAGCGCTTGCCGTTATTTGGTCGCTTTGGCTATCTAGAAATGATAAGGTTTTGGTCATCTCTACAACATGTGGAGAATCGAGACCTACTTACGAAGGTGTTTACATGATTGAAGAACACGGCGAGGGTTACTTTTACCCGACATGGATGTGAGCATGGTCTTAGGATTGGCCCTCCCATGGATTAGATGTCATACAGTCTTATGTTTACTTATACTTTGCGTTTTTCTTTTTGACTTTAGACTTGGTTTGGTTGTGTGCATCTTGATTATACAGAGGCCGGGTGTAAAATTTATACCTTTAAACTAATAAAGCCGTCCCTCATTGAATTTTTTTTATGTGTGGTATATGATGTTCTTGGTGTGGTGAGGATTGTTCAAACTTAAGAAGGGCTACATTCAAAGCGCTAAGGTTCAAGCTTTCTCAAAGCAGTGCTATATATGATTGCTGATTTGCTCTGCGTCGCTTTCTAGTTTAGCTAGCTAGTTGCATGCTCGACACCTCACTATATTCTTTTTCCAACTCAAGTTCAAAAGCTCCATATCATATATTTGTATGGTAGCTTTACGCTTCTTTTTCTCCGGAATAATGTCTTTTGCACAACACATCAGAATTGCTGGAAGCCGCAGCACGTACGAATGAGAGACCTCGCATACTTTGCTTCTGAACAAAGGGACCGACCACAGGTATGCACGTGCCACCAATTTCGCATAGCACTCCTATTTGACCGATTGATGACTCAAGATATACATTCCTTGGGATTTCCGATTTCCCTGCCTATGATCTGACTGTCTGCGAGTAGCTTGTTAATTTGTACGATTGGCAATTCCCTCAAAACTAAAACTGGTCGTGTTCATCTAGCGTCAAATTTTATGAGAAGTGGTACTCTCCTGGCAAAGCAACTACATAAAGGAGGAGGCTGTCGATGATAAATGTGCGCTCTGTGGATGTCACCACCTTTGTAGACTACTAGACTTTGTATTAGTGTCCCAATCCGTTCACTATTGGGAAAGTATCAGATACTCCCATCATTGGGGTACTCCTCGTGCTTCAAGTTTAAAAAACATTCAAAAATATTTCAAAAAATTCCGGAAAAAAGATGAATGTTCGCAAGGAATGTAACTACAACTCCTAGAAATATCAGGTCCAAACTTGAAATGTACATCAAGAAAAAAAAAGTGAAATTTGGCATGAATAGTCACATTTCTCATTTTTGTTTATCAATGTACATTTCGAATTTGGGCCTGAAATTTCTAGGGGTTGTAGTCACATTCCTCATTTTTTTCAATTTTTTTGAAAACAATTAAGATTTGTTTTTGAACTTGGAGCATCAGCACTAGTAGAAAACGGGCCTTTAGTCCCTGTTCTGGAACCGGGACTAAAGGGTCGGGACTAAAGCCCACAACCTTTAGTCCCGCTTTGCTTACGAATCGGGACTAAAGGAGCTCCACGCGGCCGGTTTCTGGAGCTCCACATTTAGTCCCGGTTGGTAACACCAACCAGGACTAAAGGAATGTTTTTGAAAAAAATTATTTTTTTCAATTTTTTTAGTTTTTCCTTAATATTTTTTCGATTTTCAAAATTTTGAATTATTTGATAATTTAATCTCTAATCACCCCTCATCACTGCTCAAGTATGTACCACTCATTCCAAAATCGTCTAACTTCCGAGTTCTATTCTCCCTAGTTTCCAAGCCTGCACTTGCTGTTTTCCTGACAATAGTAAGTTGCCGATCCTATTAACCCTTAGGAGTTGAACTTGAGCATGAAGCACCATTTGAGTTTGAAACTATTATTCTAAAAAACAATAATTAATTAGTAACACTAATATTTCTTGAATAAGTAGTTTGACCAGAGTTCGACAAAAAATTGAAAAAAGTTAAATTTGAGGATAACTTTTTTTCCTTTCAGAATTTGAGGATTCTAAAAATATGCAAAACGCCCTACGGCAGTCGAAATCGGAACCGGATTTTCATGCTGAACATTTTGATACATTATACGGTTTTTTTCGACATCGTATGCAAAAACTATAGCCGTTTTACTTTTTTGTAACACTTTTTTGCAAAACATGTCGGAATTTATGATTTTAATTTTCCTAACTAGTAGATGTAGTAACATAACTACATCTCGGAGGATTTTATTTTTTGAAGTTTTAATCATTTCTTTTGTTTTTTTCTAAACGGAAATGGCGATAGGGGGGGCGGGGGTAGAGTTTGATGGCGTCCAACAGAAGCATACTACAACATGGTGTCCATCCAATCCTACCGTCGACTACATCTGCTAGCACCGTCCAAGACAGAGTCACAACTAAGGTTAACCAAGCCAGAGTCACGTTCTATTAAAGTGGCAAAAAGAATTACTTTTAATATAGCAAAACTAATTCTATCAACTATTATTAAAGGCTAAACAACTATTAATACAAAACTTTAGTAAAATTAATATTAATTAATTATAAAAATGTATCTACTGTTGTCTAAAAGAAGCATACTAAAATATGTTAAATTCTACAGAAAGAACTAACTAAATATAATTGAAAACAACAATTAAAGGATTAAAACAACTATATAAGCAAAACAATCTTGTTTTAATTAAAATCATAATATAAATTATTCTAAAAATAACCAAATAAATCTTACTGTGACAACAATCTAACGTGTGACTAGGAGCAAAAAGAATTAAATAAAAAACTATTTTTAAACTCAAATTATTCACAATATAGGGTTTGAAGAAAATTTGAACAAATTCATATTTAAATTATTCAAATTTGAAAACTAATGGCGCAAACAGAAATTAGACAATTTTTTTAATCTAATGCAAAAAGAATCACTCAAAAATATCAAATATCTTTACAGATATAAGCAATTTAAAACAGAAACTAAACACAGAAAACCAATGAAGAAACAAAAAACAAATTTCAAAACCCCTTTAGTCCCGCTTCGGGGCTCCAACCGGGTCCAAAAGTCCCATCTGAACCGGGACTAATGCCTGCCCAGCGCCCTAGCCGCTCGAACCGGAACTAATGCTCACATTAATCCCGTTTCATAATACAATCGGAACTAATGTGTAGATTAAGATTACCAAAGCCCTGTTTTTACTAGTGCGGGAGTACCATAAGGATGGGAGTACTAGATATTTCCTGTTCACTATTTCCTCATCTTTTGCAGAAAAAATAGCAAAGATTCCGGTCACCAAGCTCCCCCCCCCCCTCTCTCTCTCTCTCTAATACGGTATCACATACACATGGTTCGTGTGCTCTCTGCCTAAATGATTCTTTTTAGAATCTCTGCCGAAATGATTAGTTGTGATTACTTAGTGAACTTTTCTCACGGCAAGTTTCTTCTTCAATCTTTCAATGTTTCAATTTTCTTTTTCTCCAGTAAAGGCCAAACCTCAGTTTGTATTACTTGGTGGCTGCAGGACCGGATGCTAAACACTATATTTCCCTTTTGTAGTGTACAAAGTTCAAAATGGCCATATGTCATCTTTTCATAGCCCGCGTGATGAGGATATTTCAACATTTCCATGTATCTCGGCCACCACATATACGTACGGGTGTGCTGCTCACTACAGGAAACAACATAGTTGCCGACGGCAAAATATATGCCAACGGCTTTTTATAAGGGCATCTCCAGCCGCCCCCCCCCCCAAGTGCCACCCCCAAGCCCACTTTCTATGCGCCGGCACCGTAAAAGGGGCAAAAAAACAGCCCAACCATGCCCCCCAAGCGCCCCCAAGACCTCATATTAGCGCCGGCAAACCCAGCCCAAACCCAGCGCGCTGGGGGCTCCTGGGGCGCTGGCGGAGGCAACGGCCAATCCTAGTCCTCTATGCATTCTTTTTCCTGGCCCATTCAATCACTTTGTGCCTAGCGATTTCTCTGAGGACGCCAACGACTGGAAACAAGGGTTCATGAAGGCGCCGGCGGAAGCGTTTTGCCCCCCAGGACGAGCTATTTTCGGTCCGGCGATTGTCCTGGGGGGCTCCAACGGCTGGAGATGCCCTAAGGGCCGCCGGCATAGACTATGCCCACAGTTTTCTGTCCTTTGCCAGCGGGCAGTTGGCATATGAAATGATTCCCGTAGTGGCTCATTGTACAGAGAGGGTTGCTGGCTTATTGTACCCTGGTTTCTTTTATAAATTGACAAGTTTAATGGTTTGATACAAACATCCTTTTCTTCTTGGCGTTGAAGCTGCGATGTGTCGTAGTGAACTTTATCCCTTCAAGCCAAATTTTTTCCGAACAAGGGTTTCCCCGCTTTGTATATCAAAGCAACCAAACGATACAATCAACGATAGGTGCTGGGGTGAAAGCAGCACAGACACCAAAAGAACCGAAATAGAAAATACAAAAGAAACAAATGCCAACAACGGCGGACCAACCAAAACGAAGAAGACTTGCGACCACTGTGCCCACCGGAGATCTCGCACCAAGCTCCTAGACTCCGAAGCGCCGGTACCAATCAACATCAAGAAGGGACGCGACGATGACGACACTGCTGCCAAGGATTTCCCCCGGTACGCGACAAGGAGAGAGGAAGGGTAGCCCCCGACGCCCTCTAGGAAGGTCCGGCGGCACCCTCAGGCGCCAGCTCGCCGGTGCCGGCTAGGCCGACAGGGATTTCTCCCGATCCCAACCTTCACCTTGGGCGCTCCGGAGCCCGCCACCAAACCGACCACCACCCTGCACCACGACGGTCTTGAAGCTTCCCACGCCGTCTCACCACAGCACCACGAAGTGAAGTCTGCACATCGAAGAAGGGGAGCCAGGACTAGAGGCAGCAGCATCGTTGGCACACGGGAGGGCTCAACCTCCATCGTCGACGGTAGCCGACCGAACGCAATAGAAGGAGCATACCCACTGGCCCGGCCGGGCCCTCATAGGCCCGTAAAGCTCCCGCCTTCGCGCTGCAGTAGGCACGCAGTCGGGGTCGCCACCCCCGGTCCAAGCTGCTGCTCCTCCTCACCACGCAGAGGACAACGAAGTCACGCCGGGAAGGGGGGCCGACATGCTAGGACACAGATGGGGCCCGCAGGGCCCGATCTGAGCCGGGGCCGCACCGCCGGCCACCCCGCGCCACCAACCCACCCTGCCGCCAAGGAGCCGTGTCGCCACCTTGTACGCCACCGGCCACCACCGCCGGGTCGCCGAGCCGCCGCCTAGCCTATCAGCACCGCCGCCGTCCCCCACCCCAGGAAGGGAGAATGCGTGCGCGGGAAGAGGACATCCCGCCGCCGCCGACACCACCCGGGCCAGATCTGGGGGTGCTCGCTAGCGGCGGTGGCGGGGGAGGGGAGGGAAGGGGGAGAGGGAAGGAGGGGTCCGAAGGTGAGGGGCGCGCGCCGCGCCGTCCGCCTCTCGGGGAGGCGGCGCGAGGGCAGATCCGGGGAAGGGAAGTGAAGAGCAGAGGGAGGAGAGCCCGGATCCAGCCTGCGCGTGGCGAGATCCGTCGGGATCGAGCAGGGAAGGAGGCGGTGGCGAGGGTTTCGGGGAAGGGGAGAGGAGGGGCTCCTCTCTCTTTTGTAGGGTGTATTGATCTTCGGGCAAATTTATTGGGACATATGCTTGTTGTGCCTACCAATGACTGTGTAACATTCTATGTGTGTGCGCGCCAAAGATTTAGACTAATGTGTACTACTGTAAAAACACTTCTTGTGCCTCTCAAAGTATTTTCACTACTAGAAAAAGGGCTACTAATGGCGCACCTAATTTGGCCATTAATGGCGCATTAGTGGTGCGCCATTAGTAGCACACCATTAGTAATATTTACTAATGGCGCACCACAGGTGCGCCATTAGTATCTGGTATACTAATGGCGCACCACTAGTGCGCCATTAGTATGGGGCACGGTGCGCCATTAGTATGCCTATGAGCACCATGTATAGCCAGGTGCTTTGGTATACTAATGGCGCACCTCTGGGTGATGCGCCATTAGTAACCTAGGCATACTAATGGCGCACTTGTCGGGGATGCGCCATTAGTATACTCTGGAATACTAATGGCGCACTTTTGTGTGATGCGCCATTAGTATGAATATTAGGTTTTTTTTTATTTTTTAGTTTTCTGTTTTTTTGCACAGGTTACAAAATGTATAATTGGACAAAATATAAACAGCACACATCAACAACAGATTCATCGAATACAATAAAAGATTAGTCTCCGAATACAATTCATCATATTAGTCTCCGAATACAATTCATCATATTAGTCTCCGAATACAATTCATCATATTAGTCTCCGAATTGAAAAGACCGAACAAAGATAGAACATTATATTACAAGTCTCGAGACCGCGAGTAGCGAGTTTGTCTTCACATTACAAGTCGATATCGATCATCTAAACTACCATCACATAGAAGAGAGCTGCGGTCATCACGATGAGCATCATCACGATGGAACTCGTCTTCATCCGGTTCCTCCAACGCTCCCTCCCCTCTCCCGCTAGATAGCGGGCGTATCTAGATTCGGCCTCGGCCCTAGTGGTGTACCCTTTGTAACTGTTTCCGCTGAATCGGTGAACCTGTCTCCGACACTCCTCCCAGTCGTCGTAGACTCCGGGAACCTTACCCTTGTAGACGACATACGATGGCATCGCTATGCACTAGCCAAACGTTAGTACCAATTCACAAACAATACATAAGCAATATATAAGTATGCAACAGAACGATCGGAAGAGAAAAGCAAGACATTAATAGCATCGATTACATCTAAGTTTAACGACTCTCGAAACCAAAGAGACATACTACAAGTTCATTAAAGTTTAATTACAAGGAGCGACTCTCGACTCAAGGGACCGGAGCGTGGATGAAGCCGCCGTCTATCGTGGGAGTCATGAAATTACGGGCGTTGTCAGCCTGCATTTGTAGCATTCCGTCTATCTCACTGTTGGACGGTTGATATCTGAGGTAGAACTGCCCCGCGGTCCGAAGGACATCTTGATGGATGATTTCCGCAAACTCCGACTGGATGCGAAAGAATTCTTGTCTGATGTCCGCGTCCTGGATTGCCGACACGCTCGCGGCCCAATCTTTGAGTTTACTCGGTAGCAGAAGTTGATGATGGTCCCGTACGATCGCCCGCATGTGATGGATGGCGTAGTAGGCACCCTTCTGACCGCCAGTCGGCTGCTTGACGCAGCAGAACGTCGTATTGTGCGAGAACACGTGCTTGCCGTACTTACGAATAGGCCTGTTGAAGGTGCCTCCAGATTGGGCGTAGCCGGGGAGAACATCATCAAGAACCTTCTTGACATTTGTGTAGTCTACGTTCGACTGACGGTCCGGGTCGAAATACGTGGCCATGGAATATTTGGGGCTTAGGAGGATGAGCGTGCAATGTGTGTCACTGCAGAAAACACGGAATGTTAAAAAAAAAACGATCGAAATCTAAGAATTCGTATGTTAGGGGCGGTTGAGGGGAGGACTTACTCGGGAAAGTAAGGCACGAGGAAGTTATCCTTATCTGGGTTTGCCAGAATGACGCCTTCGAGGTAAGAACTCGCGACTTGCCGGTCCCCAGCGCTGCCCAAGATCTTGGCACGCATGTAGAAGGGGTCGACTATCACGATGTCCGGGGTCTTGTCGCGAATGATCCGCATCTCCATACTCAGCGAAAATAGCCGAACGAAGGTGTAGTGCAGCGGATGAAGGTTCAACATAGCATGGATGTCATCAAACCGCAGGACGATTGTACCCCCGATGGAGTTATCCACAAAGCCCTTGCCCTCTGGCACCTTGGCCACGAAAACCGGGTATGCCACATCCTTCTCTCTGAGACGCCGCTTCTCCAAAGCAAGAACACTGTCATGCAGACTCCGCATAGAACCGGTTGCAACATCGAGCATATTTCTCGGTAGCATCGGCCTACCGGCCACATGCACCCTCCTCATTAAATCCTCAGGTGAAGGTGGCCCGTCCTGAGCACGGATCGTACTCGTTGCCGGCTGGCCCGCACCCTTGTTTGTCTTTCTTTTGCGTGCCTTCTTCTTCTCCTGTAATGGGACCGAGTTCTGCTCACAGACCGCCTTCTTGAGTGTGTTGGGGCTGAGAATATTTCGCACCTCGCCTATCTGAGGCTCGGTGAAGTCGGCAGCTGGAGGCGTCTCCTGAGAGCTGAACGGCAGACGACGCCTGTTGCAACTTGGCTTCCCCGCGGTACCAGCTACATCGCGCACGTCTTTTGTTGGGTTGGGTTCTTGAGAAGCAGGCCCCATGAAGTCGCCATCGTACCCATGATCGGCAAAGTACCGATCGACGTTGACAAATGTATCGTCGTCGTCGTCGTTCTGATCCTGTGCCATATGCATGTTTGGATCCAGTGGCATAGGGATGTCCGGCACCGTTGCGGCGGTCTTGCCATGGGGCCGACTTGGCGCCGGCACGACTGGCGGTGTTGTCTTTGGGGTGGTGTCCCCCGCCCCCAAACGAATCTGGCTCTTCGGCCAAAGCAGGGGCCAGCCGATTAGGCAGGCGCTGAGGGTCATCACGTCATCATCGTCGGCCCCGACAGGTCGAATCGGAGGTAGCAACTCATCGCAGCCTGGCAGCACCCGAACCAGTTGAACCCTAAACAAGTTGGGTGGCATCTGCGTACCGTGGAACAAGGGGTTGCCCGGTTGAACGATTTTGCCCTTGGCGACATCGACCAACTCATTGTTCACGAAGTGCAGGAGAGTGCACGGAACGTCGGCGGCGCCCTGCGAAAACATGTAGGGCGTCAGGGATGCCCAGTCAAAGGCAAGGAGATGAAGTCCTCGGCCGAGAGAGGCTTAATTAGTTACCGTGATGATGGCGTCGAGCTCGGCTAATGTCGAGGCACCGCCAACGGCGGGCGTGCAGTTGACGGAGGGGCCGCTTGCTGCAGAGGTGCCGGCCGGCGTACACCCGGGTGCATTAAGCTCCCGTGCCGGCGTCGGAGACACCAATGCCGCCTCCGCCGGAGACCCCAATGGCCCCGCCATCGCGTTCTGCGAGTTGCTGGCCGTGAAGCTAGGAATCGGGGGCAGCCCCTGTTGGCCGCCCGCAATCCACGCACTCAACCCCTGCATCAAGGTAGGCATAATGGCGGTGATCGTCGCTCCGAGTTGTTGTTGCACTTGCTTTTGGACAATCTCCGGAATCCGCGCCACCTGTGCCCTGAGTTCTTGAACCTCGCGCGCCTGGCTTTCCGAGCTGGTCTTTATCTCCTTTCGTCCACCAGTGTTATAGTATGACCCCCATTTTGTCGACAAGCCTTTGCCGGCCACACGACCAGCTGACGTCGGCTTACTGAGCTTATCCTTGTTCTTCATTACATTCAACGCCCTATTTAGAGTGGTGTCCCAAGGGTTGCTCTTAGTCGAACCCGCGCTACTGCTTTCACTCGCCTGCGGAAGGAATGTGAACCATTTAGAAATTCGGCTTCATTAATTAGAATGCAACCATATGGAGCTAATTACGCGGGGGTGTATTCCTTACCAGAACAAGCTCAAGCGCCCTGGTCTTCGGATCCGTGGTAAGCTCCTTTGTTTTCGGGTCCTTCTTGTACCGGGCCCTGACATAGTTCCTGGTCTGCTTGTCACCGTATTTATCGAAGAGGGGCGGTAGGCCTTGCTCGGCACGGTCCGCCTCCTCCTTGTCCCATATAGGCTCCGCCACTCTATAACCGCCGGGACCGAGTGTGTGTTCCCCTAAGTTCAGCTCCCGCATTTCTTTCCCCCACTGACTTGATTGGGAGTGTGCGGTGCTCGAGCAATTGATCTTGAAGTCATTGTAGTCATCTTCGGTGATCGAAGGATTTTTCTCCTTGATCTTCTCATAACTCTCACCTTTCTCGATCATTCTCTTCACATTGCTTTTCCAAGTAGACAGGGCCTTGCTCATCTTCGTGAGGGCAGCATTGTTCACTTTATTCCCTTTGAGGCTTGTGTTTTCAAATTCAGCGGGGAACTTGTATCGTTCGTGCAGCTTCGTGAAGAGGAGGTTGCACAAATTCCCTCGGTCAGGATGCCTCAGGTTCTCGGTGTTGATCGAGACGGTGCTCCGGAGAATGCACTCGAGCTGAAGCGAGTACCCCTTGACTATTCGTGCGGGCGCCGTTGGATTCCCGTCGGAGTCCACTTCAGTAACTTCCTCCTTGAGGGTGCGGAGCACGGTCGGGCGCCGGTCCTTCCGTTGCCTCTTCTGGCTGCCATCTGTGCGTGCGCCGCCATCATCAGTGGTGGCATCCTCGGCGGCACCATCAGTGGTGGCATCAGTGGGGTCATCCTCGGCGGCACCATCAGTGGTCTCAGGATCGGTGGGGAAGGCGGTGTCCTCATACAAGTGAGGTTGTTCCTCCATCTCCTGGGACAGCTCCCAGAATGCCTTGCCGCCCGAACCCCCGGCCTCATCGTTGTGGGCCATGTTTCTCTCTAAATAGAAACAAAGTTTGGTCAAAAAGTTGGTTATTGTCAAGGAACAAGATCATGGTCTCATCATTTAGGGTTTGTCGACACCGAGGCATCCTAAAATCTAAGCTTTTATCATTGAGGGTTTTTTGACGCCGAGGCACCCTAAAAGCCATGCATTAGTCACAAGTACCCCGGGGCACTTGATCCTACTTAATTAACTACTAAGATACCCTGGCCCATGCATTAGTCACAAGTACCCCATATGTCCTATTTTTAGCAAAGTCATGCTAAAATTCACGGAAAATTTCAGCATGACCTTTGCTGAAAATAGGACATATGGAGTACCCGAATTTGCCGGAACGGAAGTTAATCGACATTCCGGCAAACTCAAGGGCCTCTCGGGGTACCTGCAAAATCATTATCCCAGGAGCTCTGCTAACAAATGTGCTCTGCTTCAACACAAATGTGCTCTGCTTCAACACAAATGTGCTCTGCTTCAACACATTGGAAACTGAGTTCTGACTGCTACAAATTCAGTTTTCAGATACCAGCAATCAGGAGCCTACATGGTACCATTTTGTTATCCTAGCACTGAACATTCAAAAGTTCAGGTCAGACAACTATTTTCTCAGAAGGGCACCACATCCTCATATTTCAAACTTGGTTCAATTGGCTGAGCACAAGATGAAGTGATAACAGCCATGGAATTGGGAAAAGTTCCATCTAAGTTTTGAATTAGCTCATGGTTGGGCATTTCACAGCTGACGTTGAAATGCAGGTATGGTTCGAATCAACAGCATACTGACACCAACACGATCGAATTAACAAACTGTAAGATTTAACAAATTCGGATATTGTGGCCAACAAATGCAGTTATTCTGGCCAACAAATGCAGTAGCTCTGCCTTATAAGCAAGGAGGGAAAGTTATGTACAAGAGGTCTCACAAATAAGGTTTCCAATATGTGTACATTCTTTGCTTGATCAACCTAATAAATTGCATTATTGCTAGATATTTTAAAGAAGGACACTACGAAAATCTATATTCTTTTCTACTGCTATATTTGCTTTGTAAAGACCTTTTATTGTACCTTATTTTTAAAAAAAATCAATATCTCTGCAGTAGGTACACACTCCTATAAACATATTGACATAGTGAGAGGAAAATCTGGTGGTCAAAATGGAAGAACTTCATATCTAGAACATCTCACTACTCAAGTCAGTTGAAGTACAGCAATATGGTCATACAGTAAATTAACGAAATGGAGAGACATGTAAGGCACATGAAGCATTTAATGAACCGTTTGATCAAGTGTCACTAGCCCATGATTATTCTGTTGTAGACTTTCTAGGTGTACTATTTGAACACACCAGTGTACATGCATACTGCTAGTTTAAATTTTCTGTTTAGTTTGACAATATATTAATTAATTGTAATGTGGCCATACATCCAGAGAATACTTTGTACCAACCAGTTGGCTTGTCATACATACTTATAGTCTATGTTTCAAAGGGATATATGCTATTCAGAATTTCAGATATAATGATTCTAGACTAGCTAATTATAATCACTATCATGATACACATGCTTTATGTTTTGACAACTCTGCTCACAGGCACCTTTTTCTTTTCTAATAATCATTCTCATATACATGCGATACATGTATATCTCTTGCATTAAATTTCTTTTTGCGAGATATATCTCTTGCATTAATGTGATACTTATATTAGTCTTCCTCTAGACCTGTGTGACTTGTATGTGAATAGCTTTCAGTGAGGATAACAGATAATTCAACTAATTAACTCAAACTCAAGGTGACACTGAACAAATATATAGTTGACTGAAATATAGTGCTATCCGAATTTGATAAAAAAGATATGAACAAACTACAGTGCTATGCGAATGAAAAAAATTGTGAAGATTCGTCTAATTTTTTTGTTAAGTGGATTAACGTCTACTACAGGCTACAGCTGCGAAGATGATAATAGTAGTGGTGTAGTGGAGGACGGACAGTGGAGGTGTGGTTAGTGGGCAGGGAATAATCTGGACACATGCATGGTCTAGTCGCCGTCGCATAACGGCATAAGAAACCAGGTTCCTGTACTTGCATATACTCATCTGAACAAACAAGAAAATCTCGCTTTTCTTCCTTGATGCAATGCCTATCTACTATCACAGAGCTGGGCAGGCACAAAGCCATCTACTTCCAAAGAAGAACAGAGCATGCATATGCATGCATGAAGGTTGAAGAAGCAGAGCATGGAGAGCAGAGGTGGATGCATGTATGTATACCTGCAAGGAGAGCGGCCGGCGCTGGGGCGGCGGGGCGATGGTGGCGTCGAGGGCGGCGGGGCGACGGTGGTGTCGGGGCGGCGCTGGGGCGGCGGGGCGATGGTGGCGTCGAGGGCGGCGGGGCGACGGTGGTGTCGGGGCGGGGCGACAGTGGCGTCGAGGAGGAGGGGACGGGCACCTTGCCGCCGGAGGAGCAGAACCTGGTCAAAAGAGAAGAAACAGGCCGGTCAGAGAGAGAGAGAGAGAGAGAGAGAGAGAGGGGGAGGGAGGGAGGGAGGGAGAGAGAGGGACCTGCCGGCGGAGGGAAGGTGGCGCGGCGGAGACGGCCCGACGACCTCAACCCTAGCGGGCGGGGAGAGGCAGCGACACTGATGGGCGGGCCAGCTCTGGGTAGCGGTGAGGCGGCGGCGAGGAGGGGCCGGTGCCGGAGGGTGACGGCGAGGCGGCGGCGCGAGGAAGGGGCGGTGAGGGGGAAGAGACAGGGGGCGGGCGGGGCGGCGGCGTTGGGAGAGGAGAGGGGAAGGGGATCGAGGGCGTGCGAGGGCGAGGGAGAGAGAGGGGAAGGGGATCGAGGGGGGGCGCGGGACAAAGGAGGGGCGGCACAATACTAATGGCGCACCACCCCTCGGTGCGCCATAAGTATATACATGCTAATGGCGCACCACACCTCGGTGCGCCATTAGTATGTTTTTTTTCTGCCCGAGCCAACAGGTTATCTACCACCTGACGTGAACCACATCAAGCTCTCTCTATTAGCTCGACTGGTCAGCAGCCAGTTCTCACACCAGGAGGTCCTGGGTTCGATTCCCAGGCTCCACAATTTTTTTTTTCATTTAAAATGTTGTTTGATACTTATTTGTGTTTAAATATGTTCAAACTTGTTTAAATCATAACAGTAATATTTTTTTATAAGACAGTAATAATTTTTTTTAAAATATCACCAAACAATAATGCCGGTGGAGCGGGGGAGGGTGCGGGGGGTCGGCGGCGGCGGTTGAGTAGGGGAATCGAGGGTGCGGGGGGTCGGCGGCGGCGGCCGGTGGACCGAGGGGTGCTCGGCGGCGAGGGGGACCGTATCTGGCGATCGAGATGGAGGGGGATCGAGATCGAGTGTCCATGAAATTTAAAAATATTCATGATAGTTCAAAAAGTGCCCATGAAGTCTACGATTTAAATACAATCGATCTTAGCTAGCTAGCTATCTGTTAACAATCTTCTTGCCCTTCTTTTTCGCAAATGGAGTTCTTCTGTGGAACGGACGTCCTTTAGGTAGGGTGGTCCTGCTTCTTCTTGTGGTGTATGCTGCTACTTCATCATCGTCGTCATGTTCGATCCTCGGGTCGCCGTACTTGTCGAAGTCTTGCTCATTGGCTACGCCATCCATTCCGATGATCTTCCTTTTGCCTCTCCTCACGACAACACGGCTGGTCTTTGATGGGTCGGTAATGAAGAAGCATTGGTCCACTTGGGAAGCCAGTACCCATGGCTCATTTTTCGCGGTGACGTTTGCGCCCGCGGTCTTGGATTTGGCTTCGGGTATAACCATGGTGGTGAAATACCGGTCTTCTTTTAGGACGCTCTTGGCCCATCTGACACGGAACATCGGGACCTTCTCTCCAGCGTAGCTCAGCTCCCAGATCTCCTCGATCCTTCCGTAGTATCTGTCCTTGTCGTTACCGGTGTAGGATTCCATCGTTACCCCGGAGTTCTGATAACCATCGCTCTTCATGTCCTTGGCCTCAGTGTAGAATGTGTAGCCGTTGATATCGTACGCCTCATAGGTTATCAGGTTGTGCTCGGCGCCCTGTGACAAGGCGAATATGAGTTGTTCTTCCGCGGAAGAATCCTCATGTAAAGGGTACGACAGAAGCTTCTGCTTGAACCAACGCGTGAAACATGAGTTGTGCTCTTTGAGTATATCTCCGTCCGTCCTCTGTTGCAGGCCTCGGTCATTGTACGTCTTCTTAATAAAGGTTTTGTGCTCTACCACCCAAGGATCGACCACGTCTATGTGTTGTAGCGCGACTAGGTTTGCTCTTTCAAAGTCGGCGAGTCGACCCTCGAAGTCGACATGCATTTCGCGGCGACCCTCACGGTGACCCCATCCAGCGAGCCTGCCGAGGTGCCTGTTGACGGGCAGACCAACGGGGTTCTCGATGCCTAGATAATTCGTGCAGTACGAGATGCACTCTTCGGTTAGAAAGCCCCTGGCTATGCTTCCCTCTGGACGTGACATGTTACGAACGTATCCTTTGATGACACCATTCATCCTTTCGAACGGCATCATGCTGTGCAGGAACATCGGCCCGAGTTGGATGATATCCTCCACTATATGGACCAGCAGATGCACCATAACGTCGAAGAATGCGGGCGGGAAGTACATCTCAAGCTCGCATAGTATCACCACGATCTCTTCCTGTAGCCTTCTGAGTTGCCTCACGCCAATCGACTTCCGAGAGATGACGTCGAAGAAGTTGCATAGGCCAAATAGCGTTTCACGGACGTGAGCGTCCATGATCCCACGGATTGCAACTGGAAGTATCTGCGTCATCAGCACATGACAGTCGTGAGACTTCATCCCGCTGAACTTCTGCTTCGCTGGGTCTAGGTATCTGCTTATCTTCCCCGCGTAACCGTAAGGAAGTTTTACTCCTAGGAGGCAGGTGAAAAACTGCTCGATCTCCTCCTGACTTAGAGTGAAGCACGCGGGAGGGTAGTCATTTCCGGTCTTCTTGGCCTTTTTGCCTTTGCGACGACATTCTGTGTCCTGCTTCGCCTCATCATCATCATCATCATCATATATAGCGTGAAGCTCCTGCCTGATGCCCATTGATTTCAAGTCTGCCCTTGCTTTCGGCCCATCTTTGGTCCTCTCTGGCATGTTGAGCAGGGTACTAAGCAGACTCTCGCACACGTTCTTCGTGATATGCATGACATCAAGGCTGTGAGGCACACGGTGGATCTTCCAGTACGGCAAGTCCCAGAAAACAGACCTCGTTTTCCATACCTTCAGTAGCGGCTCTGGCGCCTTTTGCTTCTTTCCCGGCTCTGGCGCCTTTTGCTTCTTTCCCGGCAGTGGGCAGTCTTTCCAATTTTTCAACAGCTTGTCTATTTCCTCGCCGCTCCTCGTACACGGGCGTTTTCGGGGTTCGGTTTCACCATCGAACAGATCCTTGCGTTTCCTCCACGGGTCATCGTCGCGAAGCCCCCTTCGATGTCCCATGAACACGGTTTTTGAAGACCCGGGATCTCTATCTAGCTGGCGATACGTTGTGTCGTCCATGCACCGTACGCATCCAGAAAATCCGTGGACTACCTGCCCCGCGAGATATCCATAACCGAGATAGTCGTGCACCGTCGTGAGCAGTGCGGCTCTCATAGGGAAATATTATTTCTCTGCGGCGTCCCACGTATTGGCTGGCGTTTTCCACAGCGTGTCTAGCTCCTCCTTCAGCAGCCCCAGATACAGATTGATGTCGTTCCCTGGTTGTTTCGGCCCTTCAATTAGCATACTCATGTGAATGTACTTCCTCTTCATGCACAACCAGGGGGGAAGGTTGTACATCCACACAAACACAGGCCAGGTGCTATGTGTGCTTCTCTGGCTGCCAAACGGATTGACTCCATCGGTGCTCGCGCCCAGCACGATGTTCCTTGGATCCTTCCCAAATTCTGGGTATTCAAAATTCAACGCTTGCCACTGGCTCGCATCCTTAGGGTGACTCAGCATCTTGTCTTTTTTATCTATCTCCGGATCATTTGCGTCATCTTCTCGCTTCTTCTCCTCCCTATCCGCGTGCCAACGCAGGAGCTTTGCTACCTTAGGATCCGCGAAATACCGCTGCAGACGAGGAGTGATCGGAAAGTACCACACCACTTTTCGAGGAGCTTTCTTCCTCTTCTTGTATCGAGTGACGCCGCACACCGGACATATGGTAGACTCCGCGTGCTCGCCCCGATAAATGATGCAATTGTTCATGCAGACATGGTATTTCACGTGCGGTAAATCCAGAGGACACACGATTTTCTTCGCCTCCTCCAAACTGGTCGGGCACTTGTTCCCCTTTGGAAGACGTTCGTGCCAGAATGACATGTTCTCGTCGAAGCATGCGTCCGTCATTTTGTGTTTTACCTTCATCTCCAGAGCCATGAGCGTTACTTTCAGGCGGGTATCCTCGGGCCTGCATCCTTCATACAATGGAGTAACCGCGTCTAACTCAAGTTGATCCACCTTGGCTTTCTCTCGGGCGGCAGCTCTTGTGTTATCCGTCTGCTTGAGAAGCAGCTTTTGAATATAAGGGTCCTGCACCCAGCCCATCGATGGTCCACCGTCGTCTGCTCCGCCGGCATCATCATCTTCATGATCATGCCCGTCGTCTGCTCCGGCATCTTCCTCATCATCATGACTGTGTACAGCATCACCGTCATGATCATCTCCTGGGGATTCTTCGTCTTCTCGCCCGCCCGAGCCGCGGTGGTTGTCTTGCTGCCCTTCCTCATTTCTTGCCCGGCCCCCATGGACGACTTCGTAGTCATCTTCATCACCTTGCCACCGATAGCCATCCATGAAACCACGCAAGAGCAGGTGGTCCCGCACCTGCCCGGAATCCGGGTCCGCAATAAGGCTCTGCAGCTTGCATCTTCGACACGGACATCTTATCTCCGTCTCGTTCTTTTGAAGCATCTCGGCCTTCGCGGACCTCAAAAACCTATTCACGATGCCTTCGGTCATCGTGCGGACCATGGTTGCCTGCGGGGTAGAGCAAAACAATATTTTAGAACCAAGAAAAAATTTGGCATGACTTTCCCTAAAAATAGGACCAAAAAGAATGCTTAATGCCAAAATTATCGCCGAAACGGAAATGAATCAACATTCCGGCAAAATATTGGCAACTATTGCATTTCAAATACCGGTACACCTCCAACCACAAACACATATGCAACACCACTAACATATGCAACACCACGAACATACATAGATCTAGCTAGGCCATAAAAAGTGCATGTGCACATTGTTGTAGGAAGAACAACGTAAATATAGTTTCCCCCTTACTTACCTATCAAAACAAGGTAATTTAACCACTTAATTTGAATGAATCTATGGTGGAAATGAGAAGAAAGAGAGGAGGCACCCGAGACAAGGAGGAGGTGGAGAATGAAGTGGGGGAGAAAGTGAGTGTGGGTAGGAGAGGCTGCCCAAAATATCTTGTTGCTGCCCACTTACTAATGGCGCACCTGACATAAATGCGCCATTAGTAATCCAGGTTACTAATGGCGCACCAGAGCCTGATGCGCCATTAGTAGTTTTGCGAAAAAAGTAAATCATACTAATGGCGCACTCTGCCTCAGTGCGCCATTAGTAGTTTGAACTACTAATGGCGCACTTTGCGGCAGTGCGCCATTAGTAGTTTTCCAACAAAAGGAATAAAAAATATGATTAAAAAAAATCATTAGTGGCGCACCCTTTCACTGGTGCGCCATTACTAGTTACAACTAGTAATGGCGCACCTTACAAGGATGCGCCATTAGTATGTTTGGCCAGACGCGCTAGTTCAAAAAAAAAATTAGGACACTAATGGCGCACCCCGGGCCTGGTGCGCCATTAGTAGTTTCAACACTAATGGCGTATCAGAAGGTGGTGCGCCATTAGTATATACTAATGGCGCACCACTTGTCTGGTGCGCCATTAGTGTCAATCCCGTCTATAGCCCTTTTTCTAGTAGTGTTTGTATGGGGCCATCAAGACCTTTTTGAACATATGGGAGTATTGGACTTCCTTATAATATTGTTTGCTTATGCAAGCATGCACTTTTGGCTCAGAAAAACAAATAGGTGAACACATCGAGGAGGCGTTGGGAAAATATTATCCATGTAGGGTTTCAAAAGGTGAAGACTTCTTTATTAAATAGTTCTAATATAGTCGAAAATTCGAATCTGAGTCCGAGCTCATTTGCACCTGCGCTCACAAAAAAAATCAAAATAAATGCTAGGAAAATTCAAAAAAATCCCAAAAAATATTGGGTGGTAGACAATTTGATGCGTGAGGTATGCTCCAATTTTCAATACATTTGGACATTTGTGCAGCTCTCAGCCAAAAAGACAAATCGGAGGTCTGTAAAAATGTGTACTGTTCATATACTGTTCTGGTCTGATTTGTCTTTTTTGCCGAGAGCTGTACAGAAGTCCAAATATTTTGAAAATTGGAACGTACCTCACTCATCAAATTTTCTACCACCCTATTTTTTTGGAATTTTTTGAATTTTTTATGAATTTGTTTTTGACCGGGTGCAGATTCATCCGGGCACCGAAACGCCGCTAGTAAGAAATAAACACATCCGACTATTATACAATCAGTGAACAACCTGGTCGAATTTCATTTTGTTGAGATTATGCTATTGAAAACCCTTCGAGAAAGGGTAAAAACCTACACCAATAAGAGTCACCATGTCCTCAGTTTGGGCAAAAACTTCCTAATTTTTTTGTCTGAAAAACAGTAGTCGGATTGAAGTATGGAACACCTACAGGTACTCTCATCATGTACGTTCCTAGCTAGAGAAGAAGAGGATTGCCATTTCAAGGCATCCATCACAAGGAGCGGTTGATGAGGCCACGCACGACGACCAAACCCAGGACGAGCAGGTGATCCGCCTCGGCCGCCACCGTCAGCGTCAGCACGTCCTCCCCCAGCACCACTCCGGCGGCCGTCTGCTTCCGCGCGACCTCCGCCACGGCCGCGCCATCCACACCGCGAACTCTGTACTCGGGCTTGCGCGCGCCGGAGCACCCGTCGATCCTGTAGCACGTCTTTGCGCCACCGTGCATCGCCACGGCGGCCCCGCCCTTGCCAGCTCGGCGCACGGTGAACCACGGCGTCGCCTCCTCCTCTTGGCACCGGCAGACGTCCCACCTCCTGAACATGCCGAAGCCCTTGCGCCTGATACTGATGAGAGCGTTCCCCTGACGGTCCATGAAGAAGACCTCGCGGCCGCCCCTGCAGCCGTAGTTGTCGACGCGGAAGGCGACGGCGCCGTCGGGGCCGTAGACCGCGCAGCCGTTGCCGTTGAAGACCAGCGACTTCATCCACACCGTGTACGCCTGCTGGATCCGTTGATCATCGGAGGACGACAGTGAGGCCGCGGCAGCGAGGGGCTGGATCTTGGCCATGGACGAGAGAGATTGGTCTGATTTAACGTTGAGATGAGATGAGCTAAGATGATTGGGATGGTGGGCGTCTGTGGCTGGGTTGGCCTATTTATAGATGCCTCTGCTTTGTTAACTATTGGAGGGCATCTGAATCATTAGTTTATGGCGCTGTACGCGTCACTGGTTAGGATAGAATAGTGCTACACCGAAATTGTTTATGCTCCATCTAGTAATGCACTAGTCAGCATGCAGTTGCCGCCACGTTTAGATAGTGTGTTGTTTGTTTGGGCTAAAACCTTTTAGCATGACACAGCAATACGGAATAGCGATAGAGGTTAACAAATTTTTCAGAAATACTGCATAAAATTTCTATTTACGATTTTGCTATTTCTCACGTACCTGAAATTTTTTGTCGCGTCAATGATTTTTTTTCTTCCCAAGCGCACGAGATGTGGAGGTTCGACCTCGCTGGACAAGAACCAGCCCCACTATCTATCTTAGGGGGGAGCGATATATAGCCTCATCATCTATCTTAATTAGGGGGAAGCCACATGCCCATTATCTAACTTACGGATGGGGGTGTAGGGGATCGATGTAGTTGTTCACTAGTGCGGCGGCGCTTAGAGGAGTGGTCGGGGCGGCGGCTAACATGGCGGTGGGGAGAGGTCAAGGAGAGGGCAGAGCAGCGAGGCGGCAATTGCCGCCGGCCGCGGGGGAGGGTGGTGGCAGGCGGTTAGGCCTGGGTTGGCCGACGGTTGCATGAGGAAGAAGAAGGAGGATGTTGAAGATGAACAATGCTTGATCTATTTCCAGCGGTTGAATGAAGATCTATTGGCCATTAATGAAAATGACTGATAAAACATGTTTTTCATATACTTGATAAATAGACAGTCCCATGTATGTAATGATACATTGGATTTGCACGGCAGACATCATTACCTAGGTGCATGTGAAATAAGAATGCATGTACATGTGGCGGAACAGTTTAAAGTGTGGCTTCTTCACTTGCACACATGTTATAGCTTCCAAAGTTTGTAAGAATAGAAATGTTCAGTGCTCCTACAGTCCTACTTACCATATACATGTGTTCAAAGGAAAAAAAAACTGTAGGATTAGGGTCTGGTTGGACTAGGTCTAAATAACAAGCAATCCAAGTAGGCTTAGGTGTAAATTTTGTGTGCTGCCCAAGAAACAAACACAGAAAAAATCCACTCGGTCCAAGCACCATCACATTGAATTTGCGAATGCATGTGAAAAGGGAGGACTGGTGTGATCGATACATGCAACATGGCACTGACGCTTTGGCTCTGCAACATACAAATACATCAACCGTTCCAACGCACGAAGCTGGAACTTGGATCCAATATCGAAGCCACAATGTGTAGCATGTGCGATTACTTGGACCTCAACGTCGATGACGGAAGTGTCCTACACGTACGTACACACAACGACACGATGATAGATAGTGATCTAAAAGATCTTATATAGAAGTTTACAGAGGGAGTACTCCTTGTTGCATTGCACCTACTTAAGCTGCTAGCTAAGAAAAGCTTGCTAGGTTTAGCTTAAAGATCGATCTAATTAATCCCCATTCTTGTGTTTGTTCCCTTTTGTTTTCTCTGATGTCACTCCACGCAGCTAGAGCCGCAATACACGTCATGAACTAATTGTTTTACAACAACAGTTATCCACACATGGCAATTGACAGAGTACCAGAAAAATAAGCTCCATTCGTAGTTTTCCATGATCTAACTAGATTAGTGCGCATGAGTTTGTTTCCTGCATGCTAATGGCGGTTTGTGCTGATGACCTAATTAAAATGGATGTGCATGCCTTTGCATGCATGGTGCTGAACATATTTATATGGTTGATTAGCCCAACTCAGAAGAGCAACGAGATGCAGTGTTAAACAAAGCAAGGGCATGCCAGGGAATCGGGAGCCTTGTGCAGATCAGCAACTCTGCTAATAATGGAGCATAAACTATATCATTTGGACGGGAGACTTCTGAAGATCATCTTCTTTTGTTAATCACAGAGCTAATTAGTTGGTGATAGCATACCGTGCGTACGTATGTGATACACTATTTTAAGAGAGAGAGAGAGAGAGAGAGAGAGAGAGAGAGAGAGAGAGAGAGAGAGAGAGAGAGAGAGAGAGAGAGAGTCTTGAGAAGGTGAGCTTGCTGACCGAATTGATGCGAAATAAAAAACAGAAAATGAGACCTCATCGATTGGGTCAGAATAGTTCTAGCACAAGTCTATGACGGTAGTGACGACTACAGAGAGTGTGCGTTTATCATCAAAAGCGTTGTGCTTCGGACCCTTCAGTTGCTTGCCGCAGAGTATCGAGTTTCGTGCAAACAATTTTTGTTGTTAATAACAGCTTAGGATGAAACATGCCCGACTAAAACACGAAATTGGTTTGAAACAAACTAGCGTATTTAAATACTTTGGTCTTTCAGCTAGCAGTCAGTAGAGAAAATTCCAAGGAAATTATGCTCTTTTTTTCGAACACAAGGAAATTATGCTTAACCATAAGGGGGGCGTGTTAGCTCTTGAGTCAATTTTGTCGACGACGCTAAGAATGTTATATGTCCCGGATTCAGGGAAACTGTCATGCAATGCAAGCATGGAAAATAACTAAAACTTCAATTTTGATATAGTACTACATACAGTTTAAAGCTGGTTATATTCTGTGGAAGAAAAACGCGTCAAGCTTCTATATATACCTCACATGTAAAAAGCAAGGATTGATTAATCTATTATTCCTTTGGACTTGGGTTGGAAAAAGAATATAGTGAAGTGTCGAGCAGCTGATCTCTGGAACAAGACGCGGAGCAAGTCAGCAATCACACGCACCGTCTATTCGACCCACTTTGGTACCTTTGAGAAGTCTCAGCTGTAGCGTATCGGATGCAGCACTGCTCACGTTTGAACAGATTCTCACCTCAACAAGAACGTGCAAATGAAAGAGCACTATATACTTGTAGGTGCTCGTTCGGCAAGATACACGTGTACAGAGTGTACAGTCAATGTACTTATGTAGCATCATCTCTTTACAAAAGACAAACAAAGGGAGGGACGGAGCTCGATCGTAGAGTATCTGATTCTCATCCTTGCTGATTAAACACTTGTGAACACTGCATGAACACCTATATCCCTAGACCATAAAGAACTCATCGTTGACACAAATATAAACCGTATTATAGTTAACGAGATATGGCAATGCTAACCATGCTGCAACGATCACGACGACGGCGCAAGCTTTCAGTAGGACCCATGGATCAGTGTTTGGAAGGAGCACAAGATTCTGAGCAAGGACGGCCCGACATTAGAGCCGTCGTCATGGTCGCAGCCGGTGAAAAGGCCTACACGATCAATGGCGGTTCGCGTGGGTCAGAGTACTGCATGGGTCAGTGACACCAATGCAGAGGATGGCGCGGCCGTGGCAGAAGTCAGGAGGAAGCGGACGACGTCCGGAGTGCGCCGGGAGAGGACGTCCTCATACTGATAGTGCGCCCCGCAACAGCTCGCATGCCTGTCGTTGGGCTCGTGGTTGCCCGAACAACCACCACTACAGCCGCCCGAATAAGCCGCCGACGCGCCGCTTTCCTACCAAAGTCAGCTTGACCTTGTTGATTCAAGTAATCTCTCTTTAATCAAGGATTCGTGGAGATCCCTTCAAAAAAGGTATTCGTTGATGTTTGAAGCAAAAATTGTTTAATTGGACTAATCTGGGATCAGATTCGAACTGTACTTGCTCCATCCTTTCCGTCTGACTTTCTGGAAAGCGATCCACGATGCAATACAGGATATGATATGTATTAGATAGGAAATGCGGCTTGCCGCACCCGGGCAGCAAGCTGCCGGGTATATCTATATACAACCACCGAAGCATTTCAAGTATAAAAAATCACAAACACAAAAAGTTCATATAGAGTGATACTCCTTCATGAGAGACTTGTAAATAGATAATATAACTTCAGGCCAAAAACCTACTTCTCTACCTACTACCGTATTGTAGCCAAAGTTTGATCAAGCCAATAGAAATCTGCCATACAGCAAAAGGATTACAACGTTCCAGAGCAGCTTACTACAGTAATACAGGGGCCAATTCAGCAAAAGGATTACAACTTAATTCAGTCACTGATCATGTACTGATTGCCAATAAATGTATTACTGGCAATAATTTGATGCCAACCTACATGAGTTACCAATTTTCTACTGAATTAAGTTGGAATTATTTGATGCCAGTATGCACAGCAAAGCAGACATCTAAATCACTTCACAACATCTACAATTATCCCCAAAGATTAACAATGCCTACACCATTATAACTGAATTTTTAGTTTGGACAATTTTTGTCAAACTAACAGTGTAAACTGAATTTTTGACAACTCTGTTGTAGCAAATGTGAAGTCCCAGATTTTCAGTTTTAACTATTTTGTCAAACTGAAAATTCCATTGTTGTAGCAACTCTGAAAATAGTCCGAGATTTTTGACAGTGTAAATATACTTCACAGTCCCAGATTTTTGACAACTCTAAATGGCCATCAAGCAATGAAATTTGGTCAATATGACAAGTGGCATTACTTCACAGTAGTCTGAAGAAGTTTGATTTAACATAGCGCGCGTGCACACACACACACTCAGGGAGGCATTAGTTCACAAGTTACATAGGTTCAGACTTGAAGCATCAAAATGTACTCCTGTAGGTTAGCATGAAGAGCTTACATATGATCCATATGGCAAGGGTGACTTGATGCCATTCTGAAGACCTCGCCGTCGGCACCACACAGCCTCCCTGAAGGCACCGTACAAAGAACTTAGCAAGCATAGGTCCCTCTCCAGAAGGCAGATTGTAGTATATTGCCTGAATCTAAACATTATTATTTATCTACTGCTATTACATATACCCCCTAGATTAGATATGTATTTTTCTGCACAGAGCATTTCCTTTGATTTTAAAAATCACTGAGGCACATACGGACTAAATTTTTCCAAGTAAAAACAGAGAAGGGCCACCACAAATATCAATTGACCTGGGCAAGTGCTCACAGACCACCGTTGGAGCCAGCGTCACTCGGCGAGCCTGGCGGCCCGTGAACTTGGAGATGTTTGTCAGCCATCATAACCTAAACAGGACAGATGGATCCAAGAGCCACCCCAGATGAGTTAAGAAAGGAAAGTGAGCTTTGGGTATAATCGCGTATAGACGCGAAGCAATCCGGTAAGGCAAACCAAAACTCGTGGAAGAAATCGAAACAGAGGATGTACCCACCTTGTGAGAGGAAGAATCAATCCAGCCCCTTGCAAGCCGAAGACGAGGACGACGCGGCAACCTGAGACCAAAGGCCAACCTTAACCCTAATCAAAATGTATTTCACAAAACCAAGCAGAAAATCAAGAGCCCAACTGATGGACAACCATTTCTCATTTTTGAGACTTCACAACAGTTGGCCACATCGTTAATTCATAAAACGGAAGAAATCTCCTTAACATTTTAGTTCATGACATAATAGAACTATCAACAAGTTACTGACACTTGATTAATGACTGCACCTTAGAGATATATGATTCCACCATTATATTAACAAATAAAATTGAACTTCCTACATGTTATCTGGTTGAGCTAAGCCTAGAACATGGAATTGCAACTTTTGCGCACACAAATTGAGAAGAACATAAGATGATGTCTGGGTGATGGACATAAAACAAGTTTAAAAGCTAACAATGCTAAGGTACCAGATACATGAACTATGCTCTAACAAACGTTCTGAAAACACCTAGTAAGTGTGAGCGGTAAGCAAAGAACACTCCTATCAAAATAGTGTACCAAAATTTGCAATAAATCAAATGTGTTCAAGCAACCAGAGGGCGATCTTAATTGTATAAACATGGTGTCAAGACTCACCAGGGGGAACATGTGGCATCAATCGAGGTGAAGAAAGAAACATCACCAGTTCAGTTAGCATGAGCCGTAAGCGTAGAGCACTCATCTTGGCTGTTAGAGACGACAAAATAAAGAGGTTAACTATACGCAGAGGAAACAATTATGTAGCATAAGTACCTGCTTTCTTTGAGATTCCAAATCTGTTTTTTGTGACAATACAATTCTAAGGCCGTAAATAAAAAATATTATACTATTGTCTGGTCAGTTTAAGATCTATGTTGAATAGGTTGAAGTTCTGTCCGTACTACAAATCTCCACTTTTTGGGAAGCAGCAAACTTGGAATCAACAATGAAGATTCAAATAGGAAGACAACTGCATATTTGACTTTCATAAAAGCACTTTCGTATTTTGACCATTTATATATATCAAGTATATACACCATCGACTCAATTTCAGTCTTATTTAATCTCTAACTGAAGCAAATAACAGAAGCTTAAGCTTAAGCATCTACACACACAGAAAATATATAAAAGTTTTGTTCCTGTCATTTATAGTTGAAATAGAGTTCTGCTCTAGAGAGTTTTGTATGGTGGCTCCAGTAATAAAAGAATATGAAGAAGACAACAATATATTATCTGAAGTTCTATAAATACAGTTCCGCTCCATTTATAAATACATAGGGTTAAGTTTTATCTACTGGAAACCCCAATAAACCTCACAAATAGTTAGACAAGATTAAACATTCAAAAATTCAGTTAACTGGAGATTCCAGTTTTCAGATTTCATCATTTCTAGTTCTCAGATATCAAATAGTGTTAATGAACGACCTGCAATTCCACGATGATGGGTGGAGAGAGAGAGAGAGAGAGAGAGAGAGAGAGAGAGAGAGAGAGAGAGAGAGAGAGAGAGAGAGAGAGAGAGAGAGAGAGAGAGAGAGATTGACTGTAGCAGAACTGCAGCCGAGCCCCTCCTACCAATGGAGGAGGAAGAACGACCGGGAAACACCTAAAGCGGTCGCAGAAGGAGTGACAGGGGAGCGCCGCATCGAGCACCTGCGGCTGGCGCCCCTCGGCCGCGCAAGGCGCAACTGGTGGCAACGGCGTGCACTGCCCAGTAATACAATATTGAAGCACTGCCCGGCGGCTTCATTATGAGAAACAAAAGGAATATGATAATCCAGAAAAGCAAAATTTGTACTCATAAGTAGCTGCCAGTTACTACCATCTCCTGATTTTGTTCTGCACACCCTAGAAAAGAAAATGAATCTGCACTACTAAGACCTATGGCTAGACAGTTAACTACCTTATCTAACAGTTCCATTACAGAATACAGCAGCAGCAGCAAGAAGAAAGCATCAAGGTTCAGGTCACGCCACTACCAAATGTGATCCTATGGAACAAAGAGTAAATTATTTGCACAACGAAACCTGTAAATACAAATAAACGAGCATTGTAGGCTTTTATTTATCACATTTTCAGGCTGGTGGGGCAACATAATTCTAGCTCATATCAAAAGCTAACATTGTATCCATATCAAGACGGCATATGACAGAATAGAACATTGTGTAATCTGTATCTTCAAGCCACTCAAACTCAAAGCATCTAATAACCAAGAAGCGGCAGAATGAGATACAAAAAGATCATGTAGTATACAGAAAAGGGAGTGCAGGAACAACGGAAAGAAACACTAAATGGGAACATAGAGCAGAAAACCAACCCAAAATGCAAGCAAGAATTTTTAAAAAGGAACATAGAGCAGCATGAGCATGAGGCATAGAAAAATGGGGTCACCTTAAGATCAAACCTCCGTGGGCGCCGCTGATATGCCGCCCTCCTCCGTGGCCGCTGCCGCCATCGCCATGGGAACCACCTGCGTGGGAGGGAGGGAGGCAGCTGCAAGAGCGAGTGAGAGAGGAGGCGGCAGCTAGGTTTTCATCGCAGGAAGCCGCGGTCATTTAATACCCCCCCCCAAGCAAAATGACCCAGATGCCCTGGTGGGGGTGTGGTATTTACATTCTGTTGCCATTGGAATTTTATCCGACGGCCGAAGCTGATCGGTAAATATCCAACGACCCATAGCGATTTGGATCGAGATCCGACGGCCTTTATCGCGAGGAGATTTCGATCCGACGGTCCAGAATCCAAACGCACGGGAGAGCTCCATTTCAGTTCAGACTCTAACAAGGGGAAACGCACGGGAGAGCTCCATTTCGGTTCAGACTCTAACAAGGGGATGCATAGCGGGCTCAGATTCACCTTTCGTCGATCATATAACCTACCCCCGTCATCTCTTATCACCAGATCAATCTGTTCATACAGTGGAGCTGCCCTGGTTATCACTCAACAAGAATGACCATCCAAGGACAACAAGTATCACAGGATCAAAAAGGATTCTAGAGACAAGAGGGATGATCCAACCTGATACGCACAGGTGCCACGATTGCTCGAAGGCACACTTTATTTCAGCCACGATTAATCATCATCGCCCTAGCACGAAGGCCACTGATCAATCTAGCAAATCCAGGAGCATAGCTATAGGACCAGGGCATCCACATGTAAACCAAAGCATCACATTAGCTCCTATGATAGCAACTAAACATGAACAGCAGCCTGCAAACCCTAAAATGGCATGGATCCACAAGTACAGAGCTCAAGTAGGAACCGATGCATGAGTAGGGCATAGAGCATCAACCAGACAAGCACCACATCAATATAGTCATGGCCATGTCCCATACAGTAGCCGAAGCAGAGGAGCGGGAGGAAGATGGACCTCACCGAGGGAGGCTGTAGCCGAGGCAGTACTCAGTGCACGCCAGGGTTGCACCTGAACGCCGTCCAACCAGCGAGGAACCGCGTCGGGGTTGCGCCTTGCACCGTCCCGCCGACAAGCACGCATCAAACAACCTGTGTAAGGAATGCATCGTTGTTTATCAGAAACAATTAGTTAGGAATTACTATTTAACAGAAATGCATTTTTTTACCACAAAGATATGCACAGGAAAAATACAGAGCTCAAGTAGTAAATAAAATTTCATGCAAAAGATATAAAGGTCCAATGTCCAATAACAACTCAACCTTATTTTTTTTTCAGAATCCTTTGATACACACTATAAGTTGCCGACCAAAATCTTTGAGCATGCACATCTGGCATAAAAATTTGATATGAGAACTGATAGCATTTTTTGTCGGTTTAAAACCTTGGATCTACAATCAGAAGTATCATATTACTATTACTCTTACATACATGTTGGCATACACAATATATCTCTACTCTGCCATGGTGTACAGAAAAATAACAGGACTATTAGCTCTACATGAGAAGTGAACTCATGGGTACAGGGGATCAATCTTACCTTGAATGTCTTGCACCAAGGCATCCAGCTACCAAGGCAAGATCTCAAACACAGAACATCTATCTTAGAACATCAGTGTTTCCCTTCATAGTCCACCCTTCCTACAATATTCTGGTAACAACAGAAATCTCCCGTTAGTTTATAGAGCATGCAATTTGCGCTCAAACTGAAATAAGACATTTTGTCAGTTTTGTCAGTAACATTTGGTTAATTGGGCACCAACAAAATCTCCTATATGATTTGGCGATTAAAGAATAGTAACAAATGATATAAAATAACCAGTGACATCAACTCTAACTACACAATATCCAGGGAAACAACATGAATCTCCAATTGGTTCACAAAGTATGCAACTTTTCTCTCAACTGAAATGAGAACAACATTTTGTGAGTGATATTTAGTTAATGGAGCACCAACAAATCTCCTATTTCATTTAGAAGAATAAGACTAAATAAAGGATGTAAAATAACCAGTGGCACATTGAACTCTAACTACAACTTGGCAAAGAAATTACATTAGTTGATTAATGATTATCTGTAGCTAAATCCTATATTCAATACACAAGACGAAGGAATTCATATATTAGAAATCATATGCACACCAGTCAATCAATTAAACAGCAAGAATCACAAATAAAAAGAAATTACATTGGCAGTTCATATCGGTCTCCTACCTTGAAATCATATGCACACCAGTCAATCAATTAAACAGTAGGAAATGCGGCTTGCCGCACCCGGCAGCGCCGCTGCCGGGTACAATTATATCCAATTGGGTAATACAGTCATAGGAGCATTTTTTTATAGAACAGTCATAGGAGCATTGTAAATATAAAAAAAGCAATGATATTAGTTCAGTACAGTGTCATACTTCAAATTATTATCTATTCATAAGATATGAAATTTAAGATGGGTTTTAGACTGCATAACATATTGTATAGAATATATTGACAAATATGATGAACCGTTCCGACATAAGCATCCTTAGAAAGAGAATTCTGGTTTATAACATTGGTACTCACATGAAAATTTATCTAAAAATGAGCAGATAAGTCGAAGAAGAAGAACAGTACAAAGGATACATTGAGCTTATAGAAGCATAGCAAGGCAAGCTATGTAGACATAACTCGACATCATCGATATAATAGTTCATAGTTCCTAGATTCATATATGGACTGGATAGTTCTCCTTATAGACATCCCACCTGGGTAGCCAAGGAGGACCAAGTTCAGTACATGCCATTTTGTCAAAGCAAAGCGACCAGGGTACATTTAGTCAATAGAGCAGATCAACGATGGATCTCATTAAGTAGGTAACAATAGTTTAGCTATTACAAGCAAGACAGAGCTCCTCACATGCCCCTCTTGTTATTTATCAATGATGCTTAATTTGTACTGGATCATCTCTGTCTGACCTAAGCCACGACCAAGCCATATCATTGCAACCCGTAGAAAAAGGAAGCTACAACTGTGTGAACCAAATATAAATGGGGACAATCCTGCTCTCCATCATGCTAAATGGGGACTTCTCTAGCACTCACGCTTACTATTGGTCACGCTTGTGTATTCAGATGCCACTCAAGATATAACCACCAAACGAATTCATTTGCATGTGTGGATGGGTACATGATGGAAGGACCTGCATCCAGAGAAAAGAAAGGGGCTTGAAAAAAAGAAATCACAACTTTTTACATGCAAGAGTAGTAAGCACTAATCGCATATCCTTTGTTGTATTTCAAGCCTAATAGGAACAGGTGATAGACGATCGACCTTGTGTATCAAACAAACATGTGATAGAAATCACAACTTGTAGTGCTGAAGATCCTGCGCTGCCTGCGACATGCACGGTCGCCATGGCCGCGAGCTAGGGTTCCGGGCGCGAGGAGGGAGGGAAGGACGGACGACAGCTCGATTGCCATGGTGTTTCATGATAAGAAGGTCCATCGGCTGAGTTACCTGCAAGCACAAGCACATAATTTGCTGCATCACACACCAAGCTATTTTGTATAGCTGAAGACGTGTTTATACAAAATCATGAAACTGGACCAATAAAAAAATTATATTTGGGGTATAGGATTTTTAGAAATCACATGTGTTGAAATGTGCATCTCACTTTGATCTGAAGCTATTCCGGTGTACCATGTTCTTTAAGAATCTCAGTAGGGACATAATCTCAACTGTATTGTGTTTAGCAGCAAGAGGGACACTCAATATATCCATTCTGGGTGTTCCAAAAACTGAAAATGTCGGAAATTAGATAGAAACGATCTGTAGAAATGTCCCCTGAAAAATAAAAGTGAAATGTCATCACAAAGTACTCTAGTAGTAAGAAAAAGGCAAACGTCCTCTAGTAGTAATGAGGTTGTAAAGAAAGTTTGGTACCTTAGCCGGTTGTGGTTCAGGCCCAATCAAGAGCTACGTCGAGGGAATTGCTAATGCTTCCATCTGCCTGAACCTTTAGCACAAAGCTATGGATTTGCCATTGGAGATGAACCTAGCAGATCAGTAGATTGTAAGAAATGGAACAAATCAAGAGGAGTGAAGGAAACAAATCTGGCATAACAAGAGGAGTGAAGGAAACAAATCTGGCATAATTTATTCTATAAGATGTCTGTAAATTTAGACGAAAGATACTAACTTTGTTCCCTGAGGTGGACTGAAATAAACCATATGACCAAGACACCTGGTTCATCCTGAATTATGGAGTGAAGAAAAAAGTTGCCCTATACAACCATCAGAGTTCATGACAGTACAAAAGAATAAAAAACTAAAACTGTTGCATCGTGTAGCTTGCATAGCAGATAAAGAATACAACAAATACAAATTCCAAATTAGAGGAATTGTTCAGTTTTGTTTTGCAGGAGCGCATATAGGTGCAGCTAATACATTTCTTAATGTCCCATATATGAAGAAATACTATAAGAAGTTCACAGGACTAAACCAAAACACCAAACACCATAGTTGATCAAAGCATAAAGTTGACCATTCTTGCTCCTGTTTCCAACATGCAGTTGGCTACCACGTGGCTCTAAGCCCAATCTAGCCTACAGGATAAAGATTATGTCCTTTGGAAGCATATCAGACTGAAAATGCTTTGCTTGTGCTATTGGATAAATGAACCTAACTGAACACCATGCAAAATCTAGGAGTATTACTGAACCTAACTGAAACACATGCCAAATCATTCTCTTGATGCCCATTTACTCCTAGGAGTACTACTGAACCTAACTGGATTTAGGAGCATTTACAAAACCTAGGAGTACTACTGAACCTAAGTGCATGTTTGATGTACTAAACATAGGAATTGAGTGTTTGTACTGCATGGATGCAAATCAAAGGAGCTGGAGCTGCGTGCTTGTACTCCATAGACGTTTTATGAACTCTATAGTCCATGGAAAATGAACATAGCCGCAAACTAATAAAAACAAAGCAGCAGAGGAGAGGACGAGCTCACCTACGAGGTTGTAGCCAAGGCAGTAGCACAGCTCGTCGCCGCAACTGAGCTCCGTGCGCTGCCTCCATGCCCCGGCCTCTTCCGCGCGCTAGCCTCTTCTGTCCGACCTCCTCTGAGCGCTGCCTCCTAACAGCCACCGGATCCGACGCGCCCGGACTCGACGATCGCGATGTGGCGCCCATCCTCCCCGACGCGGTTGACCATGGCTCCGGCGACCGCGGCGAGAACCCGTGGAAGCACGCGCACACGCCGGCGACGCCCTCCCTCTCTGGTCGCTTCCTCCACAGCGCGTCGGGTAGGTGGCGGTGATGGCGTGACGGCGGCAGACGGGCAGGGAGGATGGCTGGCGGGGAGTGACGGCTAGGGTTCAATATCGGTTCGAGGAGGTGGGTGGCGGCGGCGGCGATGCGGGTGGGAGGATAGGAGGCGTGCGGGAGGGAGGGAGGGAGGCGGCTGCGGGAGGGAGGGAGAGAGGAGGAGGCGGCTAGGTCTCCACCACAGGAGCGCCCCCCTTTTATACCCCCACGACGCGAAATGACCGGAATGCCCTGGTGGAGGTAAGGTATTTACAATTAGTTGCCATTGAAATTTTATCCGACGGCCTAGGACGATCGGGTAAATATCTGACGGCCCATAGCGATCTGGCCTGAGATCCGACGGCCTGTATCGCGAGGAGATCTCGATCCGACAGTCCAGAATCCAAACGAACGGGGGAGCTCCATTTTGGTTCAGACTCTAACAAGGGGATGCACGCGCGTAGTCAGTATTCTCAAAAAATAAAGAAGCAAGCCTGCTCCACACGTACATACGACTCGGAGCATAAACGCGCAAAGAACTATTATTTCTTACTTGTGTCAAAAAATAATAATTATTTCTTTCTCTTTAGGGTAAACGCCCAAAGAAACTAGAGGCACTACTGTTCACGTCCACACTTTGAGGTGTCGGTCATCTTCTGTTGATTTGAGAAAAAAAGAAGGCAAATGATCCGGTCACACTTCGAGGTTTCTGTCAACCAGTTTTCCTGATTTCGTTCCCATTGCAGTACAAACTATGGTACTCCCTCCGATTCAAAATAAGTGTCCTGGTTTTAATTCGAATTGAAACAAAAATCAAGACACTTATTTTGGATTGTAGAGAGTAACATGTATGCAAGGTTTATGCATGCTCGGCAGAATAATTGACATTACTAATTAGTGATCTTGAGAATCCTCAGCAGGCGCCGGATAACGGGATTGGTCACGCACACTCCCCCCTTGCCCACGCGCCGTCCCCCCGCGGGCGGCTCGGGCGGCGGCGCCAAATCCCGCCGCGGGCGCCCTCCCCTTCCTCCTCCCGCCTCCGCCGCTCACCGGGACCGCCAGGGCGAAGCCCCTCGCGGTGGCTGGCGGCGGGGGATCTCTCCTCCATGTCTTGGTGCTGGTGGGTGTGGGGCTCCCTCCCTGGCGGTGGCGTCGGGCGTGCACAGGGTCCGGCGGCGAGGCGGCTCCTTCTCCGGTCGGCGGCGCGCTGCGGTGCTGCGGCGGTGGATGGGGGCTTGGCCCGCAGCGGCTGTGCCCCGTGGTGGTGGCGGGGGGCCGGCTTCGGTCCTCCGATGATGCTGCGGGTGGTCTTCCTTCCCCATCTCGGGTGTGCGGTGGTGTTCCTCGGGCAGCGGTGGTTCCGGCGGCGGCGCTGCGCCGGATGGTGAGGAGGCGGCGGTGCAGCCACTTGGCTGTGGGCTGGCGCGGCGACAGGCGGCGGCGCCCTTCTGGCCCAGATCTGGGCCCTTTTGGGCCCCATCTGGGTCTGGGCGGGCCTGGCCGGCGGCACCGACGGACGGAGGAGTGGCTCGTGCGGGGGGTTGCGGAGACGGAGGCACGCGCACTGCAGCGCGGCGATGGGAACTTCACGAGCCCTATCTGGCTCGGCCGGGCCGTGGGCCAGGTGTGCTCTCCTCGCTGCGTCCGGCCGGTGACCGCCATGGGCGGTGGAGGTCGTCCCCTCCCGCGTGGCTGCCGATTCTGCCGCTCATCGTTCCCGGTTGTCTCCTCTCGGCCTCGTTGGTTTCGCTTCGCCGCTTGGTCGTGTGCGACGGCTTCGACGGACGGAGGTGCGGCTCGTGCGGGGGGTTGCGAAAACGGTGGCGCGCTAACTGCAGCGTGGTGACGGGAGCTTCACGAGTCCTTTTTGGCTCGGCCGGGCCGTGGGCCTGGTGTGCTCCTATTGCTGCGTCCGGCCGGTGACCGCCAAGGGCGGTGGAGGTTGTCCCCTCCCGCGTGACTGCTGATTTTTGCCGCTCCTTGTTCCCGGCTGTCCCCTCTCGGATCCGTCGGCCTCGCTTCTTTTTCCATGGTGAGACGGCGGTGGTGATCTAAAGACCGTGGTGGCGCATGTTGATGGGCGGCAAGATTGGTGGAGTGCGACGGAGCGGCCGGGGCTGTGGTTGTGTGGCGGACGGGAGAAATCCCTGTCGGCTTGGCCGGCACCGACGCGGTGACGCCCGGGGGCGCCACCGGTCCTTCCTGAAGGGCGCCGGGCTTACCTCTTCCACACGCCCCTCCGTGTACCGGGGGAAACCGTAGGACCAGTCCGGGCAATAGCGTCGCCATCGTCGCGTTCCTTCCTGAAGGTGTTGCTTGGTATGCGGCGGTCCGAAGTGCTAGGAGCGTGGTGGAAATTCTCCGGCGGGCGCAGCGGTTGCGGGTCACCATCGTTTTCGTCGACCCGACTCTGTTGTCATTAGTTTCTTTTTCTTGCTCTGTTATGTCTTTTGGGCTTGCTTGTGCTGTCTGCTCCAGCATCGGACTATCAGGTGTATTGTGTGGTTGCTATATCTATATAGCGGGGCAAAAGCCTATTTCGAGGATCTTGAGAATCCTCCCGTCTTGATGATATAGTCTACGCTCTATCATTGACAGAGTCGTTGCTGATCTGCACAAGGTTCCCGGTTTGTGGTAGGGATCCGATTGTTCAATTATTAGTGCATTATCTTTGTCCTTCTGAGTTGGAAGCTAAATAATTTAGTGGTAGCTGATTCAGTTATACTCAGAGGCATGCATCTCCATTTTTTGGCATCGCTACTGAACAACCAATTGCCCAAAGAGCTGGGACCTCCCAATTACAC
The DNA here is from genome assembly GCA_032464435.1 of Aegilops umbellulata. Classification (NCBI taxonomy): domain Eukaryota; kingdom Viridiplantae; phylum Streptophyta; class Magnoliopsida; order Poales; family Poaceae; genus Aegilops; species Aegilops umbellulata. The sequence continues at coordinate 516,937,118 of CP136056.1, forward strand.
TAATCCAAGAATATTGTATTCTCACAAAAATGTGGCTTATTTTTATACAGTCATGCCATGTGTGGATAAGTGATGTTATAAACAAAGTTGAGCGTCGCCGGCAGCCTGACATCAGAGAAGGGGGAGGACGACTGAAGCTTTATCGCCCCACGGTCTAGAACGAGAAAATTGGATATTTGCCACTTTCAATATATGGCTTCTTAAAATTGACACTTTTAAGATTGACTTCGCAAAATTGCCACTCTCCTTGTTGGCTCCTTGATTACCATGCCACTTCCCTATTTTTAGTGATTTTATTTTTTCTTTTCCACTTATAAGCACCGGAAAAGACCAAACTACCCCTGATTCTATAAGGTACTATCCACGTTCTGATTGATATGAGAGCGCACCTGCCGCCGAGAATACCGTGACCTCGACGCAGAGTGTCGCACATCGCTTAGACGTCGCGTGCGCCGATCTTCTTGACGCCCTGTGTCGCTGATCTTCTATACGCAACGTGCCGCTGATCTCGGCAACGCCGCATGCCGCTCATCTCGTCCAGGGCAGGTGCATGAATTCTGGATGGTATTGTGTTGACCTTGCTTTGTTCAAAAATCTGTAGTGATTGATCCATCCGCCTCCTCATCCCAGCCGAGTGCTCAGGCGGCCGGGATGAGCGGTGCGAGCGCCGAGCAGGCCGCCGGCCTGAGTGGCTATGGCGCGCGGGCAGACATGGCGATCAGCGATGGGGGACGGACGGAGCGAGCAGCAAACAGCCGAGTGGCGCGGACGACGACGGCGACTGAGCGGGTGGCGTCAGCGGCGCTTTTACTGACCACAAGATCTGTGCAGCTCGTTCTCCTACACGAACACATGCATAAACAGATACAGATAGTCAGATACTGACGTGTATTGTGTACAAAGAATCAGGGGGGTAGTTTGGTCTTTTCTTGTGCTTATAAATGGAAAAGGAAGAAAGAAAATCACTAAAAGGAGGGAAGTGGCATGGTAATTAAGGAGCCAATGAGCGGAGTGGCAATTCTGCAAAACCAATCTTGAAAGTGGCAATTTGAAGAAGCCACATATTGAAAGTGGCAAATGTCCAATTTTCTCGTCTAGAACAGTCCATGGAAAACGAGAGAAAACTAAAGCTGGCCCGGCTGCTTAATCTGGCGCAAGGACGTTTGAGCAACTCCAACGCGCCGATCCATTTCGTCCGCGTGCGGACAGAAAAATCGGCCCAACACGCCGACCCAAACGGATGCGTGTCCGCTTTTCGTCTGCCTGCCGATTCATTCCCGTTAAATTTTGAGCCTCGTTTGCATCGGTGCGAAAATGAAACGGACGTGCGCGGCGCCCGCTACTCCTCCCCTGGCCCGCTAGTCGGTGGCACATTGGCCATCCTCTCCCACCCCATACCGACAGCAAACCCTCGGGTGCCTCCGCAGCGTTATCGTCGCCGCCCATTTGACGGTGCATCTACCAACAGTCGGTGCCGACACATCTCCCCCAACGCCGCCACCTACCACGTCGCCTCCACCACTATCTCGCCTGCAGGGACCGAAGCTTCCCACCCCCACCTCCTGCCGCCGCCGCGAGCAGGAAGCCGCCCCGGGCAACTACTTTGTCCTGACGCCGACACGCTCGTCGGACGCCTCCGGGGCAGCCACCTGTTCCACGGGGAGGCGCGCGTCCTTCGCCGGCCATCTCCTTCGTCGACGCCCTCAAGATGTTCAACAGTTTGCCAAGGTACAAAATGGACTCCGCCGACGAGTTCTTTTTCCACAATTTCCTTTGCGACTCTGATGATTCCTCGTCCGATGATGAGGAGGAGATCTTGGCTGCCGTGTTGGTCCATCCCACCTTAATAGCCAGAGGCCATTGTTCCGTGACTCGATCCCGGGGCACCTTCCGGCGTTGAATCGCAACCAAGAGAGCGGTCATTTCCTTCTTTGGAAGGACTACTTTGACACAACCAACATGTTGTTTAAACATTAGAAATTCTGGCAGCGTTTCCATATGAGTAGGCATCTTTTCAACTGTATTAGAGAGGGGGTGGTCGGATACGATAACTATTTCAAGTGCAAAAAGAAAGCGCTTGGAAAGATTGGCTTCTCATCTTATCAGAAATGCACTGCAGCCATCCGGATGCTTGCATACGATCTCATTGATGAGTACATCCGTATGAGCGAGTCTACATGCCTAGACTCCATGTACAACTTCTGCAAGGTTGTGATTGCTGTGTTTGGCCCTGAGTACTTGAGAGAGCCGAATCCTCAAGATACAGCCCGCTTGTTGGCGATGAATGCCAGCAGGGACTTCCCAAGGATGCTTGGCAATATAGCCTGCATGCACTGGGAGTGAAAAAACTGCACTTCTGCTTAACAAGGGCAATATAAGGGCCATGTCAGGGCTTGCACTGTCATACTTGAGGCCGTGGGCTCACAAGATCTCTGGATCTGACACACTTTCTTCGGCATGGCCGTATCACACAATGATATCAACGTGCTTCAATGCTCGCCGGCCACGTCGATAAATATGGGTCGGCAAATTGGACGCACTGCCGACCCAAATGATAAACAGGATGGACACCGAGCGGGAGGCCGACACAAACAGACAAAAAGCGGACAAAATCGCCATCTGGTTGGATCGGCGCGTTGGGTTACTCTTATGCTCACCAAACAGAACAATCTATTTTATGACAAGTGTTCCAAATAGTCCATCATCGATTTTAAAATGCTATGTTCTGCATTGCATTATATCACGGTTTAATCTGTTCCAGGTTTCAATCCCATGCATATGCATTGGATCGATGTTGTGCAAAAGAAAAGAAAAATGGAACGACTACCATACAAGCACTAGCAAAACGTGATGCTAATCGGATGCTGACTAGGAGTAGTACTAGTAGATGGACCATAAACAACTTTTGTACGGAACTATTCTATCCTTACGCGTGACGCACACACTGCCATTAACAAAGTAGTTCACCTCAAGCCAAAAGTGTCTTTGTGCTCCCAAGCTCACTCGGTGAACAGTAAAATCGAAAAAAATAAAATTATTAAAAAAATTCCAATTTTTTTTGGGAGAAACATTGACAAAAGTTCTAAGTGCTTGCAGAAATTCATCATGAAATCACATTCCTGTAAGGCGCAGCAAAAAAAAACAAATTCAGTGCTCCAAAATGCTTTCGAAAGTAGCTTTTTCAGAATACTGATTTTGTTTTTTTTTTGCCACGCCTTCTAAAATGTGATTTCATGACGAATTTTTGCAAGCACTTAGAACTTTTGTCAATGTTTCTCCCAAAAAAAATTTGGATTTTTTTGAATTTTTTGATTTAGTTTTGATTTTACTGTTCACCCGAGCTCATTTGAGCTCGGGTGCAGAAACTCCACGTCCACCTCAAGCATCTATAAATAGGTGAAACCAACCACTGCACCCACCATCCCAATCATCGCAACAGCAGCCGAGCCGAGCGGAGCAGAGCAATCTTCTTCTTCGATCTCTCGTCATTCATCAATGCCTAAGATCCAGCCCCTTCCTTCCTCTCCCTGCTCCACTTCTTCCTCCCGAGACCAACACTAGTAGAAAAGGGGGCAACGGTCCAGGCCGTGTCAGCCCATTAGTCCCGGTTCAATCTAGAACCGGGACCAATGGGGGCATTGGACCCGGTTCGTGAGCCCAGGGGGCCGGCCGGGCCACGTGGGCCATTGGTCTCGGTTCGTATGGACCCTTTGGTCCCGGTTGGTGGGACGAACCGGGACCAATGTGCCTGGCTCCTGGCCCACCACCATTGGTCCCGGTTCGTGGCATGAAACGGGACCAAAGGCTCCCATTTAGTCCCGGTTCATGCCACGAACCGGGACCAGTGGTGCCGCCTATATATACCCCTCGCGCCGGAGCAGAGCACTTAGTGCTCTGTTTTTCTGGGCCGGCGAGAGGAGGGGCTTGTGGTGCTCTAGCTCACCTCCTTTGCACATGAGGTGTTCGATGAAATGCCCGAGCCACACTAGTTAAGCTTTCTCCTCTCGAAGCTCGACCTCAAAGCTCCATTTTCCTCGAGATTTTTCTAGATTTAGCGGTCCGTCACGCCCCACCCCTGTCTTCACCGCCGTCGATCACCCGCGCCGATCTCATCACCGACACCACCGTGGTGAGCCTCTTGCTCTTATCTTCTTTCTGAAAGGAAAAATATTCTTACTTGTATGTTTAGATAGATACTTGTATCATTTTCTTACTTTTATTATTGCATCTTATATAGTGCGATGGTTTTGGTATCCGCCCCCGTCGGCCCTCGTCCTGTCTATGATTCGGATGTGGTATATATATTAATCTTTATAACTATTGGTTCATTTATTGTTTATGATAATTATGCGGACCAACGTGACATAGATTTTATTTATCTAGGATGTATGTGAACCGGAAATTCCAACCGACCCTATTGTCGAGAGGTTAAATTTAGTTGAAGAAGAAAACAATTTCTTGAAGGAAAAAATAAAAAAATTGAGGAGGAGAAGATGATATTGGAGTTGCATGTTGCGGATGTCGTCGATGATCACAAGATCAAGATGGATGCAATGCGCTTGAAGATTAGAAAGATTAGAAAATATGCCATTCATACCGAGGCTTGGTATCATTATGCCGTTGGATCAATTGTTACCTTGGTTGCGATTATGATCGCCTTTGTTTTAATTAATGTATGGTTTAATTAATTAGATGCTCTGGAGAGCTATATGTTGTTAGATGAGAACTATGTATGTACTTTGGTTTTAATGTGATAATGAACTTCTATTAATTTGGACACTTAATTATACATAATGCACGCAGATGAACCGGCAATGGATGTACGGTGACAGACACACCTCCGAGTACATTAAGGGCGTGCATGAGTTTCTCGATGCGGCTGAGGCAAACAAGCAGAATGGTTTTATGTGTTGTCCATGCCCTGATTGTGGGAATACGAAGTCTTACTCTGACCGGAAAATCCTTCACACCCACCTGCTTTACAAGGGTTTCATGCCACACTATAATGTTTGGACGAGGCACGGAGAAATAGGGGTTATGATGGAAGACGACGAAGAAGAAGAGTACGATGACAACTACGTTCCCCCTGAATACCGTGATGCTGCAACGGGGGGAGCTGGTGAAGATCAAGAGGAACCAGACGATGTGCCCAATGATGCTGCAACGGGTGAAGCTGCTGAAGATGAAGAGGAACCAGACGATGTGCCCGATGATGATGATCTCCGCCGGGTAATTGTCGATGCAAGGACGCAATGCGAAAGTCAAAAGGAAAAGCTGAAGTTCGATCGCATGTTAGAGGATCACAAAAAAGGGTTGTACCCCAATTGCGAAGATGGCAACACAAAGCTCGGTACCGTACTGGAATTGCTGCAGTGGAAGGCAGAGAATGCTGTGCCTGACAAAGGATTTGAGAAACTACTGAAAATATTGAAGAAGAAGCTTCCAAAGGATAACGAATTGCCCGATAGTACATACGCAGCAAAGAAGGTCGTATGCCCTCTAGGATTGGAGGTGGAGAAGATACATGCATGCCCTAATGACTGCATTGTTGGGGAACGTAGCAGAAATTCAAAATTTTCCTACGTGTCACCAAGATCTATCTATGGAGAAACTAGCAACGAGGGGAAGAAGAGTGCATCTACATACCCTTGTAGATCGCTAAGCGGAAGCATTCAAGTGAACGGGGTTGATGGAGTCGTACTCGTCGTGATTCAAATCACCGATGACCAAGTGCCGAACGCACGGCACCTCCGCGTTCAACACACGTACAGCCCGGTGACGTCTCCCAAGCCTTGATCCAGCAAGGAGAGAGGGAGAGGTTGAGGAAGACTCCATCCAGCAGCAGCACAACGACGTGGTGATGATGGAGGAGCGTGGCAATCCTGCAGGGCTTCGCCAAGCACTGCGGGAGAGGAGGAGGGAGAGAAGCAGGGCTGTGCCAAGAGAGATTGAATCGCGTGTTGTGGGCAGCCCCCTATGCCTCATATATATAGGGGAAGGGGAGGGCTGCGCCCCCTCTAGGGTTTCCCACCCCTAGAGGGTGCGGCAGCCCTAGATGGCCAAGGGGTGGCGGCCAAGGGAGGGGAGAAGGGGGAGGCGCCCCTAGGGTGGGCCTTAAGGCCCATCTGGACCTAGGGTTTGCCTCCTCCCACTTCCCTTACGCCTTGGGCCTTGGTGGGAGGCGCACCAGCCCACTAAGGGGCTGGTCCCTCACCACTCTTGGCCCACGCAACCTTCTGGGGTTGGTGGCCCCACTTGGTGGACCCCGGGGACCCTCCCGGTGGTCCCGGTACATTACCGATAAAACCCGAAACTCTTTCGGTGACCAAAACAGGACTTCCCATATATAAATCTTTACCTCCGGACCATTCCGGAACTCCTCGTGACGTCCGGGATCTCATCCGGGACTCCGAACAACATTCGGTAACCACATACAAGCTTCCTTTATAACCCTAGCGTCATCGAACCTTAAGTGTGTAGACCCTACGGGTTCGGGAGACATGCAGACATGACCGAGACGTTCTCCGGTCAATAACCAACAGCGGGATCTGGATACCCATGTTGGCTCCCACACGTTCCACGATGATTTCATCGGATGAACCACGATGTCAAGGACTTAATCAATCCCGTATACAATTCCCTTTGTCTATCGGTACGATACTTGCCCGAGATTCGATCATCGGTATCCCAATACCTTGTTCAATCTCGTTACCGGCAAGTCTCTTTTACTCGTTCCGCAACACATCATCCCGTGATCAACTCCTTGATCACATTGTGCACATTACGATGATGTCCTACCGAGTGGGCCCAGAGATACCTCTCCGTCACACGGAGTGACAAATCCCAGTCTCGATTCGTGCCAACCCAACAGACACTTTCGGAGATACCTGTAGTGTACCTTTATAGCCACCCAGTTACGTTGTGACGTTTGGCACACCCAAAGTATTCCTACAGTATCCGGGAGTTGCACAATCTCATGGTCTAAGGAAATGATACTTGACATTAGAAAAGCTTTAGCATACGAACTACATGATCTTGTGCTAGGCTTAGGATTGGGTCTTGTCCATCACATCATTCTCCTAATGATGTGATCCCGTTATCAACGACATCCAATGTCCATGGTCAGGAAACCGTAACCATCTATTGATCAACGAGCTAGTCAACTAGAGGCTTACTAGGGACATGGTGTTGTCTATGTATCCACACATGTATCTGAGTTTCCTATCAATACAATTCTAGCATGGATAATAAACGATTATCATGAACAAGGAAATATAATAATAACTAATTTATTATTGCCTCTAGGGCATATTTCCAACAGTCTCCCACTTGCACTAGAGTAAATAATCTAGTTCACATCGATATGTGATTAACACTCAAGGTCACATCCCTATGTGACTAACACCCAAGAGTTCTGGGTTTGATCATGTTATGCTTGTGAGAGAGGTTATAGTCAACGGGTCTGCAACACTCAGATCTGTATGTACTTCGCAAATCTCTACGCTATATTTGGAGCCATTTCAAATAACTGTTCTACTTGGAGCTATACTAAATTGTTGCTCCATTATACGTATCCGGTATCTCTACTCAGAGCTATCCGGATAGGTGTTAAGCTTGCATCGACATAACTCTTTATGTCGAACTCTTTATCACCTCCATAACCGAGAAACATATCCTTATTCCTCTAAGGATAATTTTAACCGCTATCTGGTGATCTACTCCTAGATCACCTTTGTACCCTCCAGCCAGACATGTGGCAAGGCACATGTTAGGTGCGGTACACAGCACAGCATACTATGGAGCCTATGTCTAAGCATAGGGGACGACCTTCATCCTTTCTCTCTGTTCTGCCGTGGTTGAGCTTTAAGTCTTAACTTCGTACCTCACAACTCAGGCAAGAACTCCTTCTTTGGCTGATCCATCTTGAACACCTTCAAGATCATGTCAAGGTATGTGCTCATTTGAAAGTACCATTAAGCGTTTCGATCTATTCTTATAGATCTTGATGCTCAATGTTCAAGTAGCTTAATCCAGGTTTTCCATTGAAAAACACCTTTCAAATAACCCTATATGCTTTCCAGAAATTCTACATCATTTCCGATCAACAAATCCACATATACTTATCAGAAATGTCGTAGTGCTCCCACTCACTTTATTGGAAATACAAGTTTCTCATAAACTTTGTATAAACCCAAAATCTTTGATCATCTCATCAAAGTGTACATTCCAACTCCGAGATGCTTACTCCAGTCCTTAGAAGGATTGCTGGAGCTTTGCATACTTGTTAGCATCTTTCAGGATCGACAAAATCTTCTGCTTGTATCACATACAACCTTTCCTCAAAAACAAGGAAACAATATTTTGACATCCCATCTGCAAGATTTCATAAATAATGCAGTACCTGCTAATTCCAACAGACTCTTAGCATCGCTACGAGTGAGAAGTTCTCATCGCAGTCAACTCCTTGAACTTGTCGGGAAACACCTTAACGACAAGTCGAGCTTTCTCAATGGTGACACTTACCATCATTGTCTGTCTTCCTTTTAAAATCCATATGTACCCAACAGCCTTACGACCATCAAGTAGTTCTTTCAAAGTCTACACTTTGTTTTCATACATGGATCCTCTCTCGGATTTTATGGCCTCGAGCCATTCATCGGAATCCGGGCCCACCATCGCTTCTCCATAGCTCGTAGGTTCATTGTTGTCTAGCAACATGACTTCCAAGACAGGATTACGTACCACTCTGAAGCAATACGCATCCTTGTCGTCCTACGAGGTTTAGGAGTGACTTGATCCGAAGTCTCATGATCACTATCATAAGCTTCCACTTCAATTGGTGTAGGTGCCATAGGAACAACTCCTGTGCCCTTCTACACACTAGTTGAAGTGATGGTTCCATAACCTCATCAAGTCTCCACCATCCTCCCACTCAATTCTTCCGAGAGAAACTTTTCCTCGAGAAAGGACCCGATTCTAGAAACAATCCCTATTGCTTTCGGATCTGAGACAGGAGGTATACCCAACTGTTTTGGGTGTCCTATGAAGATGCATTTATCCGCTTTAGGTTCGAGCTTATCAGCCTGAAACTTTTCCACATAAGCGTCGTAGACCCAAACTTTTAAGAAACAACAACTTAGGTTTCTCTAAACCATAGTTCATACGGTGTCGTCTCAACGGATTTGTGTGGTTCCCTATTTAAAGTGAATGCGGTTGTCTCTAATGCCTAACCCATGAACGATAGTGGTAATTCGATAAGAGACATCATGGTACGCACCATATCCAATAGGGTGCAACTATGATGTTCGGACACACCATCATATTATGGTGTTCCAGGCGGTATTAGTTGTGAAACAATTTCCACAGTGCCAAACTCGCAACTCAGATATTCATTTCTATGATCATATCATAGACATTTTATCCTCTTATCACGAAGATCTTCAACTTCATTTTGAAATTACTTGAACCATTCAATAATTCAGACTTGTGTTTCATCTAGTAAATATACTCAGTATTTACTCAAATCATCTGTGAAGTAAGAGCATAACGATATCCACTACCTGCCTCGGCACTCATTGGACTGCACATATCAAAATGTGTTACTTCCAACAAGTTGCTTTCTTGTTCCATTTTTACTGAAACCGAAGCTTTCAGTCATCTTGCCCATGTGGTATGATTTGCATGTCTCAAGTGATTCAAAATCAAGTGAGTCCAAACGGTCCATCTGCATGGAGTTTCTTCATGCGTATATACCAATAGACATGGTTCACATTACTCAATCCTTTTTCAAAAAATGAGTGAGTCCAAAGATCCATCAACATGGAGCTTCTTCATGCGTATTATACCAATATGACTTACATGGCAGTGCCACAAGTAGGTGGTATTATCATTACTATCTTATATCTTTTGGCATGGACATGTGTATCACTATGATCGAGATTCAATAAACCATTCATTTTAGGTGCAAGACCATTGAAGGAATTATTCAAATAAATAGAGTAACCATTATTCTCCTTAAATGAATAACCGTATTGCGACAGACATAATCCAATCATGTCTATGCTCAACACAAACACCAAATAACAATTATTTAGGTTTAACACCAATCTCGATGGTAGAGGGAGCGTGCGATGCTTGATCACATCAACCTTGGAAATACTTCCAATACATATCGTCAGCTCACCTTTAGCTAGTATCCGTTTATTCCGCAGCTTTCATTTCGAGTTACTAACACTTAGCAACCGAACCGGTATCTTATACCCTTGTGCTACTAGGAGTACTAGTAAAGTACACATTAACATAACGTATATCCAATATACTTCTATCGACAGCCTTCTCATCTACCAAGTATCTAGGGTAATTCTTCTCCAGCAGCTGTTCCCCTCATTACAGAAGCACTCAGTCTCGGGTTTGGGTTCAACCTTGGGTTTCTCCACTAGAGCAGCAGCCGATTTGCCGTTTCATGAAGTATCCCTTCTTGCCCTTGCCCTTCTTGAAACTAGTGGTTTCACTAACCATCAACAATTGATGTTCCTTCTTGATTTCTACTTTCGCGGTGTCAAACATCGTGAATATTTCAAGGATCATCATATCTATCCCTGATATGTTATAGTTCATCACGAAGCTCTAGCAGCTTGGTGGCAATGACTTTGGAGAAACATCACTATCTTATCTGGAACGTTTGTTCAGAAACGAAGAGCATGCCAAGTCGATGCGATTGCACAGTGAGGACCGTAAGAAAGACGGGAAGTTGAGAGCACCCGCTGACGGGTCGCAGTGGAGAAAAATCGTGAGAAAGTACTGGAATGAGTTTGCAAAGGACCCAAGAAACGTATGGTTTGCTTTAAGCGCGGATGGCATTAATCCTTTCGCGGAGTAGAGCAGCAATCACAGCACCTGGCCGGTCACTCTATGTATGTATAATCTTCCTCCTTGGATCTGCATGAAGCGGAAGTTCATTATGATGCCAGTTCTCATCCAAGGCCCTAAGCAACCCGGCAACGACATTGATGTGTACCTAAGGCCATTAGTTGAAGAACTTTTACAGCTGTGCAATGGAAATGGTGTACGTACGTGGGATGAGCACAATAAAGAGGAATTTAACCTAAAGGCGTTGCTGTTCGTGACCATCAACGATTGGCCCGCTCTCAGTAACCTTTCAGGACAGACAAACAAAGGATACCACGCATGCACACACTGTTTAGATGACACTGAAAGTATATACCTGAACAAATGCAGGAAGAATGTGTACCTGGGCCATCGTCGATTTCTTCCGACCAACCATCAATGTCGAAAGAAAGGCAAGCATTTTAAAGGCGAGGCAGATCACCGGAGGAAGCCCGCCATGCGTACCGGTGATCACGTACTTGCTATGGTCAATGATTTACACGTAATCTTTGGAAAGGGTCCCGGCGCACTAGCTGTTCCGAATGAAGCTGAGGGACACGCACCCATGTGAAAGAAGAAATCTATATTTTGGGACCTACCCTACTGGAAAGACCTAGAGGTCCGCTCTTCAATCGACATGATGCACGTGACGAAGAACCATTGCATGAACCTGCTAGGCTTCTTGGGCGTGTATGGAAAGACAAAAGATACACCCGAGGCACGGGAGGACCTGCAACGTTTGCACGAAAAAGATGGCATGCCTCCGAAGCAGTATGAAGGTCCTGCCAGCTACGCTCTTACGAAAGAAGAGAAAGAAATCTTTTTTGAATGCCTGCTCAGTATGAAGGTCCCGACTGGCTTCTCGTCGAATATAAAGGGAATAATAAATATCCCAGAGAAAAAGTTCCAGAACCTAAAGTCTCATGACTGCCACGTGATTATGACGCAACTGCTTCCGGTTGCATTGAGGGGGCTTCTACCGGAAAACGTCCGATTAGCCATTGTGAAGCTATGTGCATTCCTCAATGCAATCTCTCAGAAGGTGATCGATCCAGAAATCATACCAAGGCTAAGGAGTGATGTGGCGCAATGTCTTGTCAGTTTCGAGCTGGTGTTCCCACCATCCTTCTTCAATATCATGACGCATGTCCTAGTTCATCTAGTCGACGAGATTGTCATTCTGGGGCCCGTATTTTTACACAATATGTTCCCCTTTGACAGGTTCATGGGAGTCCTAAAGAAATATGTCCGTAATCGCGCAAGGCCAGAAGGAAGCATCTCCATGGGCCATCAAACAGAGGATGTCATCGGGTTTTTTGTTGACTTCATTCCTGGCCTTAAGAAGATAGGTCTCCCTAAATCGCGGTATGAGGGGAGACTGACTGGAAAAGGCACGCTAGGAGCGGACTCAATAATATGCACGGACGGGCATTCTTGGTCTCAAGCACACTACACAGTTCTACAGAACTCTACCTTGGTGACCCCGTATGTCGATGAACACAAGAACAGTCTGCGCTCCAAACACCCGGAGCAGTGCGACGACTGGATTACATGTGAACACATCAGGACTTTCAGCAGTTGGTTGGAAGCACGTATCAGAGGTGACAACACTGTTTGTGATGAGTTGTACTTGTTGTCCAGGGGACCATCTTTGACTGTATTGATTTGGAAAGGATACGAGATAAATGGGAATACATTTTACACAATTGACCAAGATCAAAAGAGCACCAACCAAAACAGCGGTGTCCGCTTTGATGCAACAACCGAGAAGGGAAAGGACACATATTATGGTTACATAGTGGACATATGGGAACTTGACTACGGACAAGATTTTAAGGTCCCTTTGTTTAAGTGCAAATGGGTCAATCCGTCAGGAGGCGGGGTACATGTAGACCCACAGTACGGAATGACAACAGTCAATCTGAAAAATCTTGGGTACACTGATGAACCGTTCGTCCTAGTCAATGATGTGGCACAGGTTATCTATGTGAAGGACATGTCTACCAGATCGAGAAAAAGAAAAGATAAGGAAACGAATACATCATACGATGAGCCAAAGCGCCACATAGTTCTTTCAGGAAAAAGGGACATCCTGGGAGTGGAGGGCAAGACAGACATGTCTGAAGATTATGAAAGGTTTCATGAAATCCCACCCTTCAATGTCAAGGCTGACCCAAGCATCATGATAAACGATGAAGATTATCCATGGTTACGGCGCAATAAGCAAATGACACAAGCGAAGAAAAAGTGAAGACTTTCTCCCGCAACTATTATGATGATACCATGCCAAATTTGTAACATACGAGTATGTTATGCCAAGTATTTTAGAGTTCATTTGAAAACAGACGAGTAGGTGCATCTATGTTAATTTTTTTATTAAAGTTAATCACAAACTTGTGATTCACACAAATTTCAAAGAATTCAAATTTTAACTATTCAAATTTGAAAACTAATGGCACTAACAGAAAGTTATAATATTGCTGACCTAAAAGCAAAAAGAATTAAAAAATATAGCAAAAAAACAAAAGAAAATAAATAATGCAGAAAACAAAACAAAAAAACTGGAAAAAATAAAAATAGCAACAATAAGTATTTTGTTGTAAGTAGAAATAAAATAAAATAAATAAAGCAACAAAGAAAAAAAGTGTTTTCAAATTTGAAAACTAATGGCACTAACAGAAAGCTTATAATTTTTCTAAAACTAAAAGCAAAAAGAATTAAAAAATAAAGTAAAAAAACAAAAGAAAATAAATAATGCAGAAAACAAAACTAAAAAACTAGAAAAAAATAAAAATAGCAACAATAAGTATTTTATTGTAAGTAGAAACAAAATAAAATAAATAAAGCAACAAAGAAAAAAAGTGTTTTCAAATTTGAAAACTAATGGCACTAACAGAAAGCTTATAATTTTTCTAAAACTAAAAGCAAAATGAATTAAAAAATAAAGCAAAAAACAAAAGAAAATAAATAATGGAGAAAATAAAACAAAAAAACTGGAAAAAAAATAAAAATAGCAACAATAAGTATTTTGTTGTAAGTAGAAACAAAATAAAATAAATAAAGCAACAAAGAAAACAAAAAAAACAAAAAAGTGCCACCTACTGGGCCCACACGGTCTGAATACGACTAGAAACCCTACCATGGGCCAGGATTCAGGCCCGCAAGAGGCCCAGTAGGCCCATAGGCAGATAAAGTGACTTTAGGCCCGTAAGCCTACATTTGAGAGGAGCTCGAAGTGGTCGGCGCAGCAGCGCTTATAAACCACTGCTGAAGCCTCTCGGCTAGCGAGGTGGGACTAAACATCCTACCGCACCGCGCCAGTTCCAGCACAAGGCCATTGGTCCCGGTTGGTGGGACGAACCGGGACCAAAGGGGTGCATTGGTCCCGGTTCGTCCCACCAACCGGGACCAATGCGCCCCCTTTAGTCCCGGTTGGTGCCACCACCCTGGACCAAAGGCCGCCGCTTCCCGCCCTTTGGGCTGCTGAAAAAGGCCTTTGGTCCCGGTTGGTGGCACAAACCGGGACTAAAGGGTGGCATTAGTCCCGGTTCAAGCCACCAACCGGGACTAAAGCCTTTTCTATATAAGCAAACACTTAGCAGTTTTCGACCAAATCACACACTTCTTCCCCGACGCCCCCTGCTCCTCCTCGTCGCCGTCGCCGCCCGACGCCCCTGCTCCTCCTCGTCGCCGTCGCCGCCCCACGCCGTCAGGCTGCTCGCCTTCGCCGTCGCTGCCGCCACCGACGCCGTCAGGCTGATCGCCTTCGCCGTCGCCGCCGCCCCCTGTGAGCACAGCCCCCTCCCGTCCTGCGCCCTTGCGCCCCTCTCCTGCGCGGCCGCCGCGCCGCCGCCCCTGCCCTGTGCGGCTGCCGTGCGCCGCCCCCTGCCCTGCGCTGGCGCCGCGCGCCACCCAGCCGCCCTGCCCTGCCCTGCCGGCGCCACCGCTGCCGCCATATATATATGTTTAATTTTTATTAGTTTAATTTTTTTCATATATATATATATATAATGTATGTGTATGTATATGGCTATATGTTTCTGTTCATATGTTGCAATATGTTTTTTTTATTTTTATTAGTTTATTTTTTTTCATATGTGATGTATATGTGTATGTGGCTATAATGTATATGTGTATGTGATGTTAAAAATATATATGTTAAAAATGTTTTATATATAGAAAGTTACAATTTTAGAAAAGTTTTATATATGCAAAAGTTATAATTTTAGAAAAAGAAGGATAAGAAAGAAGAAAATAAGAAGAGGAAAGAAAGAAGAAGAGGAGAGGAAAAGAAGAGGAAAGAAAGAAGAAAATAAGAAGAGGAAAGAAAGAAGAAGAGGAGAGGAAAAGAAGAGGAGAAATAAATAAGAAGAAGAAAAAAGAAGAAAAAGAAGAGGAGAAGAAGAAAGGAATAGTGGAGAGGAAGAGAAAGTAGAATATTCTATTTTCTCTTCTTCTCCACTATTCCTTTCTTCTTCTCCTCTTTTTTTTTTATTTTTTTTCTTCGATCTTCTCCGCTAGCTATTCCTTTCTCCTCCTCCTCCTCTTCTTCTTCTTCTTCTTCTTCTTCTTCTTCTTCTTCTTCTTCTTCTTCTTCTTCTTCTTCTTCTTCTTCTTCTTCTTCTTCTTCTTCTTAATTTTTATCGGGAACGAGGGTGTCGAGGATCGCCGAGGGGTCGAGGGTCGGGAACTAGGGTAGAGGGTCGAGGGTCGTTAAGGGGTCAAGGGTCGAGGGTTTCAGGGTCGAGGGTTCGAGGGTTCTAGGGTCGAGGGTTCCAGCAGGGTCGTCTAGGGGTCGAGGGTTCTAGGGTCGTCGAGGGTTCCAGGGGTCGAGGATCGCCGAGGGTTCTACGTTTGCCACTAATATATCCATTTGTCATGTTTGAATAATAATTGCCATGTTGTAAATATTTGTAGAAACTATGGACACCATCGCCCGAGACGAAGTAAGAGAAGCGTTGATGAGGGACATAATCGCAGAAGGAAGTGATGCCGTCTCGTTGTATCTCAACGACACCGATGGTACTCTGGAAGGAGAGGGTGAAGAAGCTGGCTCTGGTGACCTAATGCCGGTGCAAGAAGAAGAACGTGACGATGGGTCCGGTGACCGAAACGAGTCCGGCGACCGAGTCGAGTCCGGCCAGGTATATATATTAGTTAAGCCTGTGCTGACTAGCTAATTGATGCATTCATTGTTTTGGTATGTACACATATTAATTAAGTCTTTGTTCTTTTTTCTAGCCCTCCGGATCGAGCACAACTGAGGTAAAGAGACGAGGACCGAAGAGAAAGTTGAGCTCGGATGAAAGGTTTGAGATCATAGAAATCGCGCCCGACGGCCAACCTATTGAACCCATCCGAACAAAGAAGGCATTTGTTGCTCAGTGCGGGGTTCTGGTTAGGGACAAGATCCCGATCAGCATCCAGCAATGGAATAAGCCTAAGAACGAAGACCCTGAGGTGTCTTATGTCAATGATCTGCAGAAAAATGATCTTTGGACTGAGCTGAAGTCAAATTTCACCCTACCGCCAGAGGATGAACCGGAGAAGCGAGTTAAAGAGCAATTAATCAAGTCTTTTGCTCTTAAGAGGATGGCAGATCTATTCAGGAGGTGGAAGAAAGACCTGAATAGGTTTGTCAAGAAAAAAGAGGCACCAGAATTCAAGGGCATATATGAGAAGATCAGAGATGACTGGCCTGCATTTGTGGCCCACAAGACATCGGAAAAGAGTAAGAAGATGTCGGAGACAAACAAGAAAAATGTTGCGAAGAAGAAGCTTCACCATCGCACGGGGTCAGGTGGCTACCTGGTAGCCCGGCCTAAGTGGGCCAAGGCTGAGAATGATCTGGTTGAAAAAGGGATTGAACCAGAGACAATGAGCTGGCTAGACCGTTGCCGGACTTGGTTCTTCGGGGCTGGCGGAACCTTGGACCCTGTAACAGGGAAGTGCATTTGGACGGATGAGCAAGCTGACATACCCTTGAAGAAGCTTCGGTACTATATCGCTGCAGCGCAGGAAGGGACGTTCCTTCCAGACAGAGAGAACGACGAGCTCACAAAGGCCCTCGGGAATCCTGAGCACCCTGGACGGACACGAGGCACGCCAGGCTCCATTCCGTGGAAGGCTGGGTTTCCGGACGCAGGCGGTTACAAAAGCCAGGAGAGGAGGAAGAAAGTGCAGCAGTCCGAACTGCAGGCGCTTAAAGAAAGGGTACTCGGGATAGAGGAACGAGAAGCAGACCGGGAGAAACGAACTGCCGAAGCTTCCCCTGAAGCTACCCCGCCATCTCAGCGGAGAAGCAGCGTGGCTTCCACCGAGCTGCTTCAGCCAGAGCTTGTCTTGACGGCTCCTGCCAGCTATCCCGTGGATGCTATCACGGAGGCTCAAAATTGCCACCTTATGACGCAGTGGATGAATATGAAGGTCAAGGCGGCTGTTGGCTCTGTTTATCCTAATGAACCCGGCGCAACTTTTCACTGCCGACCGATTCCAGAAGGATATGCTAAGGTGATGGTGGATGAAATAACGGAGGGATTTGAGGACCTCCCGCTTCACCACCCTACCGGAGAAGGGGAGACTCGGCTGGGTTCTGCTCTGAAGACTCCATGCCTATGGCGGAAGGAGCTCATCAACCTTCCAAACTGGACGCCTCCGCCGCCTCCTCCTCCTCTGGCGAGTCAGGGGACTCCACCTCCTCCACCGCCTCCTCCTCCGGCGAGTGACGATCAGGGCCCTCGGCCGGCTCCTTCTCCGGCGCGTGGCGGCACTCCGCCTCCTTCTCCGCCTGCGCCGGTGCACCCGAGCAGCCAGCCTACTCCTTCTTCGCCTCGTCAGCAAGGGCGGAAGAGACCCGCCGCCGCTCCGGCAGCTGCTCCGGCGCGTCGTAGTCCTTCTCCTCCGCCTCGCAAAAAGCAAGCAGTAAAGAAGACTGCCGCTCCGTCTGCTCTGCCGGCGTCTAGCAGTACAGCCAGAGGCGGGAGAAAATACAAATTCGTTCCTTCTCTGAAATCTCCAGAGAAGTTACCATACGAGATGAGCCCGGAGGAGAACGCGAGGATCGCGCGAACCGAGAAGGATGACTGGTTTCAAGGGTTGAAAGCACAGAGACATCCACCTCCGAAGGAGAAGGTAGATTCGGTGAAAGTGAAGCGCACTCTGGCTGCCCTGGCAAAACCACCCAAGTCTCCGTCGAAAGCCAACTATGAGCGCATTATTGCAAAGACATGGGTCGAAGCGTCGCGGTCGGGAAGTACAATCAGTGATCAAAGGCTGAAAGAACGACGAGTAGCTGGGAAACAAATTGCCCAGCTCGGCGAACAAGCAAAGCAATCGTGCCCCCCGCTCAAGGTGCCTAGCGTCGATCCGAGGATGGCGCCCGGTTATACCAATCTTGATGATTATCTGCCCGACGATGTAGATTATGGTTTCCTGGACGTGCAGATACACAGATACGAGTACGGGAAGCCTCTCGTCAAAGATGAAAGATCTCTAACAACGATGATGCGAAGATTGCATGATTGGTACATGAAAACCTGCAGAGAGTCTGGGGGAGGAATACTTTGTATATGAGAGTTAAACCGGAGCATGACCTCGTTGGAATTGAACTGTTGCATGTTCCATTTGAGGAGTTCTATCAGTTTTTCAATCAATTGGCCCTCGATAAAACAACGGTCACCTGCTACTGTCTGTAAGTACTACTACTTCTGTCATTAAGTCTCTCTACATAGCTCAGCTCTTTCATTGCATGTATTTATAATTATCCTCACTATATTATGCAGATTGAAGATCGCCGAATTGAAGAAAAGACAAATCGGTGATATTGGGTTCATTAACACAAATCTCATACATGCAGTTCAGGTTAAAGATCATGCCGCAGAAACCGAGGCCAGCTTGCTACGATCATTCAAAATAAATGAACACAAAAATATAATACTCTTTCCTTACAACTTTAAGTGAGTGTTGTCTTGTGCATATTCGGTTTCCCTTATATATTAGTCCAGGTTATAGTAATGTAATTGATGAGTTATGCATGCGTGCGCAGTGTCCACTATATTCTCCTGGAGATTAGGCTTGAGAAGGGAGTAGTAACTGTCTTGGACTCGAGACGAAAAAATCCCCACGAGTATGCGGACATGACTGAAATCCTCAAGAAGTAAGTTAAATCGATCATTATCCACCATATCACCAAATTTGTTCATTTCCTGATATCAAGTAATTGTTTTCTTTTGTCTGGCAGTGTTTGGAGAAAATGCAGCACAAATTCCCCGGGACTCCCGAAGGAGCTGGAATTTAGATACCCGAAAGTAAGTACTATAGTACCATGTTCCGCGCGTCTCCTAGCTATTGATTCAAGCGCTAGTTTCATCAATACCATTTGGCATTCTTGCTTATCTGTTTAATTGGCCTCTATTTCTTGTAAAGTGGTTGTGGCAGGAACAAGGGAATGATTTCTGTGGATACTACGTCTGTGAGTCCATCCGCCACACGACCTGTGAGCAGGGCGGGTACTCTGAGAAACAATATGAAGTGTGTAAGAAATAATATTCACAATTTTTGTTTATTACCATCATTTGTGTTGAGTTTCATTCATTCATATATATATATATATATATATATATGTGTGTGTGTGTGTGTGTGTATGTGTGTGTGTGTGTGTGTGTATTGACCCTCTTCTTCAAATTAGATGTTTCGGCAGCGGAATGAACTCCTAGGACCAGATCGCATGCGAGCAATTCAAGAGGAA
The DNA here is from genome assembly GCA_032464435.1 of Aegilops umbellulata. NCBI lineage: Eukaryota > Viridiplantae > Streptophyta > Magnoliopsida > Poales > Poaceae > Aegilops > Aegilops umbellulata. The sequence continues at coordinate 516,956,751 of CP136056.1, forward strand.
TTGGCGGCATTCTTTCTTGACCACGTGATCGCTGAAGACGGAGAATACTATATGGACCCTGCGTCCGTAATTTAAGAGATTATATTTGTAAAAGATAATTATTGTATATATGTAGCCGGTAGTGTCGGACGATAGATATACGAGAACTTGTTGTTCGACCAATCTCTTGGAGAAGGAGATGTGGTCGATATCACTTCTCTCTGTATGCATATATGTTCATGACGATCTTCTGTTTCCTTCGTTTGCTTACTAGCTAGCATATGCCTAGTCTTCTCTATACGTATGTTTAGTACGTAACGTCGACCAAGCACGGACATAAGAGAGGACACTTCTCTCTATTAATTAGCTATCTAGCTAACACAATATATGAAATACCTAAATTAACCCCCCAAAATCCCCAAACCTCTCCCTCCTTTCAAAAAAACCCAAAAACCCCTGCCACAGAAATGCTGACGCGTGGATGCCTATTGGTCCCGGTTGGTGCTACCAACCGGGACCAAAGGCCCTCCTGCCTGGGCTCGGCGCACAGGCCACGTGGAGGCCCATCTGTCCCGGTTCTGGTTTGAACCGGGACTAAAGGGTGAGGGTATTATTAACGATCCTTTAGTCCCGGTTCAGGAACCGGGACTAAAGGTCCTTACGAACCGGGACAATAGGCCGGTTTTCTACTAGTGCAACATGGCCCGCAGGCGTACACTGTGTGGATGAAGTCGCTGGTATTCAACGGCAACGGCTGCGCGGTGTACGGCCCCGACGGCGCCGTCGCCTTCCGCGTCGACAACTACGGCTGCAGGGGCGGCCGCGAGGTCCTCTTCATGGACCGCGCCGGCAAAGCCGTCCTCAGGATCAGGCGCAAGGGCTTCGGCATGTTCAGGAGGTGGGAGGTCTGCCGGTGCGCCCAAGACGGCGGCCAGGAGGAGGAGGCGACGCCGTGGTTCAGCGTGCGCCGGGCCGAGAAGGGCGTGGCCGCCCTGGCGATGCACGGCGCCGGGACGAGCTACACGGTAGATGGAAGCTGCGCGCGCAAGCCGGAGTACAGAATCCGCAACGTGGATGGCACGGCCGTGGCGGAGGTGGCGCAGAAGCAGACGGCGGCGGGTGTGGTGCTCGGAGAGGACATGCTGACGCTGACGGTGGGGACGGAGGTGGACCACCAGCTCGTCTTGGGCTTGGTCGTCGTGCGTGGCCTCATGAACCGTTCCTTGTGATGGCCGGGTGCTGCTTTCTCCTAGCGAAAATCTTGAATTTTTTACAGCTAGTTTCTCATGAGCCTCATGAAACATTTAGAATCCATTTTGGGAACATTTCTTCGAGAAACTATGGACATGTATACTCTTTTTAGTGGATGGTTTGTCACCCTTCATCAAGGGTTGTTCGAAGGAAGTACTGTTGTAGAGGTATACATGTGGTAACATAACTACAAATGTTTTTGTTTGGGATGGGAAAGCAACAAGAATTTAACAAAGTCAGAGCCAGATTATTTTGGGAACGTGGTGTGATGAAAAAGGAAATACCATATGGTTGGATGGATAAACCGTTCGCACCCTAAGGCTCGGGGAGGGCTTGGGCAGCTTACTTGCAAGAAGATGTACTCCCTCTTTTCCGGTTTACATGGCTCAAATCTGAAATCTCATCAATCAAGGCAAATGGTCAGTGGAGGAATGTATCTTGTACTTTACTCCCTTTATTTTTATTTACTCCGCATATTAGAGTTGTCTGAAGTCAAACTTCCTAAAGTTTGACCAAGTTTATAGAAAAGAATATAAATATTTACCATAATAAGTCTATATGACGGTGGAAGTACATTTGATAATGAATCTAATGATGTTAATTTGTTATTGTATATGTTAATATTTTTGTCTATAAACTTTGTCAAAGTTAATAGAGTTTGACTTTGACCAAAGTTAATACGCAGAGTGAATAAAAAACGGAGGGACTACAAAATTATCTAGATTAAATTGTTGCATTAATTTGGATTAATTGCAATGCACGCATGCTTGACCACTACATGCATTGATGAGTTCCTTTTTAATTGTTGCATGGAAAAATGTAATGCAGCTCAGAGTCTAAAAAGGAGATGGAGATGAACCCTTTAAATTAGAAAACGAAAAAATTGAGATAAGCCCTCTAAACCAGAGAGGAGGGAGTATATAACACTTCTCATGAAATGGTGTTGGAAGCTTTCGGAGAATCCCACTGGGTTGTGGGTGAGGATCTTAATCCAAATATTTTCCTAATTCTTATTCAATTGATCCTCTCGTATTTGGGATAGGATCCGAAGAGTGGAGATGTTTAGTTTAGATACTAGATTTGTGGTACGCAACAGATAAGATACTTTATTCTGGTTCGTCAAATGGATTAGCACAACGCCCCTTCATGAGAAATACCCTCACTTTTTTGTCCTATCCTCTGAGCCTACAATTAGTATTGCCGAGGTTTTGCAAGATAACCAAGTCAACATCAAGTTTAAGCGCAACCTCAATTAACCGAGTGCTAGGAAATTGGGATTTGCCCCGTGAGGAGTTGGTTTGAGTTACCCTCAATGACAACACCTTTGGTCTACAATGGTTGTCATTGAGGGTCGTATTTGTTGCCCCGTGAGGAGTAGTAAGCGTAAGGTCACTACTATGTTAAATCTAGGTATGAGCGTTTGGTTCGTGGCCCTGCTATCTTTCATGCCAAATACCTTTGGTCTACAATGGTGCCGCTAAATGTGTCTTCTTGTGGAAAATGGTGCGGGACTGTCCGGCCTTGGCCATCAACCCACTGAAACATCATGGCCTGGGTGGTGGCACTTGTGTGTTATGCTTGGAACCTGAGAACATCAATCACATTATTTTTCAACTATGCGCACACTGGAACATTTGGAGATGTATTTGTGAATGCTTTGGTTGCACTTGGGACCCAACCTCTTCTAATGAAGTGATTGATATTCTTATGAATGTTGGAGGTCATCTCGGATCCGTAGCTTGAAGGGCGTATGCTATGCTAGCCTCGATGCCTTATGTAATTGCCGCAAGAAATTTGCTATTGAGGGGGTCATCCCAAATCATCCAACTAACTATATTAAAATCTCTATTTTGTTTAGTTGTGGGAGTCCCTAGCGAAGATGAAGGCCATTGGAATGTGCGTTGAATGACTGAATCAATAGAGAAAATCAGATGCCCTGATCATCAGTAGCTAGAACCCATTCCTATGTTTTGTGCTCGATGTCGAGGTCTTGTTTTAGTATTTCGTACTTATGTATCTTTGTACTTTTGGTTTGTTCCATAAGACTATGTCACGTTGGTCTATCCATTTCTCGAGCTTCATTGATTTAAAGTCGGAAGCTTCATCCACCTTTCATCTAAAACAACTACAAATGTTCTCTTAGCAACTACATTTTCCTGAACTTTATCATTTCTAAGATCAATGATTTAGGTCATTCTTTAATTTGAACTGGAGAATAGGATCGTGCAATGCCTAAATCACCTCCCTGGACAACTTACATAAAGGAGGCACAAACAACATATATCAATTTTAATTTTTGGTACCTACTTATATGACAGCTTCAACCCGGTCAAATATGTTTCATTTGACCAATGGACTCGAGAAAAAGTGTGTCTGGTTAACCATACTTCCCTTGGAATTTCCACTGGTGGCTGCTAGAAGGACCTCTGTATTTTAAATCTGCTATCTTGATTCGTATTTTTTAAATTTGCGCAAGGGTTTGTGCTACTTGATATACAACTTTTGGCCTTTTAGCAAGACAAAAAGTCGCACACAGGTGGGGAGAATCCACCTTGGAAAGGGGCAGAAGTCACCTTTATATTGTTTTAATATATTTTTTACCTACTTATATGTCAGTTTCCATTCAACCCGGTCAAATACATTCTTATCTGAGGAATTAACTCAAGAGCCAACACGACCCAGTATGATTAAGCATACTTTCGTTGAAATTTTCACCAGTGGCTGCTATCTAAAGAATATCTCTATTTAAAATTTTCTAAATTGTTTCAAACTTTCAATAGGGACGAAGTTCCAAGGTTGATCATGCTTCATCTGAAACGGTTAGAATACTTTATTTGTGTGGAATTTGTATCCTATAGGAAAACACTTATTTTAGAAACATGGTATAGGCGCGACGCTAACATACACACACTACACTTATACTTTTGAATGAAGACACACTACACTTATATTTATGAACGAACACACATACACCTATGAGCACTTCGAAGAGAGTGAGCCGGCAGGTCATGAGATTGATGTAGCTAGTCACCACAGACGGCTGGTTACTAATGAAAACATCACCTCACGCGGAATGAATATTTGACATGCAGCTTGATACCTCGTGCGTTCAAGGTACAACTACCCTCCATTCAACCATATGTCAAGCGCTGAGTCTTTGATGATAAACGTGTGCTCTATTGATGTCACTACCGTTGTAGACGTGTAGTAGTCTGATCCATTTGTTGAGGTGTCATTTTTTTCTTTATTATTCACACATCTTGTAGAAAAAGTGCAACTGCTACGGTTAGCAAGTTTCTCTTCTGAAGATTCCATCTGTCTCGTATAAAGTACTCCAGTACAATAGTGTAGTTCTGTATGCATGTATCGCTATCAAAATGATTAATTGTCATTACTAAATAATTTTCAGAAGGCTCCCGTCCTAACAATTTTGTTTATGCTAAATTATAATCTGCAGAAGGCTCCCGATTTCGTGGTACGCATGCCCTTGCTTTGTTTAACGCCCCATCCTCGACCATGTTGTGTTCCTAGCTCTTACGATCTGGGAGATAGGCTAAGAGCATGGTTAATAGTATATCCAGCTGCTGGCTGTATGATCTTGCCACATCATTCATAGCCGGTAAGTACAATAGTTACATATAATTATATCGTACTTTGTTGATGCATGATCCACCATTCACTCTCACCTAGTGTCTACGAGCACGTGCTACAACCGGCTGTTAATTAGTAGCCCGCATCTCTTCTCTTTCCTTTTCTCTCTCATCTAACTCATCAAAAATATAATATTTAAAGACTTACAACCCGCCTACATCATCCTATTCTACTTGCTCTAATCATTTGACCCATTAATATATACTCACTTTCTTTCATATTAGTTATTGCTGAAATGGATGTATGCATACAGTTATCGCTCAAATGTATGTATCTAGTACTGAAATACGTCTGCATACATCTTCAGCGACAAATAATATGGGGCGAAGGGGGTACTCACCACTCAACATTATCCATGCAGTGCATCTGTATCCGTTTAAATTAGGCCATCACCACAAATTGCCGCTATTGCAGGAAACAAGCTCATGCCTGCACTAGTTTAAGGTAGATGATGGAAAAGTACGCATGGAGCTTAATTTTTTTGTAATTTATCATCTGCCATGTGTGGATAACTGTCTATTTACAAAAATTATGATGTGCAGCTTAATTATGGGGATTAGATCGACCTTTAGCTAAACTTAGATAGCCTTTTTTAGCTAGCAGCTTAATTGGGTGCAATGCAACAAGGAGTGCTTATATCATTGGATCGTTGTGCGTGCATGTACCCGCTTTATAGATATATGCTCACCAAATAAAACAAACAATCAGTAAGATGTATCCATCATCGTCGTTGTGAGGATTGGTCCAATAACTCGCACATGCTACATGTTGTGACTTGCATATTGGATCAAAGTTTGCAGGAGCCACTCTAGGAGAATCGTCATATTGGCAGCCTCCAGAACGTGTACGAAGGACATTTCATCGTAAGTTTGGATGCTGCTGAGTCAACGTGCAAACTTAGAATCAGATAAAACAGAGCCTCCAAAATTTTCATGTGAGGTGGGATCCGTTTGTCATAGAGTATAACTATTTCTTCCCTGATTCTCCACCCACGCATGCAGAGCAAGCAAAAACTTAGCACGAACGATTTCATTCATAGTTAGGGGCGAAAAATTAGTCACATTGCAACTTAGATTCATAGTACTACTGAACCTACAACTAAACTAGTTGCGGCAGCGACGACAAGACTTCCCGACGTGGGACGTGCCGACGCGGAATGTAGCATTGGACACCTCATTGGCCTCGCCCCATGCCGGCCATGTGCGCAGGACGACATTTTGAGCTGCAATAGCGGACAAACGGGACAGTGTGACCTCATCCCACGCCAGCCCTTCTCCATCGTCGGCGTTGGAGCCAAGGCGGGCGCACGGTTCCAAATCCTTCGGTCCCTCTCGGCGTCCATCCTCCAACTAACGTCCAAGGCGCTATCAACAGCATCCCAATAGACATCCTTGCCGTACACCTCCCCTCCACCTTGATGGGTGGGAAGGGGAGCTTGCTTGATGCTGGCGTCATCTCGCTTATGATGCACCATTGAGGCCTTGTTCGGTTAAGCCACTCCTCAAGTGGATTGGAGTGGAATGGAGGGGATTTGGGGGAAATTTAAACTAGATGGGATTTAATCCCTGCCAATCCCTGTCAATCCCTCTTATTTTTCATGGAACCGAACAAGGCCTGAGGGGATAGGAGTAGTGGAGGGGGAGGAGCCGGTGAGGGGAATGGAGAAGTGTAGGGGAGGGGCCGGCCTTTTGTAGCCGCGAGCGGTGGGTGGCTGGAAAAGACGCATTTCGTGGCCGCGAGCAGTTGGGGAGCCGACATGAAGTGGGCGGGGATTATGGGGTGTGTTTTTCCCGGTGAGAAGCACGACTGCAGTGTCGATACAGTTTCGGAAGAGAGGGGAAGAGGAAGGAAGAACATGATGAAAGTTTCCTCGTGAGCAAGCGATTGGGTTTGCAGCTCGCTTCTCGATGTTGTCTGCCAGCTTATTGGGCTGCAAACACCATATAAGTTGTTATTATGGTGATCAGAGCGATATAAGGCATCTGCTAGAGTTTGTTCTCATTGTGTGCTTCAGATTAATTTGCTCTTCTGGCCATTTATAAATTAAGTGTGCTGCTTCCATTTTTTTTCCTCTGATGCATTTGCAAATTTCATTAACCACTATGCCCCAGATTGCCATGTCATGCTGAAAACCAAGTCCAAACAAACGTCATGTCATGAACCACCTACAACGTTTCTACTCTCATCATCTACGTTGCTAACTAGAGAGACCTGAACCTGAACTAGAAGAAGAGTGTCACAAGGAGCGGTTGATGAGGCCACGCACGACGACCAAACCCAGGAAGAGTAGGTGTTCCAGCTCCGGCGCCACCATTAGCGTCAGCACGTCCTCCCCCAGCACCACCCTCGCCGGCGTCTGTTTCCGTGCGACCTCAGCAACCACCGCGCCATCCACGCCGCGTACTCTGTACTCCGACTTGTGGGCGGAGCACCCGTCCAGCGTGTAGCATGTCCCTGAGCCGCCATGCATCGCCACGGTGGCCCTGCCCTTCTCGGTGGCATGTCCATGCCGTCGTGCCGTGTAGCATGTCCGAGTCCAACCTTGCTGAAGAAGAACCAACCCTACTATCTATTTTAGGGGGAAGCCATAGCCTCATTATCTATTTTAATTAGGGGGAAGCTATAACCCCATTTTCTATCTTAGGGATGGGGGGGCAGGGGATCGTCGGAGTTATAGACTAGTGCGGCGGGGCCTAGAGGAATGGCCGGGGCGGCGACCAACACGGCGGTGGGGGAGGTCGATGGGAGGGCGGGCCTGCAACAGCCACCGGGGGGGGGGGGGTAGATGCAGGCGGTTAGGCCTAGGTTGGCCAGCGGTGGTGTGAGGAAGAAGAAGGTGAAGGTTGAAGATGAACATTGCTCGATCTATTTTCGTCTGTTGGATGTCAAGATCTCATGGCTATTGATGAAAGTGACTGATTAAACATGGTTTTTCAGGTACCTAACAAATAGACGATCCCATGTATGTGACGATACATTGCATTTGCACGGCAGACATAATAACCTAGGTTCATGTGGTAGAAGAATGCATATACAAGTGGCGGAACGGTTCAAAGTGTGTCTTCTTCGCTTGCACACATGTTATTGCTTCCAAAGTTTATAAGAATAGAAATGTTACTACTCCTTGATAGTTTGAGATATTGGAGAATAATTGTTGTATTGATTGGGGCCTCAAGGGCTGTTTATATAGATTACAAAGCTTGGGCTCCAAGACTAGACTAATAGAGATAGATTACAATACGAATAGTCTTATACGCTAATATCCCCCCGCAGTCTCAACGTCAGGTGAAACAATGTTGAGACTGGAGCGTATGTCAGTGAACGATGCAGTCGGGAGTCCTTTGGTAAAAATGTCAGCAAATTGGGCACTTGTAGGAACATGAAGAACGCGAACCTCGCCAAGAGCCACCTTTTCACGAACAAAGTGAATGACAATCTCAATGTGCTTTGTGCGACGATGTTGAACTGGATTGGAAGCCATGTAGACTGCAGAGACGTTATCACAGTAAACAATGGTAGCACGTGGAAGCGGACGATGAAGTTCAACGAGAAGCTGTCGTAGCCACACCGCCTCGGCCACAGCGTGAGCAACCGCCCTATACTCAGCCTCAGCAGAAGACCTGGAAACTGTTACCTGCCTTTTAGAACACCAAGAAACAAGATTATCACCCAAATAAACGCAAAATCTGGATGTAGATCGTCGAGTATCTGGACAACCTGCCTAGTCTGCATCAGAATAAACTGTCAAGCTTGTAGGTGAAGAAGAATTAATAAGGAGACCGTGATCAAGAGTGCCTTTTAAATAGCGGAGAATGCGTCTGACATGAGCCAAATGAGGAGCACGAGGGTCATGCATAAAGAGACAGGCTTGCTGAACATAATAGGAGATGTCAGGACGAGTAAGAGTGGCATATTGAAGAGCGCCAGTGATGCTACGATATAAAGTGGGATCAGAAAGAGGATCACCATCAGCTGACAGTTTAGCACCAATGTCGGCTGGAGTACGAGAGGGTTGACAATCATACATACCAGAACGAGAAAGCAAGTCCAAAATGTATGACCGTTGAGAAAGAAAGAGTGAAGACTTTGTGCGAGAAACATTAATACCTAGAAAATGATGAAGAGGACCAAGATCAGTCATGGAAAACTCACGATTGAGAGAAGAGATGACATGTTGAAGAAGAGAATCAGAACTAGCCGTGAGAATGATATCATCAACATAAAGCAAGAGGTAGGCAGTGTGAGTAGGAGACTGATAAACAAAAAGAGAAGAATCAGATTTGGAGGGAATAAAGCCTATGGTTTGAATAAAAGTAGCAAAGCGTTGAAATCATGCACGAGGAGCTTGTTTAAGGCCATAAAGAGATTTGTTGAGGAGACAAACAAAATTTGGAGAGGAGGGGTTCTCAAAACCAGAGGGTTGCTGACAATAAACAGTTTCATTGAGAGTGCCATGAAGAAAAGCATTTTTAACATCAAGTTGATGAATAGGCCAAGAAGAGGAAACAGCAAGACTAAGAACAACACGAATAGTGCTTGGTTTAACAACGGGAGAAAAAGTCTCATCAAAGTCAATACCATGCTGCTGGGAGAAACCACGACACACCCAACGAGCTTTGTAATGAGCGAGAGTGCCATCGGAATGAAATTTATGACGAAAAACCCAATTTCCAGAAACAATGTTAACACCAGGAGGTTTGGGAACAAGAGTCCATGTATTATTTTGCTGAAGAGCTTCAAATTCATCGCGCATAGCGGAAAGCCAGAGAGGATCAAGAAGAGCTCGCTTATAATTGGTAGGAATAGGAGAGATGGTTGGTGTGGCGGTAAGATTGAGACGTTTTGTGGGGAGAAGAAATCCTCGTTTTCCACGGGTGCACATGACATGATCATTGGTGGGCGGTGGTATAAGAACGGCATTGGGTGGTAGTGGGTTTTCGGATGAATAAGACGGTGAGGGAGAAGAATTAGAGGTGGTGGGTGTGGAGGTGCTTGCCGTGGTAGGATGTGGTGAGGGCAAGACGGCTGGGTTAGAGGATGCAGTCGCGGGAGAGGTGGGGGACAGGGCAGGAGGGTGGCTGATGGTAGGCGACTCCGGCTGAGAAACGGAGCAAGATTCCATGGCAGCAGAGATGACCGAAGGATGAACTAGGGAAGAGGTTTTGGTGGTGGCGGATTGTGGTGGAGTTGGTGTTGTGGTTGTAGTGACAGAAAAAGGAAAAGTATTTTCATCGAATGTGACATGACGAGAGAGAATGATACGACCAGAAGATGGATCGAAGCAACGATATCCTTTGTGATCATCAGAAAGACCAAGGTGAATGCAAGGTAGTGAGCGTGGTTCTAGTTTGTTGGAGGCGGTAGAGGTGATGTTGGGAAAGCATAGACAGCCAAAAACATGCAGGAAAGAATAGTCAGGGTGGGAGAGAAAAAGAGATTGGAAAGGTGAATAAAGAGGGCAAGTTTTAGTTGGTCGAATATTAAGAAGTAGTGTGGCGGTGCAAAGGGCTTCAACCCAAAAATGGGAAGGAAGAGAAGCTTGTAAAAGCAATGTGCGAAGAACATCATTAATAGAGCGAATACAGCGTTCAGCTTTACCATTTTGAGAAGATGTATAAGGGCATGAAAAATGAAGAAGAATGCCTTGAGAGAGAAAGAAGGTGCGGTTTTGGGTGTTATCAAATTCACGACCATTATCACATTGAATAAAGCGAACTGGCAAGCCAAAGTGTGTGATTACATATTGTCGAAAGTTGAGAAAGATTGCAGGTACTTTAGATTTAGCGCGAAGAGGAAAAGTCCAAGTGTAGTGAGAATAATCATCCAAGATCACAAGATAATATTTATAACCTGAAACACTAGGGACTGGAGAGGTCCATAAATTACAGTGAAGTAACTCAAAAGGAAAAGTCCTAATGGTAGTAGAGGTTCCAAAATGTAATCTAACATGTTTGCCGCATTGACATGCATTACAGAGAGGGGGATTATGAGGACTGCTAGAACAAGGGATACAAAATTCTTGGAGTAAAGACATCAAAGTGTTTTTTCTGGGGTGACCGAGACGACAATGCCATAGATCAACTGATGCGAGCATGGCATGAGGGGTGGATGTGGGCACGCCATGAAGAGGATAAAGATCGCCCGTGCTATTGTACCGAGCGAGGACCGCCCCCGTTGTCAGATCCTTCACAGACAAACCAAGAGGGTCAAAGGCCAGGATAACTTTGTTGTCAATGCAAAATTGTCTAACAGAAATAAGATTTTTTATGATGGAAGGAACAACAAGAATATTGCGTAGAAGAAAATTGGCATGAGAGGAAGGGATGTAAGAGTGACAGGTGCATGAAACGGGGATGGTGGAGCCATCGCCAATTGTGATTGTGGAAAAAGCAGAAGGAAAACAAGCTGACAATAAATTCATATTTGAAGACATATGCATTGATGCACCAGAATCGAAAATCCAATCCGTACTTGCGTCGTTGAGGACAAAATTGTTCATGGCGTTGATGAAGGCGGCTTGGTCCCAAGCCGGCTGTTGGGGAGGAGCAGAGGGGCCAGGAGCTTGCATGTTGACGTAGGGGATAGCGGATGGGTAGTATGCGTACGGGGCTTGCATGTTGCCGTAGGAGGCCGGCATGGTGTTGTAGGGCGACGTCGGTCCTGGCGTGCTGGGAGACGGAGTAGGAGTGGCGGTGTAGACGTGCGCCGATGGCCTGGGTCCAAGGAGTCCCGGAGAGCCGGTGGCTGGACGAAGACCGGGGCTCCACGTGCCCGTGTACGCAGGAGGGGCACCATACGGCGAAGGGGCCGACCACGGCATCGACCAAGCCTGTACGAGGCCAGTCCAAGGATCATGCTGAGGAGGCCATGGCGACAGAGCTGGTGGCGCTGGAGCGGTGGATGACGAGGCTGGTGCAGGTCCGGCAGGACGAGATGCAGGAGGCCGGTAGATTGGATTCTTGCCCTTGTAGTTGGGGCTCGGGCGCCAGCCTGGTGGTGGTGTTGAGGCCGCGGCGGCCACAACAGGAGTTGGAGGGGCGGCCGGTTGCCGCGGCAGCCCAGGCGTGGGAGCTGCAGAAGAGGGTGCGGCAGCATGAAACACCTGCGGCGCCCGTTGCGCCTTGCGAGCCTGGTTCTTCTCTTCTTGCTGGAAGATCGAGCGGACCTCCTTGAAGGTGGGGTACGGCTTGAGCATGGGGATGAAGGACTGCTGCTTCTCGAATTGATCGCCGAGACCTTGGAGGAGGGCGTTGATGAGAGTATGATCCTCGACGTGATCGCCAAGTTCACGGAGTTCATCGCCGATAGCCTTGATTCGCTGGCAGAAGATGGAGACTGGGACAACTCCCTGCATGGTTGTGCGTAGCTCAGTGTTGAGCGCGTTGATTCGTGCGTCGGAGTTGTCCTGAAACAGCTGTTGAAGGGAAGCCCAGAGATCGGCGGCGGTGGCGTCATCGTCGGAGACCAGATTGAAAAGCTCCGTGGAGATGCGTGTGTAAATCCACTGGATGATGGCGAGATCATCTTTCACCCAGCGAGGATCAGCGGGTTGTGGCGGGTAGGAGGGATCAATGTGGTGGCGTAGGCCGCAGCGCCCGAGATGGATGATGAAGAGATGGTGCCAATGGTAGTAGTTGTGGATGCCGAGGTCTAATGAGATCGGTATGAAGGGAGAGACGTCGTCAATGGTGTCGGCTAGGGAGAACATTGGGTTTGGAGGGGGAGGTGTTTGGGTAGTTGTAGAGGAGGAGGTAGAGGATGGGGCACCGGCGGCGCGGAACTCGGCCATGGAGAAGAGGGGCCGAGTCGGCCGGGGCGGCGGCGCGGGTGGCGTTGTCATACCAGGTGCGGAAAACCTAGGCGTCGGATACCATGATAGTTTGAGATATTGGAGAATAATTGTTGTATTGATTGGGGCCTCAAGGGCTATTTATATAGATTACAAAGCTTGGGCTACAAGACTAGACTAATAGAGATAGATTACAATACGAATAGTCTTATACGCTAATACTCCTACCATCCTACTTACCACATGCATCTGTCTAGAGGGAAAAACGATAGGATTAGGGTCTGCTTGGACTAGGTCTAAATAACAAGCAATTCAAGGAGGCCTAGCTGTAAAATTTGTGTGCGGCCCAAGAAACACACATGCAAAAAAGTTCACTCAGTCCAAGCACCATCACATTGAATTTTCGAATGCTTGTGAAACGGGAGGACCGGTGTGATCGACACATGCTACTTGGCATTGAACGCTCTTGCTCTGCAACATACAACACATGAACCGTCTCGCTTTCTCCGTTCCAACGCACGAAGCTGGAACTTGGATCCAATATCCAAGCTGCAATGTGTAGCATGTGCGATTACTTGGACCTCAACGTCGATGATGGAAGTGTCCTACGGATTCTTCTATTTGGCGAGCATCTAATCTATAAAGCTTGTCCGGCAATCGTACACACACACAATGAGACGATGATAGGACCTCCTTGTTGCATTGCACCCAATTAAGCTGCTAGCTAAAAAAGGCTAGATAGGTTTAGCTAAAGATCGATCTATTCCCCGTTCTTGTTTTTGTTCCCTTTCGTTTTCTCTGATGTCACTCCACGCAACTAGGGCCGCGACCCACATCATGAACTAATTGCTTTACAACAACAGTTATCCACACATGGCAATTGACAGAGTAACAGAAAAATAAGCTCCATCCATAGTTTTCCATGATCTAAATATATTAGTGCGCATGAGTTCATTTCCTGCATGCTAAGTTGCTAACGGCACTTTGTGGTGCTGACCTAATTAAAAGGGATGTGCATGTCATGCCTGCATGGTGCTGAATATATTTATTGGGTTGATTGGCCCAACTCAGAAGAGCAAGAAACAAGATGGCCAGAGATGTTGTGTTAAACAAAGCAAGGGCATGCCACGAAATCGGGAGCCTTGTGCAGATCAGCAGCTCTGCTAATAATGGAGCATAAACTATATCATTTGGATGGGAGACTTCTAAAGATCATTTTTATCTGTTCATCACTGAGTTAATCATTTGGAGATAGCATACAAATACCGTTCGTACGGGGGGGGGGGGGGGGTACCGAAGCAGAAGTGATGTGTCATTGTGCTTCGGACCATTTGGTTGCTTGCCTGCAATGTATGAATTTACGCAAATATTTTTTTGTTAACATTTTAGGATGAAACATGCTCAACTAAACAACGAAATCCGTTTGAAGCAAGCTAGTAGATTTAAATATTGTGGTCCTTCAGCTAGTACTCAGTAGAGAAAATTCCAAGGAAATTATGCTTGACCATAAGGGGGCATACGTGTTGGCTCTTGAGTCAATTTTGTCTATAAGAATGATATTTGTCCCGGTTTCCCGGATACTGTCATGCAATGCAAGCATGAAGACTAATTAAAACTTCAGTTGCGATATAGTAGTAAAGGTGTCTATATCCTCACATGTAAAAATGAAGAATTTTTTAATCTATTCTTCTTTTGGACTTAGGATGGAAAAAGATAAATAGTGAAGTGTCGAGCAGTTGATCTCTGGAACAAGACACGAAGCAAGTCAGCAGTCACACACACCGTTTATTCGACAAGTCTCAACTGTAGCGTATCGAATACACGATTGAACAGATTCTCACCTCAACAAGAACGTGCAAATGGAATAACATCATTCACTTATAGATGCTCCATCGGCAAGATACACATGTACAGAGTGTACAATGTACTTGTGTAGCATCATCACTTTATAAAAGACAAGAAAATTAAGGAAGGGACGGTTAGCCATTGTACACTTAAACATAGTTTAGTGTAATCAACACTTGTGAACATATATTGCATCCACGCCTAATGTATCCCTAAAGAAGTCATCCTTGACACACATATCTAACACGTATTATAGTTCACAAGCACGTTGCTAGCAGCTGGGTAGACGTGTTAATTCTCATGCATGTATAGAACTATAAATGAGAAATAAACAGCGTGCAGTGCTCATTATTTTATTTTCTAAATATGAGAGTAGAGTATATTTTATTTTGGGAAAAGTCTAAAAAAAACCTTGTATTCGTATCCGAAGTCTGAATCGAACCTTGAACTCCAAATCCCTGAAATTGTCACCCTGTCCTTTCTAATCCCGGTCTATCCCGGTTGATTAGTGCTAATAGTTCATTTGCGCGTCGGGATTGCTGACGTGTAACGTATTAGGGTGGGATTAGAGGTCATCTAGGACTGACATCGGGCCCTCTTTTTTCGAAAAAAAAAGAGATATCAGGCCCACTTGAGCTGCGGCGGGGGATAGGTGGGGAACGAGGAGGGGCGGCGGGCGGCCGAGGTAGCTATTGCGGGCAGCGCCGGCGGGCGGCGACTGAGGGGCGGCGGGTGGGCGGCGAGCGGCGACTGAGGGGCGGCGGGCGGCAGGGGCGGCTGGCGGCGGGCAGTTGCCGCTGCCCTATCGTGAGGATCCGATGGCTTTCCAGCCGGAGAAGCGATGCCACTGCAGGCTGCTGAAGAAGGAACCCCGCTGGATTTCGTGGAGCGACGAAAATCCTAGAAGAAGGCTGCGTGCTCAGCATTGTAAGATGCTCATCTTCCTCCTTTCTACTGAATTTCTTCGTTCCTTTTTCAGATTTCTCGTTTTTGATTGTGTGAACTGTTTGGTATTTTGATTCAGACCGATGGCTGTGGGTATTTTTCTTGGCATGGTCCTTGCTCCCCATTTGTTTGGCAACTACTTGTTGATCTTAGGGATTCAATCAGGAGGATGAATGGTGAAGTGACTGTGGCTAGAACAAGGGAGGAGAATTGGAGCAGAGGCTATACTGGCACAACAAATTGATGAGAAGAATGAAGAAATCTCTGGAATAAGGGCTAGGTGTGATAGGATGGAGAGAATTGCAATGTATAGCAGTGTTTTATATGGCATTACCGTGTTAGTGGTTGGTATATTTGCAGGCTTTGTATTAGGTACAGGATCGTTGTAATGGTTAGATGATGTAATGGTTAGATAATACACTCATTTATCTGCTAGTGATAAATTGGAGCAGAGGCTATACTGATGCACCTTTGTTTAATACATTTGTGTTGCAGTCATCTGCTAGTGATATTGATTCCTTCTGTGCACTCTAAAAAATCCTAATAATTATGATTTCAGATTGACATCAGTTTCTGTGAATGTTATTTGACAGCTGCTCTGCCAGAATTTTGGCAGAATTCAAATAGCACATAGTAGCTATGTGTCAGCCTTTCCAGTTTGAAATTTCACCGATACTGTTGCTGTTTGAGATTTGGCAGATTTTAAATAGCATACAATTGCTATTTCACAGCTGTTGTTGTAGTCTTTTTTGGCAGATTTAAAGTACGTGGGGCTTTAAAGTACCAAACAATTGCTGCTGCTTGACAAGTTCACAGCATGTATATGACACAAAGGTGCATCAGTGCATACACCAGTAGTTCAACTAGAAGGACATAAACCACAAGTGCAACCAAAAGGAGATATCACTAGTTTAGCAATACTGACATACTAACATGACCACAAGTTCAACCTAAAGGACAGATCACTTCTTTGCTTTTTTCTTGGCTTGCAAATTCTGCTTGTTAGGATCCTTCCTCTTCCTTCCACTTGCTTGTGCAGTATCTTTTCCTCTATTCTCTTGTTGGCTTGCTCTAATCTGTGCATCAGTATGTGCTTGCTGGTGAAAAAAACAATGCTTTAATACATAAAACAATGCACAACTATTACAAGAAATGCATAATCAATACAAAATCAGCACAGTTATATACCTCAGCTGCCTTCATTTTCCTCCCTGTTTTCTTCAGAAAGGCATTCTTTTTCTTCCCCTTTTCTGGATTTTTGAAGCAACCTGACTTATTGTGGCCTTGCTTGCCACACATACTGCAGGTAATCTTAATCCCATGTTTTGACATTTTCTTCCCTTTTGGTGCTTCTCCTTCTTCCCTCCTCCTGTCATTCTTCCTAGGCCTACCAGGCATGCTCACATAACCTGGAGCTTGTGGTCTGGGATTTTGAGAAACAGGCCATCTTTCCTCACCTTCAAGTGGCTCCAAACAATGCTCGTATATTTTCTTAAACTGCTCTACTGAATAGCACTTGTGAATAAAATCTTCAATTTTTCTGCCAGACTTATATATAGCACTTATAGCATGGCAACAAGGTAGGCCTGCAAGCTGTAAGTACCCACAAGAGCATGTTCTCTTCTCCAAATTTACAGTGTAGCTCCTTCCTCTTCCACTTACATGCTTAACTTCAAATCCCTCTTTCCCATTCCAGAGCACATCACAGAATTGAGTCATTTTGATGCTCACCTTAAGTTTTTTGAAGATGTTTGGGCAAATTGGATTGGTAGTCCACTTCTCAGATTTTTCTCTGTTTTCTTGGACTCTCTTTGTCATTTTCTGTCTAACCTTTTCCAGCATAGATATACATGGATAAAATCTGGCCTCAATGATGGAGTTGTTAAAGGACTCACATAGGTTATTGTCCACTGAGTCACACATTGAACCAACAGGGAAAAAAGCTCTGGCCCAATGCTTAGGCTCTGTTCTCATTATGTCCCTTGCCCCTTCTGGTGTGTCTTGAGCTAACTTTGCTTTTCTGTACATGAAATCTTCTCTGTTTGCAGCCTTTGCTATAGCCCAGAATTTCTTCTGTAGAGCATGCTCTCTGTGCTTCTTTCTCCAATTAGCATATATGTGTCTAGCACACATCCTGTGTTCTGCCTTTGGTAGATAGTCTTCCATGCTACTAATCAAACCCTGCATGATCATTGGATGCAAGGTAAACCATAGTACCAATGAAAATAATTTTTGCAAGTTATCGTACTAAAATAATGTACCAAAGGAGTACACCAAGAGTCGTCCTCTGTCTAGGCGACCAGACGTGATGACTAAAATAATGTATGCAAGTACTACAGTAGGTCGTGCTCCGTCGAGGCGACTAAACATGATGGCTAAAATAATATATCAAAGGAGTACACTAGGTGGTGCTCCGTCTAGGCGACTAGAACTAATTACCTTTTGTTGGTCTGAAATGAACACCCAGCCTTCACCTTGATTATTTATGTCCAAGTCTTTGATCAGAAGGCCAATAAACCATTCCCAATTTTTTGTTGTTTCTTGCTCCACTATTGCCCAAGCAATTGGGTACATTTGGTTGTTAGCATCCCTACCAACAGCACAAAGAAGTTCACCTTGACATGCTCCTTTAAAGAAACAACCATCAAGGCCAATTACCCTTCTGCATGCTTTAAACCCCTTTTTCATAGCACCGAAGCAAACATAAAATCTCTGGAATATATTTTGGTCCACATATTCAGGATCCAATCCTACAAGAATGGTACTACCAGGATTGCTTCTCAACAATTCTAGCTGGTAGTCAAAGACCTTAGTGTATTCCTCTTTCATCCCTTGTAAAAGCTTCTGTGACACTATCTTCTTTGCAGCCTTGCACTTTGATGTTGATACATCAGCAAAGAAATCCTTCAAAACAGTGGCTTTAATGCTGTCAATCTTCCAAGTGGGGTTGGCCCTTAAGATATCCTCATATCTTCTAGCAATCACTTTAGCAGTTACAAGGTGATTGTCCCTATTTGGAGCACACATATGTTCACTCTCATATGTTAAAACCTGAAATCTGGAACACCTGCTTGTCTTTGCACCATAAATGAGCCATGGACATCCTGGCCATCCACACTTGGCCCTAATTCTTTCATCCTCTGACTTCATGAAAATAATACTTCTTTTTGTGAGCAGTCCATATTTTGTTAGTGCTTTTTTCATCTGATTCTTGCTCCTGAACACCATTCCTAAACAAAAAGTAGGAATCTCTGTCTTTGGATTATACCTAACGAACTGGCTCTTCCTCCTGACAACATGGCCATCATCATCTGTCTGATCATCATATGAGTAATCCTCATCATCTGATTCAAAGTAGTCTTCTCCTATCACTTCTTCCACATTTGCCACAAGATCTATTGGAACAGCACCTGAAGGAGTACTTTCAGCCCACTTCTTGGAGGCTCTAATTCTCTTTTTAAAGGCCTTTGCTTGTTCCCTTAGTTCAACATATTCTTCATCCAGTCCACTGTCATCACTACCTGCTACATAATCAGTATCATCAGCATCACTGTCTGAATATACAGAGCCACTGTCTTGGGGTAGTGCCTCTTCTTGAATTGTTGGCTGTTGAGTTCTTGCCCCGGTGATTGCAGCAGTACCACTTTGTGATGCAGCATCTATTACCTGAGAGCTACCAGTTATGAAATCTGCACATAAATTAACTTGAGAGCACAACCCTGTATCATCACTCTGTTTCTTCAGAAACTTATGTTTTGTAGGGCTCCTAAGTACTTCAGTTATTACTCCTCTCTGATTTGGTACAAGCACATGATTAGTTGTTGCAGTCAACTGAGTATTTGGAACAATGGCATTTATATCATCTTCTGCAGTAATAACACAGTCAGGTGCATCATTACTTTCTTCATCAGCATCATTACCTATCTCATCCTCAAAGTCACTAACACTGTCTTTACTGTCACTTTCATTATCCTGCTCCCCGAAATATTCCACATAAACATCAGCAACTCCACGATCACTAGTGTAATCTGACATCTTCATACAACCAACATCATCACAGAGAAATAACAGGCCATTCACTAGTTCTTTACCAGGCAATAGAAAATAAAGTTTCATACTCTCTTTGAAGGTCATGTGATCACCAAGAAACCCTTTGACCTCTGGTAAAGACAATTTGTCCCTCTCTATTTCTGACATTGCCTCATCCCCCCCAACATAGTCCAAATTAGGCCCAATTCGAACAAATTGTCCACCAAAATGAAACCTCACATTCAGTTTCTCACATGGATCCATGTTGCAGCACGAACCCTAGCCTACATTGCCAAAAAAAGGTCCCCAAAAATCAATGGCGAATACAACTCATCAGAACTAAATTTAAGAGCAAATCCAACTTTTTCGAACAAACAAAGAGAACCTACAAACCTAAACTTTCCTACCCGAAAACCCTAACTACAGCCACTCATCAGCGCCGATGCAAGTACTAGAAGACTCGCGAGAGAGACGAGGATTACCGATCTTTTCTCCTGCCGTCTCGATCGTCTTCCTATCCCCAAGATCAATCACCGGTCGCCATTGCCGCTGCACAGGAAGGGGGAGGAGAAGGAACGGGGAGGCAAACCGTCGAGGGAGAGGCAGAGGAGGGACGCAGCGATTAATTTGGTGGTGAGGTTTAAGAGCCGACATGCTACGGCCCACGGCCAGTCCAGCCGGTGGGCATTTCTCGGCCCATCTCTGCCATGTATAAAATCCCACTGAACACAAACGCTATCTCACGCAGAAAAGGCTGGGATAGACTGGGATTAGAAAGGACAGGGTGACAATTTCAGGGATTTGGAGTTCAAGGTTCGATTCAGACTTCGGATACGAATACAAGGTTTTTTTTAGACTTTTCCCTTTTATTTTCCAACTAAGAAATAAAGGGGTGAGTGTTTGCTTAGCTATATCATAACTTGGTAAGTGTATTCTAAATTTCCACATGGATAATGCGCTTGCCTATGGTTCACTTGACTAAGAAATAACTATTTTCTTACTTAATTTTAGATAGCCATATGATTAAGAATTACTTTTTTGCACTTGCAAGAATCTAGATGTCCCGATCGAATCGTTATTAGTGGCGACTTCAATAGTACAGTTATTTATTATTTTCTTGGGAAATAACACAACAAATAAAATGTGTACTATTGGTGTTCCTCGCACATTAAAAGAAGTGTATGCTTGTGTAAGTAAATAATGTTACACAAAAGTCCAATGCTTGACAATCTTTACGTTGATGGTCCCTTAAATATTTTCTCTAACTAGTATTATCATCCATATATAGTAACACGTCTTCGAGAGGGTGAAAAATGAGTCAAAGCAGATAGCTCCGGGCCCAATTGGTTTGTTTGAAAGTTACAAGACGAAAACAAGAATGTGCGTGATATCCGAATGACGGAATTAAAATACTAACTCAGAAAAATGGTAAATAGACATATGCTACCGAAATGTTCTTTCCAAAAAATATGTATTTGAGAAACATGAAACTATAAATACGCATAGTCACCGATCCTAATTACATTTCATATCCTAATTCAAACATGTGCGCCTAGGGTAGTGTGCATTTATCGATACATAGCCTGAGAGTTTAATCTTGTTTCTTTTTTAAAATAAAGCAAGTGTGCCATGTGCAAAAGTAGCAAATTTGGCCCTGCTATTCAATTTTCAATATTCTTTTTCGACTCCAGTTTTTAGTTTGTGTACATGGTTCAAATCATGAATATAATTATTATCAAAATAGTAATAAAATGACTTTATTTGGTAAAATGATTGACAATATAGATGTATGGTTTATTGGCACAATGAATACAGAATCAATAACACTAGGTGTGTGTGTGTGGGGGGGGGGGGGGGGAGTGTTTCCAGCCATATAGGAGAATCAAACACAGACAGTTTGCCACCACTATTGACAAAACTAAACTCTACCAAAACATTTTGGTCAATAAAGACATATGAATTAACTAGAGCATGGTAAGGGAGTCCGTACATCAAGTGGTACTAATTCTCGGGTTGTTTGGATACAAAGAATTAGATGTGGGGTTTTGGAAAACTGGTTTTTAGAGGATTTTTAGAAAAACCAGTTTTTGTTAGTTTTTCTGTTACGATGAGTCTATACAATTCCTTGTTTGGGTGGAAAAAGGGGAAAACACGATTACACAATTGTCTTCCGCTCGTCCCAGAGGCCATGGCTCCCTGGCTCTTCGCTAGTAGCCTTCCTCTGCATGTTTCTCTCGTCATCTTCCTTGCATGCTGCATGGCACATATGTATGGCTCTCCTGCTAGCTAGCTTATGATGTGCACGCGCCAGGTCGACGTAGCAGTGGCAGCGACGCTCGTACGGGTGCACGCCAGTATGAAGCAGGACGTTGCCAGCGACGGTGTCAGCCGCGCCCAAGCTGAGCATGGCGGAGATAACATGGCGAGCCGGACAAGCCGTTGCCGGCCGTGGCGACGTTGTCTCGGCAGAGGACGAACATCACGGAGTTCGACGTCGCCGCTGTCATGGTGCCGGTGTTGGACGGCGCCGTTGACGCTCGACGGAGCTACCAGCAAGGACGACTTGGACACAAAATAGACGACAAAGAATTAATGAATACGTAGACCATGAAGCTGAACCTGCCGATGCATCCAAATAGCCAAATAGGCCGTGCGGGGTATTTGCCTGCGCGATGGTAGAGAACGCGTTTGTAGAAAAACGACTAATAGTCGTTTTTCTATAAACTGGCTTTTTGAGATTTTATAAAACTCAGTATTACTTATCCACGGATTAGTTAGATATCCCAAACAAGTTTTTAGGTGGTTGTAACAGAAATCACGTTTTTAGATATCTGGTTCTCTAAAGACTCTCCATCCAAACAACGGATTAGTTGGGATCCCCGCAAAAACGGATTTGTTGATGTTTGGAGACTAAATTGTTTAAGTGGGGCTAATCGGGGATCAGATCCCAACTGTGCTTCCCTGGTTACCGCCTACCCATGGATGGACCAAATTAAATACGGATGGAAGTTTTGTCAAGGAAACAAGGGCGGCTGGTGGTGGAATGGTGCTCCAAGATGATACCGGTGCTATTATTTTTACTGCATGCAGACAGATCACCACATGCGATGATGGACTAGAAGCGGAGCTTATGGCGTGCAAAGAAGGCCTTGATCTTGCTCTTCACTGGACTATCTTACCCATTGCCATTGAGTTGGACTGCGCTCAGGCAGTATCGATGTTAAAGGCGAGTCCTGGGGACCGCTCAAGATACAGGACACTTGTGCGAGACATCCAGTTACTCATTTTAGAGGACCCACAGGAGATTTCAATTACGCATATTAGGCGCACTCAAAGTAAAGTTAGTCATAGTCTCGCAGCCTATGGGCGTAGTGTACCCCGTACTGCCATTTGGTTTGGTACGGGCCCAGACGAAGTTGTAAATTTGTGTATGGCTGAAAGGCCGCCCTGAGTAATGAAATCTCCCTATTTTCCGCAAAAAAAAAAAGATCCCAACTGTGCTTGCTCGATCCTTTTCCTCTGACTTTCTAGAAAGCGAGCCATGATGTACATCACACAGTGTACCATATGTGCGCACGCGCGCGGTGTGTATGTATTCTCAATCGAAAAAAAGATTCAGCCTGCTCCACGCATACATACGAACGCGCAAAAAAACTTTTTTTTATTTCATTCTCTTTGAGGTAAATGCCCAAAGAAACTTGGGGCACCGCGGGTTCGGCTCTCCTGCTGGGATCCCTGCACGCACTATCGTGCAGGGCCAACTAGCGGCCAACACGTGGCCTGGTAGACCCCATCACTAAAACAACCAGCCCGTATCTCTCTAATTACAGAAAATCAGTAAAACTGCCTTTCTTTCTCGCGCGTATCAACAGATTGCCGCCAAAATCTCCAACATCCTTTCTCCTATCTATCTACTCCATTGTGGATCACACAGGAATAGATCAGGATCGATAGAGAATTGTCCTCTCACGTGGACCAACATCTACGGTGTTCTTCGGCATGGAAGGAGCTCCTGCGACTTCATCCATAGGTTTGTTGTTGTGTCTTGAATCTGCAAATTATCAACACTCTCATCATATGGAGGAGACAAGATTAAACAGAAACAAAGGAAGAGCTTAATCTATGACATGCAAATTAATTCTTGAGACTTAGCTCCACGTACTTCATCTTCCCTAGGTCTGTTTCTTGTGTCTTCTTTGCCAATTGTAATGATAGAGATTATTGTATCTAAGAAAAAGGATAATGTTTTGCTAATGCTCCTATGAATACAGTGTGATATTTGGCAAAATATGTTGTCCCATCTTCAAGTGTTGTTCAGGTTTCACTACAACAGGACTCTGAATATCGTGTTTTGTTTTAACAAAACTGTGTCGTCCATGAACTAATTAGTATATGATATTTTTATGTTGTGTAGATCATGAGACCACTAATGTGGGAGAGGCAGGTCGAAACACAGATGACTATTACAGCAAAAGGTTGAAACCAGAGATAGGAATGGAATTTGAGAATGAAGATATAGCATATGAGTTTTATAATGCATAGGCAGGTCGAAACTACAATTTGCATCTACTTCCTCAGACTATGACACCAGTGCCACAGCCACAGAATTATAATTTGCAAGTATTGCATCACGGCCTGCCTCAACTACCGCAGGCAGATGCTACTTCTTTTCAGCAGTTACACGGCTTGCAACCACATCAACCATATTTCTATTATGGCACTCAACCAAGTCAGGTATATTTACTTGGTTAGTCGTTAAAAATCAAGACGAACATGCATAGGCCATTCACTTCCATTAACTTTAAATTATATGTAGAGTTCTGTATTGATACCGAACTCGGAATGGCCAGCATATCAAAATGACCAGCTGCCGACTAAGGTATTGTTTCACTTACAAGTCAGACTCTCAAATTCAAGTTTATTTCTCACACGAAATCGTTCCTTTTTTTTATTCAGGACTTGGATAGCCAATCAAGCCATGGACAAGATAGCACTTTTAAATAGCTCATTCGCAAAAAAAAATAGCTCTATATAAGCTTTTCTTCTCAGGATTGCTCTACAAAACAATTACGTCCCCATGTAATAGTTTATCTTACTATTCCTTTTGGTGTGAGATGTATAATGGATTTATTCTAAATGGATATATATAGGTGCACCGATTAGTTGCTGGTTATTTCTCCATGGTTCCATCCACAAGGATCTTTCACCAATTTGAGATTTCTGTGACTGTCTGTGACTAAAAACAGAGAACATAGCTACATGACGCTGCCTAGTTTGAAGTCATTGGAAGCTAGTTTAATCTCAAATTAACAGTTATCTTAGCAACATACTAGTAGTAATTAATTAATTGGATAGCCCTTGTACTAGTTTGAAGCCATCGAAAGCTAGCTACTAGTACAGGATAGATGAAGAAATCAGCTACCACTAACCTCGGTCCGGCGAGTGTGCATCGGGCTCCCGTCTTGATGTGCGCCTGCACGGCCTCTTGCGGCATCCCGGCGAAGCAGTGCTGCACCCAGCCGGCTGCATGCCCTGCAGTTCCCCACCTTCTCCAAGGGATCTGGTCGGTCCAGGAGGGGAACGGCGGCATGCTAGAGCAGCTGCTCCAGCCTTGGCCGGGGCTTGGGCGCGCCGGAGTCAGGCAGCGACAGCCGCGGCTGCTCCCTCTATCGCTCGCCACGACCACGACGCCGCCGGACGGCGGACCTCACTTTCTGGAACTCTCTATCTCTCTCACTCACGGAGCTCAGTTCAGCGGAATAATGGTAGTACTAGCTCGAAGCGTCCGCGGCGGATAAGGCAAGGAGAAGGACTTTTCAGAAAATTAAACAAAACAAAATCTGTTTATTAAGTGGTGGTGTCCACAAGGCCACGTGTTGGCCGCTGGTTGGCCCTGTGTGCAGGGCTCCCAGCAGGAGAGCCGAACCCGGGCACCGCTGTTACGTCCACAATTTGAGCTGTCGGTCATCTTCTGTTGAGAAAAAAAGAAGCAAATGATCTGGTCACACTTCGAGGTGTCTGTCAACGAGTTTTACTAATTTCATTCCCATTCTAGTAAGGGCCTGTTCGGAGACTTTCCCGCTCCCCGAGTCCGCTTCAGGAGTTGGTGGAGTTGTAGCTAAAAATGACGGAATGGGGAAAAAGCAGCTCCACAGATTCTCAGATTTTAGGGAGCTGGAGGATTGCCGAACAGCTCCTAAGTACTGTATTTGATAACATGTATGCAGGGTTTATGCGTGCTCGGCAGAATAATTGGCATTATTAATAAGTGATTTTCAGAACCCTCCTACCGCGACGACATATATAGTTTAAGCTCTATTATTGGCAGAGTCGTTGCTTGTCTGCACAAGGTTCCCAATGTGTGGTAGGCATCTGCTTTGCATCGTCCGGTCCTTGTTAGTTGGAAGCTAAATAATGAGTGGGATTAAGTTATACTCAGAGGCATGCATATTCATTTTCTGTCATGATCGCTACTAAACAACCAATTGTCCAAAGAGCTGGAACCTGATAACACTAATCCAAGAATACTGTATTGTGACAGAAAAAAGGTGCCTTCTTTTTATGCAGTTATCCCATGTGTACATAAGTGATGTTGTAAAAAAAGTTGAGGGTCGCCGGCAGTCTGACATCAGAGAAGGAGAAGAACAACCGAAGCTTATCGCCCCACGGTCCAGAACAGTCCACGGAAAACGAGAGAAAACTAAAACTAAAACTGGCCCGGCTGCTTAATTAGGCGCAATTACTTATCCTTCCTTCAGTGTACTACGTGCCTATTTTCTTTGTGCTCACCATACGGAACAATCTATTTTCTCACTAGTGTTCCAAATTAAAAAGAACGATCATCGGTTTCTTTCTAGATGCGACCGCACACATGTTCTGTATTGCATTGGATTACGGTTTAATAAGATCGAGGGTTGAGGATTCAACCCCATCCATTGGATTGATGTTCTGCAAAATTGTTTTGGAACATCTGCCATACAAGCACCAGCAAAACGTGATGCTAATCGGATGCTGACTAGGAGCGGTACAGCAGTACTAGCTGGAGCATAAACAACTTTAAGTGTGCGGCACTATTCTATCCTTACGCGTGACGCACACACTGCCATTAACAAAGTAGTTCAAGCATCCCTCTATAAATTGACGAAACCAACCAGTGCACCCACCATCCCAATCATGGCAACAGCAACAGCAGCAGCAGAAGAGCAGAGCCATCTTTCTTCTTCTTTGATCTCTCGTCGATGGCCACGATCCAGCCCCTTCCTTCCTCTCCCTGCTCCACTTCTTCCTCCCGAGTCCTACAGGGCCCGCAAGCGTACACCGTGTGGATGAAGTCGCTGGTCTTCAACGGCAACGGCTGCGCGGTGTACGGCCCCGACGGCAGCGTCGCCTTCCGCGTCGACAACTATGGCTGCAGGGGCGGCCGCGAGGTCCTCTTCATGGACCGCGCTGGCAACGCCCTCCTCAGGATCAGGCGCAAAGGCTTCGGCATGTTCAGGAGGTGGGAGGTCTCCCGCTGCGCCCACAACGGCGGCCAGGACGAGGAGGCAACGCCGTGGTTCAGAGTGCGCCAGGCCGAGAAGGGCGTAGCCGCCGTGGCGATGCACGGCGGCGCGGGGACGTGCTACACGATAGAAGGATGCTGCGTGGGCAAGCCGGAGTACAGAATCCGCGACATGGATGGCACGGTCGTGGCGGAGGTGGCGCAGAAGCAGACGGCGGCGGGTGTGGTGCTCGGAGAGGACGTGCTGACGCTGACGGTGGGGCCGGAGGTGGACCACCTGCTCGTCTTGGGCTTGGTCGTCGTGCGTGGCCTCATGAACGGATCCATGTGATGGACATGCAACGGGGGCTCGTTCTTCTAGCGAAGATCTCGAATTTTGTACAGCTAGTTTAGAGTAGCCGGGAGTTTGTAACCTTTTTCGGAATTTTTTTGGCCAAACTGAGGACATGTAGACTCTTTTTGGTGGATGGTTTTTCACGCTTCATCAAGGGTTGTTCGAAGAAATTCTTGTGGACGTATACATGTGGTAACATAATTACAAATGTTTTTCTGTTTGGATGGAACGCAACAACAATTTGACAAAGTCAAAGCTACTCCCTCCGTTAAAGTTAATACAAAGTTGAGTCATCTATTTTGGAACGAAGGGAGTAGATGGAAAGGAAATTCCATATGGTTGGATGGATAGACCTTTGCACCCTAAGGCCCTGGGAGGACTTGGACTGTTCACTTGCAACAAGCTGAATATATTACTTCTCATGAAATGGTGTTGGAAGCTTTCTCAGAATCCCGCGGGGTTGTGGGTGACGATCTTAAAAGCCAAATATTTTCCTAATTCTTTCTTGGATAACCCTAGAGGATCTCATACTTGGAACGGGAGCCGAAGAGTCAAGAAGATTTTTAGTTTAGATACTAAATTTGCGGTGGGCAACGGATGGGACACGTTTTTCTAGTTCACCAAATGGCTTGGTACAACACCCCTTCATGAGAAATACCCTCACCTCTTTGTCCTAGCCTCTGAGCCTGCAATTAGTGTTACCAAGCTTTTGCAAGACAATTGAGTCAACATCAACTTTAAGTGCAACCTCAATTAACCGAGTGCTAGGAAATTGGGATTCGCTCTATGGGGAGTTGGTTTGAGTTACCCTCAATGACAACACCGATACAGCCTCATGGGAGTTGGAAGCGTAAGGCCACTACATTGTTAAATCTTTGTATAAGTGTTTGGTTCGATTTGCCATGCTAAGTACCTTTGGTCTACAATGGTGCCATTGAAAGTGTGTGTCTTGTGCAAAATGGTGCGGGATTGTCCCATCCTTGGCCATCAACCCGCTGAAACATCACGGCCTGGGTGGTGGCACTTGTGTGTTACGCTTGGAACCTGGAACATCAATCACATTATTTTCAACTATGCACCGACCGGATCATTTGGAGATGTATTTGTGAATGCTTTGGTTGCACTTGGGACCCAACCTCTTCGAATGAGGTGATTGGTATTCTTATGAATCCTAGAGGTCATCTCGGACGCGTAGCTTGAAGGGCATTTGTGACGCTAGCCTTGAAGTTGTGTAATTGCTGCAACAAATTTGCTTGAGGGGGCATCCCAAATCATCCAATTGACTATATTAAAATCTCTATTTTCTTTAGTTGTGGGAGTCCCTAGGGAAGATGAAGGCCATGGGAATGTGCACTGAATCAAAGAGAAAGCCAGATCCCATGATCATCACTAGCAACATTTATCTAGAACCCATTCCTATGTTTTGTGCTCAATGTCGAGGCCTTGTTTTACTATTTGGTACTTATGTATCTTTGTAGTTTTGGTTCTTTTTGTAAGACTATGTTATGTTGGTCTATCCACTTCTCGAGCGTTATTGATTTAAAGCAAGAAGCTTCTGGCACCTTTCATCTAAAGCAACTACAAATGTTCTTTTAACGAGTACATTTTCCTGAACTTTATCATTAGCAAGATCATGATTTTTTTTAGGCTTTAATTTGAACAGGAGAATAGGATCGTGTGATTCCTAAATCACCTCCCATAACAACTTACATAAAGGCACAAACATTATATATCCACTCTAATGTTTGTTACCTACTTATATGACAGCTTCAACCCAGTCAAATACATTCTTATTTGACCAATTGGCTCAAGAAAAAGTGTTTGTGATAAACCATACTTTCCTTAGAATTTTCAAGGGTGGCTGCTAGAAGGACCTCTTTTTTAAAATCTGCTATCTTGATTCGTATTTTTTTTAAATTTCTGTAAGGGTTTGTGCTGATTGATATACAACTTCTGGCCTTTTAGCAAGAGAAAAAGTCGCACACACGTGGGAAAGGGGCACAAGTCACATTTATATTATTTCTAATATTTTTACCTACTTATATGTCAGTTTCCATTCAATCCGGTCAAATATATTCATATCAGACTAATTAACTCATGAGCCAACATGACCCCGTGTGATTAAGCATACTTTCTGTGGAATTTCCACCGGTGGTGGCTGTTATCTAAGGAATATCTCTATTTTAAATTTTCTAACTTGTTTCAAACTTTCATCAGGGATGAAGTTGCAAGGTTGATCATGCTTCACCGGAAACGGTTAGAATACAATTTATTTCCATGGAATTCATATCCTACATGCAAGCACTTATTTTAGAAACATGGTGCAGCAACGGACACTAACATACACACACTACACTTATACTTATGAAAGAACACACACTACACTTATACTTTATGAATGAATACATGTACACCTCGAAGAGATTGAGTTGGCGGGTCATGAGATCGATGTAGTCACCATAAACGGATGGTTAACGAAAATATCACCTAATACGGAATGCATATTTTCCTTTATGAGACATGTAGTTTGATACCTCGTCCGTTGAGAGTACAACCACCCTCCCGAACCATTCAACCATATGTCAAGCACGGAGTCTTTGATGATAAACATGTGCTCTATGGTTGTCACTACCGTTGTAGACTCGTAATAGTCTGGTCCATTCGTTGAGGTGTCACTTTCATTTATATTATTCTCACATCTTGTAGAAAAGTGCAACTGATACGGTCAGCAAGCTTCACTTTGGAAGATTCCATTTGTCTCGTATAAAGTACTCCAGTACAGTAGTAGTTCCGTCAACATGCATCTTGTGATCTCTATCAAAATGATTAATTTTCATCACTAAATGGTTTCAAAAGTCTCCCGTCCCAACAATTTTATTTATGCTAAATTATAATCCGCAGAAGGCTCCCAATTTTGTGGTATGCATGCCCTTTCTTTGTTTAACACCGCATCTCCGGCTATCTTGTGTTCCTTGCTCTTCTGATTTGGGAGATAGGCTAATCATTTGACCCAGTAAAATATCTCAATTTCTCTCATATTAGTTGTCGCTGAAATAGATATATCTGAGTTCTCACTTCGGCATTATCCATGTAGTGCATCTGTAACCGTTTAAATTAGGTCATCACTGCAAACTGCCGCTATATTGCAGGAAACAAGCTTATGCATGCACTAATCTAGGTAGATGATGGAAATGTATGAATGTAGCTTAATTTTTTGGTACTTTATCAACAGCCATGTGTGGATAACTATCTGTTTAGAAAAGAAAAAAATCATGGCATGGCCTTTGTGGAGAAAATGACAGTGTAAACAAGTATGGGGATTAGATCGACCTTTAGCTAAACCTAGATAGCCTTATTTAGCTAGCAGCTTAATTAGGTGCAATGCAACAAAGAGTACTTATATAGTTGGTCGCTGTGCATACACGTACCTGCTTTATAAATAATATGCTCACCAAATAGAATAAAAAATCAGTAAGATGTTCCCATGATCGACGTTGTGATTGGTCCAATAACTCGCACATGCTACATGTTGTGACTTGCATATTGGATCCAAGTTTGCAAATTAGGAGTAACTCTAGCATAATCGTCATATCGGCAACTTCCAGAACATGTATGGAGGACTTTTCATCGTAAGTTTGGATGCTGCCAAGTCAAGGTGCAAACTCAGAATGAGCTAAAACAGAGCCTCCAAAATTTCCATGTGGGTGGGACCCATTTGTCATAGACTATAACTGTTTCTTCCCCCATTCTCCACCCACGCACGCAGAGCAAGCAGAAATTTAACACAGCCGATTTCATTCATAGGTAGGGGCAGAAAATTAGTCACATCGTGAATTAGATTCATAAAGCTACTAGTATTAAACTAATAAACCGACAACTAAACTAGTTGTGGCAGCGACGACGATGAGACTTCCGGACGTGGGACGTGCCGACGCGGAATGTGGCATTGGACACCTCAATATCGTGGAAACGAGCGAGGATGGCCTCACCCCATGCCGGCCATGTGCGCACGAAGACGTTTCGGATTGCAATAGTGAATAAGGCCCTGTTCGGCAAATCACCACGGAGCGGAGCCTGCGGAGCGGCCTTCCATTCACTCCTCAAATTAGAACTAGATCCTGCTCCGCTCCTGCGTGGAGTTGGAGAGTGGAGAGAGTTCGAACAGCTCCTAAATGGGCCACTTTGGTCTCATTGCACGCCAACCCTTCGCCATGGTCGACGTCGGAGCCAAGGCGGGCGCACGGAACCAAATCCTTCGGTCCCTCTCGTCATCCATCTTCCGACTAACGTACAAGGCATTATCAACGGCATCCCGGTAGACATTCAAGCCGTACACCTCCCCCTCCCCCTTGATGAGTGGGAAGGGAAGCTTGCTTAATGCTGGCTTTATCTCGCTTAATGCTGGCTTTATCTCGCTTGATGCTGTGTAAAAAAAGACTTCTTAATTGAAAGTCAGCTAGGCTCGAGCCCCATCTCGGGCTCGGCTGATGCCTTTTCTCTAAAAAAAACATCATATAAGCTGTTATTATGGTGATCCGAGCGATATGCCGCATCTGCTAGAGTTTGTTCTCATTGTGCTGCTTCAGATGAATTTGCTCTTCTGGCCATTTGCAAATTAAGTGTGCAGCTTCCATGTTTTTTTTTCTCTGATGCACTTGCAAATTTCATTAACCACTATGCCCCAAATTGCCATGTCATACTAAAAACCAAGTCCAAACATACGACATGTCATGCTAAATGCCAAGTCCACATACAGGCACTAGGTAAACGTGGCGCTAGCTGAATGCTGACTGGTACGGTGCAAACAACTCGGGTGCAGAATAAATGGCCGATAGACTAATTCAGACGGGCCCCAGGATAACGAACAAGCTGCGAGTATAAATAGGTGGAGCCAGCCATTAAGCCCACCATCCCAATCGTCTCATCTACTTCGTCGCAACACCAGAAGAGCAGAGCAATCTTTGTCGACGACAATGGCCAAGATCCAGCCCCTTTCTTCGTCTCCCTGTTCCAGCTCTTCCTCCGATGATCACCAGCAGGGCAGGCATGCGTACACGGTGTGGATGAAGTCGCTGGTGTTCAACGGCAACGGCTGCGCGGTGTACGGCCCCGACGGCGCCGTCGCCTTCCGCGTCGACAACTACGGCTGCAGGGGCGGCCGCGAGGTCCTCTTCATGGACCGTCAGGGGAACGCACTCGTCAGGATCAGGCGCAAGGGCTTCTGGACATTCAGGAGGTGGGAGGTCTGCCGCTGCGCCCATGACGGCAGCGAGGAGGAGGAGGCGACGCCGTGGTTCAGCGTGCGTCGGGCCGAGAAGGGCGGGGCCGCCATGGCGATGCACGGCGGCGCGGGGACGTGCTACACTGTCGACGGGTGCTCTGCCCGCAAGCCGGAGTACAGAGTTCGCGGCGTGGATGGCGCGGTCGTGGCGGAGGTCGCGCGGAAGCAGACGTCGGCGGGGGTGGTGCTGGGGGAGGACGTGCTGACGCTGACGGTGGGGCCGGAGGTGGATCACCTGCTCGTCTTTGGTTTGGTCGTCGTGCGTGGTCTCATCAACCGCTCCTTGTGATGGATGAAACGGCAATCCTCTTCTTCTGGTTCAATTCTCTCCTTCCATGAGATCGATGCTTGGAACGGGTGGTGACTCTCCTAGAGATTTTGGCGAACATATTGAAGTTTCTACTTGCTAGTTTGAGAGTTTGTTTCAGGTGAAACATTTAGAAACTCTTATTTGGGATCTTTCTTTTTGTCGAATATATGGTGGATGGTTTTTCACCAGTTTAGGTGGATGGTTCTTCAGCCTTCAACAGGGTTGTTTCAAGAATATACAGATCGATTGCACACTACACAATGATGAAACACAGTGGTTCAGCACTTTATCATTTCAAAGACCAATGTTAAAATTCAAAAATAGACCATTGATTTTTGCCATGCTTTAATTTTTTTACTAGGGAATTTCTTCATGCAAGACCTAATCACCATAGTTGACCCACATGTTAATTTTATTACCTCGTTGACCGATTTATATAAATTCTATAAACCATCATCACCTAGACAAATTTACATGTGCCTGTTCATGCAAAAATATTAAAAACGCATTTAAAGCAAAATTGTTTCCAAGCCGTCTTCTTTTCTCCAGAAAAGTGCTTGTTCTTTTCTACTATCTCTTATCCGTTGTAGTCTGCCAGCTTCCTAGGGCCCCTCCATCAACGAGTCATGCAATGGATGCCTCTCGCCATTCACCACCGTAAGATGTCACCATAGGAGGTCTAGGACATGGTAGGATGGCCAAAAAAACTGAAATATGTTTTGTCCTTCTTTGCAGTATACTCCCTCCGTTCGGAATTACTTGCCATAAAAATGAATGTACATTCATTTTTATGGCAAGTAATTCCGAACGGAGGGAGTAGATATGAGCTGGTTGAGTTCGAAAACTGATGTGTTGGAGCTTGAAAGCTTCACTCTAAGACCAAATTTGAACCCATCACTTTTTTTTATGGAATGCCACTGTTTTAATTATGGCCTACGTGTACTTCAAAAGTTCCAAGTCCATATATGAAACACGTTTTTCAACTAGTGAAAGTTAGGTTTCCTTCTATGCAAACCTATGGATCAATAACTTGGAACATTTTACTAAAAATCAAGTTGAAACATTAAACATGTGTTAAGCAGCTCCTTTTTTCATGGATGATAACTACATTCAATAAAGTTTTGTTTGTGTGCATCGATTGATGAAGATGTTGCGTTTCCAAGAACACAGATTTTCTAAAGAAAATGCCATATGGTGGAGCACAATCTGTGATTGATTAATGCATCGAGGTCTATATTGCCTTTATGCTTTTTTGTTAATACGACCTTGGAAATGTGAAATACTGCAAGTACAATGTGGGACTTTGCTTGCACTCTCTCAATTTTCTTTTAGAAAAGTGTGCAAGAGAAAGTATGGTTGCATGCATAACTCTAGAGATTCTCTCTCCCACACAAAAGGTATGCATTTTAATCCTTCCGTCCCAAATAAGTGTCTCAACATTAGTAAAACTTTGTACTATTAGAGTTAGTACAAAATTGAGAGACTTATTTTGGGACAAAGGGAGTATTTCTTAGTGGCAATTTAGATTAGTGACAACTTTTGAACCAAAGGACTGATTTCTGATACAATTACATATTTGCATTTATTGCAACAAGAACTTGGGAGCTATATCATCTTTGGATGCATTTTAACTAATTTATATTTCATTATTTAAATCTTTTCTTTGATAAAATTTAGAATCATTTTGATATTGGTAACAATAGTTTATCTGTGACACATGATATGTTTCCAAAAAAAGATTCGTGATTTTGAAATTGAATTTGTTCAATTATTTCAATGCATTTAAATATCATTATAACTAAAAATTAAATTATTTTCATGTGATTTCAATCAATTTGGAAAGTATTTTACATATCTATTTCCTAAATAATCTGATGAATTTCAGTTATTGATGTCACATCAAGTAATATTTATAGAGAATTCACACAAATTTCAGTTATTTTAGTCACTTTCAATAAATTTAACTAAGATTTTGAGAAGATTTTTTTAATCAAATTATTTTAGACACATTTTTATCTAGTTCAGAAACATTTTTACTAATTATTTGAGTGTTCCAAACAAGTTTACAAATATGTGTCATAACAGTCTCACAAATTTCAATTATGTTAGCCAAAATTCAATTAATTCGAAAACAAACGAGGTGAGCAAGGAGAAGGTAGGGAGCGTGCTCAAGCAGGCCATGCTGATCCGGAGTAACTTACGGCGGCAATACAACCTCCTCCAAGAGCGCCAAACGAGCCGCCTGCTACTCGGACATCTAGGATCGCAATGTTGGCCATGGTCGCTCGATTCTCGCTGTGCTGCCCAACTCGATGGCCTTCCCTTTGCACCTAGTAGATGCTAGTCGATGCAAATCCCCGTGTTCTTATGATACAAATTTACAAAAAAAATCCACCGTGTTGCAAGTGAGCACTTTTTTTCTAAGGGTTTTGAATTTTCAAAAAAAAGATTGAATGTTGGTAGTTGATCTACCAAATTCATTGATCAGAAGAAGGTGTTACAAGAGCCCCTCCAAAGAAGGAAAGCACAGCAAAAAGGCTAGTGCAAAAACAAAAGAAAGAAAAAAAAGATCCTGCCGGCACCACCACAAACCCAAACTCCTCCAGCAACCATGCATATCATCATCACCCGACCTGACAGATCCGGATCTTAGGCTTTCGCCCGGAGACATCAGCCATGGGGTAGGAAGGGCAACGACCTCCACAACGATACCTCCAAGGAAGAAGACGACATCCGTAGATGTCGTTACCGCTGGCATCGACAGAGTAAATGCAGGATATTCATCCGGAGTCGAGTCTTCTACCAGCCATCCAGGATCCGAGACCAACCAAGCGCCACTGAGCAGAGCAAGACCAAGCACACACTGCCAAACACGAACATTGTCACCGCCGCATGCAGATCCCAGCGAGCTCACGCCACCCTGACCGGTCCGCACCACCGCACGCAGGACCTGGGCGAACCAAG
This sequence comes from Aegilops umbellulata, assembly GCA_032464435.1. Lineage (NCBI taxonomy): Eukaryota > Viridiplantae > Streptophyta > Magnoliopsida > Poales > Poaceae > Aegilops > Aegilops umbellulata. Next base: position 516,992,630 of record CP136056.1, read on the forward strand.
TCGGTTCTGGCCGTCCTCTGCCTCCATGTGCAGATCTGGGCGACAGATCCCACCGCGGCGCAACAGGAAAACACATGCCAAACCAAAACAGACCGGCCCGCGCCGCCGCGCGCCGAAACTGGGCGAAACCAAGCCAAAAACTAACGGGCCCGCACCGCCGCGCGCAAGGACCGGACGTCCGTGTTGGATCTGGTTTGCTCGAGTCTCGTCATGCACCAACAGGCTTGACGGCGCCCCTGCTCCAGGAACCGGGCGTGAGCACGGTCGAAGGGAGGAGCCCACCAACCTCCGCCGGCACCACCGCTACCACCTCCACCATCCAGACGCCGTCGGGCTGTGAGCAACTGGCCGGATGCCCGTCGGAACCCAGATCAGGTCCGGCTACTGCGAGTCCCTCACAGCCCTGACGCCTAGCCTCCATGCGCCGCGAACCCACCGCGACCTCCCGACGCCTCTTGCTGCGCGGATCTCGCGCCATCGCAGGCCCAGGAGCCCCCAAGGTAGCCACCCAGCAGATCTGTGCTGGAGGCGCCGTCCGCGCGCGTCCCTCCGCCACAGAGCCGCTCGCCGCGCGGATCTCGTGTCACGGCGCGCCGGCCAGGGCCTCCTCGCGAGCACGCGGGCCTCGGGCCGCCATGGCCCTGCCCCACGCCGCCGTCACAGCAGCCTCTCGCCACGCGCCTTGCTAGCTGGTTGAACGAAAAGGGCCCCGCCACCACCTTCACCGGAGTCGGCGCGGACTTCGCCGACCGCTCCTCCGGTGGCGGCGAGCCGTGGGGGAGGAAGAAGGGGGTTGCGGGCGCTCGATCTAGGGTTTCCCCCGTGTTGCCAGTAAGGGCGACGCGGGGGACGGGCTCTTTCCTGCTTGAAAATCAAAAATCACCTACAGTTTATGGTAATTGTCCTGTAGTCGTAGCTGAGGTAGCAGGCGACCCTTGGTGACGGCAGCCAAAAGGAGTCAAAGAGGCCGTTCGAGTGGTCCTCCGATGGCGGCGAGCCGTGGGGGAGGAAGAAGGCCAACTCCACCGCGCGACCCTATCCTGTCCGCCCCCGTCTGTTTGGGGTTAAAGGGACAAACGAGACGGCCCAGCGCGCGGGCGCAAACGGACAAATGTCCGGATTCCGTCCGCTTTCGACACATCCCCGGCCCAAACTTGCGCTTGGTTTGGGGTGAAACGGACGCGCGCGGACGGCCTCGACGCATGCCCTTGTCCCCCCCGTGGCCCGCCTGTCGGGGACACTAGCAGTCCCTCCACTCCCAACGCTTCACCCTCTCTCCCCGCCCTGCCCCGCCGCCGGCGCCGCCGCTATTTTCCGGCCGCCTCCTCAACGCGCAGCCCCACCGCCGTCCATACCAAACCACGTCTCGACATGGCCGCCACCACGCCCGCGCTTCCGCCGTAGTTTTGGTCGTCGATCGGAGGAGGTTTGGCCGTCGCCGTCCTTGCCGGTGGCAGAGGGGACACGACTGCCGGCGACATACCACGGCGGCCGAAGCAGATTCCGATGAGAGCTCCAGAGCGGCCTGTAGCCGGCCGGCAACCACCCTGCTGCGTCGAGGTCATCATCGCGGCCTCTTCGCCACCACGACCGCAAGGTGTTCGACCTTTTGCCAACAAAGGTATGGACAGTGGAGACGAATTTTTCTTCCATCACTTCGTTTGTTCATCGGACGATTCGTCGTCGGATGATTACGATCTTGTGGTGGCTGCACTGGTCGTTCACGACCATATTCAACGGCAGCTTCCTCGGTACATGGGGTCACTCCCTGGCCGTGCTCCCAACCTGAACCGCAACAGGGAGAGAGGCCACGCCCTGCTCTATGCATATTACTTTGCCAACACCCCGCTCTTCAAGCCGGATAAATTTCGTCGCCGTTTTCATATGGCAAGGCATGTGTTCAATCGTATCCGAGAGGGAGTGGTTGCTCATGACCCATACTTCGAGTGCAAGACGGATGCCCTTGGCAAGCTTGGATTCTCCTCCTACCAGAAATGCACCGCGGCCATCCGCATGCTTGCATATGGAATTCCAGGCGATTTGGTGGATGAGTATGTGCGTATGAGTGAGACAACATGTCTGATGTCAATGTACAAGTTTTGCCAGGCTGTGATCGAGGTCTTTGGCCCAGAGTACTTGAGGCAGCCAACTGCCGCTGATACAGAGAGATTGTTGGCGACCAACGCAGCTAGAGGCTTTCCAGGTATGCTTGGCAACATAAATTGTATGCACTGGGAGTGGAAGAACTGTCCATTTGCTTGGCAGGGCCAGTACAAGGGGCATGTTAACGGGTGCACTGTCATATTAGAAGCGGTGGCATCACAAGATCTTTGGATATGACATTCTTTCTTCAGCATGGCAAGTTCTCACAATGATATCAACGTGCTGCAGCATTCTCCAGTCTTCGCGAGGCTTGCAGAAGGCCACTCTCCACCTGTCAACTTTGAGATCAACGGCCACCATTACAACAAGGGATACTATCTAGCAGATGGTATATATCCTCAGTGGTCAACTTTTGTGAAGACAATCTCGAAACCCCAAGGTGAGAAGAGAAAGAGATTTGCCCAAATGCAAGAGAGTGTTAAAAAGGATGCGGAACGTGCTTTTGGTGTGCTTCAATCCCCGTGGGGTATCGTTCGAAAACCTGCACTGTCATGGGATGAAGGGAAGCTGTAACGCCCCGGATTCGATGCGCCAGGTGTCCGCTAGTTATTCGCCATCGTTGCCATGTCATGTGCTTGCGTGTTGCATTGTGCCATGTCATCATGTGCATTGCATTGCATACGTGTTCGTCTCAGGCATCCGAGCATTTTCCCCGTTGTCCGTTTTGCAATCCGGCACTCCTATGTCACCCGGCGCCCCCTTTTGCCTTTTTTCGTGTGTGGGTGTTAAACGGTCTCGGAATGGACCGAGGCTTGCCAAGCGGCCTTGGTATAGCACCGGTAGACCGCCTGTCAAGTTTCGGGTCATTCGGAGGTCGTTTGATACTCCAAAGGTTAACCGGGTAACCGTAAAAGCCTCTTCTGGTGCAGCCCAACACCCCCTTCAAAGTGGCCCAAAACCCTTCCAAACCCCCTCCATGTTCTCGGTCGTTCGATCATGATCGTGTGGGCGAAAACCGCACCTCATTTGGAGCCTCCTAGCTCCATCTACCTATAAGAACACCCCTTCTCCGAAATTTCGGATCAAAACCACCCCTAACCCTAGCTTCTTCCTCCTCCCGCCGCCGGACAAGTCCGCCCCACGGCCGGACATGTCCAGCCGCCGCCCCGCGCCAGTTAGATCGCGCCACGTCACCCCGCCGGCCTCCTCTCTCTCCTCCCACCACCGCGGCCCGCCCGGCCCACGCCCGGCCCGCCCGCGCCCGCGCTGGGCCCGAGCCGCGTCCCCGCGCTCCGCCTGCCTGTGCACCCTTGCGCCGCCGCCTGGCCGCCCGCCGGCGACCGCCGTCATCGCCGGAGCCCGCTCCTCCGCAGGCGCCGCCATCCCCGCCGCGCGACCCTACCGCGTCGTTCGCCCGCGCGCCCGGGCCGCTCTGCCGCTCGCGCTGAGCATCGCCGCCGTTCCCGCGCTCCCATGTTCCCCTGCCGACCTCGCCGGGCAGCGGAGCCACGCCGGCGACCAGCGCCAGGGAACCCTGCGCGTCGGCGCCTTGCACCACCGCCGCCTCCTCACCTCCCCTGCCTCGCCTTCGACCCGATTTGGGCCGGTGCCGCCAAGATCCCGCGGATCCGGCCTCTTCCTCGTTTCCGGCAAACTTCACCGGCGACATCTCCGGTGGTCCTCGAAAAGCGTGCAAACCCTAGATCTATCGCTTGAGGTAGTTTTTTTGCCAAGTCCCGAGTATCATACATTCTGGTGCATAGTTTGTCATGCCATAACTCTCTGTATACTTCTCCGATTCATGCATATAATATATAGAAATGTTCATCTGGTTATGCTTTTAATTTTGTTCCATTGTGCCATGTTCATTAGAGTTCATCTTGATTCCCTAATAATCGTTGCAAACTGCTAAATGATGTTGTTTGCTGTAGTTTATTACAATATGCTCATTTGTCATTTTTGTATCTTTTTGTGTGATTTTCTTTTGAGCATGAAGTCTACATGTGTTATGTGATACAACATGCCATCTTTGCTGTGGTGAACCCATTATTCATGATATGCCATGTATTGTTTGTTTTGAGCTTGCAAATTAGCCTCCGTGATGTTGCTGATTTCAGAAGTCATTGTCTGCTGTTATTTTTATGCCATGTGTTCTTGTTGCTACAGTAAGATCTATGCCTCTTTTGAGGATGATCAGTAAGGATGTTTTGTACATATGGATGTGCTCTATCCATCCATGCCTTTGTTTATAATTATGGAGTAATATAGCTTGAGTTAGTCGAGCTCTACTTTTGCTATGAAATGTTCCTGGCAGATTATTTACATGTTATTCAATTTTGCCAAGCTTGTTGTAGTTTATCCCTGCATGATATATTATTTTTCTTGCCATGTATAGCTTCTATTCCATGTCTAGTTGCTGTGTGTATACTTGGTTTGTTATGCAATGCCTCGTAGTGAGTGCATCAAGCTCGTAAACATGCCTACTAGTTATCTGTTTTGGCCATGCTCCAGTTTTTCACCAAGTCTGAATCTGTTTATGTTTTTGCTATGTTCACATGCTTGCAATTGTATTCTATGATCCCTTTTGGCTCATGGTCAGTAAGGGACACTTGTTATATGCTTTGATTAGATTCATGCCATCCTATAGTTTGACATGATAACTTGCTGTAACATGTTGTTTTATAGCTCTAAACATTGCAACCTGATGTTATTTCTGTCATGTCCTGTGAATTCCACTAAGTCTGTGAACCTGTTATTATTTGCAATCTTGCCATGTCCTTTTGAGCATGTTCTAATAGTTTCTGGAGATAGCTCAGTGTTCATGTTTTGTTGTGCTTTACCTGTATATCATGTCCATGCCTTTTGTTTTCATGTTGAGTTCCTGTAGATTTTTGTTTTGATGCTTCCTATATGCCTAGTTGCTGTTTTGGACAGCTTGTCCCTTAACCTTGTATAGTGTGCATGTGTTGAACCGTTGCTCAGTTTTGAGTGTGCTCTATATGAAACTTCCTTAGTTTTGCATGTAGTTTCATGTTACCTTGTTGGATTCGTGTTTTGGGGTGTGTGCTTGATGTTTGAATGCATTTTGCATCAATGCCATATTTAACTTGTTTTGCTCATATCTTCTAGGCCGTAGCTCCAAATTAAATGAACTTTATACGTAACTTGACTAGAATTTCGTGTAGATAATTGTGGTGCATTTTAACTTGATGTTTAACAAGTTGAACATAAGGTTTATTCAGATCTGGACCAATTTAGAAATTTGCATATGAGGACCTACCGGATTTGTTATATGTTGTTTTCGGCCGCATTTAAACTTGCTTTGATGTGTTGTTCTTGTATGCATCATCTTTTGCCATGAGTAGCTTCATGTAGCTTTGCCATGCATCATACTTGGTTGAGCATCATGCCTTGTTCATGTGTGGTGTGTTTACCATGTTGTGTGCTTCTTCTCGATAGTTCCCGTTTCGTTGCGATCGTGAAGATTCGTTCGTCTTCGTGGCTTCATCTTCTTCATGGACTCGTTCTTCTTCCTAGCGGGATTTCAGGCAAGATGACCGTCACATTGGATCTCATTACTATCATTGCTATGCTAGTTGCTTCGTTCTATCGCTATGCTGCGTTACCTACCACTTGCTGCTCAAGCCTCCCCAAATTACCATGAACCCCTAAACTTTGTCACCCTTCCTAGCAAACCGTTGTTTGGCTATGTTACCACTTTGCTCAGCCCCTCTTATAGCGTTGCTAGTTGCAGGTGAAGATGAAGATTGCTCCATGTTGGATTATGTTTATGTTTATGTTGGGATATCACAATATCTATTATTTTATTAATGCATCTATATACTTGGTATAGGGTGGAAGGCTCGGCCTTATGCCTGGTGTTTTGTTCCACTCTTGCCGCCCTAGTTTCCGTCATATCGGTATTATGTTCCCGGATTTTGCGTCCCTAACGCGGTTGGGTGATTTATGGGACCCCGTTGACAGTTCGTTTGAATAAGACTCCTCCAGCAAGGCCCAACATTGGTTTTACCATTTGCCTCACCTAGCCCTTTTTCCCTTGGGAGTCGCGCTCTCGAGGGTCATCTTTATTTTACCCCCCCCCCCCCGGGCCAGTGCTCGTTGTGAGTGCTGGTCCAAAACCGTCAGCCGCCGGTGGCCACCAGGGGCAACTCTGGGTTCGCCTACCGGAAGTTTGGACAATCCGGTGTGCCCTGAGACCGAGATATGTGCAGCTCCTATCAGGATTTGTTGGCACATCCAGGCGGCTTTGTTGGTCTTGTTTTATTACTGTCGAAATGTCTTGTAGCCGGGATTCCGAGACTGATCGGGTCTTCCCGGGGAGAAGGAATATCCTTCGTTGATCGCGAGAGCTTATCATGGGCTAAGTTGGGACACCCCTGCAGGGTTTGAACTTTCGAAAGCCGTGCCCGCGGTTATGTGGCAGATGGGAATTTGTTGATATCCGGTTCTAGTAAACTTGAAGTAAACTCTTCTAAAATACACCAACCGTGTGCGTAACCGTGAGTGTCTCTTTTCGGGGTTGATCGAGAGGAGAACACGGTTTCTGGGTTATGTTTGACGTAAGTAGGCGTTCAGGATCACTTCTTGATCATTGCTAGTTGACGACCGCTTGCTTTGCCTCTCTTCTCGCTCTTATTTGCGTTTGTTAGCCACCATACATGCTTAGTCGCTGCTGCAACCTCACCACCTTCCCCCTTCCTTTCCCATTAAGCTTTGCTAGTCTTGATACCCATGGTAATGGGATGGCTGAGTGCTCGTGGCTCACAGATTACTACACCACCAGTTGCAGGTACAGGTTATGCGATGATCATGACGCGAGAGCGATGTTTATTTGTGCTGGAGTTCTTCTTCTGCTTCTTCTTCGATTGAGGGATAGGTTCCTGGTCGGCAGCCTGGGCTAGCAGGGTGGATATTGTTTGAGTTTCTGTTTATGTTTCATCCGTAGTCGGATGTTGATCTTGTATATGATGTATTGTTGTATTCATGTGACATTGTATGTCTTGGATGTATCCTCACTATTATGTAACGTTGATGTAATGATATCCACCTTGCAAAAGCGTCTTCAAGATGCGCTTCTATCCTTGGTGGGACCTTCGAGTTCCTTTAGGATAGGGTCACATCTTGGGCGTGACAAGTTGGTATCAGAGCCTCGACCGTCCCTAGGAGCCCCCTTGATTGATCGTGTAGTTTGGCCGATGTCGAGTCTAGAAAAAAATCTTTTTTTGAGTCTAGTTATATCGGAGAGTAGGATTTATTTTTACTCCTCTGCCCCTTCGTCGCTCTGATAAGGAATCTTGACGTAGGTGTTTTGAACTACTCCTCTTCCCATTAAAATTTTTCTTTAGGATCACGTGGTTAGTTTTCGTTCATTGTCCATCCTCTTTTATCCGGTGCATCTCTCGTGAAGTCGACTCAAACCTCTTTGTCTTTTGGGAGATCAATCCTCAGGTTTTTTCAACCGATGTTGTTTTCCCTGTCCGAAGTTGTCCTGGATTTTTTTCCACCCGCCCACCCTTCTTCTTCTCGGAACCAGAGTTCGTAATCGAGTATCCATCCTACTCGTGCGAAGCCTTTGCATTCTCTTTTCAATCGTTTCAACCGGTGTTTTCTCTTCAAGTTATTCGTCGATTCCCCGTTCCAAGTTGTCTGTGTTTTTCCCGCCCTCCCACCCCTTTTATTCCGGAGTATGAGCCTCTATTCGAGCAATCTATTTCATTCGTGCGGAGTATTTTCAGTCTTTCCCCAATTGTTTCAACCGGTGAATTCTCGTCGACTTCATCAATGTTCGTCTTGCTTTCTTTCCGGTGGATTTCAACCCAATTTTCTCGGTTCGATCATATTCTTTCCCTCAGCTCAAATATTTCCCTTGCTCGTTCCTCCTCTCGCCATTCTATTATCCTGGAGTGTTGAAGACATGTCAGAAGATTCGTGTTTGCATTCAATTATTGCGAGGTGGTCACCTCATTCAAGTCCCTCAGTTGTTCCGGTGCATCGTCTCTTCTTCAATCCTTTCCAACGGTGTTTCTTTTAGTGGGCCCTAACCCACAGGTCTTTTCCCAGGATCATACCTGACTCTTCTGATTTTCCCGAAGTTATTCTCAAATTCTTTTAGAAGTTTGACGTAAGTATGGGTTCCATCAATCAGACGCCTTTTCAAGATCGATTCCAAATCATTTTCATTGTTGACTCAACCTCTTTGTTTTTCATTCTCCCGGAGTACCTCAACATTTCTGCATGGTGTTTCTCGTCGTCATTCTCAACATTTGAAAACCGAAGAAGATTTTCTCTTAAATCTTGTCCGTTCCCCCAGAGATTCGCGGTGCTAGCTCGATGTTATCCTATCTAATTGTTTCAAGTCATGCAAATTCTTTTCATCCATATGGAGTATTTCAGGATTTGTTTTCTCTCTCGATCATCCGGAGGTCATCTTCTCGGAATATTTCTTCGGTCCAAGTTGCAGCTTCGTTCGTTCCATAGTTGTACCGATGCTTCGTTCAAGTATTCTTCAATCAGTTCGCGATCCCTTCGTTATCTTATCTCTTAATTCCCTCAAGTAGCTTTGTGCTTTTCTAATTCTTTCCGGCGATTCGTTCTCTTCTCTTCGTTCGTTTACATTTTCACGGTGGTTCGTTGAAGATTCCTTTTCCGTTCTCATCATATCAATTCATTCGTTCTTTTCTATCCTACCGGTGGCTCATGAAGACCTTCCCAAATTTGGCGTTATATCTTCCCCTAATCTTTCCCCAACGCGAATAAGTAGTATGCAAATCCATTGCTACTCATCAATTTAATTGGTGAAGGATAAGCATAACATAATTCTTATTCTTATTTCATCAAGTTGATTAATTCCTTCCTTCGGAGATTGTTCATGTGGAATAATTTCTCGGTTCTAAGTTGTCTGTCTTTTCTTTTCCGGAGTTCCAAGCTTCTCGCTTGTCTCGACGTGAAGCTCCATCTAAATCATCACAAGACTTCTATCTTATTCTTTCATCCTTCAATTTTATATCGTCATCCTTTTTGTTACCGGAGTTCTTCACAGTGGTCCGTCAGTATTTAATTCATTCTTCAAGTGTTCATCAAGATTCTTGTTGAAGGAGCTCAAGTATCCTCTCTTCTTGCATCTCGAAGTGCAATTAATTCTCCGTATTCTCCTGAAGTGGAGTTTTGCATTTCTTCGTTCTTCTCAGCTATTTAATCTTTTCTGCTTGTGGTCGGCAATCACCTCATAATTTTGAGATGTTATCCATAAGTCCACGACAAGCTTATTCTTTTCGTTGTTGATTTTCTCAACAACTCCGTTCAATACTTTCTTCTAAGGTCGCTTTCTATTTCATTCGTGGTAGAAGATGTCGTCTTCTTCTCCGTTCTTTTTCGTTTCACTCTTTTAATTCTCCCAGAGGCATTGAGTCGTTCCTCTCGTCAAGTATCGTTCCATCTTCTCAAGTTCATGTTCTATTCTTTCCTTGTTCAGCCGAAGTCCTGCTTAAATCCTTTCATTCTTATTCCTTTTCAATCTTGTCCTAACCGGAGTGGTTTCAAATCCAGTCGTATTCTTTGAACGTTTGCTTCTTGTCATATTCATTGTTTCTCCCTTCTACCTGAGTGCTCTCGACTTTGTTCATCTTCTCTCTTTTGCTCTTGTTTCACCTCATCCTCTTTCCCCCCGTCTCGTTCCTAAGATCTCGGGACGAGATCTCTTGTTAGTGGAGGAGAGTTGTAACGCCCCGGATTCGATGCGCCAGGTGTCCGCTAGTTATTCGTCGTCGTTGCCATGTCATGTGCTTGCGTGTTGCATTTTGCCATGTCATCATGTGCATTGCATTGCATACATGTTCGTCTCAGGCATCCGAACATTTTCCCCGTTGTCCGTTTTGCAATCCGGCACTCCTATGTCACCCGGCGCCTCCTTTTGCCTTTTTTCGTGTGTGGGTGTTAAACGGTCTCGGAATGGACCGAGGCTTGCCAAGCGGCCTTGGTATAGCACCGGTAGACCGCCTGTCAAGTTTCGGGTCATTCGAAGGTCGTTTGATACTCCAACGGTTAACCGGGTAACCGTAAAAACCTCTTTTGGTGCAGCCCAACACCCCTCCAAAGTGGCCCAAAACCCTTCCAAACCCCCTCCATGTTCTCGGTCGTTCGATCACGATCGTGTGGGCGAAAACCGCACCTCATTTGGAGCCTCCTAGCCCCATCTACCTATAAAAACACCCCTTCTCCGAAATTTCGGATCAAAACCACCCCTAACCCTAGCTTCTTCCTCCTCCCGCCGCCGGACAAGTCTGCCCCACGGCCGGACATGTCCAGCCGCCACCCCGCGCCAGTCAGATCGCGCCACGTCACCCCGCCGGCCTCCTCTCTCTCCTCCCACCACCGTGGCCCGCCCGGCCCGCCCGCCTGCGCGCCCTTGCGCCGCCGCCTGGCCGCCCGCCGGCGACCGCCGTCATCGCCGGAGCCCGCTCCTCCGCAGGCGCCGCCATCCCCGCCGCCCGACCCGACCGCGCCGTTCGCCCGGGCGCCCGGGCCGCTCTGCCGCTCGCGCCGAGCATCGCCGCCGTTCCCGCGCTCCCATGTTCCCCTGCCGACCTCGCCGGGCAGCGGAGCCACGCCGGCGACCAGCGCCAGGGAACCCCGCGCGTCGGCGCCTTGCACCACCGCCACCTCCTCACCAACCCTGCCTCGCCTTTGACCCGATCTGGGCCGGTGCCGCCCAGATCCCGCGGATCCGGCCTCTTCCTCGTCTCCGGCAAACTTCTTCGGCGACATCTCCGGCGGTCCTCGAAAAGCGTGCAAACCCTAGATCTATCCCTTGAGGTAGTTTTCTGCCAAGTCCCGAGTATCATACATTCTGGTGCATAGTTTGTCATGCCATAACTCTCTGTATACTGCTCCGATTCATGCATATAATATATAGAAATGTTCATCTGGTTATGCTCTTCATTTTGTTCCATTGTGCCATGTTCATTAGAGTTCATCTTGATTCCCTAATAAACGTTGCAAGACTGCTAAATGATGTTGTTTGCTGTAGTTTATCAGAATATGCTCATTTGTCATTTTTGTATCTTTTTGTGTGATTTTCTTTTGAGCATGAAGTATACATGTGTTATGTGCTACAACATGCCATCTGTGCTATGGTGCAACCCGTTATTCATGATATGCCATGTATTGTTTGTTTTGAGCTTGCAAAGTAGCCTCCGTGATGTTGCTGATTTTAGAGACTTAGAATTTCACCAAGTCCTTGTCTGCTGTTATTTTTATGCCATGTGTTCTTGTTTCTACAGTGAGATCCATGCCTCTTTTGAGGATGATCAGTAAGGATGTTGTGTACATATGGCTGTGATCTATCCATACATGCCTTTTTTTGTAATTATGGAGTGCTATAGCTTGAGTCAATCGAGCTCTACTTTTGCTATAAAATGTTCCTGGCAGATTGTTTACATGTTACTCAATTTTGTCAAGCTTGTTGTAGTTGATCCGTGTATGATTTGTTATTTTTCTTGCCATGTATAGCTTCTATGCCATGTCTAGTTGCTGTGTGTATACTTGGTTTGTTATGCAATGCGTCGTAGTGAGTGCATCAAGCTCGTAAACATGCCTACTAGTTATCTGTTTTGGCCATGCTCCAGTTTTTCACTAAGTCTGAATCTGTTTATGTTTTTGCTATGTTCACATGCTTGCAATTGTATTCTCTGATTCCTTTTGTCTCATGGTCAGTAAGGGACTCTTGTTATATGCTTTGAGTAGATTCATGCCATGCACTAGTTTGCATTATAGCTTGCTGTAACATGTTGTTTTATAGCTCTAAACATTGCATCCTGATGTTATTTCTGTCATGTCCTGTGAATTCCACTAAGTCTGTGAACCTGTTATTATTTGCAATCTTGCCATGTCCTTTTGAGCATATTCTAATAGTTTCTGGAGATAGCTCAGTGTTCATGCTTTGTTGTGCTTTACCTGTATATCATGTCCATGCCTTTTGTTTTCATGTTGAGTTCCTGTAGCTTGTTGTTTTGATGCTTGCTATATGCCTAGTTGCTGTTTTGGACAGCTTGTCCCTTAACCTTGTATAGTGTGCATGTGTTGAACCGTTGCTCCGTTTTGAGTGTGCTCTATATGGAACTTACTTAGTTTTGCATGTAGTTTCATGTTACCTTATTGGATTCGTGTTTTGGGGTGTGTGCTTGAAGTTTGAATGCATTTTGCATCAATGCCATATTTAACTTGTTTTGCTCATATGTTCTAGGCCGTAGCTCCAAATTAAATGAACTTTATATGTAACTTGACTAGAATTTCATGTAGATCATTGTGGTGCATTTTAACTTGATGTTTAACAACTTGAACATAAGGTTTATTCAGATCTAGACCAATTTCGAAATTTGCATATGAGGACCTACCGGATTTGTTATATGTTGTTTCCGGCCTAATTTAAACTTGCTTTGATGTGTTGTTCTTGTATGCATCATCTTTTGCCATGAGTAGCTTCATGTAGCTTTGCCATGCATCATACTTGGTTGAGCATCATGCCTTGTTCATGTGTGGTGTGTTTACCATGTTGTGTGCTTCTTCTCGATAGTTCCCGTTTCGTTGCGATCGTGAGGATTCGTTCGTCTTCGTGGCTTCATCTTCTTCATGGACTCGTTCTTCTTCCTAGCGGGATTTCAGGCAAGGTGACCGTCACCTTGGATCTCATTACTATCATTGCTATGCTAGTTGCTTCGTTCTATCGCTATGTTGCGTTACCTACCACTTGCTACTCAAGCCTCCCCAAATTGCCATGAACCCCTAACCTTTGTCACCCTTCCTAGCAAACCGTTGTTTGGCTATGTTACCGCTTTGCTCAGCCCCTCTTATAGCATTGCTAGTTGCAGGTGAAGATGAAGATTGCTCCATGTTGGATTATGTTTATGTTTATGTTGGGATATCACAATATCTCTTATTTTATTAATGCATCTATATACTTGGTATAGGGTGGAAGGCTCGGCCTTATGCCTGGTGTTTTGTTCCACTCTTGCCGCCCTAGTTTTCGTCATATCGGTATTATATTCCTGGATTTTGCGTCCCTAACGCGGTTGGGTGATTTATGGGACCCCCTTGACAGTTCGCTTTGAATAAGACTCCTCCAGCAAGGCCCAACATTGGTTTTACCATTTGCCTCACCTAGCCCTTTTTCCCTTGAGAGTCGCGCTCTCGAGGGTCATCTTTATTTTACCCCCCCCCCCCCCGGGCCAGTGCTCGTCGTGAGTGCTGGTCCAAAACCGTGAGCCGCTGGTGGCCACCAGGGGCAACTCTGGGTTCGCCTACCGAAAGTTTGGACAATCCGGTGTGCCCTGAGACCGAGATATGTGCAGCTCCTATCAGGATTTATCGGCACATACGGGCGGCTTTGCTGGTCTTGTTTTATTACTGTCAAAATGTCTTGTAGCCGGGATTCCGAGACTGATCGGGTCTTCCCGGGGAGAAGGAATATCCTTCGTTGATCGCGAGAGCTTATCATGGGCTAAGTTGGGACACCCCTGCAGTGTTTGAACTTTCGAAAGCCCTGCCCGCGGTTACGTGGCAGATGGGAATTTGTTGATATCCGGTTGTAGTAAACTTGAAGTAAACTCTTCTAAAATACACCAACCGTGTGTGTAACCGTGAGTGTCTTTTTTCGGGGTTGATCGAGAGGAGAACACGGTTTCTGGGTTATGTTTGACGTAAGTAGGAGTTCAGGATCACTTCTTGATCATTGCTAGTTGACGACCGCTTGCTTTGCCTCTCTTCTCGCTCTTATTTGCGTTTGTTAGCCACCATACATGCTTAGTTGCTGCTGCAACCTCACCACCTTCCCCCTTCCTTTCCCATTAAGCTTTGCTAGTCTTGATACCCATGGTAATGGGATGGCTGAGTCCTCGTGGCTCACAGATTACTACACCACCAGTTGCAGGTACAGGTTATGCGATGATCATGACGCGAGAGCGATGTTTATTTGTGTTGGAGTTCTTCTTCTGCTTCTTCTTCGATTGAGGGATAGGTTCCTGGTCGGCAGCCTGGGCTAGCAGGGTGGATATTGTTTGAGTTTCTGTTTATGTTTCATCCGTAGTCGAATGTTGATCTTGTATATGATGTATTGTTGTATTCATGTGACATTGTATGTCTTGGATGTATGCTCACTATTATGTAACGTTGATGTAATGATATCCACCTTGCAAAAGCGTCTTCAAGATGCGCTTCTATCCTTGGTGGGACCTTCGAGTTCCTTTAGGATAGGGTCACATCTTGGGCGTGACAAGTTGGTATCAGAGCCTCGACCGTCCCTAGGAGCCCCCTTGATTGATCGTGTAGTTTGGCCGATGTCGAGTCTAGAAAAAAATCTTTTTCGGAGTCTAGTTATATCGGAGAGTAGGATTTCTTTTTACTCCTCTGCCCCTTCGTCGCTCTGGTAAGGAATCTTGACGTAGGTGTTTTGAACTACTCCTCTTCCCATTCAAATTTTTCTTTAGGATAACGTGGTTAGTTTTCGTTCGTTGTCCATCCTCTTTTATCCGGTGCATCTCTCGTCAAGTCGACTCAAACCTCTTTGTCTTTCGGGAGATCAATCCTCAGGTTTTTTCAACCGATGTTGTTTTCCCTGTCCGAAGTTGTCCTTGATTTTTTTCCCACCCGCCCACCCTTCTTCTTCTCGGAACCAGAGTTTGTAATCGAGTATCCATCCTACTCGTGCGAAGCCTTTGCATTCTCTCTTCAATCGTTTCAACCGGTGTTTTCTCTTCAAATTATTCGTCGATTCCCCGTTCCAAGTTGTCTGTGTTTTTCCCGCCCTCCCACCCCTTTTATGCCGGAGTATGAGCCTCTATTCGAGCAATCTATTTCATTCGTGCGGAGTATTTTCAGTCTTTCCCCAATTGTTTCAACCGGTGAATTCTCGTCGACTTCATCAATGTTCGTCTTGCTTTCTTTCCGGTGGATTTCAACCCAATTTTCTCGGTTCGATCATATTCTTTCCCTCAGCTCAAATATTTCCCTTGCTCGTTCCTCCTCTCGCCATTCTATTATCCTGGAGTGTTGAAGACATGTCAGAAGATTCGTGTTTGCATTCAATTATTGCGAGGTGGTCACCTCATTCAAGTCCCTCAGTTGTTCCGGTGCATCGTCTCTTCTTCAATCCTTTCCAACGGTGTTTCTTTTAGTGGGCCCTAACCCACAGGTCTTTTCCCAGGATCATACCTGACTCTTCTGATTTTCCCGAAGTTATTCTCAAATTCTTTTAGAAGTTTGACGTAAATATGGGTTCCATCAATCAGACGCCTTTTCAAGATCGATTCCAAATCATTTTCATTGTTGACTCAACCTCTTTGTTTTTCATTCTCCCGGAGTACCTCAACATTTCTGCATGGTGTTTCTCGTCGTCATTCTCAACATTTGAAAACCGAAGAAGATTTTCTCTTAAATCTTGTCCGTTCCCCCAGAGATTCGCGGTGCTAGCTCGATGTTATCCTATCTAATTGTTTCAAGTCATGCAAATTCTTTTCATCCATACGGAGTATTTCAGGATTTGTTTTCTCTCTCGATCATCCGGAGGTCATCTTCTCGGAATATTTCTTCGGTCCAAGTTGCAGCTTCGTTCGTTCCATAGTTGTACCGATGCTTCGTTCAAGTATTCTTCAATCAGTTCGCGATCCCTTCGTTATCTTATCTCTTAATTCCCTCAAGTAGCTTTGTGCTTTTCTAATTCTTTCCGGCGATTCGTTCTCTTCTCTTCGTTCGTTTACATTTTCACGGTGGTTCGTTGAAGATTCCTTTTCCGTTCTCATCATATCAATTCATTCGTTCTTTTCTATCCTACCGGTGGCTCATGAAGACCTTCCCAAATTTGGCGCTATATCTTCCCCTAATCTTTCCCCAACGCGAATAAGTAGTATGCAAATCCATTGCTACTCATCAATTTAATTGGTGAAGGATAAGCATAACATAATTCTTATTCTTATTTCATCAAGTTGATTAATTCCTTCCTTCGGAGATTGTTCATGTGGAATAATTTCTCGGTTCTAAGTTGTCTGTCTTTTCTTTTCCGGAGTTCCAAGCTTCTCGCTTTTCTCGACGTGAAGCTCCATCTAAATCATCACAAGACTTCTATCTTATTCTTTCATCCTTCAATTTTATATCGTCATCCTTTTTGTTACCGGAGTTCTTCACAGTGGTCCGTCAGTATTTAATTCATTCTTCAAGTGTTCATCAAGATTCTTGTTGAAGGAGCTCAAGTATCCTCTCTTCTTGCATCTCGAAGTGCAATTAATTCTCCGTATTCTCCTGAAGTGGAGTTTTGCATTTCTTCGTTCTTCTCAGCTATTTAATCTTTTCCGCTTGTGGTCGGCAATCACCTCATAATTTTGAGATGTTATCCATAAGTCCACGACAAGCTTATTCTTTTCGTTGTTGATTTTCTCAACAACTCCGTTCAATACTTTCATCTAAGGTCGCTTTCTATTTCATTCGTGGTAGAAGATGTCGTCTTCTTCTCCGTTCTTTTTCGTTTCACTCTTTTAATTCTCCCAGAGGCATTGTGTCGTTCCTCTCGTCAAGTATCGTTCCATCTTCTCAAGTTCATGTTCTATTCTTTCCTTGTTCAGCCGAAGTCCTGCTTAAATCCTTTCATTCTTATTCCTTTTCTATCTTGTCCTAACCGGAGTGGTTTCAAATTCAGTCTTATTCTTTGAGCGTTTGCTTCTTGTCATATTCATTGTTTCTCCCTTCTACCTGAGTGCTCTCGACTTTGTTCATCTTCTCTCTTTTGCTCTTGTTTCACCTCATCCTCTTTCCCCCCGTCTCGTTCCTAAGATCTCGGGACGAGATCTCTTGTTAGTGGAGGAGAGTTGTAACGCCCCGGATTCGATGCGCCAGGTGTCCGCTAGTTATTCGCCGTCGTTGCCATGTCATGTGCTTGCGTGTTGCATTTTGCCATGTCATCATGTGCATTGCATTGCATACGTGTTTGTCTCAGGCATCCGAACATTTTCCCCGTTGTCCGTTTTGCAATCCGGCACTCCTATGTCACCCGGCGCCTCCTTTTGCCTTTTTTCGTGTGTGGGTGTTAAACGGTCTCGGAATAGGCCGAGGCTTGCCAAGCGGCCTTGGTATAGCACCGGTAGACCGCCTGTCAAGTTTCGGGGTCATTCGGAGGTCGTTTGATACTCCAACAGTTAACCGGGTAACCGTAAAAACCTCTTTTGGTGCAGCCCAACACCCCCTTCAAAGTGGCCCAAAACCCTTCCAAACCCCCTCCATGTTCTCGGTCGTTCGATCACGATCGTGTGGGCGAAAACCGCACCTCATTTGGAGCCTCCTAGCTCCATCTACCTATAAAAACACCCCTTCTCTGAAATTACGGATCAAAACCACCCCTAACCCTAGCTTCTTCCTCCTCCCGCCGCCGTACAAGTCCGCCCCACGGCCGGACATGTCCAGCCGCCACCCCGCACCAGTCAGATCGCGCCACGTCACCCCGCCGGCCTCCTCTCTCTCCTCCCACCACCGCGGCCCGCCCGGCCCGCCCGCCTGCGCGCCCTTGCGCCGCCGCCTGGCTGCCCACCGGCGACCGCCATCATCGCCGGAGCCCGCTCCTCCGCAGGCGCCGCCATCCCCGCCGCCCGACCCGACCGCGTCGTTCGCCCGCGCGCCCGGGCCGCTCTGCCGCTCGCGCCGAGCATCGCCGCCGTTCCCGCGCTCCCATGTTCTCCTGCCGACCTCGCCGGGCAGCTGAGCCACGCCGGCGACCAGCGCCAGGGAACCCCGCGCGTCGGCGCCTTGCACCACCGCCACCTCCTCACCAACCCTGCCTCCCCTTCGACCCGATCTGGGCCGGTGCCGCCCAGATCCCGCGGATCCGGCCTCTTCCTCGTCTCCGGCAAACTTCTCCGGCGACATCTCCGGCGGTCCTCGAAAAGCGTGTAAACCCTAGATCTATCCCTTGAGGTAGTTTTCTGCCAAGTCCCGAGTATCATACATTCTGGTGCATAGTTTGTCATGCCATAACTCTCTGTATACTGCTCCGATTCATGCATATAATATATAGAAATGTTCATCTGGTTATGCTCTTCATTTTGTTCCATTGTGCCATGTTCATTAGAGTTCATCTTGATTTCCTAATAATCGTTGCAAGACTGCTAAATGATGTTGTTTGCTGTAGTTTATCAGAATATGCTCATTTGTCATTTTTGTATCTTTTTGTGTGATTTTCTTTTGAGCATGAAGTCTACATGTGTTTTGTGCTAACATGCCATCTGTGCTATGGTGCAACCCGTTATTCATGATATGCCATGTATTGTTTGTTTTGAGCTTGCAAAGTAGCCTCCGTGATGTTGCTGATTTTAGAGACTTAGAATTTCATCGTCCTTGTCTGCTGTTATTTTTATGCCTTGTGTTCTTGTTTCTACAGTGAGATCCATGCCTCTTTTGAGGATGATCAGTAAGGATGTTGTGCACATATGGCTGTGATCTATCCATACATGCCTTTTTTTGTAATTATGGAGTGCTATAGCTTGAGTCAATCGAGCTCTACTTTTGCTATAAAATGTTCCTGGCAGATTGTTTACATGTTACTCAATTTTGTCAAGCTTGTTGTAGTTGATCCGTGCATGATTTGTTATTTTTCTTGCCATGTATAGCTTCTATGCCATGTCTAGTTGCTGTGTGTATACTTGGTTTGTTATGCAATGCGTCGTAGTGAGTGCATCAAGCTCGTAAACATGCCTACTAGTTATCTGTTTTGGCCATGCTCCAGTTTTTCACTAAGTCTGAATCTGTTTATGTTTTTGCTATGTTCACATGCTTGCAATTGTATTCTCTGATTCCTTTTGTCTCATGGTCAGTAAGGGACTCTTGTTATATGCTTTGAGTAGATTCATGCCATGCACTAGTTTGCATCATAGCTTGCTGTAACATGTTGTTTTATAGCTCGAAACATTGCATCCTGATGTTATTTCTGTCATGTCCTGTGAATTCCACTAAGTCTGTGAACCTGTTATTATTTGCAATCTTGCCATGTCCTTTTGAGCATATTCTAATAGTTTCTGAAGATAGCTCAGTGTTCATGCTTTGTTGTGCTTTACCTGTATATCATGTCCATGCCTTTTGCTTTCATGTTGAGTTCCTGTAGCTTGTTGTTTTGATGCTTGCTATATGCCTAGTTGCTGTTTTGGACAGCTTGTCCCTTAACCTTGCATAGTGTGCATGTGTTGAACCGTTGCTCCGTTTTGAGTGTGCTCTATATGAAACTTCCTTAGTTTTGCATGTAGTTTCATGTTACCTTGTTGGATTTGTGTTTTGGGGTGTGTGCTTGAAGTTTGAATGCATTTTGCATCAATGCCATATTTAACTTGTTTTGCTCATATCTTCTAGGCCGTAGCTCCAAATTAAATGAACTTTATATGTAACTTGACTAGAATTTCATGTAGATCATTGTTGTGAATTTTAACTTGATGTTTAACAACTTGAACATAAGGTTTATTCAGATCTGGACCAATTTCGAAATTTGCATATGAGGACCTACCGGAATTGTTATATGTTGTTTCCGGCCTCATTTAAACTTGCTTTGATCTGCTGTTCTTGTATGCATCATCTTTTGCCATGAGTAGCTTCATGTAGCTTTGCCATGCATCATACTTGGTTGAGCATCATGCCTTGTTCATGTGTGGTGTGTTTACCATGTTGTGTGCTTCTTCTCGATAGTTCCCGTTTCGTTGCGATCATGAGGATTCGTTCGTCTTCGTGGCTTCATCTTCTTCATGGACTCGTTCTTCTTCCTAGCGGGATTTCAGGCAAGATGACCGTCACCTTGGATCTCATTACTATCATTGCTATGATAGTTGCTTCGTTCTATCGCTATGTTGCGTTACCTACCACTTGCTGCTCAAGCCTCCCCAAATTGCCATGAACCCCTAACCTTTGTCACCCTTCCTAGCAAACCGTTGTTTGGCTATGTTACCGCTTTGCTCAGCCCCTCTTATAGCGTTGCTAGTTGCAGGTGAAGATGAAGATTGCTCCATGTTGGATTATGTTTATGTTTATGTTGGGATATCACAATATCTCTTATTTTATTAATGCATCTATATACTTGGTATAGGGTGGAAGGCTCGGCCTTATGTCTGGTGTTTTGTTCCACTCTTGCCACCCTAGTTTTTGTCATATCGGTATTATGTTCCCGGATTTTGCGTCCCTAACGCGGTTGGGTGATTTATGGGACCCCCTTGACAGTTCGCTTTGAATAAGACTCCTCCAGCAAGGCCCAACATTGGTTTTACCATTTGCCTCACCTAGCCCTTTTTCCCTTGAGAGTCGCGCTCTCGAGGGTCATCTTTATTTTACTCCCCCCCCCCCCGGGCCAGTGCTCGTCGTGAGTGCTGGTCCAAAACCGTCAGCCGCTGGTGGCCACCAGGGGCAACTCTGGGTTCGCCTACCGAAAGTTTGGACAATCCGGTGTGCCCTGAGACCGAGATATGTGCAGCTCCTATCAGGATTTATCGGCACATACGGGCGGCTTTGCTGGTCTTGTTTTATTACTGTCGAAATGTCTTGTAGCCGGGATTCCGAGACTGATCGGGTCTTCCCGGGGAGAAGGAATATCCTTCGTTGATCGCGAGAGCTTATCATGGGCTAAGTTGGGACACCCCTGTTGGGTTTGAACTTTCGAAAGCCGTGCCCGCGGTTACGTGGTAGATGGGAATTTGTTGATATCCGGTTGTAGTAAACTTGAAGTAAACTCTTCTAAAATACACCAACCGTGTGTGTAACCGTGAGTGTCTTTTTTCGGGGTTGATCGAGAGGAGAACACGGTTTCTGGGTTATGTTTGACGTAAGTAGGAGTTCAGGATCACTTCTTGATCATTGCTAATTGACGACCGCTTGCTTTGCCTCTCTTCTCGCTCTTATTTGCGTTTGTTAGCCACCATACATGCTTAGTCGCTGCTGCAACCTCACCACCTTCCCCCTTCCTTTCCCAATAAGCTTTGCTAGTCTTGATACCCATGGTAATGGGATGGCTGAGTCCTCGTGGCTCACAGATTACTACACCACCAGTTGCAGGTACAGGTTATGCGATGATCATGACGCGAGAGCGATGTTTATTTGTGTTGGAGTTCTTCTTCTGCTTCTTCTTCGATTGAGGGATAGGTTCCTGGTCGGCAGCCTGGGCTAGCAGGGTGGATATTGTTTGAGTTTCTGTTTATGTTTCATCCGTAGTCGGATGTTGATCTTGTATATGATGTATTGTTGTATTCATGTGACATTGTATGTCTTGGATGTATCCTCACTATTATGTAACGTTGATGTAATGATATCCACCTTGCAAAAGCGTCTTCAAGATGCGCTTCTATCCTTGGTGGGACCTTCGAGTTCCTTTAGGATAGGGTCACATCTTGGGCGTGACAAGTTGGTATCAGAGCCTCGACCGTCCCTAGGAGCCCCCTTGATTGATCGTGTAGTTTGGCCGATGTCGAGTCTAGAAAAAAATCTTTTTCGGAGTCTAGTTATATCGGAGAGTAGGATTTATTTTTACTCCTCTACCCCTTCGTCGCTCTGGTAAGGAATCTTGACGTAGGTGTTTTGAACTACTCCTCTTCCCATTCAAATTTTTCTTTAGGATAACGTGGTTAGTTTTCGTTCGTTGTCCATCCTCTTTTATCCGGTGCATCTCTCGTCAAGTCGACTCAAACCTCTTTGTCTTTCGGGAGATCAATCCTCAGGTTTTTTCAACCGATGTTGTTTTCCCTGTCCGAAGTTGTCCTTGATTTTTTTCCCACCCGCCCACCCTTCTTCTTCTCGGAACCAGAGTTTGTAATCGAGTATCCATCCTACTCGTGCGAAGCCTTTGCATTCTCTCTTCAATCGTTTCAACCTGTGTTTTCTCTTCAAGTTATTCGTCGATTCCCCGTTCCAAGTTGTTTGTGTTTTTCCCGCCCTCCCACCCCTTTTATGCCGGAGTATGAGCCTCTATTCGAGCAATCTATTTCATTCGTGCGGAGTATTTTCAGTCTTTCCCCAATTGTTTCAACCGGTGAATTCTCGTCGACTTCATCAATGTTCGTCTTGCTTTCTTTCCGGTGGATTTCAACCCAATTTTCTCGGTTCGATCATATTCTTTCCCTCAGCTCAAATATTTCCCTTGCTCGTTCCTCCTCTCGCCATTCTATTATCCTGGAGTGTTGAAGACATGTCAGAAGATTCGTGTTTGCATTCAATTATTGCGAGGTGGTCACCTCATTCAAGTCCCTCAGTTGTTCCGGTGCGTCGTCTCTTCTTCAATCCTTTCCAGCGGTGTTTCGTTTAGTGGGCCCTAACCCACAGGTCTTTTCCCAGGATCATACCTGACTCTTCTGATTTTCCCGAAGTTATTCTCAAATTCTTTTAGAAGTTTGATGTAAGTATGGGTTCCATCAATCAGACGCCTTTTCAAGATCGATTCCAAATCATTTTCATTGTTGACTCAACCTCTTTGTTTTTCATTCTCCCGGAGTACCTCAACATTTCTGCATGGTGTTTCTCGTCGTCATTCTCAACATTTGAAAACCGAAGAAGATTTTCTCTTAAATCTTGTCCGTTCCCCCAGAGATTCGCGGTGCTAGCTCGATGTTATCCTATCTAATTGTTTCAAGTCATGCAAATTCTTTTCATCCATACGGAGTATTTCAGGATTTGTTTTCTCTCTCGATCATCCGGAGGTCATCTTCTCGGAATATTTCTTCGGTCCAAGTTGCAGCTTCGTTCGTTCCATAGTTGTACCGATGCTTCGTTCAAGTATTCTTCAATCAGTTCGCGATCCCTTCGTTATCTTATCTCTTAATTCCCTCAAGTAGCTTTGTGCTTTTCTAATTCTTTCCGGCGATTCGTTCTCTTCTCTTCGTTCGTTTACATTTTCACGGTGGTTCGTTGAAGATTCCTTTTCCGTTCTCATCATATCAATTCATTCGTTCTTTTCTATCCTACCGGTGGCTCATGAAGACCTTCCCAAATTTGGCGTTATATCTTCCCCTAATCTTTCCCCAACGCGAATAAGTAGTATGCAAATCCATTGCTACTCATCAATTTAATTGGTGAAGGATAAGCATAACATAATTCTTATTCTTATTTCATCAAGTTGATTAATTCCTTCCTTCGGAGATTGTTCATGTGGAATAATTTCTCGGTTCTAAGTTGTCTGTCTTTTCTTTTCCGGAGTTCCAAGCTTCTCGCTTGTCTCGACGTGAAGCTCCATCTAAATCATCACAAGACTTCTATCTTATTCTTTCATCCTTCAATTTTATATCGTCATCCTTTTTGTTACCGGAGTTCTTCACAGTGGTCCGTCAGTATTTAATTCATTCTTCAAGTGTTCATCAAGATTCTTGTTGAAGGAGCTCAAGTATCCTCTCTTCTTGCATCTCGAAGTGCAATTAATTCTCCGTATTCTCCTGAAGTGGAGTTTTGCATTTCTTCGTTCTTCTCAGCTATTTAATCTTTTCTGCTTGTGGTCGGCAATCACCTCATAATTTTGAGATGTTATCCATAAGTCCACGACAAGCTTATTCTTTTCGTTGTTGATTTTCTCAACAACTCCGTTCAATACTTTCATCTAAGGTCGCTTTCTATTTCATTCGTGGTAGAAGATGTCGTCTTCTTCTCCGTTCTTTTTCGTTTCACTCTTTTAATTCTCCCAGAGGCATTGTGTCGTTCCTCTCGTCAAGTATCGTTCCATCTTCTCAAGTTCATGTTCTATTCTTTCCTTGTTCAGCCGAAGTCCTGCTTAAATCCTTTCATTCTTATTCCTTTTCAATCTTGTCCTAACCGGAGTGGTTTCAAATCCAGTCGTATTCTTTGAACGTTTGCTTCTTGTCATATTCATTGTTTCTCCCTTCAACCTGAGTGCTCTCGACTTTGTTCATCTTCTCTCTTTTGCTCTTGTTTCACCTCATCCTCTTTCCCCCCGTCTCGTTCCTAAGATCTCGGGACGAGATCTCTTGTTAGTGGAGGAGAGTTGTAACGCCCCGGATTCGATGCGCCAGGTGTCCGCTAGTTATTCGCCGTCGTTGCCATGTCATGTGCTTGCGTGTTGCATTTTGCCATGTCATCATGTGCATTGCATTGCATACGTGTTCGTCTCAGGCATCCGAACATTTTCCCCGTTGTCCGTTTTGCAATCCGGCACTCCTATGTCACCCGGCGCCTCCTTTTGCCTTTTTTCGTGTGTGGGTGTTAAACGGTCTCGGAATGGACCGAGGCTTGCCAAGCGGCCTTGGTATAGCACCGGTAGACCGCCTGTCAAGTTTCGGGTCATTCGGAGGTCGTTTGATACTCCAACGGTTAACCGGGTAACCGTAAAAACCTCTTTTGGTGCAGCCCAACACCCCCTTCAAAGTGGCCCAAAACCCTTCCAAACCCCCTCCATGTTCTCAGTCGTTCGATCACGATCGTGTGGGCGAAAACCGCACCTCATTTGGAGCCTCCTAGCTCCATCTACCTATAAAAACACCCTTCTCCGAAATTCCGGATCAAAACCACCCCTAACCCTAGCTTCTTCCTCCTCCCGCAGCCGGACAAGTCCGCCCCACGGCCGGACATGTCCAGCCGCCACCCCGCGCCAGTCAGATCGCGCCACGTCACCCCGCCGGCCTCCTCTCTCTCCTCCCACCATCGCGGCCCGCCCGGCCCGCCCGCCTGCGTGCCCTTGCGCCGCCGCCTGGCCGCCCGCCGGCGACCGCCGTCATCGCCGGAGCCCTCTCCTCCGCAGGCGCCGCCATCCCCGCCGCCCGACTCGACCGCGCCGTTCGCCCGCGCGCCCGGGCCGCTCTGCCGCTCGCGCCGAGCATCGCCGCCATTCCCGCACTCCCATGTTCCCCTGCCGACCTCGCCGGGCAGCGGAGCCACGCCGGCGACCAGCGCCAGGGAACCCCGCGCGTCGGCGCCTTGCACCACCGCCACCTCCTCACCAACCCTGCCTCGCCTTTGACCCGATCTGGGCCGGTGCCGCCCAGATCCCGCGGATCCGGCCTCTTCCTCGTCTCCGGCAAACTTCTTCGGCGACATCTCCGGCGGTCCTCGAAAAGCGTGCAAACCCTAGATCTATCCCTTGAGGTAGTTTTCTGCCAAGTCCCGAGTATCATACATTCTGGTGCATAGTTTGTCATGCCATAACTCTCTGTATACTGCTCCGATTCATGCATATAATATATAGAAATGTTCATCTGGTTATGCTCTTCATTTTGTTCCATTGTGCCATGTTCATTAGAGTTCATCTTGATTCCCTAATAATCGTTGCAAGACTGCTAAATGATGTTGTTTGCTGTAGTTTATCAGAATATGCTCATTTGTCATTTTTGTATCTTTTTGTGTGATTTTCTTTTGAGCATGAAGTCTACATGTGTTATGTGCTAACATGCCATCTGTGCTATGGTGCAACCCGTTATTCATGATATGCCATGTATTGTTTGTTTTGAGCTTGCAAAGTAGCCTCCGTGATGTTGCTGATTTTAGAGACTTAGAATTTCATCGTCCTTGTCTGCTGTTATTTTTATGCCTTGTGTTCTTGTTTCTACAGTGAGATCCATGCCTCTTTTGAGGATGATCAGTAAGGATGTTGTGCACATATGGCTGTGATCTATCCATACATGCCTTTTTTTGTAATTATGGAGTGCTATAGCTTGAGTCAATCGAGCTCTACTTTTGCTATAAAATGTTCCTGGCAGATTGTTTACATGTTACTCAATTTTGTCAAGCTTGTTGTAGTTGATCCGTGCATGATTTGTTATTTTTCTTGCCATGTATAGCTTCTATGCCATGTCTAGTTGCTGTGTGTATACTTGGTTTGTTATGCAATGCGTCGTAGTGAGTGCATCAAGCTCGTAAACATGCCTACTAGTTATCTGTTTTGGCCATGCTCCAGTTTTTCACTAAGTCTGAATCTGTTTATGTTTTTGCTATGTTCACATGCTTGCAATTGTATTCTCTGATTCCTTTTGTCTCATGGTCAGTAAGGGACTCTTGTTATATGCTTTGAGTAGATTCATGCCATGCACTAGTTTGCATCATAGCTTGCTGTAACATGTTGTTTTATAGCTCGAAACATTGCATCCTGATGTTATTTCTGTCATGTCCTGTGAATTCCACTAAGTCTGTGAACCTGTTATTATTTGCAATCTTGCCATGTCCTTTTGAGCATATTCTAATAGTTTCTGAAGATAGCTCAGTGTTCATGCTTTGTTGTGCTTTACCTGTATATCATGTCCATGCCTTTTGCTTTCATGTTGAGTTCCTGTAGCTTGTTGTTTTGATGCTTGCTATATGCCTAGTTGCTGTTTTGGACAGCTTGTCCCTTAACCTTGCATAGTGTGCATGTGTTGAACCGTTGCTCCGTTTTGAGTGTGCTCTATATGAAACTTCCTTAGTTTTGCATGTAGTTTCATGTTACCTTGTTGGATTTGTGTTTTGGGGTGTGTGCTTGAAGTTTGAATGCATTTTGCATCAATGCCATATTTAACTTGTTTTGCTCATATCTTCTAGGCCGTAGCTCCAAATTAAATGAACTTTATATGTAACTTGACTAGAATTTCATGTAGATCATTGTTGTGAATTTTAACTTGATGTTTAACAACTTGAACATAAGGTTTATTCAGATCTGGACCAATTTCGAAATTTGCATATGAGGACCTACCGGAATTGTTATATGTTGTTTCCGGCCTCATTTAAACTTGCTTTGATCTGCTGTTCTTGTATGCATCATCTTTTGCCATGAGTAGCTTCATGTAGCTTTGCCATGCATCATACTTGGTTGAGCATCATGCCTTGTTCATGTGTGGTGTGTTTACCATGTTGTGTGCTTCTTCTCGATAGTTCCCGTTTCGTTGCGATCATGAGGATTCGTTCGTCTTCGTGGCTTCATCTTCTTCATGGACTCGTTCTTCTTCCTAGCGGGATTTCAGGCAAGATGACCGTCACCTTGGATCTCATTACTATCATTGCTATGATAGTTGCTTCGTTCTATCGCTATGTTGCGTTACCTACCACTTGCTGCTCAAGCCTCCCCAAATTGCCATGAACCCCTAACCTTTGTCACCCTTCCTAGCAAACCGTTGTTTGGCTATGTTACCGCTTTGCTCAGCCCCTCTTATAGCGTTGCTAGTTGCAGGTGAAGATGAAGATTGCTCCATGTTGGATTATGTTTATGTTTATGTTGGGATATCACAATATCTCTTATTTTATTAATGCATCTATATACTTGGTATAGGGTGGAAGGCTCGGCCTTATGTCTGGTGTTTTGTTCCACTCTTGCCACCCTAGTTTTTGTCATATCGGTATTATGTTCCCGGATTTTGCGTCCCTAACGCGGTTGGGTGATTTATGGGACCCCCTTGACAGTTCGCTTTGAATAAGACTCCTCCAGCAAGGCCCAACATTGGTTTTACCATTTGCCTCACCTAGCCCTTTTTCCCTTGAGAGTCGCGCTCTCGAGGGTCATCTTTATTTTACTCCCCCCCCCCCCCGGGCCAGTGCTCGTCGTGAGTGCTGGTCCAAAACCGTCAGCCGCTGGTGGCCACCAGGGGCAACTCTGGGTTCGCCTACCGAAAGTTTGGACAATCCGGTGTGCCCTGAGACCGAGATATGTGCAGCTCCTATCAGGATTTATCGGCACATACGGGCGGCTTTGCTGGTCTTGTTTTATTACTGTCGAAATGTCTTGTAGCCGGGATTCCGAGACTGATCGGGTCTTCCCGGGGAGAAGGAATATCCTTCGTTGATCGCGAGAGCTTATCATGGGCTAAGTTGGGACACCCCTGTTGGGTTTGAACTTTCGAAAGCCGTGCCCGCGGTTACGTGGTAGATGGGAATTTGTTGATATCCGGTTGTAGTAAACTTGAAGTAAACTCTTCTAAAATACACCAACCGTGTGTGTAACCGTGAGTGTCTTTTTTCGGGGTTGATCGAGAGGAGAACACGGTTTCTGGGTTATGTTTGACGTAAGTAGGAGTTCAGGATCACTTCTTGATCATTGCTAATTGACGACCGCTTGCTTTGCCTCTCTTCTCGCTCTTATTTGCGTTTGTTAGCCACCATACATGCTTAGTCGCTGCTGCAACCTCACCACCTTCCCCCTTCCTTTCCCAATAAGCTTTGCTAGTCTTGATACCCATGGTAATGGGATGGCTGAGTCCTCGTGGCTCACAGATTACTACACCACCAGTTGCAGGTACAGGTTATGCGATGATCATGACGCGAGAGCGATGTTTATTTGTGTTGGAGTTCTTCTTCTGCTTCTTCTTCGATTGAGGGATAGGTTCCTGGTCGGCAGCCTGGGCTAGCAGGGTGGATATTGTTTGAGTTTCTGTTTATGTTTCATCCGTAGTCGGATGTTGATCTTGTATATGATGTATTGTTGTATTCATGTGACATTGTATGTCTTGGATGTATCCTCACTATTATGTAACGTTGATGTAATGATATCCACCTTGCAAAAGCGTCTTCAAGATGCGCTTCTATCCTTGGTGGGACCTTCGAGTTCCTTTAGGATAGGGTCACATCTTGGGCGTGACAAGTTGGTATCAGAGCCTCGACCGTCCCTAGGAGCCCCCTTGATTGATCGTGTAGTTTGGCCGATGTCGAGTCTAGAAAAAAATCTTTTTCGGAGTCTAGTTATATCGGAGAGTAGGATTTATTTTTACTCCTCTACCCCTTCGTCGCTCTGGTAAGGAATCTTGACGTAGGTGTTTTGAACTACTCCTCTTCCCATTCAAATTTTTCTTTAGGATAACGTGGTTAGTTTTCGTTCGTTGTCCATCCTCTTTTATCCGGTGCATCTCTCGTCAAGTCGACTCAAACCTCTTTGTCTTTCGGGAGATCAATCCTCAGGTTTTTTCAACCGATGTTGTTTTCCCTGTCCGAAGTTGTCCTTGATTTTTTTCCCACCCGCCCACCCTTCTTCTTCTCGGAACCAGAGTTTGTAATCGAGTATCCATCCTACTCGTGCGAAGCCTTTGCATTCTCTCTTCAATCGTTTCAACCTGTGTTTTCTCTTCAAGTTATTCGTCGATTCCCCGTTCCAAGTTGTTTGTGTTTTTCCCGCCCTCCCACCCCTTTTATGCCGGAGTATGAGCCTCTATTCGAGCAATCTATTTCATTCGTGCGGAGTATTTTCAGTCTTTCCCCAATTGTTTCAACCGGTGAATTCTCGTCGACTTCATCAATGTTCGTCTTGCTTTCTTTCCGGTGGATTTCAACCCAATTTTCTCGGTTCGATCATATTCTTTCCCTCAGCTCAAATATTTCCCTTGCTCGTTCCTCCTCTCGCCATTCTATTATCCTGGAGTGTTGAAGACATGTCAGAAGATTCGTGTTTGCATTCAATTATTGCGAGGTGGTCACCTCATTCAAGTCCCTCAGTTGTTCCGGTGCGTCGTCTCTTCTTCAATCCTTTCCAGCGGTGTTTCGTTTAGTGGGCCCTAACCCACAGGTCTTTTCCCAGGATCATACCTGACTCTTCTGATTTTCCCGAAGTTATTCTCAAATTCTTTTAGAAGTTTGATGTAAGTATGGGTTCCATCAATCAGACGCCTTTTCAAGATCGATTCCAAATCATTTTCATTGTTGACTCAACCTCTTTGTTTTTCATTCTCCCGGAGTACCTCAACATTTCTGCATGGTGTTTCTCGTCGTCATTCTCAACATTTGAAAACCGAAGAAGATTTTCTCTTAAATCTTGTCCGTTCCCCCAGAGATTCGCGGTGCTAGCTCGATGTTATCCTATCTAATTGTTTCAAGTCATGCAAATTCTTTTCATCCATACGGAGTATTTCAGGATTTGTTTTCTCTCTCGATCATCCGGAGGTCATCTTCTCGGAATATTTCTTCGGTCCAAGTTGCAGCTTCGTTCGTTCCATAGTTGTACCGATGCTTCGTTCAAGTATTCTTCAATCAGTTCGCGATCCCTTCGTTATCTTATCTCTTAATTCCCTCAAGTAGCTTTGTGCTTTTCTAATTCTTTCCGGCGATTCGTTCTCTTCTCTTCGTTCGTTTACATTTTCACGGTGGTTCGTTGAAGATTCCTTTTCCGTTCTCATCATATCAATTCATTCGTTCTTTTCTATCCTACCGGTGGCTCATGAAGACCTTCCCAAATTTGGCGTTATATCTTCCCCTAATCTTTCCCCAACGCGAATAAGTAGTATGCAAATCCATTGCTACTCATCAATTTAATTGGTGAAGGATAAGCATAACATAATTCTTATTCTTATTTCATCAAGTTGATTAATTCCTTCCTTCGGAGATTGTTCATGTGGAATAATTTCTCGGTTCTAAGTTGTCTGTCTTTTCTTTTCCGGAGTTCCAAGCTTCTCGCTTGTCTCGACGTGAAGCTCCATCTAAATCATCACAAGACTTCTATCTTATTCTTTCATCCTTCAATTTTATATCGTCATCCTTTTTGTTACCGGAGTTCTTCACAGTGGTCCGTCAGTATTTAATTCATTCTTCAAGTGTTCATCAAGATTCTTGTTGAAGGAGCTCAAGTATCCTCTCTTCTTGCATCTCGAAGTGCAATTAATTCTCCGTATTCTCCTGAAGTGGAGTTTTGCATTTCTTCGTTCTTCTCAGCTATTTAATCTTTTCTGCTTGTGGTCGGCAATCACCTCATAATTTTGAGATGTTATCCATAAGTCCACGACAAGCTTATTCTTTTCGTTGTTGATTTTCTCAACAACTCCGTTCAATACTTTCATCTAAGGTCGCTTTCTATTTCATTCGTGGTAGAAGATGTCGTCTTCTTCTCCGTTCTTTTTCGTTTCACTCTTTTAATTCTCCCAGAGGCATTGTGTCGTTCCTCTCGTCAAGTATCGTTCCATCTTCTCAAGTTCATGTTCTATTCTTTCCTTGTTCAGCCGAAGTCCTGCTTAAATCCTTTCATTCTTATTCCTTTTCAATCTTGTCCTAACCGGAGTGGTTTCAAATCCAGTCGTATTCTTTGAACGTTTGCTTCTTGTCATATTCATTGTTTCTCCCTTCAACCTGAGTGCTCTCGACTTTGTTCATCTTCTCTCTTTTGCTCTTGTTTCACCTCATCCTCTTTCCCCCCGTCTCGTTCCTAAGATCTCGGGACGAGATCTCTTGTTAGTGGAGGAGAGTTGTAACGCCCCGGATTCGATGCGCCAGGTGTCCGCTAGTTATTCGCCGTCGTTGCCATGTCATGTGCTTGCGTGTTGCATTTTGCCATGTCATCATGTGCATTGCATTGCATACGTGTTCGTCTCAGGCATCCGAACATTTTCCCCGTTGTCCGTTTTGCAATCCGGCACTCCTATGTCACCCGGCGCCTCCTTTTGCCTTTTTTCGTGTGTGGGTGTTAAACGGTCTCGGAATGGACCGAGGCTTGCCAAGCGGCCTTGGTATAGCACCGGTAGACCGCCTGTCAAGTTTCGGGTCATTCGGAGGTCGTTTGATACTCCAACGGTTAACCGGGTAACCGTAAAAACCTCTTTTGGTGCAGCCCAACACCCCCTTCAAAGTGGCCCAAAACCCTTCCAAACCCCCTCCATGTTCTCAGTCGTTCGATCACGATCGTGTGGGCGAAAACCGCACCTCATTTGGAGCCTCCTAGCTCCATCTACCTATAAAAACACCCTTCTCCGAAATTCCGGATCAAAACCACCCCTAACCCTAGCTTCTTCCTCCTCCCGCAGCCGGACAAGTCCGCCCCACGGCCGGACATGTCCAGCCGCCACCCCGCGCCAGTCAGATCGCGCCACGTCACCCCGCCGGCCTCCTCTCTCTCCTCCCACCATCGCGGCCCGCCCGGCCCGCCCGCCTGCGTGCCCTTGCGCCGCCGCCTGGCCGCCCGCCGGCGACCGCCGTCATCGCCGGAGCCCTCTCCTCCGCAGGCGCCGCCATCCCCGCCGCCCGACTCGACCGCGCCGTTCGCCCGCGCGCCCGGGCCGCTCTGCCGCTCGCGCCGAGCATCGCCGCCATTCCCGCACTCCCATGTTCCCCTGCCGACCTCGCCGGGCAGCGGAGCCACGCCGGCGACCAGCGCCAGGGAACCCCGCGCGTCGGCGCCTTGCACCACCGCCACCTCCTCACCAACCCTGCCTCGCCTTTGACCCGATCTGGGCCGGTGCCGCCCAGATCCCGCGGATCCGGCCTCTTCCTCGTCTCCGGCAAACTTCTTCGGCGACATCTCCGGCGGTCCTCGAAAAGCGTGCAAACCCTAGATCTATCCCTTGAGGTAGTTTTCTGCCAAGTCCCGAGTATCATACATTCTGGTGCATAGTTTGTCATGCCATAACTCTCTGTATACTGCTCCGATTCATGCATATAATATATAGAAATGTTCATCTGGTTATGCTCTTCATTTTGTTCCATTGTGCCATGTTCATTAGAGTTCATCTTGATTCCCTAATAATCGTTGCAAGACTGCTAAATGATGTTGTTTGCTGTAGTTTATCAGAATATGCTCATTTGTCATTTTTGTATCTTTTTGTGTGATTTTCTTTTGAGCATGAAGTCTACATGTGTTATGTGCTACAATATGCCATCTGTGCTATGGTGCAACCCGTTATTCATGATATGCCATGTATTGTTTGTTTTGAGCTTGCAAAGTAGCCTCCGAGATGTTGCTGATTTTAGAGACTTAGATTTTCACCAAGTCCTTGTCTGCTGTTATTTTTATGCCATGTGTTCTTGTTTCTACAGTGAGATCCATGCCTCTTTTGAGGATGATCAGTAAGGAAGTTGTGTATATATGGCTGTGATCTATCCATACATGCCTTTTTTTGTAATTATGGAGTGCTATAGCTTGAGTCAATCGAGCTCTACTTCTGCTATAAAATGTTCCTGGCAGATTGTTTACATGTTATTCAATTTTGTCAAGCTTGTTGTAGTTGGTCCGTGCATGATATGTTATTTTTCTTGCCATGTATAGCTTCTATGACATGTCTAGTTGCTGTGTGTATACTTGGTTTGTTATGCAATGCCTCGTAGTGAGTGCATCAAGCTCGTAAACATGCCTACTAGTTATCTGTTTTGGCCATGCTCCAGTTTTTCACTAAGTCTGAATCTGTTTATATTTTTGCTATGTTCACATGCTTGCAATTGTATTCTCTGATTCCTTTTGGCTCATGGTCAGTAAGGGACTCTTGTTATATGCTTTGAGTAGATTCATGCCATGCTCTAGTTTGACATGATAGCTTGCTGTAGCATGTTGTTTTATAGCTCTAAATATTGCATCCTGATGTTATTTCTGTCATGTCCTGTGAATTCCACTAAGTCTGTGAACCTGTTATTATTTGCAATCTTGTCATGTCCTTTTGAGCATATTCTAATAGTTTCTGGAGATAGCTCAGTGTTCATGCTTTGTTGTGCTTTACCTGTATATCATGTCCATGCCTTTTGTTTTCATGTTGAGTTTCTGTAGCTTGTTGTTTTGATGCTTGCTATATGCCTAGTTGCTGTTTTGAACAGCTTGTCCCTTAACCTTGTATAGTGTGCATGTGTTGAACCGTTGCTCCGTTTTGAGTGTGCTCTATATGAAACTTCCTTAGTTTTGCATGTAGTTTCATGTTACCTTGTTGGATTCGTGTTTTGGGGTGTGTGCTTGAAGTTTGAATGCATTTTGCATCAATGCCATATTTAACTTGTTTTGCTCATATCTTCTAGGCCGTAGCTCCAAATTAAATGAACTTTATATGTAACTTGACTAGAATTTCGTGTAGATCATTATGGTGCATTTTAACTTGATGTTTAATAACTTGAACATAAGGTTTATTCAGATCTGGACCAATTTCGAAATTTGCATATGAGGACCTACCGGATTTGTTATATGTTGTTTCCGGCCTCATTTAAACTTGCTTTGATCTGCTGTTCTTGTATGCATCATCTTTTGCCATGAGTAGCTTCATGTAGCTTTGCCATGCATCATACTTGTTTGAGCATCATGCCTTGTTCATGTGTGGTGTGTTTACCATGTTGTGTGCTTCTTCTCGATAGTTCCCGTTTCGTTGCGATCGTGAGGATTCGTTCGTCTTCGTGGCTTCATCTTCTTCATGGACTCGTTCTTCTTCCTAGCGGGATTTCAGGCAAGATGACCGTCACCTTGGATCTCATTACTATCATTGCTATGCTAGTTGCTTCGTTCTATCGCTATGTTGCGTTACCTACCACTTGCTGCTCAAGCCTCCCCAAATTGCCATGAACCCCTAACCTTTGTCACCCTTCCTAGCAAACCGTTGTTTGGCTATGTTACCGCTTTGCTCAACCCCTCTTATAGCGTTGCTAGTTGCAGGTGAAGATGAAGATTGCTCCATGTTGGATTATGTTTATGTTTATGTTGGGATATCACAATATCTCTTATTTTATTAATGCATCTATATACTTGGTATAGGGTGGAAGGCTTGGCCTTATGCCTGGTGTTTTGTTCCACTCTTGCCGCCCTAGTTTCCGTCATATCGGTATTATGTTCCCAGATTTTGCGTCCCTAACGCGGTTGGGTGATTTATGGGACCCCCTTGACAGTTCGCTTTGAATAAGACTCCTCCAGCAAGGCCCAACATTGGTTTTACCATTTGCCTCACCTAGCCCTTTTTCCCTTGAGAGTCGCGCTCTCGAGGGTCATCTTTATTTTACCCCCCCCCCCGGGCCAGTGCTCGTCGTGAGTGCTGGTCCAAAACCGTCAGCCGCCGGTGGCCACCAGGGGCAACTCTGGTTCGCCTACCGAAAGTTTGGACAATCCGGTGTGCCCTGAGACCGAGATATGTGCAGCTCCTATCAGGATTTATCGGCACATCCGGGCGGCTTTGCTGGTCTTATTTTATTACTGTCGAAATGTCTTGTAGCCGGGATTCCGAGACTGATCGGGTCTTCCCGGGGAGAAGGAATATCCTTCGTTGATCGCGAGAGCTTATCATGGGCTAAGTTGGGACACCCCTACAGGGTTTGAACTTTTGAAAGCCGTGCCCGCGATTATGTGGCAGATGGGAATTTGTTGATATCCGGTTGTAGTAAACTTGAAGTAAACTCTTCTAAAATACACCAACCGTGTGCGTAACCGTGAGTGTCTTTTTTCGGGGTTGATCGAGAGGAGAACACGGTTTCTGGGTTATGTTTAACGTAAGTAGGAGTTCAGGATCACTTCTTGATCATTGCTAGTTGACGACCGCTTGCTTTGCCTCTCTTCTCGCTCTTATTTGCGTTTGTTAGCCACCATACATGCTTAGTCGCTGCTGCAACCTCACCATCTTCCCCCTTCCTTTCCCATTAAGCTTTGCTAGTCTTGATACCCATGGTAATGGGATGGCTGAGTCCTCGTGGCTCACAGATTACTACACCATCAGTTGCAGGTACAGGTTATGCGATGATCATGACGCGAGAGCGATGTTTATTTGTGTTGGAGTTCTTCTTCTGCTTCTTCTTCGATTGAGGGATAGGTTCCTGGTCGGCAGTCTGGGCTAGCAGGGTGGATATTGTTTGAGTTTCTGTTTATGTTTCATCGGTAGTCGGATGTTGATCTTGTATATGATGTATTGTTGTATTCATGTGACATTGTATGTCTTGGATGTATGCTCACTATTATGTAACGTTGATGTAATGATATCCACCTTGCAAAAGCGTCTTCAAGATGCGCTTCTATCCTTGGTGGGACCTTCGAGTTCCTTTAGGATAGGGTCACTTCTTGGGCGTGATAGAAGCTTTGGGAGGTGATGACTGCTTGTGTGATCATGCACAACATGATCGTCGAGGACGAGCGTGATGAGAGTATCTTCGACCGAGGATTTGATTATCAAGGTGACAATATTGAGCCCCTGCACCAAGACCCGGCCACATTTGAACAGTTTGCTCAATTCCACCGTGACATGCGTGATTGGCACACTCATGTGAATCTTCAAAATGACTTGGTTGAGCACGTGTGGGATCACATTGGCAACCAATAAATGTATTTGTGCATTTTATGTTCAGTCAAGACAATTTCGATTTGGTTGTAGAACTATTTTATTAAAGACAATTTCTATTGGGTTGTAAAACTATTTTAATTTTCGGACAAAAATTTGGGTTCGAAACTAGTTTTAATGCAAATTTGGGCATTTATTGGCCCTGACAGACAGGATGGGGCAAAAGGATGCGGCCGCGCGCTGGGCGCACGGCCACCGCATCCCAGAAGAGGCCCGGACACGACCCCAAATCCCTACTCAAAGGGACAAAAACAGGACAAAACGGACGTCCGTTTGGGGTCACGCGGTGGAGTTGGCCGAAGGAAGTTGCGGGCGCTCGATCTAGGGTTTCCCCCGTGTCGCCAGTAAGGGCGACGCGGGGGACGGGCTCTTTCCTGCTTGAAATTTCAAAAATCACCTCCAGTTATGGTAATTGTCCTGTAGTCGTAGCTGAGGTAGCAGGCGACCCTTGGTGAGTCAAAGAGGCCGTTCGAGTGGGCCCACCTGGCAGAGCCTCATCGCGTGCAAAGCTAGAAAGATTCGCGTCCGTTGCCCCATCCCGATTGCCTCCTCCATTCCCTCCGCCATTGTTCAAAAATCAAAATTCCAAACTTTTCTCCTGTCCTCCCTCCCATCCCACAACTGCGATCCGAGAGAGAGAGAGAGAGAGAGATCAGGAGGCGGCGGCCATGGCGGGAGAGGTGAGCAAGGAGGAGGTCGGGAGCGTCCTCATGCAGGCCATGATGGCCGCCAAGAACCTGCGCCCGCAGCGCGACCGCCTCCTGCAGCTCCAGCGCCGCCTGCAGCGCCTGCGGGCCGCCGCCCCCGCCCCCGCGAACGCCGACGACGCCAGGCTCCGGGAGCTCGCCACGGACCTCTTCAAGGTCTACTACATCGGCATGGAGGCCGGCGCCCGCATGCTCAGCATCTGCCTCGAGCTGGCCGTCAAGAACGGCGGTCGCTTCGCCATGAACCCCTCCTTCGCCGTGATGCCCGACGAGCAGCTCCACGACGCGCTGCTCGCGCAGCGCCTGCCCGCCCGCCCCACCACCCAGCCCGAGGCCTTGGCCCGCGTCGAGGCCGCGCTCTTCGCCGTCAAGCTGCCCGAGGAGTACCACATCCCGCGCTGCATCGAGCACCTCGTCGGCTCCCGCCCCCCGCACCCCGGCGGCAAGCACGAGCACGACACCGCCTCGCCGGACGGCAAGCCCAAGACGGCCGTCGACCTGGACAAGGCGCTCGACTTCCTGGACCGCGGTTGCACCGTCCTGAGCCTCGCCGTGAAGCACGTCGACCTCGCCGTCGCCGTCCTCTCCCGCTTCCTCGACCCCAAGGAGCTCGCCAGCCTCGCCGAGTTCACCGACAAGGTCGCCTACATCTCAGAGGTCTGTCCAAAGCCCCAAACCTTCCTCTTCTGTCCGATTCATCCATCAATCTGAGTGTCCAATTCATCTTGCTGCAGGACGGGCCATATCCATCAACAGATTAGGCAGCTCACTACTTCACCCGATCGATCCATGCTGTTGACAGGCGATTCAAGGTGGTGCGAACCCTTGAATTGTTGATCCAAGCCATGCTCCTCCTACCAATCAGTCTTTTTTTTTATCTATGATGATCTCTAGCTGGAGTACTTTATTATTCAGACTTATAGTTTCCGTTCAGCTTGGTCCGTCAGATTAATCTGCTGCTATGCTACTATCTGTGTTTAGCTTCATCAGTCAGGGGTAATGTAGTAGTGTAATGTCGTTCTGCATATTATCTGTGAGACTGTGATTGTGGGACAATCGAATCGAATGCCAAATTTGGATTTTGGACATGCCACTATGTTTTTAATCATGCATTCCCCAGTTTGCATTTTGTTCTAGCTGTGATGGTCGATTTGTGGTCAGCAAGCACCTCATGAACCGCGCATCCTACATGCCGGTTAATTATCCCATGCACTATTAATCGTCAAAGGCGAGTTTAACTAGTTTGTTATCCCGACTTATGATTTAAATTCATTTCCGTCAGATTAGTAATTTGCTAGCTGCTGCTAGTATCTGCGTTTACTTAATCTCTAAACAGGTCCTGCTATCTAGTGTAATGTTGGTCTGCATCTTATTAGTGGTCTAGTGGGACAGACGGATTGAATCGAATTGCTGTGCGCAATGGATGTCAAGATTGCGATTTTGGCACGCTGTGTTTGATCATGTTCTGTCATGTCATTTGCTCCAATTCTAGGATTGCTAGCAATCTTGCATAATGATATGTCCATGATGCCCGGTTTGTGAATATTCGCCCGAAAGCCATAACAGTGATTCTCTTTTGGTTAATTTTTTTCTTCTGAAATGATGAAGAGATGATCCATAGTCACCAAGAAACTCATGGACTGCATCCTACTTCCTCTCGTCCCACAATATAGGACAATTTTGCAAGTTATGTTAACTTGCAAATACGTCTTATACTATGAGACAGGGGGAGTAAATGCTAGTTGGTTATATGGGACAATGCATGAGGCATGGTGTACTAGTTGCCCCTTCCCCAGCATGTTTGTTAATTTTCTGCCTCATTTTAGTTATTTTTGTATGTAATCTTGTCCCTACTTGCTCAATACGAATCTATGGAAGTTCTTGGCGATAAAAAGACAAGGTCTCTAGTGATTCCTGCGTGACTAGTTGTTTGTTTTAAATATTTAGTTTAAGATCCGAAGTTTGCAAATATATGTCTTTTGTTTATGTTCCCTAATGTGTCTTAAGAAGAATCAAATTGCATGTCTTTACATGGATACTAGCTCCTTTTACTTAAGCAGGCATGCTAAGACAATGGCGGCGCTTTGTGGGCGTCGGTTCCCTTCTTGGAGGCCTTATCGAGGTCCTATCCCGTCTCTCATTGTGTTCTTCATTTGGGCGAAAGCTCTAGTTCCCCTTGCGGGCGGCGGCGTCGTACCTTCGTCGCGCTCCTTCTTGAAGGGGTCACCTGGGTCCCCGGAAGCACGGTGGGCGCTTCGTGGTGCGTGTGAGGTGTTTGGCGGCGGCAATGTGTGCTGCGATTTATCTATTCTACCGCTGATCTTCATCTTGTGGTAGCGCTCTATCTGCTTGGTGATGTTCTACCGTAGGTGGTGGTCGTCATTTGGCGTCATGGTGGCGTTGATGGCGGAGGGCCTGCCAAGGTTGGCACCTCAATCTGCTTGGAGATGGACCAGTGGAAGATGGTGGAGACGACACCTGTGAGTGCGTCAGACCGGTTTATGCCCCAGACCCGGTATGTGGCTAGGCTGGAGATTCCGGCTTTTGATGTTAGGTTTAGGTGAGTGGTCTGGGTAGTGCCCCAGCTAGCACCCCTTCATCATATGGATAGGAGTAGCGGCATATGTTGCCTAGTTGGTGGATTCAGGCTTATTGTTGTAACACTTTGTAAGGTCCTCGAGAATAATCAATAAAGTGGCCATATGCATCTACCAGATGCAGAGGCCGGGGGTCATCCTCTTTTTCTAAAAAAAAAAAGCAGGCATGCTAAGAAAGGATTATGTCTGAATTTCGTAGAGCATTCTCCATAAGCAGGTTCATATGTCGGCATGCCATATTTTCATTTGGTATTGCAAGAGACTATCTTGTTCAGTTGTAATGGGTGTGAGCTACTAATGAGATATATCCTAATGTCGGATGACTGAACCACCATCGCTCCTGAGGTAATTATCTACGAGCACTGCTATGCAGACGACGAATCGTGCACAATCCACACACGACAAGTCACCCGGACCATAGGATTGCCTCGTTTTCTAAATCTGTGTGGCTCCTAATCAAGTCGTGCACAGGTCGTTCGTTACAGATCGTGAGTACAACAGTTTCGTTTATCTACCGGCATTTTCAGATTTGGAAAATTGCCTCAGGAGTGACGGCAATTGTCTTGTAGTGGTAGCGGAGGGAGCACGCTACCCCTTTGGATGGGCATGAGCATGGTCAAGATGAGTCAAACGTTGCGAATCAACCTGTGGTTGAGTTGGTTAGGTGGACAGTGGTATCCCCATCCCACCAGGGTTCAAATCCTGGTGCTCGCAGCATTATTTCTGGATTTATTTCAGGATTTTCGGCGATGCGCTTTCAGTGGGAGGAGACGTTCCCGTCGACGACGAGGCGCCTACGATGACTTCGTAAATCTCAAGGGGTAGGGTGTGCGTGTGTGCGTTCATAGAGGGTGAGTGTATGCGCGTGTATATGAGCGCTTGTGTCTGTACTGATGCTTAAAAAAAAGGTTGTTTCTTTTCACCCGCCTCCTCCAAAAACTCCAACCCTTTTCGGGCCTCTCCTTTTCTTCCTTGCTGCGAGAGAGCGACAAGCGGAGCGGCTGCCATGGTGAGAGAGCTGAGCAGGTCTCTCCTTTTCTTCCTTGCCGCGAGAGAGCGACAAGCGGAGCGGCTGCCATGGTGAGAGAGCTGAGCAGGTCTCTCCTTTTCTTCCTTGCTGCGAGAGAGCGACAAGCGGAGCGGCTGCCATGGTGAGAGAGCTGAGCAAGAAGAACCTGGAGTTGGTCCTCATGCAGGCCATGATGACTGTGAAGAACGTGCGGACGAAACACGACTGCCTCCTGGAGCTCCAGCGCCGCCTGCATCGCCAGCAGGCCGCCCCCGCCCCTGCGGACGCCGACTCCGGCGCCAAGCTCGGCCTGATCCTGGGGGACATCTGGCGGGTCTACTATGACGGGCTCGATGCCGGCGCCAAGATGCTCTCGATCTGCCTCGAGAACCGCGTCATCTC
Organism: Aegilops umbellulata; assembly: GCA_032464435.1. Taxonomy (NCBI): domain Eukaryota; kingdom Viridiplantae; phylum Streptophyta; class Magnoliopsida; order Poales; family Poaceae; genus Aegilops; species Aegilops umbellulata. The sequence continues at coordinate 517,033,398 of CP136056.1, forward strand.
CACCGTCAACATTGCTTTCGCACTCATGGGCGACGAGCAGCTCTACAATAAACAAGAAACATGTTGCCAGGAGCTGGGCCAAATAGGGTTTCATAATAGGGCGGGGCGTGGACCCGTTGACTGGGCAGCTGGGATTGTTGCCAGCCCATCCGAGTTCGAGTCCTGACTCGAACGCGTGGTGCTCATGGAGTTTCTCCTATAAAAAAATGTCAACGAGGGTTAACCCTTGGGTTGGCCTCATTTTTTTTATAATAGTGAATAACATGCTTCAAAATATTAGGGGCCCCTCAATAATTCTCTCCCTCATTTAGGGAACAAATTGTGTTATTCTTTTTCATTCTCGCCCATTGAAAATGAAGGCAATATTCTGACTACCTTGTAACACCAACATTCATGGGATCTTTGCACCCAAAAAATTTCCTCGACATATAAATCATTGAGCTCAACCTGGGTATCCGCTCTTTTAAAAAAAATCATCAGGTTAAAGAGGAAAATCTCTCTTCATTCGCAAAAAAGAGAGGAAAATCTCTCCACCAACGATCTAGTTCTTGCGTTATAATCTTGAGATCATGGTTGTTCTTACTGTATCCAAATAAAACTGGATCCCCAATCTTTAAAGTACTTTGTAAAATCTTTTCAACTTAATATTCAGTGTATCAATGGGATCATTACTATTAACATGTACTATTAACATGTTGATACTAGATTTCATGGACAATAGGAATAAATTTTTGTTCTTTAACAAGGAAATATATAATCTAAAATAAGGCGTCTTATCCAGTAAATAACCACCATTAATCATCAGAGGATTATGATCAGATATATCCTTGACGAGCTTCTTCAGATGTAATAGAGGGAAAATAGCTTCACGAGAAGAAGACATCAAGGAACCTATGCACCTTCTACAGTGTGGGAAAAGTTAGCTTGGTAGACCAGCATATAGATCCCCAGTCATATAGACTTATCTTTGATTCAGAGTGTGATAATGGAATTGAAAATGCTACGGTAGTGAGGTAGAGGTGCACCTTTATTCTTTTCTCTCTAGTTGTCTCAAGATTGGTGATCACCACCGACAATGTAAGGTACATATATCATTACACAAGGAGGAAGATTCAGTGAGGAAAAAGTGTTTTCCCCCTTGAGCAGCTCCATAAAAATCACCAAAAGGGACTAGGTAGACCTATTTATTTTGTCTCATAAATTCAAGTGAATAGTGTATTGTCCCAAGTCAAACGTGAAAATATTGAATGTATCCACCACAGAAATACCCCCAATTTTTTTTTCAATAGATGGAATCCACTTCAACACAAAAGCTTCTGAAGGATCAATCTTTATGACAAAGCATTGTTTGAAATCTCTCCTCATTGTCTCTAACAAACCAATGAACTCTTAGGTATGACTATTAATAAGATCCACTAAACGGGAAAACATGCCTTTCTTCCAAACCCCTCTACAAATTCCAAAATATACCTAAGATTTATATATTCCAATAGTGTCTCTACATCTGCCAGCTCTGCCAGGAAGCAGAAAATAATTCGCAAGAGTTTTTTTTCCTTGTAGTAACAGGACCAACTGAAATACTAGGGGTAGACACAACCACACTCTTCCAACAAGGAAATCTCGTTTTGATTTTTCTAGAAGGAAGTAAAAAAAACTTTAAACTCATGCTCAATAGCTCTGGAAGTAGCACTGCCCTCACTAACAGTGATAACCACATTACTAGATGGTTCCTTAACTTTACTATAGTCAAGGAAATATAAGAACCCTAGGCCAAGACCGTATCCCACGAGCAACCCAATGCATTCATAAGGCATGATTGTGTGACAAATCTGAGTAATATGACCAAGCTTACTACATTGCTTGCACCTAATCATAGGGCAATCAGCATGTAAGTGTCCATGAATACCACAGTTCATGCAATGGTCGAACTTATCTTGAGAAGGATCTTGAAGGTTCCTCTACAACACCAGTTGCTCTGTTGCGGTCCAAGAATATGGCCGCCGACAGGAGCATCATTCCAGTACACTATTCTCCTCACACCTCATAGGTCATCTTGTCCCATTGCTCGTCGATGGGAGCTGAACCAAAATTGCCAGAGTTTTAGTAAGATCCTTCTGGAGCTTCGCGGTACCAGTCATAATTGTGCCACTGGGCCCAATTTGATTTACATCTTCCCATCCGACACCCCCACGTTCTCGCGTCGGCCACCCTAGAACCATACTTCACCTTGATAGTCCATTGATCTTGATGACGTGGTGGAGCCTAGAGGTGGTGGAGTAGGAGACATATATCTGACTACTTCTGCAATGGAGCAAGGATCACTTGCAACCTTGCACGGCCAAAACCCAAAGGATTCAGTGGTAGGAGGAACATAAGCCAAAGCTCACGGCGTTTCTAATTTGGACCGTCTTCCTCCTCTCGAACAGGCCACTCTATTTCCCTAGATGATTCTCTTTTCGCTGATTTTTTTTTTGCACCAAGATGAATGTAGATCCATTTTTTTCAGAATCATGTAGTGTATCCAAATTTTGTTAAAAAAAACATGCCACCTTGCTTGGAACCAGTTCTTCATTGTATGGACTAGCATTTTCAAATTTCGAAAACCACACCACCCTTTGTCCTTGTGGATGGATGAGCATGACATGACCCCGGTCAAAAGCTGTCAAACGTGTGCCCCCCTCCGTCCTCTTTACACCTCCGCCTCGTCGTCTAAAGCTCCAGCCTTTCTCTTGTCTCCTTCCTTCCTTCCCAAGAAGACCCAGCTCCGGCGAGCGAGCGAGAGAGAGAGAGCGGCCATGGCGGCAAAGGGGAGCAAGAAGGACATCGAATCCGTCCTCATGCAGGCCATGCTGGCCGCCAAGACGGTGCGCGCCCAGCGCGACCGCCTCCTGCAGCTCCAGCAGCGCCTGCAGGACCTCCAGGCCGACGCCGCCCCTGCCGGCGTCGAGGCGGACGCGGACGCCAAGCTCAGGGAGCTCGCCTCCAACCTCTTCAAGGTCTACTACATCGGCCTGGAGGCCGGCGCCCGCATCCTCACGACCTGCGTCCACCTCGCCGCGGAGAAGGGCATTCGCTTCTCCCCGCCCAACCTGGCTTTCGCCGTCATGCCCGACGAGCAGCTCCACGACGCGCTGCTCGCGCAGCAGTTCCCGCCCCGCCCCAGGTCCCAGGCCCAGGCCCTCGACCGCGTCATGGCCGCCGTCTTGGCCATCAAGCTGCTGGAGGAGCACCTCCTCCCGCGCTGCGTCGAGTGCCTCATCGGCGGCAAGGCCCCCGTCCCCGGCGAGACCCCCGATTCCCCCTCGCCCGACAGCAGCCCCGACAGGGACGACGACCCGGTCGCCGCCGCCTCCGAGGCCCTCGCCAAGGTCGACCTCTCCGACGACCCGGCCGCCACCGCCACCGCCACATCCAAGTCCGGCTCCAGCAAGCCCCGTCAGGGTCAGGCAGCCAGAGGCGGCGGCGGCGGCGACGTGAACAAATCGCTCGACTACCTGTACCGCGCAAACAGGATCGCGGGCCTCGCCGTGAAGCACATCGACGTCGCCGTCGCCGTCCTCTCCCGCTTCATGGACCCCAAGGAGCTCGCCAGCCTCGCCGAGTTCTGCGACGACCACGCCTACGTCTCCGAGGTCCGTCCAAGCTCTCCAAACCTCGCTCTTTTCTTCTCCTTCCTCCTAGTCCTAGATGAAAATGATGAATCCATGGATGGATCTGACGGTCGAATCCATTTGTTCGCTTGCTGCAGGAGGGATTCTATCTAGCATCCGATTGACTGCTTCACCTCATCGATCTAGCCATGCTCTCCTTATCGGTCTTCTCTTTAATTTACCATCCAGACAGACAGACATGTGGTTTCAGTTCAGTTTGGTCAGATTTATCTGCTGCCATGCTCTTCTATTTGTGCTCTTCTATTTATCTTAGCTTCGTCATATCAAGTAGGGGTAATCAATGTAGTATTGTGATCTTGTTGATCTGCATCTTATCTTATCTGTGGGACAAATGATCGAATCGAATCTCAGGAGCTATCTTAATTAGCTTCATGTATGGCAGTAGTTCGAATGTCGTAGCTGCATCTTGTCTGTGGACGACGGAATCGAATGCATAACAAAATTGGCATTTTGGACGCGCTACTACTATGTGTTTTAGTAATCATGTTCTCTAATGCCATTTTTCTGTTCGGATCCTAGCTAGCTTGCACCCCCAGTTTGTGGATCATGTTTTCTTCTATGTGCCGTAACAACATTCTAGTGTGTTTGGCAATCCTCCTACATGCCTTTTTTTAGCCGAATCGTCCTACATGCTGGTTTATCTGGGACAGTTTGCTTGATGTCCCTGTTTATCCAGAATGTTTGGTGACCTTGTGCCTTATGTCATTATTTGTGTTGTTCTGATGTCCATACTGCTTCTTTTGAATCATTATATTGAAGATGAAGTATAGAACCAGCATACATGATCTGGAACCTTTTGATTTCAGTTGCATTGCCGATCGTAGAGGAGCTCCTATCAGTCGCTTAGTTCATCTATAAAATGCTCTCTAGTTCATGCAACCTTTTGACATCAGTGCAGTCGGCTCAGATTACTCTGCTGCATGCTCCAAATTTGAGTTAAATTAATTTCTGGGCGACCATGGCTGTCTTAACTAGCTTCATTAGGGGTAAATGTCGTATGCAGTGTAGTGTTGATCTTGGACATACTATATGTGAGACAACTGAATCAGATCAAATTGCTGTTTCAGCGCCATGTCAAAATCGGGATTTTGGACATGCTACTAATATGTGTTTAATCATTTTCTGGGATGGCATTTGCTTCGATCATAGGATAGTTATCTAGATTGATTAGTGAATGTGTCAATCCCCAGTTCGTGAATCTTGTTCCCAATGGCGTAACAGTTATCTGTTATGGTTGTGTACTGCGATGATTGATCGATGGTCACCGAGAAACATGGTGAACTGCATCCTGCATATGCTGTTGGTTTGGGAATATGCATGTCACAGTACTCTGTCGTTTTTTCAGCATGTTGTTTGGAAATTGTCTGCCTCGTCTTAGTTATTTTGTACTAGAGTAGTAGCTAGGAAAAGACGAGGGTGATTCAGATTAGAGTTACACGTACGTTCTTGTACTTGTGTGATAAGCTTGCTTCGTTCCTCTACTCGTGAAATGCTGAATGGATATGATAGACCTTTCTTTGTGACACATTTTCTTCGGCATGCCGGTGGTAGTAAAATAACTTCTTCAATGCATGCAGGTTGCAAGAGTCATAATGGATGGAACATGTGTGCCTACCAAATAATTATGACTATCTACAATTTGGTATTAGTTATTACTAAGAGTCTAATCTTACACATATTTGTGAGACTCATGCATATAAAAGCATCAACCGAAGTATTTTAAGGTTCCAAATTAGAAATAAAAAATATATAGCACACTTTATTACATCTAGGTACCACAAATTATTTCAAATATGAAAAATGTTTGTGTTCATTCATTGATTTTGCTTAGTTTATACGAAATGTAGTTAGGCTAAATGTGTCAAACAGATTTTGATAAGCTCACAATTTTTTTATGTTGAATATAGTAGTACATTAGCACTGCTATATTTGTAATGGTAGAAGTAGAAATTATATGATTGTATAGAAAATACTTTGTTCAGAAAAAAAAGCATATACTCCCTTCGTTATGTAACGTAGCCCCTGTAGATTTTTAAAAAAGTCAAACATTACAAACTTTAATCAAGTTTATATAAAAAAACTACGTATGTCTACAATACCGAATATATAAAATGTGAGACTACGACTTATGTTGAATTGAATCTAATCATATATTGGTAGATGTAAATGTTTTTTCTCCACAACCAGTATGTGTCCAAACTTTTGTAAGAAATACACAAGCAATTGAAAGAAAGCAAAACTACGATTGTACGTGCTGTTGAATAACATGCATGATGATCAGATCAGAAAAGGAGTTGCCTTGTGGCTAAAGAAAGTCCTGTAGCGATGACGTTTGGTGACTCCATGGCAAAGAGGCCCCATCCAGTCCAATTGCTCGGCAGCAGCAGGAGTTTGCACTGTTCTCCAGGCCCCAAGAAAAGATAACCAGCATAGCTTTACACGCTTCCCTTGCAGCTGCAGTGTCCTCTTGTTGCACTTGCAAAGAACGTACTACTATTCGTACGCAGTATTGTAGTTCAGGCGCTGTTGATTGTGAAATGTATCGTAGCTACAGCGTTGTTTGCCGAGGATCCGATCCAAACAACACTCGCTTAAGGCTTTTGCTGTTGTGCGACGAGATGAGAATGTGAGGCCAACTCCAACTCAACGCACAGACGAATAGAAGCGACGGCCCAACGGCGACCCCATTCGTAAAAAAACGTCCATTCGTCTTTCGGCTCAACCCATTTTCAAAGTAAACATGCGCCCGGTTTGCATTCAGATGCACAGCGAACGGATGCCCACGCGTTCGCTCCTCGTCCACCTCACGCTCGCCCGTCGGCCGCCCACCTACATCCGACCGCCTAAATTAAATGCACATCCACATCCTCTCCTCCCCTGCCGGCGGCAATGGTGTGGGAGTGGATCCCTAACCCTAAGGGGAGGCACGACCACGAGGTCGGGTCGTCCTCCAGCTGTCGTGTCCGCTCCACCCCACTCCTCCACCTCCCGCATTCCACATCGCGCCGCCGCCGGCCGCACCTCGGATGCAGCCATGCGTTAGGGCAGAGATCTGCAAGCATTGTTGGGAGAAGGTCACAGCTGCCGTGACCTTCATGGCGACATGCACCTCCCCGATAACTAGCATCTCTCTATGGATCGGGTTCCCATTCCACTGATCCCGGTGAGCGGCCGGGCCCGCCTCGAGGAGATCGACCACTACCGCGGCCGTCTGCCGCCTGATCTAGTCCACGACTGGAGGTACGCGTGGATACTCTGATGTGGAATACATTGCTCCGTGACGGGCACGACCTGCACCGACAATCCTTCTCTGTCGGTCATGCTCCGAGGCCGCCGCGCGCCCGTCCCAGCCACACGCGCATAGGCTGGTTCTCGGCCTGACGCCCAAATCATCCCCATCGCCATCCCCACCACCACCCGTTTCCATGACCATCCTCGAATTGATCAGGCGGGTGCTGGAGGACTTCGTCCACACCCAGGATGAGGCCCAATGGCAGGCCCTCAAAGAGATGATGGCCCTCTCCGCGGCCAGCGATGTAGCCATCCCGAAGCTCGATGCCGTGGTCAAGGAGCAGGCCATGGAGGAGGAGGAGGAGCCCGCAGCGTGGAACCCGACATTGGTCGGTCAGAGATGGTCGTGGATGGAGACAGTGCCGTGCACGCTGACATGTGGTCACCGTCCCTACCGCGGCCAGAGGTCGTGCAGGCGCATCCGCATGTGCCTCCCGCCTGGCAGGGGCCGCCTGCCCACCTTTGGATGCTGCCGGCCTACATCGACCTCACTGGCGACGAGGACGACCACGGCGGGAACTGAAGACGACGACGGCCGGGGCGGCACAGGCTTATCTACCTTTTTTAATCTCGTTTAAATTTTTATTTTCGTTAACTATGTGGTGGACTGGACTTTTGTGGACATTTATGTTTATATTAATGTTTTAAAATTATGTGCAATGTCTATTTAAGTTTTATTTGGATAAATTTGCAAGTTCAAAAAACAGACAATTTAGAATGCGGCGGACTAGTTGGGACGCAGCGACGGCCAAATGACCGCATCCGGACGCCCATGTCCGTTTTGCCGATCTAAAGGACCAAATCCGGACAAAACATACGTCTGTTTGGGATCGACGGTTGAAGTTGAGCTGATCAGGCCAACTCCAGCGCACGAGCCCAAACAAACGTCCATTTTGCCCGGATTCTGTCCGTTTGGGCAGAGCAATGGTGTCGTGTCCGGGCCTTTTCTGGGATGCACCGGTCGTGCGCCCAACGCACAGCCGCATTTCAATCGCATCCCGTCCGCATACATTTTCCTTTTCAAGCACATATCTTTTATTTTCATCATTGAGTTTTGATACATTGAAGCACATTACCAAATTTTGACTAGAAAAGTAAGACCAAAGAAAACAAGAACCACAAGAAGACATTTTAGAAGATAACCAACTTTCATAACTGCTCCCGTAAGTTGGATTAGTGCCTTCTCGATCCATTCATTGTTGATCTGCGGAGGCTCGATCTTGCGTGCTTCTTTCTTCTTCGAGTCTAAACAAGTAGACGTTGCTTCCTCGCATCTAGTCTCGTTTCTAGCCTCTATTCTAGCAACAAGTGCATTAGTCTCATCTCTAGCCTCTATTCTAGCTAAAAGTGCATGAACATCTACTAAATTGCGCTCTATCAGTATATCGATGTACTCTTCTTCCCAATACGAAATGTTGCATCCATTCTATACAATAAAAATTTAAGTTAGCACAACAAGTCAATTCCGAGAGCACAACCGAAGCTAAGTAGCACATACCCCATCGGTTGAGCACCTGATGAACACCCATCCGGGATGTTCGGGGGTTGTAGACAAACGTCGCAAGACCTTCTTTGGGCATTCGTTGCACTTAATGAGTGGCAACGGTGCCGACGAGCTTTTGGGCCAGCACCGAGTCGGGGTCGATGGCCATTCGTGTATCTGTCGACGAATCGCTGACGGTGTAGATCCGAGCGGCTAGAGGCGGAGTCACTACCTGCTTGTGGCCTTGCGGCCTTGCCGGGGCCTTCCAGCCCGGTGCCTGGCCAGTCCATGGCACGGCGTGGCCTCCCACAGCCGGGCGAGCTCAAGCCCGGCCGGATCCGCTCCAAATTCGACCGCCGGGTGCGTAAATCAGGTGGCCATCGCTGGGTAGCTCAAGGGCGTTGAGGTAAAGGGGGATGGGCCAGCGAGCGTCCGAGCTGCACAGCGGCAATGACAGCGGCGGCGGCGGCGAGGGACGAGAGTGGCGGGGGTGCGGCTGGAGCGCTCGGTGGAGGGGCGGATAGAAAAAGGAAGGCCTGTGCCACCGAAGGGCGGGCCAGGTGAGTACAAGCGCACGAGTTCCGCCCGTCCGCGGGTTGTCCGTTTCACCTCTAAGGCCGCCAAATTTGGAAAGGGGATGGGTTGAAAAACAGACATAAAACAATAAAAATCTGTTTATGTCCGCGTGCTGCCTGTTTGATATGTCCGTTTTACCCTAAACAGACGTACCGGTACATGATAGCTACTGCTGCCTACTCCATTTTGTCCGCCAGCGATCCATGAGGTGTACAGCAATACAGTGCAGGACGGGACTACTGTGGGAAGGCAACTTTTGACCGGTCTGTCGCTGACATTTGCCAGACTATTGATGGTCACAGGTAGAGATACGGTAGTACACTCGCCGCAGAAAAAAAGATACTCCTGTATGGTGGTACACTGCACAAGATCATTTTCTTTATTTGATTTGATTTGATGTGATGCCACAGGAAGCAGTGAGACATCCGTACGAACGAATAAACCAGGGATGATCAAATCAAAGGTCGGTTTCTTACTTGAAGCACAGCAAAATAATACTCCTCCCATTCCTCCGAGAAACAACATGGAGGGTCTCTTCGATTCGTAGGACTCTCAAAATACAGGAATAGAATGTCATGTCTTTTTTACCTTACAGGATTTGGAAGTGTGTTTGATAGTATAGGAAAAACAAAGAAATTCTACAAAGAAATTTTAGTGGATGAAAATTTTCCTCCAAAATGTAGTACAAGCGAACCCTATGAAAAAATTCCAAAGGATTTCAATCCTACGAATCACACGACCGTCGTAGGAAAATAAATCCTAAGGATCCAAATCCTCCAAAAATCCTATGAAATTCCTTTGTATCAAAGGAGCCCGGAACATGCGTGTCCGATGTTTGAATGTTTACTACTGCTGCTACTAGTGTTCTTTTAGAAATGCAGTTCAAACGCAGATGTTCACACATACGCACATATACCAATCCCTAGGAATGCACACTCTATCTCTATAAGGACCGATATACTCTGCGGATGCATCATCTTGAGATTGACCAAGTCATTATAGGACAGGAATGTCTTCTCCTACTGAACGAACATCATCGGATGAATTGAAATGAATTAAAAAAAAGCACCAATGCCAAGTCTATGACTTGAGCCGTGGACTGTTTCCACCACAAAACCTAACCATATAAACTATGCTCATAAGAAACCACTTTTGAAGGGGTGATACTGCTTTACTGTTTGTAAGATTAGTTTGCTCGTGGAACAAAAAGGATTCTTATGTTACTCACATTTCGTCTAACTCAAACAGATGTAAACCATTTTAAGGTAACTTTTTTCAAGAAAACTTCTGATTTATTCATCAACTGTCAAGATAGTACAAAGAAGAATTTAAAAATAAAATTTGCATCCAAGTCTATAGACCACATAGCGACGACGCACTGGAGCGACTATGGAGCGATCGGGGCAGGCCCATGCGAAACCGTTAAACAATGTAATATTGAAGGACTGCATTAACTGTCTCACGTTATGTCTTAAGCGTACCTAGAGAAGGCCTCAATCCTCTCCACTAGTTACAAGCATGCATGCATTAAAATAACTCAAACCGTCATTGCATGTTGGTATATTCAAAAAAAATTATAGCTCAAACCATCACCTTGATTCAAAATCCGTTTTCACGTAAAACAAATTGTCACGATGAAACCTTCAAAACTTGAACTCACGTTGGTATGTTTCAGTGACTTTTTGAGGGGTCAAACGTTATCATGCCTGCCCATAGACCACCACAACAAGCTCCTGCCGCAGAAAAGAAACGATCATTAGCTTCACGGTACTCTTCTCTTGCAGTTGCAGTTGGAGTGTCCTCTTGTTTTCTTTAATTTTTTTTGTTTTTTGACAAAGGCATGCAGTGCCCTTTTGTTTGGCGAAAGGAACATACGAGTTGATTGTGAAATGCATCCTAGTGTCCTATTGTTTGCTCTTCGTTTTCTACTCCAACAAATTACTCTTCGGTAAAAAAATAGAAAAGCGTTCAGATCAAATTACGCTTTTCTATTTCTTTACGGAGGAAGTACGAGTTAAGGTGCAGTTGATTGTGAAATGCACCGGAGCTACACTTGCTCAAGGATGCGATCCAAACTAAATCTAATCCAAACAGCACTTGCTCAAGGTGTTTGCTGTTTGTGCCACCGGACGAGGTGAGAATGTGATGATCAGATCACCGGCAAGGCAGAGGTACTATATTTTCCATGGGGTGTACAGTGAGTGGAGGACGGGACTGCTACCAGTGCCATGGCAGTACGATGGATGACAACTTTTGACCCCACTTTGACAGCCAAGGTGGTAAAGTCCTGTTGACGGTCACAGGTAGAGATATGCTACACTGTACAAGATGCTATTCCTTTCCGGATGATACTTCATGTGATTTGATGTGATGTGATGCCACAGGAGGCCATGAGCCATCCATCTGAACGAATAAACCAAGGGCCATCTCACTGAATTTCGTACAAGAGAAGAGCAGAGCGGAGGCCCCAATAAAGAAGAAGTAAAAACCTAAGAAAAATTAAAACAATGAAGCTTTTCTAAGAAATAATGAATAAATGGCAATGGTATTACCCTATAAGAACAAATAAAATAAAATAAAAATGAAACGAAATCAAAGTAATGAACTTTTCAAAGAAAGGATGAAACTAGTGGCATTGGTGTTTGAAGGAAATATGCCCTAGAGGCAATAATAAAGTTATTATTTATTTTCTTACATATCATGACAAAAGTTTATTATTCATGCTAGAATTGTATTAACCGGAAACATAATACATGTATGGATACATAGACAAACAGAGTGTCACTAGTATGCCTCTACTTGACTAGCTTGTTAATCAAAGATGGTTAAGTTTCCTAACCATAGACAAAAGGAGTTGTCATTTGATTAACAAGGTCACATCATTAGTTGAATGATCTGATTGACATGACCCATTTCATTAGCATAGCACCCGATCGTTTAGTATGTTGCTGTTGCTTTTATCCATTACTTATACATGTTCCTTTGACTATGAGATTATGCAACTCCCGTTTGCCGGAGGAACACTTTGGGTGCTACCAAACGTCACAACGTAACTGGGTGATTATAAAGGAGTACTACAGGTGTCACCAAAGGTAGATGTTGGGTTGGCGTATTTCGAGATTAGGATTTGTCACTCCAATTGTGGGAGAGGTATCTCTGGGCCCTCTCGGTAATGCACATCACTTAAGCCTTGCAAGCATTGCAACTAATGAGTTAGTTGCGGGATGATGTATTACGGAACGAGTAAAGAGACTTGCCGGTAACGAGATTGAACTAGGTATTGGATACCGACGATCGAATCTCGGGCAAGTAACATACCGATGGACAAAGGGAACAACGTATGTTGTTATGCGGTCTGACCGATAAAGATCTTCGTAGAATATGTAGGAGCCAATATGGGCATCCAGGTCCCGCTATTGGTTATTGACCGGAGATGTGTCTCGGTCATGTCTACATTGTTCTCGAACCGTAGGGTCCGCACGCTTAAGGTTACGATGACAGTTATTATGAGTTTATGAGTTTTGATGTACCGAAGGAGTTTGGAGTCCCGGATGAGATCGGGGACATGACGAGGAGTCTCGAAATGGTCGAGACGTAAAGATCGATATATTGGACGACTATATTCGGACATCGGAAAGGTTCTGAGTGGTTCGGGTATTTATCGGAGTACCGGAGAGTTACGGGAATTCGTATTGGGCCTTATTGGGCCATACGGGAAAGGAGAGAAAGGGCCAAAAGGGTGGCCGCGCCTCTCCCCTTGGACTAGTCCGAATTGGACTAGGGAGGGGGGGCGCCCCCCTCCTTCCTGTTGACGTATAATGTGCTACCTAGTCTCTTCCATCAGATCGGTCTTTTGGTTGCATTGGCTAGAGCATGCACTTCTACATGGTATCAGAGCCAAGAGGTCTTGAGTTCAAGACCCGGCTGGCGCAATTAAATTGCAGCCCACTTTCGGTCCACGTTTAGGCCTGAGGGAGCCACACGTGAGGGGGAGTGTTGACGTATAATGTGCTACCTAGTCTCTTCCATCAGATCGGTCTTTTGGTTGCATTGGCTAGAGCATGCACTTCTACACTTCCTTCTCCTTCTCTCTTCCCTTTCCTTCTCTCCTACTCCCCCTACAAGGAAGAACTCCTAGTTGGACTAGGAAAGGGGGAATCCTACTCCCGGTGGGAGTAGGACTCCTCTTGGCGCGCCAAACATAGGGCCGGCCTCCTCCCTCCCTTGCTCCTTTATATACGGGGGCAGGGGGCACCCCATGGACACACAAGTTGATCCTTGAGATCGTTCCCTAGCCGTGTGCGGTGCCCCCCTCCACCATATTCCACCTCGGTCATATTGTAGCGGTGCTTAGGCGAAGCCCTGCGACAGTAGAACATCAAGATCGTCACCACGCCGTCGTGCTGACGGAACTCTTCCCCGAAGCTTTGCTGGATCGGAGCCCGGGGAACGTCATCGAGCTGAACGTGTGCCAAGAACTCGGAGGTGCCGGAGTAACGGTGCTTGGATCGGTCGGATCGTGAAGACGTACGACTACATCAACCGCGTTGATATAACGCTTCCGCTTTCGGTCTACGAGGGTACGTAGACAACACTCCCCCCTCTCGTTGCTATGCATCACCATGATCTTGTGTGTGCGTAGGAATTTTTTTGAAATTACTACGTTCCCCAACAGTGTTACCCTTCAATATGAAAATAAATAAAATACAATGAAGAAGTTTGCACACAATTTACACACAAGTTCAGTGGCGGAGCTAGCAGAGAACGGCAGGGGGCAGAGAATAAAATATGATTGTTTGGGGTGCTACTAACTACTTTCTTCTTCTATCTCAGCCCTTACAAAAAAATTTCCTTCTAATGTGTGTGTGTGGGGGGGGGGGCACAGCCCCCCAGAAGTGCACGTAGCTCCGCCATCACTAGTAGAAAAGGGGGCAACGGTCCAGGCCGGGTCAGCCCATTAGTTCCGGTTCAATCTAGAACCGGGACCAATGGGGGCATTGGACCCGGCTCGTGAGCCCAGGGGGCCGGCCGGGCCACGTGGGCCATTGGTCCCGGTTCGTCTGGACCTTTTGGTCCCGGTTGGTGGGACGAACCGGGACCAATGGGCCTGGCTCCTGGCCCACCACCATTGGTCCCGGTTCGTGGCATGAACCAGGACCACAGGCTCCCCTTTAGTCCCGGTTCGTGCCACGAACCGGGACTAAAGGGTTCGCCCTCGTTGCACCCACAGTTTAGTCCCACCTCGCCAACAGAAGGGCGCCCACACCTGCTTATAAGCCCGTCCCTCTCTGCATTATTGAGCTCCTCTCAAAGTGAAAATAGATGCACCTATAGAGGAAAATTGGACCTAGATTCATAAATATAAATGAATTATGAATTTATGTTTAATTTTCTCTATAAGTGCATCTATGTTCACTAACAGAGAAGTTTTTATTTTATTTTTGACCTAAAATAAAAAAGAAATCACTAAAAAACTATAAGTGTTTAGTTCTAAGTAGAAATGAAAAAAATAAATAGCAAAAAAGAAAAAAATGCCTATAATATTTGTAAAGTTATTCATAAACTAGTGATTCACACAAATTTTAAAAAATTCAAATTTAAACTATTCAAATTTTAAAACTAATGACACTAACAGAAAGTTTATAATTTTTGTGACCTAAAATAAAAAAGAAATCACTACAAAACAAAAAAAAGTGCCACCTACTAGTATTAAATAGCAGGAAAAAGATTAACTCAAAAATCAATTTTAACTATTCTAATTTGACACTAATGGCACTAGTAAAGTTAATCACAAACTTGAGATTCACACAAATTTCAAAGAATTCAAACTTTAACTATTCTAATTTGAAAACTAATGGCACTAGTAAAGTTAATCACAAACTTGAGATTCACACAAATTTCAAAGAATTCAAACTTTAACTATTCTAATTTAAAAACTAATGGCACTAGTAAAGTTAATCACAAACTTGAGATTCACACAAATTTCAAAGAATTCAAATTTTAACTATTCTAATTTGAAAACTAATGACACTAACAGAAAGTTTATAATTTTTGTGACCTAAAATAAAAAAGAAATCACTAAAAAACTATAAGTATTTAGTTCTAAGTAGAAATGAAAAAATAAATAGAAAAAAAGAAAAAAAATGCCACCTACTGGGCCAGCACGGCCTGAATACGACTACAAACCCAACCATGGGCCAGGATTCAGGCCCGCAGCAGGCCCAGTAGGCACACAGGCATTGCAGTGTCCAATTAGGCCCATAAGCCTGCATTTCAGAGGAGTTCGAGAGGGAAGAGGCAGCGGAGCTTATAAACAGGTGCCGGTCGCTCTCAACTAGCGAGGTGGGACTAAACTCCCACCACCACGCTACCATAAGGCCATTGGTCTCGGTTGGTGGCACCAACCGGGACTAAAGGGGGGAATTGGTCCCGGTTCGTGACAGAAACCGGGACTAATGCCCCCTTGTATATGTGTATGTATAATGTATATGTGTATGTGTATGTGTATGTATATAATGTTCATATACAATGTATAATGTATATGTGTATGTTAGTTTAATTTTTTTGTTCATAGATTTTTTTTCATATATATATATATAGAAAGATTTTTGTTCATAGAAAGTTTTTTGTTCATATATAGAAAGTTAGAAGAAAATTTAGAATATGCTAAAATTTTGAAGAAAAAGAAGGATAGTGAAAGAATAAAATAAGAAGAGGAAGAAAGAAGATGAGGAGAGGAAGAAGAGGAGAAATAAATAAGAAAAGGAAAAAAGAAAAAAAGAAGAGGAGAAGAAGAAAGGAATAGAGGAGAAGAAGAAAAAAATAGAATTATTCTATTTCTTCTTCTTCTCCTTTATTCCTTTCCTATTCTCCTATTTTTTTTCTTCGATCTTCTCCTCTCTTCTTCTCCTCTTTTTATTTATTCTTCGTTTTCTTATGTTTTATCGGGTCTGTCGTCGTCGATATACCCCCTCCCCGATAACTTTTAGTAAGTACTACATTATTCTATTTATAGTAAGTGCTTAGTAGTTGAACTAGTTGATTTAATAAAACTGGTTTATTTTACTATAGAAGTAGTTTATTTTTAGCAAGAAAATTAATAGAACTAGTTTATTTTTAGTTAAAGCAATTATTCCCGCATCGACGTGGACGATGCCTATCCCGCATCCTCGTCGTCGAGTCGGCGGAGGACGACACCTGCTTGACCAGATGGGCCATGTCCGGGACTGGGCTCCACCGGGCAGGTTCTTCAGGGATCTCACTGGAGCTATGATCCTGTGATGGTTCCTTCCCTTTGGGTGTCCACCGCCCGCGCCGATACCCGTCGGGCGCTACGGTTCTAGCTATACTGGCGATATGTATGATAGTATTCGACGTGTATTAGTGATAATATGCGATGTACGGAGACATGCAGATGATGTAGTTTTTCTTATAATTGAATGCATCCTAATTTGAATACTACTTTATTTTGCGATTTGATATTTCTTATTGAATGCTCAAATTGGAGAGCACTATGCAAGGCATATGCATATGATTTGTTGAATAATAATGATCTAATTTAGTCTTTGAATTATGAACGTCTAGGAAATGTCATCATCGGACGACGGAAGTCTCCCGGGGGAGTGCGACTGGTGCCACGACGATCGAGGTCAGTGCGACAGGCCTCACCTGGACGATGGTCGGCGCTTCAGCATTAAGCTCGAGGAGACCTTCGAAGTTGAAACGGTACGCAACGACGACAAGTGTTTTTTTTCCAGAATTAAGCATGACTTCAACTATTTCAACGTGTAATTTTCATCTTTTACAATTCGAGTATAGTTTATCCCATGCCATGCAAGACGCTATGTCTTGGAGAGGATGGATTTTGAAGACCATGAAAATTTTGAAACGAAGAAAATTCACCTAAGGACCCATCATGATGTGGATTTTGAAGTAAAGTTGTATAATGCTGAGAGCGTAACCCATTTTGGTTGCAAAAATTGGGAAGCATTTTGCAAATTGTATGGTTTTGATGAGGGTATGCTTGTCACCATGGATCTTGGTGATCCTGAAATCGAGCGAGACAATATGGACATTTGGGTCATTGTTGATACACCTCCAGTTCTACCGTTATGTGAGTTTCTCAAACATAGTTAATTATTAACTAATTTATTTGTTCATTTCAAAATAGTTGACAGCTTATTTCCATTGACAGCTTATTTTGAAGTATCAAAGAATGTGCAGAAGATGGTAGATAGAACTTATTACACCGATGGCGCTGAGTTAACTTACAAGGAGAAAACTCATCTGGTTGGATTTTGTAATGATCTTGAGAATTACAATATCTACAATCAAACTCCTCAACATTATGGTCAATACGTGCCACTAGTGCACGTATTGAACTACGGTAACTACCATGGAGATACCCTGGTAAGTTTTTTTACTATTACGACATCCGTGCATCTTTTTGCATATTTCTAAAACTAGTACATCATTGCTAACTACGGAGTTATTACTATGTTTTTCAACAGAGAATTCCAGAGGATTGTGTGCCTCATTTGATGTATCAGAATGGCGGCAGCCTTCGTGTTTTCAACATATATCCAGGTCATCCTACGAATCTCAACTGTCCATACCGGATTTCTAAAAGAAGTGGAGACATGACAATCAAAGAATCGAAAAAATGTATGGACAGTCGTAAGGAGCTTCTTGGAAGCAAAAGGAAGCGAGGCGCAAGAATTGGAGACAGAATGATCTCCATTCTTCATAATGGAGAGTCAGGGTCTATATTGTTTTATGCTATTTTACCTTAAGTGTGTTTAGGTACCTGATACTGCTAAGAACAATTATGTAGGGTTGGGTTCGATGACTATGAGGATGATGATCGTATGACTTATTATTAATAACGAGTAGAAGTTGTATGATGATGCTTGATTAATTAGTAGGACTTGTTATTATATATGATGATGTATGATGTGAGCATGCATGAGTTATTATATATATATATATATATATATATATATATATATATATATATATATATATCTGCGGGTGAAATGAACATAGCAGTAGCGTTGGTAAACCAAGGATGAAGATAAAAGAGAGGACACTTCTCTCTATTAGCTAGCTAATAACAACCTAAAAATAACCCCCTAAACCCCTAAAACAGCCACTTTTTTTTAAAAAAAGAAAAACCTTAGCTCCAGCCAGCTGCTGACGCGTGGAAGCCTTTTGGTCCCGGTTTACTTCATCAACCGGGGGACCAAAGGCCCCCCTGCCTGGGCTGCCGGCAGCGGCCACGTGGAGGCCCATCTGTCCCGGTTCTGGTTTGAACCGGGACTAAAGGGGGGACGTATTAGTAACGACCCTTTAGTCCCGGTTCATGAACCGGGACTAAAGGCCCTTATGAACCGGGACAAAAGGCCAATTTTCTACTAGTGCATTGCACAAGTTGTGCTTTTTATAATATGCATAAAATAAACATCCAATACTTGAATTCACACAAGAAGAAGTTCCTAAAAAAGATGAATAAGTAGAATTGGTATTGCCCTTTCAAAAAAGAAAGTGAAAAAACTAAAACAAATAACAAAATGTGCACACTATTTATACAGAAAATTGCACTTTTTTGTAATATGCAATAATCAGCATATAATACTGAAATTCGCTAAAAAAACATTCCTTTGAAAGGATGTATTAGTAGCATTGGCATTATCCTTAAGGAAGAAATACACTGAAACAAAAACTAAAAAAGTCAAAATAATTAAGTTTTCGAAGAAAGGATGAATTAGTGGCATTGGTATCACCTTCAAGAAAAAAAGATATATTTTAAACAATAATAACACAATTTGTCCACAGTTTACACAGAAATTACATTTTTTATAATATGTATATAACAATGGAATTTCTGAAAAAAAACTCAATTTTCTAAAAAAAGATTAAATTAGTGCCATTGGTATTAAAAATGAAAAAAAAATAAAGAAAAATCTAAGTAATTTTTTCTAAAGAAGACTTAATTAGTGGCACTGGTATTACCCTTAGAGAATAAATAAAATAAACAAATAAAACAGGTAATGACAAAATTTGGATACGGTTTACATAGAAATCATGTTTTATTTTTAATATGCAAGAACATGCATATAGAGTGTGGTTTTCATAGAATAATAATTATCCTAAGAAGGAATGGATTAGTGGCATTGGTATTAGCCTTAAAGAAGAAAGAGAATAAAATAAGAAAGTAAAAAAAATCAAATTAATAAAGTTTTCTAGGGAAGAATGAATTAGTGGCATTGATATTACTCTTCCCAGAAAAGAAAAGAAAAATACTAAGACACTTAATGATTTTTTGGCACATAATTCACTAGGAAATTATGGTTTCTTCATAATATGCAAGCACAAGCGTATATTACTAAAATTTATTAGAAAAAGTTTCCTATGGAGAAATAAATTAGTGGCATTGATATTACCATTAATGAATAAATAAAATGAAATAAAAACTAAAAAAATCAAAATAATGACTTTTTTATAACGAAGAATCAATTGGTGGCATTGGTATTACCCTTTTAGAAGAAAGAAAGTTAAATAAAAACTAAAAAAGTCAAAATAATGTATTTTTCTCTGGAATAATGCATTTTTCTAAGGAATAACAGATTAGTGGCATTGGTATCACCCATTAAGAAGAAATAATGAAATACTCCCTCTGTTCCAAAATAAGTGTCTTAACTTTATACTAACTTCAGTACAAAGTTGTACTAGAGTAGACACACTTATGGGACAGATGGGGTATTAAAACAAAATAAAAACAATGGATTTTTTCTAAGGAATAATTAATTAGTTGCATTGGTGTTATTTGTTAAGATACACCATCTCCAACATCGAGATGAAGTTTTGCGGTGTAGTTGCACGAGCACAGACAATGTGGCCATGAGGCTCGTCAACCATGAAGATCGTAAGTTTTGCTTCTTGTTGCTCTACATGTTGGTCAATCCGTTGATTCACTTAATTTATTCAATTTGATAATCACCACGTTGTATAGCCCGACAGGTTAAGGAACACAACTCCTACAGACTCTATGACGAGGTCGAACTTAGCCAACCTTTATCGGTCGAAACTCAAGCTAGAGGCCCAAAACACACAATCATGCCATCTGCTTTGCCGGACAGTGCCACCGAGAAAAACCTACGGAATGAAAAAAAACCGACTCAAAGAACTAGATCAAGGGAAATGCCTCCCAACAATGCAGAAACACCATTAACGCGAGAATGGGGCAGGGAAGACTTGCTCCATGTTCGATGATAGCTCCATCGCCACACCACCGACGACAAAGGATCAAAACCTTTATTAAAAAATCCAACTACCACCATCGACACGAAACAAGGAGGTCCATGTCCCTTTTCATCGCGGAGGTGGCGAATGGAGAAAGGGGGCGGGGAGGCGTGAGCTCGTTGGGAGGAGGTAGATCAGCGATGTCATGCTACCACCTCCATCCGGGTTACTAGTCCTCGTATTTTGGCCATATTTTGGTAGTGAATTTAACTAACAAAATATAATTTATACATAGCAAAAATATTCCAATAAAAATACATTTGAATACGAATCCAACAACATATTATTTTTAGGACCGATAACTGCCACACGTGTGGTGTATCGGGTGGTTGTGCCGCACGTCCTGTGTGGCACGGAGACGACCCCGCCCACGCGACCGCGTCCGGGCGCGCGCAGCCACAACCCGCACGTCCGGTGCAGCGCGATCGCCCCGCACGAGCACGTCCGGGCGAGCGAGCACGCGGCCCGCACGACCCGTCTCGGCCGCCGCCCCTCCCAGCCAGCGAGCCACACGCCCCGCATGTCAGTAACCACGCGTCCCGCCGCGATTGCCATGGTCCGGACCCTCTTCAGTTGCCATGTTGCTCAACTGCAGTTGCCATGTTGTTGAACTACATTTGCCATGTCGGACAACTACAGTTGCCATGGTTGCTCAACTGCAGTTGCCGTCTTAGGTCAACTGCCGGATGCCATTTTTGGGCAACTGCAGTTGTTGCCATGTCGGACAACTACAGTTATCATGATTTTGGAAAACTTTAAGAGTTGCCACCTACTAACACTGGACAGTTGCCATGTAGCGCTAAAAAACATGGCAAAAAACATGTTGCGGGTAAAAAGAGAGTTGCCATCTGCTTACAAGCACGCTAGGATAATTGCCATGTATCCTGCAAAACACATGGCAACTGATGGCTTTTGGTGTGTGGGAGAGGAGACGGGAGGGCAGTTGCCATGTATCCTGCAAAACACATGGCAACTGATGGCTTTGGATGTGTGGGAGAGGAGACGGGCATGTGGGTAACAGTGGTATCTTTAGGAGTTGCCACCTACTAACACTAGACAGTTGCCATGTAACGCTACAAAACAGACGTGGCAACAATAACATTTTCGGGTAAAAAGAGAGTTGCCGTATGCTTACAATCACAAATAGGCAGTTGCCATGCACCCTTCAAAAACATGGCAAATGGCAGCTTAGGTGTGGGAGAGTGGGTGAATGACAGTCGTGGGAGATGGGGAACAGGAGTGGTGCGTGGCGTGCGAGCGCGACAGCAGTTCCATCGCACGCCCCGACTGGCGAACGTTGGCCGCGGAGAGAAAACAGGCGTGTGGCGAACGCCCCCACATGCCACACACACGAGTGGTCCTACGTGTCACATAAAATCAACCTTTTTATGCCAAAATTTATGCAAAAGGCGTTGGAAGGTGATGTAGGCGTGTGGGCGAGTTGGCTAACGCCCACACGTGTGGGCGTTAACATCTCCGTATTTTTATGATATGCCTCAACATTTTAACTTTCTAGTCAAATGCGTGGTCAAACTTTCATGGTAAAAACCCGGAGAGAGAGGTTTCACGGTACTATTGTTGGCATTTCCCAAATGCTGTTCATCTGCCACCTTTCCTAAATTTCTGAAATTGCACGTCTTGTAGTGGTAGCGGAGGGAGCACGCCACCCCGGTCAAAAGGAGTCAACGTGCAGGCTGAGACGCGGTTCTGGTGGGCCCATTCTGCAGAGCAGGATTGCCTCCAATAGCCGCTCGACACGCGCCCCCCTCCGTCCTCCTTTCACCTGCCTGCATTCTCTCTAGCTCGCCTCTTCGGAAAACCCCAACCTTGCTCTCCTCTCCTCTCCAAGAACTCACCTCCGGCCATGGCCATGGCGAGACAGGTGAACAAGAAGGACCTGGAGGTGGTCCTGACGCAGGCCATGATGGCCGCCAAGAACGTGCGGGCGCAGCGCGACCGCCTCCTGGAGCTCCACCGCCGCCTGCAGCGCCACAAGGCGGCCGCCCCCGCCCCTGCCGGCGCTGACGCCGACGCCTGGCTCGGGGAGCTCGGCTCGGACGTCATCAAGGTCTACTACCTCGGCCTGGAGGCCGGCGCCAAGATGCTCGGGAGCTGCGTCGAGATCGCCGTGGAGAACAGCGCCATGGCCGCCATCAACATTGCCTTCGCGCTCATGCCCGACGAGCAGCTCTACGACGCGCTGCTCGCGCAGCGGCTCCCGCCCCGCCCCACCACCCAGGCCCACGCCTTCGCCCGCCTCGAGGCCGCCCTCCTGGCCGTCAAGATGCTCGAGGAGCACCACCTCCCGCGCTGCGTCGAGTGCCTCGTCAGCGGCCAGGCCCCCGTCCCCGGCATGCCCGCGCCTGACGCCGCTTCCGCCGACGCCGAGGGCCTCGCCGAGGCCGACCGCCCGGACGCCGCCGCCAAGAAGAGCAGCAAGCCCCGTCACGACGTGCACAAGGCGCTCGACTACCTGCGCCGCGCAAACAAGATCACCAACCTCGCCGTGAAGCACATCGAGCACGCCGTCACCGTCCTCTCCCGCTTCGCCGACCCCGAGGAGGTCGCCCGCCTCACCGAGTTGGCCGACAAGCACGCCTACCTCGGAGTTGAGGTCCAAACCCCAAATCTCTCTCGTGTTCCTTCTTACTGTAGAATCTACCGGCATGAGCATCAATCTGACAGTTCGATTCATCATGTTCATCTCACTGCAGATTAGCCAGCCCACTACTTCAGCTGACCCATCAACAGATTAGCCGGCTTACAACTTCACCTGATCGATCGAAGGGGGGTGGGATCCCTTGAATTGCTGATGGAATTAAGCCATACTCCTCCTAGCATATATACCAGTGGTTGACTTCATCTATTATCTCTAGGTAGTTCATCATGCATTGCAGACTACTTATGGCTTCAGTTGAGTTGGGTCCTTCAGACTAACCTGCTAATATGCTACTATGATCTGGATGCAATCTATCTTAGGTTCATCGATTAGGAATAATAATAATCAATGTACTACAGTAGTAGTGTGATGTTGACTGCATCTTATCTGTGGGGCGATCGAATCGAATTGCAGGAGCTATGGTACTAGTTCAATGCCGAAGCTGCATCTTTGTTCGTGGACGATCGAATCGAATTGCACGATAAAATTGCATCTGTTGCGTGTTTTAATCACGTTATATGTGATGTCACTACCTTGTTTGGTAATCTTCGTAGCTACATGTTGGTTATTTGGGACTGGGATCATCGATCAGGCACGGTTTGCTTGATGTCCCTGTTCATCCAAACCTAGTGCCTAATTGTGTTATTATGTGTGGTGGCCTGATGCCCCTACTTTATGTGCCTGAAGGTAGAACCAGCGTACATGATTTCAGTTGCATTGGTGATCGAAGCCGATCGAGTTCTTATCAATTGCTTAGTTTATCTAGGCTCTCTAGTTCGTCCAACCTTTTGATCGATATCAGTTAAGTTTGGTCTGTATAATCTGCTGCTACTATATCTCTGTTTAATTTCCGGAGAACCGTGGATATTCTTAATTTAGCTTCTAATGTAGTAGTGTGATGCTGACATGCATCTTGTATCTGTGGGACAACCGAATCGAATTGCAGTTTCGGAGCATGTAAAAAATTGGGATTTTGAACACGCTACTACTGTGTGTTTAATCATTTTTTGTGATGGCATTTGCTTTGATCATAGGATAATAATCTAGATTAATAAATGTGTGCATCCCCAGTTCGTTAATCTTGTTCTGCATGGCGTAACAGTTATCTGGTATGGCTGTGAATTATGATGATCAACCATAGTCACCGAGAGGATGCATCCTACGTATGCTGTTTGTTTTGGAGGATGCATCAGGCACATTATGCCATCCCTGCTGCAACATGTTTAGTAATTTTCTGCCTCGTATTATTTTGTATGCAGGACCCAAGTACCGAGCTCCCGCATGACCGCTCCTGTGACCCCCTCCGCCCCTCCCCCCACCGCCGCCCTCCACACCTCAGGCCTGCCTACCCCCCGCCTCCTGGCGCTGGCCGTGCCCACCCCCCTCGCCAAGCCTGCGCTCGCGCCCCATGGAATCGCCGGCCAGATCCACTAGGGAATGGCTGGAAGACATGCAGATGTACAAAATCCATCTCCCGCATGTCTACCGAGCCTTCCCGCAGATGCTTCAGCCGATCAATTCCGTCCCGCCGGCGGTGCTGCGGGAGACCCGAGGGAGGCGATGGAGGGAAAGGGCGATGCGGATCCGCGACAACGCCCTCTCCTGGACCCAATGCACCCGCAAGTGGCGGGAAGCAGAGGAGAAAGCGGTGAAGGAGGAAGCAGAGAAGGGGCCGAATCCATACTCTCGCAGGTATGCTCGGATGTGCAAGGATCATGTGGATTGGGAGTTGCTGAATCTGGCCTTGAGGATCTATTTCGAAGGGGATTTCTCAGAGAAGCACAGGATGCCTCACCCTCGAGAGCCACCGATTGCATTCGTCAGATGGGAGAAACGAGAGGTGAATTCAGGAGATTCACGCCGCGCTGCGAGGTGGGAATGCCTGACTGGCCTCATGCCCACCAGCACGCCACCGGAGCCTGAGCAAGTGGATCCTCTGCCTTACCTCTCCCCCAAACCTGCAGAGGATTGACGCTGCAAAATCAGAGGGATTCGGACCAGATTGCTGAACAAGAGGACTTCTACTTGCCATTCATCATTTGGTTTGCTGACCCGCTGAGTACTGCCCGTCGGTCTGTGAGTTTCTCTACATATCATCGCCACCATCAATGTGGGCATGGATCCAGAGCACCGCGCATGCCCTCTGAAACTTCACCCTCGTCTGAAGAAATTGAGCCGCCTCCAGACATGGCTGGCTCTGGCCTTGATGTTGTTACTGAAGGTTTAGAGGTGACAATGGCGTAAGCTGCAGGGAAGGAGCAACCAGATTTTGTTAGATCTCTCAGCCTGTTGGCTGCAACCAATGATGATTTGATCTCTGTTGCTAGTGAAATCAGGGATTCTCATCAAAGTAGAAGACATGAGCGGGAAGCAACGACTCTGTTGGTTTTACAGCAATCAGGGGGGTTCAATTTCCTGCAGAAAAGGAAGCATGTGCAAAAAGTGAGAGGAAAAGCAGCTGACCAGGACGCCGACCTGGCGGTAGTGGAATTCCACCGTCAGCTATGGTGGTCTATAAATCAAGACTGCGACTCCCCCGCAACCCTAACCTAGCCTCCCCTCTCCCTCCCCAAGAACCCACCGCCGCCGCCACTCTCCACCCCTTCACCATGGTGGATGGGGGTCGCGGGCACGGGCGCAACAAAGGGAAGGGGGGACGGGGGGGGGGGGGGGGGGGAAATCTTGCAGGCTGGTCGCAAGAGCAAGTGCAGATGCATCCCCCGATGGGGCCGCCACCGCAGTAGTTCTTCGGATATGGATTCCAAGGGCCGCTACCACAATGGGGGTTCCCTGTTGGATTTCCACACCCATTCCAGCAACAGGCTTGGGGTGGAGGGCCTCAACTAGGCCGTGTCCGATCATCACGTGAGACGGACTAGTCATCATCGGTGAACATCTCCATGTTGATCGTATCTTCTATACGACTCATGTTCGACCTTTCGGTCCTCCGTGTTCCGAGGCCATGTTTGTACATGCTAGGCTCGTCAGTCAAACCTAAGTGTATTGCGTGTGTAAATCTGGCTTACACCCGTTGTATGCGAACGTAAGGACCTATCACACCCGATCATCACGTGGTGCTTCGGAGCGACGAACCTTAGCAACGGTGCACAGTTAGGGAGAACACATTTTTGATATTTTAATGAGGGATCATCTTATTTATGCTACCGTCGTTCTAAGCAAATAAGATGTAAAACATGATAAACATCACATGCAATCAAATAGTGACATGATATGGCCAACATCATTTCGCTCCTTTGATCTCCATCTTCGGGGCGCCATGTTCATCGTCGTCACCGGCATGACACCATGATCTCCATCATCATGATCTCCATCATCGTGTCTTCGCGAAGTTATCACGTCAACTATTACTTCTACTACTATGGCTAACGCTTTAGCAATAAAGTAAAGTAATTACATGACGATTTAAGTTGACACGCAGGTCATAAATAAATAAAGACAACTCCTATGGCTCCTGCCGGTTGTCATACTCATCGACATGCAAGTCGTGATTCCTATTACAATAACAAGATCATCTCATACATCACATACATGATTCATCACAACTTCTGGCCATATCACATCACAAAGCACTTGTTGCAAAAACAAGTTAGACGTCCTCTAATTGTTGTTGCAAGTTTTTACGTGGCTGTTATAGGTTGCTAGCAAGAACGTTTCTTACCTACGTTAAAACCACAACGTGAATTGTCAATCTCTATTTACCCTTCATAAGGACCCTGTTCATCGAATCCGATCCAACTAAAGTGGGAGAGACAGACACCCGCCAGCCACCTTATGCAACTAGTGCATGTCAGTCGGTGGAACCGGTCTCACGTAAGCGTACGTGTAAGGTTGGTCCGGGCCGCTTCACCCCACAATACCGCTGAACCAAGATAGGGCTAGTAACGGCAAGAAGAATTGACAATTCGACGCCCACAACTACTTTGTGTTCTACTCGTGCATAGAAACTA